>CM063707.1:12406872-15096303 GCA_032441835.1 Slavum lentiscoides
AAACTTAAACATTATAATAAAAAAGCGATTTTAAGTAAAGTATAAAAATAGGAAAAAAATAAGAAAAATTTTGACTCTACAATAGACGATGACAGTTTTCAGTTATTTTTTTTTATACGTGATTAAAAAAAAGGCTCTTGGGGGGATCTATCCCCTTCATCCCTCCCCTCTTAATTACGCCCCTGGCGGACAGGCTAAATTAATGTTACACGGGAAATGTACGGAAAAGGCCCGAATGACAGAGGTCACTTCCAATAGTGCGTAGGACCAACTCGTAGAAGATTCAGCCCGGCGTCTTCTTACCTCTTACACCTCACACAAAATACGTTCCTCTTTTTATTGCGCGTGTAATAAATTAAAATTGAACACTGTTAACTGTAATAATAGCGTGTAAAAAAATAAAAACGTAAAACCTACAGAGCGGAGGGCCTACCGGGATTCGCCCGGTATCCCGGTGCGCCTATCCGCCCCTGCGAATACGCTCTCCGCTCTTTCCTGTTGCCGGCCGGCCAGAGACGATCCGCTGCTACCTCTCAGTCGGATCGCGCTCGGCGACGAATACCTTTTTCTTCTTATAAAAATGAATAAATAAAAAAAAACCAGTGTAAGATATTAATATACGATTTATTTGAGTTATTTCGGAGAGAAGCTCAAACGCATAAAAACTACGAGAGAAAGAGAGGGAAAAAAATATGTAACAATTAACCAGAACAACGAATAATTTGAATTACATACAAAAAAAAAAAATAACGTCGCACGAGGACAAAAAAAAAATCAAATGTACCGGCGTAAACAAAATCATTCACCCGCCACCGTTGCCATTCCACCGGTCAGCGTCACATCGCCGCGGGGATGCGATGGAAAAATTACTGTGTATAACAAAAAAATAACAATAAAATATTACAATTGTAAATCGTGCGACCACACAGGCGACAGCACGGCGAGAGAGTCTTTTGGAAAACAAAAATTAACGAGACCGATACGTTTAAATATTATAATTAAGACGATAACGTTAACACAACACGTATAGCCGATCGGTGTCACCGGACATGGGCTGCACACAGTCTTTTCCCGTGATTATTGTGGCTTCGGTTTTTTTTTTATATTATAATTTTATTTTGGAATTCGGACGTTACAAGCCTCTTCAGTATACCGGCGTAGCTCGATAGTCCAGCGTCAGAAATCGTTCGTTTGCGACAAATGACCGTGTCCTGTTGGTCGTCCTCGCGGTCCCTCTTTCCTTCGATAATTTTCCCTTCTGTCCTGCAAAAGCAGTTCATTCTCGTGTCCAACCGCACGTTCCATCTGACAGATCGTTTTAACACGGTTTCGAGTATCTCTCTTTCTCTCTCTGTCAGTGTCGAAACAAGATGAGTGAAAAGTGTATCTGGATAAAGGATAAAAGATTGTTTGCTAAAAATCGTCTAGATACAGATAAAGATGACGTATACTTAAATCATCTTAGATAAGATAATATATGAGTGAAATTTATCTAGATAAAAATTATAATTTATTTGAATATAATCGTGTTATTAGTTATTGCAAGGGGTATATAATATACATTATTACACGCACACACATATATTTATATACATATTATATATGTGTGTGTGTGTCCCCCTGAAAACATTCCCAGGTCATTTTTTCTTATTTATTGCAAAAGTACTAAAAAAAAAAAGTAAATTGGCTAAATTTTTTTTTATCTAGATAATTATACGAGAAATATAATGATTTTTTTTTATCTAAGATAACCTTCAAATAAGTAAAAAAATTCGTCTAGATGAGATAAAAGGTAAAAAAATATTATCTAGATAAGTCTCAACACTGCTCTCTATATACGCTCGTTTATTCCACCGAGTACGCTTTCGTTGGTACGCCGTTCTGTCCGACAACACACTCGCAGCGTCCTTCTCCGACGCCAAATTTCACATGGTTTCCACATTATAATATGTGGTTTCGCAACCATATATATATATATGTTACGGTTAAAACCCGAAATCCGTCAAAACTAGGTTTAACTAGTCAAAACTCGTTTCCACAAATCCCTTTAGTCAATTCTAGTTTTTTCACTAGTTATAACTAGAATTAACCGAGACCCTCACCGTTAAAACTAGTTTTAACTTACTTTTGTTTAGTTAGAAGTAGTTTTAACTAGGAAAAAGTAAAAATAAGTACCTACATATTAGGATACTTTATATTATATTATTTATTTTGACAGGACAAACTGTCATGGCATTTTGAATTGCTTAATATTCAATTTTTCTTACATAAACAACGGTTTGTTCCACGAGGTTTTTTACGTGTGCATTTTACAAAGCCTTGCCCTGACCCCGTCGATGCTTTTGTTGCGGCCGCACGGAGGGAAATACGATTGTTTATCGAGCAATATTTATAGGATCGCCAGTGGTTGCGTGCCTTTTAGGTAGTGCGAGTTCGAATACATGCATTTAAAACTAGTTTTGACTGACTTATTTAAATGTGCGGTTAATTCTAGCCGTAACTAGTCAAAACTAGAATTGACTAAATGGATTTGTGGGAACTAGTTTCGACTAGCTAAAACTAGTTTTGACGGATTTCGGGTTTTAACTGTAACATATATATATATGCTCCACGTTCTATGCGTTCATATAAAGCGTTTCCTCGCACCAATATACTCGTGTTGTCATTGATTGGGAGCACGGCGATTTTTTCTCGTTCACGAATGCCGACTCTGCCCGTGCTATTCTAGATGCTATTTCCACCGCGCATTTGCCTTTGCCTTTGCATTTGTCTTGGTCGTTTATTACTGCCTGTATAGATGGTGTTCGGAGTTTTCCGCTCGGTCAGATAAGCGATTCCCCCCTACTACTAGCTAATCCTATACGAATTCGGTCGAATTTTTGGCGCATCGTGACTTTGGGTTTTATGTCGGTTATAACAGTCAAACGATATTGCAGCGTGGAAGCATCTCGCCGTTTCGTCCAGCGCTCTTCCCGAATCCCCGTTCAATCCGGTTCCTGTGCAGGGTCCGAGGGATTTTTTTCTTTTAGTATACACCACCCTGCAAGCACCCTGAAATTTAGGCGGTTCAATTGAACCGCTTAAAAGCGCGTACTCGGCGCCACTCGCTATATTATCGAACGGCTGCACTCGGAGAAATACGGACGGACCACACCCTGTACATACGAGTTGTACCGCGGTGACAATTTTATAACACAACAATGTAACACGTATACGGCGGACAGAATGGACCGTAAGTAACACGCACACACCTATAATATAATATAAGTATAATAAATATAAAAAGTAACCTAACCTCGTATTACGAACGCGCGGGTATTATAAACGTGTATATATAAAGTCCACGGGGTTTACTGAGCGTTTTTTTTGTTCGGTCTTTGTACACGTCGTGTTATTATAATACGGGGACCGCCGAGACCTGGCAGCAGGTATACGTACACTCGTAATAATAAAACAATTTTTTTCTTTCTTTTTTTCCCCCAAAGACGAACGGGACGGGCGTGTACGTCATATTATATTATTTTATAGTCGACGGTGACGTATACTATAAAACGGGGAGGTCGCATATAGACCCGTGTGTTTCTATTCTCATTTTCGATATACAATAAATATTATATTGTATTTTTTATACGCGTACCGCAGAGCTGGCTCTGAAATTATTTCGTATAGTACTGCAGCAGTGTACGGTCCAGGGACTGGAACCTTAATGATTTTATGGGTTCTGGTTTCGGTTCGGTTTTTGAAAGAAATAAAATTTCGGTTCCGGTTCCGGTTAATACCGGTACTAACCCGTACTTCAGAGTATCGAAATTACGATTAAAAAGTGATAATATATTAATTTATAACGTGGAGTATAATAATTATTGCGGATTTAATAATTTTTTTTTTTTAGCTTTGGTACATTTTTTGTTCAGCGTGTTTTCTCATACCTTCAGCATATACAAGACGTATACACAGTATAAGTAGCCCGTATAATCATTTAAAGTTTTTGTATTTTTTTTTTTTTGGGAAGTTTATTAGAAATGTATTGGACTTTTACACGATCTCTATTGTGGTTAAATATATATATTAGTGATATAATATAAAAACCTGTACGTATTTCTAAATATCGGTTGCGGTTTTGAAAAAAAAAATTAGGGTCACGGTTAGGTTTCGGTTCCAACATTTTCAAAAGTTTTCGGTTCTAAACCGGTTCTTTTCGGTTCGGTTTCAGTCCCTGGTGTACACTGTGGCGCTTGATTTAATCGACTTCAAATTCTAACAGCGTGTTACTCACTATATATATATATAGACGTGTATGTATACGTGTAATTGAAAAAGAAAAGGGCAATTAATAATTATATTATTTGATTGGAAAACGATTTATTAACACGCGCGTAATAGGTAAATTTATATGAAAAAAAAAAATGTGTTTTTCGCTTTTCTGACCGCTATGTCTACGAGAGTGTTTTTCATTTTTAAATTTCTTCAGTCGTTCTACACGAATTTCCTTCGTGGTTTTCGTAAAAAAAAAAAATTTTTTCCTTCTTTATTTTTGAAATTCACAATTGTTTTCTACATCTATACACTGTAGTCAGACTTAAGAGGACGTTATATACAGGCAAACGCGAACACCCGTACGATGACGCCCGAGAGGATTCGCGTCGTTTGAGGTGTATACCGCGAAAACGTTCGAAAAATCGAAAGATTCCAGAGCTCTGAAGGCGACAATTTTTTCTTCTTCTTTTAAATAGGATACGAATTTAATTTTAAGTCCTTTATAATTTAAATTAAATTAAAAAAAAAAAACGCGTGTATCTACTATATAGCGCAATTAAAAAACTTTAAAATAGCGCGTTTGTCAGATCTCCGTGAGACGATCTCGCGTTTTCTTTAAAAATTCACTATACTTTTCAACCCTTTGGTATATTATACGCAAGTATGAATATTAAAAACATACGAATATAGAAATTTTTTAAAAAACTTTTTTTTAAAAATTTTTTCAATTACGCCTATAGAAGAAAAAAAAGTAGTGAAATCTGCAAGTACGATAGACATTATACGTATAATATAGTGTGATACGTTTGCCGGAAACGTGCAGCAACAAATACTAACCGCCAAATCCTTTAGAAAAAAAAAATTCGTTTAAGGTCGAATCGATTAAACAATTTTCGTACACCAATTCACGAGCCGACGCGTGTATTATTATAACGTATATGTTCGTACATATTATGCGTAAAGGCATACGCGTATATTATAATTAATTAAAAATTTACGAATCCTTTTCATGCATATATATATATATACGCTGTCCATTTTTGGTTGCGTTGAAAAATTTATTTTTCGGATAAATCGTCAAACTGCAGTATTATAATACAGAGACGTGCCGAGAACGAATACGTTTAGAATAGGCCCGTTTGTATGGGTTTCGATTTACGGAAGGAGAAAAAAGAATGTACCGCGGTTGAAAGCCCAATATTTAAAACGATTAGAAACGCGTTAATCGAGTAAAAAAAATTTTTAAAAATAAAAACGGTAGGGCGTTGTTGCAGTGGCAGTCGCTCCAGTGAATTACTAAAAATTTAGGTTTTAGAATTTCGTTATTATACAATAAATCGTTGCGTTCGACAAAACGAGCGGCGGAGCTTCGGTGCGTATAATATAGGTACGCGCAATTTGTCGGAAAATTTAATGTGGTAATAATAAAAAAATTATAGGATTGTCAAGATTTTTTTATAAAAAAAAAAATACAGTTGAAGTAACGTATATAGCACACTTATGTCGTGTAATTTTCAGCCTTTAAATCCAAAAATTACTCCTTCTATAAGAGCTCAACATTTAATAATATCGCTATAAATAGCACGAAAGCGGTAGAAATTTGATGGATATTTATTTATTTTTTACTTAGTGCAAAGTCACATATTATATATATATATTTCAAGTCTCTAGGACAGTTATTTTTGTAGTTTTTTTTTTAAAAATTATTGAGAAAATAATTTTTTTTTAAATTTTTTCCTGGTTGTTTTGAATTACGCATATATAAGGAAATCAATGGAAAAAAATAAAAATCGAAAAACGGTACAAATAAAGTATACCGACTATTATGTAGACGATATTGTTACGGCGGAACGTGTGACGGGATCATTCGAGCATTATTATTGTTGTTTCTAATGGAAAATTTGTAGACTGCAGAAGAAAAAACCTGCAGATCATTGTAAAACCGCAATACCGCGCTGGGAATCTAACGTAATAATAAAATTGAATTTATTAAAAAATATTTCATTTCGATACGTCTCGTATAAACTGTTATTCGTATAAGATGTTAAAAGGAACATTTTTTTTTTTACTTATCCAAAAACGTCGATTGTTACTTCACGGACACATTACCGCGTATACGCTCAAATCTCGACGGATTCGCGATTTCGACTCTGAAAATACGAGTATTTGTACAAAATTATGTGTGTAATGCGTACGCACTCGAATTATAGGCTGCTCACGAGGGAAAAAAACGGGAGTAAATTCAGTTTATTTTATTGGAAATCAATTAAGTAATATTTATTTCCGTATTCACGTCAATTATTATTTATGACGTTGAAATACACTGCGTACCTATATATAGTCGATATTAATTGTAAAGACTTACGAGGTACTTAAAAAAAAAAAAAAAGTTCGATTCAACATATTTTTTTTTTTTTAATATTATTGACACTACCGTCACCAGTCTGTAGACCTTAAGAAAAATATTTTTCTATTGTACATTTTACTGTTCGTGTTTTCTTACTTGACTGCTCGGTACACATTATATTATACTCTCATAAAAAAAAAAAAAAAAAATTGATGGGAACACCTCTGGTTAAGCCTCTACGCGCTGGGGACACGCCAACTGATTGTACACGCATTATACGAGTTTAATATTATATGATACGTTGTACCGAATTGCGCAACATATATACTATTTGAATAATTAAGATTCCTTAGAAACGCTGTTGAAAACGATTTATCGCGTCCTTATATTATTACGTTATCTGTATAATATATATGTATTTGCGGAAACGCGTGTGTTTATTATATGGAAACAAAACTCGCGACTGCGTTTAATCGAATTCTAACGACAAATTATAATATCGTCGCGTCGTTCACGCGTGTTTAAATACCTTAAAAAAAAAAAAAAAAAATAGCGTTGAATAAAAGAAATTAACGATAATATTATTTAAGGTAAAACCGTCGGAGTACGCGCGTTTATATAGGAAAATATTTGAATCGTCGAAATATAATTTTTTTTTTGTTTTCCAACAATAATTTTTCGCTTTTGTTCCTCATACAAGGATATGATATCCTATATTATAATATATTCATATTACTCACTCTTGTTTCCTCCAGGTATTTATTCGAAAAAAGAAAAGAAAATACGTTTAAATAACGTTTGCGTTCGACGCGTATTGTCAGAAACGTTGTTTGCCGCCCAACTCGCGACGCCGCGCCGTATGAATTATACGCGTCATAAAATATTAAAAATCGGTTTATTTTAGTTTTTTAGACAAAATTATCGCGTTTCCTTCGGCCGAGACCATCTCGGATATAGCTGATATTTTTCACAAAAAAAAAAAAATATGCGTAGAATTTCGAAACGCGCGTCTTCTTTAATATATTTATAAGTTTATAGGAATTGCGTCGTTTTATCGAAAAGTATTTCGAAACGGTGTAGATTTTGTGTTTTTATTCGCAAACAAACTACAGAAAAAAAAAAAATAAACAAATAAATAAAAATTAGTTACATTTAAAAATTCCGAGCGAAACGATGACGTGTTTTTTTTTTTTTTATTGTGTCTACTGCGAATGTTTTTTTTTCGCGCAGAAGGAGTGTCGTGAAGGACGATCACGCGAAATGCGTTATTTTCCGGTATACCGTATTGTGTGTGTAATAGATGGCATTTTGTTCGATACGTTTTTCGAATTTCCCTTGGTATACCCCAGTGTCCATAAAGAAAAAGCTACCAAAAAAAAAAAATTACCGACTTATTTTGTTTTGGACGCGAGAAACCTACCCTTAAATAACGCCAGCTTTCTTCAAAAAATAAAAATAAAATATATACACACAAAACTAAGTAGAGTATAATGAAATGTATTATTAAAACTGATACACAGAATACAGACATTATTTAATCTTCGTTCTCTTGCTGCTATTAAAATCTTGAACTCTTCAATAATAATATTTTATTGCACAGACCTATAATATATAGACAGCGCATTACACTCATTTTACATGTAAAACATTGAAACCAACATATGTGCGAGAGAGACAGCCTCTGAATTGACTTTTTCAAAGACATTCTATATAATTTTATAATACTCTTTGACAATAATATGTTATTGTAAGATATCATCGCCTTGTGCGTTATCGTTGCCACCCGCTACGGGTTTTGATAGCAAGTTGTTAATTATCGTCCGTTCTCGCGCTTTTTTTCCGCGTACACGTCCGAGAATTGTGATTCAAATAATCATTTATTCGATATTTTACATTGGCGACGAAGATAAATTCTACGTTAACACGCCGTACTTGGCCTTTTTTAGGCTCAATTGTATAATCTTTGTTCAGTGTTGCTATCCATTGCTCACAAAGTGTTATATCTTTTGGAAACCTATAATTTTTAAAGTAGAAGTAAAATAAATATTAATCGTAATGTTTTTAAAGAGAAGAAAAGTCGAATTATTGTAAATTACAAGAGCCAAAAAGCGTAAAAACAACAGACCGACAATAACATTTACAAGTTACAACGATGAACAATTACGTCCTCCTTATCAATGTTAATTTATTATCGTAGTTATTGTCAAGGAGCGTTATAAAATCGTTTAAAATCTCTTTGGAAAAGTCAATTCAGAGGCTGTCTCTCTCGCACATATTATGTTGGATTCAATATTACTAATGCGCGGTCTATATATTATAGGTCTATGCTTTATTGCGTTAAACCGTCAACGATTGATAATGATATAAAGCAGATAATAGAATAAACACCAAACTGATATAAGCCGATAGTTTACCGTCCGGAGTGTGTGATAACACTGCAGCGCGACAATTTTTATGATAAAATTGATAAAAATTTTACAAAAAAAAAAAATTATTATTGGCACTTTTTACCCTCAGTTCTTCTGTTTTTCTCGTAGGCCATTTTTCAGCTCCGCATAAAGGACGATTGGTCTCGTGTGTTTTAGGTTAAATTACGTTATTCTACGTTCTTATAGAGATTGCCCTGGGATCTAGAAAGGATTTTTCCTAGTCCATTAAAAAAAAAAAAAAAACATTTATTCGCCGATCGCGTTCTCATATATTGATATTTCCGTTTTAAACTCTATATAGTACTAAAAATAACGCAATATACGCAGGAAAATATCACGCGAGAATAAAAACGATTTTATTTTTAATTGTTTTCATCGCGTTATTATATAATTTAATGAATATTATTATTGTTATTTTATTATCATCACGTATTTATGTTACGATTTTATTTTCATAATAATAATAGCGCGTATTATATTTCCTCACAATAATATCCGTAGTTAACTGAGCGTTCCCGTGTCATACTTTCCTGAACGCGTTACGTACCAGTGTATAATATTTTTCCGCGTCATATTTCTCAGCGTTGTATTTCGCTGAATTCTAAATTCCAACGGAAATATTTTCCTCTCTCACATACTGCCCCGGGTAGTCTTTAGTTTCCTCGTTATTGTTTTCCTGTATTTCGTTTTTTCAACTCTTTTTGTCCCCTTCCTCCATACGCGTTAATTTCAATTGAATCGTTTCGTCCGCGGTTGTTCCCCCGAGTTTTTCGCCCAGTTTTTCTGTTCAGAATTATTTTTGAAATAATTGTATACAAATATAAAAAAAAAACTGTGCTCAACATTCGCGTACAATACGTGTGTGGAGTTATACGTACACGCCTTGTAATACATACCCGATTATATTATTATATACCTAGACAAAAATTAGCGTTTGTTGGCGCCACGCGGTTTCTTAGCGACAGACGGAGAAGGAACGGTTGATCGATTCCACCGCCCGGGGCAACACACGAACTAAAACGTTATTTTATTATAATGACGAGGCGGCGAAACGTCGGTCGGTTTTTTAAAATTTAAAATTTCTCTGGACGTAATAATACATTAAAAAAATATATGTACATATATTTTTCCCCGAAAAATCTAGAGCAATTTCTCTGCAGTCGCGTATAGCCGTTTACTCGCGAATACTTTTTCGATATCGCCGTGGGATTTTCGATTATTTAAAAAAAAAAAAACCACGAGCGGTCAAAAACAGACAAAAACGTGAGAAAATACCCGAAACTTAACACATTTTCTAAAAAATTGACAGTATATCGCATATTTATCTCGAAATTAATACAGTTTTACGCGCGAAAGAACAGTGCGAACGCTATATTATATTATAAATCTAATTTTCACATTTAGATTATTAGAATATTATATTTTAACTCTCATTTTTTTTTTTATCTTTGTTAAAACAGTAAAATAATATCGAATTTTAAAAATCACATATAGGTTTATCGCACAGATAAAACCGTCATGACGTTGTACATACACGTACGTATTATGTCGAAATTCAATTTTTTAACTACTCGTATATAACGTACTACTGCAGGACGGATATTTTTCATTTTGTGTACGAAAATAAGGAGTTTGCCTTTTTTTTTAAGGAAAATATGAAAGCGTTCGTATTAAGTATTGAAAATATCGTTTTATTTTTTTGTAAATTTTGTCTCGTCTACTTTTTTTTTTCGTGTTTCGTCAACTGCTTTGAAAAAAAAAAAAAATTCAGACAATTCCGTCGGCCGGCACGTTGTTTTTTTAAAATTTTTATTTCGAGCGCTGAAAATCCGCTGGTCTATCGGTTTCGCCGAACGGGTTACGCGATGAGAAAAAACGATTCGAGAAACGAAAATATATTGTTTTTAATCGGCCGTTTCGCTGGGCGTATTATTATATTATTTATTATTCGTACAGTGGATTTATACACTCACAGAATTACTCGTATGTATAATATTATATATTGAATATGTGTAAACGCATACGGACGTTATAATAACACTTCCTATATATATATATACGCGAATCTGTTTATAAAATAAGTGTGTGATCTGCATGCCGAACAACGTACACACAATAATCGCGGTCACAAAATATATTATACATTCAGCGCGCATTATATTATTGTTCATATATCCGGGTTTTCGATATTATTATTGAAAAAGAAAAAAAAGAATTAAATTCGTCTAATTTGTTTTTTTTTTAATTCCAGAAATGTATTCGTATTTATTCATTAAAGTCTTTTTTTTTTTAATATCATATTACGGTATTTCATTCTCATTTTTTTTTTGTAAAGATATATTCGATTTTTTATTGTTGTTGGCTTTAACCGGTTCGATGGTCTTCTTTTTGTTTTGTATTATTACGCGTAAGACGTCGATTTGTTTTTTCGTTTGTCAATTTCTCGTAGAACGCGAGTAACTCGGGTAAATGTGGATGCTGTGAAATTCGGAATTATTTCTGTGAAACGATTCAGTCCCATTATATTACTAGGATCAGACGCGTTATTATTAGTGATGGGCAACGATATAATTTCAAATATCGATACCGTTGAAAATTTACCAATATCGTGTCGAAAATTATCGAATTAATTTACCTTCAGAAAACGGAAAAATCGATTTTTTTTTTATTTAAAAAACGTTTTTTTTTTCGTACATTCATTTCAACTAAATTTACATCCCGCTAAGGAATTTACTCTATTAATGCTATATTTTAATACCTAGATATTATTGGTACACCAACATCGTACATACGTATTTAACACACACGTACCTATAGTTATTAACAATATTATTAATTCAAAATATGCGCACACAATTATACAATTTATTATAGCTTAGAACCTGCAGATAAAACGTGATTCTTGAAAATTAATAAGATAATAATAAAAATTGTACGATATCGTGATAAATCGGGAAGCTATTAATCGATATCGAATATTTGCCACGATATCGATATATCGTATCGAATTATCGATATCGTTGCCCATCGCTATAACAGTTATTATCACTGTCGCGTAATTCGTAAATGTCATAATGTTATTATTAACCGAATAGATTTTAGCGTTGTGGACGTACAAATGATTTACGCGTACAACTCTTTTGGATCGTTCGCCCGAAACGAATTCGCGACGAGATTTCGGCGAATGTTTTCCACCCGTTCAAATCGCGTTTTCTACTCGAGTAGCGCGTTTATTATTAAAATATTACACGTAACGCGCGCAACTCGTTCGCGTCGCGGTAATAATATTATTATAATATATTTAATGATATTATTTACAGCGATTTGAACGTTTCAAGGTGACCTTTCCCGTCGTCTTCTTCTTATTAATGACACGCGCGATTTAACCCGCGACGATAGAATAATTTGTAAGAAAAAAAAAAACGGAACAATTTTTTAATTTTTTTTTTTTGCTTTTTTACGCTATGATCGCGCGCGCTGTTTAGTACTTTTTGCCGAGATATCTATCGCGAATCTGCTGTTTCAGAACTGTTTTCCCCTTCTCTTAAATATATATATATATATATATAGCGATGGGAAATTTAATATTATCAAAAAAAAAAAATTTTAATTTCAACTGTTTACGACAGTGGTTCCCAATCGATGGTCCGCGGTGTCGTTTTGATAAAATTTACCGTCAATTTTTTTTTTTTTCATTTGAAAATTAAATAATAATTATGCGTTGTTTACCTGAAAAACAAATGTACGGAGCGCGTGAAATTTTATTTGATACGAGGTTCGCTTCAAGCAACAACAATAATGCCATCACGACTGGTCAAAAAAGTACTAACGACGAATCGCGTATCGAGTATAATGTATATTAATTTAAATTTTAAATCACTCTACAAATGTCGGCGAATAGTAGTTTTTAATATTTAACCGCTTATTTAATTCTCTGTTTCGCCTATGTATAGTCGTTTTAGATTCCGAGCGAAGCGAGAGATGTATTGGTTTTACAATTACGTTTTTTTTTTTTTTTTATGTCTGTACACCCAAAAATTCCACCAGAAGGAGTGCTCCGGTCTTTACAGTCACAGGTTTTTTTTTCCCGGTATAGCAAATTGCATCTGGTCGGTACTTTATAGAGGTCATTTTTCGAATTTCTCAAAAGCGCATAAAAATATAACTCGAAAACTGTCGAAAAATTACGTAAAAACGCGATTTCGTCGAAATCGATTACATATACCTATCGTTATTTCTTCGCGATTTTGAAACTAACGGGTATGGAAACTCGAAAACGCGTAACTTTATATAATAATAATAAAAAAAAAAAAAATTTCGAAATTTTTCTTTTAATTTTGGACTATTCGTAGCAGTTATAGGTTTTTTAGGTATTTATATAGTACACAAAAATGGTTAGTTTTTGTTATATACGTACCCGAAATATTTGCACCGAAGCTCCGCTCAGAATCGTTTTATCGCACGCAATTGGTTTATCGCGTTGCTTTCAAATTTATATCGATAACAATATACAGGTACACTCTAAAAATATCTTTATCCGAGTAATTCGCTTGAGCGACCGTCCACAACACCCCGCGGCTGGCTATAATTTTTTAATATTTAAATGCCAAACGAGTGTTATAAATTGCGCATATTATAGGTAACATTGTTTCGATCTATAATTAAAGTGAAATAAATTGATGTGATTATTCTCAAACGTTCTAATTATGTTTTATTATAAAATAATTATTTGTGAAATATTTTTGTCTCGTTAATATATATATACGATTAAACATTATAAAATTGTCTATTTATTTCTTTAAATTTTAATTCGCCGCTACCTTTTTATATATAATAATTTTGTCGTTCGATATATATATATATTATAGGAGACGTAGGGCACCTATATAATGTTTAAGTATCTCGAGTTGTGTTGGGAACAGTGTTTCTTTCAGGCATGTTTCCGGGGGGGCAGAGCCCCCCCGGAGAGTGTCAAAGGCCCCCCCGGAGAAAATTTGAAGAATAGTAAAGAAATATCAAAATAATATTAAAAAAATTTAATTTTGATATTTCGTAACTACAAGCGGCTGATAAGAGTCAACAAAATAATCGGTTTATAAAATTATTTTTCCCGATGGAAAGCAGTAATTCCCATAGATAATTTATCGTTACAAATTACTGAACACCACGTTTTGAACTAAATTTGTACTAAACAATAAAATCAATATATCGTGTGTTATCGTGATGAAAATAACACGGAAACCGGGTTTATTTCTGTTCCAAATTTCACATATTTTGCGTCGTTCATTCCGTATTGCGCATTCGTTCATTCGTTCTGTAGTGTGATAATACTAATATTCTTACTCTATGGATAATACGCTTAATTTTGCTCTTGATACTCAAGCAAACGGCAGTATTTTATTTTCCTAAGTACTAATTCCTATTGATATATGTATAATATTATTATATAAATATAATGATAATTATTAAATTATAGTAAATAATAGTCCTAAAGTCTTGAAATTGTTACCAAATACGTAAATATACGTAATATATATATATATATACAAGGGCTAAAGTGAGGGGGGACGTAGGGGGACTCAGTCCCCTTACCTCTGATGGTGGTTAAAAAGCGTCCCCTTTAACAATTTCGGCGTAAAGTACGCCGAAACGCCCAAATTATGTCCAAATAACAATATAATTAAAAATTTCGTTGAAAATAAATCTTAAATAAATTTTAGTCACTTTTTTATCAAATATTATTTTATTTTATTGTAGAAAATAGTGCTAACTACACTGTGATTAATAGACATTCGGTATAACTGATGATTCGTATGCATTTCTGTAATTTAAAACATAATATAACTAAAGAAAATACAATTTATGTTCCTATTTAAGTACTTTATAATAATTGTTTTATTTTAAAAAGTAGCTCTTTTTATGTAAATTTGAATTTTTTTTGTGTACAATTTAAACTTCAAAGCACTAATTACACAACATTTTTATGAAATAATTAATTTTAGATTCTGAGCGAAACGAGGAATGTATTGGTTTTACAATGATGTCTGTAAACAAAATTTCTACCAGAAAGAGTGCTCCGATCTCTACGGTCTTGGTTTATTTTCGGTCCCAAATTGCATCTAATTGGTACTTTAGAGAGGTCATTTTTCGATTTTCTCATATGCGCCCAAAAATAAAACATAAAAAATGCGATTTTGTCGTTATGTCTGTACACAAAAATTCTACCATAAAGAGTTCTCCGATTTCTACAGTTACAGTTTGTTTTCGACAGAAAATTGCATCTACTCAGTACTTTAGAGAGGTCATTTTTTGATTTTCTCATATGCGCCCAAAAAGAAAACTTAAAAACTACTGAAAAATTACATAAAAATGGAAAAAACGAGATTTCGTCGGAATCGATTATCGTTATTTCTTCGTAATTTTGAAACTAGTCATCATGGAAACCTAAAATTTTTACCAAATATGTATCATTGTACTATATTAACGAAAACAATTTTTAATATTTTTAAATAAATAATATTCCACCGATTATAATAACAGACATAGTTAATCATTACCAAAAAAATTATTTTTCTTGATGTAATATTGATGTTTAATACCCAGCCCCTCCGATTTTTTCAAATGCCCCCCCGGAGAAAATTGTCTGAAAGAAACACTGGTTGGGAACCACTGTTTTAAAACGATTTACCGCTACCGTGTAGTTTTTCTTTTTTTTTTTTGCTTTGCGAACAACGTTTTCTCCAGTTTATACACCGTAGAATATAATATACCGTATATTATAAAACCTTAAATTCAATAGTGGGCGCTGATTTCACAGATCCCCCGCGTCCACTATACACGAATACACTCGTGTTATTATTGCGATGGTTTCATACCGACCGGCTGTACATTATATACATGTCAACAGCGGCGCGTTCGGAGGGGGATACTTCCTAATGCGTATTTCTGCAGCGTACACAGTCGCGAAGCGAGTGGTGAATACACGAATACGAAACCGTTCGGACACGAGCCTGTCGGTGTGCCGCCGCCGCCGCCGCCGCCGCCGCCGTAGAAGTCACGGTCATCGAATAAAATAATATAATATGGCCGCGGAGAGAGAGTGCTCGCGTGTCGAACGCGCGAAAGAGGGGAAACGAACAGAGAGTAAAATATATAAATACCTGTACGTATCCCGTTAATACACGTACGAGCGTTTGTGTTTATTTATGAGCAGCACACGATGCGCTGACGGTAAAATATTCTTAAGAATACATCGCTCAGTCGCATAACTCCCCGAAAAAAAGTCAGACGTGTTTCGTTATTTCCGCAGTGGCGCTCGGTTAAACGGCGTTTGGATTGCGGGCGCAAGTTTTTTTCAGACACCGTCCCACGTGTCAATGGCCTTTATAGGTGATTCACAGAGTTTTAGGACAATTAACGGAAGAAAAAAAAAATTCCATTTTATACGACTCTTCGTTCGCCGCTGTTACGTATATATATATATACGCGCGTTAAATTATTATTTTATTCGATTGGGGTACACAGTCAAAAATCTCGTACGTCCGGTTTGAAACGCAAGTGTTTTAATCGAGACAGACAGGCGAATTTTCCGTTATTTTCAAGATTTCTTCCAACTGGTATGTTGCGCGGACGTCCGTAATTGAGCGTCCATTATTTTAGGATGGTTCGTTCGGTAGATAAAAAAAAAAAAAAATATTTTCACTCTTCCGAAATGAAATGAAGAAAACGTGCTCGAACCGTGCACCGCCTGACGTCGTGTAATTTATTTACGAATTGTTGTTGTTGTAGTCGTCATGGATACGCGGTGTCGGAATCACTGATAATTCCTCGTTTTGTCGGGCGGATGGCAGTTTACCGAAAAACGTTAAGAGTTCCAAGAGTGATAAAGATTTTAATTCTAAAAAGTGCTGCCAACCATTGCCGACAAATATCTTACTAGATATAGTACAAATTACCAAGTACAATGTACAAAGTATTTTTTTCTTGTAGGGAGTGTTTGCACCTTATAGATCCACCTCGGTCGAACCTATAGGTACTCATAATATGATTTCTGTTAGTTAGTGGCACAGACAAGAACATAGTATTTGTCTATACGTTTACCGTTCAAATTTCAAATATTATATACAGTGTAACCTATAAAACAAATATCAATTAATTTCGTATAATTTTTCGATAATTCTAAGTTGGCAACAGATCCGACGAGCCATTTTTACGGCCGATGCTCTTATCATTTTTCGGTAAACTGCCCCCAACCCGTTTTGTCCGCCGCGCGATGATGAGATAATGATAAATATTAGCTTGTTGCTTGTACTGACAAAGTGGAGATCAAAAGCACAAAACATCTGTGAAAGATCTCGTCGATATCGCGGATCGGTATAGGTATGGTCCTCGAGCAGTGTAGTGCTCGGTCACAGGGGAGGGGATTAATATTTTTTCATAAGAACAAATATAGAATTTTTTTTTTTTTTAAAGTAAATCTGCGTTCATTTCAATAAGACACAATTAACAGACGGAAAAAATTGATTATTTTCAATTCGATTCAGAGCCATTTCGTTGATTATACGTCTTAGAGATGTATCGTCGGCACACTTCTATCAACTGCCCCAGCGTAGACTTAATGGATTTAATCGATTATAACGAACACAATATGACATTTTAGTTAATACTAATGGCTCGTCGTCGTCTCCAAAACCGTTCCTCGTTCTCGCGTTCGCCACGTCTGTTGACGCATTTTACGGGGTCCGTTTTTTAACAGTGCTGGATACGTATGATTTTGTTCGTATGATTGTACAAATTTCATCAGAAACGCACTTACATTTTGTTTTGAAATTCTGCTAATAAAGAAAAAAAAAAATGTCCGAGTAGTGGATTTGACATCCGTATTCCTCCTCCCATGATTATTGCCCTCGACGGTTATGATTTAGTTACGTTCGCGAGTAATCGAAAGCGAATTTGAGTCGTTCTAAAACAAAAACCTATAGAGTTTCTGCGCCGAATCACAGTAGCTGGAATACTCGCGTTCGGTCGAAAAGTCCACGAATGTATTACAAGAAATTTCGCGTTTTCTTGTTTCTGCGAGAATTTTCTCGGGATTTGTTTTTTTTTTCGAAATCCGTTCTGTTATATTATAAAACGAAATACTCGAAACACCCGTGTGCGCACGTGGCCGTGTGTGGAGACGAGTAAAATGTAGGTAGCAAACGACTCTTCTAATACGTATATCAGAAGGGAAAACGAATTGGCCGAGCAGTATTTATATACGGTTTTTTTTTTTGCTGCCAGTCTCTGCTCGCACGCGGTTTCCACACTTTCAAAACGTTTTTACACGTCAGTCAGCGAACAGCGGCGTATCGATTTTCCGTCAGATTTGTTTTGTCGACGATGATTTTTCATGTGTACCTACAGGACAAAACGTATTTACACCTACTTCTTTTTGTACTGACATTTCGTTTCATTTTTCGAGAAATATTTCTCGCGTTCTACATGACGCGTTGAACTACGTGACGTGTCGTTTTCGGGGAGAAAAAAAAATCGTTTTCCAAGCCAATACTGGCTGTTTTTGCGAATTCGTTTTTATTACTGATTTTTTTTAATTCGACTGGAATAGTTCCGAAAAATCTTCGCTTTCTATACACACAACCGTTTCGCGAAAATCTATGTACCGAAGCGGAATTTTCCTATACGTCGGCTGGTTTAGAAAAAAAACGAAATCGAATCGATCGCTTGTGCTCGACGACGAGTGTACTTCAAAGAGAATACGGGTTTGAAATTCTCCGTGCATCAATAATAAATACGTATATCCGTATATCGGCGGAGCTCCTTTGGTTCGCGTTGACCTTTTTTTTTTTAAGAAATTTCTCCAATTTCTTTTTTTATGCCACAAATCTCAAAACAAAATCGGTGCGTTCGTTTTGAATTCAAGTTTAAAATAACCGCTGTTTCATTACCGTTATTCAGTCCGCAAAACGGCACATAGAGCAAGAGCAAGTGTTTAATTCGAAACGTTCACCAATAGGCGAACTATATCGTTACTAAGACGAAGCTACACTGCAGGCATTTGTTGTCTCCGTCTGTGTTACGGGCAATATAGCGAAACAGTACTTTTGCAATTCAAATGTTACGAAATCTAGAATAAACATTAAGACATAAATTATATATATATACCATTTAAAAGATGAGAATTTTTTCCGATGTTTCGTTGGAATTCGATTTTCAAAATAATGTTTTATATTTTATGCAATTAATTATTTACCAAATATTTTAGTTTTCTGTGCCATATATTATCAATTTGTCAATATGGTTGTTACAAAAACCAGTTTCCAACGAAACGTAGCGTAAGTTATAATTTTTCAAACTCTGGTACAGTTTTGTTCCTACACGTTCTTTTAAAATTACACAGCGTTTGACATTTTGCTATAGTGCCCATACGATAGACGGTGACAAGAAATGCCCGGGTACCGTCCCATTTATAGTGATTGTTGAAAAAGCCCGGAGTTTGAAAAGTGAATTTGAATTCGAAAATCGGTTGTTTTTTTTTTTAATCGTACAAAAAATCAGACGGAGGAGGGGTAAAAAAGAACGAAAAATCGTCGAATCCGGTGATTTACAGCGGGCACTGCTTGCTATAGGAATCTGATAACGTCTCTAAAAAAATCCTCGATCCGCCTCTGATCCCTGTGTTCGATAAATCGAATTAGTATAGTTTCGTTGGTCCGTCGCAGCTCGATCCAATTACTGCTCCGGGCCACTGTCGTACAGACGACGACGGATCGTCGGTCGGATATATATTTTTTTCCCCTTTAATTATAAGTGATACGCGCGCACAAATAGATATATATATCATTCCTGAAGTTTTTTTTTTTTAGTGGGCGTGTGTCGATTGTTCCCCGTGGAAATCGGGTGTAGGGAGTCCCCGAATTCGGGCAGAGGAGAGAAGAAAAGGATAGGCAGCTCCGGCCGAGAATTCTCGCGGCGCAGTTATAATCAGGATCAAATTTCAGGGTGGTCTCGGCCGCACGAGGTTATTTTTCCTTTTAAACCCGTAGTTTATCGTCGTACAATTATACCGTCTCGTGTACGCAATATTCTTACGATATTACACGTAGAATTTACGTAAACAAAATATATATATATATATAAACATATAATTTTTATAAAAATAATTCACGAAAATAATATTATTTGTAACGATTTGTTAGTATTGTCGTCGTAAGAGGAGAATTATTAAACGGCGGCAAATAATAAAAAAAAAACACCTCGTTTTACTTTTATTTTCGAATTCTGCGTGGTACGATTTATAGGAATAGTAGCAAATGTAGTGCTACAATTTTCTTTCTTAAAAGTCGTATTATATAATTTTTCGTAATGAATTAATGCGTTTCACATACGACGAAAGGCGTGCTGCAGAACGTCGGCCGTCTCCAATGGAAATTCGGCCTTCGTCTGCCAGAACGTTTAAACCGGTCAAGAGTTATTCAAAGAAACGTGTCCGAGAGCCGACTCAAAAATCGGTTCATAAGTCTCTGTAGAATATTTTTACCGATTCTAAAACAAAAAAAAAAAAATATTTCCCATCATAAAATCGCGGTATTACACAATACGCGGCGTCTAACTTTTGAACCACGAATATCTACAATATCGCTTTAAGTGACTATAGTACCATATGAGATTGTATCGTGGATCGCGCTCGTGCATTGAAAATAATCTCTATTTTATTTCCACATAATTACTATAGATTTGCGATAAAGTTAAAATTATTGCCGTTTATCGGTGGGCATTTTAGTTTGGATATTTTTTTTCGAACAGACCTCGTATTCGACAGAGAAACGAATATCGATAGGTACCGAATTTTCAAACTAGTTCTGGAAAGCTTTTATTACTTTTTTTTCTCGGAACAATTCGCGTTGGTACGCGCTTGTATATATGACCTATCAATCCCACAATGACATAAAAACCAATATTAACAGCGCTGTATTCGGACAATATATTATGTGCGTAAAAAAAAAAATATATATATATAACAATGAGAACAAGAACAGTCAAACGAGGAAATAATATATTATGTAAAGAAATAAATGGAAATAAAATAAAATCGTTCTTTATAATATTATTGTCGGGCGAAGCCGAGCAAGGAACTGTTAGTAATAATAATAATAATAATAATAATAATACGTAGCTGCGCATATATATTAGTAAACCATTACTGTGTGGTGATGGTGTGATAAATGGCAATAATCGACCGATGACATACTTACACGGCGTGCCGGCGTCGGGTTTACAAAACAATTCGATTTTTTTTTTTTAACCCATTCGACATGACGCGAGAAGTACACATATAATAATAATAATAATATAACGCGTGCGAATAGTAGTGAGAATATATTATTACAGTTTGCAAGTGTGTCACGAGCTGGACTATATAAAATATATATACATATATTTGTGCAGTCAGAAATTTTGATTTATCACTTTTTTCTTCTTCTTACGTTTAAAGTAGAGCTCGGATATTAGTGTGCGGTAGAGAAAGAAAAAAGAAAAACAATAATGACGGGTAAAATCGATTGAAATCGGAGAATACGTATCTTGCGAAAATCACAAGCAGCGTATAAAAAAAAAAAGAAATTAAATATTCTCTAATATATTTTATGAAAACGAAAAAAAAATAAACGATTTCACACCGCATCGTGTGAGAATGTCTATCGAATATTATTTTATTATATTTTTTTCTATGCCCTACAGGCCATTAAGGCCTTTTGCATGCTTCCACCAAACTTCTCCACACGTCCCGGTCCATTGCGTCATCCAGTCGTTTTGACTCGTCGATATCTGAAATGTCCTTCTTGATCCTATCTTACTTACCATCGCTGTCGAGGTCTTCCCCTTGTTGGGTTTCTCACCACGACATTTCTTATCAGATTTTTACCAGCTCGCCAAACATGGCCCGCCCACTATAATCGTTTCGCCTTCAAGAATAATCTGATGTTTGGCTCGTTATATAACATTTCCAGATCTTTGTTTTTTCGTCTTTCATAATCTCCATTTTGGTTTTGAACAGGTCCGCGGATTTTTCTTAAGACTTTCCTTTCAATGGTGAGTAATTTCTCTTCGTCTCCCTGCGTTGCGGACCATGTCTCATATGAGTACATCACTATCGGACGTAAATAGGAGGTATACAGTTTTTCCTTCGTACCCTTGGACCTAAAGCATCTTGTTCATGGCAAAATAGGCTTTATTTGCACTAATTATTCTTAATTGGATCTCCTTATGCATGTTATTTTTGTGTTTATGTTGACACCTAATTATTTAAACTCTCGAATATTACATACTCTTTTTTAAAATATATGAAATAATATTTTAATCGTTGAGCTTTAGACATTGGAAAAAAAAATTGTCCACTAAAATTATTTACTTTTAAACTCGTGTATAAATATTGAAAAAAAAAAAAAACTCGCGACGTTCCGTCGTATCAGCAACACAAACACACATTTCCTCATCATGAATACAACATTTTTTTCCCAAAATTCGACAATTTTAAAATCATTAAAATACGCGTGAAATCGCAGTATAACACAATATACTGTTGTGGTGGTTTATATTCTGTACGATAAATTATACGTTGTACAATACTCTGTACTCGGCGGCAAATTACAAGATTAAGTACGGAATATTTCGTATTAAGCTCATTTATTTATAAATAACCTCGTTCCATTCGTGTTTAAAACGAGTAGATTACACGCGCTGCTATTCATACACCGCACGTTTTAAGAATGACAATTTTTCTTTTTTTTTTTTATAAAAAATATAAATTTTTTTTCGTAACGAAACGTTTGGTATAAATCTGAGAATATCGCGAGTGAAATAAACTCAAAATAACGTATTAATAACGCATTGGTATCTAATGGAAAACTGTTCGCTAGTGTAAGGTTTAAAAAATTTCTAAAAATTATATTCGATACGAATAATACAAATAAAAACACAAAAAAAAAAACGAAACGTTTACTACTCCTGCATTATACAAAAGAAAACGGTCTCCTGTGCAGTCGGACGTTTATCATTTTTTTATTTCCCTAAACTTAACTCCACCCCCTGTAATATTTTATTTAAATTATACAAATTTACGAAAACGTTTACGTTTCGATTAATCTGGTAAAAAAATAAAAAAAAAATCTTCGTGAGATATTTGTAGGCATTATAAAACGAATACAAACGGCTGAGTTCTGTACCAAAAAAAAAAAAAATATAAACGTTTTTTTTTTATTATTATTTGATTTCGAAGAACAGGTCCCCCGGGACACTATGTCACCGCGGGGGTATAGGAAGAGACTTTTCGTTTTGTATTTCATTTCTACCGAACGCACACGCTGCATTTATAACAGTGTAACTAGCCGCCAGGAAATGTATTGCTACATTTTACGCTGAGTTTTATAAAAACTCTCGAACGCGAAATAAAATATTAAAATAATAAAACACGAAATAGACTAATTGCGTTACGATGATAACTTTGTGAATTGAATACGCCATGCCCAATGAGTAAATTATTTATTTCTAGCACTCCGTTGCCCGTAAAAAAAATGTCACCTCTTACACGATACAGATTTTGTTCAATTCCGTTATTCGACACTCGGTGTAAGGATGTTCAGAACTTAAAAAACAGAAAAGACTTGAGGACGTCTTCAGCTCTCATCACTTCGTTTTCGCTTAGCGCTTTTTTTGACCCCATTTGCTGTTCTCTCCGCTCGGTTCTTAAGAGTCGTAGCGTGATGTCAAATAACATAATATATCCGTCCTCGAGAATCGGGCTATCGAATGCAAAAAAGAATTTTTCAAATCCGTCCGGTAGTTCCAGAGATCAGCAGCGCGTTCAACAGTCGTTGTTGTCAAACACATTGTCAAATTGTTTATCAAACACAGTCTTCAGCTTTATTGTATTAGTATAGATGGCAGTTCTATGAGTTGCGTTTTTTTCTATGTATACAGGACTCATTTATCGTACTAATGAATTTGCCACGGATTTACTCAACGGTAATATAAAATAAAATATATTCGATTGCAGCACACACACACACACACACACACACACACACACACACACACACACACACACACACTGCAATATTGAAGAAAGCACTCGGGAAAATTATTTCCAACAATTTTTTGTAAAGAAATCTATTAAAAAAAAATTTTTTTTTAAAAAACGCGGTTAGTGGAAGAGGGACTATCGGCTACGCCACTGGCAATATTTTTAATCTTACGATCGGATATCCGGTGTCGTTACGCGTTCGTGCGTCCGATGTGTGTCAGTGGCGACCGTGAAAATCGGACTCTCGCCCAACCAACAACAGCTGCTGCTCCGTGCAGGTGACCCAGTTACCGACCGTGAACAACAAATCGTCAAAGTTTAAACACGCAGTTATGATGATGAAAAAAAAAACTAAAATTTTGGAGATTTTAAAATTTTTTTCGAAATTTAATATTTGGAAATTTACGCGCACTCGCGTTTAGTGATTTTTTTTTCCATCCCCGGTAAACGTGTCTAGAAGATACGGCTCGTGGTGTTGTATTATTAGTATTATTATTATTATTATGTCGTGACCAGGGAAATAAACTGAATGGCAGGCGGTAGTCGAATTATTATTGAATTTCGTGACTTACTGAAATTAAGGCAGAGCACACCGGGCCCCGGCTCGGGGCCTGCTACGAAAGGGGGGGTGTCTCCTCGTGAAAAACATTATGAATTTGTATATATGCGATTTGTCAAAAAAAGTTAACTTTATTTTTCTACTTGAACAAAATCAAATGTTTTTTTAAATTAATTTATAATATTTTTTTTTACCACTTTTTTAACCGCAGCAAAATCGGTAATTGACTAATCAAAATTTGTTTGTTTCGACAAATTTGATTCTATAATACAAATAATAAAAAGGCCGTTTAATCTTGTTTCGGTCATACGACTCCTAAGGGCTAAGACCATTTTTTAAAATATTTTATATATTAAAACTTCACGTCTCCTTACACGAACCTCCAATCTAAATAGGCCCAGGGCCTCTACGCCATTAAAGACAGCTCCGGTCGTAACACAAGGTTAGACGAGTAAAATAAGTTTTTTTTAAAATTCGTTTAATTAGGTTAAAGTCATGTTAAAAGTTATTTATAATTTGCTTGTTTGCCTCAAAAGTCAAACGTTTTTTTTTCAATTAGTAATTTAAAAAATATATCGTAAAGCCTGATAGTATAACGTTTTCAACACTATCTGTGCAAGGTTAGGTAAATGATTTTTTTTTTTTATAATTCGCTAAAATATTAAGTCATTCGATTTTGTTTTTTCTGAACCGTGTCAAAAGTCAAAGTGTATAATACATGTGATCAAGCCAAAGAATATTTTATGAAAAATAAAGGACTATTATACAAGAGTCGTTGTTGTAAATCTGTTTATTCACACTATGGATTCCGACAAAAAGTTATGTTAGAAAAGAGAAACACAACAACGGAGTAAAAAGAAAAAAACGAACAAAATTACATAGAGTTCAAATTAAGAATATGACATTATTGCGTTCTTTTTTCACCCGTGATGATTTTTCTTGTCGAAACCGCTGTAAGAAATACAGAATATTTAATACAACAACTTTTGCGTTATCTTTTTTTTTTTTTTAATACTCTGGCTTCATTCACACACATCTATTTATAAACAAATTTATTATTAATTTTTATTTCTATTCGTTTCAAGCGTCCCTTTTATTAATTTTTTTTATACTGTTGTTTTTACTATGAATTATTACGTGTAAAAAAAAATGTACACGTTATTGTTTATAATTATATACGAAATACCAAAAAATTTAAGTCTCGTGAAAATTTAATCGTCTATACAAAAAAAAAAAAAACTATATTCTTTAGTAAGAATTTTAACCGGTGAAATAATTTAAAAAAAAACAAGTCATTATTATTGCGCAATCGGGTATATATACGTGTATAATTAAATTAAATTACACGCCCATGTGCCTATGTCTTTCAATATTATTGCGCCTATCATTATTATTTTTTTCTCCTAAAAACCATCACGTAACTACTAAAGTTTATATAAAAAAACAATATTATTAACTAACGCAAAGAACAATGAAAAATGCATGAGGTACGTAATATAATATTATATTATAAATACAGTGTATGTCCACTTTCGTATATAAGTATGTGTACACAGGAAATATTGTATAAATTCGCCTTTGAAATGAGCTGTTTTTTTTTATTTATATAACATTTTTTATAATTATAAAAAAAAAAAAACGTATTTCATTGAAACGTACCAGATTTAACGTGTAAGAATTTTACACTCGTAAAACGTGATGTACTGTTTTTTACGTTATAAAAAAAACATATAATATTATTATTGTATATATAAGTACGAAAATAGAAAATGACGTATGAGTGTGATGTGTACAAACGTTTTCACACCGCCGCGTTTATAACGATAGTTTTTTTTTTTTGAAGTTCATAAAAAAAAAAAATGAAAACGAAAAATCACCGAATATTACGACTGGGCATTAGATTTTCCGATCAAATTCCAGCACGGTTATAAACGGACGGTATAAAACGTTTTTATACGATTTCGGTGTTATCGTTTATTTTTATATGCTTTCAATATTCCATTATCGGGAAAGGATTGTTGTTTTTAACGTCCTGATATTGTGTTAGGTTCCCGTGTCGCAAAATATTCGTACAATACGACCGAGCCGGGAAATAGACGGATTAAAAGTTAAAAAATAAAAAAATTGTGTGAATTTCAATTGAAATTAAACCGTTTTAACTTAAACACAAAACGTTCACATCGAGAGTAAATTATTTTTTACGAAACTATTAAAATTGCAACGTAATAGTATACACGTGTAGTCGTATAGTATTTCATTACGCGTAAACTCAATAACGAGACTGGACATGAACGAGTGAAACAAAAGTAAAAACTAACTTTTTAACGTGACGGACCCGCCACTCTCGGTTTAACGTCGACGTTTATTTTTCTTTCTTCTACTCGGTTCAAACAGTTCGAAATTTCGAATATTAATGTTAGCATTTCGTCTAAACGCGTTCGACACAGAACTACTTTGGATTTCATAAACACTTTATTCGAATATTCTCGTACTATTGTATTACGATTTTTTTTTTATTATTAACTGACAGAATTCGACGTAAAAATTAATAATAACATCATTTGTATTAGGTTCGATAGATTCAATTTCGCTCGGTCATATATAATTCGCCCGTGATTGAATATGCGCGCGCGATGTGTCATCATTTTTTAACTACTGCTCGCCCTACTTCTTTACAGGACTAAATAATAATAATATATAATAATAATAATAATAATAATAATAATAATAATAATAATAATAATAATAATAATAATAATAATAATAATAATAATAATTTTTTTACACGGTAGAAATTTTTTTTGAAAATTTTTGAAAATACGAATTATAATGTACTGTAGTACTTATCGACTTCTAATACGTCATTTGCACTTCGTAACTAACTAACACAGGGGCGTATTTATGGGGGGGGGGCTGATGGGGCTTCAGTCCCCCGAAATTTCAGGAACTTTCTTTAGTAATTCCTATACCCTATAGCTATAGGATGTAATATTCCTAATATGTAGTTGTTTTTAAAATGTTGAGAATTTGGTAATTTGTCCTATTTTTAAGATATAGTATTGCATTAGAATTTAGAAATAATTCAACAATGATATTTACTCAATGCCTCAGCCCCCAAAAAAATTCTAAATACGCTCCTGAACTAACACTTCTCCGTAGCTATTTCTTTTTTTTTTTGTTCGATATTTTTTGAAAAGCGTGTATGAGGAGGTATAGGTATGTTTAAAACGTTGTCGTTTATCTTTTTTTTTCGTAACTGGTGTTTTTAAAATTATTTTCAAAAGTACATTTTTTTTTTGTACATGTGGTTTTTTCACTATTAAATATCACCGGCGAGACGTCCTCTCGGAGCGAAGTTCTCGAAGGCTGCCAAGTCCGAGTGCACAGTGTACACGCACGCATAATATTAATAATATTACGTAAGCACACGCGCTGGTTCGCGTCCCTTTTGTGTACATTATCCGAGACGTTATTATTATATTTCAGTATAATATGTTATATTGTTGTCGTTATATTATTATTATTATTATTACTATTATAGTTACGATCCTGCAACACTTATTCTTCATTATTATCGAATCGAATATTCCTCCCGGCGGCGACGAGAACCGTTTCCAATTATTAATTACGCCGCGTGTGTACAGCCCTGGTGTGTATTCAAATAATATCGTAACGAAGAGCCGTGCTGTTATGTAATAATAATAATAATAATAATAATAATAATAATATCGTATAGGTATGTACGAGATATTGTAATATAGAAATTCTCTCTCTTAATTATTCAGGTTGGTGAACTCACTTGTTCGGATGCGCGGCGTGAGCCACGCGGTGGACAAGGTCGAATCCGCGGGGGGGTTGCGTATTATACTGTTTCTCGGGTATACGTGTTACACGATGAGTGCGTGTCTTGTGGACGCGAGATTGCACGAGACGAGGGTATTATTGAAAATGTTTTGAGATTCTGAGCGGAGCGAGGAGCGCGTGTTGGTTTTACAATGATGCGTTGTTTTTTTCAATGTCTGTACCAAGAGGAGCCAAGAAATTAAAAAAAATGTTTTTCTACACTCTCCTAGACATTTAGAAGGTCAGAAAAGCAAATTTTTTTTTTATAAATTTACGTGTTTAGCGTGTTAATAAATCGTTTTCTATAATTAAATAATATAATTATACGTCAATATTAATATTGTCGTTTTACAATCTGGGCGCCGCTCAGAATGTATTGGTTACATTACAACGATGTGTTTTTTTTTTTATGTCTGTATCCGAAAATTCTACCAGAAGGAGTGCTCAGATCTTTACAGTCATACCTATTGTTTTCGATAACAAATTGTGCATCTATAGTTGGTCTATTTAAATAAGTCATTTTTCGATTTTCTCAAAAAAAAAAAAAATCTATACCGAAAAATGACATAAAATCGCATTTCATTGGAATCGACGAATCGTTATTTCTCAAATAATTTTGAAAATAATGCGGTTATAGAAAATTGAAATATTCACCAAATACGTATCTTATTTATATTATATAGCGGGGAAAAAAATTTTCTTTCAATTTTCTAGCAATTTATAGATTTTTAGGTATTTTATATATTCGTAAAAGAGGTAATTTTTGAAAAATTTAATACAATGTCAGACGTACGCATTACTTAGATTGATATTAATGGCTAATATTAAAAAAAATGAATTATCTACGGAGAGTTAATATAGTTATTTGAAATACGAATGAAAAAACGTATTAACGATACGATGCGTTTTCTAACGTTGAGATTTCTTTTAGGATTTTATCAGCCGTGTACCTGAGATTACTTCAGAGCATCTTTCGAAAGGAGCTTCTCCGAAATGAAAATTCGTGAAAAACTACTTAATAGGCGTATGAACACAATGTCTCAAAAGGACTAATCGAACTGGATTTTATTGATCGGATTAATTGAGCTACGATAATCGCTACGAAACGATGAGAATTCGCGCAGAGCGAGTACGCGTAAAATACGTAAATAAACGGTAAATGAAACAAAAAGAAATTTAAAAATAATCTTCAAAAATATAAAGCGACAAAAAAATGGGGGGAGGGGGGCTATAGTTACTCTATCAGCTTTACGCGGGAAAAATGTTCGGCGTTCATAATAATTTGTTTCGCATCTCACCGGTCTCGTATATATATATATAGTAGGACGAGGAGATGAGTGGTGTCCGAAGGATTTTTCACGCGCAGGACATTTGGATTGTAATATATTATACGCTATCGCAGATTATACTGCGAAAAGCGACAAATCTATCGTGACGAACAGCCAAGTTTTTTTCTCTTTTTATACGACGAAAGATCAATTGCATCGGAGACGAGCGTGAAGACGTGTCTGTCCGACTGTTAAACGTATTTTAAATGTCGAGTTTGGCTTATAATGTGTGCGCGCGAATGGTGTCGCTATAAATCTAAAACGAGGATCGCGTCGATTCGAAAACATTTTTGGCACGGAAGGGTCTTCTCAAAAGCCGTTTCGATATCGTACGTCCGAGGGACAAGTCATTCCGATATTTTCCATTCGAAACGTTTCGTTCGTTTGCACGAAATTTTATCATACCTTAAAAGTATACATCTTCAATATATGCCTTCAAAACGTCGATATATTATGTACCTTCAAAATTCAACGGTAATGTCACAAGCTCTAAATTTTAACAAAAACTTCTATGGAAAACGAAACGAATTCATCGTGCGACATTCGGAAACACGTAATACCATTCGTCGTATTCCGGTTTTCGATATCGAACTGTAGAATATTTCTAGTGGCTGCAGTGGAAAATGACATTTATTATTTTTTTAACGAAATTATAGTAAAATTTGAAAACAAACGTTACACTCGGATCTTTTACAGGTAAGCTCGTAAGCGATTTATCCGAGAACGATTTCAGGGACGTATTTTTACGAAGTATATTGCTCTAATAACACGAGCATAAGTGTTAAGAAACGGCTAATAAAAAGTATATGTGTAGAGCATATTGCACGATACGGATGCGAGACTTCGGTGCGGAACAAAATCTTCTTGGAAGTTTCGGGATGTGGTGTTGGAGAAGAATGATGCGAGTGAGCCGGACAGAAAGAAAAACAATAACAACAGTATACTAAGCGAAATAAATTAAACCGGCAGGAAGATACGCAATGCGATTAATGATAGAAGATGGAATATGATTGGACGTGTTCTGAGACACGAAGAAGAGCTGCTATATATTATAATAGAAGGGAATTAACAATTAAAGGGAAAAGTGGCCGAGAACGACTGAGAACATATTACGTCAAAAAGTTGTTATCCGATGCGGTACTAACGAATTACAAAGAATTGAAGAGGCTAGCTGATAACAGAGATGAGTGGAGACATTATGGGAAATTGCAAAACCAACCTTAGGGTTGAATACAAAAAGAAGCATTGCGTTATGCCACTGTTAACGTATAATACGCAGGTATAACGAATAGACCTGGAAAAAAAATTCACTCTAAAGTCAAGGAAATAAAATTTAATATCGAAAAGAAATGTATTTTTTTATAAATACTAAGTGGGGAAAAAAAGGGCAGCGAGCCGCGCCGCGGGTGTTCTGGATGTCGTTTAAATGAATTACTCTGTAAGAGTGTTATTAAAAAAAAAATTATTACACTTTTTTTACGATTTAAATAGCTCAACGTCTAATAATTGCTATAAATAGTCAGGAAATTGGATGAAATTTTTGCACCTCTATATAATGCTAATTTTTTCTCCCAATTGTTGCGTTGTTTTGAATTTACGCACAAGGAAACCACTGAGAAAATCCAAAAGACTTAACAAATAAAATACCGCCGACTAGATACCGGAATTTGCTATACCGCGGAACGCAGCGCGTGACGACGAGATTATCCGAACATCGTTTCTGGTCGAAAATTTATACACAGAAAAAAAACTTCATTTTAAAACCAATGTCTTCCCTCAGAAACTATAAATACTCGAAAACTTGGTTAACAACGATAATAATAAATAATAATAATAACATTTCAGTTTTTTCGACCGTACGAAATTTCAAGCAGGCCGTTTTGAAATTTCAGCAGGCCGTATAAAAATATTTTATATTTAAAACTATTGTATACGCATAAAACTCTAAAAGAAAAACCAAAAACTTAATTGTATTTTAAATAAGCGGATATCGGCAATTTTTTTCATTTAGCAAATACGTCTACAGTTTTTTCTAGACTGATATTGTTGACTTTTTCTTTTTCAACATTACCAAAGCAGACCAATCGGGACTATATTAACAGTAAGGAGTGCAACCGCACACCCTATCCTCCCGAATGACGCCCCTGAATAATAATAATAATAATAATAATAATAATAATAATAATAATAATAATAATAATAATCGTATTAATAATAACACGACGACCTATAAAACGTTAATAATATAACCGCTGTACGGCGCATATAATATCACTTAACTATCTATAAAAAGAAGCGTCTAAACTAATTCTTCCGGCCAATTTGGTGGTCATCGGGCGTTTGCCGTGCACGTGTATACATATATGATATTCATAATAATATCGTACACATATGAATGTGCACACGTAACAAATTATATTGTGTGATGATAATAATAAATAACGGCGTCGTCGTCCGTCATTGTCGCCCTACGGTCGCTGGACAAAACACACATCAGCTCCTCTCATTCATGATCGCGCGCTGGTTTGAGTATTAAAAAAAAAAAATATTAAAAATCGTGGACAATTATATGGGCGCAGTGTTTTCACGCCGAGTGCCGGCCAACGTTGGATTTGAACATTATTCGTTTTTTTTTTTTTATAAAACTGCATTTAAAATCCTCCGGAATAGACTGAAATTGAAAAGTCGAATATTCGCGTAGGAAATCATAAACGTTTTTCGAAATTTCACCAATCGAATTCTGGTGTATACAGTGGCGTCATTTTAATTGTTTTTTCTTTTTCAATACGCGTATTTGTACGCAGGCCACGGCCCCGTCTGAAATTTTCAACAGAGCAAAAATAGAAATATAACTCGTTCGTTTCCCGTCTAATACAGTGCCCAGTGGCGTAGCACGACTCATCACGTTTCAAACGGTAAACGATTATTATTTTTTGATTCAATCAAAATAATTTTACGTTAAAAAAATTTCAATTACAGTGTACGATTTACGTCGATTCCGGTTTTTACCCTAAGGGCACAAGGGTCACGAGCCCCGGCCCGGTGGGGGCTCCGAACAATATAGTTCACGTTTTTACGATTATTATTATTACTTCTTTAGCGATGAATTCGACTAAAACAACGTTTAGAACCCCCGAATGAGAAACGAGACTCAAAGTCATGTAGAAAAAAATTAGTGCTCGTTCTCTTTTAAGATCGACGCAAGTCCAATAATTTCTCGAAACAGTAATCACGTACTGTTTTAATGTACTTATACATTTCGACGTATTTTTTTTTTTTTGGTGGCTTGTCAAAAGGACTCCCTCAAACTCTGCGTGTCCAAGGACTCCTGCAAGGCTCTGTTGTAGGTATACATAAAAAAAAAAAACGGTTTCTCGTCGCCGCGCACCGCCTGTACGAACCCTCCGTTGTAATAATTATTTTAATCGAAGTTATATTAAAATCGGTTAATACAATTTAGAAAATGCGCTATTGAAAGGTATATATTATTATCATTTTTTTTAAAAACCGTTATCAGAATTCCTTTTTTTTTTGTCACTACCGCACCGCGGTTGTAGATAAATACTTATTTTTACAACCATGACTACCACGAAATATGTTTTTAAACGTGGTATAAATATAATATTTTAACAATGTCGTGATTCGTGTTTGTCTCATACGAACAATCGTAAACGCAATTCGATTTCCATTTAATATCCGTCACTAATCGTTTTGTAGTTTTTTTTTTAAATTTAAAATAAAATAAAACGAAATTCGTATAAGTACACCTATTTACACGGACGCGACCGATTTAAAAAAGCTGTCCAAATTATAATAATAATAATAATCGATTTTAATAATACTCGGCAAATGTATACCTCGCGCGGTCCAAACGCTGTGTGTGTGTAAAAAAAAAAAATTTCTTAATTTTTTTTACTATGTCCCGTTCTCCGGCTCGTCGCTACGTTAGGTGGTAAATATTTAAATATATATATATATATATTTTTTTATATAAACACGAGATTATTTCGGAAAAATAAATATAAAATTACACGTGTAATTTGTAGTCGGATTACAACACCCGAGACAACGCGATGACTCGCCGAATCCGTTGAGGTTTTTTTTTTTTTTCATTTTTTCGAAGGCGCAATTATTCGGCAACGATTTCCAAGGCCGCGGAACGCTCGAGGTTTTATTCTCCGCCCCGCCGCTGCCGGTTCGTCGCTGACCGCTCGTGTCTGTTACATACAGGGAAAAAAAAGCAATTTTTTTTTTTTATTAGGATAACTTAAAAAATTCGCAACGTACAACGTTTACCGGCTTTTTCTTTTCTGCGTATTAAATTTTTTTATTCGTTTTTCGAATAAAACTATCGGAAGTTTATAAACGGCAAAAAAACGTTAATTTTCCAAACGTCGTTTCTTTCGATTTCCGACCGTTAATTTTCTCACCGATCAGTACGTTTTGTTACCGGGCATTAACGCTAAAAATGATTTTTTTTTTTATACAGTTTTTTTCTAATTTCCAACAGTTTATAGAAGTATTTTTTTTTATTCCGGTAGTAATTTAAAAAAAAATAAAAAATGTAACGCGCGAAAACGTAATGCGAATTTTTTAAATTATATATAATATGCGTTTAATTATAATATTACGCCGAAGCTCCGCTCGAAATCGGGGGTTTTTATCAAATTTATACGAGCAGTGGTAAAAAAAAAAAAAAACTTTAAAACGTTTATCCGAGTAATTCGATAAATTAAAAATTAAAAAAATTGTAATACTACTCTTACACGAATTTATATATTTTATTGCCCGTTCGGGGTGAAAATCGAATAAAATTATAAATAAAAATGTCGTCAACATTATTATCGAATTACTGTGTTGAGACCGCGCGTTATTTTAAACGATTTTTGATCGCGATTTTTTTTCCCGTTGTGCCAACAAACACTTGAAACGCGTTAAAAAAGAAAATCCTTTTTTTTTGTACTTGAATTTGCCGAGACTTCAAAAAGCACATTACACGGTATAATATAGCAAACTCGAGTGATATTTTAATTTTACGTGATATTAAAACTTATCTGAATTGTAATTGTATACGCAAGCGATTGCACTGCGCACCGAACGCATACCTACGTTCCTCATACTCGGTACGATTTTTTCCCCTCCTGTAAAACACTATTATTATTATTGAGAGAAATACGCGTAACGTAGTCACAATGAATTTCGTTTCGTTTCGTTTTTGCGAACAATTTATGAAAATAGTTTAGATAAAAACGGTTTTTTTTTTTCAAAATATTTTACACGATTCACGTTCAATATTATAATTTAAACGACGATAACCGTAGTAGTAAGTTATTTCGGGTTATTAACATACTCGTGTATGCGTCTTTAGTCGAACAGCGCGTACCACCGAATCGTAAAACGTTTAAATGGCATTTTAATATTCGGTGTTTCGTGTGTAAAATAAGGTTTTTGTCCCTAGTTTTCTTTCAGTCAATTCGTACGACGGCGAAACGAGTGGAATTTTAAAGCGGTCGGTAAACGCGGAGATCCATTAAAGACGAAATAAAGAACGAAATGAGTATTAATCGACTGTATAAATATTCTATTGTCACGTATAACTCGTGTGGTGCACATGTCAATTACCACTCGTTTTTTGTTATTTCTATGTCGTTCTTCCAGCGAATGGACGGACTCTAAATACGCGATATTAATTATTATTCGTATCCGGATTTATATTCGAAAACGAATTAATATTCTCTTCTTACACACGCCGCGGCGTAGGTAATTTCAATTTGTCTCTGCGGAGGAGAAGGTTTGAAATAAAACGCGGAAAAACTTCGTCCACACACACACACACACGCGCATTTGTATACAATTTCGAATTAAAATAGGTTTTTTTTTTTTTTTTAAATATTTATTTGAATTTATTGAAACAAAAAATTTATAAGAAAAATTCCAAACGCCTGTCGGAGAGAACTTCTTTCCGCCAATCGTGAGCGTATAGCTAAACCGTTAAATTTTCCCCGTCGAAAATAATAACCCGTTTTTAAAGTAACGTAGGATTTCTCGAGTAAGTCTTTTGAGATTTTTTTTTTCTTACAGATCTTCTACTTAAATTATGGATTAATGCGTTTTCGGTTGACGACTGTATACGTGTCTATGTACGGAAAATTCAGCGTTAAACGTGTTCGCATGTACATATGAATTGACCGTTGCAAAAACATATTTCAAATTGACCATTTTTGGTCCTCGGAGGGCAAATGCGTATTATATGGTTATAGTTATTAGAATATTTACAGTGGCGTACATACGGGGGTTTCGGGTTCAAACCCCCCCCAGGACCAAAAAAAAAATTGTGATATTATTATAAGGCCTGTTGCGCGTTGTAACATGTTTTAATTTTTACACTCTACAACGGTGCACAGGTACTGTGTGCACTATCGGCTCCTACTCATAAATTCCTTCATGCGCCGTTTAAAGGGATGGTTTTAGTGTTGGTTATTTTTTTTAAACCCCCGAACAAATTTGAATGTACGCCACTGAATATTTATATTTGTGTATAGTTAAACGTTGTATCGATAGAAAATATAAGAATATTATTAATATAAATATTCTTATATATATATATATATATATATATAGTAAATTTGACATTTATAACGCGTTTTAATGTTTAAATTAAATTAATTATTTAATGTAATAATGTGCGCGCACTGCGGGTATAGCGGTTTCCGGATTTTTTTTTTCTTCTTCTTCGCATAACAAGTTTGTAGAACGTTAACATAATATAACGAGTTATATAATAATTATACACATTTCGCACAACTCCTGGCTATAATAACGTACGACGTAATTGTTATTTGTTGTACCTGTACAATATTACGATATGCACCACGTAGACGGGAGAGTAACGAACCGTAATGGCATTTCAATCATCGATAATGTATCCATACTGCTGAAGGTAAACTAATAGCGGTCTCAGTGGAAAACGTTTACGTATTATTATTATTATTATTACAGGGCGAGTCGCTCAAATTTTAAAACGTTACACCAAAAACCAATGTAAATTAAAAATTATTATTACGTAATATGTATAGGTATAAAATAGCGCATTGTCTCTCGTATTACCAGCCATCTCCCCCTTCTCCATAATAGATTATAATATACATATTTTTCGCGTTAAATTTTATCGCGTTTCGAAACGATTTCGTCGTTACAGACGAAAAAGTGGAAAACGTAATCGTGGTAAAAATATAATTTCATGTTTTTTTTTTTTTTTTTGTTGTTTCTCGATGTTATAAAACGGCGCGAGGATGAAAATAACGTTTAAAATAATATAGTCTTTATTAGATTAAGACGCCGCGTGTTTGAAGTAGATTTATTACGTAGAACGCATAGGCGGCACTCGGGGATGAGTCCAGGGGGGCAAACAATTAATTGACTTTCATAACCCAGTTCTCCCAAAACAAAATTTCAACCTTGAATTAATTTTTTTTTTATTTTTGGAGTGCATTTTTACCAATTTTGACTTCAGTAAAAAAGTTTTTTGACTTAATTTACTAAAATAAAGTATAATAATTTTAAAATATAACCAAAAATATTAGGAGATATTTCAAACTAATAACTATTGTATTTTGGGGTATGAATATTTGAATATTTTACATACTTTGAAATTGAATTAGTTGATAAAATTCTGATGTAGATAAAAACTTTTGTTGACCACTGTGACCAGTGACCACCACCGCGTTTATTTATCTGTACTTACTACTTAACTGATATCCTCTAATCAGTGACTGGCGTTGTAGATGGTGCTAGTAAAGTAATTACTAACCACGTTTTCTAGATGAATTAATTTTGATAACAATTATTAATCATTTTATCAATATTCGATTATTCAATAAACATGAGTATAATTCTAATATTATTCTTAATCAGCTTCAAATTGAATTTGGAATTCCAAAAACTATTTTCTTGTTTTACATCAGAAATTAAAATTACAGAGGGAATATCATTAATTATTTTAAATTAAATTCAACTTTTCGGCGTTCATTAATAAAAGACTGAAATAACAGGTTTTTTCGTTAACTTTTTTTTGAGGGGGGGAAATGTATACTTTTGCCCCACCAAAAAATTTGGGGGGGCAAATGCCCCTCATGACCCTCCCAAGTGCCGCCTATGGTAGAACGTGTAATTTTCGGCCAGCACATTTGGAAATCACTAAAAGATCTGTTTAAATGTACACCTGTACACTCGGGTATTTCGATACGATTTATGTTCCGACGTAATTTGTAAACCGTTTCGTCAAGGAAATCAAAAAAAAAAAAATAAATAAAATGTCGCGAAAAAGTCGAATTCGCGTGCATCATATCGGTCGAACGATTTCCCATGTGTATATTATAAAAAGTCAGAAGACAGAGAAGGAAAGAGAAACATTTTTTTTTTTTTGTACACCTTTAAATTCAAAACTTTTTTTCGTTCGGTAGAATATTTCTTTTTTTTATTATTAAAAATGTAATGAATAAAAAGCGTTTCTAATGTAAATGCGTAGTGAGCAGACACTGCAGTCGTATCGATAAGTAAATTACCAATACGCATTTATAATAATGATTTTTTCAAATTCGTTATTTTTCGTTTTTCGTGTTATCTATTAAAAAGACGTTATACACAAAAGATATTTCAAAAAATCATTTGTTTGGAATTTTTTTTCTTTTCGCCTCGTATATGAGTTGACTTTGCTGGCGCGCGCGCGCGCGCATATTTTTCGATTTTTTTTTTACGTCGCGAAAAAACTCGGAGGTTTGGACAGGAACAGGATGAAATAGCGATGTGACTAAGTCACGAAATCGGAAAGTTTCCATTTTAATGGGTTAGGTTAGGTTACGTTTAAAAAAAAAAATAATATCTTTACAAAAGTTAACAACAACGCGTTTCCGAGTCGAACCCTCTCCGATTCGTGGATAGGAAAAAAAAATCATTTTTCCAAAATTCTTTTACAAAACAAATTCGTGTAAATATGTTATAGAGCTGACTACCTCTTTCTGTATACGTATAATATTTAATTATTACTATTTTTGGCGAGAAAACACGTTTTTTTTAATCGATCGAACGACCCCGGGGAATCGTGCACGCGCGTATTACTCGACATTTCAGAAATCGAAACCCGTGACGGAATATTTTATTATAATATAACGTTAAATAGGTAATTTTTTAAAAAAAAAATTAGTCTTACTATTTTGCCGGTCTTGTACGAGCACACGGGCATGCATAATTATTACGATACCCCTTTCGGCCTTTCCTAGTACGCGCGTGTACGGAGCGTTTGAAAGTGCGAATTGCGCGCGTTTTTCTCGGGCCACTGAATAGTATTTTTCTGTAGCGAATCCACCTTGTGCGACAATATGAGGCGTTGTTTTTCAAAATAATATAAAATAAATAAGTAATAATAATATAAAATAGTATAACCTAACATAATCTAAATAACGTTTTTTTTTTTTAAAATCATTTTTTATTTAGGGTTGTAACAGATTTTTAGTCCGACCCGTCGCATTTTGCGAAGACATTGAGACAACCATTACAATATTTAGAGACTAACTCGTATCTTTGGACGGTAACGCTGAAAATAGAGGACTTTAGGCGTTTCTAGTATATGTTCAAGACGAGCGAGCGGAAATTTTCTAATGTCCCATACTTTTTGAACATTCTGTATACATGCTGCACAATTATATATAATTAATATCGACTCGAGTGACTACCGGTGTATTATATTTATTATGTTATACGCGCATTGTAAGTATACGCTTATTAATAGGTACGCGAAACTCGATGATGATGACGACGATAATAATGCGAATAATACGAATAATACGGATAATAAGAATAATGAGAATAATAACAAAATAATAATAATAATAATAATAATAATAATAATAAAAAAAAAAATAAAATAATAATAATAATAATAATAATAAGTAAATAAATAATAATAGACGGCGGTCAGCGACGACGAGCGGAATGTGTGCGCTGCAATATAGAGGAAAGAAAGTGGCACTCATTAACGAGTGCTATTTATTATATTAATAGCTGGACGCGCTTTCTTTATATATTATTTATAATACGTGAGATATAATATTGTTGTAGTACACGCGCGTATAGTGTCAGAATGGAAGGAATGAACGGGTTATGTACGAGGATTAGAAAATTGACGAGGTTCTAGGAAACTGCAGTGTACGGCGTACGCAGTTGGTCGGATTTATATGGAGCAAAGAACCCGTGTGCCAAGAGTCCCCTCCCCCCCCCGCCAATTGTGCTATACGTAAAAACAATTATTTATATATATATATATATATTCTGATATTCGAGAAATCAGGCGTAAAATCGAATTTTAAATATTTTTTCGGTATTGCTATTCGTTTTTTTAAAACTGATTTTTTTTTTATAGAAATTACCATCGTGTACAACTTCAAAACCACTTTAGGTTAGGATAACACACGCACGTCGATGATAATAGTAATTGACGACCATAATCATACACATTGGATTTGTTTTTTTATTATATAATATTTACGTTAGTTAAACATTTGTTAATTTTATGTTGTTTTTTCTTTTATATGTATACAAAATAAATGTTTTTTTTTCTACGAAAAACGGATAGATGACGAACGAGAAGAAACAGTCAGTGTCGTTCCAAAGACAATACTGCAGCGTTCGCAGAAGCCGTAGAAATCACATAATACGAACAATGAAGCGTTAAAGAAAATAAAAAAAATTCTTTCGAGCAAACGAGTTTCTAGTCGTAATTAAACGCGCGTATTTTGTAGTATTATTTAACGGAACCGGGAACTGACTGGAGGAAAATTATAATTTTCACGACGATTCAGAAGTAAAAGCCAGACGAAAATTCAGTACGACTCATCGTTGGAAAAAGAGAGCAGTGTTTGATTTCGAAAGAACGTTGAAAAACCGGAAGATACCTGGATTGAATTTTCGGTTCACTGCAAGACTCTCCTGTGTTTAAAATGGACTTTAACCGAATGGACGTGTTTTTTTAAACTTTATAAAAAATAAACGAACGAAGAAAAAAACGATTCTCTTCTGCAACGAAACCTGTACCGGAGACCGTTGTCGGTAAATATAACCTTGACCACGCCGCGCGCGCAGATATTCCGCACAGTGGAGTGTCTCGCATAATATTATAATTATTACTGCGCAGTGTACCACGGGTGAAAAAAAAAAAATTGGTCGACAACAATATAATGTTATAATAATAACGTGTAATTCGTCTCGAAATTGATATTGTTCTTGTACGGAATTTTTTTTTTTGTCACTTTTTTCCGACGTCTATTATTCGTTCGTTATTAGCAAAAGAAAAAAAAATCGACTACGTTTTGATCGTCATCGCCTCGGGTGCTGTGTCGGATTAAGGAAACACGCGTCTCTATATGCCTGCGCTTGGAGACGGCTTCGTTTTTTTTTCTACATTAAATATCTCATCACACCTGAATATACCACAATCGATTCGAAGTAAATGATTTTAATTAAAAAAAAATAGAAAAACGTCTGGAATTTAATAACTGTCGAGTGATTTTTTTTTTTCATTAAAAGAATCAAGATTTTTAAAAACATCGTCTGCAATTGACACAAGGGCTACAAAATCGTTTCACTCTTCGTCACAATACCCGCCGATATAAATATTAAATTTATATATAATATACTTATTTATCTTTATTAGTTTATGTATTGTGTGTATTGGAAATAATGAAGACAACATTGTACTTTAATTGAACGGATAAAACGCGAGGTAGGAGAGGCAAACTTTTTTTTTTTACTATAATTTACAGGTCCGGATATTTGCGAGAGCTCGGAAATACGAATACAAAAATAATACGAATACGAAGTACAAAGCAGTTCTATTAAGAGACGTCGTTTTCTTTTAATCTTTCCACAGTATTCCAGAAATCTGTGAAACGAGAAAAAATATTAGGAAATTTCATAAAAAAAAACCCATATAATAATTTTTAATGCCTTAATGAAACATGAAATGATTATGAAACCATATCAGCCAAGATAAGCAATTGAATTTAAAACAAAAATTTTTTTTTTTTGGGTTCTTTATGTCTTTTAAATCGTTTCTTTTTTCATTTCAATCATTTTTTTTTTTTTTTAGTGTATCGTATAATCAGTGTCTTAAAATAAACGGGTTTTTAGATTTTTCTCGTTTTTCTTACACCGATTTTTAGTGTGATTTTTCGAGAATTTTCTAGCGACTTTAATTGCTTCGTCCGCCTCACAATTACGTGTGTTTTACGGAAAACTCTGTACAGATCGGTGGCGCCTTTATAAAAACGTCACGCCGTCGGCACAAACGCCTGTACTACGCGTTTAATAAACCAACACCGTCCGTCCTCTCGGCGGAAAAGTACACGTAATATTTCGATTGTCACGAATTTGTAACATCGTCCTGCTCCTGCAGGACGACTATTGTCACCATTATTATTATTGCGTCGCACTCGCGCAGCGTGAACGCCAGCGACGATGGACCAAGGACGCGTTGGTTATCGATCCGCGTGCGCGTACGCCGCCTAATAATAAATATTATTATTATTATTATAAATATAATAAAATAAAATAATAAAATAATAGCGACGATTACCGCGCTGCAAAGTATGTACACACAATTGACGTGTAAATTGACTTTTTTAAAAACGTTTTTAATACGTTTTTTCCCCTTCTCCAAACGCGGAGCACCGCTCCTTTTTCGCTTATATTTTATTATTATTATTATTATTTTTCGCCTCGTCGTAATACGTATATATTATAATAACACATTGTTGGCTGCGGTCGCGCAGGAGACTGCAGAGCGATGACAACGCGCATTTCGGACTCGTTTCCACGTATATATTATATATACGTTATATATAGAGAGAGACGACAAGTGTACGCAACAGGTACCTACCACTTGTATTATATTATAATATACCTCGGAACTCGTAATAATTATTCGCTTGAATATTTTACTATAATAATAATAATAATAATAATAATAATAATAATAATAATAATAATAATACGCGTGTAGAGCGTTCAAATAAATTGTATTCGAACGACAGCGGTGGTTTAAGGGCGGATGTTTTTGGTCGTTTAAATTCCGGGGATCGGTTAATATATTTTTTTTAAATTATAAATAATTTCCCGTAAACACATTAAAAGTGTAAACGAAATTCAGAAAATTATTTCGCGCGTATCGTATCGTATTTCGTGAAAGTACCGAAATCGTACTGTTCCATTGATATTATAAAGGCGGTGTACAGCTGGTGATGACGTAGTCGCAGATTACACACGAATACAGATGGATCACTCTCGATCAGAGCCGTAAAAACGGGGAGAGATATGGTGAACGGATCCCCTCCCACGGGCTTTTGTAAAAAATATATTAAGAAATTATTGTAATTAAAAACAATATGAAAATAATTTTTTTTCGCGTTAGCAAAATTTCTTAGTATTTATCATGATTTTACTCTTTTTATTCGCTCGGTAACTGTACCAACTGGCCCGATGCGGTTAGGGCAGAAGAGCGTATAAGCAATTTTTTTGTTGTCGGCCGGAGTGATCCCACGGTATTCATCTAATCTGTAAACATAGTTCGTTATTGTCGCCAAAAAGGAATTTCGATGACGGTATTAGTATGAAAATTCATGAACTATACAGTATCATATTAGAGGGGGACGGAGGGGGCTGAGAATTATAAATATGAAATAAAATAAAAATAATAAACTAATAATAGAATATGAATCATTAAATTTTATTTTAAGAAAAAATTTCGAGGGGGGGAGGGAGCTGAACCCTAAAACCCCCCTGGTTATGGCCTTGCGTATATAACTACTGTTGGTACGAAACATAATTAAACAATTTTAACTCGAAATCATTGCGCGAAAACGCACTTCAGTAAACTTGCTTTTGGTGCAAATTCAAAACGCGAAACTCGCCCCCAAAACCACGGTTTTTGTTTTTTGTTTTAGTACCCTCTTGCAATAATTAAATAGCTCGTGAACGAATAAACATTTTTTTTTTTTAATATATTAAAAAATAAACGTAGCTAATTATTTTCCTCGACATTTTAATAGTTATTTTTTACATATTTGTATTTTGATACGACATAAAACAACTTACAATTCGAATAAAGACGGTACTGGAGACACGAACAAACTCGTCGATAAAGTAAAAAAAAAAAAATTTTCAACGCGTATAAATGTAATAAACGTCTGTTTTTACGTATTCGGAATACGCCTATACGAAATAAATACCGCGCGGATAATATAAATCGAGAAGCGGTTTTCGTCGAATTTCTAATTTGCATAAATAATATTATTAAGCATAGTGTCATCGAAGAAGTGTGGTGTATCCTGCAGTCAACCCATAGATTATTATTGTTTTTCACGCGAAACGGATGCGATTGTGAGTATATACGCTGCGGAAATATATTGTCATTCGGATATCCACACCACACTGCGGCGAACATAAAATATTAATTATTTGGAAAATTCAACTATACGCCGCGAGTATAAAAAATTTTAAATTTTAAAATTTACTATAATATTTATTACCTTTTCAGTACTAAATATTACGCGTATATATCACTACGTTCGTTTTGTGATATAATATTTAATATAAATTTATACGACCGTGTGTAATATTTTTTTTCCTTAATTTATTATGTTAGTAGTTAACTAATAAATGCCGTTTTTTTTACCGGGTCTATCCGAACAGTAATAGTGTCGATAGTTTTTTTTATACGCGCGTGAAATGCATTTCGTTCGTTACACGCCATATACATGTATACAGAAACGATGTAACAAAAATTTGTTTGAAATCGCCAATATATTATATTCATATACACGCGAACTATTGTGTTGGCCTAATGCGGTGACATTGCAGGGATAACCGGATACCATAATCTTATACATATTACAGTGTTGCAGGTATTGTCTCTGGCGATAAATGTCTAAAACCTGTTGACCGTCATATATATATATATATATATATTCTTATCAATAATTAATTCCAGCATCAGATTTTACCTATATATCAGTTATGTAAGTTACGTGACTGGATCTCGGAAGTTGATAGCCTTAAAAAACATTTAAACATGACCTATAAAAAAAAATGCAAATATGACCTAAAAACTTTAAAAAAATGTCCGTTAAAATGGTTAAATAATGATTTAAACATTTTGGAAAATATAAAAAAAAAAAAATACGTTTATTAATCCTTGTATAATATATTTTTTAAACCAAATAAAAATTATTGCATTTTCTATTGAGCCCATCGTCTATGATCGGTCGGTCAAGAGGAAACGTTGTGCAGGGATAAAAATGCAAAATACAAATTTACTTATTTAGATTCGCCTGCTAATGAAACACGTTTTCAGTCAGGAAAGCATCGCAGGCTAAGACGTTCCAAAAAATAAAAAATTCTTCGACTTCCGAGCTCCGTACAGTGAGTAAATTACATAATATATAGAGAGTAAACCGTAATTTGTGTAATTATGACGAATTACATAAAATAGCGGAATAATCGAAAATGTCGTCAAAATAAGTTTCGTTATGTGAATATCCTGCAGCGAATGACGGAACGTGTTCCGTTATTGTTTTTTAGATTCATTCGCGGTCTCCGGTACAAACAATTTTATACAAACGATAAGTTCTGAACGGAGATTCAATGCAATATTATTAATTGTTATCAATTTAGAAAATATATTGAATTTCGACAAAATCGCGTTTTCGCCCACTTTGCCGGTAGTTTTTTTTTGTGCTTCTTTTAAAAAACTATTGAGAAAATGATTTTTCTACCGGTTTTCTGGTCGTTTTGAATTAATAAACTATACTAAGAAAACCGAAAACCCAACGAATAAAGTACCGACTATAATGTAGATAACAAGAATTTGCTAACGCGTGTACGAGATCATCCGAGCATTGTTTCTAGTGGAAAATTTGTACACAGAAAAAAATTAAAAAATACACAAACACTATTGTGAAACCAACAGCTTCCTCTCGTCGGTTCAGAATTTAAAAAAAAAGAAATAATATATAAATTAATATTAAATGAATTCGTTAACGTAATGATAAGAGTGAATTTTTGTTTTTAAATTTATTTAAATCTAGTAAAAATAGCCCAACGACAATCAAGTGGAGTAAAACATTTTTTTTTTTTTAATTTCGCAATTCGTCCGATGACACCATAGATAATACATAATGGATAGGCCATATTCGTTATCAGGCGTTCCCGAATCTTCTGTCTCACTCAGCAAATATTTAGATAACCGATACGTAGATAACAGAATGTACTATTTTTCAATTATTATTTCATGAATCAAATTATTATTTCATGGAACAATAAATAATTTCTTGCTGAGTAGAAGATATGATTTTAATATTGCTAACTCTCTTCTTTATTCAGGAACGCTGCCCGCTACACATATTGTATACACATGGCCTATCTATTATGTATTATCTATGGATGAGACTAAATCGTGCCCCCCCCCCCGACCACTGCGAGTACAGGTGTGTCCCGTTTACTGCGCAAAACGCGCGTTGCGCTGCAGAATCGTTTATTACTCGTAATCACTGCTCGAAACGGGGGGATGAGCAGGAGGACGGAGCTACTCTACTGTTTTTTTTTATCCGCTTATCCCGACTACTTTTTTTTTTAGTAGGCCCCACATTCAATTGAAGTAAATTTCTTTGTTAAGACGCTCGTTTTCTTGTTTTATTTACAGTGCCTCTCCTCTTCGTCAATTTTCCCGATTCGAGCAAATGCTCGTAATCGTTCGATATGTATATTATTTATTATTTATACGTTATCATTATTATTATTATTATTATTATTATTATTATTATTATTATTGTTGTTGTTGTTGTTGTTGAATACTTTTCGCGAAATATTCAAACGCGACGGTCGATTATTATTTTTTTATATATAATAACCGTAGCAGCAGCATTTCCCTCCTACCCCCCGTCATCCGACCGTTACCGACTGGTCCGGCGGCAAGGCCGAACGGAAAAAATACCATTGACGTTACGAGTAAATTTCGTCGTAACTATTATAATATACTCGTAATATTATTTGCGCGTATATATAGTTAATATATTAAATACAACTATTATTATGTATACTCGTATACGCGTTCTCTTACTCATGCGCGCGCACACATTTTATTAATCGTTTATATAGCGTCGTCGTCGTGACGTCAGTAAGTCAGCCGTGTGCTCGACCAGCGGCCAGCCAATAATTTTTTTTTTCTACGAAAACAACTCGTTGAAAAACTACAGCTTTCCCCCATTTGCTACTAACCGCGTTCGTGCCAAACGTGTCTTGGTGAAACGTCTGTGTTCAGGGGGTGGCCGCCATAGTCGGACAAATACGAGAAAAATGGCGATCTGCAGTATGACCGCGTGTAAGAAGAAAAAAAATTGTACAAATCGTGCACCTTCCCTGTTTATACCTATATACATTCAATAACGATGTCATATTAATCTATGATAATATCCGACCCGTTAAAATAATATACCACACTAAAAATAAACAAATAATAATTGATAAAAATCGGTACAATATCTGAGTGACTGCAATAGTTTATTCTCACAAATACGGTCACACTGCATTTCGGTAGTTTGCTTGCTTCGTACTTCTATATGCATACAAGTGTAATGTTTGAGGGCATCGCTATATTAATCTGTGGTCGTATTCAAAGGTGTTGCACGCAAAGAATGAGTAAAAAAAATAAATCAAAACGATACTCGATTACTATATTTATTGAAACTATACTTCTCACGATTTGTGTGTAAAACAGTGAAGACCTAACTTCTCGACGCCCGAATATCGGACTAATCCAAAATCAATATTCAATTAATTATACCTATAATAAATTATATTTTAATCTCCCGCCCAGTCGGCAATAATTATGACTTTTTCACTCGTAACACTTAGAAAAAAATTGTATGTGAGGACGAGGGAGAATAGAGCTCGGACGTTGTCGCAGCGTAGAAAAATAATGAATTGTTAAATTTTTTATGAATTGTTATAGGTAATTATATTTATTGAAAAAAATAATAGAAATTCTGCTTGATCGATACTTTATTATTTGTGTTTAAAACGTAACGTTAACATGAAAAGCAGCAAAGGTTTCGTTGTAAACGTGTGGGAACGACGGAGTCGCCAAAAATCGAAAAAAATCCGTAACCACATAATATGAACTGTTTCGGCAAAGGCAAAATTCGATTTGAAAAAGATTTAGCGTCGAGTTTCGTGTGGAAAAACAAATTTTTTTTTATTAAATTTCCCCATTTTATATACGCGTTTTCGTTGTTTTCATCCTCGTTAATTGCGGTGGAAACGCGTTCCTATATCTTCTTAGTTTTAACAAAAAAAAACCTTTCTATTTAAATATCGCGAAATATTCAAACGAAAATAAAAATTGATTTTTAAATTTTACGATGACTCGCGTATAAGTTTTAAACGTAAAAAAAAAATCTTTCGGCCCTCTGTACCGTCTGTACGTCGGTTAAAAAATTAATAAAAAAAAATTGCTGTTAAAAAACTCCACGCGTTCCGCGCCGAGGAAAAAACAGACGTTCAAAACTATTGTTCCCGGTTCGAACGCAGAATTGTAAACATTTTTTTCACTCGCTATTTTTGTTTCGAGAAATTATTTTTACTTTCGTTTCTCCGATAATTCGAGGACACGGCGCGTGTCTATGAATATTTTCTCGGTCATTATACAATAATATTATTGTATTGGATACGTGCACAGGACCAACATTTTTAATTTTTTTTAGTGTTGCGAGACTAATATTGTGATACAAAACAGAGCGGCTACAGTAAGAAAAAAAAATATTCACAGAAAAAAAAAACAACAGAAGAAAATAAACACACAATACGGAAAGTAAATACGACGACTATTTTTTGTTTATATACGGCTATAGTGTCCTCGACTAGCGAGATCGACGTGTGATGGTCACTTGCAGCACCGGTTATGACGATCGACGAGCTATCATCAATAATGATTGTTTGTCGTCGTCACGATGTTTAATATTATAATATATATCGGAGTGTTCGTCTACGGAATAATCCTTCTTCTGGATCGCGATCATAGCAGTGATATTTTTTTAATATTATATATGTATAAATAATGGCGGTCCAGTCGATTTTTCAGTTTCTGAGCGTAACCAGGAAACGGTATTGGTTACATTAAAATGATGTGTTTTTTTTTTATGCCTTTATCCAAAAATTCTACCAGAAAGAGTGCTCCGATTTTTGCGCAGTTATACCTTGTTTATGCATCTGTAGTTGGTCTACTATAGAGAGGTCATTTTTCTATTTTCTCAAAAAAAAAAAAAAACTCCTCAAAAAACTGTACCGAAAAATCGCATAATAACTCGATTTCGTCGTTAACCAATCGTTATTTTTTCGTAATTTTCAAACTACTTATAAAGAAACTCGAAATATTCACCGAATATATGGAACATTATAATATTATGTAGTGGGGGGAATTTTAACCAAAAGTTTCTTTCAATTTTCGGCTATTTTATAGCAATAATTGAGGTAATATAAAAGCTGTAATTTTTGGTTTTAACGCTTAAAAATTGTTTGTACAATATCAGATGTTACTTCGAATATATATTAAAACATATTAAACGTTTTTCGACAAAACGTATTTTATTTTATTTTTGTGGAAAATTACGTTATTTCAAAATTTATAGTCCTATATAGAGTGTTGAAATTAATAAAATTCCTAAATTTATAGTATTTTTTATGCTTTCAAATGTGTAATATTAACAAAACTTCTTTAAAATCTTTATCCAAGTAATTCTCTAAATCCACAACACTCCGCGGATCGCTACCTATTTGTTTCTGTTTCTAGCGTATCGTCCAGTTTATATTTTTCTTACGGTTAACACAGGAGAAGAGATATCGATTATAACGTTGAAATTGTGGTTTTTTTTTTTTTTATTTGTAACTAGCTGACCCGACAGACTTCGTCCTGTCAAAAAGATTTGTAATGTGGCAGTTTTTGTGCCTACGTATTTTAAAAATATTCTCCTGAACAGAACCGTCACCCTGGTGATAGGGCGTTGTGAATAAAAAATAATTAAATAAAACATATATAATGATTTAAAAGTAAGTAATCGCTTTATTGTTAATCATGTGAATCATAATTATTATTATTATCATTGTAGTGCTTTGTGGTATACGATGTTTTTGTTTGATTACCTGGCGCATAGATAAACAAATCTGATGGTTTTCCAACACGGAACAGGCAACATACAATTGACCATGTGAGAAACATGGGTTTTCTAGATTAATACCATAAACACTTAATGATTGCCCCTGGGACTTGTTTATAGTCATAGCAAAAGCAAGACGCACTGGAAACTGTAGTCGTTTAAACTCAAATGGCACATCAGTCTGAATCATTGGGATGCGCGGTATGAGAACATCTTCTCCTTTATACTTTCCTTTGAGTATAGTTGCTTCTATCACATTGTTTAGTAATTTTTTTATCGCTAACCGTGTACCGTTGCAAAGACGCGGTTGGTTGATATTTCGCAACATTATAACCACCGATCCAACCTTTAATTGAAGATTGTGAGGTGGCAATCCTGGCAAATCCAGCGAGTTTAAAATTCCGGTGGATAGTTGACTACATCATCTTGATTAGTAGCCGAATCAACTGATTTATATATCCTCAATTCGCCTGTAATTTGTTCTTGAATTTTGAAATTTAATTCATTTACATCTATGTTTTTGCAGCCAGTATAGCTCGTTCGCTCAACCAATCATGGTTTCTGTAATTTTGAGAAACATCTGGAAACACCTTCTGAATAAGTTCATCTTTTGATCGAGTTAACTGACAAAACGTTGAGGAAAGTTAATGCAGCCAGTCAACATGTCTATAGGAAATTTGCCATTACCAATGTCAATGAGTTGTTTAGAAATATGTTTCCAGATTGGTCATTTTGCAACTCGACACGCATATTCTTGCTTAAATGAAGTACTTTGACATGTTTCCACAAACTGGAGGACTTTAGACATGCATTGAGTTCATCAGCTGGCGTTGATCGTGGAATCACCGGCAATGTTTGACGAAAATCTCCTGCTAATAAAATCATTGCACCACCAAATCGGTTATTATTGCTCCGTAGATCTTTTAAGGTTCTGTCCAAAGCCTCCAAAGATTTTTATGTGCCATCGTGCATTCATCCCAAACAATCAATTTACATTGCTGCAAAACCTTTGCCATTGCAGAGTTCTTCGAAACGTTGCAGGTTGGAGTTTCATTGCTTTGCATATTTAATGGCAATTTTAGTGCTGAATGGGCTGTTCGACCACCTTCAAGCAAAGTTGCTGCGATTCCCGACGAAGCGAGTGCAAGTGCAATTTTATTTTGTGAGCGAATTGTTGCTAATATTAATGAAATCAAAAAGTTTTTCCTGTACCACCAGGTGCATCTAAAAGTAAATCCTCCAGTTTCATCATTTGTTACTTTCATAAGAGTTTCAAATACATACTTCTGTTGTTCATTTAACAGTGGAAGATTTGTTTGAATTAATTCTTTCAAAGCGTTGAGATCATACAGTCTTTCTCGATGCAACTCTTGGTTAAAAGCGTCATGCATTGGACGATTGGGCGCGGTCAGGCCTAATTGAATTAATAGTTTGTTTGACATTATCAAGCACATGTCCTCAATTGAAATCAATGCTTCATTGTAAATTTCTTCACTGATTTGTATATTTGGATTTCCATTCTATTCTGTATTTGATACAAAATATCATCACAAATATAATCTTTGTACTTGATCCACAAATCAATTGGGTTTGATGGGAAGCATGTAGATATGATTATAGAAAACAATGTTCGTATTTGATGAGCGTGTGATGATATTACAGCATCATTGAGAGTTTGATCCCAATGAGCGTCATTTTCAAGCAATTGCAAACGTTGACAGGCTTCTCTGTAGGATCCACAATTCACCATCAACAGTTCGTAACTGTTGGAATGATGTTAGGCCACGTACATTGACTAATAGCAGTCGTAAGTAAAAACATTCATCATTGCTTGGATGTACTGAATAAATCCGGCCAATCGCATCGGTGGAATATACATCTGTATATCCTGGAACTGGTTTTCCTTGTTTCCGTCGTATAAATCTCCTTGAGGATTGATTCCAGGTATAATATTTTGGCATTTCAGAATATAGCAATGTTTGTGCGAAATCATCGTTTTGGCATGTCTCAAAAAAACTGGTTAATGTAGTAGATGGTGGCTGAGCAGCTCTTTGTACTGCGTTCTGTGCTGTAAAATACACTCTTTGTCCATTTTCTAAATGCACAGCTAAGTGAACAACAGAAGGTGTCTCTCATGAATAGGAAAAGAAAATATTCGCCAAACTGCTTCATTACTACTGACATAGCGGCCCATTTGGTATTGGGTAACTTCATCATTGGAATTCTCTGCACCAATTCCAATCACAGCCATATCACTCCTTTGGTTACATATTTGCAAATGTATTTAATAGATTTCACTGAATGGCAAGATTCAACGTTGATGTGTGCTTTGAATGTCTTTGATAAAATGGGTGAATATGGAACAATCCAACGATTATCTATTTCAATATCTTGTTGATTTAATTTGACAATTGTTGATTTTCCATTGTCTGCTGTCGATCTGCGACGATACAATGGATAACCGTCATTACCAGTAATTGTTTCCGATATTAATGTCCGTGGATATCGTTTTGAACATTTACCATCCATCATACACGGTGAATATTGATTAAGAGTTCCACAGGGACCATGTATCATGTTTTGATAACTACCTCATGCAATCCAGGATCTACTTGTACATTAGGGATTTCAGCTGATATCACTGCATCAACTTCATTTGGCCTTATATTTTCAACCAACCAAATCAAAATGTGTGCATGTGGCAATCCTCGTTTCTGCCACTCCACAGAATACATCCAGCAGCGTGTCTCACCAAACACATTATGTTTTACGATGAAATCCATTAAAGATTTCAACTTTTGTCTAAAGACTCTGGCTGTAATATCATGACGATCAATGGGTGATTGCCCAGAGAATAACTCCTGCTTGATTTCTATCCATTGCGGATTGCATGTAAATGTGATGAACAAATCTGCTGTACCATAATGACGAACATACGACATGGCATCTTGAGCATATTCGTGCATATGCCGAGGGCTTCCGATGTATGTTGCTGGAAGAATAGTCATCCGACCGACATTCTGTGCATTTCCATCAGTATTAATCGCATCTCGAAGGTGAATATACTCTTCAGATCGGAGTTTGGTTTGATTCAACCTGATGAATGTTAATCTCTCCGTTTCAATTTTAACATACATGTCAACAACATATTTGTGATATAATCGCCGACATTTCAATATGTGATTATCTTCATTTTCCCGAATCATTAGGCGGTATGAATAATAGTTCATTGAACTGACTTTTTGTTGGTTTCAGAACCTGTAAATAGATTTTGTTTTAATAACATTCAAATATAAAATTAAAATACATAATATAATGACTGAGATATTATCGCCATAGCTAAACTAATATTTTAGTTACCTGTAATGGGATTTATCATTTTATTGAGAAATCGTAGCCATCTTCACCTTGCCAAAATATAATGGGATATTGCAGTGCATCATATGAGCGATGTGTTTCCTTTATACGTTGTAATTGATCATTCCGACGATGTAAAACAATATCACGGGATTCAAGTTTTCTCCAACTACAACGATAGCAACTTCATCAATAGTTGGTGCATTAAAACGTCTTGTATGTTGACCTGCAGGTGTTTTATCAGCTCTGATTACAATTTTGTGATTATCGGATGGCATCAGATCCAGGGCAGTTTTAAACAATATAATCAATTGATTGTGTTGATGAAATAAAGTTTGTAATTGTTCTACAATAGACCTCTTTACTAAATTGTTATGTGCACAACGCAGATCAATTTCTTGTGGTGAATTGCCCATAAAATAAATTTGCAGGAATTTGTTGTCGCTATCTGACACTGGTAACAGTGAACCTGCTCTGTGATATATTTGCCCTTGTATCTGTAAATAAAAAAATATTATGGTGTGGTATAAATTAATGGATTGTCGGTGATCAAACTTAAATAATATTTGATCCTAAAAGTATATATTTAGTTTTAACTAATATCTATCAAATATAAAATATAATAAAAGTGTCACTGAAACTGAAACACCATATAATATGATGACTAAGTGATATATTTCGTAATGATTAAGAAATTGAAGATTAGTGACACATCTTAACTTTGGTGACAGAAAATTTTGTTCGCTAAAATAATTATGAGTAACTGCTATAATACATACCTTGAAAGTTGGCATAAAATTTTCCCGAACTACATTTGTTGCCCCAAATGAAGTCATTTGAAAGCAATTGTTATATTGTTGGATATTTGTCAAAAGTGTATAGAATCTTTTCCTATTCCTGAAACCAATGAGTACAATGGTTCTGGTGGTGGATCCAATGGTATCAATGTCACTTTACCATTTGCGCAACACAATCCATTGGCTTCGTTTTTGTATTTTAATGCCTTACAGTGTGAGCAAACCGAGTTCATAGAACCAATAACAACACATTGGTAGTTACTGTAGTCAATTGACACATCGTAACTGAAAGCAGCTCGATTCAAACTTGCGCGATTATTAGTTGAATGTCGCGCTCGCGCTTCACGCGTTTGTGATATCCGAATTCTTTCACGTTCATTTCCGTCGTCACGTTCTTGTGCAGTACGATTAGATCGGTAATTAGCTTGGTTTGTAGCATTTCTGGTTCTTCTACCTAAATTGCTTCGTCTTATAGGAGGCATATCAAATATAAATTATTTTTCACTAATCACGAACTAAACAAACACTAACTAACTAAACACTCTGCACAAAACACGATATACGAATTTGTTTCGTGTAACAGTTGACAAAAACAAACTCAGTAGATTAGGTAACAGACAACTTTTTTTAAAATTTGATATGACTTGAAGTCAAATCCTTTTAAGCCGTACAATTGTTTTATTTATTTAAAATAATAAAACACTGTTGGTAACGCGATTTTGTTTGACTGATGTAATGACGTGGAAACTGATGCATTTTATCTCGCGTGCCGAAACTAATACAAAAGAAACGCGAGGTTCGGAACGCGACATTAAACTGCCAATACGTATTGTGCGGCACGGCGGCCCGCGGGTTTCAGCTACCTGCAACCTATCCTTTTTGTTCGTCGTCGTCGTCGTGTAGATAAGAATAAATCGAAAGTCAAATTAATTCTACAAATAGAATTTGTATGTGTATTGGTTTATGTTATCGGTGTGCATTTAAAAATAAAATAGGAGTATTGGTGTACGCGCGATGCATGAGATTATTTTATCGATAAACTTACGTTGAGTAGTTAATAATTTTTGAGATACAGCGATCAGTGAGTCAGTGGTATTTGGATTATATGTATAGATAACTAATTATTGACTAACATTATCGGACTTTATTTATGCCTAAAACCGTGATATCCTCTTTCATTTAAAAAACTGTATGAGAATTGGATAAGAAGTTGCGAAGCCAAAAAGGTATAATATAAGAAAATAGTATTTTTTCATTCTCATTTTTTATATATATATAGAATAATATGATCACCACATCGATTGAATCGAATTGACAGAATGATATAAACGCGAAAACTCGATGCAGGAAAATGATGGCCGAGTGTAAATTTTGATTCGTCATAATGTCCTCTCTGGGTTTAACCCGAGACGATTATTGCAGGATTTTTAAATTATCGTTAAAAACTGTACGAATTCACTCGTTCAATTATTTGAATATTAAAATTCGCCTCGGGCAAGTCCGCTGTGGGAAGATAATAATATAATACATACTCGTGTTTTTTTTTTTGGACTGGCTGCAACCACTTTATATATTACGTGGCTGTGAAATGTGATATATATATATTTTTTTTATTACCATTGGATTGCTATTGGACTATAAGGAAAAAAGTGCTAAACGGAATATTACGAGAAAAAATAACGAGTGAGAAGAAATTTTTCGTTTATTTATTTTATTATTTATTTTGTTCTGTATAATACGGCGTGGAAATAGTTGAAAATTAAAAGTTTACTTGAGGTTTGGGAGATATCACTTTGAAAATCGTCCATGAAATATTATTATTATCCTTGTATAATGGATAATAGAAAAGGCCGAAATAAAATGTCTTGACCATTTCGTTAGGTTTGTGGTGATTATGGAGAAAAAATCATCTTGTACACGAGACAAGCCCCGAAAAATTTCCAGTATAAAATTATTGAAACGGCGCAAAACTGTATTAAATTTAAATCCCACAAGCTGGTAATCGTATTGTATTAAAATGTCTTTTGTATAACACGTTTTAGGTATATTTCTTTCTAACCGAACTTTCGATTCTCACACCGAAATCGTCTAATATTTAAAAACTGGACTCGGATCCTGTGGAAATCCTTTAGTATGATTAAAAAAAAATGCACTTTCGGTGTAGAGATTAAATGTAAATTATGAAATTTAAGCAAAGAAAAGTGTCGTCGTTTGAATTTTATTCGTTCTCCGATTATTTTTAATTTCGTCACATTTAATAGTTGTACAAATTGTTCGCTACAGATAGTATGTTTTTTTCATAATAAACGTAGAGAAAAGAACTTTTATTAAGATAAATACACATTGTTTTTTTTTTTTTTGGACGACGACAACGCTCGGTTTTAGCGACCGACATACATGTGTGTCTATTATCGCATATTTATAAAATATGCATATTAATTCCATCGTTCCTCTGGACAAGTTTTTAAGTAGAGCGTTTGCCTGACTTATTTTAACACTTTTATGTTCATAGTTTTCTCGCGCAAACAAAAGTATACATATATATATATATTTTTTTTTTTTACAAAAAAGCCTTCTTACATTTAAACGAAGTGCTGTTAATGCTTTGGACCTAAGTTTGAATAAAAAAAAAAATTATGGTGCCACGAGAGGGAAGAAACTTGCTTTTCCGCAAATCGTTTAATACGAAAGCAAATCTTATTTTCGTTCCTCTATACTAATTTGTATTAAAGCATTGAATTCAAAGCACTACGCGTTGTATAATTAATAATATTTTTTACACTTAATGTGCGTGCGTGTTGTTTATGCGTTTCTTTGTGGCTTGTTGCAGTAATCGCTCAGTATAATTTATTCGCATTTGACCGCGACAATAAGATATATTGTACGCAATGTCAGTTGCGGTTTTCTATAATCCGTGTGCCGCGGCTATTTGAAGTATTAAAAAAAAAAATAAATAAAAAATAAAAACAATATTATGATAAGGTACTCGAGTGTTTTTATTCTCGTTTGGCTTCTCTAACCCGTCGAATCAAACGGCTAAATCTACAAACGAACATCGCAGTTAAAATCCAAACAGATACGATGAGGCTTTTAACGCGAGATTTGGACGTGCACGGATCATGCAAAAAGACCCTTTTACCGTCGTCAAATAACGTTCACACACGTGTCTGCGATCTGAAATTCTCGACGCTTACGAATACAAATATTATAAAACGTTAAATCCATATTATATAGATGAAAAAACGAGTACGCTTGTCGTAATTATTCGGTCCCAAGGATTTCGAATGATATGCGTTCTCGTAGATCACCGGTTGTTTTTTGTCCATTGCATTTTTTACGTACGCCGATTTAAGATTTTATACATCAATTTTTTTTTTTTAACCTAAAATATTCGTACATTTTGGAATGTTTCAAATCATTTTTTTTTTGTATTCTTTTACAAGAAAAATTCTCTGAGAACTATTATGATTCGTAACGGTTTATAACCCGACTAAAGCGCGTGTAATATTACTTATGAGCGATATATACCTATATATATATATATACGTGTGAAAAATAATATTTTTAATTCAGTGTCGGCTCGCGGGAAAGTATACACCTATATACACACGGTTATTATAATTATATACTTTTTTTTTTCATAGCTGTTTTATTTATTTATTATTTTGCTTACCTAACCTAACTCGCGCCAATTATATATATATATATATATATATATATTCGAAATTAGAAATCCGGCCGCGGCCGTTCCATTATAACAATACAGAATTTTACAGTGGCGTACATTCAGTTTCTCTCAAGGGGTGGGGGAGAGAGGTTTAAAATAAAACACAGTGGCTTCGTCGTCATTATTAAAAAAAAAAAGATTTTATATAAGGATTTCGAATTGAAATATCTTTTAGTAATAAATTAAATAACTCAGATACCTATATGTATATAAGTCAAACGGAAGTATTAAGGTAATAGAATTCGGTTTATTAGAATTTAGAGAACAGAAAATTATAAAAAAAATTCTAAACGTCTATTTTTATCGGTGAGTTAAGTGAGAGAACTCATCCTCAATAGATTTTATCGCGCGTTTTTTGAGCTAATAATTGTGAACACAATTTTAGAAAATTCCCCGGTAAAAATAATAACTCTATTTTAAATAAACGTTGTATATTTCGATAGAAACCGATAATTATTGACTATCTATATCGTCTGATATACGAGAATTCCTCGAGGAGGTGTTTCCGATTTCCTACAGACCTTTCACTCTTCCGTGAGAACAGCATTTTTTAAATAGAGAATTGGAGTAAAGTGTTTCGCCGTTGTCCACTACGTGTCGATAGTACCGTTTAAAGTGTTTGAAAATAAAATCGACCGGCCGGCCCGCGATGATAATATTTTTAATTGACCGTTCGGTATCGAATATCTAGACGGTTTTAGCGTTTCGGTTCTTTATCGTTTTTTTTTTTTACCGACATAACGAATTTTTATTGCGCGGACCATCGACGAGCATAGAAAATTCAATAAATAAATGCGCCATCGACCGTATATCGGTAGAAACGAATAATTTAATGTATTACACCACGAACAGTCCGAAAATCAATATCGATTATAAAAATCGACGATAATGATGATTTTACGTCATCTCCGCGTATTAAAAAAAAAAAAACGGGGTGATCGTCGGATAGGTGTGCAGCAATCGCTATTGCGTATAAAATTCACGTGTACGTGTCGTTATAGGCGCGTATAGTAAATATTTCGTGTTTTTTTTTTTTTTTCGAAAGTGAAAATAAGATAACACGCGCACGATCGGCACGTTTAATAATATAATATAAACAATATTTATAATAATAATAATCGCGTAGATTGTAATATAACGTGTACGTATGTTTCGACGAAATCTGCGGTCTTCTGGCGTATGCGTATGTGCGCAACTCAATAAAAAGTGACGTCGAACCGCAAAAAACAAGTGTGTGTGTGTTTGGGTTCGTGAAATAATACGATAAACGCGTATGTGCGAAGATTTTTTTATTATTATTATTATTACGTAAAGTTTTAATATACAGAAAAGCCACGACGTTTTCGGGCCACGAAAATATTATACAAACGGTATTTTTTAAACGCTTTCATTCGGCGGGGCCCAGTGTAAGACTCAAAAACCGTGAAAATTTTCGTAAATACGAGCAAGAAACTGTACGCTGCAATACGAACGTCGTTCCAACAATAATGTTATAAAATAGGGTTCGGATTTCGACGCGTTCGCGTGTTTTTTTCTGCAATGTTTCATACGCGTAAAACATTTTTTTTTTTTTTTGGATGTGTGGTATTTTTTTATATTTTCGAGGTTTTTGACGTTTTCAACCTATTTCTAGAATAATGTCACGAAATAAAATTACAAAAACGATTTATTTAATCGAATTATTTTTCGTTTTCTATTTCACATCGAATCACACAAGACAAATTCATTATTATTATTATATTTTTTTCATTAAATTTCGTTTGGGTATTTTTTTTTAGGAAAGTTTTGGACTTTTTATGCGGTAAATGCGTTTTATTCAATGGCATTATTTAATACGTTTAGGGCATTAGAGACTTATAGATAATAATAATTGATATCGTCGCGCGGTGGTCCGTTTTGTGTGCGGCGGCGGGCGTTAAAGTCACCGGCGCGCGGACGTCGCGTACACTATACGTGTAAAAAACAGTATATTATACTAGTTTCCGTGAGAGTATTTCCTAAAGTCATACGATTTTAAACGTGTTTTTTTTTCATTTTACCAGTGTCTGTGAACGCTAATTTTCGAGTAGGTAATTTTATATTTACGACGGTCTGATTTACACTCGTATTTTGCAGCTCTATTTTCGTGTTATTTGACGTGTTTTTCGATTTTTCCCGCGGGAGTTTTCATGGAAAACTATAGAAAAGCGAGATATAGTTTTGTGAATTTTTTTTTTCTTTTTTCTGTAAAATTTAATTACTGAGGGAAAAATTCGGACGGACGGGCCAACTGTTGTTGCTGGACACGCCTGACTCGATCGAGATTGGATCGTCGCGTTACGGCCGAATGATGGAAGAACAGTATATAGGATCCGAATAAATTCCGAAATTAAAGAGATATATATTCGAAAAAAACTGCCGAGTTTCCTGCGGTCGCGGAGACAATAATAAAACGTTTTTTTTTTTACAAGTCTCGATGGTTAAAAAAAAAAAAATTTGAATATAATTCAACGTACACTGTACGTGTACATACCGTTATGTTCGCGCGAGATGTTCGGCGGCGCCCGAGTGGAAAAGTCTTCGTCATCGTGCCTATGATAATATTATAATAATATCGCGTGAGACGTTATCGTTCTCGTATACAATTGCTAAGTGTACTTTCGTGTACCGCGTACACGACGATCCGTATCACTACGCACAGTATTATTAACGTCATTTATACGCGCTGAAGTTCACTCGTCCCATTACCGTTGTTGTTAAAATGCGAGACGATGCCTTATCTATAATAGTAATAAAAAATAATAACGAGTCGTGTACGGCTTAGATTTCATTCGAACCGTTGGCGAAGGGGAGCTAATGAGTCTCTCCCCCCCCGAACGAACGGTGTTTTTTTTCAAATAATTTTTTATCGATTTTTTCTACATTTTTTTTTTTTTTGTAAAACAGTGTTTTACATTTACCGTTACCCATACGACGTGTGACGTTTACGTTATAAGACGTTAGCACAATAAACGTCCTGTAGAAGAACGGGACTAAAATAATGGTCTGAGTCAGGGGTCGGCAAACTTTTCAACCGCGTGAGCCGTAATTTTTTTCGTATTTTCATCGAGCGCCACATTAATAAAATAGAAATTTTACAAAAGATACAATATAAAAATGATTTTATTATTATTCAGTTTATAATATCGGTTTACGTCAGTGTTATTTTACGTGTAAATATGAGTGGGGAAAAAATACGAGTTTCTGAGTAGAAAAATTTGCAATTAGAAAAGAAATTAAATCAAAAAAAAAAAAAAAAATGTAAAATCGTTGACTAATGCGAGATTAGATTAAATTTTAGAAAGAGCCCATAAATATACACATTTATATTGATAAAATCATTTTTTTTATATTTAACATCTTATCGTGTGGGGGCCATGAAAATTTGCTTCGCGGGCCGCGGGTTGTCGACCCCGGGTCTAAATAATTTTTTTTTATTGATCATCGATTATTTTATTCGTCAGTTTTTTTCAACGTTAATCGAGTTTATTTCGTGTTTTATATAAATGTGTTATGTTTAATTTTTTTAGAGTTTTTTTTCTACTAAAATCCGGTATGAAATGTAAAGCCTCTCCCCCCTCACCCGTTATAAAATTCTGGTTACGCCACTGTAGGTTCAAACCGAGTGATTTTCTCTAAAAAAAAAAAAGATAAAAATCCAACGATTATAATACACAACGCGTGTAAAGTAAAATACGAATTTCGTATCGTGTTCAAAAACGCGTTGATTTATTTTTGTATATTTTCGTTTAATCCATTCATTGATCGTATATTTGCACACACACACACACACACACACACACACACACACACACACACACACACACACACACACACACACACACACGTTTATTTATGTTTTTCGAAAATTTTATACGTCATTGCGACAGCTGCAGTTGTCGAAGCATAATCTTGGTGTCTGCTTGTTCCTTACGCAACTTATCAAAAAAGACGTACAGACTGGGGTTAAGAATATCCTAATGATTTATAAACAATGAAGATGGTTGCTAATGCGATGAAATGTATAGGTACTATCATTGATTATACAATATACAGATATATATATAGAGTTCATAAATTAAATATACAATTATATTTATAAATTTATTATATATATTATTATTGTATATATATATATATATTATAATTTTATAATTTTATTATGTATATTTAATCCATGACACGTTGTTTTACATGTGTCGACGCTAGCGCTCCACGCGGCTGACGGCGCGGAGTCGGTAGCCAAAATTTCCTATGGCACCGCTTATCTGTATATTATAAAGTCAATGGTACTATATATTCATTGGGAAAAATATATTTGGTGGAAAAAACGGGCATTGGGAAAACTGGTTATTGGGAAAAGTGGTTATTGGGAAAAATGGATTGGGAACCGCGTCCACCAATCAGCAGCAGTGCCTTCGAATGAGCTGGACTCGTAAACATCGGATGGGGGGGGGAGGCGCAATGACAATACGCATGACGTACCGTCCGAAAAAAATCTAATCGTCTAATCACCGTCCTTTGGAATGCGGAATTCGTGTATACAACACGTGTTGATTGTGATAGCCGATATAAACAGCCCGAAAAAACGTACATCGAGATGTGTATAGGTTTTTTTTTTAAAAAACTCATTATTATATTATACGCCGTTGAAGGGCCGCCAAACACGGTAATTGCAGGAAACGCGTGCGTTACAATAGCGTACCGCTAGTATTAGTTGTGGAACGCCGCGAGCCGGAGATCGCGAAGGACAGCGCGTGAATCGAGGGGGGAAACGGTTATATGCAAATTTTTATTTTTTTGATTTCTGTTTTTGTCGTCCGAACGCGTAGATAATAAAGATATAACACACACAAGCGTTATACATTTTATGTTCAATAGCGTTCGGACAGTGAGCTAATTACCAGTTTGGTAACACGCTGTAATAGCGATATAGTAATATATACGACAGCGGTTACGGCAGTGGCGTATTTGAGGGGGGGGCGATAGGGGCAATCGCCCCCAAGAGATTTAAAAAAATTATATTATTTTATATTGTTCTGTGTTATAAGTTACAAGTATTTTTTTATGAAAATGTTGGTAACACTATAGTTATCAAAAATTATCTGAATAAATAAAATGTGTTTTGTTCAATAATTATATTCCTACATATAATTTTTTTTATTGGTGGGAAGGGGAGTTCTTTTACCATCGCCCCCTGAGGTGAAGTCTCAAATACGCCACTGGGTTACGGTGCGGTAGTCAGTAATCGCGACGAGATTATTCTTATATCAGTATTACAAAAATGTATTCTCACCTTCTGTTCCGTTCGCGTCTTACGACGTTTTATCCTTTTACTGTTTTTCCCGATAATTTTCATGTTAAAAATGACAAATCGTATACTCTATACGTGTTGTACTCGCGGGGTTCATCTTCAAAACCAATAAGTTTATCGATTATCCGCTTATCACTTACCGTAAGACCACGAGTAACCACCACCGCGGTATGTGGCGTTAGGTTAGGTTAGGTTTCGGATACACAATACTATTCTCGTATTATATTTCCATATAATAATATGTTTCTATTGTGTGCGAAAGATACACACGACGCAATATACATAAATATATGTAAATTAAAGAAATATTAATTTTCTCGTATTATACAAGGTCATATGGGGTGCTAATATAATGATCACTTTTGGCTTTTTTCCCCCTATTTTCGTTGTTGTTGTTGAATTAGGCGTTATCGTTTTTACGCGAATAAAAATCAATAATTCAAGGGACTCTTCGCGTTAATAAAGAAAATAACATAATATACAATAACGTCTCATAGTCTTATTAATAAGTATCGCAACATCCGAATTGTATCCGCGGCTTATATAAATTTTTGATTATTCACAAGAAAAATATCCGATTTTTGACAAAAACAAAATCAGTGTTTATTGAATTTAAGTTTTGAACGTTTAAAACAACAACGACAACTGTTTTGTAATCAGATACTCGGTTTAGAAATCACTGAAATCGAGTAAATCGAGTTTATCGAGTTACAGTGTGAATACATATTAAGTGGTTTTTAATTTTTGACACGACAACGAAAAGACAAAGATTGTATTCGTCGTTTCAACAGCCGTATATTCAACGAAATCAATTTTTTGAAATTATCGCTTAAAATCAGCTATACTAGTTTACACGTCCTGTTTATATTTATATTAAAAATTAATAATATAAATTAGTTGATATTTTCGTGACTATTAATAAGTACCCGTATAAATACGCATAAATACGTGTTACAAAACCCGTAAAAATAAACATGCGATAATATTGATCTCACCTGTCCTGCAGTACGAGAGAATATTGGCACGTCAACGAAAGAAATCGTTGATAAAAAGCGAATAAACACCAATCGGTTTTTTAAAATTTATGTTCAGAACTCTATTTGAAAAGAATCCTTATTTTTTATTATGTAAACAACAGCATACTTTATTAAAGTTATTACTCTTAACGTACGTCATTAATTTTAAATATTAATTATACACCAGTTTGAATTTTATATTTGTTTTTTACACTATAAAAAAAGGCAGGTGGCCGCGGGATGTTGTGAACGTCGCTCAAGTGAATTACTCGGATAAAGATTTTTAGTTATTGTTATCGCTATAAGTTTGAAAGCAATGCGATAATCACTGCGTTCGATAAAACGATTTTGACGAAAACTAACCATTGAATCAAATACTTCAATACCCGTACGTATAATCGCTATAACTAGTCTAAAATCAAAAGGAATTGTTTGAAATTTTTTTTCCCTCGATAAAGTATAAAGTAAAATATTTAACGAACATTTCGAGTTATAATCGAGTTATAATTCTATAATCGCGTTAGTTTCGAAATAACGGTAATCGATTTTTTTCACCGTTTTTATTGTAAATTTTTCGACGAAAACCGAAAAAATGACCTCTCTAAAATATCGAGTAGATGCGATTTGCTACCGGAAACAATAACTGCGGCTGTAAAGTTCGGAGCATTCCGTCTGGTAGAATTTTCGAAGGTACAGACATAAAAAAAACACATCATTGTTATACATTCCTCGTTCCTCTTAGAATCTAAAATTCCCAAAAAAAAAAAATGACTGCGCTTCCCTCTCCGTCGCGAACGATGCGTCAATGGTCCTCACTCGACGTTGCTCTGGGGCAACAAAAAAAAAAATAATAAAAAACCTCCTATTATAATATAACGCAATATAAAAACAATTTTATTTTTAATTTACAATTGAATTTTTTTCCTGGATTGTGACTGCGCAAATTCTTTAATTATATTCGTCATAATTCAATCAGTTATTATCTCGCCTGAATCTCGGCAATATAGTTTATAAAAGTAAGATCACGATACAAGTATGAATATCAAAATATTGAAATAACATTATGCACACGTTTTGAGAGGATTAAATTAATGAAATTACGTGTACAAAATTTAGCCGGCCCCCATCATAACCAGCCGTCCAGGGCAACAGCCCCCCTAAATACGGCCCTGAATATTATTGAATTCAATTATAATAATATTTTTTTTCATACTGTCCGTCTTCATGCGGACGTCCACCCGGCATTTAATTCCTCCGGCGTATGCACCACACTTGACACTCGTGTTCGGCGCCACTGCAGGCTGCGACACCAAACCGTATCCTATCCGGTTATCGTCGGTTTTCTGAATCGTCTCCCGAGCGGACGGAAGCGAATTTAAAAACGTCAAAAAAAAAAACCGGAGTACGAATTATTTAAAAAAAAAAATAAAAATCGAATTTAGCAAAAAAAAAAAAAAAAGGCGTCACGGTTAGCGTATATAAAGCCGCGGTATACTTTTGATTTCTTTTCTCTCCTCGCCGTGTACGGAACGACACGGCAACGACGTAAGCGCGCGCACGATGACCTGCATCCAATACCGCGGCGGACGGACGGAGAGTGCCGAGAGTTCGTTCACCCGGCTCCCCCGGGTCACACCCATCGTCGTCGTCGTCGTCTGTTCTTCGTTGAGCCGACCTCTAACTGGTTTTCGTGTGTGCCGCGCGGCGAACGCGGACGGATCGCAGGCGGTCCCCCGCCCCCGTCCCCCCCTCCACAACTTCGGGTACCCGAGCGACGATGACGCTGCTTCGAGTCGTATTATTATAATAATATATGTACACACGATGATCGGTCGAAAAAAGCATTATTTTTTTTCTCTGCTCGTGTTGCACGTCACAGAATAGAAAAAAAATTTTTACCTAACGTGCGTTTATTCGCCAAGAACGCGAAAAGAAAAAAAAACGTGCGCGCGTAGGTACGACCCGGTTTGCGTTTTAATTTACATTCGAAACAAAACGTATAGTTCAGTTTTTTTTTAAATCGTTTAATTAACGCAAAAAACAAAACCCTATATAAACAATTTTTATTTTCATACACTAAATTCTTATGTCTTCTTCTTCTTCTTCTTGGGCGGTCCCACCATCGCCGCTTCTGGCACGTTCTTCCGTTTCTCTCTGTCCCGCAGCATATCTCACGTCCGCCGACGTGCTGATTCTTTTCAAATCATTCCCAACCCCGTCACACCATCTCCGCCGAGATCTGCCTCTTATTGGTCTTTTTCCCGTCAACGCGTTTTCCGCGACTCTCTCAACGAGCGATCCCTCTGCTCGTCAGACACGTGTCCTGCCCATTCTAATCTCTTTCTGTTCGAGAAACGTCGTACGCTCGGTTTATTATAATACGTTTTACGTTTCCGTTGGTCCTTCTTTGGACGCTTTCCGAGTCGTTATCGTATACCGGTCCGTACATTTCCCTTTCCAAAGCACTGCAGTTTTTCTTCATCTTCTCGGGTGCTAGACCGAGTCTCGCGTGCGTACGTCAGCATACGTGTCGCACGCGTGTGTACGATACATAGGCGCTCCTTTTGTACGTCTGGATATTAAATCGGAAGAAAACGTTTGTTGTCAAGCACCTATCGTTTGTTTGCCGCATTCAGTCTCGTCCTATAACTTCACTGTGCACATTGTTAGCACAATGAAAATATAAATAAATACTTATACATCTACTAAAAATATAAATTATATAATAACCGAATTCGCTGTTAAATACAATTACGGGGGGGAAAAAAAAACACTCGTGACTAGTGATTGCTTTGATGACTTCCTGCTCTAACGAATGGATATCTGTCAGCATCGGTGTTTAAATTCCCCGTTTCACGTTGTTTCTAACGGATTTCTCGATTTTGTCGGAACTCGGTTGCGTCGAACCGCGCTAAAGCCTTTTTCAACTATATATATATATATATATAGGCGGAATGTCGACGGAAAAGATAACGTAATAATTAGTAAATCGACTTCTTTCCATAGTCGAGGGTATACGCATAGTTTTTCGTTCGAGCCAAAATAACTGATATCCGTTACGCTTAAAATCCATTCTTAGCCTCTTCATTGTGCTTCATTTCGAGTAATTTCTCTCGAATCCACGTTTGGACGTCGAGTGTATGTGCTAAAAATGATAGACGCAGAGTAGAATCGTCTGCCTCAAAATTAAAAAAGTCCACAAAGGGCTGGTATTATTGCTCGTGTTGGGTATCATTGATCTGACCTAGTGTACGGACGGGACGTAGATCGTCTCGTTTTATACGAAACGATGTTTGCAAAAAAATAAAATCGTTTAAGCAGTCCACTACATTTTAATTTCCAGATACGTTACGCGTAGAAATGAATAATACTATAAGTCCTGCACAGCACAAAATGTGGGGAAAAAGACGCAGACGTGTATTGTAAAGTGCTTTGGCACAAAAATTATAACGTTTTCCATGCGTTTTCCGCTAATTCTTTTCTTATTAAATAGCAGTCTTTTGAAATTTATTAAAATGAAAAAAATACAGTTTCCGTTTAGCGTTGTAAAACGTTAGACGTTTATAAATAGATTATCGCGAGGATATACTCGCGGTCTGCTGAGGCTTCTTTAAATTAAAAAAAAAAAACGCGCGCAATACGAAATGTTAAAAAAAAAAAAAATACGGAAAACGTAAATTGCCCGGCTGGTAAATTTCGCGATGCGAGTCTCGCGTGGTCCACCACAAACGTCTTAAATTGGAAAAAAAAAGAAATTCCCGATGCCTTTAGAATAATTATTATTATCGGCCTTCTTCGCACGTTTCGTACGCCGATCAATAAATATCTAAACCTGCGCTCGAGGAACTGGTCGGAGATCGTTGACTTCTGAGTTCTGAACACAGCCGATCGTGTCTTTCGGAAATAAAAAAAATCTCGTTTCGCGTACGTTTAAATATTCTTGAAATCCATTCGGAAAACGCGCGTTATTCCGGCGAAATCGCTAAATGATCACCGCGAACCGGTCCGTTTACTGTCGTATACCACCGTTTTAAAAATATCAATAGCCGGCAGTCCGGTATTGCGTTTATTTTTTAAATAAACGCGTGTTAATCGTTAAAAAACCGCTAATAATATTAAATGTCGTTTCGCGTTTTGTTTCGGCTGTTCTGCGCCTCTCACGCGGACGGTGATATTTTAATATTCGAATAACGTACACTATTGAATCCAACGAGTGTTTGATTTTTGGAAAAATACCCGAGAAATTATAACTCGGTAAGTTCAAGGCGAATTCGAATTCGCGTTCGCCAACAGGACTCGGAGAGAAATAAACTTATTACGGCCGAAATTTCGGTAAATATACACCGCTGTAGCGTCGAACACGTATACCTACCGCACAATATTGGAGTGCGAAAACCCCCGAATAGAACGGCTGTACTTTAGGCTTGTGTTTTAGACAAGAAGAACAAAAACCGATCCGTATGTACGCGAAGTGCGATGAAGTCTTATCCGCGTGCGGTCGTTTATATATATATATATATAAAAGTAATTTAAATACGTTAAATATTCATTGTATATAAATATATACACGAAGTACGAACACGCGTGGGACGTTATAAACGATCGGGGTTTTGTAACGGAGTGGTATATTATATTGTACTCGAATCGCAGTCTCGTCGATTTGCATACATATACACACACTCGTACGTATTATAAAAAAATTGTTTTTGGATTCAATTTAAATTTAATAATATATTATTCGTTTTTCTCGCTTTATAAAAGTGCTCTGGTCCGGGCCGTACACCAAGACTGCGGGTATCGACTCGATTCGCGGGGGAAATACACGGTCTTCGAATAAACGACTTTCCGCCTCTACCTATATCGCTGCACCGGTTGTAACTATAGACGTGAATTCTGTTGAACGAAAAAACTAAAAAAAGTTTTAGCCTACGAATGAATTTTTACTTGCTTATATGTTTATACGCGTACTAAATACCTGTACCACCAGAGCGCTGAAACTGTAACGTTTAACTCGGTGCTTCGCGTTGATAACAAACGTGTTCGTATACGTTTTAAGGCCATCTGCTGAATATTAATATTAACGTGGTTGCTTGGATTGCTTAAAAGTCGAAATCCTTTGCTCGTGTTATTGCGCGTGTAACGGTGCGACCGCGGTGTAAACGATTTTTTTTTTTTGTTATCATTAATTTTAATTTCGTACGCCTCGTGTATTTACTGCTTTCGTGAAACCGACTCGTGTCATTATTGTTTTCCCTTTACACACGTCCTCTGGAGTCGGTAATTTTTGTTGAAAAACTAATAAAAAAAGAAAAAATATATCACGTGATTATTGTTGTAAACTCACACAGCTGCACTCTGGGTTGACTTTGGCGAATCCTATCCAGCGCGAGAGTGGACGATATCGCGATAATGCCGCGTAATAATTCTTTTTTTTTTTTTTCGAGACTGTATTTTATTAGTTACATAATATTTTATGCGCATCCGCGTGGAGGTCTAATGCCCGCAAAGAGTCGAACGTCGATAAAATTGAAATTGTTTTTCGTTTATACTTATCGCGCGTCGATATACGCGTAAGTTTTCCCAGTAAAAAGAAAATCGAATTTCGTCCAAGCACACAGTGCAAGGAAAATGTCCTGTTGGAATTCCTGCGCGTATGCCGACGAAATTTCGGAAGTGAACCTATACAGTTTCGAACAATGGCGTAATTAGAAATTTGTTTTGGAGGGGGGGGGATGACTTTTTTCCCTCGTTTTTCATTACAGTGCAATGGGAAACTTCACACACACCCTTCATACTGTAAATTTTCTTGTTATGTACATACTATATACTACAAATCAGTAAAAAAAAGAAAAAAAAATTTACTTGTAATCTAACTGAGTTAATATTATTTAAGTATGTATTTAAATCAAAATACACAATAGAAATATTTGATTACTACTCGTATATTTACTATTATTTTTAACTGGTAAATTATAAAATTAAATCCAATTTCCGAGGCCTATAATTTAAACATTATAATAAAAAAGCGATTTTAAGTAAAGTATAAAAATTGGAAAAAATAAGAAAAATTTTGACTCTACAATAGATGATGACAGTTTTTAGTTATTTTTTTTTATACATGATTAAAAAAAAGGCTCTGGGGGGATCTATCCCCCTCATCCCCGCCTCCTTATTACGCCCCTGGTTTCGAGGGGGTACCGAAATCGTCGTGACAACTCGTGACACCTGTTGTAAATCAAATATTTTTTTTGAGTATTTTGGAAATTTCATCTTGTTTTTTTTTTTATAATACCGGTAATTAATAAATCGAAAATTATTTGAACGTTATACATTATTTTATCGCAACGATTTTTTTTCCCCTTTTAAGAATTTCGAACAATTTTTAACATTGTTTTCTATACGCGATCGTTGAATCCACGCGACGTGTCGTCAAAGCGACTGTTGTCCGATTTTTAAACCGGACGCTGAACCCGTCGAAATCTGTTTCTGAAAACACTCGGAATTATTTACATATTATCGAACATTCGTTTTTTAGCCGTCAGGACTATGTAATATTGCGTATACGGCGGTGAGGTTTTTTTTTTTAAAATTCCGCTCGTTTTTTTTCCTTAAAATAATATTTTCACGTCCGCGCGCATATTTAGAGTAGCTTATTATAATTGTACAACGGCAACATAACGGCCTACGGCTAAATACGCGGTTAATAGACGGTTTTTCGAGTGCTGCTGCTGCTGCTGCTGCTGACGACATTGATATTTCGAAACGCGCGTGTTAATTACACGTGACCGTATATTATTATACGTACACCTATACAACGCGTACGACCGTTCAAATATATAGTAAATATTTTCCCGATGAGAAATTTGTTTACGAAATGTTTTTAGAAAAGGAAAAAAAAATCGTTTGCAGATATAACTACAAGCGTGTATAACTACAAAAAAAAAAAAAAAGGATAAACACACACGTTATAATTTATTTTATGCTCTGGCGCGCCGATTGGTTTTTTTTTCTTATCGAAGTTTCTCCGAACGGCCCGCGATAATAATAGAAATATTACGAAAACGACGTAATTTTTTTTTAAATATTGTTTTTACAATTTTTTTTTTTTTTTTTTAAACTCGTCGATTGTTCGACGACTCGCCGCGATGTCACGCGTGTGTTCGTACAACTCGTAATTATATCCGCCCATAATACGTGTATAATAACGCGCTTGTAAAACGGTATTATTATTATTATTATTGTACACATTTTTTTTTTTTTTTTTACCGTGTATAACCCGTACGTTCGGTTAGTAGGAAGAAAAAAAAAACGAAAATGACATCACGCGTTCGGGGGGGAAAAAAAACGTATGGCGGTCATAACGCGATATTGCGCTGTTTCCAGGTCGTCGTCAGGCCTCTTATAGTAAAAACGTGCCAACGTATATTACAGATATACGTATTGATCGTGACGTATAGCGGTGGAACACTCGGTTCGGTTTACTTAAAAAAAAAAAAATACATATTATATAAAGTAGGACGCGGTATAAAGAATTTTCGATTTTTAATTTAATTTTTTGTTTTTTTTTGTAAGAACTTGTAAAATAAAACTCGATCGTTTCACGCGTTTCGTTACGCGCGCGCAAACGGCCGCGGTCTCGGACTCCGCCGGAAATTCTCTAGGCCGGACGGAGAAATCCGTTTTATACCCGCGACATTTCGGGGAGAAATTTAAAAACAAGCGAACAATATTTCCGTCGACTCGTGGTCGAGTATATTACATAGGCGTGCGCACAGGGTGTCGTGGCACACCCCGTGGCCCGTGGCTTTTTGTACAACTTTCATTCATTCGGGGACTTTGTAATAAATTTTAAGCTATAAATAATAAAAATTAGAGAAAATAAATTATGCGCTCTAGCAAAATTTTTTTAATATTCTAATGTAGGTTACTAACCACTAGGTACATAGGTATATACTATATTGTAAAAATATATCTAAATGTTGTGAAGCACAACATTTAATCAATAAGTTTTTATGAATTGATATTTTGCATTAAATTTATCCTTGTTTTAGGTTGAGAGTTAGGTTAGATTTGCTTAGGCTCATATAAGGGAAAGCGGCCCAATTTTCTTCATGGCACACCCATACAAAATTCCTGCGCACGCCTATGGTATATTATATATACGTTCCGTATTAATTACCCGAATAATTATCGAAACGATTTTTCACTGTTCGTTTCGACTCGTTCGTGCGAAATTTTCGGCTCTGTCCGCCGTGAAAAAAAAGGAATATCGGTCCGAAGCGCGCGATTTCGTCCGGTGAATCCAGTTCATCGTCAATCGCGTCTAACTGCAGATACAGGCGCGAGTCTGCAGTGCTCTTTGAATCGTTTCACTTGTGGTTTCGGTGATTTTTTCGAATTTTAAATTTTATTTTCACTGTTTAATAATGTGTGTTTACGTATTGGATCGATAGCGGACGACATATTATTGCATTTTCACCGCGAGTCTTTCTTCAATCTCCAGGACCGCACGTTGTGATAACGTAATATTACGCAAACTGCTTCTCGCCTATTACTGATCTTCCTTTCACTTCGGCGTTGCTTTACGGAGGGACGAGCAAAACCCGGAGTATCGACATTTCATTCGAACACGACGGTGTGATATTTATTATTGTGTAATTCGTATGGCCGCACCTGTACCGTACGATACAATCGGAACGTTTTGCACAAGTCTTCGCGCACCTCGAGTTCTCCCAGCCAGTTCATATACGCGCGTTAATAAACGAATTTTTCCAGACCGACCCGATGGGTCCGACAAGCGCTCGCAGACGTCTTTCTAGAAGGGCGACATAGTGTTTTTTAAAAAATGAAAAAATATTACTAACGTCTTGACTTATACTGTAATAAAGGATTAAGAAAGACGACCAAACCACGATTTTAACGTACGCTTTAAATACACTAATCTTGTGTATATTATTAAAAACGTATTGCTTTCGCGAAGGAAGAAGGAATTGCGTTGAATCTCTTCCTGCAAACCCATTGACGATTTCACCGTGAAAATTGTTATTCATTTGTGTTGAAAGGCCGTTGGACAGCGTACGATTGCAGACGGTAATATATCTAAAAAAACAATCGTCGGAATTTTGAATTTATTGTGTTGACTTTATTATGGTACTCGTCGATTCGGATGAAAAAAAAAACAGTTTTTCATCGAATATTTCTGTAAATTTCGATGTGAATTGAAATGAAAAAAAAAAAAACGTAATTTTTCTTCTTCCCCGCCGTATACGTTTTGAAAACGAAAGGCGTCGTGATAAACCATTTTTTTTTTTACTTCGTCTAATATCGCGGAATTAATCTCTACCGGAATTTTAATCGAATTTGTCCCGTGTAAACAAAAAAAAAAACCGTTTAAACAATTCACTACGATCTTGCGCCGGTGGTAGGCACAGTCGATTCGTTAAGACTGTGCACGCGCGGTCCGCAGGAGAAAGAAAAATTACAAATCGATTTTTACGCGCGCTGTTGTGCATGTAAATTTTTGCTTTCACTCCGCGCGCGGATGCTGCACCGCACGAAGATCCGCCGACGGAGATGCTGCCAGGTGAACGTCTCGTTATTATTACGTATTTTTTGTTTTCTTCTCGTTATTTAGTTTTTTTTTTTTATTATCGTAAACCTGAGCGTACTACCGCAGAGACAGGACCACGTTTCCATCTCGTCACGACCGTACGAGCGATAGAATACGAAAGATCTTTCGTTTTTCGATAGTTATTTCTCCGACAAAGGAAGGAGAGAGAGAGAGAGAGAGAGAGAAAAAAGGAATATTTTTGATTTTATTTTTAATACCCGGAGACGTGTGAGATGCCGACAGATACGACGAACACGCTATTGTGTATTCACCGCGGTGATTGATTAATCGCGTATTACGTCGGTATGTTATATTGTTTTGAAATTCATTGTGAGACGTCGTTTTCGTGTGGGGGGGCCTGTTCGCGAATGTCTCGGCGTCGTTGTCGTACACACGAATAATATTCTATTATATTATACGAGTACAGTACCCGCTTATACGTATAATATATATATACTCGTTTCTGTATGCAATAATGGCTGTTTTTACTTTTTGGAATTTTTTTTTTCTTTTCAAGCGCAATCGAAAAAAAAATAATTTCAATTTTTCCCGAGCGGTGTAGATATTATATTGTTTAGGCACGATATCAGCGGCGTAACCACTATAGGCACGTGCCTAGGGCTAGACAATCGGGGACACCGTTTTTTTCTCTAGTTCTACGCAGTGGTCGAAACGGGCGAGGAGATATGAGGGGATGACATGCCTCCACATTTTTTTTGTCAACATGTTCCTTCTCCCCATCACTTATTTTTTTTAAAATTATTCATCCCTCTTGGATTTTTAAAATTTTTTTTTTTTTATAATTTGTAGTCGATACGTTGATTAGCTTTTTTTTTTAGAAAAAATATGTTTAAATCATTTTTTTTTCTTTGTAAGAACTATTTCGTTTTTTAAAATGTTAACGTTCGGTAGATCTTAAAGTCACTTAATGACAATCATAAGAAATATAGTTCACCATCAAATTTAATAAGGCGCCGGTGTTAAAGGCTTTTGTTAAAAAATACTTTTTTTTGCTTATTTTTCAACAATATGGACCGTTCACAACTTTGTCCCCCCTTCCCCTTTCAAAACTTGAGATCACGACACTGCTTCCGTCCGGTCCACTTATTTCGATCCACTTTGACCATTGGTTTTACGCCGTTGTATTCGAAATTTAAAACGTTTTTAACGATAATATTCGTATAACAGATAGATATAAAAATCGTTTATCGATTTCGTATAAATTTATTTCATTTTTCAATTTCCAAACGATGTGCAAAGCTCAGATTTGTGTTAATAGACGAGTGTATCCATTTTAAAGAATTAATAAAAGATAAAAAAAAATAGAAGACAACACGTTCAGAATTTGAAATCTCTCATAATGTTAACACGTGTTAACAGTAAAGATCTGGACGGTGCTTTTTCAAATCACGCGATAGTGAGTACTGCAGCTGTAAATATTGTATTGGACAACGGTCATTTACTTGAAAATGAAGTTAAAATTTTTTTTTTCTTTTTAGAAACTCGTTAGCTAATAAAATACTCAATACTCGAGATAGTTTATATTTATATATAAATTAAAATAGTTGTAGTATTATTGTATTTGTTTACGCAAATAAAATGTTGAAAAAAATCTGAATTTTTTTCCAAGATGACTTTATCGCAATGCAACGGGCTATTTAAAAATATGTGCCTAGCAGGGCTATGGTCACGCTTAATAACTTAGTAACTACAATAAATTTCGTGTTCCCGCGTGGCAATATCAAGTTTTGGCCCTTATTCGTGTCACCGAAACTCGTCTCAATTCGTTTTAAAAAATTTGTATTATTATTAATTATTTATTAATTAGTATTATTAATTTATTTATTAAAATTAATAAATAAATACTATTATTATTATTATTATGTTTTTTTTTTATACTTTAGTCTCTATAATAGCGTATAACGTGAATTTCAAAACATAATTACATATATAAATTATTTAATTTTTTGTATGTATAAAAATTCATTATTTACGTATAATTTATACGGTTTTTATTTCTTTCGGATATCCTTTTTATTTATTTCATTTTTTTTTTACTATTTATCATATATAATATTATAATATCATATATATATATATATATATATATATATATATATAATATTACTTCACCGCACGCGGTTTTGCACAGCGTATCGTACTGCCGGTATTATTACTATTGTCCGTTCGAGAACCGCGCCGCGCTCGCGGACTCGGTCGTTTTTCGAAATTAATTTGTAATTTTTTTTCTTTTTTACTATAGTAATAATAGTTATTGCAATACTTACCGCCGGCAGTTGTGTTATTATTATTATTATTTTTTTTAACGAGCGTTTCGCTATTATACGTTAAAAACGTTATAATTTTGTGTTACGCGCTTTTTATTTTGTCGATAACGGATTGGGCAATTATCGCTGCAGCTATCGGTGTATATAATATGACTATTTTTACTTAGTTTTAGTTATTATTAAATAGATTTTTTTTTTCGTTTCGGAAATCGCGTTATAATTGAATTGTTTTTTTACATGTATATAGTGTGTTCAAAAGTAGAATACGTTGTCATTTCTAGAACACTATACACATTTTATATATTCGTCAATGTATACATAAGGTTTTGACAGCGAGAATAATGCGCTTTATATCTTTTTTTTTATCGTGGACGGCTTCTTTTTTTTTCATTTACTTACGAATTATTAATCCGTTCGGGTTGAATTTCCATACTTTATCAATTATTCTGGGAGGAGGAGTGGATTTGTTTGAATAATTTGATTTTTTTAAATGCGTTATTACGGTGATTATGCGATGAATAATGTGTGAATTAAAATCGTCATACGCACGATGATAAACGTATAATATTGTCTATATTGAACTATACGCGTTAATCGGTAAAGAAAAAATAAATCCGGGTAATTTTATTACGTACCTTCACCGAGGTGGGTGGCGTATTTTGCATAATATATAGTAGGTACACTAAAAACTGCTTTGCTCTGTTCGGTTCGTTTGAATTCACCGCGGTTTCGTTATCGTTTATGCAATTTTTTTCTAATATTTATATATCGTGGTAAGATGAATACGAGTGTCTGATGTCTGTATGCGTACTAAAACGAGATAAAAACCTATTTACCTCGTTTGTCTTGTAAAAATGAATTAATTTCTCGAGTAACGTAAACGGACGTGTTTACGTAAAAACAAAAATTATAACACCGTCGATTTATTATTTATTAAAACATTAATAATTATTCACGTAATATTAATAACGAAAAAACGATAAATTATTAAAAAAAAACCGCTGTGAATTCAAACGGATCGATCAGAGCAAAACGGTTCTGAGCGTACTTACGTTTGCAAAATACGCCACCGGGCGCGTTATTTAGACGACATCGAAATATTTTCTCAAACAGAAAAAGCGGTTTTAAAAAAGAATTTTTTTTTTTGAAATAAAAACGTGAAATTTTATAGAAATTTTAACGCGAAACATTTGTCTGTACTCATACGCGAAATTACTCGACTCGTATAAACCGTAATCATGTGTCAAATATTATGAACGTTGAAATATCCTTTCGCGATACTGTCAAACGAGTTATTTTCATACGGATATGAGTTATGACTGTTTAGTTTTTCCGTCGGGAAATTCGACGAAAACCGATGTGTGCATGTACGTATGTGTACACAGTTTTACGAGTGAAAAAAAAACTTTTAAAATAAAAATTTATTTCCTGTGCAATACGATCGCTGTTTTCGTTTCGCCCTTCTGGTCGGCAACGTGAAAAACGTACAATTTTCTACGATATTTACTACGATAAATTGTTTATGAAATTTGAAGAATATATATATTTTTTTTGACGTTATTGACACGCCCGTTTCGTAATTTATCGCCCGAAAAAAAATTATTGCTGCTTCGTAAATATTTTTCTATTTATTTAAACTTTTATATTTGTAAACAGATATTTCTAAAAAAATTTTCCTTCGAAAATTATTCTTTTTTTTTTTCCATCGTTTTTACGAGACGCAGTCAAGGAAGTATTCAAAACGACACTGGAAATAAAATTCCGAAAAATATTTTGGATGTTTTTTCGCCGTAATATACTCGTAAAAAAACGCTTATTGTTCCTTTGTAAGCGTATATACGTAATATATATATATATATATATATTATATATAATTATAACTATTATTATTATTACTATTATTATTATTATTATTAGTATATATAGTTATGCGTATATATATATAAGGATTTTTCTTTAGTCTCTTCGGCTGCTCGTAATGAACGTGTATAGTTCAAGGCCGATAATATATTATGAATCTGTAGAGGCCTAAGAGAGAAACGTACGAATCAATACGCCCACGTCGTCGAATACATAATTAATTTATATATATATATATATGTGTTAAGACCACCGCGGTTTTCGGTCAAAGAGAAAAAAAAAATTGTTTAAATACGGAATGTTTCTACGCGTTTTACGTATTATTCTATACGGAGAGAAAGACAAGGAGAGAACACAAGGTGATCGTGGTTGACGTTATTATTTATATATTATTATACAGAGTCCGTTTTCATTTGTATAATATAACATTTATATGGACATAAATTCAACAGCGGCGGTGACAAGGTCGGTCGGCGTGCGCGATTGGAATCGTATAAATAATAGTTTTTGATAAAAAAAAAAAAATTTAAATACCAATTCTACCGTATATATCACGTGTATAATACCGCTATATTATAATAAAATAATATATTTATGTACGACGTTTTATATATAATAAATTACCGCAGTTTATATAATATTATGTGTATAAAAAAAACAGTAGACTATTCGTATGTAAGTAACATAAAATATTAAATAGAAGGATAAATAATAACGACAACGTGTGATAGTGTGTATATATAATATAATGTCGTCGTTCGTTATGTTCGTGCAGTATAAACAAGATAATTTTATTTTTACCCGTTTGAGTAATTTTATTTTTTTATTATAACGTTATATTCTGGCGCGGATTCTGCAGGAGGAGAGAGAGAATGGTGTTTTTTTACATTTTAATATTATATAAAACGACGTTAGTTTTCTGTACAAAACTATTGTTTCCTACATTCTAGTCGTGCGGTTTCGAAGCGTATGCATAATACATGCGCGTATACGAACCCAGTAATTTCCACGTTAGATAATAATAATATATGCGTCAATTAACGTATTTATAATAATGTTTCCGAAAAGTCCGATCTTCTGCACATAATATTATTACACGCGTATTGTAACGCGTGTTATGTACGTATACACTTTTGTATTATATTCTAATCATATGGAATGAATTTAAAAAAAAACCTATAGATAATATTTTATAAATATAATAAGTGTATACTCGCGTATTGGCCGCAGAGGAAAAATATCGTTACGCCGTATTAAATTTACTAAAATAGCAGAGACGTTTTTTCTTTTTCCTATAGTCGTTCTTCGAGAATTACACGGGGAAATGAATAATAACTACGTATTTCATATTTATTATAGGTCATCTGAAGTACACAAGTAATTTTTTCGAAATTAAGAAAAACTATTTATGAATTTAGCTTTTTTTTTTTTTTTTTTGTACGTTACAATACGATTTAAATTATGATTTGTATACGTATCGGGTTGAAAATCAAAACATGTATCGATCAAGGGCGCACCCAGGATTTTTTTTTGGGGGGGCTAAATAAAATTATTTTTAGATATTAATAAGATTTATTTAATATATGCAGAAATCCGAAAGTACACTTGTTTATGAAAAAATTATTCAAGAGTAAATAATTTTTTTGACATGAAAATTTAAAGTGATACCTAATAAAATTAGAAAAATATTAAGAGGTCAATCATTTTGGGGGGCTTAAGCCCGTTAGCCCCCCCTTGGGTGCGCCACTGGTATCGATTAGTGTCCGGGGAACGTTAGGTTTACTGCGGACTTTTTTTTTTTTCGGATAATCGACTGAACTTTTTTCAGCAACGTTCTGTTTTCCAATATTTGTTCGTAAAATTCTTCGAAAATTCCGATTATTAAAGCACGGTTAGTGTGTTATAGTAGAAAAAACGGCTTCCACCGGTAGTGTCTAGTGGTCTAGTGTTAATTTCTTGAATTTTTCGTCTACGCTGTTCGTTAGAAACCACAAAATCCGACAACATATTCTAGTATAGCGTAGACAATTCTTGACCGTCGTCTGCGTACGCTCGCGAAATAAACGTTTCGTCTGCTATCGTTTGACGATCGCTCGTTGTTTTCGTCGGTGAAAAACGTTTTTGAAAATTTTAAATCGTTCAGAAAAAAAAAAAACAAAGTTTTGAAGTAACGTTATTCGTTTTACGATATATATATATATATATATTAATGAAAATTATCGATTTTTTTTTTATTCGTTTATTAAATTTTTGTTTTTAACAACTGAATTTTGAAATCCGTCACAATTTCACTGTCCCCCTCCCCCTCCGAGACGGTGTTTTTCGGTAATCCGGACTCTAATAATTATATTATTATATTGACAACGGTATAACGGATATTCGAATTGAAAATGACTTTATAGACGTGATGTCTGCAGCGAAAATTAAGAATAAAATAATAAAATCGTTTTGCGATTCGTATACGCGTAAAAACGTTATTAGATTATAATCCTTCCCCCTCCCCCCCCGGCGTACTTATATATTATAATAATATTACAATAAACGTTATGTTGCATAGTATAACGATATATAATCTCACGAAACTTTTCTCTCGGTGGTAATTGGAACAAAACGTGCGTACAAATTGTTTTCTCTGATTTTACATATATACGCGACGTTTACATATATATATATATATATATATATATAGATCATTATAGGCGCGTATCGTGTGCATGTATGTAATATACTGTATAATAATTGAACATTATTAATATAATAATAATAATAACGATAAATAGATGAAAAAAAAAATATATATATATGCAAATTTTAAGTGTAATTTATTTGAAACGTTATACGGCGGGAATATTATTCACGAGACGACTCACGAATATTAAAATATTATTATAATAATATTATCCGCTCGTCGTGCCATCGTTTGCCGTTACGACAACACAAGTGTGATGACCTCTCGTCAGATCGAAAACGATTTCTCTCTCTCTCTCTCTCCGCGATCGAGACGACGAAGCGACGGGCGTGATATTTACCCCCTTCCCGTTATCGGCCTATATAATAATCGGGTTCGATAAAAAACGAAAAACGGAACGGGAAAGAAAAATTTCAATCAAAATCTATTTTGCACTACGTAAAAATCGTTTTTTTTTTCGATAGTCTGAAAATTATTCGGTAAAACAATTTAACAGCAAAAAAAAAAAAATGACTACGAAATGTCCGAAAAATTTCGTCCGCCTGCCGAGTCAGACTCCGCGAATCTCACGTTCAAAAGTCAGTGTTCCCGAATACAGGCGTATTTTAAATACACAAAAATGTCACTTAAACTCGCCGTCCATCGATACGATACTCACAGTTCCCATCGTGGAAATTACCAGAACGATAATTACTGACTTCACTCTCCGACGGTGAATTGATTGGGGCAGGAAAAAAAATGTACTGTATTTCAACGACGTTCCAGTAGATACAATAATATATTTTTGTAAATATATTCGAGTAATATTGCGAAATGCGTTTTTTTTTAACGAAAATTTCTGCACGTGCTTAAAAGTATATTTTAACCCGTCAAAAGTCAATAATAATCCTACGAACTACATCGATTCCGGTTTGTATTTAAAAATAAACTGTACTTTTAATTCAAATGTCTTTTATATATAAAAAAAAAAAAAATCGAATTATTATTTTGCCAAAACGTATTTATATTGTAGACGGGCGCACAGGGCGATTTTTTCGCGGTTCGACGTAAAAAAAAAGGATTGAACGTTGACCCTTTAAAAAAAAAAAATCTGTCGTTTCGGCGCGGAAAAGGGAAAGGCGTACGCGATTTTGACAAGAAACCGAGGCGATTGCTCCCATTCACATCGGTTCGACGGTTTAACATTTTTTCTTGTCTTTCACGCGTATACACATATTATAATGTATGCAAAAAGATCTACGATCTGCAGAGTTTTTAAAATATCAAAAAAAAATATATATATTAAATATATATTTTTTTATATATAAAATAAACGCGTTTAGAAAGTTTGTAGAAATTTCAAATTCCGTATCTCTCTCGATATATTACTTTATATACTCGTATTTTGACGTACCTATAGGAAATATTTCGATGGGTCGGGTCGGTGTAAAAGTGTTTTTCTGTTCACATTTCACAGTCGGATTTTAGAACACTTTACGGGGCCCCGTAAGCGCGTTTATTGCAAAGATTAAACCATAACAAGACGCCAGTCAACTCGTTTATTATTCCTACAAATGTCTCGCAAAACAGATTTTGTACGAATAAAATTTATTAGTCACAAATGGGAAACAAAAATTATGTTTGAAATACTCGGGTCGTTTTTCTATATTTTTACAATAAATAGAATAATATCGGCGTGTTCCTCAACTTTATATATATATTTATATCGGAATGAACACTCAATTTAACTTAAAAAAAAAAAACGGTCGGCGAATCGTTCTCGAATAGACGTTTTTTCGTTACATTTTTTTTTTCATCCGTAATTATCGAAGAAATAATGAATTTCCAGGGACGTATTTTACGTCCGCAAATGTATTATTCGAATTTTTTTAGAAATATCTTTACGGAAATTAGCTTTTTTTTTTTTTAAAAAATCTCCTGCGGGTTTGCCTCTCAGTCGATACTCGGCCTGTATTGCTGTGCACACGACGGCCGCATACCTAAAGCAAACACACGTTAGAGAGAAAGTCTTCGCGAGCGGTGACTGACTTCACGACGAACGGCGCGGCATGCAAAGTATTACGCACGCGATTCCGCGAGACCCGGCCGACCCGAGTTATACGTTTTATTGTTTTATATACGTTTATGTATTTTTTATTTCGTTTTTTATCAGTGCGCGTGTTCCCGAGACCGATACCGCGGGAGAAAAACGTTGTTGTACGACGAATAATATTAACGCGCGTTGGTGATTTTTTGTATTTTTATTTTTTACGGCTGGCCAGGGGGGCGAGCCCGATATTATTACTATTCCGATTAGTTATCGACCACCTACAACAGCGGTTTAATAATAACATTTTGTGGAGACGCGTAAATAACACTCTTACAGAAACAGTGGTCGAAGTGGGACGGGGGATAAGGGGGGATGCCGTCATTCCACTTCTCTTTTACTTATAGTACGTTCCACCCACTCTCCACTTGTTTTGTTTAAAATCGTTCATCCCTCCTGGATTTTAAGATTTTAAGACATACCTACTACTTATATTTGAGTGGTAGCACTTTCATAGAAGAAATGGTCTTTATCATATTACTCGTTAACGTTGTGCATGGTTAAATATCTACATAAATGGCAAAATAATAATCCGGGTGCGAGTTCCATGGAAAAAATACGACATTATTGTTTTTTCCATGGACGCGCGGATCGAGTCGCAATTTGGACAATCTGTTGTCATACCTAGGTATTTAGCCGTGGTTTTTACACTAAATTTTAGAAGAAAAAAGAAACGACATTTTTTTTTGTCGATACGTCTCTTTCAAGCGCAAATCAAATACTTGTTTGTGGGCTTCCTCTATTAGTTGGGAGGAGCGAGATAAATTATACTTCTCTTCTTGTCCAGCTGTTTGAACGTTATAACATTGATCGCAATACCGTTACGATATTTAGCCACCGTTAAGATAAAACATTTTTTCATTCAAAATATTATTCACATTATATTCAAAGTAAAATATTAAAATTATTATTATTAAAAAAAAATATGGCGTGTAACAGTATAGTTTTTAATAATATACATACGTACATACGTTATATTTTCAGTCTTGAAATATTTTTATACTGGAAAAAAAAAGTAATTTTTTTAAGTTGACGACACAACGGCCTCTTCTGGGCCCTCCTCCCCTTAATCCGGACCTGGTGGTCCACTTGATTTTACTCGGACTGTCATGTTACATTAAACGATTGCCGATGATGTTATTTATTATACGCTCTGCAGTGCTCTGTGGCGTCGAGTGGATCGAATTTTTCGACGCGTGGGCTCGTCGGGTCAATTTTCGCGCGCAAAACCGAGACCCCGTACGAACGCGACACACATAGGTGGTGTGTATTTCGGCAAATACACACTTACGAGACGAAATTAAAACAAAAATGTGTGTATCGTTTTTTTTATTGACGTCCAATTAGTGTGGCGCAAAAAAAACGAATCATTACATTAACATCTTCCCCTTCAAACAGTAATACGCATATGACTTAGACGTGAACGCTACTTGTCTCCTCGTCCCGTACATTTAAATTTATGAAAATTATTATATCATATCAAATATAAATTGCGGTCGTGTTCCAGTATATAATATATTGTAATAATACTAATACGTTCGGCGGCGGCTCATTGGTTCGTAAAATCGCGCAGTCACCTATACGGTTTTTTGGGCACGTTTCTCGCTCGGAATTTTACGGATTTCAATTCGAGTTTTCTAATTTTTTTTTTCAATTTATATACACAAGAAAAAAAACACACGACTAATTTCACGAAAATAAAATAGAAAATTTCAATTTTTATATTATAAAAAAAAAAATATACAAATATATTTCTTTTATATTTAATATATATATTTTGTATTTGTATATATATTGTCTGTTGACTGCGTGCGGTTTTAAAGGATTTTTTTTTGAAGAATTTTTTTTTATTAGAATAATTAAAAATAAATTTCATTTTTTCGAATGTTACAGTGGCCGAGACGACGGCGATAACGACCGGCGCTCCGGCGACCACATGCGGCCCCGGCATGTTCCGGTGTTCGGACGGCAAGTGCATATCGTCCGATTTGCTGTGTAACATGCAAAAAGACTGTGACCGAGGCGAGGACGAGTTCCAGAGTTGCCGTGAGTAAAATATGCAAACGTAAATAAATGGGAACAGTGCCGCAACCAGTGGCGGTTATAAGGGTGGGGGGGCGGGAGGCGATTGGTGGATCGACATGGGATTTTAAATTTAATATATCTCTGACCTAACAGCACCGACTTGTGTCACGTAAGTTGGTCCAATTATGGTATGGTTATGTTCCATTTTCGATTCCCCCGCTTTGAACATCATGTATAAGGCTGGAATAAGTACTTGACCGACGATCAGCGCGTACGGTACGCGTTGATCATCAGTAGTGATCGAGCGTTTAGTGCTCAGCTGACGACAAAATCGGTCGGTCGTGTACAGTGTAAACGAGTAAACGTATAAACGAGTGTACAACGAGGAAAGATGAATCCTTACGTTCATTTTATTTCGTTGAAATACGCGAAATATTATTATTAATAATAATAATAAAGATTGCATACGCGTATACGATCGGTCGCTCGGTCAGCGTCAAACTAAACACCCGCATATACCGACGTGGCGCGTCAGCCGATCGTACGATCGTAAAACGGGAAAAGAAAGTAGTCACGAGATAGCGCTACGTCACAACATAGAGGGCGTGGCAGAAAGGCGCGTATAAATAGCGGTCCGAAACCATCGGACCGCTCAGTGTAGTCACGGCGGTCGGGCGTGAACAACGTAGTTCGCTTCTGACTGCGGTGTGTGTGTGTGTGCCACGCCCTTTGTGTTGTGTCGTAGCGCTATCTGGTGAGTATTTTCTTTTACCGTTTTATTGTTATTTCGTTTACGTTCCATGCACGTCGTTCTTCCCTTTTTCAACATCTGCATTTCGTCACGGTACTTAAATAGATCTTTCTTCTTGGATATTACTCGTCGATGTGGATATTTTATTGGCAGAGGGATTGGGTCCATTTTCACTCTCCCTCGTGAACATCATGTATAACAGCCACTGCTCGGTATGTTGACCGGTTAGGATATACCGTGTTTGTTTATGCATTTAAATATTATAACGAAACACAAAAACGATTTTACACATATTATACAGTAAACGTTTTCGTTAAAAAAAAAAAATTATACAAAACCAAAAATTTAAAGATTAATTTTAAAACGTACGTATTTATACGTTTTACTTTTCTAAATCCTTTAAATTTTTTTTTTTTTTGAACAATTTTCGATTTTCCTGATTTGTATTCGATTTACTTTTCCGCCGTACTAGTAAAATATTTATTGAAGTACACGATATTTAATTCGCTACGTTTATAATGTTACAGCTCCGCCCGAGTGTGAACCGACGTTGTTGCCGTGCCGTCAGTACCACTGGAACAAGACGTATTGTTACCCGCCGCATTACCGGTGCGACGTTACCGTGGATTGCGTTGACGGTTCCGACGAGGCCGAGTGCAGTGAGTGTATTAAAACATTATATCGGATATGATATTACGTTTGTTGTAAAGAAAATTAGTAAAAATTCGTGTTACGCCGTAAGAATTATTAAAATTATTTAAAAAAACAGAAAAAATTTTTAATTACATAACATTAGACGTTACACGAGTATCGTTGTGACTTGTGTACGATATAATCGGTATTTTATTATAATGCGCCACGCATTCCTCGCGTGTACAAGAATTATTCGGTTTATAATTATATAACGTTGTATACGAGAAAATAAATTATCAACACTGTTTTTTTTCGTGTGTGCGCGCTGTGCAACGAAAAAAAGAGAGAGAGAAAAATTATTATCGAACGAAATTACACGATTTTAGGTTTCGGATGTTTATCACCTCAAAAACACTAAAAAATGTATTCAAATACGTCTAGTAAATATCAAAATATGCCCTTAAGAAAAAAAATATGACATTTAAAAATTTTATTATTAATTAAAAACATATTCTAAATTAATATAAAATTTTTTTTTTTACTCTGAAAATACAAATATGCAAAACGTATGACATTTAAATATTTTTATGAATCATTAAAAATATATTGTAAATTAATATATAATTTTTTTTACTCCAAAAATATAAATATGTTATTTACAAAATATATTTATCGATTTCATCAAGTTATATTGAAAACTTATTTATTTTTTTATCGAAATTATTTGCATTTTTTTTTTTTTAATACGCATTTATTCATAAAATACGCAAAATAAAATTTATTGTATCCGATTCCGTACATGTCGTACGAAACAGATTTGTAACTTGGTCTGCAATGCGCACGACTAAAAGAAAAGAAATTTGAAAAAGTCATAAACATCTTAATCTTAGTTATTATTGTTTTAAAGTCGAATACCACCGCGTAGTAGTAATAAGGTTACAAAAAAAAAAAAAAAAAAAAAAATGTTTTCCTTTTAAATCGAAAATTATTCGTTGGAATTTTCGCCCGTTTTGTATGTACAACGATCATTTCGACAAAGAGCTCTGAGAATATAATATGCGTTACGTTCGATCGTTTTTACATGCCCGCGGTTACACTTTTTGTAGCTTACCGAAAATGTCAGGCGGAAGACTTCCGATGCGAGGTGAACGGTCCCGGCAACGGACCGTGCCTGCCCAAGTCGAAACGTTGCGACGGTTACTTCGATTGCCGCAATCACAAGGACGAGGAGAACTGCGGCCCGGCCGTCAACATGTCGTGTCCGCTAGACAAATTCCGGTGTCTGAACGGGCAGAAGTGCATCGACCCGAAACTGAAGTGCGACCATCAAAACAATTGCGGCGACAACAGCGACGAGGAGAACTGCAGTGAGTGTATAACATAATTTATTTTACATGTTAAGAGACTTAGGTTAGGTTGCGGTTGGGTACTGATAGTAGTAGGTTACTGATCCTGATCTAGGAATTATAAATTCGGAGGAGAAATAAATGCTTGACAAATAGCGTAGGTATTATACAGTATGTATAATTTTTAAGCAACGACTACAGCCCAAGGCGGGGGGGCTAAAGCCCCTTAGGATCCGCGCCTGGTTGCTGCGGTTAGGTATTAGGCATGAACGGGCGTCGATTTTCGGTACGGCCCGAAACATTTTCCGGCCATTTTTCTTATTGAATCCTCCCCTACTAATTTCTTTATTTTTCGTACGATCGAAAAAAAATCTATAATATTATACTAATCAAACGCGATAAAATGTGAATTTTTCAACGAGGTTTTCAAGTATAACGTATTACGTACATTAATTTAATTGATTTTAAAATTAATCTAATTCGAAATTTATTAACTTTATTTCGACCTAACCGCACTTAACATAACCTAACCGCGCTCGACCACTATTATAAAACGGTTTGTTAGACACGTAAATTATTATTGGTAAAACCGATTATTATTGCCGTCGTCCGTTTTTGCTCCGCCAGATTTCGCCGCCTGTCACGTCGGCCAGTTTCGGTGCGGAAACGGACTGTGCATACCGCTGAACTACCAGTGCGACGGGTACGCCGACTGTCACGACGGTTCCGACGAACTCAACTGCACCGCGCTGGCGTGCCCGGGCAAGTACCTGTGCCCGCAGGGCGGACCGAACAAACGGCCAAAGTGCGTGAACAAGTCGCAGCTGTGCGACGGGCACAAGGACTGCGACGACAACGCGGACGAAGAGGCGGCTTGTTGTGAGTGTTGCGTCACACCTGAGCGACACGTTTCGTTCGGGGCGGTCTGACGGAAGAATATGCGCTGAAATCACAATTTGTTTGTTTCCGTTTCAGCTACTCTGAGTTGCCCGGCGCTGAGCTGTGAGTACAAGTGCCAGCCGTCTCCGACCGGTGGCGCGTGCTATTGTCCCGAGGGAAGAAAAATCGGCAACGACTCGAAAACGTGTATAGGTAAAGTATAATTTTGACTTCGTTCTCGGTCCCGAATAACGATTCGCTCCGTCACCTGTCCGTCGTGAGGACTTCGATGTCCTTTCCGGGACGATCGAGCCGATCAAAAGAAAATAGAAATCATTAGACGATATGATATAGAAAAACATTTTTTTTTTTATTAAAAAAATTGAGAACGTAGCGTGTTACGTTAGGTTTTCATCACGAAAAGAGAGGAAATTCGCATCACTGATCACATTTTCATCAATGAGAAAATCCGTATTGGTTACGTAACCAATTTGTTCGGTTAGGCGATTCGTTCCGCGGCACCGACCGCTCTACAAATCGAAAATATTCTCCGGTTTTTGGTGACAAATTTTGTTTTCACCTTATACCTATTGTCTGGAAACGTATTTTTACACACGTTCGTACTAAATTTTGTCTTGGACAGTACGTTTTCACTAACGTTGTCCCTCGTAAAATGCTGATAATATCGCGACGGGACAGAAAAATCGCTTTAGGACAATTGTTAGCAGGTCACGAATTAATAAAGCAAAAAAAAAAATTACTGAAGATATTTTGATTTTTATCTCGGTGTAATTTTTCGAGTTACCAATATTAATGCATTAATATCTCTAGTTGTATACCATAAAATCTAAACCTGAAATTCTGTGCGTTGTTTCTCGATACGGACGGATAGATATTAGAGATGTAAATTATATAGACAGATAGGTAATAATTAGACGTGAAATGAATTTCAGATCGCGACGAGTGTTCGGAATGGGGATTCTGCGAACAGTTGTGCAAGAACACGGATGGCTCGTACGCGTGCAGCTGTTATCCCGGATACGAGCTGATGGAGAAGAAAAAGTGCGTGGCCAACAACCGGACGCAACCGTTCCAAGTGTATTTCGCGCAGGACAGGAACATCATGAAAATGGATTCCAAGTACCAGAACCAAATGGTCGTGGCGAACGCGACGTCGGCCAGCGGCATGGACTATCATTACGCGTTGAACACGTTGTTCTGGTCCGACGTGAAATTGAAGAAGATCAAGTCCATGCAACTGTTGGACGCGAAAAAGTTTGTCCGGGACGGTAACGCGGTAACGGCGACGGAAATCACCATGCCGGGGATGTGGGAACCCGTTTCGGTGGCCGTTGACTGGGTGGGCAACAAACTGTACGTGGTAGACGGTATCGGGCAGAAGATCGACGTGTTCGAGCTGAACGGCCGGTGGCACGCGATCGTGTTGAGCAGCAATCTGACCAACCCGTCGGACATCGCGCTCGATCCCACGCAGGGGTACATGTTCGTGGCCGACGGCAACCAGCTGATCCGGGCCAACATGGACGGTAGCGAGACCAAACCGATCGTCACGGACGCGGTGTACAAGGCGTCCGGCGTGTCCGTGGACATACTGAACGGCCGGCTGTACTGGTGCGACTCGCTGCTGGACTACGTGGAGACGGTCGACTACGATGGCAACGACAGACATCTGATATTGCGAGGGCCGCAAGTGCCGTCGCCGTCGCGATTGGCCGTGTTCGAAAACAGGGTGTACTGGTCGGACGGCACCAAACAGGGCATACTCAGCGTCAACAAGTACGACCCGACCACCGTTTCGTCCGTGTACAAGAACCGGGAGATCAAGGACCCGAAATCTGTGAAAATCGTCCACTCGTTGGTCCAGAGAGAAGGTGAGTGCGATGGTATAGCCGTTTAAGACGCGACTGTGTTCCCGTGGCGTTATTACGAATTTGAGATGGCTGGGTGTTTTACGTGATGTGGTTTAAATACACGGTTAAATATAAGTTTTAAATGTACGCACTTAAGTGTATTCTTTACAATGCGGTCCTGATATTATTAACTTTAACTTATTAGGACTGTGAACACTTTGCTTTGCTTAAATTCTGAAACTGGAAATAATTTAAGTATTTTAATCAATTTAGAATATTACGGTTCTTGCGATTTTTATATGATTTTTTACAATTTCTAAGAATTTAACTTCAATAAAAGCTCTGGTATGAGGGGGGGGGAAGGGTTTATCAGTGATAGACGCCAGTGGATTGCGACCTATCGGGATTTGAGTATTTCGTTTTATAAGGTCGAAACATAATTTCGCCATAAACGGTCACGTTCGAGAAAAAGTATTTCTGTTCAATGTCTGGATGGTCCGGTTAGGTTACATTAACCTATAGAAATAGGTTTTCACTTCATTCCTCATGCGATTAAATATGACGTGTCACGCGTAAAATAATTCATCGTGTGTTTTACTGTACGCTTTCTTTTGCAGTGCCGTCGCCTTGCAGCAAGGCCAACGCCGGTTGTCAACACATGTGTATCGTGACCAGAGGCGGTGACGGTTCGCTGGCGTATAGATGCGCTTGCAACTTGGGTTACCAATTGGCTCAGGACATGCACAATTGCGTCCGTAAGTATACATCAGGGGTTCGTTTGTAAAGTGCGGGTGATTGCATTATTTCTGTAAAATGATTGTTTCTCTCCTCTCTGTTTTCCAGTGGTCGACGAGTTTTTATTGTACTCGCAACAGAGATTCATCAAAGGCAAAGTGTTGAACAAAGTGTCGCAAGGATTCAGCGACGCCATACTCCCGGTGTCGTCGCGGAGAGCGAGATTCGTTGGCTTGGATTTCGACGCTCGGGACAATTACATTTATTACTCGGACGTGCTCCAGGACGTCATTTACAGAATACACCGGAACGGGACTGGCAGAGAAATCGTTTTGGCGTCGCAGAACGAGGGCGTGGAAGGTCTGGCCGTGGATTGGGTGGCCAAGAACCTGTACTACATCGACAGTCGAAAAGGAACGTTGAACGTGTTAAGCACGCGGAACGTCACTAACAAAAGGGTGCTGTTGAAGAACATGAAGAGGCCCAGGGCGATCGTCGTGCATCCCAACAAAGGGTGAGCTCTATCATGGAGGTATTTAGATCATCCGTTTAACGATTCGGTTTTTCAGTTACATATTCTTCTCCGAGTGGGACCGACCGGCCAACATCAGTCGCGCGTACACCGACGGTTCGAATTTGATCGTGTTCCGGAACATAACCCTCGGATGGCCCAACGGTCTGGCCGTCGATTTCGCCTCGGACCGACTGTACTGGTGTGACGCGCTGTTGGACCACGTTCAGCATTCGAATTTGGACGGTACCGACGTGAAAACCATCAATTCCACGTTGATCAGACATCCGTTCTCGATAGTGACGCATTACGGTAAGACGCGTTACACGAATCTAAACTCGTTAGGTGCCTCGTGAATTCGGTAATACGTTTGTTGTAATTTTTTTCAATACTCCGGCAAAGTCCTAAAAGGCCACGCGTATTAACAATTGAAAATTAAACACAAATCGAATAAAAATTATAAGACAAATTATCGTTGTTTAAATCGACTTAAAAAATGAAATAAAATATTATGGAATTTAAATCGAATGAAAGCATTGTTTTTTTAACAATTATAAAAAGAAATAGTCCAACTTTTAAGTGTCGAGAAAAAGGTATGAAACCTCACTTCTGACGTATCAATTAAACAATACGATTCCGAGAATTCGTCGAGAGTTCTACTCGAAATTTATTTAATTCTTTTTTTTTTTTCTTGACTTGGGATCTTCAAAAATTAAGCGTTTTTTTTTAATTTGAAATTTGTTCGAGTTGATTTTAAAGGGATTTATGTGGCGTGAAGGTGAAAAATGTCCAAAAACGCCATTGTCGATCTCAAGTAACTTATTTTTTGGAAAAACCCCGTTTTTCGTAAATTTTTTTTGAAAATTTTGACAAATTGTCAAGAAGAACCGAACGCGACGCGACGTGCAAACCCTTTAGAATCCACAATTGGCCGACTATCTTTTTGCTTTTCCCCCCTTTGTAAAAAAAAAACGCGTATAAAACTCTTGACGCACCCAAAACAGATTGGATGTACATCACGGATTGGCGGCTGGACGCCATAATCAAAATACACAAGTTGACCGGCGTGGTGTCCAACATCGAGGTCAGGGAACCGCAGAACAACCGGCTGTACGGCGTGAAGATCTACAGCGAACACGAACAGCTGATCGACTACTCACACCCGTGTTCGAACGTGTACAACTACGGCGGATGCCAGAAACTGTGCTTCGGCATCCCTTCGGCTAACTCGTCGGTGCTCAGGGCTCAGTGCGGTTGTCCGTACGGCGAGAAGATAGACGCGGACGGCAAAACGTGCGTGGCCGACCCGAACGCCGAGCCGCCGGTGACGGCTTGCCCGAACACGTGGGACTTCACGTGCAACAACATGCGGTGCATACCCAAGGCTTGGGTGTGCGACGGAGACGACGATTGTCTGGACAATTCGGACGAGGAGCAAAATTGCACGAGTAATTGATTTCGTATATAAATATACATAAAAAAAAAAAAAAAATAGTAATTTGTTTAGGTACAATTTAAAGAGAAAAAAATACGTACAAAAAAAAAAAAAACGCTTTCGATTTTTTTTTTTTAATTTTCGATATTAATTTTTCGATAAAATAAACGCTCGGTTTTTTCGGGACTGTACGATTTTGGAGGCGTTATTAAACCGATTGTCTTCTGGTTGACATCAGGGTCATTGGACAAAATAGGTATGATGACGATGCGTAGAATCAACGTTATTGTCCCTAAACGATTGTCCTATTGTCCGTTGATCTAATATTTTGATATTGTTACGATTGTATGATTTTCCGTGTTCGATCGTAACGTTAATTTCGTTAAAAATATTTCGCTTCGTATGCGATTGTGCGTTACGGGAGGGGGAAACGAAAATTTCACGCTCTCATCTATAAATTTGTAAAAAAAAAAAAAAAAAAGTGGAAAAAATCGAGCCAAATGATTTTCGTTCCGATTCCATGGGTTGTTTTCCTTACGCTATACTTTATCAAAATAATAATCGTATAACGTTCACCCTGTTCATCTCCTTTCACGGCCGAGTGCTTATTGCTTCTCCTCACCACCGAATAAGTTTTTTTTATCGCGTCCGTCTCGATTTCAACCACTTTCTCCTGACCCATTTAATCCTCATTCGGATTAAAACACTATTACGTTCCGCCTTTGTCAATTAAATTTTTCCATTCAGTTCCTAGTCGTGTCGGGATACGAGAGAGCGGAATGTTCGACCATTTGGTCTCGCCTCAAAATCGATACGTCCTTTTCTTTTTAATCCCGTGGTCTGATTTCACGTTGACACTGCGTTTCTGTCCTTTATTTGAATGGTTTACCTGTGCATTTTGACTACAGTTTTAAATCCTTTGCACCTGCAAATGTCCTGAATAAGATTTGTTTCGAAAACTCACCTCCGACCAGATCTTTGATCTTTAATCGTTTAGGCGTCGTCTCCTACCTTGTCACGCTTGACAAATCCTCTTCGATTGTCACTCTTTATTCGCCGCCCGTAAATCTTATACGCATATTTTTTTTCCATCTAAATATTTCTTATAGCTTTTTAAATATTCCTTTTAATCTCTTCGTTTGTTACGATCGCTGTTCCGTTTGTTCGTGCGATTATGTCGAACTCATTGACGTTTTTGGCTAAAAGCTCAAATTAAAAAAAAAAAATTGCTAAAAACAAATAAATTTTACTAATCGCGCAGAACCGACTTGCGCGCCCGGCGAATGGCAGTGCGGTTCCGGCCGTTGCGTGCCGGGCACGTTCAGATGCGACGGCGAGAACGACTGCGGCGATTACAGCGACGAGACGGGGTGCACGAACGTGACGTGCTCGTCCACACAGTTCTTGTGCGACAACGGCCGCTGCGTGCCGGCCACGTGGAAATGCGACTCGGAGAACGATTGCGGAGACGGTTCGGACGAAGGCGACTTTTGCGCGGAAAAGACCTGCGCGTATTTCCAAGTGAGTCGTTTTATTTTATTTTAGTTGTGTAAAACGTTACGTTATGTTCATCATCGCAGTACTTTAATCGGGTTGGGGGGGGGACGGAGTAGCTATTCCTTTTTTCTTTTTTTTAAATATTTTATCATACCCCTTTTGACGCTTAGAACGGGGAATGGAACGGTCACGACTCTTTTAACTTTTTTACAATTTTATCGGATCAATGAAAATTGTCTTTAAATGTTGTGTAAATCAACGCTAAAATAGTAAATAATCGATGTTTGTATTAAAAATCCAATAGATTTATTTAATTAAAAATATAGCGATGGCTGGGGGAGGGGGGAGAGCGAAGACCCTACGAATTTTTAAGATATTAAAATTTTCAGGGACGCTCGGGTTTTTTTTTGCTTCCCCCTTGTAATTTTTTTTCCAATTCAAGCACTGGTTCACGGCGAATAGGTACCGGACGAAAGGAATAACAATTTCGGGTGCGCGAGGTTAGCCTCGTTATTTGCTCGCTCGCACCGGTACAGAGGTGCCCGGTGGTTGGTGAGAGTTGCACTGAGATTGTCGTTGTGCTAAAAAATTTTAAAATTTATTTATTTATTTTTTTAAATAAAATTTTTTAGAAACGATAATTTACGAGATGATTAGTCGTTGATTTTCTACAAATTTTCTTTGAGTTTACAAAAACGACAATTTCTTTGGTCTTTCTTTTTTGCTGAAAAACTCGAAATTTTCGTAAATTTCAAATTTTTTTAGATAATTGACCACTAACGTTTAAAACGACGATTATTTTTTGTTTAAATAACATTATAAAATGGTAATTTTTAGATTAAAAAAAAAAGTTTAATTTTTAGTTAAAAAAAAAAGTTAAAATATTGTTTAGAACGAAATGTATTGAATTCGTCAAATCTTTGTGAGACATTCTGTACAGTGGGTACTATACCGTCCGTATAACGTAATTATCGTATTTAACGAATTAAATTGAATTCAGCTTAAATTAATTAATTATAATAATTAAAATAAAAGTTAATTTAATGTTTGTTTGAATTATTCCCACGATATATTTTACCCGCGACGAAGTTAATTAATCAATTAAACGTTTTTTTTTTTTTGTTTCGTCGTATTATACTTTTATAGTTATAACGTAATTGCGTGTAGTTGTGTAAACGTATGACGTAAAATTAGTTTTGCACCCACTGAGCTGATTTTCCGCGGTCCCCCTCTGACTCGCAGCTTTTATTCGCTTATGTCTGCGCCGTACGAACGAATTTCGTTTCTTTTGCAGTTCACTTGTCCTCGGTCCGGCCATTGTATTCCACAGACGTGGGTGTGCGACGGCGACAACGACTGTTTCGACAACCAGGACGAGGAAGGCTGTCCGCCGATCACCTGTTCGCCAACGCAATTCAAGTGCGCCGACCTCAGACAGTGCATACAGGAAACGTACAAGTGCGACGGTATACTCGACTGTAACGACGGCAGCGACGAACTCGGTTGTCGTAAGTGCGAACTAGTATTTCTCGTTATCTTTGGACAAAAAAATTCGGAATTATTACTGTCAAAAAAAAGAGGGGAGGGGGGCAAATTCGAGAGAACGATACGAAAATTCGTACTTCGATTTAACCAAAAAAAAAAAAAATCGACTCGGAGTAGTTTTTTTTTTTTTAAATAAAATATTACTTACTAGGTTTTATAAGCAATAAAAATCGTATAAATAAATACACAGTAAAACGTGATTTAAATGTAACCGACACTGTATTACCTATAAAATTTATTCCAGAATTCCAGTGTATTTCCGTGTCGTTATACGATATATAAAATATAAATGTTTTTCGTTTGTCCTGCACGTGTCGTATCACTCGCTGTACAATCTTTTCCGTTGAAATCGTCGAGAATTTTTCGCACGCGGTCGATACGTGCACTGTTACGCTTTTACACTCTCAAAATACGCCATTTATTACCTCACCAACCGTCACTAATCGGTGCTTGAACGGTGCGAAAAAAAAGCACATGTACCACCGATATTTAGATAATCCGCATAAAGTGACTATTCGTCAAAAAATAAATCTCAAAATTAACCGCGCGCACGACGTACCCCACGGTTTATGTTCTGTGTGTAAACGTTTATCGACGAACCCGGTAAAATTCGCTAATAACAGTGTTCGAACTGACCGATTTCAAGTTCACCGTACGGCAGTCGTACAACTCTGTGAAATCGGAACGTTTTCCATAACGGATATAAGACACAGACACGACGGAAATTTACTTTTAAAATGTGTAATTTCGTGTAAAAATATAGTGTTATAGAAAAAAAAATACGAAATTAAAAAAATATTATTCCGCGTTTGTATTATTTATTTATTGTTTTTTTTTTAAAACTTTTCCGAATAATAATTATCGCGTGTATTATTATCGATGATGTGTAGCCACGTTGGCGCCGAATCAGTGCGACACGGAGAAACAGTTCCGGTGCGAAAAGTCCGGAATTTGTATACCGAAAACGTGGTACTGCGACGGTACGGCCGACTGTGACGACGATTCGGACGAACCGAAGACTTGCGGACAGGTCTCGTGCCCGTCCAACTACTTCAAGTGTAACAACTCGCAGTGTATTTTCAAAGCGTACGTTTGCGACGGCAGAGACGACTGCGGCGACGGTTCCGACGAGGATTACAGACAGGCTTGTGGAGCGCCTCCTTTCAAGTAAGTTATCTTTTTCTTCTAAGCCGAAAGAAGACGGATATGTTACCCCGGGATATGCTCGCCGCGAGAAATGGATTTCTCGTTTTTTTTTGTCTTCAAATTTTCCACCGCGTTCTGTGTGCTCGTTTTAGATGCATGTCGGGCGAGTGGTTGTGTCCGAACGCGACAAACCGCTGCGTGAACATAACGAACGTGTGCGACGGAACACCGCATTGTCCGAACGGCGCGGACGAGGGACCGAATTGTGATCTGCCGGAATGCGAAAAAGAAGGCACTTTCTGTTCGAACGGATGTAAACAGACTCCAGCAGTAAGTCACAGTCCCGATTGCGTAGCTCTGTTAAAAAAAAAAAAAAAACGCTATCGGCTTTTGGTTTACTCGTATAAATACAAAAAAAATTACAATTTTAAACGACTAATTTTTTTATTCAGGGACCGTTGTGCACGTGTCCGCGCGGCGAGGTCTTGAATACCACGTACGAGTGTATGGACCTGAACGAGTGCGATCCGCCCGGTCTCTGTTCGCAACACTGCACGAACACCAAAGGAAGTTATTTCTGTTCGTGCGCTGCGGGATACATTTTGGAAGCCGATAAACACACTTGCAAAGCTCTGAGTAAAATCGATATTTTATTAAATATTTCGCCGATCTTTGTCCATAATTTCTCTTTCGTTTTCTCCTATTCTCAGATCACAGCGCGGCGTTCTTGATAATTTCCAATCGTCATTCCATACTGGTTGCCGACCTCAAAGAACAAGGCCTGGAACGGGTGCCGATCATAGTGGAGAACGTTGTGGCCACCGCGTCAAACATGCACACCGGCACCATATTCTGGTCGGACATGAAACTCAAAAAGATATCCAGGCTGGACAAGAGCAGCGAACCGAAAGACGTCCGTAGACAACGAATGTCCGAATTGAAATATAGAAATCTTATTGAACGTTCTTATGCCGTTTTAGATCATTACGTCCGGACTGGACTTGGTGGAAGGTTTAGCGTACGACTGGATCGGAGGACACATCTATTGGTTAGATTCTCGACTGAACACGGTCGAAGTGGCCAACGAAAACGGAACGAATCGCATCATTCTGCTGAAGGAAAATATAACTCAACCGAGAGGAATGATGTTGGATCCGAGTCCGGGGTAAGATTATATATCTGTGTACCGACGACGATATCTGCGGTCGACATTACGTTCGTTATAAAACTGACGATTTTCTTTCCCTCGTTTTCCCCCTTTTTTTTTAGAGCACGGTGGTTGTTTTGGACCGATTGGGGAGAAAATCCGAGGATAGAACGTGTCGGCATGGACGGCACGAACCGTTCCGTTATCATAAGTTCGAAAATCTATTGGCCCAACGGATTAACGTTGGACATTGTCAACCAACGCGTGTATTTCGCCGATTCTAAACTCGACTTTATCGACTTTTGTTATTATAACGGTACTGGCCGTCAACAAGTAATCGCCGGCAGCCACTATTTACTACATCCGCATTCGCTCACTTTGTTCGAAGACACGCTTTACTGGACTGATAGACAATTAAACAGGGTAATTGCGACGACATACGGGTCATATACTTCCGTACCGTGCGTTGTTTATATGAAGTTTTTTTTTTGTTCCTCTTAGGTATTATCTGCTCATAAATTCAAAGGAAAAAATCAAACCGTTGTTTCTCATTTGATTTCACAACCGTTGAGTATCCACGTGCACCATCCGTCCCTGCAACCCATCACATCTAACCCATGCGAAAAAGCCACCTGTCAACAACTCTGTTTGTTATCGCCTTCTTCGCCCAACGGTTACACGTGTAAATGTAAACCCGGATACAGAGTATCCAGTACTACTGGCGAATGTCACGAAAGTAATATTGATTTCATTTTTTTTTTTATTCTTCTTTGAAACGTTCATTTTTTAACACACCACTATTCCGTTAATCGCTCTAGACGAATCACCGTTCCTGTTAGTCATGAGAGGTTACCAGATCATCGATGTAAGTTTAACGCCCGGAGATAAAACTACTGGACACATCGTTCCAATTGTCGGTATCGAAGGAGGCACGCAAGTCGATTACGACACGGAAACCAAATCTTTATATTGGGTCGAAGGACTGAAAGTGGACGAAGAAGATGAATCCATCAACAGTGTCAACGTAAGTACATTTTTTTTTTTTAGTTTTTTCAAATATTAAATTAATTTATAATACAACAATTATACGTTATTTTTTAGTGCACGTTAATGATGTCTCCGTATCACGGTGGAAACAAATCGTCTTTGTTAGGCGAACTCACCGGTTTCGTGGGTGCGCCGTATGTCATTGCTTTCGACTGGAACGGCCGAAACCTCTACATCGGAAATCGAGAGTCGTCTAGCTTAGAAGTTGTCAAAGTGGACGGTCCAAATAAATACAGAATGGTATTGTTGTCGAACAACGGCAAAGACGTTTCGGTGGCGACACCGATCGGTATCGTTTTGGATCCTAATGACGGGTAAACAGTCCTAGAATGACATCTGAAAATCACGTGTCCGCGCGCGGTTTTATTGACTTTTGCGAATCGTTTTAGAAAACTGTATTGGGCCGATCAAGGAGGTTTCGGAGTGCCGCCCAAAATAGGTAAAATCAATATGGACGGATCCAATCCTCAAGTGTTAATCAACGACGGTCATACGCCCGTAGCGATCGCAATCGACTTGGAACAGAAAAACATTTATTACAGTACACAATATCCCAGCAACGTAAGGCGTCAAATTAAGTTACACACAGACACGTAACACGTAATATCGAACGACTAAAGTTTTGATTTTTAAATGTTTAGATAAAAGTCATGAGCGTTAACGGTATGAATCACCGTACACTAATGAGCGACCAACACAGCATCGCTTTCCCGAAATCGATGGGCGTTTACGATCGGTACTTGTACTTCATCGATTCTAGGTACGATCATCTTGTGAGAGTGAACGCCGAAGACGGCTCAAACATGGAAAACATCTTGGAAAACGATCCGGACCTCAAGTCGTTGACCGTGTTTTCAAAGAAGTCCAGTGAGTTCCCCTAACACGTAGTCGTATTAATTAGGGTTATTTTTAAATGTGTGTCCGCCCGTCCGTCAACGTTTTATCTCGAATCGTAGACTCGAATCATCCGTGTGCCGTGACGAAAAATGGCGGCTGTCAACAGTTTTGTATTCCCAGTGAAAACGGCAACAGAGTGTGCGCTTGTTCCGTGGGTTACAAGAAAGAGCTCGACATCAAATGTACGCCACACACGTCGTTCGCGGTCGTTTCACAAGTGGACTTGGTCAGAGGATACAGTCTTAGCGACACACTCGATGCTATCGTTCCCATATCGGGGCCAGGTAAACATATAATACGATATAGTACATAAAACGCGGAAAACACAATCGGTGTTACTGACTTACGTCGTGCTTCGTAAAACGGCGTGTCTATAATTACAGGGCATCATATTTTACACGTGGACGTGCACGTGGCCCAGAACTGGATATATTGGGTGGAATTCAATCGCGGCATATGGAACGGCATTTACAGAATACGACCGAACGGTACGGAACTCCAGCACATCATCAAAGACGGTATCGGTTCGAACGGTATCCGGGGCTTGACGATCGATTGGATCGCGGGAAACATGTACTTTACGAACGTGTTCCCGCACGAGAATTACGTCGAGGTGTGTTGGCTGGACGGTTCCATGCGCAAAGTACTCGTGAAGACGACGACGGACGCGCCGAAGGAGCTTGCGGTGAATCCGATCAAACGGCTTTTGTACTGGATCGATTACGGCCAGTATCCGAAAATCGGCAAGGCGTACTTGGACGGGTCCAGTTGGACGCCGATCGTGACCACCGGCATAAGTCAACCCAGAGACTTGACCGTGGACATGGTCACGCACGACGTGTACTGGGTGGACGCCAGATTAGATATGATTCAGAAGATATCGTCCAGTGGCGGAGAACGACAAGTGAGTGGGCGACGAGAGTTTTTCGCCTAAACATTGTTCACAACGACAACGATACGTTTGATTTTCGTGTTTTTGCTTGTGGTATTATTATTATTATTTTGCTCTTTCGTTTGCCTGCAGGTCGTACGTAGAAACATACCGAATCCGATGGGTATCGCCATACATTTGAGCGACATGTATTGGGTGGACAGAAATTTAAAGACCGTGTTTAAGGCTTCCAAACTGCCGGGAAACAATTCCATGCCCGTTCCGATTAGAACCGGAATTCCGAAATTACGCGACATCGTGATATTCGACGGAAACACCCAACCGCCCGACGATTCCAACTCGTGTTCTCGATTCGGTAACGGAGGATGCGACCAATTGTGTTTCTCCTTCCCGCCGTCTTACTCGATAAATAAATTTTTGTTCCGTTGCGATTGCGCGACCGGAGTCATAGCGGCCGGCACGGGTACTAAATGCGACACCGTGTCCGAATACTTGGTGTTTGCCACCAGGACCGAAATCAGATCGGCGAGTCTGGACCCTCTTTCGACCACGTTGCCGTTCAAGCCGCTCGTACGTATTTAAAAATAAAAAAAATAAATAAAAAATTCATTAATATTTCCGATTGACGCGCGACGTGTTTCAAATAACGTGTGTTTTTTTTTCCAGGGTAACTTATCGAACGTGGTCGGTTTGGATTTCGATTACGCGGACAACAAATTGTTCTTCACGCAAATACGACCGATGTCGCAGATATCGTCGGTGTCTAGTAACGCTCCGAGCAACACCCAGATAAAGACGATATTGGGCAAACGGATCAATCCCGAAGGCATTTCGTACGATTGGACTCAAAAGAAGATATACTGGACGGATTCGTCGAATAATTCCATTTACGCGATGAATCTGGACGGTACCGAAGTGGTGATGATCGCCAGAGTGGAAAGGCCCAGAGCTATTGTAGTGGATCCGTGTAACGGGTGCGTAGGCGATCTCTATCGATATTGACAGCATTCGAGCACGGTTATTGTTACTTAAATAAATATTTTTTCTAGAACTTTGTACTTCACCGATTGGGGACGATTCGGAACGGCGGGAAAGATTTTCAGAACGACAATGGCGGGATCTCTGAAGAAAGCCATTATCGACAAGGACCTGTCGCAGCCCAGCGGTTTGACGATAGACTTTGACGAACAGATGTTGTACTGGTCGGACGCGGTGCGCGAGAAAATCGAAAGGTCCACGCTGGACGGTGCGGACCGAGAAGTGCTGATAACGGCGACCATCTATCCGTTCGCGCTGACCGTGCACTTGAATTACATCTACTGGACGGATCTGCAGCTTCGAGGCGTTTACAGAGCGGAAAAACACACCGGGGCCAATATGATCGAGATCGTCAAGCGGTTAGACGATTCACCCAGAGACATCGCCATATACTCCAAAGACAGACAGAAGTGTTCCGTGAACCCGTGTTCAATCAGCAACGGCGGTTGCGCTCAGAGCTGTCATCCCGGACCGAACGCCACTGCCGAATGCAAGTGCGACGACAACTCGAAACTCGTCAACGAAGGTCGCATGTGCGTCAACAAGAACGTCACTTGTGAAAGTAACAAATTCCATTGTCGTAACGGCAAGTGCATATCGCGCATGTGGTCGTGCGACGGCGACGACGATTGTGGCGACAACAGCGACGAAGACGTCAATTATTGCGGTGAGCGTTGTTTTTGAAATAATTCCTTTATCACAGTGAAAAAATAAAATAAAATTTATTATCCAGAATTTCTATGACTTTTAACGCGCCATACCAAAGTAACGGGTATTTCGAGCATTCAAATTTTCCCTTTTATTCCGCAGCTTATCACTCGTGCAGTACCAACGAGTTCCGATGTGCTAACGGCCGGTGTATATTTAAAACGTGGAAATGCGACCACGAAAACGATTGCAAAGACGGGTCCGACGAGGTCGGATGCGTTTATCCGCCGTGCGCGGACGGAGAATTCACTTGCGCGAACTTTAGATGTATTGCCATGTCGCAAGTGAGTATATAGGACTCGTAAATTGCATGTATAGTCTTAATACGCGGACAGGTGAGAAAAACGGAAATTAAATAGATCGTGACGCGTCGAATAATTGTTGGGTAGGATTGTTTTAAACGTGAATATCACGTTCGATGGCGAACCGTTTTAACTCAGTGAGCGAAAAATCGTCTTATCCATTCATACACACACACACACACACACACACGCACTCATTAAATTTTATTTTATTTTTTGTTGAAAATAATTTTTAAAAACCAAAATTGCACGCAATGTAAAAACCTAGCGAATGAATTGATCCAAAAAGTTATTTTCGAATAAAAATCTCTACATTCAGTCGAATTTTTGTGTTAACACTAAAATATTATTTCCGTGCTTGTAAAGCAAATTCCTAGGACGAATAATGAAAACGACGTACGCATGAATACACAATACAAGTTTGTACGGCTTTCACAAAATAAATTCATTTTATAACGTTTTAAATTTTACCATGCACTCTTTAATTTTATGTTCAGCAATTGGGAAGTGTATGTCAAACACTGTTCTTTAAGAAATATATTCAAGTGTAAATAAAACGAAAATGTCTAGGTGTATAAAAATTAATATACCACCATCAACCAACATTTAAATGGAGCTATGGCCGAAAAAAAATTAAACCAATGGCCACCACGCTCTCGAATTTTTTTATTGTTTGTCGCGTTACGTCGCTGCGCGTTTTTATACGCGTTACATCAATCACAAACGAATTTTTTTTTTCTTTCCAATTCAATTAAAATCAACATAACCATCACACGTATGGAAATAAGTTCAAACGTCGAGTACACAATACGCGTTTTTTTTTTTTGTAATAACGTGGCGGCATCAACAACAATAACGCGCGGTTTAACCACATTACAATAACGTTATTAACCTTGAACATAAATTGCGTCACGTTTTTTTTTTTGTGATCACGATGATTAATGAGATAAACGAACTCTGGGTGGCCGTGTTTAGAATTTTTTTTTTTTTTTAAATTATTATTTTCGTTTATTTTATAACGTACTGTGTAAATCTCGCCGTCGAACGCCCCTAATAATATGTGTTTGTCGCGGTTTACGAACCCGTCGGTTTCGTTAAGAAACAGTTTTCCTAAACATTTGCTCGTCTATACGAAGGCACCAGTTTTGTCAACACACGCACCAGAGCATATTTTAAGGAATTTGTACTGGGGGTGGCACTATGACTAAGTGGACTAAGCCAAGTGCACCCTATCCCCAGTTTACCTTTTTAGTTTATGACTTAAATAATTGTTCAATCACTCGTGCTCTGTGTCTAGTTCTCCTGGGATAATTTGCAATGTAGTACTGTAAAACTAAAATAGTGATGGGTTAGATTATTGGATGACAAAAAAAAATTGTTGAATTGTTTAAAACAAAATCTCGAATTTATTATTGTTAGTTTAATTCAGTGTTTTTCAACCGGTGTGTCGCGACACACTGGTGTGTCGCCGAGTAAATCCAAATGTGTCGCGTGAAGTGTTAATATTAAATGACACAAAATGTACAAACATTGTTGACACTATTTACAACAGTTTATAGGTATTTGATATAATTTTATAGACATTTCACCACGTATTGATATATTATGTAAGAAATGTCGGTCACAAATTTCTCGTTAAAATGCTGTTTTACGTTATATATTTCTTTGTCATTTTTAAGTTTACATTATAAATTAATTATAAATATTTAATATTACCCATTATCCTAAATTTTTTTTATTGTGTGTCACAAAGTATGTAATATTTTAATAGTATGTCACCATAATACAAAGGTTGAGAAACACTGGTTTAATTCTATAAAAATAATTACAAGTCAGTATCGTTTAAAATCAATTTTTTTTCATATTCTCATAAAAATTAATATTTTATAATTCTTTTTTATTTTTGCTCTTACTTGCCAAGCTTTATATATATATATATATATATATATATATATATATATGTATATAAAAGGTCATTCGTATAAAATAATTTAATAATATACGTGGCGCGTCCACCAAACACTGGGTGGCACTAATTCTCCACTAGGCGGCACTAGTGTCACCTACTTTATATGTTAATATATGCTTTGACATACACACGTACATATACCAATTGCTGCTGCACAAATTTTTATACGAATCTCGATCGAATGTCGTATAAAAATCTTTTTTTTTTTAGTTTAATCGTGGAGAAGATAATTTGGAACGTACATTTCCTCAGCCTCCACCCCAAAATTGTAAAAAACATTTTTCCCCTAAATATAATAACTGACAGTTATAGGGCCATATTATTATTATATTATTATATTATATTATTATATACCTAAAATAAATCACGTATAGTAATAATAATAAAAGTCAATATTTTGTAGTGTGTGTGTGTGTGTGTGTGTGTGTGTGTGTGTGTGTCACTTAAGCAAATGAAAATAGAGCTTAGAACATAAAAAAATATTAGGCAAACGAGTGCACACGAAGGGTTTCGTTTTCGGAGACATAAAACGCTAAAAAAGTGGTCGGACGTGTGTTTCTAACACCCAGAAAAGTTGTTTGATTACGTTAAAAAATATTTTTTTTTCTAAAAACTGTCGATTCTCTTTCGCGCAGAAAACAAAAAAACTCAAAATCGTTGCACGTATGTCGAATACTTCGCATAAGGCAAACGTATTTAATATATTACATTTAAATAAAGAAAAACCGTCGTTTATTTACAAAAAAATTGTCACTGTTGAATAATTTTAACGAGTTTTTCTTTTTTTTACTAATATAAATATAATTTGTTGAATTTATAAGGTTGAGGTGTATAACGTTGAAGCGCGTAAGGGAATCCTCTGTTCCGTTCGATTTGTTTTTGGGCCGTCTTTAGGTCAGGCGAGACCACAAATCCGAAGCAAAAATCAGCTTTTATTTTTTGCGAGAGTGTAAACGGTTGTCGTAGGCCTTTGAACGTTTTTTTCTTTTTTTATACGAGAACGGTTATGGCGAGAAATCGACTGAAAGCAGTGGCGGATTCAGGGAATGGGCACAGGAGCACACCTGTCAACTTTCTCTCGACAAATTTTTTTTTAAATATCCATTATCCAATGAGACATTATAAAAACGCATTTTGCTTAAACTATGTTTAGAGAGATGTTTAATGATGATTAAATGTTACACACGAATAAAGATATTACAGTAAAACCAGAAGGAATACTAGACGTTTTCGCTAAAAAAAACATCAACAAAAATTTCAATTTGACTTGTAAAGCACGAGGATTTATAAATATCATTTTTTTTTTTCAAATGACTACAATGACTTACCTATTATATTATGGTGTGATCAACATTATATTAAATGTCCTACCGGTATTATTTAAAAATGATAATACGTATTATTAATTATTATTAAAATTATACAATTTATATGTGCCCGCCCCCCAATCAAAGTATCCAGCATTCTGATCCACTGATTAAGAGACAAAAATAAAAAGAAAAAAAAAGGAGCGATTTATACGATTGTTGACGACGTTACATTTTTTTTCTTTCAGGTGTGCAACGGCGTGAACGATTGCAAAGACAACGCGACTTCGGACGAGACGCACGACCGGTGTCCGAAGAACATAACGTGCCCGGCGAACCATCTGAAGTGCGAGAAGACGAACATATGCGTGGAACCGTATTGGCTGTGCGACGGCGACAACGATTGCGGCGACAACAGCGACGAGGACTCGGTGCACTGTTCGCAGCGCACGTGCCCGACGAACAGCTTCCGGTGCCCGAACCACAGGTGCATACCGGCCACGTGGTATTGCGACGGCGACGACGATTGCGGCGACGGGTCGGACGAGCCGCCCGAGTACTGCAAGTCGGAGGGCCGCACGTGTTTCGGCGACCTGTTCACGTGCGACAACGGCAATTGCATACCGAGAATTTACATTTGCGACGGCGACAACGATTGTCTGGACAATTCCGACGAGGACGTCAGACACCAGTGCAGTGAGTAGTGTCGTTTTTTAATCATTCCGAACGTCGTTACGCTCAGCGGCGGATCGAGTAATTCGAAGCCCCCTTCGTTTTCGTAAAACCTTTTTTTTTTTTGAAACCGATCGAAATACGCGAAGAAACGCGTGTGTTGTCAATTAAATTTATTATTATTATTAAAAAAAAAACGTCCGGTTTGAGTTGAACCGCTCGTCAGCCAGAGTGTTGCAGGTTGTAAACATTTTTCGTGTTCCGTTTCGGTTCGCAGACAATCGCAAGTGCGACGAGTCGACCGAGTTCACGTGCCAGGCGAACAAGGCGTGGAACCGGGCGCAGTGCATACCGAAGAAATGGCTGTGCGACGGCGACCCGGACTGCGTGGACGGCGCGGACGAGAACTCGACGGCGCTGAACTGTTCGACGGTGGTGAACTGCAGCGCGGACCAGTTCACGTGCGGCAACGGGCGGTGCATCAACAAGGGATGGGTGTGCGACCACGACAACGATTGCGGCGACGGCACGGACGAGGGCAAGGAGTGCCATTCGCAGTACAAGACGTGCTCGCCGCGGGAGTTCGCGTGCCAGAACTTCAAGTGCATCCGGAACACGTACCGGTGCGACAACGAGGACGATTGCGGCGACAACTCGGACGAGTACAACTGTCCCGGGAAGAACGTGACCGCGTGCGGCGCCGACCAGTTCCGGTGCGCCAACGGCCAGTGCATCAATTCCACGCTGGTGTGCAACAGGGTGTCCGACTGTTCGGACGACAGCGACGAGCCGGCACACTGTAACGTGGACGAGTGCGCCCGGGTGGAGATGAACCAGTGCGCGCACAAGTGCGTGGACACGCCCGCCGGATTCAGTTGCGAGTGCAACGAAGGATACAAGTGAGTTTCAGGATGATCAGTCGTGCGCGTGTGTTTGTTTTCGGCGCTCACTCGGGACCGAAAAAGGCCGAGTACGCGCACCAGTGGCGCAGACGCGTGAAGGGTTTCCATTTTCCAACCCCCCTAGACCCCCACCCCCCAAAAAAAATATTGTTCTCGCTATTTTCAGTATGTTGAAATTGTTGATTGTGAAAGTACTACCCGGTGCGTATCGTAATAATATTTCTATAAAGTTCAGAATCTTGAGCATTACAATGATATACGTTTTGTGAATGTAAACAAGACACAAACAATTGATATAAGAGATTTTGATTTTCCTTCTCCACTCGGTTATAGAAAACGCGACGAAATTCCGTATGAGAAAATTCGATAGCTGGTTTTCTTAAACTGAGCCGAGTGTTATGCAATATCTCTTGAAAACTCTACTCTTCGTATAAAAACCGTATTACACGGTAACGTGCAATGTGTGGAAAAAGTTTTTACCACTGGCACCCACGGGCCGACCCAAATAATACGTTATTATACTTAAAAAAAAAAAAAAATTATTATAAACGTGAAAAACGTAGCTAATGTACGTGGCAAAGTTTGGAAATGTCATGTTTTATTTCTGACAACCGGAGACGGAGGTCGGGTTCTGCGCGTTGAGACGGTCGTCGCGGTATTTGGTTTTAGTCCTGCAGTGTAATCCTGAGTCGCCGAAAGTGGGCAGCAAACGGTATAAGTGTAGTGTTCTCGCTTTTCTACTAAGCACCTTCATGTAAATTGTCTTTCGAATTTAGCGCGCCAGAATTCGACATGTTTCTGTTAAAGGAAGATTTTTAATATGTAGGATCTGATGTACAATTTTCGATTTGCCGTCCGAACAGCACTTCTTCTTCTTCACTACTTCTTGCTTCTTGAGCCGCGTACAGGGAAATATTTATCTAACGAATTTTTTTTTTTTTTGAATCGTTCGAGGTGCTCGGAAATAAATTTCGAAATAATTGTCTTTTGGGAACCGCTAGTACCACACTATACACCGAACGATCGGTGGCTAGTTGACTTTGTATCGAAATTATAAGATTTTTAAAAAAAAAACACTATTATTATTTCATTAAATAGGAATTTCGTAAATAAAATAATTTTTTTTCGAAATCCTCCAGCCAGCCAGCGACGAATAATATATTAACATTTTTTTCCAATACCTTTTTTAAATGGACCCCCCCCCCTCCGCCAAAGAAAAAAAATCACGTCTACGCCACTGCAGCAGCTGTTACGTAGCTACCTGATTTTTAACACGTATTATCATTAAAACGATATGTTTTCTCGATTCGTCATTCAGACTGATGGAAGACGGTAAAGCGTGCGAGGACGTCGACGAGTGCACGGAGATGCCGGGCGCTTGTTCGCAGTATTGTCTGAACACGCCCGGGTCGTTTTACTGTAAATGCGACGAGACGTACTACGACCGGACGTCCGACGAACGCACGTGCAAGCGACGCGACAAGACCAAACCGTGGCTGGTGTTCACCAACAAGTATTACGTGCGGAACATGTCGCTGGACGCGTCCGAGTACTCGCTCAACCACCAGGACCTGTTGAACGTGGTCGCGTTGGATTTCGATTACGCGGAGGAGAAATTGTATTTCTGCGACGTGAGCGCCAAGACCATATACCGGACCAAGGTGGGCGGCACGGAACGCGAGAAAATCGTCCGGCACGACAGCCACGGTCTGGAGGGCATAGCCGTCGATTGGGTGGGCAGAAAACTGTACTGGTTGGACCGGCACAGCAAACACTTGGAGGTGGCCGAGCTGAACGGCACCAACAGAAGGACGCTGAAGGCCGGCGTTCAAGACCCCAGAGCCATAGCCGTGCACCCGGGAACCGGTTACTTGTACTTCACCAGTTGGCATCTTCAGGTACACGAAAACACTGTCGGTCAGCTTTTAGATCCTCCCTGTTTCCCTAAAAAAAAAAAACAAAAAAAAAAATGACAAAAATTTCGCTGAAAATCCGTCAATATAGATTTACCGAATCTGAATTGAAATACAAAACGGTAATTCTCTCATTCTGCGATATCTCGGTTTAAAAACGTCCGTTTTATTTGAAAAATAATAAAAAATATCCGAAGAAATAACGAAACAAGTATTTTAAAGTTGTTGTTGTTGTTTTGGATTTAAAAAAAAAATGCTTTAATCACCTAAAAATTGTTAAAAAATCACCTAAAAATTTTCATAGATATTACAGTAATTTAAAACGCGTATTGAAAAATTATTGCACGTTCAGATAAACGGTTTACGAAATTAAATAAATATAAATTGTCTACGTCGTTTTCGTCTCGTTTATCGGATTTATTAGATACAACGTAAAAATAAATACAATATTCGATTAGTGCGTACACGTCGGCGGCGTATCTGTAAAAGTAAATATGTCACGCGAGCACCTTTACGCACAGTAAATCTAATCGTAACAAAAACACTCCTCAAAATATTGTTATACGCAATTGTAAAAAATTTTCTTTTCTTTGAAATACACAATTTTAAGCCTAAAATGACCTACAATTTACCAAAAAAAAATTACGTATAATATTGAAAAAAACGAAGTAAACATATTAAAGAAATTACGTTAAAAAAAAAAAATGCTTTTTCAAAGTAAAAAATGAATTTACAGGCTTACATCGGTAAAATCGGTATGGACGGGAGCAACTTTACACAAATATTGACGCACGAGAACGACATCGCTTGGCCGAACGCGTTGACCATCGACTACTTCACCGAACGCATTTACTGGGCCGACGCGCATTTGGACTACATAGCGTCGGCGGATTTGGAAGGCAGGCACAAGCACATCGTGTTGTCGGGAGAGAGTGTGCCGCACGTGTTCGCGCTCACGTTGTTCGACGACGAGTTGTTCTGGACCGATTGGAATTTGAAAGCGATCGTGAAATCGAATAAATTCACAGGTAATAACGAAAAAAAAAAAAAAAAAACGTAAAAAATATTGCAATAATAATAATAAATAAAAAAAAACCACGATTCGTAGGGCACGGTTACAAAGTGCTGAGGAACACGACTCATCGTCCGTACGATTTGCACGTTTATCATCCGTTGCGGCAAATAGCGTTTTCGAATCCGTGCGGCGGCGATAACGGCGGCTGTTCGCATCTGTGCCTGCTGCGGCCCGTGGCCGGTGTGGACTCGGCCCCGGACGGTTACACGGACGCCAAGAGCCCCGTGTCGTTCACGTGCGCGTGTCCCAACCAGTTCTATTTGGATCCGCGGGACAACAAGACTTGCGTGGCCAACTGTACCGCGGGACAACACGAGTGCAAGGAAAACGACCAGAAATGCATCCCGTGGTTTTGGAAGTACGTGTCCCAATGTCATAATATGTGTGTGTGTGTGTGTGTGTGTGACGATTGTTTTTTTCGCGTCCCCATAGGTGCGACGGCGAAAGGGACTGTGCGGACGGGACGGACGAGATACACGACCAGTGTCCGACGAGATATTGCCGCGGCGGAGCGTTCCAGTGCGAGAACCGTAACTGTACGCCGTCGGCCACGATTTGCGACGGGGTGGACGACTGCGGAGACGGTTCGGACGAGAAGAACTGCGAACTGCCGTGCCCGAGCATCGAGTTCAAATGCCGTTCCAACGGCCGGTGCATACTGGACTCGTGGAAGTGCGACGGCGAATCCGACTGTAAAGACGGAAGCGACGAAGACCCAGCCATGTGCCGTGAGTGTTTATTTCGCACACGATCTCTGTGCGTTTATTGAGGAGACAGTACACGTTAGGAGATGATCGCGAAACACGGTGATGGAACCGTTTTACAAGTGGTTTCGCTTATGATCTCCCGCGCGAGAGTTCCGATTTCACACTGTCTCCTCATCATTATCGTCATCATCGGACAAACAAAACAAAAAAAAAAAAAAAAATAGAGATTTTACCATCATACGTCGATATCAACGATAAATAACATTGCCAAAAATAAAAAAATCTCTTTTAGATTGATATAGTTATAATAATTGTATAGATTATTCGGGCAGGCAGGCAGGCAGAGGGATAAGCGAGTTTTTTTAAAATTTGTAACAGTGAAATCGAGACGTATAGACATTTCATAAGGTTCGATCCGAATTGCCGATGGAAAAAAAACTCGCCGTGTAAGGACGTCCACAGTAGAATCTTCCGGAATAAAATTCGTCTTCACACCGCCTAACCTATCACTGTAATCCCGTCTGAAATTGCCCTTTCTATTCGAGCACTTATAGTTTCCTCTGAAAGTCTTTTGGATAATCACTAACATTAAAAAAAAAATTACGAGGCTAAACCTTCAAATTTGTAAGGGAAAAAATGCTAAAAACTTTTACTGAACGGGCAACGAAAAGTAATCGTATATACCTATCCAAACGTATTTTACTTTGTATATTTATATATATATATATACGTATTATTATTATTTACTCGAATAATACGAACGAAATGAAATCTGCAGTGTTTAATAATAACGTTCGCTGTTTTAGATAACAGACAATGCGACTCGAAGACCGAGTTCTCTTGCAAGAACGGTCGCTGTATACCGAAATTATGGGTCTGCGATTTCGACAACGATTGCGGCGATGATTCGGACGAACCGGCCTACATGTGCAGACAACGTAACTGCACTACCGGCTGGCAGAGGTGTCCCGGCAAGACCAATTACCGGTGCATACCGAAATGGTTGTTCTGCGACGGCAAAGACGATTGCCGCGACGGTTCCGACGAATTGCCCGAAAACTGTCCGAAATGCCAATCGTCTACAGACTTCCAGTGCAAGAACAACAGGTGTATACCGAAACGATGGATGTGCGATTTCGAGAACGATTGTGGCGACAACTCGGACGAGTACGACGACGTGTGCAAAGGATCGTACAGACAGTGTTCGGAGTCCGAATTCAAATGTTCCAACGGTAAGTGCATACCGGGCCAGTGGAAGTGTGACCACGACGACGATTGCGGCGACGGCTCGGACGAACTCAATTGCGGAGGATTCCAATGTAAAAACGGCACGTTCCAGTGTAAGAGCGGTCATTGTATCGCGTCGTACTTGCGATGCGATGGCGATCGCGATTGCAGAGACTTTAGTGACGAGATCGGTTGTCCTCCGAAAGATCCGAGCGTCCGGTATTGTCCCAGTTCCAAATTCGAGTGTAAAACTACCAGACTGTGTGTTTTGCATTCCGAGGTCTGCGACGGCGAAGACGATTGCGGCGACGGTTCTGACGAAGCACCGGGATTTTGCTGTGAGTCGTGTTTGAACGTAAACAACACGTTTTTAACAATTGTGTTTATTTGACAATGCGATTGTTCGTTTTTTGCAGCTAACGCGAGTTGCGATCTCGACAATCGATACTCTTGTGATAACAAACGCTGTATTCCGATGTACCAGCGTTGCGACGGCATAGACAATTGTGGAGACGGTTCTGACGAAAACGACCTGAGCGTTTGTGGCATGATGCACAACATCAGACAATGCGATCACTACACCGAGTTCACTTGCGCCAATCGCGAATGTGTGAACAAATCGAAACTGTGCAACCTTCAATACGACTGCGAAGATTTATCCGACGAGAAAGGCTGCCGTAAGATTTCACTCGACATCAGGGTTTTTGAATACGTAGACACATGTTTGTTTAACGAGTCGTTTTTTTCAGATTATTCCGGCACGTGCTTGGAATCTAATAAAGGCGGTTGTGAACATTACTGCTTAAACGTGACGTCAGGAAAGGGATATAGTTGCGCTTGTTATGCCGGATACGAGATCAGTGGCGAAAACAGCAAAAAATGTGAAGGTACTGCGCGTTTAAAAACACATACATTTCTGTTCGTCAAAGTTCTGTGCGCTACTTGACGTTTTTTAAAAAAATTTTGTAGATTTGGACGAATGTCAATTAGGACTTCATCATTGTTCTCAAGACTGTACAAACATAAACGGTTCATACGTTTGCTCGTGTCGCGACGGTTTCGTGTTGAGCGACTTGTTCAGTGGCGTTTGCAAATCGCTGGACACAAAACTGACCGTAGTCTACACCAACGGTCCGGAACTGCGTGGTTACGAATCGAACGAGAAGAAACACTTGTCGATTCTGAGCAACGAAAAACGTATACGAGCTATTGATTTCGATCCGAAATCCGAGATAATCTATTGGGCCGACTCGTACGACCAGTCGATCAAACGTTCGTACATGGTGGACGCCAAAGGCGGACAAGTCAGAGTTGGATATCCGCAAGATCTGAATATCAAAGGTCCGTTTAAACCCGTGGCCGTCGCCATAGATTGGGTGGGCGACAATCTGTACTGGGCCGAGATCGATACGACGAAAGAGGAGAAACCCGCTGGTCGAATAATGGTCGCCAAACAGGACGGAAGATACAGGAGATCCATTATTAGTAGTGGTGTGTATAAATCGCGTGCGAGTTTTATCGCGTTGTACCTAAACGTTAATTTTTTTTTTTCATATGTTTATATATAGCACTGGACTCTCCTTCGTCCATGGTTCTTGATCCCGAAAAGGGTAAAATGTTCTGGGCAGACGTCGGCGAAAGCCCGAAAATCGAAATGTCTTGGATGGACGGTTCCAGGCGAATGCCGTTGGTCACCACTAGGCTGCATCACCCGACGGGCTTAACGGTCGACACGGCCATGGACCACGCTTTATATTGGGTGGACACAAAGTTGAACGTTATCGAATCGATCAAGTACGACCAAAAGAACAGAGTCGTCGTGATACGCGGAGGTGAGTTACGACGTATTTTTGTCGCCAGATCGATTTGGTATTTGTAATCCGTTTATTGTATTAAATTTCAGAACGCTTACATCATCCCGTGTCGTTGGACCTGTTCGAAAATCAGCTGTATTGGCTGTCCAGGGAAACCGGAGAGTTGGTCAGGCAAGACAAATTCGGTCGCGGCGTTCCTGTCACCATAGCCAAGGACCTAGTCAATCCGACCGGTGTCAAAGGTTAGTATGAAGGAAACCGCGATGTCCACGTCTCCACACGATCAATAATAATAACAATACACGTTTTATTCGCGTCCGTTACAGTTTACCACCGGCAAAGGTACAATTCTTCTACGACGAACTTGTGTCAAACGGCCGGTTGTTCTCACCTGTGTCTGCTGGTACCCGAAGGGGTGTATTGCGCGTGTCCGGATCACACGCACGTCCAGCAGGGTTTCAGCGAGAAAATATGCGACGCGGGTAAATATTATTGTGGCGGCCGTACTTAAAACAGTCGGTTCGAAAACCGAAAATCGATATCACTCGATTTCGTTGTTGTGATTGCAGCCGAGGAACCGCCGAAACCGGCACCGCGAATTTGCGCCTGTCAAAACGGAGGAGTTTGCGTGGAGGACGCCCTCGGATCCGAACTCAACTGTCTGTGTCAACCCGATTTCAGCGGTCGCCTGTGTGACATCACGTCCAGACGGTCCAGAAGAACGGGCATTTTCAGTTCTATAATCGTCGTACCGTTGACCGGATTGCTGTTACTGTTGGTCGCCGGCGCGATTTTCATATTCATTCGCAAACGCCCGTTGTACTTGTCCGTTTATTACCTAACTACACTACCTAACTGTCCCATGACAATCTAACGTGCGTTTTTTTTTTTTTGAATTTTAGCGGCAAAGGCGCCGTACTCGGCAGCTTGACGAACTCGCAGAGCGTGTCGTTCAGACAAGGGACGAACGTGGAATTCGGTCCGACCGAGTTCAATAACGGTCAAGGAGGAGGAGGGGTGAGCACGAGACGCGAGAAAACTTTGTAGTGGACAACCGTTGATAATTCGTTTTGTGAATGATGTTCGTAGGAACCGCTGGACGTGGAGTACAACATGACGGACATCAGCGGTAAGAACCGAGACTTCAGCAACCCGATGTACGACGCACTGGGCAACATGGAATCGGACGCCGGTAGCGGTATCTACGAGGTGCCGTTGGACGTTACCAAGACAAAGGGTCTGGTGCAAGAGCCCGCGTCCGCCATACTCGCGCCGTCCAGCGTCATACAGAAAGCCTCGCCGCAGATACAGAGGAGGCACCGGGAATTAGAACCGGCCACCACGGACACGGGCAAAGACACGCAGATGTTGGTCGAAGAAACCGACGACTGATACGCGACATATTATAATTATTATAACCCATCGTATAATATATATATATACGGTGGGTACATGATAACGATTTGTACTAGACACGATTGTCAATCGTGCTCAGAACCGTCCCGGACCCCAAATATCTCCTGCCCAGAAACGGAAGGATTTATATAATATCTCTATACCCCGGTGCGTGTATTATTAATTTATTCAATTTTTTTCCAAACTCCGACTACTCTCCCTCCATTGCCCATCCCCTTTGAATTACGAATACGATATAATTTTTAAACACAAAATAGCGTTTTGATAAGTTTATTATTATTATTATTATTATTATGTTTACGATTATTGTAAAATATTTTCATGTTTGCCAGTATTTTAAACATCGTCTTTGTTTTTAACTTCTAGTTTTTGTTTTACTGGTAGTGACTGACCAATACCATGGTGTAAGTGTATAAAAGAAATATATACATATATATATATATATAATAAAAAAATAAATATATAAAAAATAAAAACCATAAGCATATTATTATTGCATTGTTTACACCATGACCAAAAAACGCGTTAATCGTTTGAACTTGTGATATCGATTATATATCATATTATATTATACTTTAGAGAGCATAATATTTTGTTAAGTGTATTATAATAATATTTGAATTGCTATATTATATTTTTGTTTATGTACATTTTTTTTAAAAAAATTACTCCTAGTGACATCATGTGTGTAATTTAACGGCAAGAATTTAAGACAATAAAATTTTATGAAATTTGTTGATACCTAATGGTTCTTTATTAAAAAAAAAATTATATATATATATATATATAAAATATTAAACATTATAAAACAAAAAGAGCTTAATCTTTACGAATATGTGTAATGGATAGGTAGACGTACAATTACATAGGTAATAGTATATTACGCGGTAACAATAATAATTAATAGAAAATTGCATATATTCAATCGACTTCTAGTTTTCTGAAAGACCCGGTTAGTTCTTTTTGCATGTCGTCGAATTCGCTGATTATTTTCCCTTTGCCGTTCACGTTGATTTTCATGTCGTCCAAAGCCAACAGCATTTCCCGTTTTGCTCGCAGTTTCTTTTTTAATTCGGCTGTAAAAGAAAATGTTGTCGCGTGACAGGTTTTCGAAACGGATTTTTCATTTTTTTATTATTATTATACGTTTCAAAAAGCATATTAATGTTCGGAATAGTAGAAACGAAAGAAAAAAACAAACCTATCATTGTCGCCAACGGTATTTCGCCACCGTACTCCTTCGGTAGATATCTGGGGTCGATAAACTTCTGTACGTCTTTCTGACCGCTGAAAAACTGGAACGGACGAGGGACGTATTATCATTAGTCGTTTAAAACGGTTGGACGCGATATTTTTTTTTCATGTATACCATACCTTTACTCTGCTTTTCAGTTTGGAATTCAAAAACGAAATGGTGGCGGTGAAGAATTTGTCTGCGAAATTCGGTACGTTTATGAAGTACGTAGATTTGTGTCTCATCGGAGTGGAACTCTGCAAATGGTGAGAGGCAGAGATAGGGAAACGATTAAAATTACTATTCTTTATAGATACGTTTTTGTTCATTTTCCAAACTCACTTGCAAACACCGTATGATGCGTTTTATGTCGGAAAATGACCACAGAGTCATGTGGCCCATCACTAAACCGGACTCGTCGTTTACGTAACTGTACCCTGGAAACGAATCGAAAAGAAAAAATGATCACACCGACGATATGATAAATTACCGTCAGAGACAGATTCTCTCAAGACGATGTGAACTCTCTCTCTCTCTCTCTGCCGAGTCGTTTTTGCGGTCTACAAAACATGTACCCACGACGTGTGTTTCCAAAGCGTTACAGTGGCGTATATTTAGCTTCCTGCCACCCCTAGGCTAATGTTTCTTTTGAACCGCTCCCTCCAGAACAGTGATGGAACACGACTATAATTTACTCGTCCGTCGACTATTATATGATATTTTTAGAAAAAAAATACTGAAATAACGATAGCCGGCGGATGGCAATGTCTTTTATCGTATTATGACACTCCGTAAAAATATATACTTTATTTAAATAACGTACGCAAAATACTGGAAAATTGCTACTTATAATAATAGACGACGAAAAATAATATCTAATAATAAATGATTTTTTTTTTTTTTTAAATTATTCATTATTATTTTTTCACCAACTATAAATTATTAAATTACTTTTTTCTTCAATTTTCCTCCTTCTCCCAAAATTGTCGCCCTAAGTTTCAGCCTACTTAACCTGACGTTAAATACGCCACTGAAGCGTTAGGTTAGGTTAGGAATCCGAAATCGAACCGGCAGAAATTTTGTGTGACACAAACCTTTGATCTGGTTTTCCGGGTCGTCCATCAGGCTCTCGCCGATCAGCGCGTGCACGCGAGCCATGTCCGCCGACGTGTGCTTGTACGGATCGAATCGGCCGGCACACGAAAACATCACACACCTGCCGAATTCGTCTCGGCCTGGCAACGGCACCAGGTATCTGTAAACGCGGACAATTTTGAACGTGTCGAAAATGGCAATCATTGCCGCCGTTCGGGACCCGACAAAAGGGTGAATATTCAATAGGATTTGGACAATTTCGCGTCCTTTACGATCCACAGTATCGATAGAAAAATAACGCTGGAGTTTTTACGCGATCATCTCGAATCGTGCGAGTAAAACGTTGGTGTAAAAATTTTAAAAAATTGTTCGTAAAAATATTTGGGACGCAAACGCAATCCGCCTGTAGCTGCTTATTAGTGAAATTCCTATAGCGTCTCGTTTATACCGTTTTGAATAAGTCAAAACACACTGTACTGCAGAGATCATAGTGGCCGGTGTGTAGGTATACTCACCCGCCGTCCAGTATGTCGGATATGACTGGATCGTCGACATCCAGTTTTGAGAACCATTGCGGATACAGCTGTCTGATGACCAGGTATCGTTCCAGCATGTCTTGCGCCATGGGGACGCTGAACTTTTTCGTCCTCAAAAATCGTAAGAGGAACGGGGCGTCTATGGGAGAAAATCAAAATCGAATGAGCAGCAGATTCAATATTATATTTTTTTCCATTGTATTATGTACACAGCGAGTTCTACACGTTTTTTCGGGCGAAAGATAACGGCGATAATATCGATATTATCCCTGCAGAAATTATGAGCATTAATCGTTTTTTTTTCCGAATACGATAATGCTATATATTTTGGTTCCTCTGACTTTATTTACTTCAATATTACGTCGAGTTTTTCTCAACGAATTAATGTAGATCGTGAAAAATCAACAAGACGTTTGCGTTGTTAAATTGAATCTGAGCTGGATTTTCACAGTACGGGCTGGTAAGGATTAGCAGCAGGACGATTGTCCTGCGCTAGCTCAAGTGCTAGTGAAATATAATTATTATGATGTGCATACCCGTGCGACAGTTTACGATGTCCGGGTGTTTCCTGATCCAGTTTCTCATGGCGCGCAACGAGTGCGTCCTGATCACGTCGTCCTCGCGCAGCTCCTGTTTGGCCACCAGCTTCAAGTCGTCGGCCAGCGGACACTCCTCCACCGCGTCCTGGTCACTGTCGTAGCCCACGCCCATCGCGTATGGTGTAGTAGCGCGCGCGGTATACCGGGTGCTCGCCCTTAGACGGTGACCTTTGGGGGGCCCGACGGGACTGGACGAATAATGTCGTATTCTTTGACGGGTGCCTGGTCGGCTCGTAGTCTAGGGTACAGCCAACCGAGAAGATCTCGATGGTCCGCTCGAGTCCTGCACACAAAAAACATAACGCATTCGTATTATTTAACGCTTGGATATCCCGCGAACGACTGCGGTAATTCGTATTTTAATTATTTTCGTAACGAATAAATTGTTCGCGCGGTTCTTTTCCCGTTGTTTATACATTTATAATATTGTTATTTCAATACGAGTTTACGTAATATAATAATATTGTTTGGCAATGGATATAATAAGCCATATGAGTTATTAGTACTGAGCTTCGCGACAAAACGGAAAATCATATTTTCCCGTTCAGATAAAGAAAAAAATGACTATGAGAGCCATTTCGAATTGGCCAGTGCCTTTGAAAAGCGTTAATAATCAATTTCCTAGTTTTCAGAATTATGTCGAAGGTCTTGTAACGGATTTTATTGTACGACCTAATAATATAATCAGCGGTTATTAGAAATGGATTTTTTTCTCGGCTGATTTATTTTCCAAAAATTTACTCGGCGTGATTGATACACGATCATTCGGATAGTCTTATGCCGATAGAAAATGTCAACTATCAAGTGCGTCAACTTATAACGTGCATGTTTTTTCAAATTTAATTATAAATAAGTCAAATTATGCGTTTTAAGTTGTTGGACATTCAACTAATTGTGGTGTTCCGACGCGATTGCTTCGATTTCTTTTTTGGGCCCCGTCAGTTTCATCGATTTATCGATTATTACGCTGAACGTGTTTTTTTCGATTCGTGTACGTAGCGATAGTCTATAAGTAAACGAAAGATCAGAGAAGAAAACCGATACGGTACACGCGGTTCGGCCAGACTCTTTACGTTCAAAATAAAAGACTAGTCGGTTACGTTAGAAAATCCCGGTGAAATCTGTTCGAGTATTCGGCGACAACGCTGTTGCACCACGAAACGAGTGGATGCCGTGCTGAGATACCCGCGGCGAACTTCGGTGACGAAAACAAAAAGCGCAGTCCATTAGCACACAATCGGTAATCGCCTCCGTATTGGAAACTCGATCGTACACAATATACTTTATTGCAACACGTACGTGTATATTGTTGTTGCAATCATTAACGTTGTTTTTCGTTTAATTTTCAAATGTATAGTACTGCAGTTCTCGAGACGAACGAGATAGATTCGCCGGTGTCTCACCGCGCGCGGAGAAAGGTGCCATACAATTATTGTCATCCTACAAATATACGCAGTGAATTGTCAAAGTCATATGATTTCGAATCGACGCGATTTTAACGCCCGACTAATAATAATTATTAAAATCCGAACATTAGGAATATATATAACGTTATAGTAAAAGGCGCATTTTATCATTAGAATTAAACCGAAATAATATCACCGAAGATAAAATTCTCTGAAGACACTTGAACGTTTGAATTCAGTGACTTTGAATGTTATTTATAGTTAAGAAAAGTATTCATTTACTTCGTAACGTTGTCGCCTTCGAGGTTTGCCGCGCAGCTCGCTATTATTCGATGGTATTGTAGAAATGTCTACAAACAGGATAAATATACACACTCTCGATCGTTTAGAAATCCAAGTCTAATAACGCGTGATTTACACGCGTAAAATATGGTATTCATCGATTATACCTAAATCCGCGTACCAACTATGAAAGTGTAATTCTAACCGACTCGCGCTATAGTATATCGCACAAATCACACGAATCCGGCACACATTTTTAACGTGACAATATAATAACAAATCCGTTATTCATATTGACAGATTACCGCGCGTTATCAAAAATAATTTATGATTATATGGATTTTATACGAACGACAATAAAATCAATAGCCTAAAAAAAACCGTGTCGTAGCGGTTGCTTAGCGAACGTAAGAACTTATATTATTAAGTCGTAATAAATCGTTTAATTATTATTATAGTTATTCGTTATTCAATTGGGGTTGTTTGATTTGTAATAAGCAGGGCCCGGGTGTTGATAACTTTTGCGCGGTTTTTTTTTTCTTTTTAAACAACGTCTTACGTGATGCTTTCCTAACTCAATATGCGATTGAATAACACGCACGAATATAAATAACTAATTTTTTAACATTGTTTGGCTTTTCATAGTTTTTAGGAGTATTTGTTGACATTTTAACGTCATTTTTTGTACTTTTAATTCATTTCAAAACCATCTTATTAAATAATCGACGGGTAAAAATAGCGAGTTTACTATTATTTGTTTTAAAAATATTTTCTAAATGTATTTATATTTTTGTTTTTACTAATACAGTTACAATAAGCGTATGCGCGTATTTATTTTGCGACGCGAATGCTCGAGTTGAGTAGCTGTCCAGCGGTAACACTCAGAATAAGATAATTGAACTTCAATACGCTTGTGTTCCACGAACGGCGTAGTCGAATATTCTTTGACGTGTCCGTCCGCTGCACGGATTTTATGATCGCCCCGTCACCGCGCGAGTTTGCGACACGAGACCACAGCACACGCGCGCGTAACCGCGCAGCGACCGACGTCGTTCATACGCTTCCTGGTCCGGAAGGATTACCCCACCGTTGCATAACACACCGGTCCGGTACGACCAGTATTACAATCGCGTTTTATTTACAAAAAAAATACGAATGAAATAATATAGGAAAAAATGAACGAGTCTGCCGGTACTCGAGACATTGGATGTGTAAACGCCGCGGCGTGAGCGGTAAAAATCGAACGGAATTGTGATTGGGATTTGTGAATTTCGGGTGTATTTATTCGGTGTGATTTCGACAATATTAGTTTTATTAGTTAGTAAGTTGTCACGACGACAGCTTACACATTTCCGTCCCCGTTTCCAGAGATTTACCCTCATACCGTCGTGATAATAAATGTTTACACATTAAAAAAAATCGATTAAAACGACGGTGAAATCGCGTTTTATCGCGGTATTACTATATAGTAGCTTAGCCAGGATTTTCATTTGTGGATTCATTTAATGATTAATATGTGTAGACGTTACCTGTCAAAAAAACAGCCTCATCAGCCCCCCTGGCTACGCCACTGTGCAGGTATTATATACTAAGACAGCGTTTCTCAAACGGTGGGTCGCGACCCACTACCGGGCCACGAAAATATAATACCGGATCGCATAATTAATAAACTTCTCATATTAAATTTTGTTATTTATCATTTTGTTTGATAATTTGAACTTTTTAGCGAAAATAAATTCATCAATACGAATAACTATTATTTACAACAAAAATAATAATTATTATTGAGATTATCAACTAGACTTCATGAAAAACCCGTAGTATGACATTCAAATGTGTTTTATTTTGCAATTTTTTTTTTTTTTACAAAACGATAAATGTAAAATATTATGGTGGGTCACGAAGGGAAAAAATATTAATTACCGGGCCAGCTCAAACAAGAGTTTGGGAAACGCTGTACTAAGAGGATTGGAAGCTAGTATTTTCTCTCTTCGTCTCGCACACGGTATAACGGTGCGTTGAGAATATTCCGGAAACGGATTTGAACTCGTAGTGAATTTTACTGCGCACAGTCGACATCCTCGTTTAAAAAAAAAAAATGTTTACCAAAAATCGAGTGTTAACAATTTTTTTTATAAATTCGTTCGATTACTTTTGGTGGCGGGATGTGTGTGAGAAAATTTTCGAATGCGCGAAAGTCGATTTTCACGCGGACCTCGCGGAGAATTCAAATCTGTCTTTTTTTTTTCTTCAAATTTATCATTGCACCGCTAAGTCGTTCGGTATATACGCTGCCGGAAGTAAGAAACGTCTATTTTACTATAATATGTGTATATGTGTGCGAGACGAAGAGTGAAAATAGGTACCTACCTACCCGATCCGCTCGAATAAAACTTTAATTGCTTTTCATACATATTAATATAAGGACGATTTTATATTTTACGCCTTGATTTCATCGAATCAGTGGACTGTCATCGTTGTGTTGGTTAGGTTACACCGTGTGACTGACGCTTATAGGCGTCCTCGATCTCGAACGCGTCTCGTCTATCGTTTTGGGCCACTAAGAGATTTTTGTGAAGAGCATCGTTGACAACGTAAAATTTTTTAAAAAAAAAACGCGATTACGATTGACTGTATGAAATAAAATCGAGAATTTTGCGCGATACGTCATAAACGAATTCTAACACGGGCCAACGAAATTATGTTTTTTTTTTTTAATAAAAACTCATACCGGGCTGACGGTTACGCCACCGTTTCGACGACCCTAAAGTACGTGTAAAAATAATAATAATTTCGTTAAGAGGACGCTATACTGGAAGTAAAACACGTGCGATTCACCGTAACTTTGTGTAAAAACTATAGTTTGCGCGAACATAAAACGCCCCGGCGCTACAATCGAAATAAAATTTTGGGACTACGTAGAAGAGAATTCAATCAATGTCGTAGCGTTCTTATTTTTATTCATAACTTGTTTCGATTTTGTATTATATATGTAAAAAAAAAAAAAAAAAAACAAATCATAAAAATCTAACAGTGTTAATTACTTAATTTAAAATTACTTTATAAAAATAAGAATAAAATCGCTACGACACGCGGGTTAGGTTTTCTCCTGTGTGATACCGAAATTTAATCGTTTTACACACGACGCACCTTTTTTTCACGTAATATGTGTGTTTTTACACGCCCCGTAGGATTTTGGAAAACAAAAAAAAAACACCGCCGAGAAAGTGAAATCCTTCGACAAAAACATATTATACGTGTATATATATATATAAGCGCGTGTACGTAGGTATAGGATATAATAATATGTAATAACCGCGAACGAGTTCGGCGCGACTATTATACGTAGATATATATATATATATTTTTTTTTAAATAATATTTAAATATTAATCTCGTTACCGCAACAGCAGCTACACTATAACCAGCCATCTCGGTATTATGTCCGATGTTATTATTATTATTATTTTTCGTGTGATCTATTCCAATGCATTGCCCAAGCGCGCGAGATTTCGTAATTTCATTATAATATAATATATTATTATAATGTACACACGATCGTATATTATATTATTATGTCGGCCGTGACGCATAAATAACACGGTAAATAATACTCGTACGCGTGTATAATGAAAGGTAAAAATTTTTCAACGTATTTTTTATTGCTATCTATACGTGAACCTATTTGTTGAATAATTTTTTTTTTTAAACACATATCATCGATGTCTAGCAAATTGGGGGAGGGGAAATTTTCCTTTTTATTGTTCGCGGGTTGTGTCGAGAAATTTCGAAAGCGTTATACCTACACGCGCTTCTAAGATTCTTATACGGTGTGAAAACAATAGCGAAACAGATCTAAATCGTATTTCGTCAGAGATGTTTTATGTTTTTTTTTTTTAATAACATTATTAGCGCGTCGGATGAAATAAAAAAGAATAATAATACGGCCGGCAAACGTGCCCGATTTGCCAATTATTACGCTCTTCGAACCAACACCGCTGTCGAAAGCCACTATATAATATAGATGATGCAATACACAAAACTCTTGTTAGTGCCCTGCAGGGAGCTATAGGGAGCCGAAACGCGGGCATTATCAGACGCAGATGGCAACAATGTAGCTAATGAAATTCGAAAGAAAAACGTAGCGGAAAATCAGGCGCGGAATCGGACGACTATAGGTCGTGTCCAGTGGCGTGCTCAGGAGGGGGGGAGGTTAGGGGTTATATCCCCCACCATTGTCTTTTTTGCCGACCTACAGAAAACAACTTATTAGTTATAAGGGCTGCTGTTTTAGAGTCATTACTTAATACTTTTCATTAGTTATTAGCAAAAAGTTATTACTTATGACAATAAACATCCACTATACATAACATATATTAATTGAACAACTTAGTATTAGTGTGTTATAATTTAAATTAATTTTAATTATAGTACAATTTACAAATGTACACAATTATAAGCTAGAAACGATTTTGGAGAGCTTGAAACATAAACATTTGGGTTTTTGGTATTACCATGACAATTCGTTAAAATTTAAAATGTATTATTACTATTTACTTATAACATCCCCCATTGAAAATTCCTGGGCACGCCACTGGTCGTGTCGAATGAACGGACGAGGAAAGAACACCGTGCAAAGACCGGAAGGAATCACGAGGGCAGGGTCGTCCGAGAAGTAGACGGTTTGACGGGGTATATATAGAGAATGATCCGCAACAGAAACGGGACTGGAGAAATGCAATTAAAGGATCGGAACGAGAATTGTTTTGGAAGCCTGCAAGAGTCGATATGACGACCGGCCGTAGCGCTCAGGAGCAATAACATTTTTTTTTTTTTTTTCGACTACTCGACGCGCTCGCCAACATAATATTATAAACGTAAAATTTTTTGTACAAAAATCCTTATTTTCAAAACGTCAGTGTATGCGACGTTATTTAAATATACGTATAATAGGTGGTTCTGTTGAAAATCATTTTCAACCAAAATGGGGGGGGGGTTTTGGATCGCGTTTTTCTGAAGAAAAAAACAAATCGCTTATAATATTATAAAAATATTCGGACGGAATATTTGTCACGCGTACCGGGATCGTCGATAAATCGATTGTTCGCCGGTTATTTTGTGTTGGCGAATTGGACGGTGGAGAAAAACGGTCGCTGCAGCGGTTTTTTTTTTTTTGCGCATTTCGCATTCACCGGCTGTATCGAAACCGAAACGACTGTAAATAATACTATAATATAGTACATATATATATATATACTGAAAACGGCCTTCACCCCCTTCCCGTGCGTTGTAATTCGTTATTATTATTTTGTTCGTATTATAAAGCGCGATCGTACGAAAGTGGACTTCCACGGTCGTTTTTTGTCGAAATTCAAAACCGTATAACGTGAAACGTCACCGCGTTCACTATACACAGACGTTCGAGCCCGCCCGTCTCTTATTCGTGCTCCGATCGGTTTAATTCGATTATTAAACTCAAGAACGGCGTGTGTTCGTTTCGAGGACGTTTTTAAAGCCGACGTTGAGCGTGTAACGGCGAATCGCTGTTTTAGCGTTTTTACAATGATGCGCTTTTATGTCTGCGCCCGAAAATTACACCGACAAACAGCGCTCCTTTATAATATCCAGTCATAGTCTGTTTCCGGCAGCGAATTGTTGTGCGCGTCTAGTCGGTACTTTAGAGTGTATAGGTGATTTGTCGATTTTCCGGAGCGTCGGAAAAAAAAATAATCTACCGAAAAATTACGCATGAAAAAAAAAACGCCATTTCGTCGAAGTCTTTAATTTTTTTCGTAATATCGAAACTAATGCATAACTCGAAATATTCACTAATATATATTATTATGTGACTTCATTATTATATTTGGAGGAAATGTTTAAAAAAAAATGAATTTTTAGCTATTTATATATGTAGCAATTATTATAGATTTTGGTTTTGACGCTTGAAAATTTAAAACAGTGTCAGACGCACGCGCGTCACTTCAACTGTCGAAAAATCTTGAAAAAATCGTTTGTCGCCAATTTTTATGAACATTTTTAAGTTTTTCGACAAAGCGTGTGTTTTGTTTTTTGCGCGGATAATCACCGTTATTTAATAGTAAATAATATTACGCACCGAAGCTCCGGCTCAGAATCGTTTTATCGAACGCCGATGATTTATCGCGCGTAGTAATTAACCAGTGCTCGGGACTAAATTCGCTGAAAAAAAAGCCCTCAAAATATCTATTTAAATATGCGCTTAAAAAAAAAAAGTTTTAACATGCGAATAAATACGCACCATCGATAATATATATGCAGTAAAAATTATGCGTTGATAAATATATTTTTTTAGTTAAATTTAAAATTGAAAATAGGTAATAGTAAAAAAAACAGAAAACACGTTTTTTTTTTTTGTTAAAACTAAAAGAATTTTTAATTGAAAAAAAATGTTTATATTAGTCATACAATATTAAATATATATATATATTCACAGTATATTTTCCGTTCTTATATGTTGTGTTACACTATAGATTCGCCGTAAGCATATATTTTTTTTTTCTAAATAACATTTTTACAACACGTCAAAAACAAAATTTTATTTAATTAAACATTTTTTTCCGAAAATTTTATTCTTTTCTATTAATTAATTAGAAAAATGATGGAACATGCAAAAAAAAAAAAAACGAATAAATCTTCTTAATATGCACGTAAAGTAAAAAAAAAAAACGTAAAATATGCAAAAATATGTAATAAACATTTTAAAATTTAAAACCCTTTTATCACAAAACAAATATGTATCGAATTTTTTATTTTTTTTGGATTTTTTTATTCGCCAACCACGCGCTTGGTTTAGTTTCGAATTTTTTTAGGAATTTTTTATGGAAAAATCAAAAGTTTATAGGTATATATATTGTACTATAATATATTACAATATATATATATATATATATATATATATATATATTTTATATATTTTTTTTGCGCCCCACGTTTATATAGGTACGCGTGGACGTATTTATTTATTTTTAATACTCTAGCCGTGCGTGCGTGTTATTTTTGTATTATTATAATTTATTATTATTATTATTGTGTATTACATCAGCGATCACACACTTTCACCGGACTGTCCGACGATATAATAACGTATTATGTCTTGTAATAACGTTTTATAACGTCAATGTTCTTCCGAGTGTTGCCGCCGCGCTCTCGATTGTGTGTGTGTGAGTACTCGAGAATAAAAAACAAAAACGAAACCAGAAAATTGATGCGTATCAATAATCGTGGACAATTTAACCGGGTGTGGTGTAGCTATAAATTAAATAGCGGGTGAAAAAAACTAAATGAAAATGAGTTTTGTTTTGGATGCGCAATGTTCGCCAGGAGTTTATATCCATCCGATTCGGGAGATTCGGTGAAGGAAGATTATATATTATATAAGATTACATATATATAATATTAGTTTGGAAATATCCTACTAAAAAATCATATGAAGATTTTAATGTCCTCGATACCAATAATCTATGTTTAAAAACAAGTACCGAATATCTAAAAAAAAAAACCTATTTTTTTTCTCCTATAAAACGCGAAGTCGAACACTGGGATATGCATCTAATAACTTCTTCTTAGAATGGCCAAAAAAAAAACCGGTCGCCTTAAGGTAATCGTCTTCGCGGGGACTCAAATACATAAACTACCGCCTATTGGTGTCTTTACCCTTTTTCTCTCTAAAAAAAAAAATACAATTACCCACTAAATGAATATACGAAGCAATTAAAACTAAAACACTACACGTCGTGTTCGAATATACCTGAATAGTTTTTTCCCTTTATTTTCTCAATGTTTTAAACATTTTTTTTTTTTTGTTAAATTTATGCTTGTGAAATTGTAAATGCGTATTTATCGCACAACCAGGGCCGTATATAGGGATTTGTCGCCTTGGGGCAACAAAAAAAAAAACCGCCCTATTATATTATAACACAAATTTAATACTGTACAAAAAAAATTTTTATTTTTAATTTACAATTAATTTTTCTTCCCTGGATTGTGACTCGCCGCAAATTCTTTAATTATATTCTCATAATAATTGATGCTGGAAATCAGTTCACTTTCAATGTTTAATACGGCCAAAGCGTTTAGGCGATCATTACTCGTTACCGACCTCGAATTATACGTTTCTTGGGGTCGAAAATGGTCTTTCCGAAGACGCCACAAAACCATCAATTCGTATCTCGCCCGAATCTCGACAATAGGTCGTAAAAGTAAGGTCACGATCAAAGTACAAATAACAGAATAATTAAAACAAATATATTATGCGTTAGAATTATTAACCGAACAAAAAGCTTTTAGAGGATTAATGAAATTATATATATATATATAAAATTAGCCCCATCCCCTCGTAATCAGCCGTCCCTCGCTCACAACAATACTGTAAAGAAGCAGATCACTCCTGGGATTACACACACGGGTTTTCGTTCACTGAGACGCAGCGTAATCTTTGTCTGATATCGGATAAAATCTAAAATACGAATCGCGTTTTGCGTTTTCTCATATCGAGTGGACGAGAGAAAAAAATATATATATACAAAATTATACACTATATACCTATTCCGAAACGAAAGCGACGGTGAACTCTGCAGGCGGGAGATTGCGCAACGGCAAACCGGTTCTCGCTCGCGGTGGGCGTGCTGCGCCGCTACTACGGGGAAGGGGGGGAAGAACACCGAAAACGGACACGGTCGCCGATGACGGTGATGATGTAACGCGAACGCTTGGCGACCGAATAGTAAAGAGTTAAATAATAATAATTTTTATAGTAAAAAAAAAAAAATAAAATAAAATACGCCCGAACAATAATAATATGTGTACGTATACGAAAGATGCGTGGTATTTATTGGGAAAAAAATAAGATCTTGCGCTCCGCTCTGCTATCGTTTTGAATGATACGCGAGTGATCGTAAGTGGGGGAAAGCGGTTTTAGAGAAGAGAAACAAAAAAATAAAAAAAATTGCGATGGAAACCGTATCGAAAAATCGTAGAAATCTCACTGAGGAAACCCTTATCCAGGGCAGGCGAGAACATTTTCGGGCCCCGGGTTGATTGATTGAGAGTCCCACTTACATATACTATTGTTGGCTAAGATATATAAAATATACATATCTGTATGTATATAGATATATTGTAATTAAAAATATAATAAAAAAATTAATTTAATCTATTAAAATATGCTTATAACTTATTTTACACTTAAGTTCGAAACGACGGGCCCCCTCTAAAGACCCGGGCCCCGGGGCTCTGGCCCCTCCTGCCCCACTCTCTCGCCGGCCATGCCCTTATCCGAGTAATGATGTATCGCGAATATTATTGCTTTCTTACGCCGCGGTCCGTTGACGTGGAAAACAGCTTTTTCCCGTGATGTGTATTACACGAAAACATTCTCTGGGACGACAGAAAATCGATGGAACACGTAAAACAGCTGTTAAACGCGATTTAACGTGCAATCGAATACAGTTAAACTGCTGCGTAGGAATCAACGTGATCTTTATAGGATTTTATCGCGTTTAAATGTGAAATACGGTGTCCAGAGCTGCAGACGGACGTTGTTCAACGGTCGAAATTATAAAAAAAATTTCCGTCCAACAATAATCGTACGATAATTAATATTTTGTCAATAATAATAATAATAATATTATTTTGTTTTTCCTAATAAAACGTATTATATTTTCCGGAGTCTTTTTTTCGCGAGGCATTATTTCGGTATAAAAAAAGTATTTTAGAGCGTTTTTTTTTCCTCGAAAATTTTAATTCGGGACCCCGTTTATTAATAATAGATTTTTTTTTTTACTACCGGTCGTATTGTTTGTCCCGAGTCGATCCCGAGGTCTGGCAGCGGTTTCTTCTTTCCCCCGCCCCAATCGAATGTTAGAAAACGATCGTTCGCCATTTTATACGAGTTTCTAGCGGAAAATAATAACGAGTTATAAATAAAGAGAAAAATAATATTTTCGATTTTCGTAATATCGCCGCTGTTTTAAGTGCAATGCGAAAGTAATCGGGAACGATTAACAGTTACACGCGCGCATAATATTATTATTATTATTATTATTCTCATTACGTCGAATTACAAAATATTCGAGAGAACACGGTGTTATTATTATTTCGCAACGACGGTTACCGTCGAAAGCCGTTGTTCGATTTTCCCGCATAAAACCAACGACAAATAATACATAATAGTATACACATAAGCATTGAAATTAATACCGTTATCCTTTGCCGGTGTTAATTAAAATTAAATTAAATATAAGTCCAATTTATATATAATATTAAAACCGTACACGAGACGTACCTATATATACGTACGAACGAAACGCACACTTTCCCTCCGAGGACACACGGTATACGACGCTCGGTGTAGCTAACTATATGGTGGGATTCGCACTGTGTCGACAGTGGCGTAGCCAGGATTATGTAATGGGGGGTTTAAGTATAAATGAAATTATAAGCTTTTACATTTTTTTGTTAAATTTGTTGCACAATGCTCATTCTCTTATTGAACCATTCAAGGACCAGGTTCAGTGGTGTATACACAAAAAAATAAAAATAAAATAAATATATATATATATATAGCGCTGCAATACGAAATTCTTTTATTATTTTAATTCGATTATTTTATAGAAATAAGTAGAAAATCTATTGTTATCAATTTTGGACTCTGGACGAGTTTTCAAAAGTATTATGCTTTTACTTGTAAAATGACAAAATATATCATATTTTTTTGCAGTAGGTAGTAGAATTAATGAAATTGTATAAATTGTATACATTTATTAGATTAAAAAGTATAAAAAGGCAATGGAAGGGGGTTTAAACACACAAAACCCCCCCTGGCTACGCCACTGTGTGTCGACACACACAAACAATACCTATATGTAAGCGCCACGTCGTCGTTCCGTCGGTCATCGTCGGGTTTTCAGTTTCGTATCGAGAAAATTTTTATAGAAATCCATATACACAATAATATATGCTCGAGTGGAAGTACATATTTCGAAACAACCGTACTATAATACAACCGATAATATTATATATTGTATCGCGTCGTCGTTCGCTTTTCTGTATAATAAGAAATAATTTTGCGCGTTACGAAACGAAAGGAGAATTATATATTGCGCAACGCTTGTGTTTATTGTAATAATAATTTCGTTTTTACAGTACAAACGATTCGCGCGGGACTGTGTTCCATAATCGCGTACGATTATAAACTATAAAGCCTCGAAGAAATTTAAAAAAAACAAAAAATACATTTTTTTTTTCTTTCTTTCTTTCTCGGCGCGCTCGACGAGACGAACGATAGAATCGGCCCCCTCGAACGACCTTGCTCGATCGTTAACTTCTCTCTGTATACAACGCGTATTCTCGCGTACAATTCGTCGTGTATTTACATTGGAAAAAGACGACGGCCTCCACCTGGTTTACCGAAAACGGAGACACAATTTGTGTGTGCGTGTGGCAGAGACCGCGATTTCGATCGACCTACATGCACTGCAGGTGCCGGTGATTTTTTTCCGAAAAAGCGCTGCTGCAGCTGGTGCCGAAGAATTTGATTTTCCCCGGATATTTTTATTTCGGTATTAAATTTTGTTCGATCTCGCGCAACGAATTTCGACGGAGAATGCACGCGCGCGTTTACAACGACAACGAAACACGCGTAAAAATATATGTTTACGGACCGGGAAACGGTGGGGAGGAAAAAAAATGAAAATTTAAAAATAAAATATATTACCTTAATAACGCAGCGCGGTGATTTTTTTTTTTTTTCTGGACGGCGATTCCGAACCGGACGGCTGCTGGATTCGAAGTACTCGAAGAAAACGGACGGCCGACCGGGCAAGGATACTCTCCCTTTCTCCCGACGACGACGACGACGACGACGACTAGCTGTACGGCTATTCCCTTCCAAACAACGCGCTCGCTTATTGCGCACTGCTCAGGATGAGTTTCCACTCATATTTATATACACGAGAACACGCATCGCTGCGCATGGTTGCCGTCCAGAGTCAATTGTTCTCTTCTCTATATACACGCATTTGCGAAAAAGAGGTACGATTGAAGAAGAAAAAAAATTACGTTTACGCGCTAAAAATTATATAAATTCCGTATAATTTTTTTTTTTTTTTTTTTAATAATACGATAGATTTCGTTAGATATCACGACCTAAAAGAACGTTACACGCGGTGTTTGTGGTTTTCAAAAAAAAAAAACTTGAACGCTGTTTATCAAAAAAAAAAAAAAAAATTATTATATATTCCGCGTTACAAAACGACGTTGAAATATACCGGAAAAAAATAATTCTACCGGGACAATTGACAAAAATAATTTAACTCTTATAAAAATCCGCTCTTGAGTCTCGTTGCGAACACACACGTTTTTTTTCTTCCCCTCATTACTCCTTACACCAACGCACGCTACTTTCATGTAATGATTGGATAAAAATGTATATCGTATTTACGTCTTTTCGAGGGGGAAACAAAATATTATAACCGACGCGCACTAGTTGGTTCCCAGATTCAAATTCTCATACTAGTTTGGTCCCGTGTTAAAAATTATTTAAAAAAAACATTTTCCTTCCAACATTAACACACTCAGGACTGTCTGTAACTTATCGACTTGTTACAGATACGGTTAAAAACGGTTTTTTTTTTTCGTGTTAATTAGATTGAAAATATTTTTAATTTTATTTTTTGTTGTACTTAATAAAATGTCAGTATAGTTTGGTTGAAATTTATAACTACGGGAACTACGAGTCGAACACTCTATAAATCCGGACCCGACTTATAGTTTTATACTCCCGGACCCAATTCAGATAAACTGTTTTATACAACCGCGGACCCGATTCGTACAAAATTTAGAAACGTAATATTTTTCGGACCCAATTCGGATGCAGCCATTATAACAATTCATTGGGGTTTATATCGGCGATTTTCTAAAATTTATATTCAGTACGAACTATTTCGATGGTTTTTATATATATATTAATTTTTTTTTTTTTTTTACGAAATCGTTACCGGGTTACATTATGTTGACACGTCATATTATATTATTATGCGCGAGTGCGTTAATTAAACGCGTAATAATCGTATAATAGGTGTAAATTTCGACGTTTGCATAACGCTTAATCGATAAATCATTACGATACTTTATGACACAGAAGTTCCCAAACCTCGGGCTCGTGCGACCCATTTTTTAAAATTGAAAAATTTCAATGGTTCCCGTTTAAATCGGTTTTTTATAAAAAAAAATTTTTTATGGTATACCAAAAAAATAAAATATTATCGTAAAAAAAAAGAATTTATTGTTTATTGTTATAATTACTATATGTATATATATATATATATATTAGTCGAAGGATTATTCTTGCAGATGATTGCGTTGATTCACACCATCACGTCGACGTATACGTGGTTAATTTGAGACGCGAGGAGTTTTAAATAAGTTTAGATTTGTTCCAAAATGTATTTTTTTTATTGCAACAGTGACCGAAAATCCAACTCCTCGATATTATATATATATATATATATATATAAAATCGAATGGAGAAATAAGAGTAGCGTCTTTATCTGCATTTTAACAGAACGAGTATTCGAACGGACAACAACAAAAAAATTGCATTAAATATTCGCGGTCGAAACTCAATTTATTTTAATGAATGAATTTTCGTTTTGAACGGATCACCGATTCTTCTTCAACTGTTATTAATGTCGCAAATATTCATTCGTTGCGCGCGCGAACGTAGTTTTTTTCTCAAAACCCGCACGAAATATATTAGGAACCTCTGCATTATAATGGAATCGTTCTCCTGATACCAGATACCAAAACAATCGCTTTAATTTTTTATTCGCGTATCGTATATATATATATATATATGTATTTAAATATTAAAATAGAGAAAGGAAAACGTAACGATTCTGGTGAGTACTCGTTGGTTTTACGGTACACTAATCATTCGCGCGCGATGGGAGTCGAACGAGTGTGTTACATAAAACCCATTAATGTCATAATATGAATATTATTCATAATACGTTCGGCAAGGGGGGAAAAACGCGTTTGTCATCGCCGGAACTGTGTGGACGACAAAGTTACGTGCGTTATTATTATGATCGTCGTGCACGAGAGAAGAAAAAAGAGAAACAGCACGCGTATATATAGTAGTGAAGTAACGAAATTATATACAGGGTATACGCCATGGTCTATGAAAAGAACTCTAACCGGGCGGTCAGTGACGTTGACATAATCTGCGTCGAGCTCTTCAAAAATCCACGCCGTTGCGGTTGTCAGTGTATTCCGGCCACTGATTGGCAGTATTGGTTCGTTATTTGTCGAAAACACCGTCCAAAGATGGTGATGTCTACACTAGCGATTCTCATCTATAACCGATTTTATTGGGCACAATACAATTTTGTAGATACACGGCCGACCCAATCATTTCATTAATATACTTATGAAAAATATTACAAAAGTGAAAAACGTAGAGCTGGTGTTGATGTATGCGGCCGCTTATTTTTTTGGCAAAGTTTCGAAAGGTCAGGTTTTATTTTTGACGACTGCAGGAGTCTGCGCGTTGAAGCGGTCGTCGCGGTATTTGGTTTCAGTAATCCCGACTCGCATATGGTGGGTAGCAAAAGGTATACAAGTATAGTGTTTTCGCTTTTCAAGCACCTTCAAAACTATATCGTCTATCAAATTTAGCGCCAGAATTCGACGTGTCTACGAATTTCTGTTAAAGGACCATTTTAATACTGGGCTCGAAGTCAAGTCGATCGGATTTTCAATTTCCATTCAAATAATACACCTCTTGAGCTGTACAGGGAGAAATTTTTCAAACGAATCGTAAATCGTTAATTGTAAATCGTTTTTTATGAGTCACGGTGTCCGTAGAAAATGCTCGCGGTGCACAGTTTAGGAACCACTGGTCTATACCATATTTCCCTGAATCGGATGATATTAAAGACGGACAAGGGATTCGTCTACTATCCGTCCCGGTTTAGCTCACGTATAAACCGGTACAAGAGAAGTACTCGATTCGGTTACAGGTCGGAGGAAAAGGACTTCAAAATTCCATGGCCTTCAAACGAGTCCGGTGATCTTATAGACTTTTTCCTACGGGGACGCGTAGAGGACACAGTTTATGCGGAGAAAATTCAAGACCGCTGCTTGCCAGAACGTGGTAAGAAATTCGGATGTGCTCCGTAACGGGACAAATATTGAAATTTATTAAATCGTAATAATAAAATACTCGATAACACGGTTTTCTTTTCATGCGTTTCAGTTTTTAATAAAATATTCAGTTTTGAAAACACCTTGTATTGGTTCATACCAATAGTCTGCCGTGCGCGCGGCAGCGAAACGCGTCGTGTCTGGTGACGTGACCTGACTGCGAACAAATCCGGTTATCCTAACGTCGGTTTGCGGTTTATTTTCCATTCTAATCGGCTGATTTCGCGGATATAGGCATTATACTTTTTTTTCCCGCCAAAATATACTTATATACCTATATCATTAATAATATAAATTCGTTAATTTTAATTTTTTTTTACGTCGATTTGCAAGAATCGAATTGGGTAGCGACTGTGCCCCCCTCCTTCTGCTCTCGAGTAATAATAAAAAAAAATGTTTAGTACTTCTATTTGCGTCGAAGAAGCGTTCAAAAATCAAAATTATTTTCCAAAAAAAAATATATTTTACGCGAATATCCCAAGCGCTTGGTATACGAGTGGGTATTTTTTTTTATAATTTCGTATATTTTAAACAAATTCAAACGTTTTTCACGCCATAATTTCCGTCGAATTTGAAAAAAAAACTTACTTTTTTTCTATTACAGTAGAACCTCGATTAACCGTCAGTCTCGGGACCAGAGCTTTGACGGATAGTCGAAAAGACGGTTAAACGGGCAACAAAAATTTAAACATACATACATATTATTTATTATTTTTTTTTTTAGTAATTATGACATACATATTGATATAATTAGGTACTACCACTTATTGGTACATTATTATTATTATTTTTTAATTTATTAAAAAGTTTTATTATTTACAATTACACACATACTTAACAATTAATATTATAAAAATCGGTTAATTTTTGTTGTTCAAACCATATTATTATTTATAACCTACTCATACACAAGTGGCCTGACGGTTAACCGAGAGAGACGGTTAATCGGGGGACGGATAATCGAGGTTCTACTGTATTTATTTATTTTTACGCGTAAAATTAAACAACGGTGAAACGCAATTTAAATGCTTATTTCGTAATTTATTTGTGAAAAACTCGTTGAGAAACACAAATGTTTATGCGCGTTAACTGCATGCCAACGCGTACGCTTATACGCACTTTTGTTTTTATTATTATTATTATTATTCGTGTATAGTCGAATTCGATTTGTATTTTTTTAATAATTATGAATAATTACGTTGGAAATCAATTTAAATTCGATACGCTTGGCTTTTTTACGAGACGTATAAAAATGTTAAATAAAAAAAAATAATAAAAATACATCGACGTAAAAAAAAAAAAAACGTTAACTCTATCATTATTTTCATTTCGATTTATTATATTACACGTGTGTTTTAGTATTCATATACCGGTACACGGACTTCCGTTACAGATTGTACACGCAATAAACGTTAAACGAATAAAAAATGAACATAAGTAATTATTACGTAATTTGTTTAAAATTTAAATGTGAATTTATTATGTGAATTTGCGAAAATTACGTACCGATCGAAAAAAAAAGAAGAGAATTACCGCTTTTCACGTCCGTTTTAATAAGATCGTTTTTATTATTTATTTATTTTTTTTTTTTATAACGCGTTTACGTTTAATAGAACGTTTATCGATTTATCACGAATTTCGAATGTGTACAAATGGTAATTTTCAAAATATAACCGATTCATATTAGATCGTATAATTCATAATATCCATAAACGTCACCAGTTAATCCGGTCGCGTTCGGAAAATACGAAATATAATAATATGTCGTTCGTTTCAATATTGTTCTTGTCTCGTTATTAATAGTGGGACACCTTCTCGCACAACCCCAAACCAGGGTCAGGTCGATCGAAACTCACTGGAATAACTCTTTCTTAACGAGATTACGACACGTGAATATATAAAATCATTGGCGAAAAGAGCCCGAACGACCGAAAGTACGCGTTGAATATTTTGTTATAATGTTACAAATAATCATCACGGTCGAAATTTTTGATTCCGAATAACTGGTTTGCGAAAATCCGTTCGAACACGTACGACTCGATCGCACATCCATAACAATAATTAGGGCAGATATTTATACGCCTTAAAAACCTATCGAATATGTATGCAGTTATGCGCTAAAAATTACCAAAATATGCCCTTAAAATATGCTCTAAAAAAAAAAAAATGTAAAAAAAAAAAACCTAAGAAAATTCGAAAATTGTATTTTATTATTCTATTTTTAGTTATTACAGTTAATCTCAACAAAAATATTTTACATTTTGTATAATGTTATAATTTTAAATTTTCAATATGTTGAATTTAAATATTTATTTTAATTTGATTTATTGAATGGCATTGTTTCACGAGCCATGAAATAAACTGTAAAATGTATAGATTACATTATTTGTCATATCTCGTATTATTAATAAATTGAAAAACCATAAAAACCAAATTAATAATATTTTATCTAAAACATTGGTAATAAAGTTATCAATTCGCCTGTTGATATTTATAAAATTATAAATTTTAAACAATTATTTTGTAATTATCGATTTTTTTTTTTTAGTTGAAAATGACTTTAAAATGTACAAAATCCTAAAATATGCCATAAAAATTCAAAAATGGCAAAATATGCAAAATAAAAGTTTGTTATTATTAATAATATTACAATAACCGAATTACTGCAGCGCGTGCAATACTCTATTTATTGTCCTTTTGCTCCACGTATCTAAATAATTCAGTGGACACGTACGCCGTGTCATCGCGATATTATTACATGATATTGCGACGTTTTATTGATCGCATAAATACAGATATTCGGGAACGTACAACTATAAGTATATTTATAATATTATAATGTATACAAATTTTATAGTTATTACGTCAAACCATACGTATAATAACGTCGAAATAGACATTATGTTCTACACGTGATTTTTTTTTTTTTATTTATTTATGTTTGTACCCAGCAGTAGTCACGATTCCGTGGCCTTGGAGAGGCAAAACAAAAAAAAATTAATTACTTACGTTACACGTATAGCGTATCTAGAACAAAAATATCATCCAGTCAATGAACGCACTAAATGCTGGAGATCAACTTGAAAATGCCGTTGGACAATGTACGAGATAATTCGACGTAAACCAAAGTGTCCGAATAGTTTTACCGTATAGTGACCGAAAAATGTTCGATAACCGAAGACATTATTTCGAAGTGATTGTTTTTTTAATATATTACTACAATGCTGTAGACACGGTATTATTTCAACTTTTAGAAAAGCCGAAAGTGACGAAATAATTTTTGTTTCAGTAAATCTAAACGTATGATGTACGATTATTAATAGTCTTATGTGTCACACATTTTCTTCCCGTCAAAATAGTCCAAACTCAAGCTGATGTTGAATTGTTAAATCGAAGCTGACCTGCAAAATATAACAGCTGATTTTGCGTACAATCAATTTTTCGTAAATATTTAAACAATTTTTATGTTTTTTTTAAATATTATTATGTTTTTTTTTTTTCATCAGATTGCTTGTAAGAATAATTTTTCAATGAACAATTGCCTATTTGTAAACGAATAAAATGAATATTCAAATAATCCGCGCAGCATTTATCGAGCTTATTTTAAATTAGATATTTCGTGACTCGTTTAATATTAAGATTTTTTTTTTTTTTGTAGCGTTTTATATTATTTCATTACTGTATTGCGTTAAAAAAAAATTACCAAAAAACCCGTATTTATTGATTACTATACACTTATATAGATATACATATATTATATTTGTTATAATAGAATCGACCTTCTGAGTTTTATTCGATCAATTATATTATCATTGCACTATCTATATTATGTTATATCTATCTCAGAATCAAACGACATCGTATTATCGTTATAATTTTATTTTATACGCAGAGTTCACGGATACGTCTTCATGAAAAACACGTTATTCCTATTTATACATAATACTCGTATATCCTCGACACAAATACAATACGATTATTTACGTTCTAAAACGCTCACGGTTTTCATATATTTTAATGTTATACGTAAGCATACATTTCTTTTTACAAAAAGGGTTGAAAGAAAGGCCGTCTGAATATCTGCGTATTTACAGTGTTATTTTGTGTGCAATTATTTATTTTTTTTTTTTGTTAGATTTTCCGTGAAAACTATTGAAAAAATCGAAAAATATTTTTCAAAAAATATCATCAAATTTATATCGGCTTTCCACCGGGAAGTGGGGCTGAATTATTGTTCCTTTTATCGAAAAAAAATTGTTTTCACAAAACAAGGTGGCTGCTATAGCGCGTGGATATATCGGGGCTAAAAAAAAAGTCACTTGGAGATTTTTAGAGTTTTATTTTTTGAAAGCAATCATAAATTATTGTATCGGAAAAATCCGAGTGATTTATTATTGTGTAATTATAACGAATATATGTCAGATATCGTTAAAACACTCGTATTCTTATATTTAAGCTTGTTTTAGGCGTTTTAACGAATTAAAAAAAATATATATACAAAAATTGCGTCCATGACCAGAACGAATATGTCGAACTATTGAAAAAAAAAAAAAAAAAATCGAAAAAAAAACCGAGTCAAATAAAATGTATCGACAATTTTTTTTTTTTTAATCATAAAATAACTACGCGTGTCAAGATCGTTCCTTCCATATAACGTACACTAAATAAAGTGTTCGCAGAAAATATGAAAAAAAAAGGGGAAAAAAAATTCGCGTCGACGTAAAACGTGTGCATCACCCGGCAGGATTTCTTTCTGAGTAGCTGGGTAACTATAATACTCGAGCCGATATTCACTCGATAACTATACTGTCTTCAGCCGTGTATTTTTTACCGGCCCGATAAATAAATATATAATATGACATTGCAGAGCGTGTTTTATTACTCGAATTTCTCGCGCGTTATATCGCTAATTATAATTTATTAGATTTTCTTTATCGATGCGTTCACGAAACGATGGCGTTTCACGGTTTTGCACAATACTACAATACGTATATAGTAATTAACGAGACGATTTTACGGGTTACACGCAATCGGTGTTCAAAACACTTCAAAAGCCATTGTATCGTTGTCGTGGCGTGATTGCAAGCGAGACAACGGGAAGCTGCAGTTTATACGACAATTATTATTATACAGCCATCTCGTGTATTGTAATGTGTCTACTGCAGTCTGTGCATAGCCTGTATTACGTACGCGAATAAACGTAGTTTAAGGGGGGAACCGGTGTTCAAACACGACGCAAATTTTTTCGAAACTTATATGGAAATATATTATTATACAGTTGTACTCGGGTTTTCAAGACGCGAAATCTCTTGTATAGGTCAGTTGTCGTCGACGGAACTCAAAGATGAAGTCGATTACTCCAACAGTACATAAAAATGTAACGAAACAATTCTTTATTGCGTACTATTACTGTTGTTTTTTTTATTTCGCGAAAAACAAGATTTTTTTCCGCTTGGTCGCGGGCAAAAAGAAAAGTATGTAACACAATCGAATCATTTCGAGCAAATAAGTCCATATAGATACATTTTTGGAAAATCAAAAAAAAAACCTTGGCGATCCTTTCGATTTTTATTACACCATCATGCGAATGGTACTTGCGCGTTGTGTTTGCAAATATTCATCCTTGCACTTAAGCGCTTATTTGTGTTCTTATTATGAAATTCTGTTTTACAAAAAAAAAAAAAAAATTCTAAAATTTCTTCGGACTCACGCCCTGTTTTACAAGAACAAGGATGTTAATGAAAAACCAACGTGTACTAAAAAAAAAAAAACATGTTTAAGCCTTTGATTTTTTTATTTTAAAGTACATTACGTATACATAATTTTATATTTCAATATATGTTATTGTCAATAATATTTGCTGTACCTGTTCGTCGAATCGTGCATTGAAATCCAGGACTTAATTACGTTTACACGGCATATTTGCGCGAGTAGCAATTTTTTTTTATCGCGTAAAGTATACACTTGCGCAACGGTTTTCTAAGGACTTTTGACGTTCGTTTTCTGTAAGTGTAATTATAAAAACACACTGCAAAAGAGAATGTGGCCCGAGCGCGGTTGTCCAAGGATTACTGTAACGCGCGGCGGACACGTAAAAAACCGATTATACGAAATAATATTAACGTGATTTTTTGTAATATCTAATGAAGATGTCGCTGGAGATACGCAAAAAATATGTTCATAGACCATAACGGTTTTACTGTTTCTGCAGTATACATTATATATTTATATATATATATATATACGGTATGTTGTGCAGAAAAAGAAATTATTCGATGAATCCGAAAGTGTGAAATTATCGCGGTTGAGACGCCACCGCTCGAAATGATTGTGACGAGATTTCAAAAAAAAAAAGTTTGTTTACATAATAAAGAGTTATAATAATACACGAGTACTTATAATATTATTATGTAATTGTTGGAAAAAAACCTATTTAAAAACATATACTAAATAGATATCGTTGCAAATATCCTTTGTATAAAACAGTATTTAATACAAGATTAATTATTCATTTATTATTATTATTTTTTTTTTTACCACAAATAATAATTCGTTATTAATACACGTAGATTTTGGTTTCAAAATCTCTTCGTATTTATATAAAATAAAAACTACAACAACAACAACAACAACAACAATAATAATAATAATAATAATAATAATAATAATAATAATAATAATAATAATAATAATAATAATAATAGTAATAATAACACGCTCAATTAATATTCATCACGCACATCACCACATTCCTACGCGTGGCCATCGAAACCCCGCCATGTTATTATATTGTATTTTTGTATTTCGCTCTAAGTTCTGTAGGTTTTCAAATATTTTCAATTCATTTTCCATTACAAATAATCGGTTTATAGTAATATTAATATTTCGATTCGGCTAACCGATATTTATATTTATTATATATACATATTATACTACTATTATCTCTATGCTTAAATCGTTTCCGAATCTGGTTTCATTAAGCCAATTTTTAATTTCGGTAGACAAGTAGAGGCTTCTTCAAAGTTAGCCTTTTTTGCCTAGTCAGAACAGTTCGTCACAGTTTTAAACGAAAATATCGAAAAAATTTCACAAATAATATATTTGTCACGATGATGAGCGGCAATTACGCGTGCGAGACGCGCGCATATATCGGATACGATCAATGTCAATCGAACGACCGTTCGCCATCGATCATCGCGCATTTATACACGGCTGATCCACGTGATCACTCGTCACTTTGTCGTTTTGCGTCATCGTTCGTATTATCATTATTATTATTATTACGCCCGTGGTAGGTTATTAATATTATATTATAGATCGAGGATTATAAATATTGTACCGATTATTATATTGTAAATCCGTTCGAACGCGACGATTGTCGATAATAATTATTGTAATAATATGTGCTAACACAGTGTTTAATATTCCACAAACGCAGACGATATTCGCGTGTCTGATGGTTTCATCGTCGACGATGACCGTCAGATATTCATTCTCGTTCGGTGGGGGCAAAAATGACAGAAATCTGAATCGTATAAGCGCATTCAAAATTAATACCATATAAATTACCCGGAAGACCGGGAGGTACTTGTCGCGAAAAAGTCGCGTGATAAACTCGCTGCGCATAATAAAATTTCATATTTCGCCGTACACAAGACGTGCACAGTTCAGATGAATCGAAAACAAAATATATCGTCGAGAACCAATACCGGAACGTAAGACGAATCGGGTTTTTTTCACCCAATCGTTTATAGTATGACATTTCGGTCTCGAAACCTGCGAAATATGGCACATATCTTTTTTTAGTTATAACCGGGGCTTGGGACTCGAAGCGTTTAAAATTATCGAAAAAGGACTTTATTACAATAGTACTCGAATGAGCGATTAAAAAGTAATAAAATGAAGAGTAAAAAAAAAATGGATTTCAAAAAACAACTTCCCCTTACTTTCAAAAAGAAAAAAACGGGATATTCAGTGGCGGATTTAATAGTCGATTTTTTTTTTTTTTGAGAGGGGGAAGAATTATTTTCAAAATATAAAAAAAAATTTTCGAAGAGACAATTAATATTATCAGACCGTATCGATAATTAATTAGCGAACAGTTAAAGCGCAACCGATAAGCTTTTTCCTCGGAGTTTTTATTGATATCGCCACAGAGTAATAGCGAAAAAATTGATAAAAAGAATACGAAATTCCTTCAATAATAAGGGGATGACCTGTGTTTTAAAAATTTGTTTTCGGAAAAGGAAATCGCCATGTAAATTAATGTCAATCGGCCATTTTGTCGTTAGAATTTTTAGGTTTGTCGGTAAAATACAGAAAAAAAGTCGATGATCGATTTTTTTTAGGGCGGGGGAAATTTCCTCCATTTCCCATCCCCCCGTAGATCGGCCCCTGGGACGTTATTATTATTATTGTTATTATTATTTTGTTATTATTGTTATTGTTATTGCTATGTGACGAACGAAAGGAAATATTGTAAATTCGAAACACGTCGACTGGCCAATATAAATGCGTGTTAATACTTAACAAACGTACATTATAATAATAAAAAACAAAATATATTAATTAATACGGTACTCGCGTAGTTGTACGATATAAGCATATCATCTCCGGTCCGCTCGGAATAAACAAGTGATTAAATGTAAATTACGCTCGAGCAGTGGCGTATTTACGGGGGGGGGGGCAAGGGGGGCAATTGCCCCCCAACCTCTTCTTCAGCGATTTTTTTTTTTTTAGTGCTGTTTAAATTATTTAAAACAATTTTAGTTTTAAAGCCGTGATCCCACGGCGCGTGGTACGGTGCTTTTATGTACCATCCAAGCCGCGCTTGTACGCATACGTGGGAATGAGTTTGTTAGGTATGTGTTATTTTCCGACAACCGATGGAAACTGACGTGCCGAAAAACTATCGCGTTAAAGGTATACCTTAAAGGTACGCACACACTGCAGCGGTCGCGGTTGTCACCCTAAAGATTAATGGGAAAAATTTATCGTCAGTAGTATCAAGTATCAGTTCATATGAAAGAATAGTAATCTTTTCTATTAATTATAGTATGTATTTTTTATAACTAGATACATTTAATACATACTTTTTAAATTTCTATATTATATGAAATTGTACATTTTTGTTGAGATAGCATGTAAATCAGTAAACTACACCACGTGTTAACTTTTGATGTATCGCAAAAAAATTTTAATATTAAAATATTTATTGATCATTGCCCCTCCCCCAACCCTAAAATCCTGTCTACGCCACTGCGCTCGAGTACTATAAACGGATAACGCGGTAACCAGATTGTTATGGAAAATAATGAAAATCTTCGTTGAAATATAATAACATGGAAACCCCAGAGGAGACGCAGGTCATAAGATCATTGTAATAATAAGTGTAATTTAAACGCGAAACGAATTGAGTAAACCGTATTATTATTTTTTTATTTTGATAACATATTATAAAGTCGACTGCCCTGTTCTGCATTGTCGTTTTACGGTTTTCTCGTCGAGTACAGATCATTTTTAACGATTATTATTTATTATTTCGCTTGATTGGCTAGAAAATTCGGGCCAAAGAACTATATAGATGCGATTTGAATATACTAAAAATACCGGGTGTTTGGTAGAGAATTTTCGGTGGCTATTCTTCATAATGATAAAACGGGAAAATATGTGCATTGATTAATAAATTCGTGAACATACGTTGCATCTATATAAATCCAGCCATTAAAAAAAAAAAAATGTTTTGGGAAAAATTTAATTGACAGTTTGAATTCGACTTTCTTTTTTACTCGAGTCAACCGTCTGCACAGAGTTAATGTAAATATTTGTTAAAAAAAAAGTTTTTTTTTTATTAGAATTTTTTTTCTTACATTATACTATAAAACCAGTAGAAGTAATAAAATTTGATAGTATAGTTCTACAACTATAATGGAGTAGACGTACACAAGATGGTAAAAACATTATTGACAGAAACATGAATTTTTTCAAGATTCTCAAAAAGGTGCGTTCTTTGTGTAACTAGAGTAGGACACAGAAACAACAAATGAGTCACACTTTTGAAGGTTACTGTTATGTAGAGTACACATAGGAGAGTTGTTGAGCGAAAGAAGATATGTACGAACAAGGAGGAGGTTGTGTCCAAGACGAAGTCCGGTAAACTGCACAATTTGAGCCCTAGATAGTTCCCAGAAACTATACCAACAAGGGCAGAGGAGCGTAAAAAGAACTGTATTTCTGTACCAGATTGCGTACTCGTGCGGCTGATTGGACTGGAGAAAAAAAACGTTATTGCTGGAAATATTGTGTGGCCATATAATTTCATTCGTGTATAAGTACCTATACATATGTAAGCGAACGTTTTATATAAAATATTTTATACATTTTTACCTGAGATATCGCGATGATGAAAATTTAATTCATTCATTGAATATAATATATATATATTTTATAGCGTATATATCAACCAGTTTTGATTGTACAGGCAAATCGTATGTTAAATCTGGGGCTACAGATGGTAGGTAAGTTATTGGCATGAACTGAATTCGTGAAACCTTGCCTCTGAAAACCACTGTAAACACGCAGGTCTTGTGGCACGCCGCGTCTTATGTGACAACTTCGACGGAATTGGCACGAGATGAAACGAAAGTAATCGGTCATTGGTAAACACACCTTAGGTCGTGACGTTCAACTAAACAGAAGCACGCTCTATTATACTCGGATGATTGTGCAGTGAAGAATCGACGAAACCTTGTGCGCAGTATTTCGTTTCCGGAGTTCTAACGCGGAACGTGCAATAGCGGGCAGCCAATATTTTAACACTCATCGGCTGTTTCCAGCGAATATTTTGTTGAATTTTTTTCCAATGTCGTGCGCACGTCGAACGTTCAACATAGCGAAAAAATAATAACGATAACTTTATTATTATTATTATTATTATTATACGACGTGCATTTTAATAGTATACAACGTTGCAGTGTGTACGGTGTCCTCCAGCCTTCCGGAAAACGAAACGACGTCCGCATAAAAGAGAGTGTTCGATTTTAGAATATACTGAGAAATTATATTGAGTAATAAGGAATCAATCGAAAAATTGATATAACGAAGAAATACCAAAAAAAAAAAACGTACTCGTTCTCGAATTCTAGTCGAGTTGAAAACACGAATTAATATTTATTTAAAACAATTTTAGTTTTAAAGCCGTGATCCCACGGCGCGTGGTACGGTGCTTTTATGTACCATCAAAGCCGCGCTTGTACGCATACGTGGGAATGAGTTTGTTAGGTATGTGTTATTTTCCGACAACCGATGGAAACTGAGCGTGCCGAAAAACTATCGCGTTAAAGGTATACCTTAAAGGTACGCACACTGCAGGTCGCGGTTGTCACCCTAAAGATTAATGGGAAAAATTTATCGTCAGTAGTATCAAGTATCAGTTCATATGAAAGAATAGTAATCTTTTCTATTAATTATAGTATGTATTTTTTATAACTAGATACATTTAATACATACTTTTTAAATTTCTCTATTATATGAAATTGTACATTTTTGTTGAGATAGCATGTAAATCAGTATACTACACCACGTGTTAACTTTTGATGTATCGCAAAAAATTTTAATATTAAAATATTTATTGATCATTGCCCCCCCCCCTATAAATCCTGTCTACGCCACTGCGCTCGAGTACTATAAACGGATAACGCGGTAACCAGATTGTTATGGAAAATAATGAAAATCTTCGTTGAAATATAATAACATGCCGACCCCAGAGGAGACGCAGGTCCTTAAGATCATTGTAATAATAAGTGTAATTTAAACGCGAAACGAATTGAGTAAACCGTATTATTATTTTTTATTTTGATAACATATTATAAAGTCGACTGCCCTGTTCTGCATTGTCGTTTTTACGGTTTTCTCGTCGAGTACAGATCATTTTTAACGATTATTATTTATTATTTCGCTTGATTGGCTAGAAAATTCAGACTAAAGACTTATATAGATGCGATTTGAATATACTAAAAATACCGGGTGTTTGGTAGAGAATTTTCGGTGGCTATTCTACATGATGATAATACGGGAAAATATGTGCATTGATTAATAAGTTCGTAATGATACGTTGCATCTATATAAATCCAGCCATTAAAAAAAAAAAAATGTTTTGGGAAAAATTTAATTGACAGTTTGAATTCGACTTTCTTTTTTACTCGAGTCAACCGTCTGCACAGAGTTAATGTAAATATTTGTTAAAAAAAGTTTTTTTTATTAGAATTTTTCTTACATTATACTATAAAACCAGTAGAAGTAATAAATTTTGATAGTATAGTTCTACAACTATAATGGAGTAGACGTACACAAGATGGTAAAAACATTATTGACAGAAACATGAATTTTTTTCAAGATTCTCAAAAGGTGCGTTCTTTGTGTAACCTAGAGTAGGACATAGAAACAACAAATGAGTCACACTTTTGAAGGTTACTGTTATGTAGAGTACACATAGGAGAGTTGTTGAGCGAAAGAAGATATGTACGAACAAGGGAGAGGTTGTGTCCAAAACGAAGTCCGGTAAACTGCACAATTTGGAGCCCTAGATAGTTCCCAGGAACTATACCAACAAGGGCAGAGGAGCGTAAAAAGAACTGTATTTCTGTACCAGATTGCGTACTCGTGCGCCTGATTGGACTGGAGAAAAAAACGTTATTGCTGGAAATATTATGTGGCCATATAATTTCATTCGTGTATAAGTACCTATGTATATGTAAGCGAACGTTTTATATAAAATATTTTATACATTTTACCTGAGATATCGCGATGATGAAAATTTAATTCATTCATTGAATATAATATATATATATTTTATAGCGTATATATCAACCAGTTTTGATTGTACAGGCAAATCGTATGTTAAATCTGGGGCTACAGATGGTAGGTAAGTTATTGGCATTAACTGAATTCGTGAATTGTTGACTCTGAAAACCACTGTAAACACGCAGGTCTTGTGGCACGCCGCGTCTTATGTGACAACTTCGACGGAATTGGCACGAGATGAAACGAAAGTAATCGGTCATTGGTAAACACACCTTAGGTCGTGACGTTCAACTAAACAGAAGCACGCTCTATTATACTCGGATGATTGTGCAGTGAAGAATCAACGCAAACTTGTGCGCAGTATTTCGTTTCCGGAGTTCTAACGCGGAACGTGCAATAGCGGGCAGCCAATATTTTAACACTCATCGGCTGTTTCCAGCGAATATTTTGTTGAATTTTTTTCCAATGTCGTGCGCACGTCGAACGTTCAACATAGCGAAAAAATAATAACGATAACTTTATTATTATTATTATTATTATACGACGTGCATTTTAATAGTATACAACGTTGCAGTGTGTACGGTGTCCTCCAGCCTTCCGGAAAACGAAACGACGTCCGCATAAAAGAGAGTGTTCGATTTTAGAATATACTGAGAAATTATATTGAGTAATAAGGAATCAATCGAAAAATTGATATAACGAAGAAATACCAAAAAAAAACGTACTCGTTCTCGAATTCTAGTCGAGTTGAAAAACACGAATTAATATTCTTATTTAGAGAAACGTTCACAAGTTTTTTATATATATATATATAAAAACGTTCAAAGTAAAGAACAGTGGCGTACATTCAATTTCTTTGTGCGGTGTGGTTTTTGAAATAATACATACGAAATTCGTCGTCTCCGCTATAAACGAATTTTATATAATGCGCGTTGAATTAAAATATTTCTTTTTTAGTAACAAATAAAATAAAACGAATAATTATGTGTGTGTGTATATATAATATATAGTAGTAAATCACTCATCGATTAACAGTACTCGGTTATTCGGATATATTTATTACAATTTAGACAACAAATAATTAATAATAAAAAAATTCCAAACGTCTATTTTTATAGGAGAGTTCGGTGAGAGAACTCGTTCAGGGTTGTCCTTCGTTAATAGTGTGCTAAACCATTAAGTCATCTTCCCCGTTCGAAATAATAAACGATTTTAAATCAACGTTTTATTCAATAAAAACATTAAATATATATTATCAATTCCTCTGATGTACGAGAATTTCACAAGCAATTCTTTCCGGTTTCTTACAGGAAACCTGCATGCAGATCTTCACAGTGTATTCTTTTGGGAGAACAGAGGATTTAAATAGGGAATTGGAGTTGTTTGTTGTCGAATACGTGTCCGAGTTTCAATAGTAGCCTTAAACTTATGAATATAAATGAATTCAACAACGCTCAATACTCTTTTAAATTGACTTTTTGGTTTTGAACAAAGGTGGTTTAACTCTTCGTAAATACTTCACAAAAGACAAGCAATAACAAGTATTGAAGTATATCAAATATTGAATTTCTCTGTAATCGCTGTAAATCGAACACTTGTTTATTTCACTTCAAAGCGTGTGATAAAAAAAATGTATTCCAACGTTTTCTCTCTCTTTCTCTTAAGACTTTAAGTAACATTACCTTATCGAGAAAAATTCGATTTTTTTTTCGTAATTATAAACATAATATTATGTTGTTTTTGCGCGTTTGAATTCTTTGAAAAAATTGTATTATAACTACACACGTAATATAATGATAGAATTCGTTTCGTTAACGACGCGATGACAATATTATGCATATTCAAATGCCACGACGCTGGAAGACTTTATTTTAATCATGATTAAACACTGTACACTATAATATATATTTCCAAGCGTTTATTACTGACAGTGTACACCGCGCCCGTTTTTACACAATTGAAGTACACATGCGCGCAATTTTTGTTTTATACCGTTGCGACATACCTTTTCAGCACACATTTTCGTTGCACCAGCATATAAGCATATTATATTGAGCAACGCGCCACACGTGAAGTCACTATACAATGCAATATTATCGTTATCGGATGATTTTCGATTGCCGACATAATATGTACCATAACACAATGTTCTTTATAGCAGCGAGATGAACAAGTTGTCTGAAACGTAGAGAAAATGCGACTTGAAATAAGTGGGAAAAAAGAGAACTAAACGTATGCGCGTGGCGAGAGGAAGACAGTTGACTCGGTAGTAATGGATGAGCACGTAAACTGTGGAGAACTGGACGGTTTTAGAAAATTCGTAGTTTTCAATATCCGTAGGACACAGTGCTAAACGATCAAATAACATATCAAGTGAAAAAAGAAACTGCCTTAGACAAAATGCGGGTGACATAAGTGTCGACGTGATTTTTTTTTTTAATACGCTTGGACTCGAAACTTCTATTAAACCAATTAAAAAATATTATTAACCGCGTTGGCCGACAATAATTTTATTTCATTATTATTATTATTATTTTTTATAAACTTGTAATTCGACACGATTACCTTTTTTCCTCGACTTTTGAAATTGACTTTTAATTACTTTACTAATAGAATTAAAGTATTGTAAAAGTACCGTGTCCAGCCTTGGAAATCGTGTTAATCCAAATCAATAGCAAAATAAACCTTAAATATTGGAGACCTCAAAGAAAGTTGCTTCTAGGAAGACCTAAATGACTTTTGGTCGGATAAACGTTGTCTCAATTACATATACAAACGGTAGGAAGTGAACAACGCAGCGATGGGCCTGGATGGTCTCTGAAACTGAAGGAGAAGAAGAGCCCATCATAATGTACTTGGCACGTGTGTGCGTGAACCGTTGACGATCCGTATCGACGGATTTTTAATGCAAAATTTTCTCATAATATTATATGGACGTACACATATTGAAATTCCGGCCCGAAAATAATTAAAATGATTAAAACTCGTTTTAATTGATCGTAGCGATCAACCCCCCTTGAACATCGGAAAAGTAGAAATTTCAATTTTTTTTTTACGCACAACAGCATTGCAGATGTTACAGTAAAATGTATGTTCATATTTAGATTTTATCAACATCTTGATGTTAAGTAGATTTGTTATTTATGAAAAATAAGTACCTAATAACAATGTGTATAATAACATTATGTATAAATGTTTAATTTGGTCTATGCCATTATAAACATTGATAAACATGATTATAGATTTTTGTGCTGATAAATCAATACGATACACGATTATAATGCACGGATCAAGATAGCACTGAACCCCCCCCCCATATAAAAATATTATCTACGGCACTGGGTTAGACCATACACTTCGAAAAACTTACGCTATACGAAATTGCGCTGTGAGACAAAATTAATAAAAAATACCATTGTAAAACAATGAATATTTCTACAAAAATTGTTTTGTAAGTAATAGTTGATTTTCAAATTGATATTATCGCTCTCCAACTCCTAAAATAATGTTATTAAACAACTATAGGCTACGCGGTAGACAGCGCAGCAGCTCTATAAACAGCGCCCATGAATCGTTGGATTTTTCTCTCGTCCGTTTGTTCTCTGTGAAAACGGACTTTTAACACGCTTGGAAACGTGTGAAACGAAAAGCCGTGACGTTTATCGAGTGTAAACAATTTATACTGGCCCTTCTAAAGACGTTACTATATATTATACGTTGTAATGTTGATCGCGTAACCAGTCGAAGAACCGATGATTGATGCCGATAATTTTCTCGTTTACTCTTCGTAATATTTCTGAAAACGTATCGCGTTCACCTTCGCCCGAACAACATTTATTCGAAGCGTACATATTTTCAAAAAACCTACACCAAAATGTACGAAATCGATATCAAAAGCCAATTGGATCAACTTAACGGTACGGTATATCAGTACTTATGTATGTGTTATTATGTATTACCATAGCTAACATTTTGTGTCTGCTTATAAACCGCGCGCATAAAAACGGAAAACGAAACGATTGAAAACGGTATCGTTTCGCAATTATCACTAGATTTCCGTAACATGTAGAAACTCGACGCGCAATACTCTATGGAAAATGTTGTACGACGACGGGAGTACGGGACATGCGTAGATAATATAGCACATTGTCATTGTATGTCATTTTTATTTGTAAAGGAATTGATTTGATAGTTACAATTTTTTTTTTTATATGTCCATCACATATTGGTATTTAGAAGAGGTTTAAGTCCTAACCTCCTTCCTATACGTGTAGGTACCTATTATATACCCTACAGGACACCATATTGGACCAATCTGAGCTACCGTCTCTGTCGTGTGCAGAAATTGCTCGTATAAATTATGTGTTATATCACTATCAGTGTCGTAAAACGTAGGTACTTGTAGTTAAAAGGAAATAAAAACCGTTAACGCGTTATGAAGCCCAAGTAGGTACGCGAGTCGTGCGTACTTTCAATGGGTACAAACTTTAAGGCAATCTGATGGTTTATTAATTTTTTTCGATTTTGTTTACAGTTTGTTTGGACAACTGGATGGACAGTCTAATATTCGACTATTTCACCATCAAATCCTACGTAGTTGTAGGTCGTGAGGTATGCTATTTGAATATTTTATAACACAAAAATAATAATATTTTAATAAAACAAATGACGTATGTATATTAAAGTCTAAATAGACACGCGACAGCTGTTACTCGTAGAATTAAATTAGTTTATTATTGCATTTTAAAAAAAAATTGTTTTTTTAATCTTAATTTGACTTCTCACATATCACATATATCAACCAATACCAAATTTAAGCGTTGTGCATAACAATTAACAAATGTACCCTTACATATATTATGTTATTTTCGTTTTGTCTGAACACTATAGTATATTATATTATAATGTTATAACATTTAAATATTCAGACATGGTCGATGTTCTGTGAAGACAAACCGTTAAAGAGAATAGGTTAAGATGTTCCCAATGTGTTATGCGTGGGTATGATTCAAAGGCTGTGAGAGATGTTATGGAAATGAATGTAGAAGGGAAAAGAAGAAGAAGTGATTTTGAGGGTGATATGAATATACCTATTTTGAGTGTACAAGATATTTGGTGATCGTGCTTTACGGAGGTGTAGAGCGTGGCCGACCCCATGTATTTGGTCGAAAAAGAAAAAAGTGGTAATTATTATTAATAAATACTTATGGTCAGACTCGGAAAAATTTTAACGATATCTCGACGTTGATGAAAATAGAAGTGCACGTCGTTCGTTATTAATTTGACATAAACTATTGGACCTTTCGATCACTTCTATTCGTCAGAAGCCTTTCGTCGGCTTTCTGTACAAGTGAGTCAATCAGTGTTTTAAACCAAGAAATCCAAGATAGAATTTCACATTTTTTCATTGTCTCTAAATTATGTTAAGTAGATTTGTTATTTATGAAAAATAAGTACCTAATAACAATGTGTATAATAACATTATGTATAAATGTTTAATTTGGTCTATGCCATTATAAACATTGATAAACATGATTATAGATTTTTGTGCTGATAAATCAATACGATACACGATTATAATGCACGGATCAAGATAGCACTGAACCCCCCATATAAAAATATTATCTACGGCACTGGGTTAGACCATACACTTCGAAAAACTTACGCTATACGAAATTGCGCTAGCAGACAAAATTAATAAAAAAATACCATTGTAAAACAATGAATATTTCTACAAAAATTGTTTTGTAAGTAATAGTTGATTTTCAAATTGATATTATCGCTCTCCAACTCCTAAAATAATGTTATTAAACAACTATAGGCTACGCGGTAGACAGCGCAGCAGCTCTATAAACAGCGCCCATGAATCGTTGGATTTTTCTCTCCGTTTGTTCTATTGAAAACGGACTTTTTAACACGCTTGGAAACGTGTGAAACGAAAAGCGTGACGTTTATCGAGTGTAAACAATTTATACTGGCCCTTCTAAAGACGTTACTATATATTATACGTTGTAATGTTGATCGCGTAACCAGTCGAAGAACCGATGATTGATGCCGATAATTTTCTCGTTTACTCTCCGTAATATTTCTGAAAACGTATCGCGTTCACCTTCGCCCGAACAACATTTATTCGAAGCGTACATATTTTTCAAAAACCTACACCAAAATGTACGAAATCGATATCAAAAGCCAATTGGATCAACTTAACGGTACGGTATATCAGTACTTATGTGTGTGTGTGTGTACCATAGCTAACATTTTGTGTCTGCTTATAAACCGCGCGCATAAAAACGGAAAACGAAACGATTGAAAACGGTATCGTTTCGCAATTATCACTAGATTTCCGTAACATGTAGAAACTCGACGCGCAATACTCTATGGAAAATGTTGTACGACGACGGGAGTACGGGACATGCGTAGATAATATAGCACATTGTCATTGTATGTCATTTTTATTTGTAAAGGAATTGATTTGATAGTTACAATTTTTTTTTTTTTATATGTCCCGTCACATATTGGTATTTAGAGAAGGGATTTAAGTCCTAACCCTCCTTCCTATACGTGTAGGTACCTATTATATACCCCTACGGGACACCATATTGGACCAATTCTAGGCTACCGTCTCTGTCGTGTGCAGAAATTGCTCGTATAAATTATGTGTTATTATCACTATTATCAGTGTCGTAAAACGTAGGTACTTGTAGTTAAAAGGAAATAAAAACCGTTAACGCGTTATGAAGCCCAAGTAGGTACGCGAGTCGTGCGTACTTTCAATGGGTACAAACTTTAAGGCAATCTGATGGTTTATTAATTTTTTTCGATTTTGTTTACAGTTTGTTTGGACAACTGGATGGACAGTCTAATATTCGACTATTTCACCATCAAATCCTACGTAGTTGTAGGTCGTGAGGTATGCTATTTGAATATTTTATAACACAAAATAATAATATTTTAATAAAACAAATGACGTATGTATATTAAAGTCTAAATAGACACGCGACAGCTGTTACTCGTAGAATTAAATTAGTTTATTATTGCATTTAAAAAAAAAATTGTTTTTTTAATCTTAATTTGACTTCTCACATATCACATATATCAACCAATACCAAATTTAAGCGTTGTGCATAACAATTAACAAATGTACCCTTACATATATTATGTTATTTTCGTTTTGTCTGAACACTATAGTATATTATATTATAATGTTATAACATTTAAATATTCAGACATGGTCGATGTTCTGTGAAGACAAACCGTTAAAGAGAATAGGTTAAGATGTTCCCAATGTGTTATGCGTGGGTATGATTCAAAGGCTGTGAGAGATGTTATGGAAATGAATGTAGAAGGGAAAAGAAGAAGAAGTGATTTTGAGGGTGATATGAATATACCTATTTTGAGTGTACAAGATATTTGGTGATCGTGCTTTACGGAGGTGTAGAGCGTGGCCGACCCCATGTATTTGGTCGAAAAAGAAAAAAGTGGTAATTATTATTAATAAATACTTATGGTCAGACTCGGAAAAAGTTTAACGATATCTCGACGTTGATGAAAATAGAAGTGCACGTCGTTCGTTATTAATTTGACATAAACTATTGGACCTTTCGATCACTTCTATTCGTCAGAAGCCTTTCGTCGGCTTTCTGTACAAGTGAGTCAATCAGTGTTTTAAACCAAGAAATCCAAGATAGAATTTCACATTTTTTTTCATTGTCTCTAAATTATATTACGACTGTAATTCAACATTTTATAAATTTTTTTTATACCTATTTATATATTTTTTTCTATCGAAACAACAAATTAACAAATAATTGTGATCTTTAAGAACTGAAAATGTAATCAGTCTCAGGTAATAATTTACAACTTATCATGCTATATTTTTGCTTATTCTAACAAGATTTTCTAAGCGATTTTTGGATTTACGATCCCGGAACTACCCTTCCGTAAATAAAAGTATGAAAATAATTAAATAAAAGAGAAGTAGGTACCACTCATCCGATAGTTATAATTCAAACCAACTCCTTTTCTTTTTTTTACTATTTTTTGTACTTTTATTACAATATTAAATTGTGTTCACGTGACAAACTATAAACTTTTAACATGTGCTGACGTTCTTACAAAAAAAAAAATTAAAAGGTCAACACTTCTATGACTCGTGTTTTAGAAACCTGTCACCGACGTTGCAGCGTCGAGCAGCATGAGCCATGCTACTCCATACGACTGTGGTGACCCGCCACTGATCAACTGCAATGCGTTACCGTTAAACAGTTCATCTTCCTTGAACAGTGAGGAGTTACAGTACACCGACGGAGTGTCTGAGTACACCGACGGATTGTCTGAGTACACCGACGGAGTGTCTGAGTATACCGACGTAGCGTGTGAGTACGCCGACGCAGCGTATGAGTACGCCGACGCAGCGTATGAGTACACCGACGGTGTGTCCGAGTACACCGACGGTGTGTCTGAGTACACTGACGGAGTGGGCACTCAGCTGTACGCCTCTGGCGTTACACCGAGTGACTCGACCGAGTACATCGGAACAGGCGCGGGATTTCAGTACACTACCGGTGGGTTGACCGAGTACACCGGAACAGGCGCGGGTTCTTGGTACACTACTACCGGTGGATTGACCGTGTACAATTGGTGCACGTCACTTCCGCGCGTCATCACAAAGAAGAAAAGCAGAGCTATAGACATTATCGATCCGTCGACTGGTGAAAAGGTGCTAGTGTAGAAGAATAATCTCTGACACTAAAGAGACACTTAATACATTATCATATATACATACATATTTAAATATTACAATCATGTTTACATATTTACCTATATTTTGCATTAAATAAAATTTATTAATTACTCTCTCGTATAAAATATTATTTTGTATGTCTTGGACCTGTATGTATCGGTTTCAAGGCATGTTAGATAGACAATTTCCATTACTTCGTACGTGAATGATAAAACCCATGTAATTGAAAATTGCGCGACGAAGACTTAAAATTTATTTGACGTTTTTTTTTTTTACATAAAACACTTAAAATTCGTTATTATTTTTTACAGCATGGGAATTTATTATTCGTGTAAGTATATAGTGTCCAGGGGTGGCTCGTGGTTTGTACGATGGGAAGCGCCTCCTATATACGTTCAGAAAAGTGAAAAAATAATTTTAATTATGTTCATAAATTATAACATAATGTGCGGGATACATAATGCAAACCTTAGACTACGGTCACAGTAGCACACCGACGTCGGTCGTCTAATTATTTTCGTCAGATGTCGGCTGATCTTATCGGCCGATAACCTGGACAGTAGTCGCAGTGCCTCCAACAGTTGTTCACTTTAATTCAGCGAGTGCAGTTTATAGAATGGGTGTTGAGTGTTCCATCATTTTTGTGTTTGGAAACACGTCCCGCTATTAAATATTCACTATTAAAAAAGTGGTAATGTCACACGAATGATATTTGTATGGACAGAAAAAAGTATGAAGAATTCCATGCATTGTATGGCCGACTCCTTTTTAGAGGAAGTTAATTTTTTTGGGTATATGAGAATGAGTGTGGAGTGAGAAGAAAATATGCAATAAGAAGTGAATACATAAGGGGTAGACCACACTATAATCATACGTGTACCTCTCGAAATATGTTGTTGAGTATATTTTACGATAAAATACAATGACAATACTGTTATCGGTTAGAAAGTAACGTTCCATGGCGTAAGATATACGCATCGTCGAATCGACTAACAGTAGACAATAAACGTAAAATAATTGTGTTCGTAAATTCGATTAGTAGTTAGTCAACGCACGCTGTTTATGGTTCTTCGATATTACGTATATAAATAAAGGGTGAGTTTAAATTATAATAATGAAACAAAAATAAAGTAAAAAAAAAACTTGGTAAGTATATTTTTATTAATATCATATGTAATTTATGGGTTTGTTAGGATTAAAAATAGTAGAGGAAGAAATAACGCGTACGCTTGAAGGTATGGATTCGAATGACAGTAAAATTGAGGACATAGAAATCGAACATTTTGAAATGGCTGATCCCGACTATAACTTTAAACGTATTTTTTAGTTATAAAGTTAAAAAACAAACTGAACATAAATCCATATATATATATATATTTTTTTAATATACTTAATGTTATTTTATATTTTGTAATTTTTAATTTGTAAAATTTAAGGAAAACGTCTGTATGTTAAAATAAAAATCGAATATTTTTCTGATCGTATCATAGTGAAACGTGGATGAAAAGCTTATTTAAAAAATTTAATAAAGAAAAGAAAAAAAACTCATTGTGATTTTGACATATTTATGTATATTTTTACCATATTCGTCGATTTTATAAATGATTATATAGTAATATAATGGACTATTTATTATTAAAATTGAGACTGTCGTTCAGTCGTCTCGTCCGTTTCACGACCACCGTATTGCAATAGCTTCGTGCCGTCCGTCATCGCCAATTCAAAAAATAGCTCAGAAGTTATATATGTACATTGATTCGTGCGTATATACACAGGTATGCATATAATATTATATAGACTATGATTAAAAAATATACGACGTCAACCGTGCGCCAAAATCAGTCGTACAAAAATATTTTTCCCGCTTTTTTTTTTTTATTTCAGTTGCGGCCATAGAGTACATCACATAGATCAGTGGTTTCCAAACTTTTTTTCTCATCGCAGCACATTATTATCGGTTATTATAAGTGACGGCACACTCTGCGCACATATTATCTACTTTCCAAATATAAGTCATTTAGGACACTAAAATAATATTATAATAAAAAAAATTCAAGTTGTTGCGGCACACCAGTGTGCCGCGGGCACACCCTTTGGGAAACACTGACATAGATCGTGATTAAAAAATTAAATACGGCAACGACTTTACGTCTTATATCGGTGAATTTCGCGCAGTCATGGAAAAAACAAAAAATTGTTATTCCATGAAATCATGACGTCAGCCGTAATATATTACTCTATGGCGCCAAAATCAGTCGTACAAAAATATTTTTCCCGCTCTTTTATTTCAATTGCGCCACAGAGTATATTACATAGATATTTACTTTCTTACTCGAGCGATAATCCAATAGTACATTATTACCGTTAATTATAATCAATTAATAATATTATAATTAATGATATTACATGAATAATACCGTATAAGCCATGTTCTACGCGTGGCGCCTTAAATGCACGCAAAGAAACATTGTACGTCAGTGGCTGTAATGTTGCGTTCGCGCGCAAAGACGGCAATTCACCGACGGTAATTATTTATTATAATATTTGCACGAGTTTAACAATACGCAGTAGAATTCGTTTTTATTCACACAGTTTTCAATAAAAGTCCTCCGTCATCGTTCGAAAATCGAAAGAGAAAATGAGTGAAAGTTTTTTTTTTATTCAAAATATTTCTTTCTATCGAAATATTGTAAAAAAAAAAAAAGAAGAAAAATCATAACGGTTATACCGGCGAAGAATATTTTGTTATTTTCGGTAGGACGCTCGTAACGTCCATCATTAATTTATATAGGTATACACCAGTCTTGTAAAAGATACTTTTTAAAAAGTATTCAAATACAGATACAGGTACTTGTTTTTAAAAGTATTTAAAATACGTATTTAAATACTTAATAAGAAAAGTATTCGAGTATAAATACAGATACTTAGTAAAAGTATTTACAAATACTTTCAAATATTTTCAAATACTTGTAATTAAATTGTTTTTAACATTCGTTTTACTAATGATCAGATTCTTATTAGAACTAATGGAGTTCGACCTATCGCGACCGGGGATAATACATAAATCGGTCTAATCGGGTTTACCTACATTGACTTGAACGGAAAAACCATCAGTGAACGACGATATCCACGACCAAAATAGTTTGTCAACTTATCATAAATAATTATTACAAAAAATTTTGTTTCATTATTAGTTCATGTCACTAAAAAAGATTTAAAAAACGTATTTGATTTTAAATACAGATACTCTAAAAAAGTATTTAGAATACTACTTACAAATACTCTTATTAAAAGTATTTGAAATACGTATTTGAGTACCATAAATGTATATGAATACTTTTACTCAAATATTTTACAAGACTGGTATAGGTACACTATAAAATAATATTTGAACGGTTCAGTCGGATGGAAAACGAAAAAAGGGCTGCAGTGCCGCGTCACACTACAGCGGTAGTAGCGGCAGTTTCTGGTGATCGTATTATTATTATTTAATATTATATTAAAATAACATAATTATTATATAGTAATTATTGTAATCCATTTTACAAAACGTTTTTATATTATTACATACCAACGCTATTTTCCTAATGTAGGTTATACTCGTATTTTATAAAAACTTTATGAGAATCATACTTATGATATTTAAATATATATTATATAGAAATATTTAATAGAAATATTAATACGTAATAGTGATGATACAAGTAAGAAATATACGCACAACACGAAAAATGTGCAAATTAATGCGTTTTCCTGCGTTTAAACCGCTCGTAGTGTGACGCTAACTTACCGCGCGGTATACCGGGGTAAGCTACCGCGCGGTGCAACCGCTGTGGTGTGACGCGGCCCTTATTCTGCACATCGCCCGCCGGAGAAAACGAGTTCGGCCAAAAATTTGTTTTATATTATTAATAGTTCGTGTAATTGTAATATAATATGTAAACGAAAATCGATTTTGTACATTCCTGGAGGTTTAGGACGTATAAATACACGTACGATTTCTCGAAATGTTTCTAAAATTTTTCTTATAATATTTATTTTACAATATTATTTGATCAATCCGTCATTACTTAGCGATTATTTCGATAAAAATTTTACTTTTATTTCGCGTAGGTTATGTATTTTTGAGTCGGTTGTTATAATCAGCTGCTATGACTTTGGCGATTGACACGAGCGCATATTTATTTAAAATGTGCGTTTAAAAAAAAAAAAAAAAAAAAAATGGTTAATATTACTATTACGGGATAGTTTTTGAATTAACAGAATGAATTTATTGTGTTTTGTATTTGTTGAAATGTTCAAGTGCGAGTATTTTCGAGAAAAAAAAACATTATATTCAACATAATATTTTGTCATTCATTCAGCATATTTTATCAAATTTTCTGTGCTAAATTGCATGCTTATTACACTATTTTTTAGTGTTTTTCAATAGACATCCTCGGTTCAAAGAAAAACGGTACCGAAATGAGCGATTTTATTTTTTATATAATTTAAAGCAAGATAAGTGGAAATAAAGTTTAGCGTGAAAAATGCCTGGAAAAAATATAAAATATTAGGTAGCATATTATTTACGCAAACAACAAATCATATAATTTATTATTCATTAACTAATATAAAACATAAATGCTGAATAACGTGTATGTAGTCGGCAGCGACAAGCTTGCCGTATAAATCGATCAATTCAAAGCCGTATAGAAGCTCTTATCAAATATATTTTATAAAAAAAAAACATTCGTCGTCCATGGGCCGGGTCGCGTTATTCGAAATAACACGCGTATATTATTGGATTTTATTTTCGAGCTGTTTGCAGAAATATAGATTTTTTTTCCGAATTTCTATACAGCAATAAAACGATATAGTGTACTGAATTGTGAACGTACAATACAAAAACACGAATTTGTTGATAACAATGTTATATACCTGTTCTCATGACTTTATTAAAAAAAAAATGAATATTCGGGGGAAAATTGTTTGGGATAAATGGATTGGGAAAACTGTCTCATAACCAGTATTTAGATTCATCACGAGTTATTTAAATATATTTATCAAAGTAAAGGTGTGATTTTTGATCTCGTCTAACAATATGAATATCAAATTTTCTAATATTTACGTACAGATATGAATTTTTTTAGCTAAACAAATTTCTATTCTTAAAAATCGTAATCCGCGATATGTGGTGTTTAGATTTCTAACGAAATAATGTAAGCGAATTTATATATATATATATAAAATATTTAAGAACACGCGTATAAAAATATTATTTGAATACGAATATTCAGAAATACTTTTTTTTTTATACTCCAATACCTTACTGAGACTCTGCGACCACGAGCGTGTATGACATAAGAATATTAGAATGTCTCGCTTTCTCGCGCTACAGCACCGATTCTCCCGGTAAAATAAATATCACATTTCGATCGTATTATAAAAAAAAAATCGTTCGATCATTTTTGTGACATTTTGCAGGGTAAAGTCTTTCATTTTTTTCTGTCAAAGACGACCGGTGACAATCGATCGGGACGGGGATATCTGTGATGACGTTACCGATTTCACCTGCATCAGTCATCGATCGAAGCCGCTACCGCTTTGCTATACCGTATTACCAATACATATTGCGAGATCGCTGGGGGGAGCAAAAAAAATAATATCAGAACAAATAAAAACGGGGAACGCACAATACGACCAGCCGTTTATATATAAATACGCGGAGCCGCGTCGCGATTTTATGGGGAAAAAAGAAAGCCTCTGTATATATATATATATATATATATATACGATCGAAATGCGCGGTTGTATAGACTTTATTGTAAAACTCGCGATTGTAACGATATAACATTGGATATTCGTTAGAATAATATTTATGTTTCGAATCGGTACGTCGACAATATATTATAATGTCGTACACCCGGGGTGGCCTGCAGCAGCAGCGAGACGCTGCGGAGAGAGCAGCTCCGCGAAGAGAATGGAACGCGTTTTTCAGAGCCGAAAATAATAATAAAAAAGGTGTTGTGAATTTCAAGTTGTTGTACGATACGGTGTGTATCGCGTGAATTTATACCGGCCACGATAAATCATAGAGTATAATTGCTTTTCTCCTGCAGCAAAGACGCACGCCGAAAAGGTTTGTCCTATGTGTTTTTCACCTTCCCTCACCCCTGAAATTCAAAATTTACACGTTTCTTCAGAAAAACGAATTTCTTTCTTTTTTTTTTTGAAATTCTTCCGACATTTTTCCCAATGAATATGTGATTTTTTTATTTTGAAAAAAAAAGTGAAGATCGCGAACCCATGTATTTTGGCCGATGGAATGAGTAGTGGAATAGTGGGCTGGACTCTTCCCAGTCCGCCTCTGCTGACAGTTTATTCATTTATTGCGATTGTCTGATTTTCCGTGCAGCGGCATAATAAGAAATTGACTGGTGTCAACTAAATGTGTAGATAAGAATTTTTACCGCAATAAATTCCACGCGTCCCTCTCAGAATTCGACAACGTAATAAAACGCCATAAAAATCGCTTTATAACACGCGGCTCATTACGTTTCGTATTTCGTACTCACGAACGAGTTTTCGAATAGTTCTGTTTTTTTATAAGTTCAGACACACTTTCCGGTCAAAATAATCTCAAAAAAGAATTGTGGGACTTTATTTGCAATTAAAATTGCATGAATAAATTGTTAAACACTGCAGCGATGATAGAATATTAAAAAAGTATTTTCAAAATCGTATCTATTAATATTATACGGGTTATTGAGTTTCTCTTTTCTGAAAAATTACCGAGAAAAAATTGACTTTTCTACAGTTCTGTAGAAGCGGATCAACATAAGTGGGAGGACAGAAGCAGTGTCGTCATTTCAAGTTTTGAAAGAGGAGGTGGGAGGGTATCGAAATCGTGAACTGTCCATGTAATTGAAAAATAAGCAAAAAAAAAAAGTCTTTTTTTTTTAAAAATAAAAGGCCCTAACAACGGCCCTATTAACCTTGACGGGGAACTATATTTTTTATAAGTGACGTTTAGATTTATACCGAATGTTTAAACTTTAGAAAAACAAAATTAGTTCTCATAAAGAAAAACAACGGTTTAAAGTTATTTTTTTTAAAAAAAAAAACATAACAATTTCAAATTATAAAAAAAAAAATTAGATTTTTAAACAGGGGCGAATAATTTTAAACAAAATAAGTGGTGGTGGCAGTGGCGGCGTTTAGGGGGGGGGCCATAGGGGCCATGGTCCCCCTAGACCTTTTGAACTGTACGCGTAAATACATTTTTTCCAATTTTTTCTAAAAGTATATTATAACAGGACACGATATGACACTACGGACACGGTAAATACGCCTTTACAAAATATCGTTTGACAGCACTGATGTCTGATAACACAATGATATTAAATGTGGCTGTTTCTACTGTATGTGTTTTAAAATATTGCCCCCCCCCCACCTTAAGCAAAGAACTAAATCCTCCACTGGGGGGTGGAGATGGAATATGCTAAGTAAAAGAAGTGGGTCATGGCATATCGATCACTGTCTTTATAGTTCATATATATATATATATACATATGTGTATAAAGTTCAAGCAGATGCGCTATGGTTGGCGATAAATATACTCGTATATATATATATATATTATATTAGAAATATATATTATTTAGAAGAAAAAAAACACAAAAATAACTACTGAAATCGCGCGAGAATTTCGGTATTTTAATAATAAAATTCGTCGTTATACGTCAATAATAATCAATGCGTACGAAAAAAATAATTCCAAAAAAAATTATCGTCCCTGGAGGCTGGAGCGTTCGACGGGTTAACTCGCGTATAATCGTTCGACGATCGTGCGCGGGGGTAGAAAGCGATATCGTGTTACTCGTGTGCGCTGCTCTCGGATTACAAAGACGCGCCGCCAAGCAAACCGCGGACGTCGATATAATAATATATTATTATATAACGATGAATATAATAATATAATAATAATAATATAAAGGCGGCGGACCGATTTAATTGTATTCGCGGGGCTTAAATCGTGTATTTCAATTATGAGCAGCGCACTGCGCAGTAATATAATATTATATAGCGCGTGTGTCGTACAACAGGTGTCAGTGCACGTCGTATTATATTATTCATTCGCTATTATATTCGCGCTTACAATGCACGTCACGGTGTAAGAACGGGATTGCAGAGCCGTAGCAAGGGGGGCTAAAGGTGCCTGCGCCCCGACAGCAAAATCTTAAAGGGCGTAAAATTTAAGAAATTAAAAAATTAATATGAGTACCTACAGTATAAGAATATAATATAATGATATTATTTTCAACGATAATTTATTCACATTAAAAATATATATATTTAAAAAAAAAAAATGTATACTCTATTAGTTCTGTGTTGAAACCAAAAGGGTGAAATCTCGAGTTTTGCCTCGGGCGCAATATTCAGTCTTTACGGTCCTGCGGGGTCGAAAAAAGATTCGTTTTATTATATAATATTCATCGTATGTATATTGTACCTATAGGTATACGATAAAATGCAATAAATACAGCGGATCCGATCGTGTATTCGGATATAAATATAATGTATACACGATCCAAATAAAACGCAACCCAGAAAAAAAAACAATTTTTTTTTATTAAAAAAACATTTGAAAATGAGGAAAACTTTTGATATTATAGAGAACATGTTTACCCCATGCCCACAAATTTTCAATAAGTACTCGAAATGAGCGTCGTGATTGTCCGCGCACGCTTTTGCTCGCTTCCACTGTGTTCCGCGCGACTCTGCAACATACCCGGCGTGATCTCTGCGATGATTTGCTTGACGTTCACCTTCAGATTATTTATAGTGGCTGATTGGTTTACGTACGCCCGGTCCTTAATGTAACCCTGTAAGAAAAAAATCAAAGGGACTCAAGTCCGAGGAGCGTGGAGGCCATAAACCATCAGAGATCAAACGAATATAAGCTTTTTAAATAAAAACTCTTTTTTCCCGATTTAACGGCGTATCGTTTTTCGTTAACAACAAAACTACAAGAACGTTTTGTGACACGTGCAAGTAACGAACTGTTGGTTCTATTGTTGTCTTGCCGGATATCTTCCTCATCAAGTGCATTATTATTGTAACTATATTTTGTCGCCTTTTTATCAGCTAGGAGGTGATAAAGTTTGAGTTGCGTTCTAATTGGATCGCCCGTTATATAAATCCAACACCCCAGTGCAATACGTCCGAATTTACACAGTTTTGCAGGAGACATATTTTTTTTCGTAGGAGATATATTTAAAAAACTGTCCGAGTATTAATTTTTTCGGTTGATATATGTATACACATTTAATATAACGTATATACATATGAATTAGAAAATTTTAATTAATCACTTTAATATAAACGTATGGTAATAATTACCGTAATACTTTTAATTTATATTATTCATTTTTAATAATGAGGGTGGTCATTTGGGATAGGCAGAGTGTCCGGTCGCGCCCCTTACTTTTAATGTAGTCTCAATTATTGGCCTGCTTTGGTAATGATACTTACCAGATGTTGAAAAATAAGAAGTCAACAATACGAATCTAGAAAATAAGCTGTAAATGTATTTGCTAAACATTAAAATCGCCGGTGTCGGCTTATTTAAAATATAATTTATTTTCAGAGTTTTGTGATTGAACAAAGTTTTAAATGTAAAATGTGAATTTTTCTTTTTTTTTTTTTGCCGTCATCTTCCAGCTTTTTATGCATTACTAATCGGTTTTCACAGGTATAATCAATTATTTATTATTTTTCAGTTTATAAATTGGCTATTATTACTGTTTGCGTTGATTGCGATTCGTGACTTATGGAAAAATAATTAAAAGCAGAATAATGTACACGAGTGCCTACATCTATTTTTATATGGTCTGCTTGATACTTCGGAAATTCGATAGTTTTTCTCGAATTCAGTCGAACATTACGTCTCTCCGGGTCTTGAAAAATCTTACGTCTATTCATAAATACCGTATAAAACAATACGAGTACAATGCGAAACAGTGACGTATCCAAGTCCGGAGCCCACCCCCCCCCGCGAAATTTTTCGTTCTTATATTGATATTATTAACACTTTTTTTTCCAATATTTTTTAAATAGACTCCTTCCCCCAAAATAAAATGCTGGCTAAGCGCCTGATGCGGAAAGAGTTTTATACGTAATGTAAAACATTTTTATTTCGAAAGTTCCTTGGAACGCCCGGAATAGAAAACAAAAAAAAAAAAAATCCCGACGGACTTACTACAATTTATAATAATTAATGACGCGGAGAGGAGGGTCGCGGAACCGATTGTCATCGCGAATCACGATGATTTCTGTGTGTACACGGCGCAAACAACTACTGTGTACAAATTATATTAATAACGAAAATGACTTTCGGATGAATAATGAATAAGCTCGTTCCGGTCGTCGCACGTGTTGGATTAACAACAACGAGCAGCTCGTTTCTCGAAAACTAATGAAACAACAGACGATTTGATTTTTTTTTTTACGTGGTGGTTTATTGTCAGGAGTGCGACGATGACGACCGACGTTTTCAAAAGGACCGCGAAACCGATCCTAGTGTTGTGCCAGGTTTTCGGTTTGATCGACATTTGTTACACGTTCGAACCGACCGGGCTGTCGGTCCGGTACACGAATTCGACGTGTTTTAAATTCCTCGAGTTGACGCGGACGATCGCGCTGCTGACGTGCACCTACGCGGCGTATAAAAGCGAATTTTATTACTCGCAAAAACTAGACTTGCTGAAATTTTGGGTGCCCGTGATCATAGCGAGGATGTCGGAAATATGGATGATAAAGTACGGAGACACGATAACATAACCATAGATCTAAATATATATATATATTGATGTGCTATTCACATATTGAAAGCGCGCGGGGTAGCGGTCCATTTTAAAGAACAGAGAAGTCACTGATATTTCAACGGTTCTCTTTCTTGCGCATGGGGTGTATTTTTAGGGTATTGTAATGAAATATTATCGTATTTATTATCTACGGAAATTATACATGGCGATAATGGTTATTTAAAAATTTTGATATTATATTACATGAAATATAACATGTAACATTGCCGAAGTTTTCCCCGACGATTGGAAAAATCTGAATTGATTTTACTACTTATATACTTGCTCAATTACATCAATCCCGCCCGTACAAGAGTTCTTATTCGCTATTTTTATGTTTATCATATATAATTGTATTAGCAAACCGTTGCGTTTTAGGCATGCCAGAAACAGTGACTTATTTGTAATGGAACAAAGAATACCCTCCGTATATAATTCTTATAAAACGACCGGAAGATATAGGATGTAATTTTCCGTTCATATATTTATTACTTATGAATATAACGCCAAGTTCGATCAGATTCTTTGGTTCTTAAACGCATTTCGTCGGTGTATATACAATATAATACGCGTATTTTAAATATGAATAAATAACATTTTGGTAAAAAAACAAAAAGAATTCTAATATCGTTGTAGTATATATACATTTTTTTCGTGTGTCTTCTTCCGGCAGGTTCGTCAACGGCATCGTTGAATTCGACCGGAAATTCACGTCGCTGCGTCTGCCCGCCGGGCAGCAGCAGCAGCAGCAGCAGCCGTGCAAAGAGTCGCGGTGGAGCGCGACGATTTTCGTTCTGTTCGCCTACTGGACCGGCCTGAAGGTTTACTGTTTATTTCTGTGGCCGCCAAAGCTGGTGAACGTCACCGTGGCCGTGTGCTATTTGTTCATGGCGCCGTCCATAATGGAAATAACCGTGACGATCACCGCGTGCTTTTTCCTCTTTGCTCTGGAGCGCCGTTTCCAAGCGTTGAACGACATCGTGTGGACGGGTCTGCCGGCCGGACTGGTCGCCGTGCCCGCGGGCCAATGGACGCAAACGAAAATAGCCGAGACGCTGGAGGGCGTGCGGTTGCTGCACGCCGAACTGTCGGAACTGTTGAAAACGTTCGGTCTGGGCTACGGCCCGTTGCTTTTGGGCTTCTTCGTGTTCAGTTTCGTTCGCATTCTCTACTACTGTCTGTTCAGTATAAAAATAGCTTTTTCGTTGCCCGGACTGAGTTTCACCGGGAATTTCCTAAGGAATCTGCCGCTGTACGTTGTAAACGTCCAAAACATGGTTTTCATGACGTCCATCATCGTTTTGTCGTCCCGTATAACGGACAAGGTATACAACCTAACCTTTTTTTTTTCATGTTGCTAATCGATGTACAAAACAGATTTGTTTCGTCGTGGTACACGCGTCACATTATTATCGTACGGTACACGATAATTGCACAGATTAGGTGAGTACGGATGGATCACTCGGCCCGAGAACGAGAGAATTGCAAATACGCGCTCTTCTGATTGGTCTCCTTCCGAATCAGTGTAGGCGCACACGACGGTATAAATTATTGTGCTGATAATATATAATATTATTGTACAATTTCTGTATTGTCATAATAATGGTAATCACATGCCCCGGTAACAAACGGTACACACGAGCGTCAAACCAGAATTCACAATTCGTTTTATGTAAACAACACAAACAGCGGTTATCTAACGAGAGTAACGTTTAAATTTTAGGTAAATATATTTCGCCATCATGTGGTTACACTGATTTGGAGATTTTTTCGAATGACGTCATTTTTTTTTACATCGCGAGTGATCCATCTGTATTCATCTAATCTGTGATAATTGTATACGGAACGCATGTAAGAAATTCCCGAGGAATCGCCGACAGTCGCCTACAGGGAATTCGACCTAGAAATCTCCGTTTCGTTCCTATACCGATTTCCAAAATGTGTCCGCCACCAACGCATATTCTATTGTAATTCCAAATGAAACTCCTACCGACGTTCTCCTATCGCGTGGACAAATCCGGGGAATTGGAAAAACTGCTCCTTAAGAACTCTACGTTAAACAAATAGTTTGTTTTTTGCAGTGGCGCATCTGGGGAAAGGTTTCTTTGAGGGGACGGATGTCAGATGAATATTTACTAATCGAATTCGGCCTCTTTTTAAGCTTCAAACGTTTGAAAAGAGAAGAAAGAAAAATCACAAGACCACGAGTATCATACGAGATAATGACATTGTAATATATACATTATAGTACTGTTGAGAATTAACGGGCACGAACCTCGTAAAAATTTTACATTTTTAAAATCTAAAATAATTCGTTATACATAGCATACATATATAATTAAAAACGGTCCGGTCCACTTCGGTCCAATTGTTAAATTTAATAGTCGTTTATTTATTTTTTTTGCAAATTATTTTTAAAACATTTTTACTGTCGATGGAATGAACAGAAACACAATTAATTTCTTTAAATTTTTAAGTATAAAAATAATGACCGAAATATTATTGATCTAAAGAAAGGACGGGCGATTACAAAAATATGAATACCGAACTGCGCGATGAATTTTCAAATTTATTTGTGTGAACGATCTTAGAAAATAGTAGACCGCGCCTTTCGGTAGGTATAATTATTTTATATTAAACGTTTGTGCATATGAGATAAATTTCTTTTTTATTTTCTATAATATTTACCCCATCTTTGCCCCAAATGTAAAATATGTCAGTAAAAAAAAAGAAATTGGTAAGTAAAAAAAAAAAAGGAAATGGAAAAATATCCTTTTTTTAAATTGGTGACCAACAGTACTCCTGGCCTTAGATACGCCACTCGTCCTTTTATTTACACCAATACAAAATTTAATTAATAATAAGAATAACAAAGCTAATAATAATATATACATTATTATTTATTATACTCGTATACGTCTGATTTTCTCAAAAACGATTGACAATAGTGTTCGCATTTGCCATTTTTTCGTTAATTTGTATTGATCTGAAAACTATGATCAGAAGAAAATGTACACAGTACGTACACAAATGGCGTTAAAAATTCGTACAAAAGCTCAAAATATCCTCTCTGATTTTACCATACGCCGATATACTTTAATAAGGATAATTATGCGTTACTCCACAGACAAATATTTCTTTTTTTTTTTTTTCCAGAAAAAGAAGATCGTGTCGTATTTCCGATTATGCCGTATTTCGATTTTACCGAACGTAATAAAATCACAAGTAAAAATCGTAATACTTATTCGTAAAAATTAGCATTATTGTACCGATATAATAATTGTACGTAATATTTTATTATAATATCACGGTAAATATTCAGATAAATGTCAAGATTTTTGATGACGATGAGGTGAACAGGGCTAGACACAAACATTTTAATAATACGTTATTAATTTTAACATAGGCGTGTCCAGACCTCCATGGCTGGGGAGGCCAGTTATAAAATTTAAATTTTTTTACTTACTACAACGATCTATATTCTATATCTATATTTGTGACTTTTTTGTTGTTGTATGGCAATTATATAGCACCTGGAATATTTTCACCCTGCAAAATTAAAGATTATCTTGATCTTAAAATTGGTTTCCTATGCTATTACAATTAATAAATAAGGCCAATCAACTAATGTGCTACTTATTAGTTATTTTTTATAAATATTTTATATATATAGTTTCAACCACGATAGATTATAAGCCAAGAGGCCAAGAATTAAGTCACTGGGGAGGCCGGTGCCCACCCTGCCTCCCCCGTAGACACGCCTATGAATTTTAACAATATTTGTAAATCGCAATTGGACGGCTCGAAAGTGATTTGAATATTAAAAAAAAAAAAATCAATATAATTATTATTTCCTTTATACACTCTAGAGTTCTATTAATTTGTGCCTAAAATAACAAACTAAATACGTCGTCATTATAATTCTAAATTTATTTAAATGGAATTATCTCGCACTAGTATTAGAAAAATAATCGCTATTTAATAACATTACACCCTTAAGCGTCTATTATATGAATGAAATATTTATGTATTCAATATTCATCTGTTATAGGTGAAAATGTTTATGAACCAAATATCGTTTTTCGAAACCAATGAAATCACTGCTTATGGATTTTTCAATATCAATTCGAACCTACTTATATCGGTAAGTGGTAGATATTGTAGATTTTGCGCAAAATTCGAAATCTCCGTTTACGTTTACAGCTGCTTGTATTACTAATCACTGGATTCGCAACATTGCTACAGATGAGAGACCACCAAATTCTTTTGCGATTAGTCAACAATTCAACGTCCACCGCAGAGAGTTCATTCCATAACATAAAAGTTACATAGGTGTCTATATACACATATAACTTTATATCGGGGCCAATGATGTTAAATTTAGTAAAGAATGTGTAGAATATCTATTTTGTTAACAGTTTATTATTAATATGTTTTTCTGTTTGACTTATCGACGTATTGGGAACGTTTCGAAATCTTTCGCATGTATATATATTATAAATAGTTTCTGTTCTTTCCCCCAAAAGCATTAACTGGTGTTGTACTTTTAAGATCGGCTATCATCAACTTTATATTTTTTTTTCATCCTGCCTAAAGAATACGAAATGTGTTTTAGTCATTTAAAATTTTTCTACAAACTAAAAACGGATTTTTTTCCCGATCACAATACATACTCGTATTATATTACTGCGTATATTGCATTTCGAAATTCACTTAAATATCCTACAAACTACACAATCTGCACGTTTGAATAAATATAATATTTATGAAATTATAAAGTTGTTATTGTTTCAGTTATTTGTTTAAATATCAATATAATTTCACGTTTATCGTATCACAGGCGTACCATACGGTAATAGAATATTATTTTTATAATAATTTTCGTTTTACGTTAGAATTCGGAACATGTTTTTAATACAAAAAAGCGCAAAAGTTTTCATTAAAACTTCAATTATTTATTTAAAAAAAAAAAAAAAAAAACGTAACAATAAATAAAACGAATAAAAAAACTAAAATAATTCACGAACAAACACGGTTAGGTCCGATTATTATTATACGCCGCGTGACGCGCTTAAGTCGATAAGTTTTGTTAAATTACGTTTGAATAAATAATAGTCCGACCGTTCCGGTCGTGGCCAATGTATTTTAATATTTTCTCTGTAAAAGACATTATAATTTCGTTTCAACGCGTATTTATAGGTATAGTTCAGTTCGAAACCGTTTTACGGAAATAACGATTGTTTTTAAAACAATTCTAAGTCCCGTCCTGACCCTGGACACGTATCGGTTTAATAAACATTTCTTAAATCGCGTTGGATTCGACGAGCACGTCGGTCCAGTACACGGACACAATGCGTATTTCAAGTTTCTCGAAGCCACGCGGATGTCCGCGTTGCTGATGTGCACGTACTTGTTGTATGAACGAGAAACTCTTTACTCGCAAAAGATTCCGTTGACAATATTTTGGACCGCTATAATTACGACGAAGATGTAGGACAATGTATGGATGATCGGTGCGGTAAGTAAAACCCAAGGCTATGGGCATTAACGAGTTAAGAGTTAAAATTAAGTTAATTTTAGTTAAGTTAAATAACGCGTTATTATTTTTTTTTTCAAATTAACTTTTAACACGAAAAGTTACTTTTTTTTAGAAAACATTAACGTGTTGATTTCGTGTTAAATTTTTACAAAAGTATCCAAATCAAGTTTAATTTTATCCGAAGAACAATGTACGTTTTTGAACGATTTTGAATATATTAATTTTTTTTTTATCTTGTATATAATATAATAATGTCTTATAAATACGCCATTTAAAATTTGTTTTAATTGTTTTAGGTAGGTATCTTACCAGTTTCTCATTTTTTTGTTGATAATTAGAAAATTTTAACTTTTAACTAAGTATTAAGTTACATTTTTTTCAAAGTCGACTTTTATCTTATATTATAAAGTTAACAAAAAATATTGGTGAACTTTAAACTTAATTATTTTAAATTAACGAGTTTAAAAAAATTGTCAACTTGCCCAGCATCGAGTCTAAAACTATACCGGTTAGAATGTACACCGCGGTACCAAATTGTTGACTTTATCGTTTATGTTTCATTTATTATAATTTCCAATAGACTGATCAACGGCAACACGGAATTCGACCGAAAACTCACGGTCGTGTCGGTTCGCCAACTGTCGTCCAGTAAGAATCATTGGAAATCGATCGTTGCCGTTTCTGTCTCGGACTATGGTCGGGTTGACGGATTCTGGACGTGTAAATGCATCCGCCCAAGAACGTGTATGTGAACTGGTTGATTTTTTAATTTTCGTCCATTCCCGCTGTGATAGATACTCGTATAACGACGCAGTATATTGACGTCGTGGCATTTTCCCAAAATCTTGGAATATCGATTTGGTATGTTAAACGTTAAACGATATCATTTGTGAGCGAATCAGTGAGGTTGTATTCCTATATAATATATAGTTGGACCTAATGATCAAATATAAATCAAAAACTGTTTATCAAAACTCAATTATTATTAGATTTTATGTGTAATTCAAAATCTGTGTTTGCATTTACTTACAAATACTGGCATTACTAATCACCGGATTTTCAATGCTATGTTACAGATGAAAAATCATCCAATTCTTTTGCGAATCGCTAACGATTCTATGCGCATGACAAATAATACGTTTAAGTACATGTCACAAATAAAATCTCGATCAATGGTGATATAACGTATAAATATCTCTGTGAAAAAACGTATATAATTATAGTGGTTTTGAATGTAGTGATTTAGAAAAGTTTGAGAAATACTGGTGAAGACATATGTGTTTTTTATAAGTCACATGCACTCGATAATTTACATATTTTGTTTTTGTATATGGCGTGGTTATATTTTAACATAATATATTATTGTACGACAGAGTATAATACCGAGTTATTTTTTTATGATATTACGCATTGCCTGTACGCGTGTTATTGCAGAAAACAGAGATTGTGTCGTATTTTCGTCTATGCCGGATTTCAAATTTGCCCGCAGTAATAAAATTACAATTTACAAGTAATTATATTTGTATTATAAATTATTATTAATTATATATATTTATAATAATATAATATATATATATATATATTTTCTTGTGTTTATCCATATAAATGTAATTGTTAACAGATCGATTTAAGTGAATAAAAAATAAAAATTCCTTTGCAATAATATAGAATAGATGTAAAAAACAAATGCAAATTTGTTTCCAAATTACTATCAGATTACAGTACGTTTATTTTTTGTATATTTTAGTATATTTTCAGTCGCAAATATATTTACACACGTTTAAGACGTAACAGAGGTGCAGGAGACGGAGACCACTGCTCGTGGTCGTTACTGAACTGAATCGTGTTAAAATTGTTTATAAAAATTCAATAACCATAAACAAATATGAGGTCAATTTTATTAATAAATAAAAAAAAACAATCAAGCCTATCAAATTTATTGACGGCATAATAACCATTGAATAAATAATAACTACACAATACGTTATTACAATACTCGTTCTTGTTGATTCATTTAGGGGTATAACAATTATATCATAAAATAATATTTTGTTCGTAACAAACAATTTTTTTTTTCCTTTTCACTTTAATTCTATATTACATACTGGAAAATATGTCGACCGTTTTCATAAATGCTCTGAAACCTGTTTTATTAGTTTGCAAGATTTCAGGTTTGATGGATTTTTGTAACACGTTCGATCAAACTACAGGATTTTCAGTTATATGCGTAAACTCGGTATACAATAAATTACTCGAAATTACACGAACCATCTTTTTACTGTCGTACACCTACCTTACTTTGAATTCTAAATCATTCCCTTGGCAAAAATTACAAATACTAAACTTTTGGTTCTCTATACTGACACTAAGAATATCAGATAAATGGATAATGAAGTAAGTATACACTGGATTAAATAATAAAAATTTAAAAAAAATTATTTGTATAATGTTTATATCTAATTTCATCGTATAGTCACATTATATTATATGAAAGATATATGTATATATGGGATTTGACATTTTTTTCTGTCACTTAAAATTGTCATTATTAATTTAATTTTTAAAAACCTGGGTGTCAGGAGATCCCCGGCAGCAGAAATGAAATTTCAAAGTGCTGTATTACTGAACTCGATGTTATAGAAATTGCGTAATTTAAGATATGTTAAATCAAAGATTTTGATATTAAAATAATATTGTTTTATTTTAAAAAAAGAACGCTAGAGTAAAATAAAAACCAGATCTTGTGTTTGGTTTCGGTAATAGTATTTAATTAGTAGTCATCTATCAACCAATACACATAAACAGATTATAAAATAATGAAATTTTTATTTGTCATTTATGATTTTTTAAATTATTTAATTTTAAAAAAGGTTCAATATGCTTATGACATATTGAATTATAATATATAATAATATCATTGAGAAGTGGGGGGAGGCCGTACTCTCGTATACAAAGATCCACACAAAAGAGAATGCGAGGATAAGCATGACATGCAGTGCTTCCACTTGTATATTTATACTATAATTATATTGAATTTCATCTGCTCACTCGTTTCACGTGTTAACTCTCCATATAAGGCGAGCATATAAAGAAAGTTTCGTTTCAAAAATAACGTAACTACAAAACGTGTAATAGTGTAATTATTTTTAAGGTTGATCAATGGCATTTTAAATTTCGATCATCAACTCGCGTTACATCCACGGTTCTCTTTGGTCCAGCAGCCTTCACCGAGCAAAAATTACCTGAATAAAACGTTTACGTTTTTGTCGCTGTACTGGATTTCAGTGAAAATAATGTCTTCATACGTACTGACGACCTCCAGCATAAACACATTTATCGGGCGTTGTTTGTTCGATCCGCCGTTCGTCATTCAAATTACGGTCATGTTCATCGCGTGGTTTTTCATGGAAAATTTAAAATGTCGTTTCCGAACGCTGAACGACATCATATGGAAACGTCTTCCCACCGGACTGGTCGCCGTGCCCGGCGAATGGACGCATTCCGAAATAGCCGTGGCGTTAGAAAGCGTACGGTTATTGCACGCGCATTTGTCGGAACTTTTGGACCTGTTCAATTCTAGTGTCGGCCTCTTGCTTTTGGGTTTCTTCGTGTTCAGTTTCGCCGATCTTCTACTTTTGTTCTTTTTCAGTGTCCACATCAACTTGTCGTCGACTGAAATGAGTGATGCCGAAAATGTCTTGATGAAAATTCCACCGTACATTGTTAAGGCACAGCACGTGATTTGTATGATGACGGTGATTGTCGCCGCCTCGCGAATAAAAGACGAGGTAATAAGACATTCAATATGTAAATGTGCTATGTACAACCAACGTTCCTGGAAAAAAAGAAAGACAATCGAAATTATTATTTTAGTACATATTATGAAATACAACCAATATGCAATTATTTTCGTCCCTCGTGTTTTCGGAAACATAAACCTACAATGATTTGTACAGTTTTTCTTTTTCAAATAAATGCAATTTATGGACACCTATCGTTTCTAAGGGGTCATCTGCGTAGAAGGCAATATTGAATGCAGTATGCACGACTCGAATTTGAGCGTGTGAAAAGTTTTGAAAATGTTTGGCTTTTTATATTATGACGGGATATTACAATAACACAATGATGTATTTTTTTATAGTTGACTTTTGATTTGTCCGTGAACACTGTTCGGTGTTTAGATTATCTAACATGCGTTACTTTCCGGCAGTGTTTCGTATGTCCAATATAATTTATAGTGGTTTTGAATGTAGTGATTAAGAAAAGTTTGAGAAATACTGGTGAAATCGTATGTGTTTTTTTATATGAATCACATGCGCCCGATAATTTACGTATTTTGTATATGACGTGGTTATATTTGAACATAATAAATTATTGTACGACTGAATATAATTCCTAGCTATATTTTTACGATATAACGTATTGATTGTACATGATTGTGATTGCAGAAAACGAAGATCGTGTCGTATTTTCGTCGATGTCGGATTTCAAATTTGCCCGTAGTGATAAAATTACAAGTAATTATATTTTTACTATAAATTATTATATATATATATATTTAATACATAATTGTCTTGTGCTTATCCACATAAATGTAATTGTTAATAGATTGATTTAAATGAATAAAAAAATCAAATTCCTTCGCAATAATATAGAATAGATGCATAAAATAAATCCAAATTTGTTTTCAAATTGGTAACGGACTACAGTATGTTTATTTTTGGTTGTCTTATTACAATTTTTCAGTCAAAAATATATTTATACACGTTTAAGACGTAATAGAGGTGCAAGATAATTTAAATCACTCTGAAAGCAATTTCTTTGCTATTGTTTTTTAAACTTTATGCTTTTACATTCTTATTCTCATAAATGTCTGTATACAATATAGTCTCGTTCGTTTGATTCATTTTATTCCATCGTTGTATTTTTCTTCTTAACCTAATACCCGATGAATCGTTCAGTCAAAACCGGCAGTAAACAATCAAATTTTATACAATATCTCTCGTATATTATTTTTATACTTACAAATTCAAAATAATTATTTGGTGCTTTCGAACGTCTTAAGATATTCTGGCGATTCCACCGGTACGTAATAAAGTCATATGATATTTATTTTCTTCTATACCTACCTAACCGTTTTTTTTTCATTGAAAAAATTTAATTGATTAATGCAATATGAAATACTACTTCGTGTCTTCATACTTTTATATTTTATACATATAAAATCCAATGCTAGGCATTTTAACGAGTTAATAAGTTAAAGTTAATTTTAACCGTTTAACTTTTTACCAACTTATTTTTAATAGCATGAACACGATACGAAACAAGTAACTGTGCATACAATTTTTTTCAATTAATTTTGAAGTAATAAATGTTCATTTCGAGTTGTCACTGTTGTCAATATAGGCGAATAAAAACAACAAATTGTTGTCGTTTTTTCTATCTTGTTGAATTCCCGAATACATATAAATAAAACGCGAATACCAATAATTGAACATGAATTATTTAAATATAATTCGAAGAAAATATTTCATGGCAGACAATAAAGAATACATTATTTCATATTTGTCCTTTGTTTTCGTGTATATAATTTTCTCCTTTAAACAATAAAATATTACGAAAATACTAAATATGTTTGACAGGTTTTTAACGTCAATAATAAAGGTTTATAGCGATATAATAATACCCGTTTTAATATAAATAATAGTATTATCGTGCTCGACAATAAACCCTTTCCCGAGAAAAAAAACCGTTATAATTTCCTTAAAAATCGACGAAAATGTACGAAACATAATACCGTGTGAAAAACGATGGTTCACTGAAAAGCTGCGTATAAAAACGGTAGCACTGCCTCGATCATGAAGCCATAAAGTCATTTGGACTTCGCAAACAGTACGGTTCGCGTTTGCATTGGTTTCCTCGACTTGTTCGGCCTCTCGTTCGTGCAATCGAGTTTGCGTGCTACCGCGGTGAGATGGCGTTTTCATCTCTAACGCGTTATCGAGTGTAACCGACACACTGTTTCCATCCATCCAGAAAATCGTCCTATTAGTAATAGTTTATTCAATTATTATAATATTATAAACACAAGAAAAGTACATCCAGGTTAAGAAAATGGTTGTTTGGAAGTTGGAGCGGTTACCAGTTTAAAAGCGTACAAAGGCGAAAGTTCACTAACTATATACGGTTATATTTGAAAGGGAAGTATTCAGAAAATACATGGTCCATATAAAATACAGGAGAACAGAAAATACGGAAAAATAAGATATTGTGAAAATTTTATGAAAGTCCGTCTATTTTGGTAGAATATTATTATTTTTTATTTTATTATTTAACATTACGAATATTTTACCAAGAATCTATTCAACTGCGAGGACGCGCGTGGCGTAAGGTTGGATTGCTGATGAAAACGGTATTATTGAGAGGGCCCCGCGAGGAACAAGGCCACTAAGACGGCCGAGATGAATGTGGTAAGACAACGTGAATGGGAAGACGTAGAAAAAATAAAAACGAAAAGAGGACAGATAGAAAGTATCATTGGAAAGATAAAACTAAGGACAAATATGTTGATCGGGATGGTCTTAATGCTCGAAGCCTTACGAAAGAGTAATGATACACACATTGTAGTATATTCGACAATATTACGAATTAAAAAAATTCTTATTAAAAACATTTAATTAATGACATCATACATATAACCAATAAAAGTAATTACTGAAAATTAGAAATTCCAAAAATCAAAAAAAAAAAATACCTACAGCGATAATTCCATATGAATGATAGATATTAATTTCTATTCTTATCAATTTTCAACTACACAGAGTTACTAAAAATGATTACTATCAGTTTTGAATTTTTCTATTTTTTTTCTTTTCTATTATAACATGAGTTTAAAAAAAAATTATTTACTTGCCCACCATTGCTTATTATACACTTTTCTATAAAACTGTACAGATGAAAATGTTTATGAATCAAATATCGGATTTCGAGTCGTATGAAATAACTGCTTACGGATTTTTTAACATCAACTTGAATCTAGTTATATCAGTAAGTGTATTATTTATAATATAATATATTGGGCTGACCTGCTCTAATCTTAATTACTACAAATTAAAAAAACTGTTAATTTTATCGTGAAATCTATTCTGATAATTATTTCTAATAGTTTTTTTTTTTTTAATTACCGAAAGTATCCTGTACAACGAATTGAAAACGACATATACAAAAAAATACAAAACACGGAATTTCGTGTATTTTATTTATTAGCAATTTTATTATTATCAATTTAAAACCAATTTTTAATGGTGTGGCATTCGGCTGATAAATACGCATTTATCGCTGAATTATATACCACATATTATATATTTTATTGTGTGATGCTCTTAAACATAAATCTTAGATAAATCACGGAACAATATAGTTTCATCGTTTTGTAATATTATTATCAGAGTTTCCTCGTATTATTAGGAATATATCTAATTCGAAATAAAAATTTTATTTTACAGATACTTATATTATTAATTTACGGATATGCAACAATGTTACAAATGAGAGAACACCCAAGTCTGTTGCGAATGATCAAATATTTCCAGATTGACGATGATTAACGGATAGCAATGTATTATAGTTACACGTAGTGAAACACTTGCATATTACAGTTGTCAACACTCGCAATGACGTTATAAATCTTTATCGTGAAAAATACTGCACTCTGTTTTTTTCCACCGTTATAGTGCTCTACATGATAGAGCTCATTATGTTATTATTATTATTAATAAATACTCATAGATAATAATTACGTTTTTTTTTTTTGTAATCAACTGTATATTATTAAAATAATATGTAAGTGATTGAAATTACTATATTGACGCTAATCGTTTTTAAAAATACTTCGGCGTCTCATTTCTATAATTTCACTGAACAGAACATTTATGTTTATAATATTGTAGCAAAAACAAAAAAACACAATGACGTACCTACTACTAAAGACGAATTCGATTAAATTTTTAAATTATGTTTGAATAATTAATAACCGCAACTACCGTGACGGTCATGGCAAATTTATTAGTACTTGTCATTAAAAGACATTCATTTCTTTTCACCACTTATTAAGGAACAGTTCTGTTCAAAACCGTTTTACAGAAATGACGAATTTTAAAATAACTCTAAAACCCGTTTTGACCACGATAAAATGTATTGGTTTAATAAACATTTGTCACACTTTTGATTCGACGGATTCGTTGGTCCAGTATACGAACACGATGTACTACAAGTTTCTCGAATTAACGCGGATGTTCGCGTTGCTCATGTGCACGTACGTGATACATAAGCGACAAATTTATTACTTACAGGATATTGATTTAATAAAATTCTGGTTGGCCATAACCATGGCGAGAATATCGGAACTGTGGATAATCAAGTACGAAGTAAAATTATACCGGTTAGAATGTACACAGCGGTACCGAATTATCGCCGTTATCGTCTATGTTTCACGTATTATAATTTCCAATAGGTTGATCAACGGCATCGTGGAATTCGATCGAAGACTCACGGTGTTTTCGACGGTCGTGTCGATTCACCAGCGATCGTTCAACAAAAAACATTGGAACTCGATCGTTGCCATTTTGGTCGCGTACTCTGTCGGTCTAAAAATTTTTGAATTGCGTTTCTATCCACCCAAGGAAGTGGACATGAGCTATTTGATTTCCTGTTTTTTTGCCTTTCCCTCCATAATGGATTTAGCGGCTGTGTTGACCTCGTGGTATTTCCTCAAGAACTTGGAGTGTCGATTCGATACGTTAAACGATATCGTTTATGAACGTCTTCCGGCTGGGTTGATCGCCGTTCCCGGCCAATGGACGCGTTCCGAAATAGCGATGTTACTGGAAAGTGTGCGATTGCTGCACGGGCAACTATCGGAACTCATTAATACATTCAATTCGGGATACGGCCCGTTGCTTTTGATATTCTTTGCTTTCGCTATCGTCGACATGTTATTATCTTGCATTTTTGGTATTAAAATTGATATTCCCGGCTCGCCGACAGAAAGCGACATTGAAACCCTATTACGGGTATTGCCAGGGTACGTTGTAAACGGGCAGCAAATCGTTTTAATGATGTCTATTATCGTTGTCGCATCACGTATAACCGATAAGGTATGTTATGTATAACAAGTATATATAGACTCAAAGATTTGATTGTTAGAATAAATATTAATAAACGAGAGTACGTTTAAAACCTCGTGGTTTTAAAACGTGCACAGGACGATCTGTTGGATTTTTGGGATATTTGAAATTTGAAATTTCTAAAATCAAAAATTGCTAACGCGATTCTCTTAAATATTTTCAGTCTTAAGTAGGCGCCAATAATAATTTGATTGATCTACTCAGTGTGTCACTGTTTATACTACTAAGAGATAATATCTATTCAATAAGACAGTGTGTCCCTAAGGATATGACGTGAAAAATTAATCTTCTTTACTTAAACCCATTAATATAGGCATGACAATCTTTATATAAATACAGATATTAGATAGAAAGTTTTGAAGAAAAAAAAGTGGAAAATATTTTTTATAATATAAAATAAATGTGAAAAATCTATTGACCTTATATAATTTTCTATTTTATTGATCAAATCAAGAATACTAAAAGCTCATCCGGAATCGTTTTCATTATCAATACTTCACAATATTCGTTGAACTCGAAACGGGGTGAATTTGGTGCGCAGCTCTATGAAGTAAAAACACGTCTCAGTTTAACAAGTATTACAGTTCGTCATTTATAATTCAATGTTTTTTGTGCGTTTTTTGTTAGATAATAATTTAAAATATTAATTTTTTTTTTTAAATACATAGAAAATTAAAAATATTGCTCTACTGAATTACTGCCTCGGAATTAGAAATTATAATCACATGCGGTTTCTACTGTAAACGTTTTTACATAGAACAGCCATAGAATTAATGCACAAGAATGATACGAATTAATACTTTTCGTCGTTATTTCCAGAAAAGGAAGATGGTGTCGTATTTTCGATTATGTCATATTTCGAAATTATCGCCGGCCATAAAATTACAAGTAAAGCGATAATACATACACAAAAATACTTACAGTTCGCGATACGAACATGTAACATATATTTTGGTTCACAAAACAATGCATATTTTATTTGGTCATTTAAAGGGTAAAAAACGGTGTAATTTGCTACTCCATGATGCACGATCACCAATAAATAACCTTTTACTTTTCATACAACGACATCACGCCCGCACATTTGGAATATTCCTCAATAATTTTGTAATACTACATTTATTTATTTTTCATCATCTGTATCCATTCTAAAAAACCCTTGTGACTGTCTACAGTATGGGTTCTGTTTATCTTTATTTTTATAAAATCAAAAATATTAATTTTTTTTTCGTTAGGTACATTAATGTTGTTTGTTACATTGTTCTCATTGTAACAGTAACTTAAAAACGCATTCTGTATCAGTTACTTCGGTTATATTGATTTCCTTTTCATTTGATTAGGTGAAAATGTTTATGAATCAAATATCCGTTTTGGAATCAAACGAAATCACGGCTTATGGATTATTTAATGTCAATTTAAATCTAGTTATATCAGTAAGTTAACTTAATTATTACAAAACTTAATTATTTTTAGATTTTATGTATAATTCAAAATCGACGTTGTGTATATTTACAGATAATAGTGATACTGGTCACCGGATATTCAACAATTGTACAGATGAAAAAACATTCAATTATTTTGGGAATCGCCAATAATTCTGTAAACCTACACCACAGATAATTAGTTTAATAACATAATATTTCGAAAAATGGCTATATAATATATCATTACACCTGTGAAAGAAAGTTTTACAAATGTGTAGATGTTTTTCAGGCTTCTAGTATTATTAATAGTATTATTAATGATGCGTTATTAATTTTCTATTTTTAATTATTTTCAAAAATCTTAATTTGTTTAAATTTTGTCAAGTTCGAGTCGATCGTTTTCGTTTTATTCACTCCAGAAGCGCCACGATTTATTGTAATTTCACAAAACAATCGTCATTATTTTCCATCATGATTTTAATTATGTTAATGATTTATTCCCGAATAACGGGACACAACTCAATAAATAGATAATTATTGCATTTGAAATACGATTCTCTGGCCATAGGCTTTGCCTACATAGTTACACAATTAAACGAAATAGCGAATTAGCACTTTGGCAAAGATATAATAAACTTGGCATCACAATTTTCGCCTACTTTTTTCCAAATGATTTCCTACATTTTAAGTTAAAATATTTACCCAAATAGGTAAAAGACGATTATAGTTTTGTTATATTCAATACGTTTTGTTAAATACCCTTTTTTTTTTTATGAAAAGGTATCAGACGTAGTCTACAAATTTGCATCTATGTACTTTACACTATGAAAAAAATTATCACGGTGTTGATTTTATTATACCTGTACAAACATACATTTTTAAATCATTTTTGAAACATGAAATATATAACATATGATGTAAAAAATATGTATAATATCTATAACTCGATTATGAACAGATGAATTTGTCGATATACATCACATACAAATATGAATACAAATAAAAAAATGTCTCTTAGGATTAAACTCAAAACTATATATAAATGTAAAACATACAGTTATGAATTTGCTATAATTAAATGTACAAATGTAGTGTACCTACTGTCAATAAGCCATGTACTAGTTATTATTAGTTGTTTATAATATAATAGGTATTTGGGTTTCCTGTAAAGTAAATTGCATATAAAACTATTGACAGAATGTAAATAAAAATTATATTATGTGTTCAAATAATTTAAATTAAATAAAATAAAATTATAACATTTGATGCGGGATTTGTAATAGTGTTAGTAAACTTCATACTTGTGTGCACTTCATAAACGCCTCTACAAGGAAGTATTAAATTTCCAGTGGCAATAAAAAAACCGAAAATAATGTTGAATATTAATAAATGGTAATCATATGAAGGAGAATTTTTAAAATACGAAGTTATGACATAGAGATTCTAGAAAAACCAAATAAATATACGTATATATAACTTCAGATGAACTTGAGAAGTATTTTATATATTAGCGTATTAGAGGGCTAAAAAACGTAAAACATTATTTATTTAACACCCAATTCCACATACATTTCAATCTGTCTTCTGTATTATAAGCCATTATAAAAATCCTACAATTACAGCGTAATAGAAACTGCAGCAAACCATTTTCCGTGTCCATCCGTATGTTACTAAACTGAATCAGTTTAAATATTTTAAAAAAAATTCAAAAACCATAAAAAAATACGTAGTTGTTTTTAATAAAAAAAAAAATGAACAAACAAACAAACCTAACAAGTTTATTGAACGCATAATTACGTTTGAATAAATAATAACAACAATACGCTTTTACGACACTCGTTTTGCCCCATAATCAATGTACAAATATTTTAATAATATTTTGTTCGTCACAAATAATTTTTTTTTCGTTACATTGTAGTTCAGAATAACGTGCCGGGCAATATGTCGACTGTCTTTATAAATGCTCTGAAAGCTATCTTATTAGTGTGCAAGGTTTCAGGTTTGATGGATTTTTGTCACACGTTCGATCAAACAACAGGATTTTCAATTAAATACGTAAACTCGGTATACAATAAAGTGCTCGAAACGACTCGAACCATCTTTTTGTTGACTTGTACCTACCTAGTATTGAATAATGGAACGTACCCATGGCAAAAATTTCAAATACTGAACTTTTGGGTCTCCATAATAACACTGAGAATATCAGATAAATGGATGATAAAGTGAGTATACTCGTATACTCAAATCGAATAATTAAATAATAAGATACATACACGATTTATATAAATATCGGAATTTACTTTTTTTAAATTTAAAATTGTATTTAATTATTTTAATTAAAAACATTGTATTACATAAACTAACATATTGTGCCGCGTAACTATACATGTAATATTATGTATTATTTTTAAGGTTGATCAATGGCATTTTGGATTACGATTACAAATTATCGTTAAATCCACGTTTCTCTTTGGTCCGGCAGCATGTACCGAGCAAAAGTCTTTTGAATAAAATGTTTGCGTTTTTGTTGCTGTACTGGATAGCAATAAAAACAATTAACTTATTCATACCGACGCCCGTCAGTCTAGACACAATTATCGCGCGTTGTATGTTTGATTCGCCGAGTATCAATCAAATCACGGTCATGTTCATCACGTGGTTTTTCATGGAAAATTTAAAGTGTCGATTTCGAACGCTGAACTATATCATATGGAAATGTTTTCCCGGCGGATTGGTCGCTGTGCCCGGCGAATGGACGCATTCCGAGATAGCCGAGGCGTTAGAAAGCGTGAGGTTATTGCACGCGAATTTGTCGGGAATTTTGGACCTGTTCAGTTGTGGTTTCGGCCTGTTCCTTTTGGGTTTCTTCGTGTTCGGTTTCATCAGTCTTCTATTCTTGTTATTTTTTAGTATTAACTTTAACATTTTGACGATGGGAATGAACGATACCGAAAAGGTCCTAAGAAAAGTACTACTGTACACTATCAAGGCACAAGACGTGATTTGTATGACGTCCGTGATAGTCGTCGCCTCACAAATTAAAGATGAGGTATACTTAAGAATTAAGATATTCATCAGGTGTTATAACAATTATTACACAACCAATAATCCACAAGAAGAAAACGCTCTTAAAATTATTACAAAATATATTATAAATTATAACACATATGCCAGTAGTTTTCATCCCGGGGCACCTTGCCATTTCGGAAATATATATTCAACAATCTGTATAACCAATTTTGGTATTAGAGACCTACATGTACAGACTCGTTTGGTCTGTCCCGGCACAGCCTGACAGAGAACTTTTAATGAAAGCAGGCATGGCCCGAACAAAAAAACTTTAAACAATGCTTCATTCCAGAATGTATAATTTAGCAATTCATCGTAAATAGATCGAACTAAACAGACCCACTTTTGAGTTAAATTAGAAAATTAACTTATGAAGGAATGTATACTGTATCTATTTTGTGTGTACACTGCATACTATCCACCCGTGGTCTTCAACCTTTTAATGCAGAGGGCCACCAAATATTTTCTAAAACTCTCACGGGTGGCCTTCATAGAAAAAAATCTGTATTTCTTACAGAAATTTTGTTTTTGTTATTATAAATTAAGTTCTCCAATTTTTTTGATAGCAATGCAATATAGCCGTTTTACATGGATCAAAATAGAAAAAAATACATAAAAAACGTAAAACATTATTTATTTAACACCCAATTCCACATACATTTCAATCTGTCTTCTGTATTATAAGCCATTATAAAAAATCCTACAATTACAGCGTAATAGAAACTGCAGCAAACCATTGTCCGTGTCCATCCGTATGTTACTAAACTGAATCAGTTTAAATATTTTTAAAAAAATTTAAAAACCATAAAAAAAGACGTAGTTGTTTTTAATAAAAAAAAAAAAAATGAACAAACAAACAAACCTAACAAGTTTATTGAACGCATAATTACGTTTGAATAAATAATAACTACAATACGCTTTTACGACACTCGTTTTGCCCCATAATCAATGTACAAATATTTTAATAATATTTTGTTCGTCACAAATAATTTTTTTTTCGTTTCGTTGTAGTTCAGAATAACATGCCGGGAAATATGTCGACTGTCTTTATAAATGCTCTAAAAGCTATCTTATTAGTGTGCAAGGTTTCAGGTTTGATGGATTTTTGTCACACGTTCGATCAAACAACAAGATTTTCCATTAAATACGTAAACTCGGCATACAATAAAGTGCTCGAAACGACTCGAACCATCTTTTTGTTGACTTGTACCTACGTAACATTGAATAATAGAATTTACCCATTGCAAAAAATACAATTGCTGAACTTTTGGGTCTCCATAATAACACTGAGAATATCAGATAAATGGATGATAAAGTGAGTATACTCGTATACTCAAATCGAATAATTAAATAATATAATACATACACGATTTGTATAAATATCGGAATATCCTTTTTCTTAAACTCAAAATTGTATTTAATTATTTTAATTAAAAAACATTGTATTACATAAACCAACATATTGTGCCGCGTAACTGTACATGTAATATTATGTATTATTTTTAAGGTTGATCAATGGCATTTTGGATTACGATTACAAATTCTCGTTAAATCCACGTTTCTCTTTGGTCCGGCAGCATATACCGAGCAAAAGTCTTTTGAATAAAACGTTTGTGTTTTTGTTGTTGTACTGGATTACAATGAAAATTATTGCATTATTCATATCGAAGCCCGAAAGCGTACTCTTAATTATCGCGCTTTTTGTGTTTGATTCGCCGAGTATCATTCAAATCACGGTCATGTTCATCGCGTGGTTTTTCATGGAAAATTTAAAGTGTCGATTTCGAACGCTGAACTATATCATATGGAAATGTTTTCCCGGCGGGTTGGTCGCTGTGCCCGGTAAATGGACGCATTCCGAGATAGCCGTGGCGTTAGAAAGCGTGAGGTTATTGCACGCGAATTTGTCGGGAATTTTGGACCTGTTCAGTTGTGGTTTTGGCTTGTTACTTTTGGGTTTCTTCGTGTTCAGTTTCATCAATCTTCTATTTTTGTTATTTTTTAGTATTAACTTTAACATTTTGACGATGGGAATGAACGATACCGAAAAGGTCATAATAAAAGTACTACTGTACTCTAACAAGGCACAAGACGTGATTTGTATGACGTCCGTGATAGTCGTCGCCTCACAAATTAAAGATGAGGTATACTTAAGAATTAAGATATTCATCAGGTATTATATCATCGCGAGAGAGTGAATAGTTTTAATAATTTTTCCCTTTTTATATTAAGATATGATATTATAATAGTATAATGTTGTATTTGTTTATAGTTTTTATTTTGTCTGTAGATACTTTTTTATGATCGTACTTCCAGTTATGTTAAGCATGAATAAACATAATTAATTTTAATAACCAATTATAATTATTGTAGTCTTTGTAAAATGAGGATTGGCCCACGCAGATCTCTAATAGGTTTGATAATAATAATATTCTCATAAATAATATTTCAATCCATATTGCCAGTAGGTACTTAAAAAATTTTCACATTTAACAAACAGTAACTTACCTATTTGGGTACTTGTATGGGAGTTTAAGACGCAGGGCTACGCACAGTAACACAGTTCTGACTGTCAACAGTTCGGTGGTCTTGCATAATGAAAATATATAACTGTGCAATATATATTGTATGATAATTATCGAGTTTTTTTTACTACGACATTACTTTAAAAAATATGTACGCGTGTGATTACAGAAAACAAAGATCGTGTCATATCTTCGACTATGCCGGATTTCAAAATTACCCTTAGCGATAAAATTACAAGTAATCATACATTTTATTATATACTATTATGAATTATATATGTACATTCATGTTAAGGGGATTGAAAGCGGGTATTTTTTTCTCTTTGTCTTACACACATGAAACATAGCAAAATAGACGTTTCGTACTTCCAACGTACCGATCGATCTATTGGTGCGATAAGAAATTTGAAAACAGATTTGAATTTCTCGTAAATTTTACTACAAAACGACTTTCCCCCTTTTTTTATTTCTTTTTTTTAAGACCTTCAAAAATAAATTATTAACAATTTTTTTTTTAATTTGTTCGGTTAATTTTTTTAAGGGTTTATGAAAAAAAAAAATGAAAAAAGTGGGAAAGTCGTTTTGTAGTAAAATTCACAAGAAATTCAAATCTGTTTTCAAATTTCTTATTGCATTAATAGATCGATTGGTACGTTGGAAGTACGAAACGTCTATTTTGCTATGTTTCATGTGTGTAAGATAAAGAGAGAAAATACCCGCTTTCAATCCCCGTAAGTAATTTTCTTGTGCTTATCCATATAAATGCGGTAGTTAGAAGAGGTTGTTAATGGATTAAATTAATCGTCCTTTCGTTTGTACGTCCGACTGTGCGTATTACCGCGGTCGTGTATTTTATTGTGTTATTAGGTGTACGGATTATTCTCACTACTTTATTCAATTAATTATTACTATAAACAATAAGATAGTTACTTTGAAAGAACCAAAACGGTTGATTGGAAGTCGGAAGGTCGAATTTAATAAGAGTACAACATTTCAAAATCTTCGGAAGTACTCGTACTTTGTATAAACAACAGAACGAAATATAAATCGTACCTAGTAGAGGCTAGAATTCAAAACAGCAATGATTACCAGTTTGGTTGTCCAAGATACTACGATCCATAGTACTTCACAACGAATGTGAAAATTCAAATATATCAGACCTCAGTAAAACCAGTAGCAAAATATGGGTCCAGAACATGGATATTACGAATAACAAATGAAAATGTATCCTAACTATATTTGAAGGGAATGTACTTATAAAAATACATGGTTCATGTAAAGTGCAGGAAAAAAGGGTATACGGGAAAATATAAAATAGAAAGAATTAAAGCAAAGTTCGAGTAATTTTTAATTTAGAGGCACTTCAGGTGGACAGGACGCGAATGGCGGTGAAAATATTCGCTGATGAGAAAGTTAATGTAGAGAATGTCACACAGGAAAAAAAATCGTTTTGGTGGCCAATATGAAGATAGGAAAACAGAGTGAAAAGAAGATGTAAAATAGCAAAGCATTGGGAAGACTGGACCGAAATAATATTAGAAAGGAAAAACTAATATGTTGGACGGAATTGTCTAAATCTAAAAGGACAAAGTCGCATGAAAGAATGAAATAAACACATTATAGTATATTCGGCAATATTACAAGTTTAAAATATTCTTATTATTAAACATTTAATTGATGACATTACGAGTATACTCGTACTTATAATTATTAATGGTTTTTATTGAAAATCAAAAGTGGAAAAAATTAAAAAAATACAGCGAAAATTCCATATGACTAGTAGATAATTAACTTTATAATAATTTTATACTTAAAATAATGTCTTCTTTTTTTAAAAAATATCACAATTTTTAACTACGCTGAAGTCCTTGAAATGATTACTATTATTTTTGAATTTTTTCTATTTTTTTTCTTTTCTATTATAGAATAATTTTAGGAAAATCATTTACTTGACCAGAATTGCTTATTATACACTTGTTTATATAACTTTACAGATGAAAATATTTATGAATCAACTATCTGATTTCGAGCCAAATGAAATAACTGCTTATGGATTTTTTAACATCAATTTGAATCTAGTTATATCAGTAAGTGTAATATTTATAATATTATACATAATATATATATTTTTTCTTTAAGCCTTAAAAACCATCTTGTCATACTACAATTTTTTTTTCATTTTTCTTCATTCTTCGTTATCTCTTTCCAATCCCGGTTTCTACAATTTTCTCCTATGGCATCCAGGAAATTTCTTCTGATGCCATCCTTCTAATATAGGCGTAATCTGGGGAGAGGGCAAGAGGGGGCAACTGCCCCTCCAGATATTTTATTGAGGGGTAAATAGTATCGTTTTTCCCCCCTTTAAAAGTTATATGTTTACTTATGATATTGTAATTAGATTCTTTATGACTACAATGCACGGGCTCTAAATTATTATTTTCGTCGTAGTGATTTAAATGTAACATCTGAAACGACTTAAAATTACTCTCTTTCACTTATCATGTCATAACTATAATAAGTGACTCGTTTACACACAAGTAAAATACCTTTATATACATTGTACAATGTACATAACGTATTCTTTGGTATAAGCTATCATTCATTCGGACGGTTATTATCTTCATCGTGTCATAAACATAATTTTATAATGTAAAATAAAATAAAATGTTTGAGTTATTAAGTATTATTTTTTTATTAATTTACTAACGCATTTTTAGTTTTACTACTGCTTGCCCACCCAGAATTGAATCCAAGTTACGCCACTGCCTCCTAACATAACCTTGGCCTACCTAGCGGCCTTTTGCTTCTTGGGTTTTCTTAGTGCATTTTTTGTATCACAGAATTTCGATTTCTACACTCGTGGCCTGCACCTTCCAACTTTGTCCTTTATTAATAATATATTTATGTATATAATATTTCAATTAATATTTGTAATGTTATATATAATGGGCTATGTTGACGTTGGGCATACTTAGGATTATTTTCTAGTAAGCGATAATTACACGTATTACCTGAGAATCATATAGTTTTCTATTTTTGTTTGATAATATAATATTAATTACCAAAAATACCTCAAATATTAAATTTATAGTGAGAACTTTCCTATTTAATTATTTCTTAGAGTTTCTTTTTGCCCATTCAATCACCGAATGTATCCAAACTCCAAAGAAACAAATTTTAAACGTACACAATAGACTTGTATACAAATCCATCAAACTTTTTAAGACACTGAAATTTGTGTAATTACTTGTAAGTGACTTTATTATTATCAATAGTTAACATATATTTCTTATTGTGTGGAGATTAAATGACCAATACTCATTTATTATCGTTTATACTGTTTGTAGTGTACACAACTAAATGATATACCTCTATTTATTTTATCATGTTACAAACACATTTTAAAAAATACGTCTTGGATAAGTCACGCTATAATATACATTGTTTCATCATACGAAATTTTCAGACTTTTTGCGTATTATTAGATATATCAAATTCAAGAAAAAAATTTGTATTTTACAGATACTCATATTATTAATCTACGGCTTAGCAACATTGTTGCAGATGAGGGAACATCCAAGTCTGTTGCAAATAGTCAAATATTATCAGAGTGGCCGTGGATAAAGGATAACAAATTATCATATTATGTAGAGAAACGGTTTCAGATTTACATGTAGTTACATATAGAGAAATGGATTCTGAGTACAACGGTCAATACTCGCAATGACGTTCTAAATCCTTGTCGAAGACATGATACTATACAACGCTAAAAATAGACACGTTAGAATGTGCAGTTATTATGAGCTTGTTCATTTTAACAATACATAAAAAAACCAACGCGTTCAAATGAATTATTATAAAATATTTAATAAAAGTTATTAGTGTACTTGTATATGACTGTTTCTTTATTTGATATAACCGTAATAACTTAGTAATTAATGCATTACATAAATAAATTATTCAATACGTCTCTATAGTTCAGGTATATTGATTTTGTTTGAACCTTTCGTAATTTGAATTAGGCAGAATTTAGGTAATTGTTTTCGGATTAAATTTACTTTAGTCCATCTAATAATAATACTATAATAATGAAATTATAGACATTTATTTTACATTATTACCATTTCACTATTTCAGTAAGCAATTTATACTACGAGTAGGTTCCTGTAAAGACGTGATTTTTATTCCAGGCCACAGCAAGTCTAAAATATATTTCAGCTGAATTTTTATTAACAAACTAATTAATGGACATACTTTAACTTTCACACCATTTTTCTCTTTTAAAATATGTCGGTGTTTGACTTCAAATAATTTGAAGTAAAATTATTTTACTAAACGGAACATATTTGTTTTTTAATATTGTAGCAGAAACAAAACACACCATGACGTACTACTGAAGTTAAAATCGATTAATTTTTTTAAAATTACGTTTGAATAATTAATAATGGCAAATCCTTTAAGGGCCATAATAAATTTATTAATATTTTTCATTGAAAGGCATTTTCATTTCGCCGTGTATTAAATTATAGCTCTGATCAAAAGGTTTTACAGAAATGACGAATTTTAAAATAACTCTAAAGCCCGTTTTGACCACGATCAAATGTATCGGTTTAATAAACATTTGTTACACATTAGATTCGACGGGTTCGTTGGTTCAGTATACTGTTATGTGCACTCTTAGAGCGCTACACAACCGTTATAATTAAATATAACTGTAAGTACGTAAGGCGAAAAAACAATGAAATATATTTTCATTTAATTGAAATGATAATATACAAAAAAAAAAAAATAATACAAATACAAATATAAATATAAATATAAAGTGAGGGAAAAAAATTGTTAAATATATATACTTAAACGATTTCTTTTACATTTACATTTTCATCCCTATCATCCTGAGAAATATTATCTGCTAATTCTGTTTCATAGACCTAAATTGTTCTCTTTCCATTTCTTAAAATTAGAATACAAATTACAATTATTATACATATCAAAGAATATAATATAATAATATTAAATTCTACCTTAAAAATTAGCAAACTTTCTGCATCCCTATGTTTTAATACGTTTACATTTAATGTTTTTCGTGCTAGATCTAAAAAATCATTTAATACTCTAACATTAGTGAATTTCTGTGGTATTACAAATTCAAGAGTTCCTGCTAAAGGAGATAAAGAGTTGTTATTCAGATTTGCTAGTATTAAATCTAGATTTACGTTATTTTTACTATTACTACGCATTGGTAACAAAATAGAATTTGTAGTATGTATTTCACAATTCGGTGAGCTATTCAACCTTCCTGCTCCAGAGATTTCTATTTCTACAGAGTGTACCGAGTTAAGACATGTCATTGTACACGATTCAAATTTCGCGTAAAATAACCATGAATTTATACGCGTTAGACCGTGCCAAATAGAGCTTTCTAATGACAAAAACTTTATTTTACACGTTTCTGGGATTTTCTGTTTATTTGACAAAAGTTGTATTTCACATAATTCAGAATATGCTCTGTGGTGGATCGGTTGATTACTTTTACAAAGTTTACTATGTTTTAATTGTTTACATGCTTCCCGTTGATTTTCCGCTAACATAAAGAATTTCTCGTTATCATTACTCAATGCTAAATAGTCTACATCTAGTGCTATCATTATTAAGGTATTATTATTAAATTGGATTGGTAAAGGAATTGGTTTATATACATGATATTCTTCGTTTACTACCAAAGGAATTTTCGCTACAAAAATTAAATGTATTATTTTGAAATATTTGATAAAAGTTATTGGTTTACTTGTATAACGCTGTTTCGAGTGTTTCGTTATTTGTTTTAACTTTTAACCATGATAACTTAGTCTGTATATTCCCGGTGTATTGTCTTCGTTCGGAGATGATGAAACAAGGGAACCGATCGAGTACGCACTGTACGATCCAGGCGGTCACTGCTCGTTGAAATCAATTTTGCTGCATACCACTATGACTTCCATATTATAACTACGGTTTTCATCCAAGGGTTATGATTGGAAAAATAGACAATATATATATGGACATTGCGATGCCCTTAAATTTTAAGAATGAAGCGCCAGGAATGTGCTGTATGAACGGAAAAGTAAAATCGCCAGAATTACATTCACTACGTGAACCATTATCAACACAAGCCAATCAAAAAATTTCCTCTCTAACATACGAAAATGATATTTCAAACGATTTGTAATCCAATGGAACACTTTGCACTGTTTTTAATTTTTAATTTTATTTTTGTGTGTTGTTTTTCCTCGTGAGCGTTAAATCTATTCCCTTTCAACTGCGATTGAGTCTAAACAAAATATGTTTCTTCTATTCTAAACAATTATTATTGAACAATTTATACATAATAATATATGTATATAAAAAATACAAATACACACGTGTGTGTATATGCAAATATACAATCAAGCCAAAAATTCTTTTTGTTTTTGTTTCTATTTCTTTAACACGTCTTTGTTGTCTAATATTTATTTATTTTATTCATTTATTATTTTTGTTTGTTTTACTATTTTATTATTGATTATTATTGCTAAATACGGCTGCTCCTCCGATGGCTGAGGAGTAAGAAAGCACGTACTCGCAGTAATACCAATAATACAACAAATCAAAACATTTTTATGAGATAATTTGTAAAGAACACGTTAAATTCAGAGATTCGAATCGTTTATATTTCAATATTCTCATTACACAATGACACGTATTTTCGTATAAGTACGTATATCGGACATTTATAATTTTTGTATAATATTATTTTTGATACTATATTACGTTACAAATAAACATGCTTCGATAATATTATATTATATTTTCAGAAAAATGAAATGTTATCGTAATTTTTATCTCAACAGGCAAACGTGGAATCTTATATTAACGAAATTTCGTAGTTGCAGCCTGTTGTCATAAAACTACGAGATAGATTCAATCGCGTAATTTATTGTTATTCGTAAAACACTAGTCTAAATAATATTATCAATTATTGTAGGCTAAAATTTGTATGAATCAATCAGCGATTTACTAATGGGATGAATCGACTGTTTGCAGATTGTTCAACATTAATACGCGTCTAGCTATTACAGTGCGCGTAAATATGTTATCATATAGTTATTAAATATTATATGATTTAACGATGTTAAAACTTTTTCTAATACTTTTTTTCTTATTACATTTTATTATATAATATATATTCCTAGATAAATATTGTATTTATTTAATCACCTATATATTATTTTAATAATAAATAAGTGATTAAAACTACTGTATTGACGGTAACGAAAAATATTTCAACGTTTCTCCATTGTTTGATTTAGAGGGGTAGTGCTTCTTTATTTATTAAAATACGTCTACGTCCCCCGTTTTAATTTTATCAAACGGAACATTTATTTTAATAATATTGTAGCAGGAACATAGAGCACAGTTACGCGTGACTAAAGTCGAATTCGATTAATTTTGGAAAATTACGTTTGAATAAATTATAACCGCAAACCCAGTGTCGGCCAAGGGAAATTTATCAGTATTTGTTTTTGAAAGACATAAATTTCGTTTCACCGCGTATTTATATAGTTGTAGTTCCGATAAAAACGTTTTACAGAAATGACTAGTTTTCAAATAACACTGAGGCCCGTCTTGACTATTATCAAATGTGTCGGTTTAATAAACATTTGTTATACGTTGGATTCGACGGGATCGTTTGTCCACTATACGAACAAGATGTACTACAAGTTTCTCGAATTCACGCGGATGTCCGCGTTGCTGATGTGCACGTATGTGTTGTATAAACAACAATTTTTTACTGAGCAGAATATTGAATTCTTAAAATTTTGGTTGGCCATAATCACGGCGAGAATATCGGAAATGTGGATGATCAAGTACGAAGTAAAACTATACCGGTTACACACAGTCAGTGGTGGTTTTTAAGGGGGCGATAGGGGCGATCGCCCTTCTCCCTGGGCGTTAATTTTACACATAATACGTATGCATACAAATAATTATTCGATTATGATTATTTTTTCCATATATTTATACAACTTGGACAGTTACTACGTATATTGCTATTGGTTTTACAAGGATGTTAATTTTACTTTTTTTTCTATGTGAACATTTTGACTAGAAATAACGCTCGGATGATCTCCTTATGCGTTAAGTTAAGGCAAAAATTGTATCATCTAGGTGGTACTTTAATTGAAACGTTTTCGATTTCAAAAATTCTTTTTGTTTTTGTTTCTATTTCTTTAACACGTCTTTGTTGTCTAATATTTATTTATTTTATTCATTTATTATTTTGTTTGTTTTACTATTTTATTATTGATTATTATTGCTAAATACGGCTGCTCCTCCGACGGCTGAGGAGTAAGAAAGCACGTACTCGCAGTAATACCAATAATACAACAAATCAAAACATTTTTATGAGATAATTTGTAAAGAACACGTTAAATTCAGAGATTCGAATCGTTTATATTTCAATATTCTCATTACACAATGACACGTATTTTCGTATAAGTACGTATATCGGACATTTATAATTTTTGTATAATATTATTTTTGATACTATATTACGTTACAAATAAACATGCTTCGATAATATTATATTATATTTTCAGAAAAATGAAATGTTATCGTAATTTTTATCTCAACAGGCAAACGTGGAATCTTATATTAACGAAATTTCGTAGTTGCAGCCTGTTGTCATAAAACTACGAGATAGATTCAATCGCGTAATTTATTGTTATTCGTAAAACACTAGTCTAAATAATATTATCAATTATTGTAGGCTAAAATTTGTATGAATCAATCAGCGATTTACTAATGGGATGAATCGACTGTTTGCAGATTGTTCAACATTAATACGCGTCTAGCTATTACAGTGCGCGTAAATATGTTATCATATAGTTATTAAATATTATATGATTTAACGATGTCAAAACTTTTCTAATACTTTTTTCTTATTACATTTTATTATATAATATATATTCCTAGATAAATATTGTATTTATTTAATCACCTATATATTATTTTAATAATAAATAAGTGATTAAAACTACTGTATTGACGGTAACGAAAAATATTTCAACGTTTCTCCATTGTTTGATTTAGAGGGGTAGTGCTTCTTTATTTATTAAAATACGTCTACGTCCCCCGTTTTAATTTTATCAAACGGAACATTTATTTTAATAATATTGTAGCAGGAACATAGAGCACAGTTACGCGTGACTAAAGTCGAATTCGATTAATTTTGGAAAATTACGTTTGAATAAATTATAACCGCAAACCCAGTGTCGGCCAAGGGAAATTTATCAGTATTTGTTTTTGAAAGACATAAATTTCGTTTCACCGCGTATTTATATAGTTGTAGTTCCGATAAAAACGTTTTACAGAAATGACTAGTTTTCAAATAACACTGAGGCCCGTCTTGACTATTATCAAATGTGTCGGTTTAATAAACATTTGTTATACGTTGGATTCGACGGGATCGTTTGTCCACTATACGAACAAGATGTACTACAAGTTTCTCGAATTCACGCGGATGTCCGCGTTGCTGATGTGCACGTATGTGTTGTATAAACAACAATTTTTTACTGAGCAGAATATTGAATTTTTAAAATTTTGGTTGGCCATAATCACGGCGAGAATATCGGAAATGTGGATGATCAAGTACGAAGTAAAACTATACCGGTTACACACAGTCAGTGGTGGTTTTTAAGGGGGCGATAGGGGCGATCGCCCTTCTCCCTGGGCGTTAATTTTACACATAATACGTATGCATACAAATAATTATTCGATTATGATTATTTTTTCCATATATTTATACAACTTGGACAGTTACTACGTATATTGCTATTGGTTTTACAAGGATGTTAATTTTTACTTTTTTTTTTCTATGTGAACATTTTTGACTAGAAATAACGCTCGGATGATCTCCTTATGCGTTAAGTTAAGGCAAAAAATTGTATCATCTAGGTGGTACTTTAATTGAAACGTTTTTCGATTTGCTCATTATAGTTTCCTTTTATGCGTAATACAAAACCACTAAAAAATTTAATGGAAAACTATACTAACTCAATATAGTTTTTATACGCGGTACAAAAAAAAAAAAAAATTACCAATATAATGGTCAAAGAGTCTTTAAATTTACACCAAATGTGTTAATTTGCTCTATTTATATGTAAAAAAAGTTCATCCAATTCCGGGCCGTCTATAGCGATTTTTAGATGTTGAGCTACTTAAGTCGTAATATGGGGAAATTTTTGGTTTTAATGGCTGAAAATTTTATACATCATAAGTCTTAAGTTATTTCAACTATATATTAGAAAATTTTGAATATCATTTTTTTTTTTTTTTTATTATTTATTACTTTAAAATTCTCTGACAAAGAGCAATATTCCAAAGAATCGTTTTGTTGATTGTAGTAATATATCATTACTTTCAAATCTATATTAGTAACGAAATTCTGAAACGTTATCATAAATAATATTCACTTAGTGATATCGACAACGCCCTTGGCTCGCTACCATTTTTTTTTGGAGGGGGGGCAATCAATAAAGAAATAATCGCTCGTACGACGTATTAATATTAGAAAGGTATTGAAAATACATAGTATAGTTATGAAACATTTTACTCTAACCGTGTTTTTTATTATTAAAAACAAATAAATAATATTTAGTCTAATTCATTGTTCGATGCCTGAGATGCTTTAACATATAATTAAACTGCTTTGTTGTTAGTTCAAATTATCTATATTTTAAATACACAAAAATTAATATTACTATAGAAAAAAATGTAAGTAAATTCATAAACAATAACATAAGTCATCTTCTCGACCACAAATCCTAAAAAATTTTGTTTTAAAATTTACACATTTACCCATAATTTGTCACATTTGTCTATATTTTATTTAGTTCTGTGAAGCTAATGACTGATTTGAGGTATACACTTAAGGGAAGGGATTTTAAATCGCCCCCTCCCCTTAAAGTTCAGTCAAAATCGCCACTGTACACAGGCGGTACCGAATCGTTGTCGTTATGATTTGTGTTTCACGCGTATTATAATTTCAAATAGACTGATCAACGGTATCATGGAATTCGATCGAAAACTCACGGTGTTCTCGACGGTCGTGCCGGTTCACCAGCGATCGTCCAGCAAGAAACAATTGAACTCGATCTTTGCCGTTTTGGTCGCGTACACTGTCGGTCTGAAGATTGTGGACGTGTATATCTTTATGCCCAAGTACGTGGACGTGAGCATATTGATGTGCTATTTTTTTTCCTTGCCCTCCATAATAGATATGACAACGATATTGACGTCGTGGTATTTTCTCAAAAACTTGGAGTGTCGATTCGATACGTTGAACGACGTCGTTTGTGAACATCTTCCGGCTGGATTGATCGCCGTTCCAGGCCAATGGACGCGTTCCGAAATAGCGATGTTACTGGAAAGCGTGCGGTTGCTGCACGGACAACTGTCTGAACTCGTTAATACGTTCAATTTGGGATACGGCCCGTTGCTGTTGATCTTCTTCGCGTTCGCTTTCGTCGATATGTTTTTCTGTTCCATTTTTGTTATCGAAATTAATACGCCCAAATCTTCGATAGAAAAAGGTATCAAAAACATATTGCGGAGTTATTTTGTGTACGCTGTAAACGGGCAGAATATCGTTTTTATGTTGTTCATTATCGTTGTCGCATCACGTATAACCGATAAGGTATGTAGCGATAGTACATAGAATCAAAGATTTGATTGTTAAGAGAAATATTAAGAAACGAGAGCGCGTGTAAAAATCCCGGGAACGCCAAACCTGCACGGAACCATCTACTGGACCGTTTGATATTTCCAATATCTAAATCAAAATATCGCGAACGCAATATTCCTAAATAATTTTATTTTTGAATAGGTGCGCCAACATCGATTTAATTAATCTTATTAATCTATATATTCTATATAAATCTTATTCAACTATAATTTTATTAATCAGTGTAAGTCACTGTTTATACTACTATACTATGCAGTAATATCTATTTAACAAGACATTATTTCCCTGTGGATATGCTGTGAAAACTTAATTTTCTTCACTTTAACCGTTCAATATAAAATAATACAATTATTATATAAGTGTAAATATCGGAATAACATCAAATTTTGAAAAACGAATCCATTTATTAATGATTAAATCAAAACTACTTTAAAGTTTATCTGGAATCGTTTTCGTTCATCAAACCGTCACAATTTGTTAAACAAGAAACTAGGTGTATTTTATTGCTCCGACTCGTGAAATAAAAACATCACGTATAAAAAATTACGTATTATAAAATAAAATATAATTTAATATTTAAATTTAAAATTTTTTTTTTTATACAAGTCTTGCTAATCTTAAATACTGTCCCCGATTTAAAATTTTTAAATACACACTGCTTTTTACGTGCAGATTTGTACACCCCATGTTTAGAATAATTGCGTAAAAAAATTACGAATTAATATTTTTCAACTTTATTTTCAGAAAAGGAAGTTGATATCATATTTTCGATTATGCCGTATTTCGAAACTATCGACTGCCATAAAATTACAAGTAAAACGACATTCATACACAATGCCTTGTTTAAATTTCACGAGTTGACGATAAGAGATAAAAAATACTCATTTACTACACGAACATGCAACATGTAATTTGACGTATAAAACAATGCATTGCTTCGTTGCATTTTGTTGTTTCGTGTTATTGTTATTTTCGTAAACAGTATATTTTATAAATTCGTATATTAAACTAAGAAAGATCACGGAACGCAAATAATGTGTACTTTACCTTTTCTCGATTTGTACATTAATTTGAATTTAACATTGAACTTTACTTCCAGTGCTTGAAAAAGGGAGGTACTTACACTACTTACCTTAAAGGAGTACTTACAGTTAGGTACTGATGGTATGTACTATAAAATATTGCTATTAATATTAAAATTATATTTAAAAATTCCTACTCAGTTTGGAAATAAATCTCAATACCTATAATACATTTAAACAAAATAATTTATTAATTTTAATATGTTTGGCATAAATCATATTTAAAGAATGTTTGTTTTAAGCAAAATAAATTGCCAAAAAGTATTTAATATGTAATAAATAAATGAAAGCATATTAACATTTTTAATAAAGATAAAATTTGTTTTGATTGTTTGAAAACTATATTATCAATATTTTATTTGGTCATTTAAAAGAGACGGAAACCGTGTATTTTGGTACCATTATAGACGTAAAAGACGTTCAAAAATTTAACTACTCCTAGTGAACTGATTTTAATTTCGAAATACTTTTGAACTCGTCAACAATTTTGCAGATTGTTAAGAATAACAGATTTTTGATTTTTATATAAAAAATATATGCTACATTTACTGTATTTAATACAGTTAAAAGAACAATAATGAAACATTTTATAAAAAAAAATGTGCTCTCAGGACGACTCAGTGAAAAGACTGACCAATTGAAATCTCAAAATTTTTTTTATTTGAGGTTTAAATTTTATGCGCATAAAATTATAAATCTTTTAGAATTATCAACATGTAGTAGTAGACAATTCCACGATGCATGTGCACTAATAATAATTACCTTTTATTTCTCGTACAAGACAACACGCCAGCAAACATTCTGAACGTCGCTTATAATTTTCTAATACTGTTTTTATTTCTTTTTCATCGTGTGCATCCATTCAACAAAACGCTTTCGTGCCTGCTCACCGTTTAGTTTCTATTCATTTTAATTCCTATCCAATCAAAAAAAATATATTTGTTGTTCGTTACATAAGTGTTGTAAGTTACGTTATTCTCATTGTTATTATCAGGATTGGGATTTTATAGCCCTTAAAATTACATAAATATGCGCTATAATATGGCCTTAAATATGGGTAAATATGCGCTAAAAATATGAAAATAAAAATGACAAAATATGCAACAAAATAAAAAATACAACATAACACAGGTGTACGGGTACACGAGACTATTGTATAAAATTAATATAGTGTACGAGTACAATACTTTCAACACTCGTCCGATGATAATCGCATTCGATATCGATAGAAAAAATTCCAACGAAATCAGAAGATAACCCGTTTAAAAATTAGAACCAAATAATACGAAATACTAGGAACGGCGTGGCGTTGCATTAGCGTAATCGGTCTGTATACTTGATCTATATATTTACTTTGAAAATTTGATTGGAAATAATCTAAAGACACGTTTACTGAAATATAATTTCATAAAATATGACCAATTTTGATTCAAAAACAGGTAAAAATGCAAAAAGCAAAAAAATAGCACTAAAATCTAAAAAAAATCGCAAAATATGCAAAATAAAATTTTTAATTTGAGTTCTTTGTATCACGAAACATGTTTTTAGCTTACTCTGCTATTTCTTAAGCATCTCATAAGAAATACGCAAATGCTATAAAATCGCAAGCCTGATTATTATTATCGTACGGGTTAACAAGTCACAATTGATAACAGAGATAAAAGTAAAAATAAAGTAACATATTCAAAATTTTAATTAGATATTTATGTTTTCACATATGTCATAGTTTAATGTCTAAGTTCTTCAACCAGTCAAGAGCTTCCGTTGTTAAGTCCATTATTCCTTTTATTCCACCATGAAACTTCCTTGTCGGACAATCATTTAAGATATGTTGGACTGTTTGATCTCCATTACCACAGTCACACGAGGGGTTGTCTCTCATTCTCCATTTGTTATTATTGTTATTCTCATTGTTACAGTATCTTAAACACGCATTCGATATCAAGTATCCGGATTATATATATTCATTTTTTCTTTGACTAGATGAAAATGTTTATGAATCAAATATCGGATATGGAATCAAACGAAATAACAGCTTACGGATTATTCAATATCAATTTGAATCTAGTTATATCGGCAAGTTCTTAATATAAATAAATTTAATATAGGTATTAATATCGAAATATTAAATATGCGTGTATATTTGACTCACTCAACAGACAAAAACGGTTTTTGCCAATCACTGATAGACTATCATTGATGTATAATTCGAAATCGATGTTTGCGTATATTTACAGGTACTCGTGATACTAGTAACCGGGTATTCAACGATTGCACAGATGAAAAAGCATCCAATTATTTTGGGAATCATCAACGATACTTTGTACACCACAACTAATTATTTTAAAAATATAATATAACAACGATACTTCTAAGTAAAAGAACCTTCTACAAATGTGTAGTTTTTTAAATGTTATTTTATATTAGTTTTATCTTGTTTAAATAGTTTTTTTTTATATTACTATTGTCTTTTAATATAAGCATCTGTAGTCTTTCTTATTATTATTATTATTATTATTACTACTTTTTTTCGTTATTTTCAGAAATCTTGATATTTAAAATTTTTTTCCAGTTTCAAATCGATCGTTTTTTGTTTTATTCACTTCAAAAACATCACTACACTAGTCGACTCAGGCGCAGACTGGAAAATTCCGTTAGGCCTTCTTAGAATCTGGGCCTCTTCAAAATGGATACCTCGTTCAAGAATTTGTATTATTTCTAACGCAATAACGATAACGACGTGGATATCTATATCTATACTATTATATAAAATTGTAAGGGGTTTTCTATGACCGCGCTAACCGAGAAAACTACTGAACCGATTTGGCTGAAATTTTTTACTGTTATTCCTGGCAGTCTGCTGAAGGTTTAAGTACCACTTTTGTTAATAAAAAACAAGTCTGGAGGAGGTGGGGAGGGGGTGTATTGTATTTAAATGTTCCAATTTTCTGACGACACTATTTAACATTTTTCCAATTTTTTTCCACAGGGTAGTTCCAAATACCCTCCTGAGTGTCACCATGACTTTTCATTTATTTTTTTGTCTTAGGGGAGGGAGAGGGGAGGGATTGTATATTTATGTTCCGATTTTGTTACGACACTATTTAACTTTTTCCCAATTTTTTTTCACAGAGTGGTTCCAAATACTTTTCCGATTGTCCTCACGTCACTGTTTTTTTCATTTTTTGTCTGCGGAAGGGATGGAAGGGGAAGTGTTGTATTATAAGGTTATACCAAATACTCCTACGAGTGATCTATTATTCACAGTTTAATTGTATTCGTCTATCATCGTCCGACGGCAAAAAAACCAACCAATCACGGGCGAAGCCGTGACGGGTCGGCTAGTAGAGCATAATATTGAAATTGAATGAAATTTTTAAATATTTACCGAGCGGCGGGGGTTGGTGAAACGTATACGCCGCGCCGAACGCACAGATAGCGCCACGGTACAAGGCGCGATGCTGAACGTCGCGGCAACTGGACGTCGTCGAGCACATGCTCACTCCCCGTCCCGTTCAGTATCGCGCGCGTGTTCGTCCCGTTTTGTTTGGTGTTGATGGATATCCGTGCGTTATTATTATTTTCTTTTTTTTTTGGAAATAATTTCGTTTTTTTTTTAAATATTCCGTTCATTCCGCGTTCTAATATCCGTACGATTATGCGCACCCGATAAACCTGCACCACCAATGATGAAGATGTCGGTAGTTTATTTCCTATTGGTTTTGTGCAGCGTCGGGTGTCTCGTACACGCCGATAAAGGTAAAAGACAATTTTTTATTTTATATTAACGTATTACGCGTTGTTTCGCGAATTTTTTTTTTAATTTTCCACGGTCGAAAACGTGTGTGCGCGCGTAAAATACTTTTTACAAGAGTATACTTTGGAATACTACACACATTCCGAATACTCCGTGAAAAAGCATTCAGAACATGCTGACAAATACTTCGGGATAATTATATTATTATTCGTTAAGTATTTCGAATACTTCACACGATAATAGTATTTCGAGTGCTTTTAGAATACTTTTTTTTTTTTTTTACTGTATTTTACAGTAATACGAATATCAAATACATCACAGTAATTATAGATTATTTAATCGAATATACATGCACGCGGTCATCGATACGCGTGTTTTAGGGCATTTATTATTATAAACGTCAACGCAGTAATAAATAACACGAATTAGTTATAGAATATAATTGTACGCGACACGGTGTAATCCAGTGGCGTAGCCTGCAGGGGCCCGGCTGCAGATGGGGCTGCCGCGCTCCTCTGAATTTAAGGAAAATTTAATAACGCTTTCGACATTATTAAATATTACTCGTATTTTTCAGTAGTTTTTACCGAGTTTATCGAGAAAGTAAAAAAATTATCAGCCTCAGCTCCCCCAAATAAAAATCCTGGCCACTGGTGTAATCGAACAGACAACACTCGATTACATACTCGCAAAAAGCCGGGTTAAAACACAAAAAAATGTAACGAGATTATTGATAAAACAATTGACTTTATTGTTTTGATAAATAATATTGCTTTTTACATTTAACTAATATTGTTTTTATGTAGGTACAACACGATTGAGCTTAAACAATTATTCCGAATATTACCAGAGTCCGCAGGTGTGTGTGTATATATATATATATATATATATGCATATGAAAATCCACTTGTAAAATCGTGTTTTTTTTTTTTTTTGCGTTAGACGGCAATCGAATGAGTATATAATATTATTACAGCAGAGGAATAATTAATTTGTTATAATGCTCTATATTATATTATAATACCGATAGAAATTAGCAGATATATTTTCAGTTAGCGATTTCTCGATAAAGAGAAAAAAATGTGTAATCGGAGAAATAATTTTTTTTTTTTTGTAAATATTATTCGAAAGTCTATTTCGCCAGATAAATTTGATCTCCGTCGTGTTTTGACTGATGAAACGAACTCGAAACCATTTAGAATTTTTCTTAAAACTTTGGTCGATATTTTTTTCCCGAATAAAATATTACAGCAGCTGGTGTGAGTATAAAAATTAACGTACGCGTTAAAATATATAAATATTATACAACATTTCTACATCTCAAACGTTTATGGACCAAACATAACGATGGAATATAAAATGATTTTCGACACAGTTTTCCGTTATAGAATGAAACGCGTGTACATTCTGGCGTGAAATTTCTATAATAAATTTTTTTTAATCGTACGTCTTTTAGTGTCTTTAATTCGTTTTTTTTTTTTTGTTCCGGTACCTTTCAACAATATTTACCATCACTTCCGTAAATAATTTTTAATAATATATAAGGAGTAAAATTTTTTTTTTTTTTTACGTTTCATCTTTAATTACATATTGTATATAGAGTCAGTTTTTAAACAATAATTGCGTCACGCGTTTTAATATTGATCTACACCTGCGGTATTTGTGCACAAACTGTTTAGCATAATATAGTATTATCATATTCGTCATCGATCGATCATCACGTCATCGCCAAGTTCGCGTTTATGCGTCGCTTATACCGTTGAATTTATTCGAAGAGCTGATTATTTTCTTTGCACATTTTTTCACACACTTTCCCGCGCGTTTAGTACATGAATTCGATCAAAATGGTCGGATAAACTTTGAGAAAAAAAAATCGTTCGATTTTTCATCGATAATCGATAATGACCCGTATTAATATATATTTTTTTCTCTTTATAAATACGTATACAAATCATTATTATCAATATAATATACCTAATGTTAAATAAATGAATAATACGGGTTTTACGTTATTATAGAGATCAATTATTTAGGTACATTTTGAATTATTAAATTTCACTTGATGGTTATTTTTCCACTATAAGTTTTTGCTCAGAATTCCGCTCGTCTGATTTTATCAACTAAAATTATTGTTGTTTTGGGGCCAAGACTGTAATTTTAGCACGACCAGAAATTGCACTCTATAGTTGCAGCGCGCCTATGATTGTATTGTTTTTTTTAAAATTTTTTTTAGAAGAATGATAACATTTATTTTTATATTTATTGATTTATATATTTGCCCCGCGGATATAGAATGTACACGTTATGTAATGTATAACGTAAGACTAGAATAAGAAAATAGTGATTTGTTAGAATAATTGTTGTCGAGTAATACGAAAAATTTACAACACTATTCAGTGGTGTAGCCAGGATTTTTATTTGGGGTGGGGAGGGGGGCTGAGGCTGATAATTAATTAATTAATATGTATAGACGGTACCCACTAAAAAACTGATTATTTATTCATTTCGGGGGGTTGGGCTGCAGCCCCATCAGTCCCCCTCCCGGCTACGCCACTAACACAATTATAACGAAAAATCTTAACAATATCTATGAAAATACTTCGGGTCGTAAGTGTGATTTTGATTGGCAACGCGCATAAGACGATATAATATAGAGAAGGTATAGTTTAATATAGCTGTCAGACGAGTGGAAAATCGGAACAAAGGATGAATTAGTAAAAACGTGGCAAGACGAGGAGGGACTTAAAAATTTACTCGTGAAACGGATGTTGGACAGTCAATCGAACCGGTTAAAAGTTCGACGAGAAACGATAAATTGGCCTGCGAATTAAAAAAAAAAAAAGAGTTGACGGATAGGAGCATATTATACGGTCGTGAAGCGGTGGACAAGGCGCTTTAGCCCGGAAATCTGAAACGTCCGAAACCGATCGGTGGAGGTTAGGTTGCCAAAGAGAACGGATACTCGCGCTCAAGGAGTTTAAATAAAGCGTCGGCTCTTTGGCGACTTGAAATCGCGGGAGCCCCGAGGGTTTCGAATGATTTACAATATCGTGGCGCATGCGACAATATATAATTCGTTTTGAAAAATACATAATATATATTTTATTATACGACATTCGTCTAGACCAGTGGTCGGCAACCGGCGGCCCGCGGGCCGCATCCGGTCCGCGTGGCCATTGAATACGGCCCGCTCTAAATTCTTAGAACGACGAAATTTAATTGAATATCATATCAAAATAATCATATTGTATAAATATAATTGAAATAAAATAATCTTTATTAAAATTGACAATATTACATTACTATAATTGTAACACTGATGCTCCGCTCACAATCGTTTTTTGTCGAAAGTTTTAGACAGTAATTTTTTTTTCATAGTAAATATATAATTTAAGAATAAAATATTTTTATTTTTGTGTGACCCGCGAACTCTTTTTAATTTGTGAATATGGCCCCGGTAGTCCAAAAAGGCTGCCGACCACTGGTCCAGACAATGTATTTAAACAAAAAAACCCGATACGCGTTCTCTCGTCTATTTATGTGTACACGATACGCGCGTAATATGTTTTAAAGATATTTTTAAGTGTAAACCGTACGCGCCAGAGGTCGAAAAATATTATATGTTCGCCGTGTATCGAATTTCGTAAATACCCATTGAACACGTTTCTCGCCGACCCTATACCGACGCTCGGCGCGGTGGCGCGCATAAGCGCGCGTAACGGAAAACAGACGCCTGTTTTTCGTGTGACGGCCGTTGTGTGCGACGGGGGAGAGCGAACACGTGTTGAATGTTTATACACACGTTCCAGTGATGCTGCTTATAAGTCGTTCGTATTTTTCTATTCCTCCATTTACCAAATATAATAATAATAATAATGAAAATAATAATAATCATAATAAACGTCGACGTATGGCTTCTGAAGTACGAACACGTTGCAGCGCGCCGGGTGTACCTATTGAAATATTATTATCATCATCTGGGAGCGTTAACGAGTTAAAATTGAGTTGAAAAGTCGAGTTACTTCGCGAGTTGTGTGACTTTGCACTGCAACGGCGTAACTCCGGTGTTATCGATTTGGGCGGTGGTACGGAAAGCAATGCAGGTTTTCCGGAAGCCGGGCAATTTTTTTTTCTTCATTTTTTTAACGTAATAAAACGCACAATAAATGTGTTTAGGGTTTTTCGCGCCGTTCTTTTTATTTATTTTTTTTTTTCAAAAATCAGACGATTTCTAATTATTATTATAATAAGTCGAGTTACTTTAGTAACTTAGAGGGATTGAGAGCGAGCGTTTTCTCTCTACTTATACACACACACACACACACGAAACGTATTAAAACAGACGTTTCTTATTTCCAACGCACCGATCGATCTGGTGTTGCGTTAAGAAATTCGAAAACAGATTTGAATTCGTCGTGAAATTCACTATACAGAATGACTTATTCGCTTTTTTCATTTTTTTATCGTATAATCTTCAAAAATCGGTTATTAACAATTTTTTTATTTTTATTTTTAATTTTTTTCAATTAATTGTCAATGATTTATGGAAAAAAAAATTAGAAATGTGTGTAAGTCGATCTCGAGTAGACTTAACGGCGAACTCAAATCTGTTTTCAAATTCCTTATCGCACCACTCTAGATCGATCGGTAACGTTGGCAGTAGGAAACGCCTATTTCGCTATGTTTCGTGTGTGTATGTGTGTAAGACGAACGGAGAAAATGCCCGCTTACCATCTCTTTAACGTATAATAGGTCTGAATTTTGGCGAATTAAAGAAAAAAAAATATTTCCTATCCGACTGTTTTTCAATTTACTAGCACATTATATTATTCATATTTTATTTTACTCTTTTGCACTTCTCCTCAAACCGTATACTGCGTATTGTAAAAATGCTCGCTCTTAACACATACACGACACACACACGTATAATTTTATTCGTATAGAATTTCCTTTTGCGCATAAAATTGCCCACTGACGTGTTTTAACTCCGAAATCCGCCACTGGAGACGAATGGAAAACGATCGCAGACCATAGAGGCGCGCAACTAGAGCAAACATTTTAATTATAAAATCGGAACATTACAGACGAACAAATTATAAATACTGGAAAATGGCATTACGAGGGAAAATTTATAGAGGAAAAATATCCACTCTAAAGAGTCAAATTTAATAATAACAATTAAAAAAAAAATAGAAACACATAACGAATCTTATAAAATTTAAAAAAAAAAAACCACTTTATCCTCATAAGTATTTGACGTCATTATCGTACGTTTGCACGTTTATTCGTCAAATCCCTTTGAACGTATAGAATTAGTGACGAATTTGAAAATCTTTCTTGTACCAGCACGGTAAACAGCAGCAGCTAGTTCGGAGTCAATTTTTTTTTTTTTTTGTCCTCCGCATACAAGGAAAAGACGTTTCAGTTGTTGGACTCGTACAAGTACGACAAAGGCAACTCATGCATTTCACGCGTAATTACGTTCTAAAATCTTGTTTAACGTTTAAAACACAGAGAGTAATATTGTCCTAAACTTCTTTTCGTATTGTTTGCCACTCCATCTCATCCTTTCCTTGGTTCTACAAAATCCCCATTTCTCGTAAAACCGTTGTTTCCTTTTCTCGTCTACGTTTTGTGCACAATCGTCTACTCGTATACTCCACTCTTTCTATTTATCCTCAAACGATTCTCCATTTTGTATCCTGTATCACGATGGATCCTTTGTTTGCGATTCCTTTCCTCTCCCCTTCAACTCTCCGTTCCTCGCCCGTAAACGGTTCACTATTCCAAGTTTATTCGCTTCCAATAACGTTCCTTTTACTCTTCTCCATATCTCTCAAACGTTTTCCTCGTTCTTTCCGTTTTCAATTCTTTCCTGTCTGAGGGTTTTTTGTTGTAATTTATTTATTTTATTTCAATTGTATTTTATTGTCGAGGAATTGTTGTGTTCAGTTACGTGTCTTAAGAAAAACATTGTCCTAAACAGCACAGTAGCTACGTCACAAATTGCATAATTCATTAAAATTTTAAGCATCCCCTTGAGCACCAGCAGCTATTTGCTATTCCCAACGAGGCGGCTGCCGTGTCGTTCGCGTGTAACGTGTCTGAACGAGCGCCGCGAGAACGCGACCGTCGTAATCTCACGAGGTTATTTCCGGCTGTTCAGGAGAGCAGAGGTGAAGAGCGGAGGAGCAGACTAGTGGCTGTGTACACGCACTGCTCAATGCACAGCAGAAGAAATCCGAGACGGGACGTTAACGAGGCGCGCGCGTCGTAGCAGAACAGCAGAAGCCGTTTTAATCGCGGAAATAATTGAGCGTGATAAATGCGAATTTTTCGAGACGCGTGGGGAACGTTTTAAAAATAAATAAAATCCTCGGGCTTACCGGGTACACGGCGCGGAGGTTTTATTTCGTGTTCGGTTTTTTTTTATTTAAATTTTTTTCATACGACGACATCATCTCTTATTTGTGATGCGTATACGCGTGTGCGTGACTGAACAAACCTGTGCGTCGTGGCTTCGTGGTGGTCGGTGGTTCGGAATATCGGCAAATAGTGTGTGTGTGTGTGAACGCTGAAGAGACGCAAAAGTGTCGTTCAAAAAAAAAAAAAAATGTTCGTCCTATAAACGCATATATCGGTGGAGGACTCCATCCCACACGCACCGCGGACGAAATCGTTTTCATATAAATCGTAATACAACGAAAAACATAAAAAAATTAATTATATTTTATTTTTATTATTATTGTTATTACTATTCAATTATGTCCTTGTAATTTCAGTACAATATATTGTACGATTAATCAGCAACTCTCTGTGATGCTTATTAGTACGGCGCGGAAGTTAATGCATTTTTTTTTTTTTTTTTTGATGTGTAAACATCTATTACGACGGTATACGGGTCGATTTCGGGAAATGGGACGGAAATGTGTAAGCTGTTGTTATGACAACTAATAATAATATTTATTATCTCAATCACTACAATTCCGTTCCGTTCTTACCGCTCACGCGGCGTTTACACGTCAATGTCTCGAGTACTGGCAGACTCGTCTTATTTTTTTTTTGAACTTCTCAGACAATTCTTTCTTAGCTTCAATAGCGCGTGAATCTAAATAACTAATTTTTATTTCGCATTTTCCTGCTTTTTTTTTTTTGTTACTTTATAGGTCATTTTTCGACATTTTTAAGTCGTTTTCCGACCGTTTTACGCGTTCCCCTACAATTTTTAAAATTCTAAATGGCGTAGAAGCTTCAAGCGAATGCTTTCCTGATGACATCGGTGCTGAAGATTTGGCTCGTTAATAAGTTATTATTATCGCGTTTCAGATGTTTGACTTCATTTCCCTATCCCTCTACATCCGCGACAATTTATAAACGCATTGATCAGCTAGCACAAATAATAATAATCGAACGAAAGGTCCTATACACACAACGCGATTAATAATATGACGTGTGCTCGGAAATCAGAGAGCACTTCGTTTAAATGCTATGATAATAATATATTCGTTCGCGTGTTGTACACCACCCATCGATTTAATTTTCGCTCCGACTCGTAAAACAATTTTTTTTTTTAGTCTTTATTTTCTACAAATTTGAGGACAACTCGTTGCGATGTAATTTGAATGAAAAAAAAACCAAATTTACTATAGTTTCTATATATGTAATAGCATCAACTAAACAATAATAATCAAATCAATAATTGAGCCTGATACGTATAAAAAAAAATATATATATAGATAGTTATATAATAAACTTGTAATTGAAAATTATGCGCTACACCCCGGAGATAACCTTCAATACTACAGGTCTATTTACACAATCTAAAAATTTTTATTTTTAAAGTTTAACACCCTTAGATTATTTATAAGCATTTTCGACTTGGCGCGGTTCTATTCCGGTGACTTATTGTTCGAATTCCATGCGGTCCATACTCGTTCTTCCCGTTGCAATACGCATTTGTGAACATCCATACTGACGGAACTGCTAATACACTTATTTTTTTTTTACGAATTTTAAGATATAACAAATATTTTGTCAATTGTCCCGAGATTAATATTGACTGCTATTTGCAGCTACTGACAGGACACTTGTTTTTTTTTTCGTTTTGCCGTAAAATTTCAAAAGTGTCAAATTCATTATTCCAGTCCAGCAGCGTTCCGTTTGGAATAATTACAATACAGACGACTTTTACTATACTGTGTTCCGTCTAAAAATTGTTGTTGGTGGTATATATTCACGCGTAAATCACGAAATTATTTTCCAGACTCTCGTGACGATATATTGCTTCGCGTACGGCTATAAAAACGACCGTGTACCACCGCGACGTATAAAAAATAACATTTTAAGTGCGATTTTTAAATTTTTTTTTATGTTGACAGCAAAGTGTTGCGGCCGCGTGACCGGGAATTGTAAGAGATCCTGCGAACAAGTGAGTACATACGACAGAAGACATAATATTATGTTATAATATATTTGATACGCTTATATAATATGCTGTCCTTAAAACAGTAAAACGATACGCGCGTCACGCAGATGACACACTGCAACAATAGCAGACACATTAACGGCGGTTAAAAGTGTACTCGTCTCTCCTCCTTTGGAAATCACGACGTATTCTTCCAATCCTAACCGCTTTCGAAAGCACTCCTTGCAGGGGCGTCATTTCATTTTTTTTTTCACGTGTGCGAATTTTCAAGCAGGCCATATAAAATATTTTATATTTAAAACTTTTGTTAAAGCATTGAGATCTAAAACAAAAAGTTAATCATATTTTAAATAAGCGGATACCGGCAATTTTTATGTTTGGCAAATACATCTACAGCTTTTTCTAGATTAATATTGGTAACTTATTCTTTTTCAACACATAAAGCACCATTACCGAAGCAGGCCAATCGGGGCTACATGAAAAGTGAGGGGTGTAACAGTACACCTTGCCCCTCCCCCAAATGACGCCTCTGACTCCTCGTATAATATCACATAATATAACAGCCGCTCCGTCGCATTTCCGTTTCCTCAAATCGTTTTCCCCTTAGCGGTTTCGACCGGTTTAAGAAACCGTATAACAGGACTGTACGAGAGCTGGCAATGTCTATACACCTTTGATGATGTGCAGGCGCGTCATCGATCGATCCGGTCGCCTAGGCCGTTTCCTATTCACTTGATCGCTTTAAAACTTCCAAGCAATTCTAGTGTGCGACACAGTAATCGAATACCCGGAAAATTTTTAAAAATTTTTTCATTTATGAGTAACGACCGAAAAAACAGTTTTTTTTTTCAAACTCGGTTTTACATATTTGTCAATGAAAATACACTGTTCACTCGTTACTGTCCACGAACGTTTAATGACTTTTTAAATTTTAAATATTTTCGCGATCAATGTTATTTTTTTTATTTTAGACTTTTGTTTATTTGATGATAGCCGCGAAATCGCGACCCGACATAAATTCAATACTCGCAGATAATACCCGCACATAAACTCTTATACATTATCGTACGTATATATCCGCGTAAAAATCATATTTTTTAATTATCGCGTAATGTCTATAATATAGGAAACAAACTGCAAAGGCGATCTGGACGTTTTTACAAACGTTTTATCGCGTGTTGCACAAGCGTTACACACGCACACACACGATTTAACACGTTTAAAACAATTTTTGGAGTTCGAATTAAAGCCGATACGCATAATAATAATAATTTTATTTTTGATTTTATAATCGAACACGTGTCCTATAACCTTTGCTACGTAACACGGTTTTCATCACATTTATATTATGTCGGTATATTATGTTTTCAAAATGAAATGTACGTATATTAATTGGAAATATTCGATTTACCTAGGATGTAGAAAAATATTTTCAATTTTTAAATCGATTTCGGTTTTTATTTTTAAACTGTTGAAATTATAAAGCTTTTCCACGCGAAAACAAATCGAAATGCGTAAAATATTTCAAAAATCGTGGGTATTTTATTTTTTGCTAATGGGTTTGGACCCGCCCCGCCGCGTTACGACCAGGTATAAATTTCTTTGCGACATAAAGCTTAGGTTTTTTCTTTCCGGAGCTCCTGCTCACACTCGCATAATAATTTTTTCGTGTCACCGAGCAGGACGTTATTACATCAAATATACGCGCATTGGATTATGCGCAATGTCCGCCTGTGCGTTTGACGACCGTCCAAGTTCTATGTGTTTTACGAACATATTATTATATTGTTGTTTACGGCGGCGAGAGAAAATCGACAACGCGGGCTGGGCGACGAATAAAATAAGTTTCTGCCAAGACACGTCCGCCTTCGTGAATTTAATAAATTTCTCTCGTTTTGTCAAACGGTTATGCGCGTCTCCCTCTAACACTTTCGTGCGCTGCACATCAAAAGACCCGGCCGGTGTAGGCGTGTAAAAACCACGGGCTAAACAATTTTAAAAGTATAAAACGCGTGTCCGTTTGCGGTGAATAATAATAAAAAAAAAATTTCGTTACTCCTTAGCTCCTGTTTGAAAAATTGTTTAACATTTCGGCCGGAAAATTTCATCGATTCTCGTAATAATATTTTATAATATTCTCATCGCCTATTTTTCATCGTTGTTTAAATTTTTTTTTTAACCAATTATTGTTATAAATTACTCTCGCGTTTTGTGAATTTCGTTACGAAAAAAAAAACCACTTTCTAATAATTTATTACTATTTTAATGCACGTTTTACCGCGAGTTCAATCGCCGTTCATTTAATTTTCATTAAAATAACTATTAATATCCTCATTTCGGGTAGAAAAGTAAAACATTAATTTTTTAAATTTTTCTCAAGCAATATATATAAGACACTTATTGAATGGAATCTTCCGAAATTTCCAAACTAACACAAAAATGTTTATGCGCATATATAGTTACCACGAATACACGGGTTTTGTTTATGTAAATATTGTGTTGAACAATGCGAATTTTTCGATTTTAAATACTTAACACATTTCGTTCGTCCGTCTCAGTGTTAAGTAAATAAATTACAACGTAACTTCTTGCGCTTTAGTTATTCACAAGTAATTTAACCGTTGTGAATGTATAATAATTACTCCTGTAAAAATAAAGAGGAAGAGAGAATACTTCGATTTTTTTCCACCTCCTTCCGGAAAACTATATAGCGACAATACCGAATGCAAATGCGATCTAGAAAATATCTTGGCCAGCAGCTGATTTTTTATTCTCATATCGTTTTCCAAGATTAAATAATATTACGCGTATATCGTCGTATTTCTTGTATAATTCAAACGACAACATTAAGACGTGTCTCGGAAATATTCTCTTCAGACGCTTGTCTAAACAACTATATAATATATTACGCACCTTACACATAAACGACCGGTCGAATACATTTTATAATAATATATACAAATAACGAGCCAGAATTTTTCTAACGTTCTCCCCTCCAAGCGTGTTGCTGCTGCATTCTATATTATTATTATTACGTTATTAGGACCATAAAACTATAGGAATCGGAGGAGATTTTTTTTTTCATAATACATTTTTTTTATATATTTTATTAAGCGATTGTTATATGCGTACCGGCCGACCACGTTTTATCGCGGTCGTCATCTGTTTCTCGTACGAAAATACGAAATGAAACGCGTGTCGTGGTTATGATTATTTATATTATATTACAGCTATATGTAGCTATCCGCGGGCTGTCTATTAGAGACTGTATTTAGATGCCATCTCGTTCAGACGTGTTCGAAATCATTCGAGTAGATTTTTGAAGTATCAAAATAATATTGTATACGCGTAATTTTCAAAATATTTTTAAGAAATGAAGTATACACGCATTTTTATTTTTTTTTATATTAATAGTTATCAGCCGGTAGCTATTACAACGTATTTTTTTTAAATCATAAACACATTCAATCTTAATTGGAAACGATTGCGCGACTTTGCTATAATTATTATCGCTGTTCCGTCGTTACTTCAGTACTTAATTAAAATACGCATCCGTATAGGAAAAAACACTGTACAGTATTCGTTTCACAATTGGCAATTCAAAACGATTTCCAGTTCTCGAAAGGACTACGCGTAAGTAATGACGTTCATGCGAAAATCCATCTAAACTCAAATCTGTTCCGGCGGAATTTGAAGGTTTGATACGTTGTAATTTATGATTCTAAAAGAGACTTTTAGAGGAAACTTCAAAGTGTTTGGATTGGGAGGTAGGGATCATAGGGACGTGCGGTATGAAGTCAAGTTTTCTCCTGGAAGCTTTTAGATCCTGGGTTTCCTGCAGAAGACGCAATGCGTAAACGCGTGCAACACCGCTGGTCTTTAGAAAAATGTTAGAAGATTTTTTTCATATACTCATTTTAGACGCACGTTTTCGTTATCAGCTAATTATTATAATAATAATATATGCTCGGTTATCGTCGATTTACTCGGGAAATGATACAATACTCAGTATTATATGTATGCGAGTATTGATAGTTATTTATACGTATATTATTAAAATATCATAAATACGCGTATACTGCAGTGACCCGCGCGCAGTGGAGTTATTTAAGAGTCAAATGTCAGTACGTGAGACTCGCGAGAACGGGCGCTGTTACGTTCAAGTTTTTAATATTAATTATTATTAGCTTTCAAGTGCTCCGCGACTGGTAATCAGAAGGTTTTTTTTCTTTTTCTCGTAAATATATATATCAACATTAATTTCATAAATAATATTTACGCGATTCGAGTGTAATAACAATAATAACAGTTAACGTTATTTCGGTTATCGTTTGAAAAAAAAACCACAAATTTTTTTCCGCTCACTACACGTTTAGATAGTGGTACAATGCCTAATCCGACTGTTCGAATATAAATCATATTACGCAATATTATCCTAAACTATAATATCGTGTATAACCTCCGTTTCGATCCGTTATCGACGTCAACGTCATAAAATATGCATTTAATATTAATGTATGGTAACGAATAGTTCCAAGTATATATTTTCAACATTGATTGACACGTTACGCGTTTGAGACCGCGGCAGCGTTTATAAAAAAACCAAAACGATATCTCGTCGTCGTCGTGTAGAACGTATAACATTATATTTTGTTGTGGAGTCTTGTAGAGAATAATTTTTGTAAAACAATTCGATATAATATATAGTTTTCGAACGATTTTTCCAAATATTTTTTTCGCATTTACTCATCTAAAAATATTCGAATACTTTATAGATTTTTTTTGCTACATAATGTGAAAAACTTGTTTCTTTTTTTTGGTTTTTGACTTCTGAATACACGTATAGTTATTTATAATATCATTATTATTTTTTATTATTTATTATTATTTATTATCAAATAATCGAACAAGAATCGTCTATCGTACACTCATTCTTAGTTTCTTTTTTTTCTTTTTAAAATTATAATTTACTTTTTTAAAATTTTTATATTTTTACCGGAAAAAAAATGTGCACGCAACAATATTCGAATACGAAGTATACACACGTCGTGTTTGAGTGCTTTTACCGCGAATACTTTACAAGACCGATTGTAAAGTATTGCCTCGTGAAATCGCGCCAGTGTAGTACCGCGCGGAATGTACCGTTTTACGTACGACTCGGCTAAAATAGACGATTAAAATCATAAACGGTGCTGTGTTCTGAGTTCGTTGTCGGCGACGGTGTGAGATTATAATATCATCTAAACAGCTGCCAAATGTGTATATACATACGCGTAAACGAGTGCAATTTACATATATTATAATATATCGATGGCGAGCACACGTAACGCGTAAGGGGCGACAATCGTCGCGTCCGAGAATAAAAAAAAAAAAAAAATTCCATTAAAGCCTCATTGATATTCACGTAATATAGTTTCGTGTGGCCCAATCGTCGAGGTTCGGAAAAAAAAAAAACTTTTTAACTGCGTATGAATCGAATTCGCCGTACAGTATTCTTCCGTATATTATTTAAAGAGTTGTTTTCGTTTCTTTACATCTGGTGAATTCGTTTTACGTAACTTCCTCCCCCAGCAAAAAAAAAGAATAAAACGACGATAAAATCGTTTTTGAAAAATATCGTCGAAAGGAAATAAAAAAAAAAAACAAAAATACCAAATCCATGGATATAATAATATTGTGTGACGACTCGAATACTAGATTGAGGGGGGGAGGGGGACGAATAAAAAAAAAATCACTCGTTGCTTACGCATATTATACATTTTATTATAATATCGGTACGTGATAATTGTAAAAGACAACTTTTATATATATACACATATATATATTCAAATCGAAAACGTTTATTATTTTTTTTTTCTCCGTAATACTCGTCCGGCATTTCAATAATACCGACTATATACGTTAATATATTCTTATACCGAAGTAAACGCGATATTACGCGTGATACGCGCGTTGGCACACGTTTCTTTAGAAAACGACAAAATATATATTATATTATACGCGCGTATATTTTATTACGCGTGTACGCATTATATCGTTTTCATAACGCGCGTATAACGTAAAAAAAAAAAACGAATTTATTCTTTACACGCCGTAATTGTTATGTAAATTTCGTATTATATAAAAAAAAATAATTTTTTTTTTTCTCTCTCTCTCTCGTCCGTGTACCAAATGCGATACAGCGTATAATGATATTATAATCCCTTCGAACGAATTACACGCGGATAACGACTGTGCGCTCCGATAAGAGAACGCAGTTATTTTGTATATTTTATATGTATATACGCTTGAGTATTATGTTCTACGACTTTTTCGAGGTCGATTTCACGCAGGGATTTATCTCGTTTCCTATATAGTTAAGTCGCAGCCGGGTCCCGGTCGCGGCGACGGCGACGGTGTGAAATCCTACACAGTTGTGTATTTCGGCACACGTGTCCGGTTTTATCTGCACGTGGGAATGTGGGAATAACGCACGGCGTCTGGGGGAGGGGAGGAAAAAAAAACACCAACACGTTTTCCGAGCGTGTATTTCAGTGGCGTATTTAGAGATATATTTTTTTTAGGTGGAATTGAGACATTGAGTCGAGATATCATCGTCGAGATATTTTATAAATTCTAATCCGAGACTAACTCTTAAAATATTAGAAAAAAACTACCGAATTCTCGACCACAGGAATACATAAAAAAAAAAAAAAAATCCTGACGTTTCAATGGGGTGCTAGTAAATATATACATAAATAGTATATGAAAATCATGTAAAAACCTCTCTTTAAACGTTCGAGTAGTGATTATAGAATATCTTATATTTTTCAAAAGTATTCACACTTATTATACCTATCGAGTTTTATACATTTTTTTTTTTTTAAATTTAAGAACATACATTTCGTAAAGGATTTCGCATGACAATTGTTTTTTTGAGAATCTGTCGTCACCGAATATGTGTATAGAAAAAAAGAAAAATTCGACATTTTATTGAAACGTTCGAGTTTAACGGATAAAATCGTGTATAACGAAACGGTCATTAAGTATTCGAAATAGATTTTCAACGAAATTTGAATATTTGTCATTACGCGCCGCGGTATATCGTTTTATGCCGACAACAGTAATGGATCGATAATAAATAATTATAGTTCTCGCGACGTATTAAAAATCTATTAAATAACGATCTTATTATTTTGCTTCTTAAGCTATAAATTAAGTCCGTTAATTACCGTAATTATACAGAGTTCCACCGCGGAATACGAAAATTATTTTTAAACGAGATTCGTCGTCGCACAGGAGGGGAATACTTTATTTTCGCCCTAATAAAATGTCGACGTAATGTATACGTTAATGAGTTTCACGTGGGATTTATATACACGCGTACGACCGTGCAGTAATAAACTTTCAACGCCAATTAATTTGTTTTAATTTTTCCACATATATTATTACAGACTTGCGCATAATAAAAATATACAATTTGCGTATACTCGTTTATTTTTTGTATACTTATAAAGAAATAAAGACATGCCACGTCGGTTACTACGACGAAAATCATGCGATAGTGACATGTTTTTTTTATTAGCTACAGGTGAACACACTTAACGCAAATAAAATCGTTATAACCGTTTAAAAACAATAACAATTCGTTTAGGTACCTACAGTTTCCCCGGCATCCCCGAATTCGGAATTTCGATTTCAAAACAAAATAAGTGTTTGTTTTTTTGCTACGTGTTTCTACTGGGTAGTGTCAGAATTCGAACGTTTTTGCAGCATACCCATATTTTTTATATGAGTTTTTTTTTTTTTTTTTGACGGAGTAATGTGAAAACGACAGAATCCCCACTTCGAAATTTCGCTTTTTTATAATACGAGACGGAGATTCTCTATTTTCACAGCACTGCCACCGAAAAAAAAAATATATATTTGAACAAACGTTCGAATTCGGAGCACAAAAACGAAGGCTCCTATTTTAAAATCCGGGAGGATAGTGCCGGGGGAAATTTATTTAAAATTCGTTTTCATTTTTATCGTATTATTAATATATGTGTGTGTGTGTGTGTGTGTATGAATTATTTAACATTTTTAGAACGAAATTGAGTTAGCAAATTGCAATTCGACCGTTGCTTCCGGCGCAATCGTCATGTTAATTTTATCATTAATTTAGTTTTCTTAACTACATGTAATACGCGTATATATTTTATGTGCCGGCCAATTTGGCTTCGGCGACGAAAATAAATTAAAACGGCCGAAACACATTTTATATACGTGTATATACGTGTCGTATATTCTATACAAAACTCATGTTTTATATGCCGAACAAAATTTTATTAAAATGACAATATTCGACATATATATTATATTCGTGATACATTAGAATTTAAGATTGTCGAGATATTTTGAACGTATAGTTTAAAGTAACGCGTAGGACCTCCTATATGTAACCTATACAATTTTCAGCCCTTAAAACCGAAAATTACATACCTTTTATGACACTTAAATGGCTTAATAAATTGCTATAAATAGTCCAAAATCTTTTTCATACAATATATAGTGTAAATTAGTAAATTTCAATGTTCTAGGACCGTAATTTTGGTAGTTTTTTTGTTGAGAAAATATTCTTTCTATCCAATTTTCCGGACTGTTTCGAATTACGCGGAAACTACTGAATAAATCACTGCATTAATTTTTTTTGTAATAATTAAATAAAATAGTAATTTTATCAATAAAAAAACTCAGACTATACACCGGAAATTTTTACCGCGGAACGTAACGCGCACGACGAGATCGTCCGAGCGTCGTCCGTTCCGGTGGAAAGTTCGGTACACAGAAAAATAAAAGAAATAGACATCATGGTAAAATCAACTGCGCAGCTTCCTCGTTTCGGCTCAGAATCTAAAATCACCAAAAACCGGAAAAGATATCGCTAAACATCTGAAACATGCGCAGAAAAACACGCATTATATTGTACTGCGCGGAATCGTTGACGCGTATAAAACAAAAATTTCTATAGCTTATTCTGTGCTATTTTTATCTGATAATAATTAGCAAACGCTATGGGTGTGGTGCGGAATCCGAGCCAAATCCTGCGCGCGTTATCATTGTCTGCAGCGGAGGAAGGAGCCTGCTGTATAACGCGGATGAGAAAAATGTCTTCACCAACGCGTGAATCGCCTCGATATTATAATAAATTACATACATAATTTTCCACACAAAAAAAAAATACACGTTTTTGAAGAATTTGAAATTTTGACAAACGATTTTCAAGGTTTTTTTTCTATTACAGTTGAAGTAATACGTACGTCTGACACTGCTTTAAATTCTTAATCCTTTAAACGGAAAACTACCTATTTTATGTGAATCGAATAATTATTCGAGACCTATAATTGCTGTAAATAGTCCAGAATTGAAAGTAATATTTTGAAACATTTTTTTTCCCCCCGTAAAATAAACTCAAGTATTCGGTGAATATTTCAAGTTTTCCATATCGATTGGTTTTAAAATTACGAAGATATAACGATTCGTCGATTTTACCTTGTTTTTTCGGTAGTTCTTTAGTTTTTTTTTTATAACGCTTTTGAGAAAATCTAAAAATGACTTCTTTAAAGTACCGACTAGGTGCACGATTCTGTATACCGGAAACCGAGTACGACTTTTTGGGTATTGGCATAAAAACACACGCGTCATTGTAAGACATCGCTCCGCTCAGTATCTAAAAAAAAAAAAAAAATGAAATTAAACCGTTTCGAAGAGTACATAATTAATCGATTGAAATCATTTCGTTATTATCTTTTTCGTCATCGCCTCGTTTTTTAAAAATCAATTTTGTCGTTCCCGTTCGCACGGCTCCCTCGGCCGACTCCGGCACGACGCACAACAGTAAACAGTTCGAACACCACCACCGGTTTGCATAATATTAACATCCTGTACATCGACACACGACTGTTGTTTCGTGATTGGTCTATTCAAATTTACCGCCGGAAATATATTATGTTCCATGACATTTGTGATGTCATTGTGTTATCAGTGTATTTTATTATTATACATCATATTCATCAAAACAAGTCTAAGCGAGCGTAGCTCCTGTCGGAAATTAAACTAAAAATATCCATCGATTTGTTATGAAAAACCACCTAAAATTACTGAAGTGCGCGTGTTCGATTTGTTTGATAATAATAATAAACACTGATAACACACTGACATCATAAACGTCATGGAACATGATATAATTCCGGATATATTATACTCTCCGTATTTTATTTTTCCGATAAAATACGCACCGCCCGCGAATTATGATAGACTGGATGCCGAACGACGACGAAAAAAGTGAATCGCTAGAGTGCTATAATTGGTGTGTCAAAGCTACTAGCGCTAGTGGATTCTTATTATATACCGATTTATTACTACTGCCTTACCTTATTCCCTAGCACTGACATCTACGATCAGATCAGTAGGAAATCGGTAATAATTTTCTGAATTCTTGGTATAAATAATGAATAATAATCGATGATCGTTTCCCGAATTATTGGTAAATGAACAGTGGCGGTTTTTTTAAGTAAGCGCGGCGGGAAATAATTCGGTACGAGAGCGCCAGTGCGGTCTTGACGCAACAGCCAAATAGTGCCTTAGAGCCAGTGGCGTATTTGAGGGGGAGGGCGATAGGGGCAATCGCCCCCCCCCCTGAGAGATTTAAAAAAATTATATTATTTTATATTATATTGGCTGAGATCAAAAATGGGGCAAGATCGCCTAACGGGTTTGGCATTGCTTAATATTCACCATACTACAACATTAAATGTAGATGATGTAATTGATACATTTGCTAATAGTAAAAAAAGAAATATAGACTTAGTTTTGTAAATTAAATAAATAAAATGATAATAAATAAAATGTGTTTTGTTCAATAATTATATTCCTACATATAATTTTTTTTATTGGTGGGAAGGGAGGAGTTTTTTACCATCGCCCCCCTGAGGTGAAGTCTCAAATACGCCACTGCTTAGAGCACTATTGGATTTCAATATATTTTGTGTGATGAGTATAGCTTCCCAGTCTTAATCCTTGGGCACCGCGTAACGACGTAATAACGATAACAGTGTGAATGTATTGAGAATATAATCGCTACGAAATCTAAACGGCGTTCAATTCGAATGGACCGATCGCGAAACAGCGGTCGTGTAGCAACCGACGTACAGTATGTATTAATATGACTCCGGTTTACAGGCGCAGTGGCGTAATTAGAAATTTGTTCTGGGGGATGACTTTTTTCCCTCGTTTTTTATTACAGTGCAATGGGAAACTTCACACACACACCCTTCATACTATAAATTTTCTTGTTATGTACATACTATACTAGGTACAAATCAGTAAAAAAAAAAGAAAAAAAAATTTACTTGTAATCTAACTGAGTTAATATTATTCAAATTATTTAAATCAAAATACACAATAGAAATATTTGATTACTACTCGTATATTTACTATTATTTTTAACTGGTAAATTATGAAATTAAATCCAATTTCCGAGGCCTATAATTTTAACATTATAATAAAAAAGCGATTTTAAGTAAAGTATAAAAATAGGAAAAAATAAGAAAAATGTTGACTCTATATAATAGATGATGACAGTTTTCAGTTATTTTTTTTTTATACATGATTAAAAAAAAGGCTCTGGGGGGGGGATCTATCCCCTTAATTACGCCCCTTAATAACAGGCGTCACCGTTGCACGTGCACAGCCGGCTGTGCTTGTGCGTTTCTTACGCCACGGACACAGAGTCGGCAGCGTCGGCGTGTACGACGAGCGCGCATATAAATCACGTCGCGCCCCGCGCTCGTTATGACTCCGGTGCAGTACGAGGTGGCGGCTGCAGCGCGTCGTCAATCGCGCGCGCGCGGATGTCTTAAATCAACCGGTGCGCGACCGCGAGGAGCCAGCCCGCGCGTCTCGGTACGGTTAAAAGGCAAACAAACACAACGGCGACGGGACGCGCGCGTTACCGGCGTACACGTTATATAAATATACGTACGAAATACCGCGCGACCTGTCGCTCTGTCGCTGCTGCTGCTGCTGCTGCTGCTGGCCGACGTCCAAACGATCCGACGATCCGTAATCAACGTTTCAATTATTAATTCGTATACGTCCATCGGGAGCGTATTTAAGGGGGACTAGAGGGGGGTTTTTTAAAACTTTTATTGCAGTTCACTTATTTCATTTTGTAATTTTTTTTTTAAATTGATTTAGAAAACTTTTTTTTTTAACGGAGTGGAGTGAAGATAAAAAAACATCGTCAAATCACTGGCACTGTAAATTTTTCAAATTTTTCAAAATTGGTCGGATCCAAAATCGTTTTTTTTTTGCGTACACGCACACAAGAATCAACAATTAAAGCAGCCGCAGTTACCAAAATTAACATGTCCCTCACTACTACTAATCTCGGCGAAACCGAATGCGGAACGCGACTGACAAAAAAAATGTATGCGCGCGTATGCCGATTTCTAAGTGGCCGATCGGCTTTTTCACTCGGTACTGCCGATCGGTATATGTATATATATAGTGAGGACGCACCTTAAGGCGCGCGAAAAGATCATCCGAGAGCATTATTTCCAGTCGAAAATGTTTACACGGCAATTATCATTGTAAAATCAATATGTTCTCCTCACTTCGCTCAGAATGCAAAAAAAAAAAAATTCGTTTTATATTCGTATAATTAGCGCCGTCGGGGCCCCGGAAATTTTTTGTTGCGAAGCCAAAAAAAAAAAACAGATCCTAGTATGAAGTTATTATTTTTTTTTTATTATTATTTTACATAATTTAGGTAAAAACAATTTTTTTTTTCTGACGCGTACAATCAAACGTAAACTCTTCGAATACGTATTTATTTTTAAAACGGATTAAAATATTATTCGGCTAGTATATACCTGTATACTGCGTAGATAGAGAATTTTCTTATTTAAAAAAAGAAATTAAAATGATAAAATAGTAAAACAAAATAAATAAATAAGACGTGTTAAAGAAATAGAAAAAAAACTATAAATCGATACTTGTAAATAAAAAAAAACGTATACACGTATAAAAAAAAAATACAAATACACATATGTACGACGCACGTATACGGGAATGTACGATCAAGCCAAACAGTATATTATAGGTGCGCGAAATGAAGCAAAAAAAATTTAATAGTGTCTGATGATGACTTTTTGTCGAAACCGGTTGTAAATAAACATATTTAATACAACAACTATAATAATTTTTTCTTTATTTTGCATAATACTGCTCGATCGTATATGCGAATATACGCACATATATAGGTACTATTGTGTACTTGAATTTTTTTACACGTATACATATACGTATAAATTAAAATGTTTTTATACTAAATAAAAGTTTTACATTAACAATATTGAAAAAAATGGGTATTTTTTATTTCCGCTCTTGGTCGCAGTAAAGATTCCAATCGGCTGATTAAAATCTAATATAAGTCAGAAATATTTTCTTGTTCGATCGACAGTGTATAAGCTTGTAAGCGAAGCCTTTGTACGGATATATATCATGTTTATTTATTTTATTTTACCTACTGTAAACATTATATTTAAGTGAAACATTCAAACACCATAAACATTTTCTTCACCGGGTACATGGCCGCAATTGTTACTATATTGTTATTTTGACTTGAAAATACGAAATTCTAAGCTTACAAAACGTTAAACTCCGTGGAGTGCGTTTGCAAATCTTCTGCCCTGCCCTTCCATCGGCGCTGCGTCTATTTGTGTGAATATTACACATATAAATTATCACAGGAGAACGCTGTGTATTATGTAGTGGACTTAAGTATTTTTTTTATATATTCTCGAAAAAAAGAAAAAATACGTGTTTTCGTTTTTTTGTTTTCCGTACAACGTCGGATTACGAATCGCTCGATTATCGTCAAAAAAAAACAACGTTCACAAACAACAATAAACTAGAAGGTTTTTCATTATTTTTTTTTTTGCATTTCTTCCATCTCTTAACGTTTTTAAAGCGACGTATCGTATTATACGAGTCTGCAATATAGTTAATCAGTTTCCTTTTTTTAAACTATACACTTAAGTTAATGTCAACAAATATAAGTAAAAATTTAACTAGTAAATACATTTTGAAAATCTCTCAAATCCATTAAACGCATGTATGGTCGTTGGTTTGTCGTTCTTTCCCGGACATTGTGTTTGGGGTTATTATATTATAACTATTAACTCAATTGAAACTCAACATTAATACTTATATTTTTAACAGAAAATTCGCGCGGATTACTATTCTACCGTCCTCGATAATAAAACAATAAAAAATATTGTCATTATACCTATTGTTTATACGTATATACGAGTATATATCAAAAGTAGACATCAACTATAGTTAAAAATTTAATAAATATATATTAATTTTTTAACTCAACTAGTCAATTATTTTGTTCATTAACTAATTAACTAATTAAAAATTATCTCATTTGCTAAAATTTAAATTTTAGTCGTTAATTTCTACAATCATTCGGTTAACTGGTTCAATGCCACGTAGTCAATAAACATAGGTGTTGCTCGGTTCGTAATTTTGTCTGACGATAACTGATTGCTTTAATTTTTTTTTTTTTTATACTGTTGGGGATTCGTCAATCGTGATTGTATTGGCTATCGAATAATATATTCGATTTTAATTTTGGTTTCGGGTAATTCATTATTTTCTCTGAAAATACCAACCGTCTTCATAAAAAAAAAAAAATAATAATAATAATTTGGTTTATCTATAACACTTAGGGCCGGTTTCACCAACATTTGTTAACGATTTAACTACATGTTGTTAATTGTATTTAAAATTTGTTAGTGAAAATTAGGTTTCACCGAGATTTGTTAACCTTGACACGTTGTTAAGTTAACCACCCGAAATCGGCTTGTTAAAATTTAATCGGCATTTTAAAACGCCATAGATCCACTACAGTAAATTAGGTTATAATCGCCTATTTTTAATATTATGTTATCACTTACCAGTTATCATATTTCGTGATAACCAATGAGAACGTTAGAATCGAAGTAACCGTTTTGGTAACCCAACCAATATTTTGTTACTTAACAAATAGAATTTAACAATAATAACGTAATGGTGAAACTGTTATACGATTTAACCAGATGTTGAATTTAAACAAATTGTTAACTAACACGGTGTTAGAGCGTATTTAATAACGGTCGGTGAAACCGGCTCTTAATATTAAAAAAAGGAGGGGGTGGAAAATTGCGTAAACCGCTTGAATAATTGAAGAAAAAAAATTCGTGAGGTTATATATAGTCTTAAACGTTAAACGGAAAAATTAAAAAAATTACCTTTTTTTCTAACCGAATTTTTTTTTTCGATATTGACTTTAAACGATTCAATTCCGCTTAACTCTTTTAACACTCTTAACCGAACAGGCATTTTGGCTAAATATTAACGCAGATAAGTCAATTAAAACCGGCTCCATATATTATAAATACGTATATATTTTATTTATATTTTAAGAAAATTATTCCAAACGAGTTTTTCGGTTTTCGTTGTCCTATTGCCGCCGCCGTCTCGTCGTGTCGTCTTCGCGGGGTGCATATTTCTTATATAGAAGAACATACATATATATATATATATAATATACTCTTGTATGTGCGTTTTATACACATATGTGCGGTCGTGCCCCCGTCTCGTCCGCCACAAGAAATCATAAAATTACGGTCATATTTCAGTGTCCGCATATGTGTGTTCTTGCCGGTATGGGGTTGAATGTTTTTGGAATAATATAAAATACACTGTATAATAGTGTACAGTATAATAATATGTAATGTCGGCCCCCGAAAGAAACACGAAATACACTCGAATCGGTAGATAAATCACCGGAGATTTTTAGGACGTACACGCCGCGGTGTTCAAGGCACAATACAAATACACACCGGCGTCAGTAGAAAAACAAACATAAATATCGTTTCGTATCATACGAGCGCATTTTTATCCGCGATCGCGGTATTTTCAATTCACGCGTACTTCCTCGTATAAGAGTCCTTAAAACGTCCTTTCTCTAAAATCGAAAATGTATTCCCGTCAATTTTCGTTCGTTTCTTTCAGCCGGTTTGACGCGATGTTCACACACATTACACGAGATTTTCGACACTGTCAGGATTCTTTATTTTTCATTAACAATATTTACATTGCTTTTAAGTATAGGTACGAAAAATTAGAAACAACTTTGGGATTTTCGTTATTACGTTTTTTATTGTTTTTTTTCTGTAACCGTAAATTAAGAAACCCTTATTAAATAATATACGCGTGGATAATAAATAATAATATAAATTCGCTCGGACGAGCGCGCGCATTACGTTTATTAATATATATTATATTAAATTTCCAATTAATTTGAATTATTATTATTATTTTTTTTTTGGATGTGTTTAAATAATGGATAATTTTATTTGAAATAATTTATTTTAGTGTCTCCCGACCATATGGCCCGTAACACATTTAGAGCGTTATAAAATCTCGAATACTTTGGCAAACGCCGCGCGCACACATGCCAATTTGTTATTTGTTATTTTTAATAATTCCAGAGAGTTTTTTACAGTTTTTTTTTTTTTTTTTACTCTTATATAACGAAAATCATATTGTACTTTTGTGCATTTCGTGAACGAATATTTAAACCGATAATAATCGTCGTCGTAAATATTGGGGAAATAATTTTTCAACTCTAATGAACGTTTTAAAAAAAAACGTTAAAAATTAACAATTATAAATATGCATATATATGCATACGACTTATGACTTTTTAATTGAGGCCAAATGTACGATTATAAGGACTCGGTCGTCGTCTACAAAAACAACGCGTGGAACCGTTTAATTGATAAAGCGTTTTAACGAGTTCAATAGACTCGCACGTATAGTTATTATTATATTATTATTAATATTACGCTGATAATAATTAATAATATTATTATTATTACGAATATAATAATAATATTATGTGTATAAATAATAGTTTTCGTTCTATATATGTATATTAAGGAATCGAATTTAATATTTTATTTCGCATATATATTTTGACGGATTTTTTTTTTTTTTAATATTTGGTAATACTATTTTAACAGTACGCGTATTGTAATTATTTTTTGGTTTCTAAATTTCAAGTTTTTCTGATTTATTGTTATTGCGTACAAATACGTTGTTAGATAGAAAAAAAAACAAAACGCGTCGATTTCCCATTAATTATTGCTGATATGATTTATAAATTTTCTTATATAGTTCGTGTTACGATTTCTTTCATTTTTTTTTTTTATTCTAACATAAAAATCATTTTATTTTTTTATTTTTTGAAATAGAATTAAATTTATTCATAATATATTGTCATTATTGATCGTAAATAATATTTGTCGATTTTAGCGCACTATTTAGGGCGTGTGTTATACGTTTGCTGTACACGCGTGTCTTATTAAAAAATATCTGACCATTGATCCTTATATAATTAATAATTAATTAGTGCTGGGGAGTTGTAGGAGTTGCACATTGTTCTATATGATCTCGATTTATAAGAGCAGACCAGACCAAGCTATACAATGGCGAGTTTAAAAATCGAAAATTTAAATTGCATATTTTGCATATCTCGTCAATTTTAGGGGAAAATTGCAATATATATCTTGATTTTCATACGCGTATATTATGCATATTTAATACTTTCTAAAAATAAATTGATATTCTTCTTTCTGAACTAAATGTATTTTAAATAACATATATAATATTATGTAAAACTCAATATTATTTTAACGTAGGTATTTATTGTTATCGTTAAACTATTAATTTAACGACAACGGCCGTTGTCAACAAATATTCTGCCAATAACAATGGTCGGTCGTTTGTAAATTGTAAATCTTAAGAAGATATACTTGGTTATAAGATACGGTTCAATGCAACAACTTAACGTGTATTTATTTCGTATTTAACTTCACAAATACTGGAAATAAAATTTTAAACTATTTGTTTAGTTCAATAAAATGTCAAAATATTCGCCATATTATAAATATTATACATTTATTTCTCTATATTATAGGTACATTTCTTTTGTGCGTATTAATAACTTTTTTGGACCTTTGAATAATTTTTTGCATATTTATTACGTTTTGTTTTGCATATTTACATTTTTTTCGTTCATATATAACAATTTTTTCGTGCATGTTTTAACTCCTATATAACTTCCGAGTCCTATATACAAATTATTAAAACGGGTTTGGAACTCGATACTTGTGAATGCGTATTTCATAAAATATCGATTGGAATAAATTTGAACGTTGATATTTCACCCGTTTGTACTGGGTTTTGTTATTGTTTTTTTTATTATTTTCTTTCCTTCCGTACGTTTCAAGTATTACATTCGACGTTTTTAAATAGCGTTTCTACGGAGAAAAAATGAAATCGCGTTTCCGCGAAACGTCGTTTAAATTTATATTATTATTTATAGTGAATTTATTTGCCACGCCTGTAGATATGACCGTGTTGAAATGATAATCAACTGCGCAAACGTATCCTGCTCGTAGTCACTGGGAAGTGTGTAATAACGAAACGAATTTTATGCGCGACGTATAAAACGGATATCGGAGGGAGGTATAGGGTTTCGGTATCTGCCGAACTAGGAGTCGACTACGAGACCAGCATGGATAACGACGGTTCGGGAGAATTCCTCGTTCGACCCGGACACGGTGCACACGCACGCGGGCCGATATCGTCCTCCGAATTCGTAATCGGGGGAGAAAAAAAAACGATATACTCTTATATATATATAAATAAAATATATATATATATATAATAATAATAATAATAATAATTGTTATGATAATATCTACCGATTTTATTTTTTTTTTATATATATATATTTTTTTTGTCGTCAACGTCCGTCAATGCGTTTGTCGTTTTGTTTTATTCATTTATTTTATTATTCAACACGTTCGCGTTATACACCACGACACGCACGAAAATCATACATACGGCGTATAATATAATGTATACACAGTTCTTTTGAATAATATATACATATTTACGTATACTATTATAAATAAATTATTGTATAATTTATGTGCTGTACGCATTTCTCACGGTTTGATCAAAATAGGTTTTGACTTTTATACATTTACCAAGGAATAATACGAATCCAGTGGCGCCGAAACCTGAAAAAATACCTCGAAACGGACGGTGGGTTTGATGGTCTCAGAACTTAATAAGTCGAGTTTGAGAAATAAATCTCGAGACAGGAGTATTTCAAAAAAAAAAATCACTTTTAACTCTGTAGCATGTAAGCAGTGAGTTTTTCTATGAGTTGAAACGTTTCTATTCCCTGCAGTATTCGTTCGTAATATACACATAGTTATAAAAACACGCATTTAAAACATTATTCAAATGTATAGAAAATAATTTTAATACTTTGTGAGTGTTATACATTGTTAAAAAAAAAAAACCATCCAAATTATTATGCGTCCTATAAATTTGTACACTTTTACATTGTTCAAAATTTCATGTATATTTTATTATTGTTGGCTTGTTGACGGAACGAATTGGTAACGTGAGATGTAAAAAAATTACTTCAACGCAACCGCCCCCCCCCATCCAAATAATGCTTTAAATACTTCGTCAACGGTAACAACTTGTTTGATATTATTATCTCCTTCAAAGTACTCCTGCTGAATGCGATCGTCTCAAAACTCCAAGATAATAAAAACGATTTAAAAAAAAAAACCCCCCTCTTTGCACTACACAACACGCTTTCTTTCGTGTCTCGGAGAACTTTCGATTTTCCACTGAGAAGAATATTATCGTTTCCGTGTCATATTTCGTCATCCGTTATGATGTTTCGAAGAAAAGCGCCGTCGTTGTGATGAAGTTAAATGTGTAAAATAAATTTCGTGTATAATATAATACAAATAGTATATTAAATTTTCTTCCGCGTAAAATCGAGTATAATAATAAAAAACAATTTAATTAAAAGTGTATGTTTTATGTGATTAAAAAAAAAACAAATTAAAACATCCACTGTAAGTAACACGAGATATTTTGTAAAAAAAAAAAAAGGTTATTAAAAAAAAAATTGGTAATAATGGTCAGTGGTTTAAAAAAAAAAAAAAAAAAAGTACTTTACGACGGGTTTGTTGAAAAGTATAAGAACCGCCGCCGGTGTACAATAATCGTGTTTTGGCTCCCGTGGCTTCAGAAGTCTGACCTATAGCTGATTAAATTAAACTCGTCGTCGATAAAACGTATACGTTTTCGTAGAGATCCATTTAGATTTTTTTTTTTTTTTTTTATCTCTTTCTCGGTAAATTTAACGAACAAGGAAAACCATTTTGGATTTTATTGAGCTGACATTTTGTCCTTTTTATTAATATATTCGGTCCTGTCTAACAACCCGCCGCCGCGCCGCCGCCGATTTATAGACGGCGGCGGGGTCGCGATTGCGATCGTCTAGTATCGAATACGTCGTTATCGTGAACCCTGCGCACCGGCTGTTAAATGCGCAGGATAATCACTTCGGTCGATTCTCGATAAAGAGACTGAGATACCGTAATTTCTCTCCGTACGTATTCCGTTTTCGTGTTGTCACACGTGAAATACGCGCGTGTTGTATACTGTACATAAAAATTCCACCAGACGAAACACAACGATTTCGTCATTTCGGTTTACCACTCGCGGTGCGTTTAATATTTATAAACGAGCATAATAATAATAATAATAATAATAATAATAATAATAATAATAATAATAAGAAATAAAATATATAGACATTTACATCCTTCTATAGCCGTATATATAAACCGCGCGCGCACAATATACGCGGCGCCGAACGTCTTCGAATACAGTCGTATACTACATATACACTGCTGTCGCGTACTATACTCGGTATAATTTTTAATGGGAAAAATAAAAAAAAATACGAATATTATTTGTCGTTACGCGACATATTATTAATAATAATATGACATATTTCGCGTTTAATTTATACGAAGAGGGGTATTATAAAATTATAAAACCAGTCGAGATAAAATCAAAAATTATTATATATGCGTATATGTACGCTCGTTTAATTAAAACGAGACAAGATTTTCGAAAAAAAAAAAAAATTATTCGCGTATTATTATTGTGTATTCCGTAAAATATATATATATATATATATAAAATTATACGCGTCATTTCGTTGTTTACGACTGCACGTCAGCTGTTGCGGCGGTTAGGTAAAAAAAAAAAAGAGATAAAAACCGCTTTTTAATATCTCGTATATATTATTTTATACGGTTTTTTTTTTTTTGGAAACGTTAAAACTCTGGGGCGTTCGTTTTTATCCGTACGACATCGCTGCTTTTTATTTATATAATAAATATTCCTAATGAAATATATAAATAAACACGAATTTTTATTTTTTTTCACATCGTTTGCTCGGATAAAACTAATATTTCATCGCTTTGAAACGCGCGTTTCTCGCAGCTTGTTCACGGATACAAATGCGGCGTATATAGCCCCCAGATGTCCGAAATGTGTTTCCACGACATAAATTTTTCAGTGATATTATATTGTTTGAAAGTCTCGCAATGTACAACCGCGGCCGCTGCGGAGATATTATTCATTAATAATACCGATTTTATCTGTCATCTCTGTATACGTCTTACCATATCAGAAAGCGAACCCCGCGAATGCGGCGGCGGCGGCACTGTGAGAAACAGTAATAAATCCCACCGTAAAACTATCAAGTGAAAATAACAAGTGGCCCGAGAAAATACATATATAACAACGTTTTGATGAATCGGTTTTTTTTTTGTTCAAAATGTGTTTTGTACAATACATAACGTGCGGCTTATGATTATTTTAAGCAACAAAAACGACACCGAAAAAAAAATATATGTATTCACGCGTTGATATATTACGACTAGGGCCCGGATGTTGATGACTTTTGCATTTTTTTTTTTTAGAACGTCTTAGGCGATGCTATTCTATAGCTGAGAATGTGATCCATTTACACACGAATCTAAATAACAAATTTTTATTTTGCATTTTTTTTTTGGGGGCATTTTTTGACGTTTTATGGTCATTTTTAAAACTTTTTTTCATAATAATCGACAGAAAAATCACTAGTTTACTATTGTCATTATTGTTATTTCACGTAATACTTTTTTCTCGCTTATATAATTACTTAACATTCGTGCACGCGTTTCAGTATAAAAAATGCATACATTACACCGTAATATAATACATAATATATATATAGAAAAAATGCCTAGAATATTTGATGTTTTCTTTTTTTGTTGCTGTAACCTGATGATGACTTACGGTCGGAGCTAGTTGTTTCTTTCTAAAACATTATCAAAATACTCTAGACATTTTTTCTTTATATATATATATATATATATTTTCTATAATAGTATATACTAATTTTAATATATATATATATGTATATATTGTTATTATTTATGATGTATATTATTTTATTTTTTTATAAGTGTATTACAATTTTTTAATTAAATTTTTTTTTTTAAATTTAAAATTTACTATTATATCTCTTATTCGACTCCGTGGATTTTTTACTGCCCTTCAAAATAACACTGCAGATCGTACGCGTTTAGATTAATTGTAATCAATTAAATAATAAATATGTAAACAATTTCAAAGGTTCTTTTTATGTTTTTAGATTATAAACTAAATTTTTAAGGGCAATTTTGTAGGTTTTTAATATCTTTCTTTTGCGTTTTTTGGGTCATAAATGCATTTTAATAGGTTTTTTAGGGCATCGACATCCGGGCCATAATTATTATGACAGTATGATGTGTTTATCAAAAATATCGTCTACACAACATTTATTGTACAATCGCCATGATTTAATAGCGCCAAAGATATAAAAATGGTAGCGAGCCGCGGATGTTTTGCTGTGCACGTCGTTTTACACAAATAAAAGTTTTAGAGTTTTGTTTTAAATTCGAAGGTAATGATAAATCGTTGCAGTAAAACGATTCTGAGCTGTAGATAGGTGTAAACAATAATGAATTTTGTCGAAATCGCGTTTTTGCCGTCTCTAACAAAAAGAAAAAAAATATACGTTTGGTAGTTTTTTTTCTTTTAGGCCGCGTTTAAAATCTATTGAGGAAATAAAAAGACTAATCCCCTCCCCTCCAAAGTACCGTTCCAGCAAAATTGGATTTTATTAGGTAAATGATTTGCGACGGTAAAAGAGCATAGACGAAATTTATAAATTCACACACGCCTTTATTCGTAGTTCACGGCAAGAAATATTTTTCGATATAAATAAATAATATTAAAACAACAACGGAGACGCTTTAATATTCTCTCTCTCTCTCTCTCTAGTTTTTAAACCGTGGACTAGTTTATTGTAATTTTCCATGCTTCTTTATTGTAACTTAATTCTTTCATGTCCTCGTATTTTCCTTTTTTCATATTTTTCATTATTTGGGTCATGTATATTCTGCCCTCGGTCTTGCTCCGCCCCCGTATCCATCAACACCTTCTTCAATTATTGTCTTTAATAAGCTTTCATGTCTTAAAATGTGTCCTATATACTCGGATGTTCTCGATTGAATACATTTCCATAACTGTTGGTTTTCTTTTGTCATGTCTGGTACTTCTTAATTCGTTACCCTCTCGGTCCAGGATATCATAAACATTTTCTTGAAGCACCACATCTCAAAGGCTTCCTGCTTATTTTTGACCATCGAGTGAATTGTCCAAAAAGTTTCCCATCCATAAAGCGCCACGCTCTATATATACACTTTTTTTAAGAATTTCTTCCTTATCTCCAAGTTGACGCTACATACTATATAGTAATCAGCAGGTGGCTCTTGCCGTGAAAGGCTCTTTTCGCCTGTGTTATCCTGCGGATTATATTTGTTATATTGCTCCATAGGTATGTAAAACGTTGTACTTGTCTGTTTGAATATATTATAATATTGAAATTCGAATGGGTATTATTGTGATATATATTTTTTCATTTATCACACACTTCCATCTATACACGCATCAATCGTACACGATTTAAAGTTTTGTCCGAACGATAACGTTATATTATTTATGCAGTGTTCGTTATGTTATACACGCGTAGTACGATTTACCAATCCGGTTTTCGATTCCTTGTGTAATGTGTCGTACGATAACGATCTATCGGAAAACACACTCCGTTCAATATGTCACACGTCTTGCCGCGATGTCCTGCAATACTGCCATCAGTCAAGTTAAGATATTTTATCTCGAATCTGGCGATATATTTACAGTACGAAGAAGTATCGCCCCGTGCACTACTATACTTGCGCCTGATAAAGTCCAATAAAAATAACGTAATTTACCGAATTACACTGCAGTCTATGTAATGAACCGGAAAAATAAACGTTTTCGTCTTTTTCAGTTGGCCGTTTTACAAGAATACCCGAAAGACAAAATAGCCGGACGTATAACAGATTTCTATCACCACTGTTCGTCGAAAAATGTAAGTACACTTGACTTTAATAGAATATATAGTACGATATAATTTCGATATTTAAATTTTACACGAATTCAAATAAACCGAACGACGCGTTTTATTTTCGTTAAAATAAAAAAAAAAAGGAAAGGAAAGGAATATCACGTGAGTGTACGTTATACAGTTTTCGAATGTGAGACGTGTGTTTCTTTATTTTTTTTTATGGCAAAACCAGAACGAATTTATTAAACGACGTCATTTTTTTTTTTTTTTGTCGTCGGCCGTTATTCGGCCGTATACAAATAAAAATAAAATAAAATTCTACACCTACCTGTGTGTATACGAATAACCGCGATTGTTGTGTAGTACTATATTAAGTGAAAACGTTGTAGTGTCGCGCTTGTTTTGTTTTTTTTTTCACTCGACGTGAAGAGGCGGACGGCACGTCGTCGTCAACATAACGTGGAATATATTTATTCAAACCAGTTCGCGTATCGTGTTCGTGAAGAAATAACACGATATTCCTACGAAAACAAATCCAGAAAACAACGACGGGCATTATGGAAATGTGCAGCAAATAATATTTCGCCTCTGTTATTATTATTATAAATCGTATCCGCTCGCACTGTATATACTGGTCAGAAAATTTACAGGTTTTGTGTATGTCGATGAGATACGTTTGATACAGAAGGAGACTCACCGATAACAACAGAAAAAAAAAAATATTGTGCGCGTAAAATGTAAACTTTATTCCGACGACTATTACACGTATTTTTTTCGGTCCCTTTGCTAACTCATCGGAGACGCCGTAAAATTGATTAGAACACAATTTTCCCGTCAATTATCTTCCGCCATTATCATTTTTCTCAATTAATCGTATGAATTAAGTATCTAACGTATAGTAATTACAACGTTGTAATCAACAAATTCGTATTTTTTTTTTTTGCATAAAAAACAACCCCTTAATAAATTTTTTTTTTGTGGGGAATTAGAATTCGGAAAAATGTCATAATACGACCACGAAATCCGATTCAACCGTTTCTCCTCACTATAGGGCTTGCGGATGTTTATGACCTAAAATAAAACCTACAAAAACACCCTTAAAAAAATCTATAAAAATAAATAATTTATAATTAAAAATACATTTGAAATTGTATAAATTGTATAAAATATACATTTTTTTTAATTATTATTTTATTTTATTGTAATTACAATTACTATAAGGAAAAAAAATACGTAAAATAATAATAATAATAAAAACATAATAAACTCGTAATTTTTCTGTCGTTTATTGAAAAATAGTTTAGTAATAATATAAAATTTTAATATAACGTCGAAAAATGCCCTAAAAAAAAAAAAAAAAATGCGAAATAAAAATTAATTACATTAGGTTTCGTAAGATATTAAGTCGCGTTTTTAACTTAGAAATCATCTCCTAAAGTCCTAAGACATTCTGAAAAAAACACGTGTCATCAACATCCAGATTCCCCTTCTATTATCATCATAAATTTTTTTTAGTAATTTTTTTTTTAACATACAAGAATACGTCGTGTCCCAACACTACTTGCTCAATAATAATCGGTAAAAAAATGAGACGAGGCCTCTAAAAAACGAGGTGAGGGAGGGTAGGACGTTTCCGCAGCCCTGCAGATGACTAAAATCGCTTAAAACCATATATATGTACTTATATAATATCTATTTTAAATAATATCGTAAACGAGATAATACCCGTTCAAAAAATTTAATTGAATTTTCCGACGAAAACGCAGCAAAATCCGCGTTCGTTTTTTTTTTTTTTTTACTCTTTTAATAATTTTTTTTTTTTTACGCGCTCGCAAAGCACGTATTATGTGCGCGCATAACGACGGCGGCGGCGTACACCCGGCGCGTCTCCGCAGGACATTTCACCGAAACGATGAGGAAAAGGAAAACGCGTTTTATTTATTTATTTTTTATTCCCCACGCGCTGACCGACCGCGTCGCGGTGATAAATCGACTTCTGCCCGGCGCAATCTCGATGACCACTTATCCTTGTCACCGGTGTCGTGATTTAAAACAACTGTTGTATTAAGCGTGTGCAACGCGTACATATATTATCATATACCGTGCAGTGGGCTACTACTATACTTGTATCGCGTGAGTTTATTATTACATATAATATTATACGCTCGCTTATAAAAATACATAATACCGTGCTTATGTGCGCACGACGACGAACATAATATTATATTGTGTTTTCACGTGTATCAAAAAGCGAGACAATATTATTATAATAACTATACGGCGGTTATCGCGCCGCGTGTGTACACAACACAAAATTAAAAAAACCACACGGGGGGGAGTCTGCAGTGAACGATAGTATATAGTGTCCGCGCCGCGCAGATCATCTGTCATACGCGCGCACCGTGTGCTGCAGGACTCGCAATCGGATTCGTCCCACACGGACGACGGACTCGCGCGAGTCTTACCTTCGGAAACGTTTTTTTTTTATTTAAATCCTTCTGTATACATTACCGTAAGATTGTCGGGTAGTTTGCCCCGCCCCCCGTGGTACGCGTTTATATTATTATTGTCTACCTCGACGTATACGAAAGATTCAAACGCGCCGCCGCCAACAATTCACGTCACTTTTTTTTTCTCTCCTCTTCTTGCGTATATATTATATTATACGTGAGTCCCACGTCTTCTCTCCCTTCATGCCCTCCCGCCATCATGACCGACCCCCTAAGAAAAACGAAATTTTAAAAAAAAAAAACACCGTTCGCGGTAATTCGAAACCTACCGTAGCGTTCGTTTTACGGTTTTTTTTTTTTTGGGGGTACGACGTTTGACGTACGCCGTAGTCGTGTCGTGCGCACAGGTGGTTTCGGTCAAACCACCGCGCCCCGGGTCGTACGCGACCGTCGTCGAAGCTTATATAACGCGAAACGCGCGCAAAAACGCTATGACGGCGACGAAGGAAAAAGACAACAGTCAGTGTTCGAATTGTAAGAAGGGGGTGGGGAGGGACATCTGGGCCTTAAAAGGACTCCTCGTAAATACAATTTGTATACGTACAAAACTTTTTTTAAATTTCGTCTTGAAATTCATCAAGTCGTATGCTGTTATAGAGACTATAAAAAAAAATCTATTAAAATAGTCTATTAAACGCGATGCGCGAATAGAGCACACGTTTCGAAAAATTAAATAGTTTTGGTTTCGATAGACGAACGGGCGCTACTGTCCCGATCGAATTTGCTTCAAAATTATTCGTCCCTCTCGGATTTTACGAAAAAAAAAAAAATTTATTATTTTTATAATTATAGTACCCATATAGTATTGTCGTGTTGCCACCTAATTTATTAAAATATCTTCGAATTGTTTCGTTTTTTTCTATAAGAACAATTTTGTTTTGACTAAAATTTCAACACACGGTAGGTCTAAACGTCGCCACTACTGCAGTAATCGTAATCACGAAAAATACACGTATAAACGTTATTTTTTTAGCGAAAGAAAAAACGTTTTGATACGAGATTTAAAAAAAATTTTTTTTTTTGTATTTTATACGTCGTACGAGTAAAAAAGAAAAGCAAGCTTTTCGTGTTTCTATTATATGAAAACGAAACAAAAAAAAAAAAAAATCAGAAATTAACTCTCATCTATAGTGACGTAGTTATTTGCTCGTTCGCCCGTTCGTATAGTGGTGGTCGGTGTTTGGGCGGGAACGGGCCGGCGTTAGAGCCCTCTTTTTTTTTTTTTGCTTATTTTTCAATAACGCGGACCTTTCCTTCTCTCCTTATCAAAACTCGAAATGACTACCACTGTTTCCGTCACTTATTTCGATCCACTTCGACGCGCGAATCGTACGAAATAAAATTGAAATCACTGTGAAAACGATTTTCGCATTGATCTGAAGCGCTTCGACCGGGTGTGTTATTACGTTCTCGGTTGAAACGACACTCATTGAGTTTTTACGGATTCACGCGGTAAACAATTTTTTTTTTCTACATACCGGAAAACGTTCCCGATTCGCCAAAAGAACATTATTATTATCATATTATTAACAGTTATCGAAACGAAATAAACACGTTTTTCGTGTACTCGAAAGCAATCGCGGTCGGCCATCGTCTCGGCGCCGTTAGCTCCGTTTACCGGCGCCGTTTTTTTTTCTTTCGATTTTTCGATATTTCGATTATAAAAAAAATACAAAAAAAGTCATGAATATAAAAACGCCGCGGCGTATTATAAACGCGATCAAACACTCTATAGTCTCGTCTTTTGTGTCGGCGGCCTGGCGGCGACGCGTTGAGAAAACGCTCGGGTACATTCGTATATAAACGTATATATATATATATATTGCAGCGCGGATAAGTACCCGGGAAGCGCATATTTTATTATAATAATATTTTCACAATGTACCGCGGCCGCAGCCGCCACACGCGTTTTATATTATGTTTCGTTTTATACCGAACGGATAACAACCGCGGTATGGTGGTATATAACAGAAATATTATTATTATTATTATTATAAACGAGACGGGTAAAATACTGACGGCTGCTGTCGGCCGTATAAAAAAAAAAAATCGCTCTCAGCGGGACGTACGCGCGCGCGCACCGTCTTGGACTGACTGTACGGTGCGCGCGGTCGGTCACACGTGGCGCGCGAAAACCGCGCGCACAACGCGACGGGAGAAAAGGAAAAAATAAATAAATTTCGCGCGTTATAACGTTATAAAATACGCGACAACGGCGCCGGAATTTATAAGCGTACACGCGCAGAAAATAAATATATATATATAAAAAAAGAGACTCTGGTAAACGAAAAGAAAGGAAAAATTCTCTCTCCTCACTCCCCCGGGGGTCGATAAATATTTGTGTGGTTTATCGGCGAAAATACCGATACAAAAAAACATACGATCCGTCCGAGGGGGGTAACGACGACGCCGCGTTTTCAAAACAAACACGAGACCCACCGCGCTCGCGCTACGAGTCCTGCGTCGCATGTGACCTTTCTATTCACAGTCAACTATGATAATATAATAATAATAATAATATATTGTCCGCTTCTGTTAGCCGCCGAACGTTTATAGAGGAAAAAAAGAAAGAAAAATACTGTTTCTTTACTCGTCAAAGAATTCGTCCTTCGTTTTCGTCGCGGCAAAACGCCGTGTGGAAATATCAGTCTTATTCTCATAGGCGGAAATGGGGCGGAGGGGCTTGGGTCCGGGCTAAGCCCTGCCCCCCCCCCAAATATCTTAATAGTCCTCTTAAAAATTGTTTGTATTCAATGTAATAAATATAATAAATGTTATACAACGTAACACAGAAAAACTAGATTCGTATACGATTAGTAAAGATATAAACGAGTGCAGTAACGAGACGGATAAAAACATGGCTATAAGAACATCAACGATTGAAAACCGCTTCCAGTAATCTGTCGTAAATATCGTTATCAAAAAAATATTGAATAACACAGAAATTATTGATAGATTTGCTAAGGAAAACAAAATAGTACCATAATATTAAGATAATAAATACAGTTAGATTATAAAATATTGTTGTTTTAAATTATATATATATGAATTTAGTTAATATACTGTACTGTAGGTATTGAAAATATAATAAGAAAAAAATGATTGTATAAAATATTGACTCGAGTTGTTCGATTGTATAGAGGGGGGTGTTGGGGCAAAGCCCCCCGAGGCTTACTTTGATGTTAAAAATATTAGCCTCCTTCTCCGCAGAAATTGTAATGGATTTCCGCCTATGCTTGTTCTTCTAAATAAAAAAAAATAAAAAAAAAACCATTTTAGAAACGCGTAGAATAGGCGTACGAAAATGATGGCCCTCGTTGCAGCGGATCGAAATATGCGAAGGCACGGAAGTGTCGGTGTATTCTAGTTTTGGGGGTGAGGAGGAAGGCAAAGTTGGTAGCGAATTTTTGAAAAACAAAGATTATGTCAAACCGAGGCTATTATGACTTTGACGCGGTCAGCTATAGGTTTTTTTTGCGATGGAGGTGATCCGTTTAGATCTACTGAATGTTAACATTTTAAAACGCGAAATAGGTCTTATAAAGAAAAAATGATTCAAAGACGTTTTTTTAGAAAGAAAATTAGCCGAAGTAACAACTACAAATTATTTCCAAAAAAAAAAAATTGATTTTCAAAAATCCAAGACAGATAAATAATTTTAAACAAAATAAATGTGGTGGACGGAATATGCTGGCTAAAAGAAGTGCGGGTGGATGGCAACCCCCACACCACTTTGACAACCGATGTCCGATCTGAAGAATTCGATCTGAAAGCCACACTTATATTTTTTAAAAAACTACGGATTTCCGGAAGGTTTGGGGTTTATTGTATTGTCGTCGGACGTTAACAGGGGCATACTGTTGTACTGTACACAATCCTGTGGAATATGTATTCGCGTGCCATCCCGTTGAGTGTTTCTGAAATACTCGATGTAGTTCAGGTGCGTATACATAATATAAACGCCAGCGTACGGCTCGTGGTATTTCTGCTCTCTATACTTTAGGGCGTTAAAATTTTGCCCCCCGATTTCAGCAGTTTCCTTTTTTTTTTTAAATTTTCACGCCGAAAACATAAACATTTCCGGGATAAATTTTAATATTTAGATCACTGCTCGCAATTTTCTCGCACTGTGAAAACGGCCCGGTTAAAATCGGCTCGGCCGTTTCGAAGCCTGGACGGACAAACGCTTCAATTTTATTTATATAATATATATTTGGATAGAGTTTCGAAAACGTAAGACGCTTTGTAAAACCGTGTATTACGACTTTGGCAAAATTTAAAAAAAAAAAACCAAATTTTTTTTTGAAAATTAAGTCAGTAAGTGCGGACGAAACATACTCCACTGCAGGTATAGCGCGCATTATAGGAAGGAAATATGAGCAACGGGTATGTAATATGTATAGAGAGAGAAAACCGACACGACCGCTGTTGCTGCTGCTGATATAAAGTGTGACTCTATAGTGATTAAGGGAATTTTCGCTCTTCGTCTTGTACACAGGAAACATAGCGAAAAAGACGTTTCCTACTTCCAACGTACCGATCGATTTAGTGGTGCGATAAGAAATTTGAAAACAGATTTGTATTTGCCGTGAAGTCAACTTGAGATCGACTTTCCCACATTTGTAATTTTTTTTTTTCAAAATCTTTTAAAAATTAATCGAACCAATTTAAAATTTAAAAGAATTGCCAATAATCAATTTTTGAAGGTCTTATGATAAAAAAAAAATGGGAAAGTCGTTCTACAGTAAAATTCACGAGGAATTCAAATCTGTTTTCAAAATCTTTATATCGCACTACTATAGATGGATCGGTACGTTTGGACGTAGGAAACGTTTATTTTGTTGTTTCTTGTGTGTGAGACGAAGAGAGAAAATCCCCTCGATGAAAACAAAACGAAACGTGCGTGTGTGCGCGGCCAGAAATAGACATCGAAATTTTGGCGAGTGCGTGTGCGTTTAAAGGAGTGATAATAATAATTTTGAATATACTGACCTAAATAGTGTAAACGATAACGACAAAAGTATAGTTGAAAAACGTGTAACGTCGCGACGTTCAATAAATCACGCTTCTGTCCGAGCTATTTATCAAAAAAAAAAAAAACACGGTACAAACGAAACGCGGCGGTCCACGACTGGCGAGGAGATGAAAGAAAACGCGATGGTCGTGATGCCGGCGAGAAAATTCTGGAGAAAGATTTATCGTCCTAGAAGAAATAATACGAGAGATGATGAGTCCTGTGAAATGGGATCGGGCAAAAGTTATTCGGAGACGACTCGCTCGCGAACAAAAAAACTGAACCGCCTACTCGGCCGCATGGAATACGATATCGACAACGAAAAACGTCCCGAATTAGAATAAAATATCCACACGGGAAAGAGACCTTATTATTGGGTAGGCCAAGTAGGTGTTTTTTTTTTAACGGCGACCGGCTTCGATGGCGTCTGAAAGCCGGACGAAGAAATAAACGGATATTCGTAAAATGTAAAAATATGATATACTCAAGAAGTATTATTGAACGTAGTCCTCGGTATAGACGGTGATATCTAGCCGGCTTTTTCCGCGCAAAAAGAAGATATCCTTATTAAAAAAAAAAATAGAATTGCAACACGTTATTTATGGATATTTGTAGTTGATTTCTAAAAATTTGCTTGAAAAAAATGCGTAATGACTCAAATCTTTTGAAAAATAATCTAATTACACGCCGAAAAAATGAATGAAAATATTATTTAGTACTGTCGTTAATTTATATTTAAATATATTAACGTTATATTTTATATTTGAGTTTAATTTTAACGCCTTTTTTCCTTATTCCTAGAATAGCATAAAAAAATATATATGAAAAACGTTAAATAATTGCCTAAAACAAAAAAAACCCACGAAAAATGCAACAAAAAATATTCGTTAATACAATGGTGTGTGCTTGAAACATATTTGTAGCAGGGAAAGAGTCAAAAAATTAACGTTTAAATCCGAGCCTCAATATTATATAGAATAGTAATAGTATGTACTTAATATATATATACGTATATGATAAATGATAATACCATCCTAATGGATTGTATAAAAATAACGCGCGCGGTACTTTATGTGTGATGGATTGATAATTTATAACGGAATCGTGTAGTGAATATGTTTTGGAAAAAAAAAACTTCCGCGTATCGTCGGACAATGTGCAGAATGTAAAAATGACAGTGTACATAATAATATTAATGATATCTCATAATGATAAATATATCTCGTACGAATGCGCACGTCGACTTAAATATATATATATATATATATATATTTTTTTAATTCCATAAATACTCGAGTACTACACAAAATATTAATCGGACACCGTTCCCGGCATACTTTTCCGTTCAATAATTCGACGGCTTCGTCGAAAATCGTTTTGGTAAAGTGAAGAGAAAAAAAAAATCGATTTTTCAACGATTTATTAAATTATTTATTTCGTTTGCTCCTATACGTATATTTGTTCGTAAAACGTATCTAATATAATATTTAATGTAATAATAGTATAAAATAAAATGTACGTAATGGCGCAGTACCTACTACTCAACGATATTTTAATATAATAATTTTCGGTTCACTGATACTAATATACGTGTACGTTATAGAGAAAATAAGGTAATAATAGACGAGTAGAAATATCATTAAAATGGTACAAAAATAATAAACGGTACGCTTTCGGGACAATTTATTATGGCTTTTAGTTTTGAGAATATGATGGATAAAGACAAAAAAATGAAAAAAAATAAAAAATCGACGCTTGTTTAGTTTGCTCATTTAAAAAATAAAATAAAATACCGTATGTTAATGACTATATTCAATCTCCTTATACTTATTTATTATTATTATTATTTATACATATATCGCTTTATATTGACTATATTGAAAATTGTCCTCTATTCGCATATTTTCATTTATTTTTCAATAACACTTTATCCCATTAAAACGCAATTTAAATACTTTACGGATAGTATAAAATTATGATTTTACACGGCATAAGATATTATATTTAAATTCAAACATTTTTTTTCTGAGTATTGTTCGAAAATACATATTCTAAATATTTTCTATTTTTTTTTTTTGATATATTAGTACAAACCATTAACTATTTTATGTATATATAGTATAAAATTATTTAAAAATAAAAAGTGGTATTATTTATGAAAACTATTGGTCGAATGATTATGTATTCAATTTCCGATAAGTTAATATAATTTTGTTCAACATAAATTCGAGTAATTTTTTAAACGACATTATACTATTTACAAACGTAACTACACGACGATATTAGATAGTTAGTAGTGTTGTACATTGTGTGAAAAACAATCGAATATCGAATTTTATTGAGAATATCCTTTATGTTTATACTCTTTAATATATACATTTTACTGCGGAAATAGCATACGTCTAATAATAATTTAATACGGATCGATGATGCGACAATAAAAAGAAAATAATATTGTGTTATTTATAAGTCAATGAAGCTATAATAAGCCGAGAAAACAAAATAAGTAGATTTTGAAAGACAAGGCAAAAAAAAAAAAAATGGGAGAGCAGCCGCGGTGTGCAACTGTTTGACACACACACACAGACTTTTTACGTGTTTTATAATAAATAACCAATGGATTTACCGGACGATTCGTGATTATTTAATTGTGTTTGTGTGTGCGTTTATATCAAGCCAAAGTATACGACAGTAATGACTATTATTTCGTATTAAATATTCAAGAATGTAGGATACCAGACGTAAATAAAATATCATCGGCTTCAACCCGCGAAGATTTACACTCCTCTAACTGCGCCACTGACATTAAATACCGTTTACTATACCTAGACGTATAATATATTGTTATTACAATACTTAAATGAAATACTCTTCACATACTAAATACCATATTCTATATATATATATATATATATATGAGTGTGTGTGTGTACAGACATGTATAATAAATTCCGACTGAACAGCAATTCAATTAAAAAAATAAATACAGAAAAGAAAACGATAAAAAAAAAAAAAAAGATATCGTATAATATATCGTTTTGTATAGGTATAACGAAGATTTTTTATTTTTTTTTTTTTTTACGTGGGAGACGCTCGATCCTTTTTTATTTCGTTTTAGGGTAAACCGCGGTCATCGAGTAGTCCTCGTCGCGCAAAACGAATCCCTCGCTGCACCGGGATGAATTCACTATACGCGCGCATAACATCTCACGGATGACGGTGTAAATCTCTTGTTTTCGTACATTATATAACCCTGCAGGGTCGTAACGTACAGAATAAAATACGTATTAAACCGTATACGTTTAAATAATCGTGTAGTACAATAATAATAATAATTAATTTAAACGTATTTTATTTGAAAATGTTTAAACGGGCCATTTCCGATTACGTGTATTTGATTAATATTAACAATTGTTCGAGACAAACGTCATAATTATACGGATGTGAAGATATAGGAGGTTAAATTGACGAGATTCGCATGCAAATATATGTACAAAAAAAAAATCGACAATATGCATTAAATTCAATAAAATATACGTAAAAAAAAAAACACTAAATATAAAAAAAATGGGATTTTATGTTTATAAATATATTTTTTTAAATAATTTGAAACAAAATTCACATTCTAATAGACCGAAAGATAATTAGTAATTAATTCATAAAAAAAACACATTTAAATATCTGAATGTTTTCAACAGCTAACCGGCGAAAACGGAATAAACGAATAATTATACTACGCAAACTAATAAAATTATACGTTTTACAAAGTATATCGAAATTATCAAAATATGCGAAAAAACCATAAATATAAATTCAGTAGGTTATAGAACGAATTTTTAGCTCACTAAATTATAAATAGAAGACATAGACAAAAATATAAAATGTCTATTACTTCCCGTCCCTGCGCAGGTAATAATAAATACAATGAGATAAACGCAAATTATTATTACTATACGAGTCACTAAAAAAAAGAAATCACCATACGTTTTAAACGAGTGAAGGAGTCTGATGAGATTAACGCATCGATTTCTATAAATCTTTTATATAAGTTTTTTGTAGGCTTAAATACAATTTTAGACCTCGAACTACTGGTAGGAGGAGTGAAAAAGGATAAACGATTTAAGAAATAAGGACAGTCGATATATTTTCGTGCACGAGTTTAAACGTGAAATATAAAAGAACAATGTATCGATTTTAAAACATATATTTATCAGTAAAATCAGTACAATTTCGATTTATAAAAACCTGAGATTTTTATGAGACCCGTTTACAACGGTGACAGTCGAATTTAAGTTTTGGATCAAAGTAAAAATACCCAGGTCGTTAATATAGGTACCGCGTAGACCGACGAAGTATTTGATCACCGTTGGTATAGTGTATAATAATTAAAGTCTGAATCCAATCGAGCTCTGGAAAAATTCATTATCTGACATTTATCGATATTTACAGTGTATACACATTCCAAAGCCGAAAAAAACTGTCTCGTTTCGAACGAAACGTCGTACCGTATACGCGCAATACATATATGTAAATAATTGTGATCGCCTTATTCCATCACGTTGTCGTCGTTTTTTGTTTATTTATCACTATTATAATACGTTCTTATTTTCTGTTATCAGGTCCGGCACATCGAATGGTGTATGTCGTCTTCGGCTCAAGGTAAGTCGAACGTCTAACGAGCATTATACTTTCTCATAAAAAAAAAAACGAACCGATACCCTTAAACGGTATAAATATACGAGTATATATATGCTAATAATACGCGTTCGTCTATACTAATTAAATCGACGGTCGTGCTCGATTATTTTTCAAACGGCACTACAAACTCCCTACAGAGAGATTCGTTAATTAAACACACCAACTGCGCTGGGTAACTATACGCTGCAGACGGTTATATGTACCTATAACTTACCATACGTAACACGTAAATAGGTGGTTTTACATAAGTATCGACTTCAATCTAAACGTGCACAACCGCTGTTCGAATAACACAAAAAAAAAAAAAATCTCCACGGCAAAAAGACACGCGTTAAACTCGCTATATATAATTCTTCGGTATAAGTTTTTTTTATCGCTTTTTTTTTAGCCTCAAAGTCGGGCGTTGACGAGTCAATAAGTATAAAATGTTAAAATTAACTCGACGGATTACTGGGTTAAATACGAACATAATTTTCGCTTCACTTATTTTTCCTCGTGTCAACTCGAAAATGTTTTTTTTTTTTTTTTTTATTCGGACCAAATAGTTTAATTTTCAAAAGTAATACTTACCTAGAACGAGATTTTTCAATTTTCAAACTTCCATATATAAATTATCGAAAAACGTATTTGTATAAATCATTGATTTAAAAAAAAAATAATAAAAAGTATTATTTTAATACTTGATTTTAGCAAGTTTTATAAAAAAAGCTTGTCATTAATTCGCCTGACATTGATAGTGCTTTGTATTATGACAAGTAATAATTATACAATTACCGGCGTAACTATAGAGAGCAGAAGGGGGTTGTTGTCATATCAACGTGGATTTAAGTCCTCTCTACATTTTTTTTTCTGGTAATTATCATTTGAAAAATATTGAATTTTATGAGCGTAAACGAACGATTTCGTTCTATTGTATTTTCTATTTTAGACACTTATTATAGAAACGGACGAGGACGACTGCTGTAGTTTCCAAACATATTATCACGATTCCAACCATAACGCGACAGTTTTTAGCGCGACACACTTGTTAATTTATTTAAAGTCCAAGTACAACGAGAATTAATCTATCGATGGAATCGCCATCGCGTGTCATAAGTCTTATTATATCGCTTATAATTCACGAACTATAATTATAAATATACAATCGTATTTCGGCCTTGTTTGCCTTTGATTTGGCCTTATCCCGAGATGTAGACGTTTTCGTCGGCGGTTTTTTTCTTTTTGGACGACTCGTAATTTGAAATTTTGTGTATTTAGGAAAAATAGGGACGACCCAACTCGTATGTTCTCCAGGCTTCACTTTTGAGTTAAACATTGTAGGAGGACTAAATCCGCCCGTCAAAGAAATTAAAACTGGTCTTGCCAATCTACCTTATATTATAATACGAACGCATGTATATACACACGCATAAAAAGTACTCAGATTTACTTAAAACACGCGCAGATACCGAGATAAAGTGGCTGGACGCGGCGAGAAAGTGCTGTGACGTGGCCAGGTCGGACGGTTGCCAATTGTCCTGTTCGAACAAGAACATCGGATCCCGGTCGGTGCAAAGGGATTGCCAAGACGAAACGGATTTCTTCACTTGCTTGCAACACCAACAGGTATTATAATATAATATTTTACTGTACATTTATAAGTAAAAAAAAAAAACAATTATTTATATGTATAAAAATAATACAAATACGCATATGTATGTACGTGCGAATATACAAATTATACAATACAATACCTTTTTTCTAAATAAACATAATATTTAATACAACGACTGTTATATATTTTTTCCTTTATTTTGCATAACACCCTTTGGCTTGATTGTATATTCGTATATACATACATAATACGTGTATTTGTAATTTATATATACGTTTTTTATTTACGAGTATTAATTTATAGTATCTATAAAGAAACAAACTGTTTGTTTTTGTTTCTATTTCTTTCATATATATTTTGCATCTTCTATTTATTTTTATTTTTATTTTTTTGTTTTAATATTTTATTTAAAAAAGTAATATATATATATACGCATTAATATCGACCCACAATTAATATACGACAATAATAATAACTATAGAGCTAGGATTTATAATGCATTCGCACGTTTTTTTTTTCCTTTAGTCCAAATAGATAATTGGTTTTCAGGTACGTCCACGATTTGGCTTATATACTCGATTAAATAGAACAGTTTTTTCTTTTTTTGCATATTTTAAACACAATGCGTATATTTAGAGTTTTTGAAAATCCAACGGTATTTATTCAGTAAATGTCTTGATGTGATGTGAAGTCTTGGTCAATATTCACCGTTCTCGTCGCCGTTCGTACCGTATTTGAAAATCTGTAGCTACACATCAATCACAGGACGATTGCGTTTAACGCGATAATAAATTAATATCTTATATAATACCTAATAATAAATATTGAACAATCGTCAATTATCATATTTTATCAATTAGTTTCTGATATCGGTGTAAAAATAATTGTTTGCATATTTTTGTAAATAAAATTTTACGATATTTTTGATTGCATATATGTATATATAATCTAGCCCTTAAATAATTGATGACTATAACGCGCGCGAACAGAAGACCACCGTGTGCGCGCGTGTGTGTGTGAAGAAAAATAAAAATATCTGCGCGCGGCGTCGGCGTCGGCGGCCCCGTCGACCGCGCGTACAAAACATAATAATTTATGTGCACCGCGAGAGACGTTTTTATTTTTTTTCATTTCATTTTCTCCACCACAATACACATAAACGTCTCCGGTTCGGCAATTTAAAACCGTGTTGGAACGCGCGTATAAATTCTTCGACGCACAATACGTACATTTATATAAGCAAACACAATAAACGTCCAAGTGTGTCCCTTATTTCAGAAGTTTTTACGTTCGCCGTTGCATCCTGAAGCGTCCGGAACGCGCGTGAAACTCGGCCGACACAATACTGGCCGTTTCGTCTCGGTCTCGGATCCCCACACCAGCACCAGACCATCGCGCCGGGTGACAATATTTATTCGGCTTTTATTGGCGTTTCTAAAAGTTTCCTATATCGTGACAACACATTATTGTGCTCGGCACGCGCGAGTACAGTGTATATAAATAATAAATAATACTGTCTAGGTACAGGTATGGACTGTGTGGATCAGACACGTTATACAGTTGTGCGTCTTGTGTTGTACAATAATGTGCAGTCTTGTAAAAGATTCTTTTTAAAAGTATTCAAATACAGATACAGATACTTGTTTTTAAAAGTATTTAAATAATTAATAAGAAAAATATTCGAGTATAAATACAGATACTTAGTAAAAGTATTTACAAATACTTTCAAATACTTGTAATTAAATTGTTTTTAACATTCGCGCGTTTTACCCGAAAATTCTACCAGAAATAGTGCTCCGTTCGTTTACACGCGTTTCGCTGTTTTCCGGTCGAAAACCGCAATACGTCCAGTCGCGGCACATTATAGACAGGTGATTTTTCGATTTTCTCGACACTTTTTCTTGAGCGTCAGAAAAAAACTACCGAAAAATTACGTGAACATTTCGTCGAAATCGATTATTGTCGTAATTTTTTTTTTTTTTACTAATGGTCGTAGAAATCGGAAACTCTCGCCGAGTAGGCGACACGTGACTTTGGACTGCGTCGACGAGACGAATTTTTCGAGAAAAAAAACGTCTTTTAATTTCGAGCTATTCGCAGCGATTTTAGATTTAGATTAATTCGTAAAAGAGTGGCACTTTTTGGTTTTATGGCTTGAAAATCTGAAACTACGTCAGACTTTGTTATAATATTAATTAATGAATAATATTATGAAAAGTTATTAATTTTTATTGTTAAAAATATTTATTAATTATACCAGAATACATACCTATACTGCAATAAAATAGTGTATAAGCGTACACCGTGATTATTGTGCTCGTACACTGCAGTTATACGGAATCCGCGCGAAGAAAAAATATTCCCGGCGGCGGTTCATATATGATTTCAAATATAAATAATTGTCAAGCAGACGGGGGTGAAATACACGGCGCACTCGTTTTATCGATTTGTTCTTTCACACATATACGTTTTTTTTTTTTTTCGATCGATTTTAAAGGCAATTAAATATTGGTTTTCATATTAATCAGTATTTAACTTAGTGAAATACGCTTTTAAATATAACAACAAAACATGCAATAACGCGTGAAAAACAGCTAAATATTATGCAAAATACACGACAACAACAAAAAATGTCTGTATAACGAGCTCCTATAGTATTATGAAACATATTTCTATATCACTGAGTTTTGTTTCGAATGATTATTTTTTTTTTAAAAACATACACACTCCTAATAAGCTCTACTTATCACTATAAGGCCGCGCATTTACCGCGCGAAGTCGAAACGTTTACCGCGTGTCCAGGACGGACGGATGCGCACACGAGCTGATTACAAAGGATAACACCCAGTGTTATATACACTGTCATAGATAACCTACATACACTGTGTATATAACAGTGTTATATACACTGTTATAGATAACCGGCAGTGTCACCGGACCGATTTTAGAGATCTCAGAGACGGTCTCTCATTACTTTTCTGCCACACCAACGCGAAACATTCACTGGTACGTCGCGCGTTTTCGTTTCAGGTCAAAGACACGTGCTGCGGCGGCGACGGATCGGACCCGGAGCAGTGTCAGATCGCGTGCGAGAAATTCTTGGCCAGCACGCCGGCCATCAATCGGCATGCGACTGCTGTCAACCATCAGGATGTCCTCGACATGTGCAGCTCGAACGTCGGCGGACGCGGCGCGCAACACCACCGTCGGTGCTCGCGCAACACCACGGTCGTCCGTTCCCTGGACGGACACAAGTGTAAGTCCAAAATATATTACACATTTAGGTATATACTCGTATACAGTGGCGTCATTTCAGTTTTCGAAAGGGGGAGGCAAAATATTTAACCGGCCCATTTAATTATTTTCCACTTACATTTAGCTCAATACGATTTCTGTTTTACATAATTTTGACATTTTCGTTATAATGGGCACGCGCGAATCGCCCGATATTTTTTATTATTATTTTTTTTTTTTTGGGGGAGAAAATTCATTATTTTGTCAACTATAATAAATGTATTATAAATGACTATATAGTACTTATGAGATTCAAGTTTTGAAGTTTCCCTCGTCGTAAAATTAAACATGTTAGAAATTAAGTTTTTTGACATGTTCTGAACATCTTGTTCAGTTATTTTCCTCTCTCGCCGTCTTGATCACACAACCTTTAGCTTTTTTCATTTTTATTTTTTCACGCTTGCCACTCACAAATTATGTATACATAAAACATACGTTCGAAACGTTAAAGAACGGCTAAACAAATTCGTTTATGCCGTACGCGATACAGCCATACAGATTACAGGTACGTCGTCAACCGTCAAACGTACATCGTATATTCTTTATAATTTACGCACTGCCTTTAGGTAACGATAACCGTGTTTATCGAAAAAAATCCAGAACCGTGGTAAGCTGTAACCACGAATTAATCGCCTTTAATCGTGGTTATACGACCTGCATACTTTTATAATTTAATTTTAATCCACTGTTTGCCACGCGATTTGTTATTATTACTCATAACTCGATAGTCGATAGTCATTACTACAAATTTGGTTAGAATAACTATTGTTCAACATCATCTCGGCACAAATCATGTCGGCCCACAATTAACAAGGGGGGCAAATGCCCGCCCTGTCCCCACCAAATGACGCCACTGCTCGTATACAGGCCCGCGCTGGCTGCTCTTATAGGGCGGTTGCCGTATCCTATATAAGGGCGCCAAAAAAAAAAAATTTTTTTTTTCATTTTAGAGGTCTAAATATTATACCGATTAAGAATCTCAATTGGTTTATAAAACAACAAACCAAACACCAACAAACAGCATGAAAACAAAATGGCAATGACGCGACACCAAAATGTCTATGCGACTATAAACGGTGTACCTATTACATATACATATGAAAAACAAAAAACATTTTTTAATAATATTATATCATTGAATTTTATCCAATTGTAATTGGAAAATTATCGAAGTCAATATTTCTCCAAAATCTATTTAATAGACGTAATTTCTTTAAATTTAATGGGCGCATTGTGCCTCGTAACTTTAAAGGGCGCATCGTACATCTGCCCGGTCGCCCGGTAGGCCAGTACAGGCGTATATGTGTCATCGCTTAACCCGACCGTTGATTAAAAATACACATGTATTTAATCAATGACCTAACCAAACCGCACGCAAATTCAGATTACATAGCTTTTCAGGAGAAGCGAAAAGAAATCCCCCCCCCCACGCCGTTTCCTCGCCGGTATTTTCTCGAAAGATTTTTTTTTCATCATTTCGCGTTAATTTAATGGTCGTTGGTTTAAATAAAACAGCTAAAAAAAAAGAAAATTTAATCGATTACCGAAAATTCTCGAGATAGGTGTTATCGTCTTACGAATTTACTGGAGATATAGGTGACGGCGTTACAAGTAAAACAGATGAAATTAACGTATTCGAGACTGAATTGCAACACGTTTCAATTAGTAGATCCATCACAAACAACATTACCAAGTCTCCGCGTGTATAGTGCAAAAAAAAAAAAAACAGCCTATTCCAACGGAGGGCAAAAGATAAATCTCAATAGTCATACCATAAAGTAATAACTGATCGAATCGAAAATTCTGATTAAAATCCGAAATACGTTGTATATTACCAATTAATTCGATTAGCCCGTTCTCTGATGACTTTATCGGAGGATTTTCAAACGCGCCAATCGATTCTCCGCGAAATTATACGAATAAATCCACGTGACCGTAGTTCGATTCAGTCAAAAAGTGTGAGACACGCGAAACGTAATCTCGTCGCGGCGCGTTTGTACAGAAACAATCTCGAAACCCTCCTGCTCAGTCCGCGAGATTTCGAATTAAAATCAGAAATAAAAAATAATCCCATCGATACGACATGAAAAATTAATTCATTCTTGAATCGTTGTTTCCTCCGTTTTCTGCAATCAGATTTATTACGAGAATACGTAGACCGAATCGGACTGAACCGGGACGTTTCGACCGACGTATTTTAAAACACATTGTCACGTCGGATTCGTTCGAAATCCTCCGAAATCTTTGAATAAACTCATAACGGCTCATTCGTTATACCGTGAAAATCTCATTCAACGAATAAATTAATCAATAGCTTCGAATGTAGTTTTTTCGCTGTGAAGAACTATAAGTCACTATCGCCAAACGTTACAGGATACTGTGCGGTTAAAACTGTTTAATTTACCCTCAGCACTGCACTTATTTTTCTGGAAACGATAAAACGTGTGACAATTCGTTAACATTAAAATGACGAAATCGTTCGTTTCGCAGACTTACACTGTTGCAAGTTGGCCGCGGACGTGCAATGCGAACAAGCATGCCAGGACAGTCTGCGCAAAAAGTTCGACTCGGACATAGAGGCCGTGGACAGTCTGGAGGGCAGAGGATGCGGACCGCCGTCGTTGGACGTAAGTACAAAATCATTTATGTTTGAACTACCCGTTTGAGAAATGACCACAAAAAAAAAAAAAAGAGGGTAACTGAGAGAATACAACGAAAGAATCTTTCTACGCTACCAGTGCAATGTAAAGTATTCGGCGAGTTACATAAAACTTAAAAAAATGAAAATAAAAATTACCCCCGTTGTGGTCCCGAGAGGCGCTGAACCTCGTTTTCAAATTTTTGGTACTCAGTCGTTTCTCAAATAGGCCGTTCGTTTATAATGAAATTCCAAACGGTATTCAACGAAAAGGAATGTTTTTCGCATTAAATTCCTTTTTAAATTAAAAGTCGAAGGGCAAATAAATAAATTGAAAATAACTAAAGAGATAATAACAATTTAGTTACGAGCAGTCGAACACGGTCTAAAACGGGCAAATTTTCTCGTGAATTTCACTAGAATTTTTTCTGATATGCTCCTATAAGCTGTTTGTGAATCTCCCGAAGACGCGTTCTTGCGGTACGCTTTATTCTCGAACTAATCGAGGTGGTCTAAAAATGTATAATGATAAAAAAAATGTGGTCTTAAATTTTTTTTTTTTTATAAAAATTTTCGTTCATACTTGTGGTTTTTAAAAACCACATGTGCGTATAAATATTTTAAATTATTCGAATTACGCGTTATAAATAATACGTGTGCAGCGTTCAATTTTAGTTTGTCTAGTACGATATTCGCGCGACATTATATGAAATGAACTTTTTTTGTAAGCAAACGTTACAAGCTGTTGCGAGATACGACTTTCGAATGAAACTTTAACGAACAGTGATTTCTGATTTACTATCTACATATACATTTGATCGTAGTACTCTTAGAAGCTATAAATTATACTCGACCCGTGCCTGTAAATAATTATAATTAATCAATAATATTGATCTTTAAAAAGTATTCGGAATACTACCCAAGTCTGCACGTGGCACGAACCAAAATCCAATCTAACTGCACTCGAATATAAAATTCTATATTAATCGACGCACGATATTCGATATTTTCAGGACCGGTTTTGGCAGTGTTTCATACAGAGCGACAGCGCCGAGCAAAAAGACACTTCGGCTCCCGCGCCCATGTCGCAAATAGAGAAACTCGGCATGGACAGCATAAAACTTCATTGCTGCGATAAGGCCACGATAGCGGGTTGCCGAAAACTCTGCTTGAAGACCTACACGAACGGGTGGTCGTCGTCCTGGAACGATTTTCACGCCGAATGTCTGTCGCATCCGAACGAGGATCAGCTGCTCAAATGCATGGAAGACAGTAAGGACGACCAAATAAACCAACCAACCTAACCTATTCTAACCTAATCAACAAATAAGATATGCAGGCGTTTCTTATGTTCATAATAGAAATGTAAAATTCCAACAATTTAAACTTATTTTTATACTTGTAACCGTCAGTTTTAAAACTCGATTATTTTTTATATCGCTCTTCCCTGTCCTGAAAACAAATATGAAATACAACGAATTCCTTCGAATCGCCCTGAATTGCCTTCGTGAATAAGAAAGTAATAATAATAATAACGTTGTCGTAACGCGCTTACAACAGGCGAAGAACCGTGCGATTTGGGCTGCGAAGGTCTGAACTATTGTACGGTGTTCAACGACCGGCCCACAGAGCTGTTTCGGAGCTGTTCACCGCAGACGGACGACGGGGCGCTGTTCGACATAAACAGATGGCGTCACACCGGCACCATAAACCTGTTCAACTACGAACTGCCACTGAAGAACATCACCAAGTGCAAACCCGACACCTGGAAAGCCGTCGCGTGTATACTTCAGATACGGCCGTGCACCCGGGAATCGCACGTCAACAAGATTTGCCGGTGAGTGTACTACCTATACCTACACCAGTGGCGCACATGTTAAGAGTCAATGGGGTCGATCGACCTCCCTTATCAAAAGGATGGGCGAGGTGGTGGTGGTGGTGGTGGTGGTGGTGTTATGGAGCTAATAATTATAATAATTTTTTTTAATTATAATTAATATTATAATGCATGCAATGCCGTTGTCAATGGGTGTCTATTGGTTGTCTATTTGGTGGTGGCCAGGTGTGCAAAATATTGTTAGACCCATTAACGTGCAATTCAGCGTACGGCATTGACCTACACTATCTTCTAACGCAGAGGTTCTCAAACTTTTTATCACAGAGTACCACTAGACACATTTATGATCAATACGCGTACTACCTTAAGTTTAAAACTAATTTAGGAGAGTCCAAATATATTTTTTTATTAAATGTTTTTTATTATTAACATGATAACATTCATTTATTAACATTTTTTTAATCGTATGTGGTATTTAAAAATAAAGAAAAAAATTATAATTTTCGGGTAAATCTTAATATTTAAATTACAATTTTTAAATTTAATGTGAAATTCGTTGCTGTTCATTTTATACAAGAACATCAATATCAGGCTGAATGGAACTTATTTTCACTCGGCAAATCACTTTCAATATCGAGCCTATTTCTGTACTTACATTTCAAACACAGCAGTTCAGAAAATCCCCTCTCACACAAATAGTAGTGATGATCAATATTAACAACATTCGATAGAATTTCGCGACGTCGAGTGTCGAATGCGCGTTATATTCACTAACGATGATACACAGCCCCACACGTGTAGGAACGGCTTGTTTATCCAGTCCCTTTCCGCCCGTTTCCAGTTGAGACGTTTTGGAAACGTCGTTTTGGAGACGTGTTTATTTATTTATTTATTGCCGATCGTTTGATGTCCGACCGCCGCCGCCAAAAATATACGTCTCTGCTGACAAGACGCGTTGAAATATCACATACGAACAATTACCCATAACGCTGAAGTCCTTAAATGCGTACAGGAAAGAAAAAATAAAACGAATATACGGTCGTATTCCTCCTTAAAATATTACGTTACACTGATTTATAATATGTACAATTTTGAATAGATTCGATTACCGACGATACATTGTAAATATTACAAAACGGACAATAAAAATAAAATAGTATTCGAATAGTGATGATAATCGTACCAGCCGAAAGATGAATTCGTTGAAGAACAACTCCGTGGCACAGATTGTTCTGTGGTCTAGTTGAGCGATAACTGATAAGGAATAACATCAAAATTTTCCATACGTCATAACTTCACTACGGTTTATTTATTTTAAAATTAAATTTTGTCCTACTATAAAAATAAAAATTTGAAAGTGTACGACGTATAATCCTTTAAAAATGTTATGTAGTTGATAGGAGGTGTGAGCAAGGACGCCCACGAAAATATAAACCCATGGGGGAAGTAAAAAATAAAAAAACTACCGTTAAATAATTTAATACTTATATTGTCTACTTATCTGTTATTATTGATCTAAAAAAAAAAACGTAAATTAGATGTAAATTGATTGTGTGACTTTTATCACGGAATATAATACGTAAAATATACTATTATTTTTTTTTTTTTACAAATGATAAAAAAAAATTAATATTTACTTGCTATATATGTTTCGAAATTGAAGCGTATATTATTATTGTGACTGTATTATTTCTTACTACACCGTCACCGGTCTTAATCAACAACAGATTCCATATTACTCCTCAAAACTGTGAATTTTTTAACAATTTATTTTGTCGCATTTCATTCGTTCGAAACGGTTAAATTTCTCGTCTATAAATCTCCGTGTATTGAATTGTGTGAAAATTGTAATTCGCACGAGCATTAGCTGATCCATCCACACACACACAATAATTATCGCGCGCGGTTTACTATACCGACACGTTTCGAAAATCCGATTACTGCTCAGCACGTTTCCGTTGCGCAGTGGCGACGCCAAAGGCGGGCACGAGAGTGCTATGGCCAACGTTAAAAACATATGGCCCGCCTGGAAATTTTGATTAAACTCAAAAGTTTGAATTCGAATTCCTATTATAATTAGTTATGATTTGCTAACGTATTAATATATTTTTAAATTATATATAATTTTCCAATAAATATAATATGTTAAATTTACAATATTATATTACTTAAATTAAGAAAATATATTGGTTGATATTTCATTTATGACGCTTAATTACATAATCTATTTATTTTAAAATATTTGGGTACCTCTAAGTAACTAACTTGACCCTCTCCGAAACTTCCGGGCACCGAGACGGCGAGACTCAGTGGCGCAACCAGAATTTAAAACCTCAGGAGATTGAATAAACGATTTTTTATTGCGCCACTGTATGGCTTACTCGCAGTCAATTGTAACTGCGTCCGTGCCTGCCCTAACTTATGTTGGCCTCTCTTTGGCCCGCCCTTGAAAAATAAGCTGGAGCCGTTGAAATTAAAATAAAAAAATCGCACCTGGCAACAAGACTCGTATAGTTTTATATAGGAGCGCAGGGGGAAAAGAATTTTTAAATATTTTATTCCGTGCACGATTTTGCAGGGACGATTGCCTGGAACTGTTGAGCTCGTGCCTGGACTGGGCGAGCGCTGGAACGCCGGGACTGTCGGCGAACGGACTGTGCGCGCGGTTGTCGCCCGACTCCGGGCCGTGCGTGTCGCTCAAAGAGTTCACGGAACGCCGGCACGCGGAGCCGCCACTGCAGCAGCAGCAGCAGCAGCAGCAGACCGCAGTGGCGCAGGTGACCGAACCGTGCAAGCGGAACCCGTGCGCGCCGGGCACGGTGTGCCTGGTGAACCGCGGGTGCCGGATCGGGCACGCGTGCAGGCCGTACCGGTGCGTGCCCGGGTGCAAAGTGGGCGAAGTGTCGCACTATCTGGTGCTGGAAGACTCGTACGCGCGCATACCCACGTTCAACGGGCAGAAGGGCTGCGTAAAGGTGTGCCTGTGCACCAGGAAGGGCATCGAGAAGTGTCTGCAAGTGCCGTGCTCGCCGTTACAGTCTTGTTGGTTGGCCGGCAAACAAATCGGTGAGTACCGCCACTGCAGGAGACGGTGGCGCGAAGGAGTAACGGCCTTTCGTTCCGTCTTCCTCTTCCTTATTAATTGGAACGAGAAGTTTTCAAATGTCCCGCTCGCGCTTCACTTTCATCGATTGGCATTTCTCTGCGGGAATTTTAATCTGAAAAACGATCGTTTTAGTAACCGTGAGATTCTTCGGTTAACAAAAAAATCTACTCAAAGACGTTTGCGAGTTCCGAATCGTTTTACGAAAATTTCGTATGAACTCGTTTTCAAAACAACGTGGGAAATCGACGGGGGTATTTCTTACATAAGGTTTTCAACGTTTCATTTCAATCGAAAAATCTGAAAACAACTTGAAATGTATTTCTACTCTTTTATGCTCCTTTATCCGTCAATCCTATATTGTAATGCTTTTTTTTAAATTGATTTATAATATAAAAAAAATTTGAACTCTAAACGATTCGCTGCCACGCCAGATCACGGAACCACGTTCGAGATGGACTGCAACACGTGCAGCTGTTTCGCCGGCGAGATCACTTGTACGAAGAAACACTGCGAATCGACCGGGGCGAACGCGGTGTCCGGCCAATACAGGCACTCCGGGCTGCCGTGCAACTGCGCACCTCACCACGTGCCCGTCTGCGGCACCAACGGCAACACCTATCCCAACTCGTGTCTGGCCAAGTGAGTTTCACATCATCAAATCGCCCGAAAACGCGCAGCGCGAATTACCTTTTAAAGTATGATAACGTGTTCAGTGGCGTATATGAGGGGGACGATGGGTGGATCGTCCCGCCTAGGACTTAAGTGGTGTAATTTTCTATGATTTCATAGATAATTTATTATTCAGGAGTGTATTGGTATGAAAATTATAATTAAAAAATGACTTTTTTTGAGGGAGGGGATAGAGCATTCTCTCTATATATTGAGGTAGGTACGTTACAGTTTTTAAATCGTCCCTCCCCCCCCAAGATTGAGCTTCAGATACGCCATTGATATATGAGTATACCAAAGCGTTGACCGGGTTAATTACTTTGAACAAAATTTAATTTCACAATATACTTTATGAAGTATTGTGACTGGCGAAGTAGGAGCGCGCTCGAGTCCCGTATTAAGGACGGGAAAGGACTAGGGAGGACGAAAATGTTTTTTTTTTCAATATCTCTCTTTAAGAGTGCGTTAAGAATGTTTTTACCCAGCTAATATCAGTCGACACGTCACTTTAATTCCTTTAATTTTCTCGTTTAGTTTTCTTTAAAATAAATGAAATTCGACACATTACGTTATACCACCTCATATATTATAACGGAAAATAAAATAAAAATTGTCGCGTCCAAATTCAAATTTCTTCAGAAAAGTAATAATATAATTTATATATCGGAACGGAAATTTCACAGACTTTTTTCAAAAACATTTATGAAAAATTTACCGGTTTATATTATTATATACGTCTATTTTAGGTGCACCGGGCTGACGGACGTGGACTTAAAGTTCGGTACGTGTTGGAACGACGATCCTTGTGCGTCGGGCTTCCACGCTTGTCGGCCGGACGAGCGTTGCGTGCCTGCCCGTCAAGTGTGTCTGTCCATGTTGAAAAAGTATTGCGTCCAATATAAATGCGGTAAGACGCTGTTGTTCACACGCTTTTTCTTCCTTTTTTCCACTTCTTTTTCTCTAAAATAATAATAATAAAAAAAAAACAATACTTTACCGTAGTTTCGGAAAAAGAATCTTGCGAGGATTTGTCCAGGAGTCTGGTGTGCGACACGGATAACGAAGAACACGTGAACTTGTGCCATCTGTTGCGAGCCAACAAAGTGCTGGCATACAACGGACCTTGTTTGGTAAGACGTGTTATAGTATTGTTTAAAAAAAAAAAACGGTTTTCTTGTCCGCGCAGGTTATCATCCCCCCTCCACGCACGCCTAACACATCAAAATATTCCAGTTATCGATAATTTATTTAATAATTAAAAATGTAATATCAATAAAGGAGCCTCGAGTGCGACGGATATCGGTTCGAACGAGTCGCATAGACAACTGAGATTTTAAAATTTTAAATCGTTTTATAGACGACTCTAAGCCTATTGGACTCTTAAAAATACAAAAAAAATCGTAACGCCAATCACGCTAATTGTGTTTACTCTATAGACTGCCCAAATTCACGATACCTTTTTAGAATATTACATATAGTAGGTACTGCTGCTCCCGTTTTGGATACATGGCTGGGAGATCAGTTAGAGATAATTCAGCCACCGAGGTTTGAAAATATAGTACTAAAACGATACGATAAACGTAGCGCGCCCTACAGAAATCATATAGTACAATCGAAGTGCGATTTGTGGAGGCTCAATGAACTCGTCAAACGTTTTCGAATCGGTTTTCCTTCAGTGATGACTATTCGTTGTTGGTCAGAAGATACTTTCTATAACAAGTCTACCGCGTCTGGCGTGGATCTGGAGGAATTGAAATGCATGCGTACCTTCCATTGAACGTTGGAAATAATCGTAATCCCCCCCAACTCCCCGAAAGCATTACTCCATTGATTTTTGTTCAAATAATCCTTCGATTTGATATTTTTCACGATTCTGGGTGATCGCTTAGAATTTGTATAATTACTATCGCTTTTTCCACGGAATTTATTGTTTTTTCAACTGCCTCGTTTGCCGATGCAGATCGGGTGCAACTCAACGGGACTGGTGTGCGGCGTTGACGGCAACACGTACCCGTCGGAGTGCGCGGCTTTTGCGGAATCGGCGAGCGTCGACTACGCGGGCCCTTGCGTGACGTCCGGATTCATCGGAACAAACGGGCGACCGTACTGTTCCGCGGACCTGGTGAACTGTCCAAAGCTGCCGCAAGAAGGGTGTTTGGGTATCACACCACCCGGGGCCTGTTGCCCGAAATGCGCCGGAACACTGCGCATACTGTTCAGGTAAGATACGAACTCTAACAGATTTTTTTTTTTTGTAAGTATTCGAAATGATTTAACGAAAAGCCTATATACAATCAAAATGTTCCAAAACCTTTTTTATACGTTTATCAAAACACATTATAATATCCTAAACACTCTTCCCAATGACGTTTCTATCGTTGAACGCCTGTAGAGAACTTCCGGAATCCTGTTTAGTTCTTTACAGCGATTTTCGTTTTATCTCAACAATAACGTCAAATATCCGTCCCGTTGGTTAGGACTTAATAAGATTAGGGAATAGAAAAAAAGTCAACGGGAATGAAGTCGGTCGAATACGAGAGACGAGGAAAGACTTTATTTTGGGGGTAGGGCAAAACTTGCGAATGACAATGGCTGAATGAGCAGGAGCCGTGTCGTGGTACAACAATACTGTTCCGATGTTCGGGTATTTTCCTTCAAACACTTCGTTTCAAAACTACAATATAATAAAAACGATTGATTGTCTTAACTTGTGGCGAAAATGTGTATTGCTCAACGTTTCTTTTTTCTTTTACAAATCTGTTTTAATAATGTTGCAGCAAAAGTACAATTTTATGTTCTTGTTATTCGTATATTGTTGTTTACTGTAAATACGTGTAATATTACCTTTCATATTTATTTTTTTTAAATGTATTGAGACTAGACGATGAATAGACGATTATTGTTGAGTTTAAAGTATTTAATATATTATGTAAATGAGAAATTTAACAATATTATTTCGTCTGTTTGCTCATTCGTTTTAATACTGAGTAGTGATGACTAAAACAAATTAGTAACTATACGAACGAATAGGTTAAAATTAATAGAGACAATATAACAATAATAAGAGATAATACGCGGTCCGCTTGGGCCATTGGTTACGGAACCGGTTTCTAGTATTTTTAGAGACGACATCGGTCCGACTATATCGTATTTGTGTATTTCGCAGTCAAAAACAAGTGGACCGGGTGACGCACACGCTGAAAAAGACTGCGGTGAACGCTTTGAGCGTCAAGTCGGTGCTCAGGGCGTTGGACAGGCACGTGAAAGTGGGAGAGTGCACGGTCCGCGGACACCTGACCATCTACCAGGACCTGTTGGTGTTCGTCGAGTCCACGGTCAGGCATCCGTCCAAACTCCAGCTCGAGGCGTGCCTGAGGGAGTCGGAAAAACTGTCCACGTTGATCGAGTCGACCAGTCCTCGGGTCATGATCGATCTCAGCCTGAGCGCGTTGATCTCGGCCAGTCCCGTGCACGAGCTGGTCACAAACCGCGCCTGCCCTGCCACCGGGACGACCGTCTTCCCGATCGTCGTCGTGTCGCTGCCGCTGGCCCTGATGATGCAGTTCATCCTCTAAAACGACTGAATTTTTTTTTTTCATATCATTAATATTATCATTATCATTATTATTATTTACTTATATATTACAAAAATTATTATCTAAGTTAGTCGTATAAGAATATCACGGATAAATGTATAGTATACGCGTGTAGGCGTCGAGTCTCCAAAAAAATAAATAAAAAATAATAGACCTCCTGAAAAAGAAAAACTCAAACAAATTTATTTCGAATAAAAAAAAAAAAACGCGAAATTACGTTTTGTCTTCGTATTTATAAGTCTCATAAACGTCGAGTACGTACTTTAGTATATTAAATAACTGTTTTAGAAAATGCGTTGTAAATAACGCGCTTTAAAAAAAAAAAATTTCAAAATTTGTAAATCACTACTCTCGTCGACACGACTCGCCGTTTTCATAAAAAAAATACGTTTTTTTAAATACGTTTCGTGCAAAAAAAAAAACGAAAAATTAACCATTTCTTTTGTTTTGATTTAGAAAAAAAACATTTTTTTTTTGTAAACTAAATCCAAGGAGATAATATTATATTATCAAAGACGTACGTTTTACATACAATTATCACGTAATCAAATAATTAGCTTTAAGAGAAAAAAAATCGCAAAACTAAATTACGTACATTTAATCGCTCACAAAAAAAAAACATTTTACACTTTTGAGTTCACCTTAAACCCCAGCCACATACTCGACGCCTGTGCGTGTATACGCGTACATAGCGATCCTGAAAACACCATATACACTCGTTCGTGTAGCCGGGGTTTTATATATTCTCAAAACCATAGCCCTGATGTACATACCATAAACTGTTGATCGTCGTCGAGGGGATCGGAAACGTTTTATTTTTTCATACACCGTATCAAGCAAAAGCTAATATAGACGTCTCGATTCCAAAAACCATTTAAGATGAATTTCATTTCTGAGTGAAAAAATTTCGACTCGTTATCGAACCGCTTTTCTGGAATATTATAGAAATTTCAAATTTTTTAATTTTAAAAATTATGATAATTTTCTTACGTCTTTCAACGTCTCTGTTCCGGTATACTAAACAAAAAAAATTTGTACTCGCGCGATAACCCGGTCAAATTTTTCGAAATTCGTAAATTTTTTTTAATTGTCCGGAGAAATTTTTGAGTCATCAAATTCATCCTCAAAACAACGCGAGTTAAATAAAATTTTCATGTTCATCGCAAGAAGGAACTTTAAAGCGTTATACAATATTTATTCAAACCGTTTAAACGTGTTTTCTGAAAAATCAGTTGTGAAGTCGTTATGGTATAGTAAACGAGCGAAATGTTTTATCAGAATGGAATTTAAAAAAAAATAACTCTGGAATTATATTGACGTGCGCGCGCTAGACCTTATGATTAGGGTATGCAAAGGTCAGATTTCTGGGCCGACCAAAGGACAAAAGTGAAATACTTTGATTTTTAAATTATTTATTAACAAACAACTTTTAACAACTAATTTATAAAAGCTGTATTATATAATAATAAATTAAATTATAATAACATTCTTCTTTTGAAACTGACAGATTTCTTAAAGCCATCAGTTATTAGGTTTTAATTTCAGAGTAATTTTTTGGTCGATCGTAAGTGACATAAGACTATTGTGTCGTAGTTGTTCTCGGTTTTGATTTAACTATATTAAGTTTTGAAAACGAGCGTTCAAGCGTACAACTGCAGGTAACAGAAATCACCGAAAATTTTTTTTAATACCACACTAAAATGTTCAAATATACCATTTTTATTACACTCTTCCAACCGCTGTAGCCAATGCTGAAATTATTTTTTTTTCCAGAATTTAGATTAGGTACCTTTGGAATCGTTTTATTTTTATTTGTTATTATTATTATTTCAGCTTCTAATTCTTCTTCGTCACATTTAAAACGTTCATTAAATATATATTTTTGAAAATACTTGCCTAATACGACACATTTTTATTTGATTGAGGTATGCATAGCTTGCATACCCCCTGCGTCCGCCCACGATACACACCAATAATAAAAAAAATTGTAAATTTTAATTCTGGAAACAATACGAAAACTGTTGCCTATATATCACTAACACTATGTAGAAAAAATGCGTTTTTCCGATCCCGGGACCAACCCTAAAATTAAGCGGCTATCTACCGATAAATAACAATAATTGTCGTCTATACCAAATTGTAATAAAATTACAATTTTTTTATACTGCCGCCGCAGTGTATTTTTCGAAAATTCGATTGTATATTTTTTTTCAAAATAAAAATTGACGCGCCTTACCGAAAGTATAACGTTCGTATAAGCAATAGTAGAAATAGAATTTTATTTTTATTTTTTTACCCGTAGCATAGCCGTATATTATAATACTGTGTGTACTCGGAGTACGACGATTCGGCAAGTTTTAAAAATTATTATTTTTTTATTGTAAAAATCTTATATTGTTATTTACTATGCGAAGACTGTGATAACAAAAACATTATCCTTACGTATTTTATACACTGTTATTATTCTATTAAATATAACACGTTTTTTTTTTGCGATTTTATTAATTTTGTTTTTATTTTTTGTTCTCCTTTCTCGTACACTGTACAGTTTGGTGCCGAACGCGAGACGACTGTGCACGTTAAATTGCCTATTCACTGCGCCTTCGCGTAAAAGTTTCGAGAGCTCGTTTCTCATAATATACGGTTGGAACAAAAGTAAATTTGTCGGCTGTGAAAGAGAAAAATTATACGCGTGCCTGCCGGCAGTGGCGGATCTAGGATTTTTTTCATGATGCGTGCTGTTTTACCAATAATGCTCCTTATACAAAAATACTTATTATGTACAATTTCGGAGCGAAAACAGATTTGTGGCTTAAACGGTCGGTTGTGCAACGTTCACGTATTCTCTGGTTACTCTCTAGAAAGATACGAGCAATGAGCTTCAGAATATTTTGAAGACACAAAGGATCCGTGGAATCAAAAAGTTTGAATACCACAGAATCATATAAATACCTAAACACAGAAAGTACAATTATATACTATATATATAACCGCGGTTGAAACCATAGTGGAACCAGTACTATTACTACGGATAACAACATAAAACGATTTATTTTTTTCTACTTTCCCTTAAACACAAGTAAATAACAACCAGTCATATTCAATAACATAAAATCATAATAATCAAATTCCAAAAAAAAAACCACCGTAATATAATTCTAATAAATCAATATTCCTGAATAATGTATAAGCTTTAAAAAAAAAAATTGGGGGGCTTTAGTGCTAAAGCCCCCCTCCTTGAGTACGCCAATGCATTTAGTTTTACGTGATATTTAATGTCCAAGTAATTTATAGTAAAAAAAAAAAAAGTTTAATATGCCGAACGGTTCAGCTCCCAAGCACCCTCTCTAAATCCGCCACTGCCTGCAGAGTACTTACAAAAATGTATTTTGTGAAATTTCGATTTCACCATCGCGTCAAACGCGAAAATGATTTTATCGAAATGAAAAAATAAAAAGGTTAAACGACGTATAGCTGTAACGCGAGTGCAGTTGATCGAATGCTGTTGTATTGTAATTGTTCTAAATTCGAAAACGTGGTCTTTGTAGTTTTTCGAAATGCAAATTACGAAGCACATTATTGCTTTTGCACGACGATGCGTTTTCTATTTCTGTAGACCCTTTTTCGTGTGCTCGGGTGACGTTGACACCAGAGCTTATTTTAAGGATTTTTTCCTACTACCAAAAACTAAATAAATTTTGTTGGGATTTATTCGGATCATAATATCTTCCTGTCCTAAAAAAAATGTCTTATAAAAACCACATGTTTTTTTTACATCTTTTTATTTCACTGCCTACGATACGTGACGTAAGATAACGGGATTTTTTTGTTCAAAAATCGAAATAAAAATAAGAAATTTTATTTTATATATACATACGAAATTATAAAAATATTACGTTTACTGGTCATTGTTGGTTATACACGATGTTCAGGGGGAGGGGCGAAAATTGAACCAACCCCCTCTGCCAATGAAATATTCACATCTAACTAGTAATAACTAAAAGAAAGGTCTATTAATGTACCGAGACGAAATGCAGGTGTAGAAAAAGGAAGAACAATGTGCATGGAACGTAAACGAAATAACAATAAAACGGGAAAAGAAAATACTCACCAGACAGCGTGACGACACAACATAGAGGGCGTGGCACACACACGCCACGCAGTCAAACGCGAACTACGTTGTTCACGCCTGACCGCCGCGACTACACTGAGCGGTCCGATGGTTTCGGACCGCTATTTATAAGCGACTCTCTGCCACGCCCTTTATGTTGTGTCGTAGCGCTATCTAGTGACTACTTTGTATTCTCGTTTTATTACGATCGGCTGACGCGCTGTGTCGGTATGTGCGAGTGTTTAGTTTGACGCTGACCGAGCGACCGATCGTACGCGAGTGTGTAATCTTTATTATTATTTTTTTTGTTTGTATTATGTATTATTATTATTATTTCGCGTATTTCAATGAAATGAAATGAACGTAAATATTCAACTTTCCTCGTTGTATACTCGTTTACACGTTTACTATTTATTTAACGTTTACTCGCGTTTACACTGTGTAATGTCCTAACCGCCTTGGTTGGACAAATAAATAATTACAACACACACATCACATTATAAGGTAATTTTTATTACAACCGTATTAAAAAGAACATTTGGAAAACCGACAACGCATGTGGACAAAAACTCGTTGTAATATTAATCGTTAAAGTGTACAAAATGTATTTAAGGTTATGTTCCAAAGACATTACACACTGTACACTACCGACCGAGTTTGTCGTCAGCTAAGCACTAACGCTCGATGAGAACCGATGATTAGCGCGCACTGTCAGCGTGTATGTATGCGCTGATCGTCGGTCGACCATTAATTCCAGCCTCATACATGATGTTCAATGAGGAGGGGGCGAAAATGGAGCATAACCATAACATAATTGGACCAAATTACATGACACAAGTCGGTGCTGTTAGATCAGAAATATACTAGATTTAAAAATAACAAATCACATGGGGGCGATCCATCTATCGCCCCCCTTATAACGGCCACTGGTATTGTTGTAGGGTGCCCAAATTCATAGAGCCAAATTGCCCATTTGACACTTCCTATTACCCAATTTGGGTTCTACTGCCCGTTAGAATAAGGCCTGGTTGACGCACGCATTATACGCGTACGTAATTATTATGAAAAACTTTATTAGCGCTTTAAAAAAATCGTTTCTTTAACGACAACGTTTTACGATCGTCTTAAAATTCAAAACAACAGTAAAACTTCTAGCTGGAATCTCTGTCTGAGCGAATCATTTGAGCAGATATCCACAACGCTCGCGGTTGCCCATCACTTTTACAAAAAGATTTATTTAAATATTGTTCATTTATAAGGTTATTCTGTTGAATTTCCAATCGTAAATACAAAAATCCAATTTTTCTACAATTTTAAAGTGGGATCAAGTAAAAAAAATAAATTAATAAACACCTCTTCAAATTTTCAAGTTATTTCAAACAAAATAAATATTCGCTAAACGAAGGCAAACGAACCCGTGCAAAAGAGAACGCGCTGTACCGCGAAAATATAGAGAAAATGTTCGAAACTGACTGAAGTGTTCACGATAAAACCGTTTTTCCCGAGGGAAAGAACCCCGAATGCCGCATTTGTACTTAAAACTCCAAATTTTTACACAAAATATACTGTTTTTTTTTTTTTTTTACAAATATTTTTAATTCTTATGAAGTTATGCGAATTAAAAAAAGAAAAAAAAATTGTAAAAATTTTATTTTTAAAATGTTCATAGCTTTTTTGAGAATTAATAGAAAAAAATTTAAAAACGGTTACGTTATTGTTGTATAGATATAATATTGTATTTTGTGTGAAAATGTCGGTGTACAAATGCAGTAGCTTTCGGAGTTCTGTACCGCGTGAAACAATTATTTCGACGAAAATCGTAGGAAAATCCTCTTGACTCGTTTCAAAACCAGTCGTAATATATATATTATTCGTTTCACTCAGGAATTTAAAAAAAAAAAAGTTTGAGCATCACTGTCTTCGCACACGCGGTATTAAAAAAAAAAAAAATATTAATAAATAAATAAACACACCACGTAAACGCGGTAAAACGATTATAAATCACAATAATAAAAGCGTGCGCGCGCCTGTTATTATTACATTACCTATACCGATATCGTCGTAGATTGTTGACTCATTCTTCAAACATCCCTAGACGAGAGGAGGGAAAACTTCCCATAACCTTCTCCGAAGTCCGATCCTCGTCCACACGGACTGCTGCACCGCGAATTAATATATCATCGCGAGAACGACGAGGTTTTTTTTAAATAGGTATCGATTTCGCAATTTCAATCTCGTGTGCCGGTCCCGCGCGAAATCGTTTTACATTATTACACAGTGTCATTTCTAGATAAATTTCGGAAACGACCGAACTATACTGAAGTGATCGCGGCAAGTCATGTCTTTGCCGAAGCCTGCACGACCGACCGCCAATTCCAGTGACGACAAGCAGCGGTGCCCGGCGGTTCGCAACAACGGCGGTCAGCACAGTGCCGTCGGCAGCTCCGCGGGCTGCAGCAACAACAGACAGCTGGTGTACTCGGAGTTCGCCGAGTACAGTTCCACGCAGATCAAAAAATTCGAAAAGCTCTTCAATCAGTGCGTATACCTATATTATAATTATTGTTTTCAATGCTGATTGCTACGCGTATATCTACTATACTCGGAAATACTTTACAAAAACGATAATAATACATCATCACTCGGTGGCGTAATATTATTACCTAAGTGGGAGGGGGGGGGAAGGAGCAGTGCCGTCCTAACCACCAATAATGCCCTAGGGCAGCGTTTCCCAAATGGTGGGTTGCGACCCACTACCGGGCCACGAAAATATAATACCGGGTCGCATAATTAATAAACTTCGCATATTAAATTTTGTTATTTATCATTTTGTTTGATAATTTGAACTTTTTAGCAAAAATAAATTCATCAATACGAATAACTATTATTTACAACAAAAATAATAATTATTATTGAGATTATCAACTAGACTTCATGAAAAACCCGTATGACGTTCAAATGTGTTTTATTTTGCATTTTTTTTACAAAACGATAAATGTAAAATACTATGGTGGGTCACGAAGGGAAAAAATATTAATTATCGGACCAGCTCAAACAAGAGTTTGGGAAACGCTGCCCTAGGGCAATAATATTTGACGGCTCCCCCAAAAAAAAAATTAAACAACTAACGTAATATCTAATTACACAATTTTATATATTTTAACAGTAAATACACTCATCCTCGAGATCATCATATATAATAGATACAAGGGAAATTTATATCTAAAATAAAACAACAAATTTTTTTCTTTTTGTCATTCATTTTTTTGACGCCCTAGGGCACTTGCCCCATTTCCCCCCACTTGGGACGGCTATGGGGAGGGATGAATATTTTTTCATAAGAACAAATATAAAATTTTTATTGAAGCGAATTTGTGTTGTATTCGAATAAGACGATTAAATAGATACTACAAAAAAAATTTTTTGTAATTTATATTTCGGATATTTTAGTTTTGTTTCGTCGAGTATATCATATCCTAGAGACGTATCGGGCGGCACGTTTTTTTATGATGAACTGCCAGCATCCGTTCAATCGATTATAACGAACACAATACTTAGTCAGTAACTGTAAGGCTATATAGTCGCCTTCGCACGCGATCCGTTTTTTAACTAAAATTTTTAACAGTGCCAGACGATTTTGATCGTCTGATCCTATATAAATTCACGCCCATATAACTCCTCTCTCTCTCTATGATTACGCCACTGTAAATACTAATTATTAAAAAAAATTATTACAATACTAATCGAGTAAATCGCCCAGACCTGTACGCGCATTTATATTGCCGAACATATCATATCCGAGAGTCCTGCATATATGAGCTGTATGATCGTACATAGTTGTTATGAAAACTGCAGACGCACGAAACGTATTAAAAAAAAAAAAAAATGTGAAGACAGTCGGTCGTTTCAACACAAACTCGCTGACAACGTAAACGCGAGAAAACGCGTGTGTTATAATAATAAACCCGACAATAATAAAATAATAATATTGTAAGGTTTGCTGTGCTTCGTTGACGGATCAAATAAGCGACAGAAAAGGAAAAATGAATTAAAAATGATTTTCGATGTCAAAAAACGAGTAATGAGTTTCGAATTCATTTAAATCATTCGTAATATTCAAAATATCGACCATTTCAATATAATTTTTTTTTTTTTACTAAAACATAAACGCTTACGAAACAGAAATTTATTCGTCGTATACTTTTACAGTTTTCGACTGTCCGAATCTATGATAAATATTCTAATTTAAATGAAAAAAAAAAATCGTCGTAACATCCGGATTATAAACGCATCGACTAGTGCGACGTCAATAAGTGAAATTCCTAATTTTTATTGTATTTTCATATAACGTCTTGAAGTCAATAATACATATAGTATTTTGTTATAACTTGACTCATATGTTTTTCAATTCTTTTACTGACTAACTTCTGACTGCGTTAATAAACGATTTACTTAATTTTAGCAAGTTTAAAATATATCATTAAAACTTGCCCGGCCTTGCGATGGTATAGGTATAGTGATAAAAAGTGCAGAAGTAACCCTGTAATCGCGTTACCTACTCGTGATGTTTTCAAGGATAAAAACGAGCGATTTTTATACTTAAACACGAAATTTCGTACTTTGTATAATATCTACCAACTAATATAAACCGATAATTTTTTTATTTTTTTTTAACGCAAAATTTAAAAAAACAAATAAAAAAATTGTGCACTACGTGTAAGTGCCCGTTTTATTTATTGATATTTTCCAGATACGATTCGAATAAAGACGGATACTTGTGTCGGAACGATTTGAAGCGAATGATGATCAAACGCAGAGTGCCGTGGACGGAAAAGTCGTTGAATCAACTAATCGACGACGGGGACGAAGACAAGGACGGAAAATTGACTTTTAGAGAAGTACGTTCAATTCGTTCCGATGTACATACACGCGTTTCGTCTCTATCTCGTTCAAAACGTTATTTTTTTTATTTGTGCCGAATAAAAAATATGATATTCCGAATTTGTTATGTTGTCAAGTTTGTAATGACGAACCTTAAGACTCTGGAGTACTTGCAACGTTGTCTGGCCAAACAGGAAAAAGTCGATTTCAACAAAGTCGGTATACAAGGCGTAAGAGATTTTTTCGAGGCAAAGGTACGCAGCGAAACGACCGATATAGTTTCTAAAAAAAAAAAATATATATTTCTGTATTATTTTAATATTCGTTTACTTTTCAGGCAAAATATTCGAAATAAGAGAAACTGCAGTTTACAGATGAGTACGCGAAAAAAAATTACGGTTGTCAGCTTACAACTGTAGTGATTCCTGTCGTTGTATTTCAAAATCGTCGATATCATTTTCACACAGAAATTTTTTCGAAAATAATAATTGTGTACAGATTTCTTTTTTTCTTATTATTATTACAACGAAATAACGTTGTTAAAAAAAAAAAAAATTATTTTCATACAGCTCAATTTCTTTGTATTAAAAATAAATAAATTATTTATCGTAAATATTGTATTTTTCAAAATAACAGATTATGTTTATACGTCGGCTACAAGTAAGAAATTATTATAACAGTGTTTGGATGACACTACACGTAAAAAAAAAAAAGAACAAATTATACATTAAATTATCACTTAGACGAATTATCCGAAACGTTAATTATACTTATTCTGACGTGAACACAGCACAAAATTTATTATTACTAAATTATTATTAATAGGTACTTTAAAAGATGAGTTGTGTGTGCACAACACAGAAAACGGTAAATGACTCAAACGGAATATTTGAAAATTACTTTCACCTAATCACTGCGCTTCCATTTACTATTTTTGTGTCAAGGTATATATGCAATGATAATTTCGATTTTACAAAATCATCTCCTTTAAATGATGTTTGTTTGACACATTTAAAAAAAATTATATATATACGGTTTACAAAACATATTCTTAAATTGAAAATCACATTTTTATTACAATTTGATACATACATTTGTACGGCAAATGAAATGTAATAAACAAAACTAACATAAAACGATTTTTTAGTACAGTGGAATTATTCAATTCAAACGAACTTGACTGTTTTTTTGATAAAAATCTGTTACACAGAAATCACTATTCTTTCATTGAAATCTCGTATTCAATACGATCACAACGAATAGTGTTTAAAGCGGTCACAATTTTTTTTTGTTTTTTTTAAGGACTCTTGTTTCTTTTTGTTCGTCTCCCTCCATGCGTTCTCCAAACAGGATATTATCGTGTGTTAGGTATTCAGCAACAACGTCTTCATCCAGTGATATGTTTTAATTAATTGCACCTCTGTCCGGCAGTTGGCACCAACACTCTATAATCGAAAGCATTACTAAGACGAACTTTTCTTCTATTGGCTTCTCAAAGAATGTTTTTCAGAAACAAAAATACATTTGTACAAAGTACACGGTCTATCAATGGATAACAATAAGGCAATACAATTTAATAAGGCAGCATACTGGTATTTGTATTTAAAATTAAAATTAAAAAAATTGCTATTTAAAGAGTTTTACTAAATACGGTATCTATAATATTATATACAAATAAAATATTATAGTTTATTAATATAAATTTTAAATCTATATAACTAAATAGTTGGTTAAGTAAAGATTCTATTGTATATAATATATAGATGTAATATTTTACATCGACAAAATACACGGACTTGTATATAATTATATTTTACACTAGTAACTTGATGATAAAATGTAATGAGTACTTATAAATTTACATATATAATATACATATATTTTGATAAATTATCGTATCGAGTTGTTATATGAAATTAAATAAATAACCGAACATATAATATTATAATTAATAAGATCTAAAATGATCTAATAATACATTAATGTAAAAAATTGTTTAAATCACTTTTATACAAAAAAAAAAAAAAAAGATTATAAAAATATACAGTCTTAACGAATTATTTAAATATCACATCACATTACTTGGGTAAAAATCATAAAAATATTTAGGTATATATTATTTTAAACTACTCGCTCGTCATTTATTTGAAAACCAGATTGTCAATGTCATTTAATAATCTAGACACTGCCAAGCCATCATACTGTACCGTTAATTCCGGTGTGCTTTTCACGCTGTCCATTTGTATTCGTTGAACATTGCCAAAACTCGGTCGATAATAATCGCTCAACTTGGGTTCCGGTATTTTTTCCCGGCATACTTCTCTGGGCTTTGGTTTCGTTGCATTTTTGGCGATGCCACTATTCAATCCGACATCTACCATATTCGCATAATCGAACATTTGTTTGGTAAGCGGAAAATTAACTGTTCTACTTCCCGTCTGGGTAAAAAACAAAAAAAAAAAAAACACAAGTCATAAATATTTTGGTTTACCCGCCATACAGTACAATACTCGTGTGTTATCGCCCGACAAAATGGTTATATTACTATCGTTCATAGTTATATCGATTTCAATAAATCAATAGAATAGAAAAGCAGCCAACTTTCCAATATGTCGGATTGAATGTTACGAGTCGAAAGTCCTGTAGGAATCCAACATAATTACAGAACCGGGTCATCAGACATAGAATTTATATGAAGAACGGCATAACGGAATGGATCCATTTCGAAGAATTTCTCTATTAGTTTTGGTCTAAATTAATATTATATATATCGTTTTGTACTCGTTACACAATATTTACACGGAACTATTTTATTCTATCGGAATATTGTCATTGCTCGTACCGTAATTAAAATAGCAGTGTATTAGACAGTTTAGATAAATACAATTAAAAGATTTAAGGGAGGCGTTTTCCTTTTTTCATCATAAATACATACCATAAAAAAATAATAACAATCGGTTTCAAACAAAAATGTATGCGTATAAGTGTGTAAGAATAAAATGACAAAATAAATTGGCAATATTAACGTATTGAGTTTACTTTTGCTGAATGTTTATTGGGCCGAATAACGAATCAAGACGAACGATGATGAATTTTTTTCCACTAACAAAAAAAAAAAAAAGGACATAACATCATCAACTGAATGGCGGCGTGCATTAATTGTTGGGACGTACTTTTCGAATACCAAAGCATAATACGGGAGTAGACCTTAAACTCATACTATCAAACCTCGTATCTGAATGTAAAAATGTTGTAATCGTTAAACCACGAATTATGTGATTCGTGTATTACGACGATTGGAGTATACGAACACCTAGTACAGTAACAGGTTTTTTTTCTGTCACCACCGGCCCCCAGGACGATAAACACATTTCCAGTACAAATAACTACGGTAGTCTAAACGCACTTTGTTCGTGATCGGCTTGGGTTCCAGACGAGACTGCGAGATCTGTCTCAGCTTAAATTCCGTTTCGACGACGGACGAATACAAAGTCGGTTCGAAGTGTTGGCGGCTCTTGGGCCGAACGACTACGGCAACATCGTCTGGGTTTTTCGACGCGCCAACCGAGTGACTAGCCGCCGAGGTCATTTTTTTTTTCTTGCAAAAACGTTTAAACGTTGAAAAAAAAAATTGGAAAATAAATATTCGAAACTCTCCGAGACCGAACGACAACGACGAAGAAATAATAATATTTTTGAAAAAAATTCAGAAAATATTACCGTTTGATCGATAACAACGATGGTGATAACAACGCGAACGGTTTACAGTGTGACCATAACTCGGCACATCCACATCCGCTCTACGCGATTTACGTCCGAGTAAATTCAGTTGCCTATAGGGCGTAAATAAAGGAATAGACGTTTTCTCGAGAAAACGTTTTTGTACAGTTTCAAAAAAAAATTTTAAAAGAAAATTCCACCGTTTAGAGGAAATCAAAAAAAATAAATAAAATTCCCGAATTTTCGTACTTGCCTGTTTTCTCTATTGTTTCACCTGTTACAGTGGGAATCGTTTTTTTACGAGCTTTTATTCAACCTCGCATGATGTAGTTAAGCTCAAATCATGCAAACCTTATTTGAACCACTTCCTCTAAACTCGGGACTTTGAAATTTTGCACGATTGTTCAGTTCTGATGGCAATACACCAAAATTATAGAAATTAATTTTAATAATTTCAATCAGTTATTTACAGCGCATCTCGCGAGCTTCTTACGCAGACACCAAGCGAACGAACAAATATAAAACTAAAAAGTTGTAAAAAAAAAAAAACTATTTTGAAAACAAGCTTCTTATTTTAAATGCACACAAAAAGGAAAAAATAAAACGAGGAGTTGATGAAATCCATAATGTTTTGTAAACCCCAAAACGGACAAAAGGTTGAATGTGGCTGCTCTACAGAAGCGTGTCATCAGCAAAAGTATGATAAATAAACACGTACGACGTACTATCTATAGTCTATACCTATATGATCAGTATGACTAATTTCTTATGTGATTTCCTTAATCTGCCTCTTAAAATAAACCTCGCGACAAGTTTTTAAATTACATAAGAACCTAGTCATATATATACTGATTATAGATAGTATACGTGTCTGTTAATCATAATTTTGCTGATGACACTTCTATAGAGCAGCCACATAATTCATCCCGTTTATTGATATTGGGGCTTACACAACATTATGGATTTCATCAACTCCTTGGTTTATTTTTTCCTTTTTCGTGCATTTTAATAAATGCTTGTTTTTAAAATAGGTTTTTTCTTTTTACTTTTGATTTCGATTCGATTGTTTTGAATATACTTGCAATTCCAGCGTATTTACTAAAAAAAAAACGAAAGGTTTAATCGAAAAAATCGGCCAAGAACAGCGTTAAGTGCTACGCGAGTGATTCTCATGGGCTCTGCGTCATGCCCTATATACAATGACAAACGTATAGTCACGTGGCTAATCATTTTCTCGAGTAAAAAAATTCCATAATATATAATTGTACGTCGTCGTGTTTAAAACGCGCAGATATACGTTTGAACAACACACTGCGCATCATTTTATAAGATAAAAATAAACGACAATTCATGAATTATTATTTGCAGTTATATTCGTACTTCGGTATACTTATCATAGATTTAGACAGATAGAAGTAAACACAAAGTGTAAAACAAGTTTGCTTTTTTTTTGCACAAAACCCTTCCACGAGTTTACAAAAAATATTTCAGAGTTTTTGGAAAGCGAATTTTCAATTTTTTTTCCCACCCCCAATTCCAAAAACGATTTACAATAACTATATGAGATTTTATCATTTATTTATTTATTTATTTTTTTGTTTTCTCTAACGGTCACGTTTTTCTTATGTTTTTTTTTTTTTAAACCTAATAAGCCATGTATTGTCTTTTTTTTAAATTGTCGCAGTCATACTGTCCAAATCCGCATTGTACCCGAATATTCGTTGTTTCCCATTCCGCACGACACGAATATATTATTATTTCGTGTGCACAAGTCGGTGAAAGTATGTAAAAAAAAAAAAAAAAATTATTTCTAATATTTTGTTTAAATTTTACCTTTTAAAATCAATTTGTTTACACACGAACCGAGCGATTTTTTTTTCTATTTAAACGCGTTACACGTCCGCGTTACATTTTATTCATCACGAGCGTTCAGCTAATTATGTATTGGTTTAAATAGTGAACGCCCGCGTATAAAATATATGGAAATATACGCGCCAGTTCAATTATTATAATATGTTATATTTATTTTTCTAAATAATATATACAAATAATTGATTTACATAATATTATTACACTCTTAATTTGTATCGTATAATTATATTTATATTCGTAAGTATATTATATACGATCAGGAAATCTATAATCATTATTAAAGTTATTACATTATTAATATATAATATATATTTTTAATTTCCAAACTATATATACATAAATGGATTTCCAATCCATATAAAGCCTATTTTATTCAAAATCAAACATTCTATATATATATATATATGCATATTATAACAATGTGCTTTTAAAAATATTATTTTCGGTAATACTTTTAACGTAGATATTTGAGACGAGTAGATTTTTTACTTCCACGCAGTGAACGCGTAACGATGAGTACCGGTTATTATTCAAAATTAAGAAGATGCTGTATATTAGAAGAATTAAAATATTCTGTTTATTATATCTATATATTATATATATATAGATATCAAGTGTCATCAAAATTTGCCGAAATATTCCCGTTTTCGTATGTTTGCGCCTTGTCGTTTTATTGTGATTAAAAAACGCGTGTATATTTTATTTAGGGCAGACAAAGATTTAAATATTATAAGACAATTAATAGATAGTTATGAACAGTTTACGAGAAACGGCGTTTATATAGTAATATACGCTTTTACAAGTTTTATTTTTTTTCAATTTATAAAGTTTTTAATGAACATGTAACCGTGGCAAAATTACATTTTTCAATTAAAATTTTAACCAAGTCAATTACTTTTTCGAATTAACTCGCCTATTGAAGTAGTTTAAAATAATAAAACATAAACTAACTCTCTCTTTGGAACGCGTTTTCTGAATGGGAAATCGTTTCGTTTTGTACAAAGTCAACGCTTATAGAATATCAAATATATAATAAATAATATATATTTATGTATACTAATAAACTAAAGAGTAAATGCTAAATACTTTATGCGTATCGTTATTTAACATTTTATTTTTTTTTTACAATAAATTTTTTTTGTGTAGGTAGTGCTAGCATATTTTATAACTAAATTAATGACTGCCTACGACACACGGTTATTCACGGAAAAAAAAAATTGGTTTACATCATATAATTAAATATACTATTATGTCTGACGATTATTATATACCAATTAAATATCATATGAATTATTGGCATTTGTTTATTTAAGGAAGTGATACGAGTAAATATATATATATATATATTAATACCTCCGTAGGAGATCTATTAAATTGTAATAAAAAATAGACGTTCCAACGATAAAAATAAAATATTATATAAAAATAAACTCGTTTCTCAAACAGTGTTATTCGCTATATATAACGTGTTTAACATTGACCGACCAAGTATTCGATATCGTAAATAATTACACCTGTATTGCTAATTGTTTGTCTACTTATGCGTATACGATATAATATGATCACTCGTCGTTAACTTATTATTATGATTACTTATATAATTTGTAAATATGTATATACAATATAGATACACTATAGAACACATTATTTATCAATTTTATACTCTAATTGAATAGTTGGTTTGAAAAAAATATATCTATATTTTTTTTTCTCGTAAGATTCTGTTGTAATATATTTTTATTTTTTTCTTAAATTAGAGTACATATAATATACGACGTGTGTTATAGTTTAGATTATGTATGAGTATATAATATATTGCGCAATTTTTTATTTTTTTTTTTTAAGGTCATTGGAAATATTCTTGAAATGATTTGGACTACCGCTGCAGTCAAATATAATTCGTCACGTAAAAAGTATTTCACGAATTGCGTGTATATTTTATGTTTATATATATAATATATAAAAACTGCAGTATTCGCGTCTTGTATATATATTATACATTTATCCTATACGTATATAATAGAAATTGTTTTTTATTAGGTAACTCTAGGTTGTTTGCAATTATTATAAAATTGTATATGTACCTAAATACATAAATATATGTAATATTAAAAATCTTGAATTTTTTTTTTTTAGAATTTTACATTATTTTAATTGGATATATATATATATGTGAATGGGCGGGGCCATAACCTTGGTACGATTAAATAATTTCGTTATTACGATTATTAATTATTATTGGCATTCCATTACGCAAAGCCGAGAACTATAAGACTGGAACTATTGCTCTGCGCGTATACCTTCCTATATAGACTCATGTATATGAATGTCGTTTACAAAAAAAAAAAAGAACTAAGTCAAAAAACAAGTATACGCGTCGCGGTATATTAAATAATATATTATTACTCACACTTCATAATATGATATTATTTTTTTACATATTTTATATAAAACACGTATATAAATATTACACAACATCAAATATATATATATATAATATTATATTGTGTACGAAATATTTTAGTGTAATTTATGTATGTATATATATATTTATCGTATAAACCTATACAGGAGAACTAATAATTTCCCAGATGTGGCATAAAAAATGTACGCATTAACGTGTTAATTACATTTCCCAAGGAAAATTATAATTTAAATTTATATATCTATATATTATATATATAAATATAAAAAAAAACTAGAATATATACAAATATTGAGCAATAGTTTATTTATTTTATTTTATATACATATATAACGTATATTATACAATATTTTTATACGTATTTTTTTTTTTTTTTGCTCTTTATTTTCGTAACGAATTTTTTCTTTTTTCTACGTGTTCCGTATGGCGTACACTACCGCACGATCATACAAAATATGTTTTTATATGACGCAAAAATAAGAGATGTTATTTAAAACTCGTTAAATTACGATTAGATAGGTAACTCACACACGCAGAATCAATATAAAAACGGTTTCGAACCAATTAAAAATAGAACAACGCGTTTGATACAATTGACGATTGTACATACAATTTTAAAAAACACACTATTAACGAACAAAAAAAAAAATTTAGATTTTATTGGTAACGAGTTTACGCGTACGAAAATATGTTACGACGCTTCGAGACTCGCGTTCGTCGAGCATGTCGTATCGAACACTTTCAATAATAATTATAAATAAATAAATAACAATGTTCGCAAAATGAAATGAATTTGACCACGCAATCGCATGGAAGCATTAAGGATGGAGCGACACATTTTTAGAGATTTTTTTTTTTTAACGATCTTTAGTTTTATAAAAAAAAAACAATCAAAACCCCAATCGAAAGATGAGGGAAAAACGGCGAAATTGTATTGCCCCGGAGTGCGAAAATTCTAAATTCATATCGTGCGAGATATGATGATCTACGTTCCTCTCCTATACGTATGAATCGCTAAATATCAGAAGTAGACTTGCGCGACGATTTTCTTCAAATTTTACGGGGAAACGAAAAAAAATCGCCAGAGGTCCTGGAAAAATGCAGTGTTAATATTATTATGCTAATGATTTTTGTACCGATACGTATTTTGACTTCTCAAAACAATAACACATTTATTATTGGTGCCGCACAAGTCTCCGTTCTGCATAAAAGAGCTGCCGGTTATGTAATATATTCTACGCTCGACGAGTTAAAATAGTCGAAAAATAAATATTTTTTTATTACTTTCAAGAGTTTATCACGACGTTTAAACATTCATGTTTAATTCGTATATAGGTTTATTTAAATTTAAATATTTAATGGTCTGTACGTTTAACGTTCGATCGGTTCGTGCTGTTGGATACCCCCACTTTGGATGGTCTTGCTGGTGAGAATTTCCCTTCAGCATTCAACGTGTTCTCAAACAATATATATATATTAAAGGGTTCTTTTTTTTTTTTGAATATCAACCGCATGGCAATTATTGCAAGTGTTCAACTCGTGTTCATTTGTCGAACGTCTAGTCTCGAGTTTTATATGCGGTATTCCGAAATCCGATTACACTATATCTGAGCATTAAGTAATTTTCCTAAACATTTTTTTCCATATGAGAATGATCACTCAAGCGTGTTTTCTTAGAAAAATCGCCAATACCGATTACTGAAATCGAACACGTCTTATAAGTGTTTCGAAAAGACGCTTCGGTATGTCGGACGATTATTATATTTATACGAGTCGTACACTCCGAATATATTTTTAAAAATAAATTGAAAATAATAAAATAGTAAAAAAAAAAAAATAAAAATATACGTTAAAGAAATAAAAAAAAAAACAAACTATAAAATTAAAAACTCGTAAACGCAAAATCTATATAGATATTACAGAAAAACAAGCTTTTTTTATGTACCGAGTTTCTGACGACACTGTTGAATTATTTTCGGATTTTTTTTCAACAGAGTTGTTCCAAACACTTTTCCGAGTGTCCCCGCATCACTTATTTTTTCATTTTTTTTCTTTTCTGAGGAGTGGTTTCACTAAACAAATACGCGAGTCCTGTTAACGGGAGACACGCGCGCAGGAGAATTTTCTCACTCCTACAAACTGATGGTGAAACTTTAAACGATAACGATAATCACAATTGTAAAGAAATCAGCGGTATCGACAAATTCGTCCAAAATCGTGCACGTGTCTTTCGAATATTAAAATAAAAATTCGTAGATACGCTTATAATGTCGGTGTCATAATTGTATCATAATATTGGTACCTATAGAATCATTTTTAAATAATAATTATCTAAAAAAAAATGTAAATACCGAATAATTATTTATTATTCGAACGAAATTGCGCACGAGTGGAGCCGGGTTATTCAACTAGCGTATGTGACATATAAAAAAAAAAAAATACACAATTATTTACGTATTCGAGAACGTACAAACAAGCCAAAGAGTATTACGGAAAATAAAGAAAAAAAATTATTAAAATAGTTGTCTCGTATTAAATACGTTTATTTGCTAATTGAAATTATTCGAACGGGAAATTTCGGATAAGACATTCCTCGTACGCGCAATATGTTGCGCAACCGGCGTTGCAGTATAGGTTGCAGTACGCGTATTGGTACGCTGTAGAGCTGTGTACACCAAAATACCCGGTCAATGTTATATAACCCTTTGCGCGTTTATCCGTATATCGTAGAAAAACTTGTACGAAAGAGTTGATATTTTATTAAAAATCATTATTAGGCATTCGGACGCGTGGTACAGCGCGTTGACGATGACGACGGATCGACGTGATTGTGGCAGGTCGTGACCGCGCGCGCGCGCGTGAGAGAGAAACGAAAAAAAAATCCACAAAACAGTTCCTGCTGCTATTAAAATATAATATATTTTTAATAGAATAAAGATAAACGACGTAATGTTACGTAGTACGATAAACGCTGTACAAAATAATTGTCACAAATTTAAAAATATTATGTGTTACGCGGAACAAGGACGCGTAATATTTTTCAAGTCCCAGTGACCAAAATTGCGTGACGGTTCAAATGTTTAGCGCGCAAAAGGGGGAAAGTGTACTTAAAACACGTAAAAAAGTTTTCGAATTTTTTTTTTTTTTGTTTCAAAACGATCGTTATCGTCCAATACACACCGAGTCCAAATAGAGTCCAAGAATGGGATAAGTACAAATACGATTTTTTTTTTTTTTTTTTGGAAAACTAAGCTTAAAACATATAATTTATTTTTTATTGCAACTGTGTATAATATAATATATAATATATAATTATTATAAAAACGTCATACACATAGGAGATTTTTGTATTCACATTGGAGGTATTTCAGAAACGTTTATAGTAAGTCTTGCACATGGGAGATTATTTAAATTATATTTCATTAATCGTAAAAGAAAGATAGCACATAGGAGGTTCCATCATATTAAAGCTCATAATTTTCTGAATCCAGTGATACCAAAACCTCAATTTGACAATTTTTCACATAGGAGGTTTTTTCCCGTGAACGACGATATACAATTAGTCTCGACGATTAAAGATACTACAATTAGCGGGTTTTATATAAGCAGCCCAGAATTCTGTAAAACATATATGTTATTGTGATATGTAGAACGCAACATTTTTTTTTTTTTTACGCGTAATTTTCACCACAATATTATTTAAAGCGTTTTCTTCTCGGATAACAAGAAGAAGTTAAAAAAAAAAAAATGTAATGCCCCGCGACTCGTAACGCCGTCCCTGAATAGAGATTTTGCTCGAAGCCGCACAATAATAATTGTTGTTATTTTCATATACTATCTTAGACCTCGTTTTCAGGCTTAATTCTCTCTTCAACATATTTACATACTTGTAAAAACGACAAGAATTTTCTCAAACCACCGTATTAACGTATATTTTATTTATTGAATCTTAATTACCGTCACGTTGTACACTGCAGAAACCGATTTAAACAATCGGTAATTTCGAGACAGACTAGCACATGACTGTGTATTATAAACGGTCAACGGTTTAAAATGTTTTTCTCTAAGTCGCCATTTAAAAAAAAAAAAAATCGAATGCTATAAAATTGCCTGTTGCCGTGCTGTTTCTGTAGACAGCTGTTTTCTTTTTTTACGTCAGTAATAAAACAGCAAGACGTGTAATGCAAGAAATAAAATTGAAAAATTCGACTTTTTTCATAAAGAAAAATAATCAACAGACTACAAAATCAATTCTTCTACAATCGCTTTTATTATTATTTTTTTTTTTTTACAACGAAAATTTGTTATTCGACAAAATATGTTGAACACGTTCGAAGCACTCCCAGCTCGATTTAACTATTTGATCGGCCGGGTCTGTATACATTTTTCAATCTCCCGATCAGTCTCGTCCTTGCAGAGAGCTCCGATCGTTTTTTATCATTTGTTTTTTTTTTTTTTTTTACAAACAAGTCGACGCACACTGCAGTGTTTCAAACGGAAATAATTAAAATTTTCGTGGGCGGGACAGAGCCGGCACGTGGCCTCACCAAGTGTGCACACAGTGGCTGTGGCACTGCAGATAAAATAAGTGACGTTTTGGCGCGGGGGCGTTCTTTATAAACGCGTTACAAATATTTTGACGACGAAAACGAGTGAATAAAAAAAACAATTTTTTCTCTCTTTTTTTTTTTTTTAGGACTCTGAACGGAACGAAGAACGTATTGGTTTTTTACAAACGGTAGATATTTTTTTATGTCTGTAACCGAAAGTTCTACCGGAAGCAGTGCTCCCGATCTTTACGCAGTCATAGAGTTTGTTTCCGGTAGCTATACGAGAATCGTGCGTCTAGTTGGTACACGTATTAGAGCGGTCATTTTTCGATTTTCTCAAAAACGCCTGACAAAAAACAAAAATTCAAAAACTACTGGAAAAATTTACGTAAAAACGCGATTTCGTCGAGAACGATTATCGCGGTTATTTTTCGTGATTTCGAAACTATAATTCGATTCGCAGAAACTCGAATAACGTTCACACGGGATACGCGGTATAACTTATTATATATTATAGGGAATTTTCGATTTTCGGCTATTTACTTGGGGCTTATTATTTAGAGATTCTGAGGTGTTTCAAAAGCGGCTTACAGAAGATTTCCGTAGGAGTCAATTGAATACAAAAAAAAAAAAAATTGTTTGGACGTGAAAGACCTACAGAATCCAAAACCGTTATTAAAATCACTCAAAACACGTCGTAAATAAAATGTACAATATATATCATATATGAATCGCGTTTGTGAGTGGTACGTAAATCAGAAACCGCATAACTCAGACACAACCAATATTTGATTAAAAACCTACACGCGAAAATCGCCTAAAACAGTGGTGCGCTACTTCTTTTTTGATGCGAATTTATTATCGTCGGCAATTCTATATTTTTTTCGTTTAATTCAATTTATCCGAAATATAATAACATTATTAATTTTTTATTTCGTGTCAAATTATTGGCGACCCTTATGGATTGCGCACCACTTCAGTGGTTAGGTGTATCCACTGCGGTGCACTGTCCTAAAATCTCTCGCTAATAATGTCGATAGGACTAATATAATCGCCCCTCCGAACCCCCGACCCTCAAGTAAATACTGTCCTGCGACCTATGCACATTTTAAAATCTTTTTTTATCCGAATAATTCGTTTAAATGTTAAGCGCAGTGGCGGATTTACAGATATGCCGCCCGTTAGGATATTGAAATTTCGCCGCCCCTACAGATCTCATATCATATATTTTGCGCGAATATTACATAATTATATTTTGTGTATATTACAAATATAAAAACTTTCTTGATTTCTAAACAAGAATTTTAACATTATGTTTAGAAGCCCGCAAATGATAATTATATATATATATATATATATATATTATTTTTTTTTTTTTTTTTTTTTAATACGGATACAATGAAAACGAATACTTTCGTATCAACGAACATTGGCGTTACACTATATTATAATAACGTTATATATCGTATACTTACTATTAAATAACATTTGGTTATATAAATATGAATCTTTTTAATTTCCGTAAGACACGCAGTGACTAAAATCCGTCGCCCTATAGCAGGGATGGCGAACCTGTGTCACGCGTGTCACACAGTGACACGCGCACATATTATTTCAGTAACACGCCAATTTAAATATAATTGATAATTTTTAATGTTTTTAACTTTAGTGTTTAAAATCATGTTATATTAATACGTAATAATTGTAAATAATGTAAAGTTTAAATGTAACAACAAATAAAATTCTATATTTATATGTTTAATTAATTATTAATTAAGCAACAAAAAAAAAGGTCAGCAGAGTTTCTGACACGCGAGGCGAATAAAATCTAACCAAAAAATTTTAATTCGACACGCGGTTATCAAAAGGTTCGCCATCCCTGCCCTATACTGCCGGTAAATCCGCCACTGAATTCGAGCGGACAATATCCCGCGGCGGCGGCGGTTCGCTACATCATTTACTTTTTTCTTCTCGTGAATACGTTTCGCGGCGACCTTGTTTCGGGCGGTGGCAAAAAAAAAACAACAACAACAAAACAAAAAAAATTAAAAACACTTTTTCGTCTCGTCACAGTAGTGTATATGTATACATATAATAAATGCAGTATATACGAATATAACGTTTTATTATTGCGGAGTAGGTACGCGCGTAATATATAATATACTTTCACTACCGCCGTCGCCGTAGCCCGGTTTTCGTCGTCTTCGACACGGCTTTCTCCCGCAGGTCGCGCGCGCGCGCTACACGACCACGACTCGCGTAGAAACTAAAAAAAAAACACTGCGCCGCTACCTCCGGGTCCGGAGAACGCTCGCACACCTGCACACGGTCAGTTCGCGACTCACGTCCGTCGCCGTCCGACGGCGCACAACGATAAACGACCGCGAAATAAACGATTACGTGAAATAAATCTTCTTTTTTTTTTTTTTCTTTCTCGCCCCCCGCCAACCGTTATAAATTCGCGCGAAAAAAAAACCCCCCCTCCGTATAAAAAATTTATATTATTGAAAATTTATATAAACAGACGTTATACTACACCGTATACCGACGCGGTGCCGAGCGAGATATATTATTTATTCGACGAGGCGAAGAAAACATGCCGTCGCCGGCTATCGCCGAGCCAGCGGCACGCGAGTAATCGGTAACCGTTTTTTTTTAAATACCGAGTACACAATACATTATAGTGTTACCGAGGTGGAAAAACGACGTTCCTCGTGGTCGCGGTGAAACGAGAAGACGACGATGAACGCGCGCAAAGGACCGGACGAGACGACGAGTACGGGACCGCGGCGGCGGCTGCTGCTGCTGCTGCTGCTGACCGCGGCGTCGTTAACGGCGTTCGCGCAATCCACGACGGCACGTAAGGCGGATTTGTCCGTATTTTCGCTTTTTTTTTTTTTTCATATAAACGAAAATTCAATTGTACGGACGTCGGGCGTTCTCAGGAAGAAATAAAAGGATTTATAATACAGTTTTCCTATATATGTATACGTATATATAGACAGAACGTCGAACACTTTGGCGCGCGGTGTGCACGGGGCTCGGGTTGACCAATAGGGCCGATCGGTTAACGCGTTAAACCGGCGGCGGCGGCGGCGCTATAAAATAATTGTTTTTTTTTTTCAACTGATTTTGTTTTCTAAAACTCGTAGCTCCACGTCGCGCGTACGTACACAAGTTTAAAATTACGTTATTATACGGGATAAGAGGAAAAATATTATTACCAATTAAATTAACGTTTGGCGCGAACTCTCCAAAAAAAAAAAAAAAATATTCGTTTAAAACCAAGGGCGAGTTTTTTTATTGATATATTTAACGAACGATCAGTTCGATCGCAAATTTGAAAATATGTGTAAATATATTTTATTTTAAACAATAAAAGGTGCTAAATCGACCCTAGCCTACTGGCGACAAAATCCTTAATGAGGCTCTGCGTGCGCGCTACGAATCACTGTACCGCGCGCGCCCGGGACACTGCAGGACATACGGTGGCGGCCTGGGGTGCCTGGGCTGCTCTTGAAATTTTTTTTTCTAAAGGCACCGGTCGACCGAGTTTTAAGACAAATAAATTACAATTAAAAATTTTTTTTTAAAAATGTCTAATAATTAAAATATTTTCCAGTAAATAGATAACACAGAATTTTTTTTTTTAAATTTCATCGGGGGGAATTATCCCCCTCAAAAAATACGGTCTTGGGTTTAAGGAGCTTTTTTCGGTTTATCGAATTAGCTACGATGAAGTCCAGTCACGCCTATGCTGCAGGAACAGGGCTCGAGGGGCTGAAACCCCGAAATTTCACGGATTCTGACAAAGTATTGCGCTATACGCGAGAGAAAATCATATTTCCATTATAACGAATGCGAATTTTTCATTTTCTGCCATCATTCTTTAATATTTATACGCTTATTTACCCCCCCCCCCCACAATAAAAAAAAACATTTCGAATGTGCTATTATGTCATTCGGGAAACCTTGACAAATTCACGTATTGTTTTTTTTTTTAAACAGCACTAATTTGGAAAGATTCTAATGTTTAGAGTTTTTTCATACTCCGAATTCTGACGATCCATTTGAATCCGGAATTGTATTTTGGCCGATATAAGCGTCGATTTCACTAATGTTTGTATATCATAAAACCAACGATATAATGTAACGACATCTTTATATAGTATTATTTATCACTCATAATTTTTCACGCAACGACTGGTAAATAATATTAAATCGCTTAAAGTTTGCGAAAGACTATTTATATTTAATATTTGACTTTTTGAGTTGCACACGAAAAAAAAATTCCTGGCTACGACCCCGTACACGCCTTTAGTCCGATACCAATACAATCGAAAACGTTCAAGAGAATATTATATCGTTTAAAACGTTATTATTATACGAAAATTTTGAATTGTCCGTATAACGCGCGAGGGACAAGAAAATAAAACTATTTTTGTACCACCCTATATTTTTGCGCAAAACGTTTAACGCTCGGACTTGACCGAGTTTTTCAAATGTATTCGCCGATTTATTATAAAAATTATTATAATAAATGTATTATAAAATAATTCTGTATAATTGTAATGTAAAATAATTAATTTAAAAAAATAAAGCTTTACTTATGTGTCTACAAGTCCGTATAATGGCGGGAGATTTTCGGCTAAAACCCGTCAATATCGTATACCGCGTATTAGATATAATACACAGTCGGGGGCGGGGAATCAACCGAAATAATTTTATATCAAATAATATGAATGTGATTAGCAATATAGCGTCATGAACATACGTCGATTTTTAAACCATATATATTTATAAATGTGTTCGGTGTCAATACGGAAAACAACAATATTAATATAACTCGCTTCGAATTATTTAAAAAAAAAAAAAAATCAATCCATTTTTTTTTCTTTTACCTTTTTACATTTCAATACACACAAAGTATCCGGTTAATTGTAAATTTTCAATATTTTATCGCGCGTAAAGTATAAATAGACAGTCACTACGTGGTGTTGTAGATTATTTCAATCAACTAAACCGGATAATTATGATAATTAACTGGAAAAAGTTCGTGGAGTGAAAATTATTATTTTTTTAAACTGTACATTATACAGTTAATGCCCGCACTTAAAATAATATATTTTACACATAACGTGAGTTTTATTGCGCTTGTCGAGTGTATTGTATGGCGTTTCGAAACGTTCGAGTTCAAATATCTAAACAAGTATATATCCGTATAAAATAATTTCGCTATTATTTATTTAACGAACACTTTAACATTTCCAGTATTTTTTTAATTGATAATTTTTCGAGAGTATGTGTTTATTGAATACGAAAAGTATTAAATACTTTTTATTTTTTTTTTTTAAACAAAGCGTATATATTGAGAGATGCGCCATAATAGTGACGGTTTAAAAAAAATATAAACCGTTTTGTTTTACTTCTGTAATACGCACTACGACTATTATTATAACACTCACGTAACATGAAAATAAACGATCACAAATTTCATCTTTTTCACGAGATCGCGTTCAATATATTGGTTAAATGTTCTTTTTAAAACGCTAAATTTTTTTTTTTTATATATATTCGAAATACTTTTTTTTCCTATGGAAAATATTCGAATCGTATATTTATTGAATAGGTGTGCTGTTAAAAATAATATTTTATAACGGTTCGTCTAGAAATTCACGAGCGAACGAGCCACGCGTTATGACGTTTTAACTACCTATATACCCATCGAAGAAATAGAATTGCACAGTAACTTTTATAACGTTAACGTATATATAATATATGTTATAATGTTGTGACGCGCTATAAAAATCGTACATTTTCTGTAAATTTCAATAATTCTATGACGAAACGTGGGTGTACCGCGGATATACGATCCAGAAATCAAATCCCGATCGTCGCAAGACTGTCATCAATTCATCTGGACCAAAAAAAAAAAAAAAATGTGAATTTCGATGGTCAAACATATTATTAAAAGCAACGCTCGTTGTTTTTTTTTCTCCAAATATTTTGTTTTAGTCCGTTACAGGTTTGTTATCCTCAATGGTCTGCAAACGGTAAATCGAGTATTATTCTTTAGTAAGAAACTTAGGAAACATTATTGGAGAAAATTCGTCGTAAAAGAATTGCAGAAGCGCCGTGGAAATCGAAATGAAATGCACTCGAAGGCCAAAGATTTGAGGGCGAGACCATTCGTAACGTGACCGAAGAACTCGAGGCTATAGTTTTGTGGGAAAGAGGTGCGGTTTTCAAGAGTGTCGAGACCGTTGGAATCGCTGTCACGCAGAAGCTAAAGGACAATACTTCGATGGCGATCCATTCGGATAGACCGTAACTCTTAAAATACGCGGATTTGAAACATTTATTTTGAAAACGACTCTTGTAAGAGAGAAAACCGCGGCATTTTCTTGTATTTCTATTAATTAATTTACATTACCGTTTTTATCGGTGTATACTACCACACTCTCGTATAAATAAAAAAAAAATAAACCGTCCGCGTGTTTAAGGAGCCGAGCCGGCAACACGGATATCGTCGTTATAATAATAATAATATATTATAATATTATGTAGTAATCCCGGCCCGGATGCTGACTGTAATACTCGTTTATAATCGCGGTATGTATAGAGACATGAGCGGTTTGTGTAGATCATTATTATAGCGATACAATTTACTCGCATACATACCGCGTATAAAAGTATTTGCAATTCGTATAATAATTAATTTATATTTTCTATACGTGTACGACGCGCGATTTAAAAAAATATATATATTTTTGCTACACCTACTCTATAATAGCATATATTTTGCGCGAATAACGTTTTCTTTACGTTATTTATAACATACGCGGTCGTGTATATATTATATACGTATGTAAGTACAAATCATTCACGCGATACAGACGAGTTTAGAGAACATTGAAATACAATTTCAAATTTCGATTAGTTTCTGTAGACGGTGTCCGATATTGATTTGTTTTGATAAATTATAGTTTTCAGCTGTTACGGGTGTTTTTTTTTTAAATTATTTTTTAAATATTTCTTAAATATATTCGAAAATAATAAATGACCGGCACGTAACAATATATTACTACAGTAATACATATAAGTATTTCCAAGAGTTATGAAACGCGAGTTTTTTAAACGTTTCATTGGTGCAAGTCTGTAGGTACAAGTCCTTTGCAGGATACGCGCTTATTCGTTAGTAGTAGTCTGCAGTTGTGTTCTATTTTTAAATCAATAAAAATCGACAAAATTATGTTATACTCGACGACGAGCTTATTTCGTCATTATATTCACACGTTAAATAAGTTACTTTGGTCTTCCGTCCGTTTATATTGTCGTATATATTACACGAGTCCTAATTAGAAATTCTGAAAGATTTTTATTTATTATTATTATTATTATTATTATTATTATTATTATTATTATTATTATTATTATTATTATTATTATTATTATTATTATTATTATTATTATTATTATTATTATTATTATTATTATTATTATTATTATTATTATTATTATTATTATTATTATTATTATTATTATTAATAAGGTCTTTCGGCATTATTCGATTCGTTTAAATCAATATATGGACTATATATCGATTATTAATATACATAGTGACTAATAGTTTTCGTCCTACAAATTCGACTTGATTTCAAGGTAAATACACTATATATACGCGATACATATATATATATATATAATAATACAATCTGTCAATGTTATCCGGTGACTAAACTGATAAATAATAATATTATTACACGCGTAAAACGGCCGAATTCAAATTGCGTGATGTCATTCGACATTTCGACCGCTTCTATTTCGTTCACTCGATATTATACTTATTTCATATAGGTTTTTCGATATCTACAGTTCAATATTATATTAGGAACATACATCCGTCGTTGTTCATACAATTTTTATTATTATTATTATTTAATAATAATAAAATACGTATAAAAACACTTTGCAAACAGATGCAATTCTCGATTTTGTCGGAACAATTTTATTCGTCGTTTATTTTTTTTTAATTAAAATGTATTTTTTTTTTTTTTTTAAGAAAACGCGATTAATTCAGAAAAAATATCACTTTTTTATTACTAGCGTCCGGAAAGGTTTTTGAATTTTTTAAAACTTTAAAAATTATTATATAATCAGAACGTTTTTGCGGTAAAAAAACACATTTGTTTAAAATTTATTTTTACATATTCGTTGCGAGTAATGTTATACTGCGTTCTTTACGTTTGAATTTTATTACATTAGACGACCATTATGTACGTACAGATATTTTATGTATATTGTACACCACTTTCATTCGTTAACCTCGCAATATTCCGAAAAAAAAAATAGATATATAACTCAACACAATTTACATTTCTTTATTGACATATTTCGTCACGTAGACTATAAAATAATACGGATTTCTCAAGGATGCCCGCAAGAAGGTTATAAAAACTTTTAAGTCTTTTATTATTCTCGTTTTGAAAAATACAAATAAAACATAGTCCAATTAAAAGTTGATTGATAACATTCTTTATACGAGCGTTAAAATCGCATTTTTCTATTTTTATTATTATAACTGCGCTTGTATTACATTTTTAACGTATTTTTAAACGTTACGAACACTGTACGCGGGCGCATATTATATCAATCATCGGTCATTTTCTGTCACGTGTATCGTGCAATTTATTGCTATTTCATAAACTACGCTCGAACATTTTTCGTTATTTTATTTGTAACGTAAAACAAACGAAATTATCGCGTACCGAACACGTTATTAAAATGTAAAACGCGTACGCGCACGAATTTCTTCCGTACAATCGCGGTGTTTATTATAATATGTATTACTACGTGTCACGGAAATATAATATGGTATTTTTATTATTACAATTATTGAAATAAATCGATATGAACGTGTAATTATTGTTTTATTATCGCGTTATCCCAGCAAATATCAAATTATATATGTATATGTACCGTATGTATTTAATATAAAAAATAGTAAAAACAAAAAAATTAAATAAATAAAAGTATTAAAAGGGATACGCGAAAGAAATTAAAAATAAAACTATAAATTAATACTGGTAAATGATAAATGCGTAGGTATGTGTAAAATATAAGTATACGCGTACGTGAATACATAAACAAGCCAAAGATTATTTCGGAAAATAACGAAAATGTATACGAGTCGTTGTATTTAATTTGTTTATTTACTACCGGTCTTGACAAAAATCGTCGTCAGGTATCAGGCGAAAAATACAACATCAAAATAGAAAATAAAAAAATCAACAAATTACGTAGTATTACAAAAAAAAAAAAGTTAAAAAAAGAAACTGTATTAAAAATAACAAATTATAAAAATATTTACACAAACAGGTTTAAAAACTACAATATTTTATATCAATATTTATAGTAAATAATATGTAATATAATGCGTGAAAACCTAGTTTTTTTTTTTTTTTTTTTATAGCGGTTTATAGTACTGTATACAAAAATTTCTGTACTGTATTTTATCTGTTTTAAACTCTATGCGCTTTTACGTTAATATTCGCAATTTTCCGTACGCTATTTGTTTATTTTTCAATGTTTTTTTTATTCCGTTTTTTTCGCATAATGCCCGCCGTGCATTTTTGGCGACCGTTCTCGCCAAAAACCGGTAGTGAACAAACAAATTCAATACAGCGACTCCTAATAATATCGATTCATTCTATTTTATTATATTTTAATATTTGGCTCGATTGTATATATATATATTTTTATACGTACAAATTCACGATATTATGAGTGAATTAATAATACGTACAATAGAAATCCGTTGGAAACAATAAGTAGATTATTGAGTCGTCATTAAGAGTAACGTGCTCACAGGATAGTTCCGAATAACGATGAATATTATTGCGACATCTCGTCGGTTGGAAATATTATATAGTGTTATACGCAGTGAACGATACGCGATTTTTTTTTTGACTACATATTTATTTTTTTTTTATAAATATATATAAAAAAAAAAACGGTCCCCCCGAACTGCGTTTCGTGAGGTTTCCTATGATAATAATCGCTAGACCACTCGCGAAGCTCAATGAGTGTAATAGACGTGAAAAATAAATAATGTGGGGAGGGAGGGGGGGGAAACGAGTTATTGCAAAAGACACGAACGGCGACGGATACCCGAGCAAGGCCCTTCGGTCACAAAAACTAAGTGTGTATTAAAAATATATTATATACCCCGCGGCCGGCGGCGCACTCAAAAAAAAAAAAGAACCCGCCTAGCGTCGTCTTAACACTTTCGTTGTGCAACGGGTTCGGTCGTCTCGCCGCCAACGGTCACCACAACCAACGTGTTCTCAACAAGTGTCCGAATGCGCACGTTCGAAATCGCAACGTAAAATGTATAATTAATAAATTCAACGCGAGTTCAATAACGTTATTATTGACCTAGTATTTTCGTACAAAGTGTTTGTACGACGTCATCATTAGTACGAGCCGCGCGTACCGGTTGATCTAGAAAAAAATTCACTTATATCGTTTAGAAACGCGTAATACGTGTCAACGCACAAACGCTCGAATTGGAAAAAAAATTAGAAGGGGCGAGAGAAGATGTACGAGAGCGTAAGAAAAAAAATTCGCGTCCCTGTAAAATATTGCGTAACGTATCGAAAATTCGCTGGAGCTTCCTCCTTCTAAACCGTCGCTACGAGTTCCGTAGTGGTCGAAATAAGTGGGGACGGGGATGGGAGCAATGTCGTCGTTTCGAGTTTTGAAAGGGCAAAGTTATTGTTGAAAAATTAGCAGAAAAGAGTCTTTTTAAAATACCTGCCCAATTAATCTCGACGGTGACCCATGTTTTTTACGATTGAAATCGAGTGACGTTTAGATCTACTGAACGTTAACGTTTCGGAAAACAAAACAGTTCTTACAAAGAAGAAAAAAAGATATTTTTCTAAAAAAAAAAAATTTAAAACGAGTACGCCAGTACTCGAGACATTGATGCGTGAGCGTGAGCGGTAAAAATCGAACGGAACTGTGATTGGAATGTGCGAATATTGGTGTCTTTATTCAAAGCAATTTCGATAATAAATATTATTATTATTTGTCATGACAACAGCTTGCACATTTCCGTCCCATATCCCGAGATTTACCATCATAGCGCCGTAAAAGATGTTTACATATATATATATATATATTAGGTGACATTCAACTAGAAATTATAAAGAAAATAATTTTCTAAAAATCCAAGAGGGATGTATCAGTGGGCGGGGGATGGTATATGTTAATTGAAAAAAGTGGAGGGACGAGGCATCCCCTTATATCCCCTCACTTCGACCACTGAATATATTTTTAATTAAATGGATCTATTGCGTTTTTCAGTATTAACGTCAAATCTCTATTTTTTTTTTTTTTAAATTCAAAGACTTTTTATGATTTTCACGAATTCGATAAAATTGTAATAAGAGCCCTGACCGTTTCATTCCGTTCTCGGCGTCCCGTTATGAATAATTAATAGGAAAAGTTACCATTTTTAACTCTTCGCGTGGAAGTTTCAACGCTGTTTTAACTCGTACGTATACACGAGCGCGAAAACCTAGAGATTTTTTTTTCTAACAAGAAATTTTAGGCGTATTCATATGTCGATATATATATATATGTATACAATGCAGGATTCGAATATGTAGGGGCCCTTGGGCGGAAAATTTGGCAGGAACTCCAAATAAATAAGCAGGGAGTATATTTTTTTTACTCATACACGAAAATTCATCGTTGTCTTTTCTTTAGTAATTGTTTGATTCAATTAGCAAATTTGAATAACGAAACTTAAAATAAATATAATACGAAAAGCAACAACCAAAATTACGAACTTATAGAAGCTGGTTTCTCGTTTTTTTTTTACAAAATCATTTAATACATCTTGAAAATCAAAATATCACACTCGGAGTTCATTCCTGCAAAACGGTTAAGTCGATTTTCCGCCATTGAAATACGTAATGTATTTTTAAATTAGAAAATGATCTATCACCGCTGCAATTCTTTATAATGAATACATGATAATAACAAAACTGGGGAGATGGGCCGTGCTGCCGAACATTCAGCCATCCCTTAGAAAATCCGTCCCTGTATATTGATATATTCTTTATTCTATATAAAAATTTGCGTATTCATTTTGTCTAGTGCATTTAAATTTCGAATTTTTCAAAATCGTGTCACGACTATACACGTATTTTATTATTTCTAAATATCGCATATTCGAACGGCTTGTAAGAGTTCTTGCATATGCATTTTTTTTTTCACTTCTCGAACGGTAATTAGAGTAAAACTGTATTACAAAAAACAAAAAACACTTAAAAATAATTTATGAATTTTTTTTTTTTAACTGTGACATTGGAATATCTTATGGAAATTTTTTAAAACACTCAGCCGAACTGGTGTTTCGTATATTATATGTATAACATGTCAATTAAACGCCGAAAAAAACTCGAATTCGAAATATATATATTATCGAGATTACCTAAGTTTTTGCGGCGCGTTCTGTCGGGTTAGGATTGAATTTTAACACTGATATTTTTTTTAAGCACCAAAATCAATCGTCATCAATTTCATAAGTCCGCGTTTTCGCGACAATTTTCATTCCAAAGACCAGCATCGGTACAGTCAGTGGCCTACTTTCAATTTCTCTCTGTGGGGGTTTTTTTATATAAAACATTGAAACTTCGTGTTCATAATATTTCGTATTCAACCATAGTATTAAAATAAATCAAATATATATATTTGACGAAAAAATTTTGAATTGGTCATAAAAAGAAATTGTGATTTAACGGTTTTCAACATTTTTTTTTCAAAAATTTGTCTCGTTTATATAGTTCAGAGTTACGTATTTGGGGAAAATGTCAGATTTTTATAACCATTAGTTTTAGAATTACAAAGAAAAAACGATAATCGATGATTTTGATGAAATCGCGTTTTCACGTAATTTTTCGGTAATTTTTTTCTGACGTTCAAAAAAAAGTTTGAGAATATGTATCGTAAAAAACCTCTCTGAAGTGTCAAATAGATGCAATTTTCTATCGGGAAAAAATGCTGTACTTAAAGATAGGACCACTCCTTCTGGTAAAATTTTCGAATACAATCATAAAAAAAAACATTAGAAAAAACACATCATTGTTACAATTATATAGTTTTTAATTTTTTTTTCCTTTGGTCCCGGGGGTTTTAACCGAACCCCCCCCGCCGTAAGTACGCCGCTGGGTACAACGTTAAGTGTAATATCGTTATAGTAAAGTAAAAAAAAAAAATTGATAAATAAACCGTGGAATTCCTCTAAAATAAAAAATCTTTTTTTAGAAAAAAAAAGAAACCGACTTAAAAAAAAAATACGCTAAAAAGTATGAAATAACCAATATAACCTTTTTGAAATCTACGCCGAATTTCGAACAACATTACATTGCAAAAACGCATTTTATTAATCAAATATAGATATTGCAATAAATTAATATATTAATAAAACGCGTTTCTGCAATGTAATGTTGTTTGAAATTCGGCGTCGATTTCAAAAGGTCATTGATTGTTTCATACTTTTTAGCGCATTTCTTGAAGTCGTTTTCTTTTTTTCAAAAAAAAAAAAATTGTATTTCATCCTTTTCAGTCATAGCAGTTACAATAATAGTCATATCGTCATTCATGTTCCTACATTTGACTGGGTGGTTGGATAGGATACTAGGCCAATCCTTATGAAATCGGAAAACACGAAAAAAAGAACTAAATTACTGGCCGAATACTAAGCCAATACTTACGAAATCGGTATGGAACCCTATCGGATATTCTTTCATATAAAAAAAAAAATTCATCCAAATCGGTTCGTAAGTGACGGAGTTATGAGGTAACAAACATTAAAAAAAAATTGAGAACCTCCTCGTCGTTTGAAGTCGGTTAATAACACGGACGCATCCAACGATTCTCTCGGCGTACAACGGATAAAAAGTACAATTTATTTTTTATTATTATTTCGTACATAATTATATGTAATAGTTACACACATTATAATACGTACGCGCGCTATTTCTGACATCGTTTGCTGCAGGTTTAGCACGCGCGTTTTGTTTTGCGCAACCGGCTGCACCACACACCGTATTCCGTCGGTTCTCTCGCGGCACATGTCGTTACGCGCCGTCTGCACCGTAGTAGTCCGATACCTTTTGACCCGCCAGTGAACTCCTCTACACTGTGTGTAATAATACGCTGTTATAGAGCGGCCGGCCCGTTTTCGATTTGTTACGAAAACGCGAATAATTCGACGGTATTTATATATATAAAAAAATAATAAATAAATAAATACCGCGTACAGCGTCCACGAGATTAACGTTTTCGCAATTATTTTTATTTTTATTTTTTACCCATAACGCGTGCGAAAAAGTAACGAGCCGCGGGACGTGTTTGCAGTGGATGTCGCTTATTTAAGTGCGATTAGCTCGGATAAAGAATTTACAGTTTTGTTATTGCTGTATACATTTGAAAGCGATTGTAATAAAAACCGTTGCTTTCGATAAAACGCGATTCTGCAGTGCGCGGCTTCGGGGTGTAATATTATAATTCATCGTTATTGATATTTATTCAATATAATCAACTAACATAGAGTCACGCGATGAAATCGAATCGAGGATAACTGCCGCTAACGATGGTTATAATGCTTTGGAAAAATTGATTGGGTCGAAAACGAGCTTCTCCGAAGACGATCAAAGGAACAGGAACCGTGAAAACGGTACTATACACAATGTTAGCACATCTTTCTAAAAACTTTCCAACAAATCGTATTCGGACTTGAATTGTTGCAGTATACATACTCATGTTTTCTATACGACGTTACGATTATGGCACGATAAAGCCGGAAAAATCATACTCGATTTTATTTTAAAAAAAAACGAATTTAATTCTTTTTTATTGATGGCTATACTGCGCGCGGAAAATATAACATGATCAATTTATCGTTATCGTTTTTTTACATATATATATAATGATTTTTTTTTCTTCTTCTCCAACCTGTGCGGACACTTTTTTGTGTTCATCTCGACACGCGTCACTTTCCGGTACGTTAATACTGCACGTTTTTCGATTTTCCTATATACAGTAAGATTCTCCTTAGGCGTGACGAAACACCAAGGCTGCGGGCCGATGTATTACTTTTTTTATTTTCAACTAATTTTAGTTAATCGAAAAAGAAAAAAAATACAACGTTATTCACTCTTTCGAGTTGAAATCGACATTTGAAAATGTGTAATATATAAAACAATTTATTTACCAGATAATATTAGAGTCGCATACGAAAACGCGCAATTGCAGTCGGTGCATGTTATGTGTTACAAGTTTTTTTTTTATCACAGTGACTTTAAGACAAAAATAGGAAAATTTTGATTTATATATACATTGATATTTTTAAAACGGAATTCGATATTTCCTAAATCACTTAGTAATTTTGAATAATGACTCGTCGAGTTCACGCGTTATACGCTTTGAAGTAAAATCACTCGTCAAGTTGAATAGTAGCTAATCCGTCTTAACTTTTAATTCTGTAACTCCGTTAAGCTTTGGGAATAAATACACACAATTTTTTAAAACAAGACAGTATAAAATTGTTAACGCCGTCGTTAGACATGAATTATCTTTTGCAACAACTATAAGATATCGTCGTTTTCATTAGTTATATCTTATAACTACTCTGTATTATAGCGATATAACTAGCTTCGCTCAAAAATCTTTTTCGAACACAACGATTTTTTAATATCTGTCTGGAAATTCGATATTTCTCTCAATTATATTACGTGATGTTGAAATCACATCGCATGTACATATTATATACACTTAGTACCGTCGTTTATTTGACACAACATTACGTAAGGACAGTTAAGTTATAAGAGACAAAAAAAAAACTCGTTAAGTTACAATATATATAATAATTATAATAGTGATTTACTGACTCCCTTCAGTGTCCTACTTTTATTACAATTTTTTTTATATATATATATAAAAATTCCGTACCGTAATACAAATTTGGAGTTTTAAGTATTTGAAATAGAATACGTTCTTATTTTATGAATACGAGCAGTGGCGTATTTACCATATTTATATATAGTTAACCCTTCCTCCTAGAACCGAAATGTCAATTCTGTTACGCGTTGGTCCAATTTATATAAACACATTTAACGCTATATATTGTCTTTAACTGCAAACACGCACAATCCTTTTATTTAATAACTGGAAAGACTTACTTGAGGAATTCAACGTCAGAGTTATTATTGATACCTATATAGTTATACGTATTTTTATTCGTTTTCGAATCAAATGAAATGTTTAAACTCGGTTATGTTAGGCAGTCCGCAGGACACAATTCCTGTCGATTTTCGTTTTCTATAAATGTTTCGCCGACCATTTTTACATCGAGTTGTACAACAACCGCGGTTGCGTGCAAGTACTTTTTTTAGTATATTTTTTAATTGGAAATTGCACGGGAGATGGCGATTTTTTTTATTACACGAAATCGCGTTTGTTCTGTACCCGAATAAGAAAACAATATTAACGAGTGTCATTATATTTTATTTATTTCGCAGTCAATGGAAATCAAGTCGCGGATAAAAACTGTTAACGATGCATGCGCGTATAATTTCTTTCTTTTTCGCGTGTGCACGCGTACGCGCGCAACCTTAACCTTTTAGTTTCATCCGCGCGTACCTCGCGCAGGCTAAACAATATATTGCATACCAATTATTATGTCAATTATTTTATTATATTATTATGCGTACCGTAAAATAATATCCTGTAGGCGCTGCAGCAAATCTCTCTCTCTCTCTCTCTCTCTCTCTCTCTCTCTCCCCGCTGCTGCAGTCGTAGCAAAATTTTATTATTTAATAATAATAATAATAATAATATAGTCAGTATAATAAATATCAATATAAGCAGCGTTATATTAAAATGAGACAATTCCCCGTTTTCATCGATCTTAAACTAGTTGAAAAAACAAATTATTATTATTATTATGTATTATTTTTATTGCGTATTACTATTGTTCGATATATCTTATAATGAGTTGGAGATTCTAATATTTTTTATTTAATGATCTACAACGATCAATCCTATCACGCGATACCTAATTGACGTGTATTAAACGATCATTTATTATACGTATCTATATATATATATATATATATATATATATATATATAGTTGTAACTCCATTGTTCGCTTGCAACAACCGCGGGTATTATAATATAATTTATCGTCAAGTGTGCGTATGCATATATGCATGATCTGATTATAATAATAATAATAATAATAATAATAATAATAATAATAATAATAATAATAATAATAATAATAATAATAATAATAATAATAATAATAATAATAATATAATAATAATAATAATGATATTATTTAATACATATTTTTCAACGCCCCTTTATAATTTATTATTATTATTATAGTTTTTTTTATTTCTAACGTTCTCGATAAACTTGTCCGTTATACGATTCTGCGACGCTGAAATTTCTATTATAATAATCGTTTAACGCGTTACTGAAGAGTTTTTATATGGTTGCGGAATCGTCGGGACACTACCGGTTTTCAACAATGCGTCTCGGCACAGTGAAATGTTCAAATTTTAAACTGTTAAAATACCTATTTTCAATTCGGCGAAAACATTTTCGCCATAAACGTTTAATAAAATAATTAAAACATAAAAAAAAAAAAATCGATACTTTTTATTTATAACACGCAATAACGTTTAAGCAAAATAATATTATTATTTGTGACGAATAAATGCGTTTTGGACAATACGAATATACGAACTGAATATTTTAAACGTATAAATCGTTATTTAAAATGTAATAAATAAAAATAAAAGATATAAACGAATACGTGCACGCGAATTTTCAAATGTGTTTGTATTTTCGTAAATGATTAAGAAAAAACCGAATTGTTATTCATTTCGGTATAATTCCTAAAGGATTCCATTTGGGGAAAAAAGGAAAACCTCCTGGATTTCGGTGAATTTAATTTTCGGGCGTGTACGCACTTATAAACTCGCTTATCAAAATAACGGTGAAAATTCCGATTATTATATTTTCAAAGTTCGTTTACCTACGCGTTTGGTGTTGTGTTACTTTCATTAAATATAAAAAATGCATATGATATGTACGCGCACGAATATTAGAGCTCATTAGACCGCGCACGTTCTACACATTAAAAGACGAGTGTTATGGTCGGGCAATCCGTTCAGAAAACATAAACGAGCAGTGTATATAACTGAATATTGAATAATAAATATAGAAAACGGTGAAATAAATCAGTGGAAATAGCCGCGGATCACGATTCGCGCCGTGCGCGAGAAGAATATAATATTACGCGCTGTTGAACCGTTTAAACAATCCTTTTGGACGGTGAGACAACAACGGTGTGTCATGAATAAAGGTGCTCTGAAATACGCGCGGTAATTTTAAAAGGGGGGAAAAAAAGTAATTTTTTAATCGATGTAATATCGCAATTACATAAACGTCACTGGAAGAGCTCATTCTGAGTATTTTTCTCAACTGCGAGTTTGTATCGTGGGGATAGGAAATTCGGAGTCGACATATTTTTTTTTAAAAAGAACGAAATACGATTAAAACTGTCTTTTTTTGACTGAAATTTCGTTTTTTTGTTGTCCAGAAATGATTTTTTTACGCTTATTCAGATTCAGACCAATCAAACAGTTCTTGATCTCTCGCGCTTTAGACGTGTATACTTGACACGACGTTCGTTTTGTTTTAGACTCGTGTTCGCATAGCTGGTCTTGGATCCCAATCTTGAATAGGATACGTGTTAAAATAAATAAACGAATATTGATTTTCGGTTTCTACTCGCAGATTTTGACGATTCACCGATTTAAAAATATTAATTTTCCCGATGGTAGGTCGTACTGTGAGATTTTTCAGCTATAACGCGAGAAAATAGATTTAAAATTTCTTTTAAAATTACAACTTCCACGCGGTACGATGATACCTTTAAGTTCTTAACATATTTAATTAATCACGCGCAAGAATTCAAATTGCACAGAATCAAGTGTGCATCTAACTTTACCAACTGCGCAAAATGCTTTAGAATACGCCCTTTGCGTATAGTTACGATTGCTTTTAAAGCTTTTGCGCGCGGCCGATTTAATAATATTCATATGTACGTCTTTGTGTCAAGAAAAAATTAGTTTTTTTTTCATGTGAAAAACTTAAACTAAAGTGAATTTGTTTCATTTTGAGTTCTTTGGTCTGTGTTTTGTATAGTGAAAATAGTGTGCAGTACGACACTGTTAGTGTAGTACGAAATCGGAATAGTGCAGTACAAAATGAAAAAGTGTGTTAGTTGGTGTCTTTTTAGAGAGGGAGAACTCATATTGAATTAAGTGAAATTATAAAATAGTGTAGTACGAAGTTTCATTTATTTTAGGCCCTGTGATGAAGAGTCTGTTGTGTATACAATTTAGACTTTTCACTCAGTGTACTGTAATCGGGCGATTTTTTAAATAAACATTTTCAATTAAAGCCATTTGTGCTTGAATTTATCTCTTTATTTGAACATTTATTTATCTTGAACATTTTTTTAATAATCAAAATACGAGGGGAAAAAAACTAAATGTCCGTGACGGACAGATTTTACTATTTTGAAACACTATCATTTTTCAGATCGAAAATATTTAGAAAATTCTGTGTACAACGCACTCCCGGTATCAACAGCAACACCGGAAAGAATGTTTTCAAATTTAAGTTTACCGAACTAATAGCGAGAGACATTTCAATACTTTAACGTATTTAAATAGAAGATTTCTAATAAAATTTAAAATTGTTCCGGTATTCCAATGGTTTTTCTTTTAGTCCGTTATAAATTCACAATCCTATTCCATTTACTCATTAAGTGTAAAAATAAAATGCAGAACAATAGAGGATATAGGTTATTTTTTAAAACGTTTTGCGTCTCTCGACTTTTGCGCCTCGGGTCGGTGGCCACCACTGAGGTGTGTACTGATGAAATTCAATGCATACCTAAAACGCGTATATCATATATATACCTATGTAGCGACAAACGGCTGCTGCGATACAATAAAATACAATCGCCACGATAATTCAATATAATATAATTATATAAACGTATATACACGAGAATACTATATATTTGCCTGAGAATAAAAAAATAATTGCTTAGAAAAGAGAAAAAGAATAAAAAACGCATACTTCTCTATGTCGTGCGGTGTTCAATGAACTCGGGTAAAAAAAAAAAAATTATGCAGAATCGCGTGCGACAATTTATTAAAAATGTACCTATACGACCGTACCAACGCTTTATTCGTACACGTGAAATCGCGAGTCAAAGAGTTAAAATTTACTTACACATTTTCAATTAAATTTCAATTCGACACATACCGCTCCGAGACGTTTCCCATAAATATTTCGTGTTTTCCCGTTATTATAATATTGTATTTTTGCTCGTCGAATATTCACGCAATAAATTTTATTTGCCCGAAAATAAATTTCTACTCACAATATTGTCGTACAGCATTATGTTTATAAATTTACTGTACAGAAAAACGTAGGACGTAACTATTGTAAGTTTAATAAAGACTTCGGATGCCTTTCGATTTTATAAATTTTATAATATTTAGGCGGCGTCAAATGTAACGTCTACAAAATGATTAGAGACAAATAACTTTAGATTTCGGGTAAATTGTTGAAAAATGTATTTGATTGATTTTATCCGAACGAAAAATATCAAACGGACGGTTAAAAAATCAAAGTAAACTTAACGTAGTGTTTTGTTTATTCGACCCTATTGATATATTCGAATTTTTTCGCGAACTTTGAGCTCAGTTTGAAAAACGTGGCTGAGTTAAGCGAGTCGGAAGGAAGTCAATAACTATTGCCAATCCTTGTGAAATCTGGTTTTAATATCGAGGTCGGACATTAACGGGTTTAAAGCGAGGCTTGAAACCGAAATTAAATATAATTTCGGTTTTCAATACGATTTTGGCTACCGGTTCTCCACCGTTTCGGTTAATTTTGCCGATTCTTAATGTATTATGTACTCGTGGATTTTAAGGAATTAAATTATTAAAAATTTTGAATTTTCGTTTTAAGATTTTCGTTCGAAAAATATTGACACCGTCGCGTCGTTCAGTTTTTCATTTCGTATACGATAACATTGGAAAAAAAATTTAGTCGAAACGTTTTAACGGAAAATGCTAATAATTGCGAAAAATAAAAATATTGTGTATCTATGTATATATTATTTTCTAAAAACAGTTTAATATTTTTATTTGAAGGATTTAGCAATACTCAGCACCGGTGAAATAATTATTTACACGCGTGAAATCATGAGTTTATGATACCTTTAGTTTAAAGTTAAAATTTTATAATCGATTTTAATTGACTTACATTTTTTTTTTAAATCAATTTTTAATAAACGGTAATTTTTTTTTTTAAAAAAGTAAAAATTTCTAAATATCTAAATTTTGTTCAAAGAGCAACGTGAATTTTCAGTATACGGTTTTTGCACTTTTATACGGCGTAGACAATATTCAAAGACGTCGGGTTTTGACAAAAAAAAAATTGAGAATTATTTCGTCTTTTGGAAATAACGTTCGTGTTCGTTTTAAAGCGTATTAAAAAAATAAAATAAAATCGTAGCTTTACATGACATTTAATGATTTTACAGAGCGAAAAAATGTCTAGCTGAATTTCAACTGTTACAAGTCGAGTTATTTTTATTTCGAGTTATTTTATACTCGAAATTAATTTTTAACTTTTGTAACTAATAAAAATATACGTATATATATAAATAAAATTATAGCCGTAATACATCTGTTTCCATACACTTTTAATTTAATGGGTTTAAAAAAAAAATCGAACGAATCGCCCAGCCTTGTGTGTTATTAAATCATATTTTTACATACACTCGTATATATGTTTTGACGTGAACGCCTCCGCGGGCGCGGCAATCTGCGGACACGAAAATACCTATAGTATATAGGTACAATATAAATTATTCGTTTTTGAACCGTTTTTTTAATTTCTATCTGCGTACGGACACGAAACGATACGTGAAAATACGATATAAACTTCCCGTTTTCGACTCGACCTCGGCGAAAAAATCGTCGGCTACACCGCGCGATTTGCAAAAAAAAACTACTTTAAATCCATTCGATGGATTGCAGGTATATGGTTTTTTTTTTTAAACGACCACGCGCGTTTTTTTTTCATCGAAGCCGGTAGGTTTTTGTATATTTCGTTACCTACTGCTGTATAATAAAACACACGTCGTCCTGCAGACGGCTTTCTCCGTGATATATATATATATGTGGGGCACACAGCGCGTTTGAAAATTCGAAAACGGACGCGTTTCGTAATAACGAGGACTGTACCTGCAGTACGTACTGCCGATGCTGGAACTGTCTATATATTTATATAAATCGTTATGTCGCCGGTTTCGTTTTTTTTTATGGATCTATAACAAATCATTAGTAACGCGCGCGCGCGTGGCATTTCTGAAACAGTAATCTCGTGGCAAAAATAAGACTTCTCCCCTTTTCTGTACACGTAATAATCATACACGTTGATCCGCAATCGAGATATTGAATTTCTCGTTTAACCGCTTTATCAATAAAATATTCGGTTCGTGTGTGTGTGTGTGTGTGTGTTTATACGTTTTTTTTTAACGAGAGCAATAAATTTCATTTGGATCACGTGCGTACACATATAAATAAATAAATTATTATAACATATCGTATATTAAACGAGACGACGCGAGAAGAATTTTTTTTCCCCCGCCGAGCTACCGTGCGGCGGCTCAATGACTCGATTATTTAATTTATAACGTCCGCGAAAACGATGTTACTGAAACGTAAAACCGAGCAAATATAATCCTTTCGCAAATTACCGTCGTAGAAAATTATTATATTTAAATAAAAAAAAATGTTTTTTCATTAACCGCACGTTTTTAAAACGGACGTGAACAATATACCATCTAGCTTTCTAACTCCACGTACGTAGATGGTCCTGAAAATTTGCGCTTGTGAATTTTCAACGTCCGTGGAAATACTTGTAATACGTGCGTGCAATCGATATTTGTCGCGCGAATAGTTCACGCGAAAACGATATGTATAATTTGTTCATCAACAGTTGCTCTCTATAAGTATAGGAGCCCAGCAGGTTTTTTTTTTTTTTTTTAGATCTTACGAGCGTTTTCGTAGCCGTTAAAAATTCACAATTTCCAGGACTATCTGTAAGAATTTGTTTTGGAGTATGAACCGGTATTGGGGGGCCAGGAGAAATTGTTTTCTACTTTTTAATCGGTTGCGGCCGTGAATTTTCGCAATCGATTTTAAATACGTCATGGCGCAAAGAGTTATGGAGAATTACACGTTTATTTCAGCTGTCGACATTCTGCAGATTCGATCGACAATAATTATTCTAACGTAACCGAAGTAAACGCGATACATATCGTATTGCCCTTGCAGGTAACCGACGGAAGGATCTTAAAGGTTATGTTCGATCAGTAGATGGATGTCTTTCGACACGGCCCGTGATATCTGTCCGCCGGATCCCAACGAATCCTGCGTTCGGAACCGTTTTTGTTCGCCTATAAGGAACAAATTAATTAGGTACACTCGTTTTTATACGTGTCCGGCAGGTGTATACAGAGGGATTTCTTTATATTATATACGCAGCATTTCTATATACAGCAGCGAGAAACGAACTTTTTAAAAAAAATACATACGGACTTCTTTTGAAAGAATAAAATTAATAATAATGTAATACGACACCGTTCGTGCGTCCATATAGCGATTTATGGATCGCGGCACGCGCGCGCTTTTATATTATTTGCACGACTCGTAAAAAATAAAAATAACTGGTTGTTTACCGCGATCGGTGTACGGCGATGCGATTAATATTAAATTATGTTTCTATATAATATATATAATAATGAACGTTTTTTTTTATTATTATTATTAGTTGGCTTTAATAGGTATATATCCAGAGGCCAATCCATAATAAGGCGGATAATAACAATTATAATTGCTTTTTTTTTTTTTTTTTTTAAACGAGATCAATCGGGTCAATATAATGTAATAACGTCGTTGTTAAAACACGTTTAACGGACAAATAGCAATTTCCCCTCTCCCCCCCCCCTTTCTTAAAATCGATATCTGCTCCGGTTTTTATTTTTTTGCCCTTATATACACACAGGCGCACGTGAATGGCTCTAAAATGGAAATCATCCAACAGTCGTACGCATAAAAGTTGAGTGTATAAAAGTCTTATAGTTTCGACAATATTTTATATTATTACCGATATAACTAATAAAATAACGAGAAGTTATTCGGAACGACCGAATTTTCCCTATCGATCGCTACACATAATAATACGCGTCATTTTTTGACGGATTTCAAATTTATACGAGTCTGCGCTGAAGTAAAAAAAAAAAACAACGCCGAATTAAACGCGTTTGTATGTTTAAAAAAAATAATTGAGAGCAGGGGCGTATACTGCAAGAGGGGGATGTGGAGGTCAGATTCCCTCCTATGATCTTTTTTTTTATAAAGGTCTTTATAAGGTTCCTTATTAAGGCCCGTAGGCATAATTCCGCCCATACGCCACCACATACGTAAATCCGGCCCTGATCCGGGCCCCCCCCCCACATTGAAAAATCAAGTATACGCCACTGATTGAGAGCCAACGGATTTCGATCGAATCCAAAGGACGCAAACGCTCTATAACGTCGTGTCTATCATTCGGCCGAATTCGATTGCCCGTAACGTCATTATGACCTCACCCAACCCTATAAACGCCGCGCGCATATTTTATTGTTATACTCGCACATTAAGCTTATAGGTTATTAAACCGAATGACTCCGCCGAGTCTCGCGATACCAATCGAAATAAGAGATTGGACAACCGAAATTTTCTGTTTATTATATTTTTAATACACTCTCGTAGTATAATACCTGCTGCACTATAGCAGCTGTCCTCCGCTCATAAAAAAAAAAAATAAAAATCGCCATACGCGCGTAACGAGTTTGTTGTAACACCACTCGCGGCGGCCGGGCGCGGATTTCTGGGCGCTGCCGCAAACGCGCTCGCTCCGATCCGATCGTCAAACGATAATAATAATATTTATTATTATTATTATTATGTAGGAGAGGTATTAAATAATAATAATAATTTGTCGCTGACCTCTATGCGTGGAGTCGGGAATGTACTTTTTAAAAATAATATTAATATCCCCCCATACGAAAACGGACAAACGAGAACGCGAACGAAAGAAAACGTACGAAAATAATATTCGCAACACACACGCATGTGCGCATTACCGACTACGGCGCCCAAGGCCGATAAACGCGAGGGCGTATAAAATATATAAATTTACGATACACGTTCCGGGGTGTAGTTTTTTTTTTTTTGCACCGAGAGCAAATGGACCGGCTCGAGTATTAAAAAAAAAAAAAAAACGACGTTTTGGCAAATAATAATAATTAGAGCGTTTTACTCGTATATTTCCTAACGTACAATATGTAGTGCGTTTTAAACCCGTATGAAATACTACGGATATGTGTCCTCGAGACATTTATTCCTGTACTTCTCGCGTATACAGTATAAACGAGATTTAAATCGACGCGACCTGTAGGTACGCAGTGGCGTACTTTCAATTTCTCTCTGGGGGGCTCCGGGCAGTGGCGCACCCAAGGGGGTGGACTCCGGGTCCGGACCCCCCCTTGGCTAGTGTAATAGTATTGAATTTATCGATGAATATCCAAATTCTGATACAGCTTTCGTATTTTGCTGTCAACATTTCGAATACGATATAGATAACACCGGTTGTCAACAACCATGAACTAAGATAATATGGACTGGCAACGACACTGTTATCTGTTAAAAGTTATGTTTTTCATAATGTAGTTTTTTAGACCCCTCCTTGAAAAAATCCTGGATGCGCCACTGGCTCCGGGGTTTATATAAAACATTGAAATTTCGTCCCCATAAAACGTATCAAACATATTTGTCGAAAAATTTGGTTATAAAAAAGCAATTGTGACTTAAAGGTTTTCAAGATTTTTTTTCGAAAAAAATCTGTCTCGTTAATACGGTCTGGAGTCACGTATTTGGTGAAAATTTCAAGTTCCTACGACCATTAAAATTACGGTGAAAAAACGATAATTTATAAAAAAAAAGTATTGAGAAAATCGAAAAACGACCTGTTTAAGTACCAAATAGATGCGATTTACTACCGGAAAACAGTGTTACACGTAAAGATCGGAACACTCTTATCGAGGGCCCCATAGGGGAGAAGGAAGCAAGGGCGTAGCCCGGGGGGCGGTTAAGGGTGATATAACCCCCCCCATTGGTCGTGATTTTTTTTTTTTTTTTAGCAATCTATATTGATTGCATTTATTCAGTTATTACTCCTATGTACAGATAATAAAAGACTGTAGGTAGTCAGCAGATTGATAATCCTTCTTCTTCTTCTTCTTCGTCTGGCGTTTAATGGCCTCTAAGAGTTTTCGCCGTCATCAGGATGTCCCTCAATTTCTCTCGATACTGAACTAGTTCTCTCCATTCTTGTACTTCCGACCGGCTTAGGTGTTCTTCCACAAAACGCCCGACCGTCTTTTCCTGGATCGTTCTCGAGTTATTATTTTTCCCACCGGTATCCACTGTAGAACTGCTCGGCTTGTATCGTCCTCTTTTCTTCGCATCACGCGTCCCAACCACCAAATCCTTTGTCCTTCTATGAAGCTGACAACCATTTGTTCCTGTAATTCTTTATTAAATTTCCTTTTCCACGTTCCTTTTTCATCGATAATATATTGATTGTTATAATTAATATTATTTTTAATATATTTTTATAATTAAAAATACATAGTTTTACCGGTGCGCATACGGCACAATCCTTTCGTCGATGTGCGGCGCGAGTCAATTTTTCAAATCAATTTTTCACAATCACGCGATTACAGCGGAATCCCAATTTCAGAAAGTAACACGAGACGATTGTATAAAATGTATATAACGGTCGTGTCGAATCGTTCTCAAACTCTAATAATTATTTCACGATCGTCACGAGGTTCTCGTTAAAATTTTAAAATATATATATATATATATATATATATATATATATATATATATATATATATATATGCGGAGTTAAAACTAATGAGAAAACTATTTTTTCAAATTTCCTCTGTCCGCTGCAGTAACAAACGCTATAACGAATGGTCCGTTTAGAGTTGTATTTTTTTTTAAGGAAACCGCGGTCGGTATTCGCGATGCTCGGTTATTATACGTTTGTTGACCATATGAAAGAAGAAAAAAAACGCGTACAAATTAAATATAATGGCGAGTATTTTATACGACGTGTTGAACGCGCGTTCCTTATATATATATATACGAGTACACTGCAGCCTCGTAGATTTTTTCCAATACATTATTATTATTATTATTATTTTATATAAATACACGAATATGAAAAAAAAATCCGTTCGTATACAAAAAAAAAATAATAATAATAATAAATATCGCGGACGACCTTAATACGCGCCGTGCGCATTATTATATCGTTGAGCGTAGTACGAGCTTATATTTTATATTTATATCGAAGAAGAAGACGAAGAAAACATTTATTTATTTATTTTTTTTTTATTTAATTTAATCAATTCCTCGTTATATAATTTCACCGCGATATGCCCCGCGGGTGCAGCTGCGATTTGTTTCGGTATTTTGTAATTTTTTTTTTTTATTACAGTATATCACTATTATATATATTCTTTTTTTTTTGCGTATCGTTCATCTTCAGAGAGATAATTACTTTATTACATCTGCAGCACATTATTATAGACGTCCGAAATCTGCAGTATACTCGCGCGCGCGTTGTATATGTATAAAAATAATCGTATTTCGCTCATATCAATCCCCACCCCCGGTCACCACTACATTAAAATATTACGTTATAATACGTCTTCGATAAAAATTATTATGTTTTCGATAAAAGAAAAAATCCTTATACAGGACTGGGTGTACAACAAATACGATATCGACCAATATTATCATCGTCATCACGTTTTTTTTTTTTTTTCCTCGAATATAATATTATTTTCCGATATCGTTTCCAGAGTTATATAATTAATAATAATTTATACGCGAGATTTCGTAACAGCGCCGTATAAGGAAATAATTTATAATCGAATATTGATTTTTTTTTTTTTCGGTATTTCGTTCGTCCGAAAACGATTACGCGTCCGTCGCGCGTAGGATTATGGGATTCGACGTTTACAAGAACGCAATAATAATATAATATTGTAAAACCGGTGAAATACGCGTTTATTCGTTTGGAAAACACGCTTTGGTGAGATATCGCCCTTTTTTTTCGGATCTAAACTGCGAATTATGGTGAATAATTTTTTACCGCTCTTATAATATTATATTAGGTTTAGAGCAAACGATTTTCCACGTCGAACGTAAAGCGTAGTACATAATATACGCAATCGAATTAAAACGCCGTTTTTAATCTAAATTAATTTCAAAATATTTTTGAAATAATTATTTTTCGTCTAAATACCGGACAGATTTTGACAAATATCACGCTTGAATTTAGACCGCGCAGTGTGTATACGATTGAGTAAAAATATCAGTCGCATCTATAACCCAAACAACTTTCAAGTTTCAACGTTCACTGCAGTTTTATAAGATATAATAAAAAACGAACGTACGAAAACATGTAGAAACGAGATAGGTGGAATAAAAATCGTTTTTTTTATTGCCGTCGAAGTCGGTCGAGGCAGTTATTTTTGAATTATACACAATTCGGGTTACGCTAAATTAGGCAATTTACGTCATTTTTTTTGGTTTTTTTTTTCAATTATTATTAATTTAGTTCGTACACGCGCTTATGTAAACAATAATACATTTTCCGAAACGCGTTTTGGAAAATATTAAACAGTTACCACGGTGACCGTTTAAATCGTTATTAAAAAATAATTTAAAATAAAAATTGGTTAAGTAGTTACGGAGTTTATCGAGGACGAACATCGTGCATGTTTTTTAGTATAATAAATTATAAATTATTTTTTAATAACAATTTAAATGGTCGCCGTGGTAACTGTTTAACGCCTAGAATCTTAAAATTTACCGTATTAGCTACCACTCTCGGGAGGGGCAGGAGAGTGAAAATACTTTGAAACCTATTCTCATACCTACCAAATATACAATAAAAAATTTCAATAAAATCTGTCGAGCCGTTTCGGAGGAATGCGACCACATACACCGTGACAAAAGATTTTTATTATTATTTATTATGACACAATGATTCAGTAATTTTAAATAACATACAAAGCGATATTTACATAAATTCTGTTTTGAAATTATGTACTCTTGTACGATATTGAATTGTTCGCGCATATGTGGCACCGGGTCGAACAGATTTTGACGGAATTTTTACAGGCATTTAGAGGACTTGGCATAGATTAATAGGTACAATATCTAATTTTCATCCCGGAAACGCTAGAGTTTTCTGTTTAAAAAAAAAAAATTGAAAAACTTTTGAAATCTGGGGCTAAATTTTCACTGTAATTGTCATCAATTAACTGTACACGATAATTGCTCAATAAGAATAATAATAATAGAAATTATTTTCTATTATATTGGCGAAAATACGTACAGACAAAAAAAATCTTAGCATCAAAAAAGCATCGTCAGGAATTGTTGCAACTCCTGCAATTTCCGGAAGAAAAACGAGTCATTCAGTGTTTAAGACATTTTCGCATATTATTTCCCTATAATTTTTCGTTTTTACTATTTTATACATTAAAGTGGAAAACTTAAGACCAATCGTATGTGAATAAGGCGAATTACATCTTTCGTACTCGTTGTGTTTCTCTATGCAATATTTTTCTCTGTACAAAAACGTAAGAAAAGAAGAAATGTTACGTTGTAATAACATCAGAAAACGGAACGAGTAAATAACGCGTATATTTTTTTTTTTTTTAATATTATATCAATCGTACACGCGCCCGTATTTAAATATTATTTCTACGGCTTTTCAAAGTCGCCCGTGTTTTTCATTCTGTTTAATCGATCGACTATGTAATACCGTTTCAAAGCCATAAGGCGATCCGATCGATCATGTTCTTCAAACATAATAGACGATTTGAAATGATTATTTTTCATTAGACTCCGCGTCCGTTCATTTGACGCTGGCGTATGCGCTTACCGGCGCGCAGTAAATGCTAATTCACTCGTTTTATTAGGCCATGACGAAATAAATACGTTTCGTTTCTTCAGATTCTTGTGTGAACGTCGGTTGTACACGATCTTGACACGTCCAAATTAATATTTCCATTTGCGCGTCTTCGGTATCGGGACCAAACGAGATAATTAATAACGATAAATAATGGGTACTGACGTAGTTTCAGCAGAATCGGTTAGTATTCCGAATACAGTATTCGGAATAATATATTCCGAATATTTTTTAAGTATTTTGAACACTTTTTAAATACTTTTTCAAAAGAATTCTGCGTACACAGTTATCCGAATATTTCTCTTAATATATTTTAAATTATTAAATCATTATTATATAATATTTTTATTTATTTATTTAATTTTTACGTATTGTATTCTGTATACAGTTTTCCGAATATTTTTTTAATATATTTTAAATTATTATTGTATAATATTCTAATAGATTTATTTAATTTTATGTTTTAAACAATATACTTATACATAAAAATAATAACTTGTTACTTGAATGTAAAAAGTAATTGTTTCGGGAGAAGAAAATATGAAAAAAATACTTGTTAATTATTGTGTACATTTATAAAAACCAAAAATTAGAAGAAAAAAAAAATTATTCAACACCCTAAATACATATATTGGCGACCGTTTGTATTCGATTAAATAATAATATAATATTCGTATTGTTGAAAACTAGTAAAAAAAAAAAGTATTCTAAAAGTATTTGGAATACTTTTTGTAAAGTATTCGAAATACTTAGGGAATACTGTTGTCTCGCGAAGTGTTCGAATACAAATTCTGAAAAAAATTTTTTCGAAATGTTAATATTTGATAAAAAGTATTAATTGGAATATGCATTCCAAATACTTTTTTTAAAAGTATTTCACCCGAGTCTGCGTTTCAGTCCGTCCATCCGTACGGTCGAATAAAACACCGTAATATAATTTAATTTTTTTCTTCTTCTGAAAACAACAACAATAATCGCGAGAAATATATAAATATAATTATATATAATAACATATAAATATAAATATATGTACACCGAGAATTTTTTTTAAGGAAAAAAAATGTATTAAAAAAAAAATCACGCGTGGAGAAACCGTCAAATAACCGGGGCCCCGCGGTACGTAAATCGTAATAAAATAATAATTCATTCGAGTCGTGTGGAGTACGAAAATCTACAGCGCGTCCTATCACAAGACGTTCATTTCGATATTTAATTTTCAATTTTTTTTTTTTCTCGTTTCGTGTCTACTCGGACGATCGCAGTTTAATAAATCGCGCATATATTATATTATTACGAGCACACACGTATATATATATATATATATATATATGTATAGCTACGGGTCATAAATACACACTAGAAATATAAATAATAATAATAATAATAATACGCGTTTATAAGGCCGCAGAAATCTTCTCTATAGTGCGCACGTTCCTATAATATTTCACGTGGAAAACGTTGGTAGGTCGGTCGGTCGCCCGGAGCGAATTGTGTTTTTTTTTTTATTATTATTATTACGCCGTGTGCGCTTATAATATATCGGACATTATTATAATCGAAGCGCGCTTGTAAATCCCACAACGGGCACGGCCGTATATAAAATTAATATATTATATTTACACCGCGCGACACGGCATCGGGTCGAGTATGTATTTTATATTTGTAAATGAATTACGGATTTTATAACGCCTATTACCCGACTCGGTGCGTGTACTTAATAAGAAGTGTGTAAGCGGTGCTCGAATCGGAAAAAAAATTTTTGAAAAAAACCATATGCGCGTCCGTGAAAATTCGAAAATTCGTTCGCTCCCCTCTTCCTCCCCGTCGGCCGTCGTTTTACTTTTAATCAAATATCGCACTCGTAATGTCGACGTCAAACCGTTATTATTATTATTATTTTTTTTTACAATAAATTTATTATGAATGCTTTAAAGCTTCCATGGATTGTTGATTTATTCAGAATATTTTCAGACACATCCACGTCTTCTGCCAAAAACTGAAGACACGGATATATCTGAAAATATTCTGAATACAGTTTTTATTGTTTTCATTAATTCGATACAATTCTATAAAGAGTTCTGACCGCGTCCTGTTTTACAAAATAAGAAGGGTTACGCTAAAATATTTATATAAAAAAAGAAAAAGAGATGTCCTCTGCAGATCCGAGCATTGAGTGTATGGTGTGCGCGGAATTATAATATATACGGTATTTTGGGGGGGGGGGAGATTAGGGAGATATAATATCTCCATCCTTGGCTTTTTTTAACGTATATGGATTGTGTATTCCTTTTTATCACTTTACCAGTACGTAATAAAGCGAATGCAGTTTTTTTTTTTTTTTACTCTGTTTTTGGTGTAGACTACTTTTATCGGGGAGAAAGACTCATTGGTGAAGAATATAATATATAGGACAGAGGTGATAACATTTTTCTGACTTCGCGTGCCGAAAATCAATCGATTTTTATTGTCCCTATGCGCTAAAATCGTGAAAATTACGAGAAATTATTTCTTGTAAAATATTTGTTTATTTCTTTTTTTTTGTGTAAAATTCGTAAAAATTTTGGCCGTCGTCGTTTGGCGCGCTACATTGTTTTATAACGATAATTAAACCGTGTTTTTGTTTTTTCACATAAATCGTTGCCGATAAAAAAAATCTCCTTGAGTTTTGGAAATCGCGAGAAAAGCTGCACGCTGTCGAATCCGTTAGAAGTAAAAAAAACGTCCAAAATACGTATGATATTTCAACAATTCGATTTTTATTACATACACAGGCTGTCGCAGGTAAGGTGAAACTTGGTCTTGGGATATAAGATTTGTTGAATGCAGCCGTGTCGAATTCCATAAAACCAGTTCGGCGTACTCGATACAAGTTTTCTCGAGTTTCCTTTTTGTTTCGTGACGAATTCGACACGAAAAGATATATGGAATTTCGTCGGCGCTCGGCTAAGAGTGCGGCAAAAACTTCTGCGGAGATGATGAAAGCAGCGTATTCGGACGACGAAAGATCGACGGCGTGTAAGGAGGAGGACTACGATGGAACGGTGATCTTCTCAACCTTGTTCTCGCATCCCGAGCGAAAACCATCGGTAATAATCATAATTGACGACAAATCAGTATAGCATCATTGAAGCACTTGTGAGCTTTGTGCGACGCGCGTATCGAAAGACGCCATCCACCGAATTCCGCGGGACCATTTGAAGGAAATGCGGAATCCGCTGACGAATTCTCCAAAAAGTTCACCGAGCGCAGACGCAAACGGCGCGTTATTTTGAAAAAGACGCTCGTGATTTACTCTATAACTGGTGCTGAGTTTAGACGTTTTTGTACTCGCATTTTCCTTTCTTTTTTTTTTAAATTTTTATACAAATTCACTCGTTTTCTGCGAAGAACGAGGTTTCAACCAAACGGAATGTATTAGTCATGAAGCTGCAGATTTATCTATTCTCGACGCGATACATACACACGCGTAATGCGTGTGTACAAAGTAAACGATCGTTTTTCGCGTCGTTATATAATAGATTCTGTAGTTATCCTTTATCCGTTCATAACAAACTGTTATACGCGTTACTGTATTTATCGTGTCGAGTGCAGCCGTTTGGCGCGTATTCAACGCATATTATTAATAAAATAAATATAAAACAGAAAAAAAAAATCTACTATAATATATTATATTATTTATATGCGCGCGCGTATGTACTTGTATATAAACAGTGTTTAAATACGTAATAAGTCGCATTTATGCGTGCGGCGAACACGCGGAGAACACGTGACGACGACGACGACGAATGTTGCTCGGCGAGATATCCAACGCACATATAACTATACCCAGGTATAATATACAGTACGTTATACGCGCCATTGCATGTGATTATTATTTATGTACACTGGAAAAGGAACGTGTAAAAAAAATCTCGGTACACCAGCTATATATTGTATACGATAATACCGCGGCGTACCGTGGTTGCATTTTTCTGGAGTCGAGAATCGCGCATGATTCTCGAGGATAACGCGACAGTAGCTATTATTGTTCCCCTTCTCCCATCGGTGCCTCGAGTGTCACCGTACGTTTTCCTGCGGCTATACGCATGCAAACATACCAGAATACGATTCCGTTTCCCACAAAGTTCTCTGACAAATAAAACGCGAGTCTAAGACAAATAGACGATACCGCGTAATATACTCTCGCGAGAGGTCCGAGTTAAAATACTGGTCGATAAGTCTGTTAGTATGTGCGGACGGTGCGGTTCTACTGTAGGAAACGACACGACGGACACAGTGAAAAATGTGTGCACAAGACCTATAGGAGTAGCAACAGCAGCAAAAACAGACTTTATATTAACGCAGGAAAAACCAAAATACATGCTATACAGTCAATAGACGAGAACAAGGTGTAGTCGAGCCGAAGAGACTTTATAGATGTAATCAGCTAGGTATATGAATTCAATTCACAGTCCGCCGAGTATTTGCGGAGTACAACGAATCGTACGAGATATTTAAAAGAATTCAAATAAACGCCGTTCTGATCTTGGACATTTATTTGGTTACACTGTCAAAAAATGGGTATGAGTCACAGTGCTGGAGTTCGAGGAAGACTGAGAAGCTAAGGACGACGAGGTTTTTCGAAAGGAACCGCGAACGGGAGTGAATGGCGAGACTCGGACACCTTTAAGTAGATCGGACATAGTAAACCTTGGAAGGACTATGTGAAACGAGAAATATATCCCATAGATATTTGCACGGTCTGGAGCAAGACCGAGACGGACGGAGACGAATGCGTTTGGATGTTTGGTCTGAAAACAGTACATCGTTGTGTTGTCCGTCGTGTATAAGGAATTTCGATATGCGTACGACACGAGTAGAGCCAATTGTTTGTGAGTGGAGGACAACAACCGAGGAAAATGTTTACTGCAGTAGTAGCCTAAATAGTGTCGAATCGAGCGTATTAATAAGACGGGCGTTTAGACTAGATCACAGTATTTTATGGCCAACATCATTCGTGTTCGGAGCGATGTAAACGGCGAGCATCAGTCAGTCTCGGTGACACGCTCAAAGAGATCGAAAGGCGGGTTTTTAATGTTCACGAGCATTCGTTGACAAAAATATTTATGCGATAGTAATAAAGAAATCAAAGTAACGATTCATTTTTCTAATTTCTTTACCATGTTGACCGCGAATATAATGGAGCGCGTATACAAATCTTATACGATTATTATTTATTATCGTAAAATATTGTACCGGTTCAGAGACGTATTTCCTCTCTTCCTATACAAAAACGATTTCGATATAAGACTTTCAAAGGAACGAAGTCTCGTTTTCTAAACGGTCGGAACACCTTATTCGCGACTACATAAAGGATAAATCGTGCGTCTAAAATCAAATAGGAATTTCGGTAATATTTTTTTTTTTTATCATTTGATATATTTTTTTAGTTGCACGAAGTCGTTAAATAACCGAAAAGAAAAAACACCAAAGAAAACGATTGCGCTCGCGCGCGCCATTAGCGGACTCTAATTATTATAACGCGCGTTATGACAAATCGACAGCAATTATTTATGAGTCGACGAATATTTTTCCACGCGGTTAACGCGGTGTGCAGACGATCAAATCCAACTAGGTGGTTATTTTTTTTTTTTAATTTTTTACTCTTTAAGCTCGGTTAAATAATGACTATACGGTGCAAAGATTAACGACCGAATATTAGTCGCCGCGCGATCGTACAGTATACGAGACGCGGAAACGCCGAGACTTTCGTAGCGTATTGTCGTTTATACGTTAGAGAACGGATTTGTATTTATATTTCTATAAAAATGAGATATTTAAAGTGCTGTAATAGAAATGTCCAAGATTTAAACAATCCTTATGAAATCATGATGCAGATTTTGCACATATTCCACGGATTTGTACTTATTTGGACGTTTCATCTTTTATGAACGATTAATAAAATGAGTGAGATCAACTATTGAATGATTTGGATACATCCCATCAAAACTCATCTAACGATCGTTTAAATAAAGTACAGAATACTTTTTTTTTAATCGCATCGTTTCGTTATGGTGTTACTTTAAATCTCTTATCACAAACTGTGGTAAATAAATAAAATTTAAAAATTAAAAAACAAAAATAAATTAAAATAAAATAATTAATTAATTAAATAATTTTAAATAAAAAAAATAAAAATAAATTTTTATGTAATTTTTTTTATTATTCATTGTAATCTGATGATGATTTACGGTCGAAACTAGTCGTTGCAATCTCATAATTTACAAATACTCTTGGCATTTTTTCTTTATATAAATATATATTATTTTATTATATATATATATATATATATATTTTTGTAATATATATATTTTATATTTATTGTAAATAGTTTAATGTTACTTTTATATACTTAAACGAGTGTACACATTGATATTCCAGGTTTACTGTCTAAAATGTCGTTACCAGTTCATTCCTACAACTCTAAATATCCTCTGGTATTTAAAATTAAATTTCATTATGTTACTCACTATATTGGTACGCTGTCCTTCCGGATCCTCGTGCCTGTCGTACATTCAATAATACGTCATAGTTTATGATTCATTGAATCAACTGTACTGTATTTCGTCCTTGAGACTTTGACATTCAATTAATTAAACTTCGCTTTTCAGGATAACGCCCGCGGCGCTCAATAATATTATAGTTAGTCTAGTCTATCATAAATAAATACTGCTAAAGTTAATGAATAAATTGACCACAGTCACACGCGTAGTTACTGTAGGATATTCAATTTGTTATTTTATTAAATATTATTGAAATAATTATAATACGCATTATTATAATATTGATTCCAATGCGAGTGTTGTCGTTTTCCGTTTGATCAGAACGCGTTTTGGATGCGATTCAAAATGACTATACGTCAAAATAGTGGCGCACACTTGAGGTTTGAAGTAATGTAACTTCATGATCTGTTAGAAGGGGTGGTGGGTGAGTTGGTTGTAAATATATCCACATCGTATTATGTGATTATGTGAACATACTTTAGGTGAGTGTGTATCAAATTTTAATCACTGCATGGCCTTTGCTGGAGAACTTGCATACGCCGCTGCACCGAAATTAAAGAATATTTCGGTTTTTTTGCAGATATTCGAGACATTGTCAGAACGCTTATTTTATGATTTGAACCGACCACAACTCGATCAAAAAAAAAAAAAAAAAAATTTGTAGTAATTTTTAATAGACCACGTCGAGTTCTGGACGGTTTTTGCCACTGAGTGATTTTTTCGGGGTTCGAGCCTAACCCGTATAAATTACAATGGAAAAAAAATTGCGTCGCGACATACATAGTCGACGAACCACGATCATTCGTAAATGATGCGTATGCGTTTGATAACAATATTATGGTATAGGTATATAATATGTTTTTACCGAAATACCTAAGCTACGCGACGGGTCAGATAATTCAATGGTTTTGGCAGACAATGAGAAGATAAGAAACAAAAGAAGAGAGGGTATCAATCGAATGTACCAGCTAACAGGAAGAGAACCCAGTGGTAGACCAAAGAAACGATGGATGCATGGATTACGTCAAAATTTGGAGAGACTATAGAAGTAACGGACTGAGAGGAAAGGATCCAGGACCGTGATTATTGAATGGGTCGGTGACAGTGACAGCCAAAACCCTAACAGAGTTGTAAAGCTACTTGATGATGACGATATTGTTATCGGCGCACGTCTCGATCGTCTACGACTTCCGATCAGTGGCGCAACTGCAACTCGTGGTGCCCTAAAATAAATTACTTTATGCACGCAAACGCATCAGATGGTGCCCCCAAAATGTCATGTGTACTCTGGTGCCCCGGTGTAAGTAGCACCTAACACCCCCGCTTGTTGCGCCACTGCTTCCGATCGCTTCTAATAATATATTACGTGATACAAGTACTATACATAATATGAAGTATACGCGTCCTACTTATGTCGGAGGAGCTTTAATAATTTTCTCTTTTATACACACGACACACGCGTAAATTTTACGTATATACGTAACAACAATTGATGACGACGATTTGGTAACACTAGCAATGATCAATGATCAATTATACGATCATAATATTTGTGTAATATGTAGGTATACTATATACGCACGGGCGCGCGGAGATGCGAAGATATCCCATTCGCCTCGGGTCGTGTTGTTTTAGTATATAAATAATATATTAGATTTAGACGATCAATAAATTTCTCGAGGAGATACTATTATTATTATACAGATCTTCGTAGTATTGTCGATCGCGCCGTATAAATGCGTCGATATCGTCGATATTTTTTTCACATTATTATTCTGTGTATTATGCGTTCTATTACAATTTCTGACGCAACTCGTTCACTACATTATGTAATATTAAGATACTTGGTCGTTGGGAGTGGATTTTTTTTTTTTCAATAAAACGCGGAAACAAATTTTGTCTTATTCTTTTTTACACTTTGTAATAATATGAAAAAACGAAAATTCACTATATTTATTGGCCTTACGTCCGTTTGGTGTATATGCGCGTTATGGCGTTAATGTACGAAATATTGCGTTTTGCGACGTTTTATGGAATAAAAACTTTTATTTCGGACATTTTTTTTTTTGATACATTTCAAAATAAAAGAATTAAATCGAAATACAAACCAAAAGGTACAAATATATAATATTAATAAATATAGTAGCCGAGTTGATAACGTATGTATTGTGTTATATTATCGAATTGAATTCGACGTTTATTCCCATATTAGTATATTTAATTTATAACGTCACAATCAACAAAATAATTGTAGTGTATTAAAAAAGCACAACACCCCGCGGCTCGCTACCACTTTTATTTTTTCTCTAAATATTTATTTAAACTAGCCGAAACTGTGTCATATTCAATTATCCAATAATAATAATCGCCATCGCGTTTAATACAGTCGTGTATATTCTGTACGTACTCTCCGTTCATCGAATACCAGCTAATATACACACACGAGATATATTATTACACTATTTTTTTTTTATAACGTGTCAGACGACGATCACTATATATGCAGTAATAATAATAATAATAATAATTATTATATATATTATATCGATAATCGCTGCAGCGTCCAACAGGTATTTCGCATGACGCAACGAGTGCGTGTTTATTATGAGCAATTATAGTAATATGTAACAAATATTTTATTATTAGGTATGTAACGGCAGTTCAATGACAGAACATGGCAGCTTTGATCGACGGCGAGAAATTTTTTTTTTTCTCGTCTCGCCGTTTCAAAATCGATTTTCTAATCGATCGTTCTCCGAAATCGCAGGGGCCGGCGTCCTCGTAATTCACTTATTTATTAAGATTATTATTATTATTATCCGTTGATATTGCGCTGTATATATAATATATTATAAATATTATGTTGTGTATATATCGTATTACACGCATACAACGTAATCGCTCCGTCCGCCGTCGACCCACTCGTGTATAATATTATATAAATAAATGTAATACAAATAATATATTATTCCATGTTGTGCAATAATCCGATAGAAATTAACTGGCTTAAAGTTCAGCACCAGCGCTAAAACTAATTTTCTCGAGGCCCGGGACAAAGAAAAAAATTACGAGGTCTTTATTATAACACAAAAGTAAGAACAACAAAAAAAAACCTATATAATCACCAAAATATTAATTTTTTTAATTTCGAGTAGACACAATCTGCAATATTTATACGTACCTACTACGAATTTTTCTCTACTTTTTACAACGCTTTTGACGATTTTTATTACACCGCGATCGAATACTAACCGATATTTTTTAAGGTCGTATGGTACAGAGTACAAAAATGCTCTACAGTAACACACAAAAAAAAAAATCTTTTTCCCAAAATGTCTTTGCACACGATGATAATATTTAGTAGTAATTGTACAGCTATTTTCTGAGTCCACGTGAACAGTACAAAAAGTATAATGTACAGTTAAAGGAATTAGTATATCAGTTTTCGTTAATGTTTATGTTTCGCGTTATTTAACACGCATCGTACGATAATATAAAAATATCGACGACTAATACTTACAAATGTAACCTGATGATGACTTACGGTCGGAACTATAGTTATTATTGTACTTTCTTAAACATTTATCAAATACTTTAGGCATTTTTTTTCTTTATATATATTATTATTTTTTATAATATATATTATTTTATTTTTAAAATTGTTATCAACCACGCGCGTTATCGCCTGATCGCAATTATACCGAGTATTAAAAAAAAATACCATGTCCGTCACCGCCGTTAAAAGTTTTACAACTTGATTGTACGCATTTATCGACGATATTATGCGTGACGTACATTTTTTTTTTGATTATTTGCACATGAACGAATTGCAAATATCCTCTAATAAACATTATAATAAGGAAGTGCAGAACAATCGGCTCCAGAATTCTTAAAAAAAAAAAATGACGCGTTATTGACAATTAATATACGTATAATATTAATCGGCTTGTGCGTAATAAAAACAACGTTTTGTAATCGATCGTTTTACAACCAGTTAATGGGCTCCTGGGATAATTGGCAAATAAAATATGAAACACAATATATATATGTATATAGTTATTAAAAAGGAGAAGCGAAAAAATAACTGATTGAATAAAATGAACGATAGTAAAACCGCGTCCATCGGCTTAGGAATATTTCACATATCAGCTCACTGCCAGTGCGATAAGCCGCCGCGGCCCACCGCGAGAACATCAACAAGTGTCGTAACGCTCGTATATCGTGAGCTGTCTCTCTCTCTCGCTCATTATTTAACCCCCGGGCGGTAAATATTCCGTGTGTTTCTACGTTATTTATTTGTTTTTTTTTCTTCTAATAATATGAATTATTTGTTTTCAAAAACGACATCGCCTTTGGCATCGACGCAATCAATAATAATCAATACTAATGAAAAAATAAAATAAAATTACCGATATCACGACAGAAGTATTCGTCGAAAATCGCTTGAAACATCCCATAGCTCTAATATCATCATAGGCGGACGCAGATCTTATGATTAGGGTACGCTAGATTTCTTGACCGTCCAAAGGAAAAAAGTGAAATACTTCGATTTTTAAATTATTTATTAACAAACAACTTTTAACAATTAATTTGTGTAATAATATGGTATTTTTTTTTTACAAATTACTAATAGCCAAGGTAAATATTACTATTTTTTTTTTTTGAAAATAATTACCCAACACGACATATTTTATTTGATTAGGTATATGCAGCTGCATACCCTGCGTACCCCCCGCGTTCGCCCATGTCTAATATATAATATATCGATAAGGATAATCCGTTGTTATATCCAAAAGTTTATTAAACACTATAAAATCCCGCTGACATCTGTTAAAATATCATCTTTTCATCTCTGCTGCGACACATTTCCTATAGCACATATCTTTTCCAGCGCACGGTATACAACGTATTCAAACGCGGTTTATAACGTATTTTAAACAATTACGTTTAATTTATGTAAAAAGTGTTATCTACTTGGTTTTTTTTAATTCTGACCCATCAATTTATCCGAAAAGCATTTTTTTGTAAAAAAATATTATGAGTTCTTTTTTTCACATATTATGCGTATAATATTACAGTGGACGTGTGAATAAATCTTTATTTATTTTGCTACAACGGCCACTGGTTTAATATATAAATTTTTGTTCTTTCTACTAATTTCTATAACACGATCGAGTGCGACGGAAATCTGCGATCGAGATGCACGTGAGTGTTTAAAAAAATCATACGAACGACGATGGCGTTTTACCAGATTTCGCAGACGGGGAAGAGTGGGGACGGTCTGGAAAATGGGAGTTTTACAGACGGCCTGGATCATATTTCGGACCAGCTCGTTGTTTGATAATTTATAGTTTATACTAATAGAGATATACTCGAAGAATTTAACAATTATTTTGTTTTAAAAACTAACGAGAAAGAAAAACGTTTTGAAGTGGAATTAAAGAAAAAGAAATCGGAAAAAAAAATGTTTTTCTCTTAAGTGTGTGGTGTGTGGCCTGGATAAACGAAGTCAGATTTTAGTTCCCACTCCGCCCTTGGACGACATCATTGTATTCGATAAATTCGATTATTCGTCGTCGTCGTCATGTAACTCACGCGGCGCACTACGGGCGTCCACGACGTGAAAAATTCGTGTGCCGCCCACGTTTTAAATTTTATTCCGAGTAAATAATATAATTAAGAGATTATGGTCGCGCAGAGAAGCGAAAAAAAATATTTCGAATTGTTTACGAATATTTAATTTTAATTTTAACCGCGCCCGAAGGTAAAAGTCACCACCGTCCTGTCCCGGCTGCATATTAACGTACTGTACGTTGCTACACGACTGCTGTTTCGCTGTTGGTCTATTCGAATTTACCGCCGTTTAAATTGTATAGCAGTTATCTCAATATTCACATTGTTATCATTATTATATCATTAGGCGGTGCCATAGACATATTATAATACACAGACCGCGATTGGAGAAAGAAGTACGGAGCAAAGATATGTGCGAGAGAGAAAGAGACATTTGAGGTTTTTTCACGGATGAATAAATAATCGCGTATACCGTTCGCTGCGGATCCGGATGTCTTGCTACCACGATTCTGTTTTAATATCCATGAAAATACCTCTTCTAAGCCTGTCTCTCTCGCAGACCTATTATAACTACAATTAACAGGTCTACCTATGGTCTCTCTCGCACATACCTTGGCTCTAGTGCATTGCATGTGATACACTGGTCGTTCGCGGTCTGTATATTACATGTCTATGGGCGGTGCATATTTTATCGGAAAATAAAATACGGAAAGTATAAATCCGAAATTACATTATGTTCCATGTCATTTTGTGATGTCAGTGTGTTATCAGTTTATTATTGTCAAACAAACCGAACGTGCGCACTTCAGTAACTTTAGGTGGTTTCCCATAACAAATCAATGAATATTATTAGTTTCGACAAGAGCTCGCTTTTAATGATAACAATAATACACTGATATCACAAATGTCACGGAACATAAGATAATTCCGGCGGTAAATTTGAATAGATCAATCACGAAACAGCAGTCGTGTAGCGATGTACAGAATGCGCCTCGGATGCTGTACGCTGCGCCACCGCGTGTGATTTAAAACGCGTGTCGTCGTCGGGACCGACACAAAGTATTGTGTTTCAACGGGATAATATTGGACATTTTAGAGGAATTTCTCATTCTTGACGATAACTATTATGGGTCACTATCACGAATTCGCCGTCTACGACGTTACGTACATTCGTTACGAAAATTCGCGAATATTTTTTACCAAACAAAATCGTTCTGAAAACCTTCACGCGGAGTGTCGGCGCTTTTAATTTTTCGTAGCAGCAGAAAGGACAACATTTTTCAATTTTTTTTTTTTTTTTTTCAACGAACGGCGTCGAAATGAATCAATAAATTACGAAAATATAGTGCCAACGAATTAATCTCGAAATACACGCGATGGCAAGTATAATATTTTAATACTTTTAATTTTTGTACCTTTATCCGCGAACATTGCGAAACTGCTGTGTGCACGTCTTATACTAAACGTAGGACGGTATAGTATATAGGACGTGTGTGCAGTGTGTAATAGAAATTAAATAAATTGATATTCTATTACACTCCACGCACTGCGGGATACCTGCAGTATAACGGACGATGGTCGACAGTCACACGAATAGATTATAAATGTGTGCACGAGTATCGGAACGGATCGTTTGAAGCTTACGAGGTTTGAGTGGATTTGATATTAGATTTGAAAAAAAAAAAAAATTCCACCGTCCCGCCGGAGTCGAAATACTTAACGAATTCGTTATTATAATATAAGTGCGTAAAAGCGTTTCAGAGCGTGTGCTGCCTTTCCTGTGGACCGAAAAAGAAAGTAAAAACGAGAGACTTGCAGTGTGAAAGGCCGGGAGAGTGCGCGCAATTATTGTTATTTGTATTCGGTTGAATCGTCGTCGTCGGTTTTCGTCGGTAAAACAATCGATTATCGACTATTTTTTTTTTTTTTTTATTACATCTCTCTAACTGCAGATTAGAATGACGAGTTCAACAGCCGACGAACCGGTGCCATTGTTTTCGTTTGTTTTAATGCGAAAATACATTTCATTCGATAGTCGTGTTCGTTCACATACACGACGGCGTGCCAGCGAGTCGTTCAGGAAACACTCGTATGCTTTATTTTTTATATTCGTTATACGGATAGCCGAAATTTTCTATTTAATTTACACCGATTTTTACAACGAAACGTTCAACAAACTGCCTGTAGTAGAAATACTACCGTTCCAATCGTTTGACTATTATATATTTTGCAGTAGTAGGTACTGTCCACAGTTTGAAACCACATTAATTAGTATATTATATTATATACTATTTGTAAACGAATTGCCGGTTTTTAATACATTATATTTTTTTTTTTTTTGCGATTATTTCGGTCTATTACTCCAATTATAGCTGCAAACCCGTCTGTTCGCGCATTTCACATCATTTTCACAATTGAAATATACAAATCGAAAGTGAGTATAATGGCGATCTGCGATTTTGATTTTTGTCGAACAAGAGCCTATAATCGAACATCTCGATCGTGAACGTGTTAAATGTCGCCGTAAACTTTGAATATCTGTAAATAATATTATTACGTTTAAAAGACGTTACAAAAAAAAAAAAAGAAGAAAACTATTACATCGATTTAAAACGTTTTGAGGATTTTGGCCGTTAAAGAAAAAAAAGAATTATAACGTTTATGATAATATGTATGTGTTGTACAACTGCAGCTTGTTAAAATTTTCTGGACAACACGTTTATTTTACGCGTTCTGATTTTGATTTTAACGACGTCCGTCGTCGAATTCAACGTAAAAAAAAGAACATGGTCGTTATTTGTTTATTTTAAATATTACATTTAAAAAATACTCCGATTGTCTAACACGACATATTCAACGATTAGTTTTTTTTCGGTTATAGCGTTTACTACAAGGATTTATTATTTTTTAATGTTATCATTGCGGTACACATTAAACACTGCAATATTTCTACGCGTATAATTTTAAGTATTTTACACGCGTATAGCTATAATACTTATACAATCGAAATTCAATAATATCGAACACAATTTTCAATAACAGAAATAATAATAATAATAAATGTAAGATTTTTTTATACGGTAAACGTTATAGAGACGAGACTACAAATTTATATAAATAGTTATAAACGGTGCTCTGCAGAAAAAAATAGGCGTTTTACAAAAAAAAAAAAATTACTTCTACATAATGTTGAGACTACTCCCCTTCCCGCATCTCCTAATCACCATTTTCTGCACATAATAAAAGCCCCTTAGCTTAATTCCCCGTCCATCCCTCCGTTCCAAAAAAAAAAAAAAAAATAGTTGGGATACTCAGATTAAAAAAAATATGTAGTAGAGGAGCTCCGTCTCCCTGCGCACCCCTAATTTGAGCACAGATTATATGAATACAGATGGATCATTCAGCCCGAGAACAAACGAATTGCAAATACGCTCTTCTGATTGGTACCCCCGGCCCCCCCATATCAATGTAGGCGCACATGACGATATAAATTATTGTGTTGGTATTATACAATATTATAGTACAACTTCTTTATTACCTCAAATAATATTATTATAATAATGGTTATCACGTGCCGGTAAAAATTTAACGCAGATTAAACACCGATTTTTTTTCAACTGTGTTTATGATACACGATTAAAGATAGACTGGTTGAACAACGAGCTATACTAGTTCAGTCGTTTTTGTGACTATAATAAACCTTCTTTGTAAATCAGCTGAGAAATTTCACTACTACTAGCGCTTAAAGTGGTTTGATATATTAACTACATTACATTATTCGTTATAATACCACGGATTAGATGAATATTCATCTGATCTGTGATTATACTATACAAAGAGATCATGACATTTTGACGGTAAAATAAGTTATTCGACAAATAAATTGTTATTTGACGAAAAACATTATTATTTTTAAAAATTATATTATTTTTGAAAATTTTTTTTTTATTGTTACGAATAATTATAATATTAATAATATTTACGATGTATTAGTTGAAACGTTTTCCGTTAGGAGCGCTAATGTTAGAATTTGATAAAAAGAAGGTTTGCTAGTCACTCTATTCGAGCTCGTTGTTCAATCTGTCTAATCGTGGTATGAGTATATTTGACACGAGACATTATATGACACGATCGCCAAACCGGTGTTCGCTATGTAAACAACACAAATAGATTACCTCACGGGAGTAATGTTTAAATTTTAAGTAAATATATTGTGCCGTCATGCGGTAACACTGATATGGTGGGGGATTCGAATGACGTCATTTTTTTTGTTTACATCACGAGTGATCCATCTGTAAGTTCGTCTAATCTTTGGTTCGAGCACTGGTTATGAATGAAACGCGTATTTTCTTTTTAAGTCGTAGTTACAGATAAATCACCGTAATACAAAATAAATGTACGCGAATTTTTCTTATTATTTTTTTTTTTCAAATTTTCAACGATTCCCAAAAACCGCATTTATATCGTTAATAGAAAAGCGATTAATATTAATTTCGTTTTCATTTATTCGTTAGTTTATTTAGCCTTTCAAAGCGACTGCTGACATTTTTTTTCCTAAGGAATTCGTCCGAAAATATTGTATATGCATGTTTGTGTGTGTGTGTGTTAATTATTTCAAAACTCAGTTCGTGAGTCTCGCGTCCTTGCAGCGTCCGACTCTAACGAATATATATATATATATATATATCGTTATTGCGGTTTGTTTCGTTAATTTATTCAATTTGTTTAAAACAATTACATCGCTTATGAGTGTGTGTATATACACACACACACAACACATATATTAGCTATTACAATAAATATATATATATATATAAATTATTGTAAATACCGTCTTTCCTTATATACATATTATATATATATATATATACATAACCGCGCATAAATTACTGAAGTGATGTTTGTATAGCGCGCGATTTCAGTCGGTTGTTTTGTAATAATAATAATAATAATAATAAGAGATACACCAACGCGTTCAGAACTGCACGATAATATTACTACTGTTTCATCGAAACATCCGAAGAAAAGAAAAAACGATATATTTTTCTTTTCGTTTTCGATACTACGAACCGGACAAGTAATAAATTATAAGCCTATTTAAGGGCTTTACGGTGTACGGGCAGCAGCCAGACCTTTAAACATTCAAACACTTCAGTCCAAGTACGTCTCCGTCTAATGACTACTAAATCTTCGTTTGACGTTTCAAATAATACTCATCATATTCAAGATGTCCGTATACCAGAATGTAGCCAAAAATATTCGCTCCAATCTGTCTAACCGTATTGCAATCGCGTAATATTTCCGAACTATCCACACGCAGTATTCCAGCTGGTAGCGCCCAGAAGGCGCTTAAAAAAAACGAAAATTGTGTCGTGACTAACCCCGGTCGCTACTCCACGTTATGAGGTTTCATCAATGAATGCGACCTCTTCGTTCACGATTGCTGCATCAGTATCACACTAAATCACTAGTGCTCGTCGTTTTAGATTGTACAAATGTATGTATAAGTATATATAACTATTTAAAAATACGCCAGAATGAAATAATTCCATATAAATAGAAAAAAAAATACCAATAATTACAAGGTCTATAAAAATAAATTAATAATAGGAATTCGGTATACATTGACTGCAGTAAATTTACTTTAGATTTAGATTTTAAATTTAAGAATCTCGATAATAATATTTTCACAAACCGTAACGGAACATGTTATTGTAATGTGTATCACAGTTAATTATATGCGTACAAAAGTAACGGCCAGTGGTTCATTTCTCCAGATTCGCTGATTAGTATAAAAAAAAAAAATACACTTTTTGAACTAATCGTTCTGTCGATACGAGATTAGTGATGTCCTCCTTACAGAATTATTTTAAATAATTATCGATGTGTTTTTTTTCTCGTTCCTTTGTCCGCGAACGCTTTTTTCGCTCAGAAAATCGTCCTTCTTTCTCCTTTATCCTGTTGTCCGTTACCTCTTCGTTTTTAACCGTCACGTCCACAGAATCTTACCACGTTCCGAATGCTTCCAAATTACCTTTCTCTACGGTTTATAAAAACTAATAAAGTTTTTCTTTTCTTTTCTATAACGTCGTCTCCGGAATAATATATTTATTTGACTATGACGCGTAACGATACGGACGGTCGTAATAGTTGCGTGCTAAAACTGACTCTCGATATAAATACCAAACAAGGATCGAACGTGCGCCGCAGCATCACCACTGCTCGCACATATAAGTACAATAACTTATTATTTAATGTGCGCAAACACGCGTTTTAGCTATAGTGCGTATACAATACACAAATGTTATACATTTTTACACGTGTTTTAGCGCGCGGTGTATTGAGCGTATTATACGTTATATAATAAATACGATCAGGACTGGATTTATTTAGAAGCAAAACGAGCACTAACATAGGATTCAGAGGAAATTTCGATGCTATTAGTATATAAATTAAATTAAAAAAAAAAAATTGATTTTACAGAATTTATGAAAATTTCGCGTGTAATCGCGAGGTACTTTTCGCGCGTACCAGATAATTGTCTACGACAAGCTCGAAGATGCTCTCCCGAATGTCACGTTAATTCTTGTCTCGTCTTACGGAATTGCTCGGCTGAAAGATCATTTTCCAAGTCGAAGATGAATGTACGACTGGCCTTAAACTAGTATCGACTTTTTAACCAACCAAGAGAGCAGTCTCAGTTTCAGAAAAAATATTTATCTACGACGTAATAAAGCTAAAACAAATCTATTTAATTATTCTCCTGGATCTGAATTATATAACTAATTGAAACTTTACAGTATACAAATTTATTTTTACCAGGTATTGTAATTTCTATGGTTAATTTTTTATAGAATTCTCAAATTCCATATAAGACAATTTTCAACGTAAAATTCGAATATAAAAAATATTTATAATTTACGCTTTATTATGCCGCACAAACGATTATAACCTTCTCCGGGGCTGGAGTTTGGAAAACGAATCTGTTACTTCATCGAGTGCTCTCGCGTTAAGTCAGATCGTTAACAGTGCTAAAGCAGAAAGTCTCTTTTGGCTCCTGGTACATTCTTAAATCTTTTTTAATACGTTTTAAAACTGCAGAGAACGATCGTTCAGCCGAGAAATTGCTAGAAGTCGTTGGTAAAAAAAAAAAAAAAGGAATTGCGAAGAGAAATCATTCAATTATTCTTTCACGATCCTTGACCGTGATTTCTTAAATAGTTTTTAGATTCTTCGTGTTCAGTTTCTAAACTCTTAATGTGGCCGTACAGCCGAACTATCTCGTATAGCCGTACTTACATTCAACGCTACACTCACTCGTTATTTTTTTCCACACGAAAACTAATCGCGGATACAATTTTCTCCGTCCTTGTGATGAGTTGAAAATTTGCCGCTCCGGTCGGTAAAACGGGGTATATTGGTCCTGGTTACGTTAGGCCCTTGGGCGTCATTTTGGAACGGAAGCAGGATGTGCGGTTGCACTCTTACTTTCAATGTAGTCCAACTGGCCTGATTCGGTATAATGGTACTTCAAGTTGAAAAAGAAGAAGTTAACAATATGAGTCCAGAAAAAGCTGTAGATGTATTTGCTAAACATAAAAATTGCCGGTACCTATCCGCTTATTTAAAATATAATGAATTCTCTTTTAGAGCTCCACGCGTTTGTACAAAAGTTTTGAAAATAAAATATAAATGTAAATATTATGTGTGTTTTTCGTCTTTTGCTACATTTGTCATCTTCAAGCTTTTTATGCATTACTCTCTGGTTTTCGCAGGTAATGTAAGCAATTATTCGTTAATTTTTTAATTTTCAAATTGCTCTTATTACTATACTTACGTTGTTCGTGATCTATGGGAAAAATTAAAAGAGCAGGATAACGTACACGAGTACGTGTACATCTATTTTTATATAGTCTGGTGAAATTTCTTTCACCAAAGATTTTTGGTCTGCTTGAGACTTTGCACACCCGAAAAAAAAACTGAAATTACGCCCCTGGTTAGGCCCTAGCTCTGTAAATAATATTAATAATAATAATAATTATTATTATTATTATAACTTTTGATCGATCACAACTCAGCTATTGTTGTGTTACGTTTATACGGAGGACGACATAATTATCATGTACTGCGCGTCGAGTGCTGTGTTATTATAACGGATTCAACGATATAAGGTGCTCGTTATTGTAATCGGATCGAGAGTATTGTATTATATTATGTGGTACATAAACAATAATATTTACTAACACGCGTGTAAAGAGCGGATAATTTTCCGAATATTATTATACCGAACAACAACAAGGCGGCTGTTAAACGAGTATTTCCATATATAATACGCCGAAGACGCTGCGACTCGGTCGATACGAAAATAATAATAAATCCGTTAAAATACTGGAGACGTCAAGTCGAATTCGACGCGTATTATTAATAATTAAAATATTATATTATTTCGTTTTTTTTTTTTTTGTGAGTTTACAACGCTAACCAACGTTAATACGTAAAGTGCCCGGCTGGTGTGTTTTAAAACTATATAATTCGATCGGAGGAATCGTTTCATTTGAGAAAAACGCTTATGTATTAATTAATATAAATGAATATTTGTCATTTTTCGGCTATCCCGAAAAACTCTAAATTTCTGCTAGCGAAAATTCGACTTTCTAACGGTATAACGTATGCAAGCTAATAATATTTACGATTCGCGCGTTTTTATCCGTATATACGATGACTTTTTTCCCCAGCACTGGATCTACGGGTCGTGCGAACCAGACGGAAAATCAAATGCGAATCCGTCTACAGTGAGTATATTATAGTCTCTTACTTCGCAATTGGCAATACATTCCGTTTTTATTATCGTGTCTTATACGCGCGAGTTCGATTTCTCCGAGTCGTCGTTGACATGCGGCTGGCCTAGATCCGTCGACATCGTGATCTATATGTCGCGACGTTGGCGAATAAATAATATTCAATTATATTTGATCGATGACCCGGGGGACGACGAGGACCGGTGGTTTCCTTAAAAAAAAAAAAAGTTTGGAAATGTAACGATTTTATAAAGGTTATTTCGGTATAATATTAATCGCAAAAGTGTTGGATTTATTTTATTCTTCTTTACGTTCGAACGTTTCTCGACATTTCGCGGCGCTTAAAATACTTTGTTTTTTTTTTCGCGTTACGCGCGCGTCAAGTTGTCCCCACACCTCATAACGCACACTCAATTATCTCTTCAACACTTTGACACTGGTTAGAAAGTCGTTAGAATTTGTCAGACGCATTATTATATATATAAATCGAGGAGTTACGTACGAGATGCGTGTTCGGAATTCGTTTGTACGAAAGCGATTTGTCGAACTCGGACGACATATCATAATAATGTATAATACGATACGCGCGCGTATAAATATTAGTAATAATTATCAACGTTTATTTATTTTAGATTCTGAGCGGAGCGAGGTATGTATTGGTTTTACAACAATAATTTGTGTTTTTTTTTACGTCTTTACTTACCCAACAATTCTACCAGAATAAGGAGAGTTCTCCGACCATTTCGTGTAGTACTTTTTCTGATCGCAAATTGCATCTAGTTTGTACTTTAGAAGACGTCATTTTTCGATTTTCTCAATACTTTTTTCAAAAGTCAGGAAAAACTACCGACAGTTACATAAAAACGCTGTAAAAATGCAATTTAGTTTTAATCGATATTGTCGTTTATTTATTACAACGAAACTCCGCTCAGAATCGTTTTATCGAATGCAACGATTTATCATTGCTTTCAAATTTATAATAAAAACGAAACTCTAAAATCTTTATCCAAGTAATTCACTTAAGCGACACCCACAACACCCCGCGGCTCGCTACCTTTTTTAATTTAAATATTTTAGTTTTTATTTTCACAATTTGTTTTTTTTCGTTAAAACATACAGCTGAATTATGTATATACTTTTATAATACGCGAAAACCTAGACGATTAAAAACGTTAACAAAAAAAAAATACAGAAATATATTATAAAAATTCGTTGTAACCTAACCTGAAACACGGTATTTTATTGTTTTATTTTTATTTGATTAAATAATGTTAAAAAATAATGATCGACGACTTAAAAAAAAAAAAAGTTTTATAATAATTATAACGCTTTTTGTGGTTCGCTATTAATATTTATAAGATCGTCCGTGCGTGTTCACGAAAAGTCGTATTGTATTTTAATTTTTGTTTACGCAGACAAAATGTTGAAAAAAATTTGAATATTTTTTCTTTAGATGATTTTATTGATATTCAACGCGTGATCAGGCTCAATCCTACTTGTACCGCACTCGTTCCACAGATTTTTTTTTTTTATTGTATCCAACAACACTAATATACGCGCTGTGGAAGTCTACACGATCTCGTCGAAACGTACAGAGTTTCAGTCGCTTATCGTGACGGTTTTCTTTCTCTCTCAACGGCGAACAGTAGTAGCGCGACGCGCGCATAATAATATGAACGTAATTGCGCGTGTACGTTTTAGACTGTGAGAACCCGTCAGAGTGGTGTTGTTACTTCATCGCTACAACGTGTATTATTTATTAATAAAATAATAGCAATAACAGTAACGGGTGAACGCCGCGCGTTACTTATAACATTATCGCAGCGTAATCCCGAGAGTTTTATTATTGTTTTTATTATTATTATTATTATTATTATTTATTTATTTATTTTTTTATTAACGACTCGGCCGCGTTTACGCGAGCTCATTAAGGTCATTGTCGAAAAAAATATAATAAACGACAATCGCGCGCACGGACTCACAATTCGTCCATTTAATGCAACGTGTACGAGGACACGTTATCGCTTATTATCGACCGAAATTTAAGATATCGTTTTTCACCATTTTTACGTAATTTTTCGGTAGTTTTTTTTCCCGATGATGTTAAAAAAAAAAAGGTATCGAGAATAGGGAAAAACGACCTCTCTAAAGTGCCGACTAGACGCGATTTGCCACCGAAAACGAGGCACGGCTGTATAAAGATCGGATTACGACGACTTCTAGTTAAGAATTTTTGGACACGGACAGAAAAAAAAAACCGCATCATTGTAAAACCAATATACTTTCCTCGCTCTCTACAGGATCTAATATCGATTGCTTCATTTTTCTTCCTTCCTTTCAATATTAACTCTCGTTTAAAAGGAAATACACACAATTTCGGTAATCTTTACGACGACGACCAACTGCTGTTATTCACTTGCTCGTAATTCTTGTTTCTTTGTTTTTTCGAAAAAAACAAACACTCGGGTATACGAATTCAAATTTCTCCAGAAATAAACTTTTTTTTTTTTACCGTCGGAAGTAAAGTTTTAAAAGCTTTTTGAGCATATATATATATATAGTAAATCTTTGCCAGAGTTATGGACGATGTACGTATTTTTTTATAAAAACATACAGTAATATATTATGATATTAGTATATCGTTTACATGAGACGATACTTGAAATCCACGTGTGATTAAAATTTTTAAAAACCTTTCACGGTAATAAGTCGGTAGAATCGATGTTTTCTTTTTCGTGCGCAATACATTAACACTTTATAGCACAAGAGCGATTATATTATTTTGCAATGCTATTTTCGTCGCGTTATATCTGTTACCTAAATACGATTACGTCGCGTACTCATCCTTTTTTTTTCAGAAAAAAAATTCAGTTTCACGGAAAAGCAGAGGTTCGACGGATGGTTCAACAATCTGGCGCACCCGCCGTGGGGATCGATCGGTAAGTCTTATAATATTCTCGCATTAAAAAAAAAAAAAACGACAACCTCATTAATATTATTATTGCAATGAACGTCGTTCGTCCACATTCAACGCACTACGGGCTACATCGGATAGTGGGAAAAATTCTAATACCGAACATTTCAAAAACAAATTTAATTGATATTAAATGTTCTTTTCAAACTGTACAGGACTCTGGCCGAGTGTATTTTTCATATTATCAGCTGTACGCCCTGCGCCGCAACTGCTTTCCACCGAATGTGTGCCTATAAAGAAAAACAAACGATATTCTTACGTTAAAACGGCGAGGAATTTTTAAAATTATTTTCACGCTCTTTTTACCACATATATAATTCATCGCTATAATATAATATTTGATATTTTTACAATTATTCGTCATATCTCTCGTATCGATCCATTTCATCGGCGATTATGTGATATTTTAACTGTATAAATATAAACTATATAGTTTATTAAAAATTCACACACACACATATTTATAATAAGTAGTCGGTCTAGAAATCCGTAAAAAAAAACCCTTTTTACTTCGCGGAATATAATTCGAGTCCCGTACACTATTTTTCCCGGCAAAGGCGGAAGTCCGTATGAGAGCGAATCCTGAGCAAATCTCTGCGCAGATTGACATCGGCGGCCAACGATCTTTCGCGCGAATTATTTATTACATGTTCGCTCTACGGCTCTGTATACTTAACTATGTACTATAGGTACTTGTTATTTTATTATTATTATTATTATTATTATTATTATTATTATAAAATAAAAAACGCGAGTATGTAATATGTATATATAAGTACAACGACGACGAGATCTAGATAAAAAAAAATAGTCATTAATATAATAATATCGCGGAATCGCGAGAACGAAGGTTATATTACTATTATTATTCGTAAGTATATAACATACAGGGTGTTTCACGATTATATGCGATAAACACTATAAAACGATTGTTCGTTCTATTCAATATATTAAAGTTTTTTTAAAAAATAATTTTAATACTTCTGCGTTATACTTTTAATTCGATACGAACGGGAATTAAAAATCACAAAGTACTCGAATCTCATCGGTTTTTTAAAAATAATAAATCGACATTTTACGAAATATAGATTTTAGAAAAGTCGTTTGGCTCATAAAAAAATTATTTCGCGTCGTCAGTTTTTGAAAAATGCGCCGAAATTTTAAATTAATTTTTTCCGCTAATCGATATAATATGTAACACAGTATAAATACTATACACTCGATATATTGAATCAATTTTTTTCCGAGAAATCACTTCTGCGACAACGAAAATACGAACAAAATGCTTTGCGGAAAAAATTCATGTAATTGGACAGAGGCGACACGAACGTATCCTTTAAACATTTCTAACGCCATTTTTTTTTTCAAATAATTATAAAACGGTCATTTTTAATTTGACAACAAAAAAAAATTCTATATTTTTTTTTTCACTCCAAAAAAAAATATGTATATCTGTATATCCCGAAATTCTAGTATAATTAGTATAACATAAAAAAAAAAAATACTTAAAAATATCGAACAGAATAAAATATAAATCATGACGGATGCCCCCGTGAGACACACCCTGTGCAGTGTATACGCGAGTCTATAAAACCGCGCGACCACGCCGTAATTACAAATCGAAGTGTACCGCGCGCGCGCGCTCAGTGTCACAGTCGTCCTACGCGTTCGTTTCGTAATTGTATTTTTTTTTCTCTTTTTTCTTGTTCACATATATATATATTCTTTACCTTAGACGCTTTAACCCCGTTCATTTCGTTCTCCTTTGTTCCCCGTCAGCATCCCCGGTCCTCGTTAATCCTTCTGAATTACGCGATCGCGGTTTCCACTCCACCCGCAGCGTCGACAAATCGTGACTGCGCTGCACACCGCGAAACGCGAAGTTGATTGATTATGTTACGCACCGGCCAATGCGGTCGAGTTCTTGCACACAATACTTTAACCGCGGTCGCCGTCAATGTCACGGACTTGAAAATTGAAAATTTTCGAAAACATTCGCAGCCAAAAAAAATATATATATATAAATATACTCCGGTACATTATATTATTACTATGGTTAGGTTAGGTTAGGCTGATGAGGAGAATATTTGAGATCGAAAATATTATCGAAAAAATCAAAAGTCATTTTATACGGACAAGCTTTAACTCAGACCACAATATAGTAACCTATGCCTGTTACACTTGGTCCGCGACAAGAGGAGACAATAAAAGACTTGCGATATGGGAAAAGGAAATCTTAAGAAACGTTTATGGACCGGCGTAACGAATAACGACCTAGGAATATATATACGAAGAATGACGTGATGAGGAGCTGCGTATTGTCTTCATAAGAAACCCAAAGTATGTGCACAAGACGTAAACGACTGGAGTGCAGGTTGAGACACGCGTGAAGGGCAAATGGAGATGTATCAAAAAAAATGTTCTGTCGGAAGAAATAAACAAGAAAAGACCGCTTATCGGTAGACCGAGAACCAGATGGATAGACGCCGTAGAAAAGGATATGAGATTGATAAACGGAAATGCAACAATAGATTTTATTGAACAGAGAAAATGGAGAGGCTCGCTATAGTGGCAGCGCAGGTCGTCAACGGACCGTTAAGCTGTTGATGATGATTACTGCGGCTATCGCGAACAACCCGGCGTTTCACTCGTCCTCGATTTTTTTAAATTGTTGGTCAGTGTTTTGTTGAACCGGACTAAAACGTATATGATGCTCATTTGCTGGCGTACGTTTTGCCGCCCTCGGTCTTGCCAGTCTTTTGCAGTCTTTCCCACGAAAATCACATGTGCAGGATTAGATGTGTCGATGCACGTTGTCAATATAACATTCTAAGCAATGAGCAGGGACATGGAGAGAAAATCGAGGGCCCGGGATGTAGTTAAATGCCTTCGGGGCACCCTCCAATAACAATGTCTTACACTCGGGTTTTTTTTCATACACAGGGTACAGAATTTTTTCGAAATTCCTTTAAATCCTTCTTTTTTTTTTTTAAGAATTTTCGGTTCAGAATCCGAGACCGGATGCAATCTCACCCCCGACTGTCCCCTTCTCCCCTGTCAAAGAGGTCATCAACAATATTCTAAAAACCTGCGCAACAGGATTGCGGTAACCAAGAAAGTCAATATTTCTTATGTTCCTTTCAGTAACAACCGCGTCTACTCGTTATTATAACACTGGGCGACGTGTCCGTCGGTATGACGCGGTATATACGCGTTACATAACGCGCCTGTTACAAAAAAAATACAACAAATTCCGAAATAATAAATAGTAAAAATTATATATATATATATATACAAACAATGAATGAAAAGATTCGCGTGAGAATTCGTGCGGTGTTCGCGCTGGTTAACCGCGATTCTGGTGGTAAGACGTGAAAAATAAAACCTGCACCGTGTCTTCACGCAATATATAAGTTCGAGAAATTATTTTGCCATCAAAATAATTCTACACGCGAAACGCAACAAATTGTCTACATTTTTTTTCTTAGGAAATTATTTAAAATATAATTCGATTCACACAATATCTCGTGACCTTATGATTATTCCCCCCCTCCTCCACGAGATAGACGAAAGAATTGGGGGAAGACGGGACGAAATTTCATCTTAAAACAGTTACATAACCGCGGAGACTTGATCGCGTATACGCGCGGTATTCGTATATCAATACGCACAGATTTGTGTTTCCAGTCCGTAATGCCATCGTAATATATAAACACCGCGAGATAACATTAATATAATCACTGTGCCACGAACACAATTTATAATAACGATTATTGTTACAAGCTCCGAAAACGAGTCACGACCATCATCACACTATATAATTTCGTATATATATACGAGTCGGAGCTGTGTAAATTCGTCCGATTTATATAATACATAAGATATTACGCGCTGCCGTTCTTCGGCGTATAATAGCTTCAGATTTTGAGCGGAGCGAGGAGTGTATTGGTTTTACAATGATGTGTTTTTTTTTTATGCCTTTACCCAAAAATTCTACCAGAAAGAGTGCTCCGATCTTTTCGTGTAGCACCTTTTCTGATTGCAAATTGCATCTAGTTTGTACTTTAGACAGGTCATTTTTCGATTTTCTCAATACTTTTTTCAAAAGTCAGGAAAAATTACCAAAAATTACATAAAAACGCTGTAAAAATGCAATTTCGTCTTAATCGATGGACGTTTATAGTTCTTCGTTTATTTATTACACCGAAGCTCCGCTCAGAATCGTTTTATCGAATGCAATGATTTTTCAAATTTGTAATAAAAACAAAACTCTTAAATCTTTATCGAAGTTATTCACTTAAGCGATATCCACATCACCCCGCGGCTCGCTAACTTTTTTATTTTTTCTGTATAGTATTAATACCTTAAGTAGTATACGCGCTGTATCGATCGCCATAACAAATATAAATTCTATTTTATTTAATATTATATAAACGCGAAATCGAACGGTCGACATTGCACGATGACGTTGCGTTTAATAATAAAATACGTAATACGCGCGCGCGTATGTGATAATAATAATTGAATCGACTCCATTTGCGGATTTTCGTCGACCTCTATCTGCACCGAATGGAGTTGACGCGACGGAGAATTCAATCGATTTACTCTTTCTCTCTGTCTCTCTCTCTCTCTCTCTCTCTCTTCTCGTTATTAGATCGTTTAGATATTATATCGTTATAATAATTATCGAATGACACGCAGTCCTTGACTGCTTAAGGATTAAAACGACAATAGTAAAAAAACCCCGACGTTGAATATTACAAAATTAATTAGAATGGTTTTTTTTTATAGATCGACTTTTGGTTTTACTTCGCGTTACCAAAAAATAAGCTCAAATTTTTACAGCGTCAGTGGCGTAGACAAAGGGTATCCAATTCTCCCGCCTAAACCCCCAAAACAAATATTGTTCTCGCTATTTATAATGTTGAAATTGTATTTCGTCGATTGTGAAAGTAATATCGAATATTATAGCGTATTATAACTATATGGAGACTATAAATCATACAACGTTCAGAAAAGTTGAACATTACAACGCTATACGTACGTGAACGTATACACTATACAAGTCACAAGGTGTAAATAATTGATAAGGAATATTGATTCTTGTTTTTCATTTCATTGCAGAAAACGATTCCGAATTCTGTACGAGAAAATCCGATAGTTTTTCTTAAACTGAATCGATAAGAATCTATGCTTCGTAAAAACCGTGTACATGTCTATTTATGTACAACAACCGGAGAATTACACATTGTTTTGTTATTATTGGAAGAGATTCATTTTCATTAAAAATTACTTAATAAATACAAATTTAATAAAACAATGTATAAAATGTTTTTAGAAAGTTCCTTTGAACCTCCCCCATCCCTAAGAAAAAAATCTTTTTACATCTACGCCACTGTGTAACGCAATCGCGTATGGGTAAAGGCGCAACTGAGGAGGTGGACCCACGGGCTTTGTAGAACTCTACGCGAGGAAACAAAAAAAAAAATTTTATTTTATTTTCTTAATAATTAAAATTATTCAGTTGTCTTCGTTTTACGGATAGCCATTTATATGTATCCAAGCCGAGTGACGAACAACAAATTTTTAAAAAATGTGTCCAATAGTACAATTTTAGGCGTCCGTTTTTTATTTTGGGCCTCCCACATTTTTCAAGCTACTGGTCATGGCAACAACGTTAATTATGACGAGCACAGTGCAACATTATATTATTGTACTGGTAATAATATTGCGGTTAAATCGTAATGCCTGTATACATAGACATACCGTCGTGCGGTAATGTCAAGATCACTCTCGTAAAGTACTCTTAAGACGTCTCTGTACGTAAATAATATTCAAGGATGCGATGAGCCGTGTCGATGAAAACGGTTGTTTTTTCTTTTGCATATAGTTAAAAGTTAATTTGACTTTATCATTCGACTAGTTGAAGTCAAAATCAAATTTTAACTTTTTAATACGAAAGTTTATTTTCGATTCGTGTAGATTTAATTTCGCTTGAAATCACCAAAATACGAGTCAATTACAAAGGAAAACTGCAGGATCTGTGAATGTTTCGAAAAACATTTTTTTTTTTAATGCCGCAGTGGCGCAGTGTTCAGTTAAATCGTCGTAATACAGTGCGGGACACACCAGACTAGAGTCGATATGCCCGCCTTTAAAGATAAGCAGGACTCGAAATTTTTTAAATTGGGAAATGCGCATATTGTACAAAATCGTCAGTACGAAACGAAAAATGTTATATAATATGTAAATTTCGCGTTATATAAAATGTAGTCACATCGTGTGGAATGCGGAAAAAACGTGGTTTCATTTCATGAACCGCGTTGTCCTTTTCGCGAAACGACATAAACAATAATAATTGTGACTTTTCCGTCGGACAGTGATCGAGTCTGATTTTTTTTTTTTGAAATCGACAACGATCTATTATAGTACATATAGGTACGACACGGTGCGTTTAATATATTAGTTTTGTAATCTCATCTACATAATAGCTATTGTCGCGAATGACGCGCACAGGTCCAAAAACGGACATATTGTATAAGATGCTGCGGCGACGTAGACGCCCACTATAATCGTTACATCGCTAATTATAATATTATTTAAATAAACACTGCACACACGGTGTCCCAGCACTCCCGGGACGATTTTGATTTCTACCAGTGATAAATCCCGTTCATCCCCTCTAAATTATAAGTTATACAAAGGAGACTATTTAGAAAATAATATTATAGTCACGAATTTATTAAAACTTTCATGGATTGCGCACACTAATATTATTAATGTAGTTTAATAAGATATAGAAATATGTCCGGAAAACTTTAACAAAGAAGACGGTTGGAAAATCAGTAATACGTGAAAACCAATAATACATAAAAAAAAGACGGCAAACAAATATGAACACCCACCCAACACGAAATATCAACGAGTAATAATCAAGAAAAAAGATCTATTAATGAGCCGAGACAAAAACGCAGTTATAGAAAAGGAAGAACAACGTGCGTGGAACGTAAACCAAATGACAATTGAACGGAAAAAGAAAGTAGTCGCCAGATAGCGCTACGACACAACACAGAGGGCGTGGCAGGAAGGCGCATATAAATAGCGGTGAGAAACAAGCGGACCGCTCAATGTAATCGCAGCAGTCGCACGCGAACATCGTATTCCGAAGATGAAACCCGCAATGTTTCCGAAACGTAAGAACAAAATTGACAACATGATGGTTAATTACGAAAATAAAATAAAATTTATTTTACGAATTTCGGGGTAAGTGATGCCGTATAATCTGGTATTTTTAAATATTAAAATAATCACAATTATAAGCGTTTTGTATAACTTACAATTACCAGTAAAAATTTTCACTTTACAGTATTTGAAAAATAATTTTTTTTATACAATTATCTGCAATTCTCGTCAACACTCGATATTGATAAAACGAATTTCGCGCGCCATTCATATTAAACGATTGCAAAAATGTGGCATTAAATGTTAGCATTATTTTTTTTTTTTTTCAGTAAACGTAACAAATTCTTAAAAATTAGGGAATTGACACGTCATATTTTTCTTAAGATATAAACTCCGGTAATTTTTTAAATTAAAAAATTTAAGAAAAGTTATTATAAGTATAATATAAACTTTATCTAATCGTGCATTGGAAGAGAACGAAAATACATTTCGCGTGTTTTATGGTAAGTATTCGGTGAGGTGTGGAGGTTTTGTTTAAGGTAATCTCGAACGACGATTGCGAGACGTGGGACGACGAGTAGACGCGTTAATTTTGTTCTGTTTTTTTTGTGAACACAAATAAACGAAAAATGTGTTTAAAACGTTATAAAGCATTTATCGCGTATACGCGTGATAAAAAATTATTTAAATAGAAAAACCGAATAAGGGACTGAAACCGATCCGAAAAATATCGCCGCCGAATCGGAATGTCGTATATATTTTATATGCATTTGAAATGTTCGCAACGAGCCGCGGAATCGGAGCTAAAACAGTTTAAACAATTTTTTTCAAAAGCCACAATAATACTTTAAACGGCTGGACCACTGGCTCAAACAAAACATAAAATTAAAAGAAATTAAAAGTACCATCACCAATTGGTCAGATCTCTTTTTAAACGGAAGAGGAAAAAGTCGTAATCAATTGACACCGCGTCGACCATACCAGAATGACACACGCGGATACCTTATGACAAAGGACGAAAAACCAATTGAAGACCTATCAGAGAGATCAGTGTATGTTAAAAAAAAAAATTTCAGGAAAGGGAAAAAAACTGAATAGAGTTCAGTGAGATCGGTGTATGTGTATGTTTATCTAATGAAACGATTAAAATAATCGTCTCAAATAACGTAAAACGTGAATAACGTAACTGTTCTGTTGCATGGAGTAACCAGCTGTAAATGCGCATTTACGTAAAAAAACGATTTTTGTAAATATTGTAACGTACACTGATCTCTCTAAAAGGTCTTCAATTAACCTGCGGAACGGATCTCACAGTAAACCGCCAGTATACAGATAAGACATCGTCGTATTCAACACTTTTGAGACACAACACTAGGACCAAACCCATGCGCCATCAATTAAGTCTTGAAATTGTTAAAAAACCGTGTATAATGTAATAGAATAGAATTGATCGAAATGTAAAATTGTAACAAAACTAGATAGTTTACAAATGATTAAAACTAATGGACATTGTTGTCGATGTTAATGAATAGAACAATATTACAAAAGAAACTCTTTAAATTAAAAACCGGAATTCAATTATTAGATACGATATTCCGCTACGTACACGTACGTCACTGCAGTGTTTACGTAACGATATCGTAAACCGTTTGGTATGTCCTCAAAGCAAAAAAATATCCGAAAAATAATTCGATTTTTATTTCGTTTTTCGAAATATGTTTCATTTTTCATTTTCGGAAATTATACATACGTTGTTTCCCTTGCCTCTCCAAAAAAAAAAAAAAAACGATAGAACTCATGATTGCTTTTTCGCATCCCATTATCTTTTTTCTCAAATAAAACTCCTCCGGACGAATGTACTGTGGAACTTTTACCGAACGCCTCAAATTCAGGGTTTACTGGCTGCTCGTCGTCTTGCCGCTTCTCTGGTCGAGAACCGTTTTAAACGAGATTGCATTGCGTAATGTTTTAACAATATTTTATCCATAACGACGACGTAGTTACCGCAGTTTGAACCGAAATCCTTATCCGTTATTATACTAATAGGTCGAAATATACGTTGAAATATCTGACTTCTTGCGCCTGGTTAGGTTGGCGGGTTAATTCGAAAGGTGATTAATTTGTTTTTTTTTTCATTAACTATAAAGATTTGCGTTAGAAATATTTTGAAATGAGCAATAATATATTAAAAATACCAGAAGACATCGTCTTATATCGTTACACTTTAATACTAAATACTAATTTTTACGTTAACTTTGGCAAACAAATAAATAGCGTACTATATATACGATCTTTTGATGTTATGATTGTCGATTTCACATTAATTTAGACGCGTTTGTACGATTAATTAACGCGTCAAGTTTAAAAAAAAAAAATGATTTTTTAATAGAAAAACAAAAATGTAGTTTTTTAATAAATTTTCACATAAAACCCGTGTGAATGCCGGGGATTCGCCTAATAATCAATAATTATACGGTACAACAATAAACGCGTAGAAATTGTGGACGAGTCGTGTCACAATTTATCTATAAACGAGCTGAAAGCGACTAAAGACACCGAGAAATACATAAAAAAAAACACTAAACTTTAAACGTATATATTAGATATTCAACTGCTGAAAATGTAGTCTACTATATGTCGTTTTTCCTTTTCGGATATTGTCGAATGGCTGCGTCCAGCGGTTAGCTAACCTTACCTGACCTCACAGCGATTTATTCGTCGTTTTACATCGCCTCCTACCGTAATGATTGTTGTAAGCAACGCGTGTGTGGATTGTTGTAACACACACGCGTGTACGCGGGCGGATTTTTCCCGTCGGAATCCGTGAAGAAACCGTATGCGCGCGCGCGATACAGTCGCGTATCGCCAAGGACGAGTCGTTCCTGGTTCGAATCTGATGCAAGGCCATCTCGTCGTCGTCCAAAAACACACACACGCATATATCCTCACGCGGATACGATATTTATACCGGGTTATTGCGTGAGATAAAATCGTATTTATGTGAAGAAAAAAAATTGTAGCGAGGAGCGGCGGGGTGTTGCAGTGGATGTCTGAATTTCAAATCACTATTGGCTATAGGTTTTAGAGTTCCGTTATCCCTTAACTGGTATCCTTATTTGTATTTACGTTACTATAATACTGCAGGTATTGTCGGGTAATAAATGATCCGAAATTCTAACTGCTTATTATAATTTTTCGTAATAATTTGTATTCATTTATTTTTATATTATACTGTCAGACCGGTTTTCACCAACATTTGTTAAGGATTTGCCATTTTTTTAAAACTATATTTAACAATTATTTAGTGAAAATTAGGTTTCACCGAGATTCGTTAGCCTTAACACGTTGTTAAGTTAACCTGCACACGGTAATCAGATTATTAAAATTTAATCGCCATTTTAAAATTCCATAAATTCACTGTAGTGCATTAGTACTATTTTTAATATTACGTATATTATTACTTATCAGTTATAATATTTCGTGATAACCAATGAGATCGTTAGAATCCACGTAACCGTTTTGGTAATCCAACTAACATTTTGTTAATCCAACAAATAGAATTTAACGATAATATATATATACGTTACATAAAACGACATAAATTTGAAGATTTATTATACGGAAGAGCGGTTGTTTTCTCGAACAAATTACATCTCATAAATACGTGTTTATAAAACGAAGTGTCGAATTACGATTTTTACCACTGACATGATTTATGTGTTATACATATTCGTGAACAACTCTATTCATTCGTGTTGTGTAGCGTATTATATTATCAAAATATTAATAAAAATAATAATATATTGGGCGGATTTTGCCCGAGAGACTTTAACGCGCGTACATAATAACAGTGTAATGTAATATAACAACGAGAAACATAACGCGTCTTCGATCGTGTACGCCTTGCGACGTGCGTGGCTCTATAATTACTTATCCTAAAGTACGTGAAAAATCAACTGTAATAAACGGGTCAGAAAATCCTTCAATTTATCTATATTCGCTCGTCCTGTGTATAAAGCGTATTACAAAAATAATCTTCGTAAAACGCTTGCAGTTTATCATATCGTCAAATCGTCCATAGTCTCATTTCGACGTCGGAATAAACATTTAGATTGGCTTTAATGGCCGCGAAACGTGGAACACAAAAAAATACATTGTCTAGGATAAGGTCAGTGTAATATACTATAAGTATATTATATACGTATAAAAATGATTGTGCGTTAGAAATCGATGATGTCGGAAACCACAAGAGCTATAGAAAAAAACTACAGGACAATTCGAATTTTTTCTTAACACATTCTGTTCCGATAATGAATTGTTCGGCTTTATCGCAATTGCCCAGCTAAAAATTAAAATGCAATACACCGGGGCCACTTGTACGATAATTTTATCGCTAATAGTCTATTTAATTGTGTATGATGTCGTATATTACATACATCGTACATTCGTACGTTAATAACGTTAGAATAATAATAATTGTACGTTATAATAATAATACACAACGTATAATATAATAAACACCGTCGAGTATCAAAAATAAGTATGTACAAGAGGTAGTCGATTTTTTTCTCCCTAAAACCTTGATAACTCAAAAAACCTCGATAAGCCGAAGAAAATCACCTTTCCCTTGAACTTCGAATTATCGACTGTATATATACATCAATCGAGTTTTCGCCGCCGCCATTGTATTTAAAAGTTAGAACATTCTTTTATTTTTTTTTTGTATCGCGCATATATTGCTCTGAGGTAAATAATAATAAAAATCTATAATATATTTGACAATATTTCGAAAAAGAAAAACGAACTGTTTGGTCCGAGTCAATGTAATTTTTCCAGTTGCTTCGTATATCTTCTGTGTCTTGTTTATTGTCTTCGAAAGTATGTAAAGTATTGAATTTCAATACGTTTCATTGCTTACTGCACTTTCTGCATCATAGATGATTTTAATACGAGATATTTTCATACGGCTCCGGCGTATTGAAAGAAGAATTTTGATCGTAGCAAATGGAATGAAAGGTATATACGTATAGGAACAACACTTTCAAAAAAAAACTACGCTTACAAACACTACCACGTTGTCCTGAGGATGCACATTTCTCCTAAAATATATCGTTGAAAATCTTTTCTATTTTACGGTTTACTACAACTAAAGTGGAACGAAGCATTTCTGGCCTTAAACTCGTTAAAACGTAATATCTAATAAACTCCGTCAGCGCGGAAATCGTTTAAATAGCATATTACGCTCAATGTATAGAGATATCGAAATTAAATGTCGAAAACAGATTTTTTTTTTTTTTGCAGAGCTAAAAAGGAAGAGACGTTTAAATTTTAAACTACAATATACTGTATACATTACTGTATACGAAAACCGTTTATACGTTATAGTTCTTCGTTAAGTTTTCCTGTTGATAATTGCAGTTTGTCTCAAATATTTTTATTTTTTTTTTTTCATTTATATTCATTTAAGAGAACGGATCATCAACGCGCAACGATACATCGAAAGAAAACCATGTATAGATATTTAAACCAAAAATAAAATAAAATTTCAAAAGTAAATCTTATGCTCCGTCGGAAATAAATCTCTGGAATTCGCTTCGACTTGCGTAAACCGTTCGATAATATTCTAATTTTTTTTTTTTTGCACAAATCGAACGCAGAAAAATTTCACGGAGAAAGTATATAATATAATATACGTATAAGCGCGCGAACTTATTCGGCCTAGTCGGGGACGAGAGCTGCCAGGTGTAAGAGAGGAGGTCGACCGGTAAATTACTATTAATTTATTTAAATATTATATATTATTATTACGCGGCGAGCGTATCGGATTCTGCAGCGAAAAAAAAAAAGAAAAATTATAACTAGCGTGTTCGAAAATCTTACCGAACCTCCAGGGGTATTTCGCGCGTGTACTGCACCGTATTATATATAAATACTGTTATTATTATTATTATTATTTGGCTTCGGGTCCAATGTCACACTGATACATCAAAAGTATACACCGAGTGTAAGTATGTGCTGTGGGGTAAGTCTGTAAGTAAGAAACAAAATTGCATAAATTTTTTCCCGTAATAATACCCGCGAGGCGCCGCCGCGTCTGTCCGCGCCATCGGCCTCGTCGTCACTCGACGCTATTATAATTCGATAATTTATTATAAATATACGGCCGTGCCCGTTTAATTCACGACGACCTCGGTCGAAAATATTATAATAAGTACACGTTATAGGCGTTTAAAAGACGTTTTTCGTAGTATTACAATATAATATACGCGTGATTCGCTCGAAATATGTCATTCATTTCCCCCCATTACAGTTACCTAGCCACTATTTTATTATCCGTACGAGTTTTGAATATTCGAAAGAAATTCGACGGTATTTTTTTTTATTTTATTATTATTACTTTAGATTCAGTGTGAAACGAATATAGGACTAGCTGAATTACCGGGCTTTGCCCATGCGAAATTTCCAAGGAAAATGTGATTATTTATACTTTTTTTTTTCAAATGATTATTATTTAAAAACGATTCTATACACGTATATTATTATGATATAATTATCACGCACACACACGTCGACAGTATCTACGAATTGTTATTTTAATGTTCGAAAAACTCGCGGGTGCATTTGAATGAATTCGTCGGTACTGCTAATATTTTTTACAATATTGTGATGTACACATCCTTATATCGTTTAAAGTTCCGCCGTCAATTTGTAGGAATATACTTTAGAAAAATCTCCCGCGTGTATGTCTCCCGTTAATAAGTACTTATTTGTAAAACCGTAACATTTAAGTACAGTACATCCACTATTCAGACAAAAAAAAAAAATGGGCGACACTCGGAGAAGTGTTTGGAAGAAATCTGTGAGAAAAAAAATATCCGTAAAAAAGTTCAATAGTGTCGTTAGACACATAAAAAAAAGACATGTTTCTTGTAAGGATCCTGTATCCTTATACGGATTATAAGGACGGCGTAACGGTTTACCGAATTACAGTGATGTGTTTTTTTTTATCTAAATGTTTAAATAAAAAAAATTCATTCTCGAATTTCACCGTCGATTATCCACCGTATTCGAAGAACAGTTTTCGGATATATTTGAACGATTTAACCTGTAACCCGTGAAATTCGCAGGATTTGAATTCAACTCGCAGAGACAAACTATAAAAACGACTGCAGGATAATAAAAAAAAAGATTATTGGCAACGCGTTCAAAAGTATCCCAACACGAGATAATAAACGCGTTTATGGATCCGTACGAAGCTGCGTTCAAATCTACAACGCGTGTCTACAGCAGCGGATATAATTAAGTATCATAAAAAAATAATTTACTTTTTCCGAAACGTGCACGAGTAATTTTCTCGAAAACTAAATAAATACAAAAAAATAATAATTCACCGCCGCCGGTTTCGTCCACGATTTTATCAATGTCATATTTTTATCAATGTCTATAGTTCAAGAACGTGCATTGACGCGTATCGTAAAATCAGCCCCGTCTCCTCCCTGCAATGCATTACGATTTTCGTTCCTAAACAATTTTTCCCCTCTTTTTTAAGTGACGTGATTTGATTTTGTGTAATTGTGTAACATAAAAAAAATTTTTTTTATTTATAATATATTTTCTTCATTATCTCGAGTCCTGCAGTTGTGTTTGGATAACATACGTATTTAATAGATTACATATATATAGTTGCTAAAAATCGTTGAAAGAAGTCTGTGAACACACATTTTAGCCGTGCTATCGTATATGATTTCGTCACGTTTTTCGACGTTGACATTGCTGAGCGTCAACGCGAGTAAAAAAATTTTTAAATTATTTTCCCTCGCATTAACGTCAACCAGACGTGTTTTTCATCAAATTTCGACCAGTTATTATACATTTTCATTGCCCGAGTTCTATTCGTCAACATACATAATTGATATAATATAAACACATATGCGAAACGGACGTAATACGTAGAGTGTGGTCGTCAATATTTACAATTTCAAAAACTAGACATAACCAGTGGCCATCTTTTTTTTTTATCATTATCTATTAGTCTCTTATAAATTTACACTAAAAACAAAATCGATTTCAATATAGATCATTATAATGTAATAAATGATTTCTTTATTTTAAATCTATTCTATTTGCTATACCGAATTTTGTATTTTTTTTTTTTACGAACCATCGAACGACTATAGAGGGAGACTCGCTAAAATCTGAACATTTGGTGTCCAATTGAAAGATATAGCTGCAGGTACTGGACAGGCACCCGAAAATCTAGGCTATATCCGTGAGAAGCCTGCAGATATGACACACAACTATTCGGATTAAAGATAACAATACTTTTTCCATAGAAAAAATAGAATAAAACGATTTAAAAAAATAATGATAATTTTATTTAATAATATTTTATTGACTTGTCCGATATTTATTGAATTTTTAATAGACTTTAACTTTTAGTGAAAAAAACCTCCCTCGTTTATTTGCCTGTACAGCGTTAAATAGTATAAAATAATAGTGAAAAGGAACAAACTGAAATCGTCAACATTATAAAGCCTATTACCACACTCTGTGCTTTGAGAATACAATTGTATTTCGTATTTTAGTAATTAATTCTCAATTTTTTTTTTTTTTATAACTCCCTTAGTACTCCTCTTTTTTATTCGACGAGTATATATTATTTCATTTTAAATTCGTTCTATATAACAGATGGCAGTTTACAATATATATGTATTATAGTAAACGCGCGTGGTGATTTTTATACGAACGAAAACGCTCGCGCATTTCTCGAGAAAATAAAAAAAAAAGATTTTATCGTTGAATCCATTCGTTTGGCCGTTTTATTTTTTTCGTATATTTTTTTATTTTTCTTGCATTAATATATTAATCAACACGCACTGTTTTTTTTATATAATATATAGTTTCGCGCGCGTGATGTTTTTTTGTGTCGGAACGTCTTTTTTCTTCAGAAATCTTTGTTGTATACATTCAACGGCACGTTTAGGACAAAAAGAATAAAAAAAAACCTGCGTTCATGTACATTGTACATATAAATTATTATTATAAATTTTTAGTTTTTTCACTTATTTCGTCATGTGCGCACAACATTATATATATATATATATATATATATATATATATGACCAAGGACGATTTTTGCTTCTGGCGTTACGCTCCCAAAAAAAATGATATTATATCTCAAGGCGATCACTTTTGCCCCCTTAAACGTTCTTTTTATTTTCATTTCTTTCTATATAATATAATAATATTAATATATATCGTGACGATTCATAGATACAGAGCGTTTTATGTGTGTGTCGCGCTTATGTATTATTATATGGAATATATATAATAAAACTATTTTATGTCTTATAGCGCGTGTAAATACTAAAGAAAAAAATATATATATATATATATATATATATATATATTGCAACGCAATGAATGATGTAACGCGGTACAGAAGAAAAAGGACATGTATAATACGATCGTGCAGCAGCATCGTCAACCGCAATGCCTTCGCGCCGAATATAATATAACAAATGGACCGCTCTCGCGGTATTATTAAAAAAATTTCGTGGCAATTTTTTTTTTCATATTTTCTCCCCCCGTCGCCGCTCGACTTTGGGTGTCGTGCCGGATTATTATACCGTTCGACCTCCACGACGACACAAATAAAAAGATTTTACTTTCCAATTACGCGTTTTTACGAGTGTAATTAAATTGAACGAAATTCAAATAAATTTTCATATTTTTAAAACGAACTCAGAGTGCGCGGAATGTACGCGCGAGACCAACCCCCCTGCGGACTGAAAAAATGTCCGTTAAGCCCTCGGTTTTCGTGTCGACTTTCAATTCAACAGAAAATTATCCAGTAATTCGTTATTATTGAAACGTGTGCGATAGGAATAGGTAATATAAATCGTGTACCGATGAGACCTCAACTTCGCTGTCTTGAAACCCGATGATACACGCTGCTATATAGTCGTTGAAATATTTTTTTTTCCTGAACATTTCGATGCTTGTATAAATGCCGAACGTAACACAACAACGCGTTATTTATTAGCGTTTAAAGTTTTCCCATATAATATACTATGCGATTAGAGACAAAAAATACAACTATTGTCCTACGAAAATATAAAGTCTAAGAAAGACGTGTATTGACCAGTGTATTTGACGAAGAATTGAACGGATCGAACGGCTACTGACTGTGGGAAAACGTTCGTAGAGCAAGACCGAGGATGATAGATAGAGCGATGGATAGACCGAACGCTGCACGAATAGTGACGAACAGCGTCGAGACCACCATGACGCAGAGAAGAAGAATTTAGATTTTACACGTAACAGCGTTGTGGGTATAAAGAAAAAAAAGCGTACGAAAGAATCGTTTTCATTTTATTCTTCGCTGTTCTGTACGTACATAAAACACTAAGTAATAATAATTGATAATCATTAAGATGACGTCGTTACACTCCTATATGATTTCCATCGAAATGATGATAATTGCTTGACTCGCGAGAAACAACTCCGAAGGCTACTGCGCAATCGCATATACTTTATAGAAACCGAAATGTTTACGCGAAACACATTACGATATTTACCTGTACAACGATAACGTAGCCATTTTTTAAATTTGTTTAATTCTTAAAAACTCGTAGGCATTTAAAAATCACAATTTTTACCATTTTAGATTCTGAGCGGAGCGAGGAATGTAATGGTTTTACAATGACGTGTTTTTTTTTATGTCTATACCCAAAAATTCTACCGCAGGAGTGCTCCGACCTTTGCAGTCACAGTTTCTGGTAGCAAATCACATCTAGTCGGTAGTTAAGAGATTTTTTTCTAAAAAGCGCCTAAAAATATAACTCAAAAACTATCGAAAAATTGCGTAAAAACGCGATTGCGTCGAAATCGATTATCTTTATTTGTTCGTAATTTCGAAACTAATAACATATTCATCAAACACATAATTATTTATTATTATATTAAGAAAAAAAAAATTGCGAAAAAATATTTTAATTATGGACTACATTTATAGTAATCATAGGTTTTGAGGTGTTTAATTCATAAAAAGAGCTAGTTTTTGTCGTATACCCAAAATATTACACCGAAGCTCCGCTCAGAATCGTTTTGTCGAACGCGACGATTTATCGCGTTGCTTTTAAATTTATAATTCGATAACAATACACTATAAAATCTTCAGTGGCTGTTCTAAGAGTCGATTTTGGAAGGAGGGGAAATTATTTTCAAAAATTGTTTTAAAAATCATATTTTCAGTTATACCTTTATGGTATTACTATATAATTAATTAACGATCGGGTAGGTACCAGTTTCCAGTTAAAACGCAACTGATAAGGGTTTTCCTCGGGTTTTTATTGGTATTGTCACAGAGCAATAGCGAAAAAATTGATAAAAGTATAGGAAATTCCTTCATTAATAAGGGAATGACCTATTTTTTTAAAATTTTTTTTCAGTGAAAAAAACCACTAGGTAAATTAAAGTCAATCTGTCATTTGATCATTAGACTTTTTCGGCTCGCTACTATTTTTTAAGGTATACACAATAAGTAATTTTTTTTTTTTGATAAAAACTTCTCAAGAATTAAAGATATTCATAAAAGAAAAAAACAGCGCGTTCTCTACGGGAGCGTCGCACCGTTTCTTCTGGCCGTGTATAATAAATTAGAATATATATATATTTTTTAAAAAACACCAGAATTATCTCTGACGCGGATCAACGCGCATCGCGTGTACATATTTTAGTCTAAATACACGTACTAGATACGCGTAGTGTACGTTTTAAATTCCATTATATTATATAATATTGTAATGCAAAACGTTTTCGTGAAACGACACTGGCGTGTAGGGGGGAAAGGAAGGGAAAGAAATTTCACTAAAAACGAGACAAAAAAAAAAAAAAAATAGTGTCCAGAAAATTAACATAATTATACGTATACACGATAAATTTTCGGGCTCTCTATGCTCGACACGACCGAGTCGTACGAAACGAGTGCGCGCTCGGTGAAAACCGTATTAACAATTCGATACACGCAGTAGGTATTCGTATAATATAATGTGTGTCAACGAACGGAGTAGTTACGCGCGTTATACAAGACTCTGGGAGCGAACGTTTTAATTGATAATACACGCGTACGCGGTATATATAATATAATATATTAAACGTTTTCCATATACGACGTTTATAATAATAATAATATGATATATTGTGTATACCGTGCCTGTAGTATACTGCAGTCCGTATAGGTATAATATATAGCTGTTGGATTACGAAATTTATTTTTTTTATTATATATATATAATGTATACTATACAAAATAAAACCGCGAACGTTTAAAAACGGTGTGGAATAAGAATGCTCGCGCACAATATTACACTTGAACTGGATCTCTCCGGGTCGCCGTGTGCCGTTTCGCGCGCGCCTCTAAACGCGCGTTACAAATATAACATAATATCACACGAACACAATGGACCGGTTGATTCGAGAACGCCGCGCCTTCGTTTTACCACCGCGAACCAACGGTCCAATTCAGAGATTCCAGATGATATGATATTGTATTAGGAGATTGCGGTGTATTTGACTGCGTTATAATATACACATAATATTATTATGACCTCGCCGTGCGGAATTTTAACGTATTTAAAAAAATATATTGTACGCGCGTTTTTTGTTCGGAAAACTGCACGATAAAAAATCGCGACGAAAGAAAGGCAGGAAAACTTTCGAACTTTTTGATGTGTAAACGTATCTGTTACGGCGGTATGAGGGCGAATCTGGGGAAATGTGTAAGCTGTTGTGTCATGAAAACTAATAATAATATTATAATTATCGAAATTATTTTGAATAAATATACCAATATTCACAAATCCCAATCGCAATTCCGTTCCGTTTTTATCGCTCACGCGACGTTTACACGTCAGTGTCTCGAGTACTAGCAGACTCGTTTTTTTTTTTGGATTCTGAGCGGAGCTAGGAATTTATATTATTGGTTTTACAATGATTTGTGTGTGTGTTTTTTTTTATATCAGTACCCGAAAATTCTACCAGGAACAGTGCTCCGATCTTTATACTTGTATTAATTCGCTGTTTCCCGGTAGCCTCTTTCATCTAGTCGGTACTTTTTTTAAGCGTCACAAAAAAAAAACTACAGGAAAATTACGTAAAAAAAAAAAGCGGTTTCGTCAAAATATCGTTATTCCTTCGTCATTTCGAAACTATAGCGGTCGTAGAGACCTGAAATTTCGCACCAAACGCGTACCGTCGGACTGTATTGACGAGACGAATTTTTCAAAAAAAAAAAAATTTCTTTTAATTTTGGGCTATTTATAGCAAGCATTTGAAGTATTTAATTCGTAAAAGAGGAAATTCTCGGTTTCAAGGCTTTACATTATTTTTTTAAAAGTGTCAGACTTTTATTACTTCGAGTGTATTCAAAAAAAAAAAAAATCCTGAAAATCGTTAAGTCGCAATTTCTTTTTATAATTATTTCAAATTTTTCGACAAAGCGTATTATTACACCGAAGCTCCGCGCATTGCTTTCAAATTTATAGTAATTAATTTATTTAATCGACATCCACAACACCGGCGACTCACTATATCCTTTTCTTTTTGAACATTTTAGCCGAATCCGGTTTATAAAATTATATATTGTGACTATTCGTGTAGAATTCTCAACACTCTCGCGCGGGCCAACTAAATGTAATTAATACATATCTTTTTAAATGTCGTGTTTTTTTTTGTATTCGGATACGATATAATATATTGTATCGAAATTTTAAAAAAAAATTTATATACTTATACCTACTAACTGTATTTAATCCGTTTTTATACGATTTTGTTGCAGACAGTCACATGACAAGAAAAACGCCCGCCGCTTACTCCGACGGAGTGTACATGATGTCCGGCCAGGACAGGCCCAGTCCCAGGAAGTTGAGTTCGATGTTCATGAAGGGCTCGGACGGTCTGGCGTCGTCGAGAAACCGTACAGCCATGTTGGCGTTTTTCGGTGCGTTCGATTTAAAAAAATTTTTTTTTAATCGCTTATTTGCGATCTGTAGAAAAGGGATCAAAAAAAAAAAATTGATTATTAATTATCACCTACTCGTTGTAAATAAAACCGATAATAATACACTCAAATATAGAGTAACCAGCAGACACGAGAAAATAAAAATCATACAAATTATCGTCGTCACCAAACGGAACTCGACCGGCTTTCAAAAAGTCAAAAACGATTCGATCAATAATAGTGTAGCACGCCTGTACGCCTGATTAAAATCTATTATTTTTTGTGCAAATTTTACCGTTTTATTCAATTAATCTAATAACGTCGGTGTGTCGTTTTCATTCTTGAATTCACTCATATTAGAATTCACTGAATCGCAGCGACATTTTTCTAATATTTTACACCGATTTATAACGAATTCTCATAAGAACCGCGGTATATTATTCTGTCGTGTGTGTGTGTTATACGCGAGTCGTGACGAGCCTTTCCCCCCCCCCTCATGTTGAAATTCCACACATGTTCTTATAATTCATAATCAAATAAATAGGAATTACAATAGGACACGTTATGTAATAATAGTCGTAATTTGAACTGCGTGTAAAAAAAATTGTATTTAATAAAAAAAAAATCTACGTACGAACGTCGTTGGCGTTGTATTTGGAGAAAAAAAAAATACCCGAGTGTCGTTCATAAAATATTATACGGATAACGTGCGTTCACGAACGTAGTCGTTCTGTCCAAACACTGCTTATAACGTGTTAAAACGTGCCAAAATTATCCTCGTAATAGTGTATAATTAACAGTATAAAATAACCGAATAAAAAAAAAATTCTGTTTATTCGTTTTCGTGCTATTTTTATAAATTATACGCAATATACCATAGCGGGTATATCACCCGCGGGCTTCGCGGTTTCGCGTGCGCATTCCGTTTCGATGACAGAAATGTTAAAAATGTTTTTTTTGACGATATATATATATATATATATATATATATATAAATATATATATATATATATATATATATATATATATATATATATATATATTATACGGTTTGGTTTCGACATTAGACGGTTCTTCCGCGACTGAAAGACCTTCGATTTTTTTTTTCTCACAATCAATTTTATTTTATATCATTCAATTCGAAAATTATAATACTGTCAGGCGCGGATCCAAGGGGGGGCTAAGGGGCTTTAGCCCCCCCTTGGGCTGTAGTCATTGCTTAAAAATTATACATATAACTACCTAAATAGGTATAATTTTAGGTAGTTGATCATCGTATAGCCCCCCCCCTTCTGTGATTTCTGGATCCGCGCCTGAATACTGTATTAATAATTCGATGATTCGGAGCTGTTGCCGACTTCAACACGTATTTTTTCGCGTTTTCTATAGCCATTCTTGGGTATATATTATTATAATATTATTATCGAAAGTAATCCAATACACATATAGTGTATAGTATTTCCAAATACAATTTTCTTTTTCCAATTCCATATACTATTCGAAAGACTTTTTCAAAGTTTTTTTTTTTTTTTTAATCCCGGGGAATGAGACTTACGCGTTATGTATATATATATATATATATATATAACAATATTTCATATTTTTTAAATTATTTTTTGTATTCGCCGAATATAATTTGTTCGTAACTAGGATCCAGATTTTAATGACTTTTGCATAATTTTTTTTTTTTTAAACTTCTTAGGTGATGCTTTCCTAGCTAAATGTTTGATTTATAATATCGTACGGATGGAAATAACTGATTTTCAGTTTTTGGCTTTTTTTTTATTTTTTAGGGCATTTTTTGACATATTAATGCAATTTTTTGTAATTTTAGGTCATTTTTAAACTATTTCTCAACAATCGGCCGAAAAATCACGAGTTTACTATTTTTTTGTTTAACCCGAGACGAGTGGTACGGTCTAAAGGTAGAAACTACCAAACGGAAAAATTCTATATTTTTGAGGAATATGACATATATTTTTATTATGAATAATAATAATAATAATAATAGTGTTCGAGAATATATTCCGAATAATTTTTCACGATTATTCAAAATGTGTACGGAAAACGTTTTTTATTAAAATATTTATTTAAAACAATTTTAAAAAGTATTTTACCCAGGACTGGTTGTGTATAGCGTATCTCGTTCTTTGTCGAAGACATCGTTGCGAATTTTTATTTTCGGTTTGCCGTTTTCGTTGTATTTTCTTTTCTCGCTTCCATTGTCTCACGGACAATAGGATTTCGCTTTCTGGTTGGCACCGTGGATCGAGTCGAACAAATTACAGTGTCTGTCTAAATTATTCGAACATCAATTTCGCTAAGAAAATCATCGCATAAATGACAGTAAATTTACAATTGAAATTTGAAGAGTTCGACAACGAATCGCTAAATGATTGCTGCGTAGAACCAGGTTTGCGAAAAGTGTTCTTTTTTTCTTCTAAATTCACGGTCGATGACGGAGCGCACAGTATTATCACACGATGGATTACTGCAAACGTATATCGTCAAGGTGCTATTTTCATTGAGCTGTAACACGTCATAATATAAAAATTCAATAAACATTATCGTCGTGGACACGTATGTACGTATGTACGGACGCATGACCACTACTGCCACTGGCTTTCTCCTGTTCGTTGACGATCAGCTACATGGAAATTACAGACGGTTCATTTGTCGGTGCGAAATTCGGTCTTGTGTACGTAAAATTGGGTATTTTATTTGGCTCAGAAACTCGCGGAACAAGTTTTAAGCGTAATTTCGATCCGGCGAATTAATAAATTATCGAATAATCGGCGTGTTTATGAAAAAAAGTTCATTCAACCAGTGGCGTCATTTGGCAGGGGGCAGGGTATGCAATTGCCTCCCTTCCCCTTGGTAACGGTGGGCCGACATGATTTGTGCCGAGATGATGATGGAAATATACGTAATAGTTATTCTAAGCAAATCTGTAGTAATATTGCTAACGAGTTACGAGTAATAATAACAAATCGCGTGGCAAACAGTGGATTGAAATTAAATTACTGATAAAAAGTACGCAGGTTATAACCACGATTAAAGAAGGTGATTTATTCGTGGTTACAACTTACCGCGGTTCTGGACATTATTTTCGATAAACATGGTTATCGTTACCTAAAGTCAGTGAGTAAATTATTAACGTTAATTTGAAGAATATACGATGATTACGATGTACGTTTGACGGTTGACGTATGTGTATCGCGTACGGCATAAACGAAATTGTTTATTAGCGTTTAGCTGTTCTTTAACGTTTTGAACGTAAGTTTTATGTATATATTATAATTTATGAGTGACAAGTGTAAAAAAATAAAAATGAAAAAAGCCAAAGGTTGTGTGTGTGAACCAAGACGGTGAGAAAAATAGGAAAAAAAACTGAACGAGCTGCTCAGAACTGGTCACGAAACGTCATTTCTAACATGTCACGATGAGGGAAACTTCAAAACTTGAATCTCATATGTACTATATATATATAGTAATTTTGATACATTTATTATAGCTGACAAAGTAACGAATTTCCTCCCCTGCCACCCTTTCAAAAAATAAAATATCGGGCGATTCGTGCCCGTGATAACGAAAATATCAGAATTATGTAAAACTTATTGAGCTAAATGTAAGTGGGAAATAGTTAAATGGTCCGGTCAAATCTTTTGCCACCCCCCATTTCGAAAACTGAAATGACGCCACTGCCATTCAACGCGTGTTCTTTTTTTCGCGAAAATTCTTTCCGGTTCGGCACAAGGTCCAGTCGAACGCCGATGATCATCTGCGCCCAGAGCATAACCGTTCCGAATTTGAATAATAACGTAATTTTCCATAAATCTTTTACAACATAGTCACGTCACGTGGACACGCAGACGTCGATTGAGTTACAGGCGTCGTGAAAATCGCGAATCTCCGTTTTACTCACGAGCAATTCCACGCGAAAAAACCTTTCGGATATTTCGTATTATAAATAAGAATTTTCTTTAAATAGTATTCTATACGTATAATCTGTAGATAAATAATAATGCGTATTAATATAGAAATAATATTGAAAACGTGTTCGGCGAATAAATTATGTAAAAACGGTACGAGAGCGTATTTAGAAACGTGTAATGGGCGGAAAGAGTGCGCCAAAAAAATTTTTGAAACGGATATAGATAAAAAAAATTACCAAGTTGACGATAAAATAAAATCATTTTTAATAATCAAAAATCAAATTTAATAATATTATTTAACTCAAAAATTTATTTCATTGTATTTTTTAATCGCATTTTAGTTGCGTAGACGTTAGACAAATCTGTAACAGTCTGTTTTCCTCAATTGTTGGACGCATTTTGGTTTCGTACTCAATGAGTACTACTTTTTCAACACGTTAAATCAGAGGCGAAAAAAATGACAACAAAATTTGAAAATTTTTTTCAAAATTTTTCACCAAAAAAAATATTTAAAAAATAACCGTCAAATGGTAGTACTGAGTGTTACGTTTCAGTCACTGTCACTGTTACGAAATTTTTTCCGTGTCCGATAATGTTATGAGTAAATAAAACGCTAAAAACATTACCGAGAACATTATGAATTATTTGAGTGCCTTTTGACGATCACAATAATAATTATTGTAATCGGTATTAAATCAATAAACATCGCGTTCGAAAAAAACATATTTATATATAAATTATTATTTAATACATAAATAACAGCAAATTGGGGAGTGCACGAGCGTTCCTTAAAAAAGCCACAGATATCGTAATAGGGTAGTATTTTAAGCGTTAACCACAAATTTAATTTATGACAAATTAAGACACAAAGGGATTTTAAAAAACGTTAAACCGTGTACTTGTTAGTCTAATCACACCGTATTTCAACGTACAAAATTTCAAAAAATAAATAAATCATATTCACTGCAGTAGGTACACGTTAATCGTTATTCCTCGTTCGGCTTAGGTCAAGTGGTCAGCTCCGAGATCGTTATGGGCAGCGAAAGCGGTTGTCCGATAGAAGTGCACCAAATCGAAATCGAAAAGTGTGACGAGATGTACGACCACGAGTGCGAAGGCGGCAAATCGATACCGTTCCACAGAGCCGGTTACGATCGGAACACGGGTCAGAGCCCGAACACGCCCAGACAACAGGTGAACCTCTTTTTTTTTTTTTTTAATTTATTATTTTAATACGAGTAAGCTGCAATCTTATCCCAACAGTTTCTTCAAACGCATTGAAAAACTATCAAAAATAAATTATCGCGAAATTTATTTACTTAATTACTATTTATTTTTATTAACATGTATACGAACACGCAATAAATTTTTTTTCAACTCCGTTAAATTAAAGTCAATTGAATTTTCGATGTTACGGCCCAAAGTCTTATTCCTACAATTATATATTTTATAATATTCGAAAATTAAAAAAAAAAATCACGATATTTTTCCCGCGATTTTATAGCTATTTAGATTTTACGTGAATATTAAACAATTTTTTGCGTAAAATAACGATTTTTTTCATTTCGACGCTGTATTTTCTCCTTGGTTTATTGTAAATACCCGAAACGGTGCGGATTTTAATCGAAAACTGAGTAAATAAACAAATTTACAACCCTTACGGTTTTTTTTTTGTTTCTTATAACGCGGGTCTCTTTGGCTTGATGGTATGTATATAATATATGTGTAAATTTTTTTTTCTATACAAATTTATTTAATTATCTGCAGTATCGATTTACAGTTTTTTTTTTATTCCTAATTTTTTTGCGTTTCCATTTTTTTCTCGTATTTTTAATTTTGTTTTTACTGTATACGCGTTAACCGCAGATAAACCGAGTGACCAGTTGGATCGACGGCAGTTTCATATACAGCACTAGCGAGGCGTGGATAAACGCGATGAGATCGTTCAAAAACGGCACGTTGCTCAGCGACCCCAACACTGGATTTCCTGTGCGGAACACGATGCGCGTGCCATTATTCAACAACCCCGTGCCGAACATTCTCCGGACGTTGAGCCCGGAGAGACTGTTCCGTAAGTATACTGACACCCGAACCCTCGCGGTATGGTCAGACTGATACTGCAGTAGATGTGGTAGAGTTCCGAGAGACGTTTTGAGGTGTACGTAAAAATGAGTGTCGAGGGTGTATGTCCAAGTAAAACAGATGATACATGAAAGAGCGAGGACGAGAGTGATGTATGTGAAGAAACAATAGCTATTAATGTGTATCGAGGTTCGGCTTCAGGTCCTAACCCGTTCTCTTTTAGTAACTGACGTGGTCACTAGTGTAATTATGGCGATTAACGCGTTTCGTCCGCCGTCCCAACAGAATAAATAATATTATTTCGACGGCAATTATGTGAATTATTTGTCTAATATTTCATCGTTACGAAAACTCCCTGAACACACAGTGCTCGGAGATCCCAGGAGCAATCAAAACCCGGCGCTGTTGTCGTTCGGCATACTCTTGTTCAAGTGGCACAACGTGATCGCCGAACGGGTGCAGCTGGACCATCCGGACTGGTCCGACGAGGAAGTGTTTCAGAAAGCGAGAAGATTCGTCATAGCTACTCTCCAGGTAAAACAAAGTATACGATAGTCACGTATAAGATTCAGATGTGTAAGGTTAGGAAAATGACGGGGAAAGCAGTCCCAGAGTGACTGATGGATCGAATGGAATTTTTTAATAATTTTCAAAAGCAAAACAATTTAATATAACATTTCCATACTTCATATTACTACCAGGGGTTTCATACATTATATATCGCCGTACGGTTAACGCGTAAACGCGTTAAATTTCTTAAATTTAATTTTTTTTTTAAACTCGTCGCGAAGTCTTATTGAAAACTTGCGAAAATTAAAAAATTCCAGAACATAATAGCGTACGAGTATATTCCGGCGTTCTTGGGAAAAGAACTACCTGAGTACACGGGTTATAAATTGGATGTGCACCCCGGCGTCAGCCACGTGTTCCAGTCGTCGGCATTCCGGTTCGGGCACACGCTGATCCCGCCCGGCATATACAGGAGAGACGGGAAGTGCAATTACCGAAAAACGGCAATGGGTAATCCAGCGTTGAGACTTTGCGCCTATTGGTGGGATTCCAGCGTGAGTACCTATTTATTAATTTTTTTTGGCGGGAAAATTTTGTGGAAAAATTTCGAGAGAAAAAAAATTGTTCAAATATGGGTACACGAACAGGACGTGATGTCGGACAGCAGCATCGAAGAGTTCATGTTGGGCATGGCTTCACAGCTGGCGGAACGCGAGGACGCGGTTCTGTGTTCGGACGTGCGCGACAAACTGTTCGGACCCAACGAGTTCTCCGACGGGATCTCGGCGCGCTAAACATAATGCGTGGACGGGACAACGGGCTAGCCGATTACAACACGGTAAGAGCAGCTGTGCGCGCAGGGCGATTCAAAAGTCTCTACTCTTTATTCCGTTTCGATATTTATTCGGGAAACACGAAGACGAGCTGATTCTTGCATGATACTTTTGCAACCCGCGGTGCTGCAGGGGAACTCTCCGCGGCTGGCGAAGACTTTTCAATCGCTCTGTATACGCGTTTTTCGAAATAAAATATATTCCATCCTTATTATATTACGCGTGAATACGTTTGTTAATACATTATCGTTGTGTTACGGCGGGGCGACGTTACCGATTCACAGATCAGAACGTATTTCGAATTGCCCCGCGTTGAGAAGTTCGAGGACATCAACGAGGAGATGTTCCGACTCCATCCCGGTCTAGCGGAAAAACTGGAAGAAGCGTACGGCAACGTGGACAACGTCGATCTGTACATCGGCGGCATGCTGGAGTCCAAAGACGGTCCTGGTGAACTGTTCACCGAGATCATTTTGGACCAGTTCGTCCGGATCCGAGAAGCCGACAGGTTTTGGTTCGAGAACGTCAAAAACGAGTGAGTGTATAAAAACACAGTTTTTGATCACCGACCATTTCGAATTTTTTCGTTTATTGTCATTTTTTTTCCTAACACGATAGCATGTTTACGAACGATGAGCTGGAATGGGTCCGTTCGGTGACCCTGTGGGATATAATAGTAAACAGCACGGACATAGACCCGGCCACTATACAACGGGAAGTGTTTTTCTGGAACGACGGTGACCCGTGTCCACAACCTGGTCAAATAGAACCATCCACGTTGGAACCCTGTTCTTATCTGAAGGGATTTGATTATTTTGAGGTGAGTTTGTACATCAACGGTATGAAATTTAAAAAATCCCGTTGCAATCAAACGAATATAACGTGTCCTAGACTATATTTATGTAGAGGTACGATAAAACACTGGAGAAAAACCGACGCGAATACATTTATCGTACTGTGTGTTACGAAACACTAAACAATTTATTTAATATAAAGGTCATTAGCTAATATCAAAAAAAAAAAATTTGGAAATAGGTATGTACTATTAAACGAACAAAAACAATTATACCTATTTAATAATAAATAACGTTTTTAACAAAGACATTCAGATTTGTTCTCTAGGATCCTACCAGAGTCACTGCCCAAAAGAAAATTTCTACGTCATGCTGCATTTATACTTCATATTCTTCAGCCCCCTCATGACTACTCTCCTGTCCATTCCTATTCTTTACTCAAAAAGTCTTCCAAATCTTAAACACTCATTTCTTATCAACCCTTCTCTCTTCTAAAATCGACTGTCCTGAGAATTGTAATCTGAATTCATTTGGTTCGTAATGTATATTCTTTTTCGTAGATAATCGGTCACTAGTACCATTCCATCATACGACCTTGCCTCTAGTTTTCCCTATCAACGCTTGTGTCTTCCAATCTAATTTTACTCCCGGAACTTCCACATCTATCTTTACTATGTACTTCCATCTCATACGTGGTCTAACAAGCGGTCTTTTCTCAATAGGACTCAATCACTGTACGTAATGAGTGGATTTTAACTGCGCTAAACGTGCCCAGCTCACTGTAACCTTCAACTCCTTATCGTGGTCAATTTATTCGGTTTGTGAAAGAGTGTTTCTGTTTCGTCATTTTTCTTTATTCTCCACTCATCACTTAACTTATCTTTCACTGATCCAAAAATCTTTCGTAGTATTTTTCTTTCAAAACCCAATATAGTTCTCATTCATCACGTCTTTTTATTGTGGCCATATCTCCGAGACATAGCCATAAGTATTTAATCAGTGTTGGTTATAAGGGGAGGGCGATAGGTGAATCGCTTCCCCATGGGATTTGATATTTTTAAATATAGTATACTCGTATCTCTGACCTAACAGCACCGACTCGTGTCACACAAGTTGTTCCAATTATGTTATGGTTATGCTCCATTTTCGCCTCCTCCTTCGAACATCATATATAAGGCTGGAATTAGTGCTCGACCGATGATCAGCGCGTACTGTACGCACTGACAGTGCGCGCTGATCATCGGTCATGATCGAGCGTTTAGAGCTTAGCTGACGACAAACTCGGCCTGTCGTGTACAGTGTAAACGAGTAAACGTGTAAATGTAAGTAAACGAGTAAACGTTAAATAAATAATAAACGTGTAAACAAGTGTATTAACGAGGAAAGATGAATCCTTATGTTCATTTCATTTAATTGAAATACGCGAAATAATATTATTAATAATAATAAAAATAAATAAATAATAAAGATCACATACGCGCGTACGATCGGTCGCTAAGTCAGCGTCAAACTAAACACCCGCATATACCTATATAGCGCGTGAGCCGACCGTGATAAAACGGTAAGAGAAAGTAGTCACCAGATAGCGCTACGACACAACATAGAGGGCGTGGCTGAAAAGCGCTTATAAATTGCTGTCGGAAACCATCGGACCGCTCAGTGTAGTCACGGCGGTCAGGCGTGAACAACGTAGTTCGCGTTTGACTGCAGTGTGCATGCGTGCGTATGTGTCACACGCCACGCCCTCTTTGTTGTGTCGTAGCGCTATCTGGTAACTACCTTCTTTTCCCGCTTTATTGTTATTTCGTGTTTACGTTCCATGTACGTTGTTCTTCCTTTTTCTACATCTGCATTTCGTCTCAGTACATTAACAGATCTTTCTTCTTGGTTATTACTCGTCGATGAAGGTATTTCATTGGCAGAGAGGGTTGGCTTCATTCCCTCCCCCCCTTGAACATCATGTATAACCACCACTGTATTTAATGCTTACCTGTATAATATCGCAGTATGAATGTACGATGTGCGAGTTCTCTCGCGAAATACGCGTGAAAAATAATAATATGTTTATTTGAACATTTTGTTTTAAAATCGATCGCAGGGAAACGAACTGGCGTACATTTACGTATGTATATTTTTGGGAGTCGTGCCATTGATATGCGCCGGTGCCGGTTACGGCGTGGTCAAGCTGCAGAACAAGCGCAAGCGACATTTGCGCATGAAACAGGAGGAAATGAAGTCGGGGAACAAATCCAACGGCATAATGGTGGAGAAGATGTCCGTGAGAGAATGGCTGCACGCGAACCACCGGCGATTGGTTAAGGTGCGGTTCGGGCCGCAAGCCGAGATGCACACGGTGGACCGGAAGGGAGAGAAGTTGAGGTCGGTGAAGTTCGGCAACTGCGACACGATAACCGTCGAAGAATCGCAGGTAAAAAAAAATGTATAGGAAAACTACGATTTTCATTAAAAATATGTTTTGAGAACCAATTGTTGAAGAATATATTTTTATTTTCGAAAGCTAAAACAAGAGTCAATTTGACTTTTTATTCACCGTGCTGATGATCTTGAAACGTGCGCGTTACTTTCTGATACATATCTAGTTGGTATTTTATTTGATCAAAGATCGACGTATTCGTTTTGGACAAAGGCGTTTTTTCTTTTTTAAACAGCTTAAAATGTTATACGTATTATAATACTTTAACACGATATTTTTCACTGCAGTATAGTCCAATTTTGCAAGGCAGAAAACGTCGCTTTTTTTCTAAGAAAAAAAAAGAACTATGAAAAAAACGAAAATTTTTCATCTACTGCAATATCAGTAAAATTAATTACATAGTACAGAACAGAAACGGTTGGGGAGGGGGCGATTTTGAGTCAGTTTTATGTGATGGTTAATTTTACGCATTGAAACGCCGAAAAATTACACAAGTGACCGCTTGTATATAATTAATTAATAATTATGTGTACGTGACGAGTATAATATTATATTCGTGTAAAACAGGTGGACGGTAGGAAGAAGAAACGTCCGTTGGTGTTGATCCGAGTGCCCAAAGAACACGACCTCGTGCTCGAGTTCGACTCCGTGGGCGAGAGACGGAAATTCATCAACAAACTGGAAGCGTTTTTGAACTCGCACAAAAAGCATCTGGTCACGTTGCAAGCGCCCAGAGACTTCTTGTTGGCCCAAGCCGAGACGAGGGAACGGCGGCAGAAGAGGTTGGAGCATTTCTTCCGGGAAGCGTATGCGCTGACGTTCGGTCTTCGGCCGGGCGAGAGGAGGAGAGGCGACGAAGACGGTGAAGTGAGTTTTAAATAAAACAATAACTGTTGTACGAACACATTAGGTGGCAAGGCGTGTAGGCGACGAGATTTTCAAAAACATTATCCCCTTTAGCGGAAGATTTTCAAAAATACAAATACTTTTAGAAAGCTTGTTACGCGGACGGTAAGGCACAGTTTATAAGATATTTTTTTCGTTTCAAACGCGCCCGAATGGAACTTCGTTGTTGTAGTTGGACACGCACAACGGTTGGTTGTTACTTTGGTGGAAAAGAAAATTTGAAATTCCAAAATAAGTGCCTGAACGGTAAAAGTTTAATTTCATTCGCCAACAGTTCGTAAACGTTCGTTTATAATAAATGAACTGGCTTCCGCGGTTATATATTTTATAAAACGTTAATTAATTTTTTCCGCATTCTACATTCAATTATCGTGATCGGTTGTTACGAAAAATATCGCTCGAACTATCTTATTTTTTTCTTCTTTTTGACCGAAATAGATAGTTAATCGAATAACGGCCGTGTGTGTGAAAATTACATATCAATATACGATGTATATTATAATTCGAGGGAAACGATAATGACGTATCCCCATTAAATCGTCTAAATACTACTGCGAACAAATTTCAAGAACAGAAATCCCGACTTCTGTTAGGACGTTATAACATTGTAGAATTAACGAGATAAACGCTCAAATCGAATTATGTGCAGGTTGTGATGAGGACTTCGTTGTCGAAAGCAGAGTTCGCGTCTGCGTTGGGCATGAAACCGGACGCGGTTTTCGTCAGAATGATGTTCAACATCGTGGACAAAGACAGCGACGGGAGGATATCGTTCCAGGTGAGCCCGAGTTAAATATTTCCCTCACCCCTTTAAAAAGGAGAAAAAAATATTCTACAAAATGTATATTATGACGCGGTTTTCGGCAAATAATTCGAATTTGAAAATTTTTCAATTAAAGTAATCTTTTCGTTTAAAAAACTTTTACGGATTTCGTCATATTTTTGTAAAATTCATACGTACACAGTACGCGTAAAACGATATACTTTTGTCAAGCATTGTTTTATATTGGGGGGGGGGTTATTTACTTTACAATAATTAACACAACTCTACAAATTTTATCAAAAATATGTAACACAAAATGAATAAATAAATAGCCTCGTTTTCCGTTTAATTTAAAAATTTGTTATGCAACAACAGTTGTCGAAAAAATATGCACACGGTGGACCGGAAGGAGAGAAGTTGAGGTCGGTGAAGTTCGGCAACTGCGACACGATAACCGTCGAAGAATCGCAGGTAAAAAAATGTATAGGAAAACTACGATTTTCATTAAAATATGTTTTGAGAACCAATTGTTGAAGAATATATTTTTATTTTCGAAAACTAAAAAAAGAGTCAATTTGACTTTTTATTCACCGTGCTGATGATCTTGAAACGTGCGCGTTACTTTCTGATACATATCTAGTTGGTATTTTATTTGATCAAAGATCGACGTATTCGTTTTGGACAAAGGCGTTTTTTTCTTTTTTAAACAGCTTAAAATGTTATACGTATTATAATACTTTAACACGATATTTTTCACTGCAGTATAGTCCAATTTTGCAAGGCAGAAAACGTCGCTTTTTTTCTAAGAAAAAAAAAGAACTATGAAAAAAACGAAAATTTTTCATCTACTGCAATATCAGTAAAATTAATTACATAGTACAGAACAGAAACGGTTGGGGAGGGGCGATTTTGAGTCAGTTTTATGTGATGGTTAATTTTACGCATTGAAACGCCGAAAAATTACACAAGTGACCGCTTGTATATAATTAATTAATAATTATGTGTACGTGACGAGTATAATATTATATTCGTGTAAAACAGGTGGACGGTAGGAAGAAGAAACGTCCGTTGGTGTTGATCCGAGTGCCCAAAGAACACGACCTCGTGCTCGAGTTCGACTCCGTGGGCGAGAGACGGAAATTCATCAACAAACTGGAAGCGTTTTTGAACTCGCACAAAAAGCATCTGGTCACGTTGCAAGCGCCCAGAGACTTCTTGTTGGCCCAAGCCGAGACGAGGGAACGGCGGCAGAAGAGGTTGGAGCATTTCTTCCGGGAAGCGTATGCGCTGACGTTCGGTCTTCGGCCGGGCGAAAGGAGGAGAGGAGACGAAGACGGTGAAGTGAGTTTTAAATAAAACAATAACTGTTGTACGAACACATTAGGTGGCAAGGCGTGTAGGCGACGAGATTTTCAAAAACATTATCCCCTTTAGCGGAAGATTTTCAAAAATACAAATACTTTTAGAAAGCTTGTTACGCGGACGGTAAGGCACAGTTTATAAGATATTTTTTTCGTTTCAAACGCGCCCGAATGGAACTTCGTTGTTGTAGTTGGACACGCACAACGGTTGGTTGTTACTTTGGTGGAAAAGAAAATTTGAAATTCCAAAATAAGTGCCTGAACGGTAAAAGTTTAATTTCATTCGCCAACAGTTCGTAAACGTTCGTTTATAATAAATGAACTGGCTTCCGCGGTTATATATTTTATAAAACGTTAATTAATTTTTTCCGCATTCTACATTCAATTATCGTGATCGGTTGTTACGAAAAATATCGCTCGAACAATCGGGTTTTTTTTTCTTCTTTTTGACCGAAATAGATAGTTAATCGAATAACGGCCGTGTGCGTGAAAATTACATATCAATATACGATGTATATTATAATTCGAGGGAAACGATAATGACGTATCCCCATTAAATCGTCTAAATACTACTGCGAACAAATTTCAAGAACAGAAATCCCGACTTCTGTTAGGACGTTATAACATTGTAGAATTAACGAGATAAACGCTCAAATCGAATTATGTGCAGGTTGTGATGAGGACTTCGTTGTCGAAAGCAGAGTTCGCGTCTGCGTTGGGCATGAAACCGGACGCGGTTTTCGTCAGAATGATGTTCAACATCGTGGACAAAGACAGCGACGGGAGGATATCGTTCCAGGTGAGCCTGAGTTAAATATTTCCCCACCCTTTAAAAGGAGAAAAATATTCTACAAAATGTATATTATGACGCGGTTTTCGGCAAATAATTCGAATTTGAAAATTTTTCAATTAAAGTAATCTTTTTCGTTTAAAAGAACTTTTACGGATTTCGTCATATTTTTGTAAAATTCATACGTACACAGTACGCGTAAAACGATATACTTTTGTCAAGCATTGTTTTATATTGGGGGGTTATTTACTTTACAATAATTAACACAACTCTACAAATTTTATCAAAAATATGTAACACAAAATGAATAAATAAATAGCCTCGTTTTCCGTTTAATTTAAAAATTTGTTATGCAACAACAGTTGTCGAAAAAAATAAAGTGCTGCTACAAGAAATACTGCACAGTACTTTATCGAAGATCCTCGACGGTGCATGTAAAGTCTATTTTTGTCTTCCATCTTAAGCAAAACGTATCCCCTGCTGCTTGAAAATATAACGATATTTTCGAATAATTATTACAATATGTACATATACGCAAATGAACTCTAGGAATTTTTGGACACCGTCGTGTTGTTCTCTCGGGGCAAAACGGAAGACAAACTGCGAATCATATTCGACATGTGTGACAACGATCGTAACGGGGTCATAGACAAGGGAGAATTTTCCGAGATGTTGCGGTCTCTGGTCGAAATCGCTCGGACCACCAGTCTGTCCGACGCTCACGTCACCGAACTAATCGACGGAATGTTCCAAGTAAGGTTTTCTCTAACCTGACCTCCTTTCTTCCACCACGAATATTGATTTAACAGTCGATCGTTTATAATCCGTAGAACGTGGGACTGTCGAACAAAGACTTCATGACGTACGCCGACTTCAAACTCATGATGAAAGAGTACAAAGGCGACTTTGTCGCGATCGGGTTGGACTGCAAGGGCGCGAAACAAAATTTCTTGGACACGTCGACAAACGTCGCGAGGTAAGTATAAAGAAAACTCGGTATGAGTCGATCGAGTCGATTTAATATTTTGAAAATAACGTGAAATCGACTTACAAATTTCGAGTACCTTGAACGAAAAGCCACGCGAGAAGAATTCGAATCACGTTTTAAAGTACATTTTTTTTTTCTTGACGATTATTGTAACGTGTAGCTTATAATTACCTTAGAATGTTTGAACGAGAAACAAATCTCTCCTACGACTACGATATTATTGCAATGGAAAAAACTAACGCTCGTGACTTAAAAACCTTCTTAAAACGCTAAAGTTAGCGGATAAAAAATTGCCGACCGCGATGAGATACGCGGATACTTTGAAGTGATCATTGAGATAAATTCTGAGATAATCTGCGCAGAACGGATTCGACGGTAGTGTTCAATTCGAATAAAATATAAAAACGAAACATGACGGGAAAAAAAAATTATCATTTAAACGATTGAAACGAGATGAAGTTTTTGTCTTTTATCACAAAACAACTTGAAAATATTATAAATCGATTTGATCCGTAACTCATTTATGAATCTATAGAAAACGTTAAATAAATGACGTAACACTTACAATGTTGTTACAGAATGACCAGTTTCCAAGTGGACCAGTCGCTTCACGACGACAAGGGAAAAATCAAAAGTCGCATCGATTGCATCGTCACGTATTTGGAGGAAAACCGTCAAAACATATTTTATCTGTTCGTGTTCTACATCATCACAATTTCGCTGTTCGTCCATCAATTCATATGTGAGCGTTTAGTTTCGTTTTTTTTCTACTTTTCGCATAAATTATTCACTATACACGTCATATTTAACGCATATTTTTCACTTTACTACGTACGTTACGGTAAATAACCGAAGTCGGTTAGAACTGTGGTATTCAATAGATTTTCACTAATGACGCGTAAATATTAATAATCCGTATTATTTATTTACACGTAGCTTTCACAAAATTTTTTGCGTAAAAGTTAGTTTTTACACGTGATCTCGCAGAAAAATACTAGATTTATTTTCACCGATTATAATATAATTTTAATTATGTAAATGTATTTCTATAAGAAAACAAATAATTGAAAAATTATTTATTCTAGGCTCATAAACATAAATATTAATTTAATGAGGTTAGTGTACAACTATTATTTACACGTTTAAAAATACAATACTAAATTTAAATATTTTAAAGAAAACTTTATTGTCGTTTATGTATTCCATATTAGTACGTGGCAAACTATTACGGCGTTTTGAACGCCATAGAACCGTATAGAGGCGTTGTATTGAATGCGTTTAAAATGTTAGTTTTTGGAATTGAGAAATATTTCCTTCATAAAAAAGAAATGTTATTTGTGATATTGCATTACGGGTTTAATATATAATTAAACGTGTATTGTGGGCTAAAAAAAAACATAGCGGGTTAGTTAACCTAACCAATGTTTTCTTAATCAATTCAAAATGACACGATAGTATACAATGCGCACTAATAAATTTAGAAATAAATAATAATACATTTTCTTTAATGTGACAAACGCTGTTTTTTTCCTCCTAATACATTATAATTTTTAAATATATTTGTGTAAAATAAAACCATTTTTTTTTTTTTAATCCGTTTGTTTAAATACTATATTAATATTAAAAATAAAACTAGTATTTACTATAACAGATTACGCGTGTATAAGTGCAATAAATAAAATGGTTTTATCATTTAAGCCGTTGGTGTTATAATACGGCTTAACCGATTCCCGGTTATTTACACTGCATTTAGGTGTACAACACGATTATCGTACAACAATAACGCCGCTGTTTTTTCAGACTATTCGTTTTTGGCCGAACACACCGACTTGCGGCACATAATGGGCGTGGGCATAGCGTTGACCAGAGGGTCCGCGGCTTCGCTGTCCTTCGGATACTGTCTGCTGTTGCTGACCATGTCCAGAAATCTGTTGACCAAACTGAAAGACTTCTCCATACAGCAGTACATACCGCTGGACTCGCACATACCGTTCCACAAAGTGGTAGCGTGCACCGCGTTCTTCTTCTCCATCATACACACGGTCGGTCATATAATCAATTTCTATCACGTGTCCACGCAACCGTTGGAAAACCTGCACTGTCTCACGTCCGAAATACACTTCCCGTCCGACTACAAGCCGGGCATATCGTTTTGGCTGTTCAAAACCATTACGGGTACGTGCAAGCGTCGCGTAATATTTTTATCGACAATAACGAATTAATGAAATTGTTCGGTTCACCCCAAAACCGTATAGACATAGACCATCATCTTACATAAGATTCGAACCGTCGTGTTTACTATAAAATTCGTTGCAGGCGTTACCGGCGTGTGTCTGTTCGTGATTATGATCATCATATTCACGTTCGCGCATCCGATCATACGGAAAAAAGCGTACACGTACTTCTGGTCGACTCACTGTCTGTACGTGGCCATGTACGTGCTGATGTTGTTGCACGGTCTGGCCAGGATCACGGGACCGCCGAAATTCTGGAAATACTTCATAGGCCCCGGGATCGTATTCATTCTGGACAAGGTGGTGAGTCTGCGGACCAAGTACATGGCGCTGGACATACTCGAGACCGAACTGCTGCCGTCCGACGTGCTCAAAGTGAAATTCTACCGTCCGCCCAACTTCAAATACCTGTCCGGCCAGTGGGTGCGGCTGAACTGCACCGCGCTCAAGTCCACGGAATATCATTCGTTCACGTTGACCTCGGCTCCGCACGAGAACTTCTTGTCGTGTCACATCAAGGCGCAGGGACACTGGACGTGGAAGCTTCGAAATTTCTTCGACCCGAGCAACATAAATCCGGAATTCCATCAGCCAAAAGTAACCGCCCCGCCATCTGCAGCACGCTTGTCGTATCTGCAGTATGATAATAATAATAATAATCAACGCGCGCGTTTTGCAGATACGCCTGGAAGGACCGTTCGGAGGCGGGAACCAAGACTGGTACAAGTTCGAAGTGGCGGTCATGGTCGGAGGCGGCATAGGAGTCACTCCTTACGCGTCCATCCTAAACGATCTGGTGTTCGGCACGTCGACCAACCGCTATTCCGGGGTGTCTTGTAAAAAAGTGCGTGTGAACCGTTAGATCGCTGCAATTTTTTTGTGTGCGTTTACTTTTTTAATTCGTTTTTTTCTTTACAAAGGTATACTTCTTGTGGATATGTCCTTCACACAAACATTTCGAATGGTTCATCGACGTGCTGCGAGACGTGGAGAAAAAAGACGTGACCAATGTTTTAGAAATACATATATTCATAACTCAATTTTTCCACAAGTTCGACTTGCGAACTACCATGTTGGTGAGTGAACCACGACGAGGACGATATCGTTTGATTCATTTCGTAATCCTGCCTGCAACTGTTGTTCACCGAAGATTTTATTGATTTTTTTTACAGTACATTTGCGAAAACCATTTCCAACGACTGAGCAAGATGAGCATGTTTACCGGATTGAAAGCGGTAAACCATTTCGGCAGACCGGACATGTCGTCGTTTTTGAAATTCGTCCAGAAGAAACACAGCTACGTGAGTACACACACACACACAGAGACTTTACAGTATGATTGTTTTGAACTTGAAAGATAAAACACTGCGTACGGAAAACGATTCTGAACGAGACTTTATTCTTTGTATAGTTTTTTGACGTTCAAACTTCGTGCGCGCACTTAAAGACCAAGTCATAAAAAACGATTTTTAAAAAAAAAATATTATTCACATAATAACATGTCTTTGAGCTTGTATTACATTTTCGGACAATTATTAATAAAACAAAATCGCATATCCAGAACGGATACGATGCAGGATATAACTCTATAATTGTATGGGAAAACGTCCGTAATTTACTTTAAGAGAACTGTAGAGAAAATTCATGAAAAAGACGTGTCGAATAAAATAGCGACTAGAGGAAATTTGTTGCTGGTAAAGTAGTGTGCGTCTAAAGATCGACGGAACACTCATTCTACACGTGTTCACAGAAAAAAATATGATTTTTTTTTTTTTTTTTAACATTATAAAATGATTTCGGTACGTGATTTATTATTTTATATCGCGTATTCGAAACATAAGCACTGTGTATATAATAGTTTTGTAGAAAATCTGCCGCCTTCGTATACACACAAAACTGTTTAATAATGATGACGACGACGTGTAGTAATAATACCGAAACGGCGATTTACAGGTCAGCAAGATCGGAGTGTTTAGTTGCGGACCGAGACCGCTGACGAAGAGTGTGATGACGGCGTGCGAAGAAGTGAACAAGGGCAGGAAGTTGCCGTACTTCATTCACCATTTCGAGAACTTTGGATAAACGCGAAACAGTCGCGGACCGCCGTCTCTCCGCGCGAGACCGTTCGAATCGTATTCATTGTGATCTTTTGGCCATTACACTTTTACACTTGCATAGGTGTCTTTATTTCCTAATTATTAAAACATCGAAATTTATATGTAAAAAATATTTGCTTTTTTTTTTTTACGTTATTATTCTGTTGTAGATTTTATTTATTTATTAAACACCTTCGGAAAAATGCGTGGAATTTTGTAAGATGTATTACGCGCGCGTACGTACAACGTAATATCGATTAGAGGAGGACGTCGATTTTAGTGAATCATTTCTACAATCCCCAAAGAAAGTCAACCCGATTACTTTAGACTCTATTGCTATTGGTACAATATAGTAACCGATGCGAAATGCGTTTAAACGCGTGTATTTATTTGGCCGCTGTTCATTTTCGAAAATCCTTTTTACAAACTTACAGAACGCGTTATAGTAATAATAATAATAATAATACACAGATGGAACGCGCGATGACAGCTATTATTACGTTTGCGTGCGAAATGAAAAAAAAATACCTTTCATCTCCACCACCTTGCAGCGTAGAAGGATATCGGAGTGATAGGTTCGAGGATCTCTTAGCGCAGAATTCGCGTGTTATTTTAAATACTGTCTTATATTATACGTCTTAACGGTCGACATTATAGGAAAATTAAGCAGAAATTTTGCTATTATGAGTGAAAATTAAATATTTTATAGACAATACTTATATTTAATATTGTAAAATTAGAAGAAATAAATATACATATTTTGAAGTAATCTTATGGTTTTTCTAAAAAAAAAAATATACATATAATCTGATAAAAAATAGTGACAGCGTACGTTTTTAAATGGTCGTAACGTTTTTGCCTGCAGACGACGACGACGTACGCTTTACGAACGTTTGCTAAACGTTAAGTACTATATGTATATCGAATAAATTACTGCAGATAATTAGGTATTTATTTATTGTTTAGTATTGTTAGGTAAAACAAAAATTAGAATGTGTTTATGTAGAATACAATAAAATTATCGTTAAATATTAATACACGAAAAGGCGCGTGCGATAACAAATTTCTTCAAAACTAAATTCGTACAATTTTTTTTGTTTTTTAATTTTACATATTCTGTACATTATCGTGACAAAAAAAAACGTACACAGGGTAAGTTGGGAAAATACGCAGGAAATACAGGAGCTGCCGTTTTTTTCCTTTTTTTTACAAAGGCTCTTATTTTGTAAGTAGGGTTAGGATATTTATAAATAATAATTGCGTGCTCTTTTCTACGTAATTGAATTTATACCCATACAAACAATTTTTTTTCAATTTCTACAGACTTGAATAACGTCATTTTTATTTTGAAAATCACATAGTTAGTCAATGTTTATGAATTTTTGACCTTTTTATTTTTTTTTTTTTTTTAATAAATACGACGGAACGCGAAAAGAAGTTCGCCAAAAATTTTTTTTTAACTTATTCGACTGAACGAATAATAATAATATTGAATATGTTAGAATATATGGGCTACATAAATTGTCCTTCCACAAATGATTATTGATTAAAATAAAATATTTGGATTATTTACAACATCTACTGTGTGTGCGCACGTATTAAGCGTATGTATGTATAATAAAATAAATAATAAATTAATAATAAAATAATACCTATAAAATATATTGTGTACTTTTTTTCATTGTTGTTTTCCCATTATCAGGAAATGAACGTTTAATCGTTTTAAACATTGTACAGCATTAGCGCGATCTCTGGTAATCAAATCTTTTAAATGTATATATTGCACTGTATACTAAAATAAAACTGAATTCAATAAAAACAATACAAATATTTTGTTGTTTAATTATTTGGGTAAAAGTGCATCGTATTTTTAATGCGTATTCTACGTGCGCGTTTTGTTAATTTTTTTTTTTGTGAATAAACGCGTAAATATTAAAGGTAATTTAAGTGCGCGTAAACATCCGAGCTCTATATTTATGAATATATTTAAATCGGTGTTATTATAGCAATTTGTAGATGAAAACATTATTTTATTCTGTTCATTTGGGAAAAAAATAAGAAACGCCAAAATACGCACCACAATTTTTTACAATATACACAACAATAATATAGGTAGCCGTTTTTAAAAAAACATCTTTAATCGTTACGTGCGCATTTTAAAAATAAAATTTTTACCATTTTTTTTTTCATCTCATCACTTCTTATGAATTGAAGACATTTTTTTTTAAAAAACGGCTCTGTTATTTTGTATCGATAATATTGTAATTGTTTATTTTGTGTAAAAATTCGGTGTCTAAAGCACGCCTGTGTGCATAGCCGTCCCAATGGGGCGAGTGCCGTAGGGCTTCCAAAATTATTATGAATGCAAGAGGCGTCATCGAAATGAATGACATAAAGAAAAAATTTGTTGTTTTATTTTAGACATTAATTTTCCTTGTATCTATATGATTGTTTCGAGGATGAGTGTATTTACTATTAAAATATATAAAATTATATAATTAGATATTACGTTGGTTGTACATTTTTTTTTGGTGGGGGGCGTCAAATATTATTGCCTTAGGGCGTTATTGGTGGTAAGGACGGCACTGACTGCAGTGTGCCTTCAAATTTCGTTCCCGCTTTAAGCAATTGTTTTTTTATGAAAATCGCAGGAATTTGGCGTCCTCTTAATAGCGAAAAGAAAAATACAACGGAACAAAAAAAAAATAAAATCGGAAAAAAACGAACAAATTACTTTTAGTCGTTTAAAGAAGCTCACGGATATTACAGTAAAAAAAAAAAAAAAAAAACACGGACTTAAAAGAAATATCGTGTACATATTGCGAATAAATTTGTTAAAAAACAAACACTGTACTCAAAAAGAGACTTATAAAAATATTATCTAACACTGTAAATATACAAAGTCTTACGACGTAACAGTAATGTCTAAACGTGCGTACAAAGGTGAACTGGTTGAATTATTGCGATTGCGCGCATTCACGCTGCACATACACAAACTAGGTATTAATATATTATTATAATACATCATCATATATATTTAATATTATTATTATTATTATTATTATTATTATTATTATTATTATTATTATTATTATTATTATTATTATTATTATTATTATTGTTGGTATTGATAGAAACGATCGAGCGGGAGGGATTATATATTATTATGTTGTATTTTACAGTGTTATTATTAAAGTATAGATTATATATTTATTTTTTCGTGCACGCTTTGTAATAATATCAATATGATTCGATAACGAGTATATTCATAAATCGCGTAATATATACGTGCACTGCATACAGAGTCGTTCAGAAAGAAAAAAAAACCCTATATACACTTTTGAAAATCTGTGAATAGTTCATATACGTTCGTCCAAAAACGTATTTCTAGTATATAACTTCAATATCCGCAGTTTATTGAAGATTTTGTCGAAAAATTCGATCAACGACTTTGCAGTATTTTCTCCCGATCTTAATCCTCGGAAATATTTTTTTCACTGTGTTTACAGAGTGTACCAAAAAACAAAAATCCTCTCTCGATAAACGATCACTTCAATAACAGAAAGCGATCGAAGTAGAAATACGTTTGCGAAGACTCGCGAAAATTCACGAACAATATATTAGCGCCATTATACAATAATATTATCCTTTTCACAACGAATTATCATTCCGGCCGACAAAGGAAATCACGTGGAAAATATAAATTATATTAAAAATTAAAATTGAATACAATAAAAGATAACGCGCCGCGGGGTGTTGTGAATGTCGCTTAAGTGAATTACTTATGATAAACATTATTTTAGAGTGCAGGTATTGTTATCAAATTATAAATCTGATAGCAATGCGATAAATCGTATTGCATTCGATAAAACGATTCTGAGCGGAACTTTGGCGTAATATTTTGAGCATTTGACAAAAACTAACCTTTTTTTACGAACTTTAATAATAATGCCTCAAAACCTATAATTGCTGTAAACAGTCCAAAATTAAAATAAAGTTTTTGAACATTTCTTTTTTTTCTTAATACAATATAAATAGTTACAGCAGTGAACACGTTTGATGAATATTTCAATTCTCTATACACGCAATAGTTTCGAAGTTACGAAAATTTTCGGTAGTTTTTGAGTTAGATTTTTAGGGGCGTTTTTGAGAAAATCAAAAAATTACCTCTATAACGTGTACCGACTCTAGCACAATTCGCTACCGGAAACGAACTATGACTGCGCAAAGATCGGAGCACTCTTTCCGGTAGAATTTTTGGGTACAGACATGAAAGAAAAAAAACCACGTCATTGTAAAATCAATACATTCCTCGCTCCGCTCAGAATCAAAAATAATAAAATAAAATCATAGAAATTTACAAAAAAAAACACGTTTTTTTACTATATATAAAATATTTAACAAATTTTTTCAAGCGTTTTTTTTTTTTTTTGAACGACTCTGTATGTGTGTACAACACGAATTAATTATAGAAAAATCGTAATCGTATCGGAGTCATAATAATGTCATAATCGGGTACTTAAAATGTATTTAAAAAAAAAAAATCCGTATTAAATATAAAATATTTAACAAATTTTTTTTGAAGGGTTTTTTTTAACGAATCTGTATCAGAGTTCGGAAAGACCGACGCTCATGAACGCACGTTCACGCTTTCACGTTCATATTTTGTGAACGTCACTAATTTTTTTCAAATAGAACGTGAACGTGAACGACGTTCATGGTTTTAATTACTTTGAACGATTTTCAGGCCGTACAAATTTATTTAGCTGGTACCTATTTAATATAATAAATACATACAATATACATAGTATTGTATAATAAAATTTCCTGAAATTATTCCTATTATACGTATTTATAAAATCAAACAAATTATGATTACGGATTTTATACGCAAAGTAATAAATGATTTAATTTTATATTTATATATATATATATATATATATATATAAATAAAATGAACGCCATACATTTTTTAAAAAACGTGAACGTGAACGTGTTCTTTTAAAAAAATATAAACGTGAACACGAACGAATTCAATTTTTACGCTTTAAACGTGAACACGAACAAATTCAATTTTTAAGCGAACGTTCCGAACACTGCATATGTACAACTAATATTCACTAACTAATATAACACTATATATGTATATATACAACAAGAATTAATTGTACAGAAAAATCGGTAATTAAATATATAAATATTTAATAAAGATTTTTAAAGCGTTTTTTTTTTTTTTTTTAACGACTCTGTATGTATATACTGCAACACGAATTAAAATAAAAATCGTAATCGCATCGGAGTCATGATAATGTTATAATCGGGTACTTAAAATGTATTTAAAACAAAATCCGTTAACGCCTTTATATATAATATAATATGTATATAAATATATATAGCTGGAGTTATCGCGCGTATAATATTATTACATATTAAATTCCGCGTATAAATATTATTAAATTCGTAAATGACCTGCGCCGTGACGCGTTATCGCCATGACGACGACTCATATATAGCCGACTCTCATATTATTACAGTCGCCCGAGCCCCGGCCTGCAGTCGCGCCGCGGCGAACGCGCAGGAGAAAACGCCGTACTCGCTCGCTATTATTGACGCCACAATAATAATATATTTTAAATATTATTTAAATATAATATTATATTGCGCGTTCGCTACAGATACCCTCTCATCACGGGGCAATAAAATATATATATAATATATACCGGAATTCAATATTGTACATCGATCGGAACGGATTAAAAACGTTCGGTTTTTTTTTTACCGACGGGCTGTAAGTGTTTTGGGAAAAATAGTTTTAAAACTTTACATTTTTTTTTTTCTAACGCTAATCGACTAGAATATCACAAAAATACAGCGGTCGCTTACAACGTACGCAGTACTCAGTACACGATATAATATAACGTAACACATACAGAATAATAATGAAGCCGAAAGAGGAGAACACTGCGCAGTCTCAAAACACGAATAATCAAATTGCTCCGTACAAGACACTGTACGCGATATTTCAGGTATATACGTGAAATAATATTTTATATATATATACATTTTTTTTTCTCATTATAATATTAAACGTGTAAATTCAATATTTATTATAAATACGTTTCAAATAAAAAAAAAACGTTTAAACATTTACGTCTTTTAATTATTTAAAAAAATTATAAATATAAATAATCGTTTTTCCCTCCCTCCCTCATCCATGCTTTACACGTGCAATTTTGTAAAGAAAATTAAATTTTAATATTGTTTCACCCCGAAATGAATTCAACGAAAAAACTCGTTATAACGCGTGAACAATATATGTATATATAAATACTAAAATAGTTTATTAAAAATTCAATTTTATTATTATACAAAAAAAAAAATAATAATAATCAATATTTATATATATATATGATCTGACTTACACGTTGATTTAAACGATGTTTTTTTTTCTTCTGATTTTATGTTATTATTATTATTAGTTTACCGGATTACTAATCGTGTGTTGCGTATGCTATTGGATCTTTCATTTCCGCGGCGGACTTAGTTTCACCGTACCTAAAACAATATTCAACTGGCACCCGTTATTGATGACGATCGCTTTTGTCTACCTGTTGGCGAATTGTGAGTCTTTTTTAGTATTTTTTTTTTGTTTTGTAAATTTATAAAATAAGAGTATTACAGTTGTTTTGATTTTTAATTTATTTAAATTTATAAAATAGAAAAATCCGTTAAATATTTACATTGTTAAAAAAATTGTTATACGAAATTCCATAGCGCGCGCATATAATATAGTACCTCAGGTGGTTGCATCATTCAGTGGCTGGTCTGCGCTACAGGTGCACTGCGCTTTAAAAACGTTCGTTATATAGAGTCTTGGATAAATTTCGAATTTTAACGTCTAATACCTACACCTTACGGGTTTCGTATTTTATAACGTTAAAAAGTATTGAAATATGTCCTGAAAAACGGTAAAAAAAAAAAAAATTGTTTTATTTATAATGTTCTAAAAGTCTGCGGACGCGTACTGCTAACGAATCGCCGGCAAAAATTTAACAACCGAAAAATAGACATTATAATAATACGAGAAATCTGTATGGAACGTCAGAGTGAATAATTTTTCTGACCTTCGCTTATATTAATAAAGTTACGAGATTCGTATAAGAAACAGAAAATAATTTCAATATAACGTATATAAATATATATTATAGCAAATAAATAAAATAACAACTGTAAAACCGCGAAAATAGCGCTCAAAATATAAAACGTTTAAAATATGCCAAAAAAATACGATATAGCGAATTTTATACTCGAAATACTTGATAATACGTATTAAAAAAAAACAATGTGTAGCTATTATTCTGTTATTTTTATCTGTATTGAATATTAATTAACAAATGCTGTAGAATACGCGAGATCTGCAGTTTATTACCTGCACAGTGCACATATTTGAAGAGAAGATTATAACATTATTTTTAAACAACAGTATGCAGCATTTCAATATTTATTTGTATTCGATACGAATATCTTTGAAGATACGCCCTAATTAAATTAATTTAAAAAAAAAAATCATAAAAAGCCGAAATTTCGGTTTTCGATTTGTTCTTATAAACAGGTGGTTTTCAACCCAAAAAACAGCATTCGTTTTTAATTTCTTTTTTTTTCCTTCCAGATTTCGAATAACACTTATCGTCCTATACATTTCCATCACTAAACACGCAAGATAACTATAAAATTTTATTAAATTTATTAAATTTTTTTTTTTTTTTCACTAACCTATTCAACGTCGTAGGGTGTGGTCTGACCGAAAATCGATCGCAGTCTGCTGAGTTTAAACTCATCTGTATGACGGTGCTGATAGTTGGTACTAGTAGTGTATACTCATCATTGCGCTAAAATATAAACGTTAATATCAGAATTCGTTTAGATGTATATATATTACATTTAATTAATCCATGTTTCATACAGGTATATACGAGCAGTTATTATTTATAATACATCACATATAAGAGGAAAAAAATATTTATAGAAATTCATGTTTTATTTTGTATACCAATAATTGTAATTATATACGTATTTATTATTTCAGCCATTCTCCATTATCGTACGTTTCGAAATAGTAAAAAACAAAATTTGAAAAACCAACACGCCATCTGTAACGGATGCATAATAATCCTTATACTACTCGCCGGATTTGCTGCTTTGGCCTCGCATCTGTACGCCAGTCCTCCCATCGCTAATCTGTATTCTCTACACAGTTGGATAGGTGTTATCACAATCGTAATATTCCTCTCTCAGGTCAGACTCCTTGTTATATAGTTATTGTATTTATTTGCATGCGATCACGAGGGGATCGGAAACGGTATAAATCATTTTAGACGTATATAAAATAGCCGTTGGACGAAAATTCGTCCACAAAATTGTATTGGGGGAAGGAAGACTTTTTTCTGTACAGGCGCGTCGTTGTAGAAATCGGGGTTTTTTTTGTGTTTTACAATATTATAAAATTATATTTGAAAAAAAAATAATGTTAATTTTTACATTTTTAAACATTACATCCAGTTATAATATATACTGAAAAAAAAAACCATTTAATCTACCCTTACGATTATCCCCGGGGAAAAAACTGCAGGTTGGAAAATGAAAATTTGTTTCCACAATTAAATGGCATTCGTTACGAAACGATTGAATTGATTTCGACATTTAAAAGCGTCCTGCGTGAATTTCTCACACTCTTCTAACCCGCAAATAGTGTCCGGTCTAACACTCCTACTTTCCGATCCCCTGAATCATGGTTTTCCACTTGAATAATTCATTCCTATAATGCTTACCTCTGTATTGTGTTATTTTAGTTTATAAGTGGATGCGTGTTCTTCTTGTATCCCGGCGTAACCGTCCAATATAGAGAAGCGATTTCGTCATACCACGTATTTTTTGGCGTTTTCAATTTTGTTTTGGCGCTTACAACCGCCGTGCTGGGATTCAGTGAAAAGTTCATTTTTACCCTGTAATTATTGTATTCTTTTTTTTATCAGTGTACAATAATATAATAAATTTTATTATTGTTTTAATATCGTTGTTTTTTCTTACAGGGATAAAGAATATCAAAACTATCCGGCGGAAGGACTGTTCGGAAATTTTCTGTGTCTGCTTTGTGTCTTTTACGGCGGATTAGTCGTGTACATGGTTACCAAACCGGAGTTCAAAAGATGTCCTAGACCGGAATACGAGCCGCTACTTTAATATAATATATATTTGCATAAAATTTTTGCTTGTATACTGTAATTCGGGTACGTCCCCGGATACAATAATAATAATAATAATTTAATACTGATAAACTTATAATTTATATAGATAAATAATATATTCTATATTATAGACGAATAAAAATAATAATAATTAAATTTTCACGGCTTTGATTGTTTTAGATTTTAATAGCGAAGCGCGAGCAAACTATTGGTTATACAGTGCAGGTGTTTATTTTTTAGAAATTTTGTTGGTGCAATACTTTAAGGAGGTCGTTTTTCGATTTTCTCAATACAACTTTTAAACGCGGTCCAAAATAGAAGTACACTTTTTTTTGTAAATAAAAAAAAATGAGAATTTCGTGATCTTAAAAATTGTTAATCTCGTGACAACAATTTCCGAAAAAAATTATTCGTTGAGCGAATTTCTCTTTTTTTTTTTTTGCGATTTGAGGATAAGGTTCGATTACGGGTCGTACAAGGCCGTTTGAAAGATCATTGGGTTGTTTAATAATTCAATAACACTTATAGGTTTCAATATATTTATCGAAAACCTTAAAATCCGAAATAATAATTTTAAATTCTATATATATAAAACACATTATACCGATTGCAGGTTTTCAATGTTTTGAAATTTGTTTTTCCAAATAGGCTCTAATTTCGATTATTAACGTATTTAAATAATACAGAGTAGCTGGCGAGAAACGGTATAGCAACTTATACGCTTTACCGCGCATTTTTGTGCAACTTTTTGCCTGATAATGCTGGATTGCATAAACGATCTTTATAAACATATTACAGAACCATTAGCGGTTTTAACGACTCGGTAAAAAATGTGGGTTACATAAACGTTCCTTAAATTTTACAGAGCCGCTAAATTCCAATTTAACGATCCGTTAGTAAACGTCTCGTTAAAATGTGTTATCACTTACCAGTATTTCATTCTATGGTAATAAATGATTAACAATAAAAAAATGTACTTTATCAGCAACCTTTGGGCGGGCGATTCGATGATATGAACATGTTTTTAATAAGATAATAGACTACGTTTATATAATAATATATGAATTATTTACAAAATTGTTGTGCGACTTAACAGCGATTTAACGAGCCGTTAAATGTTTACTGAGTTATTAGTTAATGATCCGTCAAACATTTACAGAACGATTTTTATGCAACCCAGCCGTTCAGAAACAAAAAAAAAATGTAGCCCGAAAAATTTTCTCGATTTCCAAATATTGCTCTTAATTTAAACGCCAGTATTGTTTAATTTATTATTCTTTTAATTAAACTAGTTTCAAATAAAATGCGACTTGCCCGTCCGCATTCTGAAGCGGGTCTCGACACCGGCTTTCAACTACACGTACGTATACGCTCTACGATTGATTGATTTTCAATTTCACTCATTATCACGCCGTCACGATTATTATCATAATTTTTTTTTACAAAAATCCGTTCGCTTTTTATCACACATTTTACGCATTTCACGAAGAAACTGGTAAAAATTATGTATTTAATACTGACGAGTGCTGAAACGATCGGAGCAGAACAGTGGCGGATAGCTGGGTGAGGGGGCACATATCGCATAAGTGGATCGCCCTTCCCTTGGAGTCAGGCTATTTTGTTTTATAAGTGTTATTTAAATTTCTAAAAACTAATGTTAATTTTTAATAAACAATAGAGTTGATTAAATTATATGTTATTATTTTTAATTATATTTTGATATTTAAATACATGCTTTAAATTATGAAATACATATCCTAACCTTTTGAAAAAAGGGAGGATTTTAATACAAGCCTGCTCAAAAAGAGATAATGGAAGAGAATATAGATCTTTTTTTTTTTAATTAGAATATCTAAAATATCGCTATATATTGTCCGTAATATGATTTGAGCCATAAAAATATAATACCGATAATGAGGAGGTGGCAGAGTTTGAACTCCATGATCGGGGGAGAGAGCACACCGTTGAGTTTTATTTCGCCCCTCAAGACTTTGACATAACCGCCATCACTGGACATAGTTGGCGGACTCAGACCTTATGATTAGGAGATGCAACTATGCAAGAGGTCAGATTTCTGGTCCGCCGACCGAAGGAAAAAAGTGAAATACTTTTAAACTATTTATCAATTAACAATTAATTTGTATAATAATATGGTTTGTTTTTTTACAAATTTCTAATTGCCTATTTAAATAAATATTACTATTTTTTTTGAAAATAATCGCCTAATACGCGACATATTTTCATTTGATTAGAGTATGCAGCTGCATACCCTGCGTTCGCCTATGCCGTCGGGCTTCGGAGCAGAAAGGTATTTTATTATGGGAGTCGCCGATGCCGATCCCAGCAGCCCGTCCGTCGCGCGTTTTTCGAATTTTCCCGCGTAACCGTCGTTACCGTGACCGCGGTAACGGGGCGAACCGCATCCGAGCCGTTATCACCGCCAACGAGTACAATATTATTGTATACTGTCATCGATAACGGCGTAACCCGTTTAAACGAACCGAAAGTGTTTACGTATTGTATTTGTTTTTCGTCGTTCCCGAACGCGTTTCAGTCGCCGTTCACGGCTCCAGAACGTGTTGTCCGCCGAAATAAACGACAAAAATTTCAAAAACCTTTCGCTTAACACCCGTTCACGGCGACCGTCAGAGATGCATTCGTTATTGGCCCGGGGAAACGCTGTGCTGGCGTACACGCTCAGCGTACTCGTCACGCTCACGTTCGCCTGTTTCCTGTCCACCATCATGGTCGATTACCGGACGCCGACCGAGATGAAAACGCTCAAAATCGAAGTGTAAGTAACGAATTCGATTTCGTCGCACGTGTCTGGCGGTGCCCTAACCGTGTACTTTCGTTTTCCAGAAAAAACTTGCCCGAGTACGGCGTGTCCAAGAAGCAAAACGATTTGGGTCACATAACGTTCAATCTCGACGCAGATATCCTTTTTAGCTCGTGTGAAACGTTAACGCGCACGGTAGAATATCGTGTTGTCCGTGTCCGCCGACACTTTGAATCGGGTACGTCCGAAAGTACCCGGCAAATATCTCGGACGCCCATAAACACTGTTCGGTTGTACGATTTACCAATTTTGTGTTTTCTCGTTCATGTTTCATTAACGTGTCCGCCTGGTATTTCGCCTCGCACGACCGAAACGTCGAGACAAAAAATTGTTTCGTTTACAAAGGTATGTGTGTATTCATTGTCTCCGACATTTAAACACCAGACTTTTAAAGAAAATTACGTTTCGAATTCGTTGTTTTGATTTTACTAATGTTTACCACACGTTTTCGAAAATATTCTTCTGTTCATATTTGGTGGTAAATGTTCAGATTATAAATTCAACTCGAATGAGTTTCGCGTAACGGATCTACTTTTATGCAAATGTAGGCAAAGACAACAAATTCTACCGTGCGTTTTGGTCTCGCGTATTGTACTTTTACCATTATTATGAAATTCTCAATAAAGACTCGTACGAAACGAGTTTATAAGAGTCACTGTAAGTATTGATTGAATTTGCATTTTCCTTAACAAACATTCCGTGCACATCTTACCAGTTTGTTCAATTGGAACGTAAAACAATTGTTCGTGTACATGACCGCAGAATACGAAACGCCTACCAACGAACTGAATCAAGTAATAAACAATTCTGACACATTAATATTCGATTAAAATTACTTGCGTTTTTTTTCAGGTCGTTTTGTGGGACAAGATTATTTTGAGAGGTGAAAACGCCAACTTACAACTGAAAAACATGCGTACAAAATATTACTTTTGGGACGACGGAAACGGTTTGAGGTAAGCGAACATATTAATTTAGTTACGAGAAAATATATATATATTTGTTTTTAACATGGAAGTACTTAGGTCTACGTTTTTAACACTAACAATCAGATAACAAATAATTTTTTTTTCTTACAATCGTATCAAATATTGTAATATACGCTGAATGAAATTTACAAGTAGGTTAAAACAGTAAATCTCGATTAATGAAAAAAAAATGTCATAGAATATAAAAGTTACAATAGTGTACTCTATGCAGTCTATAAAAATCTTTTTTTTTTTTTGTTTCTATTTGGAAGTCGTCGCTCTTAATTTTAAATTCATAGTTTTTGCTGTAATTATTTAAATTAAAATTATTGTTAGACCCTCCGCACGTAGTAAGACTGTTTTGCAATATGAATTTCAAACCAAATGTACGAGCAACCGTTTGGTAACTTTGCACGTATAGTGCAATACGGAGCCGTACACTTGTCGAGTGAAACAAGACTGTTTCCAACTGGTCTCGTGTCTAGTGGCGAAATTTACAGGAGTGTTGGGTATGCAGTTCACAAGGACCTCTCCTTTTGTGGGGCCCTGAGATTTTTTTGTACTAAAGTATAATATAAATAGACTTTTATTAAATTTATTTTATTGATTAATGATGATTAAAAAATTAATTTTATCAAGGAAAAACTAATATGCACATATATATATACAATATCTTAAATCGTGGTACTAATGTCAAAGTAACAGTTTAGCAAGTAGGGGCTCCATTATAGAAATTTTCACATGGGCCCCTTATGGTCAAGTTGTGCTACTGCTCGTGTCACAAATCGATTGCAAACCAGTTGCACAATAGTTGCTTGTACGACCGGTTTGAGATTCGCGTCACAAAACAGTCGACTCGTGTGCGAAAAGCCTTGTTTATATTTTTAATATTACGACTAGTAAATTTTCTATTAATCAGATTTGTTCTCTTCGAAATTATTTTACAATAATAGAATAAATAAAAAATAATTATAATACTATAAATATGGTTTAAAAAAAAAGTAGATAATAAAGTGATATTATTAATGTTTTACAGGGGCAACAAAAATATTACGTTGTTGTTGTCGTACAACATCATACCAAACGTAGGCCGACTACCAATAGTAGGTGCCATCGGATCTCATACGTTTAGTTTCCCTACAGAATACACACGATGATGACGTTGTTCCTGTTTTGAAAATATTAATGTGTTTATATAATTTTATTATTATTTAAATTTAAGTCCAAATGATTGTGTTTATAAAATTTGTTTGTATTTCCTAAATTATTAAAATGACACAATTATTTATGGCATTCGAATGTAATATCTTAGTAATATTATATTATTATTTTGATTAAGTAATGGTAATGTATTAAGTTTACGTAGACGCCAATATCTCGTCCGGTTCTTTTTCTGTGGATAGGTCGCTGGATATTTTCAATAGTTTTCTAAGCGTCTGGAAAAAAAAAAATGTAAAACAATTTTAAACTCGATTTCTTTAAAAATTACATTCGGTTAATAGAATTTTACTCCTATTCACATGGTGTCTAATTTTTCAACTCGCTTAGAAGTTACATTTATAGTTGTACATTTATATATATATTTTTTTTCGAAACTAATAAAAATAAGAATTATAATTTTTCTTTATGAAAATAACATATACATTTTCACATAAATGACTGTGTACAATGTAACGATATGACCTTATGACAGCGACTCGAAGAAAACATGTTTGCCGTCAAACGAAATAATAATAACATGTCGAGAGTGGGCGTCATCCTGTTTTTATCCATACGGATAAACACGGGCGTGATATAATATTTGAATGTGTTATTTTTTTCCCCGTAATAATTAAAATTTTAAACGTCTGAATAATATTATTAATTTAATAGCGAAATAATTCATTGCCGTTATATAAAATAAAAATATTTCACTGATAATCTTAGAAGTTCAAAATTTAAAACATTTATTTAACTCGTCATCAAACTCTGCTAAAAAGGATTTACAATTTGGTGTATTTATATTAGTACGTGCGTGAATAAAACAACAATAAGAGAGTTTTATCGAAGAGCGTTTACTTAATAGTTTATTATTACATATATTTTTTTTTTTAAATTGTAGTTTATAGTATTGGGGTGGAAAAAAAAATTAAATTTTTTGACTACCGATTACTTAAAAAAAAATGACTAAAACCAACTGACCCATTGACCGGACGCCAAAATCGGGTAACTCTACAGAAATATTTGTATGAAAAATAATCAGGCTGCAGCGTTTTAATGACGAAAACACACAACAGACTGTAAAAGTACGTACATGGTTTTCGGTCTGTAACCTTCCTATGGCCTCTTCTTTTTTACTGGCTTCTTCGGCTTCGAGACGACAGGCGAGACTCATGACGGCCATCATTTCTTTGATGCGTTCTTCCTGTTGGACGATCAACGCGTTTTTCTCCTCGATCGTCTGCAAGACGAGGTAATAATGTCATACAAATTGACATACGTTATTATTATTAATGCCGACGCCGTTACCTTGGCGGTGAGATCGGTCATGAGCCTGTCGGCTTTGGTCTGGGTGATGAGGTGCGACACCTGGGACCGGTACTTGCTCATGATCATCTCGAGAGCCGTCTGGTGTTCGGCGACCATGGCCCGGAGTATGCGATTCTCGCGGACGATTTCCTGCAGCTGCCGGCTCTCGGTGCGTATCGAGTTGACTAGCTCCTCGTGCGGCAGACCGCCTTCTTCCATGTCGTTCAGCTCGGACAGATCGTCGGCGTACTGCATCGGCGGCGAAAGAAACACGGGATTAATACCGTTTGGTCCGGAAAAAAATTACCGCCCCACCCCATCGCCGACTGACCTGTTTCATCGCGTCGATCTTCTTGGAGACGAACTGGGCCTGTGACACCAGACCGTCCGCCGTCGAGTCGTGTTCCTTCAGCTTCGAAGCCAACACTTTCGCGTCGGACAGTATCTGCTGTATGGTGACGGACATGGCGGTCACCGAAGGCTGGCGTTATTAAAAACCGACCAAAACCGCGGAGGACGAAACGTTCACTGGCAGCGAGCGGGTCAACCTACACGACGTGCGGCCGACGGTCGGACACGCCGTTGACGACGGCCGCTGCGTACTCGTTCGGCCCACATAAAACGCGTATACGGCTCGAGGCGAGACGGATTCGAAGGCGGCCGGACAGACTATCGGGTAATTTGGGAGAGAAAAAAACGGGCGAACGCGTCAAAAAAAGAGAAAAAACACTCAATCACGTCGCGCCGCACGCCTCCTACTCGTTGGCGGTTTGTTGTTTTTATTCTCGCGCATTAAAAAAAAAAAAACAATCTAATGAACCGCGGCCTTATCAGCACACGAACCGGACACGGTTTAATGAGTGCGCGGGTTGTTGCACACTATCGCTCGACCCGATGCTATCACCCCCACCATCCACCGCGTGATGGCACGACGAGACCTAAACAGCTGGCGTGGCGGTCGATAAGAGTTTTCCGCTTTGTCCTTCCAGAGAACGTTATATTAACACGGTTTTTCGGGGGAGGGGGGGGGCTATATATAGTTGGAAATTATTTAATCGGAACATATATTCTCGGAATATATTATCGTGGTGGACCCATATTTATATGGAACTGTATTTTGTCGGAAACTTATTTTAATGGAAATTATTCTGTTTGAAAAATAATATTGTCGGAATAATATTTGCTCGGAAATATATGTGTTTGGAAAATAAAATTTCGGAATATATTTGTCTGCAATCGTATTTTTTTGGGAAACTTATTTCAACAGGAACACATTTTGTCGGAAACGTATTTTTCACAGTGTAACATCATACTAAATTTCCCTCCACTTAGATTTTTTTACTTTTGATATCACTCCCATCCTATCGATGTTTGGAATAGACAAAAAAGATTCGCATTGCTTTTTGACATAAAACTGTAACAGCTTTGTTTTTCAATAAAATGTAAAAAACAAATAGAAAAAAAATCTTTCATTTATGTTCACGATATAGGTATTATGTGAATTATTATAATAATTATATAATTACGGTTTTCAAGTATGTAATGTATATTTTAACAAACATATTCGGCATAGAGGTATTAATATCCTTAGAACAGATCTTTTTTTTTAAATATCCAACTGATTTTCCGACAAAATACGTTTCAAACAAATTATGTTTCAGGAGTAATATGATTCCAAAGTAATATGATTCACAGAAAATGCAGTTCTTATTACATACGTTTCCTTCAAAATACGTTTCCTAAAAGTTATTTTTCCGACAAAATACGTTTCAAACGAATTATTTTTCCAGAAGAATACGATTCCAATCATATATTTTCCAACAAAATACGCGTCTCCGTTTTTCGGGACCATATCGTTTCCGATACGTTTTTTTTTTTGCTTCTCGATTCGACGTCGATCCGAACGAAACGATCTTTTACCTGAATTTGTCATCCGTTCGATATAGCGCCCGGTCGTGCGTTCAGTTTCGGCGAGGCAGATGGTTTGGACGTTGCAAAAAGGTGCAGTGGCGGTTATTGTAGGGAGATCGCCCCCCGTGGGATTTGATATTTTTTAATTTAGCGTATATCTCTGTGACCTAACAGCACCGACTTGTGTCGTGTAAGTCGGTCCAGTTATGTTACGGTTACGCTCCACTTTCGCTCCCTCCTCCCCCAATTGAACACCGTGTATAAGACTGGAATTATAGTGCTGTACTGCAGTGATTCTCAATCTTTTTAGGACCGCGACCCAAATTTTCTTCCAAAAATCTATCGCCACCCCCATAGTTTTACATTTGCAATTATTACAAGCCGGCGACGGTACAGCGTAACGACTATATAACTGAAATTTTACAGACGACTGGTTCTTGAGCGCCGACTTTATCGTCATCTTTCATCGAAATATTTTTGCGATAACTGTTGTATCCTCTCTGTTCAATTAGTAGACGAATATTATAGTATTAATTATTTATTTAACTTCACAACTGAACATATTAATATTTTACACACAATATTAAACTCTTATATAAAAACTAGTAGTACAAAAAAGCGTCAAGTGCGACCATGCAAAACGTTACCAAAAATACCCGTCGTAATAATTTCGACAGTATAATAAATAATTATAAGACGGTTGTAAATAATAATAAAATTTTAAAGCTGTCGCTATATCGGCATTTATATTACTTTATACTTCTATAGTCTATAGCCTATACAATTTTTAAAAAAAAACATAAATTTCTTAAAATCTGTATAATTAAAATTACTTCTCGCGACCCCCCAAAAATTGACTAGCGACCCACAGTTTTAGAAACGCTGCTGTACTGTATTAGTACTGTACGCGCTGATCGTCGGTCGTAACCGAACGTTTATTACTTAGCTGACGACAAACTCGGTCGGTCGTGTAAACCAGTAAATGTGAGTAAACGTTAAATAAACGAATGTACAACGAAGAAAATTGCATACGCGCGTATACGATCGGTCGCTCGGTCAACGTCAAACTAAACACCCGCATATACTGACATAGCGCTCCAGCCGACCGTAATAAAACGGGAATAGAAAGTAGTCACCAGATAGCGGTACGACACAACACAGAGGGCGTGGCAGAATGGCGCTTATAAATAGCGGTCCGGAACCATCGGATTGCTCAGTGTAATCGCGGCGGTCGAGCGTGAACAACGTAGTTCGCGTTTGACTGCGGGGTGTGTGTGTGCCACGCCCTCTATGTTGTGTCGTAGCGCTATCTGGTGAGTACTTTCTTTTCCCGTTTTATTGTTATTTCGTTTACGTTCCATGCACGTTGTTCTTCCTTTTTCTACATTTGCATTTCGTCTCGGTACATTAATAGATCTTTTTTCTTGATTATTACTCGTCGATGTGAACATTTCATTGGCAGAGGGGGCTGGCTCCATTTTCGCCCCCTCCCCCTTGTTCATCATGTCAATAATCGCCATTGGAGAGGTGTCATAATTTACGGAAATGACGTGTGGATGAGGGAAAGGAAGTTGACAGATGGAATTGAGGGTGAAAATATAAGCTGGAGTGAGCTGCGTGCACGAGAGACGGGAGATGGTGCTTTATGTAGGTTCTGAGGACTAGAGTACGCGAACAGATGAACGTAGTTAAGAGTGTGAGGCGATTAGGCGAAGGATAGAGTTTTAAGGGGGGTTTTGAGATTCTGACTTTTGAGCGAAGCCAGTAACGTTTATTTTTTAGCGTTGTCCGTAGTCACTATAGGCACGTGTAGCCTAGAGCGACACATTTTGAGGGGTGGAAAATATTTAAAGGGCATTTCTTTCGTGGACACTTACCGTATTGTAATCATTGTAAAAGTATAATGTATTTATTTAATAACACTTGTAGAATATCTATTTCTAATTTTAGACAATTATTATCGTATACGATATGATATAAACGACGTTAACAAACTTTGTTTATATAAAAAAAAAACACGGCTCGGCAGAATAGCTCTCGTTCGGATTACTGCAGCGATCGTACAAAAACACGCAATAATTTTGTATAGACGTAAAAAGATGACAACATTATCTGTTGGATTTTATACGCATATTATATATCAATACTTTACATAGATCTATTATGAAAGGGTACAAAAAAAAAATTCTAAATATTCATAATTAGTTAATAAAAAACGATTAATATCCAGCGGGGGAAAAAAATTACACTTTTCACTAGATAAAATTTACTATTTATCAAAACATAAATAACAGATATATTTATAAAAAGAAAAAAAAGACTGATTTTTTTTCCCCTACACTCGCTTTATTTTCTTCTTGTGTCTCGCAATAAAATATGTCAATACGGAAATCGACAATCTAAAAAATATCAAAAAGAAACCTCTTTTTATTTATTTTTATCTTTTTTTAATGATTACGATATTTTCCAATTCAATTTATATCCTATCATTGCGCGTGTTTCTCTTCAAACGAACTGCGCACTGAAGATTCGCCACGTCGTATTGATTCAATCCGATGTTATTGCAGTGTATATAATATATAGCTGTATACTGTATTTTATGACGAATTACGTACACAGATTGTTGTAACACGAGATCAATGATATTTCGACATTTTTCGACGTAGTAATTACTACTATAATCAGCGGTCGATTAAAAATATTATAGTGCGCGTTGGTCAATTTATATATTATAATATCCGAACACGTTTAACGCTACTGTCGTCTCACTAGGCAACAAACACTCTAATTCTCTATGTTAAAAAAAAAAAAATGGTTATGATGAAGATTTTATCAATCTCGCACAAGTGAATAGATATACTATGGAAATCTGTAGGAAATTGGAAATACTTACTTGATGAATCGGACGCGTACTGATTTATACGGTTAATGTATTTATTCATTTTATTATTATTATTATTAAATAAAACGTGTTAAGTTTTAAAATCGCTGGTTATTATTTTTATTACGTGGAAGGCGAAGACTATTAATGGTTTGTATAGTTACGTTCGCCTAAAGGGTGGAAAGAACGCAATAAAACCCGAAGGAATTCTCATCGGTAAAATATATATAATGTCGAGTAATTATTCAAACAACTATTTTATTTATACGCGCGTGTACTGTACAACATATAGGTACCTATCTGTTTTATTTAATTTATTATTGGAAAAAGAAATAACAATACTTCGTAAAATCGTCTTTTATAGTATGGGGACAGAGTTTGAAGCCCTCGGAAAGAGAAATTTTAAAGTACGCCACTGAATATAAACTAATAATAAATCTTCTCGAAAAACACGCTTTATATCAGTACGATGACGATACCCCGCTCGTAGAGTGAAAAAAAAAATAGTACATTTTTCATCCAACCGAAAGTAAAAAAAAAAAACGATTTATTTTGGAACCGGGGGCGGGGGGAGAGAGACAATTGACTCACACGATGTATATAACATAATCGACTTAATATATAGTAATCGAATAGAGGATTTGAAAACAAATATGTATGTATATATATTTCTAATCATACGCGACTTTTTATATTATCATACAATATAATATTGCGTTTATAGGCGGAGAAAAAAAATTAAAATTTACACGTTTTATATCATCTGATTAATATTATGTATATTTTATCTAATAAAGCGATATTGGCACTGTATAATATAATACGCGCGTGTATCGAATTACACAGAATAAAACACAATAATAATAAAAATATATGAATCTCTCTTGCGATGGCTTAATATATACATACATCATATAGGTATATATTTTGCAGATTAAACAGGCTTTCACGACACAGCGCGTGGGCTTCTATATATTATTGCCGTCTTTCACTTGCATAGAAACACGTCAAATTATATATGTAAAAAAAAAAAAATAATAAAACACGCACGCGCGGTGTTCATATTATAATATGTTGAGCAGTTTTTTCGTTTTTGTGTACTGTTCGAATCTCAATTGCCCGTAGCTGAAAAAGAAAAGAAAAATCCGTTTTCGTAAAATGTCTTGTAATACAACACTTGTAAAATATATAAATAATAATTATATTTTATTTTATTATATTAAAAACCATCGGACTATTTGTTTTTTTGCTAAGTCTGACAACTACTATATATATATATATATAGTCATTAATCTTCAAGCGCAGTCATTTTTTCGACAAAAATTTTCAACAGTGCTATAAACGATTTTGATCAGATATATTTGGTTTGAAAATTCCATTCCACTAATAAAAAAAAAAAAAAGGCCAAAGGGTAACGATACCAATATTCCCTCCTTTCCCCTCCCCATTATTACGCCACCAAACTGACCGGATTTAATTGCACTAAAAAATATGTCGAAATTGCGAGGCGTATATTATTATTATTATTATAATGTTAAAATTTCAACGAAAAATACGTTTAATAATTACGTATAATGAAAAAAACATTTCTGAATCCTCTTTGCGGCGGAATGGCTCGCGCCCGCTATAATATGTATTAATAAATTGCTCACCTTAAATAATCGAAATCGATTTCTGACAATTCGGTTTGTACGATAGCCCACAACAACCATAGCAAGTGCGACGCGATCACGAACAGATCCACTTGGCCCTTAAGCGCGGCCACTCTACCGTCGGTTCGGTCCAACGGTTCGTCCAGGTATTCTTCCAGGTACGACGTCAGCCAGTCCGTCTGCAAATCGACATTTGGATACAGTGAAAAATCCGGTTCCACGACGCCTGTAATACAATCAACGTATATGTAGCTGATAATATATAGTATTACAGGACACGATAGCATTTCAAAAAGAAATTCTATTTTTCTACAACCAGGAAATTTACGTTAAATTTCGATTTTTTTTTTTCAAATCAATATAACAATATTTTTAATATAATACTTTGCAGAAAAGTGTTCACACGACGAATATAATATGAGCTGACGAAGAATCATTGGAGTATTTGAAGACAATTCGTTAAAAACGAGTTTGTATAAATATTTAATTGAGTCCTGGTCGTCTGTTCGAAACACTTATCTAACACTTTTCGCTAAAGATTTTCAGTTGGATTTTCGGTTCCGGTTGTAATGAAAACTAAATTTCGGAATAAATTTCGACTTGCCAACCTCCATTCTATTACGTTTAAAACTATCCAAGACAATTATTTATTAGATAAATTTGTCTAATAAATTGTCCGAAGTTTTCCCGCTATAAAAATTACCGTATCAATTTATAATATTTTTGCGCAGTACCCTTGACTTTTTATAATGGAATTTTATTTCAACCTTCAACAATTCTAAGAATCACGATATAAACAGATATTGTACTACTGCTATTATTACTCGTATTATTATTGCTATCATCAATTATTATTATTGTTGTTATTAGAATAAGTAATTTTGTTCCTATTAATATTGAAACAGTTGATTAAACCCGAAAATATCACATAGTAAAAATAATGTTAAAACATTATTTTACAACGTTTATTTATTCATAACGTATGGAAATAAATCTGAAACACCACGCGTAATTCCATGTCCGGAAATTAAATGAAAAATAAAAAATCCAGTTGTCCTAAAGTATGAAAAAAGTCGAGGGTTCTGCGTCAAAATGTTATGTAGAAAAAATAAAACTATTTAAAATCACGAAAAATATGACACGAAACGGGTAAACTAAAAGTTTTAAAATAATTTTTTTATTAAAATTTGATATGATTTTCAGTACCTTCCAGCCCCCTATAAAAATGTGATTTCAATACAATGTCATCCGGCCGAAATATTTATAAATATTACCTGAAAAAATGATCCCACTGTATATAAACATATACACAATATATAAATTTATACACAATTTTATTACCGGACACTCCGCGAAATGCTCAGTAACGTTGGGCAAAATCCGAAGTGTTACATCATTATTATTATTATTATTATTATTATTATTATTATTATTATTATTTATATATTATATAGTATATACGCGTTGTAATAATCAAGTTGTGTAATACTTTGGACTTTGTCCTGCAACGTTGTCGGGCATTTGCAAATCGCCCAATACAAAACTGGGCAAAGCACAAAACAGTCAAATTTCCAGGAGCGGACTGGATCAAAAAACGAGGATTTAAACCATTCAGAATAACCCCATCAATGTGTATACGCACCTCAAGAGTACTGACTAGTAGCTAATTGGGTGCGTAGATCGAAAAAACAATTACATTTTATTAAAAGAATTTTAAAATATATTATTATTATTAATAGTTATATAATTTATCGTATTAAATCGCTACCAGCTTATAAAGTAAAATAGTTTTTTCCCTAAATTAATTTAAAGCAAACGGTTTTTTTTCATTTTCACTGTGTCAAAATTATTAATCATTTCATCGTTGTGTAAAATTCGGCAAGCACTGCGGTTATAGTAGGTGAAGATATTTATATAGCGGATTTGTAAATTCGAACGTTTTCAAACACATTTTATCAGTTAAAACCGCAGTTATTATCGTATATAATTAATGCATTTTTTTCTAACAACGTTTTCACTGAATTGTCGATTGTCGATTATGATAAATAAATTCCTAAGAAGACTTTTTTTTTCGGAGAAAACGAGAGGACACGAATCAACATCACATATTATACTGCAGGATCTATATTTACGGACTAAATATATATATATATTTTTTTTTTTTGATATAACAAATCTTCCTGACCAGGGAAGGCAAGCAAATATATGTTATTATTCAATTCACGGAAATTGCCTTGTAACTCCTTCAAACTTTAATTGTAAAACGGATCTTAAGAAGTATACATTTATTGGGGGGGGGGGCAAGAATCCGCAGCAGGGACGTGGCAACTACATACCTTTTATATACATTTACCATATATTTTTTTGTAGCACTTGCGGCCACCGGGAATAATTCCATTTCCGCTCCTGAATATTATTTCGGACTGCGCTCAATAACGGGGGCGCATTTCACTTTGCCCGTGCGACATTCTTTTATATATGTATACGCACCGGCGAATTCGTTAAAGTGATTGGCTATGTCGAACGCTTGGTAGTTGAGCATGGCGTACTCGTAGTCGATGAAAGCCACGTTGACTGGTCGATTTCCGGCTGCTGCGTCCCGCTGCAAAATTATGTTGTTCAACAACAGGTCGTTGTGGCTGAACACGACCGGACTTCCGATGTCCTCCAGCGCCGTTTTCGCAGTTTCGATTTCGGCCCGTAGACCGGCCACGCCTCCGGGAAAGGTCTTTCGGAACCTGAATTTTTTTACTTCTACATTTATGTAATATGTTGTATTTTAAATAAAACCAACTGTATGAATATTCGGATCAGAACGAACAACGAAATATCACATAGTTGGATAAACAAAAATATGCGATAATAATAATCGAAGCTTATAAACTGACTATAAGGGCCACGTGTAATGCGATCAAACTCACAATTAGCAAAAAAAAAAAATTACCCCGAAAGATCGGAGAAATGAGAACCGCCTTATATTAGGGACTCGGGTAAACAACGCTGGCTGGATGCACTGCAGCTGAAAACGGTTTGGCGCGGAAATTTATTTGAAGTAAGAAATCACAAAAAAAATTAAAATTGCATGCATCACAATTGCTTAAAGATGGATTAAATCGTTTTTGCGTGTGTATTATAATAATAAAAAAAAAAAAAAGGTAGCGAGCCGCGGGGTGTTGTGGATGTCGCTTGAGTGAATCACTTGGATAAAGATTTTAGTGTTTTATTATTATAATACTCGTATATAAATTTGAAAGCAGCGCGGGAAATCTTTGCATTCGATAAAACGATTCTGAGCGGAACTTCGGTGTAATGTTATTTATTACTAATAATATTAGATATAAAGTACATAATTGTGTCTAACGGTTTTTGAAGATTTCTATGAATATAGCTGAAGTAACGTACGTTTTACATTGTATTAAATTTTTAAGCCTTAAACCCAAAGATCAACTCATTTATGAATTAAATACCTCAAAATCTATAATTGCCCAAAGAAATAGCCCAAAAATTGAAAGACATTTTTTGATCTAATATAACGTTACGTATTTGGTGAATATTTCAAGTTTCTATAACCGCATTAGTTTCAAATTTAAGAAGAAATAACGCTAATCGATTTCGATAAAATCGCGTTTTTACGTAATTTTTTAGTTTTTTTTTTAGGCGCTTTTGAGAAAATCGAATAATGACCTCTCTAAAGTACCGGATAGATGCACAATTTACTACCGGAAATAAACTATGATTGCGTAAAGATCGGAGCACTCCTTCTGATAGAACTGTCGGGTACAGACTTTCAAAAGAAAAAAAAACACATCATTGTAAAACCAATACAGTTCCTCGCTCCGCTCAGAATCTAAAATATAAACATGATTAACAAGCGGAAAAACGCGCAAATATTATTATTATTATTAAAGAGCACTAACTGCAGGTCTGCGGACGGCGTACTCAAACGATCCGGGATGAGGTCGGCGAACTGTTTCATTTTTGCCCAAATTCCGGATTCGGTCGTGCCGCGCGCACCGTTCCGGACGCACACGTCCAACTTATGAAGTCTCGCCATAGTCTTGGCCACTAACGTGTAAACACACGGGTCCCGGACCGTGGTCGTGGTAAGCGTTTCCCCGTGGATGTACTTGTACGCCATGCCGTTGTCAAAAGTGGCGTATATTTCCGGCGCGAGTCCAGCAAGGTACAATAACTGCGGTTTGCATCACAATGATATAAAAAAAGTGTTATTCAGGAGAGGTTTTTACTATATTTATATATGTAAGATGCAACAGATCTTCGACATGTTCGATTAACATTTCGTTTTCAAATTTCAACTCTAAATGAATCATTTCATGCAAAAAACGGCGTAATAGTGTCCTTATATATAGAGATACATTTTAAGAAAATCAAAAGAAAAAGCTGTGCTTGATTTTGATACACTCGAATAATACGCGTGCTGTGTCGTCTATTCATCCACGTGTAAGACACTATCAGGATTCAGGTCCCTATTTATTTATGTTATTGTTCTTAAATTCTGCTTTCCCAAGATCCTAAAATGTCGTAGGACTTAGGATTCCTATTTTTGCACGAACGAGAAGGCGTCAATGAAAAACCAAAATATAGGGAATTCATGCAATAAAGGTCTTTTTTTCTACAATTAGGTCTATTTTACAAGTTCTCTTGGGTATTTTTCTGCATGAAATACGAAAACTAGATGACTCTTTTTGGCTCAATACTTCTACTTGTATAGACTATAGAGGTTGCTCTTGAAGAACAAAACGATGAAACTGTCCACAAAACATATACTGTCAAAAGTTCACTTATATGTCCGTTCTCGCACAAAACGATTTCAAATACTTACAAAAAAAATGTACAAATGATATAAATATGTGCACACAAAAAAACGTAGTAACTGTCGTTAATGAAATGAATCGACTTCGTCGTAATTTAAATTTTAAAACGCTATAAATGAAGAAAAGAAAAATTATCCGTCAGCCAACGATTTTTAACGTTTTCGCAATACAGTTTATATAGATAACACATATATTGATTTTGTATTGACGCCTTTAAAATAAATTATGAAATTCAATCTCCTTCTTCGCTTAACACTCCCAAATACATATTATAGAATCGTGTGCCACCCTAGCTAGTCCTACACTTCTACAAAGCTCGATTCCCCGCCTCTTGTATTTCAGCTACTTTCATATTACCCTCAATTCTCTTCCTCTTTTCTACATTCATTTTCATAACACCTCTCTGCACAACCTCTAAACCATTTTATTCTATTCTTCCTTGTTACTACACATATTCTCATATCCTAAAAGATAAAATTTAATTAAAATTGAAATAATTGGAATATTGTGTATATATATATAACCGATACATTCTTATTGATTCGTTCAGCATCATATAAAAGGATTGAATTATCCAATCAACATTATATAACATATACGTTTTAACTTTCAATACTAATATAAGCGCGCGATACGTAATTCGAAACACACCACAGCCGTGACAATAAATTAAGCAAGCACTCAAGACAATATTTGTTAATTATATAATTATAGCTGGTTAACGATTGTATTCTGATTATATTTCAAGACCAAAATATTATTGTGATTATATTATATACGTACACAAAATAATATTGGTTTATCAATTTTTTTTTTTTTTTACACAGTATCTACCACTATACGACCCACAGGAATTATATTATAGTAATATAATTTTGTTGTGGTGTCACGCTATTTACACAAGATAACATTTTTTTTTTATTTATAAAAAAAACGATGAAATATAACTATGCAATGAAATCGATCAGAATCAATATTCAATAGGTATAAATGTGTAATATATATAGTTTAGCATATTATTATTATTATTATTATATTCGTGTGCGATTGGACATCAAACATATTAAACGTGTGGTTCTAATAAAAGTCGAGGAAACTATAGTACCGATATTGTTAAGAAAAAAAAATCCAGCTAAGAAGCTAAGTAAAAAAAAAAATATATATAGCGTAACGAACAATAGACTGTGTATATAATATATAAGTACAGAAGCCAGCTGAATGTTACCATTTAAACCGTACAAATTATTTCATAACCTTCGGCCGGCTCTATAACGACTAAATTTTCTAAAAGAGACGTAATAAAAAAACTAAGTAAAATGCCAATGTATATATATGTAATATGCATGTATAATTACAAATCCGCGTATTGTTAACGATAATTATGAAATTACTTGTAAATTTAAACATTGAGTATAGTCAACGTTTCGTTCGCCATTGGTAGGAAGTTTAAATATAAATAAATAATTAAATTTATTAATTAATTGTATGTAAAATTATATAAAAACGGTAAAAAAAAACGCGATTTCATCGAAATCGATTATCGTTATTTCTTCGTAATTTTGAAACTAATATATAGTCATAAAAACTTGAAATTTTCACCAAACGTATGTAACTTTGAATTGTATTGACGAGACAAATTTTTCAAAACATATCTTTTCATTTTGGGCTATTTATAGCAATTGTATAGATTTTGAGGTATTCAATTCATAAAAGAGCTAATTTTTAGTTTTAAGACTTAAAAATGTAAAACAATGTCGGACGTTTGTTGCTTCGACTATATTCAAAAAAAAAAAATCTTGAAAATCGTTATAAGTCATAGTTTCTTTTTATAACCATTTCAAATTTTTCGACAATGTGTATTACACCGAAGAAGCTCCGCTCAGAATCGTTTTATCGAACTCAATATCATTGCTTTCAAATTTATAGTAACAACAAAACTCTAAAATTTTTATCTAAGTAATTCACTTAAGCGTCATCTATACAAAACCCCGCGGTTCGTTATCTTTTTTTTTTTTTTAAACTTCTTGCATGCAATAATAATATATAACGAAATGTTGACTATATTATGTTTAAACGTACTTATAATTTTATTTATCGTTAACATATATTATTGTTATATTAAATTTACTCGGTTACCGTTTTTTTTATATATCGTACGTCTTTTAAATAATCGTAACACGACATTTTTCTTCTTCTATTTTTACTCAGCTACTTTTTACACGGAGTAAGTAAATGTTGAGGAAGTACCTTGAAGTTTTCGAATTCCGTACTTCTGTCGATGATCCGGTCCGTGTTCCTGCCGTAGACGCGCACCAGCACGCCGTCGTCTTCCGGACACGAATCGTTGAACAGGCCGATCAACTTGTTAGTGATGCCATCTGTGAACAACTAACGCGTTTTATACACAATTTCGACCATTAGTTCGATTGCTGCAGAATTTCTCGAAAGCCAATAATATTACTATTATTATTATTACAAACACAATATTTGGAAATATTAATATAAATGCCACACACGACGTATAGCTCGACGGCGGCGTTCGCATTATGACAAGGGCCGGACCTACGGGAGGGGGGGAGAGGTATGGAGGAAATTTCCTAACCTAACCAAAATACACTGTCGAAAAACTCGAAACGGTTGTAAAAAAAACGAGACTAACGGTTTTTGAAGAGTTTTTTTTTGTATGTATACGCAGTTTAAGTAACGTATACGCGTTAATGTTTAAATGCCTTAAAACCAAAAAAATCACTTCTTTAAATACCTTAAAACCTATGAATATAGCCGAAAATTAAAAGAAACGTTAACGTTGCGCGCGTGTTTGGCAAATATTTCAAGTTTCCATGACCGTTTATAGTTTCAAAATTACTATAAGAAATACTGCCGCCGATTCGTCGGTTTTGACTCTTGAAAAAAATATCGAGAGAAAGATGTACCGAGACTGAATTCAATTCGATAACGGGCAGACTCGGTATAAAGATTCGGAACACCCCTTTCTGGTAGAATTTTTTTGGTACATAAAAAACTCGCTCAGTATCTATAACGAATGAATACACGTCCCTATATATAGCAATATGTGTCGTAGGCATATAGTCAAATCAGGCAAATAGTCAAAGGATTTAATTTTTATGCGATTTTATTATCCGCCTAGACATTTAGTTAAATGCCTAGACGTTTAACTAAATGCCTATTTCAAGGCAGGAAAATAATAATATAAAAATCAAACTACATTTTCTTGTTGATCTTAGGTATAGTATAAATCTTATTTAATTTAATTTCGTGTCCGTGATAAAATATAAAAGTATAAAGTGTATAAAACATAACTTCCATAGGTTTTTACATTTGAAAAGTAGATTGTTGAAATAGGCATTTAGTTAAACGTCTAGACATTTAATTAAATGACTAGGCATTTAACTAAATGTCTAGGCGGATAGTAAAATCGCATAAAAATTTAATTCTCTGACTATTTGCCTGATTTGACTATATGCCTACGACATATATATATATATAAAACAATACTATTATATTGCGTATATTGCCGTCAGACTTGGGTAAAATACTTCATAACAATATTATAGTACTCCCAAAGTATTATGAATACTTCACGAGAAACATTCCAAATGCTATTGTAGAATACTCGTTTTTTTTCCTATACTGGTTTTCTAGTAATGCGAATATCGAATATTCATATTAATCGAATATAAACAGTCGCCGATAAATACGTATATATTTGGAGGATTAGTTTAATAATTTTTTTTTTTTTAAATTCTGCGTTTATAAATTAACACGATAAATAAGCGAATTAATAATACGCCATAATTAGTTATAAAATATTTTATTTCAGTTAGTTATAAATGATAAAATACACTCGATTATTTGAATAAATCTGCGGGTTCAAACGTCATATACATAGCGAGATTATTGATACAGAATATGAACTCGATGTCGTTTTAAATACACCTATATATTATACTGGTTTTCGCTCGTACATTTTCCCGAAACAATTACCATTTTTTACGTTCGAGTAATAACTTATTATTTTTATGTACATATTTAAGCGTATATTTAAAATATACGTTTGAGCTTTAAAAAGCATTCGGAATAATTACTATACCCGAGTCCGATTGCCTATATCGCTCGTACAGGGCCGAGCGACAGTAGCGCTCCTGGAAACATAACAATTTTGCGCTCCCACCCCCTCATCAAAAAATGTTTACTCGTTATGATTAAAAATATTCAGCATTGATGACAAAATCTGTACGGTTAAATGATCACTTAAGAAGTAAAATCGCACATTTCTTAAACATAAAAATTTATTATCCGCGCAAAGTATGTACGTAAAACGCCGAAAACAATTTTACAAAATTATTTCCATCAGTAATAATAATAATAATTCTACTCGATATTACTGACGTTCGACATAACAAGACTTTTGAGTACATATTATTAAATTTGATAAATATACACCGAATTTTGCGTTCCTCCACCATTCACTCGACACGTTGCTGCGCCCTCGGTAGGCGCCACGTTGCCAGGCCCTGCGCTCGTATGTGCAGGACCGGCGAAAGCTACGGGCGACCTGGGCGATATTTCTTTCAAAAAAAAAAATTATTATTATTATTATTATTGATTTTAAAAACGAAAATATCAACTTTACTCGTGCTGCCATTAATTTTGAAACACATAATAATATAATTCGTAGAATAATTAGAGTATTTTTTAAATTAAAATACTGTTCATTTTAAGTAATGGTATACCGTCATTGCAGTTAGTGCCGACGTTTATATGCTAAAAATATATGTATAGTATTTAAAAAAAAAAAATAGTTCAAAAATAAATCGATAAATAACCAATATTATATTATATGTTAATAAATCAATTTTTATATGATAAAATAATATAATTTCGATTACTATTATATTCGGTTTTGAATTTTTATTTATACGCGTTGTGTTTTTATAATATAGTGTTACGGCGTAGTAATACGTATGGGATACCTCCGGGGGCGTATATACAAGGAAGGGGGGCTAGAGGGGCTGAAACCCCTCCTTAAGTACTTAAATTATTTTTTTTTTAATTATCTTTTGACGCGTTTATTAATTAAATTATGATTACAATCTATATAGGCACGAGGTATCAGGAAAACACTATTATTATGTCATTGCGGGCACGTCAGCCGGTGTATCAAAATAATATATACGTATTTGAACTTCGAACATTTTTCTAGCCCCCCATCACTTTTTCATTCCTAGATCCGCCCGGCCTGGATACCTCTATGTAATTAGAAAATGTGCACAATGAAATTACAACATTTTTTTCATAAATATCTATATGTTAAAAAAAATAGAAAATAGAAAATAATTTTTTTTTGTTCAAAAGTGCGCCTAACGGTGATTTCGTCGGCCAGGGCGCTAGTGGTATGAGAATATATAATATTATATAAATATATATTATTTACCTTGTAACGGATTTTATCCAAATCCCAGTCCGGTCGTATGTGTTTCAGTACGATTCGGGAACCGTTTTCGATGCCGCCGCCGTCGTCATCGATGAAAACGGGCACGTGCGGAACGGTAAACGCCGTCATATCGGCCCGATCGATCGACTAACAATAACGAACGGTTTTCCTGCACATAATCGTCCGTCCGTCCGCCGCGGCACGGCACACAATCGAAACGCGCTGCGACGTCACAACAATATAATGAGAGCGAGCCGATACGGTCGGGCGCGCGGGGGCCAGCGCGCAGTGAGAACCTATGCGCTGCTGCTGTACGGCCAATCGCACGGCTTTTGATCTTCCGAAAACTCTATCCGTTTTCTTCTGTGTATTATAAATTACAATATTACAATATTTACATCAACCGCGTTCTGTACGTGTTCACAAATATTCGGGTCAACGATAAACACTACAACCGCGCTGTAAAACAAACAAAAAAACATTTTTTTTTAATAATAATATTATAGCCGTGTAATGCAGGGCCGGATTTAAGGGGAGAGGGGCTGAGTGGGCTGCTATATATTATACACTGTATTAATATTCCACTTCGAAAACAAAAAAAAAAACAATAATAAAATGTAATGCACAACGATATATATGTATTTTATACAACGCACCTAATCGTACATTCAAATAATCGCGTACCATAAACATAAAACGTATCGAAATTGGTACAAATTAATCTAATAAGATTTCACGTGTTCGCATACAATATTGTTACGATATACGCGCGCGATGATGACCTATCCTTTTTTTTTTTCTATAGATTTAGTGCTGGTGACCTTTATATATAGGAGTACACTTCTATGGTTTAAACTTTATACTATGCGATCTACCGGGATTTCATACATATATTTTTTTTTTTTTACCACGCAATAAATATTATACCGAGATTAAGTAAATTACGCGATCTCAGTATTATTATTATTTTTTTTTTTTTTAACATATATTGTCGATATCTACAATTACTGACACTATAAAACACTGATCGCGCGTCAGTACACGTATATGTATACAACACATACTTTATATGGTATTTGTACGTAATTTTTAAAGTGGAATTCATATGTTACGGCTGATAAATAAACCGGTATAATTACGCGTATATACTCGTATATATGACAGAAAGGCAGGTGTGACCTGGGGAAAAAAATTTTTTTCACCGATTTTACGGAATATAAAAACGGTCTTTATATTGTAACAACTAACAAAAATAATAATAGAATACGAACAAATCCTAATAAATATTTGCAAAATTATTATTATTTAAACGATTATATAGGAATAGTTATAAAACAAATTATAAAAGCTCCGCTTTTGCTTGGAAAATTTTAACCGGTTATGGTTCCGTCTACCGTCTATACGTCTATTTCAGTGTAAACCTGCTGCAGATCACTGTGATTGCAAACAAAAAACAACGATAATAATAATAATAAATGCCCAAAAACTAGCTGCGAAATAAAACGTTTGAAGACATCGTATTTTAGAAAAAAATGTATTTATATTATAGCGTTATTTATGGCACGCACTGCGTGCGTATATCCTTATAAATCTCTCGTATATTCTACGAATTATTCCACTCGAGACTCGTATTATTATTATTACATTTTTAATTTATAATTTTTTTTTTTTTAATTATATAAAATATAAATCATATTTTTGCAAAGAAAAACGTATTAATACACTCTCAGATGTTGGTAGGCATCTGTTATAATACGGTCACAAATTTATTAGCACTATAGCTGTATTTATAAGTTTTGCGTTTAACAAAACGAGCGATTTATTTTTAATTTATAATATCTATTCTCGATCACATTCCATTTATTCATTATTTAAACTCTATATTATTGTTCGTACCTAAAAGTATATACTAAAAGTCGTATAAATGCCGTTCAACAGAGTCTGTCTCGAATTTCCGAAATTTTCGTTTCTGTTCAGGCACTGTAAAGTCCGGACGATGTTTTGTATAATTTTCGAATTAAACGCAATAATATATTTCCTAAACGAAAGTGGTGCGCATTAGGTACCAGGCGTTTTTTTATGTATACAAATATATAAGACCATATAGTGTTTCCATCACGTTTGAAAATATTTTATTTATTTTTAATATTATTATAATTATTACTATATTATCTATGTATATACATGACAATCTATATTCCGTTTGACGAATTTAAATATTTAGCTATATTAATTCAATAAAAAAAAGAAACTCGTAATATCCGATTTTTTTTTTAAAAAAAACAATTATAAAAATTTTTTTAATTGAAAACAAATATCGTTAAAATATTATGTGTATAGATTAGCTGTTATAAGAATTCATTGAATACGCGGACGAGCATTTAAGGCGTCATCGTTACTCGTCAAATTAGCATTTCTCGTACATCTCGACATATTTTATGGTATATGACTACTGAAGATTGAAAGCCCGGCTGTCCAGTGATATATAAGTTTTCGATACGACAGAGTTTTGAGAATGAAAAAAAAAACACAATAACATAACTATTCAGATGATAAACACTATATATAGTATATATACGCATCCACTTGTATGTTGCCATAAAATATTGTCACGTATCGATCAGCAAGCTGCTGTTCACGGTCAAAACAATTCGACCGAAAATCAGGCAAACGAATTCAATGTTTACTCTTGAATTTTAATTCGGTTTATTGACCATTTTAAACACATTTATTTATTATAATCAACCACAATCGGAGATAAGAATATATACGGTATTTATATTTTGCGCTATTATAATGATAACAATAATCATTATAATATTAATAGTACCTGTAAGCGCTTACAGGTCGAAATTAGACGAAATACGACTAAAGGTTATGACGAGATAGTATTTAATATATTTTTTTTTCGTACTGTCCAGTGGCGCGTATAATTTTTAAATAATCAAAAAAATAAACACTCGGCATTTTATATTTTGCGAACCGAGTAAAACACTAAAACGACGGATTCGGATGAAATAATATATATAACGATGAATCGTCTATATTATTTTGTCGAAAATATAGCTGCGCATATTTTGTAAAAAATCATTTTTGATACGATTCGAAAGCGCTGAGATTATATTAAGACTACGAATTACAATGTTTCTATAGAAACATTATGTATAATTCGTAGTTTTAATAAATAATATCGAATATTATACTGTATACTATACAACTGCTGCACGAGATGTTTCACGTAGTGTGTACACACAATTTTGGACTTTGCGCCTTTATATTATATATTATTATGTAAATAATTATTATATTATCGGTGGAATAAATAACGCGTATTTATGATAAAAATTATCAAAAGTATGCGACAAAATAATAAAAATATATACGATTATTCGTAAATATTTTATACGTTTTACACGAGACATATCGATATATACTATATATTTATCAAAGCTTGAAACTGGACGCGTTGAAAAAATGAACATTCAAGTATGCAGTTTAATATCTTATTAGGTAATTGGTACTATTATCATTGAGAATTCGAAAAGTGCTATAATGCTTTTACCATTTTACAGTAAAATTCTTACTGCGTACATAACAGTTAAATACAATAATAATATTAAAAGAATTTAAAAAAAAAAATGCGGAATTATCAACAAGAGTTGAATCGTATATATATATATATATATAAGCGTATGTCATTAGCTTAAAAAAATTAACACAGTAAAACAGATAGTAAAAACCAATATATATTATATTTTAATGGAAAAACACTGCAGTGAATAATTATTACGATAAGCTTGGCTTACAGAAGGAAGTCGCGGGCAGAGATAGATCAAAGGAAAAAAGTGGTTATAGAGGTCATGATTAATAAAGGTCGGTGCAGAGTATAGACAAAGAGATTGGTTGCCGCTGTAGATGCTATTCGCAGAGTCATACGAAACGAAAGCCGCGGGATGCTGACGAAACGAGTCTGTCTCCTTCACGACACGGTCGTTCGTGTAACGCAAGAGTTGTTGCAGACCTCATTTGGCTGGGGATGTTTTTTTTAAATCATCCTCCTCACACCTATATAGCCACTATGATTGTCTCTTCGCCGTTAAACCATATATTTTAATCATATATTTTTTCTGATAGCTTTGAAACGATAAAAAAAAAAGTAGGAAATTATCGATGTCGCGAGACCTTTTTGTATTGCATAAAAATAGTAAAATATCTTATAGATACGATACGCTATTCGTATATTGCACACGTCATTATTGTATGTCTTGGAAACTGTTCATATCATTGCACGACAACAATTAGGTTGCAAATAAAATATAACCAGTGCAGAAGCGCGTCTCAGTCTATACTGTTGCACCGTAGCCAGGATTTTATTTTTTTTTTTTTTTTGAGAGGCTATTTAAAAAATATTGGAAAAAAAAGTTAATATATTAATATTAATAATATCAATTTTAAAACGAAAAATTTTCGGGGGAGGGGTTCGGACCTTTCTCCTAGATACGTCACTGCAGGTAAGCAACTCGTTGAGGAATGGTATAGAGATCACGATAATATAATTTTATGAGAAGATCGATTCACTTATATACGTAGGTGAGTCTTGGCACATTTTGAATTTCCGCAGCAATGGTGCGTAATCAGGGCTAGATTGTCATGGGGACGAATCAAAATGTTGTCGAAAGAACAAAATACCAAAAAAAAATGTTCGAAGCGAATTCATATCGATTTAAATAAGACAATAATAATACGAAAAAAAAAAAAATTATAATTCTCATAATATATTTCGGGACAATTATTATTCTCGGCTTCGGAACCGTTTCGTTGCGAGTATACGTTCTCGAGACTAGGCACTACGTTTTTATGAACTGCCAGCATCGGTTTAATCGATTCTAATGAACCAATGAACGCATATAATATAATATAACGTTTACTATAGTTAATACTATATATATATATAATAGGCTGGTCAGCGTCCCCAAAACCGTGCCTCGTTCTCGCATTCGCAGCGTCTGTTGACCAAATTTTCAACACTGCAGGCTATAATATAAAATGCTGTGATTTTTTTTGGTCATCCGACAGTAGAGATTTGATGAAAAAAAACACACTAGTATTCAGTGGCGTAATTAGTAAATATTAGAATTTTTTATGGAAGAATAGACATTTTTTTTCACTTTTGTCTGAAGAGGCAAGGGAGATGATGTATTTTATTTAAATGTTACGGTTTTTCGGCGAGGCATTTCAATAATTTGACGATTTTTTTTCACAATACGTTATTCCAAATACGCTTTTCCATTAAGTGTTCCTACGTCGCCTATTTTTTTTTTTCATTTTTTGTCTGAGAAGGGAACGTATTTTATTTAAGTGTTACGGTTTTTCGCCGAGGCATTGCAATAATTTTATGATTTTTTTTTTTTTTTTCATAAATAATTACATTTTCGTATTCGAAACTGCGCACGGACAAAGCCCGGCAATTCGGCTATAGTTCAATACTTGTGAGTAAATAGCGCTAGTAGCAAACTTGTGTCCTATATGTATGTATGTGTATAAATTCTGCAATAAGCGATAATGACAGTTTTCAGTTACTTTTTTTTTTTTTTATACATAAAAAAAAGTTCTGGGGAGATCTATCCCCCACCACTTAATTACGCCCTTGCTATTGTAGTACGTTCCAAAATTTCATCCAAATAATAAAAAAAAAAGGCCAAGGAGGGACTGGTATCCTCTTCCCTGCCACCACGATTAACGCCACTGTTCCCGCGGAGTAGTAATAGAATAATAGCGCGTTTCGCCGCGGAACACTACAACTGCAATCCGATTTTTGGTGTGTAAACACCTGTTACGGCGGTACGAGGGTAAATCTCGGGAAATGGGACGGAATTGTGTAAGCCGTTGTCGTGACAACTAATAGTAATATTAATTAATTTACACGCGATATTAATAATATTAATTAATTTGCACGCACTTATAAATTGCGCGTAACGTGTAAGCTGTTGTCATGACAACTAATAATAATATTTATTATCGAAATTACTTTGAATAAAGATTCCAGTATTCACAAATTCCAAATACAATTATTCCGAACGCATTTTTTACCGCTCACGCGACGTTTACACATCTGCTGCAATGTCTCGAGTACTGACAGACTCGTTTTGTTTTTCAAAATGTAAAAAAAAAAAAAAAAATCAATCGATTTTCACGAAATAATACGATTATTCACCTGCTTTCACATTTTTTTTTTTTCATAAATATTTTAAGCACTGAATGAAGGGCGTAAAAAAAAAAAACGAGTCCGCTAGTACTCGAGACACTGCAGATGTGTAAACGTCGCGTGAGCGGTAAAAAACGCGTTCGGAATAATATTATTGTGATTGGGATCATAGGCGTGCGCACAGGGTGTGCCGAGTGTGTCGTGGCACACCCCGTGGCCCGTGGCTTTTTGTACAACTTTCATTCATTCGGGGACTTTGTTTGAATTTTAAGCTATAAATAATAAAAATTAGAGAAAATAAATTAGGCGCTCTAGCAAAAATGGCAATTGGCAATATGCTAAGGCTAATGTATGATGTTACGAACACTATGAACAACTTTAGGTAACCAATAATAAATCAAACTTATCAAACCAACCAGTTATCAGTTAGTATATTACTTATCATTTATTAATCGTTTATCATTTTTAGGTTGAAAGTCAGGTTAGATTTGCTTAGGCTCATATAAGGGAAAGCGGCCCAATTTTCTTTATGGCACACCCCGTACGAAATTCCTGCGCACGCCTATGATTGGGATTTGTGAATATTGGTGTCTTTATTCAAAGTAATTTCGATAATAAATATTATTATTATTATTATTAGTTGTCATGACAACAGCTTACACGTTACACGCAATTTATAATCGAGTGTAAATTAATTGATATTATTAATGTTAATAAATATTACTATTAGTCGTTATGACGACAGCTTACACATTTACCCTCTCGTGCCGCCGTAACAGACGTTTACACATCAAAAATTGTAAATTTATACACGAATATATAATATAAATAACAAACCTAACCGAAAATATATCGTCGTAGCCCGTTCGAAATATTTTGTTCGCTTATAATTTACGTAATATTTGAAAATTCGTGTAAAAATCGTCTCGAAATCCGAAAAATTTTCACTTCCACCAAAAAAAAAAAAAAAAGCCGGCACACAACGACAACGTTCCAAAACCGACTCGGCGATTTTTATTTTTACACAGACGTCGTCGTACCGCGGCCGTTACCGTTGTAAGATCAGTGGCGGCGCCAAGTGATTTTTTTCCTAGGGCGGTCCAACATATTATATTAGGGCGGGCACGGAGACTCAGTAACACAGTAGGGTGACGACCGGAGGGGGGGGGGAGTGAGTCACAGTGGCGCCTATACGGTCTGGACTCCCCCACCGCCAAACCTCCAACTCTCAATATATATTATCTTGGCAATAAAAAATTGCGCCACTGAGTATCAGTGACCGCAGGAGTTTCGGAGAGGGGACCAATTACTATTAGTTATTTTTTAACTGTACCTATACTTATATTTAATTAATCGATTAAGTGTTATAAATAAAATATAGCGACTAATACATTATGTTAATCAAAATAATATACGTTATTATAATTTTTAATATATTTATTTCAAAATCATACATATAACGTATAAATATATGTCAATACATTAGCAAATCACGATTAGGTAACACTACCCGTAATGAGGAATTCAAATACTTTCGAGTTAAATCAAAATTCCAAGGCGGGCCGTGGCCAGCTCGGGCCGGCCTTTGTCGCCGCCACTGCGGATAGGAAAACGAAAAATTCGTGTACTCGCATCAGTGGCGTATTTACAGGGGGGGGCGATATGGGGGTCATATCCCCCGGAAGTTATTTAAAGCAATATTTTGATAATTGTACGAACGAACGTGAATGATATTGAATTCAATTTTGAAAAAAATAAATCAAATTTTGTACACAAATGACAAATGTTTGTTTACGTACAACATGAATATAATAATATATGTGTATAATATGAATACGATAAAAATATCTGATAAAATTTGTATATCCCCTCCCGTGGAAAAATCCTAGATACCTACGCTACTGTCTCGCATATGCCTACTTACCGGTTTCTTTCGGATTTTTCTCGCGTCCGCCCGGTCACCGGCGGGGAACCAGCTGCAATCGGTACCTCATCCGGTACCCGTTTGGCCGTTACAGGCGGAACGCGTTCGAAAGACGACGATTCCGTTTTCGTATACCGCGTTCGCGGTATTAACCGGAAGGAGACGGGCCGCGAACGGTGAAATCCCGGAGACGCGCGATCCGGTTCCGGTGGGAGGGCCCGTAACGAAAGCGCAACGTCACACCGCGCCCTCAGACACGGAGTCACAACGCGACGGACGGCTCCCGTTATCACCTTTGGCCCGCGAGACTACGCGTGCGACGACGGTGATAACGCCACGGCGCGTCACCGTGTCGCTCGACGTGTCGGACGACGAGCGCTCCAAGCGGCCGTGCCGCGAAAACGGATCGATAAATATTATTATTCGCGTACGCCGTACGCCCGCCAGGCGGCGGTCACAGTGAGTAAATGAGTATTTTTTTTTTCTATAAAACTTTAATATTTTGAAAGAGAACAATTTTTTTTTTTTTATCATAATACCTATAATATAAAGTAGTGATTGCCATTTAAGAAAATATTAAAACCTAAAAAAAAAAAAAAAATCACCCAATAATGATATAAAAATTACTACTTCATAAAAACGTATACAGTGTTATTATCGCTTTATAGATTGTACACCAAGAAAAAAAAAAATTTACATTATCAAAAAGTGTACATATGTTACGGGTAGAGTACGGAAATGGGTAGTGTACACATTACCCGGGTGTTATAATCCGTGCCTATTGAAATATTATTATTTTGTAAAACGTTTATTTTGTACGTTATAATTTGTACCTTTGAACGGATTATAGAAAAGTGTTTTGATAAAATACGATTAAAATGTCAACGGTAGGTATTATTTTTGTAATAGAATACGATAAAAAATGTCAATTGTACTTTATAGACATGTAATAATATTTTTGATAAAACGTGTGCACTGATACCTATTGTATAATTTAAAAACTTCAGTACCTACCGTGCTATCGGTAAGTCGGTTTTCGCGTTCACTCGTTCGACTTATTAAAGTTCGTTATATTTATTTTATTAAAATGCGTTCTGAAAAAGAGAAATTTTGTATGAGTTTCAATAAACTAATAATTAATGAAATGAATATAGGTAGGTACTTCAAATTTTTTTTTTTTATGTATAAAATAATAACTTAACAGTATCACAATAGGTACTCAATAAATAATTTTTTTTCAGATTAAAATTATTTGGTTTTTTTTCCTAATTTATTCGCAGCACACTGGATAACGCATACATTGTACATATTTAAGGTGGTATATACATTATACTGTTCATGTGGATAAGGTGTACATTACCCGGGTAATGATGTGTACACTACCCATTTTCGTACTCTACCCGTAACATGTATATATGAAGCTCAATTTAAAAAAAAAAAATAGCTTAAATTAAGCCAAGTTAGTCAAACTAACTATAAGCTAGTCCAGTGGTTCCCAGAGTGTGCGCCACGATGTCTTTAAAGGGGCGCCGCGCCGCCGACCGTTAATGTAAAATATATTTATAAATCGTAATAATTATAAGAATTTATAAAATATATACTCATATAGTTATTATAATAATATAAATATTTACATATTATCCGCAGATTTTTTTTTTTGTAGTTTTCTTTGTTTTTATGTAAAAAAAATTTTAAAAAGTCATCAATTTTATCTACGGCGCCATGAGAAATCCTCAGTTTCAAAAGGGCGCCGCGAGTCTAAAAAGTTTGGGAACCGCTGAGCTAGTCGATTAGAAAAAAAAGAACTATTTTAAAATAAAACAATTATTAAATAAAGTACTTAAATAGTATTTTCTTCAATGATTGCAACAACGAATATCTATTCAACGTAGTATAGCTACTTTTTTACTACCTATAATAAAATTAAAATAATATTTGATAAAAAAAAAAAGTGTAAAAACTTGTAAAGATTTGTTTTCAACAGGATTCTGAATTATATTCATTGTTATTTGGATATAATTTGAGCGCTCCGACCCGACGTAGGCACCTTACGGAGAAATCGTTTTTTAAACCGCCGTCATAGGTAAGGGGACGACCGAGTCCCGTGCGTCCTGCCCCACTTTAACCCCTGCATAAAACATATACAGCGGTGTTCCAATCATTTTAATTCTGTGTTAACACACAGTGACTAATATGCAAACAATAATAATACCAATTAGTTAAGTTGGTATGAAATCATAATAACCGTTAGTAGTATAATCAGGCGTACTCGATTATTTGCCGAATAAAGCAGGGCTCGCATCAAAACGCCAAATACGACAAGATTATTGATAAAATAAAAATAAAAAAATAAACGAGAACATATTTATTCAAAAATTTATTATCCAACACTTTTGTTTTTGTGGAACTCTTAATGATTAAAATTTACACATAGAAACAATATGATATAATTTACGTACGTCACTTGTACGCGCGCAATGTAGCGACAAACGTTTTACACTTAATAAAAGTATTTATTTATTTATTTTTGCTTGTTTTTACGTAATAAAAACAATTTACAAATATGAAAAAAAAAAAATAATAAAAATAAACAACACGACAAAAAAAAAAATTACAAAAACATTAAACGCACCATTTTTAAAAAAAAAAAACATTATTAACAGTAACCAGTATACCTTGATGTTATATAAATAAATATATAAAGATTATGTACATCAATAACAGTTGTTTTCTTATTTATTTTGTTGCTTAAATTTAAACGTATAAAATTTAAATGCTCGTGTGTGTGTGTGTGTGATTCGTGTGTATTAAACATTAAAAAATAAATAATAATGTGATAGTTTATTTTTGTGAAAACGTACTTATTTTTAAATGAATAATTTATCGAAATAAAAATTCAATTAACGTAATGTCAGTGGTAACGTGACAAAATAATAATAATAATAATAATAAAAAGTGAAAGAAAAAAAAAAAATTAAATACAATAGTACTCTTTTATTTTTGTACAATATTGCTACATAATATTGTAGTCACAATTTTTTTTTTTATTGCACGGTTTTTCTTTTTTGTTTATCACCAATAAAAATATTGTCAAGAATTTCAAAATATATATTTAATACATAAAAAAGAAAACAAATTATATACTTTTTATTATACATCGAGACTATTTATATAAAACAATGTTGGTATTAGAAAGAATACCAAACTTTCAAAAGCATAATAGAGGTTAACGTTATAATTGACGACCTAGAAATGATAGGGATGAGCACAAGTTTTGGATGATGAAAAAATGGGGGAGGAGGAGGGGGGTTATTATATGAGCACGTTTAAGCGATAGGATAAATGAGATCAAAAATTTTATTATTATTATTATTATTTTTTTTTTTTAAAAAAGAAAATACATTTTACTGTCAAACGTGCGACTCGAGTGGTACATTCATTAGTTTGGACACAAAGTTTGGATCCGCCATGCTCCTAGGTCTAACCACCACGCCTCTTTCTTTCCTACCGTCGACCACACGAGCCCAACTCAGGTCCGGCGAACTGGTTCTTCGATCTCTGTACGTCTTCTCCAGTTCTTCCCTCTCCTTGTTGTCCAACCAAGTGATCTTGTCAAAGTCCTTGGTACCGCCCACCGTATGCCGCCTTTTGATGCTGCGATCAGTTGTAACACCGTTTTTACGTTTTTGGCGCGCTTCCTTGTCGCGCAGAGAACTACAGCGTCTCGACAAGCCTTGTTTTCGCTTGTTCATGTTGCACTCGGTCTTCTCCGTCTTGGTGAGGGAGTCGGATCGACGGTGTTTGGAAGCGTCACCGTTTTTTGTCAGCATCATTGCCTCGAATTTCGTATACTTGGATATGTATCTCTCGTGTTTGTTCAGCGACTCGCAACGACGTAGCTTTACGTGGTTTCCATACTCTGGACGGTTTTCTTTTTGTTTCAACGATTCAGAACGACGCAAACGCACGTTCGGATTGGCGTTGAAATCTTGAAGACATTCAAACCGATCGGATTTCAATGTCTCGGTTTTCGGAGGATCTTTCACCGATTCGCTGGCCGAATCTTTCATCGTTTCGATTTCCTAAAAAAAAACCGATTACAACGTAATACTTTCTATTACACCCCTAACTGACAAACAACATTGTCACTATCTACGGACTTACGTGTTTTTCGGTTATGTGCTGGCTGCGCCTTTCCAACGATCTATGTAAGCTCGGGTCCCTGTACGTCTGTACGTCCGCATGTTCGTCGTCCGATTTAGTCGCTTGTTGCTGTTTTTCTTCGACGTTCACGACAATCACAGCGTCACTGGGTACCGAGAGCGATTTCAGTTTTTTGTCAAAGGCGGAGGTCAGGCTCACCAATAAATCCCCTCCTGCAAAACCAAAATACGAAACTCACGTCGTGCGACAGCAAGTAGTGGAAGTCGACGGGGACAGAGTTCAACACGTCATATACAATGATAAATTACGCACATTCGTCGTCAAACCATTGTAAATCAAACTTCGAACAACAATGACACAAGATAGATTAAACACATTGATGCTTCTCAGTGTAGAACAAGAATTGGCAGTGAAAATTGATACAGATGCTGTGATTGATGATTTTAAAACCAAGGTTGAGCACAAACGCGGATGATATTGTGAAACTAATATTGTTTTATATATATTTAAATATATAAGTGTATATATATATAATAATATAATAGTATGTTTATGTATATATATAAAATGTATATGTATATTTAAAGTTGTTGTGTATTATAAAATATAGGTATCCTGGCTATTTGTAGTTTTTTAAAATAATTTTATGTTGTTATTTGTACTATTAAATATAATATTTATTATGGAGGGGAGGAAATCTCCAGAAATATTTGCACCCCCTGAACATCAAAGCTGGCTCCGCCTATCAATTACAATGTTAGAGAGTAGTCTACAACATTATGGTAACACACGGTTAAAAAACAGTTACGAGTTATTATCTAACTATATCATACAAAACACTGACGACAATTATTCGTCATTCGTTACCACAATACGAGATGTTAAAAAAAAAAAAAAAATACAAAGTAAACGTTATATAAACCATTAAATGAGCACGAAAACAAACAAGAAATTTATTTTTTATCCAGACAATTTTTATCGAAATATTAGAAAATAAACCATCGAATTAATGTCGAACCCCAATAAAAAAGGATATAGTTGATTTGTTAGTGCTTGTAGGGTTGGTAAATGTTAATAGAGTTTTTTCTTCTTCGACAACCACTTGGCATTAAAAACGGTGTCTTTTAGTTACATATATATGAAAAAAAAAAAAATCGGATATTTGTTTGAAATTTTTAGTCGCTCAAAATAACAGTAATACGCAATATGGCATAGTTTTAAATTTTTATTAGTATATTCCAGAAGAGTAAAGTACGAAAAAATTAATAAAAAAAAAAAATCGAAAAATATTTTCGATTTGAAAAATTGTGAAATCTAGCGATTTTCGAAATAAACACTGTAAACGGAAGCAGAAAAAATTAGTAGGAAAATAAAAATTTGCACAGCAAAACCATGTTAATTTCAATCAAAAGACATTTGCGCTAAATGTCTATATATATATATATATAGTAAGAACCTTTCGGGTTGGTAGTAGTAGTAATGCGGATACTGGTTAAGGGACGTGCCGAAAACCCATCCTTGCCGTTTGTTACTCATGTGCTGGTGTATGTTACCATTCGCTGTAAATTTCGCCAATGAATAGAATCTTTCAAACGATAATGCTCGACGCGATTAGAAAATTACTTAAAGATTACGCAATAGTAATTTACACTTCTTTTTTCCTTTCCTTTAAAGAACGAATTATATCCGACGTAAAACACCGGGGGAGTTTTCAACATTACTATTGCGACTTCTTCTATAACAAAGACGTGATATTAAATCGAATTTTACCTTCGTCTGATGCGTGACTAATCGGACGTTCTTTGGAAATTTTCGAACTATCGCTGAGCGAATCCACTGACCATTCGTCTGTACTCTCCACACTAGTTTTCAAACGTTTCTGATTGTTCTTCACGTCTGGATCGTTTGTTTGTTTGAACGTTCCATTCGTTGTTCCCTTTGATACTTTGACCATTACTTATTGAAAGAATAAAAAAAAACACACACACACACACACACACTGTTAACTACTAAACAAAAGATGGATAAACGAATTAATGAAAAACAAATTACTCGGAGAAAAATCTTTGGCTAGCATTAGCGCTTCGTTAGGTTGAGTCACGGGCTCGTCGAGTCCGAAATACTCCCTTCTCCTCTGGCCTCGGTTGATTTCTCTCTGAAGCATTGCTTTAGTTTCTTGTTCGAACTGCCGTATCCTTTCTTGAGTCGTTTCGGCTAAATTGACGTAAGATTTGATGGGAGCACCGTTGTTGGTACTTTGGGGCGGTGAATCCAAACTGTGATCGTTGGACGTCAAACGTTCAATACTGTCTTCCGATTCGTTGAGACTGGTAGTGGATACGGTCTCTGAACTCGCTTTCGAGCTGTTTATTAACTTATCTCTGCCGGACACGTCCTGGAACGAGAAAAAGAGAAACATAACGACAACGATTCGGTTTTGTCACTGACCCCCGTTATTATATTGTAAAACGCGGGTTTTCAACGGCATATCGTACTTGTTTGACGCTGGCCGCAATCGCAGGAGGTGGTACGCTAGTCTGAGGAACTATATTATTATTATTGTTGTTGTTGTTGTTGGTCGCGTTGGAACGGTTCTTTCGCGACGCGTTCGAGCTTTTGCCGGTGGCTCGGTGCATTTTGCGGTTGGCCGCGGCAACGATATTGGTCACAAGGTCTTTGGCCAGGAACGGCGTGTACTGATTGCCGGACACTTTGTTGATGTTGTCCAAAAGGTTTTGATTCGGAGCGGACTGTTCGATTTCCGGTACCTGTCCACAGTTCTCGGGTATAGACGCCGTCAGGTCTGCCACATCGCCGTTGCCGAAACACCAATCAGCCTGAGGGAAACGACACGGCACGCACACAAGAGGTCGAATTAATTTTCGTAAAAGAAAACAATTTCTTCTATTACTAGATAATAACAGTCGCGCGCACCTGTAGTATTAGCGATTCCACGATACGGCACTGATGACTCATGTCCGTGACCATGGTCACCATGTTGTCGTCGGCAGAATGAACTAACGTCGGCCCGAACACGATGGCCAGGTTACGCGCTTCCATTTTGTTCACGCCGCTGTGCTGAACGATTTTCTTGAGGTGCATGAGCAAGTACTTTAACGTCTCGAAATGGTGATCCGGACACTTGTGAACCTGCGCGGGAGGGGACGGAGAAGAAAACGAGTGAATAATAATAATAATAATAATAATAATAACTACAACAATAATTCGCTAACGCACCAGTTCACGCAGTTTGACCATGCGCTGGACGGGATCGTCGATTTTGTCGGCCTCGATGAAATGCGGATACATCTCGGTGGTGAGCAGCGCGTCCGGCAGTCGTCTGAAGAACGATTTCAAAAGGCTCGATATGACGTTCACGTCCGTCCACCGGGGATCGCGTTGCAACAGTTTGAACGCCGCGTCCGGCGTTTCCATGCCGCCGTTGTTCACCGCTTCCGTCAGCGAAGTGATGGCCGCCGTGTTACCCGGTACCCTGCCAGTGCAAAGCGCGTAATGTTAATACAACGACTTCGGTTAAGAAGACAGCACGAGACCGCGATGGGACGGAGGGAGAAAAACTTCCCCCCCCCCCATACACACTTTACACACACACCTGTATATACCAATGATGTCCAATCCCTTGTCTTCGACGATGGACGTGCACACTTCGACTATTAGGGGCACGCACTCGGACCGCGTGGACTGATGGTGGTGGTGGTGGTGGTGAGGTGCAGCAGCAGATGAGGAGAAAACAGAAATAACAATAATATAATAATCGGGTACACAGAAACAATAAATCCACCTTTCTTCTTACCGGCGGACAGAGTTCCAGAGGGATGCCGATTGTCGCGCCGGGCGGCGGCGGCGGCAACGCGGGCATGACCGGCGACACCGGTGAGCCCGATCCCTGTTGGATTTTCTTCAGCTGCTTGGCCATCCGGTTCTTCCACGTGTTGGTCGATTTGGGCGACTGGGGCTGCTGCTGGTGATGGTTGTGGTGGTGCTGCTGCTGCTGCTGTTGCTGTTGCGCTTGGCACGACGGGCTCCGGTCCGGTTTACGGGTCTTGGTGGTCGGCGAATCGCCGGTGGGCGAACGGTTTCGGAACGTGGCCAGCTTGCGCATGGCGCCTTTGGCGTTGCCCGGCGACACGCTCAAACACTGCGCAGGGGGACAGGACGAAAACGATTATTTACAAAAAAAAGTATCGCGACCAGGGGCGGGGACAAAAAAATTTTTCCTCATTCGGTTTACCGCGCTATGATATGGGGAAAAAACGACACGTTTTATACAGAAACGTTGTATATACGAGAATATTATATTCTTGTTCGAAACACAGTTCAGCGCAATTTATTGCGAAAAAACAAAACGGTTATTTGATTTTTTTTTTACAGTTTTATAATGATTTGTACCCACTTTAATAAAAACGCGTCGATATGACACGTCACGAGAATATTCCGTTCGTTAAGTCATCAGGACGTCGATGACTTTTTTTTTTACAAGTCTTTTTTCCTAGCTTCAACAACACACGTACCTAAATAACTAATCTTTATTTTACCGAATTATTTTGATTTTATTATTTCGTAGAGCATTTTTTTTTTTTAGGTCACTTTTAAAACAAGTTTTCAATAATCGACCGAAAAATCGCGAGTTTACTATTATTATTACTTTACGTAAGATTTTTTTTTCCGCCGCTTATAATATTTAAAATTTGTGCATAAATTTTAGTTTAAAAAAAAACCCCGTAAAAAGTCGAGAAAACCCGCAAATAAAAAACATAAAATACGCAACAGTACAATATTAATTGTATTTAATAAAATAGTAAATAAACGAATAACTTTTTAAATTTAATTTAATTGATTTTTTTTCTTTGTGTTTTTAGAATGTAAATTGAATTTCTATAATATTTTTGTAGGTTTTAAGGGTATTTTTTTTTTTTTTTGCTCGTTTTGTAGGACATCCCACATCCGGGCCCCAGCTAGTCACTATCCACATATAGACCGCGGCGTGCAGGAGGGGCATCTTCAGGTCAGTTTTATGGGGGGGGGGGCGATTTTCTAGATGAAAGAATACGTCAAAATTTGAAACTTGTTACAATTCTAACAAAACTGCTTATTTGTGGTATTACGTATATTATGATTACAAGTAATTAGTAAGCTCATGGGGGAGGCGATCGCCCCCATCGCCCCTCCCTCAAGGACGCGCCTGGCGTGCAGGAGGGACGCGTATATAAACACTCACCTCTTCCGCGGACAACGACGACGACGACGGCTGCACGTCCAGAGCCTGTTCCTGCAAAGCCTTAAGCCAACGCACCATGGAGGACGCGTCGTCGGTCTGCAACAGCAATTCGGTGCAACCCGCGTCGGCGGACACGCCGGACGACGAGCAGCAAAGTCTCATCACGTGTTTCCTTTTGGTGTAGTCGTGGGCCACGTCCGTGGTGGACGTCTTCAGGTTGATGCGATCGCAGCAAGACACTACGTTCACGTCGTCCGTTCTGTCCTGCGACGCGGCGCCGGGCGTCTGAAAACAGAAAACGGTCGTTGAAATGCGTGTAAAAAAAAAAAAAAACCGAAGCCTAACCTAACCTAACCGCGTCCAACGGTTATGGGAAGGGAAGTGGAAATGAACGATTGGAATTTCGAGTAATAACAAAAAAAAAAAAAAAATTATATAAACGGCGCAGCGACGTTACGGACCACCACAACGAATTGTTGTATAATACAGTACGCACCCAAGAACCGGTAGAAGCCCATCGTTTAAGTCTCGGCCGTTTGGACGCGCGAAACCACGTCGGCACGCAGGAATATCTCAGACGTCGGTCCGGCGAACAAAACCCCGTCCTGTTCATAGTCACCCCGCCCAATCCCTCACTTTGTATTTCGAAAATAAAAATCCTTAAGCGAGAGCGCGGGGACGAGGCACGACGTCCGGACGTGTACTGAGTCGCTGCTGCTGCTGCTGGTTAGGTTAGGTTATCCGCGGCTGTGTCCTGCATCAGACACACTCTCGCAGCAGACGACACGACCGAATGAAATTTCTCTCCTTCCCCCTCTCCTCCTGAACACGGGGCAGGACGTTTCCATATTTATCGCGAACGCGTGCCCCTATTGTTATGGACAGTCGAGCACAACGCACTATAAAAACGATAATATTATTCTGGACGGCACGCGCGCGCGCCGCCAGAACGAAACAAACGGAAAAAACCGCAGATGGTTACTGCGTAGGGGTACCTATACCGTAGATGAAGGCAATTAAACGGTTAAAAAAACGCTCAATTAAAAAAACAGAAGAAAGTATACCGTAATGACTTGGAAATCGTTTTCACGCAGTCAAGTACACCATCAAAATAAAAAAAGCTCATCTAATTCGCGTTACGTTAAACAGTTATTATCCTAATTTTATTGTGTAATATTTTTGTTTGTAACGAGAATCTAATAAAAAAAAAAAAAAAAATCGCCTTTAGACGTGCAGCGTAAAATCATCAACTGCGCGCATATAGGTACTCGTCGTGGCCCATCAACTCGCAAATATATCACTCGACAGAGTGATTATTGTAAGCATTTAAAAAAAAACTATTGCGATCGACAATTCAAACACAGTAAACCATTACAGAGTGTAGACGGAAAATAATATCGACACACGGTGTCTTTTTTATGGTACAAAACAACAACAACCCGTTTAAAACAATAAATACTCACGTCGACCGAAATGTTGGGCACCGACTCTCGTTTTTCTTTGTACACGCACAGCGTCTGTCCGCGTACCACCGCCCATACCGGTTTCCACGATCTATCGCACGCTTTCTGCAAACACACGTTATGATATTACACGAGGCATAAGTACCTATATAGTTATAAGGCGTAAGGTACAGTTCATCTAGGCGTAAACAGAAATTGTTTAGGACGTTGAAATTGCGAGCAACTCGTAAACCCGAGCAAACGGTCGAGTTAAATGGATGCTACACATCCCTGCAAATAAAAGACTTACAACTGGTTTACGCGAACATAAAACACCGGGGCTACAATCAAAATAAAATGATCGAATTTTGTACCACACACGGAAGAGAACCTCCTAATCTATGTAGTAGCGTTTTTTTTTTTTATAAAGTCATTTTAAATTAAGTAATTTACTGTTGAACTTTTATGACTTGTGTATTTTTTTTTTACATATATAATACAAAATTGAAACGAGTTATGAAAAAAATAAAAACGCTACGACACAGATTAAGTTCTCTTCTATGTAGTTCCAAAATCTGGTGTTTTTATTTTGATTGTAAGCCCCGGTGTTTTGTGTTCGCGCAAATTAGTTTTTACACAGAGTTACGGTGAAAATTGTATGTATTTTACTTTCAGTAAAGCATTCTCTTAACGCGTTACAATACATTTGGCAAATTTAATAATTTAATAATCTCGCACTTGAAAATTATTTTTCAACATTACTTCATTTTTTTTTTTTTTTACAGCTAATTATAGAATTGTATAAACCGTTACACGAAGCAAAACTCACAAAAATTTCGATAAATGTTTCTATTTGTAAAATTAAAATTCCGAAAACACTAAGGTTAGAAAAGAAAAAAAAAATTGCAAATGTTCCTTTTATATAATATATATATACGCTATTATTTGTTCGTCATTCCAGTTTTCGCGTCAGACCAAAATAAAATATACACTGACCTTGCCGTCGATCTGTATCACTTTGCACAGCAACGATCCTTCCTTGACGACGCGACTGTTGCCCAAGTCCTGGAACGGAGGTCCGTTTTTCTTCGTTCCCAGTATGCTGTAATGGCGGGAAGATAAAAATAAAAATAAATATCGTATTTTAAAACATCACACTTCATATTACAAGACGATATCTTATGAATAACAACAACATTACGCGCATTATGCGGCGCAGTTTTTGTTAAAAAAAAAAAAACATGATAATTATATAATATAAAGCGTATAAAAATCGTTTTATTACAACAACAACAACAACAGCAGCAGCAACAAACCGCACGCACTAATATATACACAATATATTATAATATTGTTATACGTCTCGAAATCGACACGATTATTAATTATACTCGTATATGGTCGCGAGAGCGGATTGGCGAAATCGGGAAGCCGCAGCAGGACGATTTCCCGTATTAAATTTGCTATTAAAATATATAAATCGCCGCGCGTTTATTGAAATGACGTCCGAATATATATATTATATGAAAAATAATTATTCCCTACGCGTTTATTAAATATTAAAAAATAAAAACGACCGGCGTCAGTATTGAGAAGCGAACCATGTTTTTAAGAAGAAAGTCGTTTCTGAATTTTAGTTGGGTGGGTCCCATATAAGACCGTGTAAAAAAAAAAAAAAACCGAGTCTTGAATTGTTGAGAAAAACAATACTGCGGCCAAACAGATTTCCCGATTTCGCTTTTTTTCTAGTTATTCTCGATTGACAAAAAATTCTTGTTTCGGTCCCCTTAAAGCAGTATTATCTGTGGAACGTCGTTTTTACTACACGAAAAACAAAACATCGTTGTAAAACTAAAATCTGTGTAGGGCGTATACCACACCCCCTCCCCCCCAAAAAAAGATTAGGCGTGTTATTCGAACACTGTTATTAATATGCATTATTATATATATATATATATATATATATATATAAACAGCATTAGACGTATTACATAACTTATATAATACGTTTATTATTTAATTTCTGTACTTATAATTTTTATACCAGAATAACGCGCCGTCGTCGTTTTCTTTTTCCCGATTTAATTACGATTTTTTTTTTTTTTTAAATAAAAAACACGGTTTACAGGCGCACGCAACTCCCACCGCGTACACGCGTTGAACGCGATATAAAAAATATATTATAATATATAAAAATACGTTATTATTCATGAACTAGTAAAAAACAGATGCGTATCGCTGATAATCATATAAAACGTATAATAACGAAAATAATTTATAATGCGGGCGGGAGAGAACGCCGCCGCCGCCGCCATCACAGTCGCGTGCCTAAAAAAAAACCGTCTAAAATCAATGACCGAATAGAAAAGGATGGAGGGCGGATGAAATTTGGAGAAAAAAATTACCTAAAGAGAACACCCGCGTATATATATATTATAGTCTTATCGTCTATCTAACGGACCACCATAAGGAAAAATATTTAAATACAATTAATAATTTATAAAATACGTAAAACCGCTACCGAGCCCGTACGCGTTATTATTATTAATGTCGAATTTGAAAAGAAACGATTGGTTTTGTCGAGTGGATCGCGCCTTTTTTTTTTTTGTACAATATCTGTTCGTCTAACGGTATTTTACAAAAGGCCTATATATATTTATAATATACACTAGAAAATACTCGCAGCAGAAGCTTTGAATTTGGTAATAATCGCGTTATTTAAACTCTAAAATTCAACCCGAAACTCCGCATTTTCTAATTAAATTCCACGTAATATGGCCAGTATATTAATTATTTTGTAGTAGATATAAACGGAGACGACGATTGCAGTGACGTCTAATACACTTTTTCATAACACTTTTCTTTCGTTCAAACAGACGAATCCTCGAGACACGCGCAGTTACACATACACACAGACGTCCGTAATACAACATGAAAAGTCATTTATTTTGGGATGTGCACTTTAAAAAGCAAAACTTAAAACGTTTCATATTGTAGAAAAAAAAATGTTTTCGTACACGTATGGTAACTTTTTATAATACGCTGTGTTTCAAGTCTTAAAAGAAATCGGTAAGGAAAGAACCGTCATAAAATGGTAAAAAAAAAAAATTTACCGGACCTATTTAGTAATTATTATACTGATTCGGCGGGGGTAACGTTAATAATTGTCAAGGTCGTTGGTGATATATAACGACGCTTTTTGTTCGGCTGTCTTTTTAAAAAATCGATCTGACTAAATATATTATAGTTTTTATTTCGTAAAACTATATAATTATTATATAATGTATAATTATTTAATACGCACCAAGGACTCGTCGGAGAGGCAGTGTATTGGTATAAATAAATTATGTACGCGCGCGTTTTAAAAACGCTCGGTTTTCTTTTAGTTTTTCACTAAAGAAGACGCGTCGCGCACAAAATATCATATAAAAAAAAGCGATTTAGTTAACAAGTCCAATACACCTCATAACACTTGTACGAGTAACACTCAGAAACACGATACGCAAATAGTGTCAAGAGAAGTTTTACAAACGTTTGACGACGGAAGTAGAGTTTTTTTCTCCAAAAACACCGTAAAAAAATGTTTATTCCATTTTTTTTAGTACACGTATACGAGATTACGATGGCTGTTGTTGATTTCAATAATTATATTTAAATATCGATTTTTTTTTTTGTGTATAAGGCGAGTGTCTTTCCCATACCGTTTTCAAATCCGTGTTTCTAAGTACATAGTGTGCAGCAGCAGCAGCAGCAGCAGATTATTATTGGAACACGAGTGGAACAACAATAATTTATATTATATGTTTGCCATTGCAGGAATAACTACGATGCGCCGCCGCCACTCCTGCGAACTCGCGGGTTATCATCGTCAGATGACGATTAATAATTAACGAAATCCGAAAAAAAAATAAAATTTTTTTAATAGCTCGTCGACTTACGAAAAACCGCAGTAAAAAATTTCCGACGCGGCCGACACGCTGCTGGCGGGACGGCAGTAATCACGAGGACGCGAGCAAAAATAAGTTAAAAAACACATTTCTCAGATGAAAAATTAAATAATAATAAAAAAAAAAACCAGTGTAAAAAAAGACGGTACAATAACGATCGCGCGCGACATTATTACGTTACGAATCGTTAAATTTTCGAAACGAAACGAGAATAAATTATGCGAACAGCGAATCCGTTCGGACAAAATCGATCGTGTCCCAACAAGTCCGTTTAATTATTACACATTTACATAATAATATTATGCTTCCTCCCCCCACCATAAACGTTCCGATTATATACATTTTACGCGAATTTTTATTATTACATTTAAACTATATACGCGGTGTTTCGTAATAATTTAATATTCGATAGTATAATTCCGTAAAAAAAAATTTTATAAAAACGTACGTAAAGGATTATTCATTAATATCGCGTCGAAAAAGGCGGCCGCAGCAGCAGCAGCAGGTCGCGACAATCTACGACATATCATATTATTGTTTTTATACAGTAACCGTACACTGCTGGCTAGTACGTACAAGTCGAGACGACGATTGTCATACCGAGAGATAACATTCATCATCGCATATTATTTTAAGAATATTTATTTCGCTATTATGCACCACCCCTAACAGCGTTCGTCTGTCTTACCTATACGCGGCGGTCAAATATAGCGAAATCACACTGCGGGAACGTTCCAGTACTTGTAACGTCCAAATTATTTTCGGAGTCGACAAAAGAGGAGGAGAATATTATCCGCGATATATTTCGTTTTTAAGGGGATTGGAAGCGTCCATTTATTAAGGGGTCGTGTATAGGCAATTTAATGTTTTGGGCGCGTTACGCAGTGTGCTTGTGTGAAACGTAAATGATTGTTAGTGTGAGTACGCACTGTCGCCTCGCGTGGCTATATGGGATATTCTCGCACGCGCACGCACATGTCAGCATTCACGACTACTGTTTGAGATTCAATATGAAATCGTACTTCCAACGTACCGATCGATCTATTGGTGCGATAAGAAATTTGAAAACAGATTTGAATTCCTCGTGAATTTTACTACAAAACGACTTTCCCACTTTTTTATTTCTTTTTTTTAAGACCTTCAAAAATGAATTATTAACAATTTTTTTTTTTTTAATTTGTTCGTTTAATTTTTTTAAGGGTTTATGAAAAAAAAAATGGAAAAAGTGGGAAAGTCGTTTTGTAGTCAAATTCACGAGGAATTCAAATCTGTTTTCAAATTTCTTATCGCACCAATAGATCGATCGGTACGTTGGAAGTACGAAACGTCTATTTTGCTATGTTTCATGTGTGTAAGACAAAGAGAGAAAACATCCGCTTCCAATCCCCTTAAGTAGTTGAAAAAAAAAAATTAATCTGCGAAAATTCGTTGAATTCTCCGTTCAGTTATACGTATATACAATATACTTAATAAAATGGGCAATCAAAAAAAAAAGATAATATCGCGGAAGGAGACGAGAAAAATGCGGGTGTGGCGTACTCTTACGAGGCGCGGGTTACGACTGTAAGTACAATGGTGCTCAACTATTTTTTTTCGCGCTTAAACGGATTCTGCTTGTTCTAAAGAATTTTCCTCTTGAAAAGGGAACACTGACGTTATTCCCCCCGTCGATTATTATAAAAATACCATCTGAACTGCGCGACAATTGTGTCGACTGTATAGCGTATATACTGCCGAAATAAAAAAAAAAAAAGTTTCTCCGAAAATTCTCAGCCACCCTCGAAAAGTATACATTTTTTGTTATATGTAAATTTTACGTTTTTCGTTCGATTTTCGTCGATATATATACAATATGATTTTTCGCGGTCGACGAGAATAATAATCGACTACCGAAAGGACAAAAATAAAACGTATAAAAGAGGTAATTTTTTGGTATTAAGGACTGACGACAATTTTATAAAAAATAGAACCTATACGTTACTTTAACTATATTAAAAAAAAAAAAAATCAAGACAATTTAAAATCACATTTTTTTTATCACTTAAAACGTTATTCAAGTAAGCGACATTCACACAACATGGATCGCTATATCCGTTTTGTGTTTCTGGAGAAATTTTAACGCGACAATTAATTTTTTTTTTTTTTTAATTACTAAAAAACGGAATTTGTGATCTAATTTAAAGATCTCGAGAGAAAAAACGTGTGTATTCTAAACAGACAAATTATATTAAAAAATAAAATGAAAGTATACATATATATGGCCGCGGAATGGGCTATACAACTTTTTCCCCCTTTTTTTTTCTTAACTCGAATCACGCACAAAATATATAATATACTGCTGCACATATTATAATAAACGCGCGCGTACATTATGCCAAAAATATACGCCAAAAATATAACACGACCGGTATAGATGACAATGATTTTTACACGCGCGCGTATTCGCGGCGATTCGCTTTGCGCGCCCTCGTTATTTACGCGTGGCGCAGGGGGCCTTGCGACGACAATGGAAAACTGAAAACGAAATCAATCAATAATAATAATAATAATAATAATAATAATAATAATAATAATAATAATAATATCGCCGCGTACTCGACATTTCGTGTTTATCACACGAAAATAATTGAATACCTTCGCGGTAAATAATCATAATAATAATAATAAAAAAAAATCAAAAAAAAAAAAAAAATCGAAATGATACAAACGAATTGACGCGCGGAGACCTCAAAACCGCCGTTACTACGACAAATACATAAAAATACAACAACAGACCGACTATCATCGGCGAGGACAAAGTTTTTTTTTATTTTATTTTTTTTATCGTATTATATCGACGGTTTTTATAATGGAAATTTGACGTTACTATATATTATATTTACACTGTAGCGTGAGAATATCAGAGAAAATGTTTGTAAAAATTATATAATAATTATATATGTATATAATATTAAGGCACGGATTTCGAGACACTTGCGTGTATTTTTTTTCTAGAAAGATTCATACGACGCTTTCTCACAAAATATATGTAAAAGTGTTTTGAGAATACACACACACACACGCTTCCACTATTATCCACAACGCCATTTCCTTGGATTTTTTTCGAGATTTTTCACCCATTTCTCCAGTAAAATTAACGAAATACAAATCGAAACGATTAATTCAGATTTGAATAGGCTTATTTTTAAATTTCCGTTTCAGATCGAATTAGGTACTCCGCGAGTCACGCTCATTTTTATTATTTTTTCAAATAAAATTTGAAACTAAACAATTATATACAAACACGTAGATTTTGTTTATTTTTCAAAAAATAAAGAATTTAATATTATATCAAGTGAATTCATTTCTTTCGCGGCATTTTTTTTAGAGTGTTTAGATGATAAACGCATTTTTTTCGCGACATTTTTAGGACATTAAAATCCGAGCACTAAATTTATAATATATATAAACATGTATGCATATTACTACTGCAAGCACACAAACACACGTTCTAAAAATATATTACAACAATTTATATATATATATATTATAATATACGAGTTTATGTACTAATGAAAAAATAATCATCGGATGGTCATCGGCTGTACGGATAGTTGCTGGCGACACCATACACCGAAATACTACTTCTATATATCTATGTATATATACAGGGACGCGGGGGAGGTATGTATTATACTATATATCTGTATATAAATATAGTCAAATTAGCATTTTTATCATACATACATATTACGTTTATAGGAAAAACGGGGTGGGGGATAATTATATCGTGTATAATTTTAAAAAAATTTAAAACCGTACTTGACAATTATTATATTTCGATTGTAAACCATACACGCATTTTATAGCATTTGCAGATGATCAAACACGTAAAAACAGAGTTAATTAAAAATTTTAATTTTTATAAATGTAAAAGAACTGAACACCACGAGATTCGCGGTTGAAGAATATAGTAGAGGGGGCTGAATTGGTTGTTTAAGAAGATCTACGGACGAATAGCAATATTACAAAAAAATTATTATTCGTATTCACGCATTACGGACATTAAAAGTTTACTTTCTCATACAAAAATAAAGGGCGGCGGGGGGGGGAGTCAAAACGAATATTATTATCGCAGCATTTCGGTAAAAAAAACATCCATCGAAAACGGCTAAAATAATTGACTTCGGCGATTTCCCACAAAAAAGCACAGTGCCATCATAGTCGAAAAATTTATTTCGAAGGAGGTCACTGCATAAATTTCTCATCGTCATTTTCAGAATAGTTACAACAATTATAGTCGCGGACACTACGCTATACTTTTGCCCAAAACGATATATGACGTACAAAACGTTTTTATATGATAAAAAAAAATGTGTTAATAACACCCATCTTTGCGTCAATACACGAAATAGTAACGGATATTTTATTGTACTGAACATAAAATAATTATTATCGGGGCACGTAAACTTTAAAATCTTCATATTATATAGATAAATCCACGAGAAAATACGAGTGTTATGCAGTGTATGTCTTTAAAAAAAAAAACGTCGCGGTTTAGTGGAAGAAATAATAAACGATTATAGACGTACGCTGCACACTCAATATATTATTATTGATTATTATTTTTTTTTTTGACGAGTAAAAATATTTTGTATTTTAATATTTCAATAATTATAAACGATCTATTCGACTACAAAAAAAAAATATTAGTTTTTTTTCCCGTATCTATCGCTAATTGGGCGTTTTAATCCAACCATTTACAACGCGATACTTGACAAAAAAAAAAACAAATTATTTCTATTCAATGTTTTCAACGTCTCATAAAATGTGACACAATATGTAATAAAAAATTTTATGGTCCATATACATACATGTATAGAAAATAATTTTTTTTTCTTTAGAGGGAATTGGCACGGTGTAAATTAACTTATTTGTCCGAGAATTTTTTTAAGGAAAATGCAAAAAAAAAAAAAATGCCAAATTTGACTTAAATTATACATACACGTATGTATCGATATACAGATATATTTATATTATATACACATATAAATACAGAGTGTTTCGGCGGGAGAAACGCAAATATATATATAGTCGGTATGAATGTTTATTATACGCTAATATATTACATAGTAGTCACACAGAAAAAAAAAAAGGAAAAACTATTAAAGAATGCGTATATTATATAAGAAAAAAAAAATCATTTTTAGACGAACCCGCGGTCACAACTTGCGGCGGCGTCTTCGAAAAGTCGCCGTAACCTTTGTATGTCGCCCGGGAATAACGGCGCGCGCCATTTTTTTTGCACTCTGCACACATTATTTTTTAACCACGTTACACGTCATATAAAAATAATATGTGTGTGTGTGTGTGTGTGTGAAATAATAGAGAAAAATTATAAAAAAAAAATATATATTGAAAAGAAAAAGAAGGAATATTTAAAAACGTGTTCCTCCGACTTACTTCGGTTGCGCGACGGGGACGACGACGGGCTCGGACGATTCGGCCGCTGTCTGCAGGTCGTCCACGCTCATCCGATCACCCCAGGCCGTCGCTCGCAAGTACGATATCCGCCTGGTGGTCCGTTCTTCTTCTGCGCGTACACGCGACAAAATAACAACATTTATTATTAAATACAATTCCGTAACACAGTTAATGATAAATACATTTTTAATTATAATAATACACATAAAACGCAGCATCAGACGAGGACAGACGGGACGTGTCCCTGAATTTAAAAAAAAACACGATATTATATATTGACACGTATATAGCCGGGCTCGGATCAGAAACGAAAAATCTTTTTTTTTTTTAAATTCCACACAAATATCTGAACCGAGTGTGATACGCGTGTATTTCGAAGAGCCGTATAATATACGTATTATATAATATAGCAGAACGCTAAATCGTTCTAAAAAATTAACCCGTGTAATTCGTGTCGAAATAAATACACGTGCGCCTATAGGGGGGAATTGAATTTCGCACCACTAAGAACAGTTCGGTTTCGAAAAATTCCGCGTTAAAACACGGTATTCGTGTTTTTATTATATACTTCGGTAATTTTTTTACACAATTTTATATTGTAATAAAATTCGAAACCAACTCATTTTGGCAAAAAAAAAACGAAATTTAAATCAAATCCGAAGGCGCGCACGCATACAAAAAAAAATTGTTTCGGTATAGAGCAGTGTTTCCCAAAATGGAGGGGGGGTGTGTGAACACATTGTTCGGGAGGCTCAAGCGGTCATCACGAAGTAAAATTTGTATTTATTAAATAATTATAGAGTGTTTAACCGTTTGACGGATAAACACCCGTAATCTATAAAGTATATACGAAGAAAAAAAAAAGGGATCGATTTTTTTCTCTATTTATAAGAAGGGGGCGTGAGATTTTTCGAAAATCTACAAAGGGGGCGTAGAATAGAAGAGGTTGGAAACCGCCGGTATAGAGTGTATTAGTAAAAAAAAAAAATGTTTCGACGATAAAACAACATTATAACAGATATTGCACACTGATACGAGGTCTGGTAGTACAAGGAGAAGAAAACCGTGTACGCGTTTTGAACGGTTCGAACTAAAAACATAATAGTTACTTATTTTTTATTCATACCATATAATTAATGTTAAAAATATTTTGTTAAACGCGCTGTGTTATATTAAATTATTCGACGTTAATAAGAAGCCGATTTCGTAATAATATTAAAAATTATTGTACATGCGAGCGCGCGGCGTTCCCCTCACCGTTATCGAAATTCGAGTTAGTAGCTGCGTTGTTGTTCGTCGGTCTCAACGTGATCGTCGTCTCGCACGGTTTTTGCGACGACGGCTCGACGACTGCTTCCGTACCGCCGTCGTCCGCGGACACTGCGGGCCAACACAAAATTTATATGTAAAAAAAAAAAAAAATTCTGTTTTCGACAATAATGTTTTCGTGTATTTCACACCACACCACAGAGTTCCGCGGGAGAGAGAAGTAAAAAAAAAATATATACAATTACCGAGTATAATATATTATACCGAATGTGGGAGAGGGGGAAAAAAATTTGTGTAAAAAAAAAAAAAAAAATTATTAAGGCGTGTTATTATTTTATATACATATAATTACGACTTAATAATTATATTATACGAGGATTTCGAGTACTGTAATATTATGAACGCGTGTTATAATAATATTATAATTATGTTATAGCGAGGTATATACTTACGCGTGCGAAACGCGACTGGCGCGACGCGCGAGCATGCAAATATATAAAGCGAGCAAAAGCTGTTGACGACGAGCTATATATCTATTACAATATAATATTTATATTACCGCAGCACACATTCCTCGTATATATATATATATATATATATATATATATAACGAGACATAATGAGATTATAACACCCGAGTATACTATAATACTATATATATATATATATATATGATCGATTCGTATAAAGTTTCATCATTTATAATAATAAAGTACATGTAATATAAATAGCGCGTGTATAAAGAAAATTGTAAGCGCCACGACGGGAACAAAGAAAAAAAAATTTTTTTTTTTATATATCGATAAATATATATACTTCTCGGTCAATTCGATGGCGGCGGTTCCGGCGGAAGTATTATTCTATATTATCTACTGTCGTTAAATAGACGAGTTAAAAAAAAAAAGTGTATAAAATTCAAGGGAGACACAGAAAAAATTCGAAAAACAATTAAAGAAAACGAGAAATTTCGACGAATTCGCCGTGTTGTATTATTATTATACGAGAGTGAAAATGAACCGTTCAAGAGAAAAGAAATCGTTCGCGATAAATTCGTAAAAAAAAGAAAAATCTTCCGAAAAGGATATATATTATACAACACGAATTGCACCATATAATATAAAATATAGGCGAAACGTATTTTCTATATTATTATACGGTTCCCATATATCTGTAGTGATTCGAGGATTCGGAATCTTCCTGTAGAAAATCGCTTTAAATTGTTTTTATAGGAAAATCGATTATTTTTTTTTTCGTCTTCGAACACTCGACGGGTTTCACGAAAATCCTTTAAATTGGTATACCAGATTAGTTAAATAAATGTTAAGTGCAACTGTCCAGAACGTGTTACGTACGAAAAAACCGCAGTTTGATATTTTCTCTATATTATCGTTACAGTACTACCTAATTCAGTGGTGGCCAAACGTTTTTTACCGCGGGCCATAATAAAAAAAAAAAATTGTTTTGCCGGGCCTGAAATTTGATAAACAATGACGTAAATGACGATAAACCATAAGAAACTAGGAACTATTTATTTTTATTTTAATACATTATTTTAAATATGAAGAATGTATACTGTATTTTTTTAATTTTTCAATTTTTTTTTTTTTTTTAACGTAAATGTAAAATATTATATACACGCAAATATAAGTGCTGTAATGTAGAATACTTTTGCGTGCCAGATAATAAATGACGGCGGACCGGAGTTGGCCCGCGGGCCGTAGTTTGGCCACCACTGAGCTAATCGAAATACGGTGTCGGGTTTTGAAAATTATTTATCACTTCAGAAGACGTTTTTTTTTTGTGTGTTTAAAAGTATGGTGCGATTAAAATAATATGTTGTCAATTAAGGGTTTCGATGATATCGTAACGATCTGAAGTTTTCGGTTACGAAATACAGAACTTCATTAGTTTAACTATATAAATACACTACAAAATAATTATTTTGACAATTTTATATACATTTTTTTTTTCTTTCAAAAACGTTAAAATTTAGCACATAATAATTTTTGTTTTGGAAAAAGTGAACGTCGGACACTATAATAAATTGTATAATTACTGTGTCAAGTACGCAACACCGAAAACGTTGATCAAATTACGCCAATGTACCTATATATATATATATATATAATAATACAGAATGGCAGTATATGAAAAATGATAATTACTATGAAAATACAATTCGGTGGAATTATCGCGAACAAACGACGAAAATGCGAAGAAAAAAAACTGTATACGTTTCCTCACACATAAGAAATAGCTCGAGGTAATTAGGACTTGTTATATAATATTTATATACGTATACTAACCTAACCTTATTTTACTATACGACAAAGGTTATTAATATCGTTTATGTTTTCGCGGTAAATACACACATATTCCGCGCGTATTCACATGATAGTTACAACGTATTTGTATATATATACGTCTTTTCTTTTCAGTCTCGCACAACAATAAATATAAAAAAATTAAAACAAAATTTACATTATATAATATATAATATCTCGTCACACACATGCTTTCCCCCGAATATTATATACGTAAAATATAGTCGTATCGTCACGTGGTTAGTATATACACATATTATTATTATTATTATTATATGTTATATGGTACGTGCGCTTGTATTGTGAATATCGGCGGATCCAATCGATTATTATACGGCGCGATTATTAATATACAATAATAATATAATAATATACGACAGTTGTTAATTATACATATATATGTATATACGCACACCGAAGTATATATAATATATAGTTTAGAGAAAAAAAATTAATAATGATACGTTAAGGTTCCATTATAGGTATATATATAGGGTGTCCCGAACACGGAGATATGAAAAATGTAATAATTTTCTTTTTATTTCAAAATATTTCCGATATTTTCTCTCATTGTCTTACACACACGAAATACATATAGCAAAGTAGACGTTTCCTACTTCCAACGTACCGATCGATCTAGTATAATAGTGGTGCGATAAGAAATTTGAAAACAGATTTGAATTCGTCGGTGAAGTATATTTGAGATCGACTTTCCAACATTTCTAATTTTTTTTTTTATAAATCCTCAAAAAAAATAAATCGAATCAATTTAAAATTAAAATAATTGCTAATAATCAATTTTTTATGGTCTTAAGATAAAATAAATGAAGAAAATGGGAAAGTCGTTATACAGTAAAATTCACGAGGAATTCAAATCTGTTTTCAAAATCCTTATCGCATCACTATATAGATGAATCAGTACGTTGGAAGCATGGCTAAATATCTATGTATGACAACAGATTGTCCAAATTGCGACTAGGTCTGCGCATCCATGGAAAAAACAATAATATCGTATTTTTTCCACGGAACTGGCACCCGGATTATTGTTTTGCCATTTATGTAGGTACTTAGCCATACATTAACAAGTAATATGATAAAGATTCTTTTTTCTTCTACGGAAGAGCCACACCACTTCCACGCAGTCGCGGATTTTCTACAATTTTTCTTTTAGAGTTCACGACAATGTCGATTTCTTGCAGCAAAGCGAATACATAATATAATTGTTCGCGGTAGAATTTTTGCTGGCCACTCCTCGCGTCGGCCTTTCTCGTATAGACGATATAACGAAAGAAGTTTTTTCTTCCGAAAAAAAAAATCGTAGAAAATCGACGATTATAATTTTTAATAGAAAATATATAGCCCGGTAAAGTACACGTGACTATTTTAACGAAAACAATTTTTTTTAAAAAAATTATATTACAAATAGTAGAATAACTACTTGTTGTACATATAGGCGTACATTGTCTCGACAGCGCAGGTCTTTGGGAAAAAAGTTGTCGCGAAAACCGGTGCGTTATGAAATCGAATGACCCCCCAAGATCTCTAAAACATATTCACGTTAAAAAAAAAACTTATATAAATTTCCGTGCAGGACACCCTGTATATATGTATTATAGACAGGAAAATGAAGGATCGCGTTTACGTTCCAACGAACAAGTCCCAGGAATGTATATAATAATAATAAAAAATAAAAATCCGCTTTTTCCCCGTCACCGTCAGTCACTCTCTCTCATTCTTTCTTTCCGCGCGTGTATATAAACGCTGCACGTCATCATCCGTCGAACGTTACACACAGTCTTCTCGCGTTATAACGACGTTTTTTTTCTAACCTTGGCTGGAGCCAGCGGACGACTGCGCGGCGAAATCGACCGGCCTATCCTTGGGCAGCTCGAGGCGCGTCGGTCGCGTAACGACGTTCCGCCGCCGGCGGTTTTTCGACTTTTCCGCCACGCCGCCTGCACCGCCGTTTTCCACCGAACTCTGCTGTTGCTGTTGCTGCTGCTGCTGCTGCTGATTTCGCCGCTCTTTCACACGGGACAATTATTTTCGTATTATATCGACACAGATACGTAGGTACATCGTACACAAATATATCGCGATTAAAAAAAAAAAACGGGAAAATATATATTTTACACGCCGTCTCGAGACTTTCTGATGCATTCGATCCTACAGTCGTATACATATAGTAATAATAATAATAATAATTTATCGGTATAATGATACGTGACGTAACAACATATATATATATGTACGCGCGTGGACAAAATCGCCGAGCAAAACGAAATCCAAGAACCCAAATCGAGTTTTAATTACGAGCTCGCTTATACGGCGGTCGGGTTAAAACACAAAATAATAATAATAACCGTATCCGCGGGGCGTGTACCGGAACGCGCGCGCGATAAACGTCTGGCGGGGGGGGAAATGTCTAAACTATACGTGCACAGCTGTAGTTATGTATTTATAAAAAGAAGAATACGCTTACACATAAAATATCGAGAAAAAAAGACTCGCGGAATCTGAACACGATTCACTACTCTTCGAGGCTGAAAATCGTACAAGAGAAACCGGAGAACTTTTTGAAAGAAACCGCGGAACGATATTGGTTGCGACAAGTTTCACGAGTAGGATAACCGAAGGCTATGAGAAAATAACAAAGAACCGTCTCCCTATACGTTGTCCAGAGATAATCGGGGAGGACGCACGTCGCATACTGCGAGTTACTACACTGCCCGACCGCATATTAACATTCCGTACGCTACTGCTGTTTCGTGATCGGTCTATTCGAATTTACCGCCGGAATTATATTACGTTCCATGACGTTTGTGATGTCAGTGTGTTGTCGGTGTATTATACTCATCCATTAATATCATTATCCATTGATTTGTTATGAGAAACCACCTAAAGTTACTGAAGTGCGCGTGTTTGGTTCGTTCGATAATAAAACACTGATAACACACTGACGTCACAAACGTCATGGAACACAATATTATTCCGTATTTTATTTTTCCGATACGCCACCTAATGATATATAATAATAATGACAACAATGAGATAATTGCTATAAAATTTAAACGGCGGTGAATTCGAATAGAACAATCACGAAACAGCAGTCACGCGGCAATGTACAGTACGTTAATACGTTTGCTCGACCAGCCGTTTAGCAGGGCTATTGAAGGAGTACAATGTTATCGTTGAAAACCGATCTCGAGTTCATAAAAATTCGTAGAAAAATGTGGAAAAGAAGATTTCCTGCAGAAAACTGAAAAGAAAAAACACCGTTTCGTAGGTTTTATATAAACCACAGACACGGAAGTACGGCAAAACGGAGAGGAAAATATTTTTGTTTGAACTCACCAAATATAGTAGCGCGGTGTATGTACTACTACTAATAATACGCCGTGTGTCTCGACTTGACCGAACCATTATATAAGTTAAAATTAAAACGAGGCATCTACCGCGCGCGCAGATTCCCCCCCGTAGTAGACGCGCCACGCGGTGTCCCGGTTTTGTTTCTTTTTCGCTTCTCTTTGTCTTATCGAATCGAAACATCCGAAAACACATAACACACACACACAGTATACAGTTATTAACTTTCTCTTCGTCGAAATACAAAAAAAAAACCGAACCAAATAAATTACAAACGTTTTATCAGTTTGCAATATAATATGACACGCATTTGCTTTTGATATACGAGGTTTTTTTTTTGAACGAATTCAATGCAAATATCGCGTACGAATATATATTATATTATACCGCGCGTCGTTGGAAAGCGGGTCAAACGCGCGCAGGAAATGATTTTCAAAACTTTTCATCCGCAGACACAATTCCGTTTTCAATTGTCTCGCGAGACACAAAGCGGCGGCACATACGTATAGTGGTGAGGAGTATATCGCGCAGCATCCGTCAAAACGACGAATTTCGACTGCGGGACGAGGGAAATAAGGTAGTAAATGAGACTAAACGCCATTGACTGGCAAAAAAAAAATAATAATAATAAATAGAATTCCGTAAAAAACGTCTCGCGCTATTACACGCGTGATAGTAATAAAATAATATAACGGGCGAGGAGAACAAAAAAAAAAAAAAAAATTGCCTTTTTTTTATTTATTATCGATACGTGGCGGGCGGTGCACAACACGACTGCGGATGGAGCCGAGGATGGAAAAATTGAATTTATCGACGAGCGCGTCCCCGGCCAACAGGCTATTTTTATATACTCGGCGCGCGTAGGTGTTGAAGAAAAGTTGCTCGTTTAAAGAAAGAAAAAAAAAACGGTTTTTGTAAGATTTTTGACATTGTATGTCACGCGCGGGATTCGGACGAGTACGTTATTATCTCGTTCGAACACGAGGAAATATTTAAGCGCGTTAAATATATTATTGTTCATTGGAAAATCGTTCGTTTCGCATTCAAAAAACGCGCGAAAATCTCGAAATCCTCCTCCTTTTATGTAAACGATTAAATTACAGCAGTAAAATAACACCGAAAACGTGCCTCGTAACGATCGTTAAATATATAAAATAAAAATTATAATCTCCGGGGGAAAAGTGTTTAAGCGCGATGGCTTTTTCATAAATTCGATCGTCGTCTGTGTACCTGAACTCTGCAAGTGCACCGGCTATTATCTAATAGTCATCGGGGGATCGAAAGCTGGCATTTTCTCTCTTCGTCTTACACAAACACACGAAACATGGCGAAATAGACGTTTCCTGCTTCGCGGTGATGCGATAAGAAATTTTAAAACGAATTTGAAATCATCGCGAAGTCCACTTGAGATTGATTTTCGCGCATTTCTAATTTTTTTTTTTTTATAAATCCTTAAAAAAATCGAACAAAATGAAAATGAACGATCAGTTTTTGAAGATCTTAAGAAAAAAAATACAAAATGAAAAAAGCGGCAAAGTCGTTGGTCTATATAGTAAAATTCACGACGAATCGGTTTACAGAATCCTTATCGCATCACTAGGTCGAACGCGATACGTTAAAAGTAGGAAACGTTCATTTTACTACGATTCGTGTGTGCAACAAGAACCGAGAGAGAAAATACTCGATTCCAATCCCCTTAAGAATCTGAGCGTACAACAGTTTTGGATGAAATTTCATATACACACACCGTGGAATTCACTTGGCCATACTCTGCTGGCGGCCCGATGACGTCGTGCACCGAGACATTTATATAAATATAAAAATATTGTAATACCTATGCACTACAACAACACTACTGCTTTACTATACTAATACTGTTACAAACACACTACACTATAAAATACACTACAAACAACTACTTATATTATATACACCGCACACGCACACACCGACCAAGGCCATAATTATCTATATAATATATACTGTACGAACGCTACTGAAACGGAACGAACTACTACTCTCAGATTATATCGTACCATACGGTTGTTTTTTTTTTTTTTGGTAACAACAAAGCCTATTCGAAATAATAATTATTATTACACTCGGCATTCTATATATAATACGTACTAAGGGGAAAAAACACAAATTCTTCAACACGAATCGATCGTGATGGTAATAATACTATATATACAAGCTACTGCAGACGCCATCTCGTTGGATGATAACACACGAGACGATGCTTGCGAGACGTGTATAAACACACCAACGTGTACGGCGTGTGAATTGAAAAATACTGGATCGTCTATGGAAAAACTATTTGAAGAATGTATCGAAAGAAGAAAGCATATAAAAAAAAAAAAATACTATATATAGTCGAGATTAAATCGAACTGTTAAGCGAATACGCAGTAGACAGACGAGCGTACGTACGAAATAAGAAAAAAACACTGCCAGGCCCCGTGTACGCGATTTGTACAGGACAATAATAATAAGTGGTAATACATATAATAATATACATAAAAAAAAATAAAATATGTACAATAAATGAAATTCGGAGTATGATATATGTAAATATATTATATAAAGCTCACCTATGATAGTGGGCTTTTTACATGCTGCCAGGTAGGAATCTTGACGCACCACCGGTTTGAAGCGATACGATTCATCTTTAGAAATAGACGTGTCTAAAAAAATAACCCCTTTTCTTTTAACAAATAATCCGGACGAAACGAACGTTATTTATATATATAAATATTAATATTATAACAGTATGTCATGAAAATGAATGTGCCCCGAAAGGATGATATATATTAAAAAAAACCCTTCCGCGTATTAATCATGCGAGTCTGATAATAATATTATACGCTCTTATCGTTGTCCGTCCGGTAAACACATTATCACCAGACGTATATAGTGTACGACAAAAGCTCACACACGTCAGACAAACATAATAATAAAATATGCGAGTTAAAAATATAAAACGTTTTAGCCAAAAGTCCGTAGTATAATACCGCGTATTCTCTTACCCGTTTGTTGCTGCTGTTGTTGTTCGTACTCTTTCGGCGGATCGCAGTGTATTTTGGTGCTACCGATTGGCACGATCAGATTCCCACTGTGGTATCCACCAGTTGTGGCGTTGCTGCTATTAAAGGATATCGATCTTTCGGAGCCTGCGTACAAACAAATCGAACGACTATCATCAGTATTATTTAAAAAATAACGATTCCGACTGGAGTTCGCGGGCGGATTGTTTTTGTCCGCAGAAAATTTAATACGGTAAAATTCTAGAAAAAAATTCGTCGATTAGTAAATGCATGTCTGGAAAAACCATTGCCGTGATAGCTAAACGAGTGGCATAAAAAAAATATCCAAAAAACCGTGTACGGTTAAAAAAAAAGCGATATTTAATAAAAATCTCTTCCGAGTAAAATAGGTAAATACACGAAGAGATAAAGAGAAAATACTCGACAAAACATGTGTGTATGGGACGCGGGAATAGTATGTGTACGAGGAATCATGCGAATCTAAAGAAAAATCACTAGACGTTTTATAGGTAGATGCTGGAAACACGTACGGGAAAAAGATAAGTGGAATAGTAAAAGAAACGCGACGTATAGATATTTGCAGTTGGCGAGAAACTTAGTTTGATGGACGCGATCAAACGATGCCGGTGAAAGACGACGGTCGCGGACGAGCATTCAGATATTCATAGAAGACCATGTATTACATGATCGAGGGAAAAGGTGGACAGTATAACCCGTGGAAACCAGGGAAAGATTCGAGAGCGATACACGTAACGAGCTAGAAAAGTATCAACGGACGACCGGAATAAGATCATTACGGATAACTATCTGATAATATATTTATTTTTTAAGAGTAACTGTACAAAGTACGTCTTCTTATTAAAGCTTGTTGTGATTTTAAATGTGTATCATAAAATCGAAAACGACGCGTAATCGACAGAACAGCAATGTCCGTCGTCGAAACTACACGAATAAAAACGTTTAAAAAAAAAGGGTAGCGATCCGCGGGTGTTCGCTCAAATGAATTACACTTGGATAAAGTTTAAGAGAGTTTTGTTATTACTACGAATTTGAAAGCAACGATAAATCGCATTGCGTTTCAATAAAACGATTCTGAGCGCGACTTCGGTTTAATGTTATTTATCATTAATATATCCAGCAGTAATAATGGATTTCAAAGAAATCGCGCGTTTTTGCTCCGTTTTAACACATTTTTTTCGATCGCGTTTAAAAAGCATTTGAGAAAATCGAAAAAAAAAAGACCTCACTAAAGTACCGGCCCAGCAGAATTTGGTGCAGGAAAATGGTCTATACGGGGTGTAAAGTGTAATCACTATTTCCAAGTCGTACACAGGAAAAAATAAAAATAAATAAACACATCGTTGTAATAAAACCAATCGCTTCGCTAAGAATCTAAAAAAAAACCCCCCGTTATAATTAGGGTTAGGATATTTACGCTTTAAAAAATGTATAAATACGTAAGCACTTATGCACTAAAAAACAGCTAAATACGCATGAAAAAAAAATTGAAAAATATGCATTAAAAAATAAAGAAACGTAGACACGGAGTCAATTTTAAAAGACAAATTTGTTTAAATATTATTTTTATAATATATAATAGAAGTCTATTAATGAAATATAAAAATATAAATATTTTAACTAAGAGAGTTATTATTTATTGTTTCAAATGATATAAATAAGTTATTATAATATTACACTCGACGAACTTAATAGAAAATTCTATTTTCAGTATCTTTCACTCTCCACATACCGTTACAGAATTTTCATCACAAATAAGTAAAGACAACCGAACTCAGATTACATATAAAATATCGCAAATACGAGTATAATATTAATAGTGATAGTATAATATACAATTGTTCGCATTTTGTATCGAAAATCGTAAAAAATATGCAAAATAAATTTTCGATATTCTAATTAATAATATGGTAGACATCGTGAAACATATTATTTCTATATAAGAACGGAAGCTATAGGTAAAAAAAAAAAAAAACACGCAAAATCATAAACATCCCAACCCAAATAATAATAATGTACTCACTGCTACAGCTGGTAATGGACGATTCGTCTCTGGATTCCTGGTGCTGCATGGCCGCCGCGGTGCCGGTGGCGGTGGGGTTGGCGGCGGACGACGACGGTTTCTTGTCGGAGTGGTGCAATTTCTGTTCGTATTCCATTTTTCTCACGGCCACGTTGGGCACGTTGTGTTTGGACGACAACCGAGCCAGTTCGCTCTTGTAAAAATCCGTTTTGTCGTCCACCTTGCCGCTCTCGAACTGTTTCGCCCTCATCGACACCATTTGCATGTTGGCCGCGGTGGTGACGACCGCCGTCTGTTTCGCGGTGTCCGCCGCCGCCGTCGTCGCCGCGGTGGTTCCGCCGCCGCCGACGCCGTCCTCGTGGATTTTCCCCAGCGTGTTCACGAACTGTTTGCTTTTCGGTTTGGCGGACGACGCCTGTACGGCCGACGACGACGACGACGACGACGAGACGTCCGCTGAACAGGATGACGACGACGGCGGCGACGACGGTTCCGACGCGGGCGGCCACACGGGCGGCGAGAGTTTTTGCGGTCTCGAGTAGAACTCTTTGGCCGCGGGTTGTTGCAGCAGCGACGACGGCGTCGCGGTCGGCGGTTGCGCCACGGCCACCGGCCGCCGCAGGAACTCTTCCTTTTGTTCGAGGCTCTTCTTTATCCGGGACATGATCACCGAATCGTCCGGCGGCTGTTGCTGCTGTTGGTTCCTAGGGTGATTGTGGTGATGGTGATGGTGGTGGTGGTGACGGTTACCGCCGAGACGGTATCGACCACTGCCGCCGCCGCCGGAGGCCGCTTGTTGTAATAACGCGGCGGCGTCGCGACACGCCACGCCGACGTCCATACTGTGTCGGCCGTTCGGATTGGTCGCGGCGGCGGCGGCGGCGGCGGCGGCCGACGGCGACTGTTTGTTCCTGTGGTGCGCCGCCGTCGGGTAATTGGTTCCGACGACGCCGTTCGTCGTCTCGGTGGCGGACGAACGCCGGGCACCACCCCCGCCGGACGCCCGGTGCGGCGACACGAATCTGGCCGCGGCGGCCGCTCCGCGATGATTGTTGTCCCCCCAGACGTTCTGGTACACGGGACTGGAGTCGCGACCGCGGTGGTAACGCAACTCGCTGCCGGACGTCATGGACGTTTTCAGGCGTCCGGGCCTCTGGTTCGTCTCGGGATTGTGGGCCGTCTCGCTGAAATACTGCGCACACACACACACACACACACACACACATTGTCGTTAGAAATCGTTATCCCAACTAACGCAGACGATTAACGCAGGAGATAAGAACGAGATTACTTTGTAAATGGGCGAAAACCCTAACTGGTAGCCACTCCATACGATTATAGAACAAAAGTGGCGCAGTCGAAGACACGAAGAAATGACGGATTCAATTTAAGTTCGCACCGATTCGGCCCGTTAACGCGGGTGGCGTCCGAACGAAGCTTTTCCGAATATCACATAAGAGAATTCGTTAACGTACTGTTACAATTATTATAGTAATCGTCGCAGAAAATATAAGAAAATCGTACGGTCTTGTAGCGCAGTGTTATAGGTACTGAAGGTCGAAAAAAATATATAATTTATTGCGTCGCATTGTATTTGAGGTTCCGGCGGAAATCAAAAACGAAATTAAAACACGAAACCAACATTATTTATTGTAAAAAAAATATATATATTGATATTTCAAAAAAATAAATTCTTAATTACAATTAGAAAAAATAAAAATAAGCAGTCGCGGGACTGCCGGGAGAAGCTATGCTTCTGAAGAGAAAGAAAAAATTATCAGGTATATGCCCGCGCGCGCCGAGCGTTACGTTACGTCTTTTCTTCGTTGACTCCCAACGCCCACGCACAGCTTCAACTAGCGCGTATTTTGTTGTATGACGCAGGGCTTATTATTCTATGGATTTTCTCCTAGTGCACAGCTCAAAAGCTAAATAAATTTTTTGTTGAGATTTATTCGGATCACAATATCCCTACTCACCCTTATCCAGAAAAAAACGCCGTATAAAAACCAAGTGATTTTTTTTTTTTTTTTAAATCTTTTAATTTTACTACTCCTTATTCTATACTTATTCTTCCAAAAATAAAGTTAGTAGTCATATAACATTAAAATACTGATAACACACAATACAATATTAATTTTAACGTTATTTATTTAATTACTTATAGGAATATTTTGTATATACAGCCGACATTTAAAACTTTCTTTTTTTCCGAACGATTATAGTACATCTTCTAGAACGTCTGTTTTCGGGCTTTTGAGGTATATCATTCGATACTGGAAAATTCCTTTAAACCGATGTCGTTCTAGTGGTTATACGAGATTTTTTTTTTTAAAATAGACGATTTAACAATATACCCGTTAAATCGTCGATTAAAGAAAAAAAAACACGAACGAGATTGATTTAAAGGAATTTTCTTGAACAACGTGGAAAGCACTTTTTTTTTAAAGGTTTTTTAAATTTTCTTATACATAAATACGGAACCATAAAAACAGAAACCATAGAACTAAATTTCATAATATGTACTTTTCAATTTTTTTTTTTTTTAAACACATCGCCTACGCGTGTTTAGGGAGCCCGAAAAAAAAAATTCGTGGGAGCCAACACTGCCCGTTAGAATAATACATAAGAAGGTCCTGCGGGTACGACGCACGGAATACTCACCAACTGTATAATATCATTTTCCATGGGCACCACGAGCAAGTAGAGATAACATTGCGTCTGTTGGATGAGCTGCACGACGTGAGCGTACGACTTGCCGGCCACCGTCTCGCCGTTGACGCTGATTATGCGGTCGCCCGTACTCAGGCCAGCCACGCACGCCGGACCGTGTTCGCGGACGTGTTTCACAAATATTGTGTCCATCGGTTCGTCGGAATGCACGCTGGCACCCCGTCGCAAACCCAACCGTTCGTCTCCGGCCAAAACCTGTTGGAAACGCGCGCGCGCGCTCGTTAATTTCACAAAAACATAATATTCTATCGCGTCGCACGCGTCGACAGTGGCGGTTTCAAGGAGGGGGTTCGAGGGACTCCCCTCCTCCTTGGCAATTACAAATTCGTAGTTAATGATTGTAAGTCGTCGTTAGTGGTCGTTGCGATAATGTCGACTGTATTTTATATAGTTTTCTGAGTTTTTTTTTTTTAAATATTTCAATTTTATTATTCTGAGCTAAAAAAATAAGATATATAAATAAATAAATACAATTCTGAGCTTTTTTTTTTTTGGAAATTAAATCAATTTTTCATGTTACAAAAATGTGAATAAATACTTTATTCGAAGGCCTTAACATCAAATCCTAAATATTGTACCTATAAAATTATAACGAAAATTTTTGACCTCCCTCTCCCAAAAAAAAAAATCCTAGATCCGCCGCTGCACGTTGATACGATACGGTAGAAAATTTGAGAAAACCACGCAATGTAAGAATAAAAAAATCGTTAATAAATAAAATTGCCTCTTCGTATTCTATGTGGGGGACAAAAAAAAAATGTACAATGCAACTTTCCGAACTCTTGAACGTTGAAAATTTTAAGACCCGCAGTGATCTATATAATACACGAGGTGGCTGATTCGTAACTATACATTTATACGCGACAAAAAAAAATCCAAATCGACGTCACGAACTAATTGATAATTAACGGCCATTTATTATAATTACAATAAGACATTAATTTGTTATTACGTTAAATATACGACACGCTGCATTGCTGTATGTTGCTTCAAATTTTCAAATGCGAACGAAGAACGGATTTATAATATATACTGACTAAAATTTCTCTGCGCATCACACGACGTTACTGGAGCACATTTAATAATAATAACGTGATTTGGTAATTTTTTTTTTTTTTTTGGTATACGTACGTCGATACGACGAACGAAGACGTTAAATAATAAATACCATTTGGAATTCGTTAGATTTTCAAAAACTCCAATTATACCGCGTTACGTCCAAAATATGCAAAAAAAAAATTGTTCTATTTAATCGAGAATACGTGGACGACGTACATATCGATCCATTCGGATTAAAGGGATAAAAACATGCAAATACGTATAAATCCCTATTCGTGTAAAAAAAAAAAAAATCGGGGGATATTTTCAAGTACCAAAACACGAGCTCGCGAAATGAGCGCATAAATGATGCTAAAAAGCGAATGGATTATTTTTTTTGTAAAAATCACGATAATAATCGTGATCGACGGTGAAAATGTTGCTCGTTCAACACTTTAAACGGGCGTCCAAAGGAAAAAAAATTCATACAATAATTATACGATGTAAGTATGCACTTAATATACGTTTGCATTCAAACGCTGTTTGCGCTGTAAACATTCGAAGCATTGGGTGTAAATTTCAACTCGTAATATTCAGGACATATAAAATAATACTACGATGAACAAAAGTATTTTAATTCCTAACACGCCCGACCGACCGCTGTAACCATCGTTTTGGTATTTTTTTTTACTACATCCGCCGTTTGTTATTACGGTGTACAAGCGGTTTTGTGGCGAAAATACAGGTGTAATCCCGTCGCCATATTCTATAATATATATACCTCCTAGTAATCGTTCGTTTTAAGAAAGAAAATCGGTTAAGTATTTCCCGCAGTGCAACAAACCGACCGCGAATACTATACACAACCGACCCGAGCGAAATGAGTTTGTTTACCTCGAGAAAAATGACGTTCAGGAAAAAAAGAAAAATCTAATCGTACAAAATAAACGACAATTGTTAAAACACAAATATTACGAAAACTATACGAAGGAAAAAAAAAGAACGTTTTGTGTATATTAAAAATACATCAGATAACCACCGCTAGTGAATAACGACAACGTGTACACCTTTTTAACAACATACAACGCCGCAAAACTATTTCCAAAATAGTAAAAATATAACTAGAAACAAATTCGTGAATTCTTTCCGTGAAGCCTGCACTTGGCAATATTTATCCGACACGAGGCGAATATACGCGTGTACTGTCCTTGAGGGTGGCCCTTAAAAACAGACGTATACGTTTTTTTTTCGTTTGTTTTTTTCGGTGCCCTTTCATTACTGTTAATACCTTTCATAAAATAATAATAATAATAACATCAACATTTTAAATCAATTGTCCAAGTGGAGTTCAGTAGTTCACGGCGTTATTTTATATAAAAAAAAAAATCTTAATATATATATATAAATTTGTTTTATAAGAGAGACGTAAATTAAACAAATATTTGCTTTTTGACAATTGAATACGGGAAATAAAATAAAAAAAAAAAAAAAACAGAAAAAGAAATTACAACATAAAACCCTTGGTAAGGAAAAAATTTAGAAACGGAATGAAAAAACATCGGTGGTTCGAAAGATACGGGGAAGAGTAAAAAAGGAATGTTATTGGAAGCGAATAAACTTGCAAGAATGCGTCGCTTATGGGAATCTAAATATTATAACTGTTTAAAAAAAAAACAACGAAGCGGGTTGAAACTTTTTATTATGATATTTCAAAAACGTTATTTTCGACATTATTACATTATTTATTACTGACCTAGTTACAATTTCAAGAAAATAAAATAAAAAGTAAATACTCGACAAATCCGGCCTAACGTTATTATTATTTTTATTAATTTTTCCACTCGAACGATACAATAAAATTACACAGTAAACGCGTACACGTATAAGTTTTATAATTATTATAAATTCATGAAATCCATTAACAGAAAGAAGAAAAACTGTGTACAGCGTTCTCTTTCGAATTTCGTTTGTCGTCGGATTTTTTTGACACTACATACAATATATTTATTATACTGCAACGATTACGGTGTAAAACGTGTTTTATAAAATTATCGCGTTGAAACACATTACTCTATACAGACACACACACACACGCTTTAGTACCGGTTACACTTTTGGAGCAGCAATCGCACCGCAATGATTTATTATTATTAAAAAAATTTAAAAAAAACGCTCTCAACTTTTTTTTTAACGCACGTCTCAATAAAAATAAGTACACGCATAAATAATTTTTTTTTATATAAATTTATTTTTATATAACTCCGAGATCTTACGTGTTGATAGTTTTGAATTAAGAACAGCGTTGAATCGCTCCAAAAAAAAAAAAAACAAAACAAAACAAAATAAATACTATCCGAGCGCTACTATACAGATGTATATATATATATAAAGATTTCTGACAACGGCCATTTTTGGCTACGGGCGTAGGTGGAAAATTCATCTTTTCGCCGAAGTTCCGAAGAGACAGATGTACGCGCGCGTTCGGACGATGTCAAAAATACATTTTGTTACTGAAAATAATTGGCAATCAGGTGAAATATCTCACGGAAAGAAAAAAAAAATAAGCAAAAAATACATTACAGATTAATAATATAATACGTGGTGGGCGAGACTAATATATATATATATATATATATATATATATACGAAAAAGAAAAAAAATCATCGTAGCACACGGCGGCGGGGAGGTGTGACAATGTGCAGGCGTTTGCCAAAAAAAAAAGGACAAGAAAAAATATATATAATAATAATAACGAACGCTTTGCGGAGTTATTATATATATATATGTATGCAGTGTCTGAAATGAGTGCGACAATATATCGACAAGAGCAATATTAATACACTGCTCTGCTCACTTCTATATAACGCACAACAGTAAACGCGGATATTTTTGGCGTGTGTTAACAGGACTTTTTATAATTTGAAACATTTACATTTGTATAACGCAGGTGTAAATATAAATGTATAATATAATTATATTCGTTTAGACACGTTTGTTTTTCCGGATTTCGAAAACAATACGAATGAATTATTGTATGAATAACTATTAGTGCACACACGTAATTTTATATACGTACGTTATGTATAACGAAAGTACGAATAAAATTAAGAATTTCGTTAACAAACTGCTGTTTTTCGTTCTTTTTGTAACATACATATTTTATATACATATATATATATATATATATACATTAACACTCGCGTCGTTTTTATAACTTTACCGACTCGTATGGGGTTTTCATCTCGAAACTTGGCACCGGTGTTTTATGTACATAAAGTTAATTTTAATTTTTATTATTATTATTATTATTATTATTATTATTTCTTTGGAAACGAAAATAATGGTATCGCGAATTTTTTTTTTTTAAGTAATTTATTATTACTTATTTGTTATTTATTTATGAATGCATTTGTACTTATAAAACTTTTATATAATATAATTATATGGAATTATAATAAAATCTCCAAAGAAATACAACTATATAACAGTTCAAAAGAGAAGAGAAAAAAAAATTGAAAACTGATCGCGTTTTCCCTTATATGTCTATGTTCCAATCGTAACTATTTGTATAAAATACCTACACTTTTTTTTTTAATAGCCACGTATAAAATATTTTTTAAAAATCGATAAAAAATGTCATAAAAAAAATATATCAAAAAGTAAAAATACAGACGAATAAAAAAAAAATTAAAATCGGATAAATTCGTCGGATACACCGAGCACGCGGTAGGAACTATCTAAACTAAGTACAACAACGAACACGAGTACCTACAGGGACTTGATAACTTTATACTGAAGCATATTCGACGACAGAAATATATTGAATATATAAAATCGAGATGGATTGAACGAACACAATATACGACCTGCAATATTATATCGTTACTGCGAATCGATTTAATAGGTACGAAATATTATATAAAAAAAGGTCGGTTTAAGCATGTATATAGTTATGTAAAAACGTATGTCAGCCATATAAATCAAATCGTCACGTGTATTACCGAATAATAATAATTATTTATTTAAAAACAAAATTTTCGACTGATTAGGTTAACCTAACCGGTTACATTATTACAAATACAATGTTTTGTTGTGTTGTGGATTTTAAATCTGTTTGTCGAGTTTCGGTTAAATTGAGAAACACTACGTGGAGGTTTTTCACGGTGTCTGGGGGTGGTCCATACGAGTTTCATAGTAAATAGGTATTATGTAGGGAGGTGATCGTTTTTCTCGGAGTCCTTATTGATGCTGTGTATATGTTTGATTGTCCGGATACAACGACGCTCGAAGATGACCACCAAGTGTTCGGTTAGTGTCCAGTGACCGATTCGAATTTGGTAAATAGTTTTTTCGTCTTTTTAAAGGAACTGTAACAGATTTGATTGACATTCGCGAAACTAGTTAGTTTGGGCTTGTCCACAGTGTTCTACCGCCAAAAATACTCGGACAAGCTGTAAGATTTTTATAATAATCGTATTTTTGGTCAGTGAAAGTTGTTCCCGTATTATTAATATTATAATTATCGTTATTGCGCGACGAAAAAAAGGAATAAAAAAAAAAAAACGACGGATCTTTACGACGGACAACATTACAGAGAGATCCTTTAAAACGTACATACCAACCACTATACGTTTTACATTCGAGTCGCGTAATGGATATAAGTATATTAATAAAACGCACTATATATATATATACATATATAAAACGAAGAAAATGTTGTTAAAAACGCTGGAATTCTGTTATACTAACACGTTATTAAAACGGGCTTAATTAAGAAGTCTCCACAACATATTATAATATTAGATTCGTGCAGCAATGTCCCGGACTGTATATATTATATTATACGCGAGTTTACGGGTTGGCTACCGTACAGAATAACGCGCGTAGAAAAATAAATTACCGTTTTTTTTTTTCTCGGCGGCGCTGTAATATGTATAAAATAAATAGACGTCCGTACACGCATATAATATACGTCATTCCCGAGTCGAAAACGTCGGTAGTTGATTTTTTTTTTTTTTTTATTATTATATTTTTATATTTTTTTTTTTTACATTTTTAACTGTACATTGAATAGGTGGTAACGCGAATCGAAACGCGTGTATATTCGTCTGGAATTTTTAAATGCCACGGAAGAGCGAGAGGCGTACGGGGAGGGGAAAAACGAGTTTTCTTTAAGTGTTTGAAAAAGACGCGCAATTTTTTTTAACAGATTTTATTTCGAGTAAAATTTTCAATACGCCAATTTAGATTAACAAAACAGTCTATAGTTTATAATATTGCGTTATCTCCAACACGGTTAACGGGGACTTCTAATCGATATATGTCTGTTTTAGAAAAGGGCGATTGTTTGATAATGGCAGACAATTTTTAAGTCCGGCTCTGATTAGAATAGCAATATAGTGTTTGAATACTTACAGACGTATAAAATGTTATCTTTTATTTATACGCTTATTTAGTTTTTCGGAAAAAATACGTGAAAATAAATTTGAAATTCAAACGTAAACGGGAATTACTAAAAAAAAAAACTTTTACTGAAATACTACAGGTTTTCGCGTATAATTTGAACACAGGCGTATTTCGAAGTACATTTTCTCTTAGATACAACACTGCGTTACCTACGTATACTATTATTTAAAATCTCCATCGCAAATAGTGGATCAAAGGGTATTTTTTATGCGAGTGCGTGGCAGATGGACATTTAATGAGCATATATATATTTTTTTTGTTATACTATGCAAAAAGGAAAGAAAAATTGTACACATTACTCACATTAAGAAGAAATAACGGAATACTGAAGAACTTGAATTACGGAAAAACTAGCTACGCTTTTTCAAAATTTCCACATATTTGTAAATATCATAGAGATTTTCAAAACGTATTAATAAACGGCACGTTGGATATCGCTTCGAGTTATTCTCTAGATGCGATATCTGAAACGATTTCGTAGAATTCTAGTCTAAAATTTTGTCAGAGCGTGAAGTTTTTAAACAGTTTTTATATATATATACCAATTATCGAAGCACATATCGTATATTTTTTTCTTTTGAACTGTCGCTAACATATTGCAAAAAAAACCCCCGAAGAATCTAATAAAACGTCTATGAACTACAAGCGTGATTAAAGTTAAAATAAAAAAAATTATGTAAACGAGTTTGAAAAAAAAACCAGCCAAATCGAAGTCACCCGTTTGAAATTTTACGACCGACACCGGAGGGAAAGGAAGAAAATCAAATTCTTGCGTTTTTACAAAAAAAAAAAAAACTATTTAGCGATTATTATAGTTTTTCTTTTCTTTTTTTTCGTGGGCAGATGATGAAAAAATAGTTTATTTCGCTTGCAGCTTACCAGATACGATTCGGGCGGATAGACGATGAAATGACGCAACGTGAAACCGAATCCATTTTCCGCGCGACGTATGAACAGCGATCTGGGACCACCGGCTCTCGGTTCTCCGCGGTTTTGACCCTGTGAAACAAAACAAAAAACACGATTATTCTCGTTTCCAATTCACACTTAACCGTGTAAAAGTCATTACAGGAGCTGGTAGTATTGCATTATTTATGGTATATAATACGTGATTCGAATGTTTGTCGCGTTTATATATACAAAAAAAAACGCGCGCGAGTCAGAAAATTGTAAATTATTCGACGTTTTTATACAAAATAATAACACGGTCCTTGAAACGTCTCATACACCGTTTAAGATATACACAACACAAACACACCAGTAAATATCAGTACGATAAGTCGTTATATTCTTTATCTGGACGTCTCTCAAACACTGCTGCAGTGCAGCAACAAGACTACGTCGTCGTCGTATATATCTAAATACGCGAACGGGGTCATTTCGTGATGATCGTTTAACGGACGTATGATATACGTACGTAGTACAAAAGGACATTAATTTAAGTCAAAATAATAATAATATAATAAACGTGGACAATTTACGAGTTTCTTTTTTTTACCGCGGCGGCGTTTTTCATTTACATATATATATATATATATATATATATATATATATATATATATACGCGTATGTTCACGATCCGTTATAGACAATATAAATATTATATATGACCAAAAAATATTTTTTTAAAAAACACACACACAAAAAACTGTTTTTTACTCATGAGCCTTAAAAATATAGTTAAAAAAATGTCTTAAATAAATTTTATAAAAAAAAAATACGCTTTAAATAATTTTTTTTTCTATTTTGACAATAAGCACGGCCGCGCGCGCTACCGTCGACAATTTTATCATACGACAAGAAAACAAATCGACGAAATATATATAAATATAGTATACAATTTTTTGGCGAATTTTCATCCCGTAATATTACTATAGAAACGGGTAGAAAATATACTCGGAAAAATCCGAAAGATGCCTAAAAAAAAATCGTTCGCGTCTCGGAAAGCATCGTGTCGAAATAGCATTTCAGGACAAAGATGCAAAAATTTAGATACAATACCGATCCCCGCGGTAATAGCTAGGTCGTTAAAACGTTTGTCAATTACCCGAAATCGATTTGTTAAAAAAGTTAATGTAAATTACCACGGATACATTGGAAACTAATTGAAATTTATCGATGAGGAGCCACCGTGACACGTTTTAAAATTACGCGAGTGCCGAGTGCCGCTTTCGTTTAAATCGCATCGTAAAAAAAAAAAAAAATCAAGTGCCGCGCGCCCGTAAATGAGAAATATTTATTTATTATATTTTATTGGTTTATCTCGAATGGAAGAGATCGATGGACTTATATATATATATATTTAATGTAAAACGCGTTAAATTTTATTAATTTCTTTATGAGCTGCGCGAGGCAAAAAGCGACGGAATTATATATGTGCCCTTTTATGGAAGGATATTATATATATGTATATATAAACGAGCGAGTCGTCGAAACCAGATTCTTGCACAGGATTTTTAATTCCCAATCGATATCGACGCACTACTGTACTAATAAAATCACAAGAATATTCGCCATGTAAGGTACCCGCCGCGCGTTTTTACACGACAGAAGTGAACATTTGTTTGTCGAACATATACGAGTATAATAATATACGGTATAAGGTACCACCACTACCACCAAATGCAGTGTATAAAAAATACATATAAAATGAGCGGAGAAGTGAAGAACGTAAAAAAAATTGTTTTCGTTTGATATCTTATCGAGAGCATATATTATACGCGCGTTATTACAAACCTACATATTAATAATAAACACGGACAATATCATAATTAATCGATCGACGAATTATTATTTCAATTTTGCAACGATTTTTTTTTAAATGATAATAATTTGTATTCGTATTCGTCGTTCGAGAATATTCCTCAATGGAATAAAAGTAATTTTTTTTTCTCTTATGCACTATATACACGCGAGCAACAGTCTCATCCTTGACTTATTATTCCGTAATATTTTTATACGTTCGCAGCAGTTTTTATTCTATTTTTATTACAAGACCTCAGATAAGTTATAGGCGGGTCACTTGTAAGTTATCGCGCGCGCGTTACAACGAACGTTAATAATTAACATATTATGTATTGTATTAGGTGCAGTGTATACTATTATTGTGTACGCCGTATTTAAAAAAAAGTACATCGGTCCTGTAAACAATACACGTTTAATACGCGAGCCGAGAGGGGTAAAAATTCGAAATTCGCAAAATACGCGGACAGCGAGCGTGTGACGACGTGTGTGGCTTCTCCCCACCGAAAAAATATATCAGATTTTGCGGTCAGAAACAAAAAAAACCTTGATCTCTATATTAAATACCTGCAATATATATTATCGGTTATTATATTTTCGTCGTGTTAATAATAACTTTATAATATAAAATATCGATAAAATTATCGTCAAGTGTTTTTAAACATTAAATAAGTTTATATTTAAAATATGTGCGTAAATATCGCAGCAACGCAGAGAAAACTATATGATTTCATTTTTGTGTTAATAAATACTATTTCCTCCGCCCGAGAACGGCGTTTTTTTTTTTTTTAAATTAATACTTTGGAATCGAGAACAGTTTACTTTGCAGGCTACTTTCCAAAAATCAACCCCGAGGAAGGACCAATATAGTAGTTCCGCCAGCCACTGCGTGCACGTAAAGATAAAAAAAATAAATGCCTCTTATATTTAATACGTACAGTTGACCTCGCAGATGATATTATTATTATTATACAATATAGAACGCGTTACGTACAATTATCTCTCAATTACAAATAATTTAAAACGGCCGTTACGAAAAAAAAAAAAATTATATTATTATTATATTATTAAGAACGCGGCATACCGTAACATTTATATACATGACGCGTTATTTAAATGGTCATTTTCGCGTCCTGCACGCATCCGCCGTAGTCTTGTCCATTTATTATATTATAATATATTGTCGCATACTTGAGGCTTAACAATATATACATATATATATATAAAGGCCTACACTCCCACTCGCTAATATATTATATTATATCGACCGCACGATATACGACCGTGCGCGTGCGTATTATTCAGACAATTTTTCTGGTATTATTTTTCCGTCCGTTTCCGCAGCCACCTGTCGCAGGTGGTAGTAGTTTTCGTATATTATATTCGCGCGTATATATAATATTTACTATAAACGACGGAGTGGAAGAAAAAAAAACACGCGAGCACAACGGGATACGAATAATACGCGAAATATTATTATTATTATAAATGCACACTATATAATATATTAATACATTTAATGGCGTAGAAAAGCCGCTCGTTCTTAAATGCATATTACAATCGAATATTTATCGCGGATAACGCGCGCGAACCGTCATCGTCACCGCGGCGCGTTATACACGACAACGAAAATAAAACGCGAAAATGTCGGGAGAAAAAACGAAATTTTTAATGTATATATACGAAGCCATGAGACGCAAATGGACTTGGATTTTGAACATTTTGTAAATCGAGATGTTTTGCCGTGGAAATCGTAAACGAATATAATAAAAACCGGTTGTATACTTGAAGGGCATTCAAAAAACATTTAAGAAAACGAAATAGTAGATCAAGCGGCAAAAAACGCGAAAACAGTAAAAATTGTATAACCAAACGAGATGCGTGTTATCCTTCTAACCGAACTCCTGCGTGTACCATAAAAGTGACGGCAAATGTCGAACCCATCCCTTTTCAAAAAACTCGCACGAAATCAAACAAAGTGTAGCTTCTACTCTCCTTGGACACCTCCCTTTTTAGAACGTCCAAGAAAATTTCTGTACACTTCGCATCGGTCACACAAAAATTACCCACAGTTACTTGACGTCTGAAAGAGATCACCCGAAAGCGCGCCTTCCTTGTGGAACTCAACTCGTACCATTAAACGCGCATTACGACGGAATGTCGAACACATGCAGATGACTCAATGCTGATCTCCAATTAAGTATATATATATCGGAAGTTCTTAACCAAAATACACAATCTTCATTAGTTGCCACTTGCAAGTTTATCGAAGAAGCGAGAATTCAAAACAAAATATAAATTACGTTTCTATATATATTGTTAATAATCTATTGTAAACAAGCTTTTTTTTAACAGCAATCAATGGCCGCTGTCGTCGAGGCATTATTGAAAGAAAAAAAATCGACTGTCGTATAGAACAACGTAAATTTGAGTTCGTACTTCGAATGCTCGCGCGGCACTTTAAATTGGAAAAAAAACACGCAGCAAACAAATACAGTTTTCCCTGTGAATTATAAAAAAGAAAAAAAATCATACTCAACGACTTTATATTATTTCGGAATGAAATTATACGCAGTTTAAGAGGAAATGTCGATTTTTCTATACGGTTATTTGTGTAAAAAAAATAATGCGTTTTTACCGAAGTTAATAAACTGTACGCGAAAAACGATCTATAGTATAGAAGAAAAACAATAGATCGCGGCGATTATGTGCGTCAAGTTCTCAAAAATAAATTGTCTTATATATATATATATTTTTTTTTTTTATAACGAGTGAATGAACTGTAAAAATCACTTAATAATAATCCGTTACTGGAAAACATGTTTTTGTTACGTATTGGCAAGACGAACGGTGGGTCGGAGTGCGGACGGCGGCGGCGTTGACGTATCCGCAGCATCCTCTTCTAAACGCGCGCGAACAAACACGAGTGATGACGGGAAAATATTATATACATTTGTTTTTCGGCCTCTGTTAATTACGCAATAACTCGACAGACCTTGAAATTTACGTTCGAATCGCTGTTTTTTTTTCGCTCTAATTTCGGACCGCCGAATTTAAAAAAAAAAAAAAATTTTCTTTTAATTAAAAATATAAAAATTTCGTTTAATTAAACGTCGTTATCTACATCGTAAAGTCGTAAACTCTGAAGTTTTTCGCTTTAAAATACAACGCAGCGGCGGCCGACAACAACAAATATACGACGACGACGACGTCGTCATCAAAACGATAAAACCTAATTCGTTAAATGAGAGAGTCTATTACGTTAATATTCTTTAGACACGCTACTGCGTATATATTATATATACACATATCGTGTGGCGTATCTGAAGCTCGTCCAAGAGGGAGCTGGAAAAGGCCAGTCGAAATTTATATCCACTCGCAGTACCCATTCGTTCTTCGTACGAATAGATAAAAAAAAAAAAATCAGCAAACACAAAGTAATATCAGCTGTAGATCTCTCTTTTTCTCTAGAAAATCGATCTCTATAATGATCTTAACTGGTACCTACTCCCACGTTGCAAAGCCCGACGCGTGCTTAATAATAATAAATAACTAACCCGGACAACAACCTATACGTACATATTATATTCCTTCACTCGCATCTCGGTTCGTACAATCGTGTAACGGAACGAAGTAACGGCGCTCCGGAGTAAAAGCAAAAGTGAACGTATCGAATCAATAATATAAATTAGCACCAGAATACTTTCGAAAATAATATTACAATAATAGTCGATAATATAATTCCGAGTGAGAAGCTCAGTGCGCTTATTATTACGCGTTATATACCCCAACCCATCAAAGCGCAAAATCCGTAAAATTCTTGTTTTAAAAATGAGTGATAATGATGAATAAGCCTGAGAAACCGCGATTAATATTATATTATACGTTGTAACAATTAATTAACACTTGTAACGAGCGTATTGTATAAAGCACGATTTTCACACGGGATAAAATCACACCGGCGTAAAAAAAAAAAATTCCTTCGCCCATACGTTATAAAGAAAAAGGGAGCCGCGAGATGCTGCGCCGGAATAAACGAACTGCTCATACAGAGTTGCTCACTGGCTTCGAAAACAAAAACGGTTCTGAGCGACGCTAATAATATTATGAATATTATTATATGTATACGATAAAGATAAATACTGTTACCTACAAAACATTACACAACGATTTTCGAAAGCCCTTGGATAATCTTAAAACGACGAAAGTTTGAACGTCAAAAAATGTTAAACACAAAATAATGGTAAAATCTCCAACAATACAATTTTAACCGTCAATTATCACGATATTAGTATACGTAGTTTTTACAAAAATCCATTTTCTTAGCACGTTTTTCTCAACTAGCTCGTGACAAAAGACGTTCTCGATCGTTATACGCTCACTGAGACATCTCAATTCGCTCGCTTGTGTCAGTACTCGAATTAAAAACACCATCCCCCGATTTGTTATAACCACCTTAGATCACAGGTCTTAAAATTTTATTGTACACGATTTTGAAAGCTTCCTAAATTTCTCACGTTCAAAATGTGTACGATTTTACCGGGTTTATTATTATTTATTTTTTTTTTACACGTTCGACGAGACTTTTTCTAGTCTCTAAAAAAATTGACTAAAACACTTTTTTTACGCGTCTAAATAAAATACCGACTAGACGACTATAATTCGTTAACACGTGCCAACGACCGACGTCATCAGAGCGCGTAGCAAGCTCCTTTTACACGGAAAAAAAAAACAAAACGCACTTATCGATTCGCACAGGATCTAAAAAAAGAAAAAAAATACTATTTTTCAAAAAAAAAAAATTAACTACACGAACTATTTTTCATTCTCATCCCCGCCCGTTACGCGTATTATTATTATTTATTACTCTTCGTCGCGAGCCCACAATAATAATAATAATAATAATACGCGATAAATATAACTCGGGCCGAAACGACGATCGTCGTCATAGTGTGGTGTGGTGGTGCCCCCGGGACGCGCAGTGTTTATATTATTATAATAATATCGTTACAGTGCGCCGCCGAAGTTTTCACGATTTTATTATTATCACAAGGCTGTAAAGAGGCTGCTGTAGATATCTGATTTGCGCGCGAATATTTTTTTTTCACATTCTGATGTTTACTATTTTTTACTTTTCTTTTTGTCTACGACTTTTCGACTAGAAGGAGTACGGCTCCGATCATTACACGCGTACCCATTTTCCGGTAACAAATTTTGCTGGAACGGTTATTTTTCCCGGTAGTCTTTTAAAGCGACCCCAAAACTAACGAAAAACACCGTGATAAAAACGGCAAAAGACCGCGATTTCGTCAAAATTCATTATTTTATTTCTCCAGAATTCCGAAAATAATAATCATAGAGTCTTGAAATTCACACCGAATAGCACCGCATTAAATACACACATGGTAGCAATTTTGTGCTATTCAATGTAGTCATACAAAAGGTAAATTTCGGTTTTGAGTGTCGAAAATTTTAATTTTAAAATTTTCCGACAAAGTGTATTACACCGAAGCTCCGTATCGTTTTACTGAACGCTACGATTATTGTCGGTGTTTTCAAATTTATTATATTACTCTAAAACTTTATCGATGTAATTCACTTAAACGACATCCACTGCAACACCGACGGCTCGTCAGCCTTTTTTTTTTATTTCGTACAAGAAGTAATCACGTAGTAATCTGATATTAGAATAAAACGTCTCTCCGATCGTATACTACAACATTTAAATTTTTCATTGATTTTTTTTTTTTAATTTTAATGTTTTTTCAGATAAGAAAATAATTTTATTTGTACTCGTGAAAAATCCAAAAAAAAATGAAATTATTTTAAGTGGATTTTTTTATTAACAGCCCAAAGGCATCATCAATTTTCCACTCCTCACGCTTCTCCGTTTTTCTTTTTAGTTCGTAACACAGTCGGTATCTTTTAACTAATTTTACTAATGAAGTCCAGTGGGGAGGGGAGGAGTCGTTTTCCTCTGCTATTTTTCCCTTTATGGCGGAATGCGTGTGTTCAATCAGCTCGGCTTTTCTTGTTCGTACAAACTGTTTCTGGTCTCTTTAACCGTTCGAAAAACTTTTTCATTCGTCGTGTGTCCAGCTTCTATATAAGCATCTACACACCGTACGTCTTAAACGCTAAAGAAGAGGCTTAAAAACATAAGACTGCGAACATAATCCTTTAAAAATATTAAATACTATGCGCAACGATAATATACCAACAAACGCGCGACAATAGTACGGTAATATAATATGTATATTATGAACACTGAAGAAAAACAACCGATATTTGCTATACGAGAACGAAAAAAAAAACGCGATGCGAGAGAATATCATTATTTTATTACAAGACGAGATTAAAAATGCATTTTTTTTTTTTAATTTTTATCGTTTTCACGAAAATAAACGTTTCTAATATTTTCGGGTTTGTGAAACTCGACGCGTATCGTATAATAAATAAAACGTTAAATACAATATAATGAGAAGAAAGACGCAGCGTACACATACACCGTCGTCTCTAAATAACGAGGACGAAAAATAGACCGTGTCGATGATGCGCTGCGAGTAGATTAATTAAATAGGACAGTGTGTACTTGACGTGCGCATATATATATATGAAATTTACACATATATAAATTGAGACAGATACACGTAAGCTGTACTCACAAAAATATAATATACAGTAGGAGGAGTGTCGTTATAGCGGCGGAAGACGAATGATTCAGATGAAAGTGAACAAAGATGAATGTCGTATTTTATAAATCACGAATAACGCGCGGTCACCACCGCCGCTGCTGCACCCTAACCAGAGATATATACTATACAAGATATAATATATACGAGAAAAATTAATACATTTGATTATTACAGGACGATTGTATATACTCGTATTCTCCGTCGCTGCGCGATTATTGTACAGAGATATAACAGTATAATAATGGTTACTATATAAAATAGAAAATTCGTTAAAAATAATATATATTATGCAAAAAAAAAAAAAATTGCGCCGGTTACTATAAGTTTTATTTTAGAGTTGTCCGAGTGCGCGTACGCAAGCGATGACTAATATACATATATTATAATATCGTGATATTTGTACGAAAACAAATATATATACATTTTACGATTGCTTTAAAAAATATCGTCATAACTGCAGCAGCAGCAGCAACAGCATAATATTATAGTGTCGTAAAAACGAATAACGACGATATATTATGACGTACATGTACGTGGTATATAGAAGTGAGGATTCTAAAAAGCTTTTTTCTCTTTCAACGTTATAATTTTTTTTTTCTTTCGTTAATTATACACTAAAAACAACGCGACATTTTCAAACGTGTTTAACGGCTTATAATTATATGACACACACCACATCACGTAAGTATACAGAAATCGCTACACATTTTTATACCGCGATTAGACTTTATAATTTAACGTTTGCCGTCGATACATTATTATTATAATTTTATATCTAAATAAACGCGGAAAACCGAATATAGAAAACTATATATACATTTAAATCACACATAATATGCATAAAAACGAAAGTACATATTATGACATAATTCGCCTATATTGACTATATGTTAAGATCGCCCCGTTTTTCTATTTTTAATATATTAAAAAAAACGAAAGTATGTGTGTGTGTGTATATATATACATATATAAATAGCTAATAGCAACGACTAGGGACTTCTGCGTATTTGTTCGGAAAGCAACTGGAATAATGATTCCGATTTGATAAAACAATTTTCGTTTCACGCGATGTCTACTGATTTGAAATTTATAAAAATTATATTGGGCGCATATTTTACGTTTTTCTCAAACAATTCGAAAAATGTATACGCGTAAAGTTTTTTTCTATTATTTTAAACATCGTACACTCCGTTTATTCACGGCGAATTGATTAAACGCCCCGCCGGTTTAATTGTCAAATATCTAGCGCCCGTATTTATTGTTCATTGTATAACACATAATATAAAAAGTAATAAATTATTCAATTCTAAAAGAAATTTAATTTTTTTTTTTTTAACATTTTTTCGCTATTATAAATAATATATATAGTTTTACAATATAGTGCAATGGCAAAATAGCATATATATTATATATATATATATATTTTTTTTTGGCGCATTTTCAGTTCCACCGAGCCCTGTAGTTATGCTGCGTTTATGCAGTAGTGTAGTCACACAGTTCGTTGTTATAAATGGCGTACGCCGTGCGTCTCATTAACCTGAACTGCGCCTGCGCAACTGTATATATTTATATACAAAAAAAAAAAAATATGAAAAATGTAAATTAAAAAAAAAAAAATAGTTGGCACATCGAACGCACACATCTGAGTATGCGAATGACATCATATACACGTATATATTATACATATACACACGTATATTAAAATTTATAATAATAATAATAATAATAATATATAACGAACACACGATTTGCACGAATATAATGTGCAGTGCGCCAGTGACTTGAACGCGAGTTCACAATATTAGAGACACTATACGTACTTTATATATACAACGCGAACGGCGATTACAATTACAATAATTTATATAATATATCATATATATATAGATATATGCGTGAATGTATGATTATCAAGTACACGAAGCGAATATCTCCCGCGAGGTGTACGATTTTATCGTTAAGGGTTTTTTTAAATGTGACCTAGTTAATGAATAATAATGTACGTGATATATATACATACAAGACAACGACTTTCGTTTAAAAAACGCTGCAGCAACAACCTCGCGAATATTAGATTTATATATTTAGCTAAATACGTATTTATTTATTTATTCGATAGAAGTGCGGCGTGCGATGATGACCTCCGACGCGAGTTCACGATTATACAATAAAAAGTATATATATATATATATATAATAATAATATATAGAAAGTCATATCTATGTATGTACTTATAGTGGTAAGTATAATATGTGAATTGTTAACTGCAGCACCAGAGAAGGGACAACACTAATTTTTTTATTTTTTTTTTTTTGAGAGAGAGACAAATATTTAACGCGTAGAATGATTTTAAACACGATTTTGAAAATACTTTATTCAATTTTTGGCAATATAACAATATTTTTAAATCGAAAAAAAAAAAAAGTTCCATATTATTTTAATTATTAATTTTTAAGTCAAGGACATGGTGCCTGCAGCAAATATTGTAAATGTAATATGTCCCCACCCGTATAAAATAAAGACGCAAAAAAAAAAAACGTGACTTTAGGAAAATGTATATACATACATATGTTAATATTTGTTCGTGCGATTCGATAACAAAACTAAATAAAATATATTATATCGACTATTATAATTTTTATAATTCAAACCGTTGCAGATTATATCAGACGCTGAAATAACACGGTTTACTGCAGAAAAGGGACGTGTCGTGTAGTGGACATAATAATATTACGCGAACTCTTTGCGCAGTAAACCACTCATTTACACACGTGTTTAGCTGCGTACAAAAACGATAAAATCGAAATCGACAAATAACCGACTGGCTTTTTGTGCACGTCACAGCTGTGTTTCGTGTTGTATCGTGAAAACGAATTTTTTTAAAAAAAAAAGGCAAAATTTTTACTATCAAAAATCGTGTTTTTTCGATATCGATTTTCCAAATATAAAAAAAAAAAAATTACCGCTTTCAACGTGCGCAGTTAAATGGCGCGTATATATTATATTATATTAAAATATTTTCTCCTCGATTTATTCGCAAAATAAAATAAAAAAAAAGAAAAAAATACGAAAAGTTGTTGTTGTAATTTTTTTTTTTTTTTTGTTGTACAAAATATTTAATAACAAGTAAAAAAAAAAAGTGTTAAGTAAAACGACCAAGACGAGACTGCTGCAGCGACAGACGTGTCCCGATGCAACGGAGAGGACTGGGGAGGAAGATTGAGCGACGGCGACGAGTAGCAGCAGCAGCAGACGACGACACATTTGGAAAACATTACTTATATTTGCTACCGCGGGGCGGGTTGACGCGCGGACGGCTCTCTACTCACACACACACACGGTTTTTTTTTTTTTGTTTTTGGCAGCAGTTCCTCGTGCACCACGCGCGTATATATAATAAATCGGTCGCCGCCGCCGCCGCGGACCGGGCGATGATTTCTGACATAGAAAAAAATAATAATAACGATTAGTCCCTACCCCGCGCGTCTAGAACATATTTTTATCAACACCGTCCCCGGCGACGACGTGTAAAGTATTCGAATAAAATAGTATTTAAAGGGATTGAAAGCGGGCATTTTCTCTTTTCGTCTTGTAACACAAGAGAAACACAGTAAAATAGACGTTTTCTACTTCCAGCGTACCGATCCGTATGCTATTCAGTTTAAAAGTATACCGGAACGCGCACGTTGAATGAAAGCGGGAGCGACGCTAGACATCCCAGGCGGCTAATAGCTACTCTGTCATTGGCCGTTCCCCCACCCCAGGCAGCGAACAGCTGCTCTGTCATTGGCTGTTGCTGTCGGCAGCAGTCGGCTCACGACGGTTTCCGCCAATCAGAATACCCACAGAACCTCGCCTGCGCGAACATGTACCGATTTTCGTCCGCCGCCCGGTATACTCTTAAACTGAATAGTGGTGCGATAAGAAATTTGAAAACATTTTAATTCGTCGTGATGTCTACTTGAGATGAGATCGACTTTACCAAATTTCTAATTTTTTTTTTATATAAATCATTAAAAATTAATTGAACAAATTTAAAATAAAAAATAAAAAATTGCTAATAACTCATTATTGAAGATCTTAAGATAAAAAAAATGAAAAAAGCGGGTAAGTCGTTCTATATAGTCAAATTCACGACGAATTCGAATCCGTTTTCAAATTTCTTATCGCACCACTAGATCGGTCGGTACGTTAGAAGTAGGAAACGTCTGTTTTGCTATGTTTCGTGTGTGTAAGACGACGAAGAGAGAAAATGCCCGCTTTGAAAATACCCTTGAACACACCACCAGACTTTTTTCCTCGACAATTTCGAGTTTCCTCTACTCAATAATCTTTCATCGACGTCAAATAAAATAATAAATAATGCAGAATAATTTATTATAATGGCAGCATTGCGGTAACACGTAAATAAATTATCGTAACGGTTATTTATTTATTTTTTTTTTTCAACATTTTCGTATTAATTTTCAGTATTTTTCATCGTATTTGATGGTGATGGCTACATGAAACGACGTAAAATTCAGATAATCGAGAAACGAACACAGAAGTCTCGTAGTAAGCAGAACTTGCCAATAAACTCTATAAAAATGACCGGAACGTTTTTTTTTTTTAAATAATATATTCCGAACATAAAAGCGTATTCGCTTTATACGAATGCGCGGCGCACATACGTGTACGTGTACGCCGAAAAACAAAACGAAAATAAGAAAATTCGCCTTCGTAATATATCTTTTGTATCTGATATACGAACAAACAATGGAATATATTTTTAAAAAAAATTAATTCAATTAACGAACGTAGAATTTCTCTTTTCCCTACGACGACGACGACACGGCCGATACACACTCTATTATAATATATTTTAGCGTATACGCGCTGTTATAATACGTTTTATATATTATAATTACGCGCGCGCGCGCAAATAAACTCCAGTCGTCGCCGAGGGGAGCCCGCGGCGACGCGCCCGTCGTTCCTATATACGACGCGCGCGTTCGCGAGCTGTAAACGATAATAATACGCGCGCCACACATCGCACACATAACGGGTCGTACATATTATTATATTATATATAAAAAAAAAAATTATATACGCGGTTTAACGGGGGATGGGGGGAAGGGCAAGGAAAAAAAACGAAAAAATTAATATAACCACAATTGATTATTTCTATAATATTATGTGTAGATTGGATGCTGCAACGATGTCATTACCACCATCGTGACGCGTTACATATCGCGTTCGGTATAAACGCGCGGTTTTAAAACTCTCGCGCGTATTATTATTATTATTATTATTAATCGCTACTATACAACAATAGATATTATATGCGCGCACGGCTGGATTTTTAGAAGACATACACATCATCATCGCCTCTCCTATGTACTTCTGTAATAACGCGCGTATATAATAATATAAACGTATAAAATATACAAACGACGTTGTTGCGTATAGAAGAGAATTCGTGATCGACGATTTTGGCCACGGACGAAAAAAATAACAACATACACTTCTGATGTTTTGTTTGTCTTGTACACACACACACAAAAGTACCAAAAATTGAATCAATACTCGTATACCGCTTGTACGAATGATTGACAAGCACCTATATTATGTACGGCCCGAAGGTCAGACGTTACACCGCCGCCGTTTATATTAAATAAATTATAATAGAAAACGGATTTGGAAGAAAAAAAATGAAAAATTAACCGACTATATATATGTATATAATAAATATGTTATATTGGCAAAAAAAAATACTACGCATTTATCTCGCGTTGTGTGCAAATAACGCCAGTGTATATTATATTGTTTTCGATTCATTTTATATATGTATTATTTATACGATTAATATATTTATTAGGTTTCGAGGGGGAAATGAAAAACAAGTTAAAAAAAAAAAATAGAAAGAAATATATAAGAACACACAATCAAGATTATTATGCTAAATAAATAAATATATAGGAGTCGTTGTATTAAATTTTTTTGATTATATTACTACACCGGTTTCGAACAAAAATTCGTCATAATTTTTTAAACGAAAAAAAAATATGACGACAGAAATAACGAATAAAAACGAACGAAATTACACGGGTATAGAGGAAATTACGAAAATTACATCAAAAACGTAGGGTTAAAAAAAATAAATAAATAAAAAATAGCGAGGATTTTTGTGTACAAAGTGAATTGTTGAAAAACAACCATGGGCAAATATGTTATTCATATAATTTAATACATATATATGTAATTCTTCCAAAACTGAATTCATTTAATTAAATTATGTCGTACCTACATTTAAAATTTCTATGTCATTAAATTATCTTTAATTTAAAAAGTATATACGATTGTTTTTTTTTTATTCTAAAACGCGTTTCGCAAAATTTGAATTCGGATTACCTTTTTAAAATTTTATTTCGGAGATGTCTTGTTTTTAAATTTCAAGATAACTGAATTTTTTTTAGAAAAAATTATTATTCGAAAAAATTCGTTTTATTTTCTAGTATTAATTAATAAAGTTTGTATTTTTTACTTCTATTCATTTCACATACCCTTCTGAGTCTTATATTTAATTTTTTTTTTTTGATTTCAATATATTTTATTATATACAATACGGAAGAGACGCAATAACGAAGACGAGTGAACGCGAATCGAACTAACCGAATATAATAATAGAGATTAAACGCGAACACAGAAACGCGTCGGTCCAATAACTGAACGAATTCGAATAGTTTAAAAATTCGGAGTAACATTATCTCTTCGAATATAATATTCCAGTTGTGTAGACATATAAATAGTCACATCGTATTAATGGATCTTGGCCGAAAACAATTTAAGAAAGTCACAGGATCGTTTTTCGAATTACACGGAACATGTAAATTTCTCCTCGGCACTCGCGTAACCAACGACGTTTCGGTTTTACATTTTACAGGTTCGATTGTGTATACAAAAAAATATACGAGTACAACTGCGTACAAGTATACGCACCGAACGGATATACATTTTTTTTTTTTTAAGTTGTTTTTCGCCGAGGAAACGCGCGCCGTCGTTTTCTCGAGTAATACATTTTAATATAATCGAGACAATGTCGGTGGACAAAAAAAAAATTAAACAAATAATCGACCGAAAAACGAGTGGTCGTCTAAAACGACGAGAGGAGGAGAGAGCCCAGAGCAAATGATTTCGTTCCTTATGAGGACTTTTTTTTTTGTCCCAAAAAACCGTTACACGTCCGTCGGTCGGTCGGTCGCGGGTTTCGACTAAATATCGAGAGAAAGAGAGAGAAAAAAGGAGGGCACGCCGCTGTTTTTGCGGCCTACCATTTTATAATTTAGATTTTATAATCGACACGACGGCAGCGAGAGCGTGCAACGGAAGGCCGCGAAAAATCGTGTCGGATAAATAATATTTTTACACGTATACATTACCCGCCGGCGGCACACCCGTTATATTATACAGTCATCGTCGTGATATGTCGACGGAACGTCGAAAAATAAAAACGAAATAATAAACACAACAAAGTATATTATTACTACCGAGTCGTCAACAGTATAGAGACGTTTAACTTTTATAATAATATAAATAAATTCGATAATTTCCATCAAATATATCTACGCGTTTCACGAAATCGTCTCTCACAATCGATCACGACAATACTATACCCAGTGGCGCCGACCACCCAATTTATCTATGACATAATGTCATAGTAGATTTGGTACCTGGGGGGTCCACAAATTCCATATCATCCAATCTCAAATATATATAGGATTTAAATATTTGTTCGGCTAAAAAATAAATGGCTTATACGTTGCATTATATGTGTGTATGCTCTCATTCGCATCTAGTTGTTAAATGGAAAAAAAATTTGGGGGGGCCTCTTGGTGTAATAGTATTTTTTAAACACATCGGTGCCACTGCTTATGTCTACGAGTCGAATTAGCCTCTCGACAGCCACCATCCCTGTGTTAAACGAACAAACAGCGGCCAGAACAGCTGAAACGGTCCCAACAACAATCGTACATCGACTTTTACGTATTACGCACGAGAACGTACTGAAAACGCTAAAAACAAACCAACGACGATAAACTACTGCACCAAATTAAAGCTTTCATAAAAATAAAAAAAGGTGGTCATACCCCCGTACAAAACTCGACAGACCTGATCACCGGAATACGCGTATAGGTCTCATACAAAACCAATCCGTTCTTATACCACTTAAACGACCTGAATTCATATATGTACGTGTCTCTGCTAAACACTCGATCGTTCCACATTTCACTCCAACATCACCAAAAGCGAAGCATTCGGTCCCGGACAAATAGTCAACACAACAAAATTTACCATAAAAACGGTAGACGTTTTTTTTTTTTTAATATTGTATAATTACATAATGTAAGTAATTTCTATATTGTAACGCCAATAGTATAGTTTAAAAAATCACGCACAGCAAGCTAATGATTTTTTAAAAAATATTTAAAGCCTATAATTTAAAAAAAAGAGGAAACAATAATTATGATAATAATTATACAGTGACTTTGATAAAACGCAAAAAATAAAAACAAAACGAAATAACGAACAACAACAAAATATAATATATTATACGAGTCGTCAAGATGAGTACTGTAGATTTTTAAATACTATTATAATATATTAAAAACGCGTACGAAAGACGTTTAAATACTTTAACATTAATTTACGAATCGTCACGCGTGTCTTGTTAACCCATCGCGTTATACGCGATCCCGAAATTTGTTTAATAAACACAAAACACGTCTTCGCTGTTTATATAATATACACGCTATATTCGTATACGAATTGTATACGCTACATACCGGGGAACGAAAATCGATAGATCGTAATAGATCATTATTATATATATACGCATATTGGTTGGAATGTATTTGTATATACCAAATGGAACTACAAAGAGGATTTTGGTCGGGTTTTTTTTTTTTATTATTAAATATCTACTTTATTATAACGGATCTCATTACACCGCGGAAATATAGAAAAGGGAGAAAACACGTTTTATTTTATTTAATATATATATATAATATATATTAAATATATTAAATTTTATTATTTATTTAATATATATATAAACGAATTATTTTTTCTCGATATTGTACTTTTACCGTTGAATATTTTCAGTCGTTTACGACAGGAGTCGGTAACCCGTGGCCCGCGAACCAATTTTTATGGCCCCCCACACAAAGACGTAAAATTAAAAAAAAAATTATTTTATCAATATAAATGTATATATTTATGGGATTTTTCTAAAATTTAATCTAATCTCGCGCATTTAGTCTAGAATTTTACATTTTTTTTTTTTTTTTTTATTTAATTTTTCCCCAAAAGCAAATTTTTCTACTCGGAAACTCGTATGTTTTTTTTTCTACTCATATTTACACGTAAAATAACACAAATGCGAACTGATATTATAAATTATTAGAATTATCTATATCATATGTATAATATGTTTTTTTTTATTAATGCAGCTCTCGATGAAAATATGGAAAAAAATACGTCCCATCATATGGTTAAAAATGTTGTCGATCCCTGGTTTACATTATACGCGCTGCGTTATATCGCTGCAGAATAAACCGTGACTATATACATATTAATATATTACAGTTATAGGAAACGAGCTAAATTCGTATTGTTTTCACCATTTGTATATAGAAATTACTACAAATGTCTTCGGAGGGTTGGAAAAATTGTCTTTTGAAATCGATGACGGGATAATTTTGGAACGAGACAGCAATAATAAGACATCATATAATATAACCGTCGACTAAAAAACGACTCGGGATATTTAAAAAAAAAACGATACGACAAATATTCGCGTCTATACGGTCATTATAATAATAACAACACATACAACCGTTACGTTTTTATAATATAAAAAAATAATAATAATAATATGTTAAAGTACGGGAAACTTGTGTTTTTACGGACTATTTTCCGGCGGGAAAATCGCAACGATCCGTGTCACCGTCATCGCGGCGGAGGAGGATACAGCGAAAAAAAAAACGACGGACGGACGGCGTTTTCTATAGCGGCAGCAACAGGCTGCGTGGTCCCCTCCCCCATCGTCGTTCCGGAACCATCGTTTTTGCGCTCTAGTTAATTTCCCGACTCCAAATTCAACGGATCGCGTACGCAAAATTGTCTATACGCGAATTTTACGGTATTTTTTTTTTTTTTTTGGTGTTCTTAATTTTCTTTTGTTTTACAATATTTCGCGTATAAAATAATTGCGGAAAAAATCGCACGGTCACAAAAAAAAAAAAGGAAGCCAATAACGCATTATTTCGTCGTAGGCGCGCTGCTAGTCGTAAACAGAACTGTTTCCAAGACACCAGAAAAACTCGTTGTCGACGAGAGGACAACAGGACGTTTTTTTTTTATACGGTCCAACAGTTTTTCACGCGAGTCCAGGGCCCCGTATACGGCGACGCGTTCGAAGTGAATACATTATTGTAATTAGGACCCGGAGAACTTGATGCATTTGCATCTTTTTTTATTATGCTTATTATAATCGAGGCTCGTCTTCATAGAAATTTGACTTATTTCACGCAGAATTCAACGGTATGAATTTTATTTTGTATTTTTTGCATTTTTCCAGTAATTCTTGGTTTATAGGTCTTTTTTTTTAGCTATTTTAGTGCATTTTTCTACTTTTTGTATGTGTATTCGCATTGTTTTTGTTTAAATGTTTAAATTCCGAGCTATAGTTCTACACAAACACGTTATATTAATTTATAAAATTCAAATTAAAAAATATATATAATATTAAAATCGGCGGAAAATCCGTGGAAGTCGAAAGAAGTTTTCTACATAAAACTCTTTTATCTGATAATCGCCGATCATTTTTATTTGAAAACATAACGCATACTTTAGTTGTCCAATATAACACATTTAATGATTAGAAAATTATTCATTTTCTAATAATTAATACTTACAACTAATAATTTCCTAATTTATTTATTTGTTTTCCTGTATTTTTAACATTTTCAATAAATTTTTAACATTTTTATGTCATTTTATGCATATTTTTCGTGCATTTTTGCATGTTTTTTTAGGTCATCAAGTTTCGGGCCTAATTATAATCATAGGAGTGCGACTGTTTCAGAAAAGCGCCCGGTCGACTATACCAATAAATGTATAATATAACCATCTAATGGTGAAATCGAATGACTATTTTTTTTTTTTTTTTTATACCGTTTTTATTTTAGAATACAATTCGGCTCTGGTCGTCAAAAAATCTAGTCACGTCTACGCGAACAACAATAAAAATTCGCGTATACGTGTATTTTGTCGCAGTGTAAAAAAAAATGGAAATCAGTAATAGTACCTAATATATTAATAATATGTACTTCTTAATTTACGCGGATTGTTCGCCAAACGTTTATGGTATATATGAAAAAAATATATATTACCGGGATTTATTCATTTTTTTGTAGATCTCTATAAGAAAACGTTTTAGAATAACAAAAATCGATTCGTATCGATACAAAATTTAAAAATGAAACTTTTATTTAGGGCGTTTAGAAACGTACGGTAAAATAACGTTTTAATATTGAAAAAAATACTATAACCACGATTGACACTTTCCGTAAGCATCCGAGTTTTTCTTATTTTACACACACGAGATGAACACATCGCTGTTCAACTAGGAATTTAAAAAAAAAAACAATAATACAAATCTAAAGATGGACACTGCTGCTGGCACAACGAGTTCGAAGCGTCAGTTTTTGAAAAAGAACAAACACACAAACGCGGATATTATTACCGAAAATTTAAATCGTAATAAACCAATCCAAAAAAAAAACTATAACCGCAAATTCAAAACTATATTATAACGCCGGACAAGGAATATCATTTAATAGTTTAAGTAGTTTTTGTTTAGGCGCATCGTTGCAAATAATAATTATAAATTATTAAGTAAAAATCGAAGAAAAAAAAAATTCGCCAACGGCCGATCTATATACAATTTTTTTCAAATGCACACGGTTCAATAATATTTTTTCGACGTCTGACCCACATATTATAATATATATAAGGCACGCGATTTTGCGAGATTAAACGTAGTTTTTATCGTTTTGTTTTTGCGACTCACCGGAACACTCAAATGATATAATATGTTACAAAGGTACAATTAAAAATAGAAACACTTTATTCGTTTTTATCTATGAAACATTAGCCATATATTATAATAATCTACGTTTTATACTGCACGTGAAATAATTTTTTTTTTTTTACTAATATCATACACATAATAAAATACCTACTGAGAAAATACGATTTTAATCGCTGTCGTACAGAATTTATATTATTAAATGTTTTTACCGAGGAATGCAATTAACACATTTTATTACGTTTTCGCGTATATGTACAGCGGCGTATTACAATTATTAATATATTACAGGGACGTTAAAACATATTTAAAAATACATCAAGACCGTGTTAACAATTAAACCGCTCTGAAAACATTTCGAGTACGACAGAACGCGTACATTTTATACAGACGACATAATACCTATAGTAAAATTTACATTTATAGCGGACAGTGTACACGAAAATAATTATTATATTAGCGTGTGACACGTTATAAAATTGTCTCGAGACGGTTTAGCGAAAAGAAGACGGAGAAAAAAAATGATACGAAACGCGTATATATATATAAAAATACATACTTAACAGACGTACGGACTAATTATTTTTGCACGTTATTATAGTGTAAGTGTAAATTAAGCTAGTTTATTGGACAATAACTACATCAACGCTGCACGCGGCACGCGTATATTATACGTATAGTCTTTCAACAAACATCTTATATCTCGTAAAATATAATCAAAATTAAAATGTCGACTTTATTTTTGGCTCGTATAGTGCGGATTCGTACGGCGCGGCGTCCGTATCATACTAGGTACATATTTTATTTGAGCGACAGATAACGGTAGAGATCACACACACAATATATTTCGCCATCTTCTTCGGTTCTTCTCTATTTTCACTCAACAACAAATAAATACCGGACGAATAATGGATCCCACGAATGTTAAGCAACTCTATAATATAACCTATAAAGAGACGGCCGTCGTTGTCATAAAAAAAAAAATCGTTTATATCCGTTCGTACATATGTACGGCCTACGGACGACGGTTCTCATAAATTCACGAGAACATTATTTACATTGTTGTAAAATATAATATAATGATGTCGACATTACGGCAGTGGTCGCACACAAAAATAACGCGATCGCGGTATTATATACGTTCAGATGATCGATTATTTTCTAATCTGTCGTTTTTATTTCGCCGCGCTCCTATTAAATACAACAACGTTCTGTAGCTCGGTTTATTATATTTAATAACTCGTCAAGTCGTGTCCGAAAAACAGCCAGCTTGTAAACCGCGCGTGATTTATGCGCGAAATCCGACTTAAAAAACTAGTTTAGAAAAAAATAAAAAAATCGCGTCGTCCGTGTTAAATGTGCCTATATAAATGATGACACGTATCTCGTGGGATGATAAAAACTAAATACGCACGAATACCAATTTTCTTTCCCAGAAACATTTCGTTCTGCACATAAAAACCGAATTTTAAATCTCAGTCGTCTCGAGTAAGACGAATTCACAAAATAAATACGCAATATTATATACTGTTGTTTACTAATACTCGAGACTTTATATCGTCGGTATACATATATTTTTTTTTATACATAATTTTAAGTGTAATTTATATTTTTCGAGTATTCGTTAAGACGACGACGATATTGTAATCGTGATAACGAAAGGAATTTTCGACGCGTTCTCGGGACATTTTTTATTTATTTATTTTTTTTTTGTTCGATATAAAATATTTGGTTTTTCTTTTAAAATATTCCACTATTGAAATCACGAGCTTTACGACTAAAATAAAAAAATACTACGTACACATATATATATATATATATATATATATATAATTAAACATACGGAGTTTTTTAACGACATATTTTTTTTTTTAAAACCGTCATGGTCAAATCTATCGTTTACACATTAAAATTCCGATTTTATTCTCGGCGACAGTGTACTAAAATACAAAAATAAAATTATTTCTACTATTATAGATACACACACACACACACACACATAATATAAGTACTTAGAATACGACGGCACGTTAAATATTAAAATATACACCGCGCGTACTTTATTTATAATATGAAGTCGTTTTTATCGGACTAAAACGACGTTATTATTATATTATAATTTTTTTTTAACTACATTAGATAAATGAAAATACAATGGCGAAATCGCCAGATTTCATAAAAAAAAAAACGCAGAGTAACCTAAAAACTGGGTCAGCTACTTGGAGTTGCGACGATGGATGCGTGTGTGATGTGTATACGTATAAATATGTAGGATAATTATATTGTTATAAAATAATGATAAATAGAAGAACCTCGACGACGAGAAATAAAAGGCCGTCCTTCCTATACTATACATAGCTGGAGCGTATTTGTTGATTATATACGCGACCGATTGTATAATTTTTTTCTCCAAACAGTAATATTTCGCACGCATAAAACTTCGCCCCGTGATCACATATCATCATATGAAGACCAAAAAAAATCGATTTTAAATCCAATCATACGCGTTTCGACTTTTAAATCGAAACGAGCAAAAAATAAATAAATAAATAAATAAAAATTAATGTTTTCTCTTTCTTTACGCGGTTCACGCGTGCACGTATTATAAATAATAAACAAACCGAAACGCACAAATCTAACCCCATTTAAATTGCGTAATGATTAATAGATAGATAAATACATAGAAACCGATTTCGTAACAATTATTGAGAATATTAAAAATTTTAATCTATACTTAAGTTTGGGATCGTAAAAAACCAATAATACACAATAATAAATGCACTATGTAAAATTAATTAAAAATGTATACGTTGTTGAGAAACAATTTTTACGTAAAACAATCCTTCAATGCACACGTCGCGTACATAAATATATTATTATATATACAATGAACACGGCGAATTATTTCCAAATTAATATTACGTAAGAGAAAGAGAGAGAGAGAGAAAACGTACTATTTCGAGACGAGTTGAGAAAATTTCGCAAAACAACGCGCGAAGAAATAATAATTCGAATTTTTAGAAACAATTTTTTTTTATCGATATACGTAACTACTGGACTACGCACGGAAAAAAACCTCAAGATCTCAGATTTCTACACGAAAAAACATCACACAATTACATATTATATATAAAAAAAAAAATAAATAAAAATTGTTCGATTTCATATAATATTATTTTACGTGTATATTATATATTATATAGTAGGTAGCCGACGTCAATTAGTCAAATATTCGTATTTACAATAAGTATAACACGTGAATATGTGCCCGATCACAGGCATACATGTGAGGGGGAGGACTCGACCTGCGTCCCCGACTGTTAAGCAATCGATATTTTTGAATGCCAATATACATAACATATACGATCAGGTTTCAAAGTATCTAATTACTGCCGACTACTAACGCGGCTCGTTCTTCTTCTATGGGTTGACGACCGTGAACTTGAGAGTTGATCGCTCTACACCGCTGCAGCCCCCGAGTACACTGGAGCCTGTGCACACAAGACAATTTCTCCGATCGTAAAACCAAAAAAAAATTATAATATTTTCGTGACACGCGACAATAATCGCCGAATTTCATTGAAAAACGCGTAAAAAATTATTCTCGGGATATTATTCCCCGATAACTGCAGAACGAATATTTTCGTAATGCGGGTTCGATGTTTTATATTGAAATAATATATAAGAATATACGATTTGGTACCGACTTCGTAATTTCTTTTTCATTGTATTATGCGAATCATACGGATATTTTTCAATATAATCGTGCACACAAATAACTTTGAATATTATATTGTTAATATATCAAATACGATAAGAATACGCGTATATATATATATATATATATATATATATATATATATATACGAATAATAGTACTCATTAGTAGACAATAATATTATCGAATACGAAAACGCGAGTTATAATATTAATATAAATTGATAAAACGAACGTTATTTTTTTTTCGATATATTATAATAATAATACGCGTACCTCGCTCAAATCATAAATAATATTCGCAGCTTAAACACAACACGTCACTCCCCATTATACTGGTTTTTTTTTAATATATATATATATATATATATATAGTAAAATAAAAATCGTTTCTCGACGAATTATTGTTCATTATTATATTATATACATGAACAGCCGAATGACACACATATAATAAAAAAGAATGCGTTGATCAATATTCAACTCGAATAATCTCGTCGACGCATTTACAGTTGAAATAATATAATAATATGATGCGTATACGAAATTCAAATATTTTAATTAATATTCTACGGATAACGCGTGCAAATCATTATGTTCGTCACGACAATATATTATTATTATTATTATTATTATTATTATTATTATTATTATTATTTTCGTAAATGAAATTAAAAAAATATGTTTGTTCACACTGAAAAAAAAAAATTATTTTGCACGAGTGAAAAAATATAATATAGCGCGTTGCTGATTGGTTCGGTCCATTTAAATTGGCGAATAAAAATATATTATAACAAAATATTTGCACAACGACGTCAGATACGATCTCGAAGGGGAAAAAAAACAATTGCCGCGGCATGAATAAACGATTACCGTAATAATTCGAATTATGTAGGTTAAAAAATACGCTTTCTACGGTTTTTTTTTTGTAGTTGTTCAAAAATACATTTCGGACAATACGTACTCTCGATGTTTTATTTTTATATACGTAAAAAAAAAACAGACTATAAGTTTGGCATTGTTTCACTTTCGATATCTTCAACAATACATCGGCGGACCACCGATCGGACACGGTCATACTATAAAATGTATAATATTAAAAAAAAAACACGAAACAAAAAAAAAACTCCCCGGTCGGACACACTTGAATATCGATTTCGTAGGTGCGCGCACTTTCTATATAATATAATATTACAAGATTTTCAAATGAGAATTTACGACTGAACGGCGATCGTCCCCCTGTGCACTGACCGACCCGACGACCACGTAATAATATTCCTGCCGTGTATGAAAATGTGTGTATCCGGATGTCAGGTGTATGAAAGACCCCTGGCAAACTGGCTACACCGCCACGTTTTAGCACGTTATGAATTACACGCAGTAGTAAAAAAATATATATATATACCAACGGGTTGAAAAAAAAAACGTTTTACAAGCTCTCTACGTTTATATATTATTTATTATAAATTTAAAAACAAATATTACGCCGCATATTGTAAAATATTGTCTAATAGAGGACCGTACGAGAAAACAGAAATAATGAAAACATAATCACCCAAATCCTAATTACCGTATACACTAACGATTTGACAAGAGAATAATTACAATATTAGTCGACGTTATTTTTCCAAATGCTTCTTCAAGACACACGCTAATTTATAGTAACTTAACGAGTTATTTTTTTCACACACAAAAATTGTGGAAAAGAGTCTCGTAATTTAATCTTTTCTACTACTACGATTATAAAAACCGAACGAACATTCGTATTTTCTTTACTCGTCCACTAAAGTGAAAATTGAATTAGACAAGAGGCTCGCAGGAAGCCATTTAACATAATATTTTCAAATATTGTCGCATTTTTAACATTTCTATAAATGCGATAAACTCGTAACGTATACGTATACGGCGACCATTATTGTATTCATAGGACAGTACTTGTTATTTTATCTACGTCCTATTATATAATGCAGTCCTAAACGTAGTTTTTATTTTCAAATCCTAAACAACGACGAATGGGACGTTTAGATTTAAACGATATAATATGTTGTTTTCTTAGGTGATGTGTCGTCGTTTTTTCACCTAACGCGACCACACAATTCCAAAAAAAAAAACACAAATTTACACTAAAACTATAAAAGCGATTCATTTTACCAAGCGATACGACGATACATATATATATATTTTTTTTGTTTATGGTCACCGTGTGTATTTTATAATAATTGTATTGCTGCACAAGACGTGCCTCGAACATTCCGAGACGTCGTCGTCGTTGTCTACCAGTTTATCCGATGGACAGGCGACACTTTTATGGCAGCAGCAGCAGCACACACCCCTTTACGCGCGCAGTACAACAACAACGCTACGCTCTTCTGCACAGTGTTTTTTTTTTTGTAAATATATTGTTTGGTTTGTGAAAACGACCTAGTTAGACGGGTGAAAAATCACCGAACACGAAAACGATAATATCGTACTGATGATAATCGGCAACCGCCGCCACGTTTATTTTACAAGCGAAACGCATTTAGACACTTATATATACTTATGTATAATAAATATTATAAAAAATAATTTACGTACCGGCGCGAATAACACACAACAACAAACCGAATCGTCTGCACACAACGACACAAACCGTGTATACATATAATGGTTATAAAGTACCAGTAGTGTCGTTTTATCTGCGACGGTACGAAATAAAATAAACCCGAAAGAAAATTAAATAAAAAAGAAAGCGACCAATAAACGTATACCGTGCGCGATTTTATACGCACTCTCCTCCTTCGGGACAAAAATCGCACGCGCAAATATACATATATATATATATATATATATATTTCCTATTATATTAGCTATAATGATTTCGTTATAATTATACACTACTATTACAACTTAGAAATTTAATAATCACAACGATTTTTCTCCAGTTCGTACATATAACCGGGTAAACATTTAAAACACACAAAACAAACGATAAAATAGACACTCAATTATGTTCGGATAAGACGCGCCTACTTTTCGCCATAAATCGAAAAAAAACTTCTTAAACGTGTCAGAGATCCTAACAGAAGACCCATCGCTGAGCAGAATAACCACGTGGAAAGACCAATTGCAGATACGAGCTGGGGAATAGAACCAGCCTGCATCCAGGACATCAGTTAGAATGGCAGACACGGAGAACTCTTAACAGAATGAGAGTATATCGAAAGATAACGTGTCTAAATGGGGATAGAAAATGTCGATGCGGTCAAGAACAGACAATGGCACGCAAATATTAGTATGTCCAATGAACTCCATGCACGGACGGATGATTTAATAACAGGCAAACCAAACAGCGGTGGATGTAACTCTCGCTTTTGGACAGCGGGAAGAGGCGTATGAAAAATTCCGTATCTACAGTTTACAATAATTTATTTTATTTTTATGGTTTTTTAAAAATTTATTTATAATAACTTCTTGTATTGTAATTTTAAATTCATGATATATGTATTGTATTAGTTTAAGTGGCCTAACACGAACAAAAACATAAATAAAAAATTTAAAACACACACAAGGAAACTACGTATCCGACGAATTTCTATACTTTGCGAAGTTGGATTTTTTTTTTACAGGAAATCGTATCTCGTTTGACAAATTCGTATTATATGACCACCGCGTGTATTTTTTAATGCTAATTTTTATCGATGGATATCAGCTTCTCGTCGTAATAAAACGGAACTCTAGCAGTGTTCTTCGGAATCACTGGAATATCTGAGTCATCGTGCGAGTCATATATTATAAAACGTGTGCTGGCGATGGAATAATAACGTAATAATTCGTCTCTCTCAGTATAGCTATACAAATAAACTGTACGGTTTCTATAGCTTCGGGAAAAACCAAAACTGTCTTTTATGTGTATACTCGAAGAAATGTTTTGGGTATTTTGATTTGTTGAGATTTTTTTTTTTGAAACAGAAGTCACAGACGGCACAAAATAGAAAAACGTGTAGTTACGCCGATTCGAAAAATAGACACATTTACATTAAAATATAATAATGGCAATGAAGTTTTCATAAACGTTTAAGTAAATCTAAATAAACGTGATATAAAATATTTTATAGCGTTATAATTGGAGACCGGATTTTTATGTTCTCACATATTTTTACCGAGAGCGTGCAGCTTCAATTGGTCGAGCTTCTTAGACGATTCATTTTCCTATGGACCGATTTACAAACAAATTTCAGCGCATCAAGAAAAACATATTTCAAGGTTAGAGAACATTTTGTACAAAACGATAGGGATATATACTGAGGTTGAATTTGAACGTTTATATATCAATGTTATTTATCAAATTTTTTTTTCGAGCGTGTTATTATTATTTTCAGCTCGTAATACTGAATATTTTATTGAATTAAGATTTTTATTTTTATTTTTTTTTTAGTACACTTAATATAAAGTGAAATATATCCAAACAATATTCGCATCGCCAATTGTACAGATTACAGTATACTATACAATATAATAGTATAGAATTGTTTCAGTATAATTTTTTAAGATTAGGATTAATTCAATTATCGTGTAATTTTATAAATTGTTACCTACTTTTATTTGTTTTTTCGGTATTTAATACGTTTTTACGGAACTCCGTATATTTCCAAGAAAAAAAAAAAGAACATTTATGCGTATAAAATTCTGATGGAATTATATAGAACATAAAAACATCTTATTTTTATGGTTTATATTAAACGCTTATAAATCCGGTCTGTGGTTGTAATTGAATTTGAAGACGGTATAAACTATCAACAATAGTAGGACTCGGCAGTAACGTGAAATCTGGGTGCAAATTTATAATGATTTATAATTATAAATTATTATAGATCATTATAAATTTATAATGATATATAATATATATTATTATTAGCTCCTATACACGATAGTACAACAACAATACAGCGATAATCGTAATTTATTGATTATTTGCGAAAATTACCGATTTTTTTTTCGTTGCTGGTACTCGCGCAGTCGTAAAATCCGTGCGTTACAACAATGACAGCAGTTGTTGTGTCGACTTTTTACTAGTAACGACGATCGCGTTTGAAAACGATAACGACATAAAAACCGCGTGGACGGAACGCGTGCCTGACGGACTTGACACACAACAAACAAACACACACACACACAAAACACGAGAGAAGACGCGACGACGGCAACGATAACTCGCTGACTGATGGGCCGCCGCGCGCACGGTGCCGCCGAAGACGAACCCGCCAGGTTCGCGCCTTTGCCGCGGCGACCACCACTTTTCCACGGGCGCGCCGCCATATTTTCTATACACCGCCGGCGGCCGCCTACTATATACGCGGCACGCAGTCGTCGCCGAAGCGATTATAATAATAATAAAACCGCACAGAGCGCGCGACGACGAAAAACACAATATTTATTTATTTATTTATTATTATTATTATTATTATTATTATTATTATTATTATTATTATTATTATTATTAATTTACAAGCACTATTAATAATAATAATTAATTTACGCGCAATTATAAATTGCGTGTAATGTGTGAGCTGTTGTCGTGACAACTAATGATAATATTTATTATCGAAATTACTTTGAATAAAGACACCAATATTATACAGAAATCCCAATCACAATTCCGTTCCATGTTTACCGTTCACGTTTACACACCAATGTCTCGAGTATTATTATTATTTTTTTTTTTTACAGAAGATATTAATTCGTCGTATTTTTATCGGTATACATCCGCGTTGCTCGTCCGTATTTCGGTCGTGAAAAGAATATTTTACATATAGAGAGGTACGTCGTCAGGTAATAATTGTCGTTTATATAATATAGAAAAAAAAAACAGCGGTCGACTCAAATGAAAAACGGAGATTTTCGATTCGTATTATTATTTTCGATTGGAAAACAACGATTGAACATTGTATTCCGAAAAACGATGGTAATTTTTTTATTTTTTTTTTTTATGTATAATTAATGTCCGAGTTTATAATATTAATACATTTCGAACTCTTACACAAAATATACAAACGTTTTCCACCGCGTGTGAATAATAATACGTGGACTGCAATTTTATAAGTCTTTTTTTTTATTTTGTGCGCGTGTTGTTTTTAATTACACGAAACTACTGGGGAAAATCGAAAAATACAGTGGCAACATTATCACACCTGAACAACGAAAACACTATAGTGTTCCACAAAAAAAAAAAATTCTAAATTGTTTACGACTGTTAAATTTTCCGCGTTTCATCGCATCCCATTTGGTAGCATAATTTTTCGAACGTTTTTAACCTTACAGAACTAATAGTGTTGATACAAACTAATAAATACTATTTTAAATGGGTTTTATAAAATTAAAAATTTTGTGGAAAATTAATTAATTTAATATTTGACTACATATATATATATATATATATATATATTATAGTATTGCGCTTTATATTTGATATATATTTATTATTCGGAATAAATTCTCAAAAAATAATATAAATCGCGAAAACGGAATTATTGAACACCGATATACGAACAAAAATCTCGTTAAAAATTTAAAAGTTTTCCAGTCCAGATATATATATTATTATATAATAAACGCCGACGAAATTGAAATCGTTATAAATTATTTATAGATATACGTGATCATAACACCGATTTACTGGGAACAACAAAAAAATTAACGTTATTTTAATATCGACTTTGTACTTGATTTTTACAGGTAAATATACAACACGCTGAGTGATATTTTACTATTCATATACAAAAGACGGGAACGATAAAACACGCTTTTAATACGCCTATAATAAGTGTATTGTTTTTTTAAAAAAAAAAGGAAAAATATCGAAAAAACTTTAGACCGACGAAGAGATAAAAGTGATAATCTCGACAATTAAGAAGATTTTATATGAGTAATTTTTTTATATTTAAGGCTCGGATTTGTACGCGTTTGCGCGTATATTTTCTGACTGATCGTATTGCACATGGTACGCGCATAAGCACAAATTATGTTACACGAAGACGTGATTAAAAATAGGAGTTTTTTTTTAGAGCATATTTTTACACTTTACAACGTTTTACCGCATTTATAGTGTATTTTACAATACCGAGGTCGTATATTTAGTCTCTGCAGTACGGTGTCATTGCACTATATTTTGTAACTCGACGCGTATTTTCAGTAATGATTTTGAATAAAATTTCCTAGCAAATAAAAATTATGTTTGGAAGGCAGCTATCGATATTTCAAGATATAAACATCGCAGCTGATTTCGAACGCACACAGTTGTTCCTGCTCCGAAAAAAAACCTGTTGGGAATATTAGGGAAGCTTCAAGTTTTAGTGGTCCCCAATAAAATGGCGATAATGATTTGGGCAAAATAATTGTTTTGATTTTCCGGTTGTTTTTTTTTTTGAAATTTTTTATTGGTTCACAGATTCGAAAAAGTGTTTATATACGACTGCTAATTCTGGTATAGAAGAAGCAAAAAAAAAAAAGGTAATTTAAAATCTATATATACTTATATACATTATTTTCGTCATTAATATTTTTATACCGTTTTTTTTTTCGGAAATTATACGACGATAATTAAATAAATAAATATATTGCTACGAGTCATTCGATATTAAAATACCGAATCCGTAGGCGTTTTTTAAAATTTGATTTTTACCGAAGTATTCAATTACATATTATCTGGCCGTTATTGGTTGTCGGATAAACGCGTATTTCGTGATTTTTTTTTTTTATCGCATATAAATCCTTATGCCCTTAACACTTTGATAAACTCTGACGAAACTCGTTAATATTTTTATTCCCGTAAACGTACGAAATTTCGTATTTCGAGACGCTCCCCACAAAAAACAATTAATTCCATTTTCGCGGATTAATATTTTTCCTCGCCGTTTTTTCTTTTCGGCGCTTATTAAGGGAAGACGTGCACCACCGTACTGGCGCATCGTTGCGAGCAGAGCCGACAGGCGAGAGGAGAAAGTATCTCGTAGTAATATAACGAAGAGGGCGGTTTTTTTGTCCATATAAATATAAATATATCCAGACACGGAGACCGACAGAAACGCGCGTGTCACGCGTGACCGAACGCCGACGACGGGCGACGGCGGCCTGCAGGGAAATTATGCGCAACGAGAACTTCGTCAAAGACGAGTATAACTCGGCATGACGTCGAAGGACAAAAGTGAGAGTCAGGAAATAACGAACACAAAACGGTGGTGATAAAACAGCAGCAGCAGCAGCAGCACGGGGTACACGCGCAGCTAAACGACGCGGGGCGAAGAAATCCGAGAAAGCAGCAGCAGCAGCACTATATAAAGAACTGTAACACTTCTTACGATGACAAGAACTATATATAATAGACTATCGACTATATATATACACGGATGTATATAAAAATCCAACTACGATTATGGTCAAAATTAATTTTCGTTTAAAAAAAATTAACGCGTGTAATTCAAAACGATCGTGTGGGCGGCACGGCAGCGTTATACACGTATACCGCCGCCGCCCGGTATACATATTAAAAATTCAACGAATATAGTCGTCGTGAATTTAAAATTCAAATATTTTCCATATGCGTATAATGTATATATATATATATATACACACAAGTTTACTGGGATGCTGTCGGTAAGTACTGCGTGTAGTAACGCGAGGCAAGAGGATTTGACACACACTGCACACCGCACACCGCACGCCATACAAGTACCAAGAGCGCACCCAGGATTATGTTTTGGGGGGCTAAATCAAATTATTTTTAGATATTAATAAGATTTATTCGATATGTACAGAAATATGAAAGCACACTATTGTTTATGAAATAAACATATATTTCTAATTTCATTAGTTGGTAATTTTTTTTTTTAAATGAAAACATAATATGGTACCTAATAAAATTACAAAGATTTTAGGAGGTCAACCACACACACACACACACACACCCTGTACATAAACGACCGACTTACGACGACACGGACGCAATTAAATGCCAGGCGATTTATAATAATAAATGTTTTAATATTCACCGCGCACACCTCACAGTGGCATCGACCGATTTACGCGTTTAAAAACCGAGAGAAAAAAATCTAGGTACCGAGAAAATATTCTACGCGCAGACCACTACTACCGAGTGGCGGCGTTTCCTGTAAAATCGTTGCGACATTAATTAGGGGGCCCGGATGTTGATGCCCCTCTCTCCAAAAAAAACCTCTAAAACGTCTTTAAACAAAAAATGCATTTTCGGTCTGAAAAACACAACAAATACCCTTCAGACATTCAATTTACGATCTAAAAACATTTTTTTTTTTAAAAACCTTTAAATTATGTACCTAATTATTTTAATGTTTTATTTTTTTATTTAATTATTATTTTATTAATTACGTTCAATATACTTTCATATTAAACGCTGAATGATTGTATTGAATATATTTATGCATATTATATTTATGCGACGTATTATTTATATTTCTTATTTGCAGTTTTTCTCGACTTTTTACGTTTTTTTTTTTTTTTACAACTAAAATTTATACACGAATTTTAAATTGGAGTGAAGAAGAAATATAACCTACGTAAAATAATTTTAAAAAATAATAATAATAATAGTAAACTCGTGATTTTTCTGCTGGTTATTGAAATATAAAAATGACCTGAAAGTACAATAAATGACCTGAGAATGTCAGAAAATGCCTTAAAAAAGCCAAATAATGTAACAAATGCAAAAATGCAAAATAAAAATTAGTTACTTGGATTCGTATGTTATCAAATTATATTTTTAACTATATAGAATAACAGCACCTAAGACGTTCTAAAATAAAAATCTATATATATATATATATATATATTATATATGCATAAGTCATCAACATTCGGGCCCTAATTATTATTAACCGTTTTTGTTTTTTTTTCACATAACAGAACTATACATATAGTATACACACATATATATACATAATGAAAACATAAATTACATTTTTGAAGAACAGTATTCAAACGAAGCCAATATAATATTTTCTATATATTATGACTCGCATATATGTACATCTTAACGTTAAATATGTATATTATATTATAATTTAATACACTGAAAACCCGTATAATGATGGGGACACTTACAATAAATTATTATTTATCAGCATACCGAGAAATATTTTTTGGAATATATCTATATGGAGATATGTCCAATTAAATACATATTATATATTCCTATATAAAATAAATATACGAATTAACGATTTTTAAATATTTTATACGCGTGTGAATTTTATTTCGTTGCAATGTACACATCTGAAAACATATGTATTACACTTTTAGTTCACATCCTGCGCAATTATAATAAAATGTTACATAATTTTATACTAACGCGCGCGCACACGTGATGAAGTATTTCATTTTTTAACACACATAAATTATGTATATATAAGCGTTTTAACACCTGAGCTCGCCATATTTTGTAACACGTAATTTTTTAAAAATATTTTACAACTTCAATAAGTTTCAACAGTTAATCGAATTAAAAAATTAAAAAATCATATATACGAACGAGAAATACTATTATGTATAATGTATATGTATATATATATATATATATATATATATATATTATATATATGTAGCCATGTAAGACCCGGAATTTTATGGATTTACATATATTTTCTGGTTGACTGTATTGATGTATGCTATGTAAACACAAAATATGTTCACAGAAGATTTGTTTAAAAATATGACTTTTTTTTATCATATTTTTGCATATTTTAACAGTTTTTACAGCATATTCTAAAATTTTAATATCATATTTGTACAGTATATTGCATTATATTATAAGTTAACGTGTATTTCAGTAATAATTCTAAGTCAAATTTTCGAGAAAATAAAAATTGCGATTGGTCAACGATATTTCGTACTTCAAAATTGCGTCTATAATATCGCATCAGTTGATGTCGAACGCACGGTTTTTCCTGTTACAAAAAAAAACCTACTGACCGACAACTTTGAGAATATCAAACAATTAGGTTTAATAGTGCAATACAATGAATCACATAAAATTATTTTTTAAATTTTCCAAAGAAAAAATAAATAAAAACATTTAAAAAAATAATAATATTTAAGTCTGTAACTACTAACTACACACGGTTTCTAAATTTCTATACTATTTTTTGTTCGGAAATTTTAAACGATTATCGCTGTAATTCGTTTGATACAAGTTTAAAATCCAAGTTTTTACGGGCATATTTCGTGATTTTTCGCATATAAATCCGAGTCTTATATAATTATTATAACGCTATAATAATAAGATAATACAATGATAATATTACAACAAATACACTGACGGAAAATAAGTTTTATATAATATAATTTTTAACCTTTTGTACAACGGAAATTAGGTTAATTACTATTAGACGCGTAGTAAAAACAGCGAGGCGGAGGACGGAGAGATGTTGTAATAATTTATATTGGTTTTTTTTTTTTAACAATTTTTTTTCGAACCTGTACTTCGGTCAATGGTGTATTTACTACTATATTAATTTTTAACGGATGTTGTACACTAAAATCAATATACAACGATTATCTGGCCCGTATACAATATTCGTATATTATAATCATCGCGCATTATAATACTGTGCGCGCGCGCCATTCATAATAGATTATTATAATATCGTAATCCGTCAAAAGAGTAACGCAATAAAAAGCAATTGCACGGAACAAGATAACTGCCTAACCAATTATTATTGTACATAGCGACACGCCGTACACAACACATAATTATAATAATAATAATAATAATAATAATAATAATAATAATAATAATAATAATAATCATAATAATAATAATATAGTTGGCCTCTATATCAGGTTTAATAATACGTTTTGTAGTACACACAAACGTAATGTTATTTCTGTTTATTTCCGTAATATAATTTCGCGCCGATTTACATCGCAGTATTATATACACGACGCGCTCGCGAGTGGTTCTGATGAAAACGATATAATAATAATAAAAATCTGAGCGTATCGTCATTTCGGGGAGAAATCGTATGAAAAAAATCTCATTTTCATAAAAACCGTAATGAATTTAGAGTAGTATAATAGACGTAACACGGCCAGCGCATAATGAGATTATAATTGTTTTTCTTTTTTCACTGTTGTTGTTCGACACGAAAAACGAAATATCGCGCGCGGTATGCACCGCAAACTTTTTTTTATTATTATTAATCGCGGTGAAAAAAAAACAATAATAACGCGCGATATAACGTTATTATATAATAATATAGATCTCAAAAAAAAATGGTAGCGAGCCGCGGGGTGTTGTGGATAAAATTTTAGAGTTTTGGTTTTATTATAAATTTGAAAGCAAATCGTTGCATTCGACAAAACGATTCTGAGCGGAGTTTCGGTATAATAAATAAACGACAATCCATTAAGACGAAATTGCATTTTTACAGCGTTTTTATGTAATTTTTGTTCGTTTTTCCTGACTTTTGAAAAAAGCATTGAGAAAATCGAAAATGACCTGTTTAAAGTACAAACCAGACGCAATTTTCGATCAGAAAAGGTGCTACACGAAAAGGTCGTAGCACTCCTCCCGGTAGAATTTTTGGGTAGACATAAAAAAGACACACGTCATTGTAAAACCAATACACATTCCTCGCTCCGCTCAGAATCTAAAAGTCTATTTCGCGGTATAAAAATATAAACGTTTAATCGCTGCACTGCTGCGAGATGAAATTTCGCGCATTAAAAACCTATACAATCGAGAAAATACCGTCTATAACCTACTCTAAACGCCACCCAAGGCTCCGCGGCGACCGCAACAACAACGCAGTTGTTAATAGCACATACGCATCATAATGGTCGCCGCCGCGCGCACTGGCATTGGGGCCGAGGAGCTGCTGCTGCCGCTCTCCTCCTCACCGCGTTGTTCCATCATCCCGGAGTCCGGTCCGGGTGTGGTCAATTACGGTTAATCGAAGGGAATAATAATAAGTATTAACACATACGTTCGGACACACGAGGCACGCGGACGTGACGACCCGCCGATGGAATTGAAGACTAATTGAAGAGACAAAGCGCGCGTTGTAGTATAATGGAGGATATCGTATTGTTGTGTTACTTTCATAAATTATTATTATTACCGTATAAACGAATAATATTGTATACGAAATTCATACCGAGTGCGGTTTTCCAGCTATAACTACTACTGTTGCTGCTGCTGCTGCTGCTGCTGCTGCTGCTCCGTCGCAGCGAACGTTCATCGTCTCCGCGACTCTGTCGTGTCGCCACAGCAGGCGGTTCTTTATATAAACGTATTAACCGAACACAGAGAAAAAAAAACGTTGTAATTCGTTCGCGAACGATTCCATGCAGAAAAAATACAGGCAAAATATTCGACAAAGCGGTATTTTATTATTATTATTATTATTAATATGCTCGCAGTGGCTCATCGGACACGAAGAAAACAAACGGCGATTTGGAGAAAAAAAAATATCACGCGCCAAGAGCAGCCCGTCGAGAAAACCGCGCGATCCTATCGACGATGCTGTCCCAGAAGAGACTAATAATATTTTACCGAGCGCGCGACCGAGCGAAACGCACTGCCGCCGCTGCTGCTGCAGGTATTATATTTTATAACGACGACCACGACGGCTTTAAACTCGGGGGGAAAGGAGGATTTGAGAGAAAGAGAAACAGACGCGGAATTACAATAAATAGGGGGACTTATAGAAGACTACACTATATGTTATATACAAACCACCGCGTGCAACCAGTTTTGGTCGAGAACATTACAAACACGCATCCTGTAGCGAACAACAAAAACGATTATCGTTTTCCACGTCGGAATATATCGGCGTCGGCGGCGGTGCGAATATCATTTCGTTTACACCCGGAATAGTGAGTTTTGGTTTTCAAAATTATGTTTCCGACGTGACTCAATAGTGATATTTACAAAAATTAAATAATTAAATTCAATAACAACGCGTTTCCAAAATTAAAATAGGAATATTCCGAGTATCCGATAAAAAAACGTTTACGACGGTAAATTTACACTACTGCCATGCACATAAAATTCGTTATTTTTTCCGAACACAAATTTCTCTATCAAAATTTTCGAAAAGTAGTACCCATATTTTTTTTTTTAATAATAGCTCTTTTTTCTTTATTTTCTTGAAAATTAAAGTTGTTAGATATTACTTTTTGAATATAAATATTTTTTACTTATGTAGTAAAATAAACGTTTATTACGCGTTTAATTAATTATTTTTTCAAATGCCGTGTTTGGTAACGTTTAATTATACTTATAAATACACGTCATAAAAAACGAGCGAAACAAACAAATTAAATAGGTAATTTAATATGTTAAACATTATAATTAATTTGCATAATTAATAATGTAAAGCATTTATGTTGATTATTGATCAACTTGAACGAGTCTAAAGATTCGAGAATTAACGCATTCGAATTTGAATACACCGATATATAAACGAAAATAATCACTAATTACAGAAGTTAATCGAAGTCAATTAAATTAACATATAATGATAATAGCCATTAACTGCAGTATGTAATATTTAAACGATGGGTATTATTGTTATTATTGATGATATTACACGCGTGAAAGATGTTACAAAAATCGAATGGTACACATTAAAAACGGATTGAACAAATCTAAAATCAGTAGTATATCGTTTAGACCAGCACGCGCTTCAAATATGATTATAACAAACAGAGTAAGTAGTTTAAATAAATACATTTTAATTCGAAAAACGTTAAATATTATAATAATAATTATAACAAAGTTTCAAAAAAAACACACATTGTACCGAATAATCAGCTGAGAATCATTTTGATTTACGAAAATAAAAACGGTTTCAAATCCAAAATATACAACCATTACCAGACTCGAATTATATATCATATGCCTAATATATTCCCAAAGGAGAAAAAAATATTATAATATACAGCTGCTCCTCTCGCGTATTTCACCGAGTATAACTGCAAATATAATAACAACATTATTGTCATTTCAATCGACAGATGGCGACCAAAATCGTTAATTTCCTTATGCCTTCCACTCCGCACACGACTCTTGCGCACCACTTTGATTATCAATGATAAACATCCCGATGCCAGTCCATATATCTTAGTCCGTGGTAAGGAGTCGTTCATTATTTACGTAACAGGGTCCTGAGTGAGGGGGAAGTAAAAAATCTCTACAAGACCTTACTTTAGGGGAGGTAGTATAGTGAAAACCATAAGTAATATTTTATAACGTAAGTTTAAACGTAGCCACCACTCAGGTGACACGTTTTTTGCATGCTTTTATGTCCATATTGCAGAATTATATAAATACATGTATTATACCTATATATTATAAAATAAATTAAAATCTTAGCTTTATGTCAAATAATAAATTATTTTACCGTATCTTAACCGCTGCAAACGATGTTCTTTATTATATAAAGCTTTTAGGGAAAAATATTGAAAAAAATCTTATGTAAGAAGGGATTCAAGAAATCGTATGTGTCCTTCCTCACGTGGAGGTAGGGGGGGGAGTCAAAAATGGTCAATACGCGTCCTTACGCGATTAATGAACGACCTCTACAGTAACGAACGCGCGTATTTCAAACGTTTCGTGGTCGTGATAACGATTATGAGCGCACAGCTGGCCGGCCGGCTGACTAGCCTCAGACAATAGCTGAGATAACATAAAGCCGGTGTCGCGCAACGACGCACCATAATACCGTACACGAAAACCATTATCCCGTCGGGAAAATAAATATTTAAAACGTTGCACGAACAACGGGTTTATATAAATTATCATATATATATATATATGTACATGAATTTGTAGTAGACGACGTCGGATTAACCACGTATAAGTCTTCTCTTCGTGTCGTCGACAATATCGAGACAAACGATATCGATCATACGCTGTATACGCGCGAGCGCGTACATTTTGCGAGGCCTACGACGACGTACACGCCGCCAAGCAACCGCCGGAATTACGTCATCGTCTACTATACCTCGCACCTGACAAGACGCGAGCACACGCACACTGGCCGTTGGCAGTACAGTCGCCGTTCTAATAAGCGCGTACGGCTTCTCGATATTATTTTTATACCGACCTCTGTACATATGACACGGAAAACCACGACGTTTCGACATGTTTTCTCGGGGGGGAATCGCGGGAATATGTACGTTTTTATCATAGACATATATAAACTAGTTTATTATATGTCAATGGTTTTTTATGTCGGCGCCACTATTATATTTAAACGATAGGTTATATGAATCGGCACTAAATGCGAGAAGGGCACACCGTGTGTTCGCGATTTATAATATTTTTCAGGAGAGACAAAAAAATGTCTGGAAAAAATTGAAATAATTCGCGTATATATAAAATTACGCGTTATACAGAATGTCATCTTTTAAGTCCTTGGACACGCGCCCTTTTCGCAAAAACGTCTACCAAATCGCGTAGAAATTCGATGTAGAAAAATAATACCGCGATACGCGTATTATAATAAACGTGTAGAGAGAAAATCGTTTTATCCATTATCACCGTAATAATATTATGATCAACATAAAATAGGCAAATAACAAGCTGTAAATATACAAAACACGAGGAAACAGAGTGTGTTGAACACGAATAATGTGGGCAGAAGAAAGACGCGTCCGGGACGTGTGCCGTTCCTGCATTTAACGCGAAATATCACGATCTACGAGACATGTGCCTCGTTTGCACGGAACGACGTATTTATCGAATCCGAACACAAAAATCTGTAAAAAAAAAAAAGTGATGATTTCGTGAAAATTATGGACACGTGTCCATTGCTTCTTGCATTCAGCGATTCGTATAGGCGCGACGCAATAATACCTATAGCGAGAAATAATCCCTCGAGTATTGCAGAACGTATAATATACGAAGAGAAAAAACGGAACTTAAAACGGGGTACGACGAGGGGGGCAAATAATACGTTACGCGCGAGCAAAGACAAAATATCCGTTGCAGTAGGATACGCGTACGTCCGGGTGTGTGTGACGGTTCGTTGACTCGACGGGGTGAGTAGGTATACGCGCTGTCGGTTCGACTGCTGCTGCGCCCGAGGCACCGGGACCGCCGAGGCCTTTTGTCCGCTTCTTTTTTTTTCCTCTGTATAATACGACACAGAGGTGGCAGATCGACGCTTTACGAAGGACTAAACAAATAGGGTGACCGACCCCAGCGTATGAAGTTGGAAGTGTAAGGCTATTAAGAAGTATAGAAGAATAGTATTATTGTATAGAAAGAAAAAAAAACCGTCGAAAACGCTCAACGCGTTTTTTCTTATTCCGAAACGAAACGGAAACACGACGCGTTCGTATGCGCGCGGTAATATTTCCTATACACTCATCGGCTGGCTATATATATTTACAGTATCTCAACGGGTTGTGTACGAAAGTTATTATTATTACTTTTTTTTTATCACACATTTCGAAAATAATATAGTTTTTTAAAATAGTCATGTGTCCGCACTATATAATATATTTTTTTTTTTTTAACGAAATCTCAAAATTCTTTATGAATTGTTTATTATATCGGTACACCGAATACGGGGGAGGGGGCACGTTTTTATGCACGCCGCGTGTATTTAAATAGATATTTTATTCTGTAAAAGTTCGCAGTTATAAACGTTTTTAAATCAAAACCGTTCTGACGAAATATAATAACATATTATATAGAAAATATATATTATTATACGAATCCTCTTTTAATTCGAATTTTTACAACATTGTACACGCGCAGCAGCAGCAGCAACAAACGCGTGTTATTACCGCTGGTAAACGAGAATAATTAAAAATTTCAAAACGCGCTAAAAATTATGCGCATACAGATTTAAAGAATATAATATTTATATATAACCACCACCACCACAACCACACAGAGAGTGAGGATCGCGGTTATTAGAAAGTATCGTATAATACGAACTATTTCTAACGCACGGACGAGCGTATAAAATTGTATAAATTATTATTATTATTATTATTATTATTATTATTATTATTATTATTATTATTATTATTATTATTATTATTATTATTATTATTGAATTGAATATACCCCGTTATCATTTGATATTCAACTCTATATATTATTCGACAACACTGTGTTTACACCACACGCCCTTCGTTCACACGCCTGTGCAGCAGCACCAACCCGCAAATACGACGACGACGTTCGAATTATTATTTATTTATTTTTTTACTAGCCCAAAAATCAATAGAATTATTATTATTATTATTATTGTTAATACACATTTATAGTCGTGGTTATTATAGAAAACCCTTTTTAAGGTACGCGCGTACACGCAACCCGTTATGGTTATACAATATTTTAAATAGATACGCGTTTATCCGCGTACGTGTGAATATATCGTATTATTATTATAACGAACGCCTTAGTTTTTTTTTTTTTAATATTATTTCAGTACGGAAACAAAAATAAAACAAATATTTATACTTTGATTACACGCTATTGTCGAACAATTTACCGCTATACACATATACTGACTGTTCGCTTTCTTCGATAAATTCTATTCCCGTTTAAAACGCGCCAATCAATACACGCATAATTTAATATTCACTATACGGTATCAGCGGTTAGGTTCGGAACAATAGCCAGAAATTTTATTATTTATTGTACTTTTTGAACGTTGAACTTTACATCTCGTACATTATAAGTCTTTTAATATAGTGAAAAACTTGCGCTAGTCCTTTTAATCTATCTATATAAATATATAAAAAAATAATAATTATATAAACTATAATGATCAACGTAATAAAACGGTGTTTGTATTTTTAAATATTTGTAAAAAAAAAAACAAATAAAAATTCGAATCGTCCGTGAAAAAAACATATTCATTATTTAACAACATTCGTCCGATCAAATAAGACAAAAGACACGATTTTTTGCGAAATTAAAAAATATTTAATTTCTTTTACGAATGGTTTTCTCATCTCGATTTCCGTAAAAGAGAAAAAACTTATAATCATATATATATATATATATATATGTGTGTCTATTGATTATCGAACATGGAAAACGATAATAATACACCTAAAATATTATATAAAACAAATTATATACACACACACACACACACACACGATTCTTGTAGCAGTAAATTTCGCTTTCCTTTGACTCGGGTGCAGTTTGATAAAAAAAAATCCAACAATTATTATTATTATTATTGTACTGGTCCTCCGCGCGAGATGATAAATTGAAAATTGTCTTTGAGTATAATATACGCACCAAGAGTATACGTACAATTATGCATACGACGTACACCGGTGGCCAGAAATAAAACCGACCGTTTCTCCTTCTTTCTCACTGACCTTATAAATCACCCTGTTGCACGGGAATTAAAGTAATATAAATATATATAGAAGCATGTACGCGCAGCTAACACTGATAAATTATTATTATTATATGACAGAAAAAAAGGATCCCCGGCTCAAATGAACGACGACGAGCCAGAAGGAAAATCGGCGAAATAATAATAATAATACATTACGGAATTTTTTAAACGATTTTTCAGACAGAACGATTTTTTTTTTTTATCACAAATAAATCGCGATTAAACGTTTCACAGGAAGTTATACCTACACGCGAATTAAATGCGTAATTAAACACGTAAAAAATGTAAATGTGAATTCACAGATTAATTACTATACTTAAAAAAAACAACGATATTTTAATATTTATATATATACACGCATATATTTAAAACGCGTATGTATATACGTTTGTATGACGACTCCGAATACAATTCGTATAAGAAAAAAAAACGTTTTGTAGTAAAAGTAGATTTTCTCCCGATCATAAAATATAATATAGTCTATAATATCGCGTATAGTTTATATTATACACCTGATATTATCCATTTATTACTCGTGAATGTTAAATAGCAGATATTACTATACGTATACAAATACATATAATATACAGTTTCTAGTCGTAAAAAATCGTAAAATAATATGCAAACTATAAAAAAAAAATCTCTTTTCTCCTCTCAAATATTATATATAAATATATTACGTATTTTTTTTTTTGAAAATTTTACTGATCGTACAAAACGATTGTGTTCTACGCAGCGAATAGTCACTGCAGTATATATTATAGCTAACAGTATATATTATATTATATACTTCACAGAATCATGAATTACACAAAAAAAATCAACAACAGCGCGCGCGCTAATCGCCGTAAATAAAACAATATTATATTTATAATTTACAAAAATCAAAAAATATTCGTACGTTTTTACTTGTAAAAAAAAAAAAATCCATCAATTCGATTTGCATATATGGTTAAGTGTATTAACGATATTCTATACTATACTATACGCTATAATAATATAGAACTGCGCGATACGCGCCGTGCGCGTTTATTTGCGAATCACACCAGGTACCATTAAAACCGATGGTTTCGACGTGAAACAAAATAATATGTATATATAATTATCGAGAAAATGCGAGTTTCGTTTTCGAGTTTTTTATTAAATAAAACGTCCGATTAATGTGTATTATTATAATATATTCTTTATTAATAGATACGCGCGGGACCTATAGCCGTGACCCGCGACAAAAGTACAAGTTCCAAACACATTTTAAAATCAATTTTATAATAATAAATATACGCGTTTTAAACAAATATAAACGATGATTATTGTTTATAACCGTTTCGACTTTCGCTCGTTGTACACTTTCTAATTATACAGCGCGAACGTACTTAAAAGTATAAAACGAGAGTGTGTGGCTTATGATCACTGCTGCATATACAAGACATTATTACACGCGCAGAGCACCCGAAAGAGTCGATTCTTTATATGTATGTATGTATATATGTATATATATACGCGTAGTGCAAAATACTAACAGGTGTAGATAATATAATTATGGTCGCGCGAATACCACCTCGTTTGTTCTTTTATCGTGTGACGAACGTTTTAGTAATTTTTATTATTATTATTTTTTTTTTATAACGGGAAAATGTCGGTTTTTTTCTGTCATACGCGCATAACCTAATAATCGTGTTTTATCGACTATACAATATTATTTTATGCCGTTATACGAGCGAATATTATAATATTCTCTTGTCGACGATACGATCGCGGTCGATCGGTTCAACAACATATCATAATAACGCGGACGGACGATGACGGTTTGTGATCGACACGCGCAAGTGGTATATTATAACAACCATTAATCATGTGCACTGCAGATGCTGTGTATAGTAAGTCGCGATAAAAGGTGCAAAACGCGCGTTCGGATGACGTTCAGACGTCATATTGCGCGAAACTACGTCCCGAGCGAAAAAACAAAACGAAAAAAACACCGTTCATCTCGCGTACCGACACCATCGATCACCGCACTATAATAATTATACTGAGTATAAAGACTTCCCCAATAGCAGGTGTCAGAATAGATAGCTGATATATTATTATTATTATTATTATTTACAACTGGGTAACTGGCACTCGAACATCATACTCTACTCGTTTCGAATCGGTACGTGTCAAACAAAATGGAGCATACCGTGTGTAATGTCAACGAGTTTTAAACCGTCGCGAGAAGGTGACCTGGAAAAAGAGACAACTATACTGTGATATCAGACATCGTTGCAGGCAACCGGTTCGATGATCTCACAGGGCACCCACCCCGAGACTTCCACGGACCGCAGCAAAAAATACCTCTCAAAAACTCGCGTGTCGAACAAGCCCACAGGAAGCTAGCAGTATGAAGTGTCTCTGACCAAAGAGAGTTAAAAACTCGTCGTTATTTATAATTGACGACTTATTTTATAGAGAAAATATATAAGCTGTAACTAGTCTTTTTTTTATATAGGTACGCAATCTATACACCACGCCTGCTTTAAATACTGCACGACACACGCTAGCTTTTTCACATTTTCAAAGCTCACATTTCTGTACGCGTTTTTCTACAATAATTGTTATCGAAATATTGTAATATGTCATCCGCACAATACCGAAAGAGTCGGTTTATATCCGTAGATAATAAATATATGGATGGGTCGTTACGTCTTATTTTGCGGTCATTTTATAAGAATTATATGGGGTTGCTTGTTCTTTCTTCCATTAGCAAGTCACTCTTTCTCTCACGCCTAAAATGCCACAAAGTGATAATAACCTATGGATAATAAATGTAAACGTAAAAATAGCAAATAAGCCCTTTTGTACGGGCGGGATTGATCTAATTACGTAAGTATGTAAGTACTCAAGTCAGGTATTCCAGTCATCAAATTGTCATTCGGCAATATTACATAATATATTTTTATATAATACGCAATATCAAAATTCGAAAATAACTGTTATCACCACGCATAATTTCCAAAGACAATAAATATAATTATTTCATTAAAATATACCCCATGCGAGAAAGAGAACCATTCTAACAGTGACTTCTCTCTTCTTCGAAATGGACCACACTGCGTACATTCAACACAGGAGTGGCCTATCCATATATTTCTGATCTATGTTCATAGGCGTGTCCAGACCTCCATGGCTGGGGAGGCCAGTTATGAAATTTAAATTTTTTACTTACTACAGCGATCTATATTCTATATCTATATTTGTGACTTTTTTTTTGTTGCGTATGGCAATTATATAACACCTGGAATTTTTTCACGCCGCAAAATTAAAGATTATCTTGATCTTAAAATTGGTTTCCTATGCTATTACAACTAATAAATAAGGCCAATCAACTAATGTGTTAGTTAGTTTTTTTTTATAAATATTTTATAGTTTCAACCACGGTAGATTATAAGCCAAGAGGCCAAGAATTAAGTCACTGGGGAGGCCGGTGCCCACCCTGCCTCCCCCGTAGACACGCCTATGTCTATGTTTATACCCGATGCCGCAGATTATCCCGAATAAACTCAAAAAGTTCAAAAAAAAAAAAAAATACTGTACAAAAAGAAAAAATTACTACTATAACTCCGCGTTCTGGCTACGACGACGGTACCGCAGTGATATTCGGCGGCGGCGGCGGCGGGTGCTGCGAGAGACGTTGGTCACTTTCCTTCAACACCGCGTTGCGGCGGATGACGCAACCCACGTGCGCGTAGTACAGCGTACGTAAAAAAAAAAAAAAATACACGAGTATGTGATAAAACCAGTGTCTGCGGGATTATAACGATTGTTGATAATAATATTCTTCTCTCTGCCGTTGCACGGAATTTATATGATTTTTTTTTTGTTCCACACTATAATATATCCGTACGTATTCTTCTCACTCGGGCGGGATTTTATTTTTTTTATACGCGCGTGTATTTCTCCGCCGTTACGAGCCGCGCCGCCGCCGCAGGACCTCTCATTTTCGTTCGCGTTAACGCAATTCGCGCGGTTTATTTCTGCTCGCTCGCTCGTGCTCACGGTCGACCGGCCAGCCGGCCGGCCACGCCGCCGCCGATAATCGTGACGTGGAAAATAAATACGACGCGCACCGCCGTCGTCTCAGAAAAGTCATCACCGGCGTAAACTCTACCGAAGCCGCCGCCGTCGCCGCCGTTGTGACCGCGCGCATCGCGTGGCAGTGTGCACGACACACGGCGATTGTGGCGTACAGAAAATATTGGTTTTGGCGTTTTTCAATCTTCTCGTCGTCTTTCATAACTGCGCACGTATAACGACAGCGAGCAAACGCTCATCTTTGTACACACAATACCGTCATATAATAATTATGAGGAGGCGAAATCAATACTTTTGCCCCCCCCAAGGATATAAAATAAATGTTTTTTTTACTTACTCTACATCATTTTTCTTGTATTAATACGTAATAATTTATTACCCCGACTTTGTGTATACCCAACAGATTTTTAAGTTTAGTTTCTAGTAATTATTTTCATTGAAATTTTCACACTATTTTTTTTTTATTAAGGTTTTGACACCGTTTTTTTTAAAAAAAAGGTTTTTGTTTTGTTTTTATTTTATACTCAATTTACTTTTAAAAAAAAAATTGATGAATATGACAAATAATACTATTGTATTAGATAATTTATTCCTTTAAACTTTAAAGGATTAAACACATTTATACTTCATTAACAATATTATGTCGTTCCGAAGACGTAGCTTTACCACCAAGATTAGTTATTATTTGTACACGTATCGGTCATCAAGTATACAAATTTTTGTTTACATATGTGACGAGTATATATATGTCCTATATATATAAGCTTGTAAAGAAAAAAAAATGATTATATTTTTATGTTTCACACTTTCTTATACATATCATTATACTTTTATATTTAAACATATTGGTGAGAGTTTTTATGCATTACATACTAAAAAAAAAAAATATATAAAAGCCTTAAACGTTTGCACCGCCCCCCAAGTGAAAAATAGTTCCTGCGCCACTGCACAATACATTATAACGTCCGACGTGCAATAAACTTGTACGAAAACTTTTAAAAAATATATGCACGATTTTCCAGAGCGATCGGGAAGCTTTATAGCAACCGACTTGGATAAAGAAAAAAAAATTACTATTTGTATTGGACGGCAGAGAGCCTGAACATAACGGGAACTCATCAAAGACGGGCGTGCGGTTCGTAGGACACTATAAAAATCTTAAATCATATTACATACTTTTTGAGCTTCACAACAAAGGTAGAATAAAAAAAAAAAACCATAAATATTACCTACTTTAAAGTAAAGCTGCGGGTATAATACCCAAATAAACTCATTTCAATATTGTTATACGTACACTAATAAAAAAGGAAAATTACTTAAAACAGACATGGAAAGCGAGTACATTTTGAAATTATTGAGGAAAAAAACGGAGTTACTAGAAAGCCGTGGAGAGCGCTTTATATTAAAAAACTATTTGGCCTTTGTTTCTGGATCTCGATCTCGGGCGCTGCATCGCGTGTTGGCACAGACACACAATTAAACGTACTAAAATAATATATTATATTACTGCGAACCTAAAATTAACATTTAAAACGCCACGAGTTGTGCAGCAGGTCTCGCACAACTAGGACTTACAATTTTCACGTATTTTTATCTATTAAGGTGTATATTATACACCTCTTGTCTGCAGTACTAATAAAAATTATATCGTATTTATTCGACTTTCGATTTTTTTCTTTCTATCGGTATACATATTATATATAATATCAATCCAATGTCGATTGATAAAAGCATTAAAATGATAAAAGTCGCATTCATTTACACATTAAAAAACTATACTGTTATAACTACCTATATACATTTTAATTTTAACATATAATTTATAATATATATATATATATATATATATATATATATATATATATATATACACACAAAAATGCTTCGTAACATAATATACGAATCTAACGGTTAAATTCTGACCTATGTGTAAACATAATTCAACAATTTTTTTATTATTATTATTATTAAATAAATTGAATTCTGGTAATCATGACGTTGGCTATTATTATCAGTGTTTTTTTTTATTCAAACACGTTTCTGACTAAAATTAAACTCGTGAATTTAAACATTAATTTCGACTGACTCGACACTGTTAGTTAAAAACAATTATTATACACTGTGTAACAATGACTAGACGATGAGTCAGTCTTAACTCTTAATAGACCAATAAATAAAATGATATAAATGGGTACCTATACAGTATATATAATACACACATCATACACTTAAATATATAATATGAAAACGATAGGTTGAGAAAAATGTATTTAGAATTTTATTCCGTAAAAATATAGCATTACTTTTATTGAAACGGCGAAATAATTTTTAAAATATGCATAATTAACTATAGTGGAAGGCCTATTATTATTATACATAGACCAAGTGTAATTAATACTTTGTTTAACAACGATAAAACAACATATGCAATAAAATATACGTACGTCCTCCTGAAATATAGCTAAGAACATTATAAAGTCTTTTAATTCTCTCCTAAGTGATGTTTACCATAAAATACACCGAGCTGATAAATAATAACCAATCATAATGCTCGCATTATTATAATGGTAATAATAACAATAGTTTTCGAAAATATCTGTGTTATCACGTAGTAACAAACGTGCTTATAAACCGACATTTTATATATCGATTATAACACAAAAATAATTTATATAATAAATATTGTAAAATATATTGAATCTTGTATGAACACTACATGCAATACATACAATATACCTACATGGCTACATATATTTTATAAACTTACATATATATATATATATATATATATAATAATAATAATAATATACCCAAATGAAGAAAAAATATTTACAAAACGAGAGAGATTGTCGTACTGTGGTCCAGACGTGATCGATCTACAGTTCAGACTAAAAAATGTGATATCGATCAACAATGCAATATACATAAATGACAATAAAACTCAAACAACAAACGGCACCATAAGACGCAAAAAGAGATTATACAAACTGTCAACAGTAAAGGCGGTTCGAATAAAAACTGAGGAGCCAAACGAACAAAAACAAGCAGAAAAAATGAATACGGGAAAATGGGAGAACCCTTTTCTAGCGGCGAATTACAATTATGTGTTACAACAGCAAAAACATTGCACCTATATATACATTTTGAAGAGAAGGGTGTAAAAAAATGATTTGCTCTAAAATGTATATTAAAAAAACTTGAACGGAAGAAACGAAACTCAACTAAAAGACTCTTCACTTAGGTTATTATCAAGCCCATACCTATTTTACGTATAATCCACCGGAGTGTGTCGACAGGTATCTCATATAACCCGTGATACTAAACTTCGTTGAGTATATACGATAGGTAGGTATATTTAAACTATATCATGTAAACAGTAAAATATCTAAACAAGAATTGAATCGATCATTTCAAAAACAACATAAATCAAATAAGTTTTATATTATTTTAGTGAAATATAGTCAAAGATAGACAATTTAAAAAAACCACAAATTATGAATGTAATAAACCTTAAAAATAAATGTGTAAAGAGGTAAAAATACAAAAAAAGTTAAATTTCTGGAGTTATGAAGTTATTTGTGGTTTGTATAAAATTTCAATTTGATGACTTATGTTGTTTTTGAAATGACCGATTCAATTGTTTTTCAAAAATGCGTCGAAAATTATTACGGGCCGTTCAAGACTCATCGAGGTCGTTTAATAGTATAACAACGACTTAAATTTAAAAATCGATTTTAAAAAGGGTAGCGAGCTGCGGGTGTTGTGGATGTTTGATGTCAGACAATGATTTTAGTATTTTTTATTATTATTATTATTACTATAAATCTGAAGAAAGCAATGATAAACAATATTCATTGATTTTACATTTATCTTCATAACTCATGAAGTCACAAGCAATAATGGATATTTACGATCCATCCAAAAACGCGTGCACAGCTTTTACCAATTCCACGTCGAACACACATCGATTATTATTCGCGCGGCGGCCCACGTATTATTGCGGTCTAATTTCAATGTTAAAAAAAACACGCTTTCACGCGGAACACAAAACGCAAATCCTATAAACACGATTTACCACTGTGTCTGCAGACGATGACCAACACGTCGATTTATAATATATGCAACCGTACGAGAATATATAATCTATTCGAATTTTAAACGCAACACGCGTCTTTCGGAGGAGAGGGTCACGGTCTATCGAGGAGAAACACGAATATTATTATACCGAGAAATTTCGTTGAATACATTTTTAATTGAAATATATCAGATATCTATATATTATGGTCTACGTTTAAATTTTCAATGAAAAAATTAATACAACGAATAAAATCCGCGAGGTTAGGTTATTGATAATAATTTACACATTATTATGAATAATAACTTATTATTTATAAAAATACGTACAATATAGACAATGAATAATAAACATTTTAAACAGCTGTCGATTTCCGACAACAATACACTATTGAAAAATTATGTTTTCTTTACGATTATCAATTGAAAATAATTTAAAAATTAATCGTTTATTCGTGCTAGAACGACGATATATATATAAGTCAATAAACACCAATAAAACGGACAATTGATATACATTTATGTAACAGGAAGATGTATGATTATTGTAAATATTTGAAAAAAAAAAATTAAGTTGATTTAAATTCTTTTGGAATGTAAAAAAAAATTTTTTACGGTAAAAATATAGATATTTACCGTTGCGATATGAGACATAGAGCATCCCCACAAATGTTCACGTATTTGAGAAAAATAATTTTTCGACCAATAAAAACTTTGTATTTAAGTGTAGTTTTGTTTCCATAAACGTTTGATCGCGTGAACATCAATTACTATATCAATAACTATAATAACATACCAAAACGTTTATCTCCTCCTGCTATGAAAGCCTGCTCTTTATCAGTTTGAAAATATGTATAGGTACAATTTATTATATTAAATTACGTTTAACGATTAATAAGATAATAAAGAGAGACATATTATAATATAATTAATGACGTATACCTATAATTATATATAAACACAAAACAAATAATAATTGTAATCATTTTGGCTTATCTATTTCACACATTATATTATATACATTCATCTGGCATATTTTGCTTCTTTCTGCGGCGCGATGTCGTTTTATTTTGCCGGGGGACGTCGTCGTCGGTCGTTCGAGAATGCGGCAATTATTTATTTATTTCCTATGGTTTATTATATCTGCCGTTATTCGTACGTATATCTTATAGGCCTCTACTAACTAATAAAGACATCAGCAATCCGTGTCTGACAATTTCGTGCACACGAGGAATAATAAAAAAAAAAAAAAGCCTGACAAATCATACTTTTACAGTGATAGGTGTATATACGAGTACGACGAACGTGACTTATAATCTTTTATGTATTAGAAACATTCTGATGAGGCACGGTGTCATTGCGTGTATACGTGTACGCAGTGACAGCGGGAAAGAGAAGAAATCTTTTTTAAACACGTCGTTTTTGTACGACATTATATACACCAATACACGTGTGATTAATCGATCGAAGTTCACCCGACCGGCCAATCGTTCTCGGTTTATATTATATTTATAGAGTTGTAGAATTTAAAAAAAAATCTAATAAAAACCTATATAGGTATTCGAAAAAAATTGTCCACTTCATTCGGACGATTATTGTGCGAGAGTTAACAAAACCGTCAGAACACCGACATTATAACGTCATATCTATAGTTAGTATTGTGAATTCAGTACAGTGAATTCAGTACAGTACGTAAACATTTATTTAATCGTCGAATAAAAAAAATAAATAACCGCCTCGTACTTAATAATAATGCAGTAATATTTTTTTTCCCCGCTTATATAGTCATTAATACGACACCAACTTGGAAATAACAGCCGATCGGTTAGGTTATAACGAATACTGTTAAACATATTTTACGCGCAAAAATAAATTATATTATAAAAGTGCGAATTTAAATAACCGATAAAACAGTCTTAAGGGCGCGTTCTACCTGACTCAGTTGTCTTTGTCTGACACACGCAAGTAACACGGTAATATCTGGTTTCGTATTTCCAATATTGTGAATAATTGGCAAATTTTCGGACACGATGACCTATGACATTAATTAATAAAAATAGCATAATCTATGACACGTTAGAATTACTTTTTCAATCAATTAAATTTTAAACAAAATATTTATAATTTGATTATCACGTTATTTATGCGCTTGTAAGAAACTAAAAATACAATTTATCGAAAAAATAATTCCTACATGTCATAGATTATGTTATTTTTATTAATTAATATCATAGGTCATCATGTGCAAAAATTAACCAATTACTCGCAATATTGGAAATACGAAACCAGATTTTATACTATGTTACGTGCGTGTGTCAGACAAAGACAACTGAGTCAGGTAGAACGTCCCCTTAAGAATATTTCGACGTTCTTTTAAATATATTATTTAAATGAACGTCGAAATAATATTCTCCCTGCAGTAAATCGTGTAAAGTAAGATATAATAATAATATATACGAGGTACGGATGTAAAATTGACCTGGAACTCGCAATGTATATTATAAAAACCAGTTTTACTGCACCACTGCATGTGCAATAAACGAAACGTATTCAGTAACAGCCACCTCAACAGAGCTAAACCTCTTACCACAATGACAAATAATTTAAATACAACAAATTCTTAATTAATCAAACACACTTGCAGTCGTATTAGGTTGGGTTATTTAATCAAAAACCTGTATTTATAAAAAATTGCAAAATAAAAGCGTAATGAACTCGTTTACACAATTTTAGCGAATAATTATTATCGAACGTTAGACACTCGAATAATGTACGGAAATTATAAAAATCTATTGTGATACGAAATTGGGTTTGATTACGACATAATAATCATTGGTCTCATTTCTTTTTTTTCGTGCAATTGACACGGACCATATGTCAATTGACAGGAAACACGCATTGTGATCACCACATGATACAAACTCCTGCAGGTCTCATTTGTTCAAAACTGTTATTATTTTAAGTGTAATACCCAGGAAGCGGCCACTGTGAACAACGAGACTCTCTATACAGCACTACTATTAGCTCTACGGGTATATAATATTTTTTTGATAGATACCTAGTAATATTAGACGGGTACATTTATATATTGTATACAATAATTGAAATATGTAAAATAAATTATGAAATTTATTATGTGGCCGACTATTTGGCAGTACATACACAGAGGCACTCACTCACTCACTCTTAGTAAACGCAGTGAACAAGAAATTCCGTCTGGATAACCGGGTAGGTAGGAATATCATTTAAAAAGTCGTCCTGCCAACTGAATGATTTATTTTGCTACAACTGTCATGGTCATCTTCTTGTCAACAGACATTAATATACCAAAGACATAAAAAGGTTTACCTACCTACGTACTAGTTTTATTTTATTTTATTATTATTGTATTTCTTTTATAAATCCAAATATATAATATGTTTTTTATCAATTTTTTTTTTTTATGGGCTACCATAACAATTGAGTTTCGTCTAGGTTTTTTTCCCGTTAATAATTTGTTTGAATTTCTGTAAACTAACATAATAGCCAGAGTACATACCTTTATAAATAAATAAAGGAGGTAACAATACGAACATGAATTCAGAATTCAGAATTTTATTATTTACATTACCTATATAATTACAAATTACGAAAAATAAGGCACCATCTATTAAATACAATAATATCATACGAATTATCTACATTTTAAAATACTAAACTCTAATGATTTAATTTAGCTCGGAATTATGGAAGTACATTTATCGATAAATTAAAATTTAAAAAATATAATTTACGCTACCACTGTCAAAATCGCAATTCTTATGTTCAATAAATCAATACGTATATTTGGTTACTAATGAACCATAAAGGACCATTGATACCCACACGATATTATACAGATTGCTACAACTATTTTTACAAGGTTTTTACTTTATATATATATATATATATATATATATATATATATATATATATATTCATGAATGTAAACAATACTCTAATAGATTTAATACTAGGCACCTAAACTTGTGCTTCGTTCTATATACTTATCTACCTACGTACTTACAGACACGTATGATAAATGATTAAATAAATCTTAAATGATTTAGGCAACTTTAAATTATTTTTATAAGTAACACTTGTTTGGTTTTAACTAATACATCTGCTAATACAATTTGTTTATCCATCTATTCAAAAATCTTAAAAGGAACTAAATTATTTTTTAAATAAATTAAAAAAAAACTAAAAATAATATGAACCTAACTATCATCATATTTATTTATATACGACCATACAGGTAATGTACACCACATGTTAAAAAATAGTACGCATTAAGGATAATATAAACTCTACGCGTATCGAAATAATTTTTTTTACACGAAAATTAGATATCTATACCTAGTGTCATAACAGATGTCCGGGGGGTCTACGAATCGTAATCTCCTCCTACACGACCAATACATTTGCTGCTTTTTGGCACATTATGTGGAAAATGCACAAAGGCTTTGCACCATATTATATGTTCTCTCATGGCACCGGGTATAAACGCATGAATTATGAAACTTTATTAATACTAGAATACTGTTTCCGACATTTTTACATTTGGCATCGATTACATCCATTTTACACGCATAAGCATCGTACACGGCGTACAATATGTGGTGTCCATGTCAAACAGGCTTTACACGTCTTAGTCAACACAATAGCCATACATAATAATTAACAAGTAGCGATTTGTTTTTTTTAAATTTAAACGTGCCTATAGCATGAAAAAAATAGTTAAAAATAAAATAAAATGTCCCATATTATTCACACGATATTTCGCTCGTATTTTATATATTAATTTGACTCTAACGTTCTTTTCAACAACTTAACGTATGGCACAAATCCAAAATGACAACAATATTGATGTTTGCTAAACGTTGTGAACGACCAGAGATGTAAATTTCTGTGTGAAAAACGAATACAATACATCTTCTGCCAATAATTTTATGCGGACACTAGATAGGTAAAAATGAATATATATACGAACGTTAGATAGAATATTAATCTCTTTACTTTGAAACAATCGTTTCAAAGTACCTAACTATTTATAATTATTTATACACATACCCGTCTACATAATTCATAATAATATACGTACGATGACGAGATAAATAGCTAAACTATCATGTAAAGTTATAAGGAAAACGTTAATAATGAAATGAAAGGAATTCGAAATTAATAATTTTATTCATTAATAGATTATAGGTAGGACACCGATAAGTGACGACCGAATAAATATAATTTATAAGGAACAATAACCACGTACAGTTGGGAAATTCACTTTTGCACTCGACGAAATTAAAAACAATGCGAGTTCGAAACGTATCATCACTATTATAGGTACGAATAAATTATAGTGTTTACACGTTTTTCATTTTATTTCCTTTGACATAAAAATCATGTCGATGCCCAGGCGGGCAACGCATATCGCACTGTGTTTCACCGACCACGATTACCGTGTTGGCTTTATAACGAATTCCATGGGTATTTATTTTTTTTTAACGCAATCGAATACACAAACGGCCGCCGACGTGCAATCGTGCGATTCGCGCTTACGGTTAATGGCCGGCAAACGACGGGGTACGGGCAAACGTTTCGGACGTAAACGAAACGTTACAAGGTACTCACCGACGTTGAAGGCGCCCATTCGTCGTTCTCTGAAACGTCTTCGGCCATCACCCTGCAACAAAAAAACGCGGTAACGCAGTCAGTACAACGTTGCTGACGACCAGTCGAGCGGCGTATCGATATTTACCCGGTTATCGCAGACGGATCATTTGTGGCGATCGCGCGTCGTAACTGCAGTCCGCCTAGGTGGCGAACGGTCGCCGCGGTAGGGACGGCGGCGCGGCGGGCCCGTCCATTCTGTCGGTTCGAACGGAATCCGAGAAAAACCGATACGCCGACAAAGTCTGCGCCGGGTCCGTTCCGTCAAGTCCGTTCAAGTCGGACGGTCAGAAAACGCGCGCGATTTCGGTAAACGCGAAAACGACGTTCGAACGAAACTGTGTGTGTGTGTGTGTGTGTGTGCCGTGTGGGACGAGGAATCGAGCGCGCGGTGAACGGCGAAACGATTTTCTACCTTTGATCCGCGATCGGGCCGCAGCCGAAACGAGAGTACAGCGAGCGAGCGACGGACAACGTGCCGCCGCCGACGGTCGAGAACGGAATTGACAGGAAAAAAAAAAGTTTCGAAAAAAACAAAAAAAAATTACTAAATAATACCGTCGGGTAAAATAACAATAATAATAAAATAAACGAATACGCTGGAAATGATACCACTGGTGCGTACAGCAATATTCCAATCAGAAACGACGGGGCACAGTGCGGTCGAGCGCGGACGCGCGAAATGTCCCGGAGACGGCGCGCCGCTGGCACCGGTTCGCGATAACGTTATCTCTGGTAAAAACGTCCGATCCTCTTCCATAAACACTGGTCGTCGCAAAAAGAAAAAAAAAATTAAATATTTTTTTTTTGTCCGTAATATTCTTTACGGACGAGACCGTAGCCAGCAAAAATGTTTTTTTTTTTTTTTTTGTGGTGAAGAAGGGGGCTCAGGGACTGAGAGTATAAAATAATATAAAATAATAGAATATAATGAAACATTAAATTTTATTTTAAGAAAAAATTTCGGGGGGGTCTGAACCCTAAAACCTGACTATACGGCCGTGTTAACGGATCAGACGGCTGTTTATTCTGAGGGGGGGGGCTATTATATATACTCTTTGTGAGGCCCATTTACCCAAAACGACTTTTTTTTTCACATTAATAACTATATTGTATTTAAAATAAAAAAATTCATTCACCAACTATGGATATATGTGTACATGATAAATTTTTGATATGTAGGGTTTAATCACCCTACATATTCCACACAGGCCATGTAGGGTGTGTAGACCCTACACACTAATTATGATCGAATAATACTATAGAAAGTAAAACAATGAAATATTGTCCTATGAAATTTTGTAGTAAAATTAATATTTTTAATGTAAAATTGAAATCTAATTACAACAATTCATGAGAAAAGATCATGGCTCTCTCGTCAAAATTATTGTAGGGTCAATTCACCCCACATGGCAGTCAACCTGTTATTCATTTAAAATACATATATTTTGTATACTTGTAACGATGAATTTGCAGATGAAAACATCTGTTCCAGCACCGGTGTTAGAAGGATCGGTTGGCGGAGTTAACTATAATGATTAACGCCGCAGTTCCAGGGGGCGTCCGATATTGTTACTTAAGTATAGGTATTCGCAATCTTCGTGGAGGCTCCTTCTATGCCCTAAATGGGAGTATGGTGAAGAGGCTGCGATTTGCGATTGCGGTGAGAACCAAACTGACGACCATCTCTTACGGTGCACACTAGTAGCCCCAGTAGGGTGCACAAAGAACGACTCGGCATTATAGCTAATAAACAAGCAATAGGTGTTGCAACCTACTGGCTCACACATAAGATTTGACCACTCATAATATTATGTACACATTTACCATTATTTAGACTATTACTGAAATGTACATTCCTCTATATGTATATACATTTTGACACTGATATCCAGTGGTGGGCCTGGGCCCACCCCAAAAATTCTTGCCCCCCATGGCCCAGTCTAAAATGTATGTAAAAACTCGTAATTATACGTAATTGGTCGTTAAAAATGATGTTAGAAATATTAAAAAGTTGTAACATAATGTATAGGTATTTCAATTGTAATATAATATGTTAACAGAATAGTTTAACCGTATCGAAAAGTATTCGAGCATCACAAATAGACGAGTAAAAATATTGGCCCTCTAAAATCGGTTGGCCTCAGCCTGGCCCACCTTCTGCAAAAGTTCTGGCGCCGCCACTGCTGATATCCTATATACTTATAATCTTCACGATACTATATATACTTACATATATATTTATATCCTATATAATACTATTACTGATAATAATAATATTGTCTTACACCGGAAACGAAAAGAAGAAGAAGATTGTAACGATTGAAAAAAAACATTACTCGATTACCTACTAGCTTCGTCAACGATTATAAAATAATATTTATTAATAAAATAATTAGCTAAATCATTATCTGATTTTAATATACAATTTTTTAATCGAGCCGATGTTTAGGGCAGTGGCGTAATTAGAAATTTGTTCTGGGGATGACTTTTTTCCCTCGTTTTTCATTACGGTGCAACGGAAAACTTATACTAAACTGAAACTTAAACATTATAATAAAAAAGCGATTTTAAGTATAAAGTATAAAAATAGGAAAAAATAAGAAAAATTTTGACTCTACAATAGATGATAACAGTTTTCAGTTATTTTTTTTTATACATGATTAAAAAAAAGGCTTTGGGGGGGATCTATCCCCCTCATCCCCCCACCTTAATTACGCCCCTGGTTTAGGGAACTTTTTTGTGAGATTTCGATACTATAAAAAAAAAATGAGACGACACATTGTGGCCCGTTCCAATTTGCGGACCGGAGCTACAGCCCCCTCCATAGTCCCCCCCCCCTTGAAGAGCCCTGGCGGTCGTCGTTGTCCGATCGATCGTTAGGCGCGACACGACGATGAAAACGTCCCATGCGGCCGACGACTGCGCGTTCTCGTAGATGCCGCTGTGAGTTACGGCGAAACGTTACGCCGCCACGATAACCGAGTGCCCAGGATTTGTTGTCCAGGTTCTGATGAGCGACCCGATTTTACGATGACGTTTTCGACTACGAGGAGTGCTCCGACCAGTGGGGCGTACTTTCAATTTCTTTCTGGGGCCGGGGTTTATATAAAACATTGGAACTTCGTCACCGTAATATTTCGAATTCGACCGTGTTATTAAAATACATCGAATATGTATATATATGTCGAAAAATGTAATACGGTTATAAAAAGAAATATTGCGACTTGACGATTTTTAAGATTTTTTTTTTTTGAAAAATTTGTCTCGTTAATACAGTTTACAGTTACATATTTGGTGAACATTTCAGATTTCTGTATATGACCGCATTGTGTTTTTAAAATTACGAAGACTGCAAAACGATAATCGATTTTGACGGAATCGCGTTTTAAACGTTTTTGTGTAATTTTTCGGTAGTCTTTTTTCTGACGCATAAAAAAAAAAAATTATTGAGAAAATCGGAAAAATCACCACTTTAAAGTACCGGCTAAAAAAAACGTTTCGCTATACAGGAAAATATAGGATAATACACGTAATAAGATCAGAGCACTCCTTCTCGTAGGATTTTTGGGTACTGCAGACATAAAATTGTAAAACGCATCATTGTTACAACTATATATAATTTTTAATCTTCTTTTCTTCGGTCCTGAGTCAGGGTTTAAACCCGGACACCCCCCTGTACCAGTACGCCATACTGGCTCCGAGCATTATATGTACAAACCTATTATACTCATTTTCCGGTACCTAGCGAATTTTGCTTGGGCAATACTTTAGGGAGGTCATTTTTCGATTTTCTCGATAGTTTTTTTTTAACGCGACCAAAAAATAAAAATAAAAAAATTGTGTCAAAAAACGATTTTCCATTATTGTTATAACCTACACACGTCTCAAAAACTCGTATTGCCTTTTTAAAATTTTAATCCAGGCGCGTACCTATATATTATAATAAATATTTAAACATTGATATTCAAATTTCGATGTGAGTAGGTCTGTATATCGTATAAATATTTATAAATATATATATATATTCACAACGGTTTTGATAATATATTGTTTAGGGTAGATAAACGAAGGCATATATATGTGTATGTATATATATATATATAGTGTATTGGTGTATATCATGTGTGCGCAGCGTGTGTTTAAATATTTATGTTCGTATTGTAATAATAGTTATTGCGAAACACTTCCCTACGACCCTACCGCACCAAATGAACTTTATTCTGTACAGATATTAAAAATAATATTATATATAATATAGAAGCACAATAGTGCATTTTATCGAAACGCGTATTTTATTTTATTAAAAATGTTTAAACTATTATAATATAATATTATAGTAATGCGTATATAACATATAAAGACATATAATACTGCAGTTCGCTGTTTATTAAGCACTTAGTTAAGTATTTATTAATTGATATATTTGGTAGCTGAGCAAAGCGGAATGACATTTTATACGCGAGAGTAATTATTTTAAAATTTTCCCGTCCTGCAGTAATTTAACGCCGACATATTATTATATTATTAGCCAGTGCCTAAAATTCTTGTGTTTTGCTACTGCACATATAGGTACATATTTTCTTTATTATGCCCCCTCAAAAAACTACTGTAAATATTAATTGAATTAAATGCCTACCTAACTACATATTATAATATACGTCTGATACTCTGACGTCACACGCATAGAGTACCTATACAATCAATTTTTACTAAATTGTTTCAAATTATTTAAAAGTATATAAAAGTAAAAAATAATAAATGCTCTATAGGAACATTATGACATAGTTTACATAGATTTATAGATATAATAAAAATAAATTTAAATTCCTTTTATTTTTAACAATATAATAATTAAAATAATTGGCTAAAAATGTACTGCACACTTGTCCATTTGCTACTGCACATTCGGTATTTGCTACTGCACACAATTTTAGGCCCTGTTATTAGCTATAATAGCTCCGTTCCCTTTTTTAAAACAATTATTATCCTCATAGACAGAAACAAATATAATATTTTCATTAATTTAGTTATTTTAGTATTTTGTTTGTTGACGACTTTTAGGCTATAAATATAGAATTCGTAACATACCGAACATTTATATATATATTGTTTTTCTTAAATTACAAACAATACGATTTACAATTTTAAACGAAAAATTTTCTAAATTTTATACGCACACAATATTAAAACGAATGCGAATTCTAATTAAAAAATTTTTAAAATAAATTCGAAACGTCTCGATTTATTTTACGCCAGTTATTATTATAATATTTACGACCGAATTAACTTATACGCCTGTTAAAATTATGATATACGTTACCAAACAACTTCTTGCGCGTATTAAATTGTATGCGTGAACACCTTGTTATATGCGCGTATAAGAAAATATTCCAAATCAAATAATTTTATTCGAATTAAATTTAAAAAAACCTATATGGAAATATTATATAATTTATATCGTTATTATAGAAGATATTTGAATCGTTTCACTATAAATCGTATGGGCAAGGAAAAAAAATTATTAGTAGTTATACGATTTAAAATCCATAAGAGTCAGAGGCGGACTGGCCAGGGTGTGCTAGTGTGCTGTAGCACACCGGGCCGGTTCAATATGTCAATATAATAGGTAATTGATTATTTCTAATAAAAAGATTGAATATTAACATAAGTTTTATTTTGTTCGTGGACCTATTATTACGTTTTTTTGTTTTGCACTGATTAAAATTTTACGGATATCATTTATTCACTATTGTAATCGTAATAAGGTAAATTGTGTTTTTCAAAGATCCAAGACCAGTGGTGTATTTATATAATCAATCGATAAATAGGTATAAAATGAGTTTGGGCCGTTTATAATTGTGGAATACTGGGCCGCATGCCTCCCAGTCCGCCCCTGATAAGAGTATATTATCGAAAAAACTATTATGTACATTAATCGTTTCGAAATGAAAGTATATATAGGTATGTATATTGGTATTTCGTTATTATAATTATTAATTATTAATAATAATTCGCGAGAACATTAAACAAACAGGGATTCTCGCATAAATTGCTGACGTATACACTTGATACCTGCACTTTACCGCGCGCGGTAAGATATATAACACCATCACGCGCAGAAATTACACTCGACTGCAAATCGAAAAAAATTCGTTTCGTTGACAGCCGAAAAATATGGAATCAATCAAATATCCATATTTATATTACATAAATTATACGTGTATTATTATAAATACGACCGATTTATACACAAAAAGTGTCGGTACATCATCGTTTCGAAACACCCTTTCCGTTAACGACTGACGCGTTATTGGCAGTTCAATTAATTATGCGCAGGATTTTGATTTTTAATCAATTACATATGTATAAAGTAGAAATAAAATAGTTAAAAAAAAAATAATAATATTAAGGATATGTGAAATAAATAGGAATAAAAAAAATTATTCGTCGTTTTAACAGTATAAAGTTTATTATACAACCTACATATTATATATGTACATTTAAGTTTGCTTAAAATCCAGGATAATTACATGTGTTCAAATTATTGTTTGAAAACCGTTTTATTTTATAATTTATTTGTTTAATTAAATTTGTATTAGTATATTGAATATTATTTACATTATTATTTTATACTACAATATTAAAATCCAGCAATAATATTTTAATATAATAATAATCTAAAAAAAAAAAATACTTAAACGAATAATTTATTAAATTATAATTATTTTAATATTATGAAATATCAAAATATCAGAAAAATTCGCTAAAATATTAAATACGTAATATAATATTAAAATCGCGTTCAATATTAACAATAATTTAATTAAACGAATGAATTATAAACAGTGCCGTCCTAAACACCAATAACGCCCTAGGGCAATAATAATTGACGCCCCCCCCCCAAAAAAAAATTTACAACTAACGTAATATCTAATTACATAATTTTATATATTTTAATAGTAAATACACTCATCCTCAAAATAATCATATAGATACAAGGGAAATTAATATCTAAAATAAAACAATACATTTTTTTTCATTTTGTCACTCTTTTTTTTTTAAGCCCCCTGCATTCATAATAATTTGGATCCCTAGGCCCTAGGGCATTTGCCCCCCCCCCTTGGGACGGCTATGATTATAAAACAATACAATTCCGAGTAATAATATTTTAATAAATTTAATTAAATATTACATTTTACAAAATATAATAGTTAATACGATGTATTATATTCACGAAAAGATTTATGGCGCTTTTATAAATATAATATACACCTATTGCCGCAATATTATAAAATATATATTTATGCCTAGTTTTCATAAAAATATCAAAAATTGCGAATAATCGTTATTACAACATATATTATTTACTCATTTATGTGTACGTAAAATGTCTTATGATATATAGATATTGTAACTTGTAAGGGCCATATATAATAATAAAACGAAATAAGCGAATAGTGTGACAACATTAAATTTTCAAAAATGTCAAAATATGAAACCGAGGTAAATGAAATCCGTGAAATTAATAATACTTTACGTTTTAAAATGCTGCAACGTTGACTTTATATTTTAAACTCATTAACGAGTTTATTGAATTTATCGCAGATTTTAATTAGATTTAGATAATAGAGAAGTCATAACTTTAAGTACAAATGACTTAAAATTTTTAAATAACAATATTATATGGCACGCGCGTCAAACAATATAAACAGATATAATTTGATGTCGAAGGTTTTTTTTAAAACAATTATAGTATAATATTAATACCGTTAGTGTAACTTTCGCGCGGCCATTAGGTACGTATATTTTACAGTTTTCATATAAAAGTGACGCACATAATTTGAAATAAATCATTGTATATTAGAGCGATGTGCTATACCTCGTCGGTATTGAAGTTAATATTTATTTTCGAAAATCGTGTTATTATTAAATTTCTGTCAAAAAAAAAAAAAACTTATTTTGTATATGTAATATAATATGACACACGTTTTTTCGTGCGTGTTGAGTAAAAGATGAGAAACGTTCGTTAAATATCGTATTAAATATATTATATTAATAGAATTGTAAAAATTGGGGCAGGGGGAACGAGAGAGAACAACTTTTATTTAAAAAAATAAATATAGACACACACACACAGGCTTGCGCATAGGGTACAGAATAAAAATCTTGACGATAAAATCAAATTGAATAAAATTCTTCATTTTTTACTCCAACATCTACTTATTGATAGGTAATTAAAATCAAATTAAAAATATCAAACAGAACGAAAGTTACAGCATTTGTCAGATTAATATGTCGTATGTAAAACCTTAAAAAACTCCACTACTTAGAAGACGCGTAAAATATGTGTGTTCAAATGCGTATAAGCAATAATTAAATGAAATATATTTACAGACTGCGACGATGTACTGCTGGAAGAAGAGGGGATGATTTCGGAGTGTGCTAAAAGAAATGTCAAAACGATTATTAGAGCAAAAAGCCTACGAGATTTACATTTCGGATAATACTTTTATAATTTCGAAATATTCCAATGAAATTTTTCGAGTTTCTCGGAAATGATATTGTTTATTTATATTTTTATGAGGTAGCCGTTTATATTAAGGAGTAAAAGATCGCGTAAGACTATCGAACGATACGATTTGAAATGGGATTCGTTTTTTTCGGGAAACTCGACGATAATCTATATTATATGATATATTATAAATAATTCTGTATATTTTATAATAATATAAAATATTAAGAATATTATTAATATTGTATCTTATTATATATAATGCGGCATAATTTTGAGATAAGTTTGAGATGTTGGGAAATGAAATCCATACCAGTCGCCTCGGAGAATATAATTTCAGCACGCCTATGAGTGTCTGGCTTAATACGCGCCTATGAATACTGTACAGTATCGGTTTAACTTTTAAAACATTTTCGGGTCAGTGATCGAGATAAATACCCGTGTAACTCAATGACTGTTATAATATAATATTATTTATACAGATCATTGATTTATCGAGAGAGAAAAAAAAACCGTTTATACTGTTATGTAATTACAATTACACAATATATATTAGCGAATAATACTTTATACTCGACATACAATATTATTATAGTCGATGACGTATAATATATGCGAACGCATATGTGCATATGTGTGTTGATTGGTGTGGTTGGGTCATAAGTCTTTATTTTTTTATTTTTTTCGCTTACCTAATACATATATTATATATTTTTAGTACAATCGATATTTCACTTCTCCTCTTCCCGCGGTAAGTAATTCATATACCGCGTATACGCGGTACGTATACAGTGATTATAACGATGGTTGAAAGGCCAAGTGATGTCGTAACCAATAAAAAACATAATTTTACAGAAGACTTTTAAAACGATATTTATCAATATACGTACCTATACATTTAAAAGCAAAAAAAATTTAGACGTAACGACTCATTCCTTTCTATTAAAAGCAGAACACTACAGTGAAAAAAAGAAACCGGGCAACGCCCGAGAGAACGCGTTGTTATAGATGTACCAAAGGCGAAAATACAGACAATTTTTAAAAATTGAAATGTTTAAGATACAAAACTTTTGACGGGGGAAAGAACCCCGAAAGCCATAATTTTACTTATGACACCAAATTTTTACACAAAACAAAATTACCATGATGACAGAGACGTTTTTAAAAATATCTTTAATTCTTAAAATATTATGAGATTTTTTTTTTAAATGGTAAAATTTATATTTCAAAATGACTTATAACTTTTTAAGAATTAATATTATTTTAAAAAATGACTGTATTATTGTATAGATAATATTACAATTTATTTCGTGTAAAAATTTGGTGTCTTAAGTATATACGACTGTAGTCTTCAGAGTACAAAGCAATATTATTTTGATGAAAATCAAAGCGTCCTCTTAAATGAATATTTCGCATGGCCCTATATGGCCGTAATAGTCGTGGTTACGAAATTCGACCACGTTATACGTTTAATAAATAGGGTACGTCGATATCGCATTTAAACGCATAAATATTGTAAAAATGGTGCACTAAGTATAGAAGGATTATTATATTTGCGGATTACAGTAATCGCCGCATATTATTATACAATTGTTTGATCAAAACGTTGTGCGCGTAATGTTTTGTTTGCAGTAGACGAAAAATAAAATTACCCAATCGACAGAATAGAAAAAAAAAAAATAAAAATTTATAGTGAAACGAATATTAACATTTATTTATATAATAGAAAATTTTCGCAATATATTTGTCATAATTTTGTTATGATGAGATTAAATTTTTTCTGCCGCGACTGTTAATATAATATTATAATAGTTGTAATTTAATGATTTCGGGGAACACTTTTGGTTTTAACATTTTGTCAATAATCAAATTCAAAAAAACCGAACACGCTCGTCAATGAAATTACCGATTGTCATTATTAAAAATATAATAGATAAGCAGCTGGCGTCTAAGAAGAGTTTTAAAATTTTCCCACTTTTTGCAAAGAACACGATTTACGATTATTGGGAAAAGAGAAAAATACATTTTTTAGAAAATTTTTTTTTACAAACAATTTTGATAAATAACCGCCTTCCATTGTAAATACAAATAGTTCATATTCATTTCGTACCTATATATAATTTATTTTTATTTTTAAAATTATTATATTCTATGATATAATTAGTTAGGTTATAGTTTTAAACGTCTGTTATTCGTTTAAAAAACGGTTTTTTTTTTACATTAAAAATATCATCAATTTTGATATTATCATTTGTATAATTTAATATGTACTAACAGAAATTTTATCGGATTTAAATAATATTTATTTTATCATATATTATATATTATTGGAATTTATGTTTAAATCTGTATTATGATTTCGGTTGAATAATAATAATAATAATAATAATAATAATAATAATAATAATAATAATAATAATAATAATAATAATAATAAAACGATCACAATATGTTATAAAAAAAAACTCCAGGTCGTTATAGATAGGATTTAGAAAGTTTAGAGAAGCTTAATTTTGATGCAATGTATATGACGAGAAAATCCAACCGTAAGCCAGTGGCGTGTAATTAGGACTTGGTCTTGGGGGGGGAGGAGATACGTAATTTGCCACAACAAAAAAGAATAGTATTTTTTATGCATATGTATGTATGAGTATACATTGTTTTTGATCATTTGCTATGCTACCAAATTAATTTGTTGTTAATTTATATATAAAATATTGTCAAATATATTACTATAATATACGAGTATATTACGTTCTCGTGAATTTTCTTCATTTTAAGAGCTAATTCATTTAGAACATCCTTTATATGATTTTATTTTATTAACCGACAACATTTAATCGAATCTATATATATTATAAAATAATATTCAGTTATTAGAAATATGTTTTACTGTGGCAATTTTCGTATGTTATAACTGAAAATCGAATAATAACATATTATAATAAATATATTTTCTATACAAATTTCAAAATTCATAAAAATAGACTTAATAAAATAAAAATATAATAAGCGTTTAAAATTTCACTTACCTACGCTGAACTTGATTAATTTTTTAATTGTGTTACATCATATTAATTGATTATAACAAAAACGCCTATATTAGCTCAGATAATCGTTTTCTGAATTCAATGAATTATCATTGCTTTCAAATTAAGAGTAACAACTCTACACCAGCTGTGTCTAAGTGTACCACTTGAACCGACATCCACCTCTTTTTTTTTAATTATCTTATAATAACATAAAACATATAACGCTATTTATGTTGGTTTGATATTGAAAAAAAACTTAACATAATCTAACTATGGTCCACCCCTTTAGTTACGTTACGGTGACAAATTTGTTTTTAAAAGGTCGTTAAACCGGCTTATAAATATATATATATATATATACGTATATAGATTATTGTATGTATTGCGAATGTATTGTATATTACTCGATATGGCTTAAAATACCAAATAATATTTGTTTTTCTCTTACTTTTATTCTAAAAGTTAAATTTTATATAATATTATAGAGATAAATCTTAAAAAATATTATACAACAGAGGGCCCAATATTGATTAATTTTCTGTATGTAAATATACAATATTCTCGCAATACCGCCAGGAGTAAAATATAATAAACTAAACATTTATTTTTTTATTTTTACCTCATTAACCGTTAAATATAACATAATTAAATCATTTGTAATTGCAGGCTAAATACATAGTCGTTATACAAATACAAAATATAAAAACAAATAGTCTTATAAATATACGTTTTTTTTTATATTCTAAGATAATGTTCAGAAATAGTTGCACCAAATTTTTCCATCATTCCAATTTCTGATACATATTTTCCGTTATATTCTGTTTCTGTATATGCAAATTATCAATTGTGTCACTGTGTAGGTTAGGTGTGTTTTTACCTAGCCCCTGTGTTTTTTTTTCTAACAAAGGTATTTTCAACAATTAAAATAGTTTTTTGATTAATGAAATTTTTGTTTCATGTTGCGTGCTATAATTTTATGAGCATTACATAACACGAGAGTGTTAATGTTATTGTCGGAAAAAACCGAGAGGGCGCGAAGCCTTAACATTTATTTTAAAACGCGAGAATCTGTAGTCACTGATTATAACTGGACTGTATAGTGTAAAAAGCAAGGCTGGACATTAACGAATTGAAAATCTAAAAGTCAAGTTAAATGTTTACTATTTTTTTTTTTTAACTAACTTGACGAGTTACTGTAATTTAGATGATAGACAAATTAATTCGACGAGTTATTGTTCAAAATTATGAAGATATAAAGAAAAGTCACATTATGTTTAATTTAGCATATATAAATGAACGGGATTTTATTCGTTTATGAAAATAAGACGTATTTAATTCATGTTCTCAAGTCTAGATTATTTATAATATGTCATCGAATAATAAAATTAATAAAATAATAAAATTGCACATTATAGGCTTTAAACACAATATTGTTAACAAACACGTAGTTATGGATACACATGCCTATACAAATATTTACTATATCAGTTTTCTCTCTGTCGTTCACTTTACTCTATAAATTTATAAATCAAACGTTATAGATGTTGGTTTTCTCCCGATCAACTATAAACAGTTAATACATATATATATTGTACTAACAATGTACGCTGCGAACGGATCGATGGACGTGTGCCGGGAAAATATTAGGAACTTGATCCGGAGACCGGAGACGCCCGTGATCAAACCGCCTTTGCACCGGTCGGTTTACGCGGATTTGGTGAAGAGGCAGTACATGGCGGTAAAGGATTGTCACCGGACGATGGGATTAGCAAACGTTTGTCTGAATCCGCCGTCACAGTATTTGAAAAAAGGGTCGGGAATTACGCACAGGAAGCCGTATGTGGGTAAGGCGTTTTGCGTCGGTGAACAGTGTTTATTGATTTTATTCTATTCGAAAACACGCGATCTGACTTCCAGAAAAGATCAAACCGTGTACGAAGAAACCGGCGGAAAAACCGCCGGTTCCCGAATTTCCGTGCCCGAAAATTTGTGAAAAAAAACCCCCTATAAACATAATCCGGATGAACATTATAGACGTGAAGAGGAAAGTGCCGCCGTTGCCCAAACACCGGGTTCAAGACACGAGAAACGGACACGTGATGGTCCTGGACCAAGCCGGCCTAGAGCCAACGTACGTGAGCAAGAAAGTAAGTGTTCACGAGCGATATTTTATGTTAAATTATGAAGAATTTAAAACGAGTCGTCGAGCACGTAATCTTTCGCGCAAATTTTTTCGATCTATACAAGCATAATATTATGTACATAACCGATACATACTTTTGATAATCCGTTAAACAGATTTATCGTTAAAAATTACGAAAAATAAATAAATTATGTTCGATGAAATTAATTCTACTCGCACCGCTGGTAATATTATGACACACTAGACAAGATACGATAATAATCATATATTTAACAAATTGTGTGTTACACAAGGGTTTTGGAAAAACGCCAGCGTACTTAATAAAAATGAAGAAGGAAAAAGAACTCGCGAAGCAGAAAGAGGAAGAACGGAAACGGGCGATCAAGCCGCCGCTGCGATGTTTGCCAGATGGTGAAAGAAAAGAGTTGTTAAAGGTGAGACCGGCCGTTTTAAGCTTAAACTCGATTTTCGTTGCCGCCGTAGACAAGCTGTCATCATCTCGTGTTCCTTTTGGTTTTTGTTGTGCAGGGACTGAAGACCAACTGGGCCGAATTAAACAGGCAATTCTTGGTGTTGCCGATGGTCATTGATACGGATGCGAAACGCAGAAGGAAAGACGGTTTGGAAAAACGGCTGACCGCTTTAGAAAAAGACATAGACCTGTTGGAAAGAACCTCGTCTATTTACGTGTGTCAAGACGTGTAACACGTAGAATAATGTGTAGTAGGTATCTAATCCGACTTTTAGCGGAAGTATGTAGAAGACGTCTATATACAAGACGTTTGGTAGATCTCTTATCGCGCCGTATCGTTTTTCACGCTTTCTTAATGGTTATTAATGAATTTTAAATTTTAACTAAAGGGGGTTGGAAGCGGGTACTTTCTCTCTTTGTCTTGCTCACACAAAACATAGTAAACTAGACGTTTCTTACTTCCGACGTGCTGATCTATCCAGTGGTACGATAAGAAATTTGAAAGCAGATTTGAATTTGTCGTAAAGTCAAATTGAGATGGACATTTCTATGTTTCTATATGTCTTTTTCGTAAAACCCTCCAATACTAATTGAATTTTTAAAAAAATACTCAATCTTTGAATATCTTAAGGTGGAAAAAAAATTGAGAAATCGGGAAGTCGATTTATAGATAAATTCACGACGAATACAAATCTGTTTTCAGATTCCTAATTCGAACGGTACGTTGGAAATAGGAAACGTCTATTTTACTACGTTTTCTGTGTTCAAAGAAAAATAGAGAAAATGCCCGTTTCCAATCCTATTAAGTTACTTTTTCAAAATTCACCTTTAACTTGAATGATATATTTTATATCGGGCAGCGGCGGATTCAATGGGGGGCCGGGCCCCCTTTAGCAGTTATATATTCGTAGTTAATAATAAGTCGTCGTTAGCGCAGGGGCGTCCCTAGACAGTTACAAGGGGAGGGCGAACCTATTTTTTAAATCAATAATTACCCTATATGCGTATTTTTCATAAGTTCGGGCGAACCTAAGTCAATTTTACTGAATTAATTTTTTTTATAATGCGACTACATTACAAATAAACTTACGTAAAAAAGTAATTTATTAATATAAATTTTAAGTCATTTTATACAATAAAAATCGTCCCCTTGGGGACGCACCTGCGTTAGCGATCGTCCGTCGTTTTCGTCGGCCATGCGAATACACGTAAACATACGCCAGTGTGAATAACGGCCAATCACTGTGATTACAAATCATCCAGTTGCGATACTGTTGACTGTAATCTTATATCCGTATTTTATAGTCTACGTACATTGTTCAATAACTTTATTACTATATTATAATATCGTTATCTACGTATAAAAACGTATTTGAAGTATTAGCATTATTTAATACTGGTAAAGATATTAATTGTAATACCAGAAAATGTTCTAGATCTCTTTTCCAAACAACAACCTAGTCGTTTACAATTTTCTGTACTGCGATAATATTATATTATAAATTAGTTTAATATATTTTAATGGATTTTTTTTTTTTTTTTTAATATTTCAATTGTTCCGAGCTTTTTTCAGAAACGAAATATATTTTTCAATTGTTCGTGTCACAAACAATTTGAGTAAATACTTTATATTTGAAGGTCTAACATCGAATCCTGAATATTATCATAATATTTTTATTAAAATATGCATTTATTCGTGAAAATCCGTAAATACGCAATATAAAATTAACCGTACGAAACGAATTTATAACTTGCAAGTCTGCGATGTGCACGACTTGAAAAACAAATTACGAAAAAGTCCTAATCCTGCTCTAATTATAAATACAAAAAAAAAAAAATTTGACTATTGCCCCCTTATTGCCTCGCTATAGGAGTATAAAATATAAAGCGTCGGGTATGAAAATAAATCGTTGTGTAACACACGTTCTGCGCGCACACGGTACGTTTTTCTATAGCCTTATAACGACTGTATATATTTAAAAAAAAAATAATAATATTTTTTTTTAATTATTTTATTATTATTTTTTTTATTTACAAGTAATTACCTACCCGAAACGATAATACCTCTCCCGCGGTCGACACCGTCCCGAACAGATTAGATATCGTATACACGTTACAGCGCGTGTTACATTACACGTCTTCGACGCGTCTGTGTATACGGTTTGCCGTTGTCAGACGAGCACTTGAATAAAAAATTTTTAAAAAAAAAACCTTCGTACATTATCTGTTATACTGAAGGCTGGTGTACCTACGTATACACCACCGCGTCTAGTTTTTCGGCCACAAAAAGAAATGTTTACCGCGCGTTTGTTCCTGTCTGCTCTTTCGCGCAGGACGTCGTCCCGACGGGTCCTTTTTTAAATTCCAACGAATTTTCGCCCATTTCGTATGTACGTTATATCGCGCGACATGCCGACACCAACGATCCAAGTGCCGGCACGAAGCACCGCGGCCGGCAACGCGAACGGTTTCTTCTGCACCAACGACTCGCCACACAATCAGGTACAGGTTTTTTTTTTTTTTTTTACCCGCACTCCACCTATTAGGACCTGCAGGCAGTCGACGACGGCACGGCCCTAAATCGTCCTGGACGAAATCACCATTAGGCGCCCATTTTGCAGAGAAAAAAACGATATTATTTTTTTTTTTAACAAAGAGATACGTTTATGGAACACTAGTGTTGTTAAACCCTATCGTAATTTCATTGTATAAATTTGCTAATTCAGTATCCCATAATAACCGTTAATATAATATATAAGCCGTAACACTGTTATGAAAACACTAGAAAATTAATAAGAAAATGAATTTAAAGTAATCTAAATTATTTTATTATACGAATTGGTTTATTAACATATTTACATATATTTAAATATAATATTGGTTATTTATCAATTTATTATTTGAAACGTTTTTTTTTTTTTTTAATACGTATAAACATGAAAACTACGTTTCAAGTTAACAATTACGGTACCATTACTTAAATCATGAAAATAAAGGGCGAACGTAAGTTCCCACGCGAAAACAGATTATATCGAATACAAATTCCTACTTTATTCACACTTAGGACTGACAACTCGAACGTAGTTCGTGTGGTTAAAATTAGTTTATTTTTGTATTGCATTAAAAAAAAAAATATCTAATCCAATTTTTAATTGAATCTAGTCCACATAACATATATAATATAATGTGTAGGTATAGTCCACGTATTATTTGTATATAAAATAATAATTTTTGTTCGTGTTTAGATTCAAATAAAATACAAATCGAATTACACTATTTTATGTAACACAAAAACAAACGAATTTTAAGTTTAAATTTTCAATTTATTTTTCGCGTGGGAACTTACGTACGGGCGTATTTTTTCGTAAGAGAACTCACATTATATGTAACCTGCTACGTTTCGCGTGGGAACTTACTAAACGTCAAAATAAACAAAATTTTAATTTAAAGAAATAATTTAGTTATTCCACGAAACGACAATATATTACACATTATTATGCGTTTCAAATTAATGGCGGCACGAGTAAAGTTAAAATTTTCCTTTTTTAAATCAATAATAATTTTGAAAAAAAATATCAGTATAATATTCTTGTCGGCGTGGCGCTAATCGCCCTGCAGGTCGCCCATAGCTTTCGCCGGCCCTGGACCACGGTATATAATCGATTTTTAATCGACTTAAAAAAAGGAGACGGTTCTCAATTCGGTCGTATTTTTTTTTTTTTTTTAACGTTATATTGTTATCTCATATTACGAACCGATTCGGATGAACCTTTTTTTATTGCGCATTTTATTAATATGTTAAAAATTTATTGCAATATCTATATTGAATTGATAAAATGCGTTTCTGCAATGTATAGTGTTGTTTGAAATTCGGCGTCGATTTCAAAAAGGTTATGTTGATTATTTCACACTTTCCGTAGTGCATTTTTTTTTGAGTCGGTCTCTTTTTTCTAAAAAATATTTTTGTCTTTAGAAAATAACGTATCTCGATGGCGACAGTTTTCAATAAGCGTTTAATTTCGTTAAAAAAAAATCGAATCGAATTAATTATACTGCAGCTGTACGGTTTTTATTTATTACCCGAGTATACGTCCGTCAATATCGATATAATATTAATTTATACGCGTATTAATTGCTTTAAACAAGTTTTAATAAATCGATGGAATAAAACTTTATATATATAATTTTTTTTTTTTTGTCCGCATCAAAAAAGAGCAAAACGTGACTCGTACATCTGCTGCAGATTATATAGTAATTACATTCCCACCTTCGTATAGAGAAAGCAATTAATTTTTTTATAATTTTTATGGTTTCAACGGATAACAATTATTATAACGAGTGTTATACCAAAAAAAAAAAACATTTTTTTTACGTGCAAGAGATTAATGAGTATTTCTTTGTTTTTTTTTATTGCGTCTATACATATATATATGGTTTTAGAACCCGGCCGATTTCAATTAACGAATTTTACGCGCAAATTGTTTAGGGGAAAAAAAAACGTTTTGATTTTAAAAATATCGATGATGGCGTACACTTCTGGCGCTAGATAAGCGTCGCCGATCTCCTTACGTTTTAGACACTTCGGTTAAGTGATTTTGAAGAGAATAAGATTAAAAACCTCCCGTGTACCTATCTTCGTTTTTCGGTAAATATTTAATATTATTGTTTCACACTGCAGCGTGATGAGATATATAGCGGCATGTGTGTGACTGTGTGTGTATATAACCCGAATACGATATATTATTTCTTTTTTTTTCTTCCGTTTCTGTTGACAGTTTGCCGCCGCGCGGCGCACGTTGAGTATTTGTCAAAGATATCTGTTTGTTTATGTACTCGACTCGGACTGTTATTGATGATAAATAATAATAATAATAATAATAACGACGATAATCGGTGTACCTTATACTGGCGCCTCCTCCGACAATATTATTGTAAATTTTATTTTTTTTAAACCTTATATACAGTTGGGTATTCGTGAAAATACAATATTATTCGATAGTACGATGTGAATTAACGGAATAATTAATATGCTCAAACTACACACATTCCGCCAGTTGTCTATAGAAGCGCTTACAACGTAGCTTAATAATTAAATATCGCGTCAATTATGTACGCAATTATATTTTATTTAAAAAATGATTTATACTTATATTAACGTTGATAAATATTGCTGCGGCGGTTATTCGTATAGATTTCTTTGTAGGAAATTTATTTGAAAAATACCAGTTATATCGCAAATAAAATTGTCAATAATATTCTCAGGCATATCCGCGCGTATCTATAGTGAATACGAAGGAATATGAATCGCGTTGTTTTTTTCCCATAATGGACATCACTGGACTCCGTACACGGAAAGCGTGCAGTATCAATCAAAACACGACCCCAGATAGAAGATCGCCATAATACGCGTTCGGTTAGATATATGAAACTCATGGAGGATTATACGATAGAATATATAATTTTCTCCACGATATTAATCGTGTTTTATCGTTTACTTTGAGATCACAGTACACAACAATAACGCGCTTATAGTATCGATGTTAGCACCAAAATCGGTTATTTTAATATAATGAAGTCGGTAACAAAAATAGGAAAATAGAAACGGAATGTATATACATCTGTGGCGGCTCACTGTATTACACGTATGAAAATCAATAATTATACAGAATGCGCGTTTCGTGTATTGAGTTCAATGGTGGACAAATTTCAACGTCTCGACACGAATAGAAGAAACCATAATTATTTAGCTAAATAAATATTTTTTTGAGTATAGTTGAAATAACGTAGGATTTATGTTGTATACAATTTTGAACTCTTGAAACTAAAAATCGTCCCGTTTATGAATTCAATAGCTAAACATCTGATAATTGCTATAAATAGCACAAAATCAGATTATTTATTTTTTTTTGCGTATATAAGGCAAAGTTACGTGTTCGGTGTAAATTTCAATACGTTATAAAGACCATTGTTTCGGTACATTTTTGTGCAGCGCGTATGAAAATTATAGAAAAATAGTTTTTTCTTCCAATTTTTGGGTTGTTTCGAATTACGCATCAGGAAACTATTGAGAAAATCGAAAAACGTTTCGAACAAAGTATCGACTACGTACAATTCTCTACCGGAACGCAAAACATTAGGAGATCATCCGAGCATTCTTTCTAGTTAAAAATATGTACACAGAAAGAAAAAACGTTGTTAAACCAATAGCTCCATCGCTTCGCTCAGAATCTAAAAAAAAAAAAAAAATATTCAATTAAAATTTAAATATATGTTTTTACACGTCGTTGTGTAAGTACGAAAAGATTTTATTGTTTTTATGTTACGAGCGGTTTACTGAAGGCTTTTAATATATTATTGCGACTAGTTGATAAACGCGTGTGATAAAAATATAATATTTTTTCGAACACTTGCGGTTGTTATATTCGATGTGTGGTCGTATTATTGAAAAACGATTTTTTTTTTGCTTTCGTTTGTTGGTAATTTGTTATAATTTAATTCAATAAGTACGTTTTGGTATAAATTATGTCGTATTTATTCTATTTTTTTTTTCAACTCTCGATATTAAAATTAATGTTATCCGTAGACCGGAAACACTTATTAAACAGCGGCCACTCACCGCGTGAACGTGTTATAGGTGTATACTCGTTACAATCATATTATTATTGTGATATTGTATATTTAGATAATAACGCTAAATACGTACATTTTAATTATTAAAATCGCATATAATATACATTTTATACAATGAGACAGAATACCGGCAGTGTCACAAACGTACTGTTTGTTTTGGATAAAACGTTCCTGGTAAAAAGTGCGTATACACGCGTGTAAAAAATGTTATACGAAACGAAAATCGGTTCAATTCGCAGGTTTTTGAAAAACGAATAGAAACGAAAACTGTTAAATGAATGCTCTGCAGTACTATCGATTACACGATATGTTACATGACACTGAATGTTTATGATCCATGTCATATCCGTGTCATATGAACAGACCAAGTCCAAAGGATTGAAGAACGATATAAAATCATAACGGACTATGGTATAATACTGGTAAAGTTTCTATGCGTACTAAGTGATTATAAATATAAGCACGCCAGTCTGCGTGGCCGTCAAGATCCGGCTGGACCACTTTTCGATACAATACTATTTACAAGTCGTGTTTTTCCTCAAAAAGTTTTGCAGATCTGCAAGTACTGCAAAATACCGTAGCCAATTGCCATTTCGGTCGAGATTTATGTTCGGCCATTATTCGGGACGCGCTTATAATATTATATCTGCAGTTATTTCTCATCCAACCTTGTTTGCGCGATTCAAGTCTATCGGATTTGATTGATTTCTGTACAAAGATTGATAATGATGTATTCCGAGTAGCAGCGACTGCAGGTGGTTGCCAGGTGAAAATTAATATCAGCAACCGAGGCTATATTATATTATTCTACAATATAAATATTTAAAAGTATAACCGACGACTAGGTACCTTTAGGTATTTACAATACAGATCGTTGGAGCCGATAAAATGTCCGATAATTCTCGTACAAGAGGTGTTTGTTAACAAATATATTTATAATATACACAAAAAAATATATAATAAATATTGTAAAACCAAAATCGTCGGTTTTATACGCATATGTTTTAGGGCGTTATAAAACGATAACGAGGGCGCCTATCGGACTGAATTGTCTATCAATATATACAAATATTTTTATATTTTTAGCCAGTTTAAATTTTATGCATTTATTATAATCGGACAATTTTTCGGGATATTTTTTTTTTTCGAATTCTACAAAAAGTAATAAAACATTTTGAACGAATTGTATGAAAATAGAAGATCTGCCACAATCGATTCGACCGATCAAGCCTACAGTTATGTGTACGAAAAACAAATTTGTCGCCCTTGCACGCGTGTCTTGAAGAGCGTTTAAAACGTTGACCCTGTAAATTATTCCAGGCGGGTCAGGTGCAGCGGTAGCACATCTTGTGTTACACCTATGCGTGGTGTATTGACGTATTGCGTATTAAACAGCAAATGGATATTATATGTATACCTATTGTCTGCAATGAACCGAGCAAATTGTATGCAGTATAATAATAAATAATAAATTCGTAATATAATCACGCGAAAACGCGGAGAATACTTGCCAAGAAATAAGTCAGAATCTAGCTGATATATTTGCAAAAAAAAAATAAGAGATTTGGCTGAGCGTGTCCTGCGTGTGGCAAGCACAGCGACGACTATATCCGACAGTTGTCGCAAGTAATAGTTCGTTCGGCCGTCCCAGGGGAGCGAAGACAAAGGGAAAGAGAAATGATTCGGACGCGTACTAGTAGTGGTCGCAAGGGCTGAAAGGAGAAGATGCTGAAAGAAGTATAGTGCAGATCAGGGGCGTACCCAGAAATTTTTTATGGGGGGGGGGTTGGGTCCAGCATTTTTATTTTATTTCTTCTATAAATGTTTCTATTGTTTATAAATGAAAATAAAAACAATGTAAATAAATAAAATTACGCGCACGATAACATTCGGATAACGTGATAACGAATATATAATAATCAACTTAATTCCCTATATCTAACTTAACGACCTACCTACCGAGCCAACACAACCGACTTGAAAACCGGCATCCGGAATAGGGTGTTTAGACGGTAAAACGGGCTCGGAGAAAAGCCACGGAAGAAATAATACGCACAATTTTTTCCTTCCAAAAAATAGTTTTGCTCGACGGCCTTTGGACCCACTTTTCTATTATATAATAGATTTTCATTTAAGGTTTTATTCTATTAAATTTCAATCTTATGAAAATATTTTTAAATGTTGAAATTGCAATGGGGGGGTCCGGACCCGAAATCCCTCCTCTTGGGTACGCCCATGGTGCAGATTGCGACGAAGGGTCCATACAAATATCGTCTTATAACAATAACTAGCTGAATTAACCGGCGTTGTCCGGGAAAAAAAATGTGAGTGTCCAACTCCTTTTGGGTGTAACTCGTTGTGGAGACAATGCCTTTTTAAGTGTAAATCCTCCGAAATATTATATTTAATATAATAAATATTTTTTTTTTTTTTATTTAAAGAGATTTTGTGATATCACATTGAATCTCGACAATTAATAAATATTATATTTGTGATAAAATTAAAAATTAAAAAAATTAAATTAATTGTTAAATATTTATTTTTCCCGTTCTCACAACGAAATCACACTTCTGAACCAGTAGACGTTTATAAAGTTACAATTGCCCGTAGGTTGCGAGATTACACAGAAAAGAAAAAAACGTACGACTGGTTTTTATATTTTATTGATAATGAAAATAAATAATAATAATGAACGATGAGAATATTTCCATGACATTTCCCCGGAACACGTGCACCAAACGTTACAATAATTGATATTTAGGCAGTCAAGCGGATAGATAATAATAACATTATTGTTTTCATCGTCTAATGGAATGTTTGTAACCGTAGCAACATCACAAATTTTAATTCGTTTTTATAATACAATTTACACATAAAATTTGTTTTTTGCCCATTTCAACACCTTAAAATCAAAATTTTTCAAAATCCTTTTTTAGTGCACGGTGAAATTATAATATCAATCTACCCTCAACATTTTAAATCGATAGCTCTAATAGATTCGGCTCTGCGTTAATTATGAACCAGTCACTCGGGACAGTCTAGTTTATATACATATACAGATAATAATAAATTAAATATCGAGTGCGTCACTATCGGTATTGTTTTTGCATTACGAAAAAATGGGAAAAAAAAGCCGTTGGATACCACTTTTCCGTCATGACTTCTGGCTGTTGTTTATTATTATTATACGAAATGAACCGACGACTTTCTCCAGTAACGACTTGTCGACGACTTCCTACCTGCAGGAATTCGATTATCGCGCGCTAGTGAAATATTCTTATCGAGTTATATATTTTAAAACCTACGGTGGAGGATTATTATGATGTTACCTTGTACTGTTGTGGAGTGTTAATCGTCGGCAAATTGAACATTCGTGAACGGAAAGCCAAAATAAATACTGCAGCGGTGCCGGTGAAAAAGCAATAATTGCGTTACGGCCCGACGAAAGTCGAGAAAACCTTGTCAGAATAATGTGTATTTGCGCGCTTTACTCTTATACTGTGCAGATGAGAAAAAGGAATGGGCGACGCGAATGTTTAAAGTAAAACCATTGTGATCGTTGTCGTACAAAAAATATTCGACGTTTTTTTTTCTTCTTCGCGGTCTGCTCTTATTTTCACGTTTATATTCATTCATTCATTTATTATTATTATTATTATTATTATTATTATTATTATTATTATTATTATTATTAATCGTGTTTAACGGTATTACGTTATACATTTAATAATATATTAATTAATACATTAAATCAGAGCCGTCTTATGGTTATGTGAGGCCCAAAGGCCTAAAATATTTGCGGGCCTTTAAATACGAGAAAGGAACACATTTTGAGTCCATAACTGACATCCAGAACGCCGTGACGAGGGTACTCCAGGACATTCCAGTCGAAGCCTTCCAGAAATGTTATGAGAGCTGGAAAAAACGTTGGAACCAGTGTATAGTGGTGGGAGGGGAGTACTTTGAAGGGGATCACATCGATGTATCTTAATATTTAAATATACGTATTTTATTGAATTAGTCTCATTACTTATTGGTCATACCATGTACTTAAATTATATGATATATACATATAAATATATATATATTTTTTTTTTTTGAATACATAATATAATATTATATTAGCTATTAAAAATTATACTTTATTAATAAAAACTAAATTGCCAAGTTTAATCAGAATCTCTGTTACTCTATTGTTTATTATGATAGTCTCAAAATATTAATATTTTAAAATTTTAATTTTTTTTTTCATTATTCGAGATCCATTTATTTTTTTAAATATCTGTAAGTAAAAAAAAAAATTAATATACAGTATTTTGTAAATAAATTGGAGGCCCCGGACACGGGCCCTCCAGGCCCATGCCTTAAGACATTAATGCACTGCATTAAATAATATTATTTTACATTTTACTCGCGCGCGAAACGAAGAATATATCGGTTTTAAAAAGATGCGCTATTTTTTTTTTTTATATTATTGTGTTGTCTGTAAACGCTTTTTTCCATATGGTAAAAAATTGTTCAGAATTCTGAGTTCCGAACCGTTAAACACGCGTTATATACTTTCTTTATTCGACACGTTTTTTCGATTTTTCTGATAGTAGCAATACATGAACGTGTTTTTTTTCTTTTTAATTCGATACATTTTTGGGCCAAATAGCCTTACGAGAATTTCAATAATTTCCGGAGTTTTTTTTTTTCTAAAATAAATAACATTTTCAATTTTGCGACCGAAGGCATGAGAATTTCGTACAAATTTTATTTTTTCTCTGAACTTTTAAACTCCGAATTTTCTGTGCATTTTTGCGTAAAACGACGATTTTTTTTTTGAAACAGGGATTAGTATAATTATAATTTTGTATTTACGAGATTAAAATCGAAAACTGAAATATTATTTTAATATACCAAAACCAATATAATCTTTTGTAAATTTAGTTTTTTTTTGAGGACATATTTGTCCATTTTTTTTTTTTGCGTAAACGCGTCTTTTTTTTTAAGAGCGTATTTCGTGATTTTGTTTTTGTGCTTATAAATCCGAGCACTATTTATCAATAATTAACGATAAAATACCGCGATATTATTATATGATCATTGATCAGTGGTAATAAACGATTGGTTTGAAAAATAAATGACTGTTTAAACACCGCGTAATAAGAAAAATAGTAAAAAAAAATATATAGATATATACATGTACAAACAAACGAATGTTTTTATATGGATCATTTAATATGAAATTTATATTTCGTCATCGATATAGCTATTGCGTGATGTTTTGAATTTTTTTTTATAATTAGATAATAATATATTATGTACACTCACATTATAAACGACCCGGTCGAGTTTTCAAGCGGCGATCGAATGCTTTTTTTTCTCTTAATATTATAGAATCGTAAATATAATTAAAGATATATAACCGACCTATTTGCGAACAATATACGTTTGCTGGACGTAATATAATATTATTGTACAGTTTAAAGAAGCGTCACTATATATAGAAGGTATTCCGTAAGTTTCTTTATGAGATGAATAAACTCAAAACAGTTGACAATATTATCTTTGAGTACATGACTGCAAATACAAAAAAAAAAAAACTGTGGACACATCGGCTCGAGTGAGTGTATTACTGCGAAAAAGAGATTTTAATGTTGCATTATTATTTTGAATTTGAAAGCAACGATATATTCGAAATACGATTCTGACCGACGTTATTATATTTTATTATACAATATTAATGGATATCATATATTTTATTAGAATACGCATTTTGTTACATTTCGTGCTCTCAAATAGACATTTTTTTTTTTTGTCATTTTTGACGTTTCTCGCGTCCAAAACGAATATTTCGACAATTTCTCACCTGTTTTTTTTTTTGCTTACGAGTCGCCTCAGGAAATTAATATGGGAAAATAAAAAAAACCGTTTCGAATAAAGTATCGAATCGATGAAATTTGATGCCGAGAAGTAACGAAAAACCTCTTTTTTTTTTAAACCAATATATTTAGAGTTTAGAATCTACAAAAAAAAAAAAAAATTCAATTTCAAAACGAATATTATATTTTTATAGTATTATCGTATTCGGATATTTGCCCTCCCGTAAGACACTTCACCACCTGTAGGGAAAAAAATTATATTTCGTGTTTATTGTATAGATTTTCATTATTTATTACAACGTTACTTATTATTTCTTATATTGACAAAAAAAAAAAAATTACACTTTCCTGTTGTTATTTAAAAACTTTGGAATATCTTTGTATATATAAAAAAATGTATAACATAAATTCGTAAACGCAATATAACACATAAATATCTAATCGGCCGACTAAAAAATTACTCTTAAAAAACCGCATTTATATAAATAAATAACGAAACGCGATTACACGAACACTTATTCATCGTGTTTAAACACAACTAAAACATTAAATGTGGCGTAATCCTGTAAAATGGTTTTCTTATCCGTACAACAATAATAATTTACCTGCATTCCAAAGTGGTCAGTTTCCATTTTTTTTTTCTAGCGAAATGGGGTAGTGAAAAGTTGAAATCGATGGTAAAACGGTGAACGGCCTTACAAAATATCCAAATATCTAATTATTTATGACGTGCAAGACTGGTCATTAACGAGTTAATAAAAAGTAATAATTAACTTTTTAACTTGACCGATCACCCTTATTTTAGTATTACATATTTTCGCTCACATCAACGTCAACTCCAAGTGTTTTTTTTTTTTTTTTTTTTGGACCAATTAGTATAATTTCGAATTTTCATGTCCGAAGGTTTATATATCTGTCGACGTACTTTATTTAAACACGAATTCAAAACGAACCTAAAAGGACACCTATAGCGACAAATAGTGGCGGTTATAAGAGGGGCGATAGGTGGATCGCCCCCCTATAGGATTTGATATTTTTAAATTTAGTATATCTCTGACCTAACAGCATCGACTTGTGTCATTTAAGTTGGTCCAGTTATGTTATGGTTGTGCTCCATTTTCGCCCCCCTCTTTGAACATCATGTATAAGGCTGGAATTAGTGCTCGACCGACGATTAGCGCCTACGGTACGCGCTGACATTGCGTACTGGTAATCGGTCGTGATCGAGCGTTCAGTGATCAGCTGACGACAAACTCGGTCGGTCGTGTACAATGTAAATGAGTAAACGTGTAAATGTGAGTAAGCGAGTAGGTAAACGTTAAATAAATAGTAAGCGTGTAAAATAAGCGTGTAAACGTGTAAAGGAGTGTACAACGAAGAAAGATGTATCCTTACGTTCATTTCATTTCATTGAAATACGCGAAATAATATTATTATTAATAATAATTAAAAAAATAAATAATAAAGATCGCATGCGTGCGTACGATCGGTCGCTCAGTCAGCGTCAAACTAAACACCCGCATATACATACATATAGTGCGTCAGCCGACCGTAATAAAACGGAAAGAGAAAGTAGTCACCAGATAGCGCTACGACACAACATAGAGGGCGTGGCAGAAAGGAGCTTATAAATTGCGGTCGGAAACCATCGGACCGCTCAGTGTAGTCACGGCGGTCAGGCGTGAACAACGTAGTTCGCGTCTGACTGCGGTGTGTATGCGTGCGTATGTGTCACACGCCACGCCCTCTGTATTGTGTCGTAGCGCTATCTGGTGACTACTTTCTTTTCTCGTTTTATTGTTATTTCGTTTACGTTCCATGCACGTTGTTCTTTCTTTTTCTACATCTGCATTTCGTCTCGGTACTTTATAGATCTTTCTTCTTGTTTATTACTCGTCGATGTGGATATTTCATCGGCAAAGGGGGTTGGCCCCATTTTCGCCCTCCCTCCATGACAATCACTGTATAACCACCACTGGCGACAAACGACATCGTATTTCATATTATAAATTGTTGAAAAACGTAATTGTATAAATCATTGATTAATCATTTTATAAAAAAAAATACAAATATAAACTTCAGTTAAAAGTGTTTTGTTAACTTAACATTTAACTCGATCGATATAAATTTTAATTTACTTTAAATACGTAATCGGTTATCTTAAATCGAGCAGGTTAAACGGAATCATTAACTCGGGCTAGCCGTGATGTGCGAATCGATAAAACATAATCGGAAATCACACGAGAAAATCAAAAATTATTAAACGTTTTACTCGCATAGCCAAGGAGACAATTGAAATTCTAATAGTGTAAATGAATCAACGAACGAATAGATTTAAAGATTAAAAAAAAAAAAGTGACGAGCGACGAATCCTTTGAAGTGTGTAATATAACCGGTAGCGTATCCAGTCAAGATCGTGTTTGAAATTAACTTCGGGTAAATTTCATACATTCTCGAGCGACAAAATTCAACAACTATTCTCAATAGTCACCACGTTTTATTATGACGCGAGCTCAGAATTTATTAGTCGTATGTGCTTATACTTTGTCCGCTCATTGTTATTATTATATAAATTTCAAAGCAACGTGATAAATATCATTGCATTCGATAAAACGATTCTGAGCGGAGCTTCGGTGTAATATCTCGGGTATATAACAAAAACTAACACATTTTTATGAACTAAATACCACGATAATAACAGTTTGAAATTAAAAGAAAATTTTTGAACATTTCCCCCCACGATATGATCGTATTTGATGATTATTTCAAGTTTCTACGCCCGTTAGTTTCGAAATTACGAAGAAATAACGAAAATCGAAAAGAAAATGTGACTGCGTAAAGATCGAAGCACCATTTCTGGTAGTATTTTTGGGTACAGATCTACAAAAAAAAAAACCACATCATTGTAAAACCAATACACTCGTTCCGCTCAGAATCTAAAGAAAAAAAAATTGATGGCAACGTCACTACAGTACAATTTATATACAGATTTATACAAATGTAAATCGCATGTTCGCCTCCGAGGAAAACGCCCATTATATACGTCCGTATGTACGCGTTTGTATCGACAACGTTTTTTTTCTTTTTTTTTTTTTTCAATACCTGCGCGCGTATTTATAATATTATTATTATTGTTCCCCGTTTAATATCATATATAGGTTTTTAGACGTAAGATAATATTGTCCATTCAGCAGTTGTATTGTTTTTTTCAAGAATATTATTAATACGCTATTATACACGTTATGATATATTACGTATATTATACGTTATTCATGCCGCTGCGGTCCGTTGGTTATTTTTCTTATCTGAATAAATTCGTATTTATTACTTTTTTTTTCCCCTCGCCCGGTCTCGTACGCTCTTATTGTGTTGTTGCACATAATATTTTTATTTTTTTTTCCACTGCAGTCCGGTCCTTTCGCAGAGATACTGTGTGTGTGTGTTTGTTTTTTTAACTCGTCTCCTTAAATCGGAATCGAATCGTGCGCGTCGAACACGACGGTACCGTTTTATTTTCGGTTTTCGTCACGAAAGTGTACCGCGTCAACGATGACGCTGCAGGTTGGAATGACGACAACGATCTCGATATACGTTATATATATATATAATAAAATATATCTTAAGATTACGATAAAGGGTTGTTGTTGTTTTTTTTTTTTTTACACACAGAAACACCGCGAATTCGCCGAAGACACCGAGCTGTCGTCGATCATCGTGAGCGCATCGATCAACCCGGGCACGTCCAACTCCGCGTTACACCCGCAACCGAACGCTACAAAGTAATATAATATACACAATTCTATTACAATATAACCACTATGCGTAATATTTTAATCTTTACGGTATAATATTGTATTAATATTTCACGAGTTCTTATCGTTATTTCCTGTAACGTTTTTCAGGACCGCCGGCGTGAAAGAGAAATGCAAAATCGCGTCCGACCTCGGATCCGGCGGTATCTTTGGCATCGTGAGTTTCACTATGTTGTTGTATACAGGGTAGGCCTGGCCATGGCCGCTAGGCCGCGAATGCGGCCGGGGCCCCATCTTTTTTTTTTATACCAATATTTTTTAACGCTATGTCTCCACAAGTTTTGAAATCTTTGCCTTGTATTATTATAGTGTATAAAAAAAAATGATGCAAAAATTGATACGAGAACAGCGGTTCGAACCCCGAACCGTATACGTGTCAAATCGTGGTATTTATCCGTTGGACTATTATAGTACGAGTCGAAAAACGGAAAAAATAAACCTATTAAAGAAACACGGTAAAATTGTCAAATTCTAAATTGCTTTAACTTAAAAACTAAATCCGACCACCGAATTCTAACTTCACCATAGATTCTTTTATTAATCCGTATATTAACTCTATATGGAAACAGAAGGCGCTTTTTTTTTAGTCCAAAAAAAAAAAAAAATTAATTTTTTTCATAAGTGGCCCGGAAAAATCTTATTTGCCCGATAAGAATTTTAGAGTAATTACGCCCTTGGATCTGGGACACCCTATATAACGAATTGTTTTTTATTGATATGTATTTTTTTAACTTCATATTAAACCAAGGGGCAGGGGACCCCAGAATAAAAAGATCCAGGGGCCTTTGGTGTGCCAGGCCGACACTGGTTGTATACTGCATATAGTACACGTGTTTTTGGGTAAAATACTTTAAAAAAAGTATTTGGAATACGTATTCCGGGAAAGGAAATGTATTCAGAATATATCGTGTTCCGAATACTTCGCGACAAAAGTATTCCCCAAGTGTTTTGAATATTTCACCAAAAAAGTATTCCATATACTTTTAGAATAATTTTTTTTTTTCTACTACTTTTCAGTAATACGAATACCGAATATAGTAAAATATTTGTATTATTATTATTATTATTATTTAATCGAATGCAAACAGTCGTCATTGTATGCGTGTTTAGAGTGTTGAATAATTTCATTTTTTTTTTAATTCTGTGTTTACTATAATATTAACACAATAATTGCAAATAAGTATTTTTTTTCTTTGAAATAATTTTACTTTTTATATTTAAGTAATAAGTTATTATTATTTTTATGTAGGTATACTATTTAAAATATGGTCTTTGAAAAGTATTCGGAATACTGCACACAGAATACTTATAGAAAGTGTTTAAAATACTATCTGCCGGTTTCACCAACATTTGTCAACGATTTAACGTTTTGTTAATATTGTATTTAACGACTAGTTATTGAAAATAAGGTTTCATTGAGATTCGTTAAGTTAATCACCCGAAATCGGCTCGTTAAAATTTAATCTGCATTTTAAAATGCCATATATATCCAACTATAGTACATGAGGTTATAATCGCCTGTTTTTAATATTATTATATTATCACTTATCAATTTATCACGTCTCGTGATAACCAATGAGAACGTTAGAATCGAGGTAACCGTTTTGATAACCCAACTAACATTTTTGTTAACTCAACAAATAGAATTTAACAATAATAATGACTAACGTAATGGTGAAACTTATTTAATTCGACCAGATGTTAAATTTAAACAAACAGTTAACTGACACGGTGTTAGAGCGTATTTAACAATAATTGGTGAAACCGGCCCTATATATTTCAGAACACTTTCAAAAAAGTATTCCGAATACTGCACAAGTCTGAGTCTACACGCGTATATTATTATTATGTATCAATGGCGTAGCCAGGAGGAGCTGATATAAATGAATAAATTATCAGTTTTTTAGTTGGCACCGCCTATACATATTAATTATTAACATATAAATTAATTAATTATCAGTCTCAGCCCCCCTAAATAAAAATCCTGGTTACGCCGCTGTTATGTGTACCGTACCGCGTAGTACACTATTCAGCGGTCGAAGCGGCGGTAAGGGGATATGGGCGATTCCATCCCTCTACTAATTTTAGTTAACATATTCCGTCCCCCCACTTATCTTTTTAAAAATCATTCATCTCCTTTGTATTTTTAAAAAATCAATTTTTTTTTTTTTATAATTTGTAGTTGTTACCTAATTTATTTATTTTTTTTGAAAAAATATCTTTGAATCACTTTTTTTTCTCTGTAAAAACTATTTCGTTTTCTAAAATGTCAATATTCAGTAGATCTAAACGTCACTTGAACACAATAATAAAAAAATATATAATTGACCATCAAGTTTAGTAGAGCCTTTTGTTTAAAAAAAAGACTTTTTTTTGCTTATTTTTCAACAATATGGGCCGTTTACAATTTTGCCCCCCTCCCCTTCAAAACTCGAAATTACGACACTGCTTCCATCCCCCCCCCACCAATTATTTTGATCCACTTCGACCACTGCACATATTGCTGTAATAAGCGTTTTAAATTGCACACAGCGCTTTATCGCGTGTTGTACTTACTATTGTACTGTTTGTATTTAGTCGGGTGAAAAACGCGCGTTCCGCAGGGTTCCTGTCGTCCCGTCATCGCCCCGAACAAGTCTCTGAGTACACGCGAAAAAACTTTTAAAAACGATTTTCGTTACTGAAATTGGCGAATATTGAATTTTTTTGAGGGTATCCAAAAATTTTCGACGACCTTCCTCAACCGATTTTCAAACGACTCGCAACCAAAAAAACAATTTTAACGGTTTTTTTTTTAAGCTCGCGAAAGGTTTACACGCGTATGTTTAAGTCAGGTAACCACCGTGCGACAACGTAGAGACATTAATTTTCTAAATTTTTTTCTTTTGTTTTCTTTGACTATGATGAAACGTGATGCTGCGTGCAGGAGTTACACTGCAGTAACATTATACTCCGATAGGATTTAACGGCGCGGTAGCTTATAACGTTCTTAGACCCATAATTTTTTTCGGATGATTTTTTTTTTTTTTTAGTTATTGCGTGATCGACGTGTAGAAAAGTTGAAGTAATCGATTCAGGATTTTTTTTTCTATCATTTTTATCTATCGATTCTACAAAGCTAAAACGATAAAGTACTTTTATTTACGGAATTCCTAGTGTAAAAATACGAATAGCATACTTATTTTTTTGCTTTGCGATTTAAAAGAAAATTGTCATTTTTATATAAATAATGTTATTATAGTTATAAATATTTTAATAATTGTATACCTATTATATAGGGCAATTAAAGAACGATTTAAAACAATCTATTTAAGAGTCAATAATTTCACCCGACCGTAAAGAATTCATATACCTATATATATATATTATATACGCTTTAAAAAATTCTTATCGGAACACACGCTTTCGTATCGGAATGTTGGAATTAGAACTTTGGGCTGCTATACAAACGTCGTTTTATAAAAACAAATAATTGTACAACGCGTAACGCCGTTGAAAAATATTGTATTTATCGATTTCATTTGACTACGTACAAGGCTGGTAGAAATAACGGTTTTTTTTTTTATTATTGCTTGCTAAACTCAAACAAATTTTTTCCAACGCTGCAGTGCATGTCCGCAATAACTTTCTTTAACTCGTTAACTTAATTTAAAATAATTTACAAGTTGACCAATATTTGTTTTCGTTAACTTTATAAGATACATGTTCGACTTTGAAAAAAAGTAACTCGATTTAGTTTAAAGTTAAAATTTTCTAATCACCAAAAAAAAAAAATGAAATGTGAAAGCAAGGTACGCCTATACGTAAAACATTAAAAACAAATTTTACACGTCATATTATTAGATGAAAACAAATAATATATTCGAAATAATTCAAAAGTTTACGTTTGTTTTTCGGATAAAATTCAACTCGGATACTTTTGTAAAAAGCTAACATAAAGTTTAATTTTTTTTTTTTAAGTAAATTTTCGAGTTAAAAATCAATTTGAAAAAAAAAACAAATTGATATTAATTTAATGCGAATATGTTTCCAACTCGATTAAAAGCAAAATAAACAAAATTTTATTATACCTTATGTATTGACGACTCGCTTTCCGGGTGTTTGTAAATTAACCATTTATTTATAACAAACACCAATAACGTTTTCCAAACGATTTATGAGAAATCGGTCGAGTCGCGTTAACGACTCGCGTCATTTACCAGCTGCCTTAATCGCACAACCGTATTAAAATTATAATATGTACTCGTATAAGTAATTTAAAAAAAAAATTTCTTAACAATTATAACCGATTTTATTTGTTTTAACGTGACATTATATTGCAATATAACGTGTGCTTATATTGACTGTATCGATATATAATAATTATAGTTTCGATACGCGGACATTTGGGACGCGATATTGATGGTGATCGGCATCGTCATGTCATTGGCAACGGGCGCCAGTTTGCCCGTCCTGGCGATGTATTTCGGTGACATGACAAATACGTTCATCAGACAAACCACGACGGTACGATGACGATATATTTCGTAATATTTTATTTTAACACACTCCGAAAGTTTCTTTATCACACGAAATAACCAAACCCGACAGTAAAATGTCAATCATTAACGAAAAAACGTGGTTTTTTTTTACAGTGGAATCCCGACGCGGCTACAACCGCAGTGGGTTACGGCGCGAAAAACTCGACTAACGTTAACGAGTAAAATTTATCATTACTATTTTCCTAACGGGAAACGCGCTTAAGAGGACACCTCGCGCAGAATATGTAAAAAAGAAAAAGTGACTTTGCAATCATTTCAATACTGCGTGACCGCCACGCTGGACTCAGAAAACACTAAAGATAATATTAAAATATCAAAAACTCGGCTTCCGCGTTAAAACATTCGTGTGAATCAGGGGCGGATCTATGGGGGGAGAAAATGAGGGGAAATTTCTCCCCCCACAAAAAAATTAAAGTAGAAAAAAAAATAAGACAAAAAAAACTTCATGGACTTTTTTTCTGTATTTTGCCGACAAACCTAAAAAATCTAACTACTAAATGGCCGATTGACATTAATTTATCTGGCGATTTCCTTCCCTGAAAACAAATTTAAAAAAAAAAAGAGATCATCTCCTTATTAGCGAAGGAATTTCGTATACTTTTTATCAATTTTTTCGCTATTACTCTGCGACGATACCGATAAAAACTCCGAGGAAAAAGCTTATCAGTTGCGCTTTAACTGGTACCTAACTGATCGTTAATTAATTATTATCGATACCGTCTGTTAATATTAATTGTATTCGCCCCCCCGAAAACAATTCCCCACCAAAATCGACTCTTAAATCCTTAGATCTTAGACTCTTAGATTTTTTTTTTTTTTTTTTAATCACGTTTCCGTGTCGCGTATAGCAGTACTGGAACTGCGAAAACGATATTATATTGTGCGCAATTGGTAGTTTTAATAAATTTTTCCCCACTGTGAGAAAGATGCGCCACTCTCGATCATCGCCATTGTTATCATCGGGTGTGTGGCAGATGGTTGACGAAATAGCGTTTTGTATGTCGACCCCTTTTGCGGCGCGTGAGACGTTCTCTTAAACGCCATTATACGATTATGATCCAGTATTACACTGTGTTTCCTTCATACTGCAGGACGATTTCGGAACCCGATTTATCCGCGACGATACCGCCACTCACTCCCGAAGAATTCGACACGTATATGACGAGATTTTCGTTGAATTATTTGTACATCGGTATTTTCGTATTGCTGTCCGCTTTTGTACAGGTACCTATATTGAAAATACGTTTTCGAAAGAAAAAAAAAACCGAAAATATCGATTTTTAATTAACGCGTATATAAATTAATATAGACTTGGTGTTGGGAGATGGCGTGCGAGAGACAAGTGTACCGGCTTCGTAACGTTTTTTTCTCGCAGATCGTAAGACAGGACATAACGTGGTTCGACGTCAATCAAAGCGGAGATCTCACGACAAAATTGTTCGAGTGCGTGGCGCTGCAGATCATGCAGCCGTTACAAGGTTATACATAAAAAAAAAATTATTTATTTCCGTATGTTTTACACAGCGATCTAGAACGAATCCGGGAGGGCATAAGCAGTAAGTTCAGTGTGTTCACGCAGTACGTTTCCACGTTCGTTTTCGGGTTGCTGGTGGGTTTCTACACTAATCCCAAGCTGACGGGCATGTTGCTTCTGGTCGGACCGATAATCATCGGGATCACGGCTTTTCTCAGTATGGTGAGATTTCTTCCGATTATATTGTTATTATAATAATACATGTAGAAAATCCATGACAATCCATCCGTGGACAGCTCTACGCGGCATGCTCACGCGTCGGTAAACCTTCAAATTTGTTCGTCTACGCACCAGAAGGAAAAAAAATATTGCGTATCCTAGCACTTCGATAATATAATAAAGATAAAATAAAAACAAATAGTCGAATTGTCTAGGCATTTTTTCGATATTAATAAAGGGGAAAAAAAGTTAATTGAAAGTTTATTCAATATTATTGTTGTGATGAATTAACTTGATATTAGATTTCTGTTGGAAGCGAAGCAATACAATTCTAACTGTTCACGGGCAAAGCCGGGTAATTTAGCTACAGTACTGCATATAAAAGCGTATACACCGCAGTACACGTTTATATTATAATCACTGTGTACAGTGGCAGGGTAAGGTTGGTTTAATAATTACAGTGAAAAAAAAACAAGGAATACAAAAATAAAAAAAATATTATTGGCATGTGATACGCTTAAAAATCTACATTTCAAACATTATTCCTAGTCATATTAATGTGTAAATTAAATATTAATTTAAAAAAAAATTTTTTTTGTATAAAAGTTAATATATCGCATTTATAAGACGTAGACCGTTCATTGAAATGATTTAAACCGTCCTGTATATTCGTGCGATCCGCAATCGAATAAATTTGATTCTAATATAAATTTGCATCGTCGACCGCCGCAGTAATAAGATTTTAGAGTATTTTATTTTCGAACATACAGAAAGCATATGAAAATAATATATTTTCAGAACGCGTGCAAGGCCTGTTGCCGGGAACAAATGAAATACGCGGCGGCCGGATCGATCGCCGAAGAAGTGTTTACCGCCATCAGGACAGTGGCCGCGTTCGGATTAGAACAACGAGAGATTTCGAGGTACGTACGTAAAAATGTATGTACGAGGGACAATCAAAAAGTATAAATTGACAAATTGAATACATTTTTGTGGTAACGCCGGTTAAATCCAATTAAATTTTGTAAGCTATGAATTTGGTCCACAAATAATTTTTTTGACGAAATCGACTCAAATATTGTGTGATTAATAATAAATTAGTCATCAATCGTGGTAAATGGACATGTCTCATCGTCCAAATGTGAAATGGTTTTTGAAGAAAAGATCATGTCTTACAAGCGATATTATGTTCAAGAATACACGGATATCACGTATGATTTCCGCGCTGGTAGTCCTTGCAAACTCTATAACACAATACATGCAAACGTTGCTTGCGTGAATGGAGTTAATTGGATCGAACCAGCGAATATTGATGAGACTGCTGAGACAATGGAAATTTCTTTTGACAGTGCTCGAGAAATCGTTTTCAACAATTCAAACGGGAAGTGTAAGAATATTGAGAACACCCTCCTTATATAGCCCAGATTGGTCATTGTGTGATTTTCATGTCTTTGGAATTTGTAACCATGAAAACGAGTTTGTGAAAGAGTGATACCACTCAGAGTGACGATTCTTGAACGGTACGCCTTCAGACTGGACGGGAGTTCTTCGAACGCCGAATTTCTGCATAACGGTGTAACGGTCTCAAAAGTGCAAAACCATTCAGACGTCCATGGGGAAAAATAATGTACAATTGTACTTTTCAAAAAAAATATTTTAGTTTCTAAATTTATAGTTAACTTATGGCCTAATCCACTTTAAATTTTTGATCGGCCTTTGTATTCGTAAACACTAAAATATATCGTTTTTATTATAAGGGTAAGTTAATTATAATAAATACTATCGTCGACGATGATACGGTTTCGTTCAAATGTAGATATGTAGCGGCGTTGAGAGAAGGACGCGATATCGCGACGAAACGGTACGGGGTTTTCGCGATAGGAATCGGCACCGTGTTCATGTTGATGTACATTGGCTACGGCATGGCATTTTATTACGGAGCCAGTTTGGTGTCATTGGGAGAAACTACGCCCGGCACGGTTTTCACCGTAAGCATTAATAATAATAATAATAATAATAATAATTGTTCTTCTTTCTGTTCACCTTTATCCCACACGAGATATAGCTATTCAGCTATTATTGTTTTTTCCACTCCATACATCTCCCTATAATACATAGCTACCTCTTTACCTACTCCAAAAAATTCCATATCTTCATTGATGATCTTTAACCACTTTTTCTTTGGCTTGTCTTTATCTTTACCCAGTACACTCATTACAACTCATTACAACCCATATGGTTTCATCTCAGTATATTCTCTTTCATTTTTCCAACTAAACATGAACTTCCCAAATTATCTCCTTAAATATTCATTTCAAATTTTATCTGACCTACAATAATAACCCCACTCATCAACATTCACGTTCTCATTTCTGCTACTTCCGTTTTCTTTTCACCACTTTTATTCAATGCTCAACACTCAGTTCCACACGCCATCGCAGGACTAACTACAGTCTTATGAAAGCTTCTTCTACTCTATATGGCACTTTTTTATCGCAAAATACATCCATTACCACTCTCCACTTCATCCAACTATGATTTACTTTACTTATATTATATCCTATCCAATTCATCTATCGTCTTGCAAAAACGAACTTAAATATCTTAACTATCCAACCCGATTTATTACTTCACTCGCAAACTTAACCGTATCTGTAACGCAATTTTCCCAGTTGATATTTCTAAACTCTAATTATTTTGTTTTAGACCGGACTTATCAATCTCATTTCTCTCCAAAACTTGCTTACATTCCGACACCATAGTAAAAGTTTAAAAAATACCTTACCATGCGCATATATACTACATAATAATGGTAATTATTTCGACGTGTTGTACATATTTTACAGGTTTTCTTCAGCGTCATGGCAGGAGCGTTTTCGATTGGAAGCGCTCTACCTTATTTGAACTCGGTCAGCACGGCCATCGGAGTAGCTAAAAATCTTTACGATATTATCGACAGAGTGCCGAAAATTGATCCGTATTCGAAAAGCGGTCTGCAGCCGAAGAAGGTTATCGGGAAGATCGAAGTGAAGGACGTCGACTTCACATATCCGTCGAGACCCGAGACTAAAGTGAGTTCACGTGTATTATAATTTAACGTTATATTAGACGACTAGATATATTATTCGTTCGTCATTCTCTACTACACTCGCCGTTCCAGGTGCTCGACAATTTAAATTTGACAATCGAACCCGGTCAAACGGTAGCGTTGGTGGGGTCGAGTGGCGCCGGGAAAAGTACAATTGTCGGATTACTATTGCGGTTTTACGATCCGAACGCGGGACAGGTGAGACGCGCGTTCTTTCGATAATCGCGCGGTAAGCCTGATTTTGTACGTGCGTCGTTTTCAGATCTATTTAGATTCGATTAAGCTGTCCGAATTGAACGTCCATTGGCTTCGAGATCAGATCGGGATCGTATCTCAAGAGCCGATTCTTTTCGGAGTGTCGATTGCTGAAAACATCCGATACGGACGCGGTGACATCACGGACGAAGAGCTTATAGAAGCCGCCGTTCAAGCTAGCGCTCACGACTTCATAAAAGACCTTCCAAATGTAACGGAGCGTTCAATTTTTTTTTACAACCGTCAGATATAATATTAATATGCATAGTTATATATATATGACATTATTTAATGATGCATTCAGGCCTATAACACGTACGTCGGCGACAGAGGTTGTCAACTTTCCGGCGGACAAAAACAACGGATCGCAATAGCGAGAGCACTGGTGAGAAATCCTAAAATACTTTTGTTAGACGAAGCCACGTCCGCGTTGGACTCTGAAAGCGAAGGAATCGTTCAAGAAGCGTTGGATCGTGTGATGAAAGGAAGAACGACAATTATCGTGGCTCACAGGCTCTCGACCATCAGGAATGCGGACGTCATACACGCGATGAAGGTTGTATTAAAAAAAAAAAATTATTATTCACATCGTTTTGGAGTAATTAATTTCAATTGGTTTTTAGAACGGTACGATTTGTGAATCCGGAACACACGACGAACTGATGGCCAAGAAAGGCTTATACCATTGTTTGGTGGTGACACAAACCAAGGTATGCGATAAGGACATTGAGGAAAAAACAATTTTCGGGTACGTTCGTAGTGTTACGCGGTATAGAGTACACTTTAATAACGATCATGTTATATATTATTGTGTTTAAATACGATATGAAGACAGAAAAGTAATAACGGATGTGTGAGTTGTGAAGAAATACTGGAAGATTGTTCAATGTGCGAGGAAAAAGAATCGGATGAAAATGTAAGATCGTCTATAATATATTATATACCGTATGGGCTATATTATAATAGCTTTTGAATGCGGTTATATTTATTAAATATTTTTATCGCATTAACACAAAGTAAATATCAAATTTATTTATTTTGATCATATATACTCGTATATATATATATATAAATACCGATCATCATAAATATGCTGTACTACTACTACTAATCAATCATACACGATAACATCATTAACTGTTTCATTCACCATTTCGCATGTTAAATATTGTTTAAAGACTGAAATTCCCGAGGAGTTACAGAAGCTTAATAAAATTAGAAAATTGAGCATCGCCATAGTACATAATGTTTACATGGTAAAGATACGACGATTCATTATTTGCTTAATGTGACGTCATATGCGTTCATGGTACATAATATTATACAATACGTACGAGAGACGTTGTGCGCAAAACGCGGACTAATAAGTTGGGCTTATTATAATACGTGTAAATTTTTTGTTTTAGGAAAAAAAATCGAATTTTTGTATGTGGAAACTCATGAAGGTCAACTCGCCGGAATGGGCGTATATATTATTTGGATGCATCGGTTGTGTCGTCAACGGCGCTTTAGTTCCGATTTACGCGTATTTCTACGGGCAAGTATACGAGGTGGAGTATCGTGACAATATGAAATATAGTATAGCGCATGTGTTCTTACACCTACTTGTGATTTTTCATTAAAAATTGTTTCTTTTTCTAATCGTTATCCAAAATCAGTCTTTGACGCTGAACAACGAAGCGTTGATGAGAGAAGCGCGGTTTTGGTCTTTGATGTTCGTTTTGCTGGGTGTAACGTCCGGCCTGGCCATAATGTGTCAAGTACGCGTTTTATTACACAATATTGTATTTGTTATCGAAGAAAACGGTCGTGCTTTGAAAACGTTTTAATGACGCACATTATTGTGTTCGCGCACAGACGTGGTTGTTGACGTTTGCTTCGGAAAAACTTATGATGCGACTGCGAGCCACGGCGTTCACCAATTTACTCAGACAAGCGGTCGGTTGGTTCGACAACAAAGACTCGAGCCCGGGGTGTCTCACGACGAGATTGGCTAGGGACGCCCCGGTCGTGAAAGCGGTCGGTGATTTTTTGTTTGTTTTTGAAAATCCTTTTAAAATCCGAAAACAAAAACTATCGATTATTACGTTCTCAATGCAGGCCGGCGGAATGCGAATCGGCCAAGTGATGTCGGCCGTTGTTACACTCGCCACGGCCGTGTGCATAGCGTTCATTTACGGTTGGAAACTCGCTGCAGTGTTAGTGTTCGCTGTCCCTTTGATAATAGGTGCCGGTTACCAACAACAGATGAGCCTCAGAAAGCATCAACGGAGAGACGCAAAGTTTATGGACGAAGCGGGCAGAGTAAAAATAGAACAAAAAAAAAAAACCATATACTTCAAACATACAGCGGTCTAAGTGGATGGAAAATAATTGCCATAGGAAATTATTGTCCAGTCTAATTTCATTTATTCCGGGGCACACCTATAGATCCGTGGGAGTCCAGGGAGTTTCGTTCCATACACCTAAACGCTTTAATTACTACATTTCTAACAATTAAAAATCTTTTGCGTAATAATTCATTCATATATCTATCTATTACTCAATTAAAATGAACCATCAAACAGATAACGTAATTATTATATCTCTTATTAATATGAAATCGTTGTTCGGAGTATAAGTTATAACAAATTAACGAATATAGGTGCACTTTTTTATTTTAAACCAGTATTTAAAAATAATAACAATTTTTGCGTTACTTTTTGAATCTTAACAAAATTAATTTGCGAAAAAAAAACATTGACTATTTTTACTTTCAAATAAAAATCTGTCGTTCGTCAAATTTTAATCTAACGAAAACAAAGCAACGAATTGTGCGAAGGCCAAGAAGGACGCGTCATTAATACACACAAAGTAAAGTGCCAAAAGGGGGGTGGAAGATCACAAAAAAAATTAACAAATTCTACATCTCTTCTCCATAGAGAAAAATGTCCTAAATACGCCCCAGTTTTCGGCAAAATAAGTAAATGGATGGAAAACGTTAATAAGCACAAAAAAAAAAAAGTGAAGGGACTGTGCTGAACACAGTTCCAACCACCACTTCGACCGCTGATGATTGTGTATGTAAACATATTGTTTGGTTTAATTATGTAACGAGAAACCGTATGTAATTTTAGATAGCGACGGAAGGCGTGCAGAACGTACGTACGGTGCAATCGTTGGGAAAAGAGAGGGAATTTGTCGACCTCTACCGCAAAAGCCTGAGAATTCCAAACAAGTATGTAAATTAATTCGAACGACGTTTTACGCGTTATTCGCTGTAAATTCATTACAATTAAATCGAACTGTAGAGAAGCGAAAAAACAGACGTACGTATACGCTGCGATATTCGCGTTTTCGCAATCGATCACGTACCTGCTGTACTCGGTAGCATTCAAGTACGGGTCTTACTTGGTACTTCAAGGAGAAATGACTCCTTCCGCGGTGTACAGGTCAGTTTTGTGGATACAACGCGCGTGTTTCGATGTCAATTCAATACCGCTGTTTGCACAGGGTCTTCTTTGCACTGTCATTTTCGGCCCATTCCGTCGGACACACGATGTCTTTCCTTCAAGATTACGCTAAAGCCAAACACTCGGCTTCGCTCATGTTCCAGCTGATCGAAGAACCGTCCGAAATCGACAGCCAGTCGAACGAAGGCGTCAAACCGGTAGGCATACGATGCGTGTATTTTTATTTTCTCGACAGAAATTCCCCCCGAATTTAATCAACTTTTTCCACGTTTTTTCTTAAATTATTGTTTATATTTTTTCGAGTTGCATTTTCAATACGAATGGTCTTCATTATCGCATTGATTTCCTTCTATTTCGCTGTGCTTCTCAATACTTAAACATTTCGTTAAGCTAACAGTCAAATAAGATATGTTCGTAATAATATTTATTTTCGTCTTTGTATCTCGTATTATAATATAATCACGTCGATTTTTCGCTATTCCTGCCAAAAATCATGTTTTTTTCCACGTTATATCATAAATTCGTATACGATGTATTAAAAACGTATAACGTATAATATAGGATTATATTTTTAACTGTGTAGGTGGAGGAGAAGAGAGATCGAGTCCGAAACACGATTTGATAAGCCGCACTAAATATATTATCATTTGATTTATTTATATATTTTTTTAAAGAGGAGTGAACATTAATTTACTTGTATTAAAACGTCTCTTTCCCAAATTATTTTGAGCCATTTAACTTAGAGGACCAATGCAGTACACGCCGTATACGTGATATATACTGCGTGTGCGAGCCAACACATGGGCGCGGAAAGTGAGTCGTGGTACACGTGGATACGTCTATGCAGTAGGTACTGAAATTAAAATCGCAAGGAAAATAAGTCGCGAGAAAATCGGCCGTGAAATATATTTTATAATTATTCAAGTAAACGACAGCTATAAAATCATGATGTAATGTTGAAAAAGAAACTGGCGAAATTAAAAAAAAAACATTTGTGTGTAAACGTTTCTGAATGCGTAGTGTAGATAGCGCGAAGATCGCTCGTAGGGAACAATAATAGGACGAGTAGGTAATATCGAATTGGTCGAGTTTAAGACGCGTCCTTCGCTTGCAGCTAAAAGAGACAGCGAGACATATTATATATGTATTTATGACAGAGTCTTAGAACAATATAATAGTTAAAATTTAATGGTTTATTAATAACATGAACTACAAAAAACAATTTTTTATTATTTTTATGGAACACACCCGAAATTCGTGCGATAAATATTATCTCGGCGCACAAGCGTCTAAAGCCATTCTCCCACTGGGGTAACGCGACGCGATTTATACAAAAAAAAAAAAATTAATTAATTAATAATAATAATAAAAGAAATAACAACTGTCACATTTTTATTTATTTCCTTTCATTTATAGTTAATGCAAGATGGTTGATACTCGTTTGACCGCAAGCTTGTTCCGATATTTTCTAGTGTACGTATCCCGGTGTTTTGAAATTATGCGAACACGAGCATTTTTCTATACAGCGTCAATTACACTTTTATGGTCAAACACAGAATTTTCTTCGATTTTTGCCATAATCACTAGAGTGAAATATAAAATACGTAGTGAAAAAGAAATTTAAATAATAGTATTGATAATAATATCAGTTGGTGAGATGTAATCGTGTCGCTTCAGTGCAGGGTAGCCTCTGATGTACATATATAGGTATTATATATTCGTTTCAATATTATATTATATCGCGATAATTGTTCGATACGTTTTTTTTAAATCGCGTCACCCAGGGTAGGGAGGAGAACACGATTAATAATAATAATAATAATAATAATAATTGTTATTGATTGTAGGAAATAACAGGTAAAATCACGTTCAAAGGCGTTCATTTCGTTTATCCGACGAGGAAGGCGAACAAAATCCTGAACAACATGAATTTCACCGTCGAACCGGGGAAAACGTTGGCGCTGGTCGGCGAATCCGGTTGCGGAAAGAGCACGGTTATTTCTCTTCTGGAAAGGTTTTACAATCCTACGTGCGGGATGATCGTAAGTTCTGGTATATTGTATGACGATGACGGCCTTCGCTCGTAGTTCAATTTTCGACACACGAGTTAAACGTATTATTCTCATTACGATTTATTAACATACCTAAATATATATATATGTATTATGTATGTTTCAATATTTTTGACATTCACTCGAATCTGGTTTTAATTAAATATAATGCCAAGTGCAGTCGAGAATAATGGGATATCGATGACGGCGTCTAGTTTTTTTTTTTTATATATATAATAATAAACCGTTTGAATAAAATTGAAAAAAACAACGACTTTAAGTTCGTCGTTGAAAATTGCAGAAGACATTTGATAATTAATCGGATGACGCGAAAAAATTGCGAAAACTTTTGCAGGATATGTTGCTCAAAATGTTTCGATAAATTCTTGGTCTATTTAGAGTCTCAAATTTCTAAGGAAAAAAAAACCTACTAAATATCGAAAAGCATACTCGAGCTTATCTAACGTGAAACGCTTATATTGTTATCGTTTATAGGAAATCGATGACTGCGACATCCGGAACATAAACATTAAACACTTGCGAAAAAACATTGGGTTGGTTACACAGGAACCCGTGTTGTTCGACTGTTCGATCAGAGAAAACATCGGTTACGGTGCGAGTTACAAGTACATACCTTTGGACGTGATCGCCAAAGCAGCTAAAAAAGCAAACGCACACGACTTCATAATGCGTTTACCACAAGTATATTTATTTAATTATGCGTAAAACACGATTTACGACAAATTAAAAACAAAATATAAATAATAACATATTGTGAAACGTTTTGTGTGTAGGGTTACAATACGATTGCCGGCGAGAGGGGCACGCAACTTTCAGGGGGTCAGAAACAGAGGATCGCTATAGCCAGGGCTTTGATAAGAAACCCTAAAATACTTTTGTTGGACGAAGCCACTTCTGCGTTAGACACCGAGAGCGAAAAAGTAAGATCAAACTGCAAAAGTTTTTTCGTTTAAAATCCATATTATACCGATGAGTCAACGCGTTTTCGTAGGCGTGACATATATTATTATTTGTGCGTAACATACGTTAATGCGGATTCAGTAACAGAACTCGGAGTCATGATAATAAGTACACTATATGCTCGCGGTAATATCGGTTATGATTCGGTGCATTAAAATATTATAGATTAAAAAAAAATTTTTTTTTCAAAATCGTACATAATTACATTTTCGGCGTATAGTATATGGACCAAGGGCCGGTTTAGACGTAGGCCCAGGCAAACGGTGGTACAATGGCGGTGTATTTTGAATTAAATATGGACTAAATTATAATATTATAAATACCAAATGTATAATGTTTGTTATATTTTTATTTAACTCCGTACATAATAATATGTACAATAAAATTCAGCAGAGAGAAGCTTTTCGAAGTTAAAAATTATAATTGTAAATCCTAATTATTTGGAAGAATAATAATACGGTTATATATTTGTGACAAAATTGAACCTTGCCCGCGTGTCAAAAATCGTTAACACCGGCCCTGCGTGTGTGGACCATAACCGAGTATCGAAAACGGCTCTCGTTCGTTTCTCTATTGGTTCAATAACACCGATGAAAATTTATTACGAAATACGTGTACGATATTGATTGTTTAGATCGTTCAAGAAGCGCTGGACGTGGCGAGAAAAGGCAGGACTTGTATAACGATCGCTCATCGTCTGTCTACCATCAAATCGGCAGACCTCATAGCCGTGGTTCGGAGAGGTCAAATCACCGAACTCGGAACTCACGAAGAGCTACAAGATTTGAAAGGATGTTATTATAATTTGGTGAAAAGACAACAGCTGTAACGTTACAAAACACAGCCACGCGTATAACACCGTTACATTTTTTCAAATCCAAGACGTTTTGTAATTACTGTTTGTTAATAATTTATAACATTCGTGTTATATATATATGTTTTAGCGTTTGTATGAATACGGGTAAAACAAATTATATACGATGAAACATAAATATACGTTTTTAATTTGTTTTCTACGTCCAATATACGAGTATATTTTGTTTTTCATTTTTAGCGTTAACGAACAATTTTTTTTTTTTTAGATTTTCTTGTGTCAATCGCAAAACGTTTGCAAGGTATTTTTTTATTTCAACTGATACGACTTAGTTGAGTTACAAAGTTTACATTGCGAAAAAAACGTAACTTCATTTAGTTTATTAATAAAAATAATAAAAAAAAAAAATTGCAAATATGACCTGAAAATGTTACAAAATGCCAGTAAAATGGTTAAATAATATTTAACGGATTTCGGTCGGCAGGAAACGGTGATAAACCGCAGCGGTTATGTTTAATAGTAATTAACACGTTATTTATTTCTCTCAAACAATGGGAAACGTGGAAAAATTATCTAAAAATATCGATGAATGACGTAATAAAACGCGAAATCTAAAATAATGAAAAGGTAAATATTTAGATTTAACGAAACACGTTTTTAGTCGAGTCAAAAAGACGTCAAGGGGATTGAAAGCGGGTATTTTCTCTCTTTGTCTTACACACATGAAACATAGCAAAATAGACGTTTCGTATTTCCAACGTACCGGTCGATCTATTGGTGCGATAAGAAATTTGAAAACAGATCGGAATTCCTCGTGAATTTTACTACAAAACGACTTTCCCACTTTTTTCATTTTTTTTTTTTTAAGACCTTCAAAAATGAATTATTAACAATTTTTTTTTTTTTAATTTGTTTGGTTAATTTTTTTAAGGGTTTGTGAAAAAAATGAAAAAGTGGAAAAAAGTAAAATTCACGAGGAATTCAAATCTGTTTTCAAATTTCTTATCGCACCAATAGATCGATCGGTACGTTGGAAGTACGAAACGTCTATTTTGCTATGTCTCATGTGTGTAATACAAAGCGAGAAAATACCCGCTTTCAATCCCCTTAAGAAAGAAAAACGTTTCGACTTCCGAGCCCTGATTATTATAAACATCATCATGCGCACAACGCGTACATTTACTACCTACCTATTATTTGTGAAGTTTCACGTCTCTACGCATTATACACAGGCGGCCGTCCGTTACGTCGTCGATATCGATCCAACAACTAGTAGTATAATATTTATAATATTAAATTACCACACGATTGTCGCAGTTCCTTCTCACATAATATAGTCGAATTAATTTTTTTTTTTTTACTCTCCCGGTACACTGTACTTGCAATAAATTGCAACGGAGAGTGATGACGGGCCGTTACAGTTGCCGGGAAAACATCAAATACTTGATCCCGAGACCGGAAACGCCCGCGATCAAACCGCCCATGTACCGGTCGGTGTACACGGAATCGGTGAGGAGGGCGTACAGGACGAATAAAGACTGTCACCGGACGATGGGCTACGCTGAAGTCCAACTGGATCCGCCGGAACGGTTTTTGAAAAAACACGCCAGGACGGTGACGACGAGACCGTTCGTCGGTGCGTATATTTACATATTTTCGTTTTTGTTATCAATGGCGCAGATACGGTGCAAGGGGTTTCCACTGAACCCTCCCCCAAAAAAACAAACTGTTTCTGCCTATTAAAATTTCGAAATATTGTATTCAATGTAAATTTCAGTGCTGCGTTTTATTATACCGTAATCATTGTATAGAGTTCAGAATCCTGTGTATATGCGTATGCATACGTGACACAAGATATAATATATAATGAATAATAATTGATAAGGAATATTGATTTTTGTTTTCACTCGATTGTAGAAAAAAAATTCAGAGTTCTCTACGAGAATATTCGATATATTATTAATATAATACTTGATTCGGTTCCTTAAACCGAATCAAGTATTATATTACTCGAAAGTATTGTACTCTACATAAAGAAAAAAAAATACCCCGTGCCCATACAATAACGATTAATGCTTAATTAACATTAAGCGTTTTCGCTGTTATACCAAACCCAACTCGTGTATTTGAAAATACATATACTCGTACAATTTTCTACACACGTTTTGTGTATTATTTGTAGCAACGAAGTCTTACGATGAACTTGTCCGTTTTTGAAAAACCGCGCTCGTACACCCCATTCGTATCGAACCGTTTTTTTTCTCCCTTCCGGTAGATGAGACGCGCGTTCGTATGCCAAAAATACTCAAAAACATAACTGTACGCGTCCGAACAAGAACCTTTCTTTTCGACCATACACACACACACACACACACACAGGATGCGAAAGTCTTTATCCGATTTCAAAAACGAATGTATCAAAGACGACGCGAGGTATTGAACAAATTTAAAACGATCAGCGCGTTCGGCGTGAAACCCGTTGGCCGGTCGGCAGTCCAGCGCACATCATCCACGCGTTACTCGCGAATTCTATACCCAAAAACGTTTTTCATCGCGTTTTGTATTTACGGGCCGCCGAGTGATCCTAGTTTCGAGCTCGTTCCGGTATAGAAAAACAACTTTACGTTATACGTGATCACACATAACGTTAAAAAATTAATCACACTACCCTGTGAATCGTGAGATCCAATGAAAAATATCTGAACCGGAAGACGTCCGCAGCCGGTGGAAAACGATTCCACACAACCGCTTTTTATGTCTGCTTTTCCAATTGTATCAAATTTATACGTGTCTTTTGTCTTTTTTTCCGCCACTAAAAATTATCATATCTATTATAAATATCTAATGGACATTATCTGTTGTACGCCGTGGTGATTTTCAGACAAGACCAGTACCAAAAGAACGTGCACCAATAAGTCTGCCGAATTATCGCCGCTACCGAAGGCTGCAGAGAGATCTTCTGCGAACATTTCCGGAAACACTACTCGCAAGAACGTACGTCAGACGAACATTGCGAACGCGATGAGCAGAATGCCGCCGTTGCCCAAACACCGCGTTCAAGACACGAGAGACGGACACGTGATAGTCCTGAACGAAGCAGGCCTGGAGCCCACGTACGTGTCCAAGAAAGTAAGTGTCCAAGTTCGATTTCTCTGCGCGTTAAAATTCCGAACATTTTTGTCGTTGAAATAACCGAAAATTATTAGGTCCGCGAATGAATATATGTAGTTTTCTTAAGACGCCAAACGCAATGAACTAAAGTATCATATTTTAAACCCATATAATATTTTCGAAAATTTAAAACAAAATATGTAGCGTTGTTTTTTTTAATTTTAATTTCTATACCGATTGAAAATAAAAGATAATAGACAGCTTTACTCACGGACCTTCTTCATTCAAAACATATTTCAGACATTTCACAGATTGTTATTGGCGATTCAAGAAGTGGGGGGGGGTTGAGTGGATTGCTTTCTACCGTATGGAGGTTTTTTTTTTTTTTTGTTAGTCGGCCATACCAGTGTAATCATCGTGGGAAACGCAGCGGTGCCATTATTGGATGTATTTAGAACGGGATTTTTTTTCTTCGACAAAACCGCGTTTTCGCGTTAAAAAACACTGTAAAACTTATTGCGAATAAAGTCGGCATACATAAAAAACTACACCAAAATTGACTAAAACTTTAAAATTTTCTCGAATACGGTCTTAATAACGTATTGGTACTATTCTTACTATAATACAGCCCGTAAGAATTTGATTTACTTATAAATTATTTGAATAGGTATAGAGAGTGTAAAAATGGTCATGAAATATGATTTCGAACCGAAATTATAGTGGCTTATTATAGTCAGTGTTGAGCAGTGGCGGTTTTGGTTGTATTTTTTTGGTGAGGCGACTTATGTATCACTCCCCCCGCTCCCTTCATAAACAAAAATTAGACTTCACAATAATGGAATTTAAAAGCATAAAAATAATTATAATTTTAATTATATATATATATATACAAATCTACTCATATCTGATCTCTCCTCTATCACAATTCCTAACAATCCTCCCCGTCGTCTAAAGCGCAACTGGCCGCGTGACTTATTAAACACTTAGAAAAAAAAATAAAAAAAAAAATAAAATATTAAATAATTAATCTTTTCCATAATCATAGTTTGAAGTAGTGTCACTGGGCACCTCTTTTTATCAAGCCTTCACGCGTTGTACATAAATTTATAAATATTACACAAATGGATCATTGTAGAAACGATTGAAATGATCCATGACGTCATTATTTGTTATCAAATTTGGTCGTTATCAAAAAGTGCGGTTGTTATCAACCGTTCCTATTTAATTCGTATTTGAATGGTTGAATATAACTCGCTTGAAATCATCACATAATCGCCGAAAAATCGATATTTCCTTTAATATTTTATAAATCGCTACGATTTGCTGCTTGGTAACCATTTTTAAATCAATTTAAATTCAAAATTATAAACCACAACGTATAACCAAAACAAACAATAAATTCAGTTTAAACAGAGTGAACTAGTTATTAATATGGACATACACATACTACTAGGATTTTGATTTAATTAAGTAGGAACATTTGGAAATCCAAAATTTGTACACGACAAAGAGCCAATTATTAATCATGATAAAGCAAAACTTTTTTTTTGTTCATATGATGACCTTTTGCAACTGGACGACTCACTTCTTATATTATTATATATAGCATTTCAGGTTTTGTAATAATGAAGAAATTTTCTTTTTCAGTAAAGTTAAATTATCAGCTCATCCCTCTAAATAAAAATCCTGAATACGCTGTTTTATTAGAATGTCTATAAACTATAAAACAGTGGATAAAATAATAATAAGATAATATAGAAGTTCAACTCATAATAAGAGAAGCATATAGATATTATACATATATTCACAATACTAATAATAATAAACAATAATAATTTAAATACATGAATGACCAAACATTGAATTTGAACTAACGTTTAAAATGGGTTTTGTAATGTTCTTCAAAGAAGCAAATTAAATGACGTAATTTTGTACACGCATGCGCATAAATAAGTACATTTGATAACAACAAATAATGAAGTCATGGATCATTTCAATCGTTCCTACAATGATCCATTCGTAAATATTACCTATTGTAAAAAAATTACAGATTGTACATTATATCCTTTTTCGCTAATAAAAAAATAAAATAATATATATATATATATATATATATCAGTAACCATACTAACTAGTGTAAATTTCGAATAAAAAGCACGGCGGCACGAGTAAACGAATTTAAACGAACAAACCGAAGCGACGATTCGAATGAGACAACTATGAATTAATATTGGACAATTTATAACGATTTCCGTTTGAATCGATTCCACCACTCTGCAACCTTTGTACCGATATCTGGTATTAGGCGCTGTGTTTTGTTGTTGAAAGTGCCGCGGCTGCGGGATTACCATAATACCACATCTATTTTTAGTACACAGAGGCGGTGAAAAACGAGCCTCGCGACGATCATTGCGCACGCGCAATTCTACTTATTTTACAGCCGCGCGCTTCGCGTACATACGCGTGTGTGTGTAATTTATTGTACACAAGTACAAATCCAGAGGCGACGTTAGACGGTGCCTCTCTGACGTCATAGGAACGTTGCCGCCGGCTGAAATACCAGCGTTTGTTTACGTAATAATTATTTCGTGCATTTCTTATCGGTTTTTGGTAATAAACACGGAATGATATGCAATACAATAAATCAGTGCTTCTCAAACTTTTTTGTCGTGGAGCCCCTTAAATTTAATGTAAAACTATCAAGGCCCCCTTAATCAAAATTTGTTCATAATCGCTTATAACGCCTAAATAAAACGGTTAAAATAAATAGTTCACGGCCCCCCAGTAATATAGCCACGGCCCTTTAAGGGGCTTCGGCCCCCAGTTTGAGAAGCACTGCAATAAATAAATGATAATTCGTATTATTAAACTTCGTAGAGAATTTTTTTCTCAAATAAAATCCTAAATACGTTAAAAATTATTAGCGAAATGTGTGTTATCGGCGAGCCAAGCAGTGTACTTTTTGAATATTATTTACTACAAAATTTTAGGTGAGGCGCCCGCCTCTGCACTTGCCTCGCCCTCAAAGCCGCCGCTGATGTTAAGACTCATCTATAGGTAGGTAAATATTTTCTGATCTTTTATCTTAATATGGGTAAATAATGCCAAGTTACCGAAATATGTATCTTAGATGAAAATGTCACTTATCTAGATGATTTTTGATTATTATTGCCTATTGATAATCTTTTTTTTGATTTTATTTTATATTGACAATCGTTTCGTTAGTAATTCTCGGCACGTACCGTTAATAATTTTATATCGTACAACGTATTTATCAGTGTTTCGATATTTTCCGCAGTGCCTATGAAAATACTGGTCCAAATAATGCGGCGAGACCGGATGCGATAGCTTCCGAGTACTTTCAATTTTGAAATAAAGAAAAAATTCTAGGGACAAAACATTATATTATGTGTCTTCAAAAATTTGAAAATTTATTAATTAAAAAATTTATCCTTTATCTAGATATTTTCTAATTATTTATCTCTTATCTATATCCAGATAAATGTATACGTAATTTATTCTTTTATTATCTGGATAATCTGTGCGTTATCTAGCCCCAACACGCGGCTTACAGTGTGAGCATACTGTAAGTGAAAGATGACCGTATAATTGGGACTGAAACCGCAGAACCAGCTTATAGTCTCCCCGATCGTAATAATATCATATCCATGCAGGAATACGATTAATATTTTGAATCACAGTACCTACTATACGTCGTATAGGTAAATAGTCTATAAATAGTCGTATAGGTAAATAGTGCTTGGAAAGTTCCTTTTAAAAAGGAATTAGTTCACGTTCACGTTCCTTTTACTAAAAAAGGAACTAGTTCCTTTTTCGTTCCAGGCTTGAAAAAAGGAACTAGTTCCTTTCCTCGTTCCTCAAAATTTTTTTAATTTTAAAAAATATGCAGGGATAATATAAAAAAAAAAAAAAATCGAACATACTTTTAAGTATACGCCTTATTTTGTGTAATTTTTTTATTAAGTCTCATTTTAGGTACTTAAGTGTTTTAGTTTCAGAATGTAGAAAGAATATATTGGTTTTACAATGATATTTTTTTCTGTATGTACGTACATTGTGCAAAATATAATATATACCTACTTACATTTATCCACAGACGTAGACACTAGACGAGCTATAATGATTTATTGAATCTCGGTTTCTTAACTTTCTTTAAAAAAAAGGTTTTTTTTTAAAATAAAAAACACGTTTTAAAAATAAAAAAATATGATAATAATTAATAAGACAGCTGTCCTACCATTCAACTTGTTCTACAAAATTATAATTATATAGTATTATAATCATAATTTATATAGAAATGAAATCAAATTTGCTCCCTTGCTCGCTCATACTATAGGTACCATACCATAATAATAATAATAATTTTTCCATCATTTAATAGTGATTAATGTGATTCCGAGTAAATAAATTGTACATATTAACAAAATTTTTTTTCTAAATTCTAAAACTTCTTTATTATATTTAAGAAAAAAGGAACGAAGAAAAACGTTCACGTTCCTCTTAAAATGGAACGGAATTCCACTGGCGTTCCTTCACACAAAAAGGAACTACGTTCCCGATACGTTCCTTCCAAGCACAAAATAGATAATATTTTATTGTTTTTCGTTCCCCTTTCGCCCTCCAATAACTCAATTGGAACTCGTCATGAACCGCCACTGCAAATTACTCCTAACACCTGAATATACGCCACTGACAGATATTAATTTAACATACTTACCGTGTGCGTGTTGTATACAAGAATTACGGAAAGACGCCCGCGTACATATTCAAAATGTACAAAGAAAAAGAACTCGCGATGCAGAAAGAGGCGGAACGGAAACGAGCGATCAAGCCACCGCTGCGGTATTTGCCCGAAGAAGAAATAAAAGAATTGTTAAACGTGAGACGTTAAGGCGATTTTTTTTTTAAATTTCCCAACCCCCAGCTGTAAACACTTTATCTAGTGTGTGTGTGTGTGCTTTTTTAAGGGACTGAAGACTAACTGGGCCGAATTGCACAAGGAATTCTTGCTGTTGCCGATGCTCACGGACACGGTGCCGAAAATGAAAAAGAAAACCATGTTGGAAAAACAACTGACCAGCTTGGAGAAGGACATAGACCTGTTAGAGAGGAACCCGTCCATATACGTGTGTCAAGAAGCGTAGAATATTTACCGCGAAGATTTCGTGTACAATTTTCAAAACAGAAATATGATTTTATACTATATGCTGATTAAGTATAAAAGTGATGAGTAAATTTTCCACTAACTATTGACGCGTCGCTCGTTCCCCATTTTTGAGACGTTGTTCACGAGATCCGACACTTACGAGTTAAGAAGTTAAAAGTCAAGTCTGCAGAAATAAACCGGTCTTGACTGTTCGCTTGCGTATGAAATTTCTTTTTCCACTTATATAGTTAGACACACCAAATCTTTAAATTTTCACTCGTTTCTATTTATATTTTATGAGCCATTTCTTTTTTCTAGTTCGTATACGGTTTTAAAACAATATATTGCTTACACAATATTTCAAATGTTTTACGTTCGAGCACATTGATGTGTATTACGGCGGTATGAGGGTAAATCTCGGGAAATTGGACGGAAATGTTGAAAAGCTGTTGTCATGACAACTAATAATAATATTTATTAACAATAATTATAAATTGCGTGTAATGTGTGAGCTGTTGTCATGACAACTAATAATAATATTTATTATCGAAATTACTTTGAATAAAGATATTAATATTCACAAATCCCAAACACAATTCCGTTTCACTTTTTACCGCTCACGCAACGTTTACGCGTCAATGTCTCGAGTACTAGCATACTCGTTTTTTTTTTTTTTTAAAGTGTATATCTTACGGCGTATATTATTTAATCTATGACCCCACAAGGAACAATATTTTTCGTTTTTTTTTTCTTTAAATAAAATAAATTACACTACGATCTTGTTTTTTCTCGCGTTAAGAACCTAAAAATTCTATCGCGAATTACTGCTGAGTTTAAGTGGTTCGCCCGCAATATAATATTATTATATTCCCCCGGAATTACGTGCATATACTTCTCGACACGTTCGATTTTGTTTTATGCCGGCGAATACAGGGACGAGACTATATATTGTTATATAATGATGATATATCGAAAAAGCCATTGAAATTCGATTTCATGATAAATTCGTTTTCGCACGAAACGATGCTAAGTATATATATATTTTTTTTTTACTTAATCGGTTTGCCACCTCAAATGAGATCGTGTCAGTGGTTGGGGTGTCGCCAGAAGAGTTTCCTGTATGTGCGGAAAAGAAATAATTTTTAAATTAACGTTAATATATACTATACTTATACCACAAATTCGTGATTACTTCGTTCTTAATCATTTAGTTAAACGTCGATAAAGCCGGAAATGTTATTTAAACATTCCATTCAGGCGATTTACCCGAGAGTCAAATAATGTGTTGATCCGCTGTTATTTTAATAATATTAGTTGGAAAATAAAACGTTAAGAAAACGTAAAAAATTCAAATAAACCAAATGATAAAAAAAGTAATAAATCAACGTCTTTAATATAATGATTTGTAATTTTGTACTTTCTGAAATAAAAAGTATTATTTAGATACATCCGTACTGCGTGCCCGTGAGTTTTTTTTCCGTCTACAGTTTCGTACCAAAGAAATCACAATAATCCAAAACACTTGATTTGAAACTACAGATTTGCAATTTGTTATGAATTTTTCTCGATTTCGACTCTCCGAGTATTTTTTATTTAAACATATAATTCGTGTTAAATTTGAATAAACATTTTCGAAAATTGAAGAAATTTAAATATTGCAAAAATACCAGTGGTGGCGACAGAATTTCAAACTCAGGTGGTCTAGCCTGTGGCTAATGATTTTTAGGGTAAGCCAAACGTCTTAAAACTGTGCGAGTTTCATCCTTTTAGGTAACTTAAAGGCTCGAACACGTATAAATAAATATATATATATATATATATATATGTGTGTGTGTGTTTTTATGAGTTTGAGTTTGTTTAATAAAATAAGAATTAATACATTTTTCTTGTTTTGAAAACATAATTGTCACATCTCCTACCTCTTTTTATCTATTATTATTAAATCACATTTGAGTATTTGACGAATTAAATTTTTTTAATGTATATATTTTATACCTGTTACAATAAACGTTATATATGTTTTTCTAATGCTCTAATTATCTTCGTTAAGTTTTCAATCATTTGCAGAACGCATTTCCTTTACGTCTTAATAAAAACTAATAAGTCATTGAATCTCTTTTGAAGCAGAACAACTTGTTGTAATTGTTCCGTTTTTGACGCAACTACTTATTGAAATTGTAACATCTTTCTCAAAGTACGACAAAATAAAATCTGGATACGTTGAATATTTAATCAAGAATGCCAATTTTTTTTTATCTGGGGGTGTCAAAGTGTAATTCAATAATATTACTGTCGTTTTACGTAGATTTTTTTTCGCCGTCCATCCGAGAACCTTTAAATCCGATTTTACATATTTTCAATCGCAGGTCTGGTAAGTGGTAACTAGATATTTTGAATTCACGCTTATACAAATTGTACTTTTACGCACCGATTATTATTATTATTATTGTTCTATACACTATAAGCCCGAAATCACAAAAATTATACACTTTTATTGCGTACACGTAATTCGACAAGTACGTTGTCATCTTCAGCACGAACACACTATTACTAAACCGTTGGACACTGTATACACCCGTATTTATACTGTTCATATCTCCGATGACGTCATCACAAAACGGCCGCGTCGTTTGGTCGTGAGTGAACGACGACCACGCCCACCGCAAGTCTATGCTGCCGCCATCTGGTTTACATTAAATTAATTTCAATAAAGAATTTTGTAATGGACCTAAGCCCCAGTTTAACAAGTTATTTTTATTTTCTGACATTTCTATTGCATCTTTTATGTTTAATTCTTTATAATTCTTTACGGTTTAGTATTCACTACATTATTAGGAAACACAAAAGATAAAATAGAAGAAGGAGAGAAATCGGGTATTTATAAAATTTAATGTGAGAAATATATATATATATATATAGGTTCAAAGGATATTTGAGAAATATTAAAAAAACAAGAAGACGAAAAATCTTCTGTTGCGGAACACTTACTGAATACTGACCGTAACATTAAATCAGCAAAACTTCAAAAAAAAAAAAAACGTAAAAAATTATAAAGAATATTAAACATAAGAAAATCAACAGAAACGTCAAAAAATACAAAAAAAAAAACTTGTTAAATTGGTATTTGAGTCCGTTACAAAATTAATTTAATGTAAACTAGATGGCGGCAGCGTAGACTTGCGGTGGGCGTGGTCGTCGTTCACTCGCGACCAAACGACGCGCTTGTTTTGTGGTGACGTCATCGGAGCTATAACCTGTATAAATACGAGTGTACACAGTGTCCAACGGTTTAGTAGTAGTTTGTTCGCGCTGAAGATGACAACGTAGGTACTTGTCGAAATACGCAATAAAAGAGCATAATTTTTTGTGATTTCGGGCTTATAGTGTATAATAATAAAACAGTCACAAGTTCTCAAACATATTTTATTATTATTGTTATTGTCCTAGAAATGTATTGGTTAATTTTTTGTAATCACTGCAATGTTTTGCTCGATAGATTTACGAGAAATTCTCCGTTTTTCTGCAAAGAAATTCGAGATGAAAATAAATGTCTCATTTTATATTGTTTGTAAACGCGAATACGTTTTCTTTTACACGGTTTCAATCAGATGGGCGTATATATATATTATAGCCCGTACAGTGTACACATTTCATCAAACACACATAGACCGGACTAAAATCATGTTTATATGTAATATCATATATCAATATACGTGTGTGCTATGTAATATAATAAACGTAGCTTTCACGAAATGTTGCGTATTTACAAACTCATGTTATGCGTATAATATATTATATATATTTTTATTAATTATAAGACTAATAGTAGAGAGTAATACATTTTTCGAGATTCAAAATACACGGTGTTATTTTTAAGTGCAACACTAAACACGTAATGTACCGCGTAACATATTATTTCATAAGTAATATATATATATATATATATATATATATATGGTAATAAAACTCACACAAAACGGGTCGAAAATAATAATAATAAAAAAAAAAATTAAACAGCATATTATGGTATATAGTCAGTATTGATTTACGCGACGATTAAAAAATACAAGTAAATACGAACACGCGGTTAGGAAAAAAAAAAAATACAAAAATTAAATTTAAAAATCGTTAATAAAATTATTACTCTCTAAAATTTATACTATCGGAGATTCCATTCGTCTCGTACAAATGTCGACGATGATATTATATAATACGTCGTATATATTATAATTTACTATATATGGCTCTAGGATAAACGTCGTAAGTCCTTTCTAACACAAATATTTTATAGGTACGTTTTCGTATAGGCGTGCGCAAGGGTCGTTCGTGCAGCGTGCATGACGGATGTGTAATTTTCAAACGGCCGATCGACAATATATATATATATAGGTAATCGTTCGATAATAATACTGTGTGTCACTGTAAATTTTACCTCGGTAAATTAATCTAAGGGTTTTTTTTTTCTTTTACAAAAACCTACTTAAAAAAATATCGTGGTACCCGCCGCTATGATATAATATAATCTTCTGTGTACCGCCGCAGTGTTACCCGTTAGAAGAAAGAAAAAAATTTTTTTTTGTAATTTGCTCTAAATTTTACGTTTCAATAAATCTATCGACTCGAGTCGATAATAATATAATCGAACACAAAACGCCGAATTATCCGTAATAAAGAGCACTCGATTAAATCAATATCGGATTATACCACAACGTGAAAGTGTATTATTTATTTTTTTCTCGTTTACCGTAAAGAGGGGGGGGGAGGAAGCGAAATATTGTAAACGTTATCGTGTAGTACTTACACGATAACTTTAGCATTATTCAAACTAACTAGCTTTAAAAAATATACGTCAGTGGCGTAATTACGAATGTTATAAGGGGGGAGGGGATATATAATTTAGCATTGGATAACCCATAATTGTGTAACAACCCTTCCAATAGTATTATCAAAGTTAAAGTGATCTGTATTTTATACTTTTAATTATATTTTCTTTAATAAAAACGATGTATTTTATAAGAAAATTTCTAATTTACTTGGTTTTTTTTTTTTTTTTAGCTAATTCATTGAGTATACTTTATCCGTTTTTTACTTCAACACCTGAATACGAGTACATTTTTCGGTGACCTAAACTAAACGCACCACCATACCAGTTGGTAGTTACCGGGATCAGTATAAACTGAGGAATATTATGAATTATGATAAATGCTAATCTATTTTTGTTAATACAAAACAAAATATTATTTTTATTGATGTTTAATTATTATAATTTCTTATATTTTTTTTTAGGTACATTAAATAATATGTTATGTAAAAAAGAAAGCCCATGGGAGGGGATCCATCTCCCATATCCCCCCGCCCGTAATTACGCCCCTGATATACGTATTTGTATAACATATATTATATAGATCGGTACGAATAACTTGTGCTGCATTTGAAACTAAAATAGACGCACGCCTATTATACGTTTATAAACCGCTAGAATTCTGACGTCGTGTTAAATGTAAATATTATATATATATATGGTGTGTGTGTGACTTAAGTGAGTGTTATATTCAGTGGCGCCGAACTCTGTACGTAGATAGGGCGACTGCCCAAGGGGCGTGATAGTTTTCTGCGGAGCGATCGAATAATTTTTATTCTAATTTTAAACGTATTAAAATTCTGACGATATAAATTAAAATACCGGGAGGGCGAAACTCGACCTTGGACTGCGCTCTAACTCACCGAAAAGAGTAGTAGTCGATATTGATTTGTCAAGAAAACAAAAAATAATAATATCGTGATTTATTACTTACGTATATAGTTATATAATAAAATAATAATAATATACAGCGTATATTATTATTATTATTATTATTATTTATTAAATTCCTAAACGTTACCAGAATTTATTGCACGAATTTTTAAATAATTTGTGTAATCAAAGAAAAAATAATAATTCGAATTTACGTAGTATCTTTGTGCGGTGTAAAAATCAAATACAAATTCGCCCTATCCTTAAACACTCGAGGTTTCGGCGCCACTGAATTTAACACGACATTTGTGTCGAAAAATTGTTGTACGGTGTGGGTGTGGGTGTGTGTGTGTGTGTGTGTATTATAATATGCGCGAACGTTTGTGGGTGTGTTACGGCGGGTATTTGCGCGTCTACTCTAAATTGGCGGCGGCCGGTGGCGCTTTGCCGCTGGGACGTTTCACGAAGCTGCTGAAAGCGCTCCGGTCGATCTCGTCGAAGTTCTTCTTGACGAACCGGTCGAAACCGCTCCGGTCTATCTCGTCGAAGTTCTTCTTGACGAACCGGTCGAACCCGCTACGGTCGATCTCGTCGAAGTTCCTCTTTTGGCCGCCGAAGGACACGCCACTGCGAACACAAAAAAAAAACCAAAAAAAAAAAAAAAAATTAAAATTAAAACGCATTTCAAAAGTCCGTCTCGCGTTGGTCCGTAGGAGAATATTTCAACGTACACGCAATCGCGTTCTGGAATTGCAGAAGGTACGCTTCGAAATTTTTTTTTTTCACAACGGGCTTTGTAAAAAAAATAGTTACGTTACGTCGATAAATTGTTTTTAGTAATATTTTTAATTTTGCAACGCCTACTTTTTGCGGTATTGCGAATAATTACGCGGTTTTCTGGGTGCAATGGTGTGGGAAGAAAAATAAGTGGACACGCACTTGTACAACAGTTTAATATTTTTTTTTAAATTGTACATATTCAAACGCGTTATCGAAATTTAAAATAACGAATAAGCACGAATGAATCGTTATATTAAATATTTTATTACATCAAATACTGTCGCGCAACGAATACAATTTCAAATGTCAATTATTATACTCGTATGTTCTTCTTCTTCGTCACCTCTATATTCCAACTGTTCTGGGTCGGCCACCTCTGTCCACTTCAACCGACCTCCCACGTATTCCACGCACACCCGCCAATCCTCATATCACACTCAACCGCTTCTTCTTCGGTCTTCCTCTTCCTCTTCTTACTTCAACATTCATTTCCATAACCGTTCTTACAGCTTCCGGATCTTCTCTTCTCATAACACGACCAAACCACCCGAGTCTATATTCTCTCTCATCTCCTCCGCGATCGACGCTACTCCTATCGACGCTTCCTCTCACATATTCATTTCTTATCATGTTCTCTCTTGTCACCCCAATCGTCCATTTATAAGCATTCTCGTCTCTGCTACACTCGTTCTCTGCCCTGTTCTCTTGTCCACCGCTCTACACTGTGAACCGTACAACATAGTAGTTGGTCTCACTACACTCTTATAGGACTCACCTTTCAGCCGTATTGGAATTCTCTTATCTTATTACGTTCACTATTAATATTAAAATGTATATGTATTTTTTTTTTTTATATAATTCAAAAAGAAACCACTTATTTTGACAGCACGCTGAATTATGACGTCGAGAATTGTACAATACAATATTTATTATTTATACATTTTTAGTTTTCAATTACGTCATAGATTAAAATATAAATTACGCACAATGGACTTTGGACAACAGTAAAAATATTATACAACGGAGTTGTTCGCAGTTCACATATGACACAATGAACAAAAATCGTTTTTGTACAAATTGCAAAGTTTTTTTCTTTTTTTGTATTTTCCAGATTTCGCGAGTAACGTAAATATGCATATGTTTCTGTGGTACACATTAGCTGTGAAACAAAACTGCTGAAGAGCGGATAATGTGTACACTGACCGGCAACATTAGCTTTATCCAATATTTTATAGACAAAATTTATGTAATAACGAACTCATTCGTTATTGAATCTAAATCCGTACGAAACGAGTAATAAATATCGGTATAAAAAAAAAGTCCCGAAAATTCGTAGTGGAAATGGGCTGGGGAAATGTAAGTTTTCGGAGTTGTATTATTATTTTAATTTTAAATCGTATCGATTTCGTGAAAAAAAATTCGAAGCGAAATTCAGCTAATTATTGCTGATCCCCTTTATAGTTATTCGGAATTCGATTTTATTATCGAATTCATTTTTGTAGTATAATAATGGACAGTAGAACGTGGAAAAATTTTAAATACAAATATTTCGTAAATACACCACTGCATTGTCCACGACACTAAATTATAATTTACAGTGAAATTAAATACATTTTAATATATATATATATATACATTATACATATACATATATATATATATATATATATATATATATACTATATAGTTAAAAAATGTATTTAAATATATAAATATATATATATGATAAACAATTAAAAACTAAATAATAGCCGTGGGCTTAAATTGGATGTGTCTTGAAGCAAATCCTTCAATTGCGCCCCTCTAAAATTTAAATATATGCATTATTTAGGTAAGCGCGCGAAAAAACTCTCTTTGTTAAATCGCGGTTGCTTATCCTTCGAATTTATTTTTTTAAAACTACAAATATGCGCTATTTAAATTATCCGCGTAGCGTGCACAATTTATTTTAATACTCAGAAACTTTAATAATACACTCTAGACGTCACAATTCAATCTATATTCCATATATATATATATATATACCTGTATATATATGTAAACGTATATTGTTTATAAATCAACGAACGCGGTGACAATACGATTGAACTCCTCGACGGAATTGATTTTAGAGTATATACATCAAACTTCAGACTTAATCCGGCAGCGTGTCTTTCATTATTCCCGCGGAAGTCACGCGTATCGAATATTATTTTATTATAAATAATATATAGGCATTAAGGTGTAATGGGATTTGAGAATATTCCATTATCGGAATTTTGTGTTCAGTCATATAAAGGAATATATTATTAAAGGACTATTACGCACAGTGCCTATATATATACGTGTAATGTTTTAGACGTTATAATAAAACATCGCACGTCACCGATTGGTGTTGTTCCGAAATATTCGAAAAATCATAATTATAATTTTTTTTTTTTTTTTCAAATATTTATTACCGCTATAGGTTTATGTGTATACATAAAATAACAAACAAAAAGTATATTTCGACGAAGTACAATTAATTTGTCGTACATACGTAAAAAAAAAAAAAAATGAGCAGATAATAGATTAATAAAACGATTGGTTTCGACTATATGATGTCTGACGGGTGACCGCTTTTGAATTCTTCAACAATACGTTAAACTGGTCATAAAAAAAAAAACTCATAATAATATAAAACCGTTTTTTCGTAACGATAGAAAACGGAATTCGCTTTGAATTTAATCGCGGTATTTTTCACCGTGAAAAATGTGTAATGTAAATACTGCGTGGACGAGTAACAGCAGGTGTAGCGAATAAATAACGCGCGCCAAAGGGCTGAAAAGAATAGTAAATATTTAGTAAGATTTCTGCAGGTCGACCCCGCGGCTGTAATATTACACGTTATAATATAATATATGCATATTATATACGATAGAAACGAATTGAATTTGTACACCGATTGGAGTAACAGCAACTGTCTGTGAAAAGGAAACTTTTAGTTCATCAACAACGTTTTAATACTGCAGTTGGTAGTATTATTGGTATATAGCTTTTTTGTCAAACGGCACAAATAAAACGAAATACGAATTATTATTATAAAACGTATGAAACGCTCTACGCCCGGTCGGTTTATTCAAAACTCGTGGAAAAAATAAACCGAAAATATTTGTAAAAAAAAAATATTTTTACTAATTTTACAGTCTGCAGCAGCTGGTGTTTTCATATGTTTTCAATATTTCATATTTGTAAAACCGGAAAAAAAGCCTGTAGCCGTACGACGAACAGCACGTATTCGAATTTCAAATATGCCAACAATTCCGAAACACGACCGCGATTACCCCGATTCCGTTACCAAATATTATTATTATACCTACTCCGTATACCGCGGTATAAAAAGTTTGACGTTCGCTTTAAATTTATGCACCGGTTGGCGGTTGTCGTCGATTATTATACAATTATTCTGATGACACTATAATTGCACCGGACGCAAATGCCTGTATAAAATATGAACTATTGAATTTAAGGAGACGCTCGCTTATCGTCTTATTATTACGATTCTTTATGATGTATTATAAAACGGAGTAGTCGACGGCATTTCTTTGACTTTTATAATAATAAATTAGTGTACGAGAATGATACACACCGCAACACCTTCATCACATTTCTTATATAAACAATTCTGAAATATTTTCATAAAAAAAAAAAATTTTTTTTTATATTGTACGGTCTTGACCCGTATACGTGATTAATACCGGTTTACTAGTATTTGGAATTTTAAAATCATACCGAAATACTAACGAATTTAATGCTAACGAAAACGTGAAGAATATTCCCATAGGAAACAAACCCATAGAATTATCCGGTCGGTCATTGATTAAATATAATATATTGTATTTAATCAACGGGTTGGTGGTCATAAAGCGTATAACAGGGCCTAAAATACCGCAACGAAACATCGCAAAAACAATTTAAAATTATATTTACGAGTTTTTTCTCTCTCTCTCTCTGGTCGTCGGAGTCGTTGATGTTTGGCGGAGTAAATTATATTTTATCCAGGACAGAAAACGTAGCTATTGCTGTGCGTGCAAATCGTTAACGTGCAGATACGAATAAAAACGTCGGATACGAATAATACAATATTCGTGAGATAATATTGGCTTGGCCTTTAAGACAAATATCCAGAATGATAATTACGTTTTATCGGTTCAATAGTGTAAATCTCCGTTTAATTACACGGTCATTTGCGTACACGTGAACAACTACGATAATAATTTATTATCATTTCAAAATTGATTACACGAGATCTGTAACGCGGTATTTTATACGAATATTGTATTATGGAAATAATTTTATTGGATATAAACCGTTTTGTTTTTGCATTAATTGGTTTTTACCGAACACATTAATCACGCCGATCAATCATTGTATATTATTATTATAGATTGTTACTAAAGGATAAAAGAAACATTTAAAAATATTATATAACTCGCCGCGTAACGTATAGAGTTTACCGTGCGGTGTATTTTTTTTTTTTACTCATAGCGGTTTCCGTGTCAAAATGAACATAAATTACAGGCGAGTTTAGATGAAGAAAAATCGAAAAGATTTTAAAAAAAAAAAAAAAGAGAAAATAAACGAAATAATTAACGAGGAAAAAAAAATTGGTTTTTAATTAACCATTATATTATTATAAGCCGGTAATTTTTTTCTGTTTTAAAAAACTGTAAATATATTGAAATAAAATATATTATATAATTTAAATACTGTATATTTTTAATATTTATACTTTTTGCATGGATGTGTACAAAATAAACTGTGCAAAAAAAAAAGGAATAATTTTTTTTTTTCCTAAATAATATACAAACGCAGTTGTCGGCTTAAAACGTACACGATTTTTATACCAGATATTATAATATCGAACGAAAGAGTACGCGTTAAAATTATATATGTTTTTTTTTTTTTGGTTAAAGTGTCAACGGTTGATAATACATATATTTATTATTTTCTCGTAAGAAAAATCGGTAAAACTTTTGGTTTCGTTTTTTTTGCTATTAGCGTTTCGACTGTTTTCTTTATATTCGAATTATTGTTTTTATAGCATAAAGAATTCAACTCTCTTTTATAAGCATTAATAAACAAATGCTCGCGTATCGACGAGGTATTTTAGAACTTAAAAGCCCTGTCGTACGAATTGAATAGTAAATAATTCGGCGAATGCAAAAATATTATCACGAAAACGGTGCGGTGTTACAACATAACGATTACAATGTCGTTTCAGCCTTTACAACGGACATTCAGTTATTTTTTTATCGTAAATAATATTATGAGAAATAGGCGGTACGATCCAAATAACAATTCGCGGCGTTGTTAATTATTTACGAATACATTTTTTTTTTTTTAAGTGCTTTTAGTGTCGACTGGTACAAATGAAGTATTTTCATTTACAACATATATCCAATAGTTTTCGATTTGTTTAGATATAACATAAAAATTGTCTATTACTGAATATGACTGTTGGAAAAAAAAAAAAAGATTCTCGCTTTAGTCTCAGATTCCCTTTCCTCTAATAAAAAAATATATATATATATATATATATGATAAAAGGTTCGGTGTGTTTTTATGTTATACCGTTCAAGACTCAAAAACTACACGTTTGCCCATTAAAAGTGAATGGAATTTTGAAAAAAAAAAACTTAACTCTTCATAGCCAACCCTTCAGAGTTATCGGGGAAAACAGGTCTCGGTATTTTAATTAAAACTACGTTAAAAATTATGCTGATTTCGTTACGTTTTTGACAATTTGTTCCGGTACACTAAAAATAAAAAAAACAAAACGTTTGATCGAAAATCTACCTGTGCGCATAAAATTAAAAATCCCTTCGTATTATTGACGTGCGCGAGCGCACGCGAGTAACAATAATTTATTTCTCACGCAACGATAACACCCTTTCGCGCCACATTCGACTTTTTTGGTGAAAAGTGCGTTTCCCGAACCCGTTGACAGAAGTTTTAGCGAAATATCGGCCGGCAGAAAAAAAAAATCAAATTTCCTTAAGAAAACTAAACACCGACTTCTATTTTAGAATTCCGAAATACAGTATTCACTCATAAATACTTTTCACAGTTAAACAGTGTCGGCCTGGCACACCAAAGGCCCCTGAATCTTTTTATTCTGGGGCCCCCTGCCCCTTGGTTTAATATGAAGTTTAAAAAAATACATATCAATAAAAAACAATTCGTTATATAGGGTGTCCCAGATGATCCAAGGGCGTAATTACTCTAAAATTCTTATCGGGCAAATAAGATTTTTCCGGGCCACTTATGAAAAAAATTAATTTTTTTTTTTGGACTAAAAAAAAAGCGCCTTCTGTTTCCATATAGCGTTTAGAATTTGACAATTTTACCGTGTTTCTTTAATAGGTTTATTTTTTCCGTTTTTCGACTCGTACTATAATAGTCCAACGGATAAATACCACGATTTGATACGTATACGGGGTTCGGGGTTCGAACCACTGTTCTCGTATTAATTTTTGCATCATTTTTTTTTATACACTATAATAATACAAGGCAAAGATTTCAAAACTTGTGGAGACATAGCGTTAAAAAATATTGGTATAAAAAAAAAAGATGGGGCCCCGGCCGCATTCGCGGCCTAGCGGCCATGGCCAGGCCGACCCTGCAGTTAAATATTAGATATAGATATTTTTTCCCGACAACGTTTAAACGGGCATCTATAAAACGCAATTTTCGAACGCATCGAAATATTGTACTATTATTTGTTGGACGTTACGAAACAAAATTGTTCACCTGAGGGTGTCGAACCGTTTGTTCTGCCCAAATGCCACGCCGTTCAACGAGTTGATCTGACGGTTTTGCCTGGCGAAGTACTCGGCGCGGTCTCGCAACATTTCCAAGTCTCTGAGAAGATTTTCTCCTTCTAGAAAACATAAAACAAACAACGGTAAATACAGGTTTTTTTTTTTGTTAAAGACGAAAGAAAGTTTTTTATATTGTTCCAAATGATTCTAAGTCGTCTTGTGTTTGTGTATTATTGTTGACAGCGAATTTAATAAAACGAATTATTCATTTTAAAATTATTTAGGTTACTATTATGTGTACTATTATTGTGCACGTATACGAAAAATTTTATATTATACAAATTTGATATACCAAGTGAGCGTTCTGAGAAAATACAAAAAAAACTTCCAAAAAATTAGGTTACCGTATTTGTCGAGATGGCGTAAAATTTTCAGGGTTTTTTATTTTGTTTGCCAATCCCTTTACCTCGTGGAATCTGACACGTTTTACCGTGACTGAACGACGTGCCGTCAGAAAGGCTGGACATAATATTCTAAACGCTATTATACTCGTACATATACAAACAATTATACGGACGGAAATTCAGGTTAAAATCCTGCAAAGGGTATCAAAGTGTTGAGGATAAAATGGGTGGTTAGAGTACGTAACGTTTGTATGTGTCCCTTCGGTCGCTCAGCCGTGCGAGTGCGATTTTGAAAACACTATGTGCCGGTTTCGGTGTTTCGCGAAAATCATTAAGTTATCCGCTAAGGAAAAAGGACTGATAATGTAGAGACGAATAAAGTTAGGGAAGGTAGAAAATATTACGGAAAATTATAGCGATACGAAGAACGATGAAATATGTCGGGAAGACGGTGTGAAGTTAAATTAAGTCTTTAGAGATGACGGGCGAGAAAAGTGGCCGAGATGAAAGAGGTGAAAAAGAATTAAATTACTATTCATTTTGCAACACCATTTATGTTTTACCAGTATTTTTTTTTTCAGATCGTTTTTTTCCCCCTCGGTATGTGCTTTATTATTATTATAATTTTTTTTCCTTCGTACACTTATTTTAGCCGAACAGGACGTTTTTGCCACCGTTTTGTTGAACCCAGTGAAACATATTACAATAAATCGTAGGTACTGAGATTAAATTTTATTTAAAAAAAAAATACAATTTTAAATTCTAATTTTTTTTTCAATTCTAGTTGGAGCGAGTAATATGTATTGGTTGTACGGTTGCGTTTTTTTTTTCTACCAGAAAGAGTGCTCCGATCTTTACAGTTACGGTTTGTTTCCAGTAGCGAATCGCATCTAGTTGGTACATTAGACGGGTCATTTTTCGATTTTCTCAAAAGCGCGTAAACTGAAAAACTATCGAAAATTACGTAAAAACGCGATTTCGTCGAAATATCTTCGTTATTTTGAAACCAATCGCGGTATAGAAACATGAAATATTCATCAAATACGTAACTCTACCCATATTATATTAAGGAAAAAAAAAATGTCAAAAACTTTCTTTTAATTTTGGACTGTTTATAGCAATTATAGGTTTTTGAGCAATGGCGTATTTGAGGGGTGGGGGCGATAGGGGCAATCGCCCCCCCACCCCCAAGAGATTTAAAAAAATTATATTATTTTATATTGTTCTGTGTTATAAGTTACAAGTATTTTTTATGAAAATGTTGCTAACACTATAGTTATCAAAAATTATCTGAATAAATAAAATGTGTTTTGTTCAATAATTATATTCCTATACATATAATTTTTTTTATTGGTGGGAAGGGGGGGGAGTTCTTTTACCATCGCCCCCCTGAGGTGAAGTCTCAAATACGCCACTGTTTTTGAGTTATTCAATTCATAAAAAGGGTTAGTTTTTGTTATTATACCTGAAATATTACAGCGACGCTCCGCTCAGAATATCGTTTTATCGAACGCAACGATTTGCTTCCGAATTCGTAGTGATAACAATAAACGTTCTAAAATCTTTTTCCGAGTGATTCGCACATGAGCGACATTCAAAACACCTCGCTACCTTATTAGAATTTGTAAATTCTCATACAGTTCACGAGTGCTGCACGAAACCAATCGTGATTTGTGCTCGCGCGTCATTCGCGTTCTACAGTACGTACTATATTCCATGAAGTGTACATAAGATATAATAATATTATATAAAGTCCGAGACGTTACGCGTATTTTTCTTTTTAAAGTATCGCGTTAATAATATTATAAAAAGTTAAACGCGAGCGGTTCAATTTGAAAAGCTTAAACTTCAAGCTAATATCGCGCATTATAATTCGACTTATTTATATTTATCCAGTAAAACCGTATTCGAGTCTTCTCGATCTCGTCAAATTCGTAAACGAAATTTATTTATTATTAATAAATCAATTAAATATTTAAAAAAAAAATTCCACAAACTTTCTCGGTTTATTTATTGCGTTTGCACGTTAAACGCGAAACGTTAAAAATACGCTTCAAGGACATTACAAATCGTAAAATTCTCAGGAAACAAAAGAAAATCCGATTCGCAGAAAGCGCAATAATAATAATAACAATAACAGATGGAGTTAAATTATGTGTATTACAAAATATTCGCAAAATGACGTCCAAACGTCATTCGAGTTATGAAATAAAAAACGAAATAAATTATGAAACTGTATACGTCGGACTCTGCGCGCGTACAACAATAATAATTAATGATTCAACACGTCTCATTTCGCTCCGGACGACTTAGCTATAAACGCATCTAAAGGGGCCTGCGCCCGACATGTATGGCTGTATTTTTTTGCTGTTGTAGTTCACACGTTACTGGAACGACTCTCACGCCTCGTAGAGTGATCCGATTTCGATATTTTTCTTTTTGTCGGAAAAAGGAAAAACGTTTTGCAGGGCGCATTGGACTTCGATTTATAAAAATTTTATTTCGCACGTGTCAACAGCACCGACAGACAGAAAATGAAAAGCGCTCCATATTATATGTTTTACAGGAGAAACTCTCACGCCTCATGGAATTGTCCGATTTCGCTAATTTTGTTGTTGTTGTTGTTTGGAAAAAGGAAGGCTTCCTACTGGGCGCATTCGACTCCGATTTTAGATTACCTCAATAAAAAATTATATAAAAAAAAAATGTGTTAAAAACATTGTAAGAATTGTTTACATATACTCAAACTCTTACTGTAGCTTTTAGAAATAAAATTTTGAGAATCGAAGGCCAACGCGTTCTGAAAAATGTTTTCCTCTTTCCAACAAAAAAAAAAATATATATATATATAACGAAATCGGATATCACTCTACAAGGCGTGAGATTTTTTCCAGTAACGTTTGTATTTCAGCAAAAAATACAGCCATACAGGCCGGCCGCAGGACCCTTAAAGAAAATCTAAAAATCTTAAAAGAGATTTCAAAAAATCTCTCTGCCCGTTTCCTAATCATATTCGGAAAAAAACGTTGGTTTCGGGAATTCGTTTAAAAGTTCTCGCGGATTTTTTTTTTTTAAATTTGTATTTCTGTCACGCGAAAAAATTAATGTATATAAACGAATCGAATTCGTCTCCAGAATCGCCGGGATATTCGATTAAATGTCTATCTCGCGAATAATTTAACCCGAATCGTTAACACAGTGATATCACACTGTTGTACGCGCGCTTGGGTGATATCAATTTCGTACTGTATCTACGTGAATAACGTTATTGTCATAGGCGGAAACGGGGAGAGCTCCCCCTGCCACAAATATCTTGATAGCCCACCTAAAAATTGTTCGTATTTAATGTGATATGTAATGATGTTATACAACGTAACACAAAAAAGTACATATTCGTGTATTATTATAATATTAGTAAAAATATAAACGAGTGCAAAGGTTTAAATAAGCGGCGTGTAAATATTATCGTACAATGAAACACGAGGACGATCACGCCAGAGCATGGCGGAGAGTAAGGGGGTATAAATAAGGAGGTGTTGGGTCAAAGCCCACACGGCTTACTTTGATGTTAAAAATATTATCCGCCCTCCCTCAGAAATTGTAATGGATTTCCGCCTATGGTTCGAACACCTATTCGTTTGCGAATTCGAGGAGAAAATAACAAGAGACGGCCGAGATAGGGTTTATATACGAGTATTATAGCGCAATAAATAAATTCTTCGATAGAAAATTCCTGCTGTACCGTAGTGGCGATGGAGAGAAAACGATAATGACAATAACGCGCGTCCCCACAATAATATAATAATAATTGCACGGATCCTTCTCGACGTTATTAATATTATATATTATAGAGGCGGTTAAAAGGATTTGGAAGGGATGACATGTCGTCTGCGAGCAAAAATTCACACCAGTGGTCCACGCGATAAATTCAATTTTTTTTTGTTTGTTCTAATCGATTTATACGAACCGGTGTTGTCGACGAATCGGTTCGGTGAAGATCGAATCGGAACATCGCGCTGCGAGCAGCACCTATCCTCACCGGGCGAAATGTGAATCGATTCGGATAATATTGGATTTGAAAACCGGGTAATTTGTAGATTGAACGTGCAATAACGCATTGAATTTACGACATTTTGCGTTTATCTTCTCCTCTAAAGGCTATCGATTTGATTATTAATCAAAAGACCAATCCCAATAGACGCTCGGTGTTAAAATGGTATACATTTTTCCGTCTGACGTATAAGAACATATTGAATCGATTCAGTGATTCATTACGAATATGCGAGTATGTCCGGATAAAACTGAATTCCGAAATTTGAAATGAACGACAGAGTCGTAATAATATTACCCGTAAACTGTAATTCGCCAGTTAATAGAATCTCTCTCTCTCTCTCTCTCTTTAATTGATTTGTTATAGATCCGTTTTTATATTATTTTAGATTCTGAGCGAAGCGAGGAAGCTGTTGGTTTTACAATAATAATTATTTTTTCTATGTACACGTTTTTGACTAGAAAAAGTGCTCGGACGATCTCGTCATTGTATCTACAGTTGGTACTTTTACTTTAAGTATTTAGATTCTCTCAGTAGTTTCCTTATTCGTTTCTCAAACGTTTTTAAACGCGACACAAAAAAAACTACCAAATAATGGTCCTGGACTCTTGAATTTTACACCGGATGTTAACTTGCACTATATATACGTAAACAATTTTTCAAAAAGTTTCTTCCGCTTTTGGGCTATTCATAACAATTATTAGATATTGAGTTGTCGTAAAAGGGGCAATTTTTCGGTTTTAACAGTTGAAAATCGTATAAAACATAGGTCCTACGTTATTTCAACTATATTTAAAAAAAGAACTTGAAAATTACAAGTCACAATTTTTAAAAAAAATTTTTATATCCATTTTAACTTTGTCGACAAAGTGTATTATTTAAATGGAAAATGACAATTTAAATATTAAACATTTTTCGCTACCTAGGTCAAATGTAATTATTTAATATTGTCGGTACAGTTGATTCGTAGTACATATTATAATCGTACATATAAACAGTATGCTAAATCGTAGATTTTAGTGTATATAATACGTACATTATTCGATCTCCACGGTGAATTCCAAACACTTTACGTGCCTCCGTCGTCGTGCGATTGGTCTTCATGCGATGTGCTCGAGAACAAACCTTTAATAGACATGCACATGCAGACAGTGTTTACGCTATAAATACTGCTGTTGTAGTGATGCTATATATATATGTGTGTGCAATTTCATGTGTTTATTATCCGATATATGAATATATGATAAAAAATGCATTATTATTATTATAAAATTATTTAACGATCGTAATACAAACAATAAACTCTTGGATTTTGACGACGTCTTTTCGTCTTAAAACGGCGGATAATATTTAAAATTATTTATCGTATAATAGACAATAAATGCGTTCTTATAAAACCTTGGTTTTACTTATTTGATTGTATTATCAAAATGAGCCCGTGAATCGCGCATCATTGCGAGGCTGAAAAACCGACAGCGTGCAAAGCTTCGTTCTCGTAAGTACAGGCGGTGTTGAATCCAGTTATACGTCAGGGGGCAGTAGCCCCCCTGTTAAATGTGGGTAGATAAATAATTAATTAAACGTATTGTATAAGTATAAATACAGTAAGTTGGTGAATTTGTATTATATTAATTCCACCACTCATAGGGCATTATAGTGCCCCCCTACAAAAAAACGTCTGAATTCAACACTGAGTATACGTAGGTACGACAGTTTTTACAATAAATCGTGTCATGAAATATCATACTTACCTTGCAGGCGCCGATTTTCTAGTTCTATTCGACAGCCCGTCGACGTTCGCGAGAATTTTTGAATGGGTTTTCAAAATCCTAAAACCGTCAGTTAGTTGTAACGGGAAATAGCCAGCCGGCTGTTCGTCAACTGGATAGGGATATATCGACCGGCCTTTTAAATGCGTTTGCGGAGGAGATGCTCTACACACTCAAAACGTTGTTTGGCATGTCATCACTCGACCGACACAAAAAGGTGAATATTTTTCACAAATAAAAATAAAAACACTATACTATAAAAATAAATCGCTTTTTTCGTTCAGAATCTAAAAGAAGAAGATACACATTAAATACCTTTTCAAAAACGTCTCATATCGGTATACATTTTTTTAAATATTCGCCCGGCTCCCTTAAAATTCTTTTGCCCATTACACATTAAATTCGCTCTTTTTCACGGAATACATACACGCAGTCCTTTTCCCCTTCACACGTGCTGATTTTTACAGATCGCTCTGTCTGCCCCCTAACTGCGGGTCGTGCATTTCGTATTCGAAAATTACATAGTTCCTCTCATAATAATTTTCCTCTAGCCACTTTCTCTTTTACTGTCGAATGCTTTGCCACTTTCAAAGTTCTCCAATTCATTTCCACCCTAGCTCCACTTTCAAATCGTTTCTGATCCTTTCGCTTGTTTAGGAACCCTCTAATACCGTTTACATTGGCACAATGTAATTTTGACATACTATTTTCGTGGGTGCCAAGTTATTATGGAATTTACGGCAGTGAATTTGCATTCCAATTAATTATAAGTCCTCATTCTTCTGATCTTATTCCACCGACCGATTTCTGTTCCTTTTTCAAAAATCGTTCTTTTAAATTCTGATTGGTCGAATTTTTCGCCAAAGTTCTCTAAAACTTTCCGCAAACGTAAAAATTAAAACCTAAAACGAAAGTTTTCTCCAAACGACTCCCCTTTATGCACTCTACACAGCACCGAAACTATATGCGATATTTCCCACCGACCATTTAGTCGCCTTTTCAAGTTTTCTAAACGTCAAACCCTTTGCACCTTGTTTAACTCTTTCAACGTTAGCGTAAACTCCCAATTTCGTCCCGTTTATTTTCCGTTATCGTGTTTTTGTCACTTTCTCCGTTAAACAATCTGGTTTTATAATTTAGTTTTTCAACTAGTATATTTTCGTTATTCGCGGGCTGGTATTGCGTAATTGTCGAGACGAATTCTGAATAATAATATAATCTCCCGAATCCCGACACAAGACGCTGTCAAACGTATAATTCAAGGTGCACGATCCGTCGTCTACGCGAGGTATGGTGGGCTATTGTAGGACCTCGGAAACTTATGTACTTATTCGTAATTCGCGAGTGATTTTTTTCCCTCCCACACGAATCTGTCAGCTAAATGCACGCTTCAGACGACTTTTGAATAATTAACGTATGTTTTATATGAAAAAATATTCGCGTGTATATTTTATGCGATTTGAATCTCTACGCGGAACCGGGGACGCCGCTCGAACGAGTCCGATCCTGGGACAGTAGAAAGTTCGAAGGACCAAAAACGTCAATGGAAACGACCGAGTTCCATCATTGTTTTTGGTGCCGTTTCGAAAATGCGGGTGTGACAAGCGCCTTAAATATTTACTGGGCTCGGTCAATAATATATAAACGCGTATTGCCGCAGTGTTATGCGCATAAATCCGCCAAAGGACTTTTCGATTTATCCTGCCGACATTTACTTTATATATGTATATATATATATACGAGTTTATTATTAATTTAACGTGACTGTGGCGTTTGACGAGCGTGGCAGACGATCTGAACAATTGCTCCTCGTCTCCATTTTCCGCGACGCCGCCATCCCTGCACGATCCTGCCAAATCGTCCACTCTATACGTAACCACGTTTCACGTGGGTTTTCAAACGAATCCGTTATTTGCAGTTGTGCCGTCAGATTTTCAAAAAACAAAAAAAATCGAGTAAAATTTTTTGTTTTTACGTGGAAATCACTAGAATTTATTTTCCGATCATCTGTCGTGAAAACATAAATAATAAAAATAATAATAAAAAAAAAGAAATTCCCTAGGAAATCTAGTAAATAAGTCGCGAACGGCGTTCGTTCAGTTCGGGGTGGCACATTTTTAAGACATTTTTTTTTTTTTACTTATTAATTTCAATTTTTATTGTTTCCTGAGCTATAAAAATAATTCATATTTACTCTCTCCCGGGTTTCCTGTCGCGATCCAACCGACTGCAGTAAACGCGTATTATTATTATATATATTGATATTTATACTCAATTTTTAATTTATTATTTTTAAAAATTTCACGCGCTCAAGTATAATCCGTTAAAATAATATTGTACTTAGAATAATTTCGGTTAGAGCTACGCGGTGTTCGATAATACTATCGCGGTACAGTTTACGTCGTTAATATCGTTGTTTTTCCAAGTGCCGACGAATAAAAATTAATAATAATAATAATAATTTTAAAAAAAGGGGATATATTATAAAATATATAACGGAGCGTTCGGTATTATTTCAATGGAACGGCGAAAATACGTTTAAAAACAAATATTTACGCAGTTCTTATTGGCCACCAAATTGTTTTACTACCCGCGGGCTTAAAATAATAAACGAATTCGTTTCGTTTAATTTGACCCGTTATCGAATCGAGTGCAAGCAATATTATATTATACGTATTTCTTAACATCGAGTATTCTCGCAATATAATCGTTACCACACAATAACCGTGCCGTCGATTAAAAACCGTTTTGTTTTTCAATATTATTCTTATAATCGGAATTATTGATGATGATGATGATGATGAGTACAGATTCCGGGTGAATTACGGCGGCGTGGCGATCGGTTTTATTTCTGAGCTATTCGTGGCGCCATTTTTTTTTAAATTTTGGATGGTGGTAGGATTTAAAAAGTAAGGGAACATAGCGATTACTTTAACTTTTCGTTTTCCGAAATTCATATTCGACCTTTGTGAGCAATAATCTAAATAATCTAAAGATCTGAGTAATAATAAAAAAAATTTTGTTCGTTTCGTTCGTTTAACGTTAATTCAAAATACGTTTGTGGTATACGGTATAATAGTTGATTGTTTTAAGTAAAAAAAAAAATTCCTTTCGTCCTTTGATCATATCTTTAAATAAACTGTCTTTCGTACGACATTCGATTGTCGCCGGGTAAGCATTTCATATTTTATCGCTTACGCACACTGCTCCGCGGTTCTATTTTTTTATTCTAAAATTAATATTTAAATTCCCCTCTACCGTTCCGTCAATTAATAAGATTCGATGAACATTCACAGCAAGGGCGTATTTATGGAGGGGGGGCTGATGGGGCACCAGCCTCTTCCCCCCCCCCGAAATTTCAGGAACTTTCTTTACTAATTCCTATGCCCTATGGCTATAGGATGTAATATTTTTAATAAATTCCTAATGTATAGTTGTTTTAAAAATATTGAGAATTTGGTAACTTGTCCTATTTTTAAGATCTAGTCTTGGATTAGAATTTAGAAATAATTCAACAATGATATTTACTCAATGCCTCAGCCCCCCCCAAAAAAATTTCTAAATACGCCCCTGATTCACAGCGTTTTCTCACGAACGGTCAACTTACCAAATTCTGAGAGTAAACTTACCGAATACTTAAAAACGAACACCTTTTCACTTGCAATTACTGGTCCGGTCCGATTCGGAAAGCTAATTCCGAAATTTTTTTAAAAAAATTTCTATTATGAGCGCATTATATCGTTTTTTTTTTTTTAAGGCATTTTTCTTGTTTTTTGGAACATTTGAATCCGTTCTCCACTTATCACATTTCGTGATAACCAACGAGAACGTAATCGAAACAACGTAACCGTTTCGGTAACCCAACTAACATTTTGTCAACTCAACAAATAGAATTCAACAAATTATTATGTAATGGCGAAACTTGTATATAATTCGACCGGACGTTAAATTTAAACGAATTGTTAAGTAACGCGGTGTTTAGAGTGTATTTAACAACAGTTGGTGAAACCGGCTATTATATTTTATATAAAAAAAAAAATGGGAGAAGTAAATCCTTTTTGTATTTTAAGGGGTGAAAATTCGATTCCCCCCCCCCGGTAGCATATAAGCATTCTATATATGAGCTCGGCACCTGTATAGAAATCACGCGCTACGATTGGTTTATTTGAAAATACCGCCAAATATTCAGTTTAACGTTATTATTGGGACGATAACTGATAAGCGATTAACGAGATAATGGATGTTTTTTTCTCAGTTTATATGACACATGCACTAGAATTGTAATTTACTTTAGAAATGAACATTGAAAACGAAAACAGTAGTTATACTGTATTGTGTTGTTTGGACTCCGCCGATTCCTTTTATTAGGTGAGTTTTTTTCTCATTCAAAATTAATTCTTTCATTTTTTCTTTACTAAATTACAAAAATAGTATACTTTACGGCTGAAATATTGAACATTAAATGGCCAGATTTACACATACGCGTACCTATAGCCTTTGATTTATACCGAATTTAATACATACATTCGACAAGTTTTATGCATTTAGTGGTAAATCAGGAAAAAGTCTTTTGATTTCGTATTATCATTCTAATGGCCCATTACAGGATATTTTACAGTGTATCAGCTACAGTGGCGTGCCGAAGAGACATTTTTTGAGGCAGTTGCCTGACGGTAATTTTTTGGGTGGGTGAGTGGGTGGGTAGGTTCAGTGGTTAAAAACATATATATTATGTATATTATACATAATTTATATACGTTATTTATATTATATATGGTGTGTAGGTAGTCAAATTACCTAGTTTGCCTCAGGTTTGAAAAATGTTCTGCACGCCACTGATCAGCTATAACTCAGTAAATTAGACATCGCCCTATTTATCTATAAATTGAAAAGTTCAAAAAAACCATCCATTATCTCGTTAATCGCTTATCAGTTATATCGTCCCAATAATAACGTACACAATTGAATATTTGGCGGTATTTTCAAATAAACCAATCGTAACGCTCGATTTCTATAAAGGTGCCGAGCTCATATTATATAGAATGCTTATACGCCCTCCGGTAATCCAGGTTTTGACGACTCGTTCCGGCCCCTGAACGCAACCGCGTGGAATAAATAATAATAATAATAATAATAAAAAACGCGTGGTTTTCTCAAGGCACACGATCATCACTATATATTATGATTTTCATAACGACACTAAGACTATATATATGTATTTAAGTGTGTTTGTGTACATAAACACCTATCGCCGCGTGCACGAACACGGCGAACTACGAACGCGGCGAACGGCGGACAATATTATATTATATGTGTGTCCGCCGCCGCCGCCGCTGTTGCTGGCTGCTGCTGTCCGTTGGCTGCGTGAACGGTTCAAAAGGAAGAAGACGACGGCGGCCCGCAGTCGTCGTGACATTCGGCGTCGTCCGCCGCGTAATAGTAACTCCGGTCGGCCAGCTCCAGCCGGCGCAGCAGTCTGTACGCGTCGGCGGACAACCGGCGCCTGGGCGGCGGCGCGGACGACGACGGCTGCCGGCGGCGGACGAACACCACGCCGCCGAGACGGTCGATGGTGTGCTGCGACGACGAGACGGCCGACCACGACGGCCTCGACCCGCCGACGTTCTCGTCGTCGTCGTCGTCCGGCGCGCCGCCGCCGCCGCCGCTGCGTTTGGCCGGCGGCGGATCGCACTGGCCGCCGTCGCACGACCCGGCGAAACTGATCAGATCGCCTTTCAACCGGTCCAGGCTGCTGCCGCGTTTCGTCGCGACGGGCGGCGGTTCGCACTGGCCGTCGTCGTCGCACGGCCCGACCAAACCGATCAGATCGCCGTTCAACCGGTCCAGGCTGCTCCTTTTCGTCGGCGTCCGACCGGCCGACCGGATGTTGGGAGGCCCGCCGCATTTGTATTGGCCGTCGTCGTCGTCGTCGTAGTGGCACAAGTCTGTAAAAACCAACGTCTTCTCGTCACTCGCCCCCGCACTGCGACCGCATCGATCACACTGTACCGTCCCGGGAGTTCTGTTTCGGTTTTTTTTTTTTTTTTGGGAGGTTTAGGGGAATACAGGTATTGAATAAGTGTCTTCCCCCGGCCCTCGTCTCGAAAACGATCGGCATTTTCTCTCGTTTTCCACCGTAATCGTTCGTATTTCTTTAAAACGCATGTATATAATAATATATAAAACGTGACGAATAAGAGGCAAAAAAAATTATTATAAAATATTAATTTCTATGTAGAAAAAAAAATGGTTTCAAACGATTTTTTTTTTTTTTATAGAATTAAAATAAAAATTAAAAAAATTATAATTTTGTTTTAAAATTCAACAATTTTAATTTTTTTATATAGAATAACCTAACCCAACGCTATTTTAAATAATTATATTACATTGGAAATTATCCCAGAGGAACTAGACATGAGCACGGGTGAGTGAACGATTTTTTTAAGCCATAAACTTAAAAGGTACCCTATATAGGCACTCGGTTCAGTCCTCTTAGTCATAGTGCCACCCGGTACGAATTCTTTAAGATATGCTGTGAGACGGGGATACGACAAGGACAGTACGTATCAAAAGTGACCCATTCAATAATATCGTGTTCGTCTTACGCTATGAAATCGACCGGATTCGACGATATTTTCAATAGAAATCTCATCGCGCGCTGCAACGATACAGCAACGCGTCAATACCGATGTGTGTAAATAAAGTAACTGGTCGTGTGGTCTGTGCCTACTAACAACACTGACGGCTTTCCGTTCGGACGGATTTGTAGGATAACGTATAACGCGCTTTCAGTATACGAGTTTGAACTTCTTACAGTCACGGTGTACTGTCCGATTTTGCTTCGGATTTGGGCGCAGTGCGACGAAAACGTTTGAAAAACTCCAGCAACCGTATGAAGATAGGATTTTTTCGAGGATCCGAGTTTTTACGCGGTTCAAGGACCGTCAATTATTAAAGACGAACCACGCGATGGAAGGCTTTCAACGGCAAAAAAAAGAAAATGATAAAAACACCGTCACAGTCGGCGGACACTTGTCCGATCTGATCGTCGGTCGACAGTCGGAATGATCGGAGAACAGTCGGAATTCACTCACACCATCAGATTTTTATGATGATTTGGAGACTGATATTCCATTCGAATATAGGTACGTTGTTCGCGTGACTCGAGCCATTGTGACTTCTTCCCCTTTCCACCAATGAAAATTCAGCTCAAAACACGACATTCCGGGACACTAGAGAATATTTAAAAGTCAGCGACCGATCCAGCCGAAGGCTATTCCGGAGAATCTGAGTTCCAGAACTGATACGGACAATGGAAACATATCGCATTCGGCGCTACGTGGATTTCCATAGCGAATATACTTTTAAGGAGATCGGTCATTTTAATCCAATAAAAAATCAGTCTCATTACATTATTTACGCACCTCGTATATATTATATAGTTGTCGATACCGCGTGTCCAAAAACGTTCGATATACCGAGTTCAAAACGAGGGCATTTATGTGACACGGACCTTATTTACCGGCAGAGACGATTATTTTAAAAACAGAAATCGCTTTTCACTCCTCGGTAATATACGATCGAATGCAGTTACTATCATTTCGTTTACTCGTTTGCGATTATTTTTCTTTTATCCAAACGACTTGTTTTATCGCCGCAGTGGATTTTCTCGAAAACTGACCGTCGGACGTGATTGTCCGGTGGTTCTCCGAACGTCATTCGAGCTGACCGCTGTCCGGTTAATTTCACAATAACCGTTTAATATCTCTCGTGTATCAAAATTATAGCGCGTCGAGATTTCTCGGGTAAAGTCCTATAAAATGTGCTCGGTGAACTACGTATATAAGTGTGTGTATATAATGTGTACAGTAATAATACGATTATTCGACGTGGACCGAAGAGTCCAACGGCTGGTCGTCAGACCGCTCGCCGGGGGGTTAGGTCGCGGTCAGTTCGTCGCACTTTACTCGCGCGGACGTTCGTGCATAAATCATAAACCGGGTACTTACCCCGCGGGGAATCGGCGCCTCGATCGTCTAATCGAATATTTCGAGATGGATAATATACGAATTACACACACACACACAAAATATGTAGGTCATATAATAATTTAGGGTGCAAAACAACAACGTGTGCGATGTGTTAACTATATATGTATGTATGTACAATAAGAGAAAATGCAAATTACGAAATTCCTCGTTCAAAACACGACAGCGTTATTAAGATATCGCATGCGTTTTTCGGCGTCAAAAAAATAAACACTAAATCAAATGAAATATTATGATATACAAATTTACTCTACGAAAAATAATAATGTCAAACCTATATAATAGCTCGCCGCTGCAGCAGGCGATGTCTTAAGGAATCCGATTCGTGTACGACGCACGACGATAATATTTTATCGTGTGGACTCAAATAGAAACGATTTAATAATTTTTATTAAAAAAAAAAAAGGTGTTTTTTTTTTTTTTATTACTTCTATGCTGAGAAAAGTATCATTAATCTTTCGAGAAACTTTATTTTCCGGCACTCGGCCGTCCTCTTCCGATCGATTTTTACCGTTTACACGCGGTTTATAGCGTTCATGCTTTATCATATTATTATTGTGACGGCGGACATGCAAATCGTGCGGTTCTATACGTTTATCGTTTACAAATCGTTTAAAGCATGCGTTCTCGTACAAAATGTTACGCACGTGTAAATAACACTGTCTCACTCTTGTAACGCTAAGATTTTTCGCATCACTCTCGTCGCCCGTCGTCCAAACCGTACGTCTCTATATACGGTCCCTTACAATTGATATCCCGTTTCATTGCAGGGCTTTCGTGGTCACGCACTCGCGGTACGGATCTTTCTGTTCACCGTTCTCTCCGCAGGATAAGAATCCCTTGGCGCGTTCGGTTCGACTTCGTTGCAGGTTTTCACCTTGACCGTCTCGTTGCAACGCATCGCCGCTGTGAACGACTACACACGCGACCGAATCACGATTCTATAATGTGCGCTATTCAGACCCCATCAATAAAACGTCAGAAATCCTCAAAAACAACAACAAAAATCACGTAAATCTGTGACGAATATCTCGCAGCCCAGGTCGCAGTCCTCGGGTCGTCAGCCGTTGTCTTCCTGCGTCCCTCCGGACCAACGATTTAATTTCCCAAAACACCACCTCGTACGTGTGCTCGTTCTCTCCGAACCGTACAGGTACGTGATGCGCGCGCGTAGGTCACCACCGGGCGTTTTATTATACATGCAAATCGTGCGGTCGGCTTGTGTATGTACTAATAATAATAATAATAATAATAATTGTTATATTACCGCTGGTTTCACGAGCATGCATCCGCGCGTACTCACCGATGAAACGGTCCAGATCTCTAGAAGGAGAGTTTCGCAGAGGTTGCGGATAATTGTTGTTCTCTCCGGAAACGCGTTCGATCTGATAAAAACAAAAACGACGTTATTAATAATACCGTAAAAAAAAAAGGTTTTATTATTGTCGCGCAACGCGCATTACATTGGCGTAGAGTAGACGTACAGTAATCAAACGATTTTTGTCACAATGAACGTGAGCGCGTTTCTTTATTAACGTGATTGCAATACAATAATAGACGCGATTAAAAATGTTTTTGGAAAGGACGCACATCATAATGTCGCAGGGATCGCGTGACCGTTATACCACATTTTACCACGTTTACATTAGTAATATACGCCACTGTAAATATCATGATGTTGCTCCTCCTTTTCATTGCAAAAGTGTAAAAAAAATTTCACGCGTATATTTAACACGAACGATTCACGAACGATTTTTTTTTGAAATTTTCACTGTGCTGGGACTGGCAACGCGTCTCTCCAGCCCCTCCCCCCCCCCTCATAATCACAAAATATTAATACTTTTATAACGCAATCGCAAAACGTTTTGTATTGTTGTTCAACCGTCATTGACCTAGTGAACACACCTATTCTGTAGCGGTATCGATTTTATTGTGTGTTATAACGTGCGGCGGTCTAATCGAAAAATTCTAATGTTTCTTGTCTTTTCGCGGTATCCGAGCTCGGAGCCGCTGCCAAGACGAACAAATCAAAGCACGTCTGCAATGATTATAATATGCTTCTCTAGAGGAGTCGATTGGACTACCCCAGAAATGTCTTCGACACGTTTTCACTAATTCGAAGTGTTTGAAATGTACTTCTTACACTGTTTATACAAACGTTACAAATACATAATATTATATTCTTAGCGATATATTAATTGAAATACTCGCTACATTAATTTAAACACGACCATCGTTTTTCGGGTTTACTTGCTGACAATTTTATAGAAAATTGGTCCGATTTTATATTAACTATATTCAAAAAAAAAAAATCTTAAAAATCCCAAGTCGCGATTTTTCGAAAGAGTGTATAATTTCGATTGAAAATAAAACGTTTTTTGGCTACCTCTAGACGATTTATTGTAAGAAATTATATTTAAAAAAAAAAGTGTAATGTAATATATAAGGTCACTCGAAAATTATATATTATTAATAATTATATTACGCCGAAGCTTCGCTCGGAATTGTTTTATTGAACGCAATGTTTTATCATTGCTTTTTCAAAAGGTATATTAATAACAAAACTCTAAGACTTTATCTGAGTAATTCACTTAAGCGGCGTCCACGACACCCGAGGCTCATTACCCTTTTATAATTAATGTTTTTTTTTTTTTTACCTCGCGTTTAAACGAAACGTAAAGAAATCTTTGATTTCACACGCGAGGGAAAACGACTTGGCAAAAGCTAATACGAAACTTTACCCCGTTCATATATATATATATATATACTTTTAATCTGTTTTCTCGATCTTTATATACGAGCGTTGGTTCGCGTTCGATCTTCTGCAAACGTCGTGACGATTTAATCTCGAAATGTTATTTTTCACCGTATATAAACGACACACGCACCACCATCGCGAGTATATATTATATTACATTTTCGTTTCGAAAACACACGTCGGAGTATTTCCACTGTAAAACCCGTTTCATCGACGTTTATGATAAACGAAAAAAGAAATATATATATATATATATATATGAAAATCGAGACGATCTATAATTTCCAAGCGAATTCTCGACAAAATAATAATAATAATATCGTTATCGTTTTCGACTTTTGTTGAAGAAATTCGTTTTCGATGAAAATTTGTTTAAAAGTGTGTATTATATATAATATACGCGTATAGCGTTATAACATATTGGCACGCGTTAATAACGTTCGTTTCGAGCAACGAAACGATGACGAAAATATAATATTATCAATAACAATACGTATACAAAAAACGCGCGCGTGTAATAATAATAATATGTCGAATATAGTGTTATAATATACATATAATTACGTTTCGCAGTCGACATTTCAAAATAAAAATATAAAATGCATTTCGGCGAGTATATATTATTATTATTCTCTACGTGGAATAAGTTCTTTCAAGTGTAACGCAAAAGAAAATTAATATACGCGTTTTTTTTAAAAGAAATTCTTCGCGTACACATACGCGCATTTATTCTCGCATGATATACGTTTTGCTATGGTATTTCTATCAGCGTGTCATAGGTCGTTCAATTTTTTTTTTTTTTTTTTTAATATAATATTATTACGTGTGCAACGGAATCGCTGTATAGTTTTTTTTTTTTGTTTTTAATATTTTCCGTCTTCATTCTATACAATAACTTTTAATGTGTTGAGACGCGAATTGTTCGGTTTAATCGAGTTACCGTCGCGAATTCAATTAAACGTTATTTCGTATACGCACACGTATAGACGGGCGTTGTTAGTTACGAGGAAAAACACGAAAATTAATTGTGACATTAATCGTACAATACGCGGACCATAATAATAATAATAATAATAATGTATACAATTCACGTCAAATATTCTTCTATGTAATATTTAATAATAATGTTTTACGAAATCCGAGTGAAAACAATCGAATTACACTCGACTCGCAAAGCCGTTCGGGATTTTATATAGGTACATTTTTTTTTTTTATTATACCTAATATATTATAATGTGTTCGGTAGTGTAGAAGAAAAAACATTTTTTTTTTTTTTCATCAATACATTCCGCGTATTAACAGACTGGTACATTTGCTTTGACTGCGACGCTTATACAATATTCGAGAGAAGAAATAAAATTCGTAATAATTGAATTTCTATTTGAAATTATTAATTATTATTTTCGGAATGAATTCCAAAAAAAAAAAAATGCACGGCTGTCGAACGATGAATAATATTTTTATAATATAATTCAAATGATTATTCGTATGAATCCGTCGAATTATATCGATACTGCAATTCGTTCCGTTAATTATAGCCCATATATATATAACTTCGGGGTTTATGTCGGAGAATTTTAGAAATTTTCTAAAAGTATATTTTTGTCACTACATGAACATAATAATATATCTATAGACTTTTCAATATTACGCGTGTATTTCATTTGATTCTATACAGGATTTAAAGAAGAAATTATTTTTACTCTACGCTGCGTAACGGTTTTCTATATTTATATAAAATCATTTAACGGTTTTTTTTTGGTAAATTGTTTTTTAATTTTTTTTCCCCCGTCAATCTCATATTACACTTTATATAGGATTGGAGTAAAACGTATTGTTAAATTTCGTATATTATCAGTAATAGAGTGCTTAATAGAAAATGTTCCGTTGCAGACTTGTAAAAAAATCAAATTTTATTCGAAAATATTATTTAAAAAATAATAATAATGCGAATTTAAACCAGTTTTAACTGGAAATCCGAAAACGCGGAGTAACGAATTATTTATTTATATTTAATCGGAAACCCGGGAAAAATCGATATAGCGTTTCCGACGCAGAAAACCGAAATATTATTCATCCTGTTTCGACTCGTCGAATTTTTATTTTTATCACTTATTTCGAAGAGCAATCGCGGACTCGGCGTGAGCGACTGAAACGATGACACGGTTCGACGCGAAGTCGTTGCAGTAAAAAACAAAATGTCAACAAAGCGGGTACCGCCGTTGCTATTACATTATATTAAACGAAATTGCGTACCTATTTTAATATACATATATTCGTTTTAAAACGTTGTATTTATTATCAATTGCATGTGTAATTATTATCGTTACGGCACGTCGTTAAAACGGCAAATTAAATATATATTCAACGTGTTATTATATTGTATAGATACTGCGCGTAAATATAAAACACGAATTTAATAGTATTCACTTTTCTTTTCAGTCGTTTACACGGCTGCAAAATGCGATAATTTTATGCGGGAAAAACGGACGCGTATACGTATTTAATAATAATATTATATAGTTTTTGACGTTTCGAAACGCAATTACGGTTTTATTGTCAAAACGTTTAATATTTACAAGAAAACCAGTCGCCGTCGGTCTTTATAGAATGAAAATTATAATTTAATAGGTTTTCCTCCGGTTTTTTTCTCTCTTATTCTTTATTACCCCATTTTGATCTTTGAAATCTTTTTTCGACCGCCCAAAGTACCGGCGGTAAAAACTCCCGTGCATATATTATATATTAAATGTCGACTTTTATATCGGCTATATTATTATAGCGTCCCTCGTTAAAAAAAAAAAAAAAATCCTATACTTCTTGGATTATTTATCATATGTGCAGTGTATAATATATATATTTTTTTTTTCGAAATTACGACTTTTTTTTTTACCGTCCGCTTTTTAGTAAAATAATTGATATTATTTTTCTCGCGCGCTTTTCTTCATCTTTTTACAATTTTCCTGCAACAAATTAGACGAATTAGACAGTAACACGCTTCGGAAAATTTTTATAGTTCGTAAAAACATATATATAGTCTCGCGTATTTCCATTAAATTATTGTATTTTGTCTATAATACGTCGGAACAACGTATTTTGTTCGACGCTTTGCGCGTTAGAAAAGCAATTGAAAATTGTTGAAATTTCGACGACCGATCTAAAAAGGTTCATATAAAAAAAAAACACACACACATTTCAATTTATTCACTCGCCTTATAAATATTATATAATACAAAAATATATTTCAAAGGTGGTGAAAAAAATCCTCGTAGACGCGGTTTTCTTTTTTTGCCCTCAAAAACGGTTGTTTACTTTGTTTTTGCGTAAAACGCCACATAAATACGTATTTAATATACTGCAGGCATTTCAATGTCATCGTACGATATTATATCCCCGTGATTTCATAATAAAATTGGTAAAAATAATAACGTGCGCTGTGGATTTCATGATAAATGTACGTATATAGGTACACGCCTCTGATGAAAACTATACTTTAATAATATTACGATAACTTCAATATATTATATATATAAATAGAAGATAGAAAGTTTTTATTAAGTTTACTTGAACTGGTACACTAATAAAACACGAATTCTCGTATTTATAAATTATATATTATGGTACCAGAATAGTGTAAAGGGAAAAGACACAGATTAACGGAGTTTTACATATTTTTTAAGACAATTTTTACGATAAACGGACGCGGTTTTTTTTTTTTAATAGTATTGTTCTGCAAAAGTTTTGGGGTAAAAATATGAGCTACATTTCGAAAAAAAAAACCATTGATTTTTGTTTGAGATGTCATCTATATTAAAGATCGGTAACGTTCAACCGAGACTGGGCACTTAATATGGTCAAAACGTTAGAAGATAACTCTTTAGTCTGCAGTAACATTAAACTCAACTATAGCTACTCCGTTTATATATTATATTAACCGCGTGACTTAACTAATTGTATTTTCAACGATATATATGTTCAATTTAACGTCCGTAGTTCAAACAATTTCGTGAAGGTATTTTCAAAAGTCACTTTCACAAAAAAAATATTTATGCGTTCTATTTGACGACATTCAGGCTGTAATAGAACAAGTGAAATTTTGCACGTGTTATTTCTAAAAAATACAACATTCCGGTGCTCGTGTAGAACGCTCATTTTCAGAGCTTGAGTCGTTACTTTTGAAACGTAATAATAAATAATTTTGTAGAAATGATAAAGAAATAATTAAACGCGTATCACTTATTCGACGTTCATTTAATAATTATTATATTATATTATATTATATAAGTATAATTCCTGAGTAATTTTTTTCACTAAATTGATTGGATCTTTAATTAACTAAATTGATTTATTTCGTCACAATTTTAAGTAACATAAATATTTTAACATATTTTTTTGTAATCATATAATCAGAAATATTATCTTAATAATTTGCCCAATTTTCTCGCCGAATTTATTAGAAAAAAAAAATGTATTTATTGAAAAAAAAAGCACATATTATTTCGTATAAAGAAATCTCGAACGTTTACGCGACATTCGTTAGATTTTACATTTTAATTTAAAAAAAAAATAGTAATAAAAATATATTTTATGTAAAAAAAAAAAAACTTTTTCCGCGAGATCTTACTTTCCGTAATTACTCGCGTATAGTCACGCGCGTAATGTCCACAACACACACCTGTGCAGTTAATTAAAAAATATAATTAATTTTCTTTAACTGAAAGCCAATAAATATAATATGTCTACGCGCAGTAATTCACGTGAGACGACGACGCGTTTCATGAGTTAAAAAAGAAAGAAAAAAAAAAGTCCCCGTAATAAACTTAACATTTTCACTTTCTCGCGTTATATATATATTATACGTATATATACGTTTCTACCCCCACAAAAAAAAAACGAACAAAAAGTGTAAAAAAAATAATTTTTTATTGTGAAAAACAAAAAAACAAAAAATATTATAACACATTTATAGATTTCAAAATGAAATATCGTCACGCACACACACACAAGAAAAAAAAAATTGAATGTTTAAAATATTGTTGTCACTGCACCGCGCACTCGTCTGTCGTCGTGTAAAATTATAAACGAATAAAAATATAATGAATACGGGGTAGCGTATGTGTAATAAAATATTATAATATATTGTTCGACAATAAATAACCGCGCGCGCGTTTCCGTGTATATATACTTATAATAATTAATCGGATAATTTCGTAAAAAAAAAAAAATGGTTCATATCATCGTATATCGAGAAAAAAAAAACCAACGAAATACCGAAACAATATTCGGCCGTTCAATATTAATTTACATTATATTATATTATATATAATTTAATTTGTACATCATACTTCGACCCGAACGAAATCAATAAACAGTGTTGCCGTATACTTTTAAATAATTTATACACTAAACCGAACACACACACACACACACACACACATCGAGCACGAATAATATATATGTATATCTTTTTTTTTACAGCAAAAAAAAACAACAAATTAGTCTCGACTTAATATTTTAATGCGCTGGGCAAAACGACGTTTTAATTTATTCAAAACTAAAACGTTTTCGGCGAACTTTTGAGTTTCGCGAGTTTTACACGTGTTACCGTAATACCGCATACCTATATACTACGCGTATTAGATTCTGAGCGATGAATCTGTTGTTTTTAAAACGACGCTTATTTTTTTTTTTCTATCCTGTGTACAGATTTTCGACCGGAAGTAGTGTTCCGATCTCTTCGGTCGCAGTTCGTTTCCGGCAGCGATTCGCATCTAATCGGTACTTTACACAGAGAGGTCGTTTTTCGATTTTCTCAAAAGCGCCTAAAAATATAACAGAAAAAGGCTAAAAACGCGATTTCGTCTTAATCTGCAGCTATATTGTCGTTTGTTTCTTCGTAATTTTCAAACGAATAGTCACGGAAACCTGAAAATTTCACCAAACACGTAACTATTCGGGCTATATTTACGAGAAAAGTAAGCTCCGCTCAGAATCGTTTTATCGAATGCAACGACTATTATCACTGTTTTCAAATTCAAAATAAAAACAAAACTCTAAAATCTTTGTCCAAGTAATTCACTTAAGCGATATCCACAACGCCCCGCGGCTCGTTACCTTTTTTTTCCCCACACTTATAATAATTATGTCGCATTGAGTCATTCGCATGTTGAATATTGGGTTACTAGAATAATAATAAATTTGTTTCGTCCGTTCGTTTTGTACGGTATTTATATAAAACAGAAAATTGTTCGTCTTAAACGAAGTGTTTTGTAAAACCGCCGCGCACAAGACGAAGCTTATTTCATACTGCGTTTCACACGTTTATATTTGCTCGTCGTATATCGGGAAGGATACGACGTTTATTCGAAATCATAAACTATTTACGTATAAAACGCGCGATAAGCGCGCCAATAAGTACGCTGGCTTTTATTTAGAAAAAAAAATTCACTCGCTGCTTGAACGGGTTTTTTTAAACAAATATCTGTTAGGTTTTTACGGCGAGAGAGTGAAAAAAACGACCGACGCTTGTACGCTTTTATATTACGTGTCCGATTCAGTGGCGCACCCAAGGGGGGGCTAACGGGCTTAAGCCCCCCAAAAATGATTGACCTCTTAATATTTTTCTAATTGTATTAGGTATCACTTTAAATTTTCATGTCAAAAAAATTATATTTAATAGATAAAAGGTAAGATCTAGATAAAATAATCACCAAATTCATAAATTAATAAATTAATAATAATATTTTACAGGTATAATTTCACCATAACTAAATCAAAACCCAAAATGCAAAAATTAATATTAAGACGTATTAGAATAATTTTTTCATAAACAAGTGTACTTTCGGATTTCTGCATATATTAAATAAATCTTATTAATATCTAAAAATAATTTTATTTAGCCCCCCAAAAAAAAATCCTGGGTGCGCCCTTGGTCCGATTGGAAAACGTAAACGAATATAATAATAATTAACGAACGGGTGAAAAACAGTTCGAAACGATAGACAATAATGTCTTGATTAATCATACGCATTAGGAGGACGAAGAGAGTAAAACATTACGTTATTTAAACATTTTCGAATTAAAAACGCGAACTATATACGCTTATTCAGTGGCGGACTGTGCTACTAATAATATGCCACAGAACAGTGGACCGACGGTATGTTAATACGACGCATAGGGCCGATAATCGTAAAGCCAATTTTTTTTATTATTATTATTATTATTTAAGTTTAATAATACTATAACGAAATATTCTGTGTTGTGTAAAACGATAGAAATTTTATTTTGTTTTTAAATTCTGTGTTTGACACATTATTGATTCATAATTATTCACGGTATGAAAATGTTATACGATTCCGACACATTTTCTGAATGAATATATGATTTTTTTTTTTTTTTGTAAAAAGTGAAGACGGCGAACCCGCGTGTATTTTGGTCCATGGAATGAGGAGAACGGTGGGCTGAACACATCCGCGCAGTACGCTATGTATAATAGTTCGCGGTAAAAAATTTCTCGCCACATTTGTTTTGTTTCTAAATACAATTCTATATACGACCGAATGGAATAAAGTATCGCGACGTCAACGAAAGAACAATAAATTTTACAAAAAAAAAGTACGTTTCTTTCGTTGAATAATATTTAAAATTGGGAATTCAAAAAATTTTTTTTTTTTTTTTGCGTTACGTAAACGTTATAATTTGCGCGTATTTATAAGCACTCGGAAAAATTAAAATAATTTTTTTTTTTCTGCACGATACTTTCGGATAAAATTGCTAACAGCTAAACATAGAATTCACGCACTTTTACGGATCGTCGTACGTTTTCCTTTTTAAAATATTCCAAAACGCATCGCACTAGCCGGAGCCGAACTCTATCGGAATTCGGCCCTTATCTCGGTATATAAAACCCTATATAATAGTTTTAAAGTGAAAAAAACCGAACGTGCGCGTCGTTCACGTGTCAAACGGAATTTCAAACGTGATAAATATTTCGAGCCGTCGACTTTTCAAATTGAATATGACGTTTTTGAAAGTGTAAAAATTGTGTCCATACGCGCTTTCTTTTCGTATAGCCATCATTTGAAAACCGTAAACCTACCAGCTCGCTCTTGCTCGCACCGCACTGTTATATTCGTGACGTAAAATTTTTTTTTTTTTTAGACGAAACGGAATCCGTTCGTTGCTTGTTCGTTTGAGTGCACGATGTTACAGGTATTTTTTATTCTAAACGTCGTAGCGTACAGATTTTTTCGAATCAAAATACTAGAGTACTATTTGTATTATTAATATATTCGTTTGATCTAATTTTTTTCACCATTTTATATATATATATATATAAAGACATTATTTATTTATTTACCAAATAATATAATGCACGTGTGTACGTACGTATATAAATCTCGCTTGACATCACATTTTTTTTGCCTCGGGGGAGAATGAAATAAATGGATCTTGTGCATTGTCTCATATGTACGCGAGTACCTACATAATATGTACACTGCAATATGTATAAAAGAAATTTTATCGAGGAGAACAGTTTTTAAACGCGATTCCCCAACCCCATCCCCGATCACTCCGGACAATATACTTTATCACAGCTCGTATGACAAGCGTATATAAATATTTCACTTATTGGGCGCGCCTGCAGGTTCCTCTTAAACATCGAGGATCGTATACGAATTCGTTAATAATATTTGTATTCCGAACGAACAGTTTTTTTTTTTTTTTAAATCTGCGTAGTTACGAGCGTTCGGAACGATTTAAACACTGCGCTGTTTATTTGATATCATATAACGCAGTGTTTCCCAAACATGGGGGACGTGAACACAGTGCTGGGGAGGCGCAAGCAGTCATCACGAAGTAAAATTTGTATTTATTAAAATTATAGAGTGTTTATAACTTGACCGTTTAACGGCTAAACACTCGTAGTCTATAAAGTATACAAAAAAAAAAGTGATCAAATTTTTTCAATTTATAGGAGGGGCCGTGAGATTTTTGAAAATCTACAAAAGCGACACGGAAAAATGTTCAAAAATTCGGTTTCGATAGATACGCATCATACGATATTAAATTACGCAGTGAACGATTAAAATAAATAATACCACAATGTCGTCTCGTTTTACGCGTTATTATAAATACACACGTAGAGGATTTCGAATTCGATCGAATATCTAGCACAATCCTTGCAAGTTGTGCGCGTTTTAAATACGGACAAACCGATTTCGCAAATGATTGAATAATTATTATCTAACCGTCCATATATATATATACGCACACTAATATCGTCAATATTATTGTAAAGAAATACGATTGTGTGGAGAGAAATGAAAAATGATATATATATTTTTTTTTTATATCCTTCGTGAATCCCTATAATATAATATATATTACATAAACGTTATTTATTTGAAAGCAATTAAAAAAAAAAAAAAAAAAAACAAAGATTTATATAGAGTGTAGACCCTTGTCGTCGGCAGTGTGGGACGAAACGAGGAAGCAACCGATTTATTTCTAGACAAACTCCCCTCCTTTCCACGTATATCTCTACGTCCAATTATCGAGAAAAATATCTTTTTGGGGAACACGTAGAGGTGAGTGCGGCTACAAAGGAATCGTGACGCGCTTAACGGTGTTTTCTTATATTACGTCCCCCGTGTTATTATACCTCGCCCACGCCACTTTGTGAATCATTTCGATGATTTCGACATCGAACAATAAATATACGTTCGTAAAAAAAAAAACGCTTAAATTCCAACGGATATTGAAAAAACAAACGAAAAAATTGCTGTGTTATTGACGTCGCATTTCGAATCATACATTATAGTACGTAGTTATAGCGAACGTGGTTGCAGGTATCTTTAGACGGTTTGCGAGTTTCTGGAACGCACCGCTCGAATCCTTTTCGATTTGTCCTTCCCTATAGGATTCTACAACCATCAGTTCCTTGACAAACATCCGGTTGGATGTTCTCGAAATATATTATTATTACGTCCCACGAATCGTCAACAAGTCCGTCGTTTTGTCACCGCATAACGGGCCGCGCGTTTGATTCTTGTAACGAACATTAATGTTATAGACAAAAATAGAGCGCGGTTTAGGTTTATCGCGGAACGCGTAACATAATACCCATCACAAAATCATGAAAATAACGTTATAATATACTGTGCGACCGTGTTTTTAAGCGTTTTTGTTTAATTTTTGATAAAGTGATCATTATAAAATCGTGACCCACTGTTTCGGTAATTCGACGAAGACGACGATACCAATGCTGGCAGAAGGTACGTGATGAACTCATCGTTCACTCGATTTGTCTACCACACTTACCGCCGAGTTCAAACGAAATTCCGGTCTCGTTTCCACGATCGAACCGCAGCGTTCGTGTGCCGACGAAATTACGCGAGCGTGAGGCGAACGAAACGAAAAAAGAGAAAAAAAAAATAATAAAAAATTCGAGAAATTTTCGCGAACTCGAACGCCGTTAATACGATTCGCCTCGGATCGGAAACGTTTTGCGGAAAGGGTGAAAAAAAAGAGGCGTATTTGAAGGGGGGAAATGAGTGGAGACTGCCCCTCCTCGGATGTTGTAGCGCTGATGTATTTTATTTTTTTATGTTTTAAATTATTATTATTGGGAAACGTATTGACAATATCATTGTAATCGGGGTTACCAAAAACGTATTCTATTTATCTTTATATTTTGCTTTATTTCGATAGACTTCAAGCCGCATGTAATAAACTATTCTGCTTCTCTTCACTGTGTCTCTGAATCTGAACCAAATTCAGTTGATATAACGCTTGCTTAAAACTTTATACGATTAACTGGCCGGCTGCTAAAATTCGCCGTTTCTTTTAATTCATTGCGCACGTTGCTTTGTTTTCTTAAATTATAAAAACTAGGTAAACATCTAAAATGGGTGAAAAACGACTGACAAGTTTGACTTTACGCATTAAAGTTCAGTTAAAAGCTTAAGCAATCATAGACCGACTCGCCCGAAAAAAAAAACTATATTACTATTTAATATAATATAAGAAAATCAGTACAAATTCTTTATTAAAATATAAACGTGTTATTCGTATAAGTAATAATATATTAAATTTAAAAAAAAGGAATGAATATTGTTATAAAAAAAAAAAAAACGCTATGTCCCCATCGCTACATTTTAAATTAGGTATACATTACAATTTTTAAATCGCCTCCTTTCTCCTTCGATTGAGCTTCAGATAAGTCACTAAGGAGAAATATACGTCATTTACATGTTTTGAATTGTATTTACTCGTGGCCATTAACCGTAATTATTATCCGTTCCAGTTATTATTGTAATCGTAAAAAAAAAAAAAAAAAAAACGAAAAACGAAACGTAAACGCAATAATAAATTACTCGTAACGCATTAATTTATTATGCTAATTGAAAAGGACGTTCGATATTGTAGGATAATATACACGAAAATATTAATCACTGGGTAACGAACCGAATCAATGGTGAAGTATTATTGCCGCTGCTGATACACTACCTATACATATATATTATTATTATTATTTATCATAAGCTTCGGTGTTATGTAAATATTTATGGAATAGCGATTTAATGAAATATTTGATTGATTACTAAACATATACGCGATTCACGTGTGAATATATTGTGCGGAAATGTCCAATATGGTGCGGTGAAATCCGCGGTTTTCGCGAATTACCCGTAAGTATATTACTTGTGTTTTTAATCACATATATAATTAGATATAAAAATACTATTTTAAAATTTATTAAACAACACTTATACGCGAGAAAATATAATATGTTATTCCACAAAAAATATATTAATAAAACAACACACAAATTATTATTATTTTACTCGAAATTTGAAATTATCAGTTTTTTTTTTTATTCTTTTCTTTTTTTTTTTTTTTGTTATTATCAAATTTGAACGCCAAAAATCAATACGGAAAAATATTAAATTTTCATTAACACTTCCAGTATACCTACATCATTGTACGTTTAATTTATTTATATTTAATCGATTTCGTTTCATGGTTTTTTCTCTTTTTCTTTTTTTTCGTTACATTATATAAATATATTATGTATAACGCACGTGAAAAATGTCCGTGTCGTAATTCGTCAAAAATCAATTTTTATTTTTTACTTTTTAATCTAAAGCTAGCTAACAATACAGTGTGTGTACACGTATGTATACGATGAATAATAAACTGACTAAAAAAAAAACATGCAAAAAAATATATAACAAATAAAGTATAAAAAAGAAAACAAATAAAATAAGTATTATAGAAATCTATCGGTCGACAAGTGTTCTCGCATTACTTTACGCATACATATTATATGGGACGTTTTTATTCTCATTATTTTTAGAACGATTCTTAATTAAAATTAATTGAAATTTCTAATTATTATATGTTATGCATAACTATCGATTTGTGTTTCAGCATTTCATTGTGCATTAACCGTTTTATAAATTATGTGTTTTACGACTAGGTATAGGACTGACCTATACTCAATTATATAACGTATAAACGACAGGGAAAGCCTTTCTTGTTCAAGGCCTTTTTCGAATAAATCGTTTTTAAAGAGTAAAAAAAAAAAAATGTACGTTCAATATAATTTAATGATTGACAACAATAATATTCAAGTATAGCGACGAATATAGAGTTATCTTTTTATAGTGTTAATGATGGACGGAATACTATTTCAGAGTGGAATTGAATTAGGCTTTTGTTTACAGGATCCTGTATTTGTTGTTTTCATCGTTATCAATTATTTCGATTTTTTCCTGTATTTTATATACATTTTTCCGAGAAATTATTAAAAAAAAAAAACTATTACTTGTGTTTGCCTTAATCATTAACGTTTCGCTTCGTCTTAACAGGATTCATCGTGTTACTTATTGATTTACGTTACTCTTCTAATACATCTCTGGTACATTTAGTGTTTACCCGTCTAAACCTTTTCCATAAATCATATATTTATTACCAAATTGAACTCTACCTGAAACGAGTGATGCTTATGGAACAGCGTTTGTGTGGCGTGTTTATTACAAAGTTCAAATCAAATTGTCGTATAGAAAATTATGAATATTATAACGTGTATTCATGTATTTTATATAACGAACGCTGAAAAAATTATAAATTTAAATTTAATACGGTTCTTCTCTGTGTGTCAACTCGAAATTAATTACGGGAATTATATAGAAATTTCCAAAATTCGTAATATTTTCACGGGATTTTATATTAAAATCCGTATAATATACATGACGTATGCAGTACAATCGACGTTTAAAAAACGCTCTACCGGAAAACTTTTTGAAAACCGTTCCATAATATTCTCGTACTTTGAATTTAAATTCTACTTTATTTCAAGCGAATCGTATTTACAGAGGAGTAAATGATTTACGGCAATCGAATAAAATAATAATAATAATAATAATATATTGTATTATAGCGCATTTTTCATTCACGGTCTACCGCCTAATTATATATATATATATATATACGAGTATATAATATAGAACTATCTATACGCAACACGTGTCATCGTTGGAATACGGTTCGCTAAACGCTATTTTCGAGTCGAACGCTTTTATACGTACATACAGATTTATGTATTGTGGAGAAAACTTTATGCGCGAAAACGATTCGGCTTTTTTTTCTTTTTGGAATTAGCTTTATCGTCCCGTCACCGTCGTCGTCGCTCGGTGCAATAAGATTGCAAAAAAAAAAAAAACGAAAAAATAATAATTTCAGAAATATCAGTCCATAATATAATACGCGGTAACCGATATTATTATTATTTTTCCAAAAATTTAATCGAAATGATAACTCTCGCAGCGTAATAATACGGACAATATCTGATCTAAGAAATATAAGACGGACTAAAAAGAGACGAAAAGACAAAAAAAAAAACGATAATACCAAATCGGTTCAAGCTAAATCCAAAATTTATTACCGTTAAGTATTATACGAATTGTGCAATCGAGTAGCAAATCTCGCAACGCGCGTACATCGTGGATATAATGTAAAAATTGAAATTTGTCAAAAAGACACTTTGCGAAATCCGCAGGCTGGCACGCCGTTAAAAAATTCAGTCGAAACCAGTGGCGCCGAATACATGCTCAAGGTGGTGCATTTGCAACAATATTGGATTCAAGTTGGTAGGTATATCATTTGTACATGAATATTTGTTTCGGTAGTACACTATAAATTATTATTAAAAACCAACGGTTTAAGCCTTAAGCGTAAACTATTTTAAGCAGCACAAATTTAGAGCACTAGCTACAAAAGGCAGTTGATTCATTCGTTCGCGGGTCTCATACACGTAAATGCATAAACAAATATATAAATGCGTATACAGTTAACGCTTAAAAGTGTTCATTATTATTGGGATGATTTAATAACGTTCATTTGACATTTCATTTAAATCGAATTTAGATCCTTATAGCCGGAATTATTATTTAATATTTAATATAAGAAATGTATTACAAATATTTCAAATAATTTATTATGTATTATATGATGGCTAATGATCTGGGCTAGATTTCTTGAAACATTTATTCTTTAATAATTTTTAATTTTAACACACTAAAGAGTATGTATTTGATGTTCTAGGCTGATCATTTTATAATAACCAAAACAAAGTTTATATATAGTATGTAATTCAATTAAATGATGCGTATTGCTTTGAAAGAAAAAAAAGTTAAATAATAATAATAAACTCAGGTTAATTTTTTTTTGTTTACTTAACAGATCAGATACATTTTTTTTTAAATCAATTTTAACTGTCATTTTCATTTAAAAATTATCTGAAGTAAAAAATCATTAACTTGCCCAGCCTTGAATAGATGTACCTGTATGTATAAAACAATATTTTATGACATTTTTTTTTTGGAGGGAATTTTAGACTTTGGATTTGAACCTAAATGGTAATAAAGTAATCCGAGGGTGCCTAGAAAGTGATGCGGGGTGGTGGTAAAATTTTGTTTTTGCACCATATACTTAAAAATAGTTAGGCGCCACTGGTCGGAACCTATAATATCTTAACGCGCATCATTGATATTGCTGTATATTTCTAGAGCGTATACATCAACTCTCTATATAATATATTATCGGTTAACGCGCGAGCTTTGATCTCCGCTTGAATTTTTTCGCGTTTTCCCGTTCTTTCCGCGTACACAATGTTAATATAAGATACGCGTACTATAGAATTTTCCGTTAGTAATGTTATTGAAATCTTCATTATTTTTCTTTTTCGAAAATAATATTTCCCTGACTCGAAAAAGATTTCTTTACATTTTATTTCGCAACAGACGCCACGTCGAGCACATTATTAGAGTTCGAGGCGTATTACGCGCGATCGAACGTCCGAAAATACAGTGCGCGTCGAACGAAAAGCTCCTCCGGCGCAATACACACGAATAAATTATGTTTAAATTAATGTTATTATTATTATTACATTTATTATAAAATCGACCGGTCCATTATCTTGTCGCGAGATTCCGCAGCATTTCTCCGTATATATATATATATATATAAATATTATCACGTCAACAATAACACGATATAATATTAATTATAGCGTAGTCCGCGTTAATAAATAACCGAAATTATATATGAATTGCTCGCGCATATATATACCTACTGGAATACGAAACGTCTTCCAACCGAACGATCGCGTTTGAATCGAAAACCCAAATGGGAAACAACTGCAGGTCGTTTAGTGTTTCCTCCGCGCGAATTCACTTGTATTACTATTATTCGTCTCGTTTCACGCGTAATTCTGAGCAAAAAATTCGCGGCTCTATATAGTTTAAGCGAAATGCGTATAATCGTAAATTCTGACGAATCCGTAAGATTTTACTTATTACGATAATTCAATATTGTATTGTAACGTTTATTTTGTGTTCTGATCGAGGATACCGCAATGTTAGAATTCACATTTGGTTTTTTTTTTTTTGTAATCTGATAACATTTTAAATTACTACACTATATCCCTCTGTTTTGAATATGAAAAGAAGATGGAGTATGGGCGGGATGAGGCCGAGGAGACGGAGGTGATGAGTTAGAGGAGGGAAGAGGTACGAGAAGGATGGTGGTGAAGGGCTAAAGTGAAGGGAAGAGATGATTCCAAGTCATACTTCTAAAAAAAAAAAACAACCTTAAAATAAGCACTGCGCTGCGAACAATAACAGCGCAGCTACGATACCGTAATATTATTACGTGTTCTTCGGAACGAATGGTTTTTTTCTCTTGGGATGTAAAAAAAAAAATAAATAAATAAATAATTGCGTGACACGTTATTCTAATATTATAGAATATACAGTACCGCGTATGGGCGTCCGCGTTGACGCGAAATCCATAAAAATGCGAAACGTGGAAAAGTAAAATTTATTCACGTCTCGAACCGAAATTATTCCGTACGTGTTATTAAAAATATTATCGATTTATCCTTTTATTTTAGTCCGCGCCATTAACATATAAATAATGGAAATGTCCGTTAGAATTCGCGTGGAAAGACCGTCGTCGTCGCGGCGAAACGGGTGCCTCTCATCTGCAGACACAGTCTCGATTATATTATATTTCGTTACCGACGAGTTGTCGTTATAATACACGGCGCGTATAGGTACACACATTATAATATTATTACGGTGTAAAGTAAACTGTCGAAAACGTCAAAAAAAAAAATAATAATAATCGAATTTTAAATACGTGTTTCGACGTGCGTATTCCCGGGAAAATTTCATTATTTTCCCGACAATACACCGTAAATTTATACCGACGACTTGGACAAGATGACGTGTCGATTTTAAATCTATTATTACGTATTATAATACGTTATATTTTCGTCTTGTTTTTAATGTATAATGTGCTCGAAAAATCCTCGTGCGAATCTTAAATCGCTCGGAATGAGTGACGTTTTCTATACATTTTTATAACGTATACCTACGTAATGATTGCGCTTGTCACCAGCAAAACCGGCCGGTTTCGTGTTTCAAACTATACAGTTTTTCTTACAGACAACACTGTACGGTTCGTACAAATATTTCCAGGCCCAAGTTAAGTGGGCTGCAGGTGTAAAGGGCCGACAATGTTGTCAGCTTAAAATTATATTACATATAACAAATATAATATATTTTTACGTATTTATTTGTAACGCATATATCACCGTATTACTATATATGATTTTTTTTTTGATTTCAGTGTGATTTTGTACTAAAGATATTTGATAATAAATCATACTGCGTGTGCAACTATATGTTCGACTCGGAAACGTCGTTTAAAAACCTGTGTAGAAAATAAGGAATTTACGCGAAAACGCCAAAAAATTTTAATTAGAATCAACGGCCGACAGTCACGCTAAAATTGTACAAACTGTTTTTTTTTCTAGAATATTTAAAAAAAAAAAAAAATTCCGTCAAACACTTGTAGAACTTCTCGTCTTTCTACTATTGCGTAATAAACTTGTGTTTTATATATTATGATAATACGCTTTTTTTTATTTGACGTATTTTCCGCGTGAGAGGCGTCCTTCGAATCGGGGGAGGGAAAAAAGTTTTTGATAAAAATAAAAAAAAATAAACCTAATGAAAAATATAATTAACGTACAGTTTATAATTTGAGTAAGTACACAACGATGTATTTAATTCCGCGTCGTATCCTTTACGATATAATAACGTTAATATATATTAACGCGAACACGCCGACGGGCGCGTTAAAAAAAAAAAAAAATACCAAAAAAAAAACGCTATGAATTATAATAAAAAAACTTATATAAACCTTTTAAACAAGACGTCCGCTTGATGACCGATAATCGATTTTTACTATACTACAATATGACAAATTGTCTATACCAGCGTTTCCCAAATGGTGGGTCGCGATCCACTACAGGGCCGCGAAAATATAATACCGGGTCGCATAATTAATAAACTTCTCATATTAAATTTTGTTATTTATCATTTTGTTTGATAATTTGAACTTTTAGCAAAAATAAATTCATCAATACGAATAACTATTATTTACAACAAAAATAATAATTATTATTGAGATTATCAATTAGACTTCATGAAAAACCCGTATGACATTCAAATGTGTTTTATTTTGCATTTTTTTTATAAAACGATAAATGTAAAATATTATGGTGGGTCACGAAGGGAAAAAATATTAATTACCGGGGCAGCTCAAACAAGAGTTTGGGAAACGCTGGTCTATACGCGTGCATCGATAATTTAAATATTATACTATTATTGTATACGATATACCGATTTCAAATTAGTAAATTGAATATCAAAAATTTACCTTTTCCTCGCCCTCGTACACGTGTGTGTGTGTGTGTGTGTTATTTTTAATTGAAATTAAAAAAGAAAAGAAAATTTCGTTCCGCGAGTTTTGTAGAGCGTATATATACGCCGTAATTCGACGGCCCACGCTATAATAAGTTATGCTTTCCGACCCGTATTCGCGTTTACGCAGTGAACTAAAATTTTATCTTTTTAATTCGCTTTTTTTTTTTTTTTGTCGAAACGTAGGACATTAGAGTTATTAAACACAGTAAACGTTCTCGTTGTTATTGTTCCGGTGTTTTTACTTGATCAAAAGCAAGTGCGGCGCACTCTCGTGAGACTGTTCTCGGAAAATGACTTTTTAAAACGTATATATTCGAACGTGTTTTTTTTTTTTTAATGTATTGTTCGATTTTCATTACATTTTCAGATCAACCGAATGCGGACATTTAGAGAAATAAAAATTCGTTTTTAATTTCGGTGTCACGCGAAATCTGTTTAAAAAAAAATTGTACGCACGTCATCGTCGGTTACGGTTCTCCGCGCGTGTCATAACTCATAGATCATATTTCGCGCTTTAAATTGGCGCAAAGACGCATGTTTCGAATGGAGAAAATTACTTGTGTAAAAGTAAATTTTTCTCGTTGAGAAATTACGCGGTTTTCAATCGCTTTAATAATAAAAAAAAATTAATCCGTATTAAGCAAAACTGACAAAACCCGTAGCAGTAAAACTACAACCGCGTTATACGAGTATTTTTAGTAATATAATATATAAAAAAATATTCGTCTGGACTCATTATTTCGGCGCAGTTACAAAATAACTCGTAAAGTACATATTATTTATAATATTCTTACGTGTAACCCATTTTTTATGAATAAACAATTATCATATTAAAAATGATATATTAAAATTTTTTTATTTATTTAATTGTTTTAACCACACAATTTGATTACAAGTAATCTAAAAAAAATAATAATAAAATATCATAAAAATATCAATACTCATATTTATTTCGAGAAAGAAAAAAATTAAAGTAATATTTATAATAGTTTTAATTACCCCTTTTTATTCCTATCTCTAAAGTATACTGTACATTATAGTAATTAAATTTATTGAATAATAATATTTTATTGAAAATAATAATATTTATTTTTCACGTTCCTTATATTTTTTTAGCTGACTCACGTGTTTATAATCATTTATTAGCTGTCCGTTTTTAATCGGATTCCTCGACATAGCGTCACATACTTGGTTTAATAAACCTTTTCGGTATTTAATTGTAAAATCAAAGTCAATTAATTTACTTTTAAGCCTTTGGATTTTACTGACATACTTTTAATATTTTCAAGATATTTAAGTGGAGCGTGATCTGTCCATATTTCTATATGAACTCCGTACACATATGGACGGAAAGTTTCTAATGCATAAACTATCGCTAATAACTCCAATTCTATTGCGCTATATCTTTCTTCTGTATTAGTTAACCTTCTGGAAATATATGAAACTGGGTGTAACTGTTGATCATCATCTCTTTGTAGAAGGGTCCCAGCTATCCCAATTTTACTTGCATCTGTCCAGATTATTATTGGTAAATTTGGGTTAAAATGTTTTAATAAGGGGGTTGACTAAATGTTCTTTTAGTTTTCGAATGTTTCCTGATGGATTTTTGCCATTTTACTGGTGAATTTTTAGATGGATAGTGACCTCTGGTCAAATCAGTAATTGGTGAAATTAATTCCGCAAAACGTGGAATAAATTTTCTAAAAAATTACATAAACCTAAAAACTCCGTGTTTGTTTAATTGTTGTAGGCGTAGGAAAATTTTGAATAGCCATTAAACCCTCATGATTTGGTTTGACTCCATTTTGATTAACTAATTGTCCTAAAATTTTAAGTTCAAAATATCCAAATTTGCATTTTTTTGCTTTAAGTAAATACGAAACCGTTATTAAGGAATAAAATCGAATATTAAATAACACTTTCGAACGATTCCGAATGCGTTTACGGAATTTTCATTAATTCCACACGAATATTACTGCACTATATCTATATAATACGTGAATATAAATACTGGTCTTACGAAACACTTTTTTCGTTTAATTTTCTTCTTTTAATCGTTCTTTGGACAAAAAAAAAAAAAAAATGTAATCTAAAATATTGTAATTTACAAAAAAAAAAAATTGAACTGAATTTTTAACAAAAACGCGATCGTCGTTGGCGTTAATTTTTCTTTTTTACTAAAATCAGAAAATTCCAATACTATATCACTTAAATTTTTTTCAAAACGTCACATCGTTTGTATTGAAAATGACTGAATAGTGCGTGTTACAGGACATAAATATTCTATAAATCCTTATGCGCGTTTTTATTGCGAAACTAATATACAACAATATTATAATTTTCTACAATCAATATACGGTATGGTTTTACGTTGAACCCGAACGTTGCTACGCATTCTAAAATAACGTACAAAAAAAAAAATGTCGATATTATATAAACTTTTTTTTTTTCTATATAAAATCGCACCGACTATTTTTCGTATACGCTTGCGTCTAAATATACATTTGGTTTAATTCGTGGTTATGAGTAATAATTCGCGAAATATATACTTATACAAAACATTTTGTCATGTCTTACGGTATATTAAATTTATGAACTTTTGTTATTGAATTCAATGAACGAAAACCACACATTTATTATTTAGATTTCTATATAAAGGAATCAATACATTCGAACGCGAAGAAATTAATTTTTTTTTTCTTTTCGTTTTAACGTTATGCGTTCTATTTATTTTATACCCATATACACGCGTATACCGGGGCGAGAGTAAATATTATTTTCCTAAACGAAATAAATTTTCATTACTACCACATTTCGTTTGTCAACAATTTTATTTCCGTTTAATATATGCACTATTATATAACTAATTTAATTATTATATATGATATTAAAAACGTGTACACGTTGCGCGTGAGCTGCAGGACTTGCGTGTTCGTGTAACGTATAAATACCGCGCATGTCCAGTCATAACACTAATACGCGTATGCGTATAATATAGTGAACTACCGAAAACGTGTGTTTTATAGGTCAGACAAATTAATAATACGGTGTAAAAATAAAGCCGTCAAACTGTGAAAATAATATACGCGAATTGTAAAAAAAAAAAATAAAATAAATATGGATGTCGCTAAGACCAATTGTGCTATACGGCTCGGAAACGTGGGCTTTGAGAAAGACAGAAGAATCGAGACTAATGATATTCGAAAGAAAAGTTCTACGGAAAATTTTCGGCCCGGTCCTCGATAGCCAGACTAATGAATGGAGAAAACTTCATAATGAGGAACTCCAAAAACTTGTTCAGAGGCCGAGTATAGTTAGAGAGGTTGCCAAACGAAAACTAAGTTGGGCAGGCCATGCGTGGCGCAAACAGGGTACTTTAGTCAAATAAGTGATCGAAGAAGACCCTATAGGAAAGAGACCGCTAGGTAGACCTAAGCTGAGATGGGAAGATGGTGTGAAAAGAGAAGTTGAAAGGATGGAGCCCGGTACCAAATGGAGAGAAGCAGCTGAGGACAGGGATAGTTAGGGATAGTTTAGCGTTATCAGTATGGTCTTAAAGGCCGAAACTAAGGAAGAAGAAGAAGAAATATTGATGTCGATTCAAACGCGGGAAATGTATATAAATGAATTTATTGTGAAACAATATTAACGACGACGACGTTTCAACAAATAATTATTAAGCGATCGAGTCGTGTTGAATTATCGTTTTTTTCTTTTTCATGGACGAATTTCAGTCGTAGCGAGCGTATATATTTATATACAACGCGGAAACGTAATTTAGTTGTACATTATACGGACCTCGAAGGGCTTAGAGTGATATTTTTTAGGAAAATCTAAAAAAAAATATTTATACAGCTTCGGTTAAAATTTTCAAATAATATAATAATACACTTCCGGGTACGAATAATCTACTACTGTACTGCGGAACAGCGCGAAAATACGCTGCAAATTACGCGAGGAAGTGATTTCTAAAAATTTTAATTATTTCAGTTGTTTTAAACGTAAAATAAACAGTAGGCAATAAATAATTATAATAATAATAAAATAATATTACAACCGTATACGTCGCTATACATATGTATAAAAATTATATAACTTTGTACTTTTTTTTATTTCTAAATAAAACGATCGTTTTTCAACGCGCGTTATGTAAAAAAAATTCAAATGGGAAATCGTAGGGGAATTATATATATAGTTTACGCGTGTACAATGTTTTTTCACGAATTTTAATTCGCTTTTTATCGAAGCACTACTCAATTTTATTTTTTGTAATTTTTTTATCCTCCGGGTTTCTTTCGAAAAACATTTCTACATTTATTGAACTGTGAAACGAAAAACGGGCAGGAAACACGATTGATATAGAATATATTACGATAAATACTTATAGAAAAACCTAAAAAAAAAAGTACAAACTACTTCATATCAGCAGCTATATACTCTGCGAATTATAGATTAAAGATATTTCTTTTTAAATCCCAAAGTACCGCTCTGAGGAGTAACGATTAATACAATTTTCTAATTGTCCGTTGCAAAACCTGTTCATGCTTACAATTGCCCGGCGTATCGCTACTATAATATATAAATAGTAATTGTAAGTTTATTTTTACTGTATTGTAACTTTTGCGGGGTAAACTGTCGGAGGAATGCTAGACACGTGTGAGAAATAATGAAATAGAGAAAAGGGGCCATGAAATTAGGAGAATTCTGTTCAAATATCAACAAAACGTTTTATCTTTTCCGGCGGCGATAAGCGAGCTAGTGCGCGGGATGTACACGGCAGTATTATATAGAATCGTGGCGAAAATGTCGAATACTCCAGAGAAAATCACGGTAACGCAATTACGCTTGCACCGAACCGAATTACAAACTGAAAAACGTTTTTTCCATCCAAATCTGTTCGACCGACATATATATTTTGTCCAAGACAAAGTCTTAAGTTTGTTTTGCGCGTGTGAAAAAGAATTTTTTTTTTTAACGACAACCTAAATTCATGTCGGTCAATGATTGACAACGGATTTGGAATAGAAAAAAATAAATATTTTCAGTCTTTATCTGCTATGAATCGTCGTACTGCGTACACCAAATCGGCCGAATTAGAGCTATTCGAAGTTTTAAGACAATACCGATATTATTTTTTATATATTTCAAACGACTGTAATTCGAACGATTTTTAAAAGGTTTATTTTACCACTAAAATGTATTAAAAAATACAAAAAAAAAAAAAATTCGTTATCAAAGCGGAAGTTATTAACAAAAAAAAAAAAAAAAGTCGTTACGCGCAATTCATTAAATTCTAATTATTTTTAATAAGTGTGTCATTAAGTTCGTTAGGCATCTAAAATTATTTTTTTTTTAAAAAACCGAATTTAAACATAATGAATCTGCGCAAAATTATATAGAATGTGTTACCAATTAGTGTTTACGCGCTGTATATACTTATTTTGTAGAATGTAAAATAAATATATAAAGTAATCCAAAACGAAAAAAAAACCAAGAAATGATTTCGGGATTTTCACGAAAAAACGTATACGCTCGTTTTTACTATTTGCCACTGATTTTTTTTATACTCGTATACGCAGCCCGAGAGTTCAAAAACGGAAAATATAAATATAAATTATAATAATATGGATTGCGTATATAACTCGCACTATATACACAGCAGGGTCGAGTACTCGTTACATATCTTTTGAATTAAAATATTTTTTTATTCTGTCGACGCAAAATAATAATTAAAACAACTATATATACACATTTACTTACGAGTTTTATTTATATATTTAAGTGTTATTATTTATATGTATGAGCTTTTTATAGTAAAGGCATACTCAATTCGTAACGACTTTGATGAGTGTAACGAACGTTATTTTTTTTTCTTTTTTCTGTAAACGATATTTAATTCTTTTATTAAAAATTCTGTTAGATTAACACTTTATATATATATATATGTATATAAACCGATTAAAAATTGTTAATATAATATGCTCTTGTAAAACATTAAAATTTGCCAAAAATAATTTACAACATAATATCTGCAATAAAATATAGTATCATCGACGGAGAATATAGTTTGAAAAAATATTTCGTTTTTATCATGATTGAAAATACATTTTTTTTTTGCGGTGGAAAGGAATGTCTATGTCAGAAAAAAAAAACCTCTCTCGAAAAATTCCCGCCTTCGCCCCAATTATAAAATAATAATATAAATTAGATACAATATTTTATAACATCATTAACGTATTAAAATGTTGTGATATAAATATTAAAGAAAAAAAAAAACGTAGTTAGCCGCTGGTGCGTTGATTGATATCGACTCGAACGATTTGCATAATATACGATATACGCACCACAAATGTAATATCAGAGTTGTGTTATTATTGTTATTTTACTTCGAATCTAAAAGCAACAGTGATAAATCATATTTATATTTCGTTCGAAAAACTGTCGTGTGCCACTTTTGTATATTTATATATATTATAGGTGAATATGCCAACACGATAATTAATATTGTTTTAATAAATGTCGACGGTCATATAACGTTTCGAGCGTTTAAAAAAAAAAAAATACAAAAAAATTGTCCACGTCCAAAACGACAATTTTAACGGTGTTTTTTTTTTTTAATTCTTTTTTTTATTACAATTTTCGGTTACGTTTTAAAATCGAAAAACGCGTCGAATAAAATATCAAATATACGAGTATATCGATAGAATTTTCTACCGAAAAGTGACGCGCGTTACACGAAAAAATGTTTTCAAAAAAAAAACTGATAGCGTACCCCGGGTGTTGCGAATATCGCGTAATTAGTGAATATTATAAAGACAAAATAAATTATAAAGACCAACGGACGGCGAGGGACGTAAATAAAATAAACAACCCGTTTCTATACTCTGTTTAGAATACGAGTACACCAATCGACGGACGAAAACGGATCATGACCGTATTGGGGAGGTAAAGCCGCCGTGGACTCGGACATTGAAAAACTATCTCATACACTCCTTTTTGAAAATTCCTAAATACGCCTCTGCGTGGCACGAGAATCCAAAACGTCGAGATTGATCTTCGTTGAATATCCAAATTACGGAATTTATATTTCAATATATTAATTTCGATCATCGCGGATGTTTAAACAGTTTATTATCGGATAATACGCGCGAAAGATTTTTGTTTTTTTTTGTTTTTCTTATTTCAATTGTATTTTTCTAGATTTCGTTGTAATGTTTTACAATTTTAAACTCGAATGACTCGAGAAATCTTCGAGAGATTCGATATACCTACGTCACAATTACAAGCGTGTGCACAATTTGCTTATGTACATATTTATCCGCGGCGCGTCGAATTTATTAACAATTTCTTTTTCTCTCGATAATAATATATGTATAATATACGTATTTATATAACGAGAACGCGCGTCGTTTACAAAGTCGGGGTGAAAGCTTACAAGGGCAAAAACCAAGTAATATTATTCATAATTTAAAAAAAAAAGATCCGTTTTGTTATATTATATATGTATTATTTTTCCATCTTATTATTTTTTCTTTTTTTATAAAAAAAAAAAAATGATAAAACGTGATTTGCAAAATTCATATCGTTATAATTTTCTTTTTTTTTCATTTATATAAGTATAATGTTTTCAAATCACGTTCAGAATCATAATTATGTGTTTAGATTGAACAAGGCGAATTCCCCCTCCACCATAAATTCTAGATTATTATGTCAATATTGAAAAATATATGACATATATGTATGAAAGTCATACATTTATATAGGATTTATTTAATTACGATAATATATGCACACGCAAATACATTGAGATGTGTATAGTACGTTATAATATTATGTACGTTTCATTTTGATTTCTGCGGGTGTAACTGTACGAACTGTATAAATCTGACTCGTACACACCGCGTTTATTCAATTAAACAGCAGTATTATCATAACGCGCCCAACGATAACTTGACGAAAATATTTCGTGTTGAATTATTATCATATGTGTAATACATAAAATTATAAACTTTAACCAATTTATTTAATTTCAGTACATTTATATATATATATACAGTAGAAATTTTACTCTCCATAAAACGATTCTTTTTTTGGAGGGGAGGGGGAACTATGAAATTTTGTTACAAAAACGTTTCTGTTCAATGAATTCATTTTGTGACATTACAACGCTAAAACTAAAATTACTCCAATTAAACTTCGGCAATCCAAATGCAGAAACGATCGTGCGTGCAGCCTCATTAAACACTATTACCTTTTTGTTATGGATCGACAGACTTTTTCCAAACGTGTTCGAAAAATGACCCGAATCATTGATTCGTTGCATTTCGTTAATTAGTCTTTGTCGCGTGTACGGTACACCCAGAACGGTAAAGGCATGTCAAAAAGTTTTAATTCAAATAAATAAAAGTTCAATTCTATATGTCTTTAACGCATTAAAGTTCACAAAAAAAAAAACTTAAGTCGCGCTGATAATTAAGATTAATGTACTCAAGCCTAGACCTCATCACAATTTCATCGTCTACGTTTAAGACGTCTGGAAGACCGACAATTTTTTCCTCCAAAATCCGCGGTAAATCGAAGATGGTCCGAAACAGTTGCACAGTTATAACGTAATTAGTTAACTGTAATATAATATACAGTTATACAGTGTAATATAATTACGATAGTGCGGCGTCAACCGTTAGAATATTATTGTCAATGAATAGTATACCTACAACAGAGGTTTCCAACCTTTTTATCGCCGAGTATATCCACTATAGAGGCTTTTGTGATCAATACGTTAATTCTAAAACTAAATTGGTAGAGTGAATATTTTTTTTTTAATGTCAAACATAATATTTAAATTTAATATGTGAAATTTGTCGTTGTTTATTCCGTATATATACAAGAACATATCAATATCAGGCTGAATATATAACTTATTTTCACTCGCAAATCACTTTGAATACCGAGCCCAATTCTTTACTCATTTTTCAATGAAAAAAATTCAACCAAATAATATTGAATGTTAATATAACAATAACAGTAACAATAATAATACCATGAAAATTATATCAAAAAAATTATTACCACTGGTGGTACGCACGTATAACACAGTTCTGAACCTAAAATATCTCGTAACATTATTGCTAACATTGTATAATAATAATAATAATAATAATAATAATACGACGTATTTCGCGTTAATTATAATGTGCTTGTTAGAAAATTTTGGAAATTTCAAAAAGAGACCGTACCGGTACATCTAGCCGTCGTCCGCGACGTAACAAAATATTGTGAGCAAAAATAATTTGAAAGCAATTCGCCACGTGCAGTGTTGTACTATACAGTATTAAGTATTATATAGGAGTAGACCTATATATATATAGTAACGGTGTGCAGAATTTATGGACCAGAGCGAAATTACCGGTTGATTGGCCGACTATAATTAAGTTTCCATAGCTTCGTGACGGTCCGCCGGTGTAGTGTGCGCAGAGTGGATAAAAGAGCCGCGAGGAATAATAATTTATGTCCGCTAAACGAGCGCGACACGACCCGCGTGTATTATAAGTGCGTTAGTACGTATTTTAGTGGGCTTTTATTCGAATTAACACATCAGCGCGAACGTTTCTGAAATTTGTAATTTGTCGCAATCGACAAAAAAAAAAAAAATAAAGGAAATTTTTCGAAATTGGCGTACTTTTAAAACGCACGGCATTATATTACTCTTCTATATTTTACGGTTCGAATGATATAATTCGACGATTACATGACTGCGTTTTGAACGTTATCACGGACTGTTTTCATTGAAACGTAGCGGTTACTACTGCAGTGGGGATACCCGTAATCTTTGTCAATAAATTTTTAATTTACAAACAAAAGTGTTTAATCCGATTCAACGATCACGACGATTCGCCCGGTATTTCATCGGATTTTTAATAGCCTGCAGTGTTCGCAGTGCATACCGTTCGGAACACTACCGTTTAAATTAATTACAGAGAGAGAGAGAGAGAGAGAGAGATATTAAACTCCAGCGGCACGACGACGGAATAACGCGTGTAATTCAATTATTATTCTTTTACAAAGCCGCGCGGCGGGGTTATATCGCATTATTATATATGTTAATATGGCATATAGCGATTGTATTAAGTTACAAATATATTTGAATAATAAACCAGGAGCGAACTCGTTGTAATTTATTTCGTACCTAATCTCCTTGGTAAATTTTATTTATAAATAGCGCGTTTTTTATAACCTCCCCGAAATAATTAAATTTTATTCCCCCAAAAAAAAAAAAACAAAATAATACCTGCACGTTTTCATTAGTCGACTCGTATAATATACTCGCGTGTAATATTTTTCGATTTAAATAATAAAATCCATTCCGCGGTCATCCGCTTGCGCGTGGTGGATGCGTATATAGGAGAGACGTTATCATATCGATCACGCTACGCGACTATATTATAAATTTTATTTAGAAAATTTATTTAGACTTTATTATATAGAATGGAAAAAAAGTTACGTTTGGAACAGTGGCGGATTTAGTTCTTTGCTTAAGGGGAGGGAGGGGGCCAATATTTTAAAACACATACAGTAGAAACTGGATGAATCGGCACTCTCTGCAGTTATTTGTATTAATATCTCTATTCTGTTAGAAAAAATTGGAAAAAAAGTATTTGCGCGTACAGTTCAAAACGTCATGCCCACCCCCTAAACGCCGCCACTGGTTTGGAATGAGTACGCGTTTTTGGAGTTTCGTGGTAAGTTTTTTTTTTTTTTTTTGGAAAATGATAAACGGTTAGGTTTTCTTACGAGAAATTTTTGAAAATATTACCAACATAAAATAACGGTTTTGTATATAACGCTCTCCGATCGATATTATAGCGTATATTCTAATATTTATTTCATTAATATTTAAATAATACACGTATACGTACACACGAGTAACCCCTAATTCGAATCTGCAGCTATATTGTTCTAAACTGTATGTTTTAAAATTTAATAACGATTTCGTGTCTCCGATGTCAGTGTATCGCGTATGCGCTGCAGGTATACTTTAAATGAATAATTTACCGTTCCAAATGTTTTATTGAAAATAACGGAATATTAAAGCGATATGATATATACAATGTTGCGTAATACTTTACGTGAGAAAAATGTGAAAAGAATACGCCAGCGAATTTATCCAAAAAAAAAAAAATTTCGGCACACGACAAACATATTATTATAATGATGACGTCGGGTAGTTTATAACGTCCTTGTTCGCTTCGTTGAATTGTATCCTTTACCCGAATAAGACCACAAAACCAGTGCCGGTTTAAGGCGTAGACGACGTAGGTCCAGGCCTACCGCGGCATCATATAAGAGTGTGGCATATTTTGAATTGAATACGAAAAAGTTATTATATTACAATATCAAATGATTTTAGATTTGCCTACGTGTCGAAAATTGCTAACACCGGCCCTGCTCAAAACAAAGGTCGAATCGTAACGTATAAACACGCGCATTGCTATTAAAATGATACTGGATTTTAATACTTTAGAAAAATAAATAAATTAATCGACTGATGTTTGATACGCGTATAATAAATTATGATTTCACAAACGTTATTAATGTATTATATACCGCAAAGACGTAATCAAAAATTAAAAATAATTATTTAAAAAAAAAAATAATAATAATAATGGTGTATACAATATAGATACTTACATTGAAGACTAAATATAATTTACATGTGTGTGTGTAATATACACATAGTGTATATACCTTTCTTGAAACGCAATTAGAAATCCATTATTGTTAATTGCACGGAGAGGAAAATAAAAAAGGAATAAAACTAACGCGTATAAAAACAGTCGGAAAAGAGTTTGAATTATTTATATGATTACGTGCATTGACGCGCCACCTGTATAACGTTTGTACTGGAAAAAAAATTCAACGTAAAGTTTTCGAATCGAAAATAAAAACACATAAATGTATTAATAATTAGTAGTTGAACCTTTAATGTCAAAAAGTTCTGTGCAAAGTGAAACACAAAACGTAATAAATATATTATAGATAAATGTACACTAGGAACGCAAAACTTTGTAGCAAACAATGCGAATATTATAACAGAAAGAGACTTTTGACAAAGCTGTAGTATAATTCCGAATTCGCAATAACGGTATAGAAAATTGTGGACTCGAGAACAAACGGTCGTTATTAAATCCTTTGGGTAGGAGGATTTATCCACATTTTGTTTTAGTTTCGTTTTACCTTATCAACACTTTTAATGCACACACGTTTTCCGCGGCTTAAAAATAATTTAATCGATTCCATTAATGAAGATAATAACGGACGAGCAATATTAATATGTTCTATGTATTATAATATGTAAATGTAATATCCGTTCAGAAATCACAAATTAGTACAAGTTCAACGCGTTACAGTTGGAAACCTCCTCGTCGTATACGATACAGTAAATCACAAATATTGTCGTGTGTATCATCGATTCGTTTTAAACGCAGAAAAAAACAACTTTTCGATTTACTCTAGCGATTTATCATCGTCTCCGTAACAATTATTCGACTGTTGACGACCCGTTCCGATACGCGCAACAGATCGTTATTAGAAACTAAACGAATATTTTACATTCGAAAACATTCATACGTAAACGATATCCATTTAAGGTTGATAATATAGCGAAATTCCGCCAAAAAAAATTATTATATCTTTATTATCAAATATTCGAAAACTTCTATTCGCGGATACACTATACAAATAGGAGACGTCAGATTGTATTGTATTTCAAACAAATAATAATATTCAGTAGAGTTTAATGTAAAATATAATTTTTAGTTTTTTTTTTAAAAATAATACTCTTGGATTTCACCGGTGGTAGGCATAAGCGTCAAAACGATATATACATAAGGAGGAAATAAATAATATCATCCTACTATACTATATACAAGCGCTTAAATCCCAGGCACCCGTGTATTCTCGGTATTGAATTTAGAACTGTGTCGTTCAAAAGCGAAAAAGTCATTTTTTAATCTGACTTTTCTTCCGCACATTAAAGCATGCTTTTATAGAATTAATGTCAATCGCATCCGAAGGCCAAAATGTTTTCGAATTTCTTGAATTACACTTTATAGAAACGCACATCGATTCTCGTATATATATATATATAATATATTTTCGTTAGAAATTTAAATGCTTGATAATGAGAGTATACACGAACTATAAAATATACGACTGAATCGTATATCACCACGGCGTTTAAAATACCAATTGTACGTTTCTCTTTGCTGAGTTCATAAAGTAATTGATGTCTTACAAAAATCACAAAATGAAACATATATTTTATTTATGAACTCTCCTTCAAACACAAAATTAAGGACATCTCACGAAGACGTAATTTCGCAATGGACGCAATACCAGTACAGTGGAAACAAATTTGTATTTACGTAATTCTTAAGAGGTTGAAATATAATAGAGAAATTTTATTTATTTTCAAAAAAATGAGTATTTGTAAACAGTAATATGTTTAAAAAAAAATGCGCATAAAACTTACTCTTAGAAACGATACCCGTTATAATTTCGGCACGTTGGCCCGTTCTTCAGTAGTCACGAAAGAGGTATAGAATTTGCAGCTGTTCGCAATAATAACTGGTTACTATAGGTAAGAAAATTTTTTATTTCGTTCTTTTTTAAAAAAAACACGGAAAATTGATCGTCTTATCGTGAGTATAACCGAATATCTTTGTAGATATTCGTAGTCTGATCAAATGTATAGAATACTACGCTAGGAAAAATAACGCCATCGGCCATGAAATCGTATATTTTACAAACGCGTATTACCTATGGCCGTTAGATATATAAAATATGAAATAACATTTTATTTCTTCGAAATATGCGTTTGAAGTCGACTATTGCCTGATTTCGCGTGTAGAAAACACTATTATATAGGTAAGCGTATACTCGTATGGAGACAATATTTATTTATTATTTATAAGGTCAACGCCCAAGGGCACAGAGTTCAGCAATTAATATACAGCAGAAAAGAGAAAAAAAGAAAATAGATATTAGTATTGATTTTATAATATATATATGTATTATAAAATCAATGATATTATAGTACAATATTATATAGTTAAGACGATAATTTAGCTAAAATTAATTGTAATAAATCGGTAAAAATATCGACAGAAGCGTAACCACATAATTATTATTATGAAAACTAAAAAATGTTTTGAATTGAAGAAGTAGCAAATATATACGTATCTTCACTATTTTCTAATCGCTCTATAGTGACCAAATAACAATATTTTTAAAATTTGAAAACTGGTCATTTTTTAATTTTATTATTATTGTAATCAATTACGAATTACCAAAACCAATACCTACGTAAAATTGAGCAAAAAAAAAAAAATTTTGGACAACTTACAAAGATATAAATTAATATCTTTTGAACGTATTAGCTCAGAATATTCAATACTTTTAGTACAACCATTGACTTTATAATATCAAATAAAATATGTATATAAAATCAATATGGCCTGCAGAAATTAAAAATCTTTTAGTGGTTTAAAAATAAAAAACCAACAGTTTTAAATAAAGTAACATTTGAAATTTTAAAGGAAAACATTTTATACAAATAATAGTAAAATAATTATAATATAAGGAATCGACTTGTAAAACAGGACAAAACGCGTCCTATGTAAAGTTTGTCAGAAAAACAGGACACAAATGCTAAAATAAAACAGGAAGTCACTCTGTATTATCGTCACGTTTGTTTGTACTCAGACTTAACTCAATTTAACCGAAACCTTTACCTCGTATACCTATTCCAGGGGCGTAATTACGGGGGATATGGGATATAGATCCCCTCCCATGGACTTACTTTCTTACATAACATAATATTATCTAACGCACAAAAATATAATAAAAAATTATAATAATTAAAAACAATAAAAATAATATTTTTTTTTGTGTTAACAAAATTTATTACTGTATTTTATCATAATTCATAATATTCCTCAGTTTATTGACCGGTAACTATACGAACTGGTATGGTGCCACGGTGGTGTGATTAAGTTAGGTCTACGAAGAAAGGTTAACCCATTATTCAGATGTTGAAGTCAAAACGGATGAAGTATTCAATAAATTAGCTTTAAAACAACAAAAAATTAGAACATTTTTTTTTTATAAAATATGTCGTTTGTATTAAAGAAAATAATAAAAGTATTTTAATTACGACGAGTATATCAATCACTTTAACTTTGATATACTTTATCATATTTTATTATTATATAATATTGATATTAACTTTGGAAAGATCGTTACAATTATGGGGTATCCAATAAATTTTATATCCCCCACCCATATAACATTCGTAATTATGCCACTATACTGACCTATTCAATAATACGATAAAAAAAATATTAGAAAAGTATTAATTTTATTAAGAAATATATGTAATCGTTAAATTGCGTTACTTATATACGGAGTTAAGTTTAAACTTTTTGACGACACATACGTATGTATATAATAAAACATTTATGAATCGAATAAAATAAAACATTCCGATAAAAAGCTGTGTATTACTTATTTCGAAAATATTTTTACGCCCAATATTACGAAATATAAAGGTTTTTTTAAAATTTAAACTACCAAAATATCATAATATACGAGTATACCTACGTAAAAGAGAAAGCATATAGGAATTCGCGCATTATATAATTAAATAATTATATTACACTCCAATAGTGGTGTTTTTATGTGTGAGGGGGTCGACTTAAGATCAATTAAAAATATTAATTGGTATAGATTTATATATATAATATATATTAATATAAAAATTTTAACTTCACTCATGCTGCCGCCATTGATTTAAAATACATAATAATATATTTCGTTGAATAACTAAATTATTTTTTAAATTAAAATTGTTTATTTTTATAAAGGCAATTTAAGTAATGCTACCCTCATTGTTAACTTGAAACGTAGTGTCGTCGTTTATATGTAGAAAATAGAATATTTTTTTTTCTTTTTAAATGTTTCAAAAATAAATTGATAAATACCCAATATTATTTAAATATAAGTACGTTAATAAATCAATTTGTAATAAAACAATATAATTTTGATCATTATTCTCTGCAGCGGTTTTTAATTTTTAGTTATACTGTGTTTTTATTATAATTATAATAGTAACATATAATATGGGATACCTAATTAGAAAATTTCTATAATGAAATTACGATAGTGTACAACAATGTTTCATATCTATATTCTACATGTTAAAAAAAAAATTACAATTTTTTTTTCACAAGGGCGCCTAATGTTGATTTCGCCCAGGGCGCTAGTATGAAAAGCCCCGGTCTTGCTCGTAGTCGACAACAAACACATTCCAAACATTTTTGTTTAAGAGGATTGAAAACGAGCGTTTTCCCTTTTCGTCTCGCACACACGAAACATAGCAAAACAGGCGTTTCCTACTTCCAACCTCTTTTTTATTTTAAACCCCCTCCCACTTTCCCAAAGAAAAATTGAAATAAAATCCACCTACTATAAAATCATTTAATCGCGATGAATATTATTAAATAATTTTACCTGTTTATTATTACATATGTATATAATTTATTTACCCACGCATTGGCGTTGTCATTAAAATTACCATTAAAAAAATATATACGCCCTGCAGGTACATTATACCGCTACTATAATGCACCAAATTCGGAACACCCACAGGGTTTCTGCGAAGTTATGTGCGTTCGAATTTAATCGTATAATACGGGCTGAAATACTTTATTAAAGTCATTGTATCATATATTATAAATTATATAATGTGTCATATTATACTAAAATATTATTATTATATTATATTATTTAACGTTAAATTGTAATATTATTGGGGGTAACCAGGGCGTATACAGGGGGAGATGTGGGGGTCAGATCCCCCCCCATGATCTTTTTTTTTATAAAGGTTTTTATAAGGTTCCTTATTTTTTCCCATAGGCATAATTCCGCCCATAAGCCACTACTTACCTAAATCCGGCCCTGATCCCCCCATTGAAAAATCATGTACCTATACGCCACTGGGGGTAACTATAGGTAGATAGGTAAGTATAATATTATTGAGTTGATTTGGTATCTAATCGTTGGAATGCCTTTGTCGCGTATTATATATATATGTTATATAATACGTTATATAATATGTTATATATTATATATAATACTCGGAAAAACGTTATATAAGTAAAAGAATTTGAAAATTTACTTTCAAAATTAAAATATTGATTGTGTTATATACAACAAATTTAACATCGATTCTCAACTTGGGGGCGTAGCTCAGATGGTAGAGCGCTCGCTTAGCATGCGAGAGGTACCGGGATCGATGCCCGGCGCCTCCAACGGACAATTTTTTGCAGTATTTTTTACTGTTTTCTATTTGATTATTTTTATTAGCATTAATTTCTTTTTACTATTTCTAACTCTCTTAACTAACTCAATGAAAAAACTTGGAATTTTTTTACATGGAAAAAAAGACCAAAATTATTATTAATGAAACTCAATAATTAATTGATTAAATAAACGCGGTATATGAATAAATATTTTAACAGTGAAATAAAAGAACGCAAATAAATAATAAATAAATAGAACGCAAAAACAAATTTGAAATTTTTGAAAAATTTAGGTTTATTAAGTTTAAATTTTAGATATATAATTGAAGAAAAATTTATATTTTTAATATTGCGTTTTTTGTAAATTCTGTACGCAGGGGCGCATTAAGGTTCAATATTTAGGGATGGGAGGGGGGGCAAATATAATTTGCCGCCCATAAATTTACAGTACAGATTAAAATTCCAACAGACAAAAACATAATTCCAAATGTCTATGACCGGTGTGCCGCCCCCTAAAAATTGCCGCCCGGGGCAAATGCACCCTTTGCCCCCCCCCTTAATGCGCCACTGTCTGTACGCGTATAATAACAAAATTAAATCTTAATTATAACCGCGGTTGAATAATAAAATATGTGTTAGCGAGTGAAATTCAATATATTACGAATTTATATATAATATTATGTGTTCGATATAATATTGCAATTTAATATTCTCTAAAAACAATAATTTAATTAAAATCCAAATAACACATTAATAACGAATTTTACGCGTTACTGACTGCACAAGTATATTTCAAGAACCCACACATATTCGTTAAAATTTTTTTCCCACTTTCAGATAAAATTATCACATTCAGATAAAATAACGAAACGTTATGTAATTTGTATTAAACAATATTAACCACTCATTATAGACACCGAGTGCGAATATTTTCAACAATTTCGATCAATATGAAAGTAAAAAAAAAAAAAGGAGGTTATTCATTCGAATGAAAATACATATTTCTTTTATTGATCGTCTATTTGCGAGTGACCTTAATCTAAAATTCAAAACTATAACCGTGTAAATTATATTAGTTTATAATTATTATTATTAAATATGTATGTCGAAATAGTCCTGTGTAAAAACGATGAAAAATATTTCGAAACAAACGATTTTCGTCTGTCTTAAAATGTTTTTATCATTTATCATCCGCGAAATATGCGCCTATATATTATTATTATTATTATTATTGTGCGCACGGATGTCTATTTAATTTAATCGAATTTTCCTCTAAGAGAACTTTAATGTCTTCGGACAATACATATACATATATAAAAAAATAATATATATATATATTAATTCTAAATGTAGCATTTGTGTCTGTATAATACGAATTGTATTCTGTATACTGTATACACATATAATAAAATGTTTGAATAGGACGTGTTATGAAAATAACGATTCAACGAAAACACGCGAAGTTCGTTTTTTAAAACTTTTTTTTTACGGAGACTAAACGTCTACCGTTCTACAATAACGAATTATTTTGAATGGCGATGTAATTGGTATAATTGTGCTTGCGGGATTCTAGTAAAAATCGTTGCAAATTTATAAACACACACATATATATATCCGTATACGGAAAGCAATAATACGAGCTGCAAAGATCCAAACGTATTATAAAACATTGTTTTGATAAATCGTAGTGCGAACGAGTTCTGATGACGATATTCGTATAAACACCGCGCGCACATTTATTTTAATTCAAAAATGTATACACGTTAATATATAGGTATACCAACAACAGCTAGTATAAATAATTACGGAACAAATGAATAATTATTTTACGTTAAATATATATTCCATTTTATTAAATTATCCTTTTGATACGTATATATATATATATATATATACTATAATTATTCTGAAATTCCGCGCACGAAATTGTTTACACGTCGACGAGGGTAATGTAATATCCACAGAGAAAACGCAATATTTTTCCCAGATCTGTGTATAAAGGTTATATAATTATGAAAAAAAAAAAAATGAAACAAAACTCAAGAAGATCCGTCAAATCTATAGAAATTAGAAATGACGTATAAAATATAAGTTTTTAACAAATTTATATAACCTCTCCCTCGCCCCACCCCCCGAAATTTATATCTGTATATTAAATTTTAATTTTTTTCCACGTATTCACTGTTTATAGTATATATACCGCATTCGCGATTGAAACTAACTAAAAATGAATATCGTTTTATTTCCATCAATTTTTTTCGCTCTATATTAAATATTTCTATATGCGTACCTATATAAATCCGGTAAGTACATAACCGAAGAATATCCCGACAGTTCTTTGTCTCGAAAAAATCCAAATCTTATATAATATTCATTTTTTTTTTTTTTTTTAATAATAAACATTTAAAATATGATTTTTAATCAAAAAAATTAATTTTGACTTTACTTTATTACTATTATTACGTATAGTTACGATTATTTAATTAAATTATGAAAAATAATAACTATGTATTCTGACCGAACTCGTCATAATGTTCAACATCGCATTATGCCCAAACGTTTGTTCAAAAAAAAATAAATATATATTACCTTGTTACAATTCATCCACATACGTATAAATAATAAACATTCCAATAATTTACGTTACCGCACGTATAATATTGTCGAAAACAATAACAAACGTCCCGTTACGGTTTTACTCAAAATTTAAAAATTTTTTTTTTTTTTTAACATAATACTTATAAGTCTTTAAATTTTAAATATTAATTATTATATACTTAATGTTTCGTTAAGCTATATACAAATCGCTGCAGTAAATCATCACTGTATACATCATATATACCTACGTCAGAACATTTTGTAATCATTTTTGTCAACGAGGATCGGTAGCGAAAAGTACAATACGCGAACGTTTAAAAAAAATTTTATTTTTACTTTTTAATAATATGATATGACAAATTGGGTGGTTTTTTGTTGTTGTTATTATACGCGTATTATATAACGATCACGACAACGTATTCCGGGTGAGTGTATATCATTATAATATAAAGTTTTTTAAGTCAGGACTCGCATTGAAATTTGCACAAAAGTATAAACGGAAAACGAAAAGTTTTAAACGAGTATTCAGTGTATACATATAAAGTGTCCTGTTATATTCGCATGTATTAAACCGTACAATAGAAAACGTTAAATGCATGCTTCGCCCGGGTACATACACATAATATTACGTATAAAAGCTGTTCATAAAATATATTTTATAAGGAGATAACTTGTTAACCGCGAAGTCTTAAATGTTATTCGTTTGTTTGTTATACGCGCGTAGACGAATAATATATTGACCACGCTGCACAGGGGAAAAAAATCCCGTAGAAATCGACAAAAAAAAAACCACCAGTTTTTTTTTTTTTGTTAAATTCGAATACTCGTTATATAGTCGATGATAAATTAACGCGGAATATTACGTCTAAAAACAAAATTTAATCTCGCATAACCATTCAATATGATTATACTCGGGCGGGGTCCACGGAGCGGCTTTGAATACTTTTTTTTTTTTTTTCAAATAATCCTAAAGAAAATTTGTCTGAAATTAATACCTAGCTAATTCATCGACGAATCGAGGTATAGAAACCGTGTACCTATATATATTTTATAATGTAAATTTTTATCGTTGACTTTATATCGAATACGTTTATTTATTATTTTCGCAATCGAAACAAAATCACGATGGGACGTCATCAAGATGACGTAATGCTCCGTCTCCAACACGATCCTATAAATTAGATTTCAATGCAATACAATCAAAACAACAGCACTGGAACTGAAACAAACTGAAAAACCAAGTAGTAATGCCGCTAAACGTGATTATTCATAACGATATATATGTATATATATATATTATAACCAAGTCAATACACGGTATGAATAATAATCGTGTCCGTGGACAACGAAATGTCCGTTAAACGATTTCTAACATTCATTGCGTAAACGCGTATTGGGGCCGGATGAAAATATACACCTCGACAATACAGTACCTATAATATGGTATCGATCGGAATGTTTTTAAGAGAACAAACGCGCGCTTCTTGTGTCTAACATACCTGTGTAAGTATATAATATAATATATATTTAAAAATAACATATTGTAATATTTAATTCTTATTGAAAATATTTGACGTGTGCGTGGTTCGTTCATGGTGCGTAATGCGTATTATACGCGTATATATATATACTATTTTATGTTGCTTAAAAATATTTTCGGGACGGGTGGAAAACGCGGAAATTGCTCGCGTTTTTTTTTTTACAATACAACCGCGTATTATAATATAAGCGAACATATTATATATTGTCGGTGTTATACATGTGCGTAGGCATAAACCTATATATGTATATATATAGCAGACCGTATATAATATATTACTGGCAGTAGCCATCACGAGAAAAGATTTATTCGTATTATTTTTATATATATATTATATATATAAATGATTTTTTTTTTTATTAATTTTTTTTTTCGATAATCCGCGATTCGGCGAAAACTATATATATGTAATCGCCATCTACTATATTATTATTGCAGTGCGGCTGTTTCCCGGTCGAATAATTCGCGCGCACTCGTATATAGTATACGTATTTCTGCTGTACGCGTACCATCATACAAGGGGGAAAGACAGTTTTTCTCAACAAAAGATGAAAAATAAACTCGTCGTTTCCGTCATATTGCTATTATATAGAGAATCAAATGAAAATACTTTTTTTTTTTCTATTTCATCGATCACTATATATATAAGTGTCCGGCGACAGTCGGTTATATCGTTCTTAACGTGCCAATTTTTTCCGGTTACTGCGCGAGTCGCGCAGCTGACACGGTACAAAAATGATTGTACACACTGTGTCGTCATATACGTATTTTATATAAAATAATTTTTAAAAAAAGGCGACTTTCTCAAAAAATCCAATTATTATATATATTACACAATTTGGTTTTGTGAATTATTTTGAGACACACTATAGTTAATTCAGAACAATTCGCTATATAATTTATATAATATACTAATCAATATTGGCTAATTTTGCCAGAATCCGCGCAGACGTGTAATTATTGTACGGGTTTTTTTTTTATTACGATTGGACAAGGTAAGACTGCAGTCCGGCTGCATATACGTATAGTAGACGTGAATAACGAGAAAAAAATAAAATTCGAAATAAGTCGATTCTTGTGGTCCGTCAAGTATAAAAACGAAGTACCTAACATTATAATAATATGCTCTCTATATAGAGTCTAGTCAGTCTTAAAACTGTATATTGAATACTTTTTAATTGGATTCAGAAAAAGAAAACTGTACTCGAAATCTGCACTTGGTCGTGCAGAGTCGCTATCGTGCGAAAATACCGTTCGAATATTATTTTTGAAATCGAGTACACGCTTATATATACGAGTATATTACGTATTCTCGAAAATTGATTTAAATCAAATCTTTTCCTGAACGACCGAGCTCGAGTTATTATACGCAATACGCATATTAAATTTTTTTTTGTTTCTGCCGGAATCTCGAGTAGATGTGATCCCTACAAAATAGCAACATATATATATATATATATATATATATACATATATCGATAATATTCGATTTTTTTTTTCTTTTAAATCGTTCAATCCCCCATATTGTATTATGAAATTGAACGAACTAAATCCGTATAGTAGTAACGTATATTATAAGATATAAATAAATACACACGACGGTTGTGTATTTCTAAGGAACGCGTGTACATATATAATAATATGTGATCGGAATGATTTTATATTTATACCGGCGACGAGGACGAAATATATAACGTATATACTTATTTTCAGACGAGGTTTAATACAATTTAAGTTATAAATAAATCGTATTATTATTATTTTATACTGGTAATGGTATATAATAGCCCGAAAGATAAAATATGAAAAATCTATTTTTTTTTTATTTCGTATAATTGTCGTTTTGCGGGACAAAAAACGCGAAATTCGCAAAAACGTCCCCCCCCCTCACCTCGAAAAAAAAAATTTTTATTAAATTCGAAAATCGTCCGATAGGTGTATAGTGTGATCGTTATTAGCCGCGACGGCCAAATGTCAACGATTATTGTATAAACGAAACGCGAGACAAACTGATTTTTGTGTATTTTTATATTTTATGTATACCTTTTAAGAGACCGAACTCGGTGTATACAAAGGGGAAAAATATAATAATGTGTAAACGTAATAAACAGCATATTTTTGTTGAGTATGTTTATATGTAGTTGCGCGCGGTAAACGTCAAGAGCCGAAAACGGAATAAATCACGTGATTTTATTTTCACTTTTACATAACGGATTGGATTTTTTTCCGGTTCCGACAAATTATTATTATTACACATTATATACGTTAAAACCGTTCCTTTATTATAATATATTATTATCCGTATATATCATATTCGTCCTTCCGCGAAAACTCATTCATATAGAGCGAAACTTTTTCCTACAAACTGTTTTACACTGATCGATACATTTGGCATCGAGACTATCAGGAAGCCACACCGACGGTAATCTCCGTGCGCATGTTTCTCGAACGGTATTCAGAGTGGTAATAGATATAAGGCAAATTTTTATAATGTATCATATATAGAGGAGAACATTAATGTCTGTGTCGTAAAGTCGTTTAATTTTTATCTAAAGCGAATATAAAATTTAATTTTATTCCTTTGTTCGGTTTTACTTAATAAACGTTAAAATCGAGTAGTGTTTTCAGAAAAATTGACACGGATCAGATTCTCTTCTATATGGTATTGTAAACATTTGGAAATCCTACTTTTGTGAATAGGATTCGAGAATAACCTCGTCTCGCGCATAACGTTTTTTTTATATTTCTATAAATATCTTGATTTATACTCGACGACAAAACTGAAAGAGGAATATTTTTTTTTTCACGACTGCGTGTTAAAATATATTATTAAAATTGTTAGATTTTCGTTAAAATTTCAGAACTCCTTGAAAAACGTGTAACCTCTTAGGTGTGCGGCACCGACACGCGCTTAATCGTATCTATATACTACATTATGTATCTGCATTCATAGGCAATATAATCTGGGCTCGAATCTTCGAGTCTCTCGAACGCCTTGACGTATTAAAAAAAAGCTTCTTAAAGTCTTAACGCACCGTTACGTGAATTCCAAAACGACTGCGTTTTGTTTTTGAAAACACGGCCGAAGATTTTAACGATTTCGTCGTCAAAAATCCGTTCGTTTCTTTTGACGTTCAAAAAAACGTAAATAAAATTTGAAAAACTTCGTTCGGGGTGAAGGCGAACATTCGTCTTTAGGTCTATGTCGTGCTATTTTTTTTCCCGCCGAAGCCGCGCCGGCCGGAAAACGTCGAAAAGTAAAAGATTAACACAAAGTCTTTGATTTATTATTGTCCATCCGAGTTTTATACCGTAACGAAAATAATGCGGGAAAAAATCGATTTTATTATTTAAATAGACGATTTTTTTTTAAATAAATCGGATATTTGCATTACAAACGGCAAAAGAAATAATTCACTAAATTATGAAATTGAAAGTTGCGATGATTATTGCCGAGTATCGGTTTTTATACCATACTTCGATTCAGTTACACTGCAGTCCATAAAAGAACTGTTTGAAAAAGAAAATAATTTATCACAATATCACCTTCACTCCGCGAATTTTAAATTTCTTTTCCGAGAAAATGCCTATAAAATGTATAATCTACACAAGCCGAAGCAGAAAATTGGTACAATTTTCGGTAAAATCGGGATTGCCGAGACACATAACTCTGTCGATTTGTTAAACAGTATTATATACTTAGTACATTTTCCCCGAGTACGTAGCAATCGCTTTTTCCCTACCAGAGTACCGGCTACGTATAATGTCGTACAGCAGAACGTCCTTTCGGTGTATACTTTAAAGCGTGATGTTAAAACGCATGGATTCGATCGACGACGGGTAAAGATAGACAATATATTCGTCGTGTTGAGCGTTCGTCGTGAACGAGTGATTTCGGAGAGAGTTTAATTAATTTAAAAAGCACAATTCGCTAGGAAATGTCCACGTAGATCGCGATTCGTATTTCACGAAAAACAACAGTGTTGTATATAGTAACTGTATAAGTTAAATACTTAATATTAAGTAATATTATTGAGTTATAAATACTGAAAATAATAATATTTTTTGTAAATGTTCGAAATATTACCCACGCGTATTATGTGACCTATGTGTACCTTATGGTCAGTGGCGTAATTAGAAATTTGTTCTGGGGATGACTTTTTTCCCTCGTTTTTCATTACAGTGCAATGGGAAACTTCACACACACACCCTTCATACTATAAATTTTCTTGTTATGAAACATACTATACTAAAAATCAGTAAAAAAAAAGAAAAAAAAATTTACTTGTAATCTAACTAAGTTAATATTATTCAAGTATTTAAATCAAAATACACAATAGAAATATTTGATTACTACTCGTATATTTACTATTATTTTTAACTGGTAAATTATAAAATTAAATCCAATTTCCGAGGCCTATAATTTAAACATTATAATAAAAAAGCGATTTTAAGTAAAGTATAAAAATAGGAAAAAATAAGAAAAATTTTGACTCTATACAATAGATGATGACAGTTTTCAGTTATTTTTTTTTTATACATGATTAAAAAAAAAGCTCTGGGGGGATCTATCCCCCTCATCCCCCCCTTAATTACGCCCCTGCTTATGGTACCGCGACATATTTAAGTCGATTTTATAAGAAAAAAAAAATCGTCATTATTTTTTTTTTAATTACGTTTGATACCGCGTATAATACGTTTACCGTATTTCTCGAGACGACTGCTTTAAAAAAACACGTAAAAATTCACAAATCGGGTTTGGTTGATATATTTAACGTTATTTTAAGCGGGAAATACGGATTTATTAAAGCGGAAACTATAACACGACGGGCGTGTTTATTTTTCGTGTCGACGACGCGTATCAATATATTATAGTATATATTATATTGTTCCGGTGCCCGCGCGGTCTCCAGCATCGCAACGAAACATTTCGTTTCGACGAACACATGCAAACAGGACGTTCAATTCATCGAATAACCTGGTCGTCTCATCACCGGCTTTGTGGTGCACGAATTCGACGTGTTCTGCACAACTTTGTATATTACAAACGTACGCGTGTCGTATATGCTGTCAAAAAGCGAGAACGCCGTCTATGTACACGCGCGATTTCACAATACCGCTTTCGAATTTCACAAACAAACCATCTAGCGGGTGGTTATATTTACGTGCGAATAACGAGCAACGTTTAACGGAAACAAAACTATACCGCACTAAAAACCGATATACTGCACGTGCACAGAGCCAAAATATTTTGAGGGCTTTTAATACATAAATTATGATATGTATACAATTTCAACACGTAATGTATATTATAGCTATTAAATTTTATTATTTAAAAATTTATACTTTATTAATAGAAACTAAAATGGAAATTTTTATTAGAATCCCTGTTGCTTTATCGTTTATTATGATAATTTCAAAATGTTAATATTTTAAAATTTAATTTTTTTTTTTTTGGTCATTCGAGATTTATTTATTTTTTTAAATATCTAAGTAAAAAAAAAAAAAAATTAATATATAGTATTTTGTAAATAAATTGCGAGAGCTCCGGGCCCGGGCCTTAAGACGGCACTGTGCACGTGTATACAATTATTATTATTATTAAACTTTATACCTACGTCGACGTAATAATATGCTTTTTGTAATTTTTCTATAATTGTAGAATATACTTCTAACGTTTTACACATTTTCCCTCCTTTTTTTTTTTTTAGAATTTGTGCGAAGCGAGGAATGGTTTTACGATGATGTGTTTTTTTTTTTTATGTCTGTACCCAAAAATTCTACCAGAAGGAGTGCTCCGATATATGTATACAGTTACGGTTTGTTTTCCGCTGTAGCAAATCGCATCTACAGTTGGTACTTTATAGAAACTAATGAGTATATAGAAAAATTCGTTTTTTCAATACTTGAAATATAATTCGTCAAATGTGTAACTTTACACTATATTGAGGAAAAAAAATTTTCAAAAACTTTCTTTTAATTTTGCACTACCTACCTATATAGCAATTATAGGTTTCAGCATATTTAATTCATAACAAGTGTTAGTTTTTGTTAAATACCCGAAATATTACACCGAAGCTCCGCTCAGAATCGTTTTATCGAATGCTATGATTTATCCTATATTGCTTTCAAATTTATGTATAACGATAACAATACGTTCTGAAATTTTTCCGAGTAATACCCCGCGGCTCGCTAACATTTTTTTTCTTCAAATATTTGATTTTATTAGCGAAAACACGATTATATAATGTAATTTGTGTCTACATTATCACTCTGATTCTTATTTACTTGTCTATATTTGTACGTTCTTTTTTTTTTATTATTATAATTCCTAACAATAGAAATTTAAGTTTATGATTTTTAATCGAATTCGCCATTAATTCGCCTACTGTACACGGTATTTAAAACTAAAAATATAGCTGCGCCATATACGCTATATATATATCGAATTTAACAGTTAGAATGAATGTAATTTAATTCGGATCAAGTGGAACGCGAACGAGAAAGGGCCGGACGAACACACAACCGCCCGCGACGTTTAAATAAAGTACACAAGCACTTTGACTCCATTTTATAATGGAAACGTGTCGGTTTCAATTTTTACACTGTAAACAACGACCATTAGTGATATATATATATATATATGAATACTCGTTTATATTATAAAGTATAGTTATCGCAAATCTGATTAAACGCTTCTGTAAAAAAAAGGCCTACGTGTACTAAAAAAAAAAAAACAGGTGTGTGTGCTGAACGTCAAGAAGGATTTCAAATGTGTATACAATATATCGCTCTTATAATATTACAATAATTTTAAAAAGGGAATTAAAAAAAAAAAATGTGTGATATCGCTTTTAAAGGTTTCTATATGTGGTGAATAAGGTGTGCATTGCACCCGACCTTCTCGATTGTGTAACATGTAAAGGGCCACCGTATCAAGAACCGAAATTTATATTTCAAAAACATTTAAAGTCTTATTAACTGTGAACTAGAATCTAGCGATAACAATTACTATATACTTGTAAAAATAATAAAATATTTTTTCGAGAAATTGACGATATAGACGGTGATAATATTACAGAAAGAAAAATGTTCAGATTCAAAAAAAAAAAAAAGAAAACCATCAAAATATAGCGCGCATATTTCTACGCGAATTCGGAATTCGAAAAAATTATTAAAAATAATGGAGGGAAAAGGCTGATTTCCGCACACGTTTAAAAGCGAAAATATAAAAGCGTATAAAGGCCTGTACGCCAACCGCAAAGGAAATATAATAAATAATTTGTAATTTTATCTATTCCGACCTCTTGTTCGCGTACCGAACTTTCTAGAAAATAAAAACAGCCCTATACTATAAAGAAAAACGATTATATTCATTACTATGACAAGTACGTTCGAAATAATCGATATTTACCTATCGTTCGAATTCGCATACTTTAACAATTCAGACTCTACAACTTGACTATTCCTGCAGCACAATCGTAATTGTATTTTATCACGCATAATTATAATTATTTAATTATATACCGTTACCGTGTTCGAAATTATTGATTACTTGTAAAGTACGTTTTAGATAAATTAACGGGCTGAACCGTTTTTAGATATATAGGTACATGTGTTTACTATACTCGCATAATACGCATATTTTATGTAAGTACACGGATATTATATCAAAGTTGAAAATTGCTAAAAGAAATGTATTGAGATAGGACAACAAAGGCATAGTATTGTAAATATGTATTATATAAATAAAATTATTATAGTAATATTAAAATATTTATAATTACATTATATATAATATATTAAACCGATTTATATAATTGGTCAAAAGTGCACGTATTGAACTCTTCACTCTCCGCAAGAAGAACTACAGTAACAGCAAAAAGAACAATGAAATGAAATGTTGAAGCTGTTATTTAGAGGAGCTTCAAATATGCATCTTTAAGCATCTAGTCATATACTAATTCACAAACAGATATAAAATAGCTTAAACAACGATTAAAAATCGTGAGGGTAAATTTTTTTTTCAATTTTTTCGAGGTATTGGTCATAAATTCTCCACTTAATTTTTGTACGTAATACTTTTATCGTTAATAATTGATTTTTATTTACAAGTACTACTCAATATAGGACAATATGGGCTATTAATTGTTATACAAAATAATATCGTTCTGTAACGTTTGAATGACATTTATCTCAATTTAATTTTTCCTCAAAAACAAATATTCGCGATTTGATTTTTCCCAAAAAGAAAAACAGGGGAAAAATATAATGTTAAAATGACCTTGTTCAAAGTTAAACTAAATATTATACTTTTATAATAATTATTTTATAACTAAAACATAGCTACTGAACCCAGATTGGCCAGATTCCTTTCAAAATTATTGGAAAACATGAAATTGGGGAAACGGTGTACTGAACTTTTGTAATACCTAACAACATCCGTTTGTATTATTTAACTTAAAAGAAATCAATGTCATTATTAAATATTACGTGAGCGCGCGATAGACAAAATGTGACGGATAAAGTAAATCTCACGTCTGCAGGATCTGCAAATGACGATTTGTTTTCATTTTTGGCCACGACAACAAACGTATTCCGCGTTTAAAAAAAAAAACAACAAAAATTATAAATTGTATTATGTTTAAACGGAATATCAAAGTTACGCACATATATATATATATATATATTAATGAATTATTAGTAATATGTTAATTATATGAATATCGTGTGTTTAACATTCCATCAATATCATATATAATTATATCATAAATGTGCTTATAAAGACTGTATATGCAAACCCTATCTGTGTAATGTCAGTTCCATCAATACGGTACACACAAATTATTTAGTTCTAAGATGACGGCGAGGGTATCCGTTCTTAGTTTGTCTAAGGAATAATATTATATTGATAAGATTCGCGATTCATTAATATTTATACCTTTATCAGCATATATATATATATATATATACTCAAAGACCAAAGTAATTCAATTGAAATTGAAACCTGAAACATTATTAATATTATAGGAGGTACGTTATATGATATATGGAAAGTATTTTGACGAAGTTAGCCAACAATTAATAATTCCAACATAATTTAATTATATTAAGTTATACCGAATTTCAAACTATTTATAATGACGTAAAACTATTATAGAAGATAGAACAGTAATTTTATGAACGTCTAAGCTCCAAGCACATTGAAATTTATATTACACTGTTAAACACTTTGACGTATATTAATACGTGAGCCTAGTGCTTGAAATGGGAAAATACTGGTAGAGGGACACGCAAAACTAGGTATATTAAGCATTTTCGGTGAGGTAAAAGACCGAAATGTCTTATAAACTCGTAAAAATGTTGGAACCTTTTCACAAAACCAACAGCATAATTTTCAAAAGACAATTGTAAATAATTCTTCTTTGTCCAAAAAAAGAAAAACCATATATATATGTATGTTGATTTATTTCAATTTTTCCAAAGTCCATGAATTCAAGTACACGAACGAGCACACTGTCGTACCGTGATCTTGTTTTAGACGGTTTATAATTCCATGTTCATTTCCTTTATATCCAAATATGACCTAATGACCCGGCGTGTAAATAATTGAACAGAATAGATTTAACCCAACTAATATGCGAGTGTGCTCAGAAATCATTTTATAAATCGAATATTATATAAAAAAGGTGAAATCGATACCATTTTCGCTCTGATAAAAACATGTAAAACCACTTATTCAGTTTGTTTGTACGATAAAACTACAAACATAAAAGGTTGAAAATGAGTAGTCCCCTTAGCAGCTTTTTATTCGGTAAAATTAAAAGAGGAACGCTGAAATGTTTTTTTTAAAATTAAAAAAAAAAAGAGATACTTTATCCCACGCCAATTCAAACACTATTCACGCGTAACGCGTAACTTTAAATTACAAAAACTATGTTCTGTCATCCTGACACAGTTTTTCGAACACAGAATTATCCGAACGAAACTCGGTTCGTTTTATTTATTATAGTTCAGGTCGTAAAATAAAAAAAAAAAAAAATACGGTTTACGTAAAAATAAAAAATAATGAATAGGTACTAAGAAAATATTTTATTTAAATAATTATGTAATGATGTATTTGTCCGTGTTGAAAAATAAAAAGACTAATATATGGAATAAAACGTTAATACTTAATATTTTTATGACCTAAACAATGAGAAGGAAAAAAGTACTGTTGGTATTAAAATTAAAATAAACGACCAGTTTTTTCCAAATTCTCGATAAAAATTAATTAAGTACGTATCGGATTGTTCTATCGTTTTTTTCTTTTCTTTTACCCAAAAGCAAATATACATTCGAATTTTCGGTGTATAAATGAAACGACTTTTGATGTTTTGCCAATATACTACTCGTTCTATACACTTCATATACTGCGTATATGTAAGTTAGTTGAACACGATTTACCTCTTCAAGTCTTATTTTTTCCTCCCCTTTTTATATGAAGATAGTTACACCTGAAGACCGATTTTCTAAAAATCGCAGTTAATTACGTGTATATAAATATTTTGTCCTCGGTGCTTTTGAGTGCACAATTTACAGATTTACACATTATTCATAAAGGAAAAAACAAATTATTAATTTCACACTGTAGCACGGCGCGACTTCTGTTTTATTATTAATTATTACGCGTCAAGTACGTTAAAAAAACGCTATATATTATTATTATTATTCGACAATGATATTTTCTATTCGTGTATTAATAAGTAAAACAAATGAAATATTTGCGCTCAATTTTTTCATCGAAACGATTTCATAGAACTGTTATCATATTGAAATGGGCCGAAACGATCACACTTCACAAAGCAATACACGGACAAAAACGGTTTTGAAACAATATTATTATAATATATTCCCAACAATTCTTTTGACCTGTAAAACTATAATTAATGCGCAATATATTTTGTTCGAAAAAAAAAATCAAAATATATTCGTTCATTATACTGTTAACATTATCCTTTTTCTATAATACAACATATATAATTCATAATACACATCGTATAATTATTTATTTATTATTGTAGTATTGTATACTATGTTTTTTTACTAAACTATTTCGAATGCGTAAAATAATCTTCTTGCGAGAACTGATAAACAAGAGAAATCGCGCTATAAAAAGAACAAAAAAAAATTAATAAATAAATCACCTCGAATATGTAATATAGGTACGTGTAAAATATTATTTAATTTTCAATCTCGCGAATCAAATTAAATTCCATAAAATTTAAATATAAATATAATCTGTTACTATATAAACTCTGCGGGTTTTTTCTTGATATTATGGTTAGATAAAAAAAAAAGTAACATAATATTAAAATATGTATTTTCTCTTTTTTTTTTTCTATTCATTTACTGTCAATATTGAAATGTTACGACAAAAAATTTAAACAGAAAAGAACTAACATTAAACTTTTCAAATAGTCATCATACAGGTCCTAAAAATAAAATTAAAAATATTTATATTATCGTCTTTATTATAATAACGCGTTCGGCAAACGTTAATAAACATTTCTCAATGAATTTAAAATTACCTCGCATCTCGCCGATAGGTATTTCTGTAATAATTCCGGAAATTCGGTTCATATTTAACCATTATAATATGTGATGACATTATTCTATGTGTGTAAAAAATTCATATATAAATTCTTATATTTCTATTTAATACACGCGTGTATCTATACATTTCTAGAATACTGCAACGCTAAAGTTCACGGATATTATTTTCTTAACGATTTTTCATTAAAGAAAATAATAATAAAACACAAAACAATAAATTTCGATTGATTTATAAACGAATATTTTCGAGAATACACTATTTTCGTTCGGAACGCGCGACATAATAATTTGTATATATTTACGATTATATATAACAGACACAAAAAAAACTTAATGTAATTTGTGTAGTAAAATTTGACAATTTTTTTCGCGCGATAAAAAAAATAATAAGAAGCGAGCCAACGCGCTCAGGTAAAAAAATGAATGTTTCACTCGATAGATTTTATTTTTATAGGGTGCGGCGAAACCGCATCGTGAAATCCGCTAAAATAAATAAATCCAAGTTTTATTGCTTTTTATAAATGATATCGTTTGTTTAGCTATTCAAAAATAAAAAATAAATAACCCTATAAATAATAACAGGGGCGTAGGTATATAGATTATTTATGGGAGGGGGGTTTGACTTTCAATTATTAGTAATATAGGCCGACGTGAAAAAAAAACGTTATAATTAAAAGCGAATCAGGAGTTGAAAAAAAAAATTTATGAGTAAATATAATTGTGTACATTTTTGTAAAATCGTATCGCAAAAAAAAAAAAAATTAATTTTCGACCTACAATTAGGAACATTTTTTTTTTTTAAAATATTTAACTGAAAAGTACTTTCTGTACTTTGCAGTATACCTGTTTACATGAAAATTTTGAAAAATTATTTTTATTATACGATTAATTAAAAAATAGGAGTTTTGAACCACCCTGTCCCTTACCTACGCCCCTGGACAATAATCATTAATATCGACTCGCGGAACGTTTATTGCGCGGCGTTAAACCGAAACGTTTATTTACATATTATTATATATACCACTAATCCGGCCCTTGTCTACTGCCTGATGGTGTATACGCAGAAAAGGTTTTTCGATATCCGAATCTTCTCCCCATATACAGGATTCACGACCACACTCAAAACCACATCTAATATAAACCCCTAAAAATTAATCGCGATTTGTATCGCACGTCAATTTGTCATTGTCACGTCGTCGTGTCATCGTTGTTCCTGCACGATTTGTTCGACGACCACAAGATTCGCGTAAAACCGCGTGTTTGACGTTTCGGAATATATGCACGTGAACGCATATATCATACGGTTTTATGTATAAAACAGCGTGTCTTCCAAAATCTTACGCTCAACGTCACCACAATGTAATCACAATTACGGCCAGTGCCGCATTTAGGATTTAGCAGCCGCCCTCCCCCCTATTTTTTTAGTTTTATATATATATTAATCTTTTTTTTTCTTTTATCAAACGACGTTTACATAAATATCTACAGCCGACAGATAAATAAGGTGAATTTAGAAGTAAGAATTTAATAATTTAAATAAGAAAAATCTATATAATATTGTGTTTTTTTTAAAAAAAAAATCAGTATTTGTAAAATATCGTACAAAGGTACAGGGCAAGACTTGGTTTCTCATTCATTACACGTTGAAATGATCGAATTCTATTCGAAAAATAAATTATTAACGTTTTTTTTTCTAGATTTTATTAAAGCTGATTCTTCGATTACACCATTGTAATCAAATTTTGAAGTCTAAACACTATTGTAATCACTTTTACGGTCGAATAAAATGACTAGCTTTAATAATTTTTATTATAAGATGATAAGGGTTTTCTGGCCGTAGCAATCGTCAATCGAGTCTGATATTTTATACGATTATCTATCTGTGATAAATAATAATAATCAGAATCTATAGAGCCATAATCAAAATTTAAATATGAAAAAGAAATACAAAACTCGTCAGTTTGACTTGAAATTCTCTCAGAGACGTGGTCCGTGGGCACAATATAGCACCCATTGCATCCCCTAAATGCGGCTCGGATTTGTTGTAAGCGAATTCGCAATTTCTTTCTGACTATCGTACATCGGAAATCGGAACAAATTATAATCATATGATGAGGTGCTGACGTTAAAATAAAATACATTTTTTATATATCAAATTTAATTTTATAAAAAAAAAATATATATAGCTATTGGTGTTCTATGACCGCACATAAATGTATGATAAATATTATATATATATATATATAATAGAATATAACCACAAGAGCGATTGCTATAATTCTCAGCCTCAACTCTCAACATTGTTGTTTCGTGTCGTTCTAAATATTTATAAATATAATTATTATGACTGAACTATGTCAAAACATAAGAAATCAAAGTATTATTGTATTGTGTACGTAAACACGTAACATAAACCAAAAATAATTACGAATTAATAATTGATTTACGTTCAAAGTATTTCGTGTGAGTATATGAACATTTTGAAATACTTATATAGGGAATCTTAAAAACGTAAAATGTAAGTGCCACGTTCACTTCTCTCGTGAGACTCGTCGAGTGTCAAAAGCGCAGAGCAACGTCGAGTGTTTATAATAACGAAAAATAAAAACGCATATAACGGCGTTTTAGCAAATATTTTTCTTTTCAAGAAACTTCAAGAAAAATGTGCATATCTTTTTTAACTTTCATTACCTATTAATTAATTATACGAATTATTTTTTTAAAAAAACCGCCGATTGATTATTATAAATTACGCATTTATATTGCGTATAAATCCGAGTTCTACCGTGACAATTCCATAAACAGAAATCTTTTGACACTCGAAATATATTTTACGTATTTTTTGTTTTTTATTATTATTACTTTAATTTACGCAAACAAGTGTCCTTTGATAATAAATATTTAAGAAAAAAAAATTTAACGGAACTCAGCAATAGGTACGCCTTCGTTTCTGTGACTTTTAATGCAAATTCGCTTTTAATCGTTTTGGCACCGCGGTTTGAACGGAAGACGGTTTGGAGATATCGTATCATATTATTGCGTAACATATGATTATATGAACGAGAATTGTACAAATAATAAAGTATTAATAACTACGAAAACTTTTGGAATTTTCCAACGAATATATAAGAATTTTAATGACGAAAATCGTATATACCAAAGGGGAAAAAAACGTATGCTTAAATATTACGTCACTGTAAAGTTTGCGAATTTCACGTGCTCGCGGTAAACGCATATTACTTCGTCTGTACGTGTACTCATAAATATATCGTTTTTGATAATGATTTATGTATAATGTTAAAGTAATGATACCATCTTCGAAGAGAAAACATGTTTTTTTTTTTTTTTAAATACCGCTGTATAACAAACGCTATTAATTTTATGTAAATATTCATTACGAATCGTAATTGTATTTATTTAAATGCATTCGTTATATTTATACATTTAAACCAATCAGTGAAACAAAATACGCTAAAATATTCAGACGATATTTTAAATTCCAAGTGCCTCATAAATGTTTTACGTCAAAACATCTCAGTATCTCTATATAAATACCCGAGTCGAATAATATATATAATGAATAAATAATAATTATACCACTGCTAATACCGTTTAATAAATAACGTCTATTATTATATATTATAATATTTTAAAGTAAATATTCATATTTGTTATTGTTATTTTTTTTTCCTTTACGATTAAGAGAATTTCATTCGACTTCGTTAAACTCCTTACAATGCGAATACCAATATATATAATTTATAAATAAAACAGTGTACTAATTGTACGAAAAATTATAAACGAAAGATATATTTTTGTGATTCAAAAATGCGAACGCAAAAAGTGGTTTTATAAACGACGTTATTTAACACGAAATAAATTCAACTGAAACGTACTGTAATATTAGGAATGTATATTGTTTATATAAATAACTTTTATTAAAAAAAATAATTAATCGTTTTTAATCCTACGAAATTTTTTGAGATTTGGGTCTTTTAATACATTGCGTTGTGTAATATTTTAATATTAATACGCACCTTTGGAACTGATTTAATTTCGATTTACAAATAAGTAAGCTTTTATAATTCACAGACCAAAAAAAAAACAATGCGGATATTATACGTGAAAATATCGACAAAGATTATATTTTATATATTTTCGTTGAAACGTGTCGATTAAATCTTCATCGCAGACAAATTAATGAATAATATTGTATTTATAGCGCCTTGTAAAAAAAACAAATTGTAATTCATTCCACAAAATTTTTCTTCAGCCGCAAATTGCAATTAAAAGTTTGAACATCCGCTGTAACCATAATAATTAATAGTGTTCTGACCGTGTGCATACGTAACCATTCTCTGATGGCGAATCGTGTACACATAATTAATTTACTGAAAACGTTATTCGATTTTTCCAGTGGTTTTCTCATAAGTAGTAAAAAAAAAATACGAAAAATTGTAAAAAAATAAAAATCTGGTAAAATCGTCAACACGCTTGATCATCACTGCAAGATTGAATTCAGTTAATTTGATTTAATTTTTTTTTTATTATTATTATTGCTATAAGAATAACGATCCAAAATACTTGAAATTTTTACCGATCATACAATATGTATTTTATATGTTACGCGTATGAATGACTAAATCCGTAACAATAAATTATACGACGATTGTTGAAGGATTGAAAATATAGTACTGAATCCGATTGAAATAAAATATTATTATATATCCGCGTTAATCCCGTCGAAATTCGCGACGTTCAATAATGTATGCTACAGTTATAACTAACTTACAACATCATTTTATATAATATTGAAAAAAAAAGTTTTATAACGAGTTAATAATAAATGACGTGATCGCCACGATACGGAATAATACTCGTGGAAACTATTTAAGCGATACCTGTGTGTACACTTGGAGTACGCGTCATTTGATTTTCGCAATGTTATAATCACATCAAATTCGTGTGGATTTTGCGCACGTAACGACACCAAATACTAATTATATTATGAAAATCAAAAATAAAAATACAGTGTAATTGTGTATAAAATATGTAAAAGAAAATTGTATATACAATATATTCACGTTACTACGGAGCCCTTCGTTTTGACGTTTTATTTTCGAATCGAATTTTCGTATTTCTTCGAAAATGCTCGCGGAAATGTACGTTGACATTTACTGTCGTTTCTAAGATTTTTTTTTTTCTCAAAACGAAAAAGTATGTAAATTAGACGAAATCGATTTTTTTTTTTTTACACGTATTCACACGCGTATTTCCGCGAGATACTTGGGAAAGAAGCCAATCGATGAGAAACGCTAAAAAAAAAAAATACGTTTTCCGATAGTTTTGAAATAAACAAATGTGGTGTAAAAAAAAAAATTGTATTTATATTATAATGCGATCTACCCGCGAACGGCGCGCTTTACGTTGTCAGTACCGTATATTACTTTGACGTTCTCGTGTGAAATAAATTCAGGGAGTCGATACACAAGTACAAAACTGTTGGCGGTTTCGTGTCCCGAAAACATTTCCGGTGATTTCTGAATGTCGAGTTGGAAAAAATAAATTACAATCGTGAATAGTATAAAAATAATTTTGAACTTTTTTTTTAATATACATGACATTATATTAAAACGCCTATACTATTATCTGCAATCCAACAATATTAAAATTAGTTGGTTTCCGAAGCAAAACACGTACGTAATTTAAACTTGTTTTCGTCTTCCAAATTTTAAAACTAATTGCCAAGTTAATTGATGTCTCTCAAGAGCTTTAATAATAGCCAATAAAATTTCGGTTATTTTATATATATATATATTTTTTTTTACCTCGCGATAGATATTTAAATCTAAACCATTAATTGTATTAAAAAAAAAAAAATGTAAATCACGATTATTTTACCAAATTAATGTGAAAATATATTTATTTTGTTATAGTTATTTTTTTTTTTGTTACTATATATTATCGTGTTCGTTAAGTTTATGTATTTCTTTTATCTTGTCTACAGTATAACTTATTTTTGTACTTTGTCAAAAGGCTTTTGCGACTGTTGATTATTACAACAGATAAATAGTAACTGTATATATATATATATATATATAGGAATAAAATGTTTAGTGTAACACGATTATTTATTTTAATGTACCTACACGAAGTATTAATTATAATGATGTAATATATTATTTATTAATTGTACATTAAACGCTTCTTATGACAAAAATTATGTAAATTAATTATTATGTTCTCTATTCGTACGAAAAAAAAAAACAAAAAATTATTGGAATTAAATAAAGTTAACCCGCTACAAGTTTACATAATATATTTTACGCATATTACAGGTATTCGCGGTAAAACGTATTATATAATAATTAAAACCCGAAATAAAATGCATTTTTTCTTTTTTTTATATATATATACAAAAGGAAATTATAGATTTTTTTTTTTTAGTTTCCGTTTAATGTAAAATTATACACATTAATAACGACTTTACGTTTATATAATATTAGTGTTTTAATAGGATGAGAACTCGTTGATTTTGCGCATATTTATGATAAATAATCACATATATACCGCGACTATATTAAAATGAACTATTATTTCAATATTTTATTATCGGAATGCGACAACGTTTGATTTTGTAATAATATTGTTATTTCCGAGATTTATTGTTATGATGCATATGTTTGAAAATGTTTACAGCGAATTGGAAATGCGCTAATTTAACCTATAGAATATTCTTAGATATTTAAGTATTTGAACAGATATACCTGTATATATTATATGCGTTTGATAGTTTATTTATGAAAACGAAATGTTTTTATTTTTTCTATACGGTGTTGGCTTTTTCGATATATTATACACGCGTGTACAGAGACGAATATATCTTTTTGAGGTTTTTTTCTATAAAACGTGACCAAATAACGAGCTTATTAACAATGAAATCGTATACGGTGATTATCGCGTATTTTAAATTTTTTTTTTTTTTTCGAGTACCCATTTAGATATATACGGTGAATTTTTTTTTTCCTATCCATAATAATAAATATAAAATTTCAAGCGTACCGAAACGTATTCCGTATATTTTAAACGTTCGCCGAGTAAAAACTATATACAATGGAAATTTTCGATTTATTCGTATATTTTTTTTTTTTTTTTAATTAATAAAATACTCGTTTTTTTAAATGAAAGACCGCAAAGTGTTCCCGCGAGGTATAACTGAAGTATATTAAAACAACGAAGGTCCAGACCAGTTTACTATACGACGAGGACGGATACGCGTTTTTCAATAAACGGTATTTTACCGTATTAAATTCGGGTTTTTTTAGTGGCGAAAAAAAAAAGAACGCGCGGTACAGCCGACGTTACGTATACACATAGCCGTCCCAAGGGGGGCAAATGGGGCAAGTGCCCAAAGGGGCGTCCAAAGTATTATGAATGCAGGGGGCGTCGTCAAAAAAATGAATGACAAAAAGAAAAAAATTTGTTGTTTTATTTTTCGATATTAATTTCCCTTGTATATCTATATGATGATTTTGAGGACGAGTGTATTTACAAATTAAAATATATATAAAATTATGTGATTAGATATTACGTTAGTCGTTTTTTTTTTTTTTGCATTATTGGTGTGGTTATAGTACGGCACTGCGTATACAATATTCTATATTAATAACACTTAAAAATTAACGTGATAATATATATTTTTTTTTTTAAATGAAACGCCGTGCGCGCGCGGTATACATTATTATTATATTATTATATAAATACGGCATGCGGTCTTACCGAAGTCGGGTAGGCCGTGGTTTCGGGTGCGCAGCATACGATCGCCAAAGCGACGACTATGCATCCGGCTACGGCGGCGGTGGCGGTGCTGCGGACGAACGTCTTCATCGTTGCTTGGCGCGTAGTTTTGTATATTATAATATGCCGTAGATATCAAAAAAAAACAATAATAATACGCGCAATAACGACCAGCGTAGTCCCGATTACAATATTATTGTAATAATAATAATACGCGCAATCGTCGTACGCCGCAACGCAACGCGTTTGAGTCAATCGAAACGGTCAGAAAATATTATAATATATACGTCGTCGTCCGCGGTCGGGTGCAGAGCGCGGCGCGAAAGTGGATATTATTATTTTATTTTTTTGATCTTTCTGCGCGACGTTTACCGTATACCGGAGAAACGTATGTATACGACGGACTCGCGGTTCGGAGCGAGAGAGGAGGTTTTTTTTCAAAGTTTTCGCGACCGGTATACGAGGAAAAAGAAATTTTGTTTTTTTTTTTTTCTATCGATAAATAACGCGACCGATGCGGGGTAACGGTGGAGACGGAGTGCAGACTCGGGCGACGTACGACGTACACTGCAGGACGTTTTAATAATAATAATAATATTATTATTATTATAATAATTGAGGGTTTCGCTGTGAGAGAATAATATGAGAAATCCGCTGCTCGTCCACCACGACGACCGTGTCGAATTGTTGTATGAGTGAGACCGGCCGAAACGCGGGCGCTGGTATATATACGCGCGAACACCGCGCGGCGACTCCGCCTACGGAGCCAACCCGCTCGGTACGGCGGCGGCGGCGGCGGCGGCGGCGACGGGTATTATATTATATACGCGAGACCACGTGACGAACGCGCTACCCCAAAACGCGTTATTATACAATATTATAATATGTAATACGGTCTGCAGTGGCGTACGCAGGCCCGGATTAAGGGGGGGCCAAGGGGGGCCACTTCTCCGGGGCCCACATATATAAAAGGCCCATAATTTTTCAAGTGATAATTTGTATATATATTTTTATAGATTCTGAACGGAGCAACGAATCTATTGGTTTTACGAGTACAATGATGTGTTTTTTTTTTTTTTCATGTCTGTACCAAAAAATTTTACCAGAAAGAGTGCTCCGATCTCTACACAGTCATACTTTGTTTCCGGTAGCAAATTGCATCATCAAATCGGTACTTTACAGAGGTCATTTTAAATTAAATTATAAATGTATAATACGCCACAGTTCCGTTATCACCTTCCCGATCACCGCCAATGAACAAACGGTATTTTCGATTATTGTTTATTTTTAGAATATTTATATTGTTTTTCCCGGAAGATAAGCACTGACGAGTGCCGCCGACAACAGTCAACAAAAATATTAAATAAATGTGTCATTTTAAATGAAATACATAGGTGTAATACTGTTCATTAAATTTGTATATGTATATTCATTTAACAGGCATAAAACTTAATGTTTTAATGGGGTATTTATGAAACAAAAATTAATTGATCAATGGTACCTAATATAATATTTAACTGTGTTATTTTATAAAGTCATGTGTACGTCAATGCAGCCAATATTATAAGGTTCAAGCAGGGATTAGAACAAAAATTGGTTTTTTTCATTGAGGGGGGCCCACAACTAAATATCGGGCCCTTGGCCATTTGAGGTCTTAATCCGGACTTGGGCGTACGTTTACACGGTGACGGTTATGGCCTTATTGGGGCAGTGGCGTAATTACGAATGTTATAATACGAGAGGGGATAAAAAAAAAATGTAGCATTGGATTAGCCATAATATATATATATATATATATTGTAACAACCCTTAATATCGAAGTTAAAGTGATTGAATATTATACAGTATTTTTTCATACTTTTGTTTTGTTAAAATAAAAACAACACATTTTATAACAAAAATTTCAATTCGTTCTTCGTTTTTTTTTTTTTTTTACCTTATTCATCGAATACGGTATAAATCTTTAGGTAAATTACCCTAGCACTGCAACTTTGGAATTTCAATACAAAAATTATTCAGTATTACGTACTTTTTTTTTTGTACATTTTTGTACAACCAAAAAGAAATTTTGTACGATAAACCAAACCCGGGATATTCCGGGTTTCCCATGCGCGGTAACGTTACCACAGCACTCGCTAAGGCAAATTTTACTCCAATTAAAATTTCGACCACACAGTATATTATGTACTTTTTTTTCGTACAATTTTGTACAACCAAAAAGAAATTTTGTACGATAAACCAAACCCGGAGGATATCTCGCGGTTTCTTCTTGTACTTAACGTGACCGCACCATATCCGTCGATAGATATACCACCGGTCAATAAACTGAGGAGTATATTATGATAAAATACTAACAAAATTTTGTTAACACAAAATAAAATATTATTTTTGTTTTTAATTATTGTATTTTTTGTACGTTATAGATGATACGTTATGTAAAAAAAGGAAGCTCATGAGAGGGAATCCATCCCCATACCCCCCTGCCGTAATTACGCTCCTGGTGTGGGTGGGGGATCGAAAAGCTCAATTAAAAATGTTATATATATATATATAGACATATATGTAAACGGGATACACGAAAACGAATCGTACATAATGAATATTGTAAACAATTTATGAAGCGCATAAATAACGCGGGGCTCGGATTTTATAGCACTATAAAAAGACGTGTACTGAAATACCGCGCGCTACGGCCGAAAGAACCTTAAAAATGACTTTAACACAAAGGAATATCTACTGCACTGCATGCAGATACATCGGTACATGTAAATGTCTTGTATATATTATCTCATTTATTTTTTACACGTGACAAAAAGTTACCTATAGCTATTATAGTCCTCGTCTCCTCGTACCTATAGACATATCTATCACAACTGATAAGAATTAGTCATATACATTTAATTGATCGACGGGCCACTATGCCAGTGTAGATATCTAAAGATAGACCATATATTGTGAAATATTTAATAAACCAGAAATGTAAGTAATTCACTATTTTCGCTAATCGTTTTATACCATTGATTATAATATAATAGTCTATTATGTAATCAACAATGGTTTTACTTAATTGATATAACATTTTTCTACTGTTTCCGTTCGATTCAAACGAGATTTATAAAAACCACAAAATAAATTGTGTTTTAATGCGTATATTAGCAAAAAACAGCACCAAAACTGGGAAAATAGCACTAAAAATCTCAAATGTTCCAAATATATGCAATATAAAACTGTGTGTTTAGAACAAATTTATAGCTCTGCACTCTGCTATTTATATCTGTATTCCATAATAATTAGCAAATGTCACCTGATTTAATAAATAATGATGCGGAAGATGAGAAAAGGAAATAAAAAGCAGAACAGGGCAAACAAAAAAAAACATTCCTACTTAAAAGCAATAAGTTACGACGTTAAAGTAGTAGTTTATTAAAAAAATGTAGATTTAACAGCAAGGAAACGCGTTTAATCAAAATAACGTATGTATGGAACACAGCATTATATCACTGTAAAACATGGACGTTGAACAAAAAACGCACGAAACCACTTTAGAAGCTTTAGGAACGTGATGGGCTTATATATTTTGGGTCATCGACATTCAATATTCATAACACCGGACATAATATTTATTCGCGTGACGGTAAATTATGTATACGGTAATATTTTAACTGTATTTATAAAAATAGTTGTTTTAAGTTCTAATAAAGCGATAAAAAACTTGTTTTCATGATTTTGTAATTATAACTATTGGCGAACTTCTCGAACACTGTAATACGCTGTATTATACAATAATGCGCCGAACTCTATTCAAAGACGCAAGCCTATAATATGAAATGTATAAAATTTAAATGACAATATTTATGTTTAATTGCTACGTATTATAATAAAACACACGGAATAATCATAAAATAAAATTGATATAAAATAGGGTCTCTCAGAAGTACGCCTATATTTAATCATGTAGGATTTTAATGATTTCCCTACGTGCTTCCCATTAGCGGTATACATACAATAAAGCCACCCAGAGTTACTACATTATTTTTTCAATTAAAAAAGAATTTATAAACGAAATTTCCCGACGTACATATTTTTGTTTGAAGTCGAAATTATCGAATGCAAAACTTATCAAACTAAAAAAAAAAAAAAATATTAAAAATATAACATTAAATACTTTAATTATTGACATCAAACATGTTTACAATATATACGGTAGCCGCAGTACGTATTTTAAATTCGAGGTTGATAAACGAGTTTTAAATTTCTCATTTTCTCTAATTATCTTAATAACATTTTCGTATATATTTAAACGCAGTATTCGTGCATATTTTAAACTTTTTCGTAAATGCATATTTAGTTTATTTTAACTTTCGAACGCTAATTATAATACTTCAACGTCCCTCTGTGCAGAGCCACCACGCGGAAGAGAGGTATTTTAACGTACAGTGTGTAATGAATCGACTGTATTTCAGAAAGCACTCTCTTCGATTTATTTGTAAATTAGTCAAAGGCGCGGGAGATATAATTGTTAAAAATTACACATTTTTAATTTGGAAATATTTTACTGAAACGGTACGAATCTTGCCGCATACACGACGGTTTTCTCAATCTATATTCGCCGCTGGTAACAATAATGCGATTTTCATCGTTTCCAATTTGTATTCACAATATTTTTTTTTATTTTTACATTTATTTTTCATAATAGTATTCAATATTATAATAATAATTTGGTTATATATATATATATATAAGACGTAGAAAATTGTTTTTTTTTAAAACAACTTATATACAAGTGAAAAGCGAGATGAAAAACTTTAAAAGTATAAAAGAAAAAAAAAATGTCATTTTATTCCGTAAAAATTCGAGGAACTTAATTTACCGCGTCTGCTTATATACGAATCTGAGCGGTATACTCGCTCGCCCCCCTCGTGACACTTTTAACTGTTCACCGTATGAAAATCTCATGAAGAACTATACAACGTTTAGAACAATTAAAATTAATTGATTATTTAATAAGACTATATATCGAATAAACAGACCGTTTCTGACAAAATCGAAAACCCGTTTTAGTGTGAAATGACGAACGCGCTTCAGTACGGCCTGAGGAACCGCCTATAATTTTCTTTTTTCGAAGAAGAAGAAGAAATTCTTATTTTATATATAAATAGAAACGATATAATAATAATATTGTTGATTCTCGTATGACAAGTAGTGATATTTGCAAGTATTCAGTAAATGATAACAAAATTGTAAGCATATAAAACGCGAATTCCAATAATTATATATACACAATAAGATAATATAATATGTTGTAAATGTTTGTGCAAAATAGTCGTGACCGTACTCATTATTGCACGCGTGCGTAATGTCATTATTGTATAACGATGACAGTCGCGCCCGTCGAAAAAGACACCTGTTTACGATAACTTCGATGAACGTCCGAACGGCCAACTTTCGTTTCCGAATGCAGACAAGGGAAACCACAGTAGAAGTTTCACATGTGAGTATCAATACACTGTTGCTGCAGCACGCGAGTGATTTATCAGTGGCGTGGCTTGGGTTCTAAGTGAGTGTCGGGTGACACTACATTTTTTTTTATCCGAACTGAATTTTGCAAAAAAAAAAAAAAATCTTTTAAAATGTAAAAATTGAAAAAAACTGTATTATATTTACAAATTATTTTTAATTTATTAAATTTTCTTCAATATTACGTACTGAGCCCGTTGAGGAGAGAACGTTGAAAAAATTACGTCAACGTTGGACTAATCAAACCAAACAATTACTCACAACGTTCGCACAATGTTTAAAATATATGTTTTTAATTACTCGATAAAAGTTATAGACTACCGTACGCATGGTATATTAATTGTATAACTAATAGAATAGTGATTAAACAAATAAATAGATAAATAATTTAAGTATGATTTGAAAGTGTTTTTTTATGTGTTTTTAGATTATAAATTACGCGTTTAACGGCATTTTTGTAGATTTTTAGGGTTTTTTTTTTTTTAAAGTCATAAATTCATTTTTATAAGTTTTTTTATGGCATCAACATCCTTGCCCTAATTATAATCTGTATTACTAGGCTTATCATTACAGGCAGTGGCGCACACGTAAAAGGTCCATGGGGTCGATCGACCCCCCCCCTATTCAAAAGGGTGGGTGAGATAATGTTGGTATTATGGAGTGTAAAATGTAAATAATATATTTTTAATCGTAATTAATAATATAGTGCGTGCAAGGTTATCATTGGGTGTATACTAGTTGTCTATTGGGTGGTGGCCAGGCGTGATGTAAAATATCGTTAGACCCATCAATGTGCAATTCAGTGTGCGCCACTGGTTACAGGAAATACTTAACTATAAATATTTTACCAGCAAAATAGTATATCCAAATCAGATTCTCCGCGCGATTTTTCATACGTTTATTATTTGTTTCGCGTATTCGCGCAATTTTTTTTTATGGCGTTATCGCGCGAGTTTGTTTATGTCATTTTAATGCATTTTTTTTTTTTTTGACACGCCAAACGTGTAATAGAAAAAAATACGACGTGACGTCAACGACGATCCCTAAATCCTATTTTGACGATGACGTTTTCGATACATATGATCCATATCACCTGTCGCGCATATCGCCGTCAGCCGTTGATTTGTGACCTATAACTGGCGCTGGCGCCTCGCACACGCGTCTGAAGCTTATACGGGGATTAAGTCGTTGGCGGTGGCTAGAGCATGAGCATACGACAATACTGTCTTCCGGAAATATTTATTACAATATCCCGAATTCTCTACGCGTAGATATCTGCTTTGACCGTATTTATAAATATACGGTAATATATAATATGTATATTACAAAACTTCTAATAAACGCCACGAGAATTAAACGACGATCGCTTAATTTTCCCTTCGCTACGTGCGTGTGTGTGTGTGTGTGCACTTTTCTCGAATTTCTCATTTCTTACAGACCACAAAAAGTAGGTTTTTTTTCTCTTTAACCGACAGCAATATGGGGAGTATCGTGCGTAGTAGCTATAGAGTACATTGTGTTTTACCATCGGTGCCATCGTTTATTTCAATAAATACCACCGCAGTATAGCGAACGGTCCACTGCTGGTTTGCCCGTACACGATAACTATATACAGTCATACTTTCAATTTGCCTTCGGCATACAATTTTTCTCTTAACGAGGTATCTGCAGGACGGTTCGGGAACACGTTTGATTCGCTATTCATCTTTATAACCGTCTCTGATACGACTCGCGTCTCTTCTGACCGCTTGCTCACATTCTCTTCCGTCTGAGTGTCGAGCGAATCGCAGATATTTGCGGCAGTAAATCTTCTATGCGTTCACCCTGCCGGAGTGGGCGCAACGGGTGCTGCAGGGTGACCAATGCCATTTCGTCTGTCCGTTCCGGACGTACGGCGTGAACACAGGCCGTGTCCTGGGGATCGTTGCTGTACGCGCATCCTGGACCTCTCTTAGGCACGTATACAGACTGGTTGAAACATCCACGTCCGATCGACATTAGGGACAGATGCAACGGTACCTCGAATCTGTTTTGTCGTTTGAGCCATCGACCGGGATTCGGTGTCAAACACGATCTCCAAAAATCACCGTTCCGTTCACGTGTTCATAGTGCGTTGTCCTCCGTTCCTACGCCTCGATATCTTGTTCTTTTCGAACAGTACTGCGTCCTTGAGACGAGCTCTCAACCGGACGCCCTCATATAACATAATGTATACTGAGCACTGTATACCGTACTGATAGAGACCGGATTTTGCTCAATACGTAAAATAAACGTGATTTTAGACAACATTTTTAACAATTAATATAGTATTTTCTAATGGCGCGTGCATTTTACCGCGATGATTCCATAATATATACACATGTATTGTAATAAATAGCCATAAATAATTTAAAATAAAACAAAACCTTCGACCCTACTATATAAACGATTTTATGTATTTTTTTTTAATAAATTAAATAAAACGGATACCTGTGTAAAGTCAGTCAATAATAGACCACCTGATTTATCTACAATCTTAAAACTGTTCGTATTGTTATAGGAGCCACATATTATATACTCATAAACCTTCGTCGTGAAACATTCTATGCATAATTAATATACATAGTAGATATAAATCAAATAATAATAATAAATTAGTCATCAAGTAATAGAACTTGGTCAATTTGATGTATTTATTATAATTTAGAAAATAGAAAATTATATTTAAAAAAACGTCTATTTTTATTGGAGAGTTTGGTGAGTACACCTAACAGATTTTATTGCGTTCTTTCCGCTAATTGTGACTGTAGCTAAACCGTCATTGAGTCGTTTTCCCTGTTAAAAAATAATAATCAATTTTAAATAAATATTTTATTTGAACATTAATAAATCTTAATAACTATATTAATGTACGTCTGATGTAGAATTTCTCAAGTAAATCTTTCCGATTTCCTACACATCTTCACTGTACTCTTTTGTGACACTGATAAAATCTTCATCGTAAACATTTTCCTTAAACAGAAAATTAGAGTAATGTGTTTGTCATCGGTTACGCGTTGACAGTAGCGTTAGGTGTGTTAATATAAATTATAACCACTGCGCAATAATATTATAACTGAAATTTGGTACCGGGGGGGAGGTTTTCATCTGACACAAATACGTCACTGATTACATCACAGTTTTTATCAGAGATTTAGGAAAATAAATTCTAATCATATTAATAGTATAGACTGCACCGACTCCACGAAATATCGTATTTTACGAGTTGTATAAAACTCATACCGTATATTTCTATGAAATAAATCATATTATTTCGAAGAACCGCAGGTACACGAAAAATAATCACTGTCACTATGTCCCCAATGTTTTTATCGTTTTGGTAATTTTTTTTTTTACTCCTGTGTGTTGTCATGTCAAGCTCATTGTGTCTCCTTTCGTATAGGTACGTATAATTCTTGTTTGATTGTATTGTGTAGGTACATGTCACGTACAGGTGTATTCCATGTAACACTATATATATATATACTCTAAAAAATTGTTTTTCGCTTTTCAATTGACCTCTGGTATAAAAAAACGAAGCAAATTGAATAATACCATTTTTATTTATACCTGGAATTTCTACAATAATTCTACGGAATGGAATTAATTTTTCGTTGTAAAATAAATGTAAATAATTTTTTTTCAGAAACCCTAATTTAATATCGTATGATACATCGTTATTATGGCCAAACGGCTTATTTAATTATATATACCGTTTATATTTAATGTATTTATATATATATATATATATATTATATAAATAAAAATTTATTTATAGGTATATGTATATTTATCAAAGAATTACATAATATTGTGTTTGATGTTTATACGTGAAGAGTAAATTATTATTACATGATTATTGAAAGTGGTTAAAAGTTGCTGGAAGTTTTCGGCAGTTTGAATTTAACAAATGATATCGATATATTATATTTAATTTTTTTTTATGCAGAAATAACAAATAACTTATTTATAAGCATCAATTTATGGTTTTTAAACTCTCGGGGATTTTGAGTAATATCCAGAATTTTCTTTTATAATATAAATACAAAGGAACGTTAATTGTTAATAGTATTTATTAAAATACAATAACAATAATTCAACGAAGAAATATTAGCAAAAAATATTGTTCAGTTTTATTCGTATTTATAAAACCACGTACAAAACGAACAACCCCGATCGATATAAAATTTTAATACCACGATAAGATAACTATAATATATAATATACATTTTTATTATTATTATTATTATTATTATTATTATTATTATTAACAAATAACTAGCAACCAATTGATTAAAAAAAAAACGTATATTCATGCGGATAAAAGGCGTTTTTGTTGTTTAAAAATACATCTCAGACCAAAGAATAAAGTTATAGACAAAATTCTTGGTAAAAATATCGTGTACATTTAAATATATCTAACTAGCTGATCTTATAAATAACTCTATTATTTGTTATTTTTTAGAAAAAAATTTTAGGTGTCTAGTGCATTGAAATATTTATATTTTATTAAAATATCTTTGCATAAATATAAATATTATTACGTACAATATAGGTACACTTTGCGCAACCGGTTAATTTCATATGATTTCATACATTTCAGAAACGTCAAATTCACAATTTGTATAAAAATATAGATATATCATGATTATAATGACAATAATTATTACCCATTGGCTATCAATTGCAGCTGATCTGGATCGTTATTATATTATTTAATACATAATATAATGTATAAAAAATACAACATTTAAATAGGCGTGGTATTTAAATTTTAAATACTTTAACGCCTCGTGTTTACCGATATTTTATGAAAATAAATAAATATAAATGTCGTTATAAATTTAGATGTAATTTTTCAAACAAAATAAAATTGTAAAAAAAAAAAAACATTTTTTTTTTCGTAAAATAAAATTGATTTATATATAGCTTAAAAATAATTTGAAATGACAACTTACCCATCAACTTAATGGCTTACTAAGATAATGTTATATCTATTGGCTATTTGTTGTTTTTTTTTTATTTATTTATACTGTTATATCAAAAAATACATTTTTTTTTTCTTTGCTGAGTTAATTATTTTAAGTGAGACCGAAATGCGTTAGAAAAACGCGAACCCTCGGTTCCACTAAAACGTATTTGTATAGAAACTAGAGATATGATGTGTCATTCGTCTGCAAATTAAGTTTGAATAAATTCTAACATTTCTCAGATTTTCTTAACACGAGTTTTTCAATTTTTTTTTTATATAGATATTTACAACAAAAAAAAAATTTTATTTTTAAATTAGCTAACTACTTCATACCATTTACTGTAAACGCATTAGATTTTATCTTATTTTTAGAAATATATCTGACCCATTTAACATCATAAAAAATAATATAATAGTAATAAATTAATACGTTATAATATCATCATTTCATCAATATATTAACTAGAGTCGATATATCCATATATAATATAATTGTTTGTCAACCACATACGTGACATATTAGACAGGCGAAAAATGCGTACAAAATGGAAAATCTATAATTCTAGTTTTAACGTTCAATCGGTAACATTTTTGAATAAATAAAAATATATACAATTTTTTTTTTTTTAATATTCTTAACAGACAACGTTTTTTTTTATACCTACGTGTAGGTAAAAGCTTTCATTTAATTTTTATGAAAACCAAATATTTTTTTTTGAAAACAGCGATACTGACAACAACTAAAAATGTGTAAAAAAAAAAAATGTAAGTATAATTTTTTTTTTGATAAACAAAAGGTCAAAACCTAATCTACATAATAACGAAGAGAAAAACTGTTAGCAATATTATATAGTCGTATTATTCGGTTTCCTAAAATACCGATTTTTAATAAATCGCGCGCACACACACAACATATACACATACACATAAAAAAATATTATTTTAGCGGAAAGTAATCGTTTATTTAGAACTCGAGCAGTGAACCGAAAAATAAGTATTTGACAAGTTTTGTTTTCTTATATACATCTATAGGTTTTTACAAAGCATAAAATAAAATTTGCTATAAAATTATTCGTTCGGTACTATAATTTTATTAATATTCAGTGAAGATTATGTATGCATTTAGCACAGACGTATTAATCGTTATTCAATATAATTGTGTTATTTCGCACGTAAAATTAAACGTCTAGAATTTTTATCAATTGTTCCTTAAACGTCATTCAAACGTGTATATTTATTATACGTATTATGGAATTAATGAAAATAAAAATTAATTTGCATTGGCAAATCTTATTATATATATATATATATATAAAATAGAATAATTTTTCGTTTTATTTTTAATAATAATTATAATACACGGCCGTTTTAATATTTAAAGTAAACGATTATGTTTTATATAGAAATTATATCGACTGTAACGACGCGAGAAATCATCATTAATTTCAAAAATGTAAATTTATGTTGAATTTCAAAATATTCGAATAAATAATAATATATTTTTAACAATAATTTTTTCATTAATATTATTGTTATTATTTATTAAAGATTTATTACAAAATTAATCAACAATTTCGCTCGACAAATATTATAATAATAATAATAATAATAGGGAGTTGCGATAATTTCCGGAACACGAAAACCGTTTTTACATAACGCGCGTGTATTTGCGATATAACGATTGTTATCGTCGAGTCGTTTGAATTAAAATAACAGCGCATTTCCAAAATAAATCGTTTGGAATTATTGGAAACTGGATTTGGAATTTGGTAGATTATATATATTATATACATCATGTATTAAAATTTGGTTTTGAAAGCTGTGTATACACTACTACTATATCGCATACACAACTATAATAATATTTCGTATTTTAATATTAATATTTCGTACTTTCAAAAGAATAATACTTATACCCGAGTGTATTATATATTATGTACTTCAAAGTCAATTATCAAAGTGGTTATTTATGTGTATTATAACTTTGAACAATGAACTCGCGTTATTACTTTCTTTTTTTTAAAAGCGCGCGTATGTAGTCGGCTCATGTGCGAATCGCTGGTTCGGACGAATCGGTCAAACAATTGAATTCGGTTAAAAACCAAATGCATCGTAAATTTATCAACACTTTCCTCTGCACACTTGTCAGAAAAAATAAAATTACTGAAAAAACATCTTATCGTACCTATTATATTTCCGAAAAAATCTGTATACAGTCGACTATCGATAATTCGAAGTTGGCGGGACTGTTGAAAAATTTCGAATTACCGAGAGTTCGAATTGCTGAGTAGTTCGAAATATCGAGAGAGCAAAAAAAAAAAAAAAAATCGAATTATTGAGAGTTAAGAAAAAAAATTTTGTTTTTTATTATTGTACATAATTATTAAATATTTCAGCAAATTAGGCGGTATTACAGTTATTTATTGTCTTTAAAATGTAAATGTTTTTTTCCGAAATCGTCAAAGACTTGTATTTTTTAAAAATTAGACGTACCTACTCATCACAAGAACTTTACTTTAAAACCAACCGAACGAAACTAAAATAAAACTACATTCGGCTCTCGGCGAGTTAAATTACGATAAGAGACGGTTGAGGAATAAAACGAAAATGTTCTTACGATAATAATTCTATAGTTATCAAAAATAATACGCTAAATTTCTACAAGATTGTGTAGTAAATTATTAACGAAAATATTATAAGAAATACATTATTGGCACTTCGAATTACGAGCGTTGAACGGATAAAACTTCGAATTGTCACGTGTTATAGTGGCCAGTTTTCCGAAAATTTAATTTCGAATTACCGAGTGTATTTAAATGCGTTGTTTTTATTCGAATTACCGCGTGATTTTCAAGGGACCGAGCATTTACTTCGAATCACCAAAGGTTTCGAATTATTGAAGGTTTGAATTATCGAGAGTCGACTGTAGATACGTGAAAATATCCGCATTTATATCACATAACAACGATGTGACCCTGAAAAATTCTATACGTCATCGTTTAACCGGCAATTATTAAAGGTTTTCACTTGGTTTTTTTTTTTGCTATGATCGACGTCTAAAACCTATTTAGCAAAGAAAAGAACCCGCGGCGTTCAATATTCAAATAATAAAAAAAAAATTCACCGAGTAAAAATTCGTAAAATACGCCGAGTATAAATCTCTGCGCGTATAATCCGTTTTCAAAATTAAAAAAATTTTAATCGGATTCATTTTACTGCGAGAACAATCGGTTTAACGCGTACCGTCTGCTGCAACGAGTTAGCGATTAATTCCAAAGTTCCTATTTAAATTCGATGAAACGCGATTATTTGTTAAAAATACCCAACTGAAAAATAGAAAATTCTACACAAACTATTTCGTGAAGCGTTTTTTAAGTGTGTGATTCATTACAATTTCTTTCCAAACTCATATTAAATAAAGCGATTACTGTTGACGTACATATAATAATAATATCGTTACAGTTCTATGCTTTCTGCAACGTTCGGACGTTATTAGTGCCACGATAATAACCGGAGCAATAATAGTTGCGCTGGACGTTGAGACGTGTTATAACGTCAAGTAAATCGTATTCGAGAAATTCGACCGACTCGACTGTACGTCGACATTTAACTGAACGCGTGTCCATTCAACACTAAACATTACTAGTTATTATTATCATAGGCGTGTCTACGGGGGAGGCAGGGTGGGCACCGGCCTCCCCAGTGACTTAATTCTTGGCCTCTTGGCTTATAATCTACCGTGGTTGAAACTATAAATATTAAATATTTATAAAAAATAACTAAGTAGCACATTAGTTGATTGGCCTTATTTATTAGTTAGGCGTAGGAAAGATAGATAGCGTAGGAAACCAATTTTAAGATCAAAATACTCTTTAATTTTGCGGGGTGAAAAAATTCCAGGTGCTATATAATTGCCATTCAACAAAAAAAAAAAAAAGTCACAAATATAGGTATATAGAATATAGATCGCTGTAGTAAGTAAAAAATTTAAATTTTATAACTGGCCTCCCCAGCCATGGAGGTCTGGACACGCCTATGATTATTATACTGATTGTGCAGAAGTGGTAGTCGAGATATATATATAAACTCCAAACGCGAAAAAAAAAATTATACGCTTTTATCGAAATTATATATATAAATTAATTAATTAAAAATTTCTAAATCGAAATTGTCTCATTCAAATATTAATATAATTATAAACGGTTATAAAAATTATAACGATATTGTTTCTTTTGTAACAGAACTCGTTTTTTAGCGATTTTTATGAGCGAGTACATTTTCACTGTATAGCTTATTTCTTCGTACCTACCTATATTATATACGACGTGTTATTTCGTATACAAATTCAATATTGATAATTATTTGAACGTTTTTCGATACGGACAGTATGTGAAGCAGTACGCACTATTTTATTTCTTGGTAACAAAAAAAAAAAAAAAAATTGAATTGTTTAAAGAAAAACGATAATAATAATACTCGGAATTTTGACTCTATGAATTATTTATTTTTTCGCAAATTTAATATAAAAACATCAAATCAAAATCCACTTATAAATTATTAATGTTTATACACGTATAAATTTAACTATAATATTATGACAATAGCGCCCACTCCGTTTTCACCAGGACACCAGACCGTTATCGAAACGATTTCAGGGCGTCCGATCAATTATCGTTTTATAGATAAAAAAAAATTATCACGCGTAAATGGACAAGCCAGAGATGTAAGAAAATTCGCATATAAGAGTACGTAACGCGTTATAAAAGGCGAAAATCAGCCGACATCAAAAACCTGCAGATGAATAAATAAATAACTTACACGCGTAATTATAACTGGCCAACACCCCACTGAAATACGCGCAGTCAAAATACTTTCAGACATCGTTGGTTTAAAATACGCACTAATCACGTCAATAAACGTTCCATCCCTTCGTTTAACCACGAAAGAATGTCGTTTCCTATTAATTGGGCCATTGTTTCCCGGGAATTTTTTTTTACCCATTTTATAGTGAATAGTATATATACCAGCTATATATCGAGACTGGACATTAAGGAGTTAAAAATTTGAAAATCATAAATTATAAATTATTATTTTTCATAACATTTAACTTGACGAACTCGTTTTTTTACTGCGGTGTAACGTGAAATTAACGATAATTATGATTTTAAATTTTAGGAATTTACTGAAGAGAAGTTAAATTTTGTTTAAAGTATTATATCACACAAATATTTCAAACTTTTACCTTCGTTGTGAAGCAAAAACCATTTGTATTATAATATTTAGATAGACAACAACTCAACGATACAGTATAGGTACCTATTATATATGGTTCGCGAAAAAAGGTGGTATAGTATCGTTTTTGTGGAACTTATTAACACTGCGATAACTCGTGTTAGTTTTTTTTTTTTTTACATTAAACTTGGAACTCAACAGGAGTACAAAAAAAAGTTCAATTTTCAAAAGTAACTCCTAACGTAATTAAGTTCAATTGACGTAACTTTAAATATAGTTGAAAACAAAAAGTAACTCGCTCAGCCTTGATATATATTTATATTTATATTAATCCAGCTCATTTTTCCGGCTTTTCCATCAGATCCGGTCTATAGAAAGACGCTCACTTACTTTGAGTATCAAAATGAAAATTATATCGGTTAGTTGTTGTCTGGAGAAAGTTTTCTTCGGTAAGATGAATTGTTACACAATCCTATGGTTCGTACTTATAATATAATAATATAATGGCAATTAATAAAAATCTAAATTAAATTTTGAATATAAAACATATATTTTATTAAGCTTTCACGAATACATAAAATATAAATATATAGAATTTAGGAAATATATATAAATTTAAAATAGGTGTATTTTTTATGTTTCAAACTCGTTGCAGATTCCATCAACTCCGAGGATAAACTTTGGACTGTCACCAACTCACAGTTGTATGAAATATGTATGCGTACTGTATTCTCGCAGTATTATATACTCGTACATCATTAATCGCGACTCAGTGAGACAGTAATTAGTAATTACCAACAAAAAAATCAACCTACAATAGGTCTGTGTCGGTATAAAACTGAAAATATGGATATTTTCGATAAAATGCAAAAAAAAAGTGGAAATGAAATATATTAATAACAAAAACGAAATTCTTATAGATAAACTTAAAACGCCAACATTCCACGGGTATTAAATGCGTATAAATTCGTCGATTACAATGTTAATATTTACAGACCAAAGTCAATTTTTAAGTTCGTCGAATAATGCGTTTAATCCGCCCTGCAGTATCGCGGTATTTCTAAATTTGCTTTTTACCGCCGGTAAGTATGGAAAAACTGTTCTCGCGACCACAACTTGTGACAGCAATTGTAATACAAACGTTTTTAGACACAGGAAAAAACAATTATTGATCAAAATATTATAATCAACTAATCGAGCCTGCATTTATACAAAACATAACCGGAACAAATGCCTTTAGCGCGTGTACCTTTCAAGATGACTTTGTTTGTGAAAAACGCCTTTTGCAACCCGCGGAAAAATAAATTTCCTGCATATGGACATAATATATTCTCACGCCGAACGATCGTGTACGTCGAAAAGCTAAAAGGAGGGAAAATGTTTGAGAAGCTCTATATAGAAAATTTCACTCGCGGATGGACAAGCTGGTATGTTAACGTGCTTTGCAGGCCAGTGGCGTGACCAGTGGCGTGCCCACGAATTTTCAATGGGGGGAGATGTTATAATAATAATACATTTTAATGGATTGTCATATGGTAATACCAAAAACTCAAATGTTTATGTTTCAAGCTCTCCAAAATCGTTTCTAGCTTATAATTGTGTACATTTGTAAATAATTGTTCTATAATTAAAATGAATTTAAATTATAACACACTGATACCAAGTTGTTTAATTACCATAACATATGTTATGAATGTTTTTTGTCATAACTCATGACTCATAAGTAATAACTTTTTGCTAATAACTAATAAAAAGTATTAAGTAATGACTCTAAAACAGCTCTTATAACTAATAAGTTGTTTTCTGTAGGTCGGCAAAAAAAAACAACCGAGGGGGGATATAACCCATAACCTCCCCCCTCTGAGCACGCCACTGGCCGTGACTATATATATATACGTATATAAATTTAGGGCCAGTACCGGGACAGTATCAAGTTTCGGTCCCTCAGCACGTATTTGTGTTGTACAAAAACTCGTCAAATTCATTTTACAAAATTTATAATATTCGCGTAATATCGCATTAATAAATAAGTACTCTTTTAATATTTGTATTATAATTTTTTTTTTTTTTTTACACTTTAATCTCTACAAGAGAGTACGGCGTGAATTTCAAAAGAAAACTTTTGAAAATTGTTGTATAACTCACGAATTGTATTTATTGAGCGCCTCTTCGAGACGCTCCAAGTCCAGAGCCTCCTGAGGCATTGCCCCGCCCTGCCACTCCGTAATTACGCCACTGAGTCTTTGGCCCAGACGGTCAATTCGCACATACAGAGAAATAGTGAAGGCGTAACACGACTTAATATTATTATACTAGTAGTAGTCTGACCACGTTCCTATACAGCGCGTCAGAAAGCGCATGTGGGGGCGTGTAAATACAAGATAAGACCATACGGGTTTAACGGTCTGCACGGGAAATATAATTTTTTTTTCCCCCCCCCCAATCCTTATTTTACATTTGTTTTTTTTTTATATTTATTTATTACTTGTACGACGCGAATTCCTGTACACGCACACTGCAGGTGGGTGATTAACACCTCAAATGATATATTACACATTATTATAATATATGTATATTATACCATGTAATTACTACAACACATATATTAATATAATATACAACGCAGTGTACAATCTACGTGCGTCACCCGCATGACTGCGTAATAGTACTATAATTTTTTTATTTATTTTATTTTTTACCGTATATATACCGTTTTGAGTTTTCTGCATTATTATTATTTTTATCTCGAGGGCGGCAAGACAATAATTTTGAATTTTAACACATTTTTCGCGTCTTTCCTGTGCGCGTGTTATATGTACCTGCCCGACTTTTGGACGTTCGCGCTGTCAACAGAACTCCCCCGGACGTTCTATTTACGGTGGCGGAAAAAAAAAAAACTATATGAATATTCCACGACGAGCAAATAACATTTCGCCACTGACCGCTGCAGGTCTTCTTCTCCCGTCAGCGTTTTATTCTTCAAATCCTGCACCGGACAATACGGATAATTTACTATCTATACGTATATTTAATACCAGCCAATATAGTTATACATGTATAGAAATTGAAAAATTTTTTTTTCTAACAAAACGTATTGTATATTAATAATAATAATTATTATTTAATGAGAAATACAATCGACTGATAATTTTAGATTCTGAACGGAGCGAGGAATCTACTGGTTTTACAAAAACTGCTGTTTTTTTTTTTATATTTGTACCCGAAAATTCTACCCCGAAGTAGTGCTCCGATCATTACAGTCACATTTTGTTTCCAGTAGCAAATTATATTGTATCTACGTATAGTTGGTACTTTAGAGAGGTCATTTTTCGATTTTCTCAAAAGCGCCTAAAAATATGACTAACTATAAACTACCGGAAAATTACATAAAAACGGTAAAAACGCGATTTCGCCGAATTCGGAACTAATATGGATATATAGGAATATGTATAATTGTTTATTATAATAATGAAGAAAAAATGTGTCAAAAACTTTCTTTTAATTTTGGACTATTTATATACCTAGCAACCGTAGGTTTTGAGGTAATCGATTCATATAAAAAGAATTAGTTCTTGTTGTACTCGTACACCTAAAATATTACACCGACGCCACGCTCAGAATATCGTTTTATCGAACGCAACGTTTTGTCATCGCTTTCAAAGTTATAGTGATAACAATTTATGTATATACGCTCTAAAATCTTTATCCGAGCAATTCACTTAAGCGACATTCACAACACCCCGCGGCCCGTTATACCTATATTTGACTTTAATATTTCAAATACGAATGATGTGCCTATTCCTGGAAAAAAAAAATTTGTTCGTTCGTCATTTGTGCCTTCTCCGTGTGTTAATCAATATATTGTAACCTCTATATTTACTGCTTGGTTTACAGCTTGGTTTATAAATATATTCAGTATTCACACATTGTACGCGAGTATTTATTTTTTAAACAAATAAAAACTGTTTTTTTTTCTATTCCAAATTCGTCCGACACGTTGTCCGCGAGATCAAAACACCCGCGATTTCACTCTCAATGTCTCTCCGCGGCAATCAATGTTAATAATCAGTAAATTTCACCGTTATTTAATAATAACACGTTTCAAAACTAATTTCAAAAATCAAATTAGTTTTAGTGCAATATAATAACGAATTTCATCGGAAAATTAGTTCGAATTTCTTATTGAAAAACGTGTTATTTTATTATACGCGCTATATAGTCCATTAACGTGAAATAAAACACGTCAGTATAATAATATTAATTTATTATATATTACGCGTAAATGAATAAACGAAAATAATCTCATTTACTTATATTTTTTATTTTTTATCTCAATAAATTTCTAATAAACTTCCCAAAAAAAAAAATACAAAAATGTATAAACTTTAAATGATTAGACGGGCTACTTATATATACTGGGTATATACTTGCGTATGCTGAAAGTGAAAAAACACACTAAACAAAAAATTGGTATGCTAAAAAAAATGATTAAATCCGTAATAATAATATTACGCTCCTGCACATTATAAATTAATGTATCATCACTTTTTAATCGTAATTTCGATATTTTGAAGTACACGTTAGTACCGGTATTAACCGGAACCGGAACCGAAACCGAAATTCACAATTTTCATGAACCGGAACGGAAATTTTATTTTTTTTCAAGAACCGAACCGAAACCAGAACCGATAAAATCATTATAAGGTTCCAGTCCCTGATCAATAGATCAAATTACAATTTGCGTTCTATAATATGCGGAATGTCGAAACGTATTTCATTGTTAAAGCATAAAACATTAAACATTATAATGATTTACATAATATACGTTTAGTACATATTGTTTTTAACGGACCGTCAAATATCGTTATTTAATTCCGATCTCGAATCTGCAAAACAACGGATTTATATTTATTACGACGCGATGACCTGAATTTTTTTAACAACGTGAATAACGCGTTTTATAATAATACGAGACGAAGAATAAATTTGAATTTCGTATAAAACGGTTTTATGTTTGCATCTCATTAGCTCATAATGTATAATCTATAAATAAAACAAACGAGAAAATTTGAATCTTTTAGCAATAAACGATTTATTTCGCCTTTTTTTAAACCCTTTTTTTTTTGTAACTTTACGATTCCTCCAATTATCGGTAGACAATTGAAAGTATACGATTAATTCTTCCGTGGTAATTGTCAAAGATTTAAAAGGATTTAATGGGATTTAAAAGAGACCAGCTGCAAGACGCGCGCCGCGTCTTTCTGTTGTGTTATCAAATGCAATTGTAATATTAATCATATTGTTACTTAGGTGTCGCGCTCGTTAAATTATTAACACTTTTTTTGTACCCACGTCTTTGATACATGATATATATATATATGTATATACAATGCGATATTCTCTTCAAAAGCCGTTTTTATTTAAATTTGTATAATAAAAGTATATACGTATATAATTTGGAAAAGCGATATTCTCCTGTACAATAGTGAGTACTGCTACACGGGTGTATTATATTAATACGTATAATCGCTGTGACAGCGGCGATTAAGTAAAATTAAAAGAATTTATCTTTTTTTTTTTTTTTAATGTGTTTATCGTCATCGTAAAGCGAACAAACAGAGACGTATATTTAAGACTGGAACGATAGATCTCCACTTGAACTTTTATTTATTTATTTATTTATTTTTTGTAACTATATTAAACCTATAAATTACTATTGAAATAAAATAATATAATAATTTATAGATTTAAATATTAATTATTATTGAATAATTTTGTTACAATGAGAAACGGCTCGCGTTCAGTTTAAAAACGCTATAAAATATAAATATATATATATATATATATGTACTATACACATCAAAAGACAGAATAATTTTCTACAAACACCTGGTCGTAAAAATTTTATTTCGGAATTTATTTTAATTTGTAAAAATCGAATACTCGATTTTTTGGAAAAACTTCGTAAAATATAAAATTGTTATAAAAACATAATTTCAAACTTTCGTGGTATGAATGCATTATGCGTACGACCACATATTACTCGCAGTTTGCGTATTTCAATTTCGTGGCTTTTTATACAATACGCATTGTAATAATAATAATTCTTTTTTAATATTCTATATAAATACATAATATGCGTAAGAACCGTGACACAAGGTTGTTTTCACTTCACTACACTACACCTATTTTATATTGTATTATAATATAAATTATGAATAGCATCGGCCGGCACCGTATAAGTTAGTGGGATTATATAGAACGTGTGCCGCCTTCCTTATACCACGGCATTTTTGTTAAATTAATTTATTAAAAATAATTTCACGTATGTATACAAAAACGTATAAATCTGTAACACTAAGCTTTAAAATTTAATTTCGATTAACGATACGAAAAACTTTATTCGTAGTAGAATGGAAAATATATAGTTTATAACAGTGGCGTATTTGAGGGGGGCGATAGGGGCAATCGCCCCCTCCGAGAGATTTAAAAAAATTATATTATTTTATATTATATTGGCTGAGATCAAAAATGGGGCAAGATCGCCTAACGGGTTTGGCATTGCTTAATATTCACCATACTATAACATTAAATGTAGATAATGTAACTGATACATTTGCTAATAGTAAAAAAAGAAATATAGACTTAGTTTTGTAAATTAAATAAATAAAATGTGTTTTGTTCAATACTTATATTCCTACATATAATTTTTTTTATTGGTGGGAAGGGGGGGAGTTCTTTTACCATCGCCCCCCCTGAGGTGAAGTCTCAAATACGCCACTGGTTTATAATTATTTAATTATTAAAGTATAATTTTTTTACTCGTCAAAAAAAAAAAATTCACTTTAGAAATGTTCAATGGGTGTGTGTGTGTAAACTTTTATTATTTTTAATAAAATAACGTTTGTAAGATATGACACAAGTTATTTCTTCGTGTATTTTGATTGTCACTAATAAAATTTATACGCGTGCCTCGATAATAATATTTATATCATTATATTACGTTCGGCACTTATGCGTATGTCTAATGTCTATATATATTATTATTATTATTATTTACAGTTGAAATTGGTTCAACGAGTTGTAAGTAGTTTAGTCCGTCTGAAAATGATGATTTTGAAATTTCGAATAGTATATTATTTTATTTAAATTTAAACGAAGTTTCGAATTTTATTATTATTAAATAATATCACGAACAATATATATAAAATAAAAGAACCACCGTTTTGTCAGCGATGACGAGGAATTGCTTGGTTGATATACGTTTTCAATTACTTTTAATGAGTTTTACGTGTATTTTTAATATTTAATTAATCATTCAATTCAGTTTTCAAATATAGCTCTTCTCGCTCGAAAACCGTCTTCATAACTGCAACGTCTTATAACGCGTATTCTACTATTGATTTGAATTAAAATTTTATTGCATTTGAGAATACACAACTATTTAACGCGCATTTCTCGACCAGGTGTAAATAATAAATCCAAAAAATTTTAATTATCCGTACCAAACGTTTAATTAATTCTTGGAGTATCAACATTTTAACTGAATACTATTGCTATATACAGCGAACACAGTGCACATTTCGTTCCGTCACACTACGATTGCGCACAATTTCACACCCCGAGGAATAATACGTACTTTTTTTTTCAAGTCGAAATTTACACAAAACGTATATCACGCGCAAGTATGCAACAACACGATTTTAAACGGCTATATAACAGCGACGGATTGGCAGAATTTTTCGGCCCGGGAAAATTATTTAGACCAGCCCTCTATATTATATAGTATCTAAAATTGTACATAAAAGCAAATATTACTAGTATTTTTTTAAGGCAATCTGCGGTTCAACCCCCCAACACCAAATACAATTTTAAAAATTACAATTTTGTTCACTGACTTTTATATATATTAAAATAAAATTTGCACATAAATAATATAGCAAAACAATTTAATATGAGAGTTCTTTATTGAGTAATGCACTTTTATTTTTTAACTTACCAATGATTCCTTCTGTATCAATATAATTTAAAATTCAAAAAATTCATGATAATTTATAGCAAAATTAAAAATTGTTTGCGGCCATAGCAGCCCTCAAGGATACCGGCCCACCGGGAAGTTTCCCGGTATTTCGATGGGCCAATCCGGCCTTGCTATATAGTATACACCGCGTGTTAATACAGCGCCTGCCAGAAATGTTCCGTCAAAATGCAGTGTACAACACAACACACATGTACGCGTATTACGAGGTATATATAAGTAATATACGAATATTTTTTATTTATTATTAAACGTAAATAATATGCATTGGAACGGATTAAAAATCAATTCAAAATTTGCCCGTTTAAGCTACGCTTATGCAACGGGATAAAGGAGTTATATATTAATGTACAAAATAATGAATTACATTCATAATATACTAAAACTAACAAAGTAAACACTAACTAACTAACTAACTAAACACCAAATTAATATAAATTACAAATAACAATTAATGTAACAAGCAATTTACAATTTTATTAGACGCATATAATATAATATTATTAGTTTATTATTATTTACATTATCGAAAATAATATAGTTCTTTATACGCGCAACGTTATTGAATCAAAACCTATTATAGTAATTCACGAACATATTTTTTTCCTATATTATATTTTGTATACCTATCTTTCGCAATAACGTCACGTGCCCTATATTTTCGCGTTTATTTTCTCGCTCAAGACTGATTTTACCTGTTTGATTCAATACGACGAACTGCTATATTACGCACATGACTGGTATAGGACTTTATAATTCGATAAAGTGGATCCTATTAATTCACATTTTTTTTTTTTTTTAAGACACAAGTATTATTGTTATCACATGATATCGTTGTGTTGTTCTCTCGATATATTTGTAACTGAATCACTAATAATATATTCAATATATTGGTATATATTATTATCATTGTCTGTCGATTTTACAATAAGAATTATAATATAATGTTACACAAATGTATTGTATAAAATAATTTTAGAACAATGTATTTTTTTTTTTTTTTATTCTCAATTCTTATTGTGTTACCTATAATACGATTTAATCGAGAAAGTGTTATGAATATAATAATCAATATATTATAATATGCATTTATATATTATTATGTTTTTACTTTCCTTTTCACGTATATGTTCGCGCGCGATTACTGCACATCTCAAACATCAGACTGTTTTTATCTATAGAGATTATTATTATATATATATATATTACAGAGTTTTGATAAACTCCAAAGCCACTTATTTCTAATGGTCTTGCGTAATTTTATTATGATGACCAATAATTGCAGGCAGTTGTAAATAAAAGAGACAGTTGCGTCACTATATATATATATTTATAAACAAAACAAACAGTATATTAATACCGCGCAAAATTAAAAAAAGAAAATCGAAAATTTAAAATTTAAAATTTATGTTTTTAAAAACATATATTATAAACGTATGCAGGGTGTTTCTGAACTCAGTACCATAAATTCGTACACACACTCAGTGGGGTGACCCAATGAAGAAAGCTTTGAAATTTTTCTTCCATCATTGAAACCTAAGTTTTTACATTTTTATTCATAGAATTTTGATTATAAATGTAAAAAATAAATACACCATGATATTTCCTGCAAAATTCTCATACGAATCGATATGTGACGTCACTTTTGCTCGTTTCTGCCCGATTTTGACGCCCACGAGACGCTTGTGACGCCCTATGTCATCATGACGTCAAAATCGGGCAGAAATGAGCAAAAGTGATGTGACGTATCGATTCGTATGAGAATTTTGCAGGAAATATCACGGTGTATTTATTTTTACATTTATAATCAAAATTCTATGAATACAAATGTAAAAACTTAGGTTTTAACGATGGAAGAAAAATGTCAAAACTTTCGTCATTGGGTCACCCCATTGAGTGTGTGTGTACGAATTTATGGTACCGAGTTCAGAAACACTCTGTATATTTCATTATTTCTAACTATTAAACACACTGCGGTTATTGCAGATAATAATATAGTATAAATGACCATATTGATAGATCTTTATATCTAAAGAATTATGCAATAGTATCAATATGTCCAGCGAACATTTTTTTTTTTTCCTATATAAAAACATTACCCATAGGAATATTGGTCGGGATGAGACAGTTTTCTCAATTCCGTTCTTCCCCAATTACCGTTCTTCTCAATAAAGTTACACGAATAAAGGTATATCTATATATACGTATAAAGTATGAAATTTTTGAAAATTTGAAAATCTGCCTGAAAAAAATATTTATTTATATACAAATTTAAAAATTATTCGCTTTTTTCTGTTTATATACGTATACGTATATTCATAACACAAATAATTTTATTTCTATTTTGTTTTATCGTCTGAAATAAATAAGATCAATTTATTTTTACAAAATCGATTTCATATAATATAATATATTGTATTTTTACATACCTATTGTGCGTACAATATCGTCATAACGTTCGTTTGAATTTCTCAGTAAAACACATAATATCGAATAAAATATAATACGTAATGTACAATACGATCAAATCGTTTTTTTTTTTTCTAACAAAATATAAATTACAAATTAAGGCAATATTGAACCCGGAGAGAATTTGTATTTCACACAAGTATCCGTTCCTCGGAAATGTAATTTCCCCCCGTGCACAGTGGGGCGTGCGCGTTATTTGTCCGCCTACTACGAAAAAAAAAAAAAAATGCAATTCTAATATATTTCGAAATAAAAAGACGTATAGGTATCTACTCGCATTTTAATTTGTTCCCCCTTTAATAACCAAACTACTTTTTATTCGATTTCTTTTCATACCACACCGAGCTTTCGCTATACCAGGTATGTCTAATATTTTGTGAAAAATAATACCCTGCGCACGATATGAATGAACGTATAATTGTTGTTGTTTTTTTTTTTTAATATGATATTTTCATTCCACATTAATAGTATACCGACATATTATAATATTTCGTATACCATACCCATGGTTTCCTATTATTTCGGCTGGAGTTATTATTTCCATTCAAAACGAACCGATTTTCTCGGATTTATTTTTTTCGCCCTATTCGTAGAAACACGTACCATACCTATATAATATTCTAATTTTATTTCCTTCGGTCCAAGTAAAATTATACTATTTTGATGTAAAGGCCTTTGACCACGTTATATTCTATATATATATATATATATATAAACGCAGTATAGTTCTGCATTTCGGGTAAAGGCCGAATTATTAGTTATATTATATTAATAGAATTTTGAATATATCGTATATACCGCATATATATATAGTTTTTTTTTTTTTTTTGCTTTTAGAAGAATTCCATATTTTCTTATTTACGTCTTCCGTTGTATAATTGAATCGTTTCATCCGACATAAGCTATATACTCTTAGGCATACTATCGTATAATATAATATGCCATGACGATTTATTGTGTTTTGAAGGTAGTTTTGTGCATAAACAACTTTTATACGAACCAGTACTGAGCCAATAAAAAGAAGCACTTGATCGTTTGTCGAGCTTATAAGACCTTTATATAGCATGAATTCACAAACTAATACAGGAAATATGTATTTTTATTATCGCGGTGACAATAATATGTTTTGTATTGAATTACAATACATAACAATACAGCTGTACCTACTTAAAAGAAAAAAATCAATCTTGTTTATATACCCTGTAGTCTATACGATTTAAAACGAACTCATTTCTTACATCCGCAACTCATTCAGTTCACGAGTTCTGCACACCAATTCTTTTTTTTTCATCGAATAAAACAGTAATATAGGTACCTACATATCGTTCTGGCTTCGAGACCTACGCCTAAATAAATCGTTCGTAAACTGCAAATATTATACGGATACAACAAAACATTGCGAGTATTTCTGAACTTCATTTTTTATTATATTGATGGTGATCAGTGGCGCACACAGGGGGGGGGGTTAAATCTTTTGCCTCCCCCTTTCGAAAACTGAAATGACGCCACTGATTTAGTTAATACTACATAAATATAAGGCTCGTCGTTCGGCTCGAAACCGTTCCTCGTTATCAGCGTTCTCGTATTCTGTTGACATACAAATAACGCGCGTGGGTATGTCCGTTTTTTGACCAAATTAAAACTATAGTGTCGATGATGTTTTGATTGTACGAATTCGATCAGAAACGTTTTGTTTCAAGATTCCATTCCATTAACAAAAAAAAAAAAAGGCCAAGTGGGGGATTCGACACCCATATCTTATGACTGCGCCACAGGAGCGGGATTCACGTATCCCTTCCACAGACATATTAACATGTTAATATGTCTATGATCCCTTCTCGCGTGAAACGATTCGAGTGTATCTATAGCAGTGTTTCTTTCAGACAATTTTCTCCGGGGGGGGGCATTTGAAAAAATCGGAGGGGCTGGGTATTAAACATCAATATTACATCAAGAAAAATAAATTTTTTGGTAATGATTAACTACCTATGTCTGTTATTATAATCGGTGGAATATTATTTAGGTATTTAAAAATATTAGAAATTGTTTTCGTTAATATAGTACAATGATATATATTTGGTAAAAATTTTAGGTTTCCATGACGACTAGTTTCAAAATTACGAAGAAATAACGATAATCGATTTCGACGAAATCTCGTTTTTTCCATTTTTATGTAATTTTTCAGTAGTTTTTAAGTTTTCTTTTTGGGCGCATATGAGAAAATCAAAAAATGACCTCTCTAAAGTACTGAGTAGATGCAATTTTCTGTCGAAAACAAACTGTAACTGTAGAAATCGGAGAACTCTTTATGGTAGAAATTTTGTTTACAGACATCATTGTAAAACCAATACATTCCTCGTTTCGCTCAGAATCTAAAATTAATTATTTCATAAAAATGTTGTGTAATTAGTGCTTTGAAGTTTAAATTGTACAAGAAAAAAATTCAAATTTACATAAAAAGAGCTACTTTTTAAAATAAAACAATTATTATAAAGTACTTAAATAGGAACATAAATTATATTTTCTTTAGTTATATTATGTTTTAAATTACAGAAATGCATACGAATCATCAGTTATACCGAATGTCTATTAATCACAGTGTAGTTAGCACTACTTTCTACAATAAAAATAAAATAATATTTGATAAAAAAGTGACTAAAAATTTATTTAAGATTTATTTTCAACGAAATTTTTAATTATATTGTTATTTGGACATAATTTGGGCGTTTCGGCGTACTTTACGCCGAAATTGTTAAAGGGGACGCTTTTTAACCACCATCAGAGGTAAGGGGACCGAGTCCCCCTACGTTCCCCCTCACTTTAGCCCTTGTATATATATATATATATATTACGAATATTTACGTATTTGGTAACAATTTCAAGACTTTAGGACTATTATTTACTATAATTTAATAATTATCATTATATTTATATAATAATATTATACATATATCAATAGGAATTAGTACTTACGAAAATAAAATACTGCCGTTTGCTTGAGTATCAAGAGCGAAATTAAGCGTATTATCCATAGAGTAAGAATATTAGTATTATCACACTACAGAACGAATGAACGAATGCGCAATACGGAATGAACGACGCAAAATATGTGGAAATTTGGAACAGAAATAAACCCGGTTTCCGTGTTATTTTCATCACGATAACACACGATATATTGATTTTATTGTTTACTACAAATTTAGTTCAAAACGTGGTGTTCAGTAATTTGTAACGATAAATTATCTATGGGATTACTGCTTTCCATCGGGAAAAATAATTTTATAAACCGATTATTTTGTTGACTCTTATCAGCCGCTTGTAGTTACGAAATATCAAAATTAAATTTTTTTAATATTATTTTGATATTTCTTTACTATTCTTCAAATTTTCTCCGGGGGGGCCTTGGACACTCTCCGGGGGGGGGCTTTGCCCCCCCGGAAACATGCCTGAAAGAAACACTGATCTATAGATACGCGAGTGCGAATCGCCGCGTAGACCAATATTGGAAGTGTGTCGTATACATTAAGCCTGGTCCACACTGAGGCAACATACAGCAACATTCTATGTCGCAGTATGTTGACACAACAAAAGTCGGTGTATGTTTCTAAATGTTTCATCAATATTTTGTAGCAACAAACAACAATAGCGACAAAAGTTTATCACTGTTTCGTGTTTCGATAATTAGCGAAACACGTTCCCACAAAACAACGTAAAAACTATAACTGTATATACAAAACTGGTAAACAATCGGCAACATGTGACTACAAGTTTATGCAGTGTGGACACTTAGGTGTCGCACGTGTTTATCAACAGTATCGATATGATGATAACTTGCTAACTGTCTGTAGTCTGTAATTTACACAAACTTGAAACTACTATTCCAATATAATTTTGATTACCTACTTTTTTGATGATTTTTTTCATTATTTAAGTAGCTATTTGTAATTCAGTTAAGTAATTTGTTATTTTCCCATCCCAGTCCCACATTTTATATATTGTTTTAAGTTTTATTTAAGTGCAAATTGTTTTAATTTTATTTTATAAATGTAGGACTAATAAACTTTAAAAACATTTAGTCACGCGATAATTTATGTTGCTCATATGTGGACAGGGTCGGCCTGGCCATGGCCGCTAGGCCGCGAATGCGGCCGGGGCCCCAACTTTTTTTTTTTTTATACCAATATTTTTGAACGCTTTGTCTCCACCAGTTTTGAAATCTTTGCCTTGTATTATTATAATGTATAAGAATAATGCGAAAATTGATTTGAGAACAGAGGTTCGAAACCCGAACCGTACCGCGTCAAATCGTGGTATTTATCCATTGGACTATTATAGTACGAGCTGAACAGTGAAAAAAAGTGAACCTATTAAAGAAACACGGTAAAATTGTCAAATTTCAAATTGCTATAACTTAAAAATTAAATCCGACCGCCAAATTCTAACTTCACCATAGATTCTTTTATTAATCCGTATATTAACTCTATATGGAAACAGAAGGCGCTAGTTTAAAAAAAAAAAATCAATTTTTTTTTATAAGTGGCCCGGAAAAATCTTATTTGCCCGGTAAGAATTTTAGAGTCACTCCGCCCTTGGACCTGGGACACCCTTTATAATGAATTGTTTTTTATTGAAATATATTTTTTAACTTCATATCAAACCAAGGGGCAGGGGGCCCCGGAATAAAAAGATCCAGGGGCCTTTGTTGTGCCAGGCCGACACTGTATGTGGACAAATAAGTTACAAAAACATTTTCGGCAACATCTCGTGAAAATGTTGATGTTTTTATTTCCTTTAGTGTGTACGCTACGTTTCCAATGTCGCAATTCGTTTTCATGTTTACGGAACTGCAGGAAACATGTGTCAACCTACGTGTTGCTATATGTTGCCTCAGTGTGGACCAGGCTTTAGGGGACGGTGGAGGTCGTGTTGTGTCGGTCTTGTGAACTTTCTTATCACTATAAAACGACGGCACGGTGATAACGGTAAGTGGTACACAACGACGACGACGACGTGCCGGGCGGTCGCCGATAATGTTAGGTACTCGTCTGACGACCAGAGTCGTCGTTACGGTTTTCGTAAAGCGACAGTAATAATTGTTTACACACGGTCGTCGAAATGTTTAATTCCGCGTTGAAACAGTGTACGTTCTCGTGTGCGAAACAGATGGCCGTCGTGCCGTTACGGTTCAGGTGAGTGACAACACTCTTTGACGACGACGACGAGTGGCGCGTAATTGTTTATTATTATATTGTGTGAACGTTGTTGTTGTTGTTGTTGTTTGGGACAGGTGTTTGTCGTTGAGCTCGACGGCGCGCAAAGACCAGAAGTGCAACAAAGACCGAGAGAACAACAACGCCGGCGAGGGATGGCTGAAGAAATTGCTAGTCCGTCGAATAGAACCCACCAAGGAGCAACACTCGCGCATGTTGTCCGACAAAGAAGTAATATACGAATTGCAAACGCACAACGTACGGCCGGACTCGACCGACGATTACGTGAAAAACTAGTGAGACATACCACCTCCTAACCTACCTGTGTATAAACATTTAAACACTGTTGACGGAACGTTTTTATTTTTATTGCGCCACTCAAGCGAACAAGTGGTTCGATTGTGCAAACAAATACCAAACCTTAAGTACGAACTGATCGGTTCGTGGTCTGTACGTGTAGGCGATCAAGACCAGTACGTACATCTGTGGAAACATCAAGGCGGTTACGCGGCCATCGATAAGACCAACGATGTCCTTTTGCATAACAAAGTTAGTTGAGACGGTCGGCGTGCCGAGTGTGTACGTTCATTTACTACGTCGATATTAATTACTCTCTGTTTACCCTGCCTGCTGTTCCAAGGAGTACGAGAAATTGCGCAAACAATGCGGCCAATTCTTGCGCTCCAGACATCTACAGTACATGTTGGCATTCAGCTTTTGGCCTCCTATTGAACTGAAATCCGGCTCTAACATATACGAGATCCGCAGTTATAGTTTGGAACCGGGTACGATGATCGAATGGGGTAATAATTGGGCGCGAGCAATCAACCACCGACGGTCAAACGACGAACCGTTTGCTGGCTTCTTCTCTCAAGTCGGTCGTCTCTACAACGTCCATCATTTTTGGTGTGAGTAATCGCCGTGCTATTAAATATGACCCCCATTGAATTGAACGCACGAAATACCCGTTCTTTTTTTTTAGGTTACAAAAACTTAGAAGTGCGTACTCAGACTAGAGAAGCCGCTTGGATGTCTCCCGGATGGGACGAGTGCGTCGCGTACACGGTGCCGTTAATTAAAGAAATGCAGTCAAAGATATTACTTCCTACTCCGTTTTCACCGACTCAGTAGTAATAATATTACCAGTACCGCTTACTCTTATTTTATGGTTTTTTTTTTTTTCTATTTTATTACCCTCAGATATTGTTTTGTGGTCCTTACTTTATTTCGTTTCCGTTTGCGTTATCGGATCGTACATTTAATAATTCGTTTTTATACGAAATACATTATAAGTTTTTTTTTATTTTCAATCAATATACAGTTTATATTATGGCGTCAATTTCAGACAGGGTTCTCATTCTATTATTATTATATCAAAACAACAACATCGTTTTAATGGTATTTTATTGATCGATTGTATTTTTTTATCATTGGATATGCATTTAATATTTATAGCAAAGAACATTGACCCAATTGTATTAGACTAATTATCGTAATTCATAAACTACACAATTAAATATCAAATACAAACGTTCTATAATAATATTGGCCTTAACTCTGATAAGCGAGTACATAACAAGTTGTTTTCCCTTGACTAGGCATTTCACTTCTATTGTTCATGTTTTGATTCCCCCCGTATCAACTCAGGAACTTTTGTTTTTTTTTTTTTTTTAATTACTTATTTATATTATTTAAAACAGTTTAAGAAAAAAAATATCGGCCATTCCCATTACATCCTTTTATTATTTCGATACCTATTAGAAAACACATTTGTAATACTCAAATAACATATTAAACGCTTATGTCATTATTTCACTAATATCGTACATGCATTTTAATGTATTTTTTTTCTTGACAATATTTATCATTTAAAAACGTATATTGACATAATTCTATTGTACCTAATTAAGTTCGGTTGATGATATTATATATCAACGTTATCGTTGCATACACACAATATTCCTTTCTTTCTTTTTCTTTTGTCGCTCAGGCAGACAAATTTGATTATTTTCAGTAGAAAATGTCATGTCAAGACTAAAGTAGATTTTAATTCTAAACGATTTGATTATAGGATCTGTTTGGCACATTCATATCGACGTAATGATTTTATCTGTTGCGTTTGTAAGAAGAAAACGGAATCCAAATTCTCTTACGTTTTACATAGCGCTAAAAATGAAAAATCTTGTATAGTAAATAATTATATAACCAACACATTTTTTTTTATGTTTTATTCAAATATCTTCTTTTATTTCATCCTTAAATAATTCAATAAATTAATGATCATAAAAAAATTTTAATTTTTCAGTAAATTATTAGAAATTAGTTTTACTAGAAATATACAAAATGTATTATATTAATTAATGCCAGAAATTTTATACATACAAAATAATCAAAAAATCATTTTCACCTATGACCGTTCTGCCATTTTCCACATCTCATTTAAATTAAAAGATGACATTCAACGGGCATATTCTAATAAACATTTACAATATATAATATATACATATAAACATTACTCTATTAACGATTTGTATAACTCATTTTTTATTGGATTATATAAATATGTAAAAAGCACGTTTTCTGGTACTGTAACTAAATAACAAATATTTGGAATAGACATTTTTTGACTACATTAAATTAAACCCGTAACGTTTTATTTACAATTTAACGTTTTCAATAATACATTTTTTTTTATATTATTATTATTATTATTTATATAAAAATTATAATAATCTACTAAAACCAAGATATATAACATATACATTAAGTCTTAAGTCGAATTTGTAGTTACTGTTTCCGATGACACGATGAACCACAATAATGAAATCCATACAAATTGTTTCGTGGCCAATTTGTTAATTATTATTTACAATTGTACAATATTAAGTTTAAATGTTAATGACACAAATATCAGATGTTTAGAATCGAATTAAATAACAGTGTCGACTGAAATTTGTTCTCGACAGTTTATTCCGAAAGGTATAAAAAAAAATACTTCCAGTTATTAATATTATATAAGATAAAATGCGCACAATACATTGTACTATGAAGTACGATTTACGATTTTATTTTGTTATTGTTTCTGTGAATAAATGATTTCTGCGCCTTTACTTTTTTTTAATCTGCTGCATTAGATACATTACAATATTTGACTAATCATAATTTACGAGTGTTCAAATGAATATAACACGTTAAAATTATAATATATTACTAATGTAAAGAAAAAAAGGTCGAAATCTGTGCAAAAGCCAGGAGGATTATTTGACGTTATTTGAAAGACAAAAGAATAAAAATACTGAAATAAAATTCAAAAAGTAAAAAATAAATAACGAAAAATAATTAAAAAAAAACTGTTATAGCAATCAAATTATCACAGTCGCTGACTATCGTCTAAATGCAATTTATTTGAAATCTAAGGCATAAGTTACGAATTATTCGGCTAAAATAGCTGTAAACGTGTTTATTCTAGTATACCTAGAAAATTTCATATAGAGTTTTCTGAACCAAATGTACTGCGAACAATGTGCTCGCATTGCTTTCTGAAAAAGTAAAAAAAATTTTTAAAAACTTATAAAATACGGTATAAAAATAATGATTATTTACCGTTATACAGCGTTGTTCGTCTGTCGAAATACAACACTTAAAGTCTGAAGCGTTGTTGAACAGTCGATCGATGAATCGTACGTATTTACGCAAAATGTTGACAGAATCCAACGAATAAAGACGGCAATCTGAATTTTTTAACATTTAACCGTCGCCGACAATTTATTCGCCCAGAGTACAAATGATATTATTACGCAACAATGTTTTTTTTACTCACAATCCGGAAGCAATTTATTGTAAACCAAATGGAACGTTGCTAAGTATATCGATACATGATTTCGATGACCGCTAACACCGTAGCCGTCAAACGTCAATACAGTATCGATTTCCAATTGTTCTACGTGCTCTGCAATCTTATCGGACAGTAAAATCGTATCCCAATTCACGTGCGGGCTGTCCGGAAGTAAGGTGTTTCTGAAATAAAGAAACGGTCCGACACGTATCAAGCAAAACACCTGAATGGCGCGCGCAAAATCGACGGACGTTTACTTGCACAGCAAGACGTTGCCCTCTTCGATGCCCAGTATCTTGCAGCTGTCGTACAGTTCGTACTTTCGCAGCGAGCCATTGCCTTCGAAGTCACCTGAAATTGTGGCAACCGAATGAGAATTTAGGACCAGCGTCGTCTGTCGTACGGCACGACGACGAGGAGGAATGCGTTACCGACGGACATGCACATCAGGTAGAGGCGGACGTCTTTCATTTTCGTCAGCTTCCGTACGGTCGGCCCGAAAAACATGCACTCGTCGTCCGGATGCGCGGTGATCAGTAACACCCGGCGCGGTTTGCTCTCCAAGTCCAGCATCCTCCGTCGGCGCGACGCCCGCAAACATGTCCACACGTACCCGACGACGAGCACCGAAGCCGTCATGAGCACGGCCGAATTTATGTCTACGACTTCGAAAACGTTTCGATAGAACATTTTGTAGAACATGGCGGACAAACGAGACCGATACAGTGACAATAACGCAAAAGCGATCGCGCAAAATAATTAATAAAAATGTATTGTTATCAATGTCGTTTTTTTTATCGTCGCGTTTCCGTCGACGCCACGTTAAATACGTACCGTTCCGACAGGCATCGTCGTGAGGCCTGTTGGTCTAGGGGTATGATTCTCGCTTCGGGTGCGAGAGGTCCCGGGTTCAAATCCCGGACAGGCCCTTGTTAATTTTTATTACCTCCTCCCTTTTTTTTTTTTTTTATATATTTACCTGTACAAATTTCCTACTCGTTTACTTCACCGAATCGCCAGAGCATTAATAAATTACATTATTTACAGAGACAAATTTGTCCGCGGTAAATTCTTTACTTTCACTTTCCTCGGCTATATACTACATACAATAATATATATTTACTTACTTATTTATATACGTTTTGTGCCTTAGAAGTAACTTTTTACCGTATAAAGTCCGACGGGCAACAATTATCTTATTTTTCTCTTAATCCAACGGTACTCGTATAAGTATACAGTTTTGTTTCGAGTTGTGATTGAACATTTCGCACCGATAACCATCGATAAGTTCATCATAAATTTCTTCTAATAATTCTGCATTGTTGGCGATCCGTTTGTTATGCATATATGATACGACTGTGTATCGCAGAGGTTCTCAAACTTTTCAGGCCAGGCCCCCCTTTTAGTTAACCCCAGACCTGAGCCCCCCCCCTCATAAAAATAATTTTAATAGTCATGTTTAGAGTAAAAAAATGTTAAAAACAAACAACAAATATTGATAAATATTAATATTACAAATTTATTTTAAAATAAAATGTATTTTTTATAAAATATTTTAATTAATAGGCCAATTTTAATGTGATGGGTGGGCTTGTTTTTACACCTTTTATAGATAATGGCTCGTGTTGATTGTTGCTGCCTGTATGTGATGTATAAATATACCGAATTGTATACAATGCAAAACGCGATTATTATTACGGACATTTCACAATTTTTTTAATTTTTTCTACCAATGCAATGTTGATTTTTAAAATTGTCTTGCGCCCCCCCTATAAAGCTTTTGCGCCCCCCTGGAGGGTCGCGCCCCACACTTTGAGAACCTCTGGTGTATCGTATTGAATTTCGTTTATTTAATTGTCATCAAAGGCAGTAAGTAAATGCTAACAATTCGTTTTTTAAAACACTGTGATCTGTTCTATTGGCGTGCGCACAGAGTGTGCCAGATATGCCGCGGCACACCCCGCGGCTCGTGGTTTTTTTTATACCACTTTAAAATGTTTAAGCCAGTAGTGTATTGGAGGGTATAAGCCGTATACCTACCCAGATCCCTATTTTCAGTTTTCTGCGTATACCCTGTCATGAAATGAACATATTATGGGTATACGCTAGTTAATTATTATTTATCTTGTCGCCACCAATTTGTAGGTTTTTTTTATATTTATATAATTTGTCGGTTACCCGTAGTTATATATTTTTCTTTAAAATTTTAACGATTTTGAGCGAGAGCACACCTCTGCAGTTCTGTGTGTGGCAGGAAGCAACGTACACATGGTCAGTTGAGTATAGTCGTGTTCTAGTAGGTAGGTACATATTTTCTTTTTACTATATTTTTATTAGCGTTTACAAATTTACAATCGTATTATAATATGGCAATAATAAAGATGAAAAACGTATAATATGAAAAATGCACAAAAAATTACAAACTTTTTTTCAAACAAATATTTTCGGTATGTGTTTAGAAATGTGCGTAAATTTATTTACCAATACACCGTACTGGTTTAAGCTACAAAATACGGTAACACACGAGTCGTGAGATATGAAAAAATTTAGGTACCCAATGGAATAAATCAACCGGCAACCACTGACCGTGATATTACTATTATCATTGCCATACAAACAACGCGTTACGGACGATTAGAATCACTTTTATTTTTATTTGTTGAACAAGAAATGACCAAATCAGTTGATGTGTCAATAGGCAATTATTGAAACGTTTGAAGTATTGATTCCTAGCCAAAGATTACCATTATTATAATACCTACGTTTTATGCGTTTATTTTCGTATTTAGTTTTATGTTTAATATTTTTTTATTATTATTATTATCCATTCGTTAAAACACATAAAAGATAAATATGTTATGAAACACAAGTGTAGTGACAAATATGATTTTTTATGAATTGATATTTTACATTAAATGTCTTCCTTTGGGGGGGGGGGAAGGACGTAAGGCCCATTTAAGGAAAAGCGGCCCATTTTTTTCATGGCACACCCCATAACCAAATGTCTGCGCACGCCTATGTCAGTGTCTTAAGCCACACGGAGTCTGCAGGGCGAGATGCTTACGAGCGCCAGTTCACACGAATCTCCCGTGTAGTCGCTACGCTGATCGTCTTGTTTCTTGCGGTTGATCATGGTTAAATGGGAACGTGCAAAAGTCGTGTGCCAACTATTAATTCGAAAAACGTATAAAACAATGAGGCGTGGATGGGTTAGAGAAGCGAGAGTTACTTGGTGCCACCAATAGTATAATGCCGGGGAATTATCACTGGCAGATCGACGTGGCTGCAGAAACTTTTTTTTAGAACGAACCCAAATCTATATATATATTTTTTTTTTTCATAAAAACCGACGACACCAGGGGAACCGCGTGAGCATTACTTCCCTGATGCCGCAAATCTAAATATTTGCTCGATAAAATGGAAACAATGATTCAAAAAAAAAAAGAAAACACTATTACGAAGTTGGGGCGATTCTGGCGAAATTTAAAATTCATGTTGTCACCTTAATAGATTCTTGGCTACTGCAGCCTACTGGTGATTCCATTTCAACATGCAGGAGTAAACATGATTCGTCTATTTTCGGTCGTTTACCACTCCCACAATCACACTGGTTAGCACACATATTATAGTCAGTAGCGTATCTAGGATTTTTCCACGAGAGGGGATATACAAATTTTAACAGATATTTTTATTGTACTCATTATACACATATATTGATATTATTATTATATATATGTTGTATGTAAACAAACATCCGTCATTTGTATACAAACTTTGAATTATTTATTTATTTTTTCAAAATTGAATTCAATATCATTCATTTTCGTTCATACAATTATCAAATTATTGTTTTAAATAACCTCCCGGGGGGAAATGACCCCCATATCCCTACCCCCCGTAAATACGCCACTGCATATAGTAGTGACCTGCACAGTGGCCTAGTGCAGGTCATAGATTAGGATATATAGGTAATGATCTGGCCCAGTTCACGACTCCGTGTGTGAATCCGGCTTTATAGATCTCACTCAAGAAATAGGAGATGGAGAAGAGAAGTAAACTCTTCCACATAATACTGAGTGTATCGATATGCACAAACTACGTCAAAACACGCAATCGTGCAGAAAACGATTGATACGGGTTTAAAAATATAAAAAATTTAAAAAAAAAAATTATTATAGGTACATTATTTAAAAAAAAAATCATCATAATTACAGGTGCACCTAATTATTAATAATTCGACCCCTTCCCACCCGAAATTACGGGAATTTTTTTTTTTTATGTATTCCTATGCCCCATAGGATGTACAATTTTTGTTATAAAAATTATTAAGTATAACGTTTTTATCCTTTACACGACGACGTAAGGGAAACACCGTCGAAATTTATGCTAAATTCTTAATAGGTTGAAAATTTGGTAATTTTAAGGTTTAGTCTTGGACTAGGATTTAGAAATAACGAAAGTATTACCTCAGCGCCTCAGCCCCCCCCCCCCAAAATCTAAATACGCCCTTGCTATTACCATAATCATTAACGCTAAGACTCCTCAGAAACTTAAAACAATACATAATACTATTGTAGTTGGGTATCTAAATTTGTTTATATTCTACAAGTATACAAATTATACAATTTCTGCGGGACGAATCAAGGCGAGACAAAATTGAAATAATAATATCGTTTTTAAACTTTTCCGTAAACTGAAAGCATTTTACCTGTACAGGTACTTCTTATTACAGAAGTCGATATCGTTTTTTTTTTTTTTTTTTTTAATAATTAAGAAGTTTAATGAGTATATTATAAAATGTACAAAACAGGAAATAATATTTTTTTTCTCTCATAACATTATAAGACACACAAAAGTCTGTTTGCGTTTTACTTTTTCAAAAAAATCAATGCCTGAGAAAAATCCGAATCGTTTTAGAGGGATCGAAATAAAATCGGTTAAATATAACAGCACCACCAACCAAACTGACTACGAATTCTCGTACACGTCATCATAACTGTGATTACTACACAACGTTCTGCAGTTAGAATGCACGAAACGAGTTTGACAGTATTTTTCCCCTCCTTCGGCAAGGCGCGAGAGGATAGAATGTTTACACGAACGAGTTGGAGAGAAGAAAAAAAAAACCGGCAAAAAGTTTCGTGCGGGCCTGTCCGGGATTTGAACCCGGGACCTCTCGCACCCGAAGCGAAAATCATACCCCTAGACCAACAGGCCGCCTGAAATGATGTGTTAAAACTTCTACTTTTAGCTTGGTCACATTATAGGTATATACCTAAATACAATGATGACGACGACGCAAACAGAAACTTGATTTTTTTTTTTTAATGTAAGAACTTTATTAAAATATTTACATACATACTCGACTTTATAAGAAAAATTTTTTTTTTCGTGAAGATGGAATTCATTTAAAATCATTACGTTTAGACTTGTGAATAAGAAAAAACAAGTGTAAAAAAAAAATTAGAGCCAAATATCCAAGTTAATAGTTACACATATTTATTATTGATAATTTAATGTGACATGTTTTGCAGCATATTGGAGAACGGTTTTAATTAAGCATCAGAATGAGAGAAGAAAGCGAGCGAACTGAGGTGACCAGTCTGATACTTGTAAATACACAGGTTAAGCAATTGCGAATTTTCGTAAACTATGGTTTTTGATTTATAATTTTAAAAAACAGACGAGTTCTGACACAACCATTTTTTTTTTTTTCACAAAAAGCGCAAAATTGAATAAAAAATTATGCAAAAAACATATTTTTTGAAAATCTCCAAGAGAAAAAATACCGTTTTTAGTTTTTGGTTAAACATCCACAGTCAGCTTACCCCGCCAATTTCTGTTTACGTCATCAATTTCAGCATGAAAAAACACACGTTTTGAAAAAAACCATATGGGCCGATAAACTCCATCTGTTTCAGATAAACTACGATTTCTACAAAACAAAAATAGAACACGTTAATTAGAAAAAATGTATTAAGTAGATCAAATTTCAAGTGATCCAGTCAATACTGTGTTTAGTACCATAGTTAACGAGAATAAAATTATTAAAAAAAATTAAATTTATCTGAACCTGATACTATAGGTGCTGCTATTTAAAACAATGCAACACGTGTACAAGAAAGGGGCGATAATTTTTATTTTAGTACTCCCTATTGATCCTTAAAAAACACCATTCCAATCCAGTCGTTCGGCTGAGGAATTTAATGATACCTTTTACGATAAACGCACTGTATACTTTTAATTTCAAAATAATCATAAAATGTAAATAAAATTGAACCTTCCTCTTTCATGTGTGTATGTGGAAACAGTAGCGGCGTGAAGGGGGTAAATTTGAATCACGTGATTCAAGAAAAAACATATATAGGTAGGTGGGTAATTTAGGTAGGTCTATAATTTGGGTATATATTACAAAATTAATTTTATTTACAAAATAAATCTCATTTATCTAAAGATATTATGTATTATTTTTCTACATTCATGAAGAGCCCTATAAAATAATACTTGCAAATATAATATTGATATCGAAAGATTAAATGGGGTAGGTATGTGGGTTACATGTATGATTTGTGATTCAAGGGAAAAACTTCGCGCCACCACTGTGTGGAAATAGCTGTTATTCAGTCAAGTCTAAATATCTAACCTTTACCTATGATGATTTTTTTTTCAAAAATATTTGTACACATTTATTCGCTTTGTAATAATTGTCATACTCTTATGGGCCAATTACTATTACAATCATTTATTTAATAAGAACATTTATCAAACGATTTTCCGCAGCATTGATATGTAAACAGTATGAGAAAACGGAATGGCTCAAAAATATTAAACACCGGTAACAAGAATCGAGCAATGACAAAATCTACACTGAATAATAAATTTGATAAAACAAAATGTGTCTAAGGAAGGTGAAAAATATATTTAATTATATTTCTGTTGGAAACATATTTATCATAAAATAATATAAATTAATTTACTTGTCTTTTATATGACACACGCTGCACTGATAATCCAATCCGTCATCAAAAAATCACAAAATAAAATAATAAACTTAAAAAAAAAAAATACAATTAAAGAAACAGTCATATTAATAAATATGTATAAATATATTGGTTCTTGGGCAATTGCACATTGACAATATTATATATGAACAAAATTACTTTTGTATAATACCACTGTTTTAATGTACCTTATAAAACTAAAAATGAAATTGAAATAAACTGATAAATTTCTAATATATTTGATCAATTTTCACAATTTATAATTTATATTGCAAGTTTTTCTTACTTGAGCTTTCTAAATTCTTTCGCCTTGTAGTTCGTTTGTATAAATCAACTTTATCATCATTAGCATCACAGCTTTCATCCATTTTTATACGAATAGCGTTTTGAATATTTGTCGAAGGAGCAAGTTCTTCATCGTTTTCTTCTTCTTCACTGTCATTCATCATTAATCTTCTTTTTACTTTGGTTTGATATCTAGAACTTCGTTTTGTTACCAACTGTAAGGGCTCAATTTCATGGACCGAAGAATCTTTAATGATACTTTTGAATGGTTTCTTTTTTCCTGTGTGTAAACCTTTGTGAAAAAAAAAAATACAAAATAAATATACGTAACATTTACAGGTATTGTATTTAAGAATTACGTTTTCCAAGTGTTTTGGGGGAACGTGCAATTACAAAGACTTCATCTTTAACAATTTTTTCAATTTGGTCATTTAAATTGGTTAATATTTCTTTAGTTGCCGGTTTCACCAGTCTAGAATTTGTACTTATAAGTATGTTAAAGTTATTATGAACTTTCGGATTTTTCAGTTTATCAGAGTAAAGAGTTATGTTATCCGAGAGCTTAGTTAAGCTTCTGTCAGTATACTTGATAAGCATCAAGCAGTATGATATATAATATGCTTGAATGTCATCATTACAGTCTTTCAACCTTTTACATAATTTATCAACTAAAGTTTCAATTTGGCGTTCTTTGTTAATAAGTGGAAGCAAGAATCTAAAAAAAAAAAAAAGATAAATAAGAACTTAATATCAAATTGTGTGTGTATACATATATATATATATATATTTTACTTCATGATTAACTGGAAATCATTCTCAAGCACGGCACTATCTGGACTGGACAATACAGAAATTATATCAGAAATAACGTTATAAAGTGTGTTTCCTTTTTCCGCAATAGCTATAAAAAATTTTTTTGTAGCATCTACGAAAGAATAAAATTAATTTAATTAAATAATAGTTAGGTGGCCAAAAATATTATAAATTTACTACATACATTGAATTTTTTCATTTTCATCGACAATTAGTCTTGCAATACAAGCACTCTGACCTTTGACTTTAATCATTTCCTTACGTATAAGGTCTACAATAATCAATAAAGCACTATAGCGAATTTGATCATGATTATCCATCAATCTTGAATAATAAAAAAAAAGTAATATTTAACTGTTCTATATATTAAAAACCAACCAAATTTTTTACTTTATTAGAAGTAAATAATTTGAATATACATACCGTGCATAAAGTTTATCAGTGAAAGGTTCCAACAAATTCGGATGCCTGAAAATCAACCAACCAAAGGAAATAATGAGATCAACAATTGTTTCCACTTTGTCTGTGCTTTCAAAGATATTTAGAAAGGTCTAAAAAAAATGTATAAATAAATTTTCATTATTAACATTTAATAGATTATTGAAAGTAAAAAAATCAAACCAGTATGTGTTTTCGACAAAATGGAGTAGAAACCAACATAAATTTTATTAAAGTAATAGTAGCTTTAGACTTCAATTCAAAATTCATTGAAGTGCATGTTTTCAACACATATTTTCTGCAAAAACAAAAAAAAATTAATTTGTACATTAAATATTTAACAAATAAATAAAATATGTGTATATAAATAATACTAAATACTAATATAGTCTTACGAAAAACAGGATAACATTCCATTTCCAGTTACAAGTTGTTTATCACATACTTGTCGGATTTGATCATGTATAGCTTCTATTTCAGCAGCTTCGGCATCATGTGCACCCTATACAAATAAATTATATTACTTATTATAAACACAATAATACAATCATTTTTGTTATACTTCAATATCGTTTGATTTGTCATTTGTTGAGCTATTGTTGTTGTATTTAGCTCTCACAGTTCTAATTAATCCATTTGCAACACGATTTTCTAAATAGTCACACTGTCTAAAAATCAAAGTAATAATTATGGCATAAATCTACTTTAAAATAATTATTAATATAGTTTTACTTAAATGCAATGTCGCCGATAATGAAAATTAATTTTGCAAACAAATCAGAAGCAAAATTTTCAGAAGAATCTAAAATAATACAAAATATATTAAGTATTAATTATATGTAATTTTATTTTATTTTTAATCTGTAGCGTAAATGCTAAAAATTACACCTATATATTTTCAACCAAAACACCTGTCTCTAGACCTAAAATTTTTTTAAATGGCTGTTCATTAACTGCTCTTTATTATTAATTTGTAATAGTCTTTAATTACATTTATTTACTTTTCAAGAAAATATTTAAAAATGCAAATTAAGCAATTTCGTTTACAAATAATATTATACAATTATTGGAATTTATATTTCATTTACGTTAAAAATTATAAAGGTACAAATATGACCCACTGATAATAATTTATATTTATTGCAACTGACCATTATTTCTATAATGACAAACTGGTTAAAGACAACCCTCCCAATCAGTGATTTTAAAATTCTTTAAAAAATATTGTGCACATATATTTACCATTTTTGCTTTGGTGCTTCTGCATAGAGTTATACAACATTTTAATAAGCTTTATACAAGTAATATCCGGTTTAACTGTCAACTAAAATGAAAAAAACATATATTTTTCTTCTTGTTTTTGAATAATTTATGATACAAACCTGATAAATCATGTTTATCGCATTTGAAGAAACATCACTGAACATTACAACATCACATTCGAAGAAACATTTGTGTGTTACATTTATTAATCGATTAACCACGTCATGAGTTTCAGTAAATCTATATATTTACACAACAGAAAAATAAGAATATATGTATTAAGATATCATAATATTTATTAATTACCTATCAAAATTTTCCATTGAAATTTGTTGTAACATTAAACACGAGTAAATAAATAATTCATAGTCATTACACAGTCCATGTTTAATGAGACTATCCAAGTTCCCGTTTACAATGGAAGGGTTTGCACTAAAATAAAAATGTTAAATATAGATTATTATAACAAATCAAAATAATAATAATAATAATAATTATACTCAAACTTTGTTCAGCATTTAAAATTAATATTTTTATAGCTCTACAGGCTTAATCATTGATTTTATAATACTCTATATTACAAAATCAATGGCTTAATTGAAAACAACTTATGTGCGCAAAATATAATAAATGATATTGAATCTATTATTTTAAAGAAAAAATAGTAATTATATTGTCAAATATACCTAGAAAGCAAAGACAAGAGTAGAGCACTGAGTACTTGATCTTCATGAGAAACAGTTACAGATTTAGTGAACCATGCCCATAACAACATAATGTAATCATCACCTAATGTATTATTGTGAATCCATTCATGAAGTAAAGCTTTAAATGCTTTTCTATTGGATATATTTAATGTTTTTAACAAATGTATAAGTCTTGTCATAATCTAAAAAAAATTAATAGTTATATTATATCATTGTTATTAATATAAAATCAATATTATGTGTTTTATTACAGTTGTCACTTGTGTATTGGGGTCATCACTTTCATCAATTTTCAAATAAATTATTTTATAAGAATTAATCACGGCTGCTTTAATATTAGCATCTGTTGAAAATATCAATGCAAGCATCGACTCGATTCCAACTTCTGTATAAGGTATGCCAAACTGATATGCCACAGTAAAAAAATCGATTGCTTCTAATGATTCCGATGTTGTATTCCCAAACAACAACTGACCGATGGTATAAATTGCTTTTTTCATTGTATCTAAATAATCAGCACACTCCTAAAAACATAGTATTAAATATAAATTATTCAAAAATTTTTTTTTAAAATATGAATGTGTATGTGTATATTAAATTACATATTAGATATAACATTGTACATTATTGTAATTTGGTAAATAAAAAGTCTCGATTAACCACGGTTTTCATTTATCCATATGACTCCGCCCCACCATTATCTCGGATAATCAAGGTTCTACTGTATATACAATTTTTTATTTTTATTTTTTTCATTAATTATGAGCATTAATTTGTAGTTTTTTTCTATTTTTGTTTTTATTATTTTATTATTTATTAATTTCTGAAGAATTTATTATTATGTACACATTACATCAAATTTTGTGATATACAATATGCTACAAAGTAAAGACATACATTTTAATAATTTGGTAAACATTCAATAATTATCTCCTTTGTCATAAATTAATTAATATCTAAATATTATTGAACAATATAACCAATATGTACTACACTATTTTTCAAATAAGAATGCACTGGGCAGCGGACGAAATCCAGTTGAACTCGTGCATGTATACCTAACTCCATACAGTACCTGCCTACACGAGTCGCTGCAGTGGTATCAACTTGTATATGTAGAAAGCTGCATTATATATTTTAATAGTTTAATAGTTTTATGCATTCAGATTAAAGTATAATATAGTCGGTGATGTAACGCGTTATTAATTTGATTCTCTGTATGTACAGCAGTGTCGACGAATAGCGACTAATTGGAAAACAATTAGCATTTATTGGAGGGGGGGGGAGGGTCAGACATAATTCAGTGGATTATATGGATACTCCAAGGATGCTCTTATTTGAAAAATATATATCTAAACATCTACTTATACAAATTCATATAACAAAACATGACAAACCCAATATTGAAACATAAATAATTTATGTTTCAATTAATGAATTAATTATTAATTCAAAATTATCAGTGTGAGATAATATTTAAAATAGATACCTGAAGATAAGCAATTTTAGATTCCGATTTAAATATTTGAAGGTGTATATCTTCTGCAATCATTTGTTCAAATACTGAAACAGATAATGCTTGAGATGATAATGACGTTACTGGTCTTGTATCTTTAGACCACCAAATATCTTTTAGTAATAAGAAAAATTGTTCTGATAAGTTATTTTCATCTCTTATTCTGAAAAATAATACATATTTTGTGTTAAGAATAAATATTGTACTTTCTTTTCATCATGAATATCTTTTCCATTTATTACACAAAGATGTTTTGCTTAACTGAGCTATAATCAATTTTGAAGATTATAAATATATATTTTTAAATTTATTTTAAGATAAATATATAATTAAAACCTATTTACAGATTTTACAAAAAAAAAAATTAAATTGTTAATCATGGTAATTTTTCAGTTTTAAATGTCAAGAATCTTTAATTTTAATTTCCTTAAAGAATATTTATTTCAAAATTGTGAGGTATAAATATTGATTCGTTTAATTTTTTATTACCACTTAAATTTAGTGTGGGAAATTAAAACATTTTCACTGACATTTCTTAATTAAACTTAAAATGCTAATACAATTTTACATATATATGCAATATTATAATTACTTTAAAATATTAAATTTGCAAAAATATATTCATAAACGTAAAAAAGAAAATTGAAAGAAGAAATGAGTATAGGACAATATGTACTGTTCCTATACATCAGACATAATATTTAAAATTTTAAGATATGTAGTATGTACTTAAATAACGGTTCTTCTTTGAATGTTTCTCTTCCATGTAAAATTAATTTTAAAGCTGCCTTAAATTTATGGAGGGTAGTTAATCTTTTAATCTTTATGAAGACTTCAGATAATTCTATATCCTCAAATACTTCAAGTTTACCAACAGACTGTAAACTGTTATCTAAAAATAAAATTCAATATATTGTTAAACTGAGATCACATAATAATTTTAAATTAGAAAATAATACATTAAAAACACATTAATATTCATTTACAATATACACACACACACACATTTTATTATTAATTCCAATTTTATCATCACCACAAAAACTGCATAAGTATATTAATGTCAACATTATTTCTTGTCAAGATGAAAGAAGTTTGAGTGTGGTACACATTCGAAATAAAATGATAATATTTTAATTAGAAAAAAGTATATACTATACTATGTTCCACGAAAGAACATGTTATGGTTTAACTACAGCTGGGCAGCTTTCGCACATCTCCTACCTAGAAGTCTGATGATGTTGACTGTCGGGTCATGTTGAGAAGGAAATCAATGAGCAAGCTTGGTCTTATCATATAACAGGAGTACAGACAATATCAATTTAAAAGAAAATGACAAACAAAATTATTTGCAAAAATTTCTTCTAGTATATTTATTAAATTGTATTCTCTTTATTGAAAAATATAAAAGTATTAGTTATTTTATTAAATATTCCGATACGCAAAATAATTAAATTTATACAATTGTCTAATTATTATGTTTAATAATGGTCAATAAGTTTAACAAAGAACTAGCTGAAGAAACAGGAATGACTCCAATTAAATATTACATAAGAGGCCAGAGAATTCAGTGGTTTGGGCACATTATGCGTGGAAGTGACGACAAAATAATAAAGACAGTACTGTCTTGGAAACCAACGGGTAAGAGACCACGAGGACGTCCGAGGAAAAGATGGATGGACGTGGTCGAGGAAGATTTAAAAAGGGTAGGAGTAAATGATTGGAGAAATATAATTCATGATCGAGAGAAGTGGCGTGAAACTGTGATGGCGGCAAAAACTCTTGTAGAGTAGATAAAGCCAGAAGAAGAAGAAGAAGAAGAAGAATAATGGTCAATATTTTATTTAAATCTAATAAAATCAAATTTACTATTAATATAACATTTAGACAATATATTTCTGAATTATTTCTTGTAAAATATTAAACATATTAATTTTTTAAAGAGAATCTACTTATTTATAACTTACTTTTAAAATTGTCTTCTAAAAATGACTTCAAAGGTGTTTCTATTGTTAACCACATTTCTTCTTTATTGATTTTACAGTTTAGTTTATTTTGAAGAACGAGTTCTGCATTTTTTATAGTACATTTTTCTGTTTCTATACTCTCTTGCAAAGTTGATTCTGTAAACTATAAACAATTTATTGTACCAATAATAATTAATATTATATATTATAATTACGTTATAACTATATGGATTTGATTTGACTAATGTTTTGATCAGCAGAATTGCACTTTTTGTAACATATGAACTTTTGTCATGTAGTTTTTCTTCAGCACAAGTCATTATTGTTTTATACATTTGTTTTGGTAAAGATCCTGCATTTATTATTTCATTGAATAACTGTAAAGCCTAAAATTGTTGGATTAAATTATATGTAAATTTTAAAATAACTTATATTAATTAGATACGTACCTTAGATCTAACAAATGCATTTGTATCTAATAAATGATCTTGTAAAATTGAAAAATAAGAATCTCTCATTTTTCGTTTAAGTTCGTCTAACTCATCATTACTCAAAACATGAATAATAAGTTCTTTCAATACACTTAAAACGCAAGTTCTTATTGTATATGGCTAAAACACGGGTTTAGGTAAAATAAACCATAATATTAACACTTGCCAAAAATTAATAAAAAAATATATTTATTAATTAAGATACTGGTCTTAATAGGTCCCATTACGGGCCACACAAATTTTATTGCCCTGTCATGCTTAAAACATAAGGCAATATGTATCAAATCTTAGATATAATAGGAAAATGCATTTTGTCATTTGTTATTTCAAATGCTGTCATTTTAAGATTTCCCAGTTATATGCTAAAATATTAAATTTACTCAATTTAATCATGTTCTAATTAATACTGGCCTTTTTAATACTTCTTACTCACATATTTACATGTACAAATCTTAACTATTAGTACCGTACTTTTTGGCTGACTTTTTTAACAAGCTGATAAATTCCATATTCCCTAGTCAAGATAGTTTCTCACAACACATTATAAATTATATTATTATTAGTTATTTTCACTTTACAAAGTGAACGAATGGTACCAACCTCGTGAAGTACTTGACTAACTACTCCAAATGCAATTCCACATTTCCGATTTGTACATATAAACTATGAAAACAAGAATATAAAAGAATAAATTATGAATACATGGCAATTTGATACATAGGTATTACCGTGGTAGGATGATAATATTTGTATAATGCATGACACAACAATAACAGACCAGTACCATCAATAAACATATTATCTGTGTTATTGGAAATCACATATTACTCACATCAGATCCCAAACATGGCAATAAATGTTCAATATTTGGTAATACAAAATGAGGGCAATGTTTGGCAATTTCCACAAGAAATACACAATAAGATTTACCACCAGTTATTTCCTGATTACTAGTTTCTTTTATACAATACAAATTATTCGATTCTGCAATTTCTTTTACAATAACTTCAATTAATGACGACCAATTACTCCCAGACTCAATTACTAGTAATACAGTTTTAGCTAATGGCAATGATAAATGTTCATATAACTTCAGCATCTAAATAAAATAAAAAGATTTTAAATAATATGCACAAAGAATTGTTAAATTTGTCTCAAAATGTTTTGTGGTCAGTTACAAATAAAATTATTAATTATAATACATTAGCAATAACTATTGTATATTATTTGTCACACATAAATCGAAAGTTAAATATTAGATGCCACTAAAATAGCAGAAAATGACCTTTACCACCTAACATATAAAGTAATTAAGCAGCTGACGTATAAGCAGACAAATTTTTTTTTAGCCCAGTGTGTACGTATAGGTTTGAAAAATCATTGTCCAAATCAAATACATTATGTTTTTTTAATATGACAATATATATTTGCGTCATTTATTGATTTTTTTCTGCGCTGTTCTATATGCTTGTGGCAGTATCCGTTGAGAGGTATGACAAAAATAGTACGCATGTCTCACTAGCATAATTAGGGGGAAAGTATTTTGTCATAAAAATAAACATAAATTTTTTTTTAAAATAAATATAAATTTTTTTTAAAAAATAAATTTATATTAATTTAAAGAAAACAATTAATAGATTAAAAAAAAATTACAGTTTACATTTCAGAACTCTGAACTATTATTCTTGGCTTTATTATTACATTGTTCCTGACCTTTTCGTTAAGTACATCATCAAGATGAATCGATCTTAATGAACATAACATTTAGTTAATACTAAGGCTTGTCAACGTCCCAAGACTGTGTCTTGGTCTCGTATTCGCCGTTTGTTGACATACAAACACGTATCCTTCATGTGTACCATTTTTTTTTTGATCAAATTTTTAACAATGCTTTTTATTTTCGTCATCTTATAATACAAATTTGATCAAAAACACTTATATTTTCTTTCAAAAGTCCATCCCACTAATTAAAAAAAAAAATTGCCAAAGGAAGGGATTCGACACCCATATCTTCCCCATATATATGCCACTAGTGCTCATATGGGTAGGTAATAAGTCTTAGGTAAATGCTGCACTCGCCTACAGCCAGCAATATCTTACTTCCCACCCTAGTAAAACAATATACCATTATATTATATAAATTACTTGTAATTTAAATTAAGTTTTTTATTATATACTGAAGTACTGGAGGTTTAACTTACTTGCACTACTTTGATTTTAAAAGTGTGCGCGTGATCATAATCAACAATGAGTATTATTAATATTTGAATAATACTGTCACATAGACGTTTGGTTCGTACAAAAGCTATACTAGGATTTTCTAACTGAGTGTAACAACAAGAAGCTATGTACCTACAAAATACATTAACAATAATAATTACATCCAAACAAAATAATTTAAATGTTCAATAACTACGTTGGCAGAAAAATTGAAAATAACACTATACTTACGATATAAAAGTATGGTCTATATATGGAGGATTATATAGCAGAGTTATATTATTTGAAATAATAGAATTCAGTGCTTTTAATCCATCACATAATTTATCTTCCCAATTCCAATTATAATCCGATGTATGTTTCAATATCATATCTTGTTTTTTATTTCTACCCTAAAAACATTATATATAAAATAATATAAACTACTGAAAAATAATTTTAACATACTTTTGTTTCAAGAAGTATTAATTTATAATCAGTCTCAATTTTTGCGTTAAAACTATGAACAAATTCAATAAAAAGATACACAGTCATTTTAATAATATTTGTGTATTTATATCGTAAATCTGCTTCTATGTCTTCAATATCTCCATAACTAAGGAAGAATGATCCAATGATATTTAAACCTAAAAACAAACAAAATATTATAATCATTTTTGAAAAATCAAAATAGTTTATTCATTTTGATAATAAATGTTGTCGACTGATACAATAAATGATCAGTGAAATATATAAAGGTGACAAACTGCAGGTTTCGTGGTCAAGTATTAGTGAAAGATTTTGAAGGTTTAATATTAATTTACATTTAAAAGCATTGATAAATCATTGTATTTGGAAAAAAAAAGATTTTGAACAACACTATATCAGACATGGAGTAAGATGACTAGTCGTACTGCAGGCAGCAATTTCCTCCTCCGCCCTAGCCGGCCAACACCTGTATTGTATACAAAGCATGGTCATTATTTTATTGAATAATAACACGAACACGTACATTTATAATATGCAGTAACCTATTATACCAATGGAATCTTTCGTTTAATGTTTTTTTTTTTTTTAAAAGCAATTTAACTGTTTTCAAGTACGTACTTACACCGTTCAATAACAGTAAACATTATCGACAATACTGCCAAACTTTAAACAGCCGTAATTCAATATATAATGGCTTTTTTTAAATTGCATTATTGTTTTTAATGCGTTCAAAAACTTAACGTTTAAAAGTCTGAAAGATGTGAAGAGGAAGCTAAACTAGATTTAAACCAATACGGTTTATTTTCTAAATAAGTAGTGTAGATACAATTATTTTTACACAAATAAGTACTTTGAATTTTTCAATTAATACAACTGAATTATAAGGGACAACAATTTATAAGATTATAATTTACTTTTAACAAGAACGTGTTCGTAGACGTAGTGTAAATCTGTATAGTTGACCTGGTCAATACACTCGATCACCGAGAAAAGTTTATCGAAATTGTTAAACACAAACTGCGCACCATCCGAATCCAATTCTTCTTGGCATTCTAAAAGAAAACGAAAAGGTTTACAGCATTCAAAACGACCGAGTGAAAAAAACGCTTACTTTGTATGGCTTTTTTCAATTCGCTGGGTTTTCTTAGTAAATTCTGAACCCTGTATTCCGTATTAGAAGGCGTTAGCAATTCATTCCGGTCCGTATAAATGAAAAAATCTTTGTCGGCCATCGCGAACTTCCGTTTTGCAGCTGTCGTCGACCCGTTAAAAAATTTACGAAGTTAGAACATTAGAACAACGGGCACTGAATAACGAAACGTAAAACAAAACATCCGCCGCTCGTGGCTATAAAATATTATAATACTTCGGTTGAGATTCTCGATTCCTCATGCAAAAAAAAAAATCCAATCACTCGCGCATAAAAACCGCCATATTAAAAATTACCAAATTGTTATCAACAAAATAAAACGGTTACTCGTGCGACGCGCTTCACAATCTCTTTCCAACGCGCTTCACCATCGATTCACGGGCAGACAGTCGTCAACTGTACGGGACGGCGCCATAGGTGCTCGACGCAAAATGTTCCAGTGTCCAGTTGAAAACGTCCCACCATTACCACAGACAACATGTAGTATATATGTATATAACAGTATACATGTTCATGCCATGGACCACAGTGTTATCCCATGGTATGTGCACGCCCACAAATATGATGATGTTGTTACCAACAAAGCGCACAAATAAACCGTAGAATTGAATTAATTAAACGTAAAATACTAAAATATACGTGAAAATAAGTTAATTCGGTAAGTTTCTTACCGAACGAACGGTAAATTCCTACGCGAGCGAATCGTCTCGAATGTATTCGTGCAATGCTGTAAAAGAATAATTAATAAGAAAAATAGCGTTATCGTCAAACATTTTTAAACACATTTCTCAAGAGTACTGTCGAAAAAAACTATACTATTTGATTATTATAATAAACGGATAAACGCTAAAAACGCGTATAATTTATATTTAAACGGTAATTATTAACCGGTTGGCAGTACTTTTTCTCGATTTCGGACCCATTTACCGGTGCGGATATTTACCAGTGATCACAATATTCGTGGTTGTGTTCATAGCGATAAGCTCGAATCGGTGATAAGCGGTAATACAAAACTGGTGTACAGTAAATACAAAAGACTATGAAAACAATAATGTTCTACGGCCGACGAGCTAATCCGTAAAGAATTGAGTGAAATTTTCGCGGTCGGCGAAGTGTGGAAAAACGACGGAATAATTGTACCCTCCTTTACAATACTATTGTTGGTATTCAATTGTTTTTTTTTTTTTGTCTACACAAGGTAAAATCGATTTTATTTTATAAAATATTGGTTATGATGCGAATAAATATGTTTGATAATTGGGTATTCGCGTCTTAGGTGAGATTCGTTACGATGGCATCTACGTCCAGAGATTCCCAAGAAATTATAGCCAAAAAGACTTGGGAATTGGAAAACAACGTGCAGACAGTTAATACGGTCGACGATATATTTAAATATGACAAACAACAACAGCAAGATATTCTGACCGCCAAACCGTGGGAGAAAGAGTATGTTCATATAAACCCAACTGGTTAACTAATGTTTTAATATTTCATTCGAAAACGATACCTGTTTGAATTAATGTTTTCTCGTTAGTCATTTATTATTAAATTATGTCTTCTGTTACTCTACGGACGTTCTGATATATGTCGAGTTTGTCTTGAGTTCTTTTTTAAATAATTGTACCTACGTTAATCATTTCTAATACACAGTGGCATATTTATTTGCCCAGAGGTACTAAACCCCCCAGAGCCAAAAAAAATCAATATGTTTCTGTAGCATAGTTAGTAATAACTAATAATTATAAAAATTATACATAATATGTATAATCGTGTCATTGTGACAATGGTTTCACGGTAAAATGCGATAAAGGCGAAGTATCTTTTTGATAAATATTTATCGCACAGAAAAACTAATTAGTAACTATAGTTTATAACAGTTACGCATAAACTATAGATCTCCCCCCTCTAGAAAATTTTGAAAATACGCCATTGCTAATACATAATACGTTCACATGTTCGTACGAGTTTGATACTTTTTATTAATCAGTAATTTCTTTGTAGTATATTTCATGTGATAATATTTAGTAATGCATTGTTCATTTTTTTCAGCCCATACTATTTCAAAGATATAAAAATATCTGCATTAGCTCTATTGAAAATGGTCATGCACGCTCGATCTGGTGGTATTTTGGAAATAATGGGTCTTTTACTTGGAAAAGTAGAAGGTAATACCATGATTGTTATGGATTCTTTTGCTTTACCCGTTGAAGGAACAGAAACAAGAGTCAATGCTCAAGCACAAGCCTATGAATATATGACTGCATACATTGAATCTGCTAAAGTAGTAAGTTAATATTGTTAAGTATGTATTATATGTATTGACTTTTATGGAGTAGTGTAATAAATTATACAATATGGCAATAAGAATATTCGACAACAGTACTTTGTTTTATTTAAAATAAAACCAAACTGAATGTTCTAAAATATTTTTATGTTTTAACAATTATTAATAATAATAAAAAAAAAAAGTCATATAAGAATTATGTAATGATAATTGGTGTTTTTCAAATCCATTTATTTAGGTTGGAAGGCAAGAAAATGCTATTGGTTGGTATCACAGTCATCCTGGATATGGATGCTGGTTGTCCGGCATTGATGTTTCAACACAAATGTTAAATCAGAATTTTCAAGAACCGTTTGTAGCAATTGTAATAGATCCAGTTAGAACAATTTCTGCTGGTAAAGTTTGTTTGGGCGCATTTCGTACTTATCCAAAGGCAAGTATCTTGTATTATATTGATTATAATAATATTTAATCTATGTATATAAAAATTATAGGGTTATAAGCCAGCAAACGAAGAACCTTCTGAGTATCAAACAATTCCATTGAATAAAATTGAAGACTTTGGAGTACATTGTAAACAGTATTACTCATTAGAAGTAAACTACTTTAAGTCATCGCTGGATCGACGTTTGTTGGATTCATTATGGAATAAATATTGGGTGAACACGTTAAGTTCATCCAGTTTAATTACCAACGCCGATTACTTAACCGGTCAAATAAATGATCTTTCTGATAAACTGGAACAAGCCGACACATCTTTGAGTCGTACGTTTTTTGAGCCTGTGGACCGAACAAAAGCAGAAAACAAATTGGTAAAGGCCACAAAGGATAGTAATAAAGCCACAATTGAAATATTATGTGGATTAATGTCTCAAACTATTAAAGAAGCTCTGTTTAATAGTTGTACGCCTAAGAATAATCAGCAATAAAAAAATAAAAACTATCGTGCAAATTAAATAAAAATAATTATTAAGATTATTATGATTCTTGTCCTAATATAACATGTATAAATTTTTTTCAAATAAATCAATATAATTTACCAAGGTCAAAACAAAGTGTTGGAATTTTATTGATAGGTCAATATAATACATGTATAAGCAGTATTATTTCTGTGCATTACTGGATATGATTTACAAACTTTTTACAAATAATTTAATTAAAAAATAATACGAGAATAGACATACAACGTGCTTTTTTTTTGCGTCTTTCAATTGAAGCTGCTGATACCTATTGTTAATTATATTAAGTAATACATTGTCTTTAATTAAAATGTTAATAAAATTTTGACAAACTTAGAAAGGAACATCATTAAGGAGTATTTAAAAAAAAACTAATTATTAAAATTAAAATTTGGCAGTCCTTAAACAATATATTAAAAAATAATGATGTATGAAACTTTTAAAAAATATGTTTATTACAGTATGTAGGTCTGAATAACAAAATAACACTTTTTTTTGCTATCATACTGCTGAATTGAAACGCCATAAAATATCATGTTTGTTTAAAAACACTGTTATTTACAAATTAAAAATGTAATGTTTTATACATTAATTTTAATGCAATTACGTGATTAATGCCTGCGAATTGATTGATGTCTCGATAAAATTCGTCTAAATAGTACTTGGTCAAAATCGACTTAGTTAAATATTTCAGTACAAAATATTTAAACGTAGCGATGTCACTTGGTTGGTGTTGGTTACATTATAATTCGTCACATAAGAAAATTAAATTTTTTTTGTTATTACAGTGTACAATAGTTCATATACAGTTCGCATTATAATTGTAAACTTTTATAGAAAAATTTAACTGGATTAAAATTTACAAGAGGAAGACAAAACAGTAAAATGACAATTATAGAATAGAAATTTATATTAAATCGTAAATAAAAATTCAAAAAAAAAAAAAGATCATACTCTATTAAAATTTAAAGTAATGTCTTTCTTAATTAATTTTGTATTTGGAAATAATTGAAACGTGATTACCGTGGTAGTGAGCACGTCCTATACAGTTAGTCATACTATTATTATCATATATTATTATTACTCTATGGTCGTACTACACTAAAAGTGTAGAATCGCTTGCAGGCGTGTAATTGTAAATATTATGTTTATATTTTTACCTTAACAGTTTACATTAGTATTTTCATTTCAAATGTTTAAAATTCATAGTAGTCAAGTTTTAAGTTTGATACAATAAATCTCTATAATATATATATATATGTATATATATTGAAAAACAATATATATATAAAGAAAAAAATGCCATGAGTATTTTGTAAATTTTAAGACAGTAACAACTAGTTTCGACCGTAAGTCATCATATTTATATTATTTTTATAAGAGTATTACATTTTTTTAATTTTATCTAAAAAATCTCTTCCGTTTTATTCCGCGTACTGGTTTCTTTTTACTAGTTTTCTTGAAAATTTACGTGTAAAGTTTGTTAACTCATTATAATCGACGCGTTATAACTGAACACGTACAGTAAAAAAAATGGCAATCGATGGACGACCTAGTTTATGCGGCGACCGAAAGACTGGTAGAAACGCGATTGAAAAATCGCCCGCGACGAGTGCATAATCAAATGGAAAACAACGCACAGTGCTTGCAGGAGACCCGCCGCCGAATAGATAGAATGTCTAAAATGTTTTGTGCTCGAGACAAGAATAGCACCTGACATATTTTCAAACTGATTTTACAAGCTAACATACAGCTCAGGGTATATATATATATATATATAATAACCGCGTGTCAAATTAAAATTTTTGGTTTGATTTTATTTGTCTCGCGTGACAGACTTTGCTGACCTTTTCTTTTGTTGCTTAAATAATAATTAATTAAACATATAAACAGCATGGTATTTGTTGTTACATTTAAACTTTACGTTATTTTTACTATTACATATTAATAAAAACACATAATTATGAATTATATTTGGCGCGTCACTGAAATAACGTGCGCGTGTCACTCCGTGACATAGGTTTGCCGTCCTTGATACAGCTAATACGCAAACAGATGTACGTTGGAGGACAACAAACCATTTGTCTTGAATGCGTTTTAAAACCACGAGAGAATCTCCGATAAATCTCGGTTTGAAGAATCGCGAGGGTAATACAAATATTATTGAGGGCTTTGGTGCAGAAACGGAGAAAATGTCGATAAGACGTTACCAAAACGTATAGTTCTGCAGTGTGCGGCGACGTGGGTTATTGTACAGAACTTTTTTTCTTTTTTGTAAACGTCCGGTCAAGTAACTACAACAGGGAAGACGGAATAAAATATCCAATAGTGAACGGAGGACAAATGGAGAAGAAAAATCCAAAAAATTAATTTCTAAAAATAATGGCCATACTCGCGCAGAAGCTACGACTGGCGATTTGAATTTTGTATTAACATCCACAAAGTGTAATACCGACGAATGCAATCATCGAGAAAATTGTTGAAATAAATTGGCGATGGACAAAAACCATAATAGACCCGCATTCATTTTTTTTTTTTGAGGAAAATAAAAGACGTTATCGGGTTATCACGCAAACGTTACAGTTGTACCCAAAATACAAACACGAAATATGTACGCTGAAGTTCGGGATTTTTTTTTCAATAACGAACCGTTTCATCATTCGCCGCAGATTAAATATTGTCATCGAAATTACTGGTTGCTCATCGTGCTACACTGTCGTTTACTTGTGTTTTCTCGGACGTTGTAAATTTGTAACCTGTAAATGCGTGACTTGCAAGTATTTTCCATGTACGCGTCTGTATGGTAAATTCTCATTCTTTTCTATGGATTCGTGACGCGGTGAGTTGTGTTTTGTTTCAATGCCCGACGGCCGACGGCCTACCTAAATAAAAAAAGTTATTGAACGCGTTCCGTCGTTCAGTTTCTAACGTTTAAACGTAAATAAACATCGCGTTTCAGGTTGTCTTCCAAAATTCGATTTTGTCCGATTGTTGGTTGACCGTACTTGTGTGGTATAAAGGCTCATAGAAAGGAGACATTTTTTTCCATTTTCTTCGCTGTCTGTTGTCGGTCGAAATACAATGGCGGATTTGCAGAGTGAGAGTTCTGATTCGGATCACGCGAGTGATGAATGTAACGAACTGATGCCGATGCCAGAAGATTTTAATTGGAATGTAACACAGAGAATCGCGTTGCTCAACAGCATGATTAATCTGAAACCTGCTGGTTAGTTATTGCATTTATAGTACTTGCTTGTCGTGTAAATCGTTCTTCGTATTAAATATGCCTTTATTGTCGTTTTTTCAAAAAAAAAAAAAATGTTGCCTATTGTTTGGTACGTATTCGCTTTAACCTTCTGAAAAGTCAACATTTTGGTTGAAAGCCAGACTTCAACCAACATTTTTGTTAAAATAAATATTTTATCCCTTTTGTAAACTATTGACGTTTTATTCTCGCTATTTTTTAACAAAAATATTATACGACGTACCTAAATGAAAGGTAGATAAAATCTAAATAGAATCTCAACCCTACTTTATCGTTCAACATAACATTAAAACAATTTAAAATTCATAGCGTGATTAATAGTCGTTCTTCATTTTTAGTACTCAGTCGACAATCTTTTTGTAAGTATTACAATCATGAGTTCGACCATGATAATGTTACATTATTGTCCTTTATTATATAGATAACCGGTGGTCATAATACATATATTGCTCGTCAATCATTGTAAATTATACTCAATTTGTATGTTATCCCATTTGTAAATAATTTAATCAATTGTACTCTGTTATCACATCTATGTTAAATGTGTTACCTAATGTTATTTTTCCATTCGTACAATTCGATAATTGTTATTCTGAAAAAAAATATATATATATACGTATTATCATTGATTATATATTACTAATAATAATATATTATATAGTAATATATAATCAATGGTATTATGTACGTATATATTATTAAGTATAGAACAGTTTTGTTTGAAAACAATATTATAAAATATAAATAAAAGCAATTTCGGATTTTGTGTGTTACAATTAGAAATTGTACCTATCTATACAATTATTAATATTATCTGTATCAGGGACGGCGCAAGGGCGGGGCACACGCCCCGCGCCCGCTATAAGTAATTATGTTATAATGAAACAATATTTAAAAGCCTCTTTTGAAGTCGTGAATTAGGTACGAGTTATCATTAATAGTTTATGATACAAATTTTAATAATAATTCTTATAGAATTATATAGAATATAATGTTTGAAATGGATAATGTACTTATGAATTGCCCGTAATGTTTGAAAAAATCTTAATATAGGTAGGTATAAAGAAATTACTTTTGTCTTTTACGTACATTTTGGTGACTAAGTTCTGTCCTGTTTTTATATAACAAATCATTTGTTTAAAAAATGATATTTTTATATCAAAATAATTGAAAATCGGAAATCAAACGAAAAACCGTGTTGTATTCTCTTGTAAGTTTTAAGTATTAGATACTTATAGATACTTATTAAAAAAATTTAACTTTGGAATTGTGTAATGTTTTTACTCAGTATATTGTAAACTAAGGCCCCTTCCAATATGATTTGCCCCGGGCACCTCAAAACCTAGCACCGGCACTGATCTGTATTGTGTAGGATGATTTAATTTACTCTTTTCTTTTTTTAAGGAGTGCATAAGCATTTAAATATGCTTTTGATTAGAGAGGAAGTCAGTAAAAATCTCAAAATGAATATACCAACTTCTGCTATTTGGAAATTCCTTCATTCCTGTTGGGATACAGATATTGCTGTAAGTTGAAATGCATAATGACATTGTTAAACTCTTCTTAAATTCAATTTTTATTTTAGGATAAACTAGAAGGCACTGCGGTTACTTTTGAAAAAAAAAATTTTGATTTGCCCAACGATGAAGAATGGTCGAAATTAATAAAAGAAGAAATAGCAAATCTAAATAAGAGTAAAGGTACCTACTTAAAATATTTTGTCGAAAAATTGCATTACATAATATATATATATTTTTCATTTACTATTAGAATGGTTAATAATTTTATTTATAATGTGTTTTTGTTTAGATGCAGTTGGCGACGAGACAGTCGATAAGGATTCAAAATTATTGAAATCTGTAAAGGTAATGGTTGAAAAATTAGACAGTCCTAATTCATTAATTAATTGCTTAAAATCAAATAACGTAGTAAATTGGGAAAAAACTTTAAAAAATAGCCCAGATGACTTTCATCCAGAAGGTACTACGTCAAATTTAAATAATTTAAAATCAGATAATGACTTGGGCGAATACACTGTTGAAATTGAATCGACTGGTGTACAAAAGAGATCTATTAGTCCTGATAAACATTTAAAAAATGAGAATAAAAGACTTATTGGTGTATCAGATACTTGCAGCCTTAAAACCCCAATTCTTGCCGGATCAACTAGCACTTCACATACATTAACATATAATTCTGATACTGAGATAAATAGTGATAAATCAGATTCTGTTAATAAAGAAAAAAATTAATTTACCTTGATCATTACATTCCTTAAATTCATCTGCAGCTGAGTAATTGTTAAGATTTAAAAGAAACCTGGTGTTGTAATATCCAAACAAATATTAAATTAAATTTTTTTTACTTTAGATAATTCTTCATGGTCATACAAGTCTCAAACTAATAATTCTGTATAAATTAAATTATATATATAATTTAAAATCAAAATTAAAAACTGCGCCTAATATAAAGATATAGTATACTAAGAAATAACATAAAGACATATTGAGATTCTTACTAAACCAAACACATTCAGCTTGAACCGAACAAATGCTTACCACTATTAACTGAAAGATCATTATACAAAAAAAAAGTAGTTAGAAATCCTGGAAATAGTAAAAGTGTGTTAAAAATACAAAGTTGTTGTCAAGGTTAAAATACGTGTTACTAAAAGTAAAAAAATTTAAATCGAATAAAGAAAGTATGTAAGTTTATAGACAAATAATATACTATTAAGGAAAACATTTGTTCTGCTAAATTGAACTTTCGGACATGTAAAGAAAAAATCTAGGTGACTTTTGCTTTGTACGAGATTCATGATATCCCGATTATTTTATGATAGAATGTAGTAAAAATATGAAAATAATTTAGTTTTTATTTATTTACCTTTAACATTATAATTTTTTTAAATTTAATTTTATTCAATATTCATTTTGATAAAAACATGTAATTTTTTTCTACGTTTTAACATTTTTAAAAAAAATCATTTTATTTATAATAATTTTCATTATTAGTTTGTTTTATTTGATAAACTAATCAGTACAAAAGTTATAAAATTTAATAACTCTAGTACTTAATAAAATTTATATTTTACTTAAAATATACTATACCTTTTTATATTTTAAATAGTATAACATGATAATTATAATTTATAATTTGAAGTCCAAATCATGGGACATTTTTTGATTTAATTATAAATAACACTGTAATAGTTAGTTTATAATTTATAGCCTTGCTTTTAGATTAATATAATTTTTTTTTAATTGTATGATATAAGCCTATAGAGTTTAGATTAAATTGGCTTTTGCATAAAATAAACCAAGAGTTAGTAATTGCCTAAATTATTACCAAGTAATTTTATAAAAATAAAATAAACATACATAGATATTTAAAAATATATTCGTAAGTAAAATAGAGAAGGTAAAACACAATTTTAGAATAAAGAGAAATATTAAATATATAATAATAATAATATTGTAACCATTATTGCATAACATTAATAATACTATTTTATAATATTTATTCATCATGTATTCGGAGTACAGTTTTAAGATTTTTTAAAAATAAACTACTCAATACAAGTAAGGGTTTAATAATATTATTTTATTATATTTTAGGGCATATTTATATACATCATACTATTTATTTTGTAATTGCAAATTGTATTATGTTTTTTTTTTTTAATGTGAATTTTACTATGTTTTTATATATTTTCGTACTATTTGTAATGCTTTGGGATAACAATGTCAAATAATATATATATATATATATATATATTTATTTATATTTTATGCCATATTACTTGATTAATTAACTAATTTTCAATTTATACGAGTAAACACATTGTTTTAATAATTTGAATTTTTAATCAATTATATACTCAATTATAGGTAAATCAACCATGTGTGATACAATACAATATATCCAGTGTCCATCTAAAATAATCCAGTTCCATGTTTACGATATTATTTATGTCAACTGATGATTCCAATGAACCAAATTGTTTATTTAATATTGAGTTTTTATTCAACATTCATAATATTTAATTTCTAATCAATTATTATTAAATCAATAATATTAATTCCAGTAAACTAAAAGTATTCTAGTTTCATTTATAGTAAATTATCGAGACTATAGTCTTCTAAACAATTTTTATTATTTTTTTTTTAAGATGTTTACACAGTTTAATTTTGATATTTGGTCAGTTTCATTCTATAATATTAATGAAATTTATTAAATCTTTTTTAAAAGAAACTTATTTTTAAATTTAAACAACTGGTTCTTTTTCATATTTATTTCAAAATAAATTGAGTAAAAACCAACCATTTTTCAAACTAAAAAGTAAGTATTTAAAATTATTCGTAATGAATTTTAAATTAAGATCATAATTAATGATCTGTTTAATTTTTTTCTATTCTTTATTATTTACTATAAATTACTTTACATGTGCAACTATCAGATAAACCAGCATTTTATTTACATTTTGAATGAATCATTTAAATTTAATATTTATGTTAAAGATTTATAGCACTCTAACAGGCTTGTTAGAGTGCTATAAAATGAGTTTAATGTAATTTGTCATATTCAATATTTATTTTAATTAATATTTTTTTCTTTTATATAAAAATAATTTAACAATTTAATTTTTACTATACACAAATTATTTTGCGTCATATATTTATTAAATATTTGGTGAAAATTAAATACCTACAATCACACAAAACTCCAATATTATGGTCAAGGAAAAAAATGCAGCTACTTGCCTCACTGCGAACATCGTATCAAATGCAGTTCCATTACTTCTGAAGTTGTAATAATGACATAAAGGTCTCGAGTCGCATGCTGACCATATCAGTGTATTATTTATAATCAATGAGAACAAGTTCTAGAATTTTACCTACTATATATAACATATTGTATGTTATATGGTGATTTTATCTTTTTTTTTTTTATTAAAGAGAATCCAATTTAATTTTTATTTAAATTATTAAAATAAGAGGTAATCGAAACAAGTAAAATATTCTGTTTAAATTATACCGAATGTATCAAAATAATGTTTTAAAAATTATTTAAGTGGTTGACTTATTAGTTTTTAATGTTTTGCCATTTTATTATTATTTATGAAATTTAATTTGAATATATTGTATGTATTGTTTTAATATGAGAATTTGAGAAAACATATAACAACTTTTCTGTAACTATTCACTGCAAATAAGATTTAAAATAATTTAAATTTGTATTTTTCCAAAATAAATATTTTCGATAAACCCGAGAAAAGAATATTTTAGTGAATAAAACATAATGTACAGTTGAGCAGAATGTAAAAAATTTGAAAAACGTTTTAACTCAACAATAAATCATTTGCATTATTTAGGTAAGTACCTTCTTTTTTTTTCAAGAAGCATTTATATTAACTACCAATTAAATGTAGAAATCATATTTACAATATATAAAAACGAAATTACTTTTTTTTTTTTTTTTTAATATATACACTGATCAAATACTCATTTTAGATATGCTATATAATGTGCAAATAAGGAAAATTGATTTTTGTATACAATTTTCTTTTCTTAACTTAAATTTGTATTTTGAAAAAGTTTGTTAAATTAAACCTTTCTTCTTCTTTCCTCGTAAGAAAAAATTCTATTTAATTGCACTACAACAACTTTATTCATTAATATTTTCATATGAAAATATTTGTTGGTTTTACTTGCAATTTGATGGAGTGATGAAAATTATTTGAGACTGGATAACCGACTTGCAGGTAATTTGTTATTTTAATATTATTTTGTTTAACTATATTTGTATTTATTTTAATATAGGTAGTTAGTTTCAGCAAAATTTAAAAGTAGTTTCTAATTAAATTAACTAGATTGTTACTTAACATCTAAAATGTAAATATATTATTGTAACCAGTTAAAAATACTAAGTAACTTGTTCAGCTTTGCATTTTGTGCACTTCGATGAAGCAAAACGCTTTTGAAAAAAATTTAGATAATATGATAAATTGAATTTTTTTTTTATCGAGTTTAAAATGCTGTAGTATACTGTATATTCATATTGATTACTATTATTTTTGACTAATATATGACGTGTTATATTGGGGTGCCATTTTCCTGTAAAGAATAATTGTTTTCATATTTCTTGTGAACCAATATATTTGTACTATAACATATTTTGTAAACTAAATCATCGTATTTTTTGATAATTGGCAATATATATGGTTAAAGGCTATATACTCATAGTAAGTTCGAGAGGAGAATAATTTCACATCAGTCTATAATATTAATAAGCTACAAAAAGTATATATATATATATATATCACATTTTTTAAACAATCGATTTTATTGGTAAATAAATTGTTTATTTTCTGTAGCTGTTTACTATAATATTATATTACATTACTTATACGAATAATATATTCATTTAAAATTTAAATGATCTCGAAATCAATAATATAATCTTGTTCGATGTATACATCATACTACATAGTCTATTCTGATGTATATAAACGCTTACTTTCTCATTATTATTATAATGAGGATGTCTCCTTGTATATATATATATATCCCAGGCCGATTAAAATCTTGGCACATAGGTATTTATTTACCTCCTATACAAATTATTTTATATAATATGTACTTACTATAATTTAATACAACATTACCTATTCTGTGTTGATGATTTGTTTACTATTTAAATATTCGCGTTTAAAACGTTTTGTAGTGTAGGTAGTTAGAAAAATAGATATATTAAATTAGTGTTACACGGGCTGTGTAACGAACTGGCAGGTAATTACTTAATATATTGTATTACATGTTGTAAAATGTTATCGTTTAGTTTTTATATTATTATTTATTGTATATAATAGTGCGCAAATTAAAAGTCAATATATTTTCGTTTTCAAATTTATTTTCGTCTTCATTATTTACCTGCGCCTACAATACTCTAAAACCTTATAGACTCCACGCAGTGTCAGTGGCAGTTAAGCCTTGTTTACATTGAGCGAGTTTACAAGCTGCTGGTTCGCGTGTTTAAAAGCCGGTGAGTCAGCTAGGTGATAATGTTGACATGTAAAACTTTCCACTCGCATAATAGCCGACTAGCTTGCGAGCATAGATAAGAATATATAGTAGCAACCACGGTCTTAAAAAATGTCTCGTAAGACTGTGGTAGCAACTATGATAACACGGACGTTTACCCTGTTATCAATCCTACACGGGCTCCTCACATGAATTTTTCAACTACGATACTGTAAATAAATCCGGGCCCTCAATGTATATTAATATTTATAATCATCTAATAATTATAAATTATTCTAATATATAATTTTTTATTTTTACAAAAATTACCTAAGTATATGGGTTACACGGCTTCTTTTGCTGTTATATACACCTCTATAAAATATCAGTTATTTTAGTTTAAAACACAAGTACATTAATTTACTACAGTTTAATATAAAAATCAACATTTTTTAAAAAGTATTTATGTACAATGTAAATAATTAAAAATAGCGTTTGTACATACAAAAATACAATTGTATTGTGCATATTTTGTACATGTACATTTTGTGGGAATACCCGAATACGAATACCTATTGACAAAATTAATTATATAAAAACCCATAATTATCTCATTTTCGACCAGCAAAAATAGCACTAAAAGGACAGGCGGCACAACATTAATATTTCTATAGCCGTAGACTAATTGCTTTTATATTCCAGGATTTATTTCCCTATTATTTTTTCCAAGAAATATTCGCGCCGCACGCACCACCCGCCTACACATTTTGTTATAAAAAAATTATGTAGTAAGAAATCAAATTATTTGTATACCAATATTGTGTAAAGATATGGTGACTAGGGTGGCATGACTCATGTTTCATTTTATTTTTCTAATTTAAATTAATAATATGTATAGGTATATTATGTTTTTTTTCCCGGGACCATAGTACTCACTGACACCCCCCCCCCTTCGTGGGGGCCCTGATCCCACCACATGCCAGCGAGTAAAGTAGCCCGGTCTTCAACTTTATTCGCAAATAGTTTACAAATCTGCTAGTTGGCTAGTGAACATGTCTACGTCGGGCGAGTTTACTAGCAGATTGTAAACGTGGCTTTAAACATGATATTCAAGGGGAGGGGCGAAAATGGAGCCAATTTCCTCTGCCAATGAAATATCCACATCGACGAGTAATAAAACCAAGAAGAACCGAGACGAAATGCAGCTGTAAAAAAGGGAAGAACGTGCATGGAACGTAAACAAAATAACAAAACGGGAAAAGAAGGTAATCACCAGATAGCGCTACGACACAACACAGATGGCGTGGTAGAAAGTCGCTTATAAATAGTGGTTAGTCAAACGCGCAATACTAGGGAAGAGAATTTCAACTCATTTTGTTGAACTGAATCTTTCAACTCAGCTCAGTTCAATGAGTCGACTCGGTAAGTCGAGTCTCAACTCTTGTTTGAATCTAAATATTCAACTCTCGAATTCTCGAGTCTCGGCTCGACCCGCATGTCTATAGTCCATATCATAGAAAAATATTATTTCATTGTTGATTGTTCGCTTATCGGCAGAATCGTAAATAGCTTATTATGTAACAGGGGATTGAAAGCGGGCATTCAAACACTGATTCGACTCGTCCAGTTCATTTTAAAGAGTCGACTCATGAAGAGAGCTCATGAACTACACATCCCTACGCAATACACACACGTTGTTCACGACTGACCGCCGTGATCACACTAAGCGATCCGCTTTGCTTTGAGGGATTGCTTTACCTATTCCAGGTTCGCGCCTCTACTAGGAGATGGATAGGTAGTTAAAGTCGATCTGCCCAAGTTGATAGGTATGTATTTAGTAGTTGGTGGGTAATGTGTTTTGCCGAGGAGGCGTATGTGTTCGTGGTCGAAAAGTTTTTGTAGAATATCGTTTTGGATTGATTTGAAGTCTGTTGATTTTAAAAGGACCGAATTTTTGACGATAGTGGGCAGACCCGTTTTTGTACGGATGCCGCTAAGCGGTCCGATGGTTTTGGACCGCTATTTATTATCACGTTTTTGCCACGCTAACTAGTGACTACTTTCTTTTCCCGTTTTATTATGGTCGGCTGACGCGCTATGTGAGTCCAGAGTCGTGGGTGTTTAGTGTTTAGTTTGACGCTGACCGAGTGACTGATCATCTTCAATCTTTATTATTATTTACATTGATTATAATCAATTTTTTTAATAATAATATTATTTTGCATATTTCAATGAAATTAACGTAAGGATTCCTCGTTGTCCACTTGTTTACACGCGTTTATTATTTAACGTTTTCACTGTACACTACCGACCGAATACAGTCGTCAGCTAAGCACTAAACTCTCAAATCCCAATCACGACCGATGATCAGTGCTCAGTCAACGCGTATCATACGCGCTGATCATCAGTCGTACACTAATTTCAGTCTTATACATGATGTTCAAAGGGGGGGGGGCGAAAATGGAGCATAATCTTTACACAATTGGACCAACTTACATACATGACACAAGTTGGTGCTGTTAGACAGAGATAGGTATACTAAATATCAAATTCCATTGGGGGGACGATCCACCTATCGTCCCCCTTATAACCGCCACCGCTCAGTGTACAGTGAAACTCGTCTAAGGACTGAAACCGTTAGAACGACGAAAAGTTTTTTGATCACAAAATTAAAATCTATATTATTATATTGTTTTTTTTTCATTCCTGCTTATAATCATAGGCGTGCGCACAGGGTGGGCCATGCCCCCCCCCCTACGAGCCAATCCGTACTTTATTCATAATCGCGTCTGTTTACAATTTGCTCAAAACTCAAATTATCCTATATAACGATTTTATTTTAACATTATCATTATCCTTAAAATAGATCGAGGAAAGTAATTGCTGTTATACAAGAAAGTTAAAACGGAAACCGAAATTTCCTTGATTTATGATGTTGAACATGTGTGCATTTCACGTGTAAAACGTTGAAGAACAGTTTTCACATTTTCAAAATAATTGTTTTTTTACACAACCTTAAATGATACAGATTACCAATTTTCCGTTTTTTGTTTCTTCCACGACTTCTTTTTAACGCTTTATCCGGCAATTTTTTTAACTCGCCCGCGATCACACGGTTTTTCCTCCGAGTTAGTGTCTCGAGAACCCACGCGAACATCTCTGTACTCTTTCTGATTTTTCCGCTTCCCGTTTTTCCGATTCGATCGAATGAAGGGTCGGGTATTGAAAGAAAAAATCACGGCCGCCGTTTCCGTGGTTTTACGTCGGTTTTAATTGACCCTCGAAATTCATTTCACGCGTTTTTTCGCGTCGTGAACGTTTTATACAGTGGCGTCATTTGGTGGTGGCAGGATGTGCATTTGCCCCCCCCCCCCTGTTAACAGTGGACCGGCATGATTTATGCCGATACCTACGACGTAAATATAAATAATTCTAACCAAATCTATAGTAATGCGTAATAACAAATCGCGTGGCAAACAGTGGATTAAAATATTAAACTAATGATAAAATAAAAAAGTGCAGGTTATAACCGCGATTAAAGGTGATTAAGTAGTGGTTACAACTTACCGCGGTTCTGTGGTTTTTTCGATAAACATGGTTATTGTTAAAGGGAGTGCGTAAATTTTTTTATTGACGTTACCCCTAAATTCGAAGAATATTGACAGTTATTAATTGTTATAGTTGACGAACCTATATCGCGTACGGCACAAACGAATTTGTTTAACGCTTCTAACGTATGTTTTATGAATATATGTATATATAAATTTGTGAGTGGCAAGGTAAATGTGGTGTGGCCAAGACGGCGAGAGTGGGAAAAAAATATTGAACAAGCCACTCAGAGCTGATCACAAAACGTCATTTCTAACGCGTTTAATATTATGACAGAATTTGAATCACAGGTAATATTTACGTACTGTATAGTTATTTATGATACATTTATTATAGCCAACAAAGTAATGAATTTCCTCCCATAATAAAAAAAAAAAATATATATATATCGGGCGATTCGTGAATATGATAACGAAAATATCAAAATTATGTAAAATACCTAGAAATTGTATTGAGCTAAATGTAAATATGGGAAATAGTTAAATGGGGCCGGTTAAATCTTTTGCCTCCCCCTTTCGAAAACTGAAATGACGCCACTGGTGTTATATCGTTTCGCCTTTTTTCTATTCTGATTCACCAGATTTGACGCGATTTTATCCGCAACCGGACGTGTTTTATTACTTCGAATTACCACGAACGATTAACACTCGACGTGGCTCGATAAGCTCGATTGGTTAGGCATTAGGTGCAGTGCCGTAGATAGGATTTTTATATGGGGGGGGGGGTTCAGTGCTATAGATAGAAATTTAATATGGCCTATGTGAGGTCATCATTAGTTATTATAATGAGGTAAACATCAAGAAAGTGTGAATGATTTATATTATTTTTATATACTACAATTAATTTATAACAATATATCAATTTTTCTCGGTTTCTTAGATAATTCATCCAGTATCCGATGTTCAAGGGGGGGGGGAGTTTAAACCCCCTAAACCCCCCCCCCCGTATCTACGGCCCTGGTTAGGTGGTTTAGTAGATTCTAAGTATAGGTACGAGATAGGCAGGTTCTTCCAGTGGCGGTTATAAGGGGGGCGATAGGTGGATCGCCCCCCCATGGAATTTGATATTTTAAATTTAGTATCTATATCTCTGACCTAACAGCACCGACTTGTGTCATGTATGTTGGTTCAATTATGTGTTATGGTTATGCTCCATTTTCGCTCCCCCCTTTGAACATTATGTATAAGGCTGAAATTAGTGCTCGACCAACGATTAGGAAGGTAGGTACGTAATAAGGTACGGGCTGATCATTGGTCGTGATCGAGCGTTTAGTGGTTAGCTAACGACAAACTCGGTCAGTCGTGTACAGTGTAAACGTTAAATAAACAGTGAACGTGTAAAATAAACGAGTAAACGTGTACAACGAAGAAAGATGAATCCTTACGTTCATTTTATTTCATTGAAATACACGAAATAATGTTATTAATAAATAATAATAATATAACGATTGCATACGCGCGTATGATTGGTCGCTCGGTCAACGTCAAACTAAACACTTGCATATATCGATATGGGCATATGGCGCGTCACCGACCGTAATAAAACGGGAATTACTAAAAGAACTGAAAATGTGCCTGTACATATTGAAACTTGACGTAGTCACTGCAGTATTTTGGTCACCAATACTCGTATTGTAATAACAAGACAATTATTTACTTTACTATAAGGCCGATCGCACACTAAAAGAGCAAACCTGCTTTAAACAATGTTGGTCAGCTTAACACAGTTTTGTTAAAAATAGAACATAGGAAATTACATTGCATACGCACACTGATAACACATAGTCAGAACAAAATATTTTTGCTTTAAAGACAATTGTCAATTAGTCATGATTGAATACTGATGCCGTCGCCCGTGTGAAGTGTCCATTTTTCATTAGTCACAATAAAACAAGAATGAATAATTAATTGTTTGTGTATAGTTTTTCTCGTCTTGCCTTGACTTGACTAACTGATATACGCATATATAAAACAAATTGTTTTTAGTTGACTAAGATAAAAATGACTAACATAGTTTCGCTCTTTTGGTATGCGATCGACTTTATACTTTATAGTGCTTTCCTATTACAGTGAAACATATTACCACAGATTAGATGAATATTCATCTAATCTGTGATATATGTTCTCTGATATTACTAAATACCTATACAGTGTCCGCCAGAAAGGTATGATGTTTTTAAAACGACTGTTACGCGCGTTTTGGTAGTCACACTGTTTTCGGAATGACGTTTACTCTTCAATAGATGCCATTTGAGTAACAATGGAACCTTGGTTTGTAGTACATCTTGTGTTTATTTATAACTCCTTCAATGAAATGGATCGTTCTGCGGTGCTCGCACAGCGACGATTTCGAAACCATTTTAATATTGGTTGTCATGGTTGTATTCCGAAATGGAATACTATTATGAATTATGAAGTACCTAAGTGACTAGTTTTCAAAGAACAGAATCTTTGAAATTCAAAGGATTCCATGCGCCGTGCTTGAAAGGAGTATGAATGGACAATTTCGCCACCCGTCTACAAGAATACCAGTCTACAAAAAAATGGACGCTACCTAACTGATGTGATTTTTCGAAGTTGATTTTTTCTTTTCGAAAATAAATACGTATTTTTTGCAAATGGCAATGTATCAGTTATGTATAAAAAACAATACATTTTGAAATCGGTTCGAAATTAAATGTGTGACCGTATTTTCAAAAACATCATATCTCTCTGCCTGACCTATACAAATAAATAATTATGTTGAAATTGTGTTACAAAAATATGTTATTAATGGTTTTGAAATTTATGTGTTGGAGGTGTGGTGAGTGTTTTCGTTAGTGGGTCAGTGAGGTATAAATAATTTTAGTACCTCCTAAAATGTAGGTCTAGTTGCGCGTATGATCTTGAGCCTTCAGTGATAAATTATACAGGTGACGCAAAAGAAACTTGACACTACTTTAAACGAATACCTACTGAATTAATTTTATTCATTACAGACGGTACTCACAATTATTTTTTATGTTCAAACTGTTTTACATCTTTCAATTCTTTCAGGAACACTGTTACGTACTCTACAGCATAGTTTGTTATCACTGTCCAAAATCATCGAAAGTATCGAGTCTTACATGTACCACGAATTCTTAAGCATACCCAAATATTTATCTTCTGTCACAGTTCCTTCGAAAAAGTACGCCAAATGATGATGTTACCCCCAAACACTCACACCTCGTTGAAGATTTTGGTTTTCAGTATACCAGTAGGCAGTGTTCAGTTATGTCTGTTAACTTGTCCGTTTAAAACTAGCGTTATCAGACCACACAATTTTATTAAATAACTGAGGATCATATTTGTGTTGGTCAAGCATCAATTGACAAAACTGAAGAAGTGAAGATGTCGATCTGGGTCATCCTTGTTGTTGTTAATATTTTTTACCAACTGTCAAGTTTCTTTATAATATATATGTATAAAGAAATGTATAAGTAATAATGTATAATAATATGTACCTAACGTAACGAGAATACGAAGAATTGTCGCGCGCCTAAAAATACGCACACGCACCGTACCGATGACTCCCTCGGAAATCAGTCATGCAGCCACAACTCAGAATATCGCGATTTCATTAATTGCAATAAAATGCCGGCTAGGCCAATTATTATTATTTATTAGTATAAAAACGCACTTCACGCATTCGATTCTATTGTTCTGTAGACAACGTTAACAATTTATTGTTCTGTTGTTTTTGTATTATTTTTTTGTTTTGTGTGAAATGTTCGTAATGTTCGTAAACATGGAGCATAAATCCTTGATGGGTCCTCTCAGCTATGTGCCATAGCAGGCGCTATGGGTGTGCGATCCATGCGTGATGCACTTCCTATGCTCTCCCATCTATGATTTATAATATCTGTGTATGTTTATATGTTTTTTTTTCTTTATCTTGACCTTATATTTTAATATTTTGGTAATTTGGTTCATTTTATTTATTTATTTTCCTAAACCATTGATATAAAATGTATATGACAATTGTGTCACAAGACATTTTGTGTGTGTCTTGACTTATTTTTTTTTTTTAATCGGTTCCCTTTTTACTGTTGGAGTTTTACGTCCGTCAGCTTACTCCACAAATAATAAACGTAATATATGAAAATAAAAAACATACATGTATGTTGTATGGTGTTTATTTTTATTTTTTTTCAAAAATCCTAGATCTCCTTTAGTCCTTCACCAGTATTATATATAATATCATACCCATCTAGGTAGGTTGGTGACCCAACCAAAAAGCAAGACGTCGCAGTAACCATAGCGTTACAAATAATAATAATTAATATAACGCGTACCCATAAATGTCCTCATATTTAAAAAAAAAAATTCATTAGGTACTTGTATTACATATAATAAGCCATACTAAATTTATATATAGAAAGTTATTTTTACATTACAATCATTTGTAAAAAAAAAAACACGCAAGAAACATGTTTTAGGGATAGATTAATAACTGTAGCTATAGCACTATCGTTTATGTACACATATTATATGACGTAATAAATCGTGTTCATTATTCAAATGAATATATATATATATATAATCGTTAAAATGTACAAAAAGAACATAATATTATAGCCAAAGCCGGATATTAACTAGCTACATGCAGTATGGACTACCATATAAATACTTACCTATATAGACGCTGAGTTTTCAGTTTGTTTCTTTTATTTGTCAAACATAATTTAAATAATACTATAATATACACATATAGGCAGGTATAGTGTAGATACATATGTTTGTATACTGTATATATGTAGTCAATATAGATATAGTCGATATAGATATAATAGTACCTATATTTAATGGAATAACGATGATTGTCGCATTTATTCGCATTAACGCGTATATGAAAACAATTTTTCAAATTGGATGACAATATATAGATTTTATTTTATTATAAATTACAGTGAAAAATCGTTTTTAATGAATGTTTTGATTTTTCTTATTATTTAGTTAATTAAGCAGAAGACGTATATGGGTATATATGTATAAAAAAGGATGATTTCGGTGGATATTATTTTATATAAAGGGGGATTTTTCAGCTTCGAGGCCTATCAATATCGCTTAGATAATAATATAGCAGGTAACTTTGCATACCTGCAGCGCAGTATATATATATATATATATATATATATATACGCGATGTTATGGTATTCACATTCGATTAGGTAACTTAAAAGTTCAGAAAGACAAAATATACCTGGTATAATTTTAGAAAGCCGCGGGATTATAGAAAAATATGACGTTGTGTTTTATGCAGAATGGTCATATTTTGAAAAACGTGTACCTACAGTGAAACCTCCTTTAGCGGACACCTTCAAATAGCGGACGTTATTTTTTTGGGGAACGGGGACATTTCCACTAATATTAAATATATATATACATATATATAAGAAAACTTCTAAACACAGGACACTATTATATGGGGCTAGATTTTAATTATTTTTTTTATCGTAATTGCCTGTATAAATATATTTTATTACAATGTAAGTACATATTATATTAAAATTAAACTATAGTTTAATGACTAAATGTGTTAATGTTTTAAACAAGCTAAAGCAACTGATTTTTTTTCCGATAAATGTTAGTTTTTACCTTAAAATTATTTTTATTTACATTTTAATAAATTTTAAATAATAAATAATACCTGTATTGTAAATAATTAAAATTTCAAAATATTAATAATATAAATATACAAAATGAAATATTTCATTATTATACGCGTAGTTTTAATTGGTATACAAATAATCGATAATTTATGTACAAAATACACTGTCTTCATTCCCCCCCCCTTCCCCCACAACAATTTGGCCCCGTCTAAATAGCGAACACCTCCATAAATAGCGGTGACAGAGAGCGTCCGGTATTTAGAGGTTTCACTGAGTATACGTATATATAGGCGCGTCGTAACAATCATTATTAAATTTCATAACTCGTTTGTTGTAATATAAAATTTCACGAAAAAACAAATATGCGCGCGCAGAATAATGAAAAAACGGATAGATTTTGGGTGTTTTTTACTTATTTTTGATAGAAATTAAAAGACCGTTTTTTTTTCGTTTTCTTACAATTTTCAAAAAAGTCGTTTGTGAACGAAAATTATGAAAATTCTATTCTCTATTGTATAACAGATAGAAATTATTGGTGTGCTTTTGTAAAATACCGACAGTTTTTTTTCTACATATAACCCCGCAGCGCTGGCCAGTCCGCCGGGTCCCCTGCACCGGTATACGCGTATTATAATCCCGGGAAAAAACGGTATTTCATTCAAAAACTCGCTGCAGACTTTCCAAAACTCCGACCGTGTTTATGCGTACATCGACCGCGGTTTGCGACGGTCGCGCGCGTTCACTCGACGAGTCGGCGTACGGAGAGCAGAACGGGCGCGGACGGGTCGACACGCACTACCGCGGTAGAGGCGTTGGTGGCGGCGTTGACGCGACAGGCCGCTTTGCGGGACAGGTCGCCGGACGACTGTTGCGGTCGGACCGCGGACTGCAGGGAACCGGTGACGCTTTTTACGGACCACCTGGGCCAACAGTCGGCCGAACCGCCGGAACAGCTGGTGGTCAACGAGCTGACGGAACAGTCGACGGCGGCGGCGGCGGCGGTTGTGGTGCAGGCGGACGACGCGTTGTTGCGCTGACGGTCGCGGCGACGTCGGCGGCCCTTGCACGTCAACAGCGACTTGAACGCGTTCCGGAAGTCTTTCAGGTGATACGCGTACAGCAGCGGATTGCCGGCCGAGTTCAGATGCGACAGGACGATGCACGCGTGGAGCAGGGGCGCCGGCACGAGACACTCGTCGCAGAACGCCTGCACGCAGTTGATCGTGTACAGGGGCATCCAGCAGACCGCGAAGAACGCCACGATCGTCGACAGGTTCTGCGTGGCCTTCACCTCGCTCTTACGGGCCGCGCCCAGCACGCGCAATTTCGTCGGGCTGTTGCCGCCCCGTTGACCACCGTTCAACAGTGTCATTTGTTTGATCTGAAACGGAATCCGACGGCATTATGTATACATAATATATACGTGTATAATATATGCATGCAGTGGTTCTCAGAAGTGGCGTGGCCGATGGGAGGGGGAGCAGTGCCTCAATTACCGGGTGTGCAAGGTGTACATCGCACACCGGCCCCCCGAACCTCCGAAAACAATTTAGGCCCCCAATTGACACCCCAATGTTTTAGGCATACGATAATAATTATAGTATACTTGATTTTATAATAAAAGGTCGACATTTGTAAATCTTTATAATTGATGTATCAATAATTAATAATAAATATAAAATATTATAATATATACATTTGCACATTATTCTAGATTCATCAGATGATATCAATATCTATGAATATTATCATGAAATGTATGGTTATTCTTATTCAATAACCAGCGGCGTAAGTGCACAACCATGGTTTGTCCAAGGAGTTCAAACATAAAACAATTTTTAATACCATAACTTGGTACGAAATTTTAAATAAAATAATTTCATGACGCAATAATCAAACCCAAAACCCTATCACAAAAAGAAAACTTTTAATGATTTAAAAACAAGTATAACCGTTCAGAGGGGGGAAGGGCAACTGTCAATAGCATTAATTTATTCAACAACTAAATTAGGCCCCGAAACGTAGCTTGCACACCAGTCCTGTAATATATAGTTGCGGCACTGTATAGAGGGGGGGGGTTTAAGGGTTCAAACACTTAGTTTTTTTTTTATAGTAATAGAAGCTAATAATATTTTATTGATCACTGTTTTGTACTATATTGGGTGTCATGTCTTAAAAATAATTTTTATTTTATTTTACGGTCAAATATTTTAGTTTTGATATTTAATAATAATGAAAAAATATTTCACACAAAAATGTACAGTTTTACTGTCTTCGCTTATCGAATACCAATAGTGATACGGATGGGTAAAAAAAAAACCAAAAATAACGCCTTGCTCGCGTGTTATTGTATTACATCCATCGTCCGCCCATCGCATGCGGAAACTTGTCGCACATCGTTTACTATATTTACTTTTACTGCGCGGTGAAGCATGGACAAATTTATTAATATAATAATACCTAACCTAATCGACGGTCAGATATAATCAATAACTACCAAGTGACGTTGTGCCGTTGTAACTGTTCTATGCGGTAGTATTATATTATATTATAGGTCTCGGAAGTTGTAGGAGCTATAAATTAGACAAAATATGCAAAGAATTGTTATTAAACGTGGAAAATGAATTATTCAATATTGCATTACATATTACATGAATATAAAGGAACATAAAAATATTTTTATGAAATCTGTTGCGAACTGGTTGGCGTTAATGAAATGAAAAAATAGTACTTAGTAAAAGAAAAGTAATATATAAATACATTTTTAATATTTTGTGAAGTAAATAAATTGATGTTTTATTTTAGCTGATGTGTCATTGAATCACCAATATTTTCTTAAATATTATGTTAATAATAATGTATTATTTTTAATATTACGGTGTGAAAAAACATCGTTTAAAAAAATATATATATTAAATACGCACGAAAATGCATATAAAAATTAAAAAGTATGCAAATTTTTTTTTCTAAAATTGGCAAAATATGCATTAACTCGTCTTTGTATAGAACAGAATTCTAGTTTGGTCTGCTATAAATTGAGAGCATATTCATTATTTTTCTTCTTGTCAAAATAATGTGTTGTGAGTTTGATATACACTGTAGCAAATTACATCACATTTATTTAATGACCCGCCCTTGACTAATTCCTGCAGGCTACACCACTGGTTCTCAACATTTTTTTCCACTACGATATACCGCGTAATTTAGATCCATAAAATCGGCGACGCACTTAAAACAATTAATGGATTTTCGAGCAAATGACAAAACATAATAATTATGAACCTATGTATATACGCGTAAATTATTACATTTACTTACACTTATACTTTATACGACAGTTACGACGATTTGAACAAAATAATTAAATTGTTTATGATGATCGATAGAATGCGATTAGCGTATATTAATAATAATTTTGAAAGTTTTTACGTAGCTCGAGTACTTTCTATATCGACACCGAATTTCGCTCAGAGCTTTGTCATGGTCCGAAGATTTTAAATAATATTTCAAGAGAAATTATTTGTGGTGAAAATTCAGGGATTTCAGAATGTCAAAAATATTCGAGATTTCATCGATATTTTGTTTGATCTAACAAGCACACAATTTGCGCATACAAATGTAGTCGCTACAATAATTGGCTGTGTGAATAGTTTATAGTATATTTTAGTAGTTCCTATGTATAATAATAATATGTAGTATTAAACGCGTATATAATTTAATATTCTAATATTATGCGTATATTAGAAGAAAAAAAACATTTAATTTTTCCTACCGTTTTTCAGTACTGTATATAAATTATAATATATTATAATCAGAATATATTTATAAATTATTGATCATATTCGTACTATTGTTAATAAAGCTTCAAAAACCATTGGCTTCGTCTGTAGAAATATTCTATTGACTTTAATATTCCTTAAGGCTTCAGTCATAAGTTTGTTACCACTGTAGTAAGATCTACCCTTGAATATGCCAACGTTGTGTAATAGTCAACCCCTTAATAGGATACCTTAAAGATATGTTAATGATAAGCTCCAACAGAGTTTGAAAAATGTCTCATTTTTAAAATGGGTACCTATTACTTACAAATGGTTCAGTCTTACCCTAGGACGCAATTATTGAAGTACCTATTTCTTTTATTTAAAATTAGTCACTGCAGACACGTTGATTCTCTTTCTTAATAAGGCAAATTAAATTTCGCTGTCCAGTCTCATAATTTACGTATTCAGTCTATTTTCAAAAATTCCTTTTCACCGAACAACGCCCCTAGTGCGAATATTGGGAACTATTGATGATATTAATTGTGATTTCTCTAATACTATAATGATTTTTGTTTCTAATAATAAGTATTCCTAATACTTATTAACGCTCTTTAAAATTCTAATTCTGTTTTCTTTTATTATTATTATTATTATTATTATTATTATTATTATTATTATTATTATTATTATTATTATTATTATTAAGTATATTGTTATAAAGTCTTATGACTTATTTTTATATTTTTATTACGTAATTTTCTGTTATCATTGTAAAAAGCCTTAGGGCTTATTAATAATAATAACAACTAAGTAAATAAATATGTATATACGTATATAAGAATCACGCATATGTTTAATTTATTTAATTTAAAAAAAAATTATTGTTCATGCGATTAATCGCTGACAACCTGACTGCTGAGTGTTACATATTATGCGTATCGAGCAAATTTAATGACAATATTATATTATATGCAGTATAAAAACATATACAAAAGCTTATATACATATAAAATCCTATTTGTTTATATGAACAATATAAGCGGGATTTTAATTTCATTATATCAGCTATGTACAATGTAAATGTAATATCTTTTTAATTAATTATAATCGTATAATATTATGATTTATGTAGACGTCATGCAATCAGGGTGATATTATTTTTTGTAACACGGATCCGCCCACATATTTAAATGATTGTATAAAATAACCCGACTACTCATGGTTATATTTCACAGACGGATCAATATGTGTTAAAAAAAAAGTTATGACTAAAGATATAATACTATATATTTGTATAGGTACAGTAACGAGGTTTTATATAATGAATAAAAAACATATTACGAATAAATCTCTATAGATAAAAATAAAATCATTATTATTTATTTTCAATATAGCGCTTTTTAAAATGTCAATAAGTTTACATAGATTTTAGACGTATGCTGATCTTTACTAATATCTACTGTTATTATTATTAAAAAATGTATACGTATAGCGGTAAATATAACTAAACTTCTCCCACAGTGCAATGGCAGCATATAATATTTGTAGAAATTGCTTGGTTAAGAAATTTGTAGCACACTAATTAGTAATTTATATATAAATGAACACGATTTTTAAATATTTCTGAAGAGGCTATAATCCCTGAACTCCCCCCGTGTGCGCCACTGCAATAGACTGCCACGTAAATAGTCATATTATTTATTTGAAAAGATTGAATAATATCATTTTAAGCTATTAAACACATTTACCCAAAATGAGGATGAAACAAATAAATATAAAACCCATTAGGTACATATAAAAAATAATAACAGAAGTTTTAAGTAGCCTAGCTTACATCAACTGCTACTCTGCAATTACCGCATTAGGATCTCATCTATACACATATTATACAACTTTTTTATTCGTAACAAATTCCAAAAAAAAAGACCGAAACAATTCAAAATATTATCTTAAACGTATGTATTGAACTTATTGTTTTTCTATTGGCAATATAATTGTCCGGTGTTACAAAAAATTGCAGAGGCAGCTCATATTGTATGCAGATTCTGCTACAAACGCATAGTCACGTCCACGATTGATCGTATGTCCGAATTCGTGTTAAATATATTTGTACATTATTATTATTATGATTGAAAATGTATTTTTATCGCTCACTTGTTTTATAATCACTGTGTAAATATGAGCGTAAGACGTGGCCATAAACAGCGCTGGCAAAATAATAGTCGCCAAGTATAAAAACACCAGGTAATTATAATCCATCACGCGGCTGAACTCACAAGACTCCAACACAGGACCTTTGATGGCTCTCCAGCCCATTAATGGCATGAAACCAATTAGCAGACCTGTTATCCAGCAAACGCATATTATGCCTGGAACAAAAATTTCGATAATAATTATTGCTGGTCGACATCATATTACTCAATATATACTGAAGAAAATGTATATATATATATATATATATATATATATATATATACATTTGTGTAACTAAATTTAAATACCTATATTAAAAATATCAATATTATGTTGTATTATATTAACCAAAATAAGTTTTCTCGGCGAACGCGTATTTTATTATCATAACATAAAAGATAAAACAGTTTAAATATTTTGAAAAAACAAATTATTTATTAATTATAATCAAATATATATGTAACACTAATAATGTTATTCATTCCAATAAAAACTTAAAAATATATTCTTCTTAAGTCGCCAATGTTATTTAGCATGATTACCTTAATTGCAGCAATGTCATCATAGTACATATACGACTAAATGTTTTGAAATATCGATTTTTTTTTTTCAAGTTAATCTAATAAATGACTAAATTACTAGGCTATTTTTTTAAAACTCATTACAATATTACACCCTCAGGAGGGTAAGGGTATTATTATTATTTAAATTTTATTCTAAAAACGACAGCAGCATACTCACGCGTCTATATAGATGTGTCTGAAATTTACACACGCGTATGCGCTTAGAGTTTAAAAACAAATATATGCACTAAGAATATAATATATATAATAAAGTTAGCCTATTATATATATATATATATATATATATATTGTCAATTGTCATTATGACTCAGGTACTCAGCTAATAGTTTTTCTGTAAATTTGCCATGACTGCAATATACAGCTGAATGCTGATGTATATATACACCATACACGTAAAGTAATCAGCATTTAAACAAATATACGTACCATTATGTAAATGATAAGTACACTTTTTGTTGGATACGTTAAAGAATATACTTAGATTTGTTGTTTCTCGATACTCTCGTTTTGCACGTATTTAAATATAGTTTCCTAATTCCTATAAGTTATAACAATATCTACATTAAAATATAATATATATACAGTATACACCCATTTCCATACAGTATAAATTATACATAAACATACTTCAAACATTTTATATTCTAACTTTCTTTTTAAAACTTAACTTCGTGTTAACCATGCATATTTATTGTTTTATTTTTTTTTGTTGTTATAATATTATTACTTTTTTTCTTATCAAAATTTAGTATAGGTAAACTAATTAAATTTTGATAGGTACACTGCACATTTGTGTTTTAGATTCGGACTTTTTATTAATAAATAACAATACTTTATTGTAGAGAATTTTGTTATAAATAAGTAAATTGTTAATTTCATAATTATTCTACATTTATTATGTGACGACTTTGCGTGTAGTAATAATAACAAGTACCCACCTCTACATTGTTTATTATAAGAAAAAATTGCTTGTTAAAAAATTATTAAGATGCCTAAATAAAATTAATTATAATTTATAGTATAATATAATAATAATAATAATAATAATAATAATAATAATAATAATAATAATAATAATAATAATAATAATAATAATAATAATAATAATAATAATAATAATAATAATAATAATAATAATAACAATAATTTCATATTAAAATTTGTTAAATTTAAATGTTAAAATATAGTGCATATAAACTGTAATTTCTAAACTGTATTTTACGCGATAAAAAGATTAAATGACTGTTTTAATGTAAACCATCTTAAATTCTCAAGTGGTTAATATTGACTTATTTTATAATTGAACTAAATTGATTAAACTCGTCGATTTCGTTGAAACTAGAAACTATATATAATAAATTATTATTATATGTAATATATAAATATATAAATATTAGTGTAGACTACGAAGAAAAGATCTAGATAATGTACGTGCCTCAAACCGATATGAGTGTAGTGTGTACCTATTTATTGACTGTACCTATATACATACGATAGTCGATAAGCAACGTAATTTGTGTATTAAAAAAATGATTTTATGTTATTGTTTTGTATTCAAATCATAATCTAAAATTGGCTTAAGACAACATAAAGTATAATAATAATGCCAACGATAAATACGAGTACAAACATTCAGATTGAGAAAATTGTATTCCAGTGTATAGGTGCAGATATGTAAAAGTATATATTGTAAATCTTATTAAGCTATACATTTTACGATAGTACAATAGTAAAAAAATAAATGTCTTTTTCCTTTTAAGGTTATATTTTATTATTTGTATATAGAATAATAATTAATGTGCACAGGAGAAGAATCGGAATTTAAAAGAAGTTTTATACCAAAGAAAGAAAAGAGATGAGGTGAGAGAAGAGTGTAGAAGAAGAGGTATATTTATATACGAGTATATTTATATATATTATTCATTATATGGAAATAAACTGTAAAGGGAATTAGAAAATGTCGTATCGTTTAGTTAAATCAGTTTACTATGGTCAACCAGTAAATTAAATCTTATTTTAAAATTTTCTAGATTTTATACAAATACTGAGTGATTTTTTTTTATCATGAGCATAGAATATTCGCCAATATTTTAAACAAATTTATTTTCGTTGTTTTTTATTCAGTATTAAAAATAATTTTATGATTATTTATAGACGATTTTTAAAACGTTATCGCTACTCCTTCTATCTTAAAGAAATGTTAAATTTTGAAATTAAAATAAATGAAAATGCTTTTTCATTTTTTATTTTTAATATTCCATTTATGAATAGTTTATTTAAAGATTTGGTCAAAACCCAAAGAAACCGATTTTATTTTTGTGAATTTTTTTTCTTTTTTTTTACTAGGTTAGTGGAAATGGCGTAATATTGACCGTATTTATTTACAATAATAAATTTATATTTGGTAAATAAATTTAACTACAGGGTTTAAAAATGCCTGATAGAGAGTTTTCAAGCGTTGACATTTTTTACATCTACTAGAGTTGGTGTAGACCCTTCACCGTGCTTTAAATTTAAATGTATATACTCAGGAAATATCCATTGGATATTAAAAATCAATATGTATGTAAATTGTCATTTATGTCATGTATTGGTTTCCATTTAAAAATCAATAGTTGGTATAGTTATAACAAATAGTCGATGGGAAGTAAAAATTTTGAACTTATAAAAAAAATATAGAATTTTTTTTAAAAAGGAGATAACAAAAAAAAAAATTATTCATAATTCCTTAGATATAGCCTGATCCATAATGAAATTTTTAAAAACTACACTGTATTGTATATAAGTATATATTATTATATTATATATATAAATATGTATTTGTACATTTGCGTAATTGGTATTCTATTCCGAACAAACAAAAATAAAATAAAATATGTACGTATACGAAATGAAACGATAAAACACGTCACATACTTATATAATATATATATATATACACATATTATATACTTACATATAATATATATGCTTACAAGCTATATAGATCACAAAGAGTTTAAAAAATGATTTCGAGTATATTATACTTATATAGGCGTGTATACTGTGTATAAGGATTATATAACTCAAGATAGTTCTCACCATATACAGTATAGGTTTTATATATATTTTAATGCCATATATTATACATAAATAATTTACGTTTTAATTGATAAAATTACGAAAATATAATCTTTTGTGTTATGAGTTATAACGAATTATATCAAATTATATGTAATATAACTACACTATGAATTTTAGAATTCATATATTATATATATGTAATTTTATAGTATAACATATACTTGTACAATAATGATATTTTATATACGAGTATACATAGCAGTTCTATACTATAATTCTATTTTTTTTAAACACTAATATTCTATTAATTTTAATATATATTATAATTCCTAAGTATCCTTACTTATTTCAGTATTTCGGTTTCTAATATAATTATAGTCTATTATAGATACTATATTATATGTAATATCCAATTAATTAATTAATGTATATATATATATATATATATATATATATATATATATTATTTTATTATATATATAAGTGGATACAATCAAGCCAAAGTAATACATTTTATATTGATAAAACTAATAGAAAATTTAAAAAAAGGTAAAACATTTCTGAAATAAAATTTTTAAAAGCGAATTCAAATACATGATTTCTTCGCTGTTTTTTTCTTTTTAGCTCTGTCTTTTTATTGTTAAATTCATTATTTTCTATATGTAATTTGTTCATTTTTATTCTTTATTCTAATGCAGTATTTTTCTTTCTCACTCAATACCTGATGACGACTTTTTGTCAAAACCGACAGTAAATATAAACGAATTTAATACAACAACTACTACATAAGAGTAATTCTTTATTCCGTCGTAATACTATTTAGCTTGATTGTATATTCGCATATATATATATATTAAAATATATTATTTACGAGTATTACTTTTTAGTCTTAATTTTAATTTTTTTCCACGTATCCTTTTTATTATTTTATTAAATAAATAAATTTATATTACATAAATATGTATATATTATATATTTATTTATAAATATTTATTTGTAATGCGCTATATTTATATATATATATATATTATACATTACAATCGCGTCTAAATGTAATATACTATTCTGTATAAACCCTGGTGACATTATTTATATATTATATAATATTATGGAAAGCGAATATAATAATTAGTAAATCGATCGCGCGATTAGTATGCAAAATATGTATACAGACGGTCGCTAATTAATACGTGCCACATAATAATATAATATGACATATTAGCGAATTGTATATAGTAATATACGTGAGCATAAATTTTGCGAAACGGTCGAGACACTATATATAATGTATTATATATATATATATACGTGATTTACCGACCGAATTTTGAAGTATTGTCTTAGGTGTGTAATAATATGACATTCATCGGATGTGAGAAAATTAGTAATGCGCGTATTATATATTATTATTATAATGTGTATAAATTTGAAATTTCATTTTTATTATTCGCAGCACACTTTTTCTCGGTTTCGGTTTTCGTATAGGACGACCGCGGGTCTTAAAAAAAATATATTTCATAATAATATGTATACGACATAATTTCGCAATTGTGCAAATATGGAAGTGCATTACCACCTATACCCAACGCGCTATTTATAGGTATATATATATATATATATATTTTTTAAATTTTGATAGAAAAATTCAACGATTTGTACGTTATTTGGTACAATAAACCGAAGTGTCTATATACATGTGAAATATAAAGATATATATTTTATTTTTAAATTTTTTAACCACGAGGTGCAATTGAACATTATACTTCACATTACGCATATGAATATTACTTTATCAAAATAATTTTATAAAAACCCGGAAAATGCCAGGACACCACCGTCAGCAGCTAGCATATTAATATTATTATTATTATATAATATTTTATTTTAATTAGTTCTATTTTCATCGCACAATACGCTGCGATGTAATGTACATAATACACAGAAATGTAAAGAATACATATATTTCGTAAACTATTAAAAATTAAAAAAAACCTTCAAAACGAAACATCAATCATATTATAATATATATGTACGCTGACATTTTAAAACAATACCTATTCGTAATTATAGTGATTACCGTTGTCAAATAACGCGACTATATATATATATACAAATACATTTACTGATTAAAATATATATATAGTGCAATTGTATACAGGTATGCGAGCGGTGTCGCAATAATAGTCAACAATGACAATAATAATATATATAGTCTCGACTGTAAAATTCTTCGATTCATAAATTTTCCAATTTCAAAACGTTTTGGTCGTTTCAGTTTTACGTTATTGAATACCTGGAGTACCTATACGTATATTATTATGATAGAAGTTATTCGAAAGCTGCGGAATTCTACTACAAAGGTAACAAATAACAATAATTTGTAGTATTATATTATACGTATATAGGTATTGGTAGGTAATAAAAAATATATACATTCGACAGTTTTAAACGTATTGGATTGAAATCAGATATTCGTCGTAAATATCACGGAAATGTAATAAAAAGAATATTTTTATTATAGTAATTCGCGAATAAAATGTTGATAATAAGTGAACAATAAATCGTAAAAAACAATGCTCACTATTCGTAATTCTCTTAAGGTTGATTCTGAAATCAATAACACCAGCTGTAATTGAATTAAAAACTCCTTTGTAAAAACGGTCAAATCGAGAATACATAATATATATGTTAACGCATAAATTATCTCAATATTCTGTAAATTATATTAAATATCTTATTTTTGGGTAATCGAAGTGATAAAATTAAGTGAGTTATTAGTTTATAGATTTTACAACATGAAGTATATTTGAACACTTTTCCTATAATCATATGCGTAGCCGGGCTTCTTGTTCAGGGTATGCAAGGAAGCTATGTACTAAAGTGAACCGTGCGGGGGCTTTGCCCCAATATTCCCTAAATAATAAGTACTTATTTATAGTATTATATAAGATTAGAACTAATGCAGTAATCGACTAATGCAATACACAAATCCGAAATAAATTTACTTGTATTCATTGATGAAGGAAAAATTAATTAATTGATTAAAACTTATTACTAACAAATAATTTAAGTCTTTTTCTTTACTTTAACTTGCTAGACCAACTTAGGTACAAAATATTAGATGATATAAATTCTAACAGCGTGAAATACTGGTATAACATTTATTTTTTAAACCCAAGCCATTGATTAAATATAATATATTGTATATTTAATCAATGCCCAAGCATGAAAGTATAAAGTTAATATTAGTATAATTTTATGTTAAGTCATAAATAACATAAATAGGTTAGGAATAAAAACAACTTCAAACTATTATAATTTCTTACTTATAATGAAAAATAGCCGTCTCCAAAAATGTAGAATAAAAATTGTAATTTTCATAGGCGTTCATAGTATGCAGTGCGGTATACCCCGAGAAACCTCCAAAATAAATACTCCAAATTTTTTTTTTTTGAAAATTTCAACAGGATATATTGATATAAGGTATTTAATAAAAAATACCTTTGGATAATCTTTTTTTTTTGGATCTGGGGGGTTCAGTACCCCTGGACCCCCCCCCATAAATACGCCACTGCCTATGCCTATAATATATTATAAGCAATTTCAAAACTCCAAACGATACTACGAAATATTTTTATTTTCACTTTTGTTTTTTGTTCTCCGAATTTTTGATTTCGCTTTATTATTATTAATTTTATTTTTTTATTGTACTATGTATTATTGTCATAATCGTACTATTATAGGTAATGTTGTTTTTATGATTTTCATTGTAGTGAGCGCTATTTTTCGTTTTTTTCGAATTTATTTAATATCGTTAAGAAAATACCAATATTACGCGTTATTAGTTATAGTAACTATAATTATGAATTTTGATCACACGTATCGTACAATTTTTTTAATAACATGTTTTCATAATAAATTTTGATTTATCGTAAAATATGTAAAATAAAAACCAAATAATTTTTATCGACATTACTGGTAAACACTAACCAATTTATTATTTCCAGTTTCATGTAAAATTCATTAAAAAATTTATACTATATATTATAGGCACCGTATCTCGGTCTGTCCAATATGTCTATCCGTTTGGAAACGCTATTATAACTATTGAGAACTATTCGAGTTACATCAATGGATTCATTAAGATCGACCGAGTGTCATGGGCTATCTACAATTGTTTTATCTTATAGTAATATATAGTATTTATTAGTAATACTAATATATTAATATATAGTATTATAGTATTATATATATAATGGTATTACAATCATGTGCCGGTATTCATGACGGTAATATTCATTAAATTTTTTATACGTTTCATAGAGATAAACGAAACACGCAATACAGTTATACAAAATAGAACTGCAACAAGATGTTCTACTTGCTTAAAAGTCTCATATTTATTCTGGAAGAAATATCCGAAATCTCATTACACTTAAAGAACGGGTTCGTATCCTATGGATGGAATAATGAGCTTTATTTACTTATAGGTACGATTCGAATATCGCGAATACAAACAAAATATGGTTCGGTATCTCTTACGGTGAAATTGAAATTTTCCATGCGCGAGCAAAGTAGTGCACGGTCAGAGCCGTAGCAAGGGGGGGAAGGTGCCTGCGCCCCGGGCGCAAAATTTAAGAAATTAAAAAATTAATATAATAATTTGCCGTTTCGTTACGTTTGATTATTTTCAACAAGAATTTATTCAAATTTAAAAAAAATATATTTATAAAATTAATAATCTATTAGTTCTATGTTGAAAACAAAAGGGCGCAATTTTAAGTTTTGCCCCGGACGCAATATTCAGTTGCTACGGCTCTGTGCAGGGTACAGCAGTATATATTATATAGTACAATAAGTAATGTAATTATTATTATAAAATTCCAATATCTTTTTCTAAATTATATTATAGTCACGTTGTGATTATTAGTGTTATGAATTAAATCCAGCTGAAATATACGTTTGTGCTGTCCCATTCGCGCGGTCTATAGAGTCTAGACGCGTAATCATATCAATTTTTTTATTATTATTTCTTTTTTTCATACGATAAAGTTTAATCGGACAAATCACAAACCGTATTATATTATATTATATATATATATATATATATATATATACATAATTTGTACACGTGTAGGTACTCGCGAACGTTATTGCGGATTTTACTATTAGCCGCGTGCGTACAAATGAATATTACAAGTTCGTGTCATCACACTCGTCGATATAGGTACCCACTCCAAATACGGTACACGCGTGTACACTGTACGTACCACAGTATACCTATATAATATGTTTAAAGTGATTGAAATTATTTTTGTTTTAATAAAATTATAAAACTTATTTATATAATATATATTGTGTAGGGATAAAATATATATTTACTGAATAAATGTCAAATTCATTTTAAAATGTACTGGTACTTGTATTTTGAACACACACTAAAAAAGAAAACCGTTCTTAATAATCAGATATAACTGAAAAAACGCGTATTTCTTTTTTCGTAAAAATCACGAATTTTTTTTTAAATAGTTCTTTTATGCGGAAAACAATATTTGTATTTTTATAATTAGTATCGGTCAATTTAACAATATTACAAAATAAAATGAGGTATTGAAAAAAATTACTAAAGTTAACCGCAACTCATAAGTATATAAATTAAAAGTTACAATGGAAAATACATATTATTGTTTTTTCTCGAAATCGTATGGATTTTTTTTTTACAACTTGCTAAAATTAAGTTAACCAATTTTTTTTAAATCGAGTTAAAATTTGAAAAAATATAATTAACTTAATTCTTTTTTTTGGTCGGTTTAATTTTTTGTTTTTTTTTTTTATATCTAATAACAAATACACTTTTCAATAGTTAATAATATTAGACCTGCAAAAGCAACTCTCTAAGAGAACCAAGAGTTAATTCAAAATATTTAACTTAACAGTTAAATTTAAACTCGTTATAATGATACCAGCCTTGCAAATGTATTAAAAAAACCATAATAACGATGAATTAATATTCAATAATATATTGCGGGCGCACGTACTGACTGCGATTTTGGTGTTGGAGTTGGTGGAGTAGGCCATCGGATAGAGTATGGCCCAGTACCGGTCGGCGGACACGGCCACCAGGCTGAGTATGGACACGGTGCACAGGACGATGATCAGCGACACGGAGAACACGCACAGGTGCAGATGACGGGGCAGACCGACGCTGGACAGCACGGCGCACGGTATGCCCACCATGCCGACCAGTAGGTCGGCGACCGCGAGCGACACGATGTAGTAGTTGGTGCGGCGGCGGAGCCGGCGTTCCCGGTGGAACGCCACGATCACCAGCCCGTTGCCGACGGTCGCGCCAACGGCCACCAGGCCCTCGAGCACGGCGTACGGCACGCACAATCCGCCGACGACGACGTCCTGTCCGCCCGCCGTCACCGACAGTTCGGTAACGGCGAGCGTCGTCGACAACGGCGGCGGCTGTACGGATGTCATCGTCGCGTCCGCCGTGTGCGCGTTCATGGCGCCAAACCGATACTGACCTTAACGCGTCGAACACAGTAAACGGCGCCTCGGGCTCTTTTCACAACTTCCCTCGCCCACACACCCACCTTCCCTCCCGCCAACCGGCCCAAAGACGGAACAGCCACCGTGTATATAATATATACTGTTATCCTCCAATAACTAGGTACGGAGCGCCATACACGTATTGCATATACACGCGTACCTATATATGCGATGGTCAACCGTGCGTGTAGTACGGTCACAACATTATACATTATTATTATTTAGGAGGATATGACCTTTATATATGACGCGTATAAAAATATTAATTGTGAATTGACAAATGTTTTATCCGTTTCGATCGTCGTCGAATTGGGTCGACTCGAAGTCGAACTATATAAAAAAAAAAAAAAAAATTGTTAATAATAATAATTAATAATTAATAATAATAATTATTATTATTAATAATAATAATAATTATAATAAATTTTATATATTATGATATTATATTATAATTTTTATTGCGATATCTGGAAAAAATGTATCCGTAATCCGTATATACCGCGATGATATTCAACCAGAAACGGAGGCGGATCTAGAATTTTTTTATGATGGGTGCTAAGATTCCTTGTAAGCATACTTATAAAGTTATAAATCGTAGAATTTAATGATTCTTCGTTTAGTTTTTTTTTTTACAACGTATCTATATATTAATATCGTACCAATATATCTATCGAATCGCGTAACTGACCGAAATTATACAATAATTTTTTTGATATATTTATAGAGACAAAAAAATAATTATCCGTACAATAATTAATAAATTCATATTTACATACATATTAATAGTCATGAAAAGTAATACCGAATAAAAAGACAAACGCTGGTCATTCTGAATTAGAGCGTTTTAAGATTTTGATTTTCGTTACGTGAACAAAAAAAAAACAAAGAACAAAGAAACTGTTTTTCTGATTCAAATTCACTTTTAATGCAGAATTTTTAGTGGTAATCGCTGCCTATTCGTCAAGTTTTTAATTCATTTTCAAATTACTTACATATATTTGAAAATCTATAGTTGTTTTCATGATAAATCGTTTATTATAAACAACACACTATTGTATAATAACTGTTATTCGGCTTGTTTAATTCGTCGCGACGTTACTTTTCAACGTTTACTATCAAATCATCCCAAATGGTTTCGATTCATGATTCGTGATTAAAAATCCTTAGAAATCATTCCGAAAATTAATTGACATTTTTTAAAAAATAATTTTTACACTTTAAAAAATATTTTTAAAGACGACGTATATCGACTCATTTCGATAAAAATAATTAATGTAGGCGCGGGTGCACTCAATAAATATTTAAAAAAATAGTAGATGAGCCCTCGCTCCTATCCGCCCAATTCGAACACTGCAACCTGCAGGATACTCATATACGTGTCGGAAAACGATGATTGTTTATTTAGACGCGTATTACATGGGTGTTATGAGTACACGTTATTAAACGTGATATGCTCGTCATATATGACGTATTCTTCACCTACGCCAATTTACTCGTGTGTTAAAATTTAAAATCCAATATTTGCCAATATATACATTATACAGTATATATCTATATATAATATCAAATCAGAGTAAATATGACATTACATTTTTAAGGTGAAAATGAAAAAAAATAAAATAAAAGAATGCTACTAACATATTATTATCGTAAATCACAATTCATTCGATTATAATGCGTCTTTCGTCATTGTTTTTCAAAACGTTTTGAGATGTTAAAAACATTTTTTTTTTTTTAGGTTTATAACAAATTTGATAACGATTATTGGTATCCGGTATAGGTATCTACGCATTATATACACTAATCATTGTACAGGGTGTTTCTGAACTCAGTACCGCGTAAATTCATACACACACTCAGTGGAGTGACCCAATGACGAAAGTTTTGAAATTTTTCTTCTATCATTAAAATCTAAGTTTTTACATTTTCATTCGTAGAATTTTGATATAATTGTAAAAATAAATACAGCATGATATTTCCTTCAAAATTCTCATACAAATCGATATGTCACATCATTTTTGCTCATTTCTACCCGATTTTGACGTCATGACGACTTAGGGCGTTACGAGCGTCTCGTAGATATAGCGTCGAGATATCTAAAATATCGGGAAAAATCATTATTGCAATAAGTTATATATATATATATATATATATATATGGAGACGAGGCCTGTACAGATCCAATGCTGCGCATATATTCATCGCAGTCCTTTCAAGCCGTTTTTTCATGTTGAAATAATAATCTATTTTATTTATAAAATAAATATAAAAAAAACTCGCTCAATCTTGTGTTATTCTGGATCTAGAACTATCAACTATGTATGGTATCATTTATGTTTTAATTATCTATATATGATTATACAGAACAATATTCCAAACTAAATTTTCATACTCTTGCCATCAATATAATCCACCTGTTGATATGAGCCCCATATATGAGCGTTTCCAATTAATATTATTAAAAAGATACAAAAACTACGAAATCAATAAAATATTTGTGATTCTTGCACTTGTGCATATACGAGTATATATGTACGAGTATATATTATAGGTTTCTAAGTGTAATAAATAATAATCGTCAGACTTTTTTATGTTTTTCATATTTTCGAAAAATATACTCATATTTCTAATCACCGAACAATCTCGGCGCATCACCAATGTTATGATATAAAAACTAAATAATATTATCTTTATTTTAATTTTTATATACATTGTATCTATAAATACAATGTATTTTATTACATTATATCACATATGTAATAAAATAATAAAATAGTAAAAACAAAAACAAAAATTAAATAAATAAAAGAATAAAAAAAAGTAGCGATCCGCGGGGTGTTGTGATTGTTGCTTAAGTGAATTACTTGGATAAAAATTAAATAAATAATTATTTGTGTATATATATATATATATACATATATATATATATATATATATATATATATATATACTATATATGTATTTATAAATGATATTACAATCAAGTCAAAGAGTATTATGAAAAATTAAAGAAATATATAGGAGAGTTTTTGTATCATATTTATTTACTACAGGTTTCGACAAAAGTCATCATCGCCCATCGGGTATATTAAGCGAAAAAGAAAAATACAACTAACACTGGCGGTAAATGAACACATTTAATATAACTCCTATACATTTCTTTATTTTTCATAATACTATTTGGCTTGATTGTATATTCACATATACATACAAATATATATATATATATTTTATATATATACAAATATATTAAATATATTTTTAAAAATATAAATATTATAAATCTGATTATAATAATAATAATATATTACATATATTATTTATATACACTACGCTATTTTGTATATACTGCAGATAAGTTCTTAAAAATGTAAAAATAATAATATATATGTATATTATAATATATTATTACATTATATATATATATATATATATATATATATATATATATAATATATTACAAAATTCTAAACGCAGTACGCATAATATAATATAGTGCGTGCACACACACACACACACACACACACACACACACACACACACATTACATGTATATAATATATACATTTAATATATTACGCATATTTCAAATAAATTGTGAATGTCGCCAATTATATATACGATATATATTTGGACGTTAAACATTTGTTTTTAATTAACGTTAAAATGTATTTTATTACAGCTACGAGCTGTTATATTAATATAAAACGAAAAACATTGTTTGAAATAAATTTATTCAAGATTGAATGAATGATGTGCAGGTGGATTTCATTATAGTAATGACGCTAAATGTCACAAATTTCATTATCTGTAGTGCACTTCAACGAATTAATAACAGTATTTCATTGATATCGGTATACGCATATATATTGTTTACCGAAAACCTATAATTTCACGTTCATAATTCACATGCTAGCACATTTGAAATGACACTACCAATTTTAAATACTATGACTTGCAAATGAAGATTTTTACAATACATCGGTTTTACAACGAAACACAATTATTTTCTATTATTTTTAAATTTTTTCGAGCACAAGAATAATTGAAGAACACCGCGATTTAAATGCAGTTAGATTCCTATTTTAAAGATTGAAAATATACCACAAATTTATCTATAAATTTATTTACAAATATCTAAGTCATATATATATATAGCCTATATTAAACGTAATAGTATAATTATTTTCTAAAACGTGTTTCGCAAAATTTAAATTTGGATTAGCTTTTTTAAATTTTATTTCAGAAATGTGTTCTTTATAATATCTTGTATTAAAATTTCTATCCATTAATCATTTTACCAATATACAATTAATTAAAACTACATTTAAGTTTGTAAATTCCAGGAAAATCAAATTTGCTAAAATTATTACTTGAAAATTGTTTTATTTTATAATTTATTTATATTTTAATTTAATTATTAATTAGTAACGAAAGCGATTTTAATATTATTTACATTGTTATTTCATAATTTAACGAATTTTTCTGAATAATATATTTTGATATTCCGTACTATAATAATCAATTATATTATTTATTCTTTTAGGTTTTCTAATATTTCTTTTAAACACGAAAACTATTATTAAAAAGCGCCTAAAAAACCTGTAAGATACAAATATTTGTATTCAAAGCACAGATACATCAAAATTGCATACTCACTTCTCCGGCTCTGCCATGTGTAATAAAAATAACGCCGATTGAAAAATATGTTGTGAACTGTATAGTGTACGTATACACATTAAACGCAATTACACATGGAATTTTCAACACTTTTACTGTCTATAGAACTATAGACAACAATTTTTGAACTTGTTTGAGAACATGGACAAATTTTTTTTTTTTTGTATAAAATGAATAATATATTTTGCAATAAAAAAAAACACAGAATTGTACAAAAGTGAAAACAGCTTATATTACACCAATACTGTATGTTATTTGAACCACACGGAGTACAATAATTTTATACAATTTATTTCTTAAGGATTAAAAATAAAAACAAAGATCATTATATGTAGTACCTATATAGTTTAGTTACAATAGTAATGATATTCACTATTCGATGAATTAGGTGTAACTATTTCTAAACGAATGTTTAAACATTATGGATTTGTCATAAATATATATATATAAAATTTAACCCAATTTTTCATCAATTAAAATTTATAAAGTCTATGTAACATTATTACCTTGTTGATTTGTAAAATAAATATTATCCTGCGACCTGCATAGACATAAGATTAAATTATATATAACGTACAAATTAATTTTACATGAAAATATACATTCCTATGTAAATATTATACAGCTTATAAGGTATCTCATAACAACTATATTTATTTATTTTATAAAACATTTATGTATTACGTATATACTGCGCGCATATAAATTATTTATTTATAAGTTATCATTTTTCTCTTACTAGTGTCATTTTCTATTCAATTTAAGTACTTTGAATTTGAGAACATTCTCAAAAATAATATGCGGTAAGTACACGTCCATTATTAATATATGCCATATGGTATATATGTATAATTTGAAAATAATTTTCAAACTTTGAATTAATACATTTAAATCTTTCAATATATTTTTCTGTGAAGTATTTTATTTCAATCGATCACTATATTGAGAAAAACTAGGTTTCGATCGAATAACCGAAATTAATTATGGTATAGTAATTAAAATATGATGTACCTACTACGAATTTTAAAACACTTTTCAATTAATATGTAATATAATACTCTAATTATTAATTTACATGAATAATTATCACGTTTACATTACATATTAGATATTATATTTGTATCGTTTTGCTGACAAGAATGAAAAACTGGTAGAAAAAATGTTCCATGTGAAATAACACAACCGGAATTTCGAGTGAAAAATTTAGCCGTGACCACAATATAACTTCATTTCATTGTTTAAAATCGCTGTATACTAAACATTTTAAAATGTATTAGGGTACTAAAATAAAATAATTTTTCGTGTATAGAAAACGTTTGAAAAAAAGAAAACGTGATGGTAGCTGAACATGAGAATCCCAATAAAAAAATATTTGGAAGTTATGAGTTACGTATTTTACAATTGGAGGATAACATAAAAGTGTTGAAAAAAAAATTATCAGCTTCTCGGAAAGAAAATGTTAAATGTAATTAACCCAACCCACGCGTATTATATCTTAACATTTACGTGACCATTATCAACAATGTATAATTTTTACGGATTGATATTTTAGCTACTTTGAAATACAAAAATGAAATAGCGGATTTGAAAAACATAATGTTTGGACAAATAAAAGATCTTAAAGATAAACTCGAAAAGCTCGAGGATGAAAAACAGTCTTGGAGACAATCAGAAAATATCTTAATTGTGACACCATTAAAAATTCATTCGGTATCAACCCAAAGTAATTTGAAAATTATACTTTTACCGCATTACAATTCGTTTCGAATGAATTGATAAAAAAAAATACTCATATGTACACTCATTACTCATACTACAATCACTAATTATAACAAAAACGTATTTTATGATATAAACTGTACTAAGACATAAACCTTCTTCCATTGTAAATTCTCTATGTTTTAATACATTTTTACTCAAATAATAAGAGAAAGTAAAGCTATCCGAATTCCAAGTGGAAAAAATCAAATTATCAATGAACTTTTGATTGGAAACATGACAAAAAATTAGCTGTTGTATAACGTAAAATTTTTATATTTTATTTGTTTAATATAAAAATATACATCGGTACTTTGTTACAATATGATTTAAATAAAAACCAGACTATAAATTGCTTGTATGTGTACTTTAGATGCATTTCAAAACAAGAATACTGTGTTAAATAAAAACAATATCATAGACGAAAAGTTAAAGTTAATTAAAGAACCAAAAATGTTTGATTTAAAAGGTATATCCTATTATAAAATAATATTAATGTTATTAAACCATTTTCTCGTAAGATTAAAATATTGTAATATTATAGATTAATTTGTTTTTCGAGTATAGAAACACGTGACGAAAAAGAAAATAGTGCAATGATGAGAACACAAAAAACCGCGATTGGAGATGTATTAGAAAATATGCGTGTTGTACACCTAGAGAATAATGTAGATCTATTGAAAAAGAATTTATCAAAGTTTCGAAGAGAAACTATTCAATGTAATTAATTTCTTTTATATATACCTATATCTATGGTATGGATATTCAAAATAAATATACATTTGTTTTAATAAACTTATATTTGTAGATACTTTTCAACGCATAGACGAAATCGAATATAATAAACATCAAATATCTGGGAAAATTTTAGAACTTAAAAAAAAAATCATCAAATTCGAGGTCGAAAAAAAATCTTTTAGTCCTTTTGAAAATCAGCGGAGTTATACACGACAAGAAATAAAATTCTTATCCACACCAAGTACGTAATTTGAAATATTATTTTTACTTGTCACAAACTATTTTTGACGCCTTACCTACATATAATATAATTATTACCTATATATATATGCACACACATTACACATATTGTTTATTATAATATTATGACAAAAATCTATTTCATTGTTAAATATTCCCGTTGGACGTTGGATTTAGAATTTATTACAAATGACAGAATAATTATGAATACTAATAATCTTAAATGTCAAGATATCGCGATTAAAAATCCAGAAACACAAAATATTAATAAGCATAAAGCTAAAGCATTGATCGAGAAGGTGGAAACTAAATTGGCCGTTGTAAAATGTAATATATACGAATATATTATATGAATTAAACCTAATAAAATATAATTGGCCTATACCTATAGATGATTGCCAGATCAATAAAAATATTATATTAAAAGAAAATCGTCTCATAGTCAACAAATGATGGTCATTTGAATTACGCTTGTCTGATTTAAAGAGCACAGTACATATCCGTTCAAATTAAATTATTTTTGTCAGATTAAAACAAAATAAAATACTACTTTTTTCTGATTGTAAAATAGTGTAAAAAAACAATTAAACAATTATAGCGAATGCCTGTATGCCAATAAACAAAAACCACATTGTAAAATGTGGTTTATAATATTATATACATATCTGGCCATCAGCTAACTATACGTTTTTTTTCTTACACAATATTACATAGTTATATTGTTCAATGCATGAATCGAATAGTCGTAGATAGAAAATACTTTACACTTGGGCGGATCAAAGATTTTCAAAATAATGTTGACGAGCTCAAAAAGGTCAAAAAAAAATCGTTAAGTGAAATAAAAAGACTCCGTCCGTGGATCCCTCCACAAACGATGATGACAACGGTCGCTGTAGAACAGTGTGCGTATAAAAATAACTATACGAGTGTACAAGTGCCACGTAGTTTGACGAAAAAGCTATTGCCTTTAACGCCGGAACTTCTGAAAATATCAAAAAGAATGACCAAGTTAATTAATATGCGGTGTCCAGACCAAAAATTCAACCAATAAGTACGTTTCAAAATGGTTTTACATATTTATGTAATATATTTTATATTTGAATTGTATAATATTACTAACTGTGAGATTTCTATCTATTTATCAGATCGAGTCCATACGCGCTGGTCTCCGTTTTTGTTCCTGTGGAATATTTCACGTGAGAGTATAGCGGACAAGACCACAAGCAATAAAACAAAAGCGTCGGTCTTATCGCGGTCTTGAGTCATTAACCGAATCACCAGCGAACGAGTTGAGGACCGGGCAGCGACCCATATCGAGACGGACGACCGCAGCATCCTGCGGTGAGAAGGGCGTGCCTATCAAGCCGACGAACGGATTTGGGACCGTTCCATACCCTCCGAAGTTTATCCACAACCGGTATATGGACATACTTTCTGTACCTCGGCCTGCACGCGAGTTCACATCCCGTTTGCGAAACTCTAATCACATAGACAACATTTTCAGCCACTACGAGGCCTAACCCAACGGTGTTTACCGTCCGAGGAAGCGTGTAAGTACTGACTACCGATAGGTCGACCGGTGGTAGGACGTGTATCGCTGTTACCAGCTACTATACTCTGTTCTATTACGCGTTAAGGCTGCGGTGGTCTGCCGACAGTAATTACTATTGCAAATTTAATCTGTTACATAAACCTTATAGGTTGCTACTTGCTTGTGAAAAACAACATTCCTGACGGATTGACCTTCAAAAATATTGCAGGAGACTTACATTGTGAAAACCCCCTTCCTTAACTTTTTTCGGGAAAAGTTTAATACGACGATTTTATCGGTTAAAAATTCTTTTGAGTTAGAACTTAGGAGTTAAGACTAATATAATTACTATTGCATTACTATTTTTGGAATTACGAAAAAAAAAACAATATCTGATTTTGTATGTGTGGACAATTTTACTGGCATATTATGCAATTTTTGGATAAATTTCCTTTTCGCTTCAAAAATCTGCAGGAAAAATTGAATAACTTGTTACATTAAATATCAACTAAAACAAAAATTTGCCACCAAAGCCAAAGCGCATATTAATTATACAATTTGTGCTCCGAATTTTTCGTCTCGCTGAGAATGTAAAAGATGGTAACTCAGAGAGTAACAATAATTGACTTGGAAAGAAATAAGAATCTATTATTTACCTACAAAGTCTCTGGGACGTTACGAAGGCCACTTAATTATCAAAAAAAAGTATACATTAAAGCTTTGTACGAGTGTACGACATAGTCTGCTGATTAGATTTGGAACGTTGCATTTCGCTTCCTCGCCCACTATACGCGTCATTATATTATATGGATTTAAAATGTACTGCAGGTTTACGTGAATTTTTATTTTACCAAAAACTTCCTAGAGAAAATCTCGTTAATTAAGTTTTTTTAAATATTAAAGCCTATTTTATTACCCTCAATTAAATGATCTAAGGGAATTAGATTGCGGCCGGTTTTTTTTTTTTTTACCAAAACTTGCTTATATTTTGTCAATTATACCAATATATTAACCTAAGAATTTGATAACATATGTGAAAACGGATTTGAATTTTTTATGAAGTTTCTTTGAGATAAACCTTCCAAGTTCTTTGAAGATATACACGTAGCTTCTCTGTTAAAATGTGACGTTAAAATAATATCCTCATTATTCCGCGCATATATAATGAAAATTGATTGAAATTTTCAAAAATTAAGACATATTTGACAACTTGGACAAAACTTAAGACAACATGGAACAAAAATAAAACTTTTATTGTTCAAGATTTCGATGTTTGTGTCGTTCAAAATTTTAAAAGGCGTCCCTATCCAGAGTGTCTAGCACCCTTGGCAGAACGTGACTAGTATTATTGAGAAGTCACTGTATACCCTAATGATCAATTACTCTTCACGCGCTCTCACGTATATACGTATAATAAATCATGTATACATTATTGTTTAAATTTAACTCATTATTATATAGAAACGATCTGTATCCAATAAAATAAGTTTTAGACTTTTAAGTTTTTAGACAACGCGCAACAACACACGACCTGTTATTCTTACAAAAAAAAACAACCCCCCACTATTTCAACGCAAGGTAATAATAACCCGGAACGCTATACAGTATTATAAATTTTAGAAATCAAATTTCTACTCAATTTATAGATGACAACAACTTTACCTGCGGTTGTGGAACAGAAGTGACCAATTTTTAATCTCTTTTAACAGTATAAAAATAGTAATCTATTAAATTTTGGGATTTTTTTGTTACGACCATGAAATAACAAAAATATTTATTGTATCAAAAAAGTAGCTTTACTATTATAGATACCTCGCAGATAAAGCCGTTTACTTATTTGATGTGAAAATCCGATTCCTTATTATCTGTGGATGGGAGACTCTAGGAACGTTGTAAATATGCTCGATTATGTACTCTATTCAGTTTAAGATCATACTGGAACGCGCACGCTGAATGAAAGCCGGAGTGATGGTAGACCCCCCTCCAGGCAGCTAATAGCTGCTGTCATTGATTGTTGCTGTCAACGGTAGTCGGCACACGACGGTTTCCGACGATCAGAATACCGACGGAACCTCACTTGCGCGAACTTGAACCTATTTTCGTCCGCCGCCCGGTATAATCTTAAACTGAATAGAATACAGTCGCACATAATATTATGCAATGCATTATACTTTGTAATTGTTATCACTTTTGTATTTATGTAAAATAATAAAACGACGATCATTTTATTAAAAAGCTTCAACAGAATATTCGACTTCATTCGCGTGAACCATTTCAATATTTATGTACGGCCATATATATGATATGTTTTCCCAAAGGAGAAATTAATGTTCTAGGTACCTACGTAAACGCATGTACCTAATAAAATAATGACATAGGTACCTACCCAGTGGCGTAATTATAAGACTAGGTCATGGGTGAGGGGGGGAGGGAAATCAATATTTGTTCACAAGAACAAATATAGGTATATATATTTTTTAAAAGTAAATTTGTGTTCATTTAAGTAAGACAATTAATAGATACAAAAAATTGTAGTTCCTATTTCAGATTGATTATTTTTGGCTTCAGAACCATTGAGCACATCCTCGAAATGCGTGTGGCGGCATATTTTCATTTTAACTTTGTTTGAGCGTAACTTACCAAATATACTCACCAGTTAATAATAATAAAATATACAAAGAAACGAATGGAACATATATCAATATTATAAAAACTCGCACAATGTACACAAATACAATTTTTAAATGTTAACAAGGTACTTTATTAATAAATAATAAGTATAAACAATAAATTTGAAATTTATATTAGAAATTAATGTTATACAAAATTTAATTTTGAAAAAAATATTTGTAACAGTGGCTTTCAGAATAACCAGATCAAATATTTAAAACATTAAATAAAATACTATTATACGTAACAGAAACGCACTACCTTTTTAAAAAGTATTTTGTATAATTAATATACACTTGAATTAAAATTAATTTTTTCTTAATATAATACATATATTAAATTCAGCACCTATTATACTCATATAAGGAAAAAATTGATCTAAACGTAGATTTAAAAGTATATGAAAAAGCTGGCTGTTTTTAACGGAAAATTGCAAAATTGTATTTAAAAACAAATGATTTTGGAATAAACTTAAATGAGACAAACTGAATTTATAATATATTTAATACATCTTTATTTAAAATAATTTATGTATTATTTGTCAAATAATAGTAATAACTAATAACAAATATTAGTTTTAAATAATTATATGAAATGAATAACAATTTAACTACTTACTAGTTGTTAACATTATGTACACTTTATATATATATATATATTATTTATTTATTTTGTTTGATATACTGTCCTTAAAGGAGCTCATTTATTCAATCAATTAACTAAATAATTTCAAATTTCCTAAAAATTAAAATAATCTATTGGATTATTTTAAATCGTATTATAGATAAGTAAGAAATAAATTTTAAAATATTGCAAACAAAATCAATATTAATGATAATTTATATCAGTCAGCTAAACACGTATAAGAAGAATTAATTTTGTATAAAAATATATACCTATCATCTAAATTATCGAGATCTTTTAGACTAGTTTTAAGTAATGTTTGACCTAACCCATTAAAAAAAAAACTATACATAGGCATTTTAATTATTTCAAATTTATATTAATAACATAAGTTATATAATTAAATTAGGTACCTACATTTCAAAAATGGCATTAAAACATTAATAATATACAAAATATTACTATAATAAAATGATTGCCTAAAATATATATTTTGATACTAATAACATTAATATGTTTATTTTATAAAAAAAATTTTCTATTAAAAATAAATTAAACTAATTAACCGAGTATAAATATTTAACAATCAATAAATAAATATTTTACAAATTAAAATAGAGTCAAAATGAATCACAGTAAATGTTTTAAAATATTTCCATTCGAATCTTCAGCAATAATGGTCATACCGTTATTTGCTAACTGCACTGGAAGAATAAATGTACGTTTGTTATTATTTTTTACAAACTCCCACGAATGCATGACAAGACCATCCTCTTTTCTTAATTGAACCACTCTTAAACCATTTGTTGAAGTCAACACATTCCTATAAATTTGACGGACCAATATAATTAATATTTATTTAATAATATTTTAGTTATTAATGATACAACCTTTTTGCTAAATATTCAATAGTATTTTCATTATTATTTTCTTCTTTGAAATCATTAAACCACCTGAAATCAAAAACATCACAATAAAATTAAAAACTATATATATATATATATATATAAATAATATGTTTACTTGTGAAATGAAAGAATTGATGCACATCCCATAGACCAACATATATGTTTTGCATCACATTCATCGATCGTTTCATTTCTATTCGTAATATTATTATTATTGTTGTTGTTGTTGGACGTATCATCTTTCATATTAATAGTGTTTGAATAGTTTTCAATACATATAACATATCCCTTGCTGGTAGGCCTTATTTCTTGAGCAATGTTTTTGTTGTCCAAAGTAAAAATTAAATGCACATTATCAAATCCTCTTCCCATTATGCCATATTTAGAATGGCCTAAATCAAATGTATGTCCCAGTTCATGCCATACAGAACCTAATGTAGTGCTAAAGCACCCACCAAAATTTCCTCTATAAAGTTAATTAGTTATATAATTTACAATTTTTTCATTATGAAAAAAAAAATTCAAATTACCTGAAACAACTGTCGTCCAATAATGTGTGCTTATCGACTTTTGTCATGTTCATGAAACATGGTAAAACGTCTTCCAGTTTACTAGGCCAGGTGTATAGACAACCTGTTCCAAATAATGCTAATCCACCACCACCTAATGCAACATGACCATGTAAATTCTGTCCATCCCAGTAGGTACACGATAGAAATGCTAAATATTTTTGATGTTTATGATTTCGGCCTGCTGTCAACTCTCTGGCTATATGTTCCCATAATTTCTCTGGGTGCATGTTAAATACTGTGCGCCTTGTTAATGAGCTTTTAATTATGCGACATTCTCTTTCGACTTGAAACGTTTTCTTTCCAAAACCTTTTTCATACAATTTCTCAGCCGTCAACATTTGAATCAATTTGGAACACAATATTATTTTAATGCATGCATTTTGAACGGAATTATCATAATCCACAGGAGCCTAAAATCAAATAAAAATGAGATCATATATGAATAATATTACTTTATAAGAGTTTAATTAAATAGATACGATTTGAAATTACCTGGAATTTACCATCGTGGTCAGCACATATTACGTAAACGGGACATACAGTGTAATTAGTGGCTCTTTGTTTATAGACTAATTTTGTACTTAGAACTTCATTTGCAAATCTGAACACCAGTGTATTATCACCAATTTTTAATTCTACTATTACTTTAAATTTGTTCTTGATTACTGTCCAGCGAGTTTCTGCCAACTGCTTGCCATTGTTCGAATAATGTTTGAGTGTCAAATTCGATACGTCGTCGAGTGTGTCGACGAATCCTTTAATCAATATAGTCGAATGAGTAAATATTTCATTGTCAATAACATTTGTCAAATGTATTTTGTCCATTTTAACTTTTTACGCAAAACGACAAGACAACTACAATATTTATGATTGTATCTGTACGCATAATTTGTATAAATAATTGTCTCTAGAAATTACTAAAACGTCAAACGGTTATTCAATATTCATGTAAATACCGCAGAATGCTGCAGCACAAACGAGAATTATTGAAATTTAAATCCGCGCTCGCGCAATATCAGTGGTATCACCATAACGCAAAATCAATATGGTTATCATTAAATATATTATCAAGGTTTAAGATGGACAGTTAAAAAAACTAAAATTGTATTTATAAATGGTTTAATGTATCCCTTCGTCCTATTCTCGACAGTCGACCATCAACACAAATCAAACATCAAACCACTTTTGACGGTTGAAGTTGAACGTTTTTAGAATAAAGCCTTTCAATGTATCAGTGGCACGTATTTAGGAATTTTTCGCGAAGAGTGGTAAAGAGTAATTTTCTAGTCACAAAAGGCAAATCGTACGAAAAATATAATTGTAAAAAAATAACTACTTATACATACATTTTGAAGCGCGTGTTGAATAGATAGGTTTTGCGCAATTGGTATAATTATGTATGCGCTCTTGAAAATCAATTTTCGTGTTGATTATAATTGTTCTATGATCACGATCATCAACTAGGCTTTTGCCATTCTCATTTGATTGAAAAATTAATAATTGTACATAGTATTTTGAAGGCATTGAAATACAAATAAATAAATATGCTTTATTAGAAAACAATAATAAATGAACTGTGAATATTATTATAGTACGATTTATGGACTAATATTTTAATAACTATATGTAGCTAAAGTAGACCTAAATTAATCGATGGTTACCTATAACCACATGAATCTGTTATATCATTGATTATAGAATATTGTAGCATATACGGTTATCCAATGATTATCGTGATGTTTTGCATTTTTTTAGAACATTAAAAAAAAAAACATTTGGGTGTGAAAAACATACATTTAAAAAAGTTTATAAAATGAGCCCTTCTCTTCACTTCTACTGAAATTAAATACTACAGAATTTGACTCACAGCATTGGAGCTCTGGTCGAATTCAGCTTGTACAGTAAAATATACAATTTAAGTTATCAAAACATAAGAATTACTTTTAATAATAATCGATAATTTATTATTATATTACTAATATTATTTGGATTTAATTTTTACATGTGTACAAAATATAGATATTAGTTTCAATGAATTACGTCAATATATTTTATATGTTTGTAAATGTTGTATGAACTTTCTATATTTTATTTCAGCATTAAAACTTAAAATTAATTTTAACGTGATAATTTCCCTACCCTACTGCAACACAAATAGCCGTTAGTCAATATTTAATAAAATATATTTACAATACAATAATGTATTATGTGTAATTGATAACAATTAAAATAAATTACATTTTTTTGACAATTTTACATAATAAATAAAATAATTTTTGCAAATGAAAATACTTATAGGAATTGCTCATCACAAATTTTAGATACATCTAAATTCAAAAACATTTTAAAAAATAAAATAATTATTTAAAAAAAAAAACATTTTACCTAACATAACATATAACAGATCTCCATGACTATACAATTATTTAGCTAGTTTATAATGACATCCTGTAAAAATTAAAAGGTGTTGCTTCACTTTATCATCAAGGAAAAGACGAAGTTGTGTTAAACTACAATCTACACCAGTTCCTTGAGTGGCAAACATCTTTAACATTTGGTGAATTCTATCCAACGACAATGAATCCAGATTCGTCAACATACCCACAATATATGACCAGAACACCTAATGAATTTATAAAATATTTATTATACAAGTTTACCTATGTAACTATTAATAATATAGATACTATAAAATAGAAAAACATATACATTTTAATATTTTAACAATATAAGCACCTGTAATTCTTCTTCTCTTTGATCCTGAGCAGACGCAACAGCACTTTCCATTTCGTCATCGTCATCTCCATACACAAATTCAGAATTACGAGCAACAAAACTTGTTCGATTACCTTTTCCTGATAAACTTGCTGTAGGAATACCATCTTCCACAAAAATAAAAGTGTCAAAGGATTTCTCTCTTAATAAACCCTACACAAATCATTTAAACGTTTTAATATTAATGAAATACTCAACATCAATCACGATGAAGATATTATACTTGGTTTTGCCAAAATCCAATACGGCGTCTTAAGGTTGTTGCTGGTACACGCATTTTTATACTTAAGTTATTAATAGTCCATTCATCTAATAACAACAGATTAATTAATATTTTATATTACTAAAAAAAAAAATATATATATATATATATACCTTGTTCTTGAAAATGCCATATAATAGTAGCATGAATAGGAGAAACAGTAAAATTTAATACTCTGTCTCTTAATTCTAAATCTATGTTAATAATTCCAAGGTTAGGCTTCCAATTTAAAGTTCGATTACCCTATAAAGAATATCTCTAATTGAGTATGTATATAAAATATAAATGACTAACAATATAAAGTATTCAAATTTTACTGAACTTTAAATGACTCAAAAGCTTTTGTATAGTTGTCTAAATGTTTTTGAATAACTGAAGGTAATTCTACATTAAAATTATCCTTGAAATTAGGCCAAAATTGATTAGACACAATTATCGCTCTAACTGGAAACTCTAGTTCATTATTTGAATTATTAGCAGACAGATTTGAAGTAGGATCAGAATATAAATGGTGATTAATGCGTTTCGAGTCGTATACGTCTTTCAACATTACTGAACATGAATGTAACAATGAATCTCCAAATCTACAAATGTATGTATTTATTATTACATAAACTTATTTGAAATTACTTTTAAATATGAATACTTGCCTCAATTTCAGTAATTCCAAGTATCTGATCTCATCGCCTATATTGTCCATAAATTGTGTAAGGAGGCGATCTGCTAATAAAGCTCTATATTCATTAACAAATAACTCTCGAGTACCATAAATATCAACAAGCATTGATACAGTATCAGAATTACGGAAACGTTTTGATGACTTGGCTAAAAGAAAAAAAATATTAATTAAAAAATCTGTATATGTATATATAATAAACAATAAATATACATACATCAGCGTCAGGTTTCCCTACAAGCAGAACAAGCATGTGATTGGAGCGGCGAAATTTTAGGGGCGGCAAAGAAAACTTTTTTAATAATATATTCATATTTATGTTTTGATGTCTAACTGTTCTATATATTTTTAAATAATGAATAATATATTTTGCTAAATAATGCATTTTGCTGGTTAGAAAAACACTTATGAAAATAAAGGGGCGGCAAATTTCCTTCTGCTTGTGGGCGGCAAATTGCTTAATCCGCCACTGACATACATATAAATAAATGTATACTTAAATATACTATACTGCCAATGAGTATTACGTAATAAATGAAATAAAAAAATATAATGTTGTTGTATAAATAAGTTTATTACAGTTAATATACAACAACATTACATTTTTTTATTTCATTTATTACGTAATACTCATTGGCAGTATAGTATATTTAAGTATACATTTATTTATATGTATGTATGTTTATTGTTTATATATATACATATACAGATTTTTTATTATTCACGAGTATTAATTTTAATTTTAATTTTTTTACATATCCTTTTTATTTTTTTATTAATTTATTTTTTATTTTTTTATTTTGTCTATATTTTATTAAATATTAATTAGTTCATTGAATGGAAAATTATAAAGATGAATTATATTTTATACACTTACATGGATTAGCATCTACTGGATCTGGTGTCCATGTCATCCAGTCAGTCATATTATCTTCTTCATAAACATCGTCTTCGTCTAAAACATTTTCGTTCCTCACTAGTTCATCAGTTAAGTAATGACCTTCTTCAGTAAGAGTAGTCATTACACAACGAACAGTATCTTTACGACTTCGTAAATATGCTCTATTAATATAATAAAATGTATTAAAATAATATTTTTGTTAAATTGAAATTATTAATTTTTTTTTCTACCGTATTGGTTGAGTAACTTCTTGCAAAAGTGCTCCACAAGGATCGATTTTTCTCAACACTTTAATTGCTGAAGTATATGCAGTTATAATATCAATAGTATTTACAGCTGGATGTAATAATCTGCTATGTAAAGCATTTTGTAATTTTGTACATAACTCGGGTTTGAAATCAGTCTTTTCAAGTGTCGATGATAAATCAATGACGGCTGGCTCTGAATCGGGATATTCTAAGAAAAAAAAAATGTATATAAATGTATAAAATTATGTGTTTAATAGATATAAATTTATTTTACCAATTATAATGTTAAATAATTGATCAATCCTTGTTCTAGTATATGATTCATAGAGTAGATGTTTAAGTTTCCTCATAAATATTTCTAAGTTATTATCTTTTAAAACTAGTGTTGTACTACATTTTGGTTTGTATATATATTTCATCCATTCATATACATTGGTATCTATCCACTATAATAAATAATGTTCAAGTAAACTTTGCATTGTAATAAAAATAATCACAATTATTACTTTTACTAAAGCCGATATATGATGTTCTCCAAAATTTTCTTTAGTTATATTTAAAACTTCTGTCTCAATTTTTTGATGAATTAAGTCTATGATTACATCACCTGCCAAAGGTTCTAATATACCAATAGTGATCAATTGCCTATCAAAAAATCAATCCATTATTACACATGTGTATCTTATTTAAATATTGTAATCGTATATGAATATATATTCAAATAAAAAACTTTTTTTGAAAATTACACTTAAATATGATGAATAATTTCTGTAACCTAAAATATTTGTGGTAATTTAATATATTTAAGCAATTTATCAATTGAAGCTTTAATATAACTACATTTTAAATTTATAATTTACAAAATGACTGATTAGAAATAAAGTAAATAAACTAATGTCAAGTAATTAAGCCTTGAATATAAATTGTTTTTACCAATTAGTCAAATGAAAGGATTCTAATATGTAATCACATTTACAATCAATTACTTCAAAACAGCAACCGTTGCAATGGAACGCTCCTTCTTTAGAAGTATTTTTTTTATCTGAAAATAAAAAAATTCAAATTATATTTACAATGATTAGCAAATGTTTGATACAATTGAAAATGTTCTTAATCAAAATAATTGTTTAATTATTTTACATTCTATAAATTCAAAGAAACATATTTGTTTGGGTAAAAAAAAAACGATAAATAGGTAAATAAAATGATTTATATATTATTCAGTTTAGCTGTTCAAGATAAATATTAAGAATATTTATAAATAAATAAAAATAGTTGAAATAAAATATAATTTTAAAATATGGGTGATATATATAATAAAATTAATTTTGATACGTTGCAAATTAATATATCACTCAACAAGCATTTGGAATTTTTTTAATAAAGAAAACAATGCATTCGAATAGATAAAATGATGAAATTATCATAAGCCAGTCATAAAAAATAATACGCTTTAAGTGTGTAAATCGTAACACTTTAATCGATTTATAATAATCTATAGTATAACAGTCATAAGGGCTCAAGTGTATTTTAATAAATAAAGATCCACTAAATTAAATAAAAAGTACAAATAATTCATACTATAAACATACCTCCAACAACATCGTCTTTGGTGAAGACTTTCAACGCAGCTCTATAAAACTGATAGATTATCGTATTATAATCACTAGGAAGCTGAGAATGTAGTAAAGCACAAATTTGAGCATTCAAATTTTTGAACAAATTAATTTTATTGTTTTCGAATAACATTTGAAGCCGGTTTATTATGTCGACATACGATTGGGCTAAGTTAAACAACTCGTCGATTGCAGACTTGAACTTTTCGAAACCGACAAAATCTTCAGGGATTTGTTCTTGTGTTCTAAGAGCAGTTAGTTCGACAACATTGTCAGGCATAAAGTACAACCAAAATTCACTGATTTTCGACATCAAATCGTCTTTTATTTTACTCATAACCATTCCATGAACAAAACTGACAAGTTTATTCGTCACGATTATCTGTTTTATAGTAGCAAACTGTTCATCGTCGCAATTATCAATTTGCTGTAAAAAAAAAAAAATAATAAAAATAACGAGGTATAAATTAATACAAATAACAATTACATTAGTTAATAAGTTTTACGATAATCGAATATCAATCAGAATGAACTTGAGAGTGCGAAAATAACATACAAAATTTATCGAGAATTTCTTAAAATTATTTTTATTTCAAACGCATTACATGTCTTCACGTACCTGTTCGTTTTCGGACAGTATTGGAAACGCGCGTACGATATCCTTCCAATACGATATTTTTGTACTAACATCCATTTTTTTCCCCAAAAACCACAACACCTTTTAAATATTATTATTAGTTAAAAAAAAAAAAAAACTATAAACGTTTAATTCCGGATAATATATCGAATTACGAATTCGTAACGATCACATCCAACGATTAATCCATCCGTTAGACAATATTTTTTTTTTTCAAATCAGTAAATTTTCAAAAAATAAACCTGCTTTTTAACAATTATTCAGCTTCTGCAGTCATGGTGCCGCACTGCCGCGTACAACTTAATGACTATATCATTATCAATTTACACGATAACAAAAACAAATTTGCGACAATAGGAAATTGTAAACAGAACGTCATAAATCAATAATATTTCCGCCATATTCGCGATTTACAATAGTGCGCGTCTCATATTTTATAGATAGAAAGAAAGAAATTAAATACGTTTAAAATTTAAAATTATAAGAACATCTCTCTATAGGTCGGTGACGATAGGAGTGCGATTTTTTTTTTTTTATACTTATCACTCCAAGTTTTCATACTCGTCAAAGTCAATTTGTAATAATCATTAATCACAGTAAACGCCGTTATTAAATAATTTTGACTTTCTTTTTTTCGTGTGTTTTATTCGTGCAGTTTTCATAATTTTTAAACATTTTTTTTTCTCGAAAGTATTGACAGATGAGTGACATGTCGTTGACGTCTGAAACAGCGGCTGATGTGAGTGTTTTACCGATAAAGAAAAATCCAAAAGGAAAGGTAAGTATATACCTACCGTTTTGTTTAACAAATATAATAATATTTTTGTTGCCATTTACCGCAATGAATCTATCGTATTTCCGCGCGGAAATTTCATCCCCGGTATGTTGGACGTTTCCTCCCATAAATAATAAAATAAAAAAACACATTATGTACATGTGTATTATATTTATAAATACAAATAGTTGTTATCGTGAATTGAAATAAAAACAATTTAAATGAAAATATTATGATGTACAATTTTTATTTTTGATATAAAACTTTTTTTTAAAAAATGTTGTTATCATTAAAATTATTAGGTATATACCATTTTTAAACGATTGTCTTTCAATATTGTATGCTTAAACGTTCCATAATTAAACTACAATTTTTAATGAATTGCTTGCGTTGCTTAATTTATACACGCCAATAAAAAAATCCATATATTCAGATGAAGATTTCTCACGAGAGTGAAATCTATTAGGTATTCCCAAACCCTAAGAGATGTTGTTATTTTCCATTCGAGCAATATTAAAAATGTAAATATTATATTATACATTTTGTAATTTCTCAGAAGGAAATTTTACCAGTTACTATTGATTTTCCAAGCCAGTTACATAAAGCATAAAGGTTTCATGAATGCAGTTTATTCCATTTCCAAATTTTAATTTATACTAATAATTGTATAGAAAATCAAACAATTCAATTCTTCCATGTTGATACGGTTTATTTTTATTTTTTATATCGAAATAAATAATTTTTCTTTTTCAGAATCTAGATATATGTTTTTTTTATGTACAATATTATTATTTTTATAAAATTTGAACTTAGCTTTTAGTGGTTTTACCTATACTTGGTGTCACAAAACGAATAAATTAAGGAAAATATAAGTTAAATAATGTAAAACATTTGTTTGTAAGACAGACTGGAAATTTATTTTCTAAATTTCATTTTAACTTATATATTTCAGTGAGTTACATATGATGTCATTGTAAATTAGAACATAGAACACTCAATGCACAGGTATATTATTATTTTTTATTATTTTGTTTTCAGATTGTCGGTTTCCAACAAAAAAAATGTATTATTAATTTATACAAGTCCAAAATTTCTGATCAACCAAATTTGAAATTACATGAATTGGTCACAATTATAAGTACTGAAACTGGATTAGGTAAGTGTACAGTTCAGTCAACCATTTGTAATTACAAAAACAAGGGTATAGTGAAATTACCTAATACGACAAAGTATAAATGTTCAATTAAAGAGAAGACGGACACTTTTGAAAAAAATGCAATACGTCGAATAGTCTATTCATTTTGGTTTAATCGTGAAGTGCCAACACTCGACAAAATTGTTAAAGCCATAAATGAAGATCCCAACCTTAATACTTATAAACGATCAAATCTACATCGTCTTTTAAAAGGTTTAGGTTTCGTATATACGGTGAGAGGTCGAAATAGTGGTCTAATTGAAAGTGATAATATTGTTCTGTGGAGAAACCGATTTATTGAAAAAATTCGAAAATACCGAGAACAGGGACGGAAAATTTACTACCTCAGTGAAACTTGGATTAATGCAGACGATTGTATGAAACAGCTGATTATTATTCACATTGGGTCAGAAGATGGATTTGTCCAGGGCGGTCTGTTTTCATTCGAAACAAAAAAAAGATCTCCAAACTACTTTGATGAAATGAATTGTAACATTTTTTTTGATTGGATGAGAACCGTAATTCCTTTACTCGATGATAATTGTGTGATTGTTATGGACAATTCCCCTTACCATAACGAAAAGGTTGAGTCGTGTCCAACAATGTGTTGGAAAAAGGACGATATTGAAAAATGGTTGGAAGAAAAGGGTGAAAGTTTCAGTAGGCCTACCATTAAAGTTCGACTCATGGAAATTGTTAACCGAATTAAATTTCCATACGATAAATATGTTATCGATGAGTATGCAAATACAAATGATAAAATTATATTACGTTTACCCCCATATCACAATGAGCTGAATGCGATAGAATTAGCATGGTCGGCAGTAAAAAATCACATCAAGATGAATAGGACACCGTCTGCTAACGCTCAAGAACTTCTGCTTGATGGAATAGAAAGTTGTACCCCTGAAAAATGGAAAAATTTTGTGAACAACACACAAAAAGAGGAAGAAAGGTTATGGGAGATTGATTTCACCGTGGATTACGTACTGGAGAATATGAATCCAACAGTAATGACTATTACAGATGACACGTCTGATTCAGATACGAATACTATAGCTTAAAATTATATTATTATTTAATTATAAGTACTTATCTTGGATGTCTGCGAGTTGCATTAGGAGCTTTACGATCTACCCCAGCTAGAGCATTAGAGATTGAATCTGCTTGTCCTCCCTTAGACCTGAGATGCAGGTGGCTAGCAGGTAAATTTTTACTTAAACATATATCATTTAATACTCTTGATACAGTCAATTTATACCGAGAGGTAGCTACAGCTTGGCGCTTTGTACCCAAAAAATTGCCCGTTTTAGCTTCATATGCTTGTAACATGCAAGCTGTAGAACATTACATTATTAAAAATGATAATCGTCTTCCAATTTTTTCTACTCCTTTTTCTGTTCTTTTACCTACGATAGATGTTACTATAGATCCTCTATTTCTTAATGCTTCCCGCGAGTTACTTTTCTCTTTACCTAACTTTTCTGTTAATGCCTGCTTTCATCACTACATTAGTTGTATTTTCCCCAACTCAACTCTTATATGTACCGATGGCTCAGTAACATCCACGTCAGCTGGTTACTCTTTCTTTTCCGAAAATATTAAGATATCTTCTTATGGTAATTTACCTCCTTCCTTCTCCAGCTTTACTGCTGAATGTTGGGCCGTGATTCAGGCTTTACTTTGCGTAAAGCAACTGCCTGTTGGTGAGTACCTTATTGCTACTGACAGTAGGTCATGTCTCGAATCTCTTCGCTCTTATCCTATTAATTCTCATGTTTCATATCTTATCATTCAAATTAGGGTTATCTCATGTGTTTTGGCACAGGCAGGGTATGTCATTCGTTTTTTGTGGATCCCGGCTCACACGGGTATCGCGGGAAATGAAAAGGCTGATTACCTTGCCAAATTATCTTCATCAATTAAAATCCCCTCCACCCTCAAAATTCCTTTTCTGATTTTATTCCTACATTAAGGAAATCGATTACTGATATGTGGGATAACAAATGGTCTTCTTTGCCAAGGAATTTGGCGATGGAATATAGAAAGATCGTTTCCATTTCTTCCCGTCGTCCATGGTTCGACAATCTTAATTTATCTAGAGCATATATTACTCGGTTTACTAGACTTCGTCTTGGTCACAATCGTCTCCCTTCCCATTCTTTCAAGTTAGGTTTGAATAACTCTCCTTTATGCCCCCGACACGAGGAAGAACAAATTTGTAATCTTTCCCACTTAATTTTCGATTGCCCTGCCTTGATTAATCTTAGGGGTTCATTGCTCGTGCAATTGCTTTCCCTTGGGGTTCCTTTGTCAACCGTTAGTATTTTAAGTTCCACCTCCCCGCTGGTTGTACATATAATTATTCGGTTTATTACTTTAGCTGGTTTTTTAGTTTAATCTTGTAGCTTAAGGTCTCAATATATTTTACTTATATAATTTATTTGTTAGTTTAGTTATCTGTTTTGTTTTGTTGCTGTAAATATTATTTTGTTTTAGATTTAGATAATTGTCGAGATTCAATGTGTTATCACAAAATCTCTTTAAATAAAAAAAAAAAAAATAAGTACTTATATTAAACTATAATATAAACATATAATATAAACTATAACAATTTATAAATTATAAATTGTATTAAAAAATAAAATGTAAAACGAAATAACAAGTGCTTTTTCATTCGAAATAAATTAATCCGGGGATAATAGGAAAATTCTGATTACTTAAAATTATTATACACAGAATTATTATCTTTAAAAAAAAAAAAAACAATTTTTTATGCCTTATTTTTACTAATAATATAGCACAAAAATTTAAAATAAAAATATAATAATTATTATATCAATAATATAGAATGAAAATAAGTAGGTAGTAACATTTATGTATTGTATCCCAGCAATGTCTCCATTATTTTTTTAAAAGTATACTAAACCTTCGATTGCCTAGCTGGGCAATTTCATACATAGGCGTGTTTACGGGTGTTGCTGGGTATGCTATAGCAACACCTGAACTTTTGTTAGATGATTTATCATACTAGTATACTACAAAGTAACATCAATTTGTATTTTAGTTTAAAGCACGGCTGTAGACCTACAGCTGTTGTTTAAACTTTAAAATATAAAAACCTAATATAATGTCTATGGCCTATGGGTGTAATTGTTATCAATATCGTGGTTTCATTTGACAATATTAAACTACTCAATAAAGTATTTACAATTGACATGGATAAACTAGAACAGGAAATTAAACTTCTTAAAGGATTTACTGACATTCCTTGTGGATCTTCTACAACAAATATTGATCAATGGTTAGATTGGTTACAGCAGTTAGATCGAAAAAACATTTTTTCACATTTTTATGATGTTTTAATGAAATTTTTGGTCATTCCAGTCACGTCATGTTCTTGTGAAAGGTCATTTTCTAAACTCTCTATTGTCAAGTCAAAACTTCGCAATACTATGACACAAAATAAACTTGAAGCGTTATTACTGATGTTTGTCGAGCAAGAACTATTATTCGAACTTGACTATGATAATATAATTGATGAGATCAAAAATATCATTCCTCACAACAGACGTTTGATATTGTAATATTGTATTATTTTATATTTTTAATGTATAATTTACAATTTTTTATATATTTGATTTAATTAGTTTATTTAATATTTTTAATTAGTTATAATGTAAGAAATATGTAAATTACCATTTACTACTCTGTAAAAATATCTACTTGATAAAATAAACAACTCATTAAATAAAATTTTTAATTTTTGGAACTTTTTAACTTTTGTGACATTTTAGCAACACTTGACAAGAAAGTCTGGCCACGCCTATGATTTCATATTTTTCTTGTAATTAATAAGGGGAAGGAGGTGTATGTCAAATATACCAAATAAAATTAAAATTAATACAAATCAGTTACTTAAATAATAGGTCGACCGTAAATTGTTAATGTACAATACATAAAATACATAGTATTGATGGTGTTGGTGTAGATATTGACACCATGTCAATGAAGGCTTGGTAATACTATAGATTAGTAATACTGCACATAATACAATGTAAATTGGTGTATTAAATTTTTTTCCTCTGTCTTTACAAACAACTAGTCTACTAAAGACGAAAAATCTCAGTTTAAATGTATATATTTTCACTTCACTCGAAAGTACATACAGTACACCTGTGATATTTCAACAAAATCTCAAGAGTATACAGTGTATAAAGCAGTATATCCCGTGAGAATGTCACTGATTGTATCACATAATATTCAGCACGGTTTTATTCATCACCGTCAAAAAAATAACTAACGAAAAACATTTATTACATCAAACATTCTAAATACATTTTCTACACGCACTTCACATTATAGAACACAATGAGTCACTACTTTTTTCTTTACTATGATCATCTAATGTATCTTTAAGTGTAGAATAAGCTCGTCGTTTAGCTATATATTCTGGCAATGGATCGTTCCAGTTTTCTGGTGGATTACTTCTAGTTTCCCATACATCATTTGCATAGAATGATTTCCACCGATTTCTTATTTTAATTTTTTCACTTAGTATCAAGGATTCCTTTTTAACAAAACAAATGTATATAAACTTTTTACATATTATTTTATCATTAATAACAATGGGAGAAATTTGTGATATTTCAAAATTCATACTAGTAATTCTCAAGTATTTATTAAGTACATAATGTACTTTAAAAAAAAATAGTTATGTATATTAAGTTCAACCCAAAAGATTACATTTATTTTTGTAATTTAGAAAAATTAATAGTGTTATAATTTGAAATTTAATGTCTACTTTTAAACATTTCAGGAAAAGAAGATAGTTTTAAAAATAAATTAAGAATTTTGCATGGTTAAACTATTTAACTCTGAAGTTACCAAGCTGCAGACAAGTTAAAAATTATCAAAAGCTAAATGTCAATATCAAGAACCTATTGTTTTATGTTATTTTAAAATTATTATAACCCGAATACTCGTCAACATATAATATGTATTAAACATACTAATATTTACAATCTGTATACTAATTATACAATTAGTAAAACATATAAATGATATAAGAATGGACTTGAATTAAGGGGGGTATCCATCGGCGCTACTTCAAAATTTGTATAAAACCTAAGTTATATATTTGCGCTTTAGGTAACAAAACAGATTATCAGGGACAGTGATAGATGAGAAATTGAACATAAGCAAGTTACTATGAAATTGTTTATAACAGTATGAGACTAGTTGCTGACGCAACTGGCACTTTTTTTAAAATTTTAAGTTCCGAGTGTAATAATAATATTGTGAAATTGTAAGTGCCAATAATAAATTATAAAAATAAATTACGGCTGCATTGATGTCTTTGCTTTTTTTCCATTTTAAGCAATTGGAATAGTCTTCGTGCCAGTTATTACAGTCTATTGTGTTACCATGAACAAATATCTGGTGTATTCTCGATTTAATCGATGTACAATCATCATACTCATTTCTGTACATTTCACATGGACGTATCTGAAAGTAAATTTTGTATATATATATATATATATATATATATATATATATATATATTATTCTGTACATCATAATAAACAAATTTCTTTTATTTAACCATAGGTCAATATAATTACCATCCAAAAATCTAGCTTTTTTGAATTTTCATTTTTTTCTTTTTCGCCGTCTTCTTTTCCCATGTTTTGTAATTTATAATAAATCGATTTGTTCGAAACAAAACACACGTATTTAATTTAATTTTTAAAATTATACTCTTCGCGTTTTCATAATTTATTAAAAATATTAAAATAATCATTCGCATTCTCGCAATCACCGGTATGGAGACGATATCAGTGATAACACAGACAACCTGCTGATAAGGTTTTTGGTACCTACTGGCACGCTTACCGTGGTCAATAAAGTGTATAAGAGGTCACCACGGTGTTGGACAGAATCACGGACCGTAGAAAACAGAAGGTCCGTGGACAGAATATAAAGTATTCGAACAGTGTTTAAGCCGAAAAATATGTAGGTTTTATTTTCTGTGTAAATAATTTCGGCTTAGGTTTCTATTTTTTTAGGATCTATTTTTCCTTGTCTGTCGAATAACTTGTGTAATTAGATTGAAAACCCGGGCCTTAAGTGGGCTACACAATTCCAATTAAAACAGCAATTTCACTGTACAGTTTATCATCTTTGCAGACACATCGTTCAACGGTACATTGATACGAATATAAAGGAAGTTGACTCCTGCGGCGCATTAGTGATGCTGAAAACTGTACAGATTGTCTACACACGCTACGTTTTAACCACAGACATAATATATTATATGTCTATGGTTTTAATTACACATTTTAGTTGGCGCAGTTTTATCAATTTGTATTTTCAATTTATTTCCGACCGACTGCACGGTTTTGAGAACTTCGTAATTTCGACCTACACACGTAAGATTTATCTGCACAGGTAAAACAGTACAGTCAAATCGCTCAGTTGTGACTGAAAGTGTGTAGCCAGCTTTCAATACTTTTTTATTGATATATTTTTCGTTCAAAATACTGTTCGAATACTTTACGCACCGCCATCTCGGTCCGGTATGTTACTATCAAAGGGATTTCAGACTTTTACTTTCGTATACTCTTTGGTTTTATTGATAACCAATAACGTTCAGCAGATTTCCGAATATTATAGATAACAACTATTGCAAAGCGAACAAGTTACAAAATATAGTAATTACATAGCGTTCGCCTATTATATTTTAAAAATAATCAATACACTTTCTCGCGATTTGTTCGCGTCTGCCGTAAATATGATTTGTAATTCGTTAAAAATCTGTATTCTCGTGTTGTCCGTCCTGTTGGTCAGCATAAACAACGTCGACGGCCAATCGGAATCGGGCCAACTTTATGACATCGAAGGCACCGTTATGCTTCCCAACTTGACGACTTCCTGGTTGGCCGAAACGGTCGTCCAACTCAAAGGAGGAGAAGCGGTCGGATTTCTTCGGTAATATCGGAAATATATTTAAAAACCTTTAATCACACTCAATTTAGACATGTTTAAATATAATTTGCTTTCTTCTGTTTTTTTTATTTGTGGGTTCTTTATTATGCGTTTGAATTCTAGGCCAAAAAATCTAAATGTGTTATATATTAATTATTTAAGTCTAAAATGATACATAAATAGTTATTTTTTTATAATATAATATTCACATCTACCTATAACCCCATTAGGGATGTCTTGCATGGATCGAAAATGTTCAGTCGAATTTTTAGTTGAAATAGAATATAAACGTACAGTTACAGTATTAGCTTTGTTTTTATATTGTGTAACCATGAATCGAGATATTTGTGTAAAATTATAATACATTTTACTCATGAATATAATATTTAGTTTTTTTTGTAAATCGGCGTAAATCTACATACTGGGTACTCCATTGCAAAAACAATTAGCAATTCGAATAATTAATAAATATTGATTTTATTTTGATCTTTTTATCCTTTAAATTTTGCAAACAAATATATATATATATATATTTTACAGGAAAAATGGTTCTTTTATTATTTCTAAAGTGCCATCAGGATCATATATTGTTGAAGTAGTCAATCCAAACTACATTTATGAGCCAATTAGAGTTGAAATCAATTCAAAAGGCAAATATCGTGCACGCAAAGTAAATTATATCCAGTCGTCTCATGTACATCAAATATCTTACCCGTTAGAGTTTATAAACTACATGCCAGCCAAATATTTCTACACAAGAGAACAATGGAAAATCACGGATTTCCTCTTCAATTCCATGGTAAATGAACTATATATATGACAAACATCAATATTGTGTGTATAAACCATTTTAAAATATGTTCATTCTAGGTCTTAACAATGGTGTTGCCTCTTCTTGCCATATTGGTTTTGCCAAAGTTAATGAACGATCCAGAAACTAAAAAGGTTGGTTTTTAAAAATTAATTTTGAAATGTTCATCACGATTGTATATTTTAAATTTTATAGGAAATGGAACAATTGACCAATTTAAAACACGAGATGCCCGAAATGTCAGAAATGATAACTTCATTTTTCACTGGACAGACACCAACGACTCCGATCGAGAAACAACAGAAAGAAAAGTCAAAGGCCATAAAGAGTTCAAAAAAATCCAACAAAAATAATTAATGTACCACCAAACACGTGTATATTTACCAAAACATAGGTTAAGGTTAGTTAGGCCTTTGTAAATAAAATGAAAAAAAGATCATTTATTATAGTATAACAAATTTATACAAAATTTTTATATTAATATGTCAACATAATAATATGCATTATAGTATAAATAGTATTTACATATAAATTATTATTCTACAAACAAATTATTGGTACAAAGAAAATTGTGTATAATTAAAAAAAAAATATATATATATATATATATATATATATTAAATGTATATTTCTGTTTTATAGAATTCTGTATTTGTATATAGATATGACATTATCGCTTATGTTCCAATTTATAGCAAATGACAATATGTATAAGCAAAATAGCAAAATAAACGGAGTCAGTAATACTTCGGTTTTATGCAAGATGGGTAAACCTGAAATAAAAACAAAAATTACAATGTAAATAATTTCTGTGTACATTTAACACAATAATTTATAGCAATAAATAAAATTTAAAAATATATATGTATATATATATATTATGTGTGTGCCTTTAGTTTTCAAAATTTGAAAAAAAAATTTAATTTGGCGTTTATAATCATTTCATACAAACATCAAAATGTTGCGCTTTATACATATTTGAAACGTAATTAATTAATTTTATTATAACAAGATAATGTTTTCTGATGTAGAGTTTTAAACCTTTCTGAAGCTATGCATATTAATTTTTTTATACAAAAACTGATTTATTACTAATTACAAATTTGTGTGTATATATATATATATATATATATATATATCGTATATTCATCGATATGTGAATGAATATACAATCAAACCAAAGGGTATGAAAAATTAATAAAAAAATATTGGGAGTTGTATAAAAAATAAAAATGAACAAATTACGTATTACGGAAAAATATGAATATTACAATAAAAAGTCAGAGAAAAAAATAAAAATTGGCAAAGAAATTTTGTACATAGTGAATTAAAATTATTAAAAAAACAACCGAATGCAGTTTAGTTAATAATTATATAACTAGAGCCTGGGTGCCATGGTTCTAGAAAACTAAAAACAAAGTATTTTAAATACAGTAAAGTAGCAATAAAAATTATAAATTGATTAATTTTAAAATAACTATATTATTTAACTGTAGTCACGTAAGTACAAAAATTATAAATAAATAAATATTTTTTAAATGGTTTTATTATTTTGCGGTTAAAAAAAAAAATGGACACATTGCAGTATTGCACAACTCAACGACACACTACTAACTTCTAAATATTTACGGATTAAAATTGCACAAAATATTTAATACTTACAGCTGTAACCTAAAAATGTTATATAAAGATAGTAACCGATTGCTATGAGCCACAGTGTGTTGCCGATAAATAAAGGCAAAAACCAATCATGCCTGAGAAATACTGAACAGAAATCAATAATTATTAATTATTACTCAGTAAATTAACTTTAAAATGAATATTATACATACCATTATAGAAAAATAATTGAAATATATGAGATATTACTAACATTGGCACAAAAGCATTTAAATGTATATCGAATGCATAAGCCCATTCGACGTCTTGTCCTTTGTAGTTTGACTTGATTAAATATTTATTTGTGACAAACCTGTATATCATAATAAAGCAAGAACTATTATATTGGAATTCATATTAGTTCGCTTCAACTTTGATTATATTATTCTGTCACTTTAGAACGGAAATCATAAACTATTCATCCAAAATGACATATTTGATACTTTTTATGAAAATAAAAAAATATTACAATTATAAAAATTAATTTTATAAGATAAAATTAAAAGGTAAATTTTATAAGACAGTAGCGAGGCTAGCGATGTTGTGTAGTTTGGAATGTCGATCAGTGGACAAGAAAACGAAATAAAGGATGAGCGTAGCAGAGATGATGATGCTAAAATATGGTTCAGACATGTATGAGGAGATAATTAAAGAGCAGTGTTTTCATGGAAATGGGTGTGGAAGGATAGAGAAGAACAGAAAGACCGAAGAAGTGATAATATGAAGATAGCTGATGCAAGTAAATAAGAGGTAGTAGATCGTGTCTTATGGAGGTGTAGGACTAAGGTGCGTCGACGATCCCTTGTAGTTGGGAGTGTAGAGTGAAGTAGAGAAATTGATTTTGTTTATTGTTGTAAAAAATCGATTCTATTAAATAATAATAAATTTTTTTTAAAATAAGTAAATATACTTACCATAACACTGTGCTTATAATTACACCGGATAACAAACAATCAACTGTTACAATGTATAAGAGAAATTTTAAGAAAGCAGTGAAACCGAGTCGTAGGACATACGTGAAAGCTATTGATGAAACTGCAACAAGTGGATTGAATTAAATAGGTAACCGGCATGACGAAAATGTTATATTTACCACATAGCAGTCCACTTAAAAGCACCAAAAATGCCGGGTCATCGCGGGCGAATTGTAGTTTTGTTTCTATCGTATATGTACAAAAAAAATAATTAACTATAAACTGAACGAATATTGTTGTTTAAGATACTGTTCCTGTTATTGTCACATACCTTTTCTGTGTTGAAAATTCCGATAAACTTTCTGCGGATTAATAAATAAAAAAGTCATTTGCCACAATGCAAACTCAAAATCCATTTGTTCGAAATTCAATAGCTTCCGCATGTAGCGGTATCGTTTTACGGCGGCAGTCATACAGGTTCTATGCCGTTGCGACGAGAGAAAATTACAAAATACAATCAATATTCGTTCGATAATAATTAGACACAGTAATTAGTCGAAAACTGCATACCTTTGCGTTGCCGGTGCAGGTAAATATGACAGAGACGATGTCGATCGGAAAGAATTTACGCTGCTTGGCATTATTATAATTCATACGAAATACATGTAAAAAAAAAAAAACAAACGGTTCGACTTAAGTATTTGGTTGTTGTTTCAAAATGTAAGTATGTACTCGGGTAAATTTTCCAAAATTGTTACGTAAATTTTTGTGTGGATACAGATACTATGTTTTCACTCGAACGCGAAATTATTATTTAAAAAATTTTCATGTTATCAGTTATCATTTAACATTCCATTTTGATAACAAGAGGAAAAATGAAGTGATGTGGTCAATTAGAGAAAATAGTGCCTGTAATAGTATTTCTAAATTCTTCGTGACGTCTGTAAACTGTTTTTAATTCCCTTAATTAGTCGTATAAAACACATTTGAATGTGTGTAGAGATATTATAATAATTTAAAGTGAAAAAAAAAAAACTGTGAACAATTCAAAAATAATTTGAGAGATGCACGAATTACATCCTTTATAAAAATGACGTTTATGAAATGACATTTCAAAACCTGAAAATTATAATCTATTTTTTTGAACGTATTGGTTTTACAATGATGTGTTTATCTTTTTCATTTTGTCAGGTGAACAATTTTTCGTGTACAATAAGGAGTATCTTGAAAAAGAACTATATTTCGCTATCAAATCAAATTAAAAACGACTCAAAAATTGCAAAAAATCGACACATTTGTTTTTTTTTGTATTACACGCATGATATACATTAAATTTGATTAAATCCAGTTTCTGAAATTAAATTTGGTAAAAATAATATTTTTCTAATCAATTTATTTCAGAACACAAGTGACTTAATGAGTCTGTGATAAACTAAACATCAAATATACTGCAGTACATTCAATCATTTTTTTTTTTTAATTTGAGAATGTGAATTCGATAAATTTCGTACAACACATTCCAGTTTTCTACTAACTATTTAAATTTTTGTACTGTATACAATTTTAGACCCTGGGACACTGAAAACTTGTTTTTTAAATGCTCAAAATATAGTAATACATTAATACGTTATAGTAGCTTAGACTTATACAATATTTATCATATTCATTAATTATAATGTATCACTGCAGACGTTATACAGAATCCATTTGCAAACACAATGACAAGACAAAATGTATTTTTATATAATATGATGAAGGTACATAATTTAAAACCGGCTTTGAAAAATTTGTCGATTAGGACTTAAAATACGATATAGTAAGATTGTTTATGGATATATGTTAACAAAATAAATATTTTACACCACAAGTTCACTATTTCTGATACACAATATATTTTCCAAATAGTTAAAAAAATCTCATTTTATATACATACTTTTTAATGGAACAGAAGTTAAATATTAATTACTTGCAGTGGATTGTTATATGGAATATGTAATAAACATTGTGATTAGGTGCGGTCGACAAAATACAGCTAGTGACGTAATCAGGTATAAACTGCATAAAGGTGTATATAAAGTTATGGGGTCAGCAATTTATTGTTTCGCATTGAAGATGATAACATAGTATACACAGTTTCATTATTCTGTGATATGGATTTATACTTTCTATACACGTCACAAGCACATTTTAATGTGTAGTAGACATTACAACTATAAATTTTCAATAAGCGTTTTCACAATACTCTTCAGGTACTATCATTTTCATTGAAAATTTGTTACCACCAAATAATAAAGCCATTATAGGGTGTAATGTACTTTAATTTTACATGTAACTTACTCAAAATTATTTTAAATATTAGGAATGTTAGGCGCAGTTACGTTTAGTTTTTCAATTTTTTAATCACTGTATTTACGATTGTTATTAAAGTCTAGCAAATAATGTTTGTGCAAGACACAACTTTCTTATTATTTGAGAAAAAGGACAAGATTCCTAAATTATTAAATATCGAATTTAATTAAAGCTACCACCAAACAAAATTGTAAATAAATAAAATAAAAATTCAAAATTTGTACACAAAAAAAAAAAAGAATTAAAAATTCACTTTTAAAAATTGTTTTTATTTGTACAAAATAATAAAAGAGTTGACAAAAGTTGTTTTTTAAGACCGAGGCCTTTCTTTCTTTTCCTTGTACAAAGCAAGTAAAGAAACGTTGGCTACCTTGACAACCTTGAAACGAACCCCTGTAGACAGATAATAAAAGGAAAATAAATAAAACGATAAAGACCCAGAATGGTACACTTTAACGAACGTATAATTCTTACCGGGAATATCTCCGACGGCGTGACCTTTCCTACCGAATCCCGCTACCAATACTTCGTCGTTTTCTTCGATATAATTCAAACAACCGTCTCTGGGCACGAAAGCTGTGATCTTCTTTCCGTTTTTGATAAGCTGTACTCGAACGCACTTACGGATGGCGGAATTAGGCTGTTTGGCTTCAACTCCACTAAAAAAAAAAAAATAAAACAAAACGATACACGAATATTACGTCTGTCACACGACGTCGTATTTCACTGGACCCAATATTGGACTCACACTTTTTCCAAAACGATCCCTTTGGCGTGGGAAGCTCCACCGAAAGGATTGGCCTTCCATCTCGTTCCCAAATGTGCCTTTTTGTAGTCCTTGTCGGCCCACTTTTGAACACGACGATGGTTGACGTGCTTACGTGCCGTACGAATACCACGAGGTTTACCTGGAATCCAGACAAAAAACCGTTAATCGACCGCACACACCAAAGTCCGACCAATAATTCGCGACACGGACGAAAAAACGTTGGCAACGATCCGATATCATTTCAAAAGCTCTCGATTTCCGCGCATCGCAATAAAAACGAACGTGAAATCGGGGAACGTATTCGCGAACAACGGGCAAGATGGACGAGTTCAGAAAAGTACTATCCACAACCACATGGTCGGCCGATAGTTTTTCCCTTTCAAGAGATTTTCAACGCGAATTTTACAAATGTACTACTCACCCATGTCGTAAGAAAATCGGTCAACGTGTGATCGTGTGAAATCGCTAAATTCCGGCGGCGAGAAACACGCAGACTCGGGGAAACGAGAAAATCCTCCGAAGACGCCACGCGAGACGGACGAAAAAGTTAAAAGAACACCGGAGCGACAAGGGGTGATGCCAGATCGCACAATCGACGCGAGTTTTTCGGTAACGCGCACAGTGCGTACAACGTAAATAACGTTGGTCACGCCGGCCGGTTTCCGAGTAAATGTGTCCCGTTCCCAAGGAAGTCGTAAAATATCCGTCGTCGACCATAACCGCGGTTTATCAATTACCATTATGGCACAGATAAAGCACCTAGTCCGTGATAAATACGTTATTATCGTTATCGAAATATCGAAAATATACGTCTGTTCCGAGAGCGTAGACTTATAAAATCGTATAATATTACAAAGTCAGTGGTTCCGACTGACGTGACGCTTGCGCCGTTCAAGAGCCGCGGCGTTTGACACGGGTGTGTCACGTACGCTGACCGGGTCTGCCGAGTTCGCGCGTCTTGCGAAAATAAAATACCATGAACGTGATCAAATCGGACGATCAGCTCGTGTTAAAGTCATCGACGCAACAACGGCTAAAACACTCGTGCGTAGAATATTGCGTGGAGAGACGTGAACGTTTTTCGAACGCCGAACGTCTGGTTATCGTAACGTTTGTGCTTATAGCGGCGTATTCGTATTCGGTCAGCGCTACAGAGACGTATCTGAAAATCGGACTCGTCACCGTTCTGTTGTTCGCGTTGGCCTTGCGGTTCAGTCTCAAGGTCCGCAACGAATCGTTACTCATAACGGCTCCGATCGGATTACAGTTGACCACGACATACGTGACCGGACGTCAACGAGTGTTCTCATTGCCGTGGCACAGTATCGCCGACATACTCATTGTCGACGTGATCCACACACAAAAAGTACTATATTATCTGGCGATTAAAACGTCCCAAAACGGCTTGGTAACGGTATTCCAAAAAAGCAGGCCGAGGTTACATTTTTTAGAAATTATATACAAAGACGTGTACGGTCTGCTGGAGAACAACAGACAACAAACATAATTGAACTTCATTAATATATTTATTTATTTGTCTACACTGTAAAACTGATTGTATGTCCATTTCGGGAAAACTCTTTTGTACAGATTTAAACATACTGTATCTTGCGATTTCACTTGACCGTCAAATCCACATTTCATGTGCCCATGAGTACCTGAAATCACAAATAATCACACCTTTTATTATTATTTAAAATAGTTTCCCAATCGACTTTGAAACACAAAGTCTGTTTAGCGCTTAATTATAATAAAGATTTCTCTTTCTTTTTCGAGTGTATTTTTTTATCAATTGTAATTTAATGTTATTTTATCCACCTCACTTATTGTTTATGTATAAAACATTGTAATTAATTTTAATAAAATAGTTAAACTATGCATTATACCTAAAGGTTCCTTGATATGTCCTCTCCTTCCGTATTTGGTGCGTAGTTCAACAGGTTTAAACCACTCAATATCTCCTCGGTTAAAGAACATAAATCTGACTACGGCTGAACGTTTGTGTACTTTAAACGGATGACCGCTCAAAACTGTTCTCTTAACAATCACACGATCAGGATTTACAGATAAAACATTTCCATTTCCGATTATTTGCTAAAAAAAAAATAAATCTAAATGGTATAGTTATGGTAATATTGTTATATTCTTTAAATACTCACAAATGAACCATCAGTGCAATACTTCATTGCTATTACTGAGCAAGGTGAATAGACTATAGGTGCAAACATTGTGGCAACAACTATTGAATCTTGATGAAAAAATCGTTCGTACTGCAATACAATAAAATGTTAGAAATAGTTGGGTGTACATATTACTACTACTACTACTACTACTACTACTAGTTGTTTGTAAACAATACTTTGAATTTATTTCCGTTTGTATGCTGACTAAATATAGGTTGTGCAATAAATCTACGAAAACCGCACTGAAATATCAGATCAGTTTTAGATTTGATCGGTTCATCGAAATCTACGGTCGGTGGTCGTTTTAAAACGACATTCAACACAGACATTTTTTGCTCGTGTGGCAAAAGACCAAATACCACAACAGGATTACGACCATCTCTCGAATGAAACATTTTGGCCGGTACGTTTTTCACGTGAATTGTAATGTACCAATCGGGCTGAAATAAATTCGTGAAATAATCAAACTAGATTAAACAGGAAACTGAGAAACATTTACCATGGCACCAGTCATGTTTTCCAAATTTTTAAACATCCTCTTCCTTGTTCTTTCGAAATTTTGAAATTGAAATATTTTAGCATATTCAATAGGTAAATTTTCTTTAACGTCCCACGGTGATGTGCGGAACGACTGCAAGCCTCTATATTTTTGAAAGCGAATTCTAGCTGGTATATCACTTGGCGTATCCACTTCATCAGGAAACAACTGATCAATTTTAGCTTCTAAAAATAAATGTCACATTTCACTACGAATGTAAAGATACAAAATATGAAATAACTAATCAAAAGTACACGCGCATAACATTATATTAGTAACCAATGTTAAGGTTTGGAAAGTAAATTCAAACCTTTTATTTTTTCTAACACTCTTTCTTCTTCATTTATGTCAAACTGCATATCGTATTTATCAGCGTCGATCGGTGCTTCAGAATTAGTCACAGACATTGTTTCCGTTTCATCGTCTATCACACTTTTCATTTCACAGTCAGAATTTTCATCTTCAATCGAATAAAATTCATTGGAGCTATCTTCAGATTCTGAGTTTGTATCATCTGTTGAAGTTTAATATTATATGAATTGAACATCATCAAGTATTTGTTCACAAATGCCATGTCGACATGTGGAAATAACTACCATGATCAGACTCTTCATCGGGAATCCAAGCCGACTGATATACAGACATACCCTCAGGTACTCTTTTTATCATACGTTTTAATTTATTATGTTCCTTCGCCTCTTTCATTTCGTCGTCAGTCGGCCAAGTCTGTTCAGCATTCATCGGATCAGGTATATTTTCACTAACCAAAGTCTCCTAAAAATTATGAAATGTTTCTAATAAATATTTTAAGTACGAAAAATAAAACATACTTGTAATTTAGGATTAGCAGTCTGCAAGACTGTGGTTTTCGCATCTTTATTGGCATACGTTTTAATACAATAATTGGATGTTAAATCTATTTGTTCCATTTGAAAGTCGCCCCAACCAGGAATGTGTATTAAAGAATTAACAGAAAGGGGTTGACCTCTTAAGAAACCGCTCACTTTCATAGTACCTATGTTTTTCTATAAATATAAAAAATATAAATTATACAAAATTTATGACTAAATGGTATTGTAAAATATACAAACATCAGAGCTAGGAGAAAAAGACAGTTCTTCCGCTAATAGGTGTGCGCGTTTATCACGGAAAGTTATTGATCTTTTTTTCTGTGAGCTTATTCGTCTAAGGACGTTAAGGACATCTGTGGACGTATCGATTTTGCTGACTTTCTCATCGGGTAACCAATTTTCAATATCTTTTTGAATGCACTGTTTCGCTTCGTTTTGTTTCTACACATTAATAATCGTAGTTAGGTAAGCTACAAATACATATTCGGTACATTTTTGTCAAAACTGACTTTAAGAGGAATTTTATCGATATCTGTAATAGCCACGACGGTCGAAGGAAGTCCTTGTGCTAATATACAAGTCATCAATAAATCAACATCTCGATCAAAACCACCATCAGCTGAAACCATAAACAAAATGGTATCCACTACTTTAAGTGCGTCTAAAAGTCCGATAACACTGCTACAGTCGGGTCTTATGAAAGTAAACCCTTGTTTGAATTGTTCAATCCTAAAGGAATAAAAACATCAACCTTAACTGTACCTCTATGTGTTATGTACAAAAAACAATTGTTTGACTGTCTGACAAACAATTTGTTGTTACTGACCATAAATGAGAGTATCCTTCGGAAGCGACGGCTGTTGTTAATTTCACATCAGCCTTTTGCAACACGTCGATCATTTCAGACATTTTGTCACTGACAAAAACGTTGTTGCTCAAAGGAATAACAGCGACCAAGTGAGGTACATTGACTGACCTACGTTTTTCCATCAAAACATTCTCCGTTTTTGTCTTGCGCAGATTCTTGGCTTGATGTCTACGTTCGATGCGACTCAACTGACGATTGGCTTTCGACTTGGACGCGTTTTGCGCAGTACGTCCTAAAGGAAATGATTATTTTTTAATTACGGAAAATCGTGTGCATTTTCAATTGTACTTTTAACGTTCTAGTACCTTTTTTCAAAATCTCCAAAGTCCCTTTACTCCTGTGTCGACCGGTCTTATGTTTCTTGTTGTCTTGCTTAGCCGGTCCAGCTCTGTGAACCGCTTGATCTTGTTTTTCGGGTTTCATACTTGTGGTTTAAACAAAACAATTATTCAATACGGCACGCACGAAATACGCGAACAAACACGTTCATCGTTTTTTGTTAGTAAAATAAAATAAGAATCGAAAATTCGAGTCCCGACTCCCCGAGGTATAACACTATAACCACGTGTTTGATAAGAACCGACGATATTATTATCAAATTATCTCCAAGGACGTTGTATAACGCCACGGAGTATGTTATATGATTACTAGCTGAAATACCCGGCTTCGCCCGTGCGCAGTTTTGAACGAAAACTTGTTCATTTATATATTATATATACTACGGGAAATTTTAGGATCCTAGGCGTTAAACAGTTACCATGGTGACCATGGTGGTTAGGTAGTTACGGAGTTTATCGAGGACGAACATCGTGCATGTTTTTTAGTATAATAAATTATAAATTATTTTTTAATAACAATTTAAATGGTCACCATATGGTAACTGTTTAACGCCTAGAATCCTAAAATTTCCCGTATTAGCTACCACTCTCGGGAGGGGTAGGAGAGTGAAAAATACTTTGAAACCTATTCTCATACCTACCTACCAAATATACAAAAAAAATTTCATTAAAATTGGTCGAGCCGTTTCGGAGGAGAGTGCAGGCGACAAACACTGTGACACGAGATTTTTATATATTAGATAATATCACATATTATCAAATTCTTTATGGTAGACACGAATTATTATTAAAAAAATATTTTTCAACTAAATTTTATTTAGCGATAACTGACAAGTTTAGTACAAACCATTATTATTGTAACGCACCTCCTCCGCCGCGCTCTCAGCGTTTCGAAAGGGTGGTCGATACTTATACCTATTCCTATCCAGTTAAGGAGTAGTCGGCTGGCTATTTCCTACTACACTAACCGGTCTTTTGAACCGGGTCATTGGAACGATATAAATAAAGTTTTCTGATTTGTATTTAACAGGTCCTAGAAACTATGACCTGCGTTTGTCTCCCTACACAGTAGCAGACAGTGTCTACGGCAAGGCACACCCTAAAGAAAAAACAAATATTATACAATTAGTATAATATAGTTTGTTTAGTAAACAAGTGTTGGATACTTAAAATATTTTGACTTTAGTGTATGGAAGAAAATTATGAGCTAAAAAAAACGCATAAAATGGGTGAATTTGTTTATAGCTTCCCCTCTATATTATAAAAAAATAACTACAAAAAAGGCCGGGCACACTCAAACGTAAAACTCTGGGTTCGCCTATGGCAGACACGATCTCAACAACGAAATAGTTTATTTAAACAAATTAAAATAAATAAACAATATATAAACACTATCACCTGAGTAGTACGACGTTGATTGGTCTCTTTCCACAGGTGAAGCGGAGCACGAGTCCTAGCGGTTGGTTATATAATAAATTGACAAAATATAACGGTACCTACTATATAAGTGTGGTTTTTCACTTATAGTTTAAATTAATACATAAAAATATAAATTAATTATTACTGTTAAGAGACTAGATGTTTCTGCTAGCTCTGTCAGACTCAAAACCGAACTCGATACTGATTAAAAATGTATATTACACGAAGGCGTATGGTCTCGTGTTCGCGCCACTGTGTTTTTGCCTACTAATAAGGTAAAATACGACGATACAGTGACGATTCAATGAAATTGTATCGTTATTCGTTACATTATATAACGTAACTTTTGATACTAACCAAGACTAGGCAAATTAAATAATTCGTTTTGAACTCAGGAAGTTAAAACTAAAAAAAAAAAAATGTATACAACTTATTACTGTACCTATACGTATTAAGCTAAAAGTTGTTTACAATATTATGAATTATTATATCAAAGGAAAAAAAAATCCACACTAAAATGTAAAAACAGCATTGAGAAAAATGTTGTGTTGCTCTTGAGCTCTTCCACATTCAGTTTAATTTAAATACCATACATATATATATATATATGCACAGTGGCGTACTTTGTTGGTGTATGTACTTATAATATTATATAGGGCGCGGTAAAATTATGTTATGCCCCGCAAGTGTCGAGCATAATTTGTATATATATCCGGCACTGATTGTAGAGCCTGCACAATAAGCAGGGCTATACTTATTATTATATTATTTATTAATTATATATACTTTTGTGCGTTGCTGCAGTGATTTCTATTATTATTGACACTCATCGTTATACTCATATATATACACAATTTGTTATATATACCTGCAGACTGCAGCGATACAATTATAATTATATAATATAATGCCATTTTAATTTATTTATATTATTTATGTACACGTATATAGTGCAGTGGCGTCATTTGGTGGGGGGCAGGGTGGGCATTTGCCCCCCCCCCTTTGTTAATTGTGGGCCGACATGATTTGTGCCGAGATGATGTTGAACAATAGTTATTCTAACCAAATCTGTAGTAATGGCTATCGAGTTATGAGTAATAATAACAAATCGCGTGGCAAACAGTGGATTAAAATTAAATTACCAATAAAATTTAAAAGTATGCAGGTCATATAACCGCGATTAAAGGCGATTAATTCGTGGTTACAGCTTACCACGGTTCTGGATTTTTTTCGATACACACGGTTATCGTTATCTAAAGGCAGTGCGTAAATTATAAAGAATATACGATGTACGTTTGACGGTTGACGACGTACCTGTAAATCTGTATGACTGTATCGCGTACGGCATAAACGAATTTGTTTAGCCGTTTTTTAACGTTTCGAACGTATGTTTTATGTATACATAATTTGTGAGTGGCGAGCGTAAAAAAATAAAAATGAAAAAGCTAAAGGTTGTGTGACCAAGACGGCGAGAAAGAGAGGAAAATAATTGAACAAGATGCTCAGAACATGTCACAAAACGTAATTTCTAACGTGTTTGATGTCACGACAAGGGAAACTTCAAAATTTGAATTTCATAAGTACTATATATATAGTCATTTATAATGCATTTATTATAGTTGACAAAGTAATGATTTTCTCCCCAAAAAAAAAATAAAAAATATCGGGCGATTCGCGCGTGTGCATGATAACGAAAATATCAAAATGATGTAAAACAGAAATCGTATTGAGCTAAATGTAAGTGGAAAATAGTTAAATGGGCCGGTTAAATATTTTGCCTCTCCCTTTCGAAAACTGAAATGACGCCACTGAGCGGCACGCGGAAAAAAGATTTTTTTAATTGGCATATAACACCATATTCAAATCGGATTATAAAAATATTTATAGTTTGCATAGAGAAAAAAATAAAATTTTCTATTAAACTTCCGCACAAATACGTGTTCGTTGAAATCCGCTCACTTTTTTTTCTCGTAAATCATCAAATTCACTCACAAAGTCAGGACAAAAAAATTTAATTTATTTAAAAAAAATTTAATTTCTATTGGATTTCGCGCAAATTTAATTCAGTATAGTCATTATTGCGAATTATTACGAAAACATCGTATGTAAAGTTAAAACCCGATACGAAATATTATAATTATAATAATATAATAATAAAATAATAAATACTAACGATTCCATATGCGCGTAATATCGGTCGCTCAGACAGCGTCAAACAAAACACCCGCGTATACAGACATAGCGCGTCAGCTGACCGTTATAAAACAGGAAAAGAATGTAGTCACCAGGTAGCGCTACTAAACAGAGTAGAGGGGGGCAGACAGAAGCTTATAAATAGAGGTCCGAAAACATCGGACCGCTCAGTGTAGTCACGGCGGGCAGGCGCGAACAACGCAGTACCGCTATTTATATGCGCCTTTCTGCCACGCCCTTCTATGATGTGTCGCAGCGCTATCTGGCGAGTAAATATTTTTTCTAATTTATTGTTATTTCGTTTAAGTTCCATGCACGCTGTTCTTCCATATTCTACATCTTCATTTCGTCACCGTACATTAATAGATATTTCTTCTTGGTTACTACTCGTCGCGAAACGTTTCCTAAGAAAAAATCTTTTAAAAATTAAGCACTATTTCCACGCAAAAAATCGTCTCAAGGAAAAAAATCATCAATTGTAATTGTAATCTCCGTATATTAAACAAGTAATAACAGATAAAATTTTTAGTATATTAAACAAACAATTTTTTAAAATTCTGTGTCTTATATAAAGTTTTGTTGACTACATCATCAACAGCAGTGCGGGGAAAAAAAGATTTTTTTAAATAGCATATGACACCCTATTCAAATTGGATTATGCAAATATTTGTAGTTTGCATAGAGGAAAAATGCAATTTTCTATTAATGATTCGCACAAATACGTGTTCGTTGAAATCCGCTCACTTTTTTTTCTCGTAAATAATAAAATTCACTCACCAAGTCAGGACGAAAAATTTTAATTTAAAAAAAAAAAATTTAATAGCCATTGGCTTTCGCGCAAATTTAATTCAGAATAGTCGTATTTGCAAATTATAACAAAAACATCGTATGTAAAGTTAAAACCCGATACGAAATATTATAATTATAATAATATAATAAAAAAATAATAAATATTAACGATTTTATATGCGCGTAATATCGGTCGCTCAGACAGCGTCAAACAAAACACCCGCGTATACAGACATAGCGCGTCAGCTGACGTTGTAAAACAGGAAAAGAAAGTAGTCATCAGATAGCGCTACTAAACAAAGTAGAGGGGGGCAGACAGAAGCTTATAAATAGAGGTCCGAAACCGTCGGACAGCTCAGTGTAGTCACGGCGGTCAGGCGTGAACAACGTAGTTTGCGCCTGACTGCGCCTGACTGCGTGTGCGCGCGTGTGTGTGTGTGTGTGTGTGTGTGTGTGTGTGTGTGTGTGTGTGTGTGTGTGTGTGTGTGTGTGTGTGTGTGTGTGTGTGTGTGTGTGTGTGTGTGTGTGTGTGTGTGTGTGTGTGTGTGTGTGTGTGTGTGTGTGTGTGTGTGTGTGTGTGTGTGTGTGTGTGTGTGTGTGTGTGTGTGTGTGTGTGTGTGTGTGTGTGTGTGTGTGTGTGTGTGTGTGTGTGTGTGTGTGTGTGTGTGTGTGTGTGTGTGTGTGTGTGTGTGTGTGTGTGTGTGTGTGTGTGTGTGTGTGTGTGTGTGTGTGTGTGTGTGTGTGTGTGTGTGTGTGTGTGTGTGTGTGTGTGTGTGTGTGTGTGTGTGTGTGTGTGTGTGTGTGTGTGTGTGTGTGTGTGTGTGTGTGTGTGTGTGTGTGTGTGTGTGTGTGTGTGTGTGTGTGTGTGTGTGTGTGTGTGTGTGTGTGTGTGTGTGTGTGTGTGTGTGTGTGTGTGTGTGTGTGTGTGTGTGTGTGTGTGTGTGTGTGTGTGTGTGTGTGTGTGTGTGTGTGTGTGTGGATTTTGATATTTTTAAATTTAGTATTTAAAAAACTCGGCCGGTCGTATACAGTGTCAACGAGTAAACGTTAAACAAAAAGTAAAAGTGTAAAATAAATAAGTGTATAACGAGGAAAGATGAATTCATTTCATTTCATTGAAATACGCGAAATAATATTAATAATAATATTGAAAAAAAATGAATAATAAACATAGCATCCGCGCGTACAATCGGTCGCTCGGTCAGCGTCAAATCAACGCCTGCGTATACAGATATAGCGCGTCAGCGGACCGTTATAAAACCAGCGGCGTCATTTGGTGGGTGGCAGGGTGGGCATTTGCCCCTTCCCTTGTTAACAGTGGGACGACATGATTCATGCCGATACCTATGATGTAAATATAAATAATTCTAACCAAGCCTATAGTAATGAGTAATAAAAAAATCGCGTGCAAACAGTGGATTACAATGAGGGGCTATAAAGTATCCGAAAATATTATAGCCGACAATAGTTTATCCGAAAGTATTTTGTCCGAACCATATTTAACCCGAAAAATATTTTATCCGAACAACATTTAGGTCGAAAAATATATACACCGAAAGCAATACTGTAGAAAATATTTTGTCCGAAAAATATATCATAAGAAAATATTTCATCCGAAAATGTATGAAAATAAGTGTGACCAATTGTTCAGATAGCATTATTGATAAGAGTGGTTCACTATGCACCACAAAATTGTTGTTTCCGATCATTATCAAAGACTGATATAACTGATTTTAATTCAACTGTTTATTTTAAATCTTTTTTAATTTATAATTATTTGATAACAACATTGTACCATTTTATCTACTCTGTGGTACCACCAAGGTGGATTATATTGGTCACCCTTATGTTTATAAATTTTCGGATGAAATACGGTTCGGATGAAATATTTTTCTGATAAAATATTTTCCACAGTTTTATTTTCGGCGTAAATAATTTCGTCTTAAATATGGGTCGGATAAAATGTTTTTCGGCTTAAATACGGTTCGGAAAAAATACTTTTCTATTGATATATTTATCGGATAAAATATTTTTCGTCCAAAATACTGTTCGGAAAAAATATTTTCGGACATTTTACGCGTCTCCGATTACAATTAAATGAATAATAAAATAAAAAAGTATGCAGGTTATAACCGCGATTAAAGTGATTAAATAGTGGTTACAACTTACCGCGGTTCTGGGGTTTTTTCGATAAACATGGTTATTGTTGAAGGCAGTGCTTAAGTTATTGACGTTACCGCTAAATTCGAAGAATATGATGTACGTTTGACAGTTGTCAGTTGACGAATCTATATCGCGTACGGTACAAACGAATTTGTTTAACCGTTGTTCAACGCTTCAAACGTATGTTTTATAAATATATCATATATGTATATATAAATTTGTGAGTGGTAAGTGTAAAAAATAATAATGAAAAAAGCTAAAGGTGGTGTGGGTAAGATAATAATGAAAAAGCGAGGTGGTGTGGCCAAGATGGCGAGAAAAATATTGAACAAGCCGCTTAGAGCTGATCACAAAACGTCATTCATAACGCGTTTAATATTATGACAAGAACTTGAATCACAGGTAATATTTACGTACTATATAGTTATTTATGATACATTTATTATAGCCGACAAAGTAATGAATTTCCTCCCACAAAAAAAAATATATATATATATATATATATATGTTATATGTGTATGGGGCGATTCATGAATATGATAAAGAAAATATCAAAATTATGTAAAATAGAAATTGTATTGATCTAAATGTAAATATGGGAAATAGTTAAATGGGGCCGGTTAAATCTTTTGCCTCCCCCTTTCGAAAACTGAAATGACGCCACTGTCTATAATAATGAGTATAATAAATCGCGTGGCAAACGGTGGATTAAAATTAAATTAATAATAAAATAAAAAAGTCTGCAGGTTATAATTACGATTAAAGTTGATTAATTCGTGGTTACAACTTATTGCGTTTCTGCGTTTTTGATAAACATGGTTATTTTTAAAGGCAATGCGTAAATTATTGACGTTACTCCTAATTTGAAGAATATGATACGTTTGTCAGTTGTCAGTTGACGAACCTATATCGCGTACGGCACAAACGAATTTGTTTAGCCGTTGTTTAACGCTTCAAACGTGTGTTTTATGAATACATATAAATTTTTGAGTGGCAAGTGTAAAAAATAAAAATGAAAAATGCTAAAGGTGGTGTGGCCATGACGGCGAGAAAGAGAGAAAAAATATTGAACAAGCTGCTCAGAGCTGATCGAAAAACGTCATTTCTAACGTGTTTAATATTATGACAAGAGAAACTTCAAAACTTAAATCACAGGTAATGTTTACGTACTATACTATTACGATACATTTATTGTAGTTGACAAAGGAATAAATTTTCTCCCACAAAAAAAAATATATATATATATATCGGGCGATTCGTACCTATTATAACGAAAATATCAAAATTATGTAAAATAGAAATTGTATTGAGCTAAATGTAAATGGGAAATAGTTAAATAATGGGGCCGGTTAAGTCTTTTGCTTCCCCCTTTCGAAAACTGAAATGACGCCACTGATATAGTGTCGCTGCAGTAACGCGTATAAAAATGAGTGAATTTTGTTACCATTTCTATATTCACAATATAATAGTTTAAGTATACACCTATACATAAGTCTACTAATAAGCTGCAGCCAGAGCCGTCTTAAGGTTATGTGAGGCCCAAGGGCCCAAAATATTTGGGGGCCTTTGAATACTTAAATTATAATACATAATTTTTTTAAAAACACATAATATATATTATTATATTATTAGGTATTAAAAATTATACTTTATTAATAAAAACCATGGTAATTTTTATTAGAATATCTGTTACTTTATTATTATAATATGTTCAAAATGTTAATATTTTAAAATTAAATATTTTTTTTTTATCATTCGAGATTTATTAATTTTTTTTTAAATATCTAAGTAAAAAACAAAAAATTAATATAACATTTTGTAAATAAATTTGGGGGCCCCGGGCCCGGGTCCTCCAGGCCCATGCCTTAAGACGGCACTGGCTGCAGCGTATTATGTATACAATCAGACATACACTTTTATTTTTGATGGCGTCCGAACTCGCATATAATATTATAATTTCATTCTCTCGCGGCGGCGCGGCCCGGGAAAAACAATAATCCAAATAATATCTATTAAAATAATCTACGCGATGCGGAGGCGCGGCGTTGTTGTCGATAATATATATTATATACCGTGACTGCTGCTGCTGATGGTACACGACCGCGGCGGCCATCATCGCGGGCCACCACCATTTTTATAAGATTATAATATTATAGGTATATACCGCATCACGCAGTGGATAGCGCGGATATTTAAAACGATCAATTAATATATAACAGACTCCGGTTTCAGGTGTGGCTTTTATTTATTTTTGACCACAATCCCCTCCCACCTCAGAAAAAAATAGACATATTCAAAACACAGGTATAATTAGAAATAAAATGCATTATTAAAACTGATATATATATATATATATATATATATATATATACGCACTCAGTATACAAACATAACGTGAAATATTACAATTATTTAATAAGTACTAATCTTCGTTCTCCTGTTATGTATTGAATTATTTCATAATAATATTGATTGCATTTATATAGTTATACCTCTTGTTCAACAAACATATATATATTATGTATATTGTATATACGAGTATATAATAATAAGCGCATCCTGCAGCAGTCGTTCTTGTTTCGTTGTAGATCGTAATTTTTTCTTCATTATATTCAATTTTGAAAAGGAATACGTTCACAAGAACAGCTTTGAAACATATTGGTTTAGGAAAAAAAAAACGACTTAATTCATGTATTTTCTAATTTTAATTTTTTAACAGAGCACGGTTTTTTATGTGCGTCGTTGCCAGTTAACATAGTTTAGATTGGCTCTACAGGCTTTGCCACAAAGGCACAATTTTTTATTCGGAGAAGACATTTTATACGTAATTAACAGTAAGAATAATCCTAGGGTTTAGGTACATATATATATAATTAATAGTCTACCAAGACCGTAGACAGCAAAAAATTTTTTTTTTTTGGGGGGTTAAAGTATAAATATGAAATAAAATAAAAATAATAAACTAATAATAGAATATAAACCATTAAATTTTATTTTAAGAAAAAATTTCGGGGGGGTGATTTGAACCCTAAAACTCCCCCCTGGCTACGGACTTGCAAATATACGAGCATATATATTTGTCGAAAAATTTGAAATGGTTATAAAAAGCAATTGTGACTTAACCAATTTTAAAATTTTTTGAAAAATTTGTCTCTTTAATGTAGTCCATAATTACATACCTGCAGTATTTGGCGAACATTTCAGGTTTCTATATGACCATTAGTTTTAAAATAACAAAGAAAAAAACGATAGTCGATTTTGACGAAATTGCATTTTTATCGTTTTTATGTAATTTTCCGGTAGTTTTTTTTGACGCTTAAAAAAAGTATTGAGATAATCGTTTTAATAGAAAATTGTTGAAATTCGAAAAGCTGCATTTTACGTGTGCGTTACTACTTTATTTTTTCTTACTCTGTGGTGCGTTATGACTATTATATACTTATTATAATATTGCCTTATTATATAAACGTTTGATTTTTAAATAAAATTGACTGCGGTCTGCAGATGCAGTATAAGTAAAACTATTTTATGCAATATGCATACTTTTAATTTGAGTTTTGATTTATAAGTTACATTGGTGTCTTGTTGTAATTTGTAGTGAAGCGTGTCCCTTCTATACGAAGACGTTTTTTAAAAAAAATTCGTGTTAATATATACATATACGAGAATATGAAATCGTTTATGAAATTTAGCGTCACTATATTCAATTCCGAACAAATAAATACGTTTCTCTCATAATATGTCAGACGATAATTCGGCTGCAGACACTTGTATGCAGTAGGAATATGTGTACATATAATTACCACGTTTTTTTCAAACACGTCACCGCGTCTTGTAATCAATCAAAAAAAAAATATATATATATATAAAAAATCACATTTTATTCGTTAAAACGTCATAAACGAAATATTAAAGTAATAATATTAAATATCATGTGGTACACGTTAAAAAAAAAACGTTAATTAACACGTAAAAAATTACTTTTAAGACTGTAATAAGAACACGAGATCGTAGAAAATAACACGGGCCATCGCCGAAAATTTAATGACGTGTATAGACATGAAAGGACTTCTGTATGAAATATACGCATATTTCATGTATACACGGTACTTCGTATCCGCACATTAATATATTTCGTACAAAAAAAAAAAAAAAATCATATTTTTCTGGGTTTTAAACTATGCGTTAAATTACGTATATATATGTATATGTGTATATATATATATATATATATATATATATATAACTCGACGTAAAACTGTTTTATACAGTTTATGTATTTGTAAAATTAAAATACGTCTCGTAATTAGAAATATTAATCACGAATATTTATAAAAAAAAAAATTAATTATCATTATTAAGAAACGTATACCACAATCAATACAGTTATAAAGAGTGGCGAAACAATATAATGAAAACATTGCATTTACAAGTTATAACATATATTAACACATATATAGCTACAACGATAATTTATTTATTTATATTTAATCTAACAAATGATTAAATATTATTAATAACTAATACTATATTATTAGTTTACATATTATTATATACAATGGTAACAATATATTGTACAATCGACCATCGAGACAGTGGCGGATTTGATGAAACTTTTGGGGGGCGATTTAAAATATCAAACCCCTTCTCACATGTATATCTCTAGTGTAGTTTAGTACATTCGCAGAAAATGGGAAGGGGCGCTTGGGAGACTTCGCCCCTTAAAAGTTTAGTTAGGCCCCTCAAAAATGGTTTGAAAAATTATTATTATAATATTTAAATGTATTTATATGTAGACACATATCGAGCGAAGCGAGAAAAAAATTTTTTCAATGGCAATTTAGTATATTGTCTTATAGCGACTTAGACCCCCCAATAATTTAATCCGATTTCCGCTAATGCACCGCTAGTACTCCTCAAATTGCGGAATCGGGCATTAGCTTCACTGATTAAATAAAATATAGACAAATGTGACAAATTATGCATATATATGTAAATTTCAAAATAAAATTTTTTGGGATTTGTGATAGTGAAGATGACTTATGCTATTGTTTTTGAATTTTTTTTACCTTTTGTCACAATAATATTAATTTTTGTGTACTTATTTGAAATATAATTTGAACTAACAACAAAATTTAATTATGTGCTAAAGCATCTCAGCCATCGAGCAATGAATTAGACTAAATATTATTATTATTTTTTTAATAATTAAAAACACGGTTAGAGTAAAATATTTCGTAATGAAACTATTTTCGATATTTTACTAATATTATGACGTCGCGTACGAGCGATTATTTTTTATTGATGGGCTAAAAAAAATGTGATAATGAGCCGAGGGAGTTGTGGATGTTGCTAAGGGGAATTACTTAGATAACGACATAACGTTTCAGAATTTTGTTATAACTATACATTTGAAAGTAATTATACATTATTGCATTCAATAAATCGATTCTGAGTGGAGCTCCGGTGTAATATTGCACTTATTTGTCAAACAATTTACAGTAGCGACTAATAAACAAAATAAATTGTGACTTATGATTTTCAAGATTTGTTGAATATATAGCTGAAATAACGTAGGACTTATGTATAAAATTATCAGCCCTTAAAACAAAAAATTTCCTCATTTTACGACTTCAATAGCTCAACATCTAATAATTATTGCTATAAACAGCCCGGAATCGAATGACATTTTTTTACACACACATACACACACACACACACACACACACACACATATATATTGAAAATTAACATATTTGGTGTAAATTTCAAGAACCTTGGACCATTATTTTGGTAATTTTTTATGTAACTCTCCATTCGAAATATCATCCATTCAAAATAAATGTAACTCTCCATTCGACTTCCACTTAATTTTGTTCCAATTGATAATATTTTTAACAAATTATACGAGAGTACTGACTCGTCTTACGTCACACGAATAAACACGGTTCTGAAAATGTAGGTTAAAAAATTTGTATACGACATATTTCATTGAATCTAAAGCACGTTTTATTTGTTTGATCGAGCAGTAGAAAGTACTTATTGTCCTATCGGTAACTGGTATGATTAGAAAATGAGATTTTCTTTATGTCTGAGATGACAAGAAACCTAGTTCATATTGTCATTTGTTCTGATAATTTGTTTTGCAATATTTTCGAAATACTTATGTTAAATGATCCATTTACCATATTATGCAAATCAAAACGTACATCAGACAATATAATTTCGCCATTATTTGTCTTATTTTTTATTGTTTACCATACTATTTATTGATGGCGATTAACGTGGTCATAACTATTATGAATATAATTTTTATTTTTTAAAAAACCGTTACAATATTGAAGTCGACAAAACTAAGTACTAATTCTATCTTTTGCATTGATTATCTTTTATAATGACTAAAATTTTACATCAGTGTAGACAGAACATAAATTATATGTTGTCACTTTTCAGTGGTCTCCACCAGTGATGTTTCCATCAAATGATGTTTCATTTTCCATCAAATGATGTTTCCACCAAAAAATTATTTTTGTAATTTATCTTCTATATCTTTACAATCTTTACGTTTATTATTGATGTAATTGTAACTCAACGGGCTTTTGTGGGGGAATAAACATCTATCCCAATAATAGACAAAAATTAAAACCATCATCTATATATTTTATATGTCTTCACGAATTGCTTGAGTGATTTGTTTAATAAAAGCTTGTATGTACAGGGCGGGGCACTGAAATGGCTGATTTTCAAAGATAAAATAGAAAATAGAAAAAAACGAATAAAAATTAATTATTATTTATGATAATGAAGTATATAACTTGCCATTTATTTTTAAAAAATGATGTCCTCAAGATGATGGCCATCTCTTCTCAATCACTGTTCTAGCCTACTTCGTATATTTTCCACTACACGATGTACCACTTGACAGCAACAACATTTTCATGTGTACGAATGGTTTTTTTTCGTACTGACATCGTTTTTAATGCGGAACCCGTTTTTTCAAAGTTGGTTATCCATATTTTAATAGCCTTAGCCGATGGTACCGAATCGTGGCGTTTAAGATTAAAATGAAAACGAAATGAACGCTGCGCGGCTACATAACCGTCATTATTTTTGTAAAACGATTTTATCGCATAAGCACGTCGTTCGCCACTCAACTGCTCCATGTTTACTAAATAGTAAATGGCATGTTGTTTTTGAACTAATGATATTTAGTGAGAATTCTTATCTTAATATTACTACTGAGAAAATCTATTTTTAAAATCGGCCGTTTTAGTGCCCCACCCTGTATATATAGTAAACCCTATGAAAACACTATTGGTCTTCACAATAGCTAAGTATTTATGAGTGACGACTAACGAATCATTTGGATACGTGTATCACAGCATCGTGTTTCGAGTGTAATTAATCCCGAATAATTGCTTACAGATTTGATAGTATTAATGGTAGCCAGATAAATTGATGGACAATCTTCATTCTATTATTATTATTATAATTATTTATTTATTTATATAGCTACGATTAAATTTGTAAGCGATTAATTGGGATAAATAATTTTTACTTCTTCCAGTATGTGCAAAAATTGTATGCGTTTAGATATTGTCTTCGACATTTTTTTTTTATATTCATCGACATTTCGTTCATTAAATTCGGCGCGAAACGTAAATAACTCAAAACTATTCAATAAATACCATACCATAGAAGATAAATAAATACATTAAAATAAATTTAATATTATCGAAAACCATTGGTAACATGAATTTAGGTGCAAAAAAATGAATACCCAAAAGGAGGAAATATGGTTTATAAATAGGTATTTTTGCATGAAACATGGACTACAGTTGTAAATATTACACTATATTTGTTAAAACAAATTACAATGGACGTTGTTGAATGTTGTCATTAAAATTCGCCTTACAAGTTGGAAGGATATGTTTTTATTGGTGACTACTAATTTTTGAAAATACAGGTTAATTATTATTATTATCATCTTGTTGTAACAAATAAAAAGTCCTCGATCTCCACAATTTGACGCATTTCAAACGTCTACAGGACCTTAGTGATCTTTTACGTACCGTCGAGGTTAGCGTTAAATGTTTTAATATTAGAATTTAGAAGAAACTCAACGATAATATTACTTAATGCCTTAGGCCCTTCCCCGAAAAAAAATTTAAATACGCCCCTGCAACAAATAAATCCGAAAAACATACCCCTATATGTCTTGCACCGTGGTAAATGGTAATTCCTTTCAATAACAGGTCTTCTATGACTGTTCGTTCATCATTTATCAAATGTAGTCGAAATATACGTATTAGGTATTCATATCATACTGTCCACTGATAAAGGTATTTAAACGTACCTAGATCAATAAGTATCTATATCTAGAAAATTCTATTTTACCGATCCATAGAAATATCGAATCCTCACCAAATATGAAACTTTTTTCTCAAAGTCGAGAACCCCTGCAAGGAATAGGATTATAAATAATAATACTTAATTTAATAATTAATTTTTTTTATTAATTAATCCTTAATTTTATATATTTACACGAGTAATGGAGATTTACTAGAAAATAGTTACTTAATTCACAATCCCAATAATCGTCTTCCAGGACTTGACCTACTAAGAAAATAATGGGTTTCGAAATAATTAAGGGCGTTTTGCGTGCTTAATAAAAAAAATATTGGGATTCGCAGCATCAAGCATTTGTGTCTGGAGAAATGCTAATCAAATGATGGCCCATATTGTAGATGATTGTCATATATATACTCTATTAGGGAAGGGGTTGGTCCATCTATATAAAATAAAAGATCGAGCTGTATAGAATGGTTGAATAAGTTACCATTAGACCCAGCGCCATTGCGTGAACCCAGCAAACTGGACAGTTGCCCGGGGCCTTGCGGTTTTTATTATTCCTAAGGTTTTCGCGCTTTTAACTCAAGGCGGTCGTGTTCTATATTATTGAAATGTATTACAGGGGGCCTCGCAAAACATAATTTTAGCTTTGTTCATTGTAGTATTTTGCTACGTATATTTATCATTTGTACCAAGCCAATTAATTGTGTTTGTCCCATTTGGTTTCTTATAACCGAGTTGACATATATGTACGTTTATGTTTATGTTTCTTTCTTCTCTTTTTTATTTTCTTCGGTTTCATTTTAAGTCTTTCTGCTATTAGGAAAGGTCAGATCCACAGTCTGCGCCACGAAAAGTCCTCACATCTAACATAATTGCTGAATTCTCGAATTCACCAGTACATGGCCAATTTTGCTGACATACCGGCCATCTGAAGACTTCTAGGTAAATGTATGGATTTCATTATGTGAGAATGCCGTGCTTTTTATCGTTAAGCCCTTTCCTGTAGCTAGTTCGATTAGTCTACATCAATTATTATCAGACAACTGACGTAAGCTATGAGACACGGTAGTTGTTCTGAAGCATTCTTCTGTATCAATTTTGTCATTAAAATCACCTAATGAAATTACTATACACCTCCTTGGGATTTCCTCTAAAATGGATTATAGCAGTGAATAAAACTCCTCCTTTTCCTCGTTATTTTTTATTTCAGTTGGCGCACATGCGTTAACAAATGCTATTTTGAAAAATATTGCTTTTACCATAAGTGTAGTCAGTCTATATCAGTCAGTCAATCAAATCCTTGATTGAAGGTATTATATTTTTTCGCACGACGAAGCCGGTACCTTCTTGTCTGCGTTTATCGCATTGGCCGAAGAAAATTATCGTATTTCCTATTTCTGTAGAACCTTGCTCACTCCATCTTATCTCTTGTAGTGCAAGTATCTCGAATTTATATTTATCAAATTCCTTAACTAATGCTAAGGTTGCCCCTGACTGATATACAGTGCGTATGTTCCAAGTCCCAAAACGAAGAGCTGATTTCCAATTTACCAGACCTGAATCCATTACTCTGTCCCGAGGCGAATTGTTGAAACCCCGAACATACGTTTTTTTTTACGATGGCGGGATGTTGGCCCACCGATCATCCCCCGACCTGGAGGATTATTCTTAGAGGTCCGTTAAGACCCCTGTGGGGCTATTGCAATACACCTAGGTCCTAGGTGCATTGGGCGATGGGGACATCACTTTTTCAACGCCACTTTCTCAAAGAGAGTAAATTAATGTCGCATATAACACTCACACTCACTGCCAGTGGCGTGCAGACGCTGTTTAAGTGGGACCTGTGTCCCACTTTAAAATAGGGTGGGTATAGTGAGTGGTTAGTAGGGTACAGTAGGTACGGTCAAAGAACTGTATTGGACTATTGGTACGGCATAATGTTAGATATTACCAATGCCATAACATGGAAAATGGACTAGCAGTTGCCATTGTCGCCAGTTATTAGTTATTACATACGTCTTATTACGCATGTAACATAGGGATATATAAAAATAATCCATGTAAGGAGTATCTATTATACCCGTGATTCTTGTGAATCATTATATCAAAAACCCACGCGATAATAAAATATAAAAACTGCATACTTACACACGTGCAGCATATAGTAAATCTACATACTGCATTATTACTGCAGATCGGTTGTAGTCAGTGGCTAAATTGGGTAGGTAATTAATTGGTATAATAGTAACTAAGGCAGTAGGATACAATAAGTACGGGCGAAGAACATTACTGGTATAGTGTACGGTAAATTTATTAAAAATAGGTTATTTCAAGGGGGTGGGTAAGTGTGAAAATAATTTTGCCCCACTTAGTAAGAGAGCTCTGCACGCCACTGCTCGCTGCACAAAAGTGATGCAATTTAAATAAAAAACACATTCATTTTTTATGCAAAAACAACAATAACAACATAATTTATTAATTTAGCATTATAACATAATATACAAACAATATATCGAACAATAAAAATTTTACAATAACATTTTTTTACAATTAAGCGTAATCATTCTTTTAACATTTTTTTTTTAACATTTTTTTAAAAAAAATTCGAAACATTGAAACATTAAAGAAATAACAAAATCAAGAAATATAAACAGAATAGAACAAACAGGGGAAAAAACAATAATAATAACAGACGGGACGAAAGGGAATATTGACGAATTCGTCCAATTTGACCATGTCGCATTCTCAACAAGTGGAAGAAATACCGTAGGTATATGATCGTTCCGACAATAATAATAATGCGTAGGGTAGTCTTAGTGCTTATAACTGCGAAGTGACGGGATTAATAAAATAATTCAACAACAGTTTGACTTCGCGTGCGATGCACAGGTCGTTAAAGGACACGATGTCCGCGTACGCTTTTTGATCGAACAACAGGTTGATGGGAAACCACGAGACCAACGCGCGGTGGCCGTCTCGGGGTTCGGGCGACGCGAGACGTTTGGCCGCGTTCAGCACGTCCATCCAGCCGTAGTGCCTTTCGAAGTCGTAGAAAACGAGCGCGTGGCCGTACCGGTCGTCCGGTGTGGTCAAGCCGTGCTGGCCGAACATGCTGGCCACGGCGAAAAAACACGCGACCGACGTTTGCGTGTACAGCGGATAACCGACGACAACCAAGTCGCCGCCGGCGCGCAGACGACGCAGCGCGCCGATCACGGCCGCCAGACACTTGCGTTGTAACGCCGCGTTGTCCGCCGCGTACATCGCGCACACGTCAGTCACGTCGCAAACGTGCGCGCGCGGCCGGCCGAGCCGGGACCGATAGTACGACGCGCGGCGATCGCTCGCGTGACGCGCGGCCTGCGGCGGCGGCGGCGGCGGCGAGAATTTCGTCATGGCCCGCGCGCGGCAACGTATCGCGGACTCGTCGCAAAACATCGACCCCATCACCGCGGTCACCGGTTTGCCGAGACGGAACTGCACGTGTGACGGGTCGACCGTCAGACCGTCGCGTTTTCCCCGGTAATAATGTACCGCCGCGTCGTCTTCGTCCGGGTCGTATTCGCGATGTCGGTCGTCGCGGCGTACGGTCCGCATCAGTTCGTCGTACAGCGCGCCCGCGTCCCTCGCCAAGTCCGGCGCGTCCCGGGAACGCGTTTTCTCGTCGTGCGACGTACGTTCTGCGAACCGGCCGCCGCGCGACGTCTCCGACCGCGTCCTCCAACAACCGCCCGGCACCAGTTCCTGGTCGCGCCGGATCGGTCGCAGACCGCACTCGACCACGAACCGTCTGCACAACGACCCCTTGACCGCGTCCATTGCCCGGTAACGGCGTTCTTTGTCCGTCCACGCTTCGATGTTCCTCTCTATGGTGGCCGTCTGCGAGCGCGAGAAGTACGCGGCGCATTTGTACAGGATCTTCCGGAAATTTTCCGGCACTCGACGCGCCGGGAACATGGCCATCGCGCTCTGTCGTTTTTCGTCCGTGGCGAAAAACGTGCGGACGTACGGCAGTGCCAGCTCCCTGCCCTTGTACCCGGTGCACACCACGTACACCTCGGAGTTGCCCGGCTTGCTGGTCACCGGTTTTTTCACCGCCACCGACCGGAACACGCAACACAACAGGTACACGCGGCATATCGTGTTGCATTCGAACATGGTGAACATTTTCAGCACGAGCGAACCGCCGGGACGGAGCACGTTCAACGCGACCATTGTCTCGTAATGGTGCAGGCGCATGACCACCGTTTCCTGTTCGCCGGGATCGTCGGAACAGTCCACGCTGCCGTCCGCCGTTACCAAGCACGCGCCGCCGCCCGACCGCACTTTCCCGTACAAGTGTTCGGAATACCCCGGCTGGAATATGTCCCCCGTGTGGTCCGGGCCGAATTCCCAATTGCCCAACGTGTTCCTGATGAACCGGTCGTCCGTGATCGCTTCGGAATGTCCGTTCGCTTCGTGGTACGGGTTCAGGGTCATGGCCAACCATCGCAGCCGGACGTCCCGGTGATTGATCGCCATGTAGTGGTTGAGCGCGGAGACGAACGCGCCGGGCGCTTCGCAAAGGTGCACCGTCGACGCGAGTTTACTGTCGATCGCCTCGCGCGGCACCAGTTCCGGTTCGCTACACGCCAACTCGTAGAATTTGCACCACGCCTGCGTCGGAAAGTCCGGACGCACGTGCCTTCTGACGTGGTTCACCACCAGGCCGGCGGGATTCATGCGCGCGGTGTGCGCGTGCCACTCGTCCAGACGGTACGCGTTCAGTCTGTTCTTTGTGTCGTTCAGGTTGGCCTTCAGACGCGCGAAATCGTCCGATTCCCACAGCGGCTCGACGAACATGTCCCGCTCGTTCGGGATCGGCCATCTCGTACCCAGCGTGAACGTTTTCCACAACCGTGTTCCGAACGCATCCGGTTTCCCGTTGTTGTACCGTGCCATTTTCTGTTCGCCTTATTATTCCCCTACTTTTCTCACCGGGGTGCCGATTCAATCTCCGCGAAACGGATATACGGATAACGTTATATCGATTACTGAAATTTGGCCGTGTGTAAATGCCCTCGAATCCGTTCGTAATTGCGATAATATCATAAAACGCGCGAGTATTGCAAACGTTATGAACGAAATTAATAATGAACTGTACGCATCCGCAGTCGACATCCTACTGAATCCGTAGCGCAGCTAAATAAACAAATCGCGCGTAGTAACATTCACGCGTTACCCAGGAGTCAAAACTTTTCGGCCGTTGGCGACCGTATCCTCTTCTGGCTCTTCTCCTATAGAGTCAAAGGATATTTATTTCGTTTTCTACTTTAAATCGTTTATATATTTTATATCGATATTTTTTATCAGCTGTGTTATTTGTCCAGTCGCGTTATAGTGAATGAGTACTATTATTATTGAAAGGCACAAAACGATTTTTGTTGTTATTTATTTAGACCTATGACAAAGAAAAGAAAAACCTTATATTTATCGTCTTGTTAACCCATCATAATCATTATTACTATTACTATTACTATTACTATTACTATTACTATTACTATTATTTTCGGTTGTCTCGCTATTTTACGGATAGTAAATTTTAAAACTATTCCAGAGACTTTAGTCCAAATGAAATAGTCTTCTACTGCATATATTTTCTCATGGTATTACAGGTATCTATAATCACTGATTTCTGAATCTTTTCAATCACACTTTCACAATTTTTAATATTCAGCGCATCAATGTAATGCTTCAATTGCTTGGGTACGAGCCCATTACTGGAAATTATCACTGGAACAACTTTAATGTTATCCAGTCTCCATTGGCTCTTCAACTCAACTGCCAGATCAGAGTACTTGGATACCTTCTTAATATACGCCTTCTGCGTATTTCGACTAAGGGGAACTGTAATAATCACCAACAAAAGCGGATTTTTTATCTTTTTTAACAATTACAATTTCAGACCGATTATGTTCTTTACGCGATGTAAGAAGAATTTTGTCAAAGGTGATTTTAACTATAATATCATTCTCAACAACACGCTTAGGGCTTTATTAATAATATTGTGTTTTCTCAACTGGCATATTGTATGTTTTACTCAATTCTAGATGCACAATTTTGGCAACATTATTATGACGCTTGAAGCTGAGATATTCACTTTGTGCATGAAGAGAACAAGCGGATATAATGTGATCTATAGTTTCACCTGTAGATCCACATCTTCTACATTTATCTTCAGGTGCATTCGTATCTTTAACTATGTATTATTACATGTACAAATAATACTATTATTATTATTATTATTATTATTATTATTATTATTATTATTATATCAAGGCTGGGTAAGTTAACGATTTTTTTAACTCGTTAAGTTAATTAAAAATAATTGTGTTAAATTAAGTTAAAATTAAGCAATATATTTTTGTTAACTTTACAAGTTAAAAGTTAACTTTGAAAAACAAGTAACTTAACTTAGTTAAAAGTTTAATTTTCTGATTATCAACAAAAAATTAGAAAGCTGCCAAATACTTACAGGGCCTAAAGTATATTTTATAATGCTATTTATATAAAATAAAATACTAATATATCTAGGTGCGTATTACATATAATTTTATATAGATACAATTTAACTTAACGGCAGTGCCAGCTCCCTGCCCTTGTACCCGGTGCACACCACGTACACCTCGGAGTTGCCCGGCTTGCTGGTCACCGGTTTTTTCACCGCCACCGACCGGAACACGCAACACAACAGGTACACGCGGCATATCGTGTTGCATTCGAACATGGTGAACATTTTCAGCACGAGCGAACCGCCGGGACGGAGCACGTTCAACGCGACCATTGTCTCGTAATGGTGCAGGCGCATGACCACCGTTTCCTGTTCGCCGGGATCGTCGGAACAGTCCACGCTGCCGTCCGCCGTTACCAAGCACGCGCCGCCGCCCGACCGCACTTTCCCGTACAAGTGTTCGGAATACCCCGGCTGGAATATGTCCCCCGTGTGGTCCGGGCCGAATTCCCAATTGCCCAACGTGTTCCTGATGAACCGGTCGTCCGTGATCGCTTCGGAATGTCCGTTCGCTTCGTGGTACGGGTTCAGGGTCATGGCCAACCATCGCAGCCGGACGTCCCGGTGATTGATCGCCATGTAGTGGTTGAGCGCGGAGACGAACGCGCCGGGCGCTTCGCAAAGGTGCACCGTCGACGCGAGTTTACTGTCGATCGCCTCGCGCGGCACCAGTTCCGGTTCGCTACACGCCAACTCGTAGAATTTGCACCACGCCTGCGTCGGAAAGTCCGGACGCACGTGCCTTCTGACGTGGTTCACCACCAGGCCGGCGGGATTCATGCGCGCGGTGTGCGCGTGCCACTCGTCCAGACGGTACGCGTTCAGTCTGTTCTTTGTGTCGTTCAGGTTGGCCTTCAGACGCGCGAAATCGTCCGATTCCCACAGCGGCTCGACGAACATGTCCCGCTCGTTCGGGATCGGCCATCTCGTACCCAGCGTGAACGTTTTCCACAACCGTGTTCCGAACGCATCCGGTTTCCCGTTGTTGTACCGTGCCATTTTCTGTTCGCCTTATTATTCCCCTACTTTTCTCACCGGGGTGCCGATTCAATCTCCGCGAAACGGATATACGGATAACGTTATATCGATTACTGAAATTTGGCCGTGTGTAAATGCCCTCGAATCCGTTCGTAATTGCGATAATATCATAAAACGCGCGAGTATTGCAAACGTTATGAACGAAATTAATAATGAACTGTACGCATCCGCAGTCGACATCCTACTGAATCCGTAGCGCAGCTAAATAAACAAATCGCGCGTAGTAACATTCACGCGTTACCCAGGAGTCAAAACTTTTCGGCCGTTGGCGACCGTATCCTCTTCTGGCTCTTCTCCTATAGAGTCAAAGGATATTTATTTCGTTTTCTACTTTAAATCGTTTATATATTTTATATCGATATTTTTTATCAGCTGTGTTATTTGTCCAGTCGCGTTATAGTGAATGAGTACTATTATTATTGAAAGGCACAAAACGATTTTTGTTGTTATTTATTTAGACCTATGACAAAGAAAAGAAAAACCTTATATTTATCGTCTTGTTAACCCATCATAATCATTATTACTATTACTATTACTATTACTATTACTATTACTATTATTTTCGGTTGTCTCGCTATTTTACGGATAGTAAATTTTAAAACTATTCCAGAGACTTTAGTCCAAATGAAATAGTCTTCTACTGCATATATTTTCTCATGGTATTACAGGTATCTATAATTACTGATTTCTGAATCTTTTCAATCACACTTTCACAATTTTTAATATTCAGCGCATCAATGTAATGCTTCAATTGCTTGGGTACGAGCCCATTACTGGAAATTATCACTGGAACAACTTTAATGTTATCCAGTCTCCATTGGCTCTTCAACTCAACTGCCAGATCAGAGTACTTGGATACCTTCTTAATATACGCCTTCTGCGTATTTCGACTAAGGGGAACTGTAATAATCACCAACAAAAGCGGATTTTTTATCTTTTTTAACAATTACAATTTCAGACCGATTATGTTCTTTACGCGATGTAAGAAGAATTTTGTCAAAGGTGATTTTAACTATAATATCATTCTCAACAACACGCTTAGGGCTTTATTAATAATATTGTGTTTTCTCAACTGGCATATTGTATGTTTTACTCAATTCTAGATGCACAATTTTGGCAACATTATTATGACGCTTGAAGCTGAGATATTCACTTTGTGCATGAAGAGAACAAGCGGATATAATGTGATCTATAGTTTCACCTGTAGATCCACATCTTCTACATTTATCTTCAGGTGCATTCGTATCTTTAACTATGTATTATTACATGTACAAATAATACTATGATTATTATTATTATTATTATTATTATTATTATTATTATTATTATTATTATACTTATCAAGGCTGGGTAAGTTAACGATTTTTTTTAACTCGTTAAGTTAATTAAAAATAATTGTGTTAAATTAAGTTAAAATTAAGCAATATATTTTTTGTTAACTTTACAAGTTAAAAGTTAACTTTGAAAAACAAGTAACTTAACTTAGTTAAAAGTTTAATTTTCTGATTATCAACAAAAAAATTAGAAAGCTGCCAAATACTTACAGGGCCTAAAGTATATTTTATAATGCTATTTATATAAAATAAAAATACTAATATATCTAGGTGCGTATTACATATAATTTTATATAGATACAATTTAACTTAACTTGGATATTTTCTAAAAAGTTAACGTAAATTTAACACGTCAAATTTTTTAAAAAGTAACTTTTCAAGGTAAAAGTTAATTTAAAAATAAATAATGCGTTAGGTTAGGTTAGGTTAGGTTGACATTTTTACACACACACACACACACACACACACACACACACACACACACACACTCATATATATATATTGATAATTAACATATTTGGTGTAAATTTTAAGGATCTTGAACCATTATTTTGGTAATTTTTTTGTACTGCTTTTAAAAACTATATATAGTTCTTTTTTCAATTGTATGGGTTCATTTGATAATTACGCATAAGAGGAAACTATATTGAGAAAATCGAAAAACGTTTCAAATAAAGTACAAACTATAAACTAGATGACAATTTTCTACCGGTACTAAACACATAATGAGATCATTCGAGCATTCTTTCTAATAAAAATTTACATCTTTGTAAAACCAATAGCAATAGTAATTGTCTAAATTTTATTAATATAGAGAAAAAAAAAATCAAATAATTATTTGTATATATACGTATTATGTGTAAAAGTGACGTCCAGGGGGGGGGGCGATCGCCCCCATCGCTCCCCCTAAAAACCGCCACTGCATCGAGATTCGAGAGTCATATATTATTTTCTTGTTGACGGTTGCGTAATTATTATAGGGTGACTATTATGTGTCGTTTTGCAACACCAAAAAATATCCCAGTGAAAGATTATTTTTCTTATTTGAAATGATTAAAATTCATTTAAGGGCTCTGTAATAAATATGCGCTACATAACAAATCGATAACTAAAAACAGTATGTATATATAGGTATATATATATATAAATTTTTTTCAAATAACAAAATTTGATAAATGGCGATTAGTGTACGCGTCGTCAAGAACACATTGTGTTTTTGTCTCGATGCGTCTTGTACATTGATCCCTCGACGCAGGCTCCGAGAGCAACTCTATGCGTCTATATTATAGAGTTCAATCATATCCTATCAATTACAGGAATAATTGATAAAACATACCGATATGATAATAACATGAGTAATATAAATATTATTGAAAAAAACATAAAAAAAAAACTTTCACGTTAATAGCAGTGGCGGATCTAGAGTTGATTTTTGGGACGGGGGGAAATTATTTCCAAAATTATAGATTTAAAAATCATATTTTCAGTTACCTGTATATTATTACTTTTTTTTTTTTTTGATATTACCAAATCTCACATGTATTTATTCATAGGATATAAAAGTACAGAAAAAGTCGATGACCTTGTTTTTGTCTTATTAATTTTTTTTCTACTTTAATTTTTTTGGGGGAGGAAATTTCCCCCATTCCCCCACCCCGTAAATCCGTCCCTGTAAATAGTGTAACATTGAAACTCTCAAAATTAAATACAGAAAAGAGAATGTATTACGCAATGTGTAACGGCAGTATCGCGCCATTTTCGTTTTTATTTTTCTGTAGGTGTACGCAATACACAAAAACAAAAAAGAGAGTATACGGCGTATACGTATATTCTTTAACAAATTATCCGCATTTACCGACCCCAAACGGTTGCGCTGAATTTTATGAAAATTATTACATCAATGATCGCGTTTGCCCGCGGAGAGTGCGTCGTAGGCCTCAAAGAATTTTCCGTCCGTTATACGAGGTATATACAATATATAGGTATACGTATATGGTCCCCTTGCAGGTCACCAATCTTGGTCGTTTGAATATTGTTGATTAATAATCGTTCCATTATTTTTTTTTTTTTCGTTATACAATATGATTTTGTCGCGCACCGAAAAAATAAAATAAAATTTATAATTATTTTGTGTCGATTATTACGAAAAAAAATATATATATATATATATATATAAGTACAATGCTCCTCGCCCCACCCCCACCTCCCAAAAAAAACGTCAATCGTTTAATATATTAATTTCATTATATCATTCAATTATACGTAATATATATATATACATGTATATACAAAAAAAAAATACCTTATCACTTGATGATTCAGCGGTATTTATAGGTACTCGTAACGTAGACATGAGAATTTGTCCGCGTTACAGCAACCGCGTGTAAAAATATTGTTGATGAATAAAGGCCGAACAAAAATCTTTTGCGTCTTTTCAACCCTTACCCACCCACCCAACCACCCATCACCCGACCGACCCGCAGATGGTAAATATATAGGTATACTCATTATATTCGCCATATATTACATAATGCGGTTCTCCGTTTTCATATATATATATATATACTCGTATACCGGGGGCAACCGGATCTCCCTCCCTCCCCACCTTCACCATCACATCACTCCATCTCCTGTCTCCCCCACCACCGGTATACATAATATTATATTTTTATATTTAATAACACAATAATACTTGTACACAATATATATATATATACTGCAGCAGAGTGCAATAGGTATAATATATATATATAATACAATACAAATGATATTTAACGATAATGCAGGAGAAATAGTACGGTTTTTTTTTTTTTTTATCAAAAATATATAACCACGCCCACGGGGAGGTAAAACTACACCCGTAGTTCGGCGTGAGGAGGAGGATGGGGGGTAGGGTTTAACCGTTCTTTTTATTATTATTATTTTATTTCGTTGGAAAAATGGCGTTTAGGAAAAATTCGGACTGGCGTTTCCGGTTACCCCTTTATTTTACGAGCCGTCCTTGCAAAGGGGTGTAACCGGCCCGGGATCTGCGAGCAGGGGGCTTATTACACGCGGGGGTTTTTTTTTTTTTTATTCGTTTTTTAAAGGCTTAACGCTCGCGCCGCCAAAAACCGTTGATTAAATGTAGGGACTTTATTTTGAAGAAAAAAAAATGAAAACGTGTACGCGTACACTGCAGCGGCACTGCGTATTAAAACCGGAAGTGTGCCGTCGTTTTATATACGCTTTGTACACGGTATAGAAAAAAAGTATATTATAATATTATGATTATGTTGCGGGTAAGACCGCGGCGGTGGCGGCCAACGAACGCGTACAATACCAATTTACTATATATACGTATATACTCTATACGCGGTGTGAAGTTTACCTTTATGTAGGCGCAAAGTGTATAGGTGCTGGTACCGGTGCTGCAGGGTGTCTCACGAAAAGGCGCGTAGCTACAATTTTATTTGGGGGGGGGGAGGGAGAGGGAGGGATATATTTAAAAAATATTGGAAAAAAATGTTAACAATAATTAACATAATAATAAACAATAATTAATAAGGACGAAAAATTTCGGGGGGGGGGGTGGCCGGACCCCATGGACCTCCCCTTGCATAGCCGTTCCAGGGGGGCAAACGGGGCAAGTGCCCTAGGGCGTCCAAAGCATTATGAATACAGGAGGCGTCAAAAAAATTAATGACAAAAAGAAAAAATTTGTTGTTTTATTTTAGATATTAATTTCCCTTGTATCTATATGATGATTTCGAGGATGAGTGTATTTACTATTAAAATATATAAAATTATGTAATTATATATTACGTTAGTTGCAAATTTTTTTTTTGGGGGGCGTCAAATATTATTGCCCCAGGGCATTATTGGTGGTTAGGACGGCACTGCCCCCTTGGATACGTCACGAAGAAGATCTGCGACAAAAATGCTATATGAATATATATATATATATATATATATATATATTATTCTAAACGATTTTTTTTTTGTAATAATAATAATCAGAAACCAGCTGCGCAACAATCATATGTGTGTATTTTAGAATTTTTTTTTCTAACTAAAAATTGAACATTTTTTTTAAAATTCCAAAATAGCCATTTTATAACTTATTAATTTTTACAGATTATTAGCGTATAAGATTGACTACATTTGTGTTGTGTTATTGCAACACAACATTATAATTTCTCGTCTAAATCTAAGCGTTTCACGAATTTAAACGTGTTTTCAGCGTTATTGCTGATTGAGGGCTTCTTCTGGCGTCGTTGAACAATTTGGCGTGCTTGTGAACATTTAGGACAGTGAATAATATCATATTGTGTTCTGTTGCGTTAATATGGAGTTCCGCGTGCATCACGTGAAGGCTCATATACTGGCTATTTACTATATATAATATAATATATAGGTTCCTGTTGCTGTTCGGACATGAATTGGGCAATTTTCTTATTCCTATATTTGCAGAGTTGTCTGGATATGTCCGTTTGTCGATTGTATTTTTCTTTTTTTATTATTATTAACGTCCCTTAGCTAGATGTTTGCTATAGGTATAAGGAGTTCCAGAGGTTTTGCCACATTTTTGTTATTCGTTAAAATTATTTAATAATTTTATTTAAAATATTTATATATATATATATAGCTATTTTGAATTTTCAAAAAATAAAAAATTAATTATACACAATATAAATTATTATTAATTTTTAGTTTAAAAAATAAATAAAATGTAATAATTGTAGCGCAGGATGTTGCAGATGGACACTACGATACGAAAAATGCAGAATTCGGAAGTCTCGAACGCATAATGTATTAAAGTCACGGCGATTTATTTTATATCCAGCCACAAAATCCCGACAATCATTACATTTTTATAATATATAAGTCTTGCAGGACAATATGGAAACGTTTATACACGAGCGGATCGCAGTCGTTTTGATATTTTCTCCTATACCAACTACCCTATACACGGAGTTGTCGAATCGATGGTCATATACTTACATTTTTTTACGAGTTTTTTAATTACTGTTTCATTTAACGCGTGCATATATGTATGTAGGTACATCGGCGCAGTCGTTCTCATAATTAATTTTTTTTAAATAAAATTTCCTATGTATGCAAGCGCATAATATACAAATCTATTTCAATATAAAGTGTAACGCGGTAGTATAATAAATAATAATTATGAAATTTTTTATATGACTATATATACAGTTAACTGTTACAATATGTCTATAATATATATATATATAAGTCAAACGTATAGAAACATAAAATATAGAGTACGCAATAATAAATTCATATAATTATAACTCATTGAGTTTAGTATGGGCTAATTCTCGAATCCATTCCAATGCATCGGGTATACATTTTACACTATTACAGTATTCATTTTCCCAAGTCTTGGCTGAATTTTTTATTTGGCCAATCTGTCACGGATATTGTACACGGTTTGATTATTATGACCATTGACCACACCTAGTACGTAGGTGGCGTACCGCATCGGCCGTGCCCATTTCGGAGTCTGCAATTAAATACAGACCGTATACATTTCGTGGAAAATTAATATTTTTTACCCCCTTTATTTTTATTTTTTTGATGTCTGACACGAGTCTATATATACTATATTTGTGTAATATCTGTCGTTGCTCGATTTTCACGCCATCAAAGTCTGATGTTGCCAGATTCTTCGCTGTGCTCCTACAGTAGGGGGTTTCTTTGATTTTAATCCGAAATCGGGTGTAACGTATATATTGCCCATAACAACTACTGCAGTACTATAGTAAACGATCGAATAAAAAAAAAAACATCCATACCCCCAAACGTTTTCTATATGAGTATATTTATGCAAAATAACGTTCGATATGATACGAGCGCGAATGCCTTGTAATTGTAGATTTATTTATTTTCTTTTTGCTACACGCGCCGCACGTTCGCCTATATATATAGTGAAAACTCTTTATAGCGAATCTTAAAATAAAGCGACCAAGAGATTTCTTTCGTTGCAGAGAGTTTTCGTAATAAAGATGAGGGTTTAAAAAAAAAAGAACGAAATTTAAATAAAGGTATGCATGTATTATTATTTATCGTGCACATTATTATTTTTACATTACGTGGGTATTTTATTATTTATCATTTTATTTTAAAGTTAATTTATCATTTTTAGTTAAACAATTATATTATAATATATATTTTTTGATCTTTTGACACAATGTTTTTCTTTTACTCGCCACATTCACCGATCGAATGTTAGCGCACTACTGCGATCATTTAGACGCATAACGTCGATAATAAAATGTACGTACATATTATACTCTCGTATATATATATATATATATATATATATATATATATCAGTACAGTATTAGCGCAATAAACAGTTTATATACAAGAATATAAATATATACCATTTTTTTAAAAATATTTATCACGATCTAAATAATAAAATATCATGACGAAAAATTTGTATCCGCGGGCTAATCCACGCGATTTATTATGTACAGCTGCATGGAAATTATTCGCATTCAAATCGGTTGACCTTTCGCTGTATAGGTTACTTATAATTCACCTATACACGAGACGACGAGGGCTGTCCGCGAGACCGGAAAATCGAAATGGCCGATTAAAATGCGAAACGAGAAAACTTTAATGGCGTTGATTTTAATCCCACGTTATACGCATATATTATTAAGTAAGTATGCGCGCATAAGATATTATATATATATATATATTAAAAAACGCCATAAAAAAATATATGTGTGTGTGTGTGTGTGTGTGTGTGTGTGTGTGTGTGTGTGTGTGTACGCTATAGCATAAAACGGCAATGGCTAAAATAACATAATGTTCCGTTTGTAATAATAATTATACGGTGTATAATATATTATGCACGATATCCAGTTTCTGCGCCACACCCAATATTTTCGTGTTGTACATTTTATTATTATCCTTTGAGTTTCTTTTTACACGACTGCCGAGACTTTCGTATATACGTATATATAATATTATATACAGGTACTGCACGTTGTCGTGCAATACAACGATTTTAAATACTTTTTTATTATTTTATAGGACTTTTTAACCTAACCTAAACTTACATTATGCATATACGATATATTTGGAAAGTTAATATTTAAACAATTTGTTTAAAAAAAAAAAAACAAATTTTTTTAAAACCATTATAATATAATAATTCAAATATTATAATACGCACATCATCATAATATAATAATGTATAAACTGCACATATACATACCTATATAACCAGCTGTATATTATGTAATTATATATAGTTAAACCATATATACAGTCGTTAAATTTTAACTCGCAAATAAAAAAAGGAAAATAAATATTTCACGACATCACGATTTACGCGATAAAAAAAAAAATCACAATTTTTAATGTATAGTATATAATATTATAATAATAGGTATTCTGAAATCAAAAGGTCATTGTATAAAAAAAAAAAAACTGAAGCGTTTCATATAATTATATACATACTGCATTATAGGTATACCAGAATATATGCGTATTGCATTAATGGTAATATAACGTTCTCATACTCTCGAATCCAAAGAGGGCAACAGAGATACGCGCGTTCCTCCCAGAAATAATCGCGAGTAACCATATAACTTTTGTGTGAAATACGCGCGGTTATGTGTCCTACCGTGGAATTTTCTTGATTTACACGCTAGCTCTTATAAAATACCACAATACACATATAAGTTCATTGTCAGCTATTTTGCACACTTTTCTGCAAACCGATTGATGAAAATCCAGCCTTTTATTTTCAAAGGTATATATATGTACATATAGAAGTATATTGTATAGGTAATTCAGTATATTTTTCTTTTCTTTTGTGTAATTTATAATTTATCCGAATGAAAATAAAATAATTCACGCAAAACATTTTAAATTAAAAATCTTTATAATAATAAAATATTAAAAAAAAAAAAAAAAAGAAACAGACTTCAATAAATGCACTAAAAATTATGAAATAATCAATAACCTTTTTGAAATCAGCGCCAAATTTCAAAAAATTGCAGAAACGCATTTTATTATTCTAATATATAGATATTGTAATATATATAAATAAAACGCGTTTCTGCAATGTAATGTTGTTTGAAATCCGGCGCCGATTTCAAAAACGTTATTGATTATTTCATACTATTTAGTGCAATTTTAAAGTCGGTTTCTTTTTTTTTTTTTTCAAATATTTTTATTTCATTCTTTTTAGTCATTGTAGTTATATTAGTCATATCGTCGTTCCTGTTCCTGCATTTGACTGTATGGTTAGGTAGGATACTAGGCCGATCCTTATGAAATCGCAAAAATATGAAAAAGAAAAAATACAAAAAACTAAATTACTGGCCGAATATTAGGCAAATATTTACAAAATTTGGTGTGGGACCACCGGGAGATGATATAATCTTTCCTATAAAAAAATGATTCATCCAAATCGGTTCATATTTATGAGTTATGATGAATTATCTCGGAGTTATGAGGCAACGAACATTAGATAAAAATTCAACCGAATTGGGAACCACCTCCTTTTTTTGAAGTCGGTTAATATAATGACTGAATGTATATATATATATATATATATACGACGAACAATAGAAAAATAATCAGTTTAAACATATTATAGTAGTTAATTCACTGTTATTTTCTTGTAGGAACAATAATATACAATTATATATTTAGAAAAAAAACACATGTATAACAGAAACTATAAGTATAAATGTGTATTGTATAATATACCTATATACAAAAGTCGATAATATATTATGACTCGTGCATTGCACGCATTTTATCGTATTACCATCGGATGTCTGCGCGTCTATTATTATTATGGGACACGGCAATTGTATTATATTATACAATTAATACGGCAATATCATTGTATTGTACACGAGGATTATTATTATTATTATCGGCCGTAAGAGAATATTATTCCGCTAGGAAGTTTTACGGTTCTTAAAAAATTGTATTTCGTCGGATGTACGAGTATATTGGCGCCGCAAAAATGCATTATAAAAACTTGGAACGCGTAAGTTATCGATTTTCCACAAATCGATCATTTTTATTCGTAGTCGACGAGAAAAAAAAATATACCGCAACGGCAAAAGTATTTTCAGAATATACGTATACGAATATATATTTATTTTTTCGAAAAATATTCCAAATAATATTCGATAATGTACGAAGTGCAAAAGTATTTAATACGTACATTTATTCGAATATACTTTACCGCAAGTCTGACACACACACACACACACACACACACACACACACACACACACAGCGGCGTAGAGTGAAACTCGGTGGCCTATAAGAGACGAAAGCCAATTTTATCACGGAAATTAAATTAAAATAAAAATATTAATTATTAAATAGTGATTCTAAAAGCAAAATAAAAAATTTTAAGACTAACTGCCCGGTTGAAAAATTAGCGACGTCTGTAAAATGATAAACGCCACCGGTTTTTTTTTTGTTGGTATTTTGAATTAAATTTGTTTCAATGTAAATATTATATATATAAAAAAAAAAAATGTTCAGAGTTTTTTTTAATGTAATAATTAAGATCCTCTTGTGGCCCCTCAACTTGGACCTATATTGAGGGCCCCGGTGGCCCCAGCCTAAATACGCCACTGCCAGGGGCGCATTAAGGAGGGGGCAAAGAGTGCATTTGCCCCGGACGCCAATTTTAGGGGGCGGCACACCGATCATGGACATTTGGAATTATGTTTTAGTCTGTTGGAATTTTAATCTGTACTGTAAATTTAGGAGCGGCAAATTATATTTGCCCCCCTTTCCATCCCTAAATATTGAACCTTAATGCGCCCCTGGCCACTGCACACAATACAATAATAATAATAATAATAATAATAATAATAATAATAATAATAATAATAATAATAATAATAATAATAATAAATAACGCGGCGTTGCCCTGCACGTATTAAAAGCACACGTCAAAAACGCTTTTTTTCTTCTCTGGCGCAGTGTAAGTACACGCGTCATGCGTAATAATAATAATAATAATATATGCGCGTACGAGTTTATAATATAATATATAGTTGCCGTTGTTGTAAAGGCCGGAAATGCCCGGTGGCTGTTGAAAATTGAAACACGATGTGACAAAGTCGTCGGTCGGTCGTTCGGTGAATGACAATTATTATTATTATTATATATATAAAATGGTACGCGCGTATATGTTTATGTACAGAATGAGAGAGAAAAAAATGCGTTCATTCTTTTTCTATGAAAAAAAAAAAATTGTTTTTTTTTCTTTTTCTCTCGAATTTTGACCGTACAAAACCGACGGTGGCACACGGCTGTACTGTACGTCGCCGCCGCCGCGACTATTATGTAACACAATTTCGGTTCGGCCCCCGCCTTATTGTTGTACGTTTACGGGGAAAGGGCGGAAACGGGCGTAAAAAGACACACGCGTGTCGCCTTTCTCTCTCACACACACACACACACACACACACACACACACACACACACACACACACACTCTGGAATAAAATACAATACGCGTGCGCGCGCGCGCCAGATCCACACCGCGGAAATGTGCGCGTTACGCGCGCGCGGCCGGGTGCACGCCGAAACGTTATTATATTAATAAAATATATAACGTTATAATCTTTATATATTATTGTTATATAATATTATATATTACAATATAGTCTCCAATCCACGCGACTCAATATTTATTTCGATATTATTATTATTACTGAATTAATTAAAAATAGACGTGTATCAAATTTTGAAATTTTGACGTGTATAATTGTTTTCCTTCGATTAGAGGCAATTAAATGGGATTGCGGATTGCAGACCATCACCCAAGAATGCGCTCGCCTTTCTTCCTAAATATATATATATATATATAAGTTCAGAATGATAAGCGCAACATCTCCAGATTGCAATTCATAAATAGTGAAATCGACGAATATGAAAAGTATATGTTACACCTAATTCGACATTCGTTCTTGACTTCTATTGTTATACAGTAAATGTGTAATCGGAATGAATCTGAAAACTAGGCGGATTCGACATGATTTTTACGCGCAAGAGTAGAGTATATTACCCTCTCCGGACGGTGGTCGAAAATCTCTTCCTTTCCCTCCCTGCTACCAGGCAGGATCGGGATGAAGTTCTCGATTGGGATCCGGTCTTGTTCTCCGTTTCCGAAATCGATGCTGCTGTAGCAAGGATAAGGAGCAGGAACACTGCGCCCGGCACGGACGGCATCAGCGGCAAGATTATCTGGTCCGTACACAAAGCGGCTCCCGGCATGCTATGCGGGCTATTTAACAGCTGCCTCTGAGAGGGAGTGTTTCCTGACTCCTGGAAGAAGGCTAGGGTGATCCTCCTACGCAAGGGGAACAGTCCCGGGAGAGTGCCGTCGTCTTACCGCCCCTTCTGCCTCCTCAATGATCTCAGCAAAGTATTGGAGTATCTACTCAGGTGTAGGCTTGAAGACCATCTCGCAAGCAAGGGAGCGCTTGCTGCCAATCAGTTCGGCTTCACGAGGGGCCGATCCACTGACGACGCCATCAGGGAGCTCCACCGGTCAGCCCTGGTGGAGGTCGACCACGGTCGCTTCTGCCTGGCGGTCAGCCTGGACATTAAAAACGCATTTATTAGTATAGGCTGGCCAGACGTCTTGGAAGCGCTCAAGACCTGGGACACACCCCTCTACCTCACCCGAATATTCTGTTCGTATTTTTCAGGTAGGACGGGTGTTGGACATGACACGCGTGGAGCAAAGAAGGATCACTCTGTACTGAGAACGTTACTCGAAAGTACTCATGCAAGGGAAAAGGCCGCTGGGGCGGCCAAGATTTAGCGTGGAAAGACATAGCGAGATATTGAGGAAGTAAAGCCTGCATAGGAAATGATTGGAAGGTGTTATCGCTTTGGAAAGAGGAAACTGGAGACATATATTATATGTAGGACTTTAACGGTGGAAACTACGACTGAAGGAGAAGAACTATAAAATATGTATCTACGCAGTATGTGCTCGCGCAGTGTACAGAAAAATGCCAAATGATTGAACAAAAAACAAAACGCATGACGCGATATTTATTATTACCAATGCGTGAGATAATTATTTATATAATATATTTTTTATACATAACGCCATAGGCAAATAAATTATACATTTCTAGAAGAAGAAAAAAAAACACAAATTGTTGCTACCGTGGTCTGTGCGCAGGACTATATTATACAATAAGCACTTGGTATATGGTTTTATTCGCGAGTGCGTGCTGCAAGCGTATACGCGAAAAACGCGAAGAAAATGTTCTGTTTCGATATATTTTTTTGTATTCGTAAAACGACCGATATTCAAATTTCAATTGTCATTCGATGCATCCGTCGGACGACGTATTACGATATTTATAATGATATATAGTATCGCCTATATGTACATTATATAATACATTTTATTCAAATTCAATGACAAACACGACGGTTAACAATAATATTTGTGTCGTTTATAAATACGTAATATAGTATTGCATTTATAGCGGCATCGGTGTGTATGGATATTGAAAAGTAAACGGCGTATACGCCCACCACACATCATCACTGCAATCAACATTCCACATTCTACAGGTCTTCAACCGGCGTGCATATATTTTGTTTTCAAAATGTTCAATATTTCGACTGTGTACGAGATCCAATACCAATCTATACGTGTAGGCATAGGCACAAACAGAATATCAATCGAGCGAATACAAAATCGCGTATTTATATCTCGGAAAGTACAATAACGGAAAACGTAAATCATATATAAGTAAGTTCAATATAATGGCTCATATGGGAAAGAAAAGTCTTTTTAAACCAAAAATCAATACATTAACTACAATAAACTGAATAACGGGGGGAGGGGGAGGGGGAAATGTCGAAATCTTATGTTATGGAACGTGTATAATATAACATTATATCATATGGAATGTGAAACGTGGACAATTGGAGAGAAAAAGAAATCGGAGGCTTTTTGAGATGCGGCGGTGTTACAGCCGAGAATCTCTCGGATCAGTAAAGTATGACGAGTGAACATATATTCAGGACGATGGGACGATGGTTGTAGGAACGGTGTAGAAGCACTGAGCGAGTAAAGTCGGAAGAGGAAGGTCGAGAATGGAATATATACATACGACAGATGTAAAAAAAAAAAAAAAAACGTGTTGGGACGCGAAACGTATAAAGGAATTGAGATACGGTAGAGAGACGCGTGGAGGATTGCAACTATAGACTGCGATGACTTAAGTATATAATGCGGAAAATACATTTATATATATATATACATAATTAAATACAATTGAAATTTTGATGCATTAAATTATTAGGTTTCGAAATCAGGTGGAATCAATCGGATTCGCCATATGCTGACGAAAATCGTGAAAATTATAAGGTGCGTTATACACTCGTACACAGGGCCCCCACAAAGGGGAGGGAGGGTAAGTGAGTACTATGGCCCCGGGGCCCGGGCTCTCTGGGGGCCCGTGGAAAAAAACGTAATATACATATTATTAATTTAAATTAGAAAAATAAAATGAGACACGAGTCATGCCACTCCATATATAGTCACCATACCTTTATACCAGAGGTTCTCAAAGTGTGGGGCGCGACCCTCCAGGGGGGCGCAAAAGCTTTATAGGGGGGGCGCAAGACAATTAAAAAAAAAAACAAGCCCACCCATCACATTAAAATTGGCCTATTAATTAAAATATTTTATAAAAAATACATTTTATTTTAAAATAAATTTGTAATATTAATATTTATCAATATTTGTTGTTTGTTTTAACATTTTTTACTCAAACATGACTATTAAAATTATTTTTATGAGGGGGGCTCAGGTCTGGGGTTAACTAAAAGGGGGGCCTGGCCTGAAAAGTTTGAGAACCTCTGCTTTATACAATATTGGTATATAAATAATTCGATTTCTAACTACATCATTTTTTGTAACAAAATGTGTAGGCGGGTGTGGGCGTGCGGCGCGAGCGTCTCTTGGAAAAAATAAAAGGGAAAAAAATCCTGGAAGTTGAGAGCAATTATAGTCCGCCGCTATAGAAATATTAACGTTGAACATTATCCATGTCTGCCGCCTGCCCTATTGGCGTTATTTTTGCTGGTCGATAATTATTAGTTTTTATATATTTTACTTTGTCAATAGGTATTCCCACAAAACGTACAAATACAAAATATATATATATATACAATACAATTGTATTTTTGAATGTACAAATGCTGTTTTTAATTTTAAATAATTTACACTGTATTTCGTTATACATAAATACATTTTTTAAAAAAAATGTTGATTTTTATATTAAACTGCAGTAAATTAGTGTACTTGTGTTTTAAACTTATTTTAGGGTTACTAAAATAACTGATATTTTATAGAGGTGTATAACAGCAAAAGAAGCTGTGTAATCCATATTTTAGGTAACTTTTGTAAAAATAAAAAATTATATGTTAGAATTTATATTAAAATGATTGTAAATATTAATTTACAACGAGGGCCCGTATTTATTTACAGTACCGTAGTTGAAAAATTCATGTGGAGGGCCTGCTCGTACATACACTGCAGGCCACGCGCAATAAGCCACAAATATAATATATATATATATATATACAGTAACGTGCCCAGGAATTTTCAATGGGGGGTGTTATAAGTAAATAGTAATAATACATTTTAATAAATTGTCATGGTAATACCAAAAACTCAAATGTTTATGTTTCAAGCTCTCCAAAATCATGTCTAGCTTATAATTGTGTACATTTGTAAATTGTTCTATAATTAAAATGAATTTAAATTATAACACACTAATACCAAGTTGTTCAATTAACATAATACATACGTTATGTATAGTAAATGTTTATTGTCATAACTCATAAGTAATAACTTTTTGCTAATAACTAATAAGAAGTATTAAGTAATGATTCTAAAACAGCTCTTATAACTAATAAGTTGTTTTCTGTAGGTCGGCAAAAAAGACAATGGGGGATATAATCCCTAACCTCCCCCCCCCTGATCACGCCACTGTATATATACATATATATATATATAGTTTGGCGCGAGGATGCGTAATGAGCCGGATACTGTTTTTTTTCTTTTCCTATGACCACGGCGTATAAAGAAGGGGAGCCCGTTCATGTGCAGCGTGTGTGTGTGTGTGTGTGTGTGTGTTTGTATCGCTTTATATATGGAAATCCGGAGGAGGAGTCCGCACGCCGTCCCCCAAGGCGGACAGGGGCCGCGTTCCCCGTAAACCGGTGCGCAGGAACCCTCCATTATTTTCCTATATACACACACACACACACACACACGTATAAATACGTGTCACCGTAATATGATTAAAAGGGATTTTTCTCGCGCGCGCGTGTGTGTGTGTGTGGGACAAAACTACAAAAGAAGCGAGCTCGCGCGCGCGCGCGCAATCGGTCCCTCGCTGCGTATTATTATTATAAGCGCGATAGGTGCAGAGCTAGAAAAATCATAATAAATATACGCGCGCGCGGTGCTGCTGCTGCTGCTGCTGCTGCTGCTGCTAAATAATATTCATTCGCGTATGGGCGTGTACGAGTTTTTTTTTTTTTAATTTCCGTTCCCCCCGTTGTATACAACTACTGCAGCAGACGCGCGAGTTACCCCCGCGGACGACGAATAGTATTATATTATATTGTTGTTTACGGCCCCGGCAATAACATATTACGTTATAATATAAACACACAACAGTGTTTCTGCACGCGTAGAAACGTATACGTATACGCACGGCTACAATATACGCGTACGTGTACGTATATAATACGCAGGGGCGCATTAAGGAGCGGGAGGGAGCAAAGGAAGGCGTTCTCTCCTGGCGGAAATTTTTAATGGGGGCGGCGCGCCGACCACGGAAATTTGGAATTTTTTTTTATTATATAATAATATACATATGAAAAAAATGTAACGTAGGTTTATAAATCTGATTTTTTTTTAAATGCCAAAAATATTTTAATACATATAATATAAAATATTAATAAAATTAAACATTGCCCACCCTCGTCATGATTATAGACCTGTTAATGAAAAACGCAAATTCGAATCATCGTTAACATGAACGTTGTGAGATCTTCTGCAGTTATCGTTTCACTAAGCGATTGATTGAGGGGCGTATAGACGCACCGCGTTTACTCGAACGACTCACCACTCGTGTTCCTGCAGGTAATACCAGGCTTTTGGAAACCTTTTACGAACCTATAATTCGGACTAATTTTGCAAAAAATGCACCTTTGAATAGAACGATGTAATAATTGTTTCTAACTTTTCATACCTAGGGCCGACTTTAATTTTTCCTACAAGCCATTCAAAATTTAGCCATATAATGTCTGTTATAATTATATTACTTGTTAGTATTGTTATATATATATAAAAAAAAGCCGATTGGCGGCGTTAACTTTTAAAGTAAATAAATAAATAAATAAATATACGTATATATTATGATAAAATACTTACGAATATCGTTAAAAGAGAAGAAGTACTTGAAATCGTATAGCTATTAAAAATAGGAATCGTTTTGGGAAAATCAGAAGGTGGAACAAAAATTCATTGAAAACTTGCGAATAACTGCACGAGTAAATTATATAAGTATAAGCTATAAAATATATCTATTATAAATTCGCGTCGTGGCTAATAAATTCGCTAGAGTATGTGTTATAACGTTTTTTTTTTTTTTAGAAGGTGCAGTACTCTATCTCTTTGCACCACCCTCTCACCCTATAAGAAAAAAAAACACTAACGAGTTGTAATGAAAATATATTTTGCGAAGGGGTGTGTGTGTGTGTGTGTGTTTGTACCTCTCAAATTTTCCGCTCTTGTGTGTGCCATTAAATTATATTTAATGAGTTTTATTCGGTGTGGTGTGAATTTAGAGACGACAAATATATTATATATTTGCCCTCAATACATTGATAATACGCTCACTATACGTATACTCGTATACGAGGTGTGATCAAAAAGTGACGAGAATTATCTGCGTATTGATCGCCTCGAATGTTATTTTCAGTTTTCCTATTTTTGTTGTCCTGCTGAAGATAAAGTTCCTCTGTAACGTATGAATTTCTAATGATTCAGCCTATAATCGGATACGCGGTGTGACGGGCACGTATATACAGTTGACGACCTGTACTGACGCATTTGACGATTTTCGTATATTAAAAAGAAGGAACAAAGGATTTCATCGTGTTTTGTGTTGGAATTAAGTGTATTGAACACTGCAGTAGTGCACATATCAAAAAAAAAAAGCTTTTTATACGAAGTTTTTATGTCTGTATCTGTAGGGTTTATGAGCAAACTTTTTTTCGAATTTTTTTCCGAATTTTACACACGCACATAGAGAAAAAAGCACCTAAAAAAAAAAGAATAAATGCGCTATGTACCTAACGCACGATTATATATTAAAAAAATTTAAATGCTTAAATTCATCAAAAGGTTGATTATTAAAAAAATATACTAATGAAACGTGTATAATACAGTGTATATATATAATGAATGCGTCATATGTACGTTAACAACGAGATGATCGGATTCACCACCTGCTGCGCAGTTGATCGATATAAGATAAAGTATTATCATCACACACACACACACACACACACAAACACCGCGGGTCTATTCCTCGAGTCTACAATATAACGTATAGTTATATAGACTATATATATATATAATAGTACATAATATATAGTGTACCTATAACGTATATATAGCGACCAATGTAGTCTACAAAAGCGCCGTCTTTATAAAATGCGCGCAGTGTATTATTATTATTATTATTATTATTACGATATGGTTATGGGTAACGGTGTGTATATACGAACGATTCTCTTTGTCGTAGTCGACGGAAAGTCGCACAAATAACAGCGTACCGCCGCGGTATTACTTTAAATACGCGTTATGTAAGTATAATAATCAACCCCATTCTCGCGGTATACGGTATAAAAACAGTTGTTTCCAATTCGAAACACATATTACAATACACACGTGTGTATGTTTATCATATTTATACATCAGTGCCCGTCGTTTCAGTTTGAACAAGTGTATCCGACATATAATATTAGGTATACGCCGTACACACCATGTATTTATATTTATATATTTTATTATTGTTATTATTACGTGTGTACGCAAAGTATTATAATATGGATTGTGTACGCCGTTGCGCGTCGTGCGCAGACTGCAAAAGAAAAACGTTGGCAAGCACTCGACAATTTAATCCACGCGATCCGTATAATTTCTTCAATAAACGAGTATTATACGCTATTATATACGTATACATATAATAGCTGGTATACCAGCTATTCAATAATAATAATAATAATATTTACGATACGATTTCACATTCGATCGTCCTTAAATTTTTATTATATGTCAAAATATCACACGAATCAGGCACGTACACAAAATAAAATTTCGGGTTTGGGGGGTTTACAAAATATAGCAATACAAATTGTACAGCAACATAATAAAACAATTTCTTCCTCCTTACTCATTATTTTTTAATGTGACAAGAAATTATTTCGGGGGCGGGGGAGGTGAACCCCAAAACCCCCCCCTGTATACGTACCTGACACGAATCATAATAACATATTTACTATATTATATAAATATATAATAAATACACGTACTTAGAGAATACATAAAATCACACGATTTTGTAATTAATTGCCGACTATATTTTACTCCATTTTTTTTCAAATTCTAATTTCTATACAATAACAGCAGTGACTATCTAAATCGGAAAACATTCTTAACAATTATACGCTTTCCTACAGGCTACACTATACGATGAGTACGCGCGTACTAAATAATAATTATTTTCTTGGAATTGCTAATATGAAAATGTGATAAAAAAAAAAATGTTTAATTACCGCATTTATTTTCCAAAAGGGTATACGATCTTTGACATCCGATTCCGCACACGTGCGCTTTTTAAAGGGTTTTGCAAATATAGGCAATTTCTATAAGAAATTTCGAGGAAAATAAAAAAAAATCTAACAATTTAAAAAGATTTTAATATACTTTTAAAAAAAACATTAAAAAAATTCTCCTGTTTCGGTATCATTTTTTTATTTATTGTTATATTATGTAATCACGATATTTATACCAACAAAAAAATCCCCTGTTTTGCGGGGAACAAGTTTTCTGGAATCCTATTTATAGTATGAGATTTCCAAAATTGTAAAACATATTCGTATAAAGGAGAATTTTTTCCGTGTCTTATTATTATTATTATTAATATTTTTTTGATAACACTACTCAATACGTTTAAATAAGTAAATGAAAAACTATACAAAAAAAAAAATCGAGCGTTTACGAAGGAATAACTTAAATTGTATTTATATTTCAGATAAAAACGCCACGACGTAGATAACAAGTTCTCCTCCTGTATACTGCAGTGACAATTCGACTACAAAAATATCATTCGATAAATGCGGCATGCTCATCGCACAATGTGTTTTACGCACGAACTACACGGTGGCGTAGCATCCTCATCTCATAATAACGATAGTATGTACATCGCACTCATATACATAAAACCGTATAAAATAAAATAAAACGATTCGTTTATATAGCCATCCGTATAACGTTCCTATATAAAATACACGTGATTTAAATCTTTGTGTTGTGTACATTTGTATAGTAAAATACAAAAACGATTACGTCAAATTTTAAAAGTACGGTTTTTTTTGTATGTTTGCTAAAAAAAACGTTTCTAATATTTTCGTGTATCGCCGCAACACTCCTCATCAATAGTAACAGTATACATATATATTACTTTTAAAAAAAAAAAATTATTATTAAATTTAAGCCACAACTACAAAGATTATTGGCATTACTAATTATACGTGTATATGTATACTTAAAAAAGTATAGAATAAAGTTGAAGGAATATTAAATAATATGTAGTAAATTATTATATAAATAACATATAATAGGCTGCATCCGAATTGTGTGCCAAAAAAAAAGAAGAGCGATCTTGGTCGACAACCGAATCGCGTGCGCGTATTTTTCGTAAATTTTCTTAAATTTATTTTCGCGTAAATTTTAAATAAAATGAGCATATTTGAGTCGTAAACCTGTATTATACGTTTGTTGTATAAATAAGTATAATAAGTGTGTTTGTTCGAGAGCATTCCTGACAAAGATCATAAGAATTATTAATTATCACGTATAGGGAACGGATTTATATGTTTTATAAAATTAAATTAAAAAAATATTATATCCGCAACACGACATAGACTGTTCGATTTCAGTCGAAGTACATACATTCACATACATTGAAAATTTACTATCTCCGTCCAATGACGACCGATCGTAATATGTAGTAGATAAAGGCTGTTTTAAAGTTTTGAAATTTTCGCGCGCAATTCGGAAGCACCGACATAATAAATATAAATATCCTTCTTTTAATTTTATTCCATACTTTTTTTTCTATGAATTTATATAATCAATAATTGATTTTTTTTTATAGTAATTACTAATTACCTATATATATATATATATGTATATACAGGGTCGTACCCAAGGAGTGGATTTCGGGTCCCGACCCCCCCCATTGAAATTTCAACATTTAAAAATGGTTTTGTACTATTCAAATTTAATCTAATAAAATTTTAATGAAAATTAAATGATATTGATTTATATTTTCGTGAAAAATTTATTAAATTTATATAGTACGAATAAATCACATTTCTTTTCTTTAGTTGAAATGTCTATGTTTTAACAAGTATGGACAACCCCCCTTTTGAAAAAATTCTGGTTGCGCCACTGTATACATATAATAAGATTGTTTTACGCTTTATATATATTACATATTAAGTAATATTTACAAGAGTTTTAGTGTGTGTGTGTGGGAGGGGGGGAAGAAAATAAATAGCATTTACGCTATATCTATATAGCTGGTAACCATTAAACGGCACCTGCAGTCGCGGTGTAGGTAAATGGCGAAAATGGAATTTATTTTTATCGCTATACTATTATATTATGGTGAGTATATATACGCTCGTATTATTACATATTAGTTTTGGATTCAATGCGGTTGGTCTTATACGTATAGTATTGTAATAGGCCATAACTAATTTGTGACCGCCCAGGGTGCGGGCTATAGATGACATTATAAAGATATTGCGTTATGTATAATATAGCTGGTACCTACCTGTCGTTTCGGCACATTATCTGAGGTTTTGCCGCCAATTGAACACACGCACCGAACAAATAATGACTTAGGTATATATATATATATAAGTACTAAAAATAAAAAATAAAAAATAAATGTTTAAATTGTGTATATTATACAGATTGCGTGTAGGTTGTTGCGAATCCGCAAAGAAATATACAATTTATGTGCCTGAATAGCTAAATGACTTTTTTTTTTTTTTAAATAATCGTTTAACGTACATTTAATAACCGCGTAAATAATAGTCGGGTCTAGAAAATTAAAGACCTTTACTATATGACGTTGTTTTACAACTCCCAGTATTTACGCATAGTATATATATAATGCGTTATGGGAAATAGGGGGAATAGTTTTTTTTAAAACTATAGTCTTAACATCTGCCAAAGCGTATTAAAAATTCATAACTACAGTAAACCTATATATTGATCTAATATTTAATAAAATCATAATTTACAATTTCATTATTTCCAATGTATTTATAATGACTTTAATGTACCTATATATACAACCTATATTTGCGACTGCAGTTTTATACAAAACGTACACAATTTTAAAAAAGCAATATGAAAAGTTTTATCGTGCAGTACTATCAATCACATATAACCAAAATAAATAATTATTTTTATATACTAATTAATTAGTCAAGTAAAACTATTAATTAAAGAATACAAAAATATTTAACGAAAAAATTTTTTTTAAACTCGAGATTATAATAATACGTTTTCTATTCAATATACATTTAATTAAAATGTATTATAATCTATATATATATATATATTTTTATATAAGCAGTTTAGATTGTTTTAGTTTAAAAGTGAAAAACATCATCGTTCTTATAATAGTTGTATAACCATATAATGAGGTATATAAACGCGTATTCAGTAAGAATTATCGTTTTAGCTTTATAAATTATGTGTATGTAATATAATAATATATTTATAGGGTAACCAGATTATGAATATAAAAATACGGGACAAATATAATTCTTTTATCAATTATCATAAATAAAACGGATGCACTTCGCTCGTCGCATGTCAGTATAGGGATGGAAGCACTTGGTTTATTGGGAAGGATACTCTTGGTGGACGTAATGCAATTGAAAATAATGATAAACCATTACTATCAATAAAACAATTCTGAGCTCAGCTCCGGTATTGCTATTATGTCATACTATATTATTTATATACACGCCATTTAACTTTAAAAATCGGTTATCATGACAACTTTTTTTTTTTCGTATTATTTTCTCAATTACACGATGTACGAGCTGTAGTTTTCTTTACGCTTCGGGAAACTACTGATAAAATCGAAAAATAACCTCTCTAAAGTGTCAACTATATAGATGCAATTTGTTACCGGAAACCGGGTATGATTGTAAAGGTCGGAGCACTCCTTCCGGTAGAAAATTTGATAACAGAGAAGAAAAGGAAAAAATAAATAAACGTAATATTATATTGCGTTTACCTATTGTTTTCAGTTAATGTTTTATACAAACTGACGATTTAATAAATAAATAACGCGTTACTTAGGTTAGGGTTCTTAGCCCCGACAATATAACAATATAATATGTAATAATAATCGCTAACAAAACAAATGGTCACGTGTATAATATTATATCTATCTATTTATATATAAAAGGATAAACTGATGTATCAACGCACAGCCTAAACCGCTGGGTCTAGACACTTGAAATTTTGCACAGAAGTTCCTTCTACAACGTAGGCGAGCACTAAGAAAGGATTTTTCAAAATTCCACCCGTATAAATGGGTGAAAAAGGGGTTAAATTTTGATACATCGATCGACGCACAGCCCGAATCGCTAGGTCTAGAGACTATTTTTAAAATTATTTTACAATACAATACAAATTATTAAAATAATTTAACCGTTCGTTCGGGTGATCGGTCTTAAAAAAGGCATTGCTTCCACAGCGAGTTACACCCGAAAGGAGTCGAACACACAATTATTTTCCCGGGCAACGCCGGGTAATTCGCAGCTAGTAGTACGCATACGTATATCAATTTTTTTATATTTAATTTTTTTTTTTTTTTGTTTTTGTTAACGGGGGCATTAAATCGAACCGCCAGGACGGTAAAATGTCCTAAATACACCAACGGACAATTGACCGCGAGAACAAGATCTTGGACGAAGGGATTCGTATGATAAATATGTAATGCGCGTACATAATAATATTATCATATTATATAACCGTCGTCGTCGACAACACTTGTTGCGCGGACCGCAAAACGCGATAATTTGTAATAAATAACAAATAATAAAATCGAATCTATACAGGAATCTAACGGGGGGTAGGAGGGAAACGACGCAAAAACCTGCATCACCGGACAATATATATGTAACAAAATATTATATTGCAAAGGGGCTAATACCGTATAACAATACGGCGTGATGCGCGTATATTTTGTCGAATCTTTTCATCTTGTCTCGCTGACTCTCCGCGTATATTTCTTATTCGGGTCCGTATAATAATAATAATATAATACCCGGCTGTTACGTATATTTCATTATAAAATACATATACCGGCGGCGGCGGCGGCGGCGGCGGCGATGTGTGAGAAATTCACTTTATTCTTTAGCGGTCCCTTTCAACACAACATAATGCGAATACGCGAACGGACGGACGGCTGCGGCGGCATATATATATGCGTGTATATTATTAATACCAAACGTTTTTTTTTTTTTTACACCGCGCGCAGGCCACCCCGGACCGGATCTGTCAACGCGCGGTTCACCCGATATAATTTATATCCGTGCTGCACCAGTATGTATAGGTACGTACAGAACGATCGCCGTGATAAATAATACAATATCATCAAGCGTATAGTTGGCGCAACTATATAATAGGGTATATTATATATTATGGGGGGCGCTGAAATTTTTTATTAAAATTTCGGTTGAAAATTAGGTTTTTTTTTTCTGGGAGTTCTAAAGACTCTCATTAAAAGTATACATTAGGTATATATTCGTTGTGTAATTTAGAGTATTATTTTATTTTCGATTTGTTTCGAACATTGATGGAAATTACGTATACAGGGTGTTTCCGAACTCAGTACCGTAAATTCGTACACACACTCGGTGGGATGACCCGCAATAACGAAAGTTTTGAAATTTTTCTTCCATCATTAAAACCTAAGATTTTACATTTTTATTCATAGAATTTTGATATAAACGTAAAAACAAATACACCGTGATTTCTCCTGTAAAATTCTCGTACGAATCGATATGTGACATCACTTTTGCTCGTTTCTGCCCGATTTTGACGCTCGCGATATGCTTGTGACGACCTATGTCGTTATGACGTCAAAATCGGGCAGAAATGAGCAAAAGTGATGTGACGTACCGATTCGTATGAGAATTTTGCAGGAGAAATCACGGTGTATTTGTTTTTACGTTTATGTCAAAATTCTATGAATAAAAATGTAAAAACTTAGGTTTTAATGATGGAAGAAAAATTTCAAAACTTTCGTTATTGGGTCATCCCACTGAGTGTTTGTACTAATTTACGGTACTGAGTTCAGAAACACCCTGTATATATTTATTATTATTTAGAAAAATAGCGCGATAAAAAAAATATCTATTTGCGTTTTCTTTAAATAACATTTTACGGGTTATTATTATTTTTGAAATCATACTTAATCCTTGCGGTGTATACGCGTATATATGGACAAATAAATGGTGCGTGTATGCGGATACGTTATAATGTAGTGCAGAGTTTCCCAAACTTTGGTTCGCGATCTTATTATTAGTGGTTCGCCTTATATTTTTAGATAATACATTTTTTTTAGACGTATATGTTACTATAATACCGTGTGCCTATTACTTTTCGTTGATGTCCTTTTTTTTTGCCCGTAAGCAACTGATCCACACGAAACAGCAAAAAAAAAAAAGGTCATAGATATTATCGTGGGTCGCCGAAATTTAAATAATTTCCAAAATGGGTCGTACCATAAAAAGTTTGGGAACCTCTGATGTAGTGTATATATGGTGTGGGAACGTATACGGTAACCTTTCACCGCGAGTTGATACATATACGTATATATACTCGTAGTATGTTCTCGGCCGCGAATTGTTACCCTACACGCGGAAAGTCGCAATAACGTATTTTTCTCATCGTGTAAAATATATTTTTAAGAATTCCACCGTACCGCGCGCACGGACATTATCGCATAACCTTATATTTTAGATAATACACAAAACCAATATAATTTTTTTGAGATACATTTTGTAAAAAATGTAAAAAAATCGTAAACGAGTTTCAAAACAGTCTCGGCCGCGAATTGTTACCCTACACGCGGAAAGTCGCAATAACGTATTTTTCTCATCGTGTAAAATATATTTTTTTAAGAATTCCACCGTACCGCGCGCACGGATATTTTTCAAACGCTATGCCTATAAAACGATCCGCGTATAAATTACTCCATGCGACTGAAAGAAAAAAAGAAAAACAAACCGCATCTCGATATTTCCGGTACAGTTTTTTGCACGATGCGCGCGCTTATATGCACTGCAGGCACGAAGCGATTTTATTCATATATATATATATATATATACACAAATACATTATTTACGAGTATTCATTTATAGTTTTTTTTTCGTTTTTACTATTTTATATATTCAAATATATATATATATATATATATATATTGCAATACATTTTATTCTAAAAACACTACGGTTTTCATAATCGGATCGTATATTATCTGTATACACACACGCATATTATAACATTATATATATATATTATGTACACCTGCAACAGTTCTATATAATATATTCCGTGTATACATTATATTATATAGTGTAAACCGGCGGCGAACGCGCACCGCCCTGCAAACCATTTGCAGGACAGCGCGTTTTCGCCAACGCCGTTTTTATTCCGTTTACCCGTAAACGACACAATACACGCCCTGTAATATTTAACCGTACGCCGCAACGCCGCGTTCTATACATAATGAACGCCAGCAGTAACCACGCGGAAGCATATCGATCGGTCGCGGTAGATTTGTCGCGCTGCACAAAGAAGTCGCCGCCGATGTCTTTATGGAAACGCGCGCGAGTTATATTTTATTATATTATTACAACTGCGCTACATATATACATATATATATATATATATATATATATATATATATATATATATATATATATATATATATATATATATATATATATACATACACGCACGGGAGCTGGGAGCCGAGGGAGGCGCTATTTATAATAAGCGTTATACGTATATACCGCCCGCTCGTTGTCCGCGAGCGCGTTTTTTAAAGACGATTCGCGGGATGATATAATAATATTAAAGACGGGTTTACACGTTACGATAAATGCTAACAATTTATCGTAACGATCGAATTGTTTCGATTTATCGTTGCGTATAAATAGGACATTGTAGCGATTTATTGGAATTGGAATTGGATCGGATGATTGAAGCCGAGCGGCATCAATTTCTGCAAATCGTAACCACAAGTTGGAACATGTAAACATGTAGCAACAATTTATCGCTACAATTTGATTTAGTTTGCATTGGCCGTTCACGGAGGATAGTTCGTTTTTTCGTTGATAACCGTGGTCGACAAAGAATATTGGACAAGAAATCGTAGCGTGTAAACAATATTCACTATTTCGATAAATTGGTACAATAAAAACGACGATAAATTGTCAATTACATTGTAACGATTTATTGTTACGTGTAAACCCGGCTTAATGTTAATAATAATAATTATAATGATAATAAAAACAATAACAATAACAATAACAATAACAACAGCGATAACAGTAATAATAGTAATAATGATAATGATAATAATAATAATAAAAAAAAAATAAATAAATAATAATAATACGTAATAATACGTGGCGCGGTCGTGTTATGTTCTATTATACACTTTTTGTTACGTTATATACGGAATTTTTCGTGTCCCGAGAATTTTCGACGTACACGTCAGAAGCGTATTTAGAAATTTTTTTTTTGGGGGGCTGAGGCATTGAGTAAATATCATTGTTGAATTATTTCTAAATTCTAATGCAAGACTAAATCTTAAAAATAGGACAAATTACCAAATTCTCAACCTATTAAAAACAACTACATATTAGAAAATTTTTAAAATTTTTTAATAATATCCTATAGCTGTAGGGCATATAGGAATTAGTAAAGAAAGTTCCTGAAATTTCGGGGGCTGGAGTCCCATAAATACGCCCCTGGTACACGTATATACGGATCGCATTTTTTTAAAGGTATTTTCTGTGTCCAATTGGACACCCAGTCAACGTATATATATATATAGATATAGATATAGATGCGCGGACACCGTGCAGCGGTAATGAATTAATATTCGACTCACTGCGTGGTGCGCAGTCCACTTGATTTCTAAAATTTTTCCGTTGTATATAGGTACTGTAGGCACCTATAATAATATACTGATAAACACGTAAAGAAATCTGATCAATTAATCGAAATGTTCAAGTTTCCGAAATAAATTGTCAGATTAGTTTTATAAATTCTATGCTATATTGTTGATGAATACGTATATACGTATGATCAAAGTAAAAAATGGCAGCGAGCCGCGGAGCGTTATTGCGAATGTCGCTCAAGTGAATTACTCGGATAAAGATTTTAGAACGCATATTGTTATCGCTATATACGTTCGAAAACTATGATAAACCGTTGCACTCGATAAAACGACTCTGAGCGGAGTTTCTGTCTAATATTTCGGATATACAACAGGAACTAACTCTTTTAATGAATAAAAAATACCTCAAACCTATAATTGCTACCTATATGAATAGTAGAAAATTAAAAGAAAGTTTTTGAAATTTTTTTTTCCATAATGTAATATACAGAATTACGTATTTGATGAATATTTCAATTTTCTTATAATATATGTATACGAGAAAATCGAAAAATGACCTCTCTAAAGATAACTATGTAACTATTGTAACTATAAGATAACTATGTAATTTATTGTAACTATAGATACAATTTGCTATAGGAAACAAACCGTAACTGTACGAATATCAGAGCACTCCTTCTGGTAGAATTTTTGGGTACAGACACATAAAAAAAAAAACACACACACATCATTATAAAACCAAATACATTCGTCGCTTCGCTCAGGATCTAAAATATATTTATTTTTATATACACGCTTTATTTTAGCTCTTTTTTCTTTCCTATAAATACCATCTCAATATATATATATATATATATAAAAGTAATATTATTTATCCGTATTGTTTCAACGTATATACAAATAATATACAATATCCCTGTGTCGTAATTACGTGCGACCTATATAGATATTACACACTATATGTATATAATATAACAGCGTAGTTAGAAAATATCCACACGCGTTTTTCGATTAACGAAAATTCCACGCCACGCGCGGGAATGACCGAAATGACCCGAAAACAACGTCCCTTTATAGGTGTAACGAAATTATAGGGTTCAAATTTTACTCGGGATTTTCAACGGCTTTGACTTTCGATATCGTGGGAATTCGTTTCGGGGTACCTACATATATTTTATTTTTTTTTCATACGTTATGGAATCGCGTATATTATATTATATTATATTTCTTTCCCGACGCGTATTTAATTGATTGCAGTGAAATAATTGTAATTTGTGATCCGAGTTTATTATATATATACGTGTATATAATATGCACGTCGTGTATTATAAAACGTTATGTATAAAATTTTAAAAATATCGTAATATTATTGAAATATTTTGTTAATACGCGCACTTGTTCCAAGCTAATTAATACGCATCGGGCACGTAGCCAGGGAGAAGGATCGAGGGACCCTCCCCCCCCCCCGAAATTTCACAAATTCTAGCAAAGTTTTGCTTTTCTATATGACACGAAAAAGTCTTTTCAAATAAATTTCCAATGTAAATTTTTTATTGTCAGCAGACGTATCATTCGTCAATTACGTACCACATAATTAATATGTATATTTACCAAAAACGTTTTGAATGCGCCGCCGCTATCATATTATATAATATCAGTCGGGAAATCTTGAGAGATCCAACACCGCAGTAATTCGCATGTCGTTATGTTCAAAAAAACAGAACCAATCCGGAATAATCATACACATATTATTTATATAAATACGAATAAGTACGTACGTGATTTTCGTTTTTTTCTTTCATATTTCGAATTTCGAACATTCATTTGAATCCAGAATCGTATTTCGGCCGACGTATATTTGAGCATTGACTTTATATTGCGATATATATATAAGCGACCTCTTTATAATGTATATAATATCGTTTATGTGACAATTATTTTTCATGGCAGCGCGAACGTATAATAATTAAACTGATTAAAGTTCGTGGAATAGAAATTCCTGGCTTCGACCTGATATACGTACACATATATATTATATATACCGCAAATGGAAAGAAACCTTAATATGTATATGTGTATTTTATACATACAGTTTTCGGAAACGTAATGTGTAGAGTAAAATATCAAAGTTAGAAAAAAAATATTTTTTTTACTTTTTACAAAGTAACGATACGCGTATAATAATTTCTCGACAGACAGATACAATATTAATATGTAGGTAGACATTTTCCCAGGAAACCCTGCAGTCGGGGGAGGGCGGAATAGGCCGTTAAACTATAAAGGGAATGAAATTGACCAGCGTTATTATTATTAACTATATAATATATATATATATATATATACTCGTATACTCGGAAGAAAAAAAAACGGACCAACGTCTGCGGCAGACGCCAGCAATATTAAATGATCAGAGGAACTTTACCTCCGCCGCAGCCGTTTGCAGTGTAACCCGACATTAAAAAAAAAAAAAACGAAATATGAAAAAAAAAAAGGAAGAAACATTCGAAAATAACAGTAATAATATTGTGGTGGTAAAGGTATATATAAAAGATATCAATTTCTTCGATTCCCATATCATCGACGACCACCTATCTGTGTACACTCTTTTATTATTATTATTATTATTTTTTTTCAGTTTTTGTTTTTTGTGTTCACATACCGCGGCTCACACATACCTGCTTCATTGCTGCAGTGTACGATCATATTATATACGTATATAAACCAGTGTGTGTAAACGTTGTTGCGCATTATCCACGGCATTTAAATATCTCCAAGTCGCGATAATATTTTAACTACACGTTTACGCGCATATATAAATATTATATAAAAATATAATACCTACACACAAACACACATAATAGTATACCGTCGTCGCCGCAGACGGACGGTCGTGTCCCGAGGGCAGAGTTTTTCCGTCGCGTCCTCGTCGATTTATTTTCGGAAATGTTTTTTATTATTATTATTATTATTTTCTATATATATATATATATATATATATATATATATATATATATATATATAATAACGAATAATCACATCGGATAAACCTCTATATGCGTACACGTATAGCGCGCGCGGTAATATTTATAATTCGGGAAATTGAAGGTGGAACCGCGCGATTCGAATAACAGAAAAATCACTGTTATTATACCATTTCGTCGTATTATTATAATATTATATATGTACCGCTCGTGGTCTTCTTCGTATTATATATATATATATATATATATACCTATATAGGTACGCGTATAAATCGTATACTATACACACGTGTATATATTATACAAATGCCAAAGATCCGAACGTCGTATATGATGATGATATGTGTATCGGAGGAGGTGCGCGTATTATTAATATCATTATATATATACGCGCGCGCAATCGCGGTATATATAGGTACCTACCTATCGTTTAACTGCGCGCGCGGTACAATTCTATACATATATTATTGCAGCACCGCGTTTAAACATAATATTTTCCTTAACACTGCGGTGCACACGGAAACGTATAATATATAATATATATTATTATAATGAAATGCGTATATTATACGCGACCCCTACCTCGTTGAGCCGCCGCAGCGCGATTTCCTCGCCCCTCCCCAAAGTCCGGAAAAACGAGTAATAACGATAATTTCATATAAATATACCGAATATATGAATATAACATTAAACATATTATATATATTCACATAAATACACCACTACCGCATTTATGCGTTTATATATATATATATATATATATAACACTGCAGTGGCGCACCCAAGGGGGGGGGCTAACGGGCTTAAGCCCCCCAAAATGGTTGACCTCTTAATATTTTTGTAATTTTATTATGTATCGGTTTAATCGGATTTCTGTATATATTAAATAAATCTTATTAATATCTAAAAATAATTTTATTTAGCCCCCTCCCCCAAAAAAAAAATCCTGGGTGCGCCCTTGCAACAGTGGTGTTCCCATCAAATTTTCTGAGGGTATGCGTAGCATAATTTTAACACAATTTCAATGAAAAGGGTTTAGGATGCTAAAAAAAAATGTATATATGCCAGTTTCAGATAATGCAACGCATATATAATATATGCATTGCATATATGTGTTGCACTTATGACTTTGGTATAACGAGGGAGGTGCGTCAATAATAACAAACAAATTTTCATTTTTATTATTTTTATTTATTTAAAAAATTAAACGTATTAAATATATATTGATAAAAATAATATTATGTTATCGTCGATTCTGTTCGATAAATAAACGATTATTATTATTATTATCGTATGGTATTATAAACAAGCAAAACACAATAAAATTATTAACAAATAAACTATGTAAGAATAGAACAAAAAAAAAAAAAAAATAAAAAAAAAAAAAAAATAAAATAGTAACATATAGTGTAATATAATTAGTCAACAATTATGGTAACATAGTAACTTCTATGTGGTAGGATGATTTTCTATAGGGGAATATCAAGTGATCTCAACCAGGTTAGAGCTGCATTTGAAATGTTGTGGATGTCGGCAATGGGTTTATTGAAAGCTCGGATTGGGCAATGCTTTATTATATGTTCCATTGTTTGAGATGAATGGCCACAGTCGCAAGCAGGGAGTCTTTCAACCCCATCTGTATAAATTGTCTCCACATCTCCCGTGTCCGGTTCGGAGTCTGTTCAAGGTGACCCATTCTCGTCGCTTAAGTGAGAAGCCTGGTACTTGGTAGCATGGGTCATTGATTAGTTGATGACTGTCGGGGTTTGATAGACTCCATTTTGATCTCCAGTCGTTATCTCCATTGAATTTGTTTTCAATGAGGTCTTTCGCTGTTAAACAGACAGGTTTCCTCGACTTGAGTCTCAAAGTGCGATTCGTAGGTATATCTTTATTTATTGGGAGTTTTTCATTGTACATATATTTAGACCATTCTCTCGTTGTAGCTGTCAAGCGTCGAATATGGGGTGGATGTATGTTGGGGTGTGCCCCGTATACGCTTCCTCGCAGTGCACCCTGGTAACGAGTCGGTAACTTGTTACCGACTCGGCTAAAGTATACGGAATCCCGGTCAGCGGACTGTGCCTTCAGCATCTCCCGCTAAATGCAAGCAACAACAACAACAATAAACGATGAACGCCGTCGTAGTATGCACAATCATCGCCGGCGGGAAATAATTTCCGTATCAAAAATATTATTTTGTGCGTAATCCACATATTTACACGTTTTTGAGATAATTTCCCTCTAGGTAGAATATGTACTCGCACGTTTGGGCACTTGAATCAAAGCTTCTTTTTATTATTGCCAATATTTTAAAAAAGTACCAGATTTTACGCGACATTTCGATTCTAACCATGCTGTGTCTATAAAAGAATCTCAAGCCGTTCTAAATGAAATTTCAACGGAACCGAATTTGACTTTTAAACATTCTTTTGTGGATTTTTATAATCGACAATAACTAAATTAGATTTTCAACGTGTACCATTAACTGATTCAGTATAGCAACGGTTTTATTCACAAAATATAAATTTGATGAGCTTGTTGGTGACGTTGGAATGCAAGTAAATAACAAATTTAACCAAGTTTTTGAAAAAAAAAAATTATGTGTTTGGTGTAATATTAAAAATTTCAAAAATGTTTAACGGAGAAATTTCATTGACGGAGGGTTTACCAGCAAATCTAACTGGAAATGATTTTACATTGTAAATAATTCATTCGAGTAAATTGTGATTAAACAAAATACTAAGATTGAAAAATTCAAGTAAATTAAGATTAAATATTAATAAAAATAAATTTTTGCCTATAAATAATTAATTTGTTAAACAATTTTATTAAATATAATTTTTTTGTGCATATTTAATGGATTTGAATGTATATTTTCGATTTTTCTTGTGCACGTTTCTCCAATTTTATCTCCTGTTACTTCTCTGCTCTAATAAATTACTATACGTGTATCATAATATCCGATGCCCAGTATCGCGACGTGTAAACACAATATCGCTTGTTTCCAAGTTTTCACCAAAAATCAGGATTGCAACTTCGTCTATTGTTGGAGCGTTAAATCTGCGTTCGTGTGTTCCAGCTGGTCGTTTATCCGCTGCGATCACGACTTTGTAGTGATCATTTAGCACGCGCTCCAACGCAGTCTTGAACAGCCTGAACAATGCATGATGTTTATGAAGAAGTTGCTGCAGATCTTGAAGAATTGCTCTTTTCATTGCTGTGTTGATCTCTTGACGCCGATCAAGTTGTTCCACCATATTGCACATGAAGTATATATTAACTATTTTATAAGAACGATTAAAGAACACAAATAATACATTAACAACAATGACGAAATTTTATTACGGATTATTACACGATTAGAACCCATATCATTTTTATACTTGTTAGCCGAATTACACATTAACGCATTTACATTTCAACGTCCGAACGACTCAAGTGACGCGAGGGAACAAACCAACTTTTATAAACCGCACCAACACACTCACCTCATTACCAACGATCTCCCCCCTTTGGCCCCTCTTACTATCACATCTTGCGACAGGAAGGCTATAAATTTCAACTTATGATAACATGTATTTATAAGAATTTATGCTGTGCATCTAGAGGTTGTAATGATCCAATTCGATGGTGAATCTGTAAAGTCCTAACCTAACCTAACCTAAACTATTACTAATCAATAATCACAATTTTTTTTAAATGTAATCAGTAGTAATAATGGCAATTTCACTTTGTCATTAAGGCAGCACAATCCAGGCGTTTTCCCATCAAAATTCAATGCGCCACAATGCTCGCAAACAACGTCCATTGAACCAATGCGAACGAAAAGATAGCTGTATAAACTTGTCCAATAGTTTAGAAACGCTGCTTGATTCAAATCAACACTTGAAGCATTTCTTCTTGCACGTCGAAGATTATCTCATTATATTATAATCATAATAATCAGTAATTATTTTAATTAATATTGGCAAATGCAATAACTTTTGTTCTATTCGATATTTTTAAGTCCTTTTTTTTTTGTAATAATTATAAGAAACCGGCACAACACATTGTTGCCTAATGATAACAAATTATTTCTTGTAAAATATGATACTTATTCAGTATCGAGTATCTATTATTACTGTAACATTGATTAACAAGAAATATATATTAATTTTAACAAAGTCCAATTTTTAAAAAAAAATTAATGATGTAATATAAAACTTTTAAACACCAAAATTTTTCTAAAACGTGTATTTTGTAATTGCTAACTAAAAGGCTATCTTGATTATTATTTTTAAAAAATTTAGATAAAATTTCATTTTTCATAATTACATTTTTAGAGTTCTTTATAATTAAAATTCAATTAAAAAGATGTTTATTATAACGCAAATGTATTACAATTGTTTAAAGAGAGAAAGAGGGAGAGAGAGAGAGAGAGAGAGAGAGAGAGAGAATAAAACTTTAAAATGTAGAATAGAACAGGCGCGGATCCAGAAATCACAAATAGGGGGGACTATACGATGATCAGCTACCTATAAGATTATACCTATTTAAGTAGTTACGTACTGATTCTGATCTAGTAATTATAAATTGGAAGGAGAAATAAATGCTTGACAAATAGTATAGGTATTATATGTATAATTTTTAAGCAATGACTATAGCCCAAGGGGGGCTAAAGCCCCTTAGCCCTTCCCTCGGATCCGCGCCTGGAATAGAACAAAAGCTATAGCATTTGTCAGATTTTCGTGACACATCTTGTATATGTTACGCGTATTTTTTGCCTATTAAACAATAATTCACCTGCAGCTGTTGCGATTATTATAATTTCACTATTCATCTATATAATATAATATACACATATTATATTCGTGAAATTTTCGTAAAACGTTTCCGTTCGATATATATATATATATAAAAAAAAGACGCGTTGTCCTTATGGATGTTTACCTATAAAGTATAAACTATAATAAAAAAAGAACGAGAGCCGCGAAAGTATATTATATTTGAGATTATTTTATTATTATTTAATTTTTTTCTCTATATATTATTATAAAATAAACTTCAATTTCGAAAAGAACAATTTTTTTTTTTTTTAATATGTTTATATAGGTATACGATATTAATATAATAACATAATTTTAGTCTTTTGTCCCTGCATATTTTTTCTGTAGTGGATATCTAGTCGTTAAATTATAAAAATTTTGGTTTTTTTTTTCAAACTAAATTAATTGGAAATTATTACTACGTGATATACGCACACTGTTTTATATATATATATATATAAGTTGTGTACTATTTTCGAAAATCTGAAACTGTGTCGATTTAATTGGCGATTTCCTATATTGTTTCCTATACGATACCGAATTATAATTGTTATATTATAATACGTTGGCGACAATACGTAACATAATATATAATCAACAAAATGAAAATCATTATTATTTTTTATATACACATTCGTATACAGGAAATATATAATTATTAATAAATATACACGTTAAACTATACCTACATATATGCCGAAGACTTTTTTTCTAAGAAAAAAAAAAACAAAAATAATTATCCTAATTAATGTAGTAATAATAAAATAATTTTTTTTTTAACAATGAGTATTGGAAATTGTTATTGCACGTCAATTATATGTATATACGATAATACCGCAAATTATACATTGTTTCAATGATATAATTGCGTATAAAATATACGATCATGATGGTAATTATTATTATATAGTATATAATGAATGTACATACTCTCACCAATATTTATAATCTACGGGTACTTAAAGGTTAAAGCACGTAAATATAATAAGTCGAAATCACGACCTAAATTTCATTATACTTTTCATGCTTAAACAAATAAGGACGGCTTATATGTACGTCCCGTCTGACGTGTGCCGAGTCCAAAGTGGCCCCATTGAAGGTAATATCGTTGCCACGATTGGAATTGTGCGCCGCAGTAGTGCTTGCCCAATTGGCGGACAAGATTATACCAAAAATGTTTCTAAAAATTCAACGGCGTTATTTTTGGTCCGATTCGTCCATAGTTTTGGCGTGGATAACTTCTTCTTCGTCCCGTCGGCAGACATTTGTAGCGCATAGAGTGAGCGATATACAGGATCTTACAACAATTAACGAATGGAATCACGTGGGCACGAAATATAACCCTGCTGATATTATAATTTCTCGTGGCTGTAATCCTAAAGAAATAGTGGGAAATAAATTATGGTGGAATGGTCCCTCCTGGTTAGTGCAGGATCAAGAAAATTGGCCTAAGGTAAATTTTTCACCAGATACTGAGAATATTTCCGAAGAAAGGAAAATGATCGCGTTAAAAATTGAAAGCTTGGAAGTATGCATTTTGGAGAGATTTTCTTCGTGGAATAAATTATTACGGGTTATTTCCTATTGTGTACGTTTCAAAAAATTGTGTCTCAAAAGTCATTATGTCCAAATAGAACCAACAAATTCCGGTACTCCAATTTTATCGAGTGAATTGCGCGAAGCTGAAAAAATAGTCATTAAAATGACTCAAAAAAAATATTGGTTTAAGGAAATAAATAGTCTACGTATCTTCCAGTGGGAAAATATTTCCTGGTAATAAATTACAGAACTTGCAACCGTTCCTAGACACCGATGGAATTATCCGCGTAGGTGGACGTTTAAAAAATGCGGCCGATATCGATATATTTCAAAAACACGCCTATATTAATTCCGTCAAACAGTCATATCTCTAAATTAATATTGTTGAACGAGCATCTACGTCTATCTCATGCGGGTCCGCAGGCAATGCTAGCACATTCCAGATTAAAGTACTGGATAATACAAGGGAGAAATATTTCTCGCCATATATTTCATAAATGTATACAATGTTTTCGTTTACAGCCTACAATAGTGCAACCCATAATGGGAGATTTTCCGGCGGAACGCGTGGAACCTTGTAGAGCTTTTAAAAAACGTGGCGTTGATTTTGCGGGTCCGATTAAAGTAAAAAATGGTTGCAGACGAAATTCTCCCACTACCAAAGGCTATATATGCCTATTTGTATGTTTCAGTACTCGAGCTGTGCGTATAGAATTGGTAAGTGATCTGGTCTACCGAAATTTTTTTGTATCATTAAAATATATAGATATATATACCTGTATTATTATTTTAGGTGGCTGTGAATTGATTAGTAAAAATACTACAAAATACTTTTGACTAGTAAAAAAAAAAAAAGACGTATAATGGTGAGGACAGAGTGCTCGCGTCGCAGTCGTCAATTTTGTAAAGAACATGAATTTTATTTAGATATGGCCGACAAAAATTAACCATACTGTCCAGATCTGGGAGGGTGGGTATGGTCCTTTGAAAATATCTTCGGCAACACCAATTTTTCCTAGGATAACCGCCATTGTTTCAACGTATGTGAAACAGTTCGACAGATTTCGGCTTGAATAAAGCTTTTGAAAAATGTCAGTACCAATGATTAACGTCGGTTTTAATGTTTAAAAATAAATGGCATTTTTTTTGATTATATACATATCACTCGAATCTCATGGTTCAGAATTGCCAGTATTCGGGGTACTCTGCACACGTGGGAAATATTCTCTTCATTCGACCATCGCGTACGTCGTTTTCGGGTTTCTCTTCATTACGCTGTAGCCCTACTACTATTTCCGTTGCAGCCATCTCTAATATGTCTTATTATAGTTTTCGTTGCGATTTTTCCAGTAACACTACATCGTCAGCACATGTCATATATAATATTTAATATTATGTATATATATATATATATATATATATATATATATAGCGTTGCAGCGTGTTTTTATTTTGTTTCACTGGATTTTTCGTTTTCTTTACCACATATTATAGGGAACCGCACTCCATAATATAATATATCCTGCGGCGGCAGTACACACACACACACACACACACACACACACACACACACACATTGGTAACTACGAATTATCGTAAAAGTACGGGAAAAAAACATAAAAAACATAAAAAAAAAAAAAAAAGGGGACCACGACTGTGACGCGCATATAAAATATTGTTATTATTATTGTACGCGTTTATATTAAACGGTAGGTGGACCTTGTGCCGGCCAATCCGTCGCGGCCGAATAACATAACGGCGTCTGTCCGCCCGTCCGACCGGCCTCCGGTTGCCGCAACGACGACGACGACTTGCGTGCGAGCACCCCCACTATAATATTGTAATAATATAATACGTATTATAATAATATATATATAATATGCCGTCTCCGTTGCCAGTCGTAAAATATGCCACCTCTTATATGATACGAATTTTGTTCAGTTCGTTAATTATTATCAATACTCGGCGTTATAAGGACGTTCAAAACTTAAAAGGAAGAAAAGTTTAACGTTGATTTTCATTTTATTTTCAACGCAATATATAATCGCGTACGTTTTGCACATTTCGTCGCGCAACTATATGGCGTTCGACTTGCACTAAAGTTTTCGTATTCATTTACGTTATAAAATGCGCACGAAAAAAAAAAATTATAATAACGACAATAACCTTTTTCAGCACATAGCTGCTAACACTGACGAGACTAAGACTTCGCCGACTGTTTAAAACGTATTTTATCGCTCGCCATAGCTATTCGTTTTCGCTTAACGATCGTTGTTTCGGACACTTTTTTCCGTTTTACTCGGTTCTTAGGGGCCGTTTAGTGATGTTCAACAGCCCATAACCTTCCGCGAGAATCGGGCTATCAAATGCAAATAAAAATATTCGTTTACATCAGAGCGAAAACTATAGGTACATATTTGGTTTAGACGGTATATTATAATTGATAAATGACAAAATATTAATCTAAAACACTGCCGCCGTTAACATATTGACCGCGTTCTCGATTAAATGTTTAAATCTATATCGAAATTAAAAATACCGACTACATAAATTCCAATTTCCAATGTCCACGTGCTCGTAAAAAAAGAAAAAACTTATATATATATATACACCAATACAAATTGAATAATATATTAATAAAGTATATTATATGTCTTGAAAAAACCTCACCGACATTTGCATATAAAATTATTCAATTTATTTTTCCATAATATTTATACATATATAATATATATATACGAGATTGAGGATGTATGAATTCGATGATTAAATTTAACCGCGGTCTTCTCTGCTCCTTCTTGGTCCTCTGCAGCTATTCCCTCCATCTTATTTCCCGCCCTATTGTCTTAATGTCCTTCTTCACCCGGTATTTTCACCTTAACCTCAGCCTGCCTAAAGGTTTTTTTCCTATACGTTCTTCTCCGGTCGCCTGCCAAACTATAGAGATTCTTGCTGACATGAGCCGGGCACGACACACCCACGTTATATTGTCTTATCTCTTCAACTACACACTTCGGGACTGTATTTGCAAGAGTTCATTATATCATCTATGATCTCCTCTATTTATTGATTTGACCGTCAAAGGACCGCGCGGCCATATATTTCTCTTAGAACTTTCGAATATCGCTAGCCTACATATCTGCAGTTCTCAGTGCCCACGTATCAGAACCGCGGTATATAGGACAATATTGGCGTCGTAATAATGTCACGCGTACATATATACGCATCCTTATTTGATTTAATGTCTTATATTTTATAGTCTTAGTGATATATATATCACTATATCGAAAAAATATCGATTTTCACGGACAATCAGTATAATAACGTTGTTTTTTTTTTAACAACGCACGCGTATTATTCACGTCTTCAAGAAATCTGCATATATGCGTATTACTGCAGAAAATCGCTGCGTCTAAGTGTGAACTTCTAGAGTTTCCAACACGAATATATTAATATTATTATTGGGGATGTACTATAACGTCGCAGCTACTGTACTTGAGTTACTTGTTATCCAGTGGCGTAACTACAAAATTACGGTTCGGGAGTGAAATTTTCAATGGACCCCACGCATATAGACGCGCATTTATGTATATTAGTAGCTAAGATTTTAAAGATACGAGTACCGTAAAAAGTAAAACGAAAATAGTAAAGTAGCGAAGAAAAATGCAGTGTTTTTATTGTTTATAAAGTCACAATCCACATCATAGATATTCACAAATGTTAATACTCATAATAATATTAAAAGTTAATAATATTTTTTAATTTTTTTTTCTAGAAAACGATCTCGAAACGAAAAATTAAAACAACGTACTCTTCGGCTTTCAAAATAATAGTATTAGATTAAAATAAAACCCGACTACGTTTTTTTCGTCCAAATCAAACTAAAATCTATTTTCACATATATATTAATAACAGCGGGCCTACTAAATGTCTGGGCCCGGGTGCGATCCCTAGCTACTAGTTACGCCACTGCTATTATCTATATATAACATGTATGTAATGCAGAAAGACTGTTACGTCATAACGATGAACGATTGTGTTAAATAAAAATAAAAATATTATAAAGTCGCGTCGTCGGTTTTTTTTTTTTATCAAATTTCCACAAAATATACTAAGCGAATTTCAAAGAAAACGCGCAACACAATAATTATACACTCGAATTACAGTTACATACAAAATATATGTACAATACAATAGTATAAGTATAATACAGTGTGTTTTTTTTTGTTTTCGACAACTCTCACAATTTGAACGAAATTAGTTTTCCGGCTAATTACTGCACAACAGGCTAAAGCAAAAGACGACGTGGAAATAATAATAATTGTTGTTATAACGATATTATATATAGCCGCTATGCATTTATCATTATTATATGTACCTACATAATATAATACTTAAAATTCGAAATTCCGATTTGTAATTACATGCGTCGTGTGTGTGTATTCGTACGCGAGTAACTGAAATTAATGTATGTACGTAATTTATAAGTTTTTTTTATTTTTTAAACCTTTATAACGTTTTGCCCGTGTATAATAATTCTTTTGTACGAATCGCGTTATTTAAAGAAAAATAAATAAAATTTAAAAAAATGATTATAATAATTTTATAGACTCGGTTCTTTTCCCATTTTCACGTATAAAACACGCGGCATTCAATACAATTTGGAAATGTATAATAGTATACGACTCTGTTTCATGGCGGTTTCATTTCAACAGTGTACACAATAGTAGTACATTTAATATTCGATCGAATCCCCATTTCTTTTTTGTTTTTATATTTGCAAAACTCTCTATAATTCCGTATAAATCAATTTTATTTTCACGCTGCTGTTTTTTCAGTAGACATTTTTCAGACGGAAATATTTGATAGTCGCGTTATGTTGTCCGGCGGAGTTCTCGAAAGTAATTCACCATTATCTTCAGTTCAAAAAACGACATGTCTGCCGACGATTAAAGATAATGGCGGACGAGTAACACGTCATTATGCTCTTTATTACACTTCCGAGTGACTATATATAAGTCTTTTTTGAGAATAAATAAGGGCCCGGATATCATTTTGATTTTTACGTTAAATTAATAATACATAGTTGACTCGTCAAGTGAATGCGTAACTGTACGATATCGTGTATATGACCCTTTAATCGAATATTATTTTCTAGTGTCAAAAGCAACTGAATTGATTTAAAAAAAAAAAATCAAACATTTTGTATAGCGGCTATCAAAACGATATTTAAAATAGCTAAGACAACAATCATAATATAGTATAGGTAAAAAAAAAAAAAAACGTTTATCTTTAAAACATTATTTTTGGATTTTAACCATCGTCAGTACGTTTTTATGATTATACGCATTATGTATTTGCGTGGACGAATAAAAATTTTGAAAAACATACGTTTTACCCGATTGTAAATAATAATAAAATAGTAAAAACAAAAGAAATTAAAATTAAACCAATAAATGAATAAAAAGGATATGACGTGAAAGAAATAGAAATCAAAAAAAGTATAAAAACTATAAATTACTCGTTATATTAATATCGATATACGTAATATGTATTTTATTAACACGCCGTGGTCGTTTTTTAAATTCACTGCGTAATTCGTTTGTTGTTTTTCTTTCTTTTTTATATTGTAATATTCTATAGTTTTCTCCGTGTAATTTCGTTCGTTTTCATTTTTACCCGCAGTAAACAAACAAATTTAATACAACTTTTACGCGCATTTCTTTATTTTTTTTATAACACGTTTTTTGGCTTGATTGTATGTTCACATATATATTTACAAATTTGTATAAATAATCTTTTTATATGTTTTTATCGAGGCATAACCAAATTTAAAAAAAAGTGCCCCCAAAAAAAAGCCTTTTTCCCCGATCGGTTCTAGTTGCGGCACTGTGGGTATTATTAAACAGGAAAAAATTCTTTTTTTTTTTTTCGAACAGGACAATATAATTTCACGGCGAAAAAGAGGGCGTAATACGCGTGTTTCCCATGGAAATGTGTACGCATATATATATATATATATGGACTAACATATAATATAATATTATTATTATGTATAGTACGGATGTGCAGTGTACGCGCCGGATTAACATGCGGATTACCCGCTGTTTGGCACGCGTTCGGTGGGCATTTTTTTTTACTTTTTATTTTTTACTTATACGATCTCTCCGCGACTCCCCTATATATCATACGAGTATATGTGTAGGCAGCGTTCGCAATAATAATATTATATTAACAAAAAAAAAAAAGTCACCGACCTTTTGTGCGTGTTAACTGAACGAAAAGTCATTACAATAATCGATTGCGCGCGTATTGTGGCAAAAAAAAAAAAATAGAAGAAGAAAACGAAATCCGTTTTCCACAACTATTACAATATATATTATATTGACAGTATAAATCGCTTATAATGACACCGGTTGCAGTGACCTACCGGATGTTATGATCCTAGATTGCAAGTCCCTGCAGCAAAACTCCTTGTATATTGTATGTACCGATTTGTATCGATTATAATGACGTATATGTACGTATAATGACTATACGGGTGTTGTGACGGTTATTTTCGATTGAATCGGACAAATATTTTATCTATAATGATTTTTACTATACATACATACATATTTATCGATACTCTCGATAAACGATTATATCTATCAGTGCAGTGTTCAATGCAGTAAAAATGTCGTAAAATTATATGAGTCTGAATAACGTAAGTACCAAAAACAAATTTTGAAAAACTAAAACAAAAAATATAGAGTATGGTTTTTGTACAAACAAAGTTTAAACTAAGACAACAGATTTTTTTTTTTTTTAATACAATGTAAATTTAATTCTAAAATAATAATTAAACAAATTTTTTTTATCTTTGTGTATTTTTTTCTGTACGCATTAAGTTCCGATTTAGTAGGAAAAATATAACACATTAATTGTAATAAAATATTACGTATATGTATACACGATCGAGTTTTAACATTTTTTTCGTCATTTTGGTTATAATGACAATCGGTTGTTATGACCAATTTTTACTAGTCCCTCGAGTGTCGTTATAAACGGTTTCTACTGTATATATATTATTCCCTTCTCTGATCTTTGTCCTTACTTCAAACCCCGTTCTTCTCGTTTTCGGTATCACGAAATTACCCTCTGCTCTTTTCTCCTCCCATCATCGCGATATCATCCTTTTTCCCCTTGCAGGTTTCGCAATACCGTCTTTTTTTATTTCTCGCTTAAATCCGACGTTTCAATTTTTCCCGCGGTCTTCGTTTAACGCGATAACCCCGGCGCCCATTCCTTCTGTATGCGTTTCCAATAAAAATATTATATTTTCTCCTCGTATTATAAGCTGGTATTTTTCCGACGACGATGATTTCTTCCCGTCTCTATATCGCCAACTGAATTTTCACTCACCCGTTTTCGCTTCTCGTCCATTCGTTTTAACGATCTTCCGAAATATTCATCGTCGGATCCACTACGATCCGTTATTTCTTCCTGTATCGGAAAGGGGGTGTTTTTTAAAAATTTTATAATTGATCTGCGTCGTATACGCGCATGTAAATATAAAACTGAAAATAAGATTTTTGTGCTCGACATTCACTGAAACCAACCACTCATCGCGCAATAGTCATGCGTTTTGTTTTTGATTCGTAGAGAAATGTACGCGGCACAGTTTGCATTCTTATACGTCAAAAAACAATATAGTTACCTACACGAACATTATAAATTATCATGGCGAACAGACGCTTTGGACGTTCCGATTTTATGGCGAAACCATTGAATATTTTTTTCACAAATACTTTCCCGAGTGTACTTTGTATGTTTTTTTCGAATCTTTTGCCTAGACGAGGGAGGAGAGGGTACACAATTTTTCGGTTATTATTATTTTTTTTTTCTACAAAAAAAGAATGAACGATACGCGAAACGGCAAATGATCCAGTTATTCGCGAGCGTTTTTGTCCAAGATTAAAATCGTAGAATTAAATTTGATCCGGTGATACTTGTTTTCCCGGCAATAAACCCGAAAAAACACCTGGTTTTTTTTTATAATATAGATTTGCGATATGTGTGTGTGTGTTTGGCGAGTGTTAATAAATTGTTCTCTGTGTATATAGTCGCGCTACAGTTGATAAACAACTTATCACGAAAAGCCATTCTGTGAGGAGCGCACTAAATCCTTATGTACTCGTACAATCGTATAGAGAGCTTAATGCTGTTAGATTTTCACATCACTTGTACATTATTATTCACTAAGAAATACGTGTTAAATATTATAATTAAACCGTGTAAAGCTGTGCGTAAATTAAATTAAAAGAAATAGAAAAAATATATATATATATACGTGAAATATAATCGAATATATTATGTCGATAAGAAATATATTAAATTTTTTAGTATGCCGCGTATTGTATATATATATATAATTAAAATTATTAGCAAAATTTGATCGAAAAATTCGCAGACTCCGCGTATCCATAATACGAGTGTGTTAGAGTCAAAGTATATTTTGCATCTTTTCCCATAGCCAATTGAGCATTGTGACTTTAATAAATAAATAAAAATAATAATAATATGAAACCGTTGTACGCGTCCGTTTTGCGTTCCACGGAAACGTAACTATACATATTACATGTATGTAATCAATGTACGTATAATTTATAGGAGGACAAAGTAACGATAGATGTAATTGTATACGAAAATTAATGTTTAGATAAAAGTGTAAATGTGAGGGAACAGGGAAAAAAACGTGCATCAAGATGTCGTTCCAACAATAATTTTTCAAACTAGTACACAATAATTTTCTTTTCTTTTAAACAATCGCAATGAAATTTTCGAAACGTTTTCATTAACAAATGATCATTTTATATTAAAATATATTAAAGGTTTTTAAATTTAATTGTATAAAATAACGAAAACTCCATAAAGTCCGGGCAATGCGTATAATTTTGCCTACATTGTCCATAATAAATATATAAGAGTATACATAGCTGTATAGGTAGGACGTTATATCTTTATAGAGGCAACGACGTTGGAATCGCGAAGAACATATTATAGGGTGGCGTACCTATATAAAATTCGCGTTTAATCAGCTCATTAAGGCGCGGTGTTATGTTACAAGCGTAGCGCGGAGAAATATTGCATTACCAAAAGGGTTGGCACAATTAGCGACTCGTTTTTGTTGTTCAAAAGCCCACAGCACGCGTGGCATTTGATTCGGAACCGACGCTGATTCATATAAAAGAGTTTTTAACACCTGTTTCTATACTTCAGGGCCGGATTTAAGCCACAGTTCAAAATGTACCTCCACCCCCCGTCACGTTTTTAATTACAGTGTTAATTAACCGGTTTATGTACGCAACTTACGGTTTATTATCGATCGCTGTGAAACGAACGTTTTAAAATTATAACGCGTAAGCTTATTTCTATTTCCCGTCTCCACCACGTCACCCTTGTGTCTATTGAAAATCGCTAAACCTCCGTATTCTCATTTAATATTTCCTCTAATCACATTTTCTTTAGCCCATCTCCGCCAAATAAATCTGGGAAAAGAAAAAAATTATCGAACCGTGTCCTAGACAGAGGTTTTTTAGAGTTGAATTTGCACAGAGAGCAATGGACGGTATACAGTAACTCATTATACATGTGTGTCTGCGTATATACATACATATATATATATATATACGTAAGTCTAAACTCGTATTATATTTTCATATTTTAAATCCAACAATTGTCCATGTCGACAAACTTTATCTTTTTTTTCTTTCTTTTTCTGTAATTTTCCGCGCAATGTGCATGTCGTCGGGCTATATTTTGATTTTTTTTTTTTTTGCTTGGCGTGCGGTTTCAGCGTGGTGGCACACATAAAAAAATTCTTAAAAATAAAACCATTTTCCGACGAAATATAGGACTTGGACATAGGCGCAACTAGAGCCTACATATTATGTAACGAAAAATAACCCGTGGGTAACCTCCTCCGAATGCCATTTCTCAATTATTTATGAATCACAATAACCATTCTAAAATGAAACATATCAGTTATATTTACGCATAGTTAAAACATATATAATTACAAAATCTAGTTAATTATAATCTTAATAAGTAGACATTTACGTTTTAAATCAACACAATTTTTCTGGGTTTCGTGCAGTATTTATTCAAAATAATTTCAGTGTTTAGCCGTTTTAATAAATCTTTTCCAGTGTTTAACAGAGATAAATTGGAAAACCTTTGTTGAAGCGTGCTTGATCTTGGCCAGTTCTTTATTCGTCACGTTGTTGAAGAACTTCGCTCGCAAGTAGCAGAGCTTACAGGAATTGTAATTGAAACTTGCATAAAATCGTATAAATTTGGAAAGGAATCGTTTTGTAATTTTTCTTTCGCGTCTTGTATTTGTAAAGTTAATCGGTAGGCAATTATTAACAACCATCGTTCAAAAATATATACAATCATATTCATAGATTATATTGTATATGACACTCGAACGAAATAGTTCTGAATAAATTTTAAAAACATAAAATTTGTCGGCATTTCACTGTAATTATTATTACAGTTGGGCATCAAAAAAACGAGGGGTGCTAAATTTGAACTCAGGTGTGCTAAAGACCCTCTTGCGCTCTCCCCACAGTTGCGCCACTGGACTTGGATCGCATGAACAGAAACGTTAACACGACGAGAACACGTTGACGATTTTACACGTTTTTCGGTATAGGATAAAGACCGCGTAAAACGAAAAAAAAAAAATTCGTATAATACACAATAAACTGTCAACGGGCTCGAAAAACGAGCGGAATAACGTACTTTTAAAATGGTATTCGAATAAACGTTCTGTATATCGTATAATATATATATATTCAAGTATATTGGAATACCTGCAGCAGCGATTCCGAATACAAAATAAAAGTGTTCTGTATAATATACGAGTCTGCGCAGCGCGTATCGCGCAATATCGTATATAAAAAAAGACGAATCGCAAAAAAAAAAAAGAAAGAAAAATCGCCGCGTGTACCTACTGCTATTAAATAATAAAAACCCGATCGTGCTACTTATATGTTATTAAAAAAAAAAAATTAGAACGGTTGTCGTGAAAAAAAATGGTAAAAAAAAAAAAAAAACGTTCGTCTCTCGAACGACACACACACACACATAATAGGCTTAATAAAATGTCTTATTAGGTCGTCTATACGCACGTACAAATAGATATGTTATACGATGCGCTTTCTTTACAGGAATTATTTGCGGAATATCGAGAGTTTTTTTCTCTCTCTCTTTCCCCTCGGCACCAGTCGTCCGTATATATAGGTATACGTTATATTACATATCGGTGTATTATTATAAATCGTATCAATTGGTCGTGTAGAGTTACACGGACGGCGTGGAGGCGTGGGAAGCAACACGATACTCTTTTGGAAAAAAAAATAAAAATAAAAAAAGAAACCCCTTTTCCCTGCGACCGACCGAAGTGTATTGCATACATACGTACAGCGTATAGGTAACGCAACGGCGGCGCGGAACACAGGTGCAAATAAAATAACATATTTTTTTCTTCTTCTTCTTCTTCTTCTACGTTTTAAACAATATATATTTTGTTTCCGTTTTATTATTATTATTTTTTTTTTCCAGACAGTTGAACGCAGTTCTCACAATAATAATAATATGAACCAAATGCGAGAGTATACGCCATATTATATAATATATAATATATAAAATATATACTTCCAAATATATACGCGCTTAGGTTACATTTACGCACGAATCCAGGACACGAATCTATGAATAATATATTGACACGTGATATTGCAATACCTAATAACGTTTGGAAAATTATTATCGATCAATACAAAATATATATATATACGGAGTAAATTTTTTCAAAAGCGTATATATGTTACGGTAAATGATGTAAAAGTGGTAAATGACATCATTCACCTAAAATTTGGTAAATGTAGTAAACGTAGACATTCCCCGGTTATTGTTGTCAATCCCCGGTTTAGTTGGAGAATCATGTTCAATACATTTGTGTCGGTGTGATTGATCAGTGATAAGTGTGTATAGGTACGCGAAATTTCCCCATGCAAAGAACATTTTTTAGACCTAGATGAATCCATGAAAAAAAAAAATTAAAGATAGGGAAATAACATAACGTGAAGCCGCAGGACAAGGAATAGCTGGTAGATGTAACTGCAAAACTGGTTGTGGCACTAAAAAAATGTGCTTGCAATGCAGCAGAAATGTTGTGCACTTCAAAATGTCACGGTAACCAAAACTGTACAAATAAATAATTTATAATATGCACATATTTTATTCGTTTCAATTAACCTAACCTTTCGTTTAATTAAATACCTGAAATAAAAAATGAATCACCCACCAATAATAAATCATTATTAAATAGTACCTACGTAGTAAAACAATCGGTGTATTATTTGAGATTTATCATCGTTTACCACCAGCTTTGGTAAATATGACGTCAATGGCCGGCGAAAGATGTATATTTGAGTTTAAAATGTGGTTTTTTTTTTTTTTACATCATTCACCTACATAATCGAATCATTTTGGTAAATAACGTCATTGACCGGGGATTGACGTCATTCGCCAATTTTCGTCTTTCACCGTAACCAGTGGCGGATCTAAGATTTTTTTTTTGGGGGCTCAAAATGTATAATTCTTTAAGTACAATATTTAGGATTTGATGTAAGGCCTTGAAGTAAATATAATAGTATAAGTTATTGAACAATGAACATAAACAATAAATTACAGATAAGATTACAGTCAACGCATTATCGCAACGATCACTATAACGACGACTTACAATCATTAACTACGAATATAATATAACAACCAAGGGGGGGGCTCGGGCCCCTCGGTCCCCCTTGAATCCGCCACTGACCGTGACATATAATATATACATGACGTAGTACTGCGGTTTACTACAGAGGTTCCCGAATCGCGTGAGTCGCGAAAAAATGTTCACATTTCCAACGGTGTATCGACAAGAAAATATACATTAAGAAACATTAGAATTCGACTAATAAATATTAATATTATAATAGTATAAATGGTCGTACGTTTGACTATTTTCATTGTTAGTTTTATTTATTATTTTATTTAATTCATTAATTACAGTATAGCCTCGATAAGAAGAAACATTTTTTTTTTTTTTTTTTTGGTCCAGTTTCAAATACATAACGAGTTCATACCGCCAAGCCTCACTAAGCCGGAAACGAAGACGGCGTTTCCGTATCTCCCAAAATTGGCCGAAATTTATGTTTTTACCGTTTTTATGTAATTTTTCGGTAGTTTTTTCATGAAGTATAAAAAAAATATTGAAAAAAATCAAAAAAATTACCTTTCTAAAGTACCGGGGACTAGATGCAATTTTCTACCGGGAAATAATGCTACGCGTAAAGACCGGAGCACTCCTTCTGGTAGAATTTTCGGATACGGAAGTAGAAAAAAATTTTTTTTTTTCGGTAATTTTTGAGTTATATTTTTAGACACTTTTGAGAAAATCGAAAATGACTTCTCTAAATTACCAATAATACATTCAATTTGCTACCGGAAATAAACTGTGACTGTAAAGATCGGAGCATTCCTTCTGGTAGAAATTTCGGGTACGGACATCAAAAAAAAAAACACAGCTTTATAAAACCAATAAATTCCTCTCTCCGCTCGGAATATAAAATAAATTATTATAAAAATTATCTCGACGTAATTTCGCGCAAACAAGAAGAAGAAGAAGAAGAAAAAAGTCACAAGTATATATTATATTATCTGGTTAGATTAACCCATAGTTTCTCAACCTTTTCAGTGTCACGACCCTCAAAATAGGTACAAAAAATAATATGTACAATCACTTAGCGACCCCCCTATATAATATATTAAATAATTAAATTAATAAATTACTGAATACAGAAATCGTTTGTTATCATTAGAAAATAATATACTTTTATGTGTTACAAATGTTGAACCAGAGGTCGAGCAGCTTTTAAACGTAATACAAATTCAACGATCCACACTAATTATTATTTATATTTTGTAATGTTTATTCATTTTTTTTTTTAAGTAGGTATATCCTTATTTTATTATTATTATTATTATTTTTTTTTTTTTTTTTCGTTCAATAAAAAAATTTTAAATAAAAAAGTTCATTTTGTAAATCATCGTTTTATTATTTTTGACCTGCGCGATCCTCTATAGTAAAGGTATTCAAATTTTTTCATCCCACGGCTCCTTTTTGTCTTCACGATATTTTGACGGCTCCCAAATTAGTAGTAATGACAAAAAAAAAAAACATTGGTTATGTACGTAAATTATTATAATGTATTATTTATTTATCATACGACTGTACAGTGGCGTAGCCAGAGGGGGGGTTTTAAGGGTTCAAACCCCCCCCCCCTTTGCTTTTTTTGTATAACAATAATTATAGGTAATAATATTTCAATGATTACTGTTTTGTACTATTGAAATTATTTTATTTTATTCTACTTTCGGTCAAATATTTTAATTCGGAAATTTCAGAATTTTTATGTCACATGCTTTACGAAATAAATAGGGAAAAAACAAAAATAGCGTTGGGTATTTTATCATTTTAGAAACAGCGCCCGCATGACGCAAATTTTGACACATCCTTTAGGCTACGTTAAGATGGGGGACTATTCGATTTGATTTTTTCACGTATACGGATTTTCCCACATGAGCTCAAAATATAACATTCGCTAATCGCTACCACTGCTCTATTCGATAAAACCCCATATACGGTATACGAGAAAAATATCGTCGCCTTACAGTACATACTGTATATTTTATCAACAGATGAAATAATTAATGAATTTGCCAAAAATTCTAGAAAAATAAAATTAATATAGTAAGTATATTGTAATTTGTAATATTAATATACAAGATGTATAATTACTATGAAAACTAATTTTGTTTATACATAATTTTATTTAATAAACATTAAACAATTATTCTATTTTAACGCTAAAAGTTATTGAGACTTGAAATTATAAAAAAATGTTTTAATGTTTAAAATAACATACTAAAGTATGTCCTTCAATCATATATACAATCATGATTTTTATAGGTAATAATGTAATACGTATATTGGTAGGTAATGACTTGGTAAGGCTCGTATAGTTGAATTTAATATAAACTTGTAAATTATAGCACATTTATTTAATAACCCCCTTGAACAAATTCTGGCTACGCCACTGCGACTGTATATATAAATCAATTTACAAATAAATCGCTACATTAATATTTGATTTTCTGGTTTTTTGCCACGGCTCTCTTCACCGACTCACGCGACGCACAGTTTGAATACTTTCTGCTCTATAGTAAAGGTGATCTCGGTTCCCAGGTCGAGAAACTCCGGGTTAACCTAACCTACATTGTAACACAGTACTCGCGTCTATACGCCGTTTAAAGCGTAGTAACAAGACCGAAAAAAGAAAATCGCGTAAAACACATAGGCTGCTGCAACAGTCGCGATCGCGACGCGCCACATTTATTTTGCCAGCACCCCTGCGGCTGCCGCCGAGCGCGTTCAGAGAAGCAGATGCGCGCGCGCGCTCCAACTAACTACACACACACACACACAGTACACACCAGAAGGTGATTTTTTTTTCCCCAAGTGCCCGTGACTGATCGAGAACACACACACACAACGACTCCTCCGTGACCAATCTTATTAGTTCCGCTTTTAGCGCTGCACTTGACCTATACGAGTATACAACGCGTCATATACGCGCGCGCGCGCTCGCGCACCCTATTGACTTTCTCTCTCTCTTTTCTGTTACTGCAACGGCCCAGACAATAATGGCCGCAGGGAACGATCGACGAAAAAAAAAAAACGTTTTTGCCAGCGTATTATAAACGGTTTCGGCGTTGTAAAAACGGTGTGCAGTATTCATCGTTATTATACATTTTATATCCGCGCACGCAACGTATAAACGGCCGCTTAAACACCGCATTGCCGTGACAAATAATATTATTACGGTGAAACTCTTCTTACATATAACACACTGGCGTACAGCGTTTTATTTCGTTTCGCGCGTTGGAAACAGGAAAAAAAGAAAAAAGTTACCTACTCGTATAGGTATATAAATTGCGCGGGGTCGCGAACAGTTTTCACACGGCGAGTACGATAACGCGAATCGTTCTGTATACCGTTTGAAAATGATTCGTATTGATCCTCGCGATGGATCGTCACGGCCTTGGAACCGTTGAACTCAGTACATGAAACGCGTATATCCAGTGGCGTGCCCGGGGGTTGATAGAAGTCAACAAATAATAATATTTATATAGAATTACACATCATAATTATCATTCATATTTCATAATGATTTGTTTTAGGTAGCCAACATGATAAATGAAACTCTGAACTACCCCCCCCCGATTTCAAAATCCTGGGCACGCCACTGCGTATATCAATCGAAATACGATCCCAGACAGGAGGCCGCCATATGCATTCCGTAACGAATAAAAGTCGTGGAGGATACGATATTTTCGAATAGCCTCTATATAGTTTTTTTCTTCTCGTGTTAATCACAATATTTCGAAACACTGCTAAAAAAAAAAATCTGCAGTCCGAGGAAATAAAATCGTTGTATACGGTACCTGTATACACGCCAATATCCGGTAGATTAATTTAACTGAACGCATACGCACAATAATTATTATAGCGACCACGCACGGTCGGGTGAGTTTTCATTTTTTAATAATATTATAATATTTGGCGTGGAAATGTGCAGGAAATTCAAGTAAACGCGTATAATGTATTATTATACTACATACGAATAATGCGTATAAATACATATATATTATACGTTATAATATATACACAAAACGACGTCGACGACGTTAATAAACACTATAATATTTTCCGTAAAGATTTATTATAAATATGTGTGTGTGTGTGTATAAAACAATAATTGTAATTACAGTACTTACTTACGGAATTAATTTTCGTTGTTTTTATAATAATTAGTTACGGCGATTGTTCCCGGTAATGTGTATACTCGCGTACCGCCGCGGCGATGATTTCCTTTTTTTTTCGCATATGATTTATTTCGCCATGACTGTATTTAAATATATGTAGGTTTTTTTTTTTTTGTCCCACGGCTTATTATCGTGTAAAATTTATATAATACGTAATTCGCGCCGTGCGCGAAACAATATTGTAATAAAATATTAAGAAAGAAAACGAAAAATTATAATAATAACTGCAAAATAAAAAGGATATACGCGAAAGAAACAGAAATAAAATAAATGAAAATTGTAAATTAACATTTGTAAATAAATAAAATATATATACGTATATACGTGTGTGAATATTCTGTCGAGCCAAAGGGTTTTTGAAAAATAAAGAAATATATAATATGTAGAAGCTGGTGTCATCGTATATTGAATTCGTTTATTTCAGTTTCGAAAAAGCAAAAAAAAAAATCATCATCTGCAGGTATTATAGGCGAAAAAAGAAAATAATACAACAACAATAAAATCGCGTAGAGAAAAATATAACGAATAAATTTAATTGTAAAAACACCGTGTTTTTTTATTTTCTTCAGTGTAATACGTTCTTAATTTTCTCGGCGTAATTTTATTCATTTTTTAATTTTTTTTTTCTTTTTTTATTCCGTATTTACATTTTTTGCTTAACACTTGTGTAGACGATGAATTTTTGTCGAAACCCTTTGTAAATAAACGAATTTCATCTACCAACTCCCGTTTTCTTTTCTTTTTTTTTTCTCAGGTATACTCTTTGACTTGATTATATATTCACATTTCACATATACATTTTTTTTAAAAAAAAAAATTAATATTTCTCGTCGAATTAAACCGCACACTGCTGAACCGGCGCACGTGACACGAAAAACACGAATGATCCACGAGATCGGTTTTGTGTACGCGCAGGTACATCATCTGCACTTCTATATTTTATATCGATGTAATCCGTAATAATTATTGTTTTTCGTTTTTTTTTTTTTTTTTTCACTCTCGTTCCTATTCATCGTTGACGACGCTACGAACAATGTAATTTTCCGTATATATCAATTATATATATATATATATATATATATACGCGTATTATTACCTATACAATTCCACACCGGTTTGAGTCCTCGTCTGATTGGAGACATGATAACTATAACATCAAACGCATCGTAGTCCTATATTATCGTTATAGTTATAGTTAGGTGTCATTTGAAATTATTTAATCGCCTCTGGGGCCGTATATATACCTACATATTATATTATATTACTTATATATTATTGATATATATATATAAGTACTACGTATTACAAGTAATATATACTTAATAGTTAATTGTATCAAGTATACGAAGAGAATTGTATACGTTATATCATATTATATATATATATACTCGTATATAGGAATGACGCGTTACATTTTTGGCGGCCTCGGGTAAAATAATTTTTAAATCGAAAAATATTACCAATACTCGCGTATACCAAATATATTATTATTATTATTATACTGGCCACTAATATTCAGTGTTGTAAAGGATATCGTGTTATAAAGACTATATATATTTAAATATTTTTTAAAGTATTTATACAACTCCGATGTATTTTTTTTATATTACGAAAATTGAATTTTTTTTTTTTTGATAGAAAAATAAATAATTGAGATGCTTAGAATTGTATTAGCAATCTTTAAAACGTATTCACCATTGTCATTAAATCAATAAGAACACGTGAGATTTTATAATAAATTAATTATATTTACTGATTTAAATTTCAAAATAAAAACGTATTTTTAAATTTTTTATTATGATCTTTTTATGGCATATAAGTCGTAAACCGCGTGATGAAGTAAACCGTTATTATTACAGATTTCATCTATTTCATATGTAATTTTTTTTTTTTTAAATATATCTATTATTATCGATTCCGACGAATATGTATGACAATATTACGGTTCATATAACTACAAAATCGTATATACGAGTATATAAAAAAAAAAAAAAAATGTAGTTATTAGAAAATATAATCCATATTTTTAAATACGCATTTTGTTATTGAGTATATGTACGAATAAATAGTCAATCGTTAGCAAACAAATATTTTAAATATTTTGACGAATTCCGAGTATATGACGAGATTACATTTCACAAATTAATAATAATTAACGTAATACGTGTGATACGCAGGTTTTTAAATTTAGATATATATATATTTTTTTATTAAGCATTTAATGGTAATTCATTTTTATTATGGTTTTTTTTTTTAATATATACTTTTCGACATATTTCTCTGTAATATTGCGAGACAAGTTAAATTTAATATATCGGAGTCGATGTACCTACGTAAGCAATGTGTACTGTATAATACAATATACGTTTTCTCGTCCGCCACGGAATCTCGACGGTATTTTTATTGGCAATCGGACGATTTAAACTCTTTTTTTTTTCTTAAAGCTAATTTTTAAATAATAATAACGTCATCGTATATTTATATTTGACAACATAAATTTACCGGTACGCGTGATCGCTATATTTAAATTCAAATCGAATTTCGAAAACGACTTTTATACGTTTTTCCGTCATACGTGAATCGTAACAGCTCGACGGTTATCAATGTCGTAATAAATAATAAATAGACACTACAAGAAGTCAGCAAATATTCCAATAAACCATTTAATACGTCATTGATAGTAATATTATAGGAGCTGGAGATTTACAGTTCAATGTATCAAAAGGATTCATTGTAATAATATAGAAAAGTCGTTATATATAATTACGGAGAAAATGAAGAAGAAAAAAATTTATAGCTGGAATTAATACTTTTAATTGAATTAAATCGCTTTGAATTAATAATTAATTTCAATAATACGAGTGGAGTATAATATTATTTACATACTATGTATATACAATCGTACATATGACTTTGTCGTTCTCGCGGTGTATAAAAGAGAACGATTTAGGGGCAGAGCTGGAATATCTATAAGCGTCGATAACAGCAAAATATAAGCGCTGTTGGAAAGAGGCATATAAATTATATGAAAGCGAGATGTTTCGTTATACCTTTCTAGAGCAGGAAACGAAACGTGCATTAGCTGTATTCAGTGAACGCCGGTATTGTTTCGCAAAAAGCTTTTTTTTTTTTATAAAATTTCTTTTTTCTCTCGAGAAATCAAAGAAATCGGAATTTCATTATACGCAGTAACACGTGGAAAAATTCGCCGTGACTTTATATATTATAATATTGCAGCGTTTCCCAAAGCATGGGTCGCGACTCGCGGTTACGATTACGGTTATTTTAGCCGGAAATTGATAAACGCTTATGTTATATTTTATTGACATTGGATATAAATATATTTTTAGTAAAATCTATGAAATATTTCTTATCTTATCGGTAAATGTTCTAATGACTAGTCGATGCGATCAGTTGATCTTATTAATAAATCTTATTTATTTACGGAATACTTGATTTTTTTTTTTAGCAGGGGGTCGCGTACCCAATATAGATTAAATTTATGGGTCGCCATTGCAAAAAGATTGGGAAACACTGATATATTGTATATAATTCGGTACGGAAACGCGACACGCTGCAGCACGTGCCTCTAATTACGAAGAGCGTTAATGACGTACACAATATAATATGCTTATACGCGTACATAATAATATATAAAACACACTGACCGATGGTACCTAACGCGCGCGCCACAGCATCAGGACCAACAATAATTAACAGACGCTGGTTTAGGCGCATAATGCGTATAATGTCCGGCTGCTGCTGCTGCTGCTGCTGCTGCTGCTGTGTACAGAGACCCCTCCTGCAGCGGTCCGATTCCGGTAATCAATCAATACACTCGAGACCTCGGAAAAATGTCACGTTCGGCCGCGGTCTCGAGACGGGCATATTTTTATAATATAATATATCGCGTTTTCTTCTTTCTTTCTTTTTTTTTCCTCCTCTCCCATGCAGAACGTGTAAAGCGAACCGCGTTCGCATCATGACGTTGCTAGTCTCGCGGTCAAAAATACATTCGTTTTTACCGAAAATGCGTGTAAAACGCCAGCACTAATACACTATATGTATAAGTATACTATACAGTTATAAGGAGGGGTTGGGGAGGGTTCAATTCGTCCATCCCTCCCTTATTTGAAAAAAAATATCAATTAATAAATAAATAATAATAATTTTGATGTACAGAGTACAAAAAGAATTTTTCGATTAAATATTTTCAAAAAAAATATATATATATATATTCCCAATATCGTAGAAAAATGCGTTAAACGATTTTTTTTTTAAAAAAATACTCTTCCTGTGTCTACTGCGGCGAGTCTCGGAACATTCCTTTTCAACTGTGAAACGTTTAAAGACATATGACTATTAAGCAGGAACGTGATTTGGGGGGCAGGTTAGGTTGCACCCCTTAATTTTTAATATACTCCCAAATGGCCTGGCTTTGCTAATAGAACTCAATGTTGAAAAAGAAGAAGTTAACAATATCAGTGTAAAAAAAAATCTGTAAATGTATTTGCTTTACTTAAAAATCGCCGGTATCCGCTTATTTAAAAGATAATTTTTTTTAGAGCTTTATGTTTGTACAAGTCTTAAATATAAAATATTTTTATATGGCCTGGTGAAATTTCAAAACGGCCTGTTTGAAACTTTGCACACCTGAAAAAAAAACTGAAATGACGCCCCTGCTATTAAGGAAGCTTACCGTTTGTTCGTTTTTCCGTTACGTCCACGACGAAATTCGCTGAACGACTAAAAAAAAAAAAAGGTTTATGGAAAAACGCCCGAGAAATAAAAACAAATAATCTTATGGATTTCGAACTAACGGCAAATATAATCCATGTACAGAAAACGTTATTTTATCGAACGATATTAATCGGCGTTGCCCCGTCTTTATTGATATAAAAGTTATTAGCGCAGTCCGCGTATTTTTCGATCACATCACGTACAGACAAATTCATTTATATACATATAGTTTTCTTTTTTTTGTCAAATTAAAACCGTGTATTGACATTTTACCAAGGACGTTTTACACTGTACACGAGTGTATTCTGTTATTGTTATATTAATACGATATACGAGACGATAGTTTTTTTTTTCCATACTCCTCAGTAACGTGAAAATAATATCCACTACGACCGTACTCGACGCGTTATTATTACCTTGGAATACTCCATGACCTCTTGTTATGACGATAATAATAATAATAATATTATACACACGGTGTGCACCGTATGTACAATTGTTAACACGAATACCTGTATAGTATAGTATACTCGTATGTATACACCGGGTATAATGAAATGATATTTTCATGCATAAAATGTTAATTTGAAAAGCTATATCATTATAAAATACACATCCCGTGGGATACTTTAATGTACACGCAGATATATAACTACTCCATACACGCGTGTGCGACGGCGTATTCGAATGATATTCGGTTCGTTGTTGTACGTACACGTGTATACCGCGCTGCAGCGTGTTACGCGCGATCCTCTTAATAAAAAAAAAAAAATTAAATACGCGCATGAAAAATTCGTACAGTAATGTTGTGCGTATACAGATATACAATATAATATTCGGGTTTAACGAAAAAAAAAAATTATGCGTTTTGAAAGGAACGAAAAATAAAATGAACAAAAAAACCGACGATTATAAAATATATATCGATATATTTTATTATAGATATATTAAAATATATATATACGAGTATTATCGATTATCGATTATTAATCGCTGCGAATAATAAAAAAAAAATTCATATACATATATATGTTACGGACAAAAGACGAAATCGGGCAAACCACAGGAACGCCCGGGCAAAACGCGAATTGCCCATCGTTGCTCGAGCAAAACATAATATTTCGGCTTTTGTCAGGGCAAACTTATAGTTGTGACCAGCGACATTTGGCCAAAACTGTATAGCTTCTATACATTTGAATATTTCACAGTACAAATGTTAATTTTAATATTAAATATAAATTACAATTAAAATAAATCTCTATTATTTATTTTAGTAATCAATAATGGTGAAAACGGGTACAAATATTATTGATAATAATATTATAATGTTAATTTTAAAAATTAAAAACAATCATATGTTCAATTATTAATATTTTAAAACACTACAATTAATTATACAATAAAATATATAATATTATAAGAACGTAATTAAATACTGCGTGTATTTATTGATATTCAAATGTATAGGAAGCTATAAAATTTCGCCCAAATGTTGCTGGTCACTTGCCCGGGCAAAAGCCGAAATATGATGTTTTGTCCAAGCACCGTGGGCAATTCGCGTTTTGCCCGGGCGTTTCAGAGGTTTGCCCTGTTTGAATACGTGAATATAACATTCAGTAGAATTTTGTAATAATGCAATTTAAAAACTATATTACAGAACGAACCAATTCCTTTTTTTTTTTTTACTAAATCTCAATTCAACCAAAAGCATTATCTTTGAAGAACTGCGCAGTTATTTTGCTATATTGGCAGTTAAATAAATAGAGAAAAATAACACAGGCGTTTCTCTCAACGACTGTGTAAAAATCATACTTTTGAGCTATACGTTCAAACGTTGTATACCTATATATGATTTTTACGAAGGCGTAGACTATAAGTATCGAAATCGAATAACAGTGAAACACGTATTAGAACGGCACCACACACACATAAAATTTTTTATCGTATTTGTACAAATATTTGAATATCATCGTTCACGTATATAATTTGAAAAAAAAATTAGGTTTGCTGAGCCGTGTTTGTTTTAGTTTAATGAATTTAAATATAATGATAAATTTTATTATGAGGGAAATCAAAAATGTTCAATGTTATAATATCAATAATCAGGAATGATTTATTCTGGTAGTTCTATTCCATTATATATACTCGATCATTATTATTTCTATTAAATTGTGTACGATATATATTTTTTTATAAAAAAAATGTGTACGACAAAATATATATATATTTTTTTTTACAGTAACGAACTCTTGTAGGCGTGACATCAGCGTTTGCAATGCGCCGCCTTTAGTCATTTTAGCCGCACCATCTCTTTCACTGCACCAGCTGTTCGTCGTCGTCGTCGTCAAAAAATGTTTTTTACCTAAAACTTCCTATCGTGCTTGGTGATCATTTGATAATTACAGGACGCGATATAATTACTCGGACTTTGCAGGGAAGAGGAGTGGAGACGGACGAAGAAGAAGGTGCCGAAGAGGTGAGCAAAAGGTCTTGCGTATTAGGCGCACGGCGCGTTTTCGTGATGGAACCATAACGCCGTATAACTTGCGCATGACTTCAATCGGAAGACTTTGTGAGATATCAGAGAAACGTTCGTTGCTGAGATAGTCGAATCTACTCGGGTCGCGATTCATTCAGTTTTTGCCACAGCTTTTCATCAGACACAACGGACGGCCGCCTGCGGTTTCTGTACATTTTATCACCAAGGTGTCGGTCCTACCGTCTTTCAGCAACCAGCATCACTTCGTTGACGGTTATCTGTCATATCGGTTTCCGAACGTTTCCACGAGTTGCCGATGAATACTCGTTATACATTTTCTTATACGTATATTATATCGGGGGTTTTTTTTTTTTATATATTGCACTATATGATAAGCGACTCGCGTTTTCTGTTTATTTTTTTTTTTATCGAATTCACGACACGTGAAATAGTTTTTTTCCGCGCCTCGGAATTTGATTTTTCCGAAATGCACAGACGAGTTGTTAATATTAATACCGTAATATAAATGCGACAATGCGTACGTGTGTCGTACCTGAACCCGTTATACACCCGTGTTTCGACAAATTATTTGATAAAAAAATTCAAAATTGAAATCGGTCCGCGGGCTCGGACGATTTTTACGGATATACGAATGAAAAATGCTATTGGCGTTTGAAACGTTTATGAAAGTCCGGCCGTTGTCAAATTTTAGACCACGCTGAGGAGTGTTGACCGTTCGCCTAAGACGCTCCCGTCCCCCCTCTGTCCAAGTACGTTTTGAGACACCGGCTATAAGAGGGACTCCCCGAAATATACTCGTGCGACTACTCAATAACCCCCTAATAACAACGTCTGTACTAGGACACAGGGAACCGGCCGTTGGAATCGAACGGAAAAAATAACGTTTGTATCGTACCGAATTTTTCCCGCTCCTAAAATAACGCGGCCGACTACATCTTCTTCTTCTCCTCCCTCGCCTCTAACTCGGCCACTTGGGGTCGGCCACCATCGTCCGAAACCTCCACTCGACCCGATCTCCCGCGTCTTCCAAGCACACTCCAGTCACCAGCAGTCCTCACATCACACTCAATCGCATTCAATCACTCCTTCTTCGGTCTTCCCCTTCCTCTTCTTCCTTCACCGTCCATTTCCATAACCGTTCTTACCGCTTCCGTATCGTCTCTCCTCATAACGCGACCAAACCACCCAAGTCAGCTACGCGTATTCTCTTTCACACTCACTACGCATCCTCTCTTCTCTTGTCACCCCACACATTGCATCTAAGCATTCTCATCTCTGCTCTGTTTTCTTGTCCGCCGTCCAACACTCTGAACCACACGACGTAACTGGTCTCACTACACTCTTACGGGACTTTCAGCCTCATCGGAATTCTCTCGTCGCACAGAAAGCCAGACGCTTCTGTCCACTTGACCCCCACACGCATTTAATCCTACGTTCAAGATCCTCGTCAACCCCTCCCCCGTTCTTTCGTACAAAGGACCCCAAGTACCTGGAAACGCGGCCGACTATATAAAGTATTGTATACTGCCCGTTTCGCCTGTAACGAATAATAACATTAACAAATAATACGTATTATACGATTTCCGAAAATTAATAGAACGTTTTAAAAAGGAGAAAGTAAAAAACGTTCTCGTATAGCGTACAGTAAACCGTCGATGATGATTATATATTAGGTACGTCGCGTATGGACCGCAGGCAGCGCATTCATAATACGACGACGACAATACGCGTGCGCGCGCGCGCGTGTAACGACGAGACGTACAAAAAAAAAAACACAAAAAACACAATAAAAATGCTCGTCTCGTATACACGGTGTCGGTTTGTACGGTAAAATAGACGCAACCGCCGCGGCGCGTGTCCTGCAGCAGTTCGTCCGCCGGACACAACGAGTATATAATATAGAATATTAAAAGGAGACGAAGAAAACGCTGCACGCGCGTTGTTACACAGCAGTATATAAAGTTATACGCGCAGGAAAAAGGCACCGTATGAGGTAAGGGGGGTAACACGCACGTCTTTTGTTATAGTAATATTAATAATAATAATATATAATGAATAATAATAATCATAAAAAAAAAATGTCCATTACACTACTGTTATACTTGCGTGTCGCAATTATACGCGCGAGACGAAAATTATTATTATTATTAATGAACGTCGGTCAGTTGTTGGCCGTTCCCCCCCCACCTCAATACACGTATGTGTGTGTACAGGGTTTTTTTTTTTTAGAAATAATAATTATTATTACTGTAATACACGTATTATATGGGGGACGACATTTGGGCCGCCGTCCGTGAACGCGCGGTACACACTATTTTACGCCCATCGTGCACTGCAGTATATTATATATTATGTAATAAATGTGTGTGTGTATTTAATATATATTATTAGGTTTATAATATTATTATTATATAAAAAAAAAAAAAAACTCCGCCGGACAACGTAACACGGTGTGCCGCGTACATAATTAGGTACCTATTTGTGTATCGGTCGCATTGTGCGCACGGTCGCCGTATGATGCTCGCGTGTGCGCAGTTGTTCTTCGAATTGATTTCCTTTGCCTCCTGTTGCCCGCGCCGCCGCCGCCGCCGCCGCCAATCCGCGAACAGGTCGCGGTGACGTCCGCAAGAGGCGGGTGGATTGGGGGGTCATCGCCGAGGACAAATTTTTAATTAAAAAAAAAAACCTGCTATTATTTGTCATGATTTATCACTATCCGAACATCGGAACTAGGAAATTTCTTTTTTTTCTCGCAGTTGGTTTGTGCTATATACACGTTAGATTTCGATAACCTAATGATGCTGTGGGGGGGGGGAGGGAGGGGAGCAGGACTAACGCACGCGACAAGAAAACAATTTCCAAGTTCCGATGTGGGGGTTGGACAAATTAAAATCATCTGCACGATAACCGTTGTTGAAAAGTGTCAGTTAACGAGAAAGTGACGTTTGGAATGGCCGACAAAACCGTACCACAGATAAGATAAAACCAGATGGTTCACTCTTTAAAATTTCCTATTCAGCCCATGTAATTCTCAAAAATGTAAACAAACTAAAACCCTCCTGAGATCAGTGTCATCACTGAGAGGGAAAAATTTTTTTATGAGTTCCTTAAATGTACAGCACTGATTTTTACTGTTTACTATGCGTCCCGCTATTGTACTAACGCCCGCCGCCTATACTCGTTCAGTCGTTCACTTACAATTTATGTTTTTTCCGACTTGCACGTGTAAAACGCATTATAGCAAGTACAGCAAGCATTTTAAATTTTTTAACATCAATATTTTAACACATGTACTAAAGTTATTGGATACAATAATAATATTATTGTAGAAAAATATGTACAGTAATTTAATTTATCGTATGTGCTATACATACTGATCTCCGGAGGGTCGAATTATCAGTAAATCAAAGAGTGAACCATCTGGTTTTATCTTATCTGTGACCGTACCAATGTTTATTAAAAATTCGCCTGGAACGTGTGGGAACGAATATTCAAAATCAAATACGACCGCTTTGATTCAAAAGGATAACCGGCAGCTATACGGCCAATGACTCGGAGACGAAACAGTAGTATCTACACTGCATCTTGTATACATCTCAATTATTTTTTACACGTGACAAAAAGTTACCTATGGCTTAGTCCTCCTCGTCTCCTCGTACCTATAGAAATATCTATATGTAATATAGATAGCGCTGCCATCGCCGTTCCAATGTAACTGACAACGACGGTATAGAAGTGTGGGGGGACCTGGCCGGGTGATGAGCAGAGCCGGGTTCATGACGTCATGGTAACGCTCACGGTGTCGCACGAATTTATAGAACGACCCCAGCCATAAGACATATACATGTCAATGAGATATTTTCGCCTGCGGAAAGAAAGATTGTTTCTCTTATTACACCACATTCAGATGGAAACGAAGAATCCATTAAACTTTGACAAAGCGCGCGGGGTAAATTTTTACCCCAGTACCTATATATAAATACATAATGTATGAATTTGGCAATATAGTTTCAATATTTTATACGAGTTTATACCTTAAATTAAACACATAATTACTTTATTTACTTTTTATTAGTAATTTGAACGATTAACATTATGAAAATAAATTAACAATTTTTTAATAATTTTTTTACAATAATTTATAATTTGATAAAATGTTGAAGAACCATATTTACGGAGGTATACGATGCGCGCGTGGTCAAAGGTCAAAGTTTAATAGCGGCTGAAGACTGTAAATTGATACTATAGGAATGTGAAAGACACACCCCGCGGAAGAGTTACCAAATGCGTGGTAAAGGCTTACGAGGGGTAATGGCATGAGAATGTATTATCTCTCTAACACGTTGGCTTTTTCCACCTTTCTTCGCTTTCTTTACTATTCATTCTTTTATACGAATTCAAATGTAATATTTACTACAATATATAGTTGGAAAATTTAACATCAGAATGTTATTTTTTTTTTCCCGAAGATTTATTTATAAATTTCACCCCGAATTCACATAGAATAGGATGTCGGTAAAACCGTTTGAAGAATGCTAAAAATACAAAAAAAAAAAAAAAAATGGCGGAACACGAAAAAACAACAACGTACGAAAACCGCAAAATGAAAGATTCATTTTGAAATTCTTTGATATATTATGTATGAATCGAACGTATTTTTTATTCATTTTTTTTTTTTTTTATGTTGATTGCATAGCATTGTCCTATAAAACAACCCCGTTCTCCGAAATGTATTTTACATTCGAATCGGGGCCCTATACTTATACATTATAATATATATATATATATGTGTCTCCTATTGATTATATTATATATATATGCCGAAAATGAGCCCGTGACATTATCTATTCATAGGACCAAACGTATAAAAAATAAAACGTAATTTTACGCGGTAAATAAAAACTTATTTAAAAAAAAAAAATAATAATAATAATATAATACTTTCGATAAACTATCTATAGTTTCGAACTTGTCCGAAATCGGAATAACATATTATAATACACATCGTGCAACTACGGTATACATATATACTATCATATACGTTTTTTAGAACGTATTTAAATTAAACAAGAGTACGGGACAAAGTGGTACGTACAAGCTGGTGACACGTTTTCAGAAAACGAAAGTTATCAATTTTAACACACGGTAAATTTAAGTCGGCCCTTCAATTTACTTCACACACACACACACATACACGTATGTACGTATATACCTACGTTATAATTACATAGAATTTAATAGTTCAATTATTATTCGTATATCGTTATATAAAGATCAAACGGATCGAGGATAAGTACATACACGCCGACCAACTTTTGAACGTGTATCCGAGGGAATGCAAATCAGCCCTCTTCTTTTCGCGTACAATACGGACGTAATAACCGTCAATGTGAATTAACCGCGTGCTTCGTACTCGCGTATTGCTACGATTCGCCTCGTTCGTACATATAAAACGTCTTCGAAATGAATTTGCTATTAATATAATTTTGTTTAAAAATTCAACGCGAATATATAGTAATACATCTATTTTACTTATAGTCTTAGTCAACCTTTTTAAAATATAATGATTTTTCATTTATTTTCCAAGATCACTCCATATTTTATTGTATGCTTTACTTTTTAAATTTATTATTATCATTTATATACCATTTTTTTTTATCCATTCTTCGCTGTAACAAATATGTTTGATTCTTACACTGTGTCATATAGGCAACCCGATAGACGGGCAGTTCACTTTGAATAAAGTTGTTTCATAACGGTTTCGTCGTTGTTTCTATATATATATATTCGACAAATCGAAACTGACCGATAAAACATCTATTTATATTTTTAATTAATATTTTTCAGCTTATTATCGTTGCACAAATTATACGGTATTATGTAGGAGAACGGGTATAGTGATCTATAACGAAATTTTGTAAATGTACAATCGCATTCATCACCGTGACAACATTTTATGTATTTATGTAAATGGGCGAATTTGATGACGATAGAATTATAATTACTAGATAATATTTGGTAAATAAGAATAGTTTAATTTAATTTATTTTTTTAATCTTTAATTTCGTATATTTAGTATATTTTAAATGCGGAAAAAAAAATTACCTCTAAATTTCCATTTCAAATTGCAAAAGAAAAAGCGAATTTAAACAGATATGCGTGTGTTTAAAACAGGACATAGGAATAATATATTATTGAATTTAAAAACAAAATTATATTTGCAATATTACAAGCAGTGGCGTCCAGTATATATATGTACTGGTTTTTCAAAAATTTTGTAAAACTCAATTTGTGTGAAAAAAAAAATCACGACTACATAATAATAATAATAATAATATCTCGTTTGTAAATAGCGCTTAATTCAATACAGTATTACTATATGTACACTGAATTAACTAGTCAAGTCTATAAATTCAACTGAAAACACTAAATTCGTCCAATTTCTGTGTATTATTAATAAATATTGTCTTATACATTATAAATTGTATGTAATTTACTACAATAACTTATGCGTGCGCGTATAGTTCGTCGGATTATTTATATCTTCTATATGACATAATAATAATATATAATATGCACACCCCTCGTGGTAAAATAATATTTAATTTTTTTCCCGGAAAATTTGGCCACGCAAGATTTCGTATTATTATAATATGTAAATATATGTTTTATATTATAATAGTATAAACAACAGACTTAAATATACAGCAATTATTATATATATATATATTTTTTTTATACATATGTAGCGTATTATATAATAGAATAATTATTAAGCATATATATATATATATATCGCGTGCCTTAAAAAAAAAAAAATGCACGCATAAATATTATACAAATACATAATATGTGTCTAAATTTGAGTTTTCGGGAAAAATATACAAGTATATGCGTGTGTAGACGGGTGATCAAAATTTCATGTCGCATCAATTTTCTCTCGTATAAATATTTAAAACCGAGAAAAGCGTGTTGTATACGCGTGTATAGTATACATAATATAACGTGTGTGACAAAAGTGCCAAACTAAAATTGATATTTTTATAAGGATATTTTATTTTATTTTGGTTGAAAAGAATTTTTTTTTTTCATAGAAATTCGAATTTGAACTTGACGGTTCAATTACAATACTATATATCTCGAACGTTTTACACGGAACGGTTACGAGAAAGTTAAAGGAATTTGTGTGTGTGTGTGTGTGATATGCGTTGATTAGGAAAAAAAATTCGAAAATTAGGCGCAGTGTCTCTTGAAATTTGATAATTGTTCGAAACGGGAACAATTTTCCTGCTCGTTAACGCAAAAACGTTTCTTGGGATTTATGTCGACATATCTTTATGTTTCATTTACGATGTTATACACCGCGAATAGCTCCGCTCGCAAAATAGTTTTGTCGAATTGCTTTCGACGTTGTACAGTGATGACAAAACTCCAAAGTCCTTATCCGATATAGCGTCATCCACGCAACGACCCGCGCTGCTCCTTTTTTTCTTTGTAAATCTCGATAAAGTCAAACTTTCCACGCTCAATGACGCGTGTATTTCACCGTCGCCGCCCACTGCACATTCGAAATTCCGAATTCGTTGAGCTGACCGCGAGAGACGTTGACTGCACGAAAAGAGACAATAATCGTTACGCGCGTATATACGCCGCGAGGACGTCTGACGAGGGAAACGAAAACGACGACGTCTGTGCGCAGGGGAGGAAGGTGGTCGTAGTTGCGCCTGCTCGTAGCCATCCCTGCATACACCTATTCGATTCCATCGACGACAAGGATTAGCGTGTCAATCAGTGGCGTCATTTGGTGGGGGGCAGGGTGGGCATTTGCCCACCCCCCCCTTGTTAACAGTGGGCCGACATGAATTATGCTCAGTGGCGGTTTTGACGAAATTTTTAGGGGGGGGGCGATTTAAAATATCAAACCCCTTCTCACATGTATATCTCTAGTGTAGTTTAGTTCATTAGTAGAAAATGGGGGGCTTGGAGGACTTCGCCCCCTAAAAGTTTAGTTTGCCCCCTCAAAAATGGTTTGAAAAATTATTATTATATTAAATGTATTTATATGTAGATACATATCGAGCGAAGCGAGAAAAAAATTTTTTCAATGGCAATTTAGTATATTGTCTTATAGCGACTTAGACCCTCCAATAATTTAACCCGATTTCCGCTAATGCACCGCTAGTACTCCTCAAATTGCGGAATCGGGCATTAGTTTCACTGATTAAATAAAATATAGACAAATGTGACAAATTATGTATAAATATGTAAATTTCAAAATAAAATTTTTTGGGATTTGTGATAGTGAAGATGACTTATTCTGTTGTTTTTGAATTTTTTTACCTTTTGTCACAATAATATTAATTTTTGTGTACTTATTTAAAATATAGATATTATGTGTAAAAGTAACGTCCAGGGGGGGGCGATCGCCCCTATCGCCCCCCCCTAAAAACCGCCACTGATTATGCTGATACCTACCTATGATGTAAATATAAATTATTCTAACCAAATCTATAGTAACGAGTAATAACAAATAGCGTGGCAAAATTAAATTAATAATAAAATAAAAAAAGTTTGCAGGTTATGACCACGATTGGAGGTGATTGATTTGTGGTTACAACTTACCGCGGTTCTGGGTTTTTTTCGATAAACATGATTATTGTTAAAGGCAGTGCGCAAATTATTGACGTTACCCCTAATTCGCAGAATATTGTCAGTTGACGAACCGTTTTAATCGCGTACGGCACAAACGAATTTGTTTAGCCGTTTTTAACGTTTCAAACGTATGTTTTATGAATATATATATATGATTTTGTGAGTGGCGAGTGTAAAAAATGAAAATGAAAAAAGCTAAAGGTCAAGACGGCGAGAAAGAGAGAAAAAATATTGAACAAGCCGCTCAGAGCTGATCGCAAAACGTCATTTCTAACGTATTTAATATTTTGGACAAGTGAAAGTTCAAAACTTGAATCACAGATATAATATTTGCGTACTATACAGTTATTTATGATACATTTATTATATAGCTTACAAGGTAATGAATTTTCTCCCACAAAAAAAAAATATATCGGGCGATTCGTTCCTGTGATAACGAAAATATCAAAATTATGTAAAATAGAAATTGTATTGAGCTAAATGTAAATATGGGAAATAGTTAAATGGGGCCGGTTAAATCTTTTGCCTCCCCCTTTCGAAAACTGAAATGACACCACTTGGTGTCAATACCATCCGTTAGACGCTGATGCCCGGCAATACAGATCGACGTCAGCGAGCGGCAGACGCGACAAACGAAAACGCGGTGCTTTCGACGAACGTTTGACGCTATAAAATATGTCGATGAAGATCCTGTCGTTTCGAAATCGAGGGAATATCCTATATAAAGCTATGATGGGCCGGTGTCACCTGCAACTATTGTTAAATACACTCTAACGCCGTGTTATAGTTGTTAACAATTTATTTAAATTTAACATCTGGTTAAATTATACAAGTTTCAACGTTACATTATTATTGTTAAATAACAAAATGTTAGTTGGATTACCAAGACGGTTACCTTGACTCGAACGTTCTCATTGGTTATCGCGAAATGTAGTAATAACTGGTGAGTGATAATATATAATATTAAAAATAGCCGATTGTAACCTAATTCACTATGGCGTTTTAAAATGCCGATTAAAATTTCAACAAGCCGATTTCGGGCGGTCAATTTAACAACGCGTTACGGCTGAACAGATCTCGGCGAAACCCGATTTTCACTAAATAATTGTTAAATATACAATTAACGAAATGTTAAATCGTTAACGAATGTTGGTGAAACCGGCCCTAAACGTGCTAAATCTTAACGAAACAAACGAAAAAAAAAAAGAATTTAGCCACACGAATTTAAAAAAAAATCGAATTTCAAAAACGTGCGTATACCGGCCGCCGAATACGTTTCCTTTCCGCCTACGGTCGAACAAAAAAAAAAATAAAATAAAATAAATATATACGACGCGCGTTTTCGGTCGGTTGCGCGCGCCTTTGCCGGAGGCGAAACTTTCCCCGTCGCCGCCGTTGCCGCCGCCGCCACGTGACACGAGTCTCTAATGACAGATCAGACCGCCGTCGCCGCCGCGTTCGTTCCGCACTTTGTCGTCGTCGTCGTCCCTTTAAAACGCGCTTTAACCTTTGCGCCCGCGCGTTTGATTATTATTCAATTTGTCGGCTTTATCCCCTTTCGCGCGCCAGCCCGCAAGCCCTTTTTCGCGCGCGGCGGCGGCGGCGGCGGCGGCGTTCACCGCGGGGCTAATCATCGAGTCCATTCACCGCGGATTAGCAGTCGGCTCATCACGCTCAAATGGTCCATACACACACACACACACACACACACACATATCCTGCACGCGACCAACTCACACTATCTGCATATTATAATTTATATATATATTTTTTTTCGCGTCTCCTTTATAGTGTATTAATTACGGTTAAAAAAAAATATATATATATGTAAAACATTACGTTTAAAACGTGTAGTAAAAAATGCATAAAACAGCGATGTCACAAAATTATATAATTATTATTTAAATAAATTTTAAAATTTTAAAAATAAATAAATAAACCGTGTTGTTCGTTGCAATCTGACTTACGGTCGAGACTATTATAGTATTGTTAGGTACTTTCTAAAACGCTTTTTTCAATTAATACTCTAGGCCAGGGACGCCCGCAGAAGAATATGCCAGTAGGTGCAAAAATATTATTGGAGGCAGTATAAGCTTTTGCCCACACCCCTAAATGGCTAATCTTTTTTATGTATCGTTGCAGGAAAATCTCATAACCGCACCCTCCCTCAGGCGTCCCTGCTCTAGGCATATTTTTTTCTTTATATATATATATATATATATTTATAATATGTACATACTAATTTTATTATATATATATATATATGTTAATTTTTATAATTATTATTTTTTAACAGAAACTGGCGCAGTCACCACTTATATCAGTTTGACGCAGCAATCGTTTGGCGCGGAAAAAAAACGACAACTGCAATAAAGGTAGCTCGAGATGCAGAATTACTCGAATATAAAATTTTAGAGTTTTTTTTTTTTTATAATACTATATATACTCGTATATATTTGAAAACAACGATAAATCTTGTGGCGCATTCGACAGGATACGAGTGTAAACGGCAGGTAACATTTGTCGGAAAATTTTAATTGTCAATAAAAAAAATCAAAAAAAAAAATCAAATAAATCGTGACTGAGTATTGTCAAATGATTATTATTATTATTTTTTTTTTGTAGAAGTAAAGCGTAGGACCTGTGTCGCATAAAATTGTCAGCGCTCAAAACCGAAAATTACTCCTCTATTACGCGACTTAAATGGCTCGAAATTGGACGATATATTTTTTTTTTTACGTATATATACAGTGTAAAGTTATATAACGCGGTGTGTAAAATTTCAAGATTCTAGGACCATTGTTTTGGTAGTTTATTGTGCCGCGTTCAGAAGCTGTTGAGAAAATGTAGTTTTTCTTCCAATTTTTCGTTTATTTTAAATCGCGCACGAGGGCACTGTAATACTGCGAAGAGAAAATCGAAAAACGTTTCAAATAAAGTAAGTACACCAAACTAAATACGATCTGCACAGTGTCTATAATTTTTCTTTTACTAATTTATAACAGCTTATGAATGAGTGTCGAATTTAAACCGACTAGACGCGTTTATCGTCATAATGTGTAAAAGCGTATAGTAAATATATTGAGTATAAATAAGTGAACAGTGTTGGTAAAAGTACATATCGCATTTCATAATTAGACAATTTTTTTTTTTTTTTTTTAGGTCCTCACGAAAACCTTCGTTAAACCTCACGAACCGAGTGTTGTTCCAGCGCGTATTACACGTTGCACCATGCACAAACACACACACCGAGACAACGGGCAATTCGATAGGGTTTAGCGCCGCTAGATGGCGCTGTATGAACTTCACCGAGTGTTTCGAGTGGTTTTTACATAACGTATAATAAAAATATCAAATATCAATTTTATCGCAGGCCACGTCGAGAAACATTAGGTATTTTCAACGAAATCGGTTGATATTAGAAAATTATTCGCTAGTATATAATATGTAATATATATAGTACATTATTTACTTATATTGTTTATTACAATGTATACATGCAGATTTAAATAAAATATCATATGTAAAACGTATAACGTTTCTATTTTATTTGATATACGCTATAAAACGTTGGATACAATTTAACGATCAGCAGTGTTTCTATGTCTCGTGTTTGTTTTGTTTTTAATCATATTTATGTTTTTATTTATATACAAAATATAATTATGTGTTTTGAAATTTGATATTTGTATTTTTCTTATTATTAAATAGAAAAAAAATGCAAATGAACCAGCTAATCTACAAAAAAAAAAAACAGAGTTTGAATAACTAAGTAAATTACATTAAGTATTATTAGGTTATAACATTTAATACAAATTATCAAAATATTTTTGGTACGTATAAATTTATGAGTTGTAACGTAATGTATAATAAATCACCAATATTGTTTCTCGAAACTTTTGTATAAACAATATTAATATAATATCATAAAATCTATACATGACATTTTTTTTTGTCATAGAGCAATAGCTCGCAATCGCAATTTAATTCTTTACGCGAAGACTTGAAAAGTAATACAAAATCTTTTTCACGCAAATAAATATTAAACATTTATTTACGTTTATTAATCGTGATTAAAGAATAAAAAACGTATAACATTAATAATTTTTATTATTAGCTTCTAGAAACAACTATTATAGCTCGACAATTATATAAATAAAAGGTATAATCTAAAAACTATCCATTAATAAGAAAGAAAAATAAATAAATAATCATAAAGACAATAATAATAACAAAAAAAAAATAAATAAATAAATATAAATAATTTAAAAAAAAAAGTAGAACCGTTAAATCATGAATCCAGCTTACAAAATAAATGATACGAGATTAGATGAACTACTAGTTCAGATTTATTAATAATTTTACATAACAGTAGTACCTATATTATTACTACGTATACAAATTTATATTAAAAAAATTATTATGTAATATAACGTTATATATGTACGTATTTTATACTATACCGTATTACAACCCTATAGTATATGCGGCTGAATAAAAGTGAGAAAAAAAACCGAGGGGAGTCCATATTCACTCTTCGGGATTACTAAATTTCCGGTTTATATTCGTCATTTTTATTTAATTTATAAATTAATCTATGTTGTTCAATGGATACGATGAAATACTTACAATTTATGCGAATCGATGATGTCAATTAACGTAAAAAAAAAAAATACGCGTTTTACACTTTACACTGCAGTATAAAGACATCAATTTATTATATAAGAGTTCGGAATAATAGGTCTTCAATGTATAACGACAGAAAAATCGTTATACGAAATGTATCGACTATATTATTGATATGTCAACAATTTCGTGTCACTTAATTTTTTTTTTTCCGAATACAAAATCACTATATCACATTATATGTACACTTTTCTCGTTTTATCTATAACTCTTTATTGTAATAAAATGTGTTTTTTTTTTAAATTGTAAATTATAATATTAAAACGGAAATCACTGACTTATTTCGCTTATAAAATCCGGTCATAGAAAACAATGAATGTCTTTGGATTTCTACGTACAAATCGTCGTTTTTTTTCTCGACAAAAATAACTAAATAAATAAATAAGTATTTTATAAGTGATTGAATCGATGTTGGCACCGAATCGATACGAAGGACACAACGGGGATATTATATTGTATAGCGTACTCGTGTATAGAAACCTAGAACGTTTTGTAAATATTTTGTAAAAGTGTTACACGACATAAAGCCAAAATTTTATTTGACAAAAAAAAATCGAAGTAAATTATGATTATTGTAATTGGACTCGGTGTATACAACGTATTTGTATGTATATATTCACTGTATATTACCAGCTATAAATAAGATAAAATAAAAAAATATTCGATAACGCGTTATAACGCTGCAGACTAGTGTTTCTGCCCCCCTCTAAATCGATACGAACGACGAAATGAAAATTGTAACGGTCTGTCGAATTCGATTTTAAATTTTCACCTAATTTCTGTACACTTAATTACGCGTCAATTAAAAAAAAATAAATAAAAAAAAAAAATTAATTCTCGTGTAATAACCGCGTGTATTATTTATTAGTTTAATTCCTGCGCTTATATATTTTGTACCGTATTCAGAGTATGAATAATTAATTGAACTAACTATATATACGCACGATAAACGTATATGGCAACGCAACGTTTGTGTATAATTTAAATTACAGTAATAAATACTTACAAGCGTATATACAACCTACTTGTTCAAATATTCGTGAATTCCGTGCTTACGCCGCATAGGATCAGCTGCACAATAATAATAATAATAATAATACAGCGTATATTTTGAATTGGGGGCGTGAAGTGTAGTGCAGTGTTCGACGATTGCAACGCGGTGACCGCGGTCCGCCAAAACGATTGCCGAAAACGTGTACATTCGATTGTACAAAAAATTAAAAATACACATTAAAATGACTTGTGTTATAAAAAAGAAATATATATTTATAGTCAGTTTTTCCGCAAATATATATATATAATAAAATCGCATTAAACGATTAAAAACGTAATAATAATAATAATAAGGACTGTTAATAAAATTCGATTTTTCAGTTACACCGAAAATCGACAATACTCTACGAGTTTAAAGGCGTTCTACTCGGATTCGAGTCAAAGACTATATATATATACGTATAACGTGACGAATTTGAAAACTGTAATTTGGAAATTGTATACAGATTTTTTAAAAATTTAGAGTTATTATCAGGATTTCACTTATACATGCGCGAAAATACTATTTATATAATATCTCTAATTTATATTTAACAACAGAGACCACTTTGTGACACTAATAATAATCCATTTCGATTTCCGATTTTCGATCATACTTTGCGGATGACTGCAATACCGCAGCGAACGTTCCGTTTCATACACGCGTGTATGCGCGAGTGTCAGAAAACATAAATCTAAATTATCTCCCCCTAATTTACTGTGAAACCACAGATCACATTCATCTAATCTGTGGCGGAACTATATATACGTCACGTGAACTTTATCGGAAAAATCAGTGTTATTTCAAAATCCAAAGCGTTCAAAGTAAAGTCGACAGAAATTTTTTTAACCGTAGGGAAATTCAGTAAAAAGTACGCGCAAACATTTCGAAAAAAAAAAAACTATTCGGGAATTGAAAATATTGCATTTACGCCGGCTAAGCATACATAGCACGCAATACGTGTTAATGAGAAGGAGATTTAAAATAGCACTTGAGATATTTCTACGGCACCAATACGGCCGACGTTTTTTTACTAAAAAACGACAGTATTATTAAGATACACTGCAGATACGCGTTTAATTGATTTTCGAATATGAATTTCGGTTTTGAATTTTAAAAAGAAAAAAACTGGCATAATTTTTGCCGTGTTCTTTTAAAGGTATACATTTAAAACGGCGTGTATACGGTTGTGAAACTGCAGGATAAAACAACGCTTACGATAACGCGTATATTATAATATATGCGCATTGACGGATATTAGGGGGACTTAAAGGAATTATGTACCCCCAGAAAATTGTCAAGCGGGGGCTCCGGAAAGTTTACGTCCCTCCACTACACTTCTTATTACACTTAAATATAGTAAATCGCGCAAAAAAAAATAGACCTGTCAACATCACGGACGATAATGAATTCCTATCGTACATCGTTGACGCACTGATAACAAATTCGTACACAGAATAGAACTTGAAATTTTTATTACCCATGGAAACGCGACTCGCGTTCATTCGTTTCAAAAACGCGCCGTCTATTTGTTCGTATAAAAACTGAATTATACATCATATTATAAATAATTATCCCGCGTATAATAAATCAAAAGTCGATCGGACATTTATTGATTTTTATTTTCTACGACTCGTGTTTGTGCCTCCGTCGAAATGTCGAACGCGCCGCGACACTTTGTTCAGATTGATTTCGCCAATAATGATTTAATAATAATAATAATATTACAATAACTCGAGCGGTTCTTATATAGATATTAACATTAAGTAACATTATAAATCCAAAATATTTAGGTGGTCGTTTCGTATGGATTTCATATATATATATATATGTCGTAGGCATATAGTCAAATCAGGCGAATAGTCAAAGAATTTAATTTGTATGCGATTTTACCATAGATTAGTATTGACTTTACTATCCGCCTAGTCATTTAATTAAATGCCTAGACGTTTAACTAAATGCCTATTTCAAGTCAGGCAAATAATAAAAAATAATAATAATATAAAAATCAAACTACATTTTCTCGTTGATCTTATACAGTATAAATCTTATTTTATTTAATTTCGTGTCCACGATAAAATATAAAAGTATAAAGTATATAAAATATAATTTCCATAGGTTTTTACCTCTGAAAAGTATAGATTGTTGAAATAGGCATTTAGTTAACTAAATGTCTATAGGCGGATAGTAAAATCGCATAAAAATTAAATTCTTTCACTATTTGCCTGATTTGACTATATGCCTATGACATATATATATATATATATATATATATATATAAAATCGTCTTATGCACGTATAAATAAGATAATATATCGTGTTAGAAAATTACTTTACGTTTGTGTACAGTGTAAAATCTGCACACGATATACAATAATAATAATAATAATATTGTGATATTCGTCCGCGCGATAATAAATTTCACACGTCCCCTTGGCCAGCTAAATCCCACAACAATACGCGTATAATCCTATACAAGCCGCACAATAATACGGAACGAACACGGCGGATTACGTCTACCAAGTCAACACGGGACTCGATTTTGCAGGCAGTTCATGAAAACTTCACGCAGTGGCAACCGAGTGTGTGTGTGTGTGTGTGTGTGTGGCGTGTGATGTTTCCATAAAAAGCGTTCGGAATTTCGTAGCAATAAAAAATACCGAAATGTGCGAGCGTTAAATGTACGAAAATATAGAAAATATGCTCGGCAAAAAAAGCGGGGATAAAATGTGTTTCAAACAAAAATGTAAATAAAATATTAATACGGAAAGTGTTCTTATCCCCTTTAAGGTGTGTACAGTTTGGTTCGCAAAACGAACCGAATTCGACGCGTATTAACGAAAAATTAAAAAAGTAGCGCCTGTAAAACGTGAAAAATTGCAGTAATCGAATACGGAATTTTTTTCTATATAATGGGAATCCTTTACGCGTAAAACGTATTTAGCCTGTACGCGAAGTGGTGTGTGCGTGCGCAGACTTCACTATATAATATTATGTGCACTGTATAATTAAACAATTCAGGAAAAATAAAGAAATTCGGGAAAAAAGAGTATTTTCTATACACTCAACAATATTTCTTTAATATTATTATACCTATACTGTTAGGTATTAATATTTTGCGTTTTATTTTTTTTTTCAACATATCACGACTGTCTTGGTGATATCGCGGTGATATCTAATCTGATATCGTTCTGTAGGAAAAATTAAGTCAGTAACGCAGTAATTATATTCAAAATGTACGTATAGACAGCAAACACTATTATTATTTCTTATAAGGTCTGTAATTTGGAATTTAAACTTTTCCCCGTAAAACATTAAAAGCCATTAAAACGTAATGTCTTTTAACTCGATGAGTATATAAGGACTTTCTAACCGTACACTGCTGCAGTGCTCCGCACGATCCTCAATTTCACGTAGCGGACCGAACCGATATAAGACACATATTATATATATATAGCCTAAACCGAGACCGGACCGGTCGCGTTGTCATTTAATTATGTTGAACTGAACCAGACCTGCAACTGCCGTAACGATTTTTAACGAACTGTTCCGCGGAGTAGTCGAGTTGGGTCCCAGACGATCTGGTAACTTAATCCTATGGTCGATTTGGGTCCCGGGCATTTTATCTTGTGTCGAATTGGGTCCCGACTATAATTATCCTTGACAAGTTAGTTTCTAGTTTTTCTAATGCAATTCGTTAACGATGTTTCCACAAAGTTTTTTACCTATCTAATATACGATAACCGCAAATCAACAGACTGTAAAATGTTACAAATCATGACAAGTGTTCAACGAAACAAACACATTTTTAAACACGCCAGTGTATACGTATTTTACCGTACTGCCAGTCCGAAGCCTGGATGAAGAGTGACGGGAAAAAGTGTTGAGAAACTAACCAGCTAGGGGATCATTAGTCGGGACCCAACTCGACACAAGATAAAGTGACCGGGACCCAACTCGACACACGATAAAATGACCGGGACCCAACTCGACTCTTTTTGTCTCTTCGGGAAGAAACTCGACATCAGCCCTGTTCCCCGGACCGAATTTTCTATTGTACATACCGAACCGGACTGATATTTTATGCAGTAAAGACCACAACATAATCAGACCACTCGATATTTATTTCTTTCAAACCGGACCGGGCCAATATTGTTTGCTTTATAGACCGGACCGAATTTGCTAAACGAGCTTACTATTGAGGATCGCATTGATTATTATTATTATTATTACACATAATATTTGGTATTCGTTTTTTTTTGTCTATTTCGTGTGTTGTGGTAAATTCTGTTTTCCCTGCAAATATCGACTGGACCATGCGGCCGTCTGTTCATTGAAATACAATATTATCGGTCACTATAAAACCTACTTTTATTTATTATATTATACGACCTAAATAAATAAATAAATTAAATAATATTTCATACCTGCGTTATAGCGCAACGTGTGAAAATCGTTGACGTCGTCGCGGTCATAATAATCTTATTACCTCGCATCTAATAAACAAGCTCGTTCAAACGATTATTAAAAAAAAAAGAGGACTGGACCGACTGATATAATATGGCCGAAACCCGGAGCATATCTTAAGGAATTTGTACTGGGTAACACTATGACTAATGGGACTAAGCCGTTAGCCGAGTAGTAAGTACTTATATACATAAAAAAAAAAATCATCCATGCTCGTGTCTAGTTCCTCTCGGCTAATTCGCAACGTACTATATATAGTAATTATTTAAAATGGTGATGGGTTACCTAAAAAAAAAAAAAAATGACAAATTTTAAAACAAAATCTCGATATTAAAATTTTTTTTTATTTTTTAATTCTATAAAAAAAAATAATTACAAGTCAGTATCGTTTGAAAACATATTTTTACGTATTCGTATAAAAGTTAATATTTTAATATACATTTTCTTGTAATACGCGTGTGGCGTATCCACCAACCACTGGGTGGCACTAATCCTTCACTAGACGGCACTAGTGCTATACGTACTTTATACGTTCTTCTTCTTCTCGTGTCCGGTTAGAGTTGCCAATAATTCATAATTTTAGTTAATAAATAATAAAGTGAATAAATTAAATTATGTACACGTAATAGTCATAAAAAAAAAATAATAATAAAATAAATAAATAAATAAAAATAAATATATAGAAAAATAATAAAATTAATAAATTTAAAAAAAAAAAGTAATAATAATAATAACATTAATTATCAAATCCCGTATTGTAGCCAGTGTGTAGCTACATCTACAGCGTTTTGGTTCGCTTGTATTAGGTCATTATATACGTCATTTTACGTTAATATGTGTTCTGCCGAGACCGGGAAGACGGAAATTAAATAGTTTTTTTTTTTTTGTGCGTGAAAACCGCGGATCGAACTGAATTAATAGAACGAATTCGTGGCGTGGATTTTTTTTTTCTCCAAAATCTATCCGTCGGACTACACCGAGTATATTAATTATTGATGAATTCGTGCCGTCGTCGCGGGATTTGTTTTTTCGGCGGCGGCGAAAAAGTGGGCTGGCTGGCTACAGGAGGAGCGCGGATCATATTAACGGGATTTTATACCGCGGGAAGGATACGGATGGTTAGGGCGCGCAGGATGAGACCTGTGATGAGGAGAAGGGGGCCACCAGACGGAGGGAAAGTGTGGAGAGAGAGAGAAAAATTATAATCGTCACTATTTATTATAAATGATATTTCCAAGGGGATCGTCATCGTGGCCGTCAGCGGTACACACACCGCGCTACGCGGATATAATAAAACATATAAAGCGCGCGCGCGCGACTTTGTCTCGTCGTAGTGGTGACACAAAAGAGAAATCGTTCGGCGCGCGCACTCTCCTGCACGGCCCGGTTCTTTATTATTATATACAGACACACCGCATATTGTGTCTGACAAATTTCACGATAAATTATCGATATAACCGTTTATACCATTTGTTATTATTATTATTATTATTATTATTATTATTATTTCTCTTATATATATATATTATATAATAGTCGTAGGGATGCGCGCGCGGGCCGAGTCCGCGAACAAATGTTTTGCGGAGGCCTCCGCCGGTCCCGCCGCAGCAACGTACGCGCCACCGAGCCATACGGGGCTATTGATTTTTAAACGAGTCGGATTTTACTGCATAATATCCAGCTCCCTCGTTCGTATATATATATATATTATATCTATTATAATAATATAATATATATACACGCAGCGGATTACAGTTATTATATTATATAAAAGCCATTTTTTTATTATTCCCTACCGTCGTTCTCCCCCACCGTCGTACGTATACGCACTAATACCGACGCGTAATATTATATATCCAGTGGCTCAAGAACTATTTTTCACTTGATGCGAGGGGAGGGCAAACATTTAAGGTTTATATATATATATATACTTTTCGCCCGTGAGCAGTTTTTAAAAATATTGTGGAAAAAAAATTCGTAAAATTATTGAAATTTCTCGCCGAAAACCCGTAACGTTTAAATACAATAATATATCCTCTCTCCTGCTCGGACAAAAAAAAAAAAAAATGAAAAAAATGCGTGGCTTGGGGACACTCGGAAAAGTATTTGGAAAAACTCTGTGAAAAAAAAATCGTAAAAAAGATTAATAACGTCGTTAGCAGGCACGTATACAGGGGGGTTTGGGGTTCAAACCCCCCGAAATAATTTCTTGTCACATTAAAAAATAATGAGTAAGAAGGAAGAAATTGTTTTATTATGTTGCTGTACAATTTGTATTGCTATATTTTGTAAACCCCCCCCGAAATTTTATTTTGTGTACGTGCCTGGTCGTTAGATAAACTCGGTTCATTGATTTGTCAATCTGACGTTGAAATGATATCCGTATTCTCCTCAGCAAAATAAAATCGGATACGGTAAACCACCGGTATGATCGACGAGTTTCCGAGACTCGATAACAATTTAAATGGTCACCATGGTAACTGCAGTATATAGGTAACACCTAGGATCTCAAAATTTTCCGTGTTAGCCACCATCCTCGTTGAACCTACAGGGTCCATCATTTGTGAATCTAAACCATCCAGGGACCCACTGAAATGCATACGAAAAATTTCATCAAAACCGGTCTAGCCGTTTAGCAGGAGTTCAGCGATATACACACGGACAGCCGAGAAATTTATATATAAAGATATATGTATATTTTTTTTTTTTTTTTTTTTAGTACGTAACGCATAAAAACTCTCACCAATATGTTCAATTATTGAGGTATAATAATTGTATGAAATGTCTAAAAAAGTGTGAAACCAGTTAAACATAAATACATATATATATATATACGTATGTGTGGAAAATATAATACTTCGTATTTTTTATTTTTATTTTTTCATTACAACCTTATACAGGACATATTATATATACTCGTCACATTACGTACAAGCAAAAATTTGTATACGTGATGACTGACACATGCGTACATGTAATCTTGATGGTACTTACACGCGTCTCCGGAACGACATATCGTTATATAAATTCATTTTAATCCTTTTAAGGAATAAATATTGTTTTATTTAATATAGTCTTATTTGTCAGATTTATCGATATATATTTTTTATAACAGCATAAAAATGAATTAAGTATAAAATAAAAATATGTGAAAACGTCATTAAAAAAATCCCTTTTTTTTTAAAAAAATAAAAAACCCCCCAACGTAAAAGCCTTAATAAAAAATAGTGTGAAAATTTCAATAAAAACAATTACTAGAAACTAAACTTAAAAACTGTTGGCCATTGGGGTATAAAAAGTCGGGGTAAAAAATTACTATTTATACAAAAAAAAAACGTTCAGAATTATTTTATCCGAGGGGGCAATAGTATAACTTTGCCCCCACATAATTATATCTGGGGAGGCAACTTTACCCTCTGCCCCTCTTCTCCGACGCCACTGTGTATATCCGAGCGTATATAAACTACGTAAATCAGTTCGAGAGCGTTTTTTTCTCTCACCAGTATCGGCGTATATTGATACGCGGATGTTTTAAACGCCGCCGTCGTGCTAATCGTGCACAGAAAAACGTTTAACGTTATTATAATATTGTAATATTATTATACTGAAAATAAACCTGCAGAGATAATTTCCAATATTTCGATATACGATTAAAGTACTGTATATGTGAAACCTGCAGCAGTCGTTGCACAGTGCGCAGGGTCGACGGCTCAAGACACAGGCGAGACACGCTCCCGCCCAGAGCGGCGCGTCCGAAAGGGCGGCGTTTTCCAAAAAAGTGATCCTTAAATTCATTTAATGTCTCTGTCAACGTATTGTAGTGGAAAAAAAAACATTTTTTTTTTTTTTTTTTTACTTAACTCACCAGTTATATTTTGTTATCCGGCTATACGTATATCAATTTGAAATATTTTTCTGTATTATAACAAAGTATTAACCGAAACGTATACGGATAGTGCGTGTATATCGATTAAATGACATTTTTGTATGAAGTACTTTACATGAAGTATTTTTTGAAATCGAATTTTTCGAATTCAATCAAAACGGCCCGATTCATTTACCTACTTAACGAACTCAATGCGGATTGATATATTAGTAAAAAATAATACCCGGTTAATATTATTTTAACTCCGTACGTACCCTATAAATAATGTTGGTATAAACATTTTTTTTTTAAATCAAAAATATAATACGTGTTTTTCTAATACGGTGTTTTATAAAAAAAATAAATAATAATAAATAATTTGGGCAGGTTATAAGTCCTTATTGTATTTTATTTTAAAACGATTTCACGATAAATTTTATATCGTTACTCTACTATATATGCGCCAATACCGTCTTGAATCATCAGCGAATCCGCTCCAGTAATAATTCTTGTAGCAGCTTTTCTTTTCTTACCACTACAGTAATGTTGCGATACGGTATTTATAAAAGTTTTTGAAATCAATCAAACGAGACTGCAGTTTATGTAGTCTTTTCATCGGTATACGAACACCGTCGGCTGATATATTGACGATATATTTCAGCTTACGCTTATGATTCTTGACTTTTCGTTCTTATTTTGTTTTTCGAAATATTCCGAGAAAATCAAAAAAAAAACCATATATAATCGCGTTATACATATTTTTGAGAAAATTATTGTTGATTTTATTTCTCTATTATTATTTTTCGAATTGCGTTTTAAATGAGTAATGCGCGAATTTATCCATACGATTATTACTATATGAAATAAAATATATAACCGTCGACAAAATTTCAAGTTCCCCAGAATAATAATAGTTATAATATGCGTATATATATATATATATATATTATTTTTTATGTTCAAAAACTCACGGTTTGTTTTTTTTCAGGAATAAACTGTAATTAAAAAAAAGTAAGTATACGCGATATGAATTCCGATTGTACAATCGGTATTCGAGTAAAAAAAAATGCGTCACACTTGATTTTAGAAAAAAAAAGAAGAATATTGTGATATTCGAATTTTAGACAATAATTAATTTAACAAAAAACGAAATCACATTTTCGAAAAAGAAAAAAAAAATGACTATTTTCAACGTGTTTTTTTTTTATTCTGTAACTCAACAAATAAACGTATAAAGAGCGGCCGAATCGAATAAGAAATAGGTATACCGTTAAACGGCGGAAAACACGCGAAATTATTCTTTTATGTTTTCCAATGCGAAATCGCGAACGATGACGACGACGACGACGACGACGACGCGGTCAAAAAAACATTTTCAAGCATTTATAATTCGACGTCAAGTGAATCCCGAATGAACACGGAACCTAACAGATGTTTTTCTCGTTTTTTTTTTTTTATTATTATTATTTATTCATTTTTTTTTTTTTTTTGGAATTCTTCGACGACAATATTACGCCTATAATAATAAACTCGCGTTAAACACGCGTACACGCGGGGCAAGGTGTTTTCTTTTTTCACGATCTTTTTTTTTTATTCTCGCCTTTGCCTTATTAGCTATAGGTACGCGGGACGCGAATAAACAGTTTTTACACATAAGGTCCGTGATTCGCGAACACTGTGGTGTTTTTTTTTTTTTTTTTTTTTTTTTTTGTAGGTGATTTATTCGACGTAAAATACACAATGTAATAAATTTATATACACGAAATTTATAATAAACCGCAATATATTAGCGAAATCCCTTACAGACGTTTTCCCTCGTGTTTATTTATTATTATTATTATTATTGTCACTCGACTCGTGTATTATATATATATATATATAACTACTCGTATTATCATCCATACACGCACAGTACACAACAATAATAATATAATAATAATAATAATAATAATAATAATAATAATAATAACGATAAACGTCCCAGCGTTATAGTCGCTGATGATTATTGTCGCGTATTTATATCTGACAATATACGTCATATGACGCGTATAAAATATTCGTACGTGTTTACACTGTGTGTGTGTGTTCGTTAAATGAACTCCGCGCAATCATTGTACAGCGGTATATAATAATAATATACACAGTGACCGCAGTTTATACACACAATACACGCAGTGACTGTGTATGCGCGTATAATACACAGTGACCGTCACGTGACCGCGCGTAAATAGACGTGTGTACAATGTAACGAGACGCGTCGCGTTATCTTGTGATAAATTACGTTTTTATCGTGTGACCACACACACACACACACACACACTCGTGTCGTATATTTCATTATACATTTTGGTCAATTTATTTATTTATTTTTTTATTTTTTTTTTGTATATTATATATTTTATTTATAATGGTAAATCGGTGACAATCGATATATTATTATTAATAATAATAATAATAATAATAATTTTATATACACGCCCGTCATTATGTGCGTGCAATGTACACAGTGGCGGAGTGGCCGACCGGGACGACGCTCGGTGGCCGCGGCAGCTGGCCTTCGCCACGGTGCCGACTGCAGATTTAGGCGCACGAAGCTACTAAAAAGGAACTAAACTAGTATAAGTGATTTGAATCACTATAAAATTGCAAATCGATTACAGACGCAGCTCCGCACACGAAGCTACTCATTATAGTGACCGAAATCGCAAATTTGCACAACGAAATGAGCGCGTATAGGATTACTGTTATAGTCGGGTGAATGAAAAGTGGTCGCTGATCTTTACGCTCCCGGTGGCGAAAACACGTCAGGTTGGGGTAAAATAGTTCAGTTATACGTGCTAAAATCGTGATAACATTGATATTATAATCACAGAATATATTATATGTGCTAATACTCTTACACGATAGGTTATAATTGCTGTATATTACGTGATAACAACAAAATGATAACGCATTTAAGATTTTTAATTTCTTACTGATTTTCAGGACCCCTAGGAAAAAGGTTGCTAACATATTGGCCAGCGGCCACTTTTCATTCACCCGACTATATAGTAGGTAATAATAATAAATTACATAGTCGACAATCTAAACTAGGAAACTCAAATAGCTAGGATACTGGTTCGTCGCGTCGCTATCAACTATAGTTTACAACGCGCGTTACAGACAAGTTACGAACGGGTAGCGTCGTGTGCGGACATAGACGTCCCAAAGGAGGGGGGCAAATGGGGCAAGTGTCCTAGGGCGTCTCCAAAGTATTATGAATGCAGGGGGCGTCAAAAAAATGAATGACAAAAAGAAAAAAACGTATTGTTTTATTTTAGTTATTAATTTCCCTTGTATCTATACGATGATTTCGAGGATGAGTGTATTTACTATTAAAATATATAAAATTATGTAATTAGATATTACGTTAGTTGTAAATTTTTTTTTTGGGGGTGTCAAATATTATTGCCCTACAGTGGCGTATTTACGCCAGGGTACTGGACCCCCACCCCAGAACCAAAAAAAAAAGATTATCCAAAAGTATTTTTTGTTAAATACCTTATATCAATATATCCTGTTGGAATTTTCAAAAAAAAAAAATTTGGACCCCCCCCCCAGAAAAAAGTTGAAAATACGCCACTGGCCCTAGGGCGTTATTGGTGGTTAGGACGGCACTGTGTGCGGAACTCCATTTGATTAAATTGCCAGCGACGCAAAACAAACTTATTAGTAACTAGAATTACTAATCGGTCTTATTTTAGGTATCTCCGTGCGCGGAGGGCCTTATATAGTGACAGTTGAAAATCTGAGTAAACCGTGTGACGCAAAAATATAAATCGGATTCGGGACTTGGAGAGAAGGGGAATCCTTTTAGTATCCTTGTCGTTGTTTAAACACTGTCGCCGTCTGGCTTGATATGATTGTGAGTGGGAGGCCAATTTTCAACGCCTCCCCCGTTCACAATTCGTGGAAACGTATTTTTAAAGAAATAACTATTTTATACGTACCGCGCTGGGGATAGCTTGTGCGTTTTTTCTTTTTTTTTTTTTTTTTAAATTGGTATTGTAGACATATTAGTGCTGATTAGAAAAAAAAAAAATCGCATATAACTTGCAGTACGCGCATTAATACAACACGCAATACACTTGTAAAAATGTAGAAATTAAAAGAAAAAAAATTCTTTTACTTTGATTTCCCGCTCAAACATAAATTATTTCGTCATTATTATAATTAAATGGACTCGATCTTCTTCCGCGTAAAAACACATGACAATGATGCGTATTTGATTGATCCGTAGGATCCAAGTATTTGATTTTTAAAATACACCGCGTGTTGGCATATTTAATATTTAAACATATTTAATTGCTGTTTAGGTAAAGTGAATTGAATGAGCAAATCAATACGGCCAAGCGATACGTCGCGTAAAAATTGTACGATTCGCAGTCGCTCATATTATATAGATAACTTACGGTAACGCAGTGCCGTAGCCGGGGGGCACTAGGGGCACGTGCCCCCCGAAATTTTATACATATATATATATGGTCTGACAGATTAATAAATGTAAGTTTATGCACTTTCACCAAATAAAAAATCCAATTAAGTTTCAATACTACATTTCTGACTCTAAAATAGATCTCGTCTCTGATTTTAAAGACCTGGGAATAATCTTTGATACAAAATTAAACTTTTCACTGCATACAGAAATGATAAAAAATAAAGCTATGCGCAATTTAGGCTTCATTAAGCGTACTTGTAGTGCCTTTTCGGACCCGTTTCCCCTAAAAGTACTTTATTGCTCTCTAGTCCGTTCTAACTTAGAATACTGCCCTTTAGTCTGGTTAAATAATACACTAAAACAAAATAATATGTTAGAATCAATTCAGAAAAACTTTTTACGATTTATTTCATTCAAATTTAATATCCATAGACCCCCCCATAGTTCATACGATAACGTTTTAAACTTCCTCAGTCTTACTCCACTCAATGACCGTCGCTTACTTCTGTTCTCAAAATTTTTGCACAAATTACTATCTGGTACTACTGACTGTCCAGAAATGTTGTCCTTAATTCGTTTTAAAATAAATAACCGTAATACTCGATACCCCTTGCCATTTTATCCTATTTCCTCTAACAAAAATTATATTTTAAATTCCCCCGCTAATCTTTTAATGAATGCCGGTAACATTTACACTTTTGACTATATTTAATATTGTTTTACTATAACTTTATATTTAAGCATATGTTTAAGTTAATACTTTTGTTATATTTAAGTTAAAAACTTCAACAAAAAATTTTTTATATTATTGTAATCTATATATTTGTGTCACAACAATATATTATGTAATAGGACATTAGTCCGTTAATATTTGTAAATAAATAAATAAATATATAAATTTAAGCCACTAGTAAATCCATGTTATCGTCGAACAAATTAAATTTACAAATAAAAAAATCTAGTGCCCCCAAAATTAATTTCTAGCTACGGCACCGCAGTAACGTGTATTATGATTCTCGCTTATAAATATATATTTATTGTCTTGTGAGTGATCTTTTTCCACGTTAAAATGCTTAAAAATATATATAGATTAAGAGATTCGAACGATCGACTGGTAGATGCTTATGCGTTATGTGTATTGAAAAAAAAAATACCATTATCAGATTCGTACAGTATTGTTACTATACGATGAACCGCGGAGTACTATATAAAAACAAACTGCTCTTAAATGAACCGCAGTGGCGCACACTGAACTGCACATTGATGGGTCTAACAATATTTTGCACGCCTTATTGCCACCACCCAACAGACAACCAGTATACACCCAGTGACAACCTTGCGTGCACTATAGTATTAATTATGATTAAAAATATATTATTTAAATTTTTAGCTCCATAACACCAGCATCACCCCACCCACCCTTTTGAATAGGGGGTCGATCGATCTCATTGACCCTTGACGTGTGCGCCACTGATGAACCGTATTGTCATCGTAGCTGCATCATTTATAAAATAAAAATCATCGTTTTCTCTATTACAATTTAAGTATTGTTTATATTATTTTTATTAAAAAAAAACAACGTTGTTCAACGGCTGATTTCAATTTTAATCGTTCAATACTCGATTTTTAATCCATAAATATTTCTCCTTAAAATTTGCTCGCGCGCTAGGCATCATATTATATTGTTTTATTCGTATGACAAATTCTGGTGGGGAGTCCTACACACGAGTTTATAGCGATTGACATTCAACTGCACACGCACGCTGTATTATATATTATTATAATCGGCCTGCATTGCTGTATAGCAAGGAAGGATTTCGTCGACCGCGAAATCAGACGAAACTTCGAGAAACTTTGAAATTGAAAAAGATGACTGTTTTCGTACGCCAACTCGTATATAATACGCGTATAATATATTGTACTTAATATATATATATATTCGGTGAGTAGAATATACGTGTCGCGGCACGACGCTCGTTACAACCATATCACAAACGCGTGAAATATACCGTTAAAAACGAAATGATAAATCATCGTGAGATGATGATGCTGCAGACCGTACAGCTGTCGCACATAAAACAGTTCAAAATGATTTTTATTATTATTATTACTACTACTATTTTTTTTTTTTAACGATGTCTTTAAAACGCCCGGGGCTAGTTAACAAGTAGTTACGTGAATATATATATATAGTATTTTTGAAATTAATTTCGGTATTACGCTATTTTTACGAGTGCGTTTGTCAATTAAGAAAAGAAAAAAAAAGATAAAATACGAGTAAAGATCGCTGCTACCTAGTTGAACGTGTTTTTTTTTTTTAGTAACTTATAAATACATTTCACGCCGGTTATATTAATTTGAATATTTCTATAATTAATATAAGGACACTTGCAGTGAAATTCATTCAAGATTATTCGTTTAATCCGTCCGCGGATAATATATTATATGTACACATATAGACGCAGGACACGAATAAAAAACGTTCAAGTTTATTAAATTTCATCTATTATAAAAATTAATATTAAAAACGATTTATAACCGCCGCAATATTTAATCGACTATATAATATTGTAAGTTTTTTTTTTTTTTTATATATATTTTATGCGTTTTTTATATATAGTGTCCATGAGCGAAGAATGAAATGTTTTTACTTACTAATGTTTTAATTTATAGATTTCTTGCGGGTCCGTACATAAGGAAAGATAACGGAATGTATTCATAATATTGTACCGACCAATTGAATAAATAAAATGTTTAACGCGTTCAATTTTTCGTATTTAAAGCCTGAACATTTATTACAGGATTAAAGACGTACCTATATATATATATATAGTATTTTAACCGTATTAAAATTTATATTATAAATGAATATAATTTATATAATAAATATTCGTAGAATATTAAGAAAAAAAGCGATTACGTCGAGTTGAATTTTAGAAAAAATTCGTTACTAAAAACGTTTCTTATTTACTTTTTGAAGTTTTAACGCGTCAAAAAACGTCAATTTTCTCTCGAGTCGTAAATATGTGTGAAAAACCAGAAATATTCTTATTTCTTAATATTCGGTTATTTACCGTATCGTATCGATCCGTTGACTGTAATAATTAATATCGATTCACTCGTACAAATATCGATAGAGTTATAACATATAGAATACAACGAAACGTTTCTTAGAAAAAAAAGGAAACCAAATAAATAACACTGACGGTTATATTGTTTGTTTTACCGAACATTTGAATTATTAAACGAAAAAAAAACCGAAACAGAAAAAAAATTCGAAAAAAATTAATAACTACACGGTTATCGGAGATATTTTCGATTTTACCGTTTCGCCGTATTATTCAAATACGTGTTCAAATTTGAAACATTCGACCAAATTACACCAGTATTACACATACGTACATAATATATAGTTACATTAAAACCGGAATATTTGTAGTACGCGTTTATTTTGTTATTTTCCATAGAAAAAATAAAATAAAAACCCTCTTGGTTTTTCATTTCACCCTTTAATACACGTTTTTACCCCATTTATATAATATATATATTTTTTTTTTTACGTAAAAGTAAATTTATATGTTTCCGTTATCGAGGGACTCATCCCGCGCCAGTGATTTATTCGCGTAACATCCGATATTCCCCGTTCTTTTTTTTTTTCTGTATTTCATTTCAATATATATTGTATAAGTATATGTGTCTTACAACGGGTATTAAATGTTAAAAAAAAAGCCTGTACGATACACGTGCACTAACAGTGTTGTAAAAAAATATAATAAAAATACCACTAAAACTGTTATTAAAAAAAAAATACGTTGCCTAATACTATCGATTATATAATTTTGAAAAATATTTCAAACGATTTAAACGTTGAAGTTGTCGTCCGCGATCAGAATTTTCGGTCGCAATGAAGTGAATTCTATATAATATATACATTATACGCTAATTACGTTTTTTTTTTCAAAAATATTGTTTTCGTTATTTTCGTCAATATTCTGTAAGTCGACGTACTACCTACTAATAAATATATTTTTTCATTTTTTATCGCAATAAAATGTGGTACGCGTGGAAAACTGTTGAACTGTTACCGAACCCCATCACGAGCAAATAAATTCGTTTACTACAGATTATCGTTATTATTGTGTACCAGAACTGTATACTATTACGAACACACTTTCAATCCGAAAACGAACGAAAGTCGATTCCCTCCGCTCCGTCCCGATCCAAACATAATATCTCATTAGATTATTGACGAATGTCCGCTTATAACCAGATCATCGACACGCTATACGCGGTTGGGAAAATGTCTTAGAGAATTTTAATTGTCGGTCCGAAAAACAAAAAAAAAAAGCGAAATAATATTGAACTCTACCGACACGTGTTCGTGTTAAAAAACATAAAATATCATAAATCTCGCGCGCGGTCGCCACCGTTTTACACCAAGTCGACACCTCCTGCTGCACCGACTGGAAAATATAAGAGACACGTTATAATATATTTCATCCGCTGCGAACGGGTGTACGAGGTTTTAATTAAAATTTTTTTTTTAAATTTTGTGCGTAAGGGCTGTGCACGTTTCTGCGCGCGAATCTATCGAATTTATGAACGAATTAAAAAAATATATAGGATATACAGTAATCACAACTTCGTACATCGGAACGAAATCGACTATGAGATATTTAATGGAAATATATATAAACGAAAACGCTCCGCGAGCCAAATCTAGTCCATATAGTGTTGAATTCAGTAATTCTCAAAGATTTTTAACGTGCACGAGAATATTCGAGAGGGTATAAATTAATATTTCAGTGAAATTTCACGCGTAACGTAAAACACAGAAGAAGAATATCAACAGAAGTTCATTATTTTGTTGCACGATAGACGTTTAATGGTTTTGGATTCGTAGTTCTTCGTCGACAACGTTCTTGTTCGACCGTTTTTAAACACGGAAATCCACTCGTATAAAAATACGTATATTCGAGATTGCACGGGGCCATGGAAAACGAATTATTCCTCTATACTTATACGCAAATCGATAAAGGCTCGGACACTACACTGTGTATTCTTAGGCAGCGTAACTGATTCAAAATTAGAAAACAATTTCGTTGACTCCGCTAAAATATGTATTGACGCGGCAAAAAAGTATTGAAAATATATGAATGGGCTTATGCTAGAAGGTCATCAGTCCATTTTCGTAAACTTTTGGAAAAACAAAAAAAACTACCTACAGACCAAATATGAGTTTGATTAACAACATTACTCTTCTGAATCAATAAAAGAGGTTATTTATAACTCATTTTATCATATTTTATAAATTTATTTATGCTGCACGAATTTTGGCAAAGATTTTAAACCTGTGGACTGATGCCTTTCTAGCATGAGGCGAGGTAGCCGGAAAAACTTGGTTGGTTTATTTCATCAATAAACATCACAACATTTAAATATTAACTTTATTTTTACAAACAATCATTACTATAAAAAATGAAGGTTTGAAATACATAATTCAAGCTTTAAATTTCGTAAAAAGGATGAAAATTATTAAAATATTAGATATTATAAAAAAATATGCATATAATCTTTTAATCGTCATCATCATTTACTTCTTCACCAGTTGTAGTTGGCCATGTTAGTTCATTAAAAAAGCGTTTATATTTTATTGGGATGTACGGAGAAAGTTTTTTCACGTCATCGATTTTCCTTTTTTTTTTATGGGGATTTTACAGTTCGAGTGCTTTCGTCATTTCTTTTTCTACGACGAGTTACTCTGCGAGCTTCTATCGGGCCTTGAATAAAGGTATCTTGAAGATCCTTGGTTTCAAATTCACAAATCCTCTTGAAAATCAGTTCTGTCTCAGTCGCTGGTAGACGTTGTAAGCACTTTTTTTTGCATCTAAAATAGAAATTAATTTAGAGAATTTTGTATAATAATTTTGACTCCCATCGAGTAGGTACGTATACTAGATCAATATAAGAAGAAAATATACAAATTTAATGAAAAAATATAATTATTATAATAATACGCGACAACGGCTACACGAAGACGGTTTTTTGTACATAAAAATTCTACCTAATTTTTATACGCGACAACGATTTGCGCACATTATATTATAATTTATTTTTTTTTTTAAATAAAATTCTGGATATTACGCGGATAATTACGCGTGAAATATTATTTAGACAAAAACGTTATTTATAAGTTCATATACTCGTATAAAGTCATATATATATATGTGGTATTTATTGCACAATTTATTCTGGTAAATTACACTGTAATCATTATTATATCAGATATTATTAAAAAATAAAAAATAGGTACGTTAAGCTATGTCTAATGACGTAAATCGCGTTCGTGTTATATATTATGTTAAAATAATTATTATTACGTACTATAAACGGCTTTGAGTTTTGATTTATTATAGTCGAAAAACGAGCAGAAATCACTTTCAATACGGAAAGACTAGGTACATACTACATCGAGACTAGTGCAGAAGTCGAACCAATTTTTTTTTCTACCGTTAAAATAAGTGTTAATATAACAAAAAACTATATGAGTTCAAAGTCAATCATATATATATATATTTTTTAATTAACTCCGAAACTTAAAAAAAATCATTTGAATAAGTTAAACAATATTAAACGGTATTTTTTTTTAAAAAAACCCTCTTTAATCGATGTCTTTAAAAGTCGCGACATTTTTGTTATGTAACCTTTAAAACAAACACTGAAAGGCCTATTAACAGACCGTTATATTTTCAAACGTGTATAGAAAATTGAAATAAATATATTTCTATATACACGTGCGCGTGCCCCACGTGATTTTTATCAAAATCTGACTCAGTCGCGTCCATAAAAATTACACTATTCAAAATTAAAAACCGCATTCAGAAAATTTCCATTGCCCTAATTATTACCATTTTTTTTTTTTAAACTTCTTATGAATTGAAGATAAAAAAAAACAGATCTATTATCGTATATAGATAATATTGTAATTTATTTTGTGTAAAAATGTCGGTGTCCATTAGGCCTTCACTCTTCTTTCCCCGTGAAACGCGGTTTTAAACCTTTCAATTTTTCAACACTCTCTGAATATATTTTCCACTCCTTTCACACTCCACTATTTCTGCGGTTCTCTCGGACTTCGCACGGTTTCCGACGGCTGCTGCACGTGTGTGTATAGCGTCGTCCTCCCAGAAGGCGCGTGTCCCGGAATTTTTCCCTATACAAATAATGCAAATCCGTTTGCCGTCGTAGCTGCAGGTGAACGGGGTTTTTTTTTTTTTTTATAATAAAAATCTCTCTTTAATACACCCGTCGCAACGATATTCAAATATAAACGCGTAATTTATTATTATTACGTAGTACATATTATTATTATGCGTTTCGGTTATTGCAGAGCAAAACCGCGTGTGAGATAAATGCGAACCGAGTCCGATGTGTCAAACAATTATTATTTCTTGTTTTTCTTCGACTCGTATAGAATATACGTAAATAATAGTACCTATACGTGGAAACGCGCGCATAATATAAGCGTGGATTACGATTATTATATCAATCGCACATATAGATTATAATTATAAGGTCGACCGCGTTAGGTACAGTTATTACTTACGGTGGAAACAACACGGGATAGAAAATATAATATTTTAAAACGACTCTAAGGTATATTATTTCTAGAATATTAATATAATATTACGAGTTCTTATACGGGTTTTTTTTTTTTGGTGTGTTAATCTTCTTATTACGACGTTCGTTTAATCGTTGTTGTTTTTTTTTCGTATCGAATCGAAAAACATTCCGAAAATACGTACATATATCTCCTTTGTATACGGTAAGAAACTCGAAACAGCTGATTTTGAGTCACGCCGAAAATGATTGAAAACAAGGATTTTTCGAAAAGATTTCGGTATGGGAACGGAATAAAGTGTGGATTATTCTTTTCGTTTCTCTTTGTCTCGTTTAATAAAACCGACTTGGATTCGTCGCCGTGGAGAGTCCGGCGGTCGAGATTTTCGCAGATTTTTGCTGTCCGCATTATAGAATTCGAAACGTTCAAAACGCGTCGATATATTATTATACGTAGTCCCACGCTATTCAGTCGCCGTCAGGGACTGGAACCGAACCGAAAAGAACCGGTTTAGAACCGAAACCCTTTGAAAATGTTGGTACATAAACGTAACCGTAACACTAATTGTTTTTTTTTTTTTTCAAAACCGGGACCGATATTTGGAAATACAGGTTTTTACATTATATTATATCGCTAATTATATAGTTTATCACAAGAGATTATGTCCAATACATTTCTAATAAATTTCCCAAAAAATACAAAAATGTATAAACTTTAAATGATTAGTCGGGCTACACTTATATACTGGGTGTACTCGTATGCTGAAGGTGAAAAAACACACCGAACAAAAAATCGGTACGCTAAAAAAATTATTAAGTCCAAGGCCGCCCACAGAAAAAAATTTCGGGGGGTGGGGGGCCAGCAAAAAAGGTACGCCCTAATTTTTTTTTTTAATATACAGTGTATTTTTAGTTATTTCGGGGGCGGTATTAGTAGAAATAATAACCGATTATTTTATCACACGTACAAGAAACAAAAACACTGTAAATTATATTATCTGACATTTAAAAAGAATTATATCACAAATTTAAACAAATATCAAATAAAATAGCGGGAAGGGGACCATTAATATATTAATATATCACTTTTTAATCGTAATTTCGATATTTTGAAGTACTACAGAGTACAGTATACCTACTGCAGGTATTAACACCGGAACCGAAACCAAAATTCACAATTTTCACGAACCGGAACCTAAACCGGAACCGATAAAATCATTAAAAGTTTCAATCCCCGCGGTCGCCGTCGACGACCGTACACGACTATAGCGTATTCGACTCGAATTGATTTGTGCGTATAAATAACTGCGCACGGAAGTACGCGTAGTCGCACGTGTACGTGCCTCTGCAGTCATACATTACGTACTTCCTTAATTCCCGTTCAATATTTCCTTAATTTCCTTAACGCCGTCATAAATCATGTCTACGAAAATTGTCGATCACTCGCGGTTTTCCACCGTTATTCCCGCGGGACCATAGAAACGGTACAGAAACGATTTGGTTTTTTTTTTCTGGCCACGTGGGTATACTTTCGAGAATAACAGAATTTTCGTTCAACTATATATATTACGCAGTAATTGTTCATTGGTTTTATGGAACGTACGAATTGTCGGTATTATAAATTTCACGCACCGTCCACGCGAAATGAAGTTTCCAAAAAAATGTTCAAAGACGAGAACAATAAGTAATTTTTTTTTTTAAAGGTAATTTTTCGGAACGCGTCGATTTTCTTCCTGCAGGACGATGTAGTATCGGCGAGGAATCGGTTATTTTCCGCTAAAACTCGGACGGCGAAAGAAATTCGCCTAAAGCAAAAATGTCAGGCTCGCGACGTGGCAGAAACCAAACCGATCCCGCTGCTGGTGTGTTTCGCATAAAAATAATTGCAGCGCGCAGACACCTTCGGGGGTCGCGGTGTTGTACAGCGCACAAAAGCGCGTGCAGTGTGTGTTTACACGCGGAGCGCGTGCCCTGCTGTGTGGCCCGGGGTAAACACACTTTTTTTGCGGTTTGTTTGTTTGGTTTTTCTGTTGTCGGTAAATCTCTCCGGGCGTCGTCTGTTCTTTTTTTTTTTTTTTTTTTATTCGTTTTAATTTTTTGTCTATTGGCCATCGAATCGGAAATAATATAATACGATTTGTATATACATATTTTTTTCACTATTATTTTATTTATTTTTATTATTATTATTATTTTATTAAACGCTCTCGGACGTCGTTCTCTGTTTGTGTGTGTAAAAGTGACTCTGAATGTGTAAAACACTTTTCAATGGGAAATAATGAAAAAAAAAAAAAAACGATACGAAAGACAAAGTGAAAAAAAAAACCAAACACAACAATGGCGGTTTGTTCGTGTCCGGTATACCGTAAAAAAAAAAAAAAAAACCTATTGTTATTAAGCCAAAATATTTACAAACTTTTCCGTCTAATTGAATGCCGGTGAGTTATTTTTTTTTTTTTATTATTTTTACGGTACGTGTCGTTGACGGTTTCGTCGAGGGAGCCAAAAAAAAAAAAAAAACAAAACCGTTTCAGCGATCGCCTAAATATAATTAATATAATATACGCGTCGTTGATTTAATTAGAATAACGCACCTATATATAGTCGTATATAAAAACATTTCCCCCCCCCTCCCCATTTAATTCTTTTGACAACGAACGACATAAACACAATCGGACACCGCTCGCGATAATCCGTTTAAATAATTGTATTACCAGTGGCACTGCACGTCGGTCGCGTTGTATTCTCCGTGTCGCCGTGTTGTATTACATACAGTGACGGACTATGCGGCGTTTCCGTATATACGCTCAGTCGACGCGTGGATAAGAAACACACGGACAGGCCACTCCTCTATGCTCAGCGTGCACGGGGTAACGGTCCGTTTAAAAAAAAGAAAGAATAAGTCACTATTAGCAGAGAACATTAAGCCTGGTCCACACTGAGGCGACGTACAGCAACATTCTATGTCGCAGTACGTTGACACAACAAAAGTTTGTATATGTTTCTAAATGTTCCATCAATATTTTGTAGCAACAAGCGACAAAAGTTTATCATTGTTTCGTGTTTCGATGATTAGCGAAACGTGTTCGTACAATACAACGTAAAAACTATAACTGTATGTCTCTCTCTATAGTTTCAATCCGTAGATTGGTTTGTAGCCATCTTCCAGTCTTCTCTCCTATCCGCCTTCCTTTTCATTTCCACGTATGAGTCACATCCTTGGTCCTTTATTATCTGTTGAATGAATTCTAATCTTGGTCTACCCCTACGGTTCTTTCCTTCTACTCTTCCTTCTATAATCAATTTCAACAATCTTTCATGTCTCATGATATGACCTATCCATTCGTTCCGTCTTCTGACTATGTTATTCCATAGTAACCTTCCATCTGCTATTCTTTCCAGTACTCCTACGTTGGTTACTTTGTCCATCCAACTTATCTTTAGCATCCTTCTGTAGCACCACATTTCAAACGCCTCAAGTCTTCTTTTCTCTCTCATTGTTATTGTCCAGGTTTCACACCCGTACAGGGCGATACTCCATACATATGTCTTTAATAGATTTTTTCTTGTTTTTAGACTTATGCTTTTTGATGTAAATATAGTTTTCTTGTTGTTAAAGGCTATTTTAGCTTGACAGATACGTTTTATATCTGTTTTTAACTGTATAATATACAAAACTGGTAAACAATCGGCAACGTGTGACTACAAGTTTATGCAGTGTGGACACTATTGGGTGTCGCAAGTGTTTATCAACAGTATCGATATGCATAAGCGTGCGCAGACATTACTGGCAGGGTAGTCATAAATGATACATTACACATTGACATTTAACATGAACAAACAATTTTATATAGGGTAACTTTATTTAACTGCATTTACCATAGTGAAAAATTATTTTATAAGTAATAATATAATGTAATATACCTAAATTAGTTAATAAGTAAAAATTAAACAACAATATTTTATATATAATAAACATATTAGATATGTTTTAATTATAACTCCATACGCCTTTTGGTTGGTGTGTTGATTTTGAAATATTCAATAATCTCATCCACATCTATATTATAAGCCATATTTTGTTCGATGAACATAGTTAGAAGTCCATCTAACCGATCGATTTCTTACATTTTACCGTTTACGGACATGTTGAAATGGTCAAACATAATATTATGTTGAGGGCGGGGGAGTTGTTCGCAAAGTAGTCAAGTGCCTACCCCGACTACCCCGTGCGCACGCTTATGTCGGTATGATAACTTGCTAACTGTAGTCTGTAATTTACACAAACTTGAAACTACTATTCCAGTATAATTTTGATTACCTACTTTTTTGATTTTTTTCATTATTCAGGTACCAATTTGTAATTCAGTTAATTTGTTATTTTCCCATCCCATCAGTCCCACATTTTATATATTGTTTTAAGTTTTTTTTGTAAGTGCAAATTGTTTTAATTTTATTTTATAAATGTAGGACTAATAAACTTTAAAAACATTTAGTCACGCGATAATTTATGTTGCTTACATATATGTGGACAAATAATAGTTACAAAAACATTTTCGGCAACATTTTGTGAAAATGTTGATGTTTTTATTTCCTTTAGTGTGTACGCTATGTTTCCAATGTCGCAATTCGTTTTCGTGTTTACGAAACTGCAGGAAACATGTGTCAACCTACGTGTTGCTATATGTTGTTGACTCAGTGTGGACCAGGCTTTAGAGAAGCGAAACTCGATCGGCTGATCGAGTTTTTCGAGAATTTAACTGGATGTATAAACTGGAAAACTCTAAACGGAAATTGACCATGAACACAGAACCGGAGAATTGATTACGGAAATATAGAAACGGAGACGTGATGGTATAGGCTCTCTCTGTGATTGGTCGGCCATTTAACGGTCTGTTTATGCCGGCATTTTTTCGCGCTCTCTTTTTATACGATATTATGATAACAATGAAAATGTTATCAAACATTCGTGTTTTCTAACCACTGATGTTGTATGTTTTGAACCACTAAAATTTCAAGGTCATAGACACTGTTGGCCGTAAACCGTAGAGTTTGGTAGGCCTGCTATTAGGACGCGGTTCTCTTTGTCGCACGGCGTTATTTTTAATGAAATTATTGTCTTTGGAAATTATACGTGCGGTGACAACGGTCGTTTTCAAATTTCGATATTACAAACGTATTTATGTAACGTTGCCGAGGTTTTCTCCGATGACTTGACTGTACTTATATACTTACTTAATTAGACCAATCCCGCCCACACGAAATGGCTCGTTTGCCGCGTTTATTATTTATTATCACATTGTGGCATTTTAGTCATCAGTGGCGCCCAATGGGGGAGGGTCAAGGTGGTTCAATTGAACCAGGTAAATTAGGGGGTGGTGCCTTCCTGGTGATTTGTGCGTCCTAAATTATGATTTTTATACGTCATATAATTTGAATATTATCAAATTATAATAGATAGTAATTAATTTATTCAGAATAAATAAGGATTGAATGTTGAACACGGGTGGATGAGCGGTGTTTTTTTGAACTATTTGAACCACATGTTTCAAAAGAGACGGGCGCCACTGTAAAGCCTCGATTACACGGGGCGAACTTACTCGCTGGAGTGTAAAGTAGCCAGCGAGTAGCGACAAAAGTAGGCCGGCCGTCAAGTTTAATCGCGAGCGAGCGGCGACTGCTCAACGCGCGGCCAGTAAGCGACTGGGTCGATTACATTGAGCGAATTTAGTAGCGGCGAGTAAATTCGCCCTGTGTAATCGAGGCTTTAGGCATGGGAGAAAGAGTAACTTGCTAACGGAAGAAAGAATAAGCTACCCCATACAATATAATTCTTATAAAATGACCCATACACATATTAAATTATCTATATTTCGTCCAGTGAGAGTAGTTTTATAACAAAAAAAAAAAAAAAAAAGCGAGAAATAAAAAACCGTAGCGAGCAGCGTCGGGGTGTCGTGAACATGTCGCTTAGGTGAACGATTACTCGCGGATAAAGACATTTCAGAGTGTATTGTCATCGCTGTAAATTTGAACGCGATTACGCGATAAATCATTGCGTTCGATAAAACGCGGTTCTGTGCTTCGGCGTAATGTTTTCGGGTACACAACAAAAACCACAACCGTTTTTACGAATTGAATACCTCAAAACCTATACAATCGCCATAAACAGTCCGAAATTAAAAGAAAGTTTTATTGAAAATTTCCCCCCCCCCCTTAATTTAATTTAATTATAAAGTTATATATTTGTTGAATATTTCAAGTTTCCTATATAACCATTAGATTTCCCGGTAGTCTTTTATTTATATTTTCAGGTGCTCTTGAGAAAATCGAAAAATTACCTCTCTAAAGTACCAACTGGATGCGATTTGCTACCGGAAACAAACTGTGACCGTTAAAATCGGAGCAATCCTTCTGGTAGAATTTTTGGGTACAGGTATAAAATATAAAACACATCATTGTAAAACCGATACATTCCTCGCTCCACTCAGAATTCTATAAATATGAAAACGATTGCAGGTGCGTCCTTGTGGGGGGACGAAGAGATCTCTCGTGATCTCACCGAAAATTATGAAAAAAAAAAAAATACTATTAAAATATTCTGTTTTTCTGACACTCGTAAGTCATAATATGTAACAAAACGACTTATGGTCCACAATTTTAACACGATAATCTTATATACTATATTATGTACGGGTGAATTTTATAAAAATAAAAAAATGATTATACATTTACATTTACTCTTCAAAAAGAATAATATAAGCTTGATATCTCGCATTTTCGGCATACGAATGCACCGTCGGTTCGATCCCGGCCGGACCGACACTATCCAGACAAAATGTACCTATTTAATAAATAATTTAATTCAGAGGGTATATATATATACGATTAATTCCTAGTGCTGAAATCCCCTCAATAATGTCATTTTTATATTATTATTAACATTTTGTTTTTATTGCGATTTATAAACGCCGGTTTTCGATTACAAATATCGGTTTTCAATAATCGGGATTTGAATTTCGACAATCCGCGATATTTCGTTGGAGGTCTTGCAGGTTTTGCAATGTCGTCGGTATTCGTATTTGATTTTTGATTACGGACGGTTTTTTTTTTTCGTGGCGATTTAGATTTTTTTTTTTATGATTTCGACACCGATTTCGGTATCGATTTTTGAACGGTATTTTTCAAATCCGTTTCGAAATCCGTTTCAAGGGTTTACGTATTTCTTTATCGACAATTTTTATTCGGTATAATATGTCATTTAATAGTGCGCGGTGTATAATAATTCGCGATAAAACGTTTCAATGTCATCGAACGGTGAAAGTAAACATTCTAAATAATGATAAAATAACAATCAGGCCTCGGGACTTTGTATTATATTCGTTCGCCGGAAAGCAATAATTGTAGAAGATTCGATGTGAATTAATTTCGTAATGTCTCGCAGGACCGAAATCGAACAATTTTCGAGCGTATATTACATTTTCTTCTAGTGACGCGTTTTTTAAACATCTTTTTTTTTTGGGGAAAGGGGTTTTCTTTGCGTATTTTACATTATCTTTTCAAAAAATATTTTGAATAATTTACCGGGGAACACTTAAATCGTACTGCCGATACGAATTTATACGATTATAAATTATATTATAACTGTTTTTACACTCGGTTTACTCACGTGAATGGTAACTAGTTTTCACGATCACTAATGCTTAAAAAATCTTGTTTAACACTGTTCGCGGCGAATAATATTATCGATTTTGTGATATCGCCTGCGGGCCGCAAGTGTCAGTTGCGATGTATGCATATAATTTTTTTTTTTTATTCATTGCTTTACATTATTAAAATCTATTTTTTTTTTTTTTTAAACTATTATAAGTACTATCTGCACAAGTGCGCGCTTTGTTCAACCGGATTACACGTTTCGGTAATACATTTTATAATAACTTAACTGCGTCGAATTTTATACTTTTCAGCGCATTTATATAAAGTCCCGCGAATCAATAATATCAAACACTACTATTAATAAGTATATCGCCCCGTTTTAATTATTATTATCGTATAAATCAATAAAATTGTCTCCTGACCTCGGTGTATTTTATATAGTCGAAAAGAATTTGCCGGCGCGGTGGAGGGGTTACGCACCGGACCGCATGCAGTTATGAATAATAAACGCGTGTAAATCGGTGTCATTAGTGTAAATTTTATTGCGAAATATAATTTTGAAAATTACCATGTCGCGGTCGGGTATTATGAAGTCGTTCGCCAATTCACAAGACATTTCAATGATTCGGAACGCAAAAACGCAATATTTCTTCCAAGCACTGCAGTGCGCCTGTGCGCGCTGTACTATACAATTTACTTTACCTGCTGCAATCATCGACGGCTCTGTTCGTCACAAACTTTTTTTCGAATATTTAAAATTGTTTTCTTTTTTTTCCAACAATTATTTTTCACAAATCTGCTGTAATATACGCATTTTAAGAATATATACTTTCGCATGACACTACTACCAGTGACGGTTATACATGATGTTCAAGGCGGGAGGCGAAAATCCAACTCCTTTACCAATTACATGTCCACATCGACGAGTAATAACCAAGAAAAGAGCTCTATTAATGTGCCGAGACGAAATTCAGATGTAAAAAAATGTAGAACAACGTGCATGGAACGTAAACGAAATAACGATAAAACGGGAAAATAAAGTAGTCAGCAGCAGATAGCGCTACGAAACAACACAGAGGGCGTGGCAGAAAGGCGCATATAAATAGCGGTCAGTCTCGAACACCACACACACAGCAGCGGTCAGACGCGAACTACGTTGTTCACGTCTGACCGCCGTGACTACACTGAGCAGTCCGATGGTTTCGGACCGCTATTTTATAAGCGCCTTTTGCCACGCCCTCTATGTTGTGTCGTAACGCTATCTGGTGACTACTTTCATTTTCCCGTTTTATTACGGTCGGCTGACGCACTATATGTCGGTATATGCGGATGTTTGGTTTGACACTGACCGAGTGACCGATCGTATGCGCGTACTCAATCTTTATTATTTAATAAAAAAATAAACAATAAAGATTGTATAATAATAATAAAAAATTATTATTAATAATATTATTATTTCGCGTATTTCAATGAAATGAAATGAATCGTTATATTATGCAAAATTAAGAAACTATTATAATAATCGCGTCATTTTTTTTTTTTATATTTATTTAGATTATTATTTGTTTTATTAAAAATCATTACTTCACACTTCAGCCCACCCCTATTTGTGTACAAGCTCATCGATGTCCAAAGTATAGATAATCTGTTATCAGTCTTTATCGCAACACGATCAGTGATCATTTAATCAATTTATTTTGGATCTCAACTAACATATTGTTAATGATTTTTAAATCGATAAACGTTCTTACGTCAAATGTAATATATAGTGCGTAACAGGAGCAGTTGCTGCTAAACTACAAGCTCGATTTGTCGAGAGCGGAAGAATCGATTTTTTTTCCGCATCATATCGATTGAATCGAATTTCTATTTCCCCGCGTGTATTGCATCAATATGGGCACATTTTTGTTTTAAATTTTTTTCTCGTTTTAAAACGATTTAGAATATCAGTGTAAGTGCACTCATATATATATTTTAACGGAATACAATTTGCTGAACCGTGCAGCCGACTGTCGACTGAAATTACCGAACGGGGAGATGAGGAGGGTGTTACACCCTTTCGGTTCGTCTCCGATGATCGGGTATTAATACCTTACACTATTCTATCCATCGACAACGACAAACATTAAATACGCGTTTTTAGCGGCGATTTGTATTTCAAACTATACACCGCGCGTATGATATGTCGGCGCGGGCTTTACACACGGGCTTTATATCGATTAAAAACAATAATATTCGTGCGACGTGTACACAGTGAGCAAAATACGTATTATTATTATAATAATAATTCACGATCACGAAAACTCCAGGAACACACGATTATAATATATTACTAAGCGCGATGCTGCGGAGTGGCGTACATATATATAACATTTTATATTTTCTCGTCGCGCCGACGTGATATATATATATGTGAAGAGATTTGCATACGCGGGTATATAAAATATATACCGCGTGTCATTATTATTATTATTATTATGCATTTATTCGAGACGCGGAGAGACGAAACGCCGAGGGTTAAAACAGTCAAACACACACGAATATCATTATAAACGTATTGGATCGCGTATGTACAGAGTGGTGCACAGAAACGGAAAGTATCGAACGCTGTTCTTTTGAGACGTTACGCGTCGGTACGACGAAGATATAATGGACAACACTGCGTCTGCTATAGCAGAAAACGGGAGAAAATTCTCCAAGTTCCTTAAACCGCGTCGAGTATTATAGTGAAAAATCCATACTATTCGTAAAAACCGCAAAACAATTACAATAAGATAGGAAGCGAGTATTTTTCTCTCTTTGTCTTACACACACACACACACGAATCGTAGTAAAATAAACGTTCGTTAATTCCGACGTATACCGATCGATCTAGTGATGCGATAAAGGTTCAGAAAACAGATCTGAATTCGCCGTGAATGATTTTCACACGTAATCACAATATTGATTGGGTTGCGGCGGCAACCGTGACGCCGCGGCCTCGAAAACCGGTGTAACGGATTATTTCCAATGGCAGACCACGGGGCCGAATATGGCTCGCACCGACAGATCTACCGCGGTCCGTCAGCAACCAGACAATCCGGAATTCCTCAAAAAACGTAATCTCGATTCGAGAAGACGTCAAACTGTCTTCGTGTCAAACGGACATCACAAACTCGCACATCTCTCGCATTTCGGACGTCTCCAAACGACCCGCGCTCATAGGCGGAAATGGGGGCTTAGGGGGGCTAAGCCCCCCAAATATTTTATAATTTGTACGTATTTTGGATATTTGACTGATTATGACTGATGTTAAAAATGTTAGCCCCCCCCCCCCAGAAAATTCAATAGATTTTCGCCTATGCCCGCGCTGCTAATAAACTACGCCGTCCTGAACGGGCCGCAATCCCTTTCGATCGTCTACACTGAACCAATTCCACCAAAAATCCACTCTGACTGTCCTGCGGTTACGCGTCTCCAATACACTCCGCTAGTCCTACTCTCAGCAAAAAAGAGACCTCGGCTCGGACAGAGTAATTTCAGAGACAGAGCAATAAACACATTTAGAGAGAGAGAGAGAAAAAAAACTTGATGAACCATCGTTTTCGAACGGTATACGCACGCTCTGTATACGCGCCGCGGACGTCTCGACTTTTCGCGGTCCTCGCCGATCCCCGCGGTCCTGTGCGCGTCCGCGATCCCTGCGTAACCGAACGGCTGCATCGCGCAGAATCCCGCGACAGACGCGTGCAATAATAAAACGCGCGCGTCCTGTACTCGTCGCAGCACATAAATATCTCTTGTTACCGCCCAACCGCCGCCGCCGAGTGTTAGCGCGAACAAAACACAGCGCGGCAAACGTCTCTGCGCCCACTCTCGTCGCCGAGCTTTTAATCACAGACCGTTTTACAGACCTCCCGCCGCGTAGTTGTCGTACAAGAGAGAGAGAGAGAGTTCGCGCATTATTATGTACACGGCGGCATCGTATCTAACGAACGAACGAACGAACGGAGGAAACGCCACAGCGCGCGCGCGCGATTTAATTGAGAAAAATGCGCTCGGTGCTCCCAAATCCCTGCAGTCTCGTATTAAGGGGGTAATCCGGTTAGCCGCGGCGTGTGTGTGTGTGTGTGTGTACGACGACACGCGCGAGCCAAGAGGAGTGCGGGAAAATAAGGGACGGAATTAATCAATCGGATCGGCGGGATTCTGCGGGACCACGGGTATATATAGGGAGGCAGCCGCGATTCTCTCCGGCTCGCCATGTTATGACTACGTTTGTTCCCGCGGCCGCGAATTTATACCCGTAATACGCCCGTTATTATATTATATAATAATAATAATATTATTATTATTACCATATCCGCTCGTTATTATTATAGTCGTCGTCGAGTGTTGTCGTCGTTCCCGCTCGGTAACTATATATACGCCACGGGCTTTACACACGGGCTTTATATCGATTAAAAACAATAATATTCGTGCGACGTGTACACAGTGAGCAAAATACGTATTATTATTATAATAATAATTCGCGATCACGAAAACTCCAGGAACACACGATTATAATATATTACTAAGCGCGGATGCTGCGGAGTGGCGTACATATATATAACATTTTATATTTTCTCGTCGCGCCGACGTGATATATATATATGTGAAGAGATTTGCATACGCGGGTATATAAAATATATACCGCGTGTCATTATTATTATGCATTTATTCGAGACTTTCGAGACGCGGAGAGACGAAACGCCGAGGGTTAAAACAGTCAAACACACACGAATATCATTATAAACGTATTGGATCGCGTATGTACAGAGTGGTGCACAGAAACGGAAAGTATCGAACGCTGTTCTTTTGAGACGTTACGCGTCGGTACGACGAAGATATAATGGACAACACTGCGTCTGCTATAGCAGAAAACGGGAGAAAATTCTCCAAGTTCCTTAAACCGCGTCGAGTATTATAGTGAAAAATCCATACTATTCGTAAAAACCGCAAAACAATTACAATAAGATCGGAAGCGAGTATTTTTCTCTCTTTGTCTTACACACACACACACACACACGAATCGTAGTAAAATAAACGTTCGTTAATTCCGACGTATACCGATCGATCTAGTGATGCGATAAAGGTTCAGAAAACAGATTTTCACACAATATAATCACAATATTGATTGGGTTGCGGCGGCAACCGTGACGCCGCGGCCTCGAAAACCGGTGTAACGGATTATTTCCAATGGCAGACCACGGGGCCGAATATGGCTCGCACCGACAGATCTACCGCGGTCCGTCAGCAACCAGACAATCCGGAATTCCTCAAAAAACGTAATCTCGATTCGAGAAGACGTCAAACTGTCTTCGTGTCAAACGGACATCACAAACTCGCACATCTCTCGCATTTCGGACGTCTCCAAACGACCCGCGCTCATAGGCGGAAATGGGGGCTTAGGGGGGCTAAGCCCCCCAAATATTTTATAATTTGTACGTATTTTGGATATTTGACTGATTATGACTGATGTTAAAAATGTTAGCCCCCAGAAAATTCAATAGATTTTCGCCTATGCCCGCGCTGCTAATAAACTACGCCGTCCTGAACGGGCCGCAATCCCTTTCGATCGTCTACACTGAACCAATTCCACCAAAAATCCACTCTGACTGTCCTGCGGTTACGCGTCTCCAATACACTCCGCTAGTCCTACTCTCAGCAAAAAAGAGACCTCGGCTCGGACAGAGTAATTTCAGAGACAGAGCAATAAACACATTTAGAGAGAGAGAGAGAGAAGAAAAAAAACTTGATGAACCATCGTTTTCGAACGGTATACGCACGCTCTGTATACGCGCCGCGGACGTCTCGACTTTTCGCGGTCCTCGCCGATCCCCGCGGTCCTGTGCGCGTCCGCGATCCCTGCGTAACCGAACGGCTGCATCGCGCAGAATCCCGCGACAGACGCGTGCAATAATAAAACGCGCGCGTCCTGTACTCGTCGCAGCACATAAATATCTCTTGTTACCGCCCAACCGCCGCCGCCGAGTGTTAGCGCGAACAAAACACAGCGCGGCAAACGTCTCTGCGCCCACTCTCGTCGCCGAGCTTTTAATCACAGACCGTTTTACAGACCTCCCGCCGCGTAGTTGTCGTACAAGAGAGAGAGAGAGAGTTCGCGCATTATTATGTACACGGCGGCATCGTATCTAACGAACGAACGAACGAACGGAGGAAACGCCACAGCGCGCGCGCGCGATTTAATTGAGAAAAATGCGCTCGGTGCTCCCAAATCCCTGCAGTCTCGTATTAAGGGGGTAATCCGGTTAGCCGCGGCGTGTGTGTGTGTGTGTGTGTACGACGACACGCGCGAGCCAAGAGGGAGTGCGGGAAAAATAAGGGACGGAATTAATCAATCGGATCGGCGGGATTCTGCGGGACCACGGGTATATATAGGGAGGCAGCCGCGATTCTCTCCGGCTCGCCATGTTATGACTACGTTTGTTCCCGCGGCCGCGAATTTATACCCGTAATACGCCCGTTATTATATTATATAATAATAATAATATTATTATTATTATTATTATTACCATATCCGCTCGTTATTATTATAGTCGTCGTCGAGTGTTGTCGTCGTTCACGCTCGGTAACTTATATGATTAAATAAAATATAGACGCCTTTTGCGCACTTATTTAAAATATAGATATAATGTGTACGAGCCACGATATACGCGCTTCGAAATCTCGGGATCTATCCCGCAGTGCGCGTAGATCTGCAGTACAGGATCTGCAGTTCGCCGCTGAAAATCGACTATAGTCCCTTTTCTCGTTTCGGACTCGGAAAAAAAAGTAACGTTCGCCTTATTTTGTGTGATTTTTTTTTTTCTACAAATTCTGAATGTATAAAAATATTTAATAAAAATACCGTGTTTTATTTGCGGTATTTCCACATAAACCATCGCGTGAATCGACGATTTATAATTTATTAGCGTCAACGATACAAAATATATACATATAATTATTCTACTATTAATAATAATGACGATTTATGTAAGAATAAAATTTGTTCCGCGTGAAGTACGACGGGCGCAATTTAATTGAACGTTTTTAAATTTATGACTTTTGAAATAAAAATAAAACCATTTCGGATTTTATTTTTCGTCGAAAACTGGCTGAGGTCCTGACTATTCTTAATAAATCGCGCCTACGTATTATCAAATTTTTTTAATAAATTCTAAAATTTCTTTAAATTATATTTAAGAAAAAAACGTGCGTGTTGCTCATGATGTTTTTTAATCTTTTTTTTTTATCTTCTCTCGTGAATTAGAACAGTCCGATTGACTGCTACTAAATCACAGCGGTATTATATACAAGACTGCTGCAGCCGCGAAGGTATATTATATACTCGGATCTCTTCGGGTCGAGAGAGAAATTGATTTTTTTTTTAATTCGCCTTATTCTCGTCCCGCACGACGAGTATACGGGACAGGAAGGGTTGGTAAATTTTGCTTTCCAAAAAATCTCTCCGTATTTTACCACTTTTAACGTATGCTGTGTGTATAGCTATATATACATGGTTTTGCGAGTTAATATTAAAATATTAGCGTCGTCGGTTTCAAAACACAGTTTTCTTTACCGACAAACCAGCTCTTTGTTTACTATTTGATTCGAGTTCAATGGCGTAGATACGATTTTTCTCTGGGAGCGGAGTTTCAAAAAAAACTTTAGAAATAAAAATATTTTACATATATATATTTTTTTTAATTTGTATTAATTAAGTAATTTTTAACGAAAGAATCCACCGTAATTACAAAACGAACTAAACTAGCCGGTCGTTATTGTATAATGAAACTATTTTTCCGCATTAATCGTCATATTGTACGGTACTGCAGTTTTTACGAAGCGTTGATTTTTTTAAGAGATTATGAATACTCGACTCGGTTTGAGAAACGATCGAATTTTCCCGTGTTTTCTACGGTCAGGTAAAAAAAAAAAAAATCAATATTTTTTTTTTTTGTCAATTATTTGTATCACGTATACGTTCACGTACACATATCGTATTGTGGTAATGCTCGATATTCTGAATTTCATATGATCATAGCAATATTGTTGTAGTATGCACTGAAATTGGCTATTATATACTTATTCGCAATCAACGAAATACAATTTCAACATTTCAAATAGGTAGCAAGAACAATTTTTTTTTCTTATTGTTTAATGCGATGGAAACCTCATTTAACTCATGGAAGCTCCATTAAACGTTGTGTCTGTAAATTACTAAGAAAATTTAATCCGCCATAGAAGTGCTTGTTCAGAATTGTAATATATCGCATGTGATGTGTGACAATCACATACGATAATATTATATGTATGAAGCACACACATTATTATTATTATTATTATTATCAGTGGTGGCTGTCACATACTTAAGAAAGTGCTTGAGCACCCCTTACATTTTTGGGCAAGTGGCTGTGTACGTCTCAAACCCCAGTCCAAAGTCCTAAGACCACTGACCAGTGCTCATAGGCGTATTTAGGAAGGGGCTTGAGGGGCTAAGCTCCCCATTGTGTTTTTAGCCCCCCCCCCCCAGGAATTTTAGTTTATTTAAAAAATATTTACAAATATTTCAATGACATTATTTAAATATTTTTAGTGGAAGGAGCTGCAGCCCACCCCCCATCATAATTTATCACCCTGCGCCTATGCCAGTGCTTAATTATTAGGAAAAAAGTAGTAAAAGTACTCTAGTTAAAGTAAAAAAAAAAAAAATTGGTTCCTTTAGTGTTAGGTGGGTGGGCCGGTCTATTGAAAATTCTGAGCACCCTTAAACATTTTTTTAGATAGCCGCCACTGATTATTATTAATATTATTATTATTATTATTATTATTACGTAATAATATATTATTGTCGTTATTATTGGGTTAAACTACGAGATATTTATACGACAGTGAGTGGCGTGCTGTCATAGGCGTGACTAGACTTCATCCGCAGCGGCAGCCTAGCTAATGACCGGCGCCACCTTAATACACCGAAATAAGCACCATACCCCCCACCACCACACAATTTAAAGGGGGGATAGTCCCCCCAATTAAATATTTATGTAAATAAGTTTGTAATCTGTATTATCATTTTTAATTACCTAATAAATGTACAGTATTTTCAGTACCTTTAAATTTAACTTCGGAAATCTTATTTATTTACAGGGTTACACCATATTATAATTAGGTAAGTAAGTTTTTTACCAATTTCTCATAAATTGTACCAGTTGGCATTTGACAGTTACCCGGTACCAGCATAATAATTACACGATATTATATTGCGATTTGCGATACGAATCATAAATAAACGAGTGCATCAATTCAGAAGACATTTTATTATTTTTTTTAAATAAAAGTTGTAAATTACCGACTTTTAACTCGGTTGACCGGCGCCTTTCTAAAATTGCAGGGGCAGTCCAGGCACCCTAGGCTGCCACCGTAGTCACGCCTATGCGTGCTGTTATAAACAAATTACGGCGCACACACTACATAATATGCACACATAGCATAGTCACAATAAACGCGCAGCGCACACAGATGTCGGGTATATTTTAATTGAATTTTACTGCACAATCAGAGCCGCATTTATTATTATTGTACACGCGTAATATAATAATATATAATAACGCGTATTAAACGTATACGATTACGGTACGTAAATCTGTTGCAGCGAATTTTGACTTTTCGCTATACACACGCGTAATAATAATTATAATGGATTTTATTACGAGTTTATACGAGCGCGTATATTTATATGTATTTCTTATGACGTAAGTATATTACACTGACGCAGTGGCGTGCCCAGGAATTTTCAATGGGGGAGGTGGATGTTATAGGTAAATGGTAATAATACATTTTAAATTTTAATGAATTGTCATGGTAAAAAACTCAAATATTTATGTTTCAAGCTCTCCAAAATCGTTTCTAGCATATAATTATGTACATTTGTAAATTGTTCTATAATTAAAATTAATTTAAATTATAACACACTAATACCATGTTGTTCAATTAATATAACATATGTTATGTATAGTGAATGTTTATTGTCATAAGTAATAACTTCTTCCTAATAACTAATAAAAAGTATTAAGTAATGACTCTAAAACTGCAGCTCTTATAACTAATAAGTTGTTTTCTGTAAGTCGGCAAAAAATACAATGGGGGGATATAACCCCTAACCTCCCCCCCTGAGCACGCCACTGCACTGACGTGATAAAAACCGGCTTATTTTCAATTGTATTTCTCGCGTTATTATTACGCTCGTGGATCAGGTATAAAAAAGCATCAGTACACATTATGGCGCAAGAAAATTCAGAAGCGTTTTTTTTTTTTTTTTATATAACGCGGCAACGGAGAAAAGCATTTTAATAACATCGCGTTTGATCCAATACAGCTGTCATACAGACGTGCGTCTGTCCGAAAAAAAGCGAGTAAGTAGTAGGTACACCGATAAATATTATAACTACCTTTTGAAATAACTGATATACGTACTTTTTCAAAACAACACCAGCGATTTGAGAGTAATTTTTTTTTTTATATATATTTTTTTTTTATCAGCGTATTTCGTGGACAGAGCCGAAAATCCGAAAATCCTAAATATACCGATTATTGCGGGGCTGCTTCAAGCGAAATCTCTCCGAGTCCGCGCAATCAGGGGGGCTTGAGGGGGCTTAGCTCCCCTCCCACATTCATCAGTAGGCCCCTCAGTTTTTTTAATTAACTCGGATCGTTTAATTATTAAAGGTTATATAAACGTGTTGTATTATCGTTATGTATTAAATATTTATATAATAAACCATTATACGTATATGTAAAAGGAATGTACAATTATACCTACACATTTAATGCAAATCTAATCGAATTTTTTTCAAATGTTCATTCTGCAAATGCGATCGACTATTTTTTAATCTAATTATTCGTGATTGGCTGCTTTAGCCTTCAGAACGACACCCGTATTATTGAAAATTATATAAAATTCGGAATTTTGTATCTATTTTTAGTTTTTATAATGGTATTTACGTTAGAATTTTTATCAACAGATGGTATGAAATGAATTCAAACGGGTATAAATATTCATAGAACGGTCCGTAGAGTTTAATAATTACACTATTTATTGGTATACATATAGCTTATAAATAAAAATATTCATACACGGAATATGGACCATCATCGACGGTAAAAACCTCTTTTTTTTTTTAATTTAGCCCCTCCCCCCACGTTTTTTTTTTATCCTAGTTGCGCCCATGGTCCGCGCGTCACGGCGATGCACACGCGCGTTTTTTCGCCGTTTTCAAACGCGTCGATTTCCATACCGACATCGCGGAAAAAATAAAAAATCGATTTTTCATTATACTCTCCTATTTTATAGTCCGTTTATTTTATTTTTGAAAATTTCAAAGCTTATAAAATGAATACACGCACATATCATATATATGTGTGTACATTTTCTTTCACCGTTTTACTGACCGGTATAAATATTCGGGGGCGTCGTTTGGGGGAGCGCAGAGTTACACCGGGGTTGCACCGCTTACTTTTCAATACAATCCGAATTGGCCTGCTTTTTGCTAAACGGTACTTGACGTTGAAAAAGAAGGAGTTAACAATACAGGGTCGGCCTGGCCATGACCGCTAGCCCCATCTTTTTTTTTTTTTAATACCAATATTTTTGAACGCTATGTCTCCACCAGTTTTGAAATCTTTGCCTTGTATTATTATAATGTATAAAAAAAATAACGCAAAAATTGATTTGAGAACAGCGGTTTGAACGCCGAACCGTACACGTCAAATCGGACTATTATAGTACGAGCCGAAAGACGGAAAAAATAAACCTATTAAAGAAACACGGTGAAATTGTCAAATTTCAAATTGCTTTAACTTAAAAACTAAATCCGATCACCAAACCCTAACTTCAACATAGGTCCTTTTATCAACCTGTATTGACTCTATATTATATAGAAACAGAAGGCGCCACTTATGAAAAAAAATTAATTTTTTTTCATAAGTGTCCCGGAAAAATCTTATTTGCAGCCCGGTAAGAATTTTAGAGTCACTCCGCCCTTGGATCCGGGACACCCTATATAATGAATTGTTTTTTTTATTGACATGTATTTTTTAACTTCGTATTAAACCAAGCGGCAGGGGGCCCCAGAACAAAAAGATCCAGGGGCCTATGGTGTGCCAGGCCGACACTGTAACCGATATCAATCGAGAAAAATCTGTAAACGTGTCATTAGTTTTTACTTAAAATTGCCGGTATCCGCTTATTTAAAAGATGATTTTCTTTTTTCCGAGCTTTACGCTTCGTACAAGTCTTAAATATAAAACGTTTTTATACGGCCTGATAAAATTTCAAAATGTCCTGCTCGAAACTTCGCACACCCGGAAAAAAAAAAAAACTGAACTGACGCCCCTGACAATGATATTACGGACGGTTTACCAAAGCGGACAATAACGCGCCGCTATTGCGGAGAACAATATTGTTATAATTGTGCGGCCATACAGCGTGTAGATCCCCCACATGAATTATATAAGCGTGGCCTTTCGGTTCACCGCCCGGCGTTTAATTTTTTTTTTTTTTTTAAATCGTGGAAAAAAAAAATCGTGATTTTCGAAAAAACGCGACAAAACCCGAGGGAAAAAAGTCGAACTCTTCGATTGAAAAAAAAAACGTTTTGGGAAATGTGTTATCATCACAGGCGGAAATCTATTAAATTTTCTGGGGGGCTAACATTTTTAACACCAGTCATAATCAGTCAAATATCCAAAATACATATAAATTATAAGATATTTGGGGGTCTTAGCCCCTAAGCCCCCTATTTCCGCCTATGGTTATCATCACGCGGTTTTCCGTTTTCCGAGTTATATAATACGTTTTTTTTTTTTCTTAAATAACCCGCGCCTTCGATTATAGCTGCGATTTATTATAACCGTTCCGTTTATATCGTTATATTATTACCATCAGAAAAAAAAAAAAAAAACGTTTGTTTCGAAATATTATTTAAAATCGCGTTTATAATATATTATAGCGGAGACGAACGTTGTTCTACGTTTTATTCGAACCCCGTCGTCACCAGCCGGGAGAAAACATCGAAAGTACGCCACTGCAGTACTCTCGTATATTATATATTATATAATTTCTCAAGATTAAAAAAATTATATATATATATACCACGATAGAAATATTTTTATCATTAATATAGTATAATATACTCGTATACGCTGTTTAGACGCATATATTATAATAAAGATGGAACGAGAGGAGCTTTCGTGTGTGTGTGTGTGTAGTAGTCACGTATACTTATAAACGTTATAATATATATGGCACCGCTTCGTATACATATTTTTCGGTTTCGATTTATCCGCTTCTCACGATCGTCCGGACGTGATAATCGAGATGGCGCGCGCGTAGTATAATAAAAGACGTACAATATTTTATATATGTATATAATATACAAGAACGCCTCGTAAAAAAAAAAAATAATAATAATAATAAACTGGTTGAAATCCAATTTTAAACAGCATTAGACGATCTAATTACTAATTTTTATCGTGTGTGTGTATATATATATATATATATAAAAATCATTATAATATCGTCTTATATATATATAGATATATATATAATATACCTATAGGTATAAACTATTTTTTTTTTTTTATGTAAGTACGTCTAAAAGAGAATATTTAAAAATTAGATTTGGAAATGAGAGGAGAGAGAGAGAGAGAAAAAATAGTGTTAGACACTAGATGGCGAATTTATTAAATCCGGTTGAAAAGTTCAAATATCAGTCGTGAATGAGGACGTAGTTCATCAAACTGGTATGACTGGATGAAAAAAAATTGCCGTTTAGAATAAAATTGAAATTTTCTTTAAAACTGTACGTATAAGCCTGCGCGATAACGCACCTATATGGAAGGGTAGTGTGCGGGAGTGTTGGGCGTCGAATGAAAGGGATGACGAGAAAATAAATGTAGTAGAAATGAGGATGTTATGAGATGGACGAATTGCGTGTTTAATCGGAAAATGAGATAGAAAGGTTTGGGCGTGATGAGAGAAGAATTAAAGCGAGTTGAGCAGAAGAATGAGTTAATATTGCTGAAAGAAACCGATGAGTCGGAACAAAGAAAAAGTGACGAGGAGGTCATCAGTAAGGACGTGAAGGTGTAGACAAATGATAGGAAAGATTCGGAAAGCAAAAAACAAGAATAGCTCACACTATATTTTGTGTGTGTGTGTGTGTGTGTGTGATAAAGGCGAAGGAAAAGAAGGAATACACACACTCGTATGTGTACAAAATTATTAAATGATTTATAACATCATGATAATAATAATAATAATAATAATAGTATACCCCTGTGCAGTGGGAAATAAAGTGCTACGGCCGAGAATAAGTGTCCACGTTCGAATGACGTATTGCGTGATCGAGGAGAACGAATGATAGCTGAATGAAGTCCCATAGCGTCGGACTCCCATATAATGTGTGTTGCACGCGTGTGACACATGGTCGTGGACGGATAGACGGATGAAAAAATATTATATTACCTATATGTACATTATAGTCGGCCTTAATACTGGAAGACCCGAGAACAATGCGAATACCAACGAAGGACATTTATCAAAACCTACGACGCATAATATATTTCGTAATTAAGATTTTACGTTTTATATATATATATACGTATATTTTTTTTTTTAAACGCTTTTTCTTAACACGATGTCAGAAATCGATGCGAAATTGAAATAAAACTGTTGTGGCCATTTGTACATAAATCGTTAATGATCCGTTTTCGAAACCGGAACGTTCGCGTGATTGGTATACGGTTTCGTTTCAAACGATTAACGAAAATGCTTTCCTTTTTTTTTTTTTTTGAAACGTTAATTGAAAACCGACGAAACGAATTTTCCGACGAGACTGTCTGACGCGAGAATCGAATCGCTTTAAGACCATTTTCTTATGCCGTTATCATTGGAGGATCTAAATGCTTATGAAAGACGTCGAAAATCAAAACGATTTCCAAAGAAAGACTTGGAAAAAAAACTTTTATTCGAACATTTTTGCGCGACAACGGTGTAATAAAAAAAAAAAGATTATTACTTAAACGTTAAAACTCGCGCGCGAATCGTAATCAAATATTCAAAAACGCGGCCGTCGTCGGGGTTGAAAAGTTTAAAAAAAAAAAAAAAAAAATTAAATAAATATACGGCACGCGCGTTTGCGCATAAAGGTTGCCGACCCCTGAACACTGTAAACTATCGATTCGATACACAGTTCGATTTTATTGAAATTATTTGTGTATATACGAGAAAGAACGTGTATGTCTGCAGAGAATCCGACGTTCCGAGTTTCATCTGTGTACAATATTATACCATAACGAAATGTCGTCGTCGTTGTCGTCGCGCTGCAGTGTTTGGCTTTTGGTCGTCAAGGTTTTGCGTTTTTCTCTTTTTTTTTTTTTTTTTTTTTATGTGCCGAAAAGCCGCAATGGCCGCGGACACGGAAAGGCAATAAAAGATTAAAAAAAAACTCGAAAATAAACTAATCCCGAGCACAATAAAACAACGGCGCAAATGCTCACACAATAATAATCGTCGCGTTACACGGGGATATTGTATTGTAAAATAACTTTCGTTTTGTGTTCCCCGCGGGAGCTCCTAGAAATGTACCGATAACCGGACGTCACCGCTGTTTTACGCCGATTTAAACAAGTATGAATACGAGTGGACACAGAAAAGTAACGTGGTGAAAACATAATTATCGTTTTATCGAATATACCGCAGTGTCACGAGAGGTGGGAGTGTAGGCACTTTTTTTCCCCCGTCTGATTCCGCCGACAATACACGATCGATTAATAGACGCGTGTATTTATACGCTTTTGACGAGCCGTTATGTCGTTTTCCGTATAATATATATGTTATAGCCGATATATAATGTGTTGAATAGAGAAGCTCTCGATACTCGCTTTTGGTTTAAACCAGGGCTCTCGTTTGAAAAAAAAAATAAAGTTCAACGTTTTAACGTTTTTTTTCGTTATTTACTTTTAGCGTTTATCGTTATGGTATATTTTAGCGTTATGGATTATTTGTGTTTAACGTTAAAGAAAGTTTTATCGTTATATAATATTTACGTTTTACGTTTATCGGTATTTTAACGTTATTTGGTTTAATATCGATTTTTTTCCCAAATAAATAAATCCATTCGTATTCCATAGACTATAGCACGTTTTCAAATCTCATAAACGTAATGTACTTCATTAAACTTTGTTGATTATAAAAGTCCTAATTTTTATGCTTAATTTTTTGATTTTATACATTTTTTCAGTGAGAACCTTGGTTTATTTTTGACTTTATATATTCCAATGCAGAATATTTTTCTTAAAATGTTGATTGTATTACCAATAGAAACTTTTCTGACTAGCTGACATCTTCTAAAACACGTATCTTTGAATAATTTTTACGCGTCCGTGTGAACCCAGCCTTATTATAGAACTATAATAAACCTACACCATAAGCTTATATTTTCCGTAGTAAATAATTGGATACAAATATTAAAATAACGTTAATTCCGTTTTTCGTTTTTCGATATTTTGATACATAACGTTAATACCTTATTTCGTTTTATGATATATTTTAATTTGTGATAGTTTAAAATTAGTATTAATTGTTTTCCGTTACGTTTTTTCATATTCATTTCAATTGGTATTTTGCAATTATAACGTTATAATCAAAACGTTATTATAACGTTTGCGAGCCCTGGTTTAAACACAAAAGAGTTTAAAAACTTTCTTTTTTTTTTTTTCCATCTAATTAACTCCTACGGAAATCTTTTCGTAAATTAGCTACGCGCCTATTACATAAAGTGTTACAAGTAAGTGAATTATAAAAAAAAAAAGGTGATTTGAATACTGTCCTGCGGAATAGTCCCGTTATTGTAAAAACAATATCGTGCGTTTATATTGATAAATTAATTTTTAAGAGGATCCGTGAAATCGTAAGACCATACGCTTCATAATTTTGTATAGGTGGGTGGTTGGCTGGTTTTAATTTTTGCCCCTGAAGCTAGAAAAGTTCATGACGCCACTGCTGCTCGACTCCGTTTTCGTATAACACGCAATGACACTCACTATTATTTCTACGTAATTATTATTATTATTTTTTAATTTATTTATTTATATATTTACATTCGGTCGGGCAACCGAACGTATGAAAATAAACTGGCCTGCACTGCGGCCACATTGATATAACTATCGAAATTACAAGTATCGACGGGCCTGGTGTGAAACAGTCGAGGACCATTATTTTTTTGAAGAAGAAGAAAAAAAGTCGGTATTTTTATACGCTAAGGCTATTTATTTTGTCTTTGAGGGCCTCTTGCGTCTGTACACGCGTCGCGGAGCAAACCGGCGCCGAGTCCGTTCTTGATAAGTCGATCTGGTAATACTCGTTCGTAATATACTTTAAAAAAAAAATCATTTTTTTTTTTTAATACTTTCAACGCTCGCGGCACACCGGTTGCTAGCCACTGGAATAATCGGGTCTAATTATATAAATAGTCTATATATTTTTTTTAACGTTATAAATTAATTTTTTAGAAAACAAAAAAAAAAACCCAGTCCCGAAAAATACGTTCGTAATTGCGTCGGGGCAGTAGAAAACCCGTAATTTTTCAGTATTTTCAAAAAAACCGAAACTTTTTTTTGTTTTTTTTTCTTCCAACGAAAATCAAATACTATACCGTTCGGGGAACACGTCACCGCTGCAGAAAGGACGGAGAAAGAAAACATTATTTTACTGTTTCCAGTGCTCGGTACGAGACAAGAAAAATTTCGAATTTATTTCAAAAACTTAATCGTATCGTATTGTGGTTAGCACGATAAAAAATAAATCGTCCGATACGATAATCGTATATTTTATTCGTATATTTATTAAGACTATACATATAATATATAATAGCAGTATACATTAAAAATGTATTTTTGTATCTTTATATAATAATAATAATAATGATAATAATAGAGTACATAATATATATATATGTATAAATCGATGACAACGATATAATAATAATAATAATAATAATAATAAAAAAAAAAAAGCGACACGACGCGTTCGGCCACGCGCGATATTTATTTTTTTCTTTTTTTTTTTTTTTTAAGAAATTATTTAAACGTACAATAAATATATAAATTATATATTTGTTTTTTTTTTTCATTTACCCTACGCACGTGAAGCGGACGAAAACATTTTTTTTATTATTTACGTCGAATTAACCTTATAATAATAAATAAATAATAATAATGAAAAGAAAAAAAAAAATCCGTTAATAATATAATAATAATAATAATATGAAATTTTTTTTTATTTATTTATTTGTTTATTTTACAATAAAAAGTAAAATAATATTTACAAGAATTTTGTATCGTACAGGAGTTATGTACAAACCGGTGAACAACGCTGGACTATATTATAATATATAATATACCCACGGCCTCCGCGCATTTTCGCGTTTGCTGACGGCGGCGCGGGCGCCTGTGTGCAGCTGCTGTACTAGCTCACTAGTAAGTGTAAAACGCGCTGCCTAGGGCGTAATGCGGGACCGCGTTGCCGCCGCCGCCGTGTTGGTAGTGCTGATGGTGATGCGGTTGATAGTGGTGATGGTAATGTTGTTGGTGCGGCGGTTGTTGTTGTTGAAGTCCGTTTTTGTACTGTTGTCGGATGAGACTAGAAAACGACTGTGTGCCGCCGGGCGGCGGGGTGCCGATGCCGCGGCCACCGCCGAACGCCGACGGCGGTGGCGACGCTCATTCCTGGAGTTTCTCCTGGTACATTTTCGGGTCTTTGTTGCTCGTCGTCGTCCAGCCGCAAAAATTGTTTTTCGGCTCTTTGTTGTTGTTGTTGTTATTGTTGTTGTTGTTGTTGTTGTGGATCATTTGTTGCTGGTGGTGCGCGGAAATGAACCGCGGGACGACGTGCGACGACGGCGGCGACAGCGGCACCACAGAACCCACCGAGCTGACCACCGGACTCCACCGGACCAGACCGGCCGGTCCGCACAAGCCGCCGGGCAACAACGGCGGTTTCACGTCCACCACCATGTCGGCCATGTGTAACGGCGGTTGCAAGTGCTGTTGGTGTTGTTGTTGGTGCTGCTGCTGCTGCTGCTGCTGTTGCTGTTGTTGCTGCTGCTGCTGCTGCTGCTGCTGCTGCTGTTGCTGTTGCTGTTGGTGCTGTTGCTGGTGCGGCGACGAACCGTCGGCCGCGCTCTGGCTGTTCTCCGAGTCGGAACACGACTCGCTGCTGCCCTTCTTGCTGCCGCCGTTGCCGTTGTGCGTCTTCACGTGCTTGGCCAAGTGGTCGGACCGCATGAACCGTTTGTTGCACACGGGACACGCGAAACGTTTCTCGCCGGTGTGCGTGCGCAAGTGCCGCTGCAGCTCGTCGGACCGCGTGAACCGTTTGCCGCAGAACAGCCAGTTGCACACGAACGGCCGTTCGCCCGTGTGCCAACGCAGATGGGCCTTCAGGTGCGACGTCTTGCCGTACACCTTGCCGCAGCCGGGTATGTGACAGCTGTGCACGTTCTTCTTGAGGTGGCCGCCGGCCGGTCCCAGACGCTCCGCCTCCTGGCAGTTGGGACAGTCGCACGTGGCCCGGCCCGTGTACCGGCGCTGCGTGCGCGGCGACGGCGTCTGCGGCGGCGGCGCCGCCGCGCCGTACGCGGCGGACACCGCGGCCGCGGCGACAGCGGCCGCGGCGGCCGCCGATCCGGGAGACGCGGCCGAAGACGGCGACGACGACGTGACCACGGACGGATGGTGATGGTGGTGGCCGAGGCCGAACGACGAGGCCTGCGCGCCCGGCAACATTGACTTGTACGTGTCCTGCAAAAAGTGCTGGTTGGAGAACAGATGGTGGGCCGTGTTGGACGCGGCCAGCGAGTGGCTCAGCGACGAGTAGTCCGATTGCGCCGCGTAGTTGGCCATCTGTGCGTGCATGCCTGCGAGACAAAACACGAAAAAGAAAAAAAAATCAAACCGCCGCAGCCACAAAACGCGTTATGAGATCGTACGCGTTTCGGATACGTTATAATTAGGGCCATAGGCGGAAATAAGGGGGCTTAGGGGGGCTAAGCCCCCCAAATATCTTATAATTTGTACGTATTTTGGATATTTGACTGATTATGACTGATGTTAAAAATGTTAGCCCCCCGCAGAAAATTTAATAGATTTCCGCCTATGATTAGGGCTCGGACGTTATTTCACTAAAAACGTTATAAAATCGATTGCATTATTGCTATGAAAAAAAACCCAAAATCGCACTTAAAAATTGCAATAAAAAATTTTTTTTTTTTGACGAACAAATCCGAGAAAAAAAAAATAGTCTGCAGTCGAAGTATTAACGAAATACAACAGTGCGATACTGAACCATAACAATTAATTTATAAATTGAAACGCGCATTTCGCCCGACATTTTATTATTGTACGACAATCAAGTCGTTATTATTATTTTGTTATTCACTGCAAACCTAAAAATACTTCCGTAGTCATCTTAATAGCGTAACGACCGCGCATCTACTAATCAAATGGTTTCTCCAATTACCGCCGACGACAACGGTCAAACGAGCCGTCACAAGTCACAACCGACGTAACCATAGATTATTCCTATATTATATTCTAACAAAAAAAGTGAAAACACAAAAAAAAAAATACATAAAACTGTATTGAAAACGACGACAATCAACAAAATTGCAATAAAATTGAATAAAGGTCGAAAATTGCAAAACGTTGCACTTAACATTTTTAGATATTACTTTGTACTCGTTTGAAACAAATTTATAACCTACTTATAGCAACGAATCCCAAGGATAGAAAAAAAGTTGCAAATGCAACGACATCCGAGCCCTGGTCATAAAGTTATCGCCGAGAAACGTTCGGTATTTGTAAGGAACGCACTCGGCAACTCGCACGTGGAACAGGAATTTAAGGAATATCGGATCGAACGTTGTATAAAAACACGTTATATCCGCGAGAAGAAGCGACTCGACTTTGGCGTCGGGTCCGCTACAGAGAACGGTATACTGTGTATGTAGTCACACGAATAATTTATACATAACGGTAATACTGCAGTAATCTTTGCTATTCTGTTATAGTTATCAAAAATTTATCAAACTCTACCCGAGTGTGATCTACGCCAGTGAAACTCAAAAACGAAAATTTTTCGAAACGAATAACACTTCAATATAATTATTCCAAAACGTTTGTAGAATATTATGATCGCGTGCAACGGCTATTGCATATACGTACGACACAGCCAAAGAACGAGCACGTTGAACGAAAACGCGTACGTACAGAAGCGGCTATTGTATAAACGAGTTGTTACTTTATATCGTTAAATAATACAGATTATTAGATCTCTGGCATTTTAATATTATTATTATTATTAATAACCGTGACGTGAGAAACGCGAGATATTAATAACAAAAATCTTTTTTCCCCCCGCCAAACGATGAAAAAAAACACTCGGAAGAAATCCTGCGCGGTGTTTTCACGATGAGCCAACGGTTCCCAAAACGAAAGTCAGCGGACCGTCGCGGTAGTTACGCATCAGTTTCTTAATTTGAAAATAAAAAAAATTTAACGTTAAAAATGAAAGAATAAACAATATCGTACCTAACAAACGTATATGGTGGCGAGTGAAATTCTATATCTCACGTCATATCAAGCAACAGCGTCGTTCCAAAAACGACCACGACCGTGGTAATATTGATTATATAGGTACACTAATTTAAATGTTTTATACTAATTTAGGCAGTGTGCAAATGTCAACAAGTTTTTAATGTTTCTCCTCGATATTTACCGCGGCCTATTGCTCGTTTAATTACATATACATATATATGGCGGTCACGCGGTTATTATCAGTGCTTGAATTGGGAAAAAATTAGAAGGGGGATGCAAAAGTACAAAAATAATGTGCGTTCCAGCAGATTGTAATGTCTTAAAAATTCGTGGGGGGCTTCGCCCCCCACACCCCCCACTATATTTTTCATTATACAATAATAAATAAGCATCATTTTTTTTTAACTGTAAGAAATTCGCGCCACATAGTAAAGGAGCATTTATTATTATTATTATTATTATTTTATTAATTTACGATTCATTTTATTTACTTGTTTAATTAAGCAAATACTATGATTATTATTATTGGTATTGATATTTAAATTTGTTGTTGTGTCATTGCCAAAATTATAATATTTCGTCATTATTTTACAAAAATATTATTTGTGTTTTGCGCAAGAAAACTTTATCGTTTGAGTATCCCTTGTATTTTGTGGATGAAACTCAGTAAAAGCTCATTGAGATTCATCCATTCAAGGATCAGGTTTTTTTTACTTTCTTTTTGGTGTATTTATCGTTTTATAATAATTAATAATTATATTATCCAGTAACTTTGTATGGAATTTATGTAAACATTATATTTAATATTCCCTTTATTTTTAAGATCAATTATTGTTTGTTATATTGAATTTTATTAATAATTTGTTAAATACAGTCTGCTTTTTTCTTTTACTGAACTTTGAAGTGTTATATTTTTTTTCGCACTGGTTAATTTTTCATAAATCTTTTGTATTTTGTTTTGACGAGAAAACTGTGTATTGAACAGTAATGTTCTTATGAAAATAAAACAAAACATATTTTATAAAAATAACAACATATATAATAAAGTAGATTACATTTTTTGTTCATAATAACAAAATAATACCGAGAAAAATTGGCAATCGACGATTGTCATTTCAAGAAATATATTGTTTGTATATTGTGACAACTACCGACTACTCCCTATAAATAAAATTTTTAATTTTCATTATTTCAATAAAATTTTATTCTTGACCGTCCCGTTCTCTGCGTCCCGGTATGAAAAATTAGAAGGGGTACGCTAAAAAAATTTGAAAAAAGAAAGGGGACTCCGTCCCCCCGCGTCCCCCCAATTCAAGCACTGGTTATTATTCAATATACATATCCCACATTATTATAATGTCACAACAGAGACGACGGGGCATAACTCAAATATTAATAATAAATAGCGGTACGCGCGTGTCGAGTTGAACGTTGGGAACCACTGCGATATGAATAAACGCGTGTATAATTTATACCTCCGCTCATGTCCAGCCATCCGCTTCCGTGGACGTCCCACCACGCGGGATTCTCGGTCTTTATGGCGGGCGTGTGGTGTCCGGCCGCGGTGCCCATCGAGTTGAACGGCCACTCGTACGGATGGCGGCCGTACAGCGCCGCGCTGTGGTTGTCCGTCACCTTGCCCAGCAACGGGCTCTGATGGTGGTTGTGGTGGTGCTGGTGGCCGCCGCCTACTACGCCGCCGCCGTTGTTGTCGGCCAGCGACTGGTGGCCGCCGCCGAAATAAATGTTGCCGTGGGGTGGCGGCGGCGGCGGCGGCGGCGGCGGCGGGTAACCGCCGGCGCCGGGCGGCACCGGCGTGGACGGCGCCGACGAAGTGGACGTCACCACTGGCCTCGGGGACTCGGCCGCGCTCGACGACGTCCGCTGCTGCTGCTGTTGGCACTGTTGCTGCTGCTGCTGCTGCTGCTGCTGCTGCTGTTGCTGCTGTTGCAACGGCGAACCCGACGACATGTCGTTGGTCTGCTGCTGTTGCGGGCTCTTTTTCCACGGGTAGAATCCCTTGCCCACGGCCGCGTCCGCGAGCGGCGGCGGCGATTTACTCTGCAGTTTGTTGCACTGAGCCGCCAACATGGCCAGCGGAGTGTTCCTCAGACCGGGATGTTCCTGGAACATAATACACGCCGTTTGTGTGATTATTGCGCGAAAATAATAGTGACGTGATAGCTGTAAAAACGGTAAGTGCGAGTGAAATAATTTTGAAAATCAATAATTTGTCGGGTAACGAAGAACGCGCGATTGACAGACACGCGTGACCGACCTTCTTCTCCTTCGAAGGCCTTCAATGACCGCGGCGGTCTTCTGCACACGCGCCAGCCACCCTTCGTGTACCGCATCACCTTTGTCGTTCCAACACGCTTTCCCAATCCTCCGTTTCACGCGCATTTCCTTTGCCGTCCTCCCTCATTCTTATTCTCTCCTTAAAACGCGCCCCTCGGACTGTCATCTCTGTCCGTACACTCCGTTCACCGTATCTCACCTCTACACATCTTATACAATACACTCGTTACTCACTCGATCCATTCTCCATCCATTTTCACCATTCTCGTGCCCTTTGTTCGATTTTCTTGTTGTCCCAACGTTCCGCTCGATGCAGCATCGATTACAGATCTCAACGCTATAAAATCTCTAAGAGGAGAACAAGAGGATACGAAAATCAAACGATTACGGTTGGCTGCACGAGGACGTATCGACAGTCCTGTACGATCGACCGGTGGATCCTGCACAAACACGGTTACGGTTCGCGATTGGAGTACAATCACTGTACGGGGCAGTTTATGCGGCTAAAATATCACAATTTACGAATATCGTCCGCGGTGACACGACGTATATTATACGAGTACAGTGACGTCCTTTAGCGAATAGAAATGCTCTACAACAACGGTTTGCTCCGTTTCTTATATATTATAAAAAGTCATTGAACGGGGAATTTTCGTGGATGCTATTAAAAGTTTCACTCTTTTTCGCCCAAACGTTGTATTAAAACAATTACGAAGCTCATAGCTTAGTAGGTAAGTCTAAAAAAAAAAAAAATCTCTAGAGAAATCGGTGTGCGTATAACGTATTAACACGCGCGTGGCGATCGTAGGACTTAGAGACTTTCTAAAGAGAAAAAAAAAAAATTAACCGTAACAAGAACCATTACGTATTACAGTTATAATCTCGCGATGCCCGTATTTGTTAATAAAGAGAAGGAAGGGAGACGTTTACAAAAAAAAAAAATCCTTTTCCTAATTTATTATATGAATTTCCGAAAAACATGGCGTTTCATTTAAATTAATACGAATTTATTTGAATATTACGCCGTCGGTCGTAATTATCGTTTTATTCGATATGACGTATTATTTATACGGTTTTTCGATCGGTCGATTACGAACCGATAAAAAAAAAAAAAAAAAACGTTTTCAAAATCCGTTCGCGTAGGTATATATAAAAATATAAATATACGCTTGGTGCGGTCGGTCGATATTCGCTCGTGTACAATTTATGTCCAAAATCAAAAACGATTTTTGTTCCAAATAAATAATATCGCGCGACATTAATAATAATCATACGCCCGGTATATTTTATAAAATATATATATATATTGTAGGTACTTAAAAAAATAATAAAATATAAATATATAATATATAGGTACTCAAATAACGTGCCGTTCATCACGCAACTCGATATCAATCGAAAACGATAAATATATATATATATACGCGCGTGATGTGTGCCGCTGTCTCGCATTCGAATATAATATTATTTCGATAATATACAATACACAAATATATACGAATTATAATAACTATATTTAAATAATTAAACGTTTCGCTTGCCGACGGTATTCGGAACACGTTATTAAAACGACAACAGCAACAACAACAAAATAAATCCTATACCTATTCGATAGTATTATAATATTTTATATGAATATATACGACGTTGTGAACGATAATATATTCCGAAAAGTATTTCTCGTGACATTTATAAACGTTGAAGCGCTGATAAGTGTAGGTTATAATACTGTAGAAAATATATGTTCGAAATTTAGAAAACGTTTACGATAAAACCCCGTTTGACGGGGTAAAGAACCCAGCTGAAGACCACTGCGGTCGTACACACTCGATAGACACCGGATTTTCGCACAAAATAATAATTACAATATATTGTCTCTATACCAGTGTTTATCCCAACCGTTTTTTGGTGGCGACGCACAAATTTATTCTCCTTCTCGGCTAGGACAATCCCAGCAGAAAAAAAAAAAATTCCGAGTATATATATATACCATAAAATATAAATCGTAACCTTTTTTTTCTTTTTTTTTTTTTTTTATAAGCAATTCTATCGTATAATACGATTTAATATCTATAATAACTTAATTTCGGTAAACGTAATGATTATTTTTTAGTTTAAAATATCTGTGTTTATATATAAATATAATACGAATTGACGTATAATATAATAATTAAATTAATTTTATCGAAAATTTTAGATATCAAATAAAAACATAATAATTTCACAATTTCTAATAAATTTATTTTTATATATTTATTATTATCGATAATTTAGGATATTAAGACCGTATTTGTTTTTATAATAATTAAATTACGAACGGCGTCTCATCAAAAATATTTTGTGACCCGCACGGGTTGGAAAACAAATGATCTGTACCGGTAAGAGAGCTGTTCTTCTCTGTTTTTTTTTTTCTAATATATTTAATAATCTTAAAAAATATAGTTATGAGATTAAAAAAAAAAAAAAGAAAATCGGTAAAAACTGTATTTTTAAAACGCCGAGACTAATATATTATATCTCCACGTCGTGTACAATATTATATAATTATATACACAGAGGAAAACCTGTGTTTTTTTTTTTTGTAGAATATTATTTATATAGATACGCGATTATTGATTATTATTGTTCGCCGAAATTTAACGACGTTATAGTGTATACTATACAGTAAAATTACACGAATAATATACGCGGCGATACGAAATTAATTACAAATAAAAATATTATATTTACGAGTTTTTTTTTTTTTCTATATTCGTGGCGCGATATATACGACCGTATATGTGAAAAACATTACATACACGAAAACCAGTTGATAGTATCGTATAAAACGAGATTTATACGCTCGCGGAAATTATATCGTAATCGTTACCACGCAAATCGAACCAGATCCGCGCGCATTATATATGTTATTAATAAGTGTGTACGCGTATTTTCTATATCATAATAACATTCGACAAATATATTAGAAAAAAAATAAAATTAATTTAAAAAAATATATATATCGATTACGCGTATTATAATAACCGCGATACGTGTACTATATGTAGTGTAAGCAGCAGACTCGACCGCACTATGTAATATATATAATCGATTATTATTAATAACAAGTCGACGGATATGTGTCCGAATTTAATAGAAAAATGATTTTTCTACACTTTCCTAATGCTATTGAAAATCTTTTTTACGGTCAAACCAGTCACAAACCCCTGCAATTGTGTGATTTTTTTTTTTTTTTGGCATTTTGTTTTAAGTATTTTTCAATAATTCGTAACTCGTGACGAGACCGGACGAACAGACTGATTTTTGTTCCCATACGCGTTGAGGTGTTCGTTTCGAGCGCTGTGCAAATCATTATTCGACCGAAACGGGGGAAATAGCAATTTTACACTCGTTACCCCTATATATTCGATCGGAATTGTTTAACTGGTCTCGGAATCTGTTTTATAACGTTTGACAAAAAAAAAGAAAAACACGCGAGCTTTATTCGTAAACAGTATTTTTTCGATAAAAGAAATGTTACTAAACAATAATAATATTCGTAACGTTTATGGTAAATTATTATTATTTAAAAATACAGAATCGACCATCCATACTATATGGTGGAAATAATAAAAATCGTCTTATTCTATACAATAATTTTAAATTATTAACGACTTTTAAATCGTGTCCCGTACAATTGAATTCCGCGTTACGAAACCAGAACGATTCGAAAAAATTGCGAATTCTTTAAATACCGCGTTTTGTTGAAAAATTATTTGACATTTGTCACCGCGCTTTAATCGAATATTGGTATCGAATTATCAAACGACAATCGGATTACTCCAATAATAATTTACCGACTTGGTAATATTAATAGAAACCGGTCAATTCGTATAAATACAAAGGTTTAGAAAACTATACGGCGTTATTCATCATCAGCACCTAAAGGCTAGGCCTTGTCGTTTTCGCCAACGTCTTCGATCATTTGCGGCTCCCTTCAGGTCCGTGTACGAAGTACGACTGTAATCTTCCAACGTGTCTTTGAAGAAGCAGGTTCTTGGTCTTCCTCTGCTTCTTTTCACCGTGATTCTTCCTCCTTCAAAGATGATATTTAGAAATGTGTTGTGTCGGACGATGTGACCCATTAGTTTTAATTTTCTCTTCATAATTGTTTTTAAATGAATTCTTTTTGTCTTTTACTTCTTCCAAAACACTTTCATTAGTTCTTCTTTCAGTCCAAGAGTGTCCATATCGTGGCGTTATTAGCTCGTTTTTACATACGGTTTACTTTTCGGAACGATTTAATTTAATAATAGCCGTTTGAATGAATGCGCATAACGTACTGCACATATAATATCTACTGTACGAATTGCGTCCTATAGTCCGTGTGCGCTTTTTCGAACGGCTCGGAATAAATCCGCTGCTGCTGTTTCGGTCCATTGCAGTGTATACGGAAGTTTCGCGACCGAGACGGTCTCGTTCCTTCGCGCGTCCCTTCGACGTGCTTCGATTTTTTTCCCGATCGACTGTGAGAAATCGTCGACTGCACGCGCGAAACGACCACAGAAAAAACCTCCGAATCTCTTCGTCCTTTTAAATATATATACGTATAGCTGGAATCGCCCATAATTTCCTGCGTGTTTTAAATGTCCCATATAGTATAGTAATCCGGTGATTTTTTTTTTTTTCATATACCTATTCCGAACAACGCGTGTAGAAGAGCACTGTGATTTATCGTATTTGTTCTCTGCAAAGAAAACATTTTCCCAGTTGTCCCGCCGCTGCGTTTGGTACGCGAATCGCGAGTAATAATTCGAATATCATTTACATAGTGGAATTATTATTCGACGACGGGTATATTATATTTTATTCGCATCCGCGGCGGAGATGACGCGCGGATCTAGTTTTACGCGCGATTTATATTAACATAAAATCACACGCCTTTCCACACACACACTTCCTCATTTAAATCTTTATTATTAAAACGGTTATAATATTTATAGTTTATATATATATATTACACGTATTATAGTGCAGAGTAGTCAATATTATAGTAGATATTATATACATATGTGTACGTATACGACGAAGCGCGCGCTCGCGAATACGCCCAACGGCTGTACAACTCGTGTTTGTGGAAATAAACCGCGTATATATATATATGTATATATTGTACACGTATTCGTTTCTTTGTATACCGTTTGAAATAAATTAGGTTTTTTAAAAAAAAAATTATATTATAACGAAAAAAAAATATAAAAAAATAGACACCCGATCTGGATATTTGATATGGCCATTGGCTATATATAATATAGAGAATAATACCACGGCCGCCTGCAAACACATATTTTAACCGTATATATACATATTTAATTTTCTTTTTTTCCGTTTTCGTTTTGTGTTCAACTGCTGTACGACGTGCGTATCTGGACACGACATATAATATTATCGTGTAACCACGGCCGCGCGTCGTCCGGTGTTATTATTCGTGTGTCTCGAAATCATTATCATATTTTTCCATACGTAATATAGGTACGTATACGTATAATATACATATATATATATACATAAGAACGCTCCGAGGAAATAATTCAGAGTACTTACAACTATACGGCCGACTGACGAAAATCGAACACACCGCGATGGCGACGTGGCCCCGAGTATAATTGTATACTTATATTAAGACTATATATAATATTATAATAATATTTTGTACGCGTGTAATACCGATCGGACGGGCAGTATTTCTATAGTGATTATTTCCTCTACATACCTATACATAATAACGAAGAAAATATGCAATAATCTCAGGGGCGCATTAAGGGAGAGGGGCAAAGGGTGCGTTTGCCCCGGGCCGCGATTTTCAGGAGGCGGCACACCGATCGTGTGAACATTTGAAATTATGTTTTAGTCTGTTGGAATTTTAATCTGTAATGTAAATTTAGGGACGGCAAATTGTATTTGCCTCCCTTCCTCTCATCCCTAAATATTGAACCTCAATGCGCCCCTGAATAATATATGCAGAAGACGAGCGCCGCCGCAAAGAGAATTGTCTTTGCGCCCATATAGTATAAACACAGACAATAAACGTATGGATGATGGGTCATTACATCTTATCTTTCGGTCATTTTATAAGAATTATACGGGGTTGCTTATTCTTTCTTCCATTTTAAGTTACCGTTTCTTCCATGCCTAAAATGCCGCAATGTCGTTATTTTAAATAATAAACATAAAAATAGCAAATAAGCGCTTTTGTATGGGCGGGGGATTGATCTAATTGAGCAAGTACATAAGTATAGTCCAGTCATCAGGGATAACTTCGGCAATGTTACATATATTTTTACATAATATGTAATATCGAAATTTGAAAATAACTGTTACCGCCGTGTATAATTTCCATAGACAATAAATATAATAATTTCATTACATAACCTTAAAATGTACCCAACGCGAGAAAGATAGAACCACTCTCAGATAGCGACTTCTGTCTCCTTTGAAATGGACCGCTACCCCGCATGCACATTCAATATAGGAGAGGCCTATCCATATATATATATTTATTATCTATGAGTATAAACGATTACAATATTATTTATATCGCCACTATATTTTAATAATCGAATTTACCTATTACATAGGTATACATACGAAACGGTTAACGCGTTATATTCTTTTTTTATATACAAAATTACAACTACGAGTCGCATTTTTTTCTATATATATATATTATATATTGTAAAATTATCGAAATAAAAACAAATTACCGCGGTAACCGACGGTCGATTAATATAATATACGGCGACGATACATGTGTATATGGGGGAAAAACAAATTACGAAAATCGCCAACTAATATAATATTTAAAGGGCGAATGGAGGAATATTTCAGCAGTTTACCTACTGCAATAATAATCGCACAATTTCCAACACGCGTTCGCGCGTTCAAACGCGTTTTATAATATAATATTATTATAAACGCGTTATGAAATCGCGATTTTATCGAATTCGCAGTACAACGCGCGTTATAGGTATAATATCAAATAAAAAAAGCAACGCTACAGTGAATCTCACACTTTTTCGACGGGTTAGCAAGTATTAAACACACTATATAATATAATACGTATATAACGTAGTATGAATGGATTGTACGTTTATTCATCATGTACCTAATTATCAGACCGAATATATAGTGGTTTTTTTTTCTCATTGACACGATGTGTTTCGCCGTCGATATCTAATCCGTTTATCCCGTCGTTACACGCGTCGCGTGTTTCATATATTGAAAACGCGTACCGCGGATAACCTCGAAACACAATATTTATCGGAAATTTTGTATAATATAGTAAATAAAACATTTTTTTTTTTTATATATAGATTTGTAATTGGATTATGCGCACACACGCCGCGGAATATAATAACCAGTCCTTCTATATGCGTATATCGTAAGCGGATTTACATAAATTCGTATAAAATCAATACATGCGACGCTAAATAATAATTTAAGTTTGCCGATAAAAAAAAAAGTACCCGAATATTATGTCCGAATGATATAAACAAAATGTATATTTTAATTTTGAAAAAAAAACGCTTGCCCATCGCCCGCCCGCGTTATTACTATTCGTTTTCGCTAAGCGTTCTTTCCTATTTTTTCTTCTCCTGTTGCTCGGCTACTGAGGGTCGTATCGTGATGTTAATAATAACCGTCCTCAAGAATGGGGACTTTCAAAAAAATATATATATATATTTACTAATATAATTGCAGTAAACACGAAGAATTCGGAAATAATCTTCGTTTTTTTTTATTTTGACTTTAAAATCCTTCACGAATTATTTAAAAAAAAAAAAATCGATAAACTATAATAAATATTCAAAACGATTGGTTTTGGCGCGCAATCAAAAGTGTTTTACCGTACACCAGGTTTTACACGTTACCACTGCGGTAACTGATAATGTTTCATCGCTCGAGATTAATATTAATATCTTTGAAGGTTGTTAGGTTTCCAATGTAGAAAAAACAAAACGCAAATACTTTAATTTTATAGGTACTGGGAATATAATGCGTTAAAAACGACGAAAAAGCGTACGCATAAATGACATTAGAATTCATAAACGATTAGAAACTAAACGGAGATCGGATTAACATCCGGACGAGTTCGCGGTTGACGTTTCGGGAAACTCTAGTCGCCAACGTGAAAAACAAGGAAAGCGCGACGTCGAAATAAAAAGTTCAATTAGAAAAAGTTGCGCTGTTAGTGTGAAGTTAGCAGCGCACAAATTTAACGAGGTTTTTTTTTGGAAAAACTAAAGTCCAACAGATTTCGGGAATATTCCAACAAATTTGTTGGGCGTGTTGTTTTGGTGTCTGTTATACTCGCGCTGCTGACTTTATGAAGGTCACGAACGCGCGAGTGCGCAGTGGTGTCGCGCCGCGGCAAGGCCGTCGCACCACGCCGTGGAAGCAGTAACGGACGCGCATGCGCAGGTCGCCACATATCCACAGATACTAAATTATTGTCTATGCTGGTATCTACCAGTAGTAACCTGTCATACCTCGTTAATGGTAAAACACTTCTGATTTCGCGCCGAAACGGTTCGTTTTAATAAAAATATGGTCAATTTTTTTTTTTAAAAAATCCTAAATAATTCTCACTCGGGCCGACGTACACAGTTGGGGAAAAATAAATAAATTAAAAACAATTAACTTGTAGAATAATTGAAATCAAACCTAAAACCTGCGCTCCGCCATGTACTCTTTCGTTTGAAAAAAAAACAAGAAAATCGGATGTGTAGTTTCAGAGAGCATGCGTGACAAAGATTTCCCATTTCACGTTTATATGACGTATAGGTACAGTCGCGGACGATGACCGACGCGACCGTTTCGGATTTGATCTCTTCGAGAAGAAACACACAAACGCGGTAACCCGACACCGGATATTATTCGTACGAGCCCCCGCGTCATTGTCATCTCGTCGGAAACGCGCGGACGTAAACGTTTCAATAAAATCGTCGTTCTGCACAATAATAATAATAATAATAATAATAATCGTATACCGCGCACGGGAATGGTATGGGTATACACATAAATGACACGAAGCTGCAGTGCGCGGTCCAGTAACCGCGATAATAATATAATGTGTCACGTTGTCGTCGGCGAAAGGCCTTATAGAAAATCGTATTATATTATAATACGGACAGACGGGTGTGTAGTACGTATACAGTACTATACACCTGCTGCAGTCGCGCATAATACGTTTTTCTCCAGCGAATATTCCTGCGCGCCACAGATTCACGCCAAAATAAATATTACACCCTCTGCACTGCACTCTGCGCGTTTCGCGTATCGTGTTTGTTGTACGGACGGTATCGAAAAACGTCCCCGGGGCAGCTAAGATTGTAGAACGCTGCACCGTGTCGGTGTTGCAGAAATCGAGCGCGTCCATCAGCTAGGGCTCCTGATTACCAGATCGTGCCTTTCAGAAAAGAGTATGTACGTACATACAATATAAAGGTAATGAGAAAAATATGCTTTCATATAGCTAACACTTATTTACTAGTAGACTGAATGTTTTTTTTAACGTTTAGACGAAGACAATTAATGTTAAGACGGCTTTGCCTTTATTGGCCAATGGAACAATTATACGAGAAATTGTACAAAAAGCCTCGTGTTCATTTTCTGTTTGTCCAAATATTGGGCGTTCTTTTATTGATTTATCGTTAAATTTACATTTTCGGCGAGACATTTTCGACGACCACGACTCACAAACAGTATAGTTGACGAGAAGGTAACGGATTAAACTAGTACTAGTAGCGATAGTACTGACACAGCAGACTAATTCCGATTTCCAAACAACGATTGACCATATGCCTGTATGCCGATAATATACATATACCCTGCAGTGGCGTATTTTCAACTTTTTTCTGGGGGGAGGGGGTCCAAATTTTTTTTTTTTTTTAAATTCCAACAGGATATATTGATATAAGATATTTAATAAAAAATACCTTTAGATAATTTTAACAAATAAGTACATTTTATTCAAAAAAATTTTTTTAATTTTTTTAATTATTAATTTTAAAGTACAAAATCTAATCTTTTTTATTTTGGTTCTGGGGGGGGGTCCAGTACCCCTGGACCCCCCCCCCGTAAATACGCCACTGCATATACCGTATGTCCGTATAATTAAATATAACGTATATTATATAGTGAATGATAGCACATATACCGTAGAAATTTACAGAGAAAAACGTCGATAACGTCCGTGCCGATTAAATGTATATTTATGTTAATTAGATTAGTGTATCCCGACGCGTGTCGTTTCAGAATTTTCGGGATTAAATATAAATAGAAAAAAAAAGAATACGTTCTTGCCAATGTAAAAAAAGTGAGAGTACAAACATTTTAAGAGCTCAAAAGAGTATACATGTACTCTTAAAAGAGTACTGACGGTAACCCTGGCCGTCCATCACACGAGCCAGTATAGTAGATAAATGCCGTTTTCGACGCATTGAAATGACAGAATTCACGTGATTTTAAGCCGAGCCGATAAATCTTTTTTATTGTGAATAATATCTCCCGTGTCGATATTAATATTGTGTTCTTATAGTTTTGCCGAAACGTGTATATTAAAAAAATTAATTTTTATTTTACATTGACTTTTAAATTATTGATAATATAAAAAAAAAATAAGTACCTGTTGCGGATACAGCCGTTCTATAGCTGGTTTATTACATACATTTTTTTTTATTCGTCTTCGTCGTTGTCTTCTCCGAAACAATTAGACATACGTTTTCAAATTTAAACGCGCACTGGCGGTTAGGTGTGTCAAAATCGATTTTTAGCGTTCAACGTCGACCGAGGATAATTGGTACTTAATAATATGTCAGACGGTGAGTAAATTCAATATTTGTTAAAAATTGCATAAATCCATCTTACCGTATATTTTTTATTACGACGTACTTCGTCTATCGATATATACGAGCCGATAGAAAAAACATAATAATATGATTATTGTCGATACGTGTCTTTAGATTTACCTATACGTATGTGAAAATACGAAATACGAGGTACTTATTGTTAGAACGTTTTAAAATATTATTATGTATTTATACATGGAAACACGTGAAAATATGTAAAATAAAAAAAGTCACATTTTATTAACATAATTTTCGTTGTTTTAACCAGTATATTACGTTGCATTCAATAAAATTACATAAAAATCCGCGCCCTATATTTTTAATATCAATAGAAAAAATTTTAACGCGTACTATTGAAATTCTAAAATTTTATGTTCAATTCGTTACTATACAGTAAAGTCTCGCTAAACCCGGTCATCGCTAGTCCGGACATCCGGTCGATCCGCGCACAATCAATTATTTAGATTGTTTTTCAAAGTGAATTCAAAGACTTTAATTTTTTTTTTTTTCCGTACAGGTTTTATATTTTATATAAATGTATATAATGTATATAATGTGAAATAAATATACGTTTTGAATTCCCATAAATAATGTGTTTTTTTTTTTTAAATATTAATACTATAAATTAGACTAATCGTGCAGTATTGCGACTGAAAAAGTCATTTTTATTGCAAAAAAAAAAGATTTAAAATACCTTATACCCACGCTTAAACCTCGTTTTACAACTATTTCAAACGTCGTTCATCTCGTTTTTTTTCTCGATTTTCGAGAATCCGAATACAGTCTGGTCCCATCAAGTCCGGATCAGCCAGACTCTGTATATTGTATATACTATATATTAGGTATATAAACACATAATATTCGCTATACTATTCAACAGTATTCGTTATATGTAATAATAATCGTAAACGCTCGCGTGACGTTTTAATTACAATAAAATCGAATCGATTTGTATATATATATAAATCGTTAACCTAGTTTAAAATATTTTAATTTTTTTCTGAAACAAAAAAAAAAAAAATTATACCGGAAACTATTATCGCGATGAATATTATACAATAATATGTATATAAATGCGTGATTACGGTGCAATCACGTAGTTACACCGCAGCAGCTGGTCAAAACGAATTATGTACACCCTCACGCGCGTATTTAAAATTCAAATTCATTCTCAAGAATACTTGAGAAAAAAAAATTCGCCGATTTTTCTTCGGAATGCCGATTACGTGTAAAATATAATATATGTATAACCACGCGCGATAGTGCGTATAGAAATTATTCGCGTATTATATATATATACCGAAACACACATTATAATGTGCGAGGAACGGATGTTTTCTGCACGAAATACGAGGAAATCGCGGGTGTGTAATTTTTCGGCTCGCTCGCCATATAATATAATGTTATACGAATAACAATTTTTGCACATGTTCGTTCGAACGGATTATTATTTAACGAAACACCACGTGTGAGCGGACGGGCTTGCAATATTTGCCCTGCGATTTTACACTATACACACACACACACACACTCGGACACTGTTTTCTGCCGACTAAAATATTATGTTTTCATATAATAATATATATTTGTCTTAAGGACGTGTCTTACTGACTTTGCTATATTATCAAATACATATAGATAAATATAAAATTTCTTCTCCGTTGTTTCTCGACAAACTCTTCAATGCGTGTACACGGTCTATTTTCAATATCGGCAATTTCCGTAAATTCGTATACTATACGCTATGATTGTATGAACGACCGAAAAAGTCAGCGTCCAGCGGCTACCAGCAAAAAAAAAAAAAAAATTGTTTAATAAATCCCTCCCCCCTTCTTAGGTAACGCGTACCGAAATTTTGTACTGGGGGATTCTAAATACTATTTTTTTTTTTTTAAATTATACTAGAACGAGTCATACGAAATATATTATGTAAATATCTCGGGAATTTTATAAGAGACGGAGCCAGCACGCTTGGAAATAAAAGAAAAAATAAATCGAACAACCAAGTGCAGTGCGTTCGACAATACAAAGAACCTATATTCTTACACCACCGCCGAGGAACGTATGTATTTAAAAACCAGAAGCAGATTGGTGAAAACGTGTAAGGTGTATGACCTGCATATAATACGGGCGAGACAGATGAGAAGAAACTGTATTGGCTTTTGAGACGTGATTTCGGAGGAGAAGACGGGCTAGAGGTATTTTAGAAGAGCGGCGGGTGAAATGCGTATGGCTTTCTAAAAAGCAAAAAAAAAATAAGTAACGAAAATCATGTGTAGCGGGACAAGACGCAAGACTCCGCTGCTATAGAAATAGAGTATAAATTAATGTTACACACGCACATATTAATTGAAGAGGAAAGCAGAAAACAGATATGAACCGCTATAGTTTCTGCCTAGTGGCTATAATAACGAAAATATTATTATAAATAAAAAAATTTGATAAAAAAAAAAATACTCGATATACGACGTTCACCGCGGTATACAATGCGTATATATACTTGTATCACATACACGGACACGCGACGAGAACCCGTTAGTTCCCGAGGCCCATATAGGAGCTGAAGAAGGCTGTAGCAGTGATGCTGCACGCTGCACACACCTTGTTTATATTATTCTTTTAACTAACAAAAAGATCACGAGATAAGCCGCGCGCCATTAGTCAACGTTAGATCTGACGACGTCATAAAATTAATTATACGCGCGCGCGCGCACACAATATTTTACTCTTTTCTTTTTTTTTTTTTTTCTATCAACGCGTGTTGCTCGCGTTTTAATGACGATGAGTGTGCGGTTTATGTATATATATATATATATATATATAGCAAAAGTGCGTATAATATATTATATATAGAGAGAGTGAATATTATGTATTATATAAAATAATAATAATAATAAAAAAAAAAACGAAATTCAATAAGACGAGTATTTTTTTCTTACCATTGTGAACATATTGTACACTGAAAGCAGGAACAAACGATATATGCCGACGGATAAAAAAAAATAAAGTCAATGTATAATTACGCGCGAAATATATCAAAATTTTCTTCTTCCCCGCCCCCCAATTATTATTTATCATTTGTACGCGTGTAAAATCCGTCCCTCGTGTCCTCGATAAATATATATATATATATAAACATTTAAAAGGATTAAATATTACGTACCGCGAGAATTTCGGACGCTATAGAAATTTCAAAAAAAAAATTTTTTTTTCTAATACATTATATATTATACGCGTATAATATATAATAGGGATCGCGTGTTAGAGTCACATATTTTCAACACGAGAAACCAGGGAATGTCTACGTAAACGGGCGTATATAATATATATTAATATTTTTATTTAAAATATATGGCGTGTGTTGTACGAGCCGAGTAAAGCGCGGAGGGGTGTATAATAATTACTTCAAGTCTTATTATCGCGTTATTTAAATACATAACCGCGACCGAGTACGCGGACGTCACACATAACACGCGCGGTTAGAGTCGTACCTGTATATAGAGTGGGTAGGGGACTTTTAATCCATTCACAAGCCGTACTTTGAACATTAAACGCCACGTGTATATAGTGAATATTAAATATACCTACTTATATATTGAAGAAATTTTATTTTCCTTTTTTTTTCTCTCGTAAAAATCGATTTTTATCGATAACTTACAAATGTATAAAATACACAAATATTTACCTACGCGTCTTTTTGCTTTCTCTTATCTTACCTCAAACCGTATGTTTCAGTCTAAATAACAAAAAACATTAAGAACGCGCTTTTTCAAAAATTTTAGAGAAAAAAACGTTATCGCCGATGTTTGCAAATTATGTTAACCTTTCCCGCAAATAATTCGTCCGGCCGCGAAACGATTTTCACTACGCTATGGCGTCGCATCTGCAGAACGTAGTGCGGCTTCGAACACAACAAGAACCGTTTTGTAATAATTTGTTTTTATTTTCGAAAAAAATATAACGAAATTTTTTTTGTATTAGATAAAGAAAAAAAACAGTTTTTTTTTTTTTTAACGTCGAAATAAACACGGTATAAATTATTAATTTTATTCACGTTTCCATATATTCGAAATGTATGCAGTGTATAAGTACACGAGTCAATTCGATTAATTATATAACGCACACGAATAAATATCCGCCAACGGTCGTGAATTATATTTTGCGCCTTTTTATGTATATATATATATTTTTTTTTTTTACTAATATACACGTATATGAACGAAACCAAAAAAGTGTATAAATGTTTATTAAAAAAGTAATGACAATAAATTCGGTTTTAAATAAATGAAAATTACTGAATCACTATAGTCTGCGGGCTATTGTAAGAAATGTGCCTAGTTTAAAAGTATGTATACGAAACGAAATGATGACAACGTATCAATCTTATTTGTAAATAAATAATAATATGTTCTGGTCAACTGTATATAATACGCGCCTCCTATCCGTATCGATTAAATATATTATATATACAATATTATTATAATGTACGATTTCATCTGGTATAAATAAAGTAAGAAAATTATTTCGGACTTTTCGTCAGAAAATGTGTCCGAACCGGTTTTTTTTCTGAGGAAATCGGCGACTTTTTGACCGCGATTACCACGAGATTTATATTTATTCACAGCTGAGTCTGCGACGACAACAACAGAGCAAGCCGCACGCTCAGTGCCGAGTGAACGCGAAGGACAACAGAGACGATTTTATCGTAAAAATTTTTCTTTTTTGTCGTCCCGTCGAGTATTATATTTTATTCGTATACGAGTGCGCAGGACGCCATTCTTCCGTTCCGTGTGCCCAACGCATCGACCAGATTAGTTGGCGCCACATGTCACGGGGAGGTTCAAAGATTCGACACCGACAACCCGGTGATGAAGCGGTTTTTATAATAATTTTCTTATTCGGCTATGTGTGTGTGTGTGTGTGTGTGTATACAGTCTCGCGTACATAATATGATTGCGCGCGAGCACAAAGTGTTTTTTTTTTTTACTATATATACTCTGTTCATTATACGAGCCCGGGGCTCTTATATTATGTATGTTATACAGTGATGGGTAAACGCGTTTAAAATCCATTTTCTACCGCGCGCGGCAGCCTAATCGAAAAACGGCGGCTAAATTAAAAAAAAAAAAAAAATTGACGCAGGATCGGACTGCAGCACTCACCATTATCTCTTGTTCGGTGGGCCATCCTTCGTTGCAAGATTTGCCGGTTAGTGCGCTTTGAAAATCGGGAACCTGTAACAAGCACGTCAAAAACGTATATATTAGACGAGACGCATATATATACATATAATGATTACAACATATTATATAGATATTTTGCGAAATCGCAAAAAAAAAAAAAATGTATTTTTTTCCCCCGTTGTCGAATTCAAAATTTCCTATAAAAATTATCAAAAAAAAAAAAAACGAGTATGCCAGTACTCGAGACGTTGATGTGTAAACGTCGCGTGAGCGGTAAAAATGAAACGGAATTGTGATTGGGATTTGTGAATATTATTGGTAATCTTTATTCAAAGTAATTTCGATAATAAATATTATCGTTATGGTCGTCATGACAACAGCTTACACATTTCCGTCCCATTTCCCGAGGTTTACCCTCATACCGCCGTAATAGATGTTTACACGTCAAAAATACGATATTTTTTTTTTTAAACTGAAAACCGTAACGCGAATTATAAGTGATTTTTGTTATCGAAAACAGAGCAACAATAAGACGCGGGTGTAATTTAAAACGAATAAAATTCCAAAAAAAACTCGTTTAACCGATCGATGACACATTCTTTCGATTATTTCGCAATTATATAATAACAGTTCCGATACATGTGTTTCGGTAAAATTATCGATATATTAATTTTTTTTTTTTCAGAAAATCGACGGCGCGTATAAAGCGAATCGAATTTTTTTTTTTTTAATAGCATCCCTGCACTGCGCATTATTTTCACGTTTCAACATACGGTAATATTCGTAAAAAAATAATCGACAAAAAAAAATTAATAATAAAATCGTATTATCCACTGACGACGACGACGATATTCGCTTCGAAGGTCGTCCCGAAAACGAGTTCGTTATACATTCCCCGGGCGTATTATACACAATATTTTACACATGAATAATAATTTTTGACGGCACACCGTCTCAAAGATATATATATATATATACGAACACACACGCATATGTGTGGTAAAATATATTATAATGGTGGCTCGCAATACGTTATTTTACAATAATATCCCGACGAGACCGCCTTTAGCTATAAAGAACCATGTGTTTCGGATGTAAAACGCGCGTCATAAATCCTTTCGGTCCAATATAGTATATAGTGCGTGCACTCCGCTAGCTAAACGATATTATATATATTAATAATGTCTTTCGATATCCGTTTTTTTTCGAATATTTAATTATTATAATTCGTAATACGTGCAGTACATACCTAATATATATATATATATACAGCGGTGGTGTAGAATTATATGCTGGACGCGCTACCGATTTACGCGCTATTCGAAACGAAAAATCGACTAAAATAAATCCAAATCGTTGTAAAACTCGCGCACACACGCTAATACACTATACAATCGTAGCGCGCATTAACGATCGAAACGTCTACTTAAGATGATCCGGGTCGAAAAAAAACGTCAAACGCTCCTTACATTATTGTTACGACGAGAGATAAAGAGACTGCAGGCAGGACTGTCACATTTAATATGTTTACAACGGACGAAATTCCAAGAGAGCGTATCCTGTATATACTATATATACGGGTTATGAGGTTGAGCTGCGAGATACAAAATTTCAATTATCCGTACCGAAGAGCGCGTCTCTGTTGCGGAACACACGAATATATAGCGCGACGTCAAAAAGTGACGTTCAAAAAGGCTTATGACCAAGCAGTAAGACGCTCTTCTTTAGAGCGGATCGCGGAAGCGCGAGTATTTTGCAGCATTTCACGCACAAAACATATAGTCGAATAAACCTTCCGACGTGCCGATCGATCTATATATATAGTTATGCGTTAAAAATTCTGAAAACTTCAATCACTTTGCCCCCCCCCCGCGCGTTTTTCAATATTTTTTTTCGCCTTAAGATCTTCAAAAATTGAATATATTAGAATTCTTTTTTTTTTTTTTTTTAGTTTAATTAATTTTGGAGGGTTTTTACGAAAAAGAAATGAGAATTCTAGAAATTGTAGGAAAATCGATTTCGAGTACACGACGAATTCAAATTTCTTATCGCATCACGTGCGCGTCGAAGTATAGCAGGAAACGTCTGTGTTTCGCAGCGAAACAAAGATTCCTGCGATCCAATTTTAAAAAAAAAATTTTACCAAACCTCACACTTATCCACGTCTACGCCTATGCACGCGTAAAATTACAATAATATAGAAATAAAAATTTTTAAAAAAATTATTAAAAAATGCAGTGTACGCAGTCTCTGTATCGTGAAAGACGAGTCGGCGCGCGTTGCAGAAAATCACGATTTGCGGCCTTTTAGTACCAATTTAATATTAAACAATATTATAATACGCCGGCGACATTTGTATAAGAATATTTTTTTAAATTAATTCTTCGCCGTCGAACGGGGGAAGGGCAAATAAACCGCCCGAGAAAAACGTCGTTCCGTATACGTCAAAGAGTTGCGCGGCCGTACAGAATAATTTACGAGTATACGGTAGCGTTTTATTGTTTTTTTTTCCCCTTTCGTTCTTTCCGTTTTAATGGGTTGTTGTTGTTGCTGCTGGTGCTGCTGTAACGCGCCGAGTGCAAATATTCATCACGAAGCTACACACGTCGTATTTATCACTGACTTCGAAAAAAAAACTCGCACGGCCGCCCGAGGTCATTTTTTTCTCCCTCCCCCAAACTTTTTTTTCTAATTATATTTTGAGTTATTAATATTGGTTTCGATTCCGAGACGCGTATATATATTATATAAGATTACCTGCATCTCAGCACTTGCGACCGCCGCCGCGGCGGCAGCAGCAGCAGCAGCGTCAAACGCGATGAAGAACGAACAAAAAAAAAAAAAAACAGAAGCGACCGACGGGGCTAGTAAATATCAAGTTTTAATAAGAAAAAACGGCGGTTAATTATGTCCGCGGGGTCCGCGCGATATTCGGTTGTTATTTAAATATTATATACGCGCCCGTTACGGATGTCGTTATGAATGAGTCCTACCGCGCATACGCGCCGTACAGCAGCAGCCGTATATATATTATATATACGCGCGATTAAGGTGTCCGCTTCTATGTATTATATTCAATCGGTTCATTTTCGAAAACAATTAATCCCCGGGCCATTTCCCACGACGGCTTATAATACAACAATATAACAGCTGAGCGTACCATCCGCATACAGCAATACCGAACGCTGCATCATCGCGCTGTCGCTGCAATATATATTATAATATACGTTGTTTTTTTTTTCTTATTATAATAATAATAATTGTAATATTAAAAATGAGATTCGTCGTTATAACGAAAACGAATATATATATATATATATATTATAATATTATATTTAAACGTATACCTACAGACCACGATTTAATCGATTTCCCGGTGGCTTTCGTTCAAAAATAATTCTATACGAATTCTCTGATATTGTATTATTTCCAGACTGGAAACGCTCGCACCGTTTCCCGGCCGCGGCTTCCGTTCGAGAAAATATAGACGTTTTGCCTTGACGTTTGCCTGTGATTTCCATCGGAACGAACGCTTCGCGCGCGAGAATATAAGAACTATATATTTTTTTGTGAAAATCTGGTGTCTCATATACGGGCTTTTTATATCTTAAACGGTGTTTTAACGTAAACATTTCGATTCAGAAAGAAAACACTCCGTGTTTAGTATGCCAACACGCTCGGGCTCGTCGATCGCGCGCGGTTTCTTTATTGCCCGCGCTCACTTCAAAAGGACGCGCGTTGTTTTCAAAAGATATTTTTGATGTGTAAACATCTGTTGCGGCGGGCGGCGTGTGGGTAAATCTCGAGAAATGGCACGGAAATGTGCAGTAAGCTGTTGTCACGACGACCATAATAATAATATTTATTATCGAAATTACTTTGAATAATAAATATACCAATATTCACAAATACCAATCACAATTCCGTTCCATTTTTACCGCGACGTTTACACATCCAGTGTCTCGATAGTACTAGCCGATTCGAATTTTTCTCTCCCGTACATCGTGTGTGTGTGTGTGTGTGTGTGTGTACCTCGAATAAATACCAATAAATATTACTATCGAATAAATACGCGCGCGGTATCGTCACGCGAAGAAACGGGGCACGCACGTTATTTTTCTAGAAAAATAACAAAAAAAAAAAAAATCCGCGTAGGTATAATTATATTTACGAAATCGTTCGCGGACGATATACGAGTATATTGTATACGTACAGTGTCGGCCTGGCACAACAAAGGCCCCTGGATCTTTTTATTCTGGGGCCCCCTGCCCCTGGGTTTAATATGAAGTTAAAAATATATTTCAATAAAAAACAATGCATTATAAAGGGTGTCCCAGATCCAAGGGCGGAGTGACTCTAAAATTCTTACCGGGCAAATAAGATTTTTCCGGGCCACTTATAAAAAAAAAAATTGATTTTTTTTTTTTAGACTAGCGCCTTTTGTTTCCACGTAGAGTTAATACAGGTTATTAAAAGAATCTATGGTGAAGTTAGAATTTGGCGGTCGGATTTAATTTTTAAGTTATAGCAATTTGAAATTTGACAATTTTACCGTGTTTCTTTAATAGGTTAATTTTTTCCACTGTTCAGCTCGTACTATATAATAGTCCAATGGATAAATACCACGATTTGACGCGGTACGGTTCGGGTTTCGAACCTCTGTTCTCAAATCAATTTTCGCATTATTCTTATACATTATAATAATACAAGGCAAAGATTTCAAAACTGGTGGAGACATAGCGTTCAAAAATATTGATATTAAAAAAAAAAAAAAAGATGGGGCCCGGCCGCATTCGTGGCCTAGCGGCCATGGCCAGGCCGACCCTGCAGTATACGTATACAGTGCCGTAGATAGTATTTTTATATGGGGGGTTCAGTGCTATCTTGATTCGTGCATTATATAATCGTGTATCGTAATGATTTATCAGCACAAAAATCTATAATCACGTTTATCAATGTTTACAGTGGCATAGACCAAATTAAACATTTTTTTTATTTATACATAATGTTATATTATACACATTGTTATTAGGTACTTATTTTTCATAAATAACAAATCTATACTTAACATCAAGATGTTGGTAAAATCTAAATATGAACATACATTTTACTGTAACGTCTGCAATGCTGTTGTGCGTAAAAAACAAATTGAAATTTCTACTTTTCCGATGTTCAAGGAGGGGGTTTGAACGCCTTAAAGCCCCCTCCCCCGTGTCTACGGCCCTGTACGTATATGTAAGAAACCGCGGCGCGTACAGCGGCGGCGACGCCTTGATTTTTCTGTCCGAACCGTAATGCTGTTTCGGCGGGTCATCTGTTTGTGGCTCGTAATATTCCCGATATATATATTTATAGGCGCTATTATGTTCGCGTTCGAAAGAGCTGAGACTATATAATATGAGAGACACGGCGGATTCCGCGCGCATTCAAGTGTCAAACGGTTTGACGGGCGAAACGTCAACAGAATGGGGGAAAAAAGAAGAAAAAAAAGGGCCCAGTTATATTCCACGCCGCTCTCTATACGCACGCACACTATAATATAATATATATAAATACATTATATATATACAAAGCGAATTAAAATCGCGTGCAGCCACCACGGCTGTGTTTCCCGCCGCGCGTGTTCTCCTCTAACGTACGAGAGGAGTCCCTTATTCTTATTATATATATATATATATATATATATATATATATTGACCGCAATTTATTTTGATAGCGGTTATTCGAAAACGGGCCGTCTCGGCGTGAAGGCGCACGTTCCTGCACCGTCGTCAACAATGAAGCGACGTGAAGAGAGAGAGAGAAAAAAATATATATTTAAGTGCGCTTTGTGCGCGCGCGCGCGCGCGTGCAGTATAAATATAGTCTATACAGAAAAAAAGAAAGAAAGAAAGAAAAAATCAAAGGCACGAACAATAGGCTAAAGCGATGGAATTAGCAGAAGCCCCTCGAGTACTGAAATCGTGTCGGTACGCAATCCGCGGGTTCGATGCGCACAAAATATATTTGCCCCCGCGGAGGTTTTCTGACCGCGCGTTTATTCGACGCGCCGATAATATATGTAAAAAGAAGAGAAAAAAAACGCCGTAAAAGCGTTGTTTTCTTCTAATTTTTAAATTCTGAGCGGAGCCACGAACGTATATTTGGTTTATACGCCTGTATACCCGAAAATTCTACCGGAATGAGTGCTCCGATCTTTACGGTCACAGTTTGTTTCCGGTATATATAGGTAGCGAATTACGCATCATTCTCTTTATATAGTTGGTACGTTATAGAGAGGTCATTTTTCGATTTTTTCTCAAAAGCGCCCGAAAATATAACCGAAAAAAAAACTACCGGAAAATTACGTAAGAACGCGATTATCGCGTATAATTTCTTCGTGATTTTGAAACTATATATATATAATATATGGGTGTAGAATAAAGTTGAAACATTCGTCGAATCCGTAACTATATATTCGTAATACACGTTAGGGGAAAAAGATTTTCCGAAAACTTTCTTTTAATTTTGAACTATATATTGGAATTATAGGTTCTGAGGTATTCAATTCACATAAATATAATTTTTGTTATGTATACCTGAAATATATTTGCACCGAAGCTCAGAATCGTTTTATCGAATGCAACGATTTATATCGTTGTTTTTAAATTTATATATAGTTATAAAAATCTACTCCGATGTCTTTGTCCGAATAATTCGCTTAATCCACGTTCACAACACACCGTTGCTCCTTATTGCCTTTTTATTCTTATTTACGCGCGCATTAATAAAATACAGCTTTTCCCTATAATAAAACGCGCGGTATAATAGTATACTGTATATAACTATATATATAATATAAAGACTGAATTATATAACGGGGTAGGGGGGATAGAAATTACGGCAGCTAACTATAACAATAAATAATTTGCATATATCTAATTATTTTTTCTCTCTCTCTCTCTATTATAAAATATATACGAGTATAATTAAATACCCCCCGCGCCGAAAAAAAAATATATATATACATATAATACGCGTATTATGATGGTTTTATGAATATATATATATGAGAACTAAATTATAAACGTAATTGACTCATTAAACGAACAATTTTATATATTTACACTCCGAGTACACACGTATATATACAGTATTTATATACACGCTAAAAATTGTAACAAGAAATAATTTAGATTTTTTTTTTTTTTTAATTTTTATATACGAGTATTATTAAGCGCGCGCGGTTATCGTTTCAAATCAAATTCACCACGATTCTTATATTATATAGTATATAAAATATTCTCATTACAAATATTACGCGCATTTATTATATTACATATATATATATATATATATACGATATTTTAAAGTTATTCGTGAAAATTACTCTGCCGCGCAGCGCACTGAACGTTAAAACATTATAAACACGAATACGCATATATGTAATATATACAAAGCAAATGATATTTTAAGTGTCGGGAATATTATACGTTTGCGCGATTAATCAAAATCGTTGGCTTATTACGTATATAAATCATTAAGCGCGTCCAAGGATACGCGAATAATTTCAATTCGAGAAAAAAAAAATTACACGCGACGATACGCGAAGCAATAGCGCGCGGTCGTTATTGTTCTTATATACGAATTCTCCATATTATGTATATATATATATATATATATATATAGTACCCTGAAAAATAATTTCCTTAAACAAGTGGCCGAGACGTAGTGCAGTGCGTTTTACGCTTCGGTGTATTTTCGTCGTATTGTATATGCTCGCCGTATAATACATATTATATTTACGCATACATGATACGTATATAAATGTTATTAATATGTATAAATATTATTATAATCGTAGGAAAAATAATATATAATATGTTTTTATATATATATATATTATATATATTACAATTTATTCAATTGAAGTGGCGCGCGAGCGGTTAGATTATACGTGCAGAATACATACAACTTGTAAAGGTTATTTAACCCTATATATATATATATATATATATATATATACACGTTTTTTTTTAATATACTACACCGGCACATACTCACATTTTTATAAGCATATCATTAATAAACACTATATATATATATATATATATAAAAGTATATACAACGACTTAAACCACGCGCAGTCATATGTGTCGATATAATATATAATGAATTCCGCCACGACCGCCGCCGCCGCCGCAGCACCGATACGCGAATTTCATTACTACTTTTTTTTTCTACACTATATTATACACATATACGTACGGCATATACATATGCTCGGAAATTAGAATATTATACGCGCGCGTGCGGGTGGTCATATATATATATATATATCAAGTCGATTAAAACTTATATAATTTATATATATAATTATACAAAATATACGATATATAGCTGCAGGGAACGATTTTTGAACGAAGCTTTTTTGCACAAGAACGTTTTAAAAAAAACTGCGCATATCGTGTATATAAAGCTTTGCAGGGACATATAATATATTATTAACACTATTGGGAAAAATAAACATTTTGATTTAATAAAATATAATAAAAGAAAAATAAATAAAAACTATAAATTATATAATACTCGTAAATAATATACGTTTTCAGTACAAATATAAATTAAGAAAAAAAAATAAAAATTACGTGTAATATACAGGAAGTTTAGTTGTATTAAATTTGTCTATATTATATACCGGTTTCGACAAAATGTCGTCATCGGGTATTAATAGCGAAAAAGGAAAATACAAAAAAAAAAAACGGTCGTTATTATTAATTATACGACTTCGTTTGTATTTTATACGAGCGTGTATAACTAAAATATTTCGACAATTTTCATTTTATATATTTAATGCGTATATACTTATAATACAACGGACCCTTTTGCTTTTAATCGGCGGCAGCGTATATTTAATGTATAGAAAAAAAATGTAGCGATTAGAAATCGTATAAAAAAAAAAATTTTTCATTCAAACCCTGCAGCCGCAACTGGAGACGAAAAAGAAAACGTCGATATTATTGCGTTTATTAAAAAAATTTTCGAATGAAATTATTTCGAATATATATATAAAAAAGAATTTGTATACCTATCGCGCATCATCTGTAACAGCAGCAGCAGCAGCAGCACTGTTGCGATATATGTATAATAATATGTATATATATAGAGAAAACACGTATAAACCGTTATTACGACTGTATATTGTGTTATATCGTTTCGAATAATATAATCTCCCACGCGTTAAAATGTATATATATATATATTACGTTCGATGACAGTGTATAACATATTTATATAATATATAAGACGAACGGAAGCATATAATATATAAATATACCGTACTCTTTCGCGGACACGTGCAGTGACCGCCGTACATAAAGGATACTTTCCCGTTACAAAGGATATTATTGTGTGTATTTTATATACAAAAACGCGGCCGGAGTTATAATAATAACGGTATATATATATATATATATATATACCTGCAACAGCGGTTTGTATATTATATATAATAATGCGATTTTTTCCGAATATATATAAAAATATGTAAAATAAATATAATAAAGGCTATATAGGTACTTATAACATATATAATACAGCCAACGGTATATCCGATCCGATATGTATAGGCTTCCGAAGAACCCGTTACTATTGCAGCCTTTATATACACGAGCGCGATGTTAAATATTATAAAATATACGCTTTTCTCTCTCTCTCTCTTATTCCCTCCCTATATATATACGTATATAAATTCTTTTTCATTATTTATCTCGCCGCAAAATTTATGGGTGTAGGTCTACGATCCCGGTAAGCGACGAAATATTGAATTTTGTTTTTTCCACTGTCAAATACGCGCACAATGCACGCACACACGAAAACCGTTTTTCTGCAACAGCACAGATCATTTCCCACGATGACCGCGGGGCCTGCAAGAACGAGACTATCGTCATAATATATATATTATTATATAACTTATATTATTATTTATATGTGTATTGCGGTGTCGCGAACAATAATATATATTATAAGGACAACGACGACACCGTCGAGGAGGGCAGAGGAAAAAATCCCGGCGACACCCGCCGCGTACGTACGTACACATATATATAGCGACGCGCCATCAGCGGGACGCAACAACTATAATGTGTATATAACGAAATAGACGATATAACCTGCGCGCAGGATACGGATTATTATTATTTATAAGTGTATATCTTTTGTGTTCCGATATAACCCTTTTTTTTGCGGTTTTCTATATATTATTGTAAACACATACACACGTCATTGCGACACAGTTGTATACGTATATATATATCGCGTACGCGATGACGTTTGACAGCGCAGTGAAAAACGAAGGAAATACACGCGAAACCCGTCGATATATCTCACAAATCGCGATTTACATATCATATATCGTATATAACTGCAGAGATGAGCGAAAACAGTATATATAAATGCACTATATATTATTCTCGTTGAAATATATTATATATACAATATACGCGCGGAACGATTTCCAAAGATATTGGGCGATTGTTAGCGTGTAAAAACCGCACAAAACGTTTTCGTCAACATAATATTATATGCGAAAGCCGATACGATTTTATAAAAGTATAAAGTTTTTTTTTTTTCAATTTCAAATCGAGAAAGTGACTTTTGCAGCTCACTCCATAATGTACTCGTATTACATATATATAATAATAAGCGAAAGATTATATCGATATAGTATTAATATATATTGTTTTTAACATTTTATATATACGTTTTTTCTTTTCAATTTCTATTGAAATGCGCGTGCATATAATACGTTACGTATATTATCTGCTGCAGTACAGAATGGAAAATCGAGGAGCATTATTACACATAATATATTGTACACCGCGCGGTGTAAGGTTTCGACGTGGCACAAATCGTCGTTCATATACGCGTCATATATTATATATAATATGTATAATGTAACAAATTATATTATATAATAGTTGTGGCAGGGGGTGAGAAAAATCTGTACTCGCAAAAACTGCGTCGGTATACGCGCATATTACATATATATATATATATATTGGAACCAATAAATAATATATAGTATACAATCCGCGCGAGATGTAAATGTGACAAAAAAAAAAAAAAATCGCCAATCTCTCGCGTCTTTCTTTATTTCGTATTTATTCTTATATATAGTGAGTATATATAGCGTTTGCATCAGCATACATATATATACGTGCGTGCGTGCGTGGTGTACCTATAGAAGTCGGCTTTCTTTGCGCCCACGACAATATATATATATATATAACAAAAATATAATAATACGCGATTTTTTTCCCTCGGTCCCAGCAGAAAATGTATACAATATAATTTTTAGATTTACTATCGTTTTACGATTCGCACCCCCGTCGCGAGTTTCGGCGCGGGCCCTTTGAACGCTGCGCGCCGACCCAGAATACATTACGCGCGCGTAATATATGTCCATATATATATATATATATAAAAACACATTATAAACGTCGTGTTTTCTGACACGTATTTCACCAACGGTCTGTTGTTTTTCCACGATCGTCTCTTATAATATATATTTAATGTTTTATTTTTTTGATTTTTGGAAAACGCGTATTTTATATACGTACTATTAAAACGTATAATATAATATATAACGCGTAGTATACTGTAATCGGGGTTCTTTTTTTTATACATATATATATTTTTTAAATTATCGTTACACTATATATATAGTTTATGCGCGCGGATCCCATATCATATCGATATATTATAATTATATCGTATATAGTAATATACGCGTACTTGTATATAAATGCGCAAGCCCGGATTAAACAACGAATAAATGGGCCCGACTTTTTTTTTTCGAAATTATTTTAATATAATAATCATCTGCACGCGCCTTTTTTTTTAGATAAACGCGTTTAACGCAACAAAAATAATACGTGTATTATATATATTATTAAACGAAACAAAATTAAATATACGTTTCTCGTATACGTACAATTAATATATTGTCGAAAGCGTTTCTCCTCGTTATATTATATGCGAAATCAAATCGAATCGTATACATAGATATATATAATAAAAAAATAATATCGCTTTTATATATTATGTAAAATCACGCGCTGCGCTGCAATACTTGCGGCAAAAATCGAATATATATATTTTTTTAATTTTCAAATATAAATCGTTGTCCGCGATATATACATATAGTTTAAAGCCATCATGTTAGTTTCGATACATGTTAGGAAAACTTTTTTTTTTTTTTTGTGATATTTCGAATTCAATATATTATATATAATAATCGACGCGAGCCAATCTATATTGGGACTGGAAGAAGAAATCCGAAGGCATAATATACAATAAGAAACTGTAATATAACGCGTTTAGTATAAGCGGTAAAAAAAACTAATAAAAATATATTCCGATTTCTATACGCGTTTCAATTACATACACACGCGTAATTCGGTGCAGCGCGTAGCTCAACGCAACTATATACATATAATAAGACATTATATTGTTTGTGTGTGTGTGTGATAGAGACGATTATTCGCTCGCGTGTTTTATTATTGTGTAGGTATACACATAATATACCTATATATTATATACAATAAAGATATTACATATGTAAAAGGACGCGTTACAGGACAAATATACAGTGCAGCGTTAATATGACACGCGCGCGACGAGAGTCAAATTAAATACGTATTTAACGCGCGCGCGCGCGTTCATAAAGATCATTAAAAACGATCTGCTGCTACTGTATAGGCCATCATAAGAGGAGGAGGAGAACAACAAAAAAAAAATTGCGTCCGCGAAGGTCATATATTTAGTTTTATATATGCGCGCACGCAATACGCAGTTTTACGACAACAAAAAAAAAACAAACAAAATATCGTCGCGCTTATTCTATATATATATATATATATATAGGTTCTATTAGATGACCAGATATAAACGTATACAAACGGTGTGCGCTGATGCTGCACGCAGGAGAGAAAAAGAATGAAAAAAATTTTGTTCTGCGAGCACTCACCACGGACGTGTTGTAAAGCGGTCCACCGGGCACTCGGGATATCGGATAGTCGGCCAACATTATTGCGTCGCGGTTCGTCTTCAACACTGCACGGGTATACAGCGTATATACGGTTTATGGGTGCGGCGTATATGCCGTGTGTGGCAAACGTTCAAAAAAAAAAAAAATGTTTAATTGTAAACGCGATTATTCCGACGCGCACAAAAAGTATACAACCGCTCGCTGCTGCTGCTGCAGTATTGAAATTAATGTGTATAACGCGCGCTACAGCATATCGTCGCGATATTTATTTCTTTTCGATGAAATCGACGAAACGTATAACCCAATGATATATATCTATACCGACGGATTTCGTTGTTTCGAAACGTACATTATTCGCATAAAAAGGGGCGCAATTATTATGACACGGAATGACAAAAAAAAAAAAACCCCCGAAAACGAGGCGCGCGCGAACGACGGAGGCGGCGGCGGCGGCGGCTGTGGCGATCGCGCGAGACGATTTACACACCGAAACGGACAGTGCGTATACAGCAGACTGGTGCCGGCCGACGGCGTACGCGAGCGGACGAGATGAGCGGCGGCGGCGGCGTCCCTCTACAAGTGGGCGGAGCGCGTCGGCAACCCGTCGGCCAATGGACGGACACGCCTACGTTACGTGAGATGCGCGCGGCGTTATGACCCCCTCCGCAAACGCCACCCGCCCGTCGACGACAACGACGCCGCCACCCGGCCGCGCGAACGTAGTATATATAAAATATATAAACCGCAATTAAATAGGGGAGGCCGGGCCACGCCTCGTCCCGGCGCTCTTTCACCTCCACCCCTCCACCGCGCGGTACACACGCACCCGGCTCGCCGCGCGGTCTCCTATCCGACGACGACGACGGGGCACCGTCGGCGTATACCATCGCACCGAGTCGTCGTCGTCGCGCTCGCGGGGACCCGAAAGTGGCGCCGCGCCGGTATCGTTATATATATATGCAATATATATATATATATATATATATATATATATATATATATATATATATATATATATATATATATATGCGCGACGGTCGACGGATCGATATTTTACATTTTGCCGCCGCGCGTGTGTACATATAATACACTGCACAAATTATACGAAAAATATTACGTATTTAATTCCGAGTGTAATCGCTAGCGCGCGGTATAATTGAAGGAAAAAAATTGTTTTGTTACATTATTATATACGCGCCATCATCGTGCAATCCTGCTGCAGCGGTGTATATTTTAATCGAAATATAATTAATTATAAGGAAAAATTTTAAAAAAATTCGTCTATCCGATCGGGGTGAAGGATGCGGTGTAAAAATACTGTTCAAATCAATATATAGTATTAACTGCAGTATATAGTCTGCAATATACGTCTATTATATATTTATTATATACTCGTATGCTTAAATAATATATAATATATAGTAATAAAAGCGAATTTTATTTCGTAAAATATATTATTATAATAGAATATATAATATATAAATCGTTATATGCGTATATATGTAATTTGAAATATAATATATTATATACTGCAAGTATACGAGTTTTAAACGTACAATAATTTTTATTATTAATATAAAATAAAATCGTAAAGTTTATGTAGTTTTTTAACACAAAAAAAAAGGAATCGGACGTGTATACGCGTATTAGAATGTATATATATATAAACATTTAAACGATCATTTTCAATAACAATAATTTCTATCATTATATAATAATATAGCATCGACTAAAATATATACTGAAAATTATATAAAAAAAAATAATTTATTCTTTTCCTGTATACTGTATTATTATTATTATTATTATTATATTATAATATCGCGTATATCAACGCGAAACGTTTTAATTTCTATATACAAGCATTTATTATAGGTACCTATAAGTATATATACTATATAGGTATAGTCGCGAATCGCGATGTTAAACATATATATATATATATATCTGTTCAATTATATACATTTATATGTCAATATAGCCTGCAATATACTGTTGCAGGATACAAAGGAATAAAGGAAATAAATATATATGAAGTAAATATACGCATCAACTGCAGCTTCTATATATATATAATATAAAATACGACCTTTGTCTCAACGATTTATATTTATTAATCTGCAAAGACTGCGTGATCATTTTCATATAATAATTCCACGAGTTTGCGGGCGCGCGCGTATTTAAAAATATATATATATTTTTTTAATAATAAAAAAAAATACGATTATTTACGGTAATAAATTATTTATATATTCGTAATAAGAAACATAACATTACTAAAATTTTCAACTCTCTAAACAAATTGTTTTCTCCCCGCGCACGCACTTCAATAAGCGCTGTGCAGCGTATATATATTTATTAATTATTTATTAAATTAACGCACTAGATATACATATTGTAACACTGCGGAACGTGTTAAAAATCGTATGTATAACAAAAATAATAATAATAATAATTATTATTATTATTATTATTATATATATATATATATATATAAGTGTTGAATAGAAGAAATACAATAATTTATTGAAAATATATATTATTATTATATACTGCACGTATATATTATATGGCCGTTTCCATCACGCTAGCGAGGTTTCGCCGGGCCGAGGAGACGTACGTTTTTCCTTTTTTTTTTCTGACAGACGCCGCGCGCCACGACCCGTCAGACGTCCCGACGGATCCGGTCGCGGTGGCGGCGGCGGCGGCGGCGGCACATTGACGGCTGCGGTCGACAATTACACGCCGCGCACATATATATACAGGGTGCATAGTTAGCATTATGCGCGTACATACGCGTCAAAACCGTGTGTCCCGTATAATACTATATACACTTGGCCCATACAAAATGCTATTATTGAACACTCTGTATACACCATAATATATAACTCGCAATTTTCCCCGTATATAAAAATATAATCAAAGCTGACAGGGCCAATATTATATATAGTTACTATATATTTTAACTTTCAACTATATATACCCGTGTAAGTTGAAGTATTAATAAATTCGAAAAATAATCGACAAAGTCCGAGTTGAAAAAAACAACGATAAATTGTACGCGCGTATATAGTATTATTTTATCTGACAATAAAAATATTAAAAGATTATTTACACGAGTATATAGAACGCGTTTATATAAGAAAAACTTTCGGAAAACGCGCGTGATATAGGTACAGATACAATTTCATTTGTCTTATAACCGCGTCCGCGCTCGTCTAAAATATCGTGGACTATAGTACTCTATAGTTAAAGTTTATGAAAAATTATATATTATAATATATAGCCAATAATAATAATATAATATTAAATTGAGATACGGTGTGTTGAGTGTTAGGACACCGCTGAGTCAAAAACAAAAATAACGTATTATATTTATTTAAAATACCGTAGCTATATTATATTTATAAATGAAAATTTCATAAATAAAAAGATTTTTCTACTCGTAAATATACGTTAGTTTAATGACATATATTTATGAGCGATTCCGCGCACAAATACGTTATAAAATCATAAGTACCGCGTATAAATTATATTTACAGTATTTTTTGGAAGTCATCGGCTCCTATATATTTCGACGTCTAAACATTGTATTTGTTTTTTTTCTCCGATTTATACATAAGACCGACGAGCACACCGGCCGTTTCTTTATTCAATTTAGAAATTGTTATATAATATACACAAATATTTATATTATTAAGTATATTATTATTTACACGGCGTCGGATTAAAATTTAAAAACTAACGATAGTCTGCTGGTACTCGAGACATTGATTATATGTGTAAACGTCGCGTGAGCGGTAAAAATGAAACGGAATCGTGTTTGGGATTTGTTAAAATTATTGGTATCATTATTCAAAGTAATTTCGATAATAAATATTATTATTATAGTCGTCATGACAACGGCTTACACATTTCCATCCCATTTCCCGAGATTTACCCTCATACCGTCGTAATAGGTGTTTAGTGTTTACACATCAATATATCATATAGAAATAATTACAACTCGCAATATGTTACTGCAGCTATATATTTAAAGTCTACGAAAACTCGCGCTTTTTTCACGGCGGAACGAGCGAAGAGGATTCGCGCCGAGAAAACGTTTAAAATTTATATTTTTTAATTTATATTAAACATCCGTTTTATAGTGATATAAATCTGCGTATATACATATATAGAGCACACACGCACTATAGCTGATGGATATCTGGCCAGTGTATATACAAACAAACTGCACGCGCACAGAAGCGTTGGCAGAAAATCGCACTTGATAATTGCACGTTTTCATCGTGAACATCCGCACGACATTGTGCGCGCGTAGCTATATAGTATCTATATATTAAATAATATATATTTCCCGCAGTTTTTTTTACATAACGTATAAATGTGGTTTTTTTTAGAACACGCGACAAGAATACGAATGATTATATATTAAATGCGATTTTTCTTTTTTTTTCAACAAAATTCCGAGGCATTAACGCGATAATTAAGAGAGAAAAAAAAGAGTTAAAAGTTAGATAAATTATTGTTTTTCATCACATTTTACGCGTACAATTATTTTAAGTATTTTCACTTCAGCTGTGCATCACGCTTACGCAGTTATACGCGTGAATACTTGTGCGACGAGTTATATTATTCGAAATAACGATATAATATACTTTAAAAATTTAAATTTTTTTTAAAATTAAAATCGTAAGCATAACGACACTCGATAATACGCTGCAGTATAGTTTGCGAGATGGTAACGCGTACATATAATTTACCGTAATAACGCGCATTTTAGTGCGACTACTATCTTTTAAGTTTTTTTTTTTTAACTTGTAACTCATACGTTTTTTTACTCGACTCAGTTAATTTTTTTTTTCTTGAAATAGTGACTTGCCCACCACCGATGTAAATATTCCGCACGAGCACATATTTTGTACGAAAACAAATTATCAATTTACGTTGTGTTTTACTCGTAGTAATTAGAAAAAATTATACAGGTCTTTTTTTCCCCTGTACGATTTTATTCAATATATTATTATCAATCATACCGATTTTAGTCAATAAATATATACGATTATGATAATGTTGGTTTGTATATATTGTATACGTAATAATCGTTAATAATTACTCGCATAATATGTGAACTAAAATATACCTATATATGGCATATATGGTACTGTAACTGTTGCAAAGCCAAAGATAATTCCAAATAAAGAACTGTTGTTAATAATATATAATACAGAAATAGATTATAATCCGTACATTATCCTTTTAAGGAAATACGCGCTCATCATTGTACATATGGAGATTATATAATTTACAAAGAATTTTCATTCTTATTATATGTACGATTATACCGTGTGCTGCTGAGTAGTCCAGACATTATCGAATTTCTATTATTACGTGTATAATTTAATCATAAAAATATATGAAAGGCCAACTGCGCAGGCCAAGAATGAAAAAAATAGCAACTGTATACCTAAAGTGGTATAAATATATAAACACATACGTTCAGAACTAATTATTATTATTCGTCGGAAATTTCTTTGTAAATATATGTGAAATTTGTAATGCGTATTATATTACGTATATAGTAATAGTGCTGCAGCTATATATTCGTTTTTTTTTCTTTTAAAATAATATATACCCGAGATTTAATATAGTCGGTTTTTTCGGGTTTTCTATGTTATAATTTGGCGATGAGTAGGTACCTATGTTTAATCGGCGTATGTAAATCATTTATAAACAACTTGTAATTGCTTATTATACAATAATTATAGTATACATATTATGTAAATGTTATTGCGAATATAATTTATGGAATTTTATAGAACAATATATATAGTAAATAACCACACATACACATATTATATAGGCGCGCGTATACACGCTGCAGTTTCACTAAATTTATAGGTAATTTTGATACTATAATTTATACGCTTATTTTTTTTTTGAAAAAAAAACCTACATCTCCACTGACATAAATGATTAAAGAGCAGAGAAATTATTTGCATTTCGAATTACCTTTTTTTTTTTTTACATCGTACCTCTCATCGTTTTAAACGTATACAAATATGAAATCGCGTATATCGCGATTCCGAGCGCAATATTATTCTTATATATTATTATATTTTATTTGTGTTTTAGGATCCCGGATACGAAATATTTCAAATACATTTTATAATAACGCGTTTTTTAAACTCGTTTTATGTTCATATATTGGAGACAATATAATTATAATCCGTGTACTCGATTTCAATGCCCCAAAAAACAATTTTTACAGCGCGACGTACGGAACGATTTTACAACGATGTATATAGGTATTTGTTTTTTCTGTTATTTGATATACGCGGTAGACGAGATTACAACAGTCGTACAATTTAGTATGGGAATTATTTGTTAAGGGGGATCGTGTAAGAATTATTTCTAAGCCACTCCCCCCGAGTACGCGCCTATATGTAATATAATGTGTAATCCGAATTGAAATTTTTCGAAAATAATCGCTTTACATGTATTTTTAATATACAGACACAATGACTTGGAACTTTTAAATACACAACATAATACGTATTATGTATATAAATTCAGTTTTGGAAAAATTACACGTAGAAATCAATAACGTAATAATAAATGTGAAAAATATTTCAAATACGCAAACAAAAAATTATATTTTATACCGATTTATAGTATATATATATATGTATTAATAACACGCCATAAATTTTTTCTTTTTTAACAATTTAATTCACTATAAGAACACTGTGATTTCTTCGCTGGTTTTTATTTATTTTTTTTTTTAACTCTACGTAATTTTGTCGATTTTTATTTTTTTATTCTGTTGTATTTTTCTTTTTCGCTGTTATAACGACGACGTTTTTTTTTATCGAAATCGGTACTTTATATAAATAAACAAATTCACTACAACAACGCATCTGCAGCACAATATTTCTTTATTTTTTCATAATATTCTTTGGCTCGATTATACATATATTTATATATACAAATTTATTATTTACGTGTTTTATTTTTTATTTCTTTCTCCCGGATCATTTTTATTTATTTATGTTTTTTTTTTACTATTTTATTACACGTATTTATATTAGACAGTAGCTGAAAGTTGAACTATATATATATATATTTTTATTTTACTGGTATATTTTATATATAATAATATTATCTATACATACGAAGACGCGGGTGATCTGCGCAGTGATGTATTTAAGAGACGGGTTTACGACTTGTAAACTTATCATAAATCATTAAAATAAATCAATACGCGATTATATAATTTTGATAGTTAAATAATATTATACATATAGTATATTAAATCGAATTTTGATTATTTCAAATGCCTTTTTTTATCGTAATTTCTTTTTTTTTTTTTTTAATAGAAACGTAGATTATAAATACCCGTATTAAAAATGCCCCTCCTCAGCTCTCTCCATTACACATTTCTAAATACGTTCCCGATGATGACGTACGACGAGTGATAAAAAAATGAAGAAGCTGCGCGTCCGAATTACAATAGTATCGTTGCGGCAGACCAATTGAATTTCACCGCGTATAATACGCGTACGGAAACGACGCGTATCGTAATATAATATAGCGTGTGCTATGCCTGCAGGGACTACGCGCGACGGGCCAAAATTTCTTATTATCGCGCAATTTCCCGCAGCCACCCCTATATTTATAAGGTATACCCATTACTAACCGGTCGGGTTTGTTCTTCCCTACACACACACATACATTTCGGTTAATGGATCCGACGGACGTTACGCTCTTATATATGGACTGTGTGTGTGTGTGTGTGTGTGTGTATACACACAATAACTATAAAATACAAAATGAATGAGAGGCTGAATAAGTGCAGACAGACGAGTATATATATATATATACATGTATTAGAGAGATGGAATATTACACGCGTCGTATATATAAAGACGAAAAGGAGAAGAAAAAAAAATGAAAGGAAATATCTTATAAGGAAATCATTTGTCCTCCTATCGCGTCTGATGCTGCTGCTGCTACAACGCGCGGGTACATAATATTATATACCATCAGAAACGATTTTTCAGCGGCCATCTCTCGCGGTCTCGTCGTGGTCGTCGTCTTCGTCGTCGTCGTCGGCTTAATGATATAACGGACCCAAAGGCGCCACCATCTCTCGCCGCCGCCGCCGCCGCTGCTGATGCTGCTGCAGTACAGCGCCGCCGCCGTATACCGCAGCTATAGTAGTGATGTTCGGACACACTACGATAGAGACCTCGTTAACCAAACATTAGGCCGCGCTTTCCGGTCCACCTCATTCTCCAGTCCATCTCGTCATCGCCCAAAACACTGCACCACCCATATCGCTTGTGCAGTATATCGTATACACGCCCAAAATTCGTATACCTATTTATATATATATAAGTGTATACATACTGTTCGTATATTATATATAATGTCGTATTGTACACACACACACACACCGCATTAATATATCGAGGTACACGCTGCTCGTATATGTATATATGTATATATATTTTTTTTTTTGGTGTATTTTTAATTTTCGTGTATACCGGCGCGGACGAAAATTAATTTCGTGTAATCAATTGTGACGCCGGATCGCGTATAGTATGTTTAACGTATATATGTTTGACTTGTGTTTGGACGAGCTGCGTGTATAGCGGAGGAAAAAAATAAAACTCCGTGCGTGTGTGCATTATATACGCGCTTTCGTGCGTCCTGGTGTGTACAGAGCTGGGGTACCATAACGCGTATTTAACCGCGCGAGACGTGGAAAAATCGACCGTCGTTAACAAAACTTTACCCGTAATATATACCGGTGGTCGTGCAGTGTAAATTTTATTTTAAAACACAGGCCGCTGCAGTGTTTATATACATAAACCGCGGTGAAATCGTCGCGTTTCGACCGCGCGTTCGTTTCGTTCGTGTTAAAACGACGCGACTTATCCCCCTGATTATACCGCCGCGACCGACTTTGTACAAAAAAAAAAAAAAAAACGAGAGAAACGCTGCAGAGCTTGCACTAACGGTCAGTTACGCATTTTGGACAGTATCTCAAAATGTAGGTACATTAATTACAATATTTTGCCGCCGCGTATTATAATAACGGTTGCTGCAGGGATCCTATATACAGTTCATCGCTGCAGGTCAAGTAAAAAAAAAAAAAAACATAAAGGCGACAAACACAACGGGATTTTTTCAATACCGTGTTCTTCGAAGCATCGGATAAATACAAAATAATTGGGAGATAGCGGTGGAGGAGAGGCGTCACATACAGAAAATAAGCATTTCGATCTGTGCGATACGTGCTTTATATATGAAAAATAAATGAATTACTAATTACGCGTTGTACATCTGTTATCTGTATCATTCATTTTTGGTTTCCTAAATATACTGATGCTCGTTGCAGGTAAAAATTTTTTATCCGCTTACAAAGAAATATTTTTGGTAATTCTGAAAATTTCTTAACACGAGCTCTGGAGTAACGATTAAATGTATCCCAGACGCTACGCACAAAATGTGACGGGGGGTATTTAAATAATAATAATGTCCGCTTATTAGGTCCGACGAAAATAAACACATCAATAACGTTTATCGCGTTTATAACGAATAATAATAATAATAAGCGCAAAAACACGCGGAGTAAATAAAATATTATATGAATTCGTTTTATACGTACGCGCGTCGAATATTTCCGAATATACAAAAGTTATATATATATTTTAAACGTTTTACAATAATTTTAGCGCACTTTTGACGCTTTCAATACCCGCGCGTATAACGGCCCGTCACGCTGCGCACCAGAATATTGTTAGGTATATTAAAATGTATTTTTATAGGCGTTAAACCTTAGCAGTGTCCGCGGCCGACCTATTATATCATTACTGTGTATAACAATCGTAAATAAAACGATTTTATTTTTTTGGCTATTTTTACTGTGTTTTTTTTTAGCCGTGTTTTTGGACATAGATTACGATTTCGCGACGATATCGCGGCGCACACGGATCGTTGTTATAATATACCGGCGCCGACCCGTATTATAATTTTTTTTTAATTTTGGAAGGAAGTTCAAAAAAAACCGCGCTTAACACAGCTGGCGTATTAAAAAAAAATAATATAATAATAATAATAAAATGTCCGATTAAAAAGCGCTGACGGAGGGGAGCCGACGCGACGTTTTTTACCGCAACACCGCGGTGCCGGTATGTGTGTGTGTGTGTGTGTGTGTGTGTGTGTGTGTGTGTGTGTGTGTGTGTGTGTGTGTGTGTGTGTATATAGCACGCGGGGCGGAGTACGTCGAGTGTGTATATATATTTAAATGGGTGTGCGCGCCAACGCGCAGTTTATAGATGTGTTCATATAAATATATTCGTATAATATAACGCGTTAAATATTCTACATACGTGTGACTAAAATAATAATAACACTATATATATATATAAAAAAAAAATTAACTCGTTGGACGTCATTTGACGAGCCCGCACTGCCTTTTTGTGTATATAAAATAATATTATAAAATATATATATATATCCCCGTATAATATATCGACAAATTTAAACGCGTAGCGCGTCATCGTCGTGATGTTCTCACACCTCCCGCGCACGGGTTCCAAACTTTGGTGTCAAAATTATTTATTCCCCCGTTTACACGATAATTTTTTATAATTCGATAAAAAAAATTTTGATTTAAAAAAATATCACTCTCTGCGTGTCGGCGTTGTATAACTCTGCAGCAAATGCATTATAGGAGTGCGATTTTATATATATAATAATCGAGCGTATATGCCTATATTAATTTTAAAATTTTACCGCCCTATTAGTTTTTAATATTTTTTTTTCACGATTATTCATCGTATCGCTACTATTGAATTAATCGTTTCATATAATATATATATATATATTAAGAGACGCGGGATAATATTGAGTATATAATAGTTTAATTTGGAACTGCTGCGGGTATATTTACTGCAAGTCGTATAATACGAGAACTGCCGCGCTAATGACGACGAGTTTTTTTTTATATTTATATATAAATGTTACGTACAGTCTGATATTGTATTTTAGGGATTCAGGTTTTGCTAAAAAAAAAATAATAATAATAATAATAAAAGGGTCCGTCGCCGCAGGTTCATAAAATACATATATATATAGGAATCACGAAAACCTGCACTAACGATCGAACAAATTAGCGGTCGCGCGCGCGTAATACTAATCGATAAAGTAATAATTATTTCAAATTCCATTGCGCGTTATTCGCGACGTTTAGGTATTTGAAACATCTTTTTTTTTTTTTTACATGATTTATACAATTTACCACCTATACGTCGTCGCGTCTATATGCGCAGTATTTAAAAGCGTTAAAATATATCAAATACCGTATAAATACATCAGCCTATATTTTACTAGAAAAGAAAAACAAATAATTATATATATAATATTTTCACGACGTATTTTTCTTTTTTTCTATATAGACATTTCTTGTATAGTATAGAAGTAATAAAGACCCGTGGGCTTCGCACAAACATTTAAAATCCTTCACAAACGTATATTTTTGTCGTAACACACACACGAACCGTTTAACGGCACTATATATGTTTATATTGGAAAAATATTTAACACGTTTTTTCACCTATTTCTTCTGTATAATATATTCTATAGTAAATTTAAATAATAACTGCGGGTAACTCTGAATAACGAAAGTAAAATATTACATTTTTTATTGTAATTTATATAGAAAAAATATGTGTACTAAGGATAAGATGCGTCACCTGCAGCTCTCACGAGATGCTGCATTCGCGATGATTTTATTATCGTTTATATATTAACCGCATATATATATATATATATACGAGCGAGAAAAAGAAAATAGAATCGAATTTTTTAAAATTTTATCCGTCAAATTCTTACGCGCATCATAATGCGTTTATAACGATTATATAGACATTGAATTCAAGCGTTATAATATTCAATAAATTATGCGAATTTTTTTTTTACTACGCGTCTTTAAAATTACAAGTGAAACGCACTATAGTGTCTCGCAGCATTATTTTTTTTTTTATCGTTTCCGTCGAAATATCATCGCATTATCTCTGCAGAAAGAGAAATCTAGGTAAAATTTAAAAAAATTACGGGTTTTTTTTTTTTATATTAGCTATTAGTTAAAACTATTTTAGCTCTAAAGTAACGGTCAAATCAACAAGCTCATTGTTAACATATAGGGCCAACAAGAAGCTTTGTTGATTTCGAATTGAAGCATTAGATCAACTAATATACAGGCTATAGGCGCGCGTATACGGCAGTTAAAAAAATCCGATGCGCTGGCCTTAAGCAGTATGAGGTGCGATCGGGTAAAAAAAAAACGATATAGAGTTTTTCCCGAACGTATACAATTTTATGATTGCGCGGCAACAAAATATATAATCCCATCACGTGAAACGTTTTATGAAATAAGCTCTATATTATAGTTTTACGGGTGCGTTTTTTTTTATAATTTTTTTAAAATCAAGTCGAGTCCATATATGTATGTATTTCTTAAACGATAGATATCACCTAGGTACATATAAATGTACGCGTCTATTATTGCTATTATAATATATATATATATATATAAAAATGACGTCCGTATATACAGCGGCAGCGCGGAAAAGTGTAGCGTCGTTCGCGATTGCCGCAGTTAAAACACACGTGCGCGGTCTCTCCGGGAAGTCGCGCGTCCCCTCTCCGGTTGTTGATATACGCGTATACGCAGTTTTATGGACTTACAAAACGGAAACGGACAAATAGTGCTCGTCGTGGTGGCTTATGGGCTGCACTTGGTGAAATCGTTGTTTTCACACGTACGAAAAGCCGACCGTTTCGTGACGCGGAAATCGATTTTTTTGTGAAATAACAGAAAAAAAAAAATGTTCATCGAGCGAACACTTCTTCTCACGAGACGGTCGATCGAATTCGACGCGGTGTAAATATTCGTTTTTAATAGCGTCTTATATCGCACTTTAGATTACGTCGTTATTGTGTACTGATGACGATAACATAGTTATCGAAATACGTATATATACTACCGAATAAAAGTGATATATTTTTTGTGGAATAGAGTTTATTCGTTTTATTAAAATGTCATATTTATCAAATTATTAAACACGGTTAAATTGTACTTATATTACATACTATAATAATAGTATTTTTTTTTATGTATGGTAAAACAGTTCAATATCGTCTTTGCAAACGTAACTATATTTCGACATTCGCTGCAGTAAGATGTAATTTGTAATTTAAAAACTCCGCGTTATAAATCGTATTTTTAACTCGGTATAAAAAAAATCGCTTTCTCGAGTTGTTTAAACTTTCTTCTCTCGCACATCTTACAAAAAAAAAAAAATTACTTTGCGAATGAAAACTTTTAAATTACTCTTTCTCGAGAAAATGTCATAAATCAAAACAATAAACTCTAACGTGCAGCAACAGCAGCAGTGTATATATGCTTATAATTTTGTTCTCGTTTTTATGTTCCTATTTCTTAGTTCTGTATATATATATATATATATATACGAGTACATAATTTTATCGTTTATGTATTTTTTTTTTTAATAATAATAATAATTTTAAAACGTTACAAACATAAAAAAAAAAATTGTATTTTTCGAACGAGCGTATATATATATATAATGCGCGAAGGACACGGCGCGCGCGCTCGATATTACAAAATTGCAGTATTCGAGAAAATAATATTATCGCGTACTCCGGGGCGGCTAGGCGAAATATAAACAAAACAATTCAAATAATTATTTCACATATTATATTGTTTGGGATAACAATACAACCTTCGGTTTTTCGATTAGAGTAATTTTTATATACGTGCAGCGTATACGGCTCATATTGCGGTTTAGTAAAATACTAATACCCGATATACGATATAGTTTTGAAAAAAAAACATATATATCGCGCGTTATGGGTCAGGTTAGATTCGAGCGTTGCTTATTATTACACAAAATTATATATATTCATAACGATAATATAATACGCGTCAAACATTCAAATAAAATGGTCGAGCAATAATAATAATTGATATTATTTTATCGCGGCAGGCGGAAAATTTTTGAGCAGATATTGTACGATAGGTACCATAAAGTATATAAAGTGTTAAATAATTTTTTATCTATCGGGCGGTCACCCTGAGACTACACCGTTCTACCGTTTCATTAAGTGTATACGGGATAATCACGAAGTATAATACATCATACAGCCAGCTCTCTCAAAGGCGTGCGCACGGGTAGGGCTGATTGGGCTTTAGCCCCACCTGAGCTTTTACCTGAGAGAAAATTACATAACGAATAATTTTTAATAATAAATAAATATTAATGTTAATTGGCAATTGTTAATATATATATATATATATAATAATATAATATATATTATGATTTATGTTTTAAACGTTTTTGAATTATTTTATTAGATTATATTTGTTTTATTAGATTAATTTTAAATCAATATTGATGAATTGTATGTGTGAATTAATGAAAAATGATTGTTTACATTTTGCAGCAGTCACCAACAAAATGGTCATTTCGAAGTTTATAGAAAAAATTTCTAAAATTCTTTTTCTTGCGTGACCGTGAAAGGGGGGTAGTCAGATTGAATTAAGCCATACCTGACTCAAAAGTCTGCGCACGCCTATGGCCTTTCTATATATACCTGTACGCGGCTGCTCAATTATACGCCGCAGTTTATATACAATTATACGGTATTATTGCAAACGGATTTCTACGAGTAATATTTCCGTACGTATAAAAAAAAAATAATAATTATGAAGCCATTGACAATACACACAATAATATATATATATATATATATATATATATATATTCGCTGACTGTCCGGTATATACGCGCGTTGATTTATATATTCCGTCAAAACTTAACGGGGTTATATACGTGAAAATTTTCAGGGGAACTCGATGGTCGTCGACGCATATGTGTGTGTGTATAGGAAGGGTTAATGAGGTAACGTCATAAATTTCATCGGCGCATAAACAAGACCGCCGCGACTGATTTTAGTTTTATGAGCCCATAAATATAATTTAATATGCCCGTTTAATACACGCACACTGCGCGGCGGCGGCGGCGACGGTATATTATAATAATAATAATGCTCGCGTATATATATATATATATATATATATATATATTATTATATCTATATCTAAAAGAGCGGTTAAACTTTAATATTTCAATCGATCATTTGCAAATATTGCTGAGTGCGTATATATTATTATAATATTCCATTCGTACATATATACGCGAGACGCGATACGTACGACTCGTGTAGGAAGACTTATTGCGAGACAGGGAAAAAAAATTATTTCTATATTATTATAGGTATATTATAAAAAAAAAAAGAGAAAATTTTAAGTATATATTTAATATAAAACATTTTCCCGTGGAATATTTCATGTACGAAACGATCGAGCGCCACATACATATATTATACTATAGACAATGTATGAGCGTAATAAAATATATATATTATTATTATTATTATTCCTATCCTAGTAATATATACAATATGTTTTGCTCTGATTTTTGCCCTCGAGCTAAACACTGCCCCCCACCCTCACCTCTCCCCGCAATGTACGGATTTTATATATTATTATTATTATATATCGCTATGACATTGGCCCGTGGCTCATATATGAATAATTGTTAAAAAGAGAGAGAAAAAACAATTGTATAAAAAAAAAAAACAATAAAAATTCGTTGAATGAATATAAGTCGTTACTATATATGTATATAAAAAATTTTTATTATTATTTAAATAAATGTATTAAAACCCGAACGTTTATATATAGTTGTGTAAACATATATAATATATATATATTAATACTCGCAGCTACGTATAGTGTATACTGAACATTATAATATTATAGTTATAACAAACAGTAAAATAAAATTCAGTTCAAAATTATATATTATTTAAAATAAATATATGGATGTCGTGATAATTAATAATAAAACACAACTCTATATTTATTCAGAAAATTGCACACAAAAGTACCAGTAATATATTCATGCCCAATTTAATGTACCTATATTAAATTGCCGCACGCGTGTATTATACAATTAAAAAGTGAAATATATATAAAAAAAAATTTATTTTTTAAAAATCGTATCGTGCTCTTGTTTGAAATTATCTACTCTACGTAATTTTAGAATATTTTTATGATTGTATCATTACAATTATTTATAGTTTATAATATGGTTTGCCCAAAGCCGTAGCCTTCAGGGAGGGTTTCAGGGTTTAGACCCCCTCCCCGAAATTTTTTCTCAAAATAAAATTTAATGATTTATTTTCTATTATTATAGTTTATTATTTTTATTTTATTTCATATTTATACTCTCAACCCAAAAAAAATTTTTTTTGCTGGCTCCCGTTTGCCTAATGCGTATAATCTGCGAGTAGATATATAATAGGTTGCAACGCATAGAGATCAATAAGAATTATTATATTTATCTTTTAATGATTATGAAATAATTGTACGCATTATTATTCTTTTATATATGGAAAATAAAATAAACAACGGATAATACGTATTATTATAGAAGCCTATTTTGTTTCCAAACGATAAGTTAACCGCGTATTATACTTATATTATATAAATAATTTTTTTTTTTTTAAATTAAAATATATCGTTAATTAATTTTTTTATTATTATTATTATTTATACGTACTAGAAGGGAAAAAAATTCATTCGGACGGGCGTAACAAAAACTTTTATAAACTTCTGGTATAATAATGTGCAAAATTAATATTATCGATTTATAAATATATATATATATATATATACCTTCTCGTAGCACGACGCGTTGTTGCAATTGTCGGCAAAATGATGATAACTGCCGTACGGATAAGACATGTCGAACGTTGTCATTTTCGACGATCCGCGGATTGATATGATCGCGCGCGCACTCTCCGGGCCGCGGTCACAACGACACACCGAACGAGAAGAGTTTTTTTTTTTAAAAAAATTTATACCGAGAAAAACGAAAAACTAAAAAAAAATACACGCGAACTTGTGTGGACTCGCCGAGATTTCGTACGAGACTGCTGCCGGTGAGGCCGCGGTAATGAAAAACACGACGCTTCGAGACAACGGAAAACAAAACAAAAATGTTTATCTATACCGCGGCGTGCAGGAAAAAAAAAAAAAGGAAAGACGGTTAGACACTGCACACGAGAGCCTTATTGCCTCGCGTTTCATTGGCTCGACGATAATTAGTCGTTTATACACCCACACACGAACCGCTTTGATTAGTGTCTCACAAAAAGCGGCGGCCCGCCGCGGTTCTTATATATACGTACGCACCTTTATTATTAAAAAAATAAAAATTATTATTATTAATTAATTTTCGAAAAACAAAAGCGAAATCGACTCCGATATACCGGTGCGCGCGCGCGCGGCGGCGGCGGCGGCGGCGGACCTATTACAATATATTGAACAACGCGCGTAGCCCAGCGCGTGATTGCCAGTCGTTTTAAAACACCGTTGTGAAAAAAAAAATAAATAAAAAATTAGCCTTCTGCTCGTTGCGTACACTCCGTAATAATATATATATATATTGTAATAACTCGGTCTATATGTATAAAAAAATTAATACGTCTATGCTATATGTGCGCGCGCGTATATTAATAAAAGTAAAAAAAAATTGTGGCTCTATATACGTACAAATTAAAACACGAATACGTAATACGGTTCGTGTGCGCGGTATAACAGCAGCGTATTATGAAAAAAAAACTATATTATATATTGGACTATACGTGATGCGTGTCATCGATTACAATAGTGTAACGCACAAATCTATTTGCGATTTCGCGTATACGTATATATATTATATAAATTCGGTGTGGATCAGTGGCGTAGGTACTTTCAATTTCTCTCTGGGGTATGGGGAGGAGGGTGGTTTATATAAGACACTGGCATTTCGTCCCCGTATAATATAATATTCTACCATATATATTATTAAAATAAATCAAATAAAAAAGTATAATATATAATATATTTGTCGAAAAATTTGAATTGGTTATAAAAAGAATTTGTGACTTAACGATTTTCAAGATTTTTTTTTTTTTAAAATTTGTCTCGTTAATACTGCGCATTTTACATAGTTATACGTATTCGGTGAATACGTCAAGTTTCTGTGACCGTATTAGTTTTAAAATTATACGAAGAAAATAAAATCCGCGATTTCGACGAAATCGCGTTTTACGGCGTAAATTTTCCGTAGTAGTTTTTTCTGGCGCTATAAAAAAAAAATATTGAGAAAACCGAAAAACGCAATTCGCTACCGGAAAATAGTGCTACGCACGTACAAAGATCGCCGGAGCGTTCCTTCTGATTGAATTTTTTGGGTACAGACACAAAAAAAAAAACATTTCGTATTATTACAACTATATAATTTTTAACCTTTTTTTTTTTTTTGGTTCTGTGGAAGGGGGTTTAATCCGAAACCCCTCCCCGTAAGTACGCACGTTAGGTTAGGTTAGGTTTAGATCGTATACGACCGTATAGAGCGATTATAATAAAGCGATTTTTATAGAAAAAAATAAAAAATTATATCGCGTTATATTATAGAGAAAAGTCAAGAATATTAACGGCGCGTGAAGAACATCACGCCGTTCGCCCGTTTAATATCGACTTTTCACTTAAAAAAAAAAAAGTAATGAAAATCATTATATATAAGTGATTGCGAACGGTGACGCGTCGGCGGCGTTAAAGGGGCGGGGTGGCATGGGCCAACGCCCGAAAACACACGCTGGTCTCGTCGTACGATGATGGGTGTGCGTTTAAAAACCAACACACACACACACACACACACACACACAATAGACAAATTGTCTCATCAAACACCGTATAACTACTAGAAATGATGCAATACGTTTTATGTATCAAAAAAAAAAAACGAAAAATGTTTATTTTATTTTCTATACTTTATATATTATTATTATTATATACGAGAAAATAATAATAATAATAATTTCATAGTGTGTGTGTGTGTGTTAAAATATAAAACCGCTACTATATTTATAGTTAATAATAATAATACTAAATTATTAAATATATATATATATATTGGACGTTTCGAAAAATTGTTTGGGCGCCAGAGGCATCTGCAGCAGTGTACAGCGGCGCGCGGGTAAAGGGTATAAAAAATATCGTGCGTCGTTTTAATCTCACGGATATTCGATTTATTGGCCCGCAGTTACGCAATAAATATATACGTGTACACCTATACCGTGAACGTTAAAAAAAAAACGCAATTTTTAACCCGAAAATAAAATTACTTTTCGCCGTAAGTGTGTAAACCGCTATGAAAAAAAAAAATCCAAAAAAAAAAAATCTAATTAATTTCTTCTTTCCGACCGGCCGTTATTGTTAACCTATAAATACGTTATAAACGAATATAAATCACGGGGGGGGGGAGGGAAACTTAATAACACGATTATTCTACGGCCAACCATATGCGCGATAACGTTATATTTATAATGAACAATTCTTATACGTGTCTAATGTTGTGTACGACGTACGCGGATATCGATTGCGAAGTACGGCGTATATGACATATCATAATGTCGTATAATTTGTGAAAAGTACGCAGTATTATGTGTAAACATTACGGCGGTATGAGAGTAAAAATCTCGAGAAATGGGACGGAAACGTGTAAGCCGTTGTCGTGATAACAACTAATAATAATATTTATCAATATTAATTAATGTACACGCAATTATAAATTGCTTGTATAATGTGTAAACTGTTGTCGTGACAACCATAATAATAATATTTATTATCGAAATTACTTTGAATAAAGACACCAATAATATTCACAAATCCCAATCACAATTCCGTTCCGTTTTTACCGTTTTCACGCGACGTTTACACATCTGCAAATATCTCGAGTACTAGCCTATTCGTTTTTTTCTTTAAATTGTGCTAACGTATTTGTGTGTATTTAAAAAAAAATTTTAGTAACTAATTATTAAACGAGTTTTCGTTTATTTATATATTTTATAAAAATATAATTTCTTACAAGGTATAGGTACGCGTATTACGTGATATATTATAGCTGCAGGTATACACGTTATACGTTGTATTCGTTTTTTTTGAATGCCTGTGATATCCGCGATCGTAATCGGACAAGAATTATTTCCAAAATTTCATTGAATATGTGGAAGAGGTTCAAAATCCGTAACGAATTTTGTAATAAATAATGAAAAAGGGGCGAAATTCATATCCAATTCAATTAAAAACGATTCCGAAAAAAACAAATGCAAACCAAATACGGATTCTCGAAGGAATAAATAAAAAATTTAAGTAATTAAAATTTTTTTTTTTAACAGACAAACGTACCGCAATTTTACAACTGTGAATGTATTTTTGACGTAGTACAAAATGTTAAATGAACAAATAATACGACATTATATTCACTATATCAATAAACAATAACACGCCTTATTATAGTAGAGGGTTATATATTTACATCTAAATAATATTTCAATATTAAAACGCATTGTAAAATAATTTTTTTTTTTTTAAATCGTGTACTCTCTCCTTGGCGGACAATCGAACCAGCCTATATACATATATATATTATTGTATTATAATAAATCGTTGCAAAAATACTGCACGTTTTGAGACCGCATAAATTAGAGTGCCCCTTAAGTATATTAATATCGTATCCCCACGTTTGTGTATATATAGATATATTATAATGAACATTGTAAATATTGTAAAGTTGACCTTAATCCCTTTTTGTGGGTAAAAACGTGTCGTTGGAACCCGATTATTTTTTTTTCCCGTATCCCACAACACTTATAAAGGGTTTCGTTAACATAATTTTTAGCTATTAAAAGGGAACGATAATGACCGTCATTTAACTAACACTCCCACGTCGTGTCTAGATCGTCCAATTTTTTTTTCTCTTTTGTTCGTAAAAAAAAAAAAAAAACTAATTTATTAACGTGATTTATAACATAAAAAAGTGAACCGGGATTTCGTACAATATAATATTTTATAGTACCGCGGGAAATCGAGCATTACTCGGTTTTTTTTTACTCTTTAGAGCGTTATTTTTTTTTTTGTCGACATCGGTTAGGCTTAGGTTAATTAAACTTCAGATCGATTTAACTTAAAAAAATTTGATGCGTTTAATCGCATTCGCGTTTCGATATTCGTTGAATATATATATATATATATATATAGATTTTATTGTCGAATTTCTCTCGGAGAAAATACCCCTAAATGAATTTTTCCGGTTTCGAAACAGTCGTAGCCGATAATCTCCCCAAAAAAACCCCGTTTTATCAAAATCACATATTACAACTGTTCTCGACACAGAAAATATACGTAATAATACAACTAATTGAAATCCTCGTGTTGCGGAATTCTGTGGGGTAAAAAAATGTTCCATAAACTCGTAGAAAACTCACGTAGTGATCGCCACTTTTTTCGACGTGCAAACGTCAGTGGCGTAATTGCGGAGTGACGAGGCGATGCCTCAAAAATACAATAATTTTTATTCACAAAAATGTTGAATTTTGTTTTAAAATTCACGTCATACTCTTATAGAGACTATAAAGCGTAAAAAATATTCAAATAATACTTATATTAATGCGACGTGTGAATATACAATAGAACTTAAATATTGTATAAACGAATTGACGAGCTTTGGTAGAATAAAAATACATATGAAGGGGCCAATACTCGACACTGCCCCGGGGACCCAAATTTATATAGTTACGTTCGATGGCTGACATTATATACGTTATACGACAAACGCGTACACGACAAATTGACGGGCAGTACGTTAATTTCACGGACCACTTTGTTGCGTAGAAAGTATTTTATTCCTATATATATAGTCCCATCATCTATGCAAAGACCTATATAAATAATTTTAAAAACTCTACCACATACGTATGCGCGTTCAACTATAGAATGTACATCGGCTTATAGTGTATTAACACATTAACTCGTGCACGAGACGTACAATCAGCACGCGAGTTATCGCCACGACGATTAATTGTAATGCATTTATATACGATATAATATCAAAAATATCTATATATATATATATATCTCCATATTTTACGCATACCGTCGCGTATACGCGACACGACTTTGGCCGTTTGCGCCGCACATTGTAAACGCTATTATTACTTCGGTCGGCAACAGATCGTTCACGCGGTTCGAAAATCCGTCAAAAATATTGTCGAGAATCCGATATGAACTGCTGGAATTCGTCATTTTTCCTCACACCGCGCGCAGCGTTCAAACTTTTATCCGGCTTTGAAATAAATAAACGTTACGAGTAACGGGTTTCTATGGAAAAATCGTTCCCCCACTGACTCAAAAATTCCCAACGACCCGATTCCAAAGACGGTACGAGAACTACAGCCGGGACTACTACGCCTTAAACTGGATAGGGTTAGGTTATCGACCGCAGTTTGAAACGCGAGTAGCGGAACGGACATCGATCCTTGTGTATATTAATCACCGCCCCGTGTGCGTCACTGATTTATAATTATTTTGTTGGGAAACCGTTCGATTGGATTTCGCGAAATCGATTTGGCCGGCGCGTGATAATATTCGATAAACGGTTTCTTTTTCCTCTACCGCCCACGAGCAAGAGCTCGCACTAACCGTGTAGTTCTAACCAGTACGGGCAGTTGTAATTACACATTTGGGCAGCACGTAAAAATTTTAAATACACGAATAGAATAGAAAGCAAAAAAAGAAGCCGAGAGTCGTAAAAAGAACAAACGACAGGATTATTTCATTGGTGTACTCTTCGAAACACATAAAATAATTGATAGCGGTGAAGCGAGGCCTTATAGAAAAAAGCATTTTAATCTGTGATGATTGATAATTTGTTATTTTATAAGAGAGTAAAAGTGAAATAAATAATATACATAATATATGCTATTTACTAATTACGTTGTATTTGTGTCATTAATTTTTCGGTTTCCTAAAATATACTGGCAAATTTCTTTTATTCGCTTGCACGAAAACATTTTGAGTGTAGTTCTGAGAATTCACAAGCTGATAGTTTTCTGCGACTATAAAAGGCTTTTTCAAGTTTTTACATATAAAAAAAAAAAAAAGCTGCCGATCAAATTATACTTGTTGATACTGATGAGCACTGCAGGTAGATAATAAGAAGTAAATATCTACAAAACGATGGCGGCGACTTGCCCTAAGGTGCACTATAAAAAGTCGCGGAGCTATAATCGCTGTCGGGTCCTTTAACGGTATTATTAATCACTTTCGCCGCGGCCGCGCGAAAAGGGCGATGATATTGCGGGTGGCGGCGGTGGGTGATTAACGCGCGCGTGGCGATCGCAAGACGGGTTGCCGGTGGTGGCGGGTCACAAAACCGGGGGGTGGTGGGTCACAAGATAATATTCTGAGTCAAAAGCGGGTCAATTGATAATATATAACGAGGAATAAATTATCGAGGACGCGCTGCCGCGGACAGAGCGATCGGCCGACCGCGGCCTGCAGGAGAACTGCTGCACGTCGCCACGGTGACAAATTCCCGGAGCCGCCGTTATTTGAGGATCGGTCGCGTGTCGTCTCGCTCCGACGTCGTCGTTTGCACGCCGCGCCGGTGTGTGTTTGTGCAACGCGTTTGAATAATTATACCGCAGCGGTATATTTTGTTTTTTTTTTTTTTTCTCTCTGCTCGCCCTCCGATCCCGTCCGTCGGTTTGTTGTCCGCGCCGCCGAGGCCGTTTGTTTCGAGGGACAATAAATATCCGCGCGCGCGTTGCACTATATTGCAACGGTCGTTGTGTGTGTGTGTGTTCTCTCGCACGTGCACTGTCGTCATCGGGTCATTTGTCATAAAACGAGACTATACAAGAGCGCGCGCGCGCGACAATTGTCCGTGACATACGCACTGCATAGTCCCCCGGGCGTATAGCCCGTCCCCGCGTCCACGTCGTTCGTCGCCAACACGTCGCATTATTATTATTTCGACGCGCCGCGCTCTCTCTCTCTCTTTGCAGTGCCGCGGTTTTCCGTGCCCGTCTGTACAGGGTTGCCAACTGTTACGATTTCCGAAAACCGGACACCGCGGCGACCAATACACGGCGTGTTTCCTTTCGCCGTGTAACTTTGAGTAAACCGCGCTGCGCCATGGCTAAATAATATCTATAGATATGATAACAAAATTGTCCAAACTGCGACTCGGTCCGCGCGTTCATGGAAAAAACAATAATATCGTATTTTTTCCACGGAACTGGCACCCGGATTATTATTATTTTGCCGTTTGTGTAGACATTTAGCCATCATGCACAACATTAACAAGTAATATGATAGAAGATTTTTTTTCTTCTACCAAAAGAGCTACCACCAAATATCATACCTGCGTATTACAAATCTGTCGCCATACCTAGATATTTAACCATGCGGTGCACGTATATAACACGGAACAGAATTTCATTCCCTACGTATTTGTTATAGGCACCAGCTACAAAGCTCTTCAAGTTCGAATTTTTCTTTTTTTTTTTTAAATTAAAAAAATTGACGTAAGTAGTAAAAGAAGGAATTCGATCACGCAAGGACCGCCAATTGGGAACGGCGTTGTTTTAAATAAATAAATATAATTGGCTATTTAAACTTTAAACTTGTATGCTTCGAATGGAGGGCACTTTGAAAGAGCCAGCTCACAAGTGATAGAATTGTTGAAAAGTATAAATTAAATTTTATAACGGACGAACATCGGAAAATCTGATATGTCCATGCGAAATCCGGACGGTCGAAGACCACTCCTCCTGCACGCTTCGAACTTTGAAAATTTCTTATTACTGTGATACATACGAATAATACAAAACCTATTTAAAAATAATTTTACACGAAAATCAAAAGGCAAAAATTACTCGTGTCGTAACTTTTAAACTTGAAATTCAAAATTACCGAATTAGTCACTCGATTGTGATAAAAAAAAAAAAAAAACGTTTATAGCAGTATCGATAAAAATTATTACGATTCGCGCATATAAAATAAATTTCAGACTTAAGCGTGAACAAAAAAACGTTGGAAGCTATTTTTTTTCCCTAGTCTCCGCGTGTTATACGACCGTATACAGCTGAATACGTCTTCAAAAAATAATTAACCGTATCGGTTCGATATTCGAAAACTTATCGCTTTTTTCACTCATACCGAAAACGATTATAATATGTTATGCAAATCGAGCAATCAATATTAAAATATTATAAAAAACACAATAGTGGAATAACACTAAGTGGAAAATCTAAAACAATAATAACGTGTTAGTTACACGATACGCTGAATCGAAATACAAGAATAATAATGTAAAATTCAAAATCTTTTTTTTTCTTCTTTTCCGGTATAACCGCGTTTAGGTTTTACGCGAAAATTGATCTCTCGCGTGTACCAGGAGGGCTGCAACGACTCGCAACAATACTACAATAAGTATAGCAATAATATTAGTGTTTTTTTTTTTTTTACATATTAAATGTAATTGTTAATTGCGATTACAATATTTCGAAACATTCTACGGTGACTTTGTATTATTTTAAGAAACAAACGATTTTCTATATAAATATATAAGGAGCTTGCGCGGTAAATACATAGAAACTTCGCTGTTGTTTCGTTGATTTTTTTTCCTTTTTTTTTTTTTATTACAAATATAAAAAAAATACGATACGAGTACCTATACGACAATCGAAAGTGACGGATATACAATTATGTCGTACGCGTTGGGAATTTTATAATTTTTTTTTTGATACATCTCTAAAATATTTCTGGCACAAGGTCTGATTAATTTTAAATAATTTGTTTTATAATTATTGTACGCGTATTATTCCACAAACCCGCTCGTATAATACACTTATTTCGATATCACAACGTTCGTATAATATAAAAAAAAGAAATGTTGACATTTTCTAGAGAAAAAAAAATCTTCGTAATCTAATACAGCGCGTTACTACCGCCAGAATATACGTATATATATATATAGTTTGATCGTGCGCGCGGCACTTTTTATATTTTTTTAAAAAGGGGAGGATTGGAAAATCGTGTACGAAATGATTATTTTTATTTTTTATGATTTTTCCATTAAAAATACAGGTGCACTCGCCGCCACCCTAATATATATATATATATAAATCAATTATATTTTTGCAGTGTATACCAGCTCGTTCGTATATAATATGTTCACGGAATTTTGTAATTTTTTTTTTTTTTTTTAAAGGATTAAACCGCGACGAAAACGTTATACGTTGTACAGACCCTTCCGGAGGGTTGGCCGGAAATTAAAAATTCCGATTTTACCCGGCTCACGCTCGACAATTATATAGATTTTATTTTCGGGGCAACAAATCGTTTCGTACGGACATTTCGAAGACGCGCCAAAAAGGCGAGAAATAGTATTATTATTTTTTCGATCCGCGTTCGATTCACGTTTGACGCGCGAATCGCGAGCGTCATAACTTTTTCTCTCTCTGTCTCTACGGATTTTCGATTAAAACCCCCCAACAACTCTCTTACGGATTTTAGAAAACCGAAATGTGACTGTATATATATATGCAATAAGTTTTAATCGAATTATCGCACTACACACTTTTGCCCATTTCATTCAACCCTCTCCGTCCGAAAACGCTGCAGAGCCTCTGCTTCGGGTTCTATGCGAGCGCGACGATTGATTCAATAGTCGTACATTCGTGCGGTAAATAATATAGTAAAAAAAAAAAAACGCATGAAATATTCACCGCGCGTGGCCTCAGCGTATAGGGTTAAGACCGTGAGCGTTCGTTATTGATTGGCCGTGGTAACGCACAAACAAATATATGTGTGTGTACGCACATATAAGTTATACCGTATATTTTAGTTTATCGCGCGAGTTATATATATTATATTTCTATCGTAACGGTGTGTTTCTCGGCGATTGTATCTGTAAACGTATTTACAGAGAAAGAGAACGAGAGGAGATCTGAGTCATATATTTGATGAATTATATTTTCGAGTTTCTCTATAATATGACCATTGGTTTCAAAACTACGAAGACGTAAAAATAATCGCGGTTTTTACCGCGTTTTCATAAACGTAATTTTTCCGTAGTTTTCTTTTTATGACGCTTGAAAAAACTATTGAGAAAATCAAAAGAAAATTACCTCTCTAAAGTGCCAAACAGATGCGCAGCTCGTTATACCTACCGGAAACAACGGACCACTGTTAATGATAGGAGCACTCGTTTTTCTGGTAGAATTTTTATGGGTACAGACATAAAAACGAAACGCATAATATTATTAAAACCAATACATTCCTGGGAATCTAAAAAAAAAAAATTGAACAAAAAAAATGTTTAAAAGAAAAGTGTTCAATCCGTTTCACTGTCGATCCCCGGGCACTAGCCGCAGGGTCATATTAAAGCTGCTCGCGATAAAACCGCCATCACCACCACCGTCTCCTGCACCCTGCCGGTATATTTATAAGTATACGCGCCTGTGCTGCAACAGTGAAAATATTAATATTACGGATACGTGACGAACAGAAGAGCAACGACGGTTCGTTCTGCAGCATCGGAACGGTATTATATATATATATATATAGGTACCTGTACCAAATATAATAATGAGAGAAATAGTGTGTGTGTTATACGAGGGAGATATTGTGGACGAGATAACCGCGGCCCGGTCCCTCGTCTTGTGTATCAGTCGTGTGCGTGTGTACACACAACAATCCGTTCGGATGGACGGGACGAAAATTTACAGGCTATAATTACAGGGTAACCGACCGTATTTATAATTATAGGCTTTGGGGGATAATCCTCTGCCGCGGCTGCTGCTGCTGCTGCTAGTGCCGGTGCACAGACCAGACTACGGCGGTCGATATGATTCATTGCAGCCGCAGCCGCGGACGTGTAGCGCGTTCGAAAACCGTACAAAGCGGAAAAAAAAGCGCGCCGCGGTCCGATCCCAATACGCGCTCGCCTACATGTAACTATATCACGTGAACGCATATACGTATTTTTTTTTTTTTTTAAACTGTTTGTAATAAATTATTTAATTTTTTTTTGGTGGGGGGGGTTAAAGAAATATTCGTCTTATACGATAGAAATAATAAAACGAACGAGTTTATTGTTATATAACAAACGTTATCGGAAACACTGCGGGTATAATATGACGCGGGGCAAAAATAGTGGCAAAAACAGCAGCCGTGAAGACGCAGCGTGTGAAGTGGATAGATGATCCGAGTTTATAGCTGGGATCGGTGCCATCGTATACCGCGATACGGATTTGTGCGAGAAAGACTGCGGAAGGGGAATTGGAGACAAAGTGCGGAGAGAAAATACGATTGAAAGGTACGGATTTTAGAAAACAGTGTACGTACCTATAGTGCAGATGTATAGGAGCGTGAACGGTACGCCGTTATTGTGGAGAAAATGACGGAGTTGTATGAGGGCACAGACGATGCTGTTATGGAAAAAAAGAGAAAGTGGACGGACGGGATAATTGAGTGTGATACGAAGGTAGCCGGCCGGTGTACGAGAGACGGGACTTTATGGAGCTGTACAGGACTGTAGTGGCCCTACGGGCAACTGTCCCCGCGAGTATCAGCACACTAATAACAGAAGAAAAAAAAAGTCTTGTTTCAAAGCCCGCGGCATTCTATTAAAATTATTATTTCACGTCCGTTTTTAGTTCGTCGAATCGAATCAGTCGCGTTCGAATATTTCAAAAGTAATGTTATTCGTACCTAAAACGTTTCTCGGTATTCGACCGTATACGAATACATATAGTATATGAAATGATTTAATTCTTTAAAAAAAAAAAAAAAGGAAAAAACGCAAAATTATTTGTATAGAAACCGTTTCTGTATTCATACTCGTTATGTCGTCTCTAATCTAAATAATATAATATATTAGGACGTGTAATTTTTTTTTTTTCTACCGTAACTTGCAACTCTTATTATCCCGCGACAATCGCCTGTAGTTGATGCACACATACGTATATATTATTATTATTATTATTATTATATACTACGAAATACACGTTTTCCGATAGCGTATAACCGTATTATTTATTTATCACGCGGTATGTAACGAATTTCACGAATTTTTTTTTTTTTTACTATTACCCAGAACAATAAAAAAAAACGTCGTTTTACATCGTTTTTAAGAGTTTTCAAAGAGAATACACACCGCAACTACTCAACGTAATCCGAGTGTTTCGCATCACCGCCATATTATATTACTCGTTTTATATATTTTCTGGCATCGTGTGCCGCCGCCGAATATCGCGCGCCTTTCCGGGACAAAACCGAAAACCGTCTCGGTGAATCGCATTAATTAATGTCGCCAGTGGGTCTTGCGGCGAAGACAACGACTGCGGCGGCGGCGGCCAATGGTCGGAAGTCGTGTTGCCACGGGAGACGCGAGTGGGCGGTAACTGCTGCAGCGTGATGCCCTCGAGGAAAATTCGACGACCGCGCGCAGGGATAGGGAAACGGTGGAAAACTATTTTTCCCGTGGCAATGTATATGGCGCGCGTGCGCGGAAACGAGAGCGATAAAATATTTTACACGCCAACGTCTGTGCCCCGCTGAAGCCCGCAGCGAGCGCGTTTTGTGCGCGCCGCGAGAAAGCGCGAAGCCAAATGTTTATATCTATACGAATACAAATATATAGTACATAGAGAGACGAACCGGAAATTATATAATATAATATCACCGTCAATAATATATTAAAAACTTTTGTGTCTACGATTAGAAAATAACCGGTAAATGTCTACATATTATAATACTGCAATATACGCATTTCATATACGTATATACCTACTAGCTGTCCCCGTGCACTTCATTGCCCGTGAAAAATACCACCTCGTATTATACGTGATTCAGATTTTGTTGCGAATTCGTTATTCGATACTCGGTGTAAGGATGTTCAAAACTTTAAAAAAAAAAAAGATTTAAATTTAACTTTGATATTTATTTTATTTTCCACGCAATAATTTTTACGTTTTGCACGTTTCGTTACACTATTATTGCGTTTAACTTACATTAAATAGTTTTTATTCGCTTAGTTTATAAAACGCGTGTGAAAAAAATATAATAACAATGACCTTTTTAGCTCAGCTAAGGTAACACGTCTATTTATGAATGACGAATAAAACTTTATCGAATTTTTAAAACTCATTTGATCATTAACTGACATCGTCCGTCCTCGACCCACTGCGTCGCATCGCCCGCCCGCGCTATTAATTCGTTTTCGTTTAGCGTTCTTTCTGTCTATATTTTTTGTTGTTTTTTCTCGACTCCTAAAAGCCGCAGCGTGATTTTAAACATCCTATATCCTTTCTCAAGAATTGAACTATCAAATGCAAAAAGAATGTTTGAAATCCGACCTGTAGTTCCAGAGATTAACGCGTTCAAACAAACTTTTTAGCTTTATTATATATTATATAAAGTATAAATACAGAGTGAGACTATATATATATATATATTTGCGATTTCCCTTCCCCCGTTTTGTTGCGTAGTCATCAATCGTTTTGACGGTAAAAAAAAAAAACAAAAAATTAATAATACTCTTATAGTGTAATCGATTTATTTTATTACAATAATAACTATAATAATAAACAAATACCGTTCGTAAAAATTCGTAAAATTAATTACGATAAATTCACCACTTCCGCCGTGTAAACAAATAATGATAAACTTCATTACCTGCAGGGCTCGAAATTATATATTCTACAGCATTTTCTAATTAATACAGATGAAAAATAGCTGCAGAGTAATAGCTAAAATTCGTTTTACTTGAATCGAGGATTCCAACTTCCAAATATAAAATTCTATATATATTGCATATTTTAAACGTTTTACATTTCTATCGTTATTTTCTCAGTTTGAATGATATATTTTTCTTTATATTACTAATATATTTGTGTTTTTCATAAATCTCGTAACCGTGGCCATTAAGAAGGTAAGAAAAGTACTCCGCACATTATCATTTCATTAAATATTACATAAATTATATTATACAGTTTACTATTTTTTAGGTATTAAACTATCGCGATATCAGTAAGCACACTTACTACGAGTATAATTCATAAATAAAACGAATATTTTTTCTTGCTATTTTTTTACTGTATTTATAGGGTACCTTCCTATATAGTTTAAGATTTTTTTCGGTCAGCGCACATTTAACAATAATTTTAACTGCGAAATCATATATATATATATTGGGGCAAACCCTGCTCTCCCTTAACAATTATTTTAATTTAACACGGCTACTATAATTTCTTACAGGATATCGGTAAAATTACAAATATAGTAAAAAAAAAAATTTACAAAATACATGTTTACAACCGAATGAAAATTTTTTTTCTATTTTAGCGCGATTATTACACACTCTAGTGCAGTTGAGTATTCTTAAGCAGACCCGCAGCTCATTCTAAAACGCAGTTGGACGTATTTCGCGCGTAGTGGACAAAAAATATATTTACGTATTAGGTACTCGAGAATCATTGAACTGCAACTGAAACAGTTCACTCAATATATGGAGGTTTTTTATCGTTCGTGGCAGAATGTAAAAAACTAAATGATTTTTGAAGTTATATATTAGATTTAAATTGAAATCGGTCAGACGTATGTAAGAATAATCGAATTATATTTTATTATTATTATTATTATTATTATTATTATTATTATTATTATTATTATTATTATTATTATTATTATTATTATTATTATTATTATTATTATTATTATTGTTAAATTTATCGTGTAAGACCATAATAGTTTAATAATACCGCGGCATACATATATACAAATAAATATAATAATAATTTTTATATCGAAATCGTCAACGATTAAATATTTAAGATTTTATTTGAAATTAAATAATGATATCCGCGCGTTAAGAGTAAACTCGCAGCGAAAATTAATTCCTCGCGCTGTATACTGCGCGTATACCACGTTTATATTACGCAGAGGAGGAATAACTACGAATTTCGATTTCGAAAAAAAATCGCCTTTACACTTTAAGTGCATAGACACATAAAATATTATGTTCCGCGGACGCGCATAAAATAGTATCGCCAAACCGCGAGTTTCAAACAATTTTTTCTTTTTCGCTTCTTACCTATAAGCCAAGCACGGAATAATGTTATATAAAGATTTATCCGTATGATAATAATGTAAAATATCGCGTCGTACCGCCATTTATAATATAATATATGTTGTTTATCGGCCGAACGAGAATGGAGAAAAAAAAATATCTTCCTTGCCGGTCACGTAATACGCGCGCCGCGTATTATATATACGTTCTTCTCATTCACTTGCTTCGTGATAGACATTAGAGTCGTTTCGAGTTAATTTTTTTCTAGTTTTTTTCCCCCGTTCGACACTCAGAAGACCACCGTCATGAAAATTACAACAATCCGGTTTCGGATATATATTATATTATACGAGCGCGTATTACGATTTGGTGGTTAATCGGTTTACAAAATGAAAATTCGGTTTTAATTAATCTTCGGCGATGCGGCGTGTATAATATTATATTATAGTGAGGAGTTTTTTTTTTTTTTCTATCTCTCTCCCCCCGTTCTTTTTTTCGATAAGTATACTCGCATCGGAAATTGGTTTCGTATTATTATTACATCTATCGGGTTTTCGTCGCACCTGTCTCGTGACGTACGATCAGCGCGAACAATATATAATATAGTCGTATGCATAGATATTACATAGTATATGTATAGCCGAAACGTTCGATATTATATTGTAAAATAATATAAACATTATTTTTTTTTTTTTTTACGAAAATATTTAAATAATATATTATATAATACGCGCACTAGCTGAATTGCCCGGTTTCGCCCGTGGACGGTTAAAATTGTATTGCATCGCTTCCGACAGAAATCGAATATCGAGAGATATTGTATATTATTGTAATTCGTAAAATGTAGGCTGACTTTTTTTTTGTTTTACTTCAAACTAATTATAAACGTTATTCTCACTATATTATAAGTCGATCCGAACATAAATTATTATTAACGTAAAATACAACACTTAAACGTAATTATGTATAAATATCATCGTATGCACGCGCGTGAAAATTCCACGAGTTTAAAAACAATACATAATATACGCGCGGTTTAAATGTCTTCATATTATTATTTCACATTGTTTGATGAAAGTATAATTATAACTTCACACATTCTCGTAAAAGAAAAGAAAAACGGGTTAAAATAATAGTTTATATTTATTTATTTTAATATTATTATAACTGTATAATATAAGCGCTAAACTCACGTAAATTTTACTTTACTAATAATTTTTTTTTTTTGATCAATTTTCTATTCTCATATCGTTACCGATCGAAAATCGTTGGCATGTGAGTATTACACAAATTTCCTGCAAGAATCCGAATCCCATTCGCGTTCGACTATAATAGGTAACTTTGTTTTTTTTATCTTCGTAATAATCAAACGTAAATTAAATATTTATTTTATATACTCGTAATAATCATAATAAAGTTTAATAGTCTTTGAATAACGCGAGTTTTACAAAACCAACAACCAGGATAGTGGAGGTTTGTAATCCCCAAACCTTCCCCAGCCCCTTGCATGGCACGGGTCTCCTGCAGACGTCGTCGGTGCGTATACGGTGCGTATTAACTGCGTATATTTAGTTAGACGTTAGTTATCCCGTTACAACGCGCAGCTGATAAAAATATTGAGAATAATTATTGAAAAACTGAACTTTTTTCCCTGCGGCGGCATCCCAAAAAAATAATAAATAAATAAAAATCGCGCAATATCCAACCGTGTACCGCGGCGTAACGTAAAGCGGCCCCTAGGCGATCAATATTTACGTCAATATATTGCGCAATAATTGATTTTGTACGAGAATATTGAACGTCTGTATATCACGTTGAAAAATTGCGCGGTATATTGCGAGTCAATCAAAAAACAGTTTGATTTTTATCGCGCAATCTAGTAAATATTGCGCAGTATACTGGTTCGGTTTTGCGTGTTAACAGCGTTATAGAGTAAACCGCATTTGCCACGGCTTCAAAATCGTTTCCAGTAGCTGAATAACGCAGTGTTATTATTGATAAACTCGGAGTGACGTAGCATCTCGCACCGTAGTATCCCAGTTTTGAATTTCAAGTGTAACCGCATTCTCAAGAGTTCGTCAAAAAACCTATGTAGGTACTATCTATTACTGTCTAGTCGCAAAATGTTTTGAAAAATCACTCGGTTCACCAATTCTATATATTATTATATAGTTCGCTTAACAGATTTTCACGGGCGTATTCGTTTTATACCGTTCCTGCGGCGTTTCTTTTTCTCCTTATTTTTCGAAGCTATAACTCTACGTATAATAACGCTATACGGCCGCATAACAACTCTTATTATTCCGCACGTTGACCGCTGCGCAAGTGCCGTAGTCCGTGAACTAATAATTTATCGAACGCAACAACATTGTATACCGCGTGTGGATTGACCGATAACAATATACTATATTGATCGTCTGTATAAAGGGACCGCTTAAAATCGAATAATTATCGCGGCCGGATACGAAAACGCGGAGTAAAGTCAACCAGGGGCGTCTTCAGGTCAGTTTTATGGGGGGGGGAGCGATTTTCTAGATGAAATAATACGTGTATATATGTCGTTTTGATACTACGAGTGTTAGAAAAACTAGTATATTTTAATAGTATTTTTCCTCATAATGGTCGGTAAGCTCCATGGGGGGGCGCGATCGCCCCCATCGCCCCCCTCCCCCCTCAAGGACGCGCCTGAAGTCAACGGATAAAGACGACGACGCGTCGTCCCTCCAACTCGTTTGCGCACCGTACGTATATACGCAGAGCGCGCGCGGTTTTTCTTCCGAAAGGGTGTAGAGGAGCGTCGTTATAATATATTACACGCTGCAGACTCGTCGTCGTTTATTCCACCGCCACGGGCCCGTGAACCCTCTCAGAGTCAACGGGTCTTATACGCGTATAATATATATATATATATATATGTACACGCGAGCGTATATACCATAGCAAACGTCGGCACAGGGTCTATATATATATATAGAGAGAGAGAAGTGCCGTTTCCGCCCATTATCAATCGCTCGGTCGTCTCTGAATTCGGCGGCACCGCTTATTTTTCCACGCACACGCCGAAAAAAAAAAAAAAAATAAACCACCCCCGCCGCCGACCGACGGCCGCGGCGGCGTTACGCTCGCGCACGATGGGCGTGTCGCGCGCTCCGACGATAAATCAACCTGAGCGACCGCCGCCGCCGCCGCCGCATGCACAGCGCGCGCGCCTCGTATGTATATATATATATATATATATATACGCGCAGTCACTTTCTACCACCACGCGCACACCAACACACTATAAACACTACCCCAACACAGACTTTGCACAAGTTCACGTATATATTATTTAATATACCGCGTGTATATACGAGGACGTATATATATATATAACGCCATGAATAACAAATTTCCGTCCATGACCCTCGGCTAGCATCCACATATTATACGATGATGACGACGATGATAGCCCCATGAATTTTTATGTTACATCGCATGTGTATAATAATGCGTGTGGATTTTCTTTCTTTTTTTTTTCTTTCCTAGCGAAAACCAATTTTTTTTTTCCGTCGTTAACCGTTATAATATAAATCTTCTTCGAAAATCAAAAAAAAAATATACGATTATTGTTATCATTGTTATTCGTTTCGCAGCTGCGGATTCTGTCGTGTACCCCAACTGTGCACGCAGCAGCAGCGAGTCGAGTGCGTACTATGACGTAAAATCAAACGCCCCCGCGGGTTATTATAAGTAGATCGAATTTTTTTTTTTTATTATTATTATTACTAGTCATCGCGTCGTGTTCGCTCAAAAGTTGTTTATTATTTTTATACACAATTTTATTTTAAAGCCTTAAAAGCCGTTTATACACTTTTATTGCTGATCTTTCCGTCTTATTCTCCGTTATATATTATGTAGTCTTTCGTATGCACCGCAGTCCATCCATCTCCGGCGTGCATGTCTTCCTCCTTCCATTTATTCGTTCAAGCTCGGTTCTCTTCAAAAGTCGCCAAACGTGTCCACGTGGCGATTAGTTGCGCACCCAAAGGGGCTAACGGGCTTAAGCTCCCCCAAAAAAAACGGTTGACCGCCTAAAATTTTTGTAATTTTATTAGGTACCAAATTAAATTTTCATATCAAAAAAATTATTAACTGTTGAAATTATAAATTATCAATATAAGTTTATTTCATAAACAAGTGTGCTTTCAGATTTCTGTATTTATTAAATAAATCGAAAATAATTTTTGCTTTGCCCCCTCCCCCCAAAAAAAATCCTGGGTGCACCCTTGCCATAACCATAACCGCTTTTCGACTATACAACGGCATTTAAATCTATATATATATATATATATATATACACGCACATTAAAATATACTTATAAAGGGTATCCATAATATCGATTGTATACAATTTCTAAGGTAATATGCGCATACGCACGTATTAATTACGTTTTGAATAACGCAGGTGTGGTATAAAAAAAAAAATATATTAACAAAAAATATGTATAGTGGATTATTATAATTCGTAAGAGTAAAAAAAAAAATGTTTTTCGTGAGAATTGTTTTGGACGTTCAATATTTTTTTTTCTTGCGCCGGATTCGAAAACGATTATTTATTAGTTTTGATTATATCTGCGGTCCGGTTTAACTATATATATATATATATATATATTTATATCATTACAGAACGATGTTTCGAACACGATTATTGTTAAAAAATAAAAATAAAACGTATTTAATGATTGTAAAACGCGTTGTGTTTTTTTAATATATGTATACAGAGTGAAATAATTAAACGGACGATTAAAAAAAAATGTTCTCTTATATGAAAATTGAAAATTCTACACGATAACCGCATCATAGCGTATACTGCTGCGGAGACGACAATCGCTTGAAAATAAAGTGAAAATAAATCGGCCGTGGATCCGCGGATTTACTCAGCACCCTTTTGGAGACCCGGTCGGTTTCCACGGGGGTTGTCTATACATTTAGTAGCTAGTCGTACTAAACTGCTGCTGAATATAGGTTTCGACATTACTCGGCACTGCACGTATATAGAGATAGCGTATATAATATTATTTCAATTCGCACAACATTTTTTCAATATAAGAGTTTTATTAAAGATTTCAACGACGGACCATATTATTCCGGATTAAATTTTAAACAGTCGTCACACCCTGAAATAAAATTCCACTTATACCGAGTCGGGCTGCAGTATTCACGGTGTGAAGACCGTGAGACCGTTTAGCAGAGCGCAAAATTCCGTGTGCACTTCGGCAAGCTTTGTATTGCACTATACTTTACAGAGAAGAAGTCATTTTTTGATTTTCTCAACAACAACAAAAACTCTTCGAAAAATTCTCGAAATGACCATTGAATATTTAATCCTCGTGCGACACCCGCGATTTTATCGAGCTACAGCGGACGAATTCCTGCAGGATGTATATATATTATATATATTAACCAAACTATTAAACCAGAGGTTTCAAAAACGTTCACGTGAATAACGCGAGGAGCCGAAAGAGAATTTACTATATAATTAATCTATATATTTTGAAACTTTAAATACAATTCAATAAAAGTGAGTTTAAATATTTAATGGAGTTCTGGTTTTCTATTTGAAAACACCGAACTGCACTTTCCGCTAAACGCTGCTCCTTCCCCCATCCAATCTTTCGTATTATAATCTTGTGATTTTCCGTCGCCGTTTTTACATATTTTGTTCACCAAAGAGATCATATTTTATACAACATTATTACTATATATATATATATATAATTTTATCAAAATGTGTATATTAATACTACTCTAATAATCATAGCGAAAAAAATTAATTAATTGAAAATTGTCAGAAGTGAGGGTAGCACGAATATAAAAAAAAAAAAATTTGCCCGAACCTCTGCATTATACAAAAATACGCACGCGACAATTATCAACATAACTGCAGCGCTGCGAGTCCGAAACAAACGGATTTCGTATAGGGGACCGACGTTTAAATTGCCGGTTTCGTTTGATATATATTTTTTATATGAAATAACGCGCGTGCTAAGCCACTCGACGGAATGGGCAGAGAAAAAAAAAAGTGTATAATAAAATAAACGAAGGTACGAAAAAAAAAAAACTCAACTATAAACGTTTTCCATAATACGACCCGCGACGGCGGATTCTAGTATTCTTCCGCGCGCCGCAGTCCCTAACGCCAATCGCGCCGCGAAAGTAGTAATTTATCGGTGGAGATACAATTTTAATTGTACACCTTAGCAACAGCTGACGTCCGAAATTACAACGAGCCCGTCAGGCGTATTGTTAATCTTTTTCTACACACGCATATAAACGTACCTGTATATAAAATATATAATATTGTATTAGCCACTGTGCGAGCGAGTCGCAGGATTTATGGCTGCTGCCGCTGCTGTGTAGAAAAGCGAGCGCGACTACGCGGCGATCGTCCGTCCGCGATAACCGTCCGGTGGTAATTTCTGATTGATGGGCGTCGTCGTCGATTATTATCACCGCGGATTATCCTTTTTTTTGGTGTGTGCAGTGCCCGGAACTCTGCATTCGGAAACGCCAATAAAGTGTTGTTATCTGTACGTAGTCATTTTTTTTTTTTTTACTCGTATATATTATATCTCGTCTATAGATAAACGTAACGTGACAATTTATGGCAATAATTTAATTTCTTTTTTTTTTTTTTTTTTACGATCCAAGGATAATAACAATTTAAATATTGCGAAATTTGTGCCTTGTACTTACAGGGTCCAGTGGCGGATCCCGCAAGCAAACGGGGTATTTGCTCTTCCCCCGATAACGTGTTTGTTTTTAACGTTATGTAATAGTGTTATTTTATTTTCTCCGTTCTACGTATTATATAGAAGACAAATTGATACATAATAAAATAATAATTATATCAATATTATCCGAACGTGCAAATATTGTCTATTTATACGTATATAAATCACGCGTTCTTATATCCGAGTAAATAATTGACAATTTTATGCGAAAATAATTCGTAATAATACGACATGTGTACGTTGTTTCGCTTTTTTTTTTTACAGAAATCAGCGATGGAAACAAGAAAAATATTTTTTTTTTATACACGTACTTGTAAAGTTTCCCCGCATAGTTTTTTTTCTATCAAAAAAATTTAAATTATCTTTTAACTCTATCCGGATTTTGTACTTATCCTATATATGCCGAGAATTTTCATCGGGAATAAAAACGAATTTCCCCTTTTTTTTAATAACGTTAAATTTTTTTTTTTACGAATTCTCCTTTACACGCAGTCCGCCGATACGTCATCGGATTTCACGCGTCAAGAGGTGCGGCTCGCGACCCAATTACTCGAAATGCGCGTCACCGAATTTTTTTTTTTTTTTTTTATATATATAAATACGACGTCGATACGCGAAATACGCCTCTCGTTGACGTTCCCCGCGGTATCCTTTCTTTGATCCTTTGACACACGCACACACACGCTTCACGGACCTGCGTATGAAACTAATAATAATCGTGTTTGAGAAAGATAAGTTTTTTGGAGCCGATTCGTTTTTGCAATTTACACACGGTCGACGATAATGATAATTCGCGGGTGCGCGCGACACGAGCCTGCAATGTTTCAATAGAGCGAAAATAAACTTTAACTGAAAACACAAGACCTGCAGAGTTTTTCACGTTTCGACATCACGCGCGAAAACCGTGAAAACCCGTTACTATTGTCGTATACCGATTGTGCAAAATTCCAGGACATACAAGTGAAATCAAATAAAAGCATTTAAAAATCCGCGAAATTTACTCGAACGGAATAAAATCACCACGTATTACCTCGAACCCGTCGTCGTATAACGTTAACGTGTATTATCAACTTATAGTCGTTACGGAAGTAACCGCGGTTAGTATGTGACCGCGTTTAACGGAACCGCTGTTGCGGAGGAGCGGTGAAATCCAAATACTGCGCGATCGTTAATAGTTTTTGACGAATTACAGTATACCACTAATAACAAAATATACGGATGTTTTATGATCGTTTTTTTCGAAATTATTTAATTTTTTTAGGTATATTATATGAAAGCAAAATTTTTCCCGTATAAAAACGATATATTATGCAATAGTGTATGACCGGCTTTTCACTTGACATTTTCGTAAATTTAATTAAAATTCTTCGTGTATTTTTCATTTCGTTAGTTTATGCGAGACTATTACTTTTAAAAAGCCTACCCTGTCTATACATATATACTCACTCCGTAACACGCACGCACGCGTTACAATATCTTTGAATAATTTATATCGTCTTTTTCTTTGCAGAACATTCGTATTACGTACAAACAGCAGAGTAGAGAACACGACACTGTTTTTTTACCGAATTTCAATTCGTTGTTTTATTCATTTTTTTAAATAAATTATAGTATCGAATGGAATCTCGTTAACGTATAATATACCAAGAAAAAAAAACGTTTCCTCGACTATTTGGACGCGACTACAATTCTTTAGCGACTGTAAATTCGGTTAGTGCGGTTTTTTTCTTCTTCTACCTAGAAATCGCGTTCTTCGGGTAAATTTTCAGTTTTCAAAATCATCGTGTTTCTGACGATCGCAGACGCCGAGAGAAGGTTTGTAATAAATTCTAAGAGCGATCTGAATTTTGAGCGATTATCGTTCAGCGCCGCGGTTAATCATACACACAAAGCACACAGACGTTTCGACGTTCTTCGTGCGACTTGTCCAATCGGCTGGTACGGCCACTTTATATATTAAGAATCCCGTGTCGAATCGAATAAATCCCCATTTCGTACCGATAACAATACGTATACACAGCATAGTTACGCGGTATTATATATATATTATAATATAAAAAATATAACGTAAACAGCAGTAAACCGCGCGCACTCCGCCGGGACCAATAATCGTTAATCATTTTCGCATCATTAATCCGTTTTTTTTTTTTTTATACCGTCATCGCGCGGCTGCTGCGAAGCGCGCGGAGATCGTTGTTATACATATAACAATATTGACTACCTATATAATTTACCTCTCCAACGAAAATATTTCACGCCGGGGGGGAGGGATTACAAAAAATATAATAATGATAGCAAAACGGGCTTAGAAAATTTCTTGACAAATTATTATTATCATCCGTTCAACTACCGGAGTTTTGGATTAATGATTTTTTTTTTTTTTCTATCGTTTTGTAGAGAGGTTTGTTTTGGGTTCGTGGCACCGCACCAGACGAGCGTATAATACGTGTGAAGCTAATCGATGTTTAACGAGTTCATCAAGGGATTCGACGTTATATATACACGCGTGTATATACCGCCGGCCGGGATAAATTCGAGAAAAAGACCGTATAAATTGTGATGTGTTGAACCGCACAATTAGGTCGAGTGAAAAAAAAAAAAAAAAATTACTGTTCGATTTATCATTTCTATAATACATTATATTCTTTTTTCCTCCCACAAAAAAAAATCTCTACATTATATTATGTAGTCTCACTATACACTCCGGTAAAATATTTTTATTCGTATCGCCGCGATACTTGTGTAAACGCTTTTTGAATCTCATTCAATATACACGTACATAATATTATACAAACGAATTCTAACCCTGCGCAACAAAAGAAGAAATCTGTGGAGAAATTAATTATATACAAAGAATACATTGTACATACACTTTTATAAGAGACATATCTCTTGAAATGCGCAGATATTTTTGCACACTATAGAGTTATATATATATATAAAAATGGGAAGGGGGTGGGAAAATCAATAGTCGAATATTAAACACGTTTATTCGGTCGCGATACATAAATACGCGGTATATTATTGTATAAATGAACATGAAACTTTTTCACTGACGACACGATAATGTTTTTAAATATATTAAATTTAACGTCCTTTACTACATAATATTTTATTAAATTACAACGAAAAAAAATATATCGTAATTACGAAAGTAAAAATTAATTTTCATATATAATTTTAACGTAACATATAGAGATATTATATATAGATATTAAAAATAATGAATTATTATATATTACTTGAACGAGCGTATATTTTGTCGTACAAGTCAATTATTACGCGATACTATATACTCGTACGTATTGTATAATATGCTTTCGTTATAAAACGAGTACTTACATAAAAAAAAAAATATATTATGAAATAATATTTTTGTTACGACTTCGATAGTATTTATTTTTTATTCCAGCACATATGTCTTTATACAAGGACGCGTTTTTTTTTTCATTTTTTTTTTTTCGAGAAAAGTAATTTCGAGATTAAAACCCCGCGATAGACATATACGCATAACGAAGTGCACTGCATGCAGGGTTGAAAACATACGGTTCGTCTGTATATTTTACCCTTTCATGTCCACATAACCTGTAATTATTATTATTATCACACGCGGACGTGCATTTAAAAAGATGATCCTTTATTTACAACATTGTAAAGAGGGAAAAAAACACTCGTTATTTTAAAATCATTATAGGAATAATAACAATAATAATAATAATAATAATAATAATAATAATAATAATAATAATAATTTTAAAATATAAAAATTGCATCTTTCACTTTACATCCCTCAGTAAATACACAATATGTATCTGTATACGTTGAGCGTATGAAGTAGCGTATTTAGTGTCGGTGCATTATACCAACCCCTCCCACCCCAAACAGCAACCGAAATTTATATTTTAAAAATATTTAATGTTTTACAGCTTTTGACTAGAATCTATATCACTGTATACTCATATATAAAAATTTAATTACACGCACCATAATATAATAACGCGTAGTTATAGCAGTTTATTTCTATATTCGTTTAATATAATATGGGAAATTGTTATTATATTCTGTCAAATCAATTAGAAAATAATAAATTGTATTTTATTGCGAATTATATAAGTATACGCGGTTAAAGTTGTATATTTTTATTATATTATTCGAGGTTTATAACAGGTTTTAAATTAGGAAGGCCCCGCGAAAATCTGCTGCACATCGACCCCTTAATATACATATAGATACGCCACCGTCCTGCAGTATCCGCACGAATATCCAATATTTTTGCGTAAACTATACTATAAGTTTGTTTTTTACAACACTTAATGTTGTCGAGATTTTTTGCGCGTTTCTAAAATATATTACGTCGATAGTTCATGCCCAAAAAAAAAAAATAACTCTTAAAATACAATTTTACATTATTATCGGTAGGTAATAATAATATAGTTTATTTTTAAATTACGTGCGTAATCAAGCAAAATATAATGCCTAAACATTTAAATAATACACATTTTATTATATTCTATACAGAATTGGGTTTTTTTTTAATATATATATATATATATATATAATATTAATACATATTTTCTTTTTTAGGATTTTTTTTTTAACTAAAAAAAATACCAGGAAATATAGGTACGAGCGCCTACATATATATAATAATAATTTATAACAAATTTAAGGCCGTTAAAAGAAGGATTTTCGTTTTCCTCGAGGCATTCTACGAAATCCTAATGATCTATTCTGGTTTTTTTTTTTTACCGAACACGAACAATTATGGGACGGAGAAATGATTCACTTTTTTGGAATTTCAATTGCAATAATTACATTGAAAAAAAAACGATTTCATGACATCAGATTTTATTTACGACTCGCACACACACACACACACACACACACACACATATATATATATATATATATATATATAGTCTTTAAAAAAAACGTATTTTATATTAAACGACGAATTCTCAATTTCCTCGTATAATTTTTTTTTGATTACTTTTTCTCTGCGCGTATACAACACGCGTAATTGCATATATATATATATATATACTTGTTTGTACGCTCCTACATACGCGACGCAGCTGCTTCTCTTGCCAGCTCTTATTTTCTCCAAAAATTTTACCGCGAGTAAACGCTATAATCAGTGTCGTCTAAAGGCATGGGCCTGGAGGTCCCGAGGCCGGGGTCCCCAAATTCTAAGGGCCCCCAATTTATTTACAAAATACCGTATACTATTTTTTTTTTTTTTACTTAGATATTTAAAAAAATAAATAAATCTCGAATGATAAAAAAATATTTAAATTTTAAAATATTAAAATTTTGAAATTATCACAACAAAAAATGAAGTAACAGAGATTCTAATAAAAATTAGCATTTTAGTTTATATGTATGTATGTACATGTCATAATTTAAGTATTTAAAGGCCCACAAATATTTTTGGGCCCTTGGACCTCACATAACCTAAAAACAGCTCTGCCTATAATCCCTTCCAAAAAAAAAAACAAAAAACTCGTAATTTTTATTTTTTTCAATTATTATTTAAATCAATACTTATACGATAATCGAAATCTTTCCGAGATTATTGTCTTAAAAAAAAATTTTATTTTTAAATAATACAAATTACGCGACGCGTATTATTTTATATCGAATGTTTCACGCGGTAAAATAAAACCACGGTCTACTGCGAAGTGACCTCACTAAAATATGTCTATCTGTGTTGCATATGACACATTACATATAATGAACTATCATTTATACTCGTAATTAAGAAACATTAATATTGTAATAATATCATTTGGTTTTGCCACCCATTTACTTACTATTTTATTTTGTTTATATTCATCTATATTTGATTCTACTTTATAAGCTGTGTACGAACGTATAGAACATGGTAAACTGTGTCGTAAAGCAACTCACAAAGTGAGCAGACCGCTATATTTATATTTATATTAATAAAGTTTGTTATATATAAATACGTTTTTTTTTTGTATTATTTAGATTATTATTTTATTATTATAAAAAAATTAATGTATTTGCTTCCTCTGACACCGCCACCACCACCACCACCACCACCACCAAAGTCTAGCCACGCCTATGACGTTCGCATTTATATTATACGAAACAATATGATTTTCAATGAGAATTTGCGAAATTTCCAACGTCATTTTTACGTATATAGATTTATACGTGTGTAATAAAAATTCATATATACATATATATATATAATATATTTATAAGAATAATTTAGCTCTAGGCGAAATCCGATATCATATGTGTGTAATATCTTACTAAACATAACCGATTTACAAAACAACGGCGTAAATAACGTTTTTGTTTTTATAGATATATAAAAATTATCGGAATCGCGTTAATAAAAAAATAAAAATAAAATAAAACGCGTTGGTATTTATAATATAATATAAAGAAAAAAAAGATTAATGTACCTACGTATATATATATATGTGTGTGTATAATAATTTATTACACTAATTTTCTTCGTGATTTATATGTATTTTTTAATGACGACTGATCGTACCAATATGTGTGTGCACGTACTATATAATTATCGTATTGAAAGTAAAATACGATTTATTTCCGTTTTCCATAACGCGTTTTATAAGTGAACAAAATAAAAAAAACACACACCGCGAGTGATCGATCAAAGGGGGAGGGGGCTATTTCGTTTGAAATCGAATAAATAATAAAAATAATAATAATAAACCTACGAATAGTCGTACTTCAAAACAGATGACATCAATCAACATTAACCCATTACTATACTATTCCCCCGACCCTTCGATATATATTATATTTTTTTATATTTTTTTTTACACCTTCGCGCGGCCATCAGTCAACGAACACTCGTAAATGACAACACCTATTGAACGGCGCCGCCGCCGTTTATTATACTATTTCGTGCGCTTACTATTATTTTTAAAGGGGATAATTTATTATTTCATAGCGCTGTTTGGCTTTTCGATGCCGCCGTTAAAAATAAAAATAAAAATTATTAAATCAAATCAAATCGCTCGTATAATATACGAATGAAAAATAACGTTTAAAAAAAAAATCGATTACATTATTCAATCGGCTCGTAAAACGGGGCGACAAAAAAAGAAACTCGAAAATAATACAATACTTCATATTATATTTTAGATTCTGAGCTATGTCGGTTTTATACAACGACGTTTATTATATTTTCTGTGTACACATTTTCGACTATAGAAAAAAAAAAAATCTCTCGTCTCGTTCCGGTGTATAATACGTATACACGTAGTCGCAAATTGTATCTAATCGAGGTACCCAATTTATTTGAAACGTTTTTCGATTTTCTCCGTATATACGCGTAATTAAAAACTACATATATAATTCTCAATAGCTTTTTAATGAGGCGCAAAAAAAAATCCTACAAAAAAGAGAAAATCGTGTTAAAAACGGGATTTTATCAAAATTATCATTATCGCGTAGATATATATATATTAATAACACGCCGAAACTCAGCTCAGAATCGGTTTTATCCGCGGTGATTTATCAAATTTTATAACAAAACTCTAAAACTTTTTATCTGAGCGAGTAATTGACGACATTTTTTTTTTTTACCGCGATTAAAATAAAATTCATATATAATTTTTCAGTATGCGATCACGTTAATATATTTATACAAATAATAATATCGTGTGTGCAGAGGCGGACTGGCTGCTTTAGAGCCGGGCCCGGTGATTTTACTTGAAGCAACCCAATAATAATATAATTGGTAATAAAATGGCTTAAAACTGTACTTTTGATATTTCGAAATACCTCGTCTTTTGCTTAATTCTATGTACGAAAAACTTGTAAAAAAAAAAAAACAGAAATGTTTTTAAGCCGCTTTATTTATATTTAAATAGTATAATTTTAGTTATTTAATCTTAATTCTACACGGAAATTATTTAAACAATCAGTAATGTCTCGCTCTTTTAGGATAGACGGCGGTCTATTAGAATCAATAGTATTTAAAATGTTTTTCTCTGTTATCCTCAAAACGAATGCAATTAAAATTGTCTTGTACCCATACCGTTTCTACAGACGGTTTTCGCCTATAAGCGTAAAACGACAATATATGTATAAATAATAATGAAAGAAATAATAAATTCAAAATACCCGTTTTAACTTTTTTTTTTTTATTTACAAAATTATCAACGGGCCACAAACAACACAGTACGACACAAGTGGCCGTTCTCTTATAGAAAAAAAATTTTCGTTATTAAATAATCTTAATAAATATAAAATCCCACATTCAAAGCGGCCCACGCCGAATTAACTATTTGACCGGCCCAGTATATATATATATATATATATATATATATATATAGGAATCGGATAAATAATTGTAAATATCTTTTCGTATATATTAGCTGCCTGCACAGCAATATTGTTTGTTCGAGATATTCGGCCGATTATACCGCAGCAATAATAGCTGACGATAAACGCGCGTACATTACGTTATTATGTATGTACTTCAAATACTGAACAGATAATAATAATTCGAAGGCGTTTTATTTTTCCTTTCCTGCAGTGTAATATTATAACTCCGCCCGTTCGTATTATAATATTATTATATTCGATACGACACCGGCCGAATCCGTTCGTACACGTTAAAATCTTTATAAATATTAAGATCGTATCCAACGAACGTGCTTGTAATTTACGTTTATTTTAATTAAATGTTTTTTTTTTTTAGATTTATTATTATTATCCAATTACGATCTCACAACTCGTTTTTGTTTTCGTGCGAGTAAAGCACTCGAAAGTATACGCCGTACTTACAAATAATGTATGCACGTATATATATATATATATATATACAGCTGTTATCCTATATATTATGAGTATAGGTATGTAATATTACCACGTACACACGAAACCGAGAGAGCTCAAATAATGTGATAAATCTTGCACTATATTATACGTATACACCGTAAACAGATAAATACGCGTTTAATTTTATTCTAATATTTTTTTTTCTCGAATACATAAAAGAAAAATAATTAATTTTTAATAAAACGTAGTTAAACAAAAAAAAATCCCCCGAATAAATTTATATATATATATATATATATACTCGTATATGAATAATAAGAAATTCGTATAAAGCGTATAATATGTGAATCGAGCATAATGAGAAATATTTTATACGTAGAAGTTACAGCGTCGCGTTAAATTTGTTTATTCTGCACTGCCGGTGTCGACCGACGAAAATTCATCATCGCGGCGGATATTAAACGAAAAAGAAAAACACGAAAAAAGAATAAAAAAAATATATATATTAACGAACAACACTCTATACGCGTAGAGAAAATTATGATAATATTACTACAAAAAAAACGTATATTATAGAGTTTAAAACTACAACGTGTTATTAATATTATTTAATAACGTATCGATATAAAATATTTAAAATTTTTATATTTTTCACGTGTTTATTACGTTTAAATTTCTCTATACGAATGTGTAATTCTTTCAAAACTGAATTTATACAATTAATAATTGATTTTTTTACACAAATACACAATATATTATACTGCGTCCGAACGGTTTATGGAAAAAAAATAATAAAAAAACATCCTACGCTTGTTTAGATTTTTTTTCTTCTCTCTATATACACCACCGCGCCGTCGTCGTACTGCTGCTGCTGCTGCTGCCGACCGCCACCATACATAATATAATATACCAGCTCCATATATATGATTTAAAAATATATTTCGAAAATTCTGTGTGACCATTACACAAAGTCTGTGATAAAAAAAATATATATATATTTTTTTTTTACATCTTACGCTATCGAATAAAAAAATAAAAAAATATATATATATATGTATATACACACACATACATAAGTCTCCTCTCTCTTCTCACGGCCAAAGATTGGGTGAACATTTTTTTTTTGTGGCCGCGCGCGCGCGCGCGCTCGCGAGTACAACCTATAATTATCTGACGGAGCACGTCTACACGAGGAGAAAAATATTTATACACATACATAAAATGTGTGTGTGTGTGTGTGTGTGTCTATATAAAACGTGTAACGTATAAATATGTAATATTTTATTCTGGGTCCTTAGTTCGTAGCGAAACAATTAGCAGTACGAGGCTTAATTTCAAAAAAAAAAAAAAATTCATATCGTATAAATCTCGGCGGTATACACATAATAATAATAACTGCGGCGGTTATTATAAACAGGCGCTGTATACGACTATGAGAAATATGAAGAACAAAAAAAAAAAAACACTCGTAAATTATTGATTTAAATGCTATGTAATCGAGTATTCCTATAATAATAATTATTAATGGAGACAGCACCGCGAAGGGCAAATAAAAACGATAATTTTATTATTATTTTTTTTTTAACCGTATCAACGCGTTGACCGCGTATACCGCGGTATATTATATAAGAAAAGAAGAAAAAAGTCGACTCGATAATTAAAAAAAAAAAAAAACGTAATAATTAAATATAACCGGACGAGGTTGAAATTTTTTTTTTTTTTAAACAATAGCTCGTAAAGAATATAATAATATCGCGTTAGTATATATATATATATATATATATAAAAGTTTTTTTTTTTTTGACAATTTTTTGTTGGACGGGTGATGGTAATTTTTGATTTACAATATATATTCTATATACCGCGCATCGCCCAAAGCGCGGAATTATGATAATGTATATATATATATATAAAAACACATTGTCTGAGAATAATATAATAAAACATAAACCGCGCGTTCGTGTATTATATTATATATATATATATATATATATAGGTATATAGAGATTCTTGTCTGCGGAGTATATGTATAATATATATTTGCTCCGGGTGAATCGCACCAACAATATATGTATATATATATAGGCGCGAAGTCTAAAACCGATTTTATAAGTACCAAAGAATTCTGGACGGGGGTCGAAAAAAATATAAAAATGTGTTGTTTCGTTTATACATAATCTTTTCTTTTTCCTCCGATCAAAAAAAAACAAAGAAAAATCCCTATAAAATTAATAACGTTTTTCGACCGAAATTTCCATAATCAAACGATAAAATAACAATATACACGGCGCGCACGTTAAGTTTAAAAAATATTCTGTAGATCAATAATAATCGTGTTTTTTTTTTCTTTCAAAACAACTGCGGATACTCGCTGTACCATCTGGAAGACGTCGCGCGCGCGCGATATATATATAAAACAATATAAAATATAATAAAAAATATATTATTTTTCGAGGGACTATTATAATATGTAATGATCTTAGAAATAGAGCTGGCGAGCCGATGGGAACTGGTTATCGAGCTCGACCCCATCAAGGTCAACGGATGTACACAAAGAGAAGAGAAAAATATCCGAAAACAAACATGCAACACGAATAGGTAATTACGATACATCTCGTTTCCGAAGAAAAAGATTTTTTTTTTTATATATACTTTAAGATTCATTTGTACGCATTCGTTTTTTTTTCTTTCGTATGGACACCGTTGAATATACAAGAAGGACCTTGTAACGTATTTAAAAAGATTGATATTATTATATGAAAAGAAAAAAAATTAAAAAAAATTTGTTTGGAAAACCTGTAAGCCAAATACGAAAGATAATTGCTTTCATTTGTATTTTTCTCTCTTTTTCTTTTCTACACAATAATTCGTGTTTATACCAATAGCAGCTGCTCTGTGATATTTTGAAACTATATATACATATATACGCATAATATTAAATATACTACTGAATATTCAATAACCGTATAAAATGCACGATGGATGCGCGTGTACATCACACGCGAATGCGCTACCGAGCGCACGCGTGTCTTGTATTCTGTGAATAGTTTCTTTTTTTCTCTCCCATTTCTTTCCTCTGTACCGTCTAATATTTTTTTAATACTAAAAAGAAGAAAAAAAAGAAATTCCCTTAAAATCTCGCAGTAAGTATATATAAATATATATATATAGTTTATATGCGTATAGAACTGCGCAATAGCGTATAAATACGTATTACAATAAACGATGTTTATATTATATATATATAAATAAAAAAGTCTCGAAAGCCCGGAAAACATTTTATGTCAAAAAAAAAGATTCGCGTATAATGTTTTCGCTTGAATTACACTATATATATATATATATATATATATATATATATACGGAATAAAATAAAGTCATCCCTCGCCCCCAAACTGTAAGTATTAAGTAAATATAATAACACTAAAACGCGTTCTGGTTTATTTCACACCGTTTAACACGAGCCCGGAAGAGCATTTCCGCAGAGGGTATAAAAATCTTTAAAAATATACGCGGACATAAAAAAAAAGTGACTTTTTCTGTTTAATGCGTTTACAGAGTTTCATAAAATGTTATGTTCGAGTAATAAAAAAAAACTCTCTCGATACACAATATACACGCTGTATATATATAAAACTTTATCTAAACGCCCAAAAATATAATGTTATACGAAATATATATATATATATACATATAAGCTCTTTTTAATTTAAAATCGTTAATTATGTATTAAATAACATATTGTATATTATGGTCAAAATGTTTTAATAATATACGTTTTTATATTCATACATAATACATGAATAAAAATAAATACAACAAATATATTTATTCGTTTTGTACACACGTTTAATATTATTAGGCGAACTAAACATTGTATATAATTTGCGGTGGTGCAGTATACTCTCTTTTTTTTTGCTTTTTTATTCTCTCTTTTCTATTATATTGTACTTTTAATGGTGTATTAATGTCATACCGCAAGATATTTGACTCGTGTCACGGAGAGGAACTCCTCGAAAGCTGAGAATGGGCGTTGGATTTTTTTTTATTATGTGTAATGAAAAGAACGCGTGTACGGATTTATCTACATTGATTTTGATTTTCCCATTTATGGATCGATTTTCAATATCAGACCTATCCGTAGTGGTGTTGAAGAGCTTAAGCGGGGCTATACCGGAGGATATAGGACTGATCGGATTATCGGCGGCATATAGATAGCTAAAATGGTGTTTTTGCGTTTGGGAGATGTCTGCATCATAGACGATTCTATTAGCCAAACTATAAATATGAAAAAAATATTCTAATCACAACTCTATACAGTACTTTGTTTTTAAATGTAATGCAAATATTTTTACGAGTAAAGTATTTAATATTGAATATAAATAAAAATAAGTAAATTTATAACAACAGGTGACGATTGAATGGCGACAATTTTTGGTACGAGTTATTAAACAGAACATTATATATAGCGTTTTAGATGCGAAAATTGAGTTTTCTATTTTAATTTCAAATTCTATTAAATCCGTATCCTTGTCGAGTCAGTATTAGTTCAGGCCAATAACTGGCCTGACCCGTATAGTTTCGCCTAAATCGATGTCTGAAGCGGGCATATATTATATCATATAGAGATCACTTCCTTCGAAGGACTTCCTGCTCGGACGTGGAAAAGGATGAAGCCGTTTCATCGACGAACCATTTAAAAGTATATTATATTAAACTCGAATTAAACACTGCGAGGTCGAAACCGTTACCGTAATATCATCAACTCTCCGCGGCCGTATAATATATGTGTACAAATTAATGGATTTAAAATTTTTTTTTTTTTTATATCGAAAAAGGAAACAATTTCGTTGCATAATCGATCGGCTAGTCGTTCCGAGTATTACGTATACGTAAGCCAATTGAGAACATAATATGTACTCGGTCGCGCGATATTACGATACATATTTATTGTATATTATAATGCGGCGAGTATATATATAAACAATTTAATATGGCCGCCGTATTATAAAACACGGTGTGTGTAACCTGCACGTCGTCGTTCCACGTAACAATAATTAAAGACGGTATAGATTAGAGTTCCCCCCTGCCTTTCCCAGTTTTTTTTCCTTTTTAAACGAGGAAAAAAAATCGATTTGCTGTTAATTTAAATTTGTAATGAAAATATTCCAGCCATATACGCGTATACTAGTTGTTTATCGTCGGTTATATATTTATATATATATATATATATATATATATACGTATTTTCATTATGATGTGTATATTATATTCTCTCTAAAACGTATTATAATATCGTCGTCAGTTTCAAATTAAATTCAAACGCGCGTATCGTATCGAATTCGGAATTCGGTAAAATATAAACGCGCCGCTTTCGTTCGAGTTTATAGAGTGAAAAAAATGTACCGATCGCGTGAAAATATAATAATTACACGGCCCGATCATTATACGTACCTATACGAGTATAGGAAAATTAACGACATTATAACGTACTACGCACACGCATAATATTATTTTTGCGCGAATAAATAAAGGCGTATCCTTTTTCTTTCTTTCTCGTTGACTCCACCGCACACATTACGCGGCAAACAATCATCCCGCCGTCCCTTTCGGAGCTCGCAACTCCCGCAGTCCTTATTATTGTCTGTATACCCCGCGATACAACGCTCGTCTGCCGTTTCTCCCGTTTTCCATATAGTAAACTTCTAAATCAAACGAATTTATTTCTTTTTTTTTACGGATATTTCGCTCCCACAGCGATCCAATTGTTGCTACCCGAAACTTACTAGCACGTATAAATGGACTATCCGACAGCTGATATTGTAAAAGGCGCTTTGAAATTTATGATGCCAGATCTGGCGTCCGCATTAGCTTCTCAAAAAACGACGACTCACATGGAGTTCTCGTATATACGCGAAAGAAGATTATCATCGCGTAACAATATAGAAAACACCAGTAATAACGCGTGTTGTCCAAGTCTTCAAAACTCTGTATCAACACCAAATTCTACAGACTTCTTCTCAGACTTTTATGGCTACACGGTTAGGAGGTACAAAAAAAAAAAAATCAAACCCGTTTAAAAAAATTCAAACTTTTCGATCAAAAATTCTCCGTCTCATTACTGCAGACGCCTCTATTACTGTGTATGTATGTAACGAACAAAACTCTTCATTCCGGTTTCCACGTGCTTATACTGCGTGAAAAAAAACAATCATATCACCGCTATACCATTCATTGCTCTGCGAAATCATCCCAATTTTCCTATAGAGTCGGAAAATATACCTGAAAACCAATCCCGTCGCCTTAAAAAACGATGGTGTCCGCGTGATCTTTTAAAGTAATTGAAATAAATTTCTCATCTCCCGCGTTGAACTAGTGTCGCTATATGATTACTATATATTATGTCGTATATAAATCGAAGTGATGATGTAATCATGGAGGAGGGGATATGGGTGTCGAATTCCTCCCTTAGCCTTTTTCTTTTTTCTAATGGAATTTCGGAACAAAATATGAGCGTTTCCGATCGAGTTTGTAAAATCAGATGAGCGAAATCACCTAGCACTGTTAAAAATTTGGTCGAAAAACCTAACCGCGTGAAGGATGGTTTATATATTTATTATAAACAGACGGCGAATAAAAAGAACGCGATTTTGGAGATGGTGACGATGAGCCTTCTGGTACATTAACTAGAAGCTATTCAGTTTAAGAGTATACCGGGCGGCGGACGAAAATTGGTTCATTTCGCGCATGCAAGGTTCTATCGGTATTCTGATTGGCGGCAACCGTCGTGAGCCGACTGCTGCCGACAGCAACAGCCAGTGACAGAGCGGTTATTAGCCGCCTGGCTACATACAACGTGCGCGTTCCGGTATACTCTTGAATCGAATAGCATATAAATGTTACGTTCACATTATATAATCGATTAAGTCTATGTTGGCGGGACAGTTCATAAAAATGATACATCTCCTACAGGGCATACTCAACGAAATGGCTGTGAAACCAAAAATAATAGATCTGAACCATAGATTTTTTTTTTGTGTATCTATCATTACTGTCTTATTTAAATGAACACAAATTTACTTAAAAAAAATTTATATTTGTTCTTATATGAAAAAAATATTGATCGGGGGAGGATGATCTAGCCCTACAATTACACCACTTGATAAATCGTCCGTATTTCTTATGTACGAGTATAAAAGAAAAAGAAAAAAAACGGATATTTTTCTTGACGATATACAATTCGTCCTGCGTCTTCGCGCGCTAAGCGATTCGGTCGCACGAGCGCGGTCAAGACGATCTCGCGTTCTGGTGCGCGTTTTTGCGCGCGCGCGATAGGGCGCAGCGACGACGACGGACGGACTATGTGCGCGAGGGTCCGACGTGGAGTGGGTTAAAATGTTTGAGTTTCAATGGTCCATTAGGGGGATATAAAGTCGTGTGCGTGAACGTGCAGGGGAGAAAACGGTTGACCTCCGGATGTTATTATCCGGCAAAAGCTCTCTTGGGAAAAGTGCCGCGCGTTACTGCGCAGAAACGCGCCGCCGCCGTTTAATACGTCCGGCCGGCACTCCTTATTTTTCTTATTCTTTTTTTTTCCTCCCGCCAGTCGCCTTTGTCTGGCCGTCGCTGCAGGGGTCGGCGTGTGTGTGTGTGTATATGGTCCCTCTAATTTTGCAAACGTTGTAAAATCGTGTAAATCAAATGACCGAGAATTCTCTCTCTCCGCGCGTACAGCTCTGCGCGTTTCGTTTTAAACGCGCGTATTATTACTGCACACGAACCCATACGCGGTATAATGGTATTTTATAAAGTCATTTGTCGGGTAGGTATACTGCACTGTTAAAGAGCCGCGCGTATATTTAACGGGGGCGATTGCACGTTTTTCGAAACTTCTGCAGTGATGGCCTGCAGCAGAAGAAAATCCGTCGCTCATTGCTTCAAATCGTACGACGCGTATATTACTGTTTATCAGTGGCGCGTTTATAGAAGGATTTCGATTGTATTCCTTAAATTTCAAAAAAAAAAAATTATATAAATTGTTACTGTTATACCGTTTTAACAACTATGACTGGAGCCTTGAAGTTATAAGGCAGAGAGGGCATATTTCGCGTTACACAAATTGTTTAAATCAAAACCGTTTTCTAGAAGAACTAAGATCAGACTGTACATGACCATAATAAGACCAACGGTAACTTATGGATGTGAAATACTATACTATACAATTAGAAAAGAAGCTATTAGTTTTTTGAAAATAAAATACTGAGGACGATTTGTGGTCCAGTGTTTGATAGTGAGCTAAACATATGGCGCAGAAGGAAAAATATTGAACTAAGGAAAATCACTGAAGTTCCACTGTTAACAAGCTACATTATGTGTCAAAGACTCAAGTGGCTTGGTCATACAATGCGTAAAACAGAAACCACTAGTACGACAGCAGCAATCGAATGGCAACCGACGGGAAAAAGACCAAGAGGTAGGCCTAGAAAGCGATGAATGGATGGAATGAAAAGGATTTAGTAACACTCGAAGTGACGTATTGGGAAGATGTAGTCCAGGATCGTGATGATTGGAGAACGGTGACGGTAGCGGCCGAAATTCTTACAGAATTATAAAGCCAAGAATAAGAATTATACCGTTTTGTTTATTATATTTGCCGTCTTCCAGCTTGTTCGTTGGCAAATGAAAAGTCTTCAACGACGTGTCTCCTTGTACAGTTTACTGTGTTCTCACAAATGCGCCAAAGACGTTACTGACGCAATTTTTTTTTTGTAATAATTATTAAAAGAAAAAAAATTGATACTTGATCGCGATAAATTTCAGTATAAATAATATTTTATTGAGCGGTAAACCGTCGTAACTGCAGTGAAAACAAATTTTTTATTTATTTCAAAAACAATTTTTTCGCGCTGAATTTTTCCTTTTTTTTTTAATTAGGCCATCGCCTATTATTATTTTATCTCCGCATTTGATCCTGTACGTCGCGCCGCACACGCGTACCTGTATAAAGTGTTATTTTTACAATTAAACAAGCGTATATATAATATATATATATTATAATATGTGTGCGTAACGTAATTGCGCGTGTTTAATTAATTCTTAATGGGAGGAGAGTGTTGAGAAATAAATAAATAGTTATTATATCAAGCGATTTTCGTTCGGCGCAACAACAATCGCGCGGTAGATTATATTATACATGCTAATATACCGTGTAATATAATGAGTATAATTATACGTATAAAAGACGCGCGATAGGCGCGATAGAAACAACATATTATAATATATACTGACTGGCGTACGATTAAATTATTTTTGACCATATACGCATATATATATATATATATATATATATATATAACATGTATATAGTTATAATTTATATTCGAAAGTCAATTACACTAGAGAACTATATTTAACCGAAAAATTATTAAATTCCGATTTTTCTTTAACACGTAATATATAATAGGTATGTATAATAAATATAATTCGATATTTTCATCAACGAATATATTTTATATTATTATAGTTAACGTCTGCGTATAATACGTTTTTTCAATAGTTTATTATTTATAATGTTATAAATAAAATGCAATTTTATTCGTCTCGTAATTAATGCGTATTATATGATACGGTTTACAATAAAATCTATCGTCTTCTCCTTTTATAGCTCTTACAGCCCATTCAGAGCCTTCGGTGCTTCAACTATTTCCCGTCTCCTCTCCTTATTTTCACTATCTTCTAGCTCCGTTCCTTGCAGAACTATCATTACTGGGTCCGCTTCCAACGTGTCCATCCGTCTTTGCCCGAAGCGGCCTTTAGGTCTTCTTCCGTCGATTTCACTTGATCAATACTTGTTTACAGATACCGTTATCTCTCCGTAATAGTGTCCTGCCCGTTCTATTCGTTTGCTTCTGATAAACGAATAAATACGATAAAAATGTATACGCGTATTAATTGTTTATAGGTAAGTACCGTTTTCGTGGCGTTTCAAACGATAAGATTTTTCCCGGTCGTCAAATCCTTCGGATACTGATTGAAAAAAAAACCACTGCAATTTACTTTTGGGAATAAACTATATAACCGCAATAGAAAGTGATTCATTATGCCACCGTTTAAAAATTGTTCTATAAGAAACAACAACTGTTTTGTTAAATGTCCAGAGATTATCGCGGTTTTCGTCCAGAATTTACGAAATTGTCGCAGTTATTTTTCCGTGTGCGCGTAATGATCCATTTGACACGGTCATTTTCGATTAAAATAACGAACGTTTCGATTCGGATTTTTCGGCATTTCGATATTTCTTATGAGTATACAATTTCTGCGCGTATCTCCGAAATTTAATACTGTTTATATAGGTAATATATAATATTAGAAGCTATAGCGGTAGGCCTACTATTGCGCCTTTGTATTAGCTGCAAAAACGCCGCGCGCGCGCTCTTACATTCCACATACGCCACTGCCAATATATAACAGGTACGAAACGTATATTATAAATCTTTCCGATGCCAAATTTATGGCCTCTAGTGAAAAAAAATATACGATTCGGTTTCCATTATATTATATTATCGTCTACCTTTCTATAATTTGAAAACGGTATTGAAAAGGAGACTCTGTGCGGCGGTTTAATACTCCACATATAATATAATGTGCGCGCTTATGTGTATATATATATATATATATATATATATATAAATTGTATTATTATTATTATTATTTCTTTTCTCGCGTTTGTGTAACTATTAATTGCGTATACGCGCATAAATCTTTTAATATCCGTTACTACAAAAAGATTTTTAAAAACTCCGACGTACCCCGAACGAATCGCGTTTGTGTATAATATGTCTATACACTGCAATACTATGTAGACACTCACAGTATGTGTGCAGTATTTAGTAGGATAAAAAAAAAAATTCAAAAATAAAAAAGTATTAATATAACGAACTACGGTATGATAATATTATAAAACATAGTAATATCGCGACGTTTTCGTATATTTAACGTTATCTCGTCGAATCGGGGGGTTTTTTTTTTTGTATACGCTTCAAAGTCATATTTGTATATATTTTCAACAATATTGTCCTGCGGTCCGAACTGATTTCGTCGTTTTTAAAATGCGTCCAAAATACTCTCCGTGTTCGTACGCGAATTACATCGGTATGCAAAAACATTCGTTGGATAAATGTCTAACGTTTAAATATAAACTTTCAACGATTATTGAACATTCGAAATGTAAAATATACCGTTCAATTATCTCGTACTATAACTGTGGTCATACGATTTACAGAGTAATATATAGGTATGTATAAGTAATGCGATATCACTCGGTAAAATATTATAAAAAAAAAACATTTGTAAACGTACGGTCATGAAAATTGTAAAACATTTTTATACAGCTATATATACTTTGAATAATTAAAAATTATATAATATACATACGCGTGTTGGCAAGCCAAATTTTTTCCGCTAAATATACAGCTCTGTACATTATACGTCAAACAAAATTAATTATTTTCTCTCTCTCTCTCTCTCTCTCTCTCTCTCTGTCTCTCATAATATTGTAAATTATTTTAAAACACAATTCATCTAATAATACGTATGTATATATATATATATATATAGCCTCGCAAAATTCCACATAGACTTTATAGGAAATAAAATATAAATATTTCACTATGTACTATACTTAATTAACGTTTTTTCTTCATAAAATATATACGCTGCAAATATATATATATATATATATAATAATAATATACTGATTTTTATAAATATAGGTTCGATACAAAAAAAAAAAGAAAAGAGTTTGTCATAAATATTATTTTATTCACAATTTACTCGAGTATATATACACGTGTAGCATGTAATTGAAAAATAAATGTCTAGCTTTGAATAATAATAATAATAATAATAATAATAATAATAATAATAATATGATATTCAAATAGCTCATTTGTGCTGCATATATACGTACATACGTATTGCGGAACAATATACTTTGTAACTGGATACGATTTAAAAACTATTTCGTCAATATCTGATCGTCGGTATTTTATATATTATACGAACTACAATAAAATAAAATAAAAACTCGTTACATATTATACATTGTCTGAACTCTGATAATCGCACAGTGAGATTTTATTATAATTTCGTATGTATTGTACGATTTTATATCTATATTATGCGGACACGGTGTTTATTATTATTATTATTATTATTATTATTATTATTATTATTATTATTATTATTATTATTATTATTATTATTATTATTATTATTATTATTATTATTATTATTATATATCGTGTAATAGCCGCATTTGGTCGATTGCAGACAGATACGCGAAATCGATTACCGCAACAATGTACCGGGAACGCGCAAACTTTTTCGCTGATAAAAGCGCGCATACGTCGCCTCCTACACAACACAATATGAAATACGTCGTAAATATAAAAAAAAATTTTTTTTTTTTTATGCGTTTGTCGTACCGCCGGACTGTTAAATTCTTATATTATATACTACTAGAATACAACTAGACGCGAGAGAGCGTTTATTTGAAAATAGAATATTACTGTATACGCCGCTCGTATATTATAATACAGCTGGTTATAGTGCAGTGCACGTGCCGCGCGCATTGTTATATTATTATATACTCGTATGTAATAAAATCGCGTCCAAAAATCCAAAAGAACGTCGCAGGTATACCGCGGCGGCGAGGTTGCTAGCTGTTATTAGTATACATATATTAGACACATTTTATGTTGTGCGGATTGGCACGTTTTCCGCGCGAGACGACCGCGGGGACTAAATAGTTTATTTCGTTCTTCTTTTTTTTCATGACTTTACACCTGTTATACACAATACGTTATTACGTTTTTTTTTTTGACAAGCCGCACACACACACACACAAATTAGACCAGCAGCGTCGGCGGCGATTTTCTTTCTTTCGTTTTTAATTTCGTTGCGCGGCGCTGTTACCTGTGCAGCGCGCGCAATGTAACCCGTGTGTGTGTGTGTGTGTGTGTGTGTAGCACCGGCGCCAGTCGCGGCGCCCCTTTCAAATGTAATAATAAAACAAAACGGAATAAAAATAATAATAATAAAAAAAAAAACGTAATAAAAAATAAAAGACATTTCGCGGTCGATGTTTTATGTGTGTGCTGCATGATGTGTGCAGTGCGCGTGGTGCGCGGTCGAACGCGCGCTCCCCCGCCTTTGTGTGTGTGTGTGTGTGTGTGTGTGTATTTCGCCGACCCGACTACGATACGCTGGCCCTTTCAAAACGCGCCACCAAAACGAGTATTTTTTTTTTTTATTTCTACGACGCGATTAGGTTTTCCGGGGTGGGAGTGGGGTTTACGACGTGTGTATATATATATATAGTAGGTACGCATAACATAATTTACGCGTCCTTTATATATATATATATATACTCGGCTATTACAATTTAATTGAAACATATTTTAATTATAAACCGCGGCTTTTTTTTTTTTTTTTGGTCGGAGAGATAAAATAAACCGCGGTTTTTTTTCAGTTTTCTTTTCTCTCTCGATATTATTAAATAATATATATATATGTTTTATAATTGGATACTGCACCGCTAACGCGTTTATATCATATAATAAATATCATTGGCGCGTACGTTCACGGAGTGGGAGGGGATAGGCCTGTTCGGGTGAAAGCCTCCCTGCGGCAACAGGACCAAATCGCGGTGGATTTCAGGGGCGTAAACACGATTTTCTTCTCGGGTGGTGAAGGAGAGAACTTTCGAACGGGGAGGGGGGCGTCATTCGAGCGGAGGGGGCAGGACGTGCGGCGGCACTCCTTATACGTTTATAATATTATACAGTCCGGATCGGCCTAACCCAGGGACGGCAAATAGGATTCTATATTAATGTGCCGAATGGGTTACAATATTTAATGACATTTTTTTTTTTTTCGCCCGCGCCAGTAACTATTTTTATAAACACAATGTACGAGTATATCTAAGATGATAATAATCTTATCGCGTCCGTTCCAAACTGGTCGTCGGAAAATCGACACGCGACTTGGTTTGTGCGTTATCTTATAAATCTAAGAACACACATTAATATAATATATTAATATGAAAGCGTTCCGAGTGTCGTCGGAAATTTCTCCCGTGCCAATCCCTGCGCGCGTGTCCCTTATTCGCCATCCCTGGCATAACCTAACCTAAGCGATTATAAAAATATCAATTGGCCAAGAGTGCAGTGAACAATCCGAAACTATATATATCTGCACACAGTAAATACGCGTATAATACACGTACTCGTATAACGCGTATGAGACGTCTACGTTTTTCTTCTTTTTTTTTTTTTAATTTGAAAAATAATAACATATCAATAACGAAGGCGTATCGTGTATACGATATGTAAAATATATTTTACTGTTAAAAAAAAGTAATAACAACCTATTGACGCCACTCGATTGTCGTAAAATATACCTATATAATATACGACGAATATTTTAAATATATATTCAAATTCGGGGTTTTTTTTTTTAACGCCGACAAGCCCACGCGGCGACGACGACGCGCGCACAGACGAACACACGAGTATTGTAATATTATTGTTTCGACAAATATTATTGTATTATTACGCACGATAATCACACAATATGTATAGGTATAGTGTACTGCAACTAGAAGAAAAAAAAATTGTTATACACGAGAATTATAAATTCGAAATGAATATTATAATATACGCGGCGTGGTGCGGTATATTATGTACATATCAAAACTTTGGCGACGATGACGAGGACGTGCGAGAAAATCGTTCCATTGTATTCATAATTCAGCCTCATTGTATCTCAAGAGATTTTACTCTTACTAAAATATTTATACATATACGTGTGTACACGACGTGTTGTGTACTGTAACACGAGGCCGGTCCACCTGTACGATATAATAATAATTATAGTCGTGACAATATGTAATACAAACCGATTCCTATTGTTCTTATATACATATATATATACCATTTATATTATACGTGTGAAATTAGAATAATAATTTTTACGATAGAAACCCACCAACCCCGGTGCTCGACTCACGACCGCCATATTCTGGTGAACGTTATTATACACGTTATACGTTATATCGGTGCGTGATGCCCAAAAAGCCGAGTTCGATTTTTTTTCCTTTTTTTTTTTTTTTTATTACACTGGATCTATATTCTAAAACGCATTTGGGCACATTTTTGGGAAGAGTTAGATGCGCACTTGAAATTATGTGATAACCAACGCAATTATACTGCGTCGATCGAGGTCCCAGTATAATATGGTATATATATATATAGACAGTGGCGGATCCAGGGGAGGGGCACAGGGGCACGTGCCCCCCCTGTCAATTTTCTATCGACATTTTTTTTTATGTTACTACGAGTATAAAAAAGTATCATATAAAAAAAAAATACAGTTGTAAATAAGAATAATACTACCTAGTATTATTAAACAATAATTGCAGGAAAAATGGACGTTGATATAAGGATTCCAAGAGTAACAAAAACACAATGTCATCGTGCAAATGCTCAGCCCCAATCAACTGATTTATCTGAATTCTACCACGTTAACTATTTTCTACCTTATTTGGATTATCTCATGTCAGAACTAAATTCACGTTTTAATGAAAATAATGTTTCAGTTATTTCTAATTTAAAATTAATCATTCCCAAATATTATTTTACCTATGAAACTTCAGACGATAAAATATTGAATGCGGCTCAGATATATGAAGCAGATTTACCTCATAGTATTGAAGCACTACGCGGTGAGTTAAGTTTATGGAAACAATTTTGGAAAAATAAACCAGAAAAGGCTGATTCTTCAATGGAAGCTTTTAAATATGCATCCATGTTTCCTAACATTAAATGTCTTTTAACAATTCTAAGTGTCATACCTATAACAACAGCAAGTGCTGAAAGGTCATTTAGTTCTTTAAAAAGGATTAAAACTTACCTACGATCGACAATGAGCCAGGAAAGACTTAACGGCTTAGCAATGTTGCATATAAATAAAGATATTCAAATAAAACCAGAAGAAGTATTAGATGTGTTTGCTAAAAAACATAAACGAAAACTTCAATTCGACCTATGAGGCAATATGAGAACCTATAAAAATATTTTTACTTATTTACTTATTAATGACTACATATATGTATAAATTATTATTATTTATATCACATATTTTGTAATCAACATTATTATTATTATTACCAATTTTGTTTAAAAATAAGAGTATGTATTATTAATTATATCATTAAAGAATCATTATACAATTTATATGTGCCCCTCCTATAAAAATATCCAAGATCCGCCCCTGTATATATACCACCGATCCATGGCGATCGTATTATAAATTACTTATTTATATGTACTTCTTCTTCTTCTCCTGTCTTCTTTTCCAATTTTATGGGCCATTGAGGCCCATGGCTGCAAAACAGACGTCTTTCCATCAGAGCTATTTCACTAACATTGTCCGTCCCTATAGTTATCTTAGCTCCTTCATGCATTTGTCAATCCTGCACTCTGCTTTGGCCTTCCAATCGGTCTCCTACCCTGAGGTGTCCAGTTTATAGTACGTGTCGTTTGTTACTGATTATTGACCGTTAATACGCGGCACCGAGTCAGTTCATTTTCTTGTGTCGTATTTCGACTATTATATGTTCGGTTTGCCGAATAATTCTTGTACTTCAATGCTAAGACCTAACATTCTTCTACGATTATTTACTTATATATATAAAATATATAAAAAAAAAAACGGAAAAATCCGGAAAAACGGAAATCGTAATCTTTTTACGGAGAATAAAAAATTTTAAAAAATCTATATAACACAAAACGCATAGGGGACGCATAAATAATTTTGGAAAATATATATGTTCGCCGAATCGTATATTTGTCTGGAAAAATAATTTGTTGGAAACGTATTTTATCGGAACTGTATTTTTCGCGAACCGTATTTCATTGGAACCGCATATTATACGTATACAGTTCATGAAAAATACGCTTCCGGCAAAATATTTTTCCCCCGTTAAAAGTAGTTCGCGACGAAATACGCGGTTCCAGAAAAATATGAGTATTCCGAAATTTCAGTTGCCAAAAACGCATATATTTATTTCCGAGCGAATACCGACAGTGTAGAATACATTCCGTTAAAACCAGTTTCCCTGCGCAAAATACGTTTCCAAATAAATACGGGACCGCTAGAACATAATATATACGTTCCAATAAAAGGTTTTCCGGTACAAACTGTTTAGCCTCGCAACATATTATAATAACACTACGGATTTCCGGATGAAATTTTCGAAATGAAAACGCATATGTTTCGCCGCCCGCGCTCGTATATTATTCGAAATTCAATATAGAAATAATTTCGAAAATCGCTTTTTTTCCTCCCCCTCGAACCCGAGTACCTATAATAGGTACACGTAATAATTATATATCGTTCGTGCGCCATATACGCAATGGGTATATATATGTATATACGTAAGTACGAGCGCGTTATAATGGAATAAAAACCATGGGAACGGGATAAGATCGTCGTATATTATATATCTTAATGCCGATAAATCAGTGATAGAATAATAGAATTAAAAATATCATCATACACGCGCGATCCATCGGATCCGTTTCGATCGTGACCCGCGACGCGCGGACGTGTTCCTCCGTACGGTCACGTCTCTATAGGTACTACGGCGGCGGCGGCGGCAACGCTGTTCGGTTTCTTTCTTTTTTTTTTTTTTTTTATACAGTACGACATAATACACTGCAAGCAATATATATTATTAGGGCAGAGGACTTATAACTCTAAAAAAAAAAAAAAATCACTAAATACGCAAGCACTTATGCACTTAAAACCCTATAATGTGCACTAAAAATGTGCAAAATGAATATTTTTTTTTCTAAAAATATAAATAATTTGTTAACAAAATTGTTAATAAAATTTAATTTTAAATACGAACTTTTTATTGATATAATTAGATAGCAGACATTAATAGGTACATTATATATTGATAATATCGAATAATAAATAATCCTCAAGCGTTTCTATAGGGAAAACGCGCGTCCGTGAACGGTCGACAACAATATCATATGATAAAAATTAAAAATTAATTGAAATTCATCGATTTCAGTTGTAATATTATAAATGTTTAAAATAAACATATTGAGAAAATTTTATATTTGTATTAAATATTTCTCAAAATGTATAAAACGGAAGAAATATGCCCCGAAAACCAAAAATCAAAAAAAACTCAAAATATGCATTTATACGCAAAATAAAATTAGAAATCTAGCTTTGTCTTAGCATAAAACGTATTTGTTTCTTACTCTATTTTTTTTATATATTATATATAATATATAAAAAAAATATTTATATTAATATATATATATATATTTTAATCCGAGTAAAACGATTAAATTATTACGCACGCTTATACATATAATACCGACTGGTTAATACATTTTTGCGCGGTAAATATACACAATAATCACCCGTCGTCGTCAACCTGTTTGCACGAATTTGTTTTTTTAATAATATCCGAAAACGCCTGCGGGAGAGAAGAACGTGACGGATAACGTGTGCACGACGAACGGCTGAATCCACAAAACTGCTACCTACAGCAATCCCATACCAGCAGCGGTTATCTTAATTCTTGTAGTAGGTACGCGAGAGGACCCCTGGTAAAGAACTTTTTTTAAATCGCGGACACCCTTTACCGATTTTTTTTTTTTGATTACAAAATATCTCACGTTATTATTGTAAACGATATTTTAATTTTTTTTGATATTATAAACCGCAAAAATACATAAAAACATACGCATTTAATATATAATTATTTTTCAATATACTCGGATTTTATACGCGGAAACTTTAATAGTTTTGTAATACTCAACATTTGTTTTACAAATTTGACTTTTATTGCGAAGAATGGTGTCGCATTCTATAGATATAAGACGTTTGAACATCGAGTTCAACACTCAAAAGCTATTTAATATAGCGCGTAGTTCTCAATAGGACTCGATGCGGTTTCGAAATATTCTGTTTTTTAAAACAGAAGCGGTGAATTTCGCACGTAAACGAGTTGCGGGGCAGTTAAATTAAAACTTTCACAGCTTCGCTCCGATAACGTTTTCGTACGTACACGCGCGACCAGAACGTTTCCGACGAATTCCGATCGGAGTATTTTTAATAACTACCGTTTTCTTTTTTTTCCAGACATTTCTATAAGACTGCGTCTTCTTCCTGCAATCATATAATACGTCAGCCCGTTTATTCGATGAACGTCAATTGCCAAAAGGGCGCGTCCAATCTGCAGTCCTTACTCGTGTCTGCAGGAACAGGAGAATTCCGATAACAACTCGAGTATGGATATGTATATCGAATATAATTTGATTGTTGCACTTCGTGTACCGCCTTATAGCACCGCGGCACCCCAGCACGAGACCCGCAGGGGGCCGCGGACCACAGTGCTCAAGAACCGTTGGTATATATATATATATATATATAGGTACCACCTGACGCGCAAACGGGGTTTAGTTTAGACTCAGTACATAATATAAGAGTGTGACCGCCACACACGATTCAACGGCGGGCGACTGGCGAGAGGATTTTATAATTCGCAACGGACACGGACATCGATTTGCGCGTGATTCGAGTGAAAAAATAAAAATTCAGAATAATTGTATAAAAATTAAACGAGCGCTACCTATATATAGGTATACTTTATTTCGAATTTTCCATTTTAACTGGCCCGCGGTATAGAGAGTAATATTTCGTTTATTTACGTATCTTTTTTTTTGATACGAGTGTTTTTCTATAATAGAAATATAATAATGACTCACTCATTATTATTAACGTTTTAATTTTGTTATACAATTATTATATATATATATATATTATAACTGAAGATCGGATTTCGCGTATATAACGCGTGTTCATATTTTTCTAAGCAATTACACGCGGTAAATGGATTTTCATCGATCATACTCAAATAAACGAAAATTGCAAATAATTATTTCGCATATTTTTGGCGCAAGTGCGTATTTCCATAAAAACGCATATATCTTCGCGCACTACCCATACATTTAAATGTTTTAATTTTGTTATACATATATATATATATATATATTATGACTTTATTGTTGGAAAATTATAAACGTTCGTTCACCTTGAAAATCTTGTCTTTTGGCATCGAAAGTTCTTGAGAAAACAAATAATAACACCGTAGCAAAATTTGTAAATGATTGTCTTGGAGTATCATGGCCGGAGGGAGGAAACGACGAAAAAGTTTTGTTAACGTTATCCGATACAGCCCCGTATATACGGTTATATAAGGCTGCCAACAATTTAAAACGCATATAAATCCGTTCTTTAACAACGAGTTATTCATTTTACGTTTCATATTACATTTATTACGCTTCCTACCGACAATTTTGACGATATTTATTTGTATTTTACGAGTAAAATTATTAAAGGGCACTCCGAGATTTTAAAATACTGCAGTGTAAAATGAATGCGTTAATTAGTTTTCGTATAATACGTGTAATTAGACAAATTGTTCTTTTGAAAATCAGGCCTCCAACACCGAGGAAAATAAGGAAAATTTCGTTTGACCGGGACCCGGCCAAAGCCGTCGAGTATATACGGCCCCGGAAACATTACGACCTATGTATCAACTTAAATCGTATAAAATAATTATTTTATTAAAAGGAAAAAAAAGAAAAAGAAAGGCCTCTGCAAATCTCTATATATACTCGTATAATGTTGTATAAAGATTGTTGCGGACGCGCGTTTTATTCGATCGTGTCCGCTGAGTGCAGAAGCAACGAGCAAAGTAGATATTATAAAGATTTTTACGAATAACACGCGTATAATATTTTTTTTTTCGTTAAATAAAAACACGAATTTTTCTTCTTTTTTTTTTTACGGAAAATATTTAAAATACGAGTATATATATGTGTGTGTGTGTGTAATAAACGTATTGTGTATACACACTGAGGAGAAACGTAAACCGTTTATAACGATTATTGCCGTCGCTCTGCGCAGTGCAGCGCTCAGTCCCGTCTTGCGGTCGACATTTCCGCGCCTGCAGCAGGTCAATATACCTCGTCGGGGCTTTTGTGTGTGCGCAGTCTCTGCCCTGCACACCTATTTTTATTATACAATATTATGTATTCCTGCGCAGAGAGTCGTTTTACACGTTATATTACTTTGGATGCGTGCGTGCTTATTGTGCTCGTGTGTGTGTGTGTGTGTGTGTTGTACACGGCGTCAACACCGCGAGAACCCGACCATTTGTTTGCGGTGATACGTCGGACAGGTCCCCGATTATTCCGTCAAGGAGAGAGGAGCTGATCACGCAATGCGGTCGCGACCCGATATATACGCGCATATTATACAGGTACACCGTGCGCCGCGGCTGTTGCGCTCCTCGGCTCGTCGAAAACACTGCAACACGTACTCGTATTATATATATATATATTACACGCGCCTATATTATATATTATATTATTATATATTTGAAAATCACGGTATATATAATATAATATAAAATATAAAAATACGCGTAAAATATATATATTTTTATATATAAAATATATATATACGCGGTTATCCGCGCGATGCCGAGCATCGATCGATTTTTCGGTTCTCATTTTTATATTTTATCGTTTTGCTTTTCTTTTTTTTTTTTTTCCCCTCATTAATTTTTTTAACCAGACGCGCGTGTATAATAAACGCGGAATCGTTATTTTATTATATACTCGCGCGGTCGTTTTCACACGTTTATATTATATATATATATATACGAGCATACAATCGATTTATTTTATATATTTTATCGTTTATTGCTCGAAATTGTATTCGCGGTTTGCCATTTTTTTTTTTTTTTTTTTATCATTGCCCCTCATTAATTTTTTAACCAGACGCGCGTGTATAATAAACGCGGAATCGTTATTTTATTATATACTCGCGCGGTATTTATAATATATATATATACAATCGTTTACATATAAACTATATATTTATATAAACAATAAAGTGTATATATTGTGCGCGTCGAAATTATATATTGCAGTCGCGGTCGTTGCCGTATTTTTCTGTATTTTTATATTTTTTTATATTTACATATACATATATACGCGTATACACTCGTTTATGTAAACTGTATATATTGGGCAGCGCGTCGAAATTGTATCGCAGTCGCGGTCGTTGCCATATATTTTTTTTTTTTTTGTTTTTATCATTATTATTATTATTATTTTATTTTAAAATCTGAGCTGAGCGAAGAATACGTATATTGGTTTTACACTGCGACGATGCAGTGTTTTTTTTTTTTTTAGTGTTTGTTTAATCAAAAATTCTACCGCAGAAAGAGTGCTCCCGAATAGTACGAAACGGCAACTTTTTCTGAAAGCAAATTTTATCTAGAATTGGCAGTCACGTATATGCTTTATATAGAGAGGTCGTTTTTCGATTTTCTCAAAAGCGCCTAAAAAAAAAAAAACTATCGAAAAATTATACATAAAAACGATAAACATATCGCAATATTCCGTCGAAATATTTCTCCGTAATTTCGGAACTGTAACGAAATTTTGAAATTTTCGAAGAATATATATGTAACTATATATTTATATACTATTACGAAAAAATATTTCAAAAAGTCTTTTTTTTAATTTTCAGCTCTTTATAAAAGGTATTATAGTATACTTTTTATTATATAAGTATATTTTAAAGTAATTGAATTATAAGTCACAAAAATGTTTCGTTTTCGGTTTTGAGGGCTGATGAACATTCAGTAGAATGTCAGTCGTACGTTTTTTTTTTTTTTTTAAGTTTTAATTAATGAAAATTTAATACTTAAATTGTATACGCTGCAGGATATAATATAATATAATATATATTAGATATTTTTAATAATATAATATTACACCGATATACGCTCCGCTCAGAATCGTTTTTATCGAATGCAGCTGCAACGATTATTGTTTTCAATAAATATACCAGCTATAATAGCGATATGGAATTTGATCAAAACGATATTTTTACCGTATACGAAATTATTTATACACGTGCCGAGAGGTTAAAAAATTGTTTAATTCGGTCTATATAATAATATTATTATTATTATTATTCGGCAATCAACGCGTGCGTGACGTCAATTATTGCAGACGACATAATATACAATAATTAAAGATTTCATCGTCGTACATATACGCGCAAATAACCGGAACTAAAAATTATTCAACTGAAAAATAAGTATACTCTATTATATACATATACGCACGGAATAATTGTATATTTTTAAATGTATAATCCACGCGTGTCTGCTGCAGCGGCTGAAGTCAAACGTATGCGTACAGTTTTCATAATTTTTTCCCCAATCTATACATAATATATTTTGATATTATAATAATAAATAATATATACATTTCGAGTTAAATATGCGATAATATATAATTATTATTATTACTCTCTCTCTCTCTCTCTCTCTCTCTCTCTCTCTATCTCTCACTGCAGCAAATCGTCCGATCGAAACGTTATATGATGATTATGACGTATTTGTTGCGGTATAAAAAATTCTTTTTTAATAAAATCGATCGCGCGATATTGGGTTGAAAAAAGACAATGAAAATTGAGAATCGCGATAGGAACAAAAATTTAAACGTCTGTCGCGCGTATTGTATTAAAATTCTAAAAATATTTAATTTGATTATATGTATACTCGCGTATATTTTTATTATTATACCTCTATACGCGCGTAACGTATTTTACAAATTATCGATACAAATATTTTCAATTTTCGTATAAATTTTCATTAAATATAATATATATATATAAGTATATGTATTATAAAAATCGTAAAACGACGTGAAAAACGTTGCGAGAGAAAATTGCGATAAAATTGAAAAATTGCTCGCAATAGAATCGCGTCAAGTCGCGCTAAAATCGTTTATGGATTTCAACTGGGTATAATATGTGAAACGAATTGAAAATTTATTTTGCAACGAATTCAACAAACGGTAGAAAAAAGAAAAAAAAGTCGCAATTACAACATGCAACATCCCCGCGGAGTCCTGTACAAATATTATATGGTTATGACACGACGACAATATATATATTTCGGTATAACGAATGAATATATAAGCAGCGAACCTATATAATCCGAGCTAATTTTACCGAATTGCTCATATACACGTATATACGTACATAAAATGCAATATATCGTATTCTAACGGAGTATAAAATTTTCATATAAATTGTTCGTGCCGCACGCAAGCCACACCATATAAATATACATTACTTCGAGTTTGATCATTATAACGTTTTTAAATTAAATTCGTTTTAAAAACATTATATTTACTAGTAAAATAATTATAGAAATCGACGCGAATTTAGAACAAAAAAAAAAATGTATACACAACGCACGAAAATCGTTATTTTCTGCAGGCCACCATAATAAATCGTTTTGGAACAATTTAAAAAAAACTGGAAAATCGATCGAGAACTTTGAATAATTTGACACACGCGCATTCCAATTTTGACATTTTTTTTTTCTTAACTATATATTTATATGCGTTACAAATGTACATATATATGTATAGTAACGGGTTAAAAACAAATCGTAGTATTATACCGCGCGGTGGATTTTATTTTTTTTTTTCCATTCGAACTGCAGTTTCGCGAGACTTATTCAAATCTATCCATTTTTCAGAGAATTTCTAGAATAATATACAGCGAACATCATCCCTGCATAGACGCGTATATTTAGTCACATTATACGCCTGTAGACGGAATCGCAAAAAAAAAACATATAATATTTATATAAATTGTGTTATTATAATTGCGTACACGATATTTTTACGATATTTGTAAACGAATAATAAAACGCTTAATAGAAAAAAAAACGGGATGTAATCGAGTAAAAATACGATTATTCGGCTGTTGATTTCAATAACCGCGTATACTAATAATAAAATATCAAAATTTGCAGGCTTCCGTGCCAAACATCCGCGTGTGACTTCTCTATATAATATATTTTCATATGTTTAACCGAGTTGCGCGTGCAGGAACTACGAAAACAACATACAATTAGTATTAGTAATATTAGTTTTTAATATTTAATATTAAAACTCATAATATTATAACTCATATTAGTTTAAATAATTTATTTTTATTTTTGCCATTGTAATAAAACTGAAATTCTACTCTTGAAATTAGTCAGTGGTGCGCGCAGCCGTCAGTAGAGGCGGTGGCGATTTATTGAGTTGGTGGGAAATATACTGTTCGGAAAACGCATATATACAAAAAAAAAACCTTTTGTTCAATATTTTTTAAATTTTTTCTTTGCGTTAATTACTAAAATTCCTAATTTTATACAAATAACACACAACGATTGTTCTATATACCTCCGGAAAGCTAGACTAAAAACGCAACCGTTCAAAATGAATAAAATTTAATTCTAACAAAATATTTTTAACACATCGTTGTCTTTTATATAGGTCTAAAATGTGTATTTATATATATATATATACCGTTAAACAAAATAATAATATATCTACTTACGACCGACGTTGTGCAAGCGTGCGAACGTAATTCATTTTTATAGGTACATGTATACATTTCATTTTATTAATTGTTGTACATTTTTTTGAAATTTTTATATAACGGGACAATTTCGTTTAATTCTATACTTCCGTGTATTTTTAGAAGAAAGGTGTATTGTTCATTTGACGAAATCGTAAAATTTCTTGTCGATTAATGAGACTACGACAATATTAATATAAAATATTATAAGGAAGATCTACTATAGACGAATAACTTTTGAAAACGAATATACACGTATTCATTTTTAAAGTAATATACACAAAATCTACTGGCAAAACGCCTCCTAAACCGCATCTTTATATGAATGCGAATAAAAGAAAAACAAATGGAAACAATTTGTCCATATGCTTATGTATATATATATATATAAGGACGCGTCCAAATTATTCGGCCGAAATGCCAGTTTCCTGCACAATCCGCGAGGATAAAAAAAAACTATTTCTTCAGACGACTGCAGCAAAACAGTTTGGCAGTTTTTAACACATTATTAGAACATATCTGCAGTTTTCACAAAAATTTTAGAATACAATCCAAACAATCAAGAAAAAAGAAATTGTAAAACAATAAAATTATATTTTGAATATTCGTGTGCAAATACACGCATATACGAAAGAAAAAAATAATAATAATAAACTATATTAATCGATGATTGATCTTTTTTTTTTTTTGGTTGGCGTAAATTTTTCGTCTACCGTTATATATAGCGGCAAAAAATGTGTGGTCAAAGTCGTGATTTTCTGCATGCATCTTTATGTAAATATTTTTTAATATTTTTTTTTTTGAAGAAAATAGAAATTAATTATGATTGGAAATACGCGGTATAAGTATTATTAGGTTTTTTGGTAACGGAAATTATATGAATAATATAAAATCTTTACGTATTAAATTTATCGAATTTATATTTACAAATGACAACAATCGGTACAATCGCGTATGTGTTAAATCGAATAAACATTTGGGGGAAAAAAAAAGGTCACAAAACTAAATTTACCATTCCAGCGGCGCTTTTGCCGTCTATATAAAACGACTGCTGTTAAATACACGCATATATTATGCGTGCGCACCGCGGGTTCTGTATAGCATTTTGCTAATTATTATACTGAATACAGATAAAAATAGCGGAATAAGGTACGTATAAGTGTTTTTTTTTCGTACGCATCGAGCAATTCCAAGCGGAAAACGGAAAATTACTTATTTCGAGCGTTTAACAAATTTTTAACGCTATTTTTTTTTTTTTTTTTTAATTTTAATTATTATTTTGCGCGTTTTTCGTAAATCACCTATATAATATATGACCACTTCATCGGATTTTTTTTTTTTTATAATTACATAATATTCTATTTTTAATAATATATAATGTAAATAATTATCACGATGAGTAAATAATATACAAATTATTATTTTCCCGCTATATATTTTTACTGTTTTTTTTTTTAAACAAAACAAATAAAATTGTCCCTTCGTACAACGGTATGTATATATACTTTTTAATTCGAGCCCTGCAGTATTTCCCACGTATATAATCAACGCTCAAATCGAATCACGTATACATTTTCAAACGTACTCGTATATTTATATAACGACATTAGTATTAACATTTATTTCTGCAGTAGCGCGGATTTCTGTATATATATATTAGCGCGGTGTAATCGATGCGCCGCGGATAAAGGGTCGCACTACTGCAATAAGTACCGCGAAGGAGATCCCTGCAGCAAATAATAATAATAATAATAACGCGCCTTATTTGATTACGTTAATATAATAATATCGCTTATACGCGACGAGCACTGCAAACGCCGCGCAGCCTGCACGCGCTACACTGCACGCCGCGCCGCACGGCCAAGTGGGTGGTATTTTCTGACGGGAAAAACGACGCCCAGAAATTTGTCACGGTTATAAAATGGTATATACCGCGGTGAAGACCGGGCGATTTGTAGAGGAAAAAAAAATTCTATTATATTATAATATTATTATATTATATTATAATATATACGCGCGGGTTATTTATATATAATATATTCAATTGACCGAATATAATACAATATATATATATTATATATAAACCGCGTTTATATTTAATCCGATTTAAATTATTTATTATATTGTACACGCTGTCTTTTATAGTTTTCGTTTGTGCGACTTTCAAACATAATATATTATATATATATATATATATATATATATATATATAGAACTCTGCAGCGTCCAATTACGTTCTGGAAATTATCGCGTTCGATTTGTTTTCGCGGTCGAATTCCACCGCGTCTAATCACATCGTATCTCGCGATCGCTTGTAATACATCATTATATTTTCCACGTATTATAATCTTTTTAAAAATCATTTACTTCGTGTAACGCGCCTATATACCTATATATATATATATATATATATATATATATATATATATATATAAACTGATGTATCGACGCACAACCTAAACCATTGGGTCTATAGAGACTTTGAATTTCGCACAGAGGTTTTTAATACAACGTAGGCGAGCACTAAGAAAGGATTTTTAAAAATTCCACCACTAAAGTGGTGCAAAAGGTGGTTAATAGTTTGATATATCGATCGACGCACAGCCCAAATCGCTGGGTCCAGAGACTTTTTTTTTGTTTTACAATACAATAAAAATTATTAAAATATTCTAACCGCGTTATTTCGAGTGATTAGTCTTAAAAAGGCATTGCTTCCACAGCGAGTTACACCCAAAAGGAGTTGAACACACAATTATTTTCCCGGGCAACGCCGGGTAATTCAGCTAGTTATTAATATAAAATAATTATTATTATACTATATATATTATATTGTATGCTGTGCATGCGTAGACACTCGGAACGGTTTATACCCTTCGCGCATGATGCGAGTGCGATATATTATGTATTTTTTTTTTCGTTATATTTCCATTTACGAAATAATAACAAACAATTTTTCTGTCCGTGTTGTTGTTATAATCGCTCAAAAACTGTATAACCGAATTTTATTCTATATGCTTGTGACGGACTATCGTGTGTCCTTATATATATATATATATGTATAAAATAACATGCCTTTTTTTTATGTACCGAGTTTCTGACGACACTATACCGAACTCTTTTTTCACACAATTGTTCTAAGTACTTCCCCCGAGTGTCCCCGCGTCGCCCATTTTTTTTTTTGTCTGAGGAAAAGAGGGAAGGGGACGTATTGTACTTAATATAAATGTTACGGTTGTACCATAAATATATGCGAGTCTTATTGACGGGAAATATACACGCAGGATAATTTCCTGAATTACTCCTACGAATTGGTATAGTGTGGAACTTTAAATGATATAATTAGGACGGATACGTTACAAATGTAAAAAAATTAGCGGTACCGACAAATTCGTCCGAAATCATGCGTGAGTTTTTCGAATATTAAAAATGAAAATTCGTAGATACTATACTGTTAATATACGTCATAATACGTGTATATAGAATCATTTTTTAAATAATAATTATTTAAAAAATATATAAATAATTACGTTTTCGTTCAAAATTGCGCACGGGCGAAGCCGGGTAATTCAGCTAGTACATAAATGTGTGTGGGTGCGTGTGCGTATAAAAACGCAAAACAATCCGGTTTTTATTGCTGCAACTGTATACGCGTCGTGTGTACAAAAATATTATTTTCTATATTTATTATTCGCCATATTATAATAAAATATACGACGTCGTATATTACTATTATATTATACAGTACACACGATGTGTATAATGCACGTGAATATAATATATAATTTTAATTTACTCGTGGCTTTATTTTCTTTATGAAAAAAATTAACCGAAATCAATTATTTTAAATATATATATATATATATATATATTTAGGAAGATATACATATAAACTATACATGCCGGCGTAATAGTACATAATATCATGGCGTTAATCAAATATTTTTACGCGTACACAAAATGACATTTTTATTATACCGCGCGGTATTATTAGCATACGCGGTTTTTAATTCTCCAGTAAAACGAGGTAAATATATATATATATACGAAAACAACGAGAAATTATCGTATGCGACCGCGGTATAGCGGTTTTTTATATGCTTTAAACATTACATAAATATACTAATCCGATTGCAATATACGTATGTATTTAATTCAATATTATCAGCTATAATTTATATATTCTGCAACTATAGGCACGTAAATTATTTAATTATTAATTCAATGTTTTTTTTTTTTTGAAAAAATATAGATATTTCATATTATAATATATCATATGTAACGTACGTATACTATTTTCAAAACTATATAATATAAATAATATAGTATATGTCCGTATATATGACTACATTTTTTTTTTTTTTTTTTTAAAAGACTTCAAAATGTATACGTGCCTAGTGCATTTATACATGCAACGCAGACGGCAAAAACAAACAAATTATTTACGAGTACGCACCGAAAAATATTAATATATTATCATAGGCGTATCCGCGAGGGTCTTTATTATAACGGCACGGGGGGAATTATACGTTTGTGTACGCAAGCTATATAGGTACTTTGAATAATTAAAAATTGTACAACGCATACACGTAGTATATTATATTGTTTATTGAAAATATCGGCAATAGGTTATTGATGCATATATTTTTCGATAAATATTATTGTCGATTCGTTGAAAAAAATCGTAATCAATTAATTAATTATTGTTATTATAAAATTGTATATAATACAACGATAATAATACATTTAAGATAAAAATCAATAGGACACTTTTTAAATATTATATGACATTTTCGCCGGTTGGTTGATTTTATATTAAAAAATAATAATAATTCAATTTTTTCTTTCTTTTTTCTATTAAATAATTTTTTTTTAAAGAATATATTCGATTCGTTAAAATTATTTACAGTGTAAATAATAAAATAATAGTGAAATTAAATTAAAAACAAAAGTCGTCGATAATATATAGCGGAATTCCATATAATTTAGAAAATAAAATAATAAATCTATATTATTACCTTTTTTTACTTTCAGTGATGAGGATATGGCAATCGCCCCTATAGGCCCTAGTATCCGATATTGTTCATTATCGTGTAAATTGATTTAAAAATATATATTTATATAAATGTTATTGCAATATATATAAACAAACATAATACATTTTAAATGTTTCAAATATATACAAACAGATTTTAAAATAATATTTGATATAAATGTACGCAATATTAAAAATATTAATACTATTTGTCTTTTTTCATTCACGCTATATATATTTATTTATACACACAATTTCTTCGCCGCTTTTTATTATTATATTTTTTTAACTCTGTCTTTTCATTGTAACATTCATAATTTACTATGTATATAATATAATTTATTCTGTTGCTGTAGTTTTACGCTCAATACGCCTGATGATGACTTTTATCAAAACCTGTATATATATATATATACAGTATAAATAAACAAATTTAATTCAACAACTCCTATATAAAATAACATTTCTTTCAAAAAACCTAACGATCTTTAACACACATTATATACTTTTTTTTATATACGTATATACGTATTCATTATTCATATACGCGAGAATATTATAATTTATACTCACAGTCTTTTTTTTTTTAATTATTCCTATTTCTTTCTCGCCTACCTATATATACCAGCTATATCATTTTTATTTATTTATTGTTTTATTATAATATAATGTTATCGCGGTAAACGTTACACGTATATGCGATAGATATATATATATAAATACTACAAGCGTAACCATAAAGCGTGCAAGCGCGTTGAACGACTGCAACGATAAAGACGTTATATTATACGCATTTATACGCATTATTGTCGAGAATTTTCGTATTAACCAGATGACTCGACACCTTCGACATATTATATATATCTGTTATACCTAATACACACATATACATACGTCCGAGTTACGCGCTTGTTATACATTATTACACACACACACACACACATATATATATATATATATATCGTAGAGAACGGTCCTATAATCATTATATTATGCGTATAATATATTGTATACGCGCAATATATATATATATTATATATTCGAACAAAAATACTTACTTTTTTTCTTTCTGTAAGTATACCGTGTGTATGTGTAATGCCGCAATATCGATCAATCAATCAATTCATTTCCCCGCGGCATCGTATAGAGAGAGAGAGAGAGAGAGAAAAAAAAAAAAATAATAATAATAAGTAACAATCAACGGGGTCTCCTCCGGGATTCGTATATAACAATTTTTAACAAACACACACCTGCAACAGCAGCAGCAGCAGCAGCAGCAGCAGCATCGCGCGGATGTGCGGTGTACGCGCGTCGTACACGTCTACACGCGCGCATTCGCATCTATCTCAATTTCGAACACCGAGCGAGCTGCAAAGTGACAAAACATCTGTTTTTTTTTTTTACTTCTAAACGGATGTCCGCGTAATATTTTATTGTGTACCGCCGCCGACGTAACGATTATCGTCGTCGTCGTCGTCGTCGTCGTGTTTTTTTTTTTTTTTACGTTATTGCTGCCAGCAGTCGCTATAATAATAATTGTAACCAGAGAACGTATACACATAACCGCTGTACGAAAAGAGAGCTGAAAAGAGTTTGAATTTTCCGCGCGGATCATCGTGTGCCGACATTCGACGTCGTTATACGCGACCGCGGATGTGTGAAATGAAAAAAAAAATTTATGAAATGAAAGAAGTCAATAATTGTAAGTAATAGATTTTTTTATTTTATTTTATTTTTTTTTTTTTTTTTAAATCTCACGCGAAATCTTGTCGGCGCAAAAAGAAATGTCCAGCGAAAAATGGACGGGTACCAAATTTATTTTATTTTTTTTTTTCATATAAGAAAAACAAAAAAGTAACACTATCGTTTTTCCTGCTCCTTCCCGCGCATTCGTTTTTTTTTTTTTTTGCATGCAGGACGAGATCCTATACAACTACACTATACTACACAGCCAATCGGCTGCAGGAAATCAATACAAATTCGAAAAAAGAGATTTCGTCGATATCGCCGCACAAAAAACCACGTGGATGCGAAATCTCCCGACGGGCAAACAAATTTTTAAAAAACCGCTTTGAATTCCATCTTACGTAATATATATATATTGTGTATTATTATTTATATCAAAAAAAAAAAATTTGTTATAAAAGGATAGGCGTGTGTGTGTGTGCGCATCGATTGTGGCTCGTTGATAATAATTATTTACATAAAAATAAAAAATAACGGATTCTTTCTCGCGTTATACTACATATTATATATATATTGCGTATTGTTGTTTGTCGCTTAAATATTAAAAACCGTCTATATAAATATAGACTGTATGCGACAAAAGACGATTTAAGCCTGGCTCACACGGTCAAACTTTTCGTCAAATATTTGGCGTTTGTCGAACATCAAATATTTTAGAATATATTCTAAAATATTTGACGAATTTGTCAAATAAATTGATATAAGAATGATAAGAACTTGGTATGAATAATATGATAAATCCACATACGTTTTATCTATTCTGTGATACATCGATAAAAACAGAATTATTCGTTTGGGCGTTGGTGTACTCGTACATTTATTTTAGGTTATTAATGAGGACATAAAGTATGTATTTCTATCATGTTTACTATTAAATTTCACGCGTTAAATTGAACCAATCATCAATGATTTTAAATTTCAGATATTCAAATATTTATTTGATAGTGTGACCGTTATTTCAAATAAATATTTGGTGTTTGACAAACGCCAAATATTTGACGAAAAGTTTGACCGTGTGAGCCAGGCGATAGACGATTTTGTTTTAATGGCGACAGAGAAAAACTTTTTAAATAGTACCATATATATTATTATCGACTCTATATATATAATATACTGATGCAGTGTCATAGACCGTCATCTCTCTGCAAAAAAGCGAAACGTTACCACCATAAAATATGTAATTACTGTTTAAATAATTTCTGCGTAGAACGATGCGACGATTAAAATATACTTTTTCTGCAATATTAATCATACTGCAGCGTGCGGTTTAAAAGCGTTTCTGTTGCGTTTTTATAAGCAGTATATCGTACATATTATATACCTATATATATACAATGGCGTATTTTCAACTTTTTTCTGGGGGGGGGGGGTCCAAATTTTCTTTTTTTGAAAATTTCAACAGGATATATTGATATAAGGTATTTAATAAAAAATACCTTTGGATAATCTTTTTTTTTTTGGTTCTGGGGGAGGTCCAGTACCCCTGGACCCCCCACCGTAAATACGCCACTGTATATATATATATATATATAGAATCGAGCTATAAATGAGGAATTTTCAAATATATATAATAAAAAAAGGAGCCAGTACGCCCCTGCAGCGTATAGGTAATATAATTATGTATATGATTATATTATATTATCGGACGATTATTCGAATAACGTCCCCAGTCCCAACGATATGTTATATAGTTTATTAATTTTTCCAATAGTGAAATAAATACTCGATTTTCTTTATTTTTCACTGGGTATATACGCGCGAATTTATCAATATATAGTTATATAATAACCGATATACATAATGTACGTACGATTATCGCTTATTTTTCAATAATTATATTGTGGTTATTTTAAACGTTTTTTTGCAATCGTTTTTTTTTTTTTCGGAATATAATCGTTTTGTATGATATAATGTTCGTTTCGACACGAGCTCCGGATACGCGCGGATAAAATGTTTTATTCCCGCTGTTTTTCAGGATATTTTTCTCTTTTTTTTTTTTTTAGAAATTCGCGTTGATTTAACGGCAGAAAAAAACCCCCGTATATAGAATACACATTCATAAATCCAAAAAAGGCGCAACGTTTCAACGCACGCTCGTATACGCAATCCCGCAAAGACGTGCACATATTATGTACGTCTAGGCACGTATATTACAAGGCGTCGCTATAAGGGATAACGCGGGGCGATAGTATACCCTGCTATTTTCATTAGGACAGAATATTGTATCGTTTCGTAAACAAAATCGGAGCTATATAATTTGGGGAGGGAAAAAAATGTAATTTTTATATCGTATATATATAGTATATATATCAATTTTTTAGTACATATCAATTTACTAAATCCCAGTATACTATTTATATCGAATAGGGTTAATTTTTCGTAGAATATATATTTTTTTTTTCACAATAACGATCGACAAAATCGCGCGTCTGTCGCGAATACTTATTTATCGACATCGTTTTATAATATGTACATATATATATATATATAAATATTTATAATACAAAATAAACGCGTATAAAACGTTTTCCCCCGATCGAATTCGCACAATAATATATAATAAGCGTATACGCAGACTGCGCAGGCAGCCGGGGAAAAATTGTCGAGCCACACATACGCGGAGCGGCGGTAAATCTGTGAATTTATGAAATCGACCTAGTGCAGCGCAAATATACAGCAAGTACGGCAACGGTTCTTAAACTCTGCGGGTCCGCGGGGCAGCGGCGATTAAGCAATTTGCCGCCTATACAAACAGAAGGAAAGCAGAAGACAAAAATCGTTTATATATCTGTGGGTAAAACTGAATAGTTTCACTAAAAATATAAAAATATACGTTGACCACGGGTATGGGGGCAATTCCATCGGGATAAACAATCCTTTATCTATCTTGATGACCACGGATGTGTTAAATAATTAATAATTAAAATATTACGAAAGTTAATATTTTTTTTTTTCATAAATAGCAAATTTGCCGCCCCCCAAAATTTTGCCGCTTCGCAATCACCTGCTTGTTCTGCTTGTAGAGAAACCTGACGCTGCAGCGGGGGGTTCCACGACATTCGTGCTCGGGGGTCCGGGGCGTTATCCGCGTGCAGGCGTACACGGCATAATACGCGTGTGCAACAATCAAATTATTCGGTATAAATTCGAAAGTACATACTGTACTCGCGAGTTACCGGAAACTCTATATACTCTCCTGTTGCTGCAGACACGAGTAAAAACTGCGAATTATACATATATGGACTACGCACGGCCTTTTGGCAATTATCGACGTTCGTCGAATTAACGGACCATAATAATAGAAAACGCTGTGTTACAGAAAATACGCCTACAAAACTGCAGTAGTCGTTAAAAGAACACTGCGATTTAATTCGTTATAGAAACATTATTCTGGACGCGCGCGTGCAGTATACGAAAAGATTGCCCAGAAATATCGAGCGGAAGCTCTGAAAATGTTGTATTCGATCGCACGAGCGATTTCGACGCGAAAAACCATAATGTGTTCACCGCTGTTGTTTTTATATATGAAAAACGAGTTTCGATAAACCGCACTGAGTCCGCAACATTACAACTATGTACCTACCTACGTGTTTCGAGTGTTGAGCCGTACGTCTAGAACGCGACACCGCGTTCTCCGCGTTAAATAAATAAAAATCAAATTTTTAGTGTATATAATAAAAAACAAAATAAAATCTATTAAAGTTTCCGCGTATAAAATCGAGTACAATAAAAAGTAAATGAATTATATTAAATGCGTATTGCTCATGTGATTTATAATAATATTAAAATAATAATAATATCGGTTATTATATAATAACGCGAGATATTTTGTAAAAAAAAAACGAGTCTGCTATAGCCAGTATATACTCGAGACATTATGATGTGTAAACGTATGGCGTGAACTGTGATTGGCATTTGTGAATACTGGTATCTTTATTCAAAGTAATTTCGATAATAAATATTGTTATTATATAGTTGTCATGACCAACACATTTCCCGAGATGTATACCCTCATGCCGCCGTAATAGATGTTTACACGTCAAAAAAAAAAAACGGTTATTCGGAAGAAAAAAGGGCGTTAAGTCCATAATATTGGAGGAAGGGGAGGGAGTGCCCGCGCGTACTACAAAAAGTAAGAAGAACCGCTGTCCGCTGGTATACGGGAAAAAAAAAGAAAACCGCGCAGTGAAATCGAGGGCCGACGGACTTACGCTCATCATGACTGCGGTCTTTGTCGCTGTCGCTGCTGCAGTCGTTCCGTCGTCGCGTCTTCGGCCGTCGTCCTCCTGCAGTTCGTCCGTCCCGTCCCGGTGCCGTTGCTGCTGCTGCTGCTGCTGCTGCTGGTGCCGCCGCTGCACGCCGTCCGTCCGTCCGTTCCGCGGCCGCCGATCATTTTCTTCCATCGCAGCACACGCGCGCACTACGCGGATCGCCGCGCGCCCACCCGCACATGTGCGTAAATTATTTATTGCCCGCCACTCGCTCGTGTGTGTGTGTGTGTGTGTGTACACGTCGTACGATTTTTGTGTGTGCGCGCGCGCGCGCGCTCGCGCTGATATAAAAATAATAAAATATTCGTTACGACGACGGAGGGATGAAAGAGAGAGAGAGAGAGAGAGAGAGAGAAAAAAGAAACGCGCGCGCGCACGGTAATTTTTTTATTTTTTTATTTATCGTATTTATTATTCACATTTCCGCCGGTCGCAGTCCGTTTTCCCGGCATCGTGGTCGGTGCACCGCGGAACGCCTGCTGCAGAAAACACGGACGCGAGGACACACGAGCAAACCGTGTTCGCACTAACGAAAATATTTATTGGCTTTACGCTATTTATTTTATTTTAAATTTTTTTTTTTTTGTTCACTCTTCTTCTACCGTTCCGTTCTCCGCCGTTTCCTTTCTTCCCTACTCGCGATCCGCGCGTGTATTATGTTTTATTTCGTATATCGTATCCCACCACCGACGGACTCGTGTCGGGTTTTTCTGTGCAACGCGGTGCGAGAAGCCGCCGCGGCGCGCCGTCGTATATTTTCTATGAAACTGGTAGGTTCGTCGTGTGCGCGCGCGCGCCTTGTGTGTGTGTGTGTGTGTGTGTGTACGATCGGCGGCGGCGGCGGCGGTTTCCGCCGGGCGACAATTATCTTCCCCTCGATAATTTCAACGTTATTACGTATACATTATATATGTATATGTATACGCGAGTTTGTATTCCACGCGCGCGCGCGCGTGTGTACATATTTTTTTTTTTCTGTATAATATAAAAGTTTTTTTTTTTTTGTTTCTCTCTCTCTCTCTCGGTATTTTTTTTTTTCTAATTTTACTCGTGTGGAAGGTGTATGGAAATGGCCATAACGTGGCGCCTCCCATTTAATGAGACCGACCGTCTCGGCCATCATGACACACACGCACGCACGCACGCACGCGCGCGCGCGTACACGCAAGCGAGCGCCGAAACCTGCCGAACGGTTCGTCAACGAGTCACCGTCGTCAGATACCGCCACCTGTCGCGGTTCGTCAAACTTTTTGTTTTTTTTACGCGTGTCCGGCCCCGCACCACCGGAGTCTCGGACTGGCCCGCAGTACTGACGTGCAATAGCACGGTGGGCCCCGGCGAAGTGGGCCGTCTAAAAATATTTTTCCTCAATCAATTATTATTGGTGTTTTTCGTCGGTATAAGGTAATCGCAGTTATCATAAAATATCACAGCTGAGTAAGAATACCTATATATTATGTAAAATTGTTGCGACAACGAACAATGCATAGATGAAGCTCTAACATCGTTATCCAAAATCAACGGGATAAATATAGAGACTGTCTTGTTTCGCTAGTGCATATAATTCAATTTGACTGTAGCCCATCATATAAGCCATATCAACGCTGGCTCAAATTTTGAATCTGAATAAGCAATACCGGATGGTGATCAAACGGAAAACGATATTAAATCATGTGCCGAAAAAAAAGCTTTTGTAAGAAATGACTATACATTGTGTTTGTAAATTCTTAAGAAAATATTTAATCTGCCATAGTATAGTGCTTATTCAGAATTATACTATATCGCATACGAAACACGCGTCATATGATGCGTGATAATATCACATACGATAATTATATAATATATATATGTAGCATACACATTATCATTATTATTATTAAAAATGGAAAAAAAACTGTGGTCCTTTATTAGATGCTTACGCGGGTGTGTGGCGAAGAAGATACAACAGAGAATTACAGGATATTATGTTGGAAATGGGAACGATAAATAACTTCATCAAAGGTCAGAGGATACAATGGCTTGGACACGTTATGCGTCGAAAGGAGGACGAACCAGTTAGAACAGCCCTCGATTGGGTACCTCAGGGAAAAAGGCCACGAGGCAGACGCAGAAAAAGATGGTTAGATGCAGTAGAGGAAGGACTCGATGAGGCTGGGTATATTGTAAACTGGAAAGATATAATAGTACGGGACAGAGACAGGTGGCGTGATATTGTGGTGGCGGCCAAGACTCTCGGAGAGTGATTTCGCCAAAGAAGAAGAAAAAGAGATTATTAAAAAATGATCGAGTACACAAGTGTACTCAAGACGACAGAAAAAAATTATTTAAAAAAATAAAATCGGGTGCTTTTTATACCTGTATTCGTTTTCTAAAAATAATAGCTAAAAGACTGAATAGAATATTATTATTATTATTTTATTTATTATTGTTTGCGAAAAACAGTGTTTGTTGATGCCATCATACAATGTATGCTATTGTATATTATATATAGTTTCGTTAATATCAACCTTCGTTGGTGGTAAGTGGCGCATAATTAAGGGGTGGCAAGGCGTGACAGTGCCCAGCTCGCGGGGTCCTGGACTCGCGGAGTTCCGCAAAGGGGTCCCCTCATCGTAAATACAATATTTTTATGTACAAAAATTTTGAATTTTGTTTCGAAATTCACGTCTGTGCACTGTTGTTATATGTAAAGACTAAAGCGTGTGTATAAAAAAAAATATTAAAATAATACTTATATATACATATATATATATTAATGCGAACGTACGTGATATATAGAACTTATAAATTTTCGTAAAACGAGTATTTGCAGGTATAGCGCGTATATATAAATAGACGAGGGGGGCCAAAACTTGACATACCGTCCCGGGGCCCTCAAATTTGTCTGAGTTACGCCACTGCAATTGTGGTCGACTGTATTACATTATACTCTCCTGCTGCAGCAGCTCCGATAAAACTTTAAATTTGCTGTGACTCTCTGCAGAGCGGCTGGTGGGGAAGTATTTCGACAACGTGCGTAGGCGTGTGCGACATCCGAAATGTATATACACAATATAGCGGTTTGATCGAAACGAGTACGGGTGTCCTCGATTGAAACGTTACGACATGTTTTAATAAAATCATTTCACGATTTTTTCGAACACACGGGTATAATCTGCAGTGGCGTAAATACGATTTTTTTCCCTGGATTGGGGAAGGTGTTCAATAAGGAACTTTCTAAAGATAGTGAAAAAAAAATATTTTATATATTATTTATTAAGTCATTTTTAATGAAAGAATCCTCCATAATTACGAAAAAAAAAAAAAAAGAGTCAACTCTCCGACTGTATATATGGAAAACTTTTTTCGCACTAATATGGTTATTGCAGTACATAATATACGGTTTTTATGAAGAGCAAATTTTTCAAGACGTATTAAGGTACATAAATGACTCGGTTTGAAAAACTATCAAATTTTCTCGTACGGAATTTCTAATTATTTTCTAATTATTAGAAAAAATCAATATTCCTTATTTATATCTTGTGATATTCACGCATATACCTACATATATATAGCATTATTGTAAATTGTTATGCTCAAGATCCTGAACTTCGTACATAACAATTATAGTAATATTGTTATAATATACATATTGAAATTCGCTATTACTTCCACAATCAACGAGATACAATTTCAACGTTTTAAATAGCCAGAACATTTTTTTTTTTTTTTTTTATGTACCTAATGTTTAAATTATGCTTTGAAGACACACGACGATATTATTTATTTTATTGTTTACTTGGACGAGTATAAAATCGTTTTTTTTTTTTTAATAAAACTTAATCTATTTCGATGCGAACGAAGTCCATGTGTTTTCTACGTTTCTTACATTTTATGTTTGTTTAACTGTTTTTATTTTTATTTTAAATTTAAATTTATTACTTGTGTGTTAATGTACGGCTTAAATACGCAAAAAGATCCATCACTGCACGGCTCGAAGGTATTTACCTGTAATAGCGTATATGGTATATATATATATATACAAATAAGTACATATACTTGCTACTGTTTATCATTCTGAAGTGCTTTTAACACAAAACTATAGTAACTATTATTGTTGCAGCGCAGTTTCACAAAAAGAACACATTAATACACTTGCACTTCAAGTAGGTACATCGTTATCGTATCCAAAATGTTGTACGCGCGCCTTTTAACCAACGTCGGTGTAGAATTTATTTTGTGTGTATATATATATATAATATATATATATATATATATATGTAGTAAAAACTTAGAATAGGTATGGTGTAAAATATGTTATTAAAATAATTTTTAAAAAAAAAACGATTTAATAACATATTTTGGAATTTTTTTTTCGCTTATAGTTATAAGAATTTAAGAAAAATCAAACGCTTGTAAATTTGAAATGTAAGTAATATATTAATATACCTACGATTTTTTAGGACATCCTATATACAGGAATGCGATAAATAATAATGCAATTTTATATTTGAATATATATATTTTTTTTACATATAACTTTATAAATGTCAATAGTATACGACGACGAGGCTGAAGACGAAATGGTTTCTCCTGCAGGAACGACAGGCGAAAATGTTTTGTCGGGATGGGGACGTTGGCCACATTTCGTTTTGCTCGTCTACTCGTTTCGTTAACAACGATAAATATTGTTCATAATGAAGTAATAATAGTAATTGTCAATTATTAAGCGCATATCACGTAAAATACGAGATTATTTAACAATACTTATTGAAAATATATACGTTTAAAAAAAAGAATAATAATAACAATCGACCAACTATTATATATATATATATAACATGTATCTTATAATATTCCGATGATGCGTTAAATTATTCCTTAAAATTACCACTCTTCCTGACCGCCTCCTCCTCCGATCTGACCTCGTTACTTTTTGCGATTGGATAAAACGTCTAAATCTTTCCCTGTTAATAAATGTCATGCGATGTCCGTTTCTAGAAGTCGTTCTTCCACTCCTATGTATTCTCTCAACGGATCCCTATAGTCAACCGTGTTTACCGTTACTTTATTACGTATATAATAAGGCCCTTCAACTAGGAAACTTTTACACCCCAACTCTTTCCTTTGAACTCCGTATCAATAATATATCACCAGTAAAACCCTTAAAGTCCTATAGGATTCGTTAAGCGTAATATAATTTCTCTTCCGGCTCCTGTCTTCGCGTCCTTTTACACTTCTCCTTGATGCGTTCTATTTTAGAACACGCGGGTGGTGGTTTGGCATCATTACCAGGCCCACGCGATGTGATACGCGTGTGGAACGAGTCCAAAATAGATTTCGGTCTTATGCTACTGCTTTCCCGTTAATTCGCGGGCAATCATCTCCAGCACGATTATCCCTTTATTCGGTCCATTCTTGAAATTCCTACTTTAGCCTGCCGTCGAATTGAAGCCGGCCATTTTTTCATCACATGCCTTCTGCTCAATGACTCTTGATGCACGCCTGACCTCCTATATTTTCTATCAACTCCTTCCGTATCCCCTCCCGCAACACAAGAAACCATATTGCCTTTTACCGACTTCCACATTATCATACCAGCTCCTATATGGGCACAATCATCATCTATCTTCAGGATGTTACACCGTTTCGATAAAAATTATATAGTCCTGACCACACTGACCAGCTATAGCTGTTGCTATGGGTTTCAAATTATATTATTAATAACCGCTTAGGCTAATGAAATAATAAATAAATAATATTGTACATATTTGAAATGCGAATACGATTATTATAGTGAATATACGCAGTATTAAAATAAAATATAAAAAAATCTTTAAATATTCCATAATAAAACCGAAAAAAAACAGCAAAAATATTTTTTTTTTAAAATGTTTTATTTATTAATTAAAGAACAGACTGACGAGTAATAATATTTAATACCTAAATATAGACTATATGTAATATGAAACATCTAATGAAACGGAAATGTGGTTATTTCTCTTATATATGTATATTGTATACCTTTTTAAGGTTTAAATATTAACGAAAAATGTAATGCGCATATATACATATTAGCGAAAAATAGCGCCAAAACTGTGAAAAAAGCACAACAAATCGCTAAAATGCTTAAAACATGGACACATATTATATGATTTAATACAAAATTATATATTTGGAATCCTTGACGCGCATAAAACGATAATGTTCATGTTCTACCCATTTTTGTCTTTATCCTCTAATAATGTAGCTGCAAATGCTACATATAAAATCCGCGAGCACTCTTAATGATGAATATATTATTATTATTATTATTATTATTATTATTATTATTGAAAATTACGCCGACTGGCAACCGTTAATGAATCCCGGCATGCATATAATATGTAATTATAATATATCATATTAAATATAGGCACGCAAAATATTATAATATACAGGTACTTGTACTATAAGTATACAGCCCTATCGCTATTTCTGCAAATTTGCAGGATCGACCTCGACGGCTCGACGTATACCTATAATAATTGTATATTATCAGTTATCACATATTATATAATATAATATGCTGAACGCGTGCGAAATTATTAATACCTCATATAGTATTTTTTTATACGTATATATAGATATATTATTATAAGTATAATTCATATACGTAAACTGAAGGACGTAACAGTACTGTTTATGCGGCACTATGAGTTTTGACCGTTTATCGTACATTATTATAACAATATATTATACCGCACGAAATTGCAAACATAATAATATATTCACGGAAAAATGCAACGGCTATATACACGCATATGAATATATGATATTAAAAATTAAACGAATAAAAAAAGAGAAAATTATATATAATTTAATATATATATATGTATATATATATATATATATATATATATATATATATACATTACACTTTTCAGTAAATGAAAAAGTTTTTAAAATCACTATTTTAGTGTAGAAATTAGCAAGAAGTTGCAACCCAACAAAATCTTTCGTATAAAAGTAAACTCTTTAATAATACTGAAGGCTTATTATCTTTAAATTTAACTAACTAAAAAAAAAATGTTTAAATTAATTTTTTTTTTACTAATTTTTAAAAATACATATAATAATAATAATAATTTTCGGAGATATTACAACCAGAAATTACAATCCTGCAGGGACACCCTTGCAGCAGTACATAATATATAGCGTACACGACCTCATATAATATATTATGCTCGAGTTTGAAAAATTAATCGAAAATTGCCAATACAAAAAACGAAAAAGACTGTTTATTCCTCGGCGCAAAATGTGAAAGGTATACCTATATAATATAGCGGTTTTTAAAACACAATTTTTTTTTTGTTTTTAAAATAAATTTTTCTGTGCGGACGCTGCAGTGACCGCGTTATTTAATTATTCTCTCTATACGTTTTGTCTGATGAACAATGTATAATAATATATAATAATTAGTTTAATTTATACTCGTATTTAATATTATATATTTATATAAATGATAAACGTATGAATTATTTATACATATATAATATATAAGTATTAAGTGTAATTATATAAAATTTATAAAAATCTGTAAATATATATATTATGCGAGCATAAAAATGCGTATATGAGTGCGCAATAGTTTATATAATTCGGTACCTAAATCTTACCTCTCTACAGTGTAAAACGTATATTTTATAAATATATATATATACTTAAATAGACCAAATTATTTTTAATTTAAAATCTTCATTTTTTTTTTTGTGTTCTTTAACAGTTGTTGGCATTATATATATATATATATATATATATATATATACTCACGTTGTGTGAATATCACCTGTTTTAGTATATAAGTACGTACACATGCGCGTATCCGAAAATTCATTTATAATTCCCTGTATTCTAAAAACGGAGTCCGTAGCTATTTTATTCTTTATGAAATCGCATTGAAAATCTTCGTAGGGAACGCGTCGGAATTTAAGTAAACTTTAAATTTTAATCTCGCAGTGATCGAAACACGACATTGGTTTATTAGTACTATTTTTCTATTAGTTTGAAATCCTATTAATACATATCGCGGTTTTTCTAATTTGTTTGTTGTTTTACTTTCCACGAGTGCGTAATGTTTTGTGGTAAAACCGGATATTCGTATTAATATGATATGACTTTTAAGAGTACGATATATATTTATATAAATGTCCATAAACGTATGAATTATTTATAGTTAAACCCGCAGGCTTTTCGATATATCCTTCGATATATACATATATATATATTTCTCGCGTACGAGTCTTTTAAGTTTTGATCTTTTAAAGTACGTTAACTTGATTAATCGTTGAGTGAGTAAGAGTACGATACTACGTTCGGATAAAACTCGTGTAATACGTGATCTCTCCGTTATTGAATGAGCCCACGACCAAATTCGATTCGATATATATACAATTTATTTTAGACACGTTATTCCGATACGTTAGCATCGTATATTTTATCCGTTTTAAAACCTAGTAATGGGCCTATACTATTATCCATGGAAAATCGACGATAGTACATTTCATTTCACACTTTAACGTGTTGTTGTTCGCTTTCAACTCGAACGTTACGTCTCCTAATAATTGTTTAATTACCTCCTCTAATTCGTTTAACTCGTAAACCCGTAGGTATAGTATACACTTTATTACGTATATAATTCCTATTCGATTACATTGCTCGGTTATATTAGGAATAGAGTTATTCGTCTGTAAACCTAAGAAACAGATTTATATAAAAAATCGCAGAATAAATTCGTCGAATTTCCGCTCAACGTTATCGTATACATGATAAAAATTTTAAACTGTAAAATAATTTTGTAGTTCTAACGGCGGCTATATATATTATACCCAATGAGTGCCCGCACCTTCTCCGATATCTAAATTAACTATCGCGGATTCTTTACGTATAATATTTATAATGCGTTTCATCGAGCAAAAACAAAACTCTCGGTTTATAATGTCGATACTTCGGATACCACGAAATCTAGACACGGACCCCTGTTTCCGAATACCGACGCTCGTTAATAGTAGGTAGTTCCGCGGGAAAACGAATTTAATATATTTTTACTCGTTGATGAGAACGGGTTACGGTTTGAAAACGTACATATACGCGAAAACGTTGGATCAACCGAAATATCGATTATTAAAACGTGACGATATCGACGGTGTTAATATGTTTACGTTTTCGAAAACGAAAAGTCATTCTGAAAGGTTTTACCCATTCCGTATTCGTGATGGACGACGTATATTTAATCGTATTATTCAAACAAGACGAGAAATTTAAACACGCGTATAATATACCAAAGCTAAAGATTCTATTAGACGTAAATACGACGCTTTGAAAACTGATGAAACCGACGTTAGTTTAATTAACGGGATATACTAAAAATTCGTTAATTATCGAAGACGTTACCTATCCGTTAACGCCCGGGCTCGTTCGTTTGCTGCTATATAAACATTCGACAGTTTACACCGAATATGACTTGAAATGTATAAACAAATACTTATTCAGACCTCGGCGCATTTGACTCAAGACGGAAAAAGATTAAAAGGGCGGCGATAAATAGAGAAATCATCGTTGTTCCTGACCTCGTATTTAGTGTACTGGGACGATCCGAACGAGCTATATTATATATACTTGTCTAAACGCGATATATATAAAGACGTAGAGTTAACGTGTACGGTAAAACGACTATCGAAATGATACCGTAAAACAAAACAAAGGGTTCAAGTATATATTATGCGTAATCGACTGTTTTACTAAATTCGTATGATATACGTTTTGTCTGATGAACAATGTATAATAATATATAATAATTAGTTTAATTTATACTCGTATTTAATATTATATATTTATATAAATGATAAACGTATGAATTATTTATATATATATAATATATAAGTATTAAGTGTAATTATATAAAATTTATAAAATCTGTAAATATATATATTATGCGAGCATAAAATGCGTATATGAGTGCGCAATAGTTTATATAATTCGGTACCTAAATCTTACCTCTCTACAGTGTAAAACGTATATTTTATAAATATATATATATACTTAAATAGACCAAATTATTTTTTAATTTAAAATCTTCATTTTTTTTTTTTTTGTGTTCTTTAACAGTTGTTGGCATATATATATATATATATATATATATATACTCACGTTGTGTGAATATCACCTGTTTTAGTATATAAGTACGTACACATGCGCGTATCCGAAAATTCATTTATAATTCCCCTGTATTCTAAAAACGGAGTCCGACAAGTTTTAATTTTTGTAAATGTACTACTGCAGCGGCTTTAATTACTCAAATTATTTCAATTTTACCATTAGGTGTAGTTTATGCGAACCCGCGCCTCTAATTATTCTACGCGTTGTTAAATTAGGTCTACCAGCCATTATCCGTCATTAAATTTCGCTCTTTTTCTTTTTTCTTTTTTTTTTTAAGAGATTAGATTTTTATTATACATACATTTTTTTTTTTTTTAATCATACAAATTTGTTTAATTTACGTATATATAAATAGTGTATATGTATATAAACGTAATTCTTAATATATATACAGTTTTGTAATTTATTATATATATATACAATGGCCTCTATTAGTATATATATATATATATATATATATATATATGTATGTGTGTGTACATTATTATTTTACATTTAGTTGCACATTTGAAGATGAGCGTATTATATACCTTTCGTATTTTTATAATAATATTAATAATTATATTTATATTTATATATATTACAAGCGACTATAGCGAGTAATTTTCAATTTTATTGTCTTTTTAATTTTACAAAATTTTCGTATTAAACAGTGTGTTGCTAATCATTATACCTATATATGGCTATATATAAAACGTTTAGAAGAAAAATCAAACGGTTAAACGACTTAAAACCGTATATATTTGTCGTAACTTGTATATATTTACATTTTAATATATATATATATATATATATATATATATATATATATTTGCAAATTGTATTAATTTTAATGTATTATATTAAAATTAATACAATTTGCTAATTATTGCGTATTATTATGTCTTGAGATTTTTACAGAATTAAAATCGGACCAACTAAAGTCACACAATTTTGTCATGGCAGAAGGTCTAAAAAGATTTTTTTTTTTACCGTCTTGAACCACCTTAATAAATTGATTTAATGTGGAAGATGTTTAGATACGGAAAAAAATATTTTAAGTTCTATTTCTGATTGTCTATATATTATATATAATGTATATTAAACTATATATAAACGTAAGTAATCTATATTAATAATAAGTCCTTAGAGTAATATTTAAGCGACGTGCGTATTATATATATATATATATTAGGTATATGGTCATCGTGTACGTGTACATGCTACGATTTAAAAAAAAAAACATCGCGATACCTAACTTAGGTTAATATCGATGAATAAAATATAGGTATACGAATTATATCATAATCATAGATTACTATATATGAGCACTTTTGATTTTATATATATCCGTATATAGATATTTAAATATTTTATGTATACAGTATAATATAAAAAAAATTGCCTATACAGTATAGGTACCTATAATTATAGTTGAAAAAACAAATTTAAAAAAAATCGTTTTCTTTAAACTTTATTTAAAACAAATTCGATATTCGATTAATTCGAATAGATAGGTACGCAATAAAATAGCGTTCGTCTTCTTGTAGAAAAATATGTAATATGTTTTTGCAAAACCATGCGTGCAGCATGATTATAAATATGATGGAGAGTCGGTGGCATCGTACAACGAGATCAAGGATAGTATAATATATACTTTTGTATTTAAATCAAAAATATATATTTCGGAAATCTTCCTCCGATATTTGGTCAAGTGATGGAACGCTAATCAAACGCTCACAATTTTATATACAAAATACAACGATATCGATCTAACGTTTTCTCTAATAATAAGCAGATTTATATATATTATTATTAGCCGTGGGAAAAAAATAAAAATATAATCACGTCTAGACCAAGCGTTTCTGAGAACGTACTGCAGCACTGTGCCATATTGAACCTATTCTGTTAAGTGTAAAGCTCGAATAAAGAGGGAACAAAGTACGCAGTAAATCCTGCGAGATTAGCAAAACTGCTGCATCGCTCTCCAGTGCCGGATCTATATTTTTAGACGCCCGGGCGCAGCATTAATTGGTAGGCCCCTTGTATTAAAAACAAACAAATAGGTGTTGGTGATATTGGGAATTGGTGCGACGCCTTTAATCATAATAAATCGTAATACCTATCTAAATTCTTGATCAAAAAATTAAATAAGTAAATTATGAATACTATTTATAATCAATGACAAAACTTTTTAAATCTGATTTTACAATAATTTAAATAATTTACTTGCATGTATCTAACTGCTAATGAACAGAAATTCTAAGAACAAATGTGAGGCCCCCATTTAACCTTCAAACTTGAAGCCCGGGTGCAATGCACCCCCTCCTGTACCCCCAATAAATCCGGCACTGTCGCTCTCTTACCTACATACACGCGTAATCGTTTATACGGATATGTTATATTGTTTTATTATTATATCATCAATATATATATATTAATTTATATATAATAATAATAATAATAAAAATTATTATTCACGAGAAATATACCTAATATATAACGGCCCGCGTGTTCTGAAACGTAATTTACGACGGTTTTGGTGTCGGTCGCCGCGAGTAGGTAGGTAAGTACTATAAGTAGTGTGAAATTCTCCCACAAGTCTACAACGGGATATTCTTGCCAGCGTTTTGGAACGCGAATATTTTTCACAAACTTTTTCCAAAACACACTAAATTTTAATACGAATAATATATTAATTTTGTTATAAAAAAATTAATAACTGTATTTTTTTTTTTTCAACGCAATGATTTACGGCGTTCGCATTTTGTTTTTTCCTACCGAATTGACTATTTTTAACGCGATATTTCGTAATAGCAGCGCCATCTATTGTACGTTTCTGCAAATATCACCTGACGCGGCCGGAGCCCGCGACGATTTTACAATTTTTTTCAAATTCTAAATATTCTTTCTTTTCGGATACACGATTTTGTACTCTACGACGAGAAATTCGATCGTCTGATTTATTTCTGGTTTTTTTTTTTTTGAAAATTCCAATTTATAGTTTTTCTACACAGATGGTGTTAACCTCAAATCCGGCGTAGACATTTCATATCAAACGGTGATAACGCTTAACAACACTTCACGTTTAGTGAAGCACATTTTAAGAATTTTTTTTTTTTAATTTTTTTTATATTATTAGAGTTAGTTGTTATTGAAATTATATTTTTTTTAAAAAATAAAACGAATTCCGTGTAAGTATTAATGAACAATCAAATTTTAGAGCGTTGTGTTTTCATTCGTTCTGTAATAACGCTGGGAATGTATTTTTTTTTTTAATAACAATTTGTACGTGTTCTCAAGTGGTGGAGGAAGGTTTGTGCGGTCGTCATGCCACCGAAAAAAGTCGAAGAACCGGAGAAAAAACCGCTGATTGGACGTGTTGGTACGAATCTGAAAGTCGGAATTGTCGGTATACCGAACGTAGGTAAATCGACATTTTTCAATGTCCTCACCAAGAGTGAAGCGGCCGCAGAAAATTTTCCGTTTTGTACCATCGATCCGAATGAAAATAAGTATTTTTTTTTTTTTTTAGTATTTTCACGCGACATACACGAGCGTACATAAAATATTAATATTATTATTAACTTCAGAAGTTAACGATAAGATCTTGTTTTCCTTTTAGCAAGTCGGGTACCAGTACCAGATCAACGATTCGATTATTTAGTCGAATATTTCAAACCGACCAGGTTAGTTCGATGCACCAATTAACTGTTAACTATTAAGATAGACACGAGAACGAATAATAATAATCATACTTTTTGAACACGCTTATGTGTTAAGTTTCGCGGTAATTTTAGATTCCTAGACAAAACGACAGATGTATACTGGTTTTTAAAATTACTTGCTTTTTTTTTGACAAATGTCCCAATATATTATTTTGTATACAGCTTTACCTATACAAATCGGAAATTTACACACAAATCCTACTTGCAAAATCTGATGGATTTTTTTTTTATACAATAAAATATATATTATAGTTTTGGGGTATCTGGATTCCAAATTTCAGAACAATTCCAACTGATTGGCATGCGGCAATTTCGGAACAAAATTATTTTTTGTATATAGAACATGACGAGAATTTCGTTTGTGCCGATCATTTAACATAAAAATATCGGATTGTAATAAAATAATTTATTATTAATCGACAGAATTCTTTTTTTTTTAAATTATTATTTAATAAATACCTATAATCATTGGCAAAACTAGACGTTTTCATTGGGTCAGGCCAAAATACATCAAAATTGTTTTTCCGTCCAACAAATTATATTTGGCAACCCCAAATTAATTTACTTGTTTCAAAATTCGCTCTTTTTAAATGTGTATATATATTTATGTCAACAAAATCGTGAAAAAAACTCATTTACAGACAAAAGTTAATTTGTCGTTGTCCGAAATCGCCGTTTTATTTTATTTTAATAAATTTTTATATTTCTCGTTCATAAACATAATATTTCATAAAAATGTTATTTAAATAATATAAAATATAACTATATTAAAATAGGCGTACGAAAAGACACACGGTGTTATACAGTTTTATACAATTTGGAGCTCTCTTATAAGAACCGCAAATTCACGTGTAGTTTACGATTTCATAAATCATCTGCCAGCTTCTTCTTCTTCTGGTCGTCAGTCTTTCAATTGGTGGTTACCAGCAATGCCCGCCTCTGTCATAACTTGTTTCCTTTAATTCTGTGTGTCCGATTTTTTCCAATAACTTTTTGAAGACCTGTGGTAGTATGTATTCCGTTCTTGGCCTTCCTCTTCTGACTTCTACAACGCCTTCAATAATGATTGCCAAAAACGAGCTTTTATGGCGTAGTACGTATGTTCTGTCCCTTCTAAACTATTTTTCACGTCCCTTTCAGTGCGAATGTTCAGAATTCTGCTGCGGTAATACCGCGTCTCCAGAAATCTTCGATTTCTTCTTATCTATTGTGCACATAGCACATCCGCATAGTAATAATTTACTATTTCTACGGCTTTTTAGCCCATCAAAACTCTACTTACTATATATGCGATTTTACATCGATTCCGAGATAAATGAGATTTCGTACTCTGTGTCAGTCGTGGTGTTCCGGATCGTTTTCGTTATCGTACAGACCGCTTACTTCGGTCTTACGCTGGTTTCTTTTGCGTTTCGTGTAATAACAAAATCTGTAGGCGTTTCGTCGTTTTCCCCCGCTCGTTTGTAAGGTACGTGTAATAATAGTGTAAAATTATAAATCCTTAATGAATATCGTAATGTCGTTTTGCGTACCTACCTACTACGCGTCGTTTTTAATCGACCGCCGCCGCGCGGTATATATAATATTTTTTTTATACCGTTGTCGGCGACGAATCGGGAACTTTTTTTTTTTTCTGTCGAAACCCAAAACGCCCTCGAGGTTCGACCGGGTAAAAACGAAAAAAAATTACCCGAAACACCGGCGGCGGCGGCGATCCCGCCGACCATTATATAATTTGTAAAGAAAAAAAATAAGGTCCTCTCGGGAGATTATTATTACTGTACGCGCACAGGAGAGACGATAATAATGTTTGTCGAAAATTCCACGTTTCTCCCATTCACTCGCGGTCTCCTCGTCCCCCGGGTACTTTGGTGAACGTGGCCGTCGTTATGATTTATCGCTGCGCGGAGCCGCGCGTCGTCTCGGCGGTAGCCCGGCTAATATCGGTGTAATTCCAGAGGACGCGGAAATCCAATCAACGCGTGGGAGACTGGCGTGGTGGTGGTGGTAATTTTCGTTTGTTTTTTTATTTTTTTTCGCCCCACATTTCACGATAATTATTGTATTTACTCCGGCGGCGCGGGCGGTTTTTTTTCTCTATACTCGCTAAAAAAAAATAATAATAATTTTAGCGTTTGGCGGCGGCCAAAGTACGCGGTTTAACAGAGTGGCGTGCACGGAATCGGTGACCGGTGGATAGGGATAGAGTATACGAAATCGAAACGATTTTATTATCGATTAAAAAACAAAAATCACGGATGATTTTGTCGTTTTAATACTAAAAATAAATAATAAGAGTCTCGGGTTGAGACTGGCGGTTAAGGAGGCTCCCCGATCGTAAAGACCGACCCCTCCTCACTCGTCGTTACACGTTTTTCGGCATTCGGCGTAATAAAAATATGTATTAAAAAAAAATTCGGTTATTTTCCACTTCTTCTACCCGCCAACCCAGTGCCTTAGATAGGATTTTTATATGGGGGGTTCAGTACTATCTTGATTCGTGCATTATAATCGTGTATCGTAATGATTTATCAGCACAAAAATCTATATCAATGTTTATAACGGCATAGACCAAATTAAACGTTTATACGTATTGTTATTGGGTACTTATTTTTTTCATAAACAACAAATCTACTTGACATCGAGATGTTGGTAAAATCTAAATATGAACATACATTTTACTGTGACGTCTGCAATGCTGTTGTGCGTAAAAAAAAAAATCGTAATTTCTACTTTTCCGATGTTCAAAGGGGAGGGGGGTTTGAACCCCCCTAACTGACGGGGATTTGAACTAGTGCTCTTATTATCCGTGTACACGCGAAATTAAAAATATCGTGCTGAAAACCGTGTTATCCGTAATTCACGTGAATCACGTATATTTAAAAATGTACGTCGTATACGAAAACCTACACGTGAAAACATAAATACACGTGAATTTAAAAGTAATTAACAATTGTAGATTTCACGGGTGAATGGCCAATAATATAAGTAATAATTGTTGCGCCGTAGCCGAGCCGATGTATATTACGCGCGGTAATCGGCGACGTCTCGCGGTGTGTCAAGAAAGTGTGGGTAGGACTGGGTACTTGAATACAATAATAATAATTTAAATTTAAAAAACCAGTATACTCTTTCGCATTTTACGCTCAATATGTATATTAAAACATACGAAAAACCAAATAATTATAAATGAGAAATATGGGTGCTCTGCAGGACTTAATAATAAACAATAATATTCTCTCGTTATAATATATATATATATTGAATACAATCAAAATATAAATAAATAAATAATAATAAAATTTAAGAAAAAATAATTGAGTAGGTATAGGTATCGACTATGGTATATCTGGTATCAACCAATGATGCGATAATACGCGATGTATTTCTAATCTAGCTAAAGTCATTGTTATAGCCGAAAATAAATTAATAACGAGATCTAAAACTCAATATCTAAAAGGCAGTACCAAATTAATTTTAACTTATTTTGTAATTAAATGTAGGTAAATACAATTTGAAAAATTGTGTGTTTTCGACGAAACTTCATATAGGTAGTAGTTATAAACAGTGTGAAATTATTTTTCACTAGATTCATGTAAATAATTAAATGGTTTATGAAAAAAACAAGTACGATCACGGATCACGTGAGTATAAATCACGGAATTCACGTATTTTGTAAATTCACGTGAGTGTTATCACGAAATTCACGTGTCCAAAATATAATATATTCGTGCCATACGTGACACGGATACACGGTTGCAATAAAACACGTGTTCTGTTGAGACCTCTAGTTTGAACCCCCGTGTCTACGGCCCCGCGCCAACCGTTGAGAATATAATTAATTTCGTATATATGTGCACGATATATTATGGCCTATAATACAAATGAACAATATACAGTAAATAATATTTTCTATATGACGCGTTGAAATTTTTTTTTTTTTTGATACATTTCTGTTTTCGGTTGTTCGACGAGTGTAAGATATCGCAGTAACGTGTCGAAATGTAATTTGTTGTAAAAATAATTCCTCTCATAGGTCATTGTATGAAAGTCACGGACTGTAAGATATGACTTGTGTTATATCTCAAGTCCGTAATGAAAATAGATCATCCCATCACGTGTGTCTCAAAATATTACATAGTCGGTCTGCAAATGCGCTCGTCGTGGTTCACAAAATGTGATATGTTATTTCGATTAAAATTTTAATTTCGCCTCTTTTCTCGACATTTTCCTTTGATGTGGTGCGAAGAAAAGGTTGGTAGGGGTAGATGGTTAATTTTTTATATTTATATATTTTGAAATTTGTCGACGGGTATCTTAACGGACATCGGCGCCATGGGGAAACGGTCGGACTTGGAAGTGTGTCGTCTCGCGTGCAATTCGAAAAAACTAAAAAAAAATTAGTCTCTGCGGGCTTTTTTAATAAAGTGGTTTTGAACCTTTTACTCTCACGAAGACACCACCTAATGTTTAAATCCGTAAAAAAACTCTCATTGTTATGTGTAGCGGCACCGCAAAAATACAGGAAACGTTCAAAAAATTTTACTGTTCACGATAAAACCCCATTTCACGGAAAAAGGAACTCCGAAGGGCCACAATCCTACTTAATAGACGCAAAATAAATTACAATATTATCTATACAACAACAGAGCCGTATATATATATATATATATATATATATATATATATATACACAAATATCTCGAATTCTTAAAAAGTTATGAGATTTAAAAAGAAGTGGTAAAAATTGTATTTAAAAAATAGTTGTATGTTATTGTATAGGTAATATTTTATTTTGCATAAAAATTCGGTATCTAAACTCTTGAGTATGACTGTAACTTTCAGCAGAGTTCTTTCCCACGTGAAGCATTTATTGATTTTTTATATTTTATAAACCTACGTTAATTATTATTGTATTTACCACCGTGTCATAACGCCATAATGTCGTATATTTTTTGTTTTGCAAACGTGCCATATATATTTGCTAATACGTAATTTATATTAAGATAATACAAAAATTCAAATTTCAAAAACAATTTTTTTGACAACACGCCGGTTGAGAACCATGATTTTTGAGATTTAAGATTATTTTTTTCTAGTAAAGTTCCTGCGTTTTTGAACATCGTAGACATCGCCGGACTGGTAAAAGGAGCAGCGGAAGGCCAAGGTCTGGGAAATGCGTTCTTGTCACACATAAAAGCGTGCGACGCTCTATTCCATTTGTGCCGTGAGTATTTATCGTGTCCAATGACACTTGTATTTATTATAGATCATTAGGGCCAGGATACTTGTAGCTTTTAAAAAAAAAAAATATCTAAATACGCTCGTCTCAAAACTACAAGCGTATCCTATGTAATTTTTTTTTTTAGTACTTTGTTTTGTACCGTAGATACATAATAATATCGTCTATAAATATTATTAATCATGATTTTTTTTAAATTTATGAAAGATGCAATAAAATATTTTAAAAAACAGATTACATTTAAAACGATTTTAAATGTTTACCAAAATTAATAACTTAAACTAGTTAAATTAGTAACTATTGCTATAAATCAAACACAAACTCTTAAAATGTATGAATTTTATAACCAACTTCAGGCGTATTGACTAAAAGTTAGACTAAAATGACCAAAGTTTTAAAAAAAACTACTAGTTAACTGGCAATTAATATTGGTATTATTAAAAAAACTGATTCTTAAAATATATTATTGTAGACATAACACAAAAAAAATATTATAAAAATAAGATTTATTTTAATTTATGCTAAGGTTTATTTTTATTTAATGAACAAACAAAAAAAATATCCGGTTATGTTCAAAACCACGCACCGACTATGTGAAAATCGTAAAATATTTTTACCAAACATATATAATATTATCTATGATTGTGCATTTAATATAGTCGGCAATTTAAAACATATATAAAAAAAATAAATAAATAAAAATGTGTTTATTAGGACGTATATTGAAATTCATACACCGCGTTCACAACAGTTGTACTCGTTAATTTTTTTTTATATTATTTATTATTAATTGACATTTTTTTTATAATAACAAAATATATTGTGCAACATTAACTATAATAATTAATATATTTTACCTTAAATTATTATACAAAAATATATAACAAAATGGTATTTTTCACCTATATATATATATATATATATATATATACTATAATGGTTGTAAGAGTCGTCTCGGAAGTCGTAATTCATTGGTGTTATCTTTTAAACTGAAAACAAATCGTAATGATTAACATATACATACATTATAATGATTTAATGTTATAAATTCAGGTGCATTCGAAGCGGAGGATGTAATTCATGTCGAGGGCGAAGTCAATCCTATCAAAGATATGGAAGTCATCAACGAAGAGTTGCGTTTGAAAGACGAAGAATATTTCATTGCCAACTTGGAGAAACTCGAAAAATTAGCTATACGCGGCGGAGACAAAAAACTCAAACCTGAATATGTGCGTTTTCCTACTCGCAACAGACAACAGTTTCAAACGATTTGTGTAATATATGTCGCTATTATTATGTTCGCAGGACACTTTCCTGAAAGTCAAAACCGTTTTAGTCGACGAGAAGAAACATATCAGGTTTGGCGATTGGAGCGCTCTTGATGTAATACTTTGATATACAGAATTCGCGTTACTCGAAATGATCAGATGAAATTATAATTTTATTTTCAGATAGAATTTCTCAACAAACACATGTTCATCACAACAAAGCCAGTCATTTATTTGGTAAACCTGTCGGAAAAAGATTATATCCGGAAAAAGAACAAATGGTTGATAAAAATTAAGGAATTTGTTGACAAAAATGATCCTGGTGCGATAATTATACCGTTTAGTGGCGTTTTCGAAAATAAAATCATCGAAATGGAAGAACCGGAACGTAAGAAATATTTGGAAGAAGTTCAAGCTACAAGGTTGGTGTTTCTGTCGCATATTTTATTTTTTAAAAGATTAATTTGTTTTCGATTTTCAATGTAGTGCTTTGGACAAGATCATTGTACAAGGTTACAAAGCTTTACAATTACAATATTTTTTCACTGCTGGACATGACGAAGTCAAAGCTTGGACTATTCAAGTAAATTGAAAAAAAAGACCCCTCTGTTTACTGTTATGATATTGTTTCTGATCGATTATAGAAAGGCTTCAAAGCACCCCAGGCGGCTGGACGAATTCATACGGATTTCGAGAAAGGATTCATCATGGCTGAAGTGATGAAGTTTGAAGATTTCAAAAATGAAGGAAGTGAAGCTGCTTGCAAGGTAATGATTAAAAATGTTTATTTATGTTTGAAATTGAAAATGTTATTTATTATTATATTACAAAACTCATTCAGGCTGCAGGAAAATATCGTCAACAAGGACGAAATTATGTCGTTGAAGACGGAGATATTATATTTTTCAAATTTAATGCCGGAGCCGGTTTGAAAGATGCCAAAAAGAAATAAAATGTTTGTATTATTCCAACATTGAAATTAATAACAAATATAATAATTGTCTATTAACACGATAGATGTGTTGTTTCCTCTCTCACTTCATCCACTCTGGTCTACTCAAAGGAATGCACTACTAATATGAACACATTTATACAAGAAAACAAGGTTATTTTTATTTAAAAATTATAAAATAATAAATAACACTTTAATAATTTCTATAAATACACAATTTCAAATTGGTCTATGTGATAAAGAATGTCTAAAATTTAAATTATACACCATATATATATACTATATATCCTACAAAAAAAAACAATAATAAAACTTAAAGACAATTTAAGAAAACATTGATTTGAACAAAAACATGAAATAATTCTTACTTAATTTTTCAGTCACTTTTTTTCGGGTCAGCCCCTAGTCTATTGCCAGACATCTTCCGGGTATACGTCTATAATAAAAAAAAATTTATTAGATTATGCAAGTTCGAATGGTGAATACATTTTTTTCCTTTTCAAACGTTTACCTTTATTATCCGTCTTATTTTCACTTCTTTTAATTTTTGTGGAATGACCATTGAAGTGGTAATTGCATTTCCCAGGAACAAAATAAAAAATAATCCTGCCAAAACAGGAACCTAAAAAAATGTACATATATATTTTTACTCGATATCATAATATATGGAAAACACTCGAGTGTTTTGATACACTTTATTTGTTGTCCGATTTGAATAGAATTATATTTATTTTTAACACATATGCGCTGAACTTTATAAAAACGTATTCGTTCACAAAATGATTGTTATTCACTGTTAAAATACGCTTTTGAAGTATTCATATTTATTCAGTTAAATAAACAATTTATTTTGAAGGTTACGGATCGTTGAGACTAACACTCATCCTACTGTGATCGGCCATACATTTTATTATGCTCTAACAACAAATATCAATATCGTAAAACACTTTGCACATTTAGTAGGCCATGGCTTTCAATAATTTTTTTTTTTAATGTTTCGATTATTTTGCGTGAAATTTAAAGCTCTTTTAAACTAATAATATTTAAAACACTAAGTTTATATGACAATATAATAAGTACGGCCAGCGAAAAAAAGATCAATAGTCATGCCTCACACAGCGGTTTGTCAACTACTTTAGTGACAAAAATCGTAGTTCTACTGAACAGACACAAAATTTGTAGGTCAAAGTTAAAATAAATGCGAATTAAAAACCATCTCATAAAATTTCACCATCAAGATTCACTTTTTACTGACAGTACTTTAATCGAATCGACAGTATACAAAATAATATACGTCAGCGTTTACTGACCTGCCAAGTAGCATCTGGATGATAACACAACTTGTACAGTGTGTACGCGTTGTATAATTGAAAAATATATCCAAAGTATAAGAATGGTAGCAGAAAGCTAAGACCCCGCCACATCCAAGAATGGAAACCTTCGATGGTAATATCCATGTTGTGGCGTTCGCCCAACGCTTTGAGTCTATACAAGACACCTTGTTGATATATAAACTGGAATGATTGAACTACGCCTAGAGAAAATATAAATCAGATATTTAAATGTTTATAGTAACTAAATTAGAGGAAAAAAACCACATTAAAAAAATTAACTTACTAATGAGTACATTAAAAATCATAAACTGTGGCCTGAATATATACCACGTTTCAGAATTTGGCCAAACGAGCAGTACGGCTGAAGCCACGGTGGATATAAAATGATGGGCTCTCCACCACCCTTTGATTTTCGACCCGTTTACTTTCAATATGCTCTCGCGTATCGTCAGTGTACAATAGTACCAAACCAAAAGGAACAGGAAAGTCAGTTCAAGCGCGCGTCTTTGTGTCAACAGATTCATGAGAGATAAAAAGAAACCGATAATGCTCAGGACCAATTTGAATTTTTCATATTCATCTTTGTAACGGAACCTGAAAGAAACGTACGAGCGTTTTAAAATGGTCAAAATGGTTTATATTTCCAATCGACTCGTACGCACTTGTCTTCTTTATTCAAAATAGACACATTTACGTTGCCCAGAATGATTTTTAGATACAAACCGTTGGGTTTGGGCAGCGATTGTTCGATGTCCGACAACTGTTGACGACGATGACTGATGTCCTTCAAAAGCCGTTTCACGATATCTTGGCGTTCGTCATTTTCAAACCTGTCGAAAAACGTCTAGTGTGAAATCACAAACTATTACCCATCCGTCATATAATACGGTGATACGTACTTTTTCAACGATTTAGCGATGAAATTCAATCGATAGTTCTGATGACTGACTTGTTTCATACACTGTCCTTGAAGATCGCTAACCTCTTCTACCTTGGCCAGATAATCTTTATTGACGTTCTACAATAAAAGTAATAAATGAAAAACAAAACGCATTATTCCGAAAACGTCCGAGAGACCAACGCGCACCGTCTATTCAAAGACTACAGAACGTGGTAAACGTATTGTTTATTCACAGTTCGGATTAGACTGTCAAGTGCGTACGACGAAATACTGATATTCGTCGGCGGACGCGTAGAGCCGAAACCGTGTGACCGAGCGCACCCGAAAGCGAGTGCTGCCTTTACATACCTCGAGAGTCTTGTATTCGCCCGCGATCGACTCCCAGTTTTGAACGCACTCGTCTAGATTGGCGCACTCCATTGCCACCACACACACACGCGGGCGCGCGGAGTCGTCGTCGTCGTCGTTCTTCTTCTTCTTCTTCTTCTGTCGTTCTCCGGACAGTCGTCTTTGCGGACGCACACTTTTCTCCCGGGGAAACCGACGACGTTTCGGTGCGCTCTCTCGGCGACGGCTGATGCTGTGGCGTGCCCGTTCTCACACGCGGGTCAAAGATTAACAGTCAAGGTTAAAAAAAAAAAAAACCGTTGCTTCACCGCGACGGCGTTCGCAGATCGTTCGGGGGCCACCTCTGCCGCCGCCGTTCGCGAGTCACGCGGCGTACACTCCTCCGCGGCCCGAACGCATCGTGTCTGGCGCGTTCGAATGGTGGACGAGGGGCGCGGGGAACAGTGGTCGACGCACGTCCGCGCTCGGAGTACGACGGAGGCGCAAAAGAAAACGAGTAAAAAAAAAAAAAAAAAAAACCGGCACGAAAGAAAAGCCCTGAAAAACTCGCGAAACCCAACGAAATCGCGTCGCGGACACGATTAATATTATAACACACGGTCCGTTGTCCAGTTTTCGGTCGTCGTTGATAAACGAGCAATAACATTATCGTTCCGTTGATAACGGTCATGCGATCGCGCCTTTTTTTTTTTTTTACGTCGCGATCCCAGTCAAAGAGATTGCGAACGGCACTCCCTCCCCACCCACTCACTCGCCAAAGACAATCACAATTTCCGCGATTACAATGTGAACCGCATCGATGACGGCACGGAAACTTCTAGAAAAATATCGGTGACGCCATATTTTTTTTTTTATAACAATCAGCTGTTTTCTCGGTAAAATTTATTTTAACGCCGGACGACCTATGAGGTGCGGTGCTCGTCGTCACGAGATTTTCCGATTCCCGTTCGCGTAACAGTGTGTATAATAAATCTGTCGTACGCGCGCCGATTGCAACGCGAATTTTCTCTCAAAGCGATTTGTGATATTATTTTCTTCTCGTTCGAACAAACACTTTGTAGCGCAAAATGGCAAGACGTGGACGTTCGCCGTCGCCCGCACCGAGAAGGTAAATTTCATTATTTCTCGTTTGTACCCAACACGCGACCGACTGGGAGACGCCGGACGCGTTTCATTGTAATCGTGCGTGTGGTACGCACCGGTTTTCGTTTTCTGTTTCGGCGCTTTGAGCTCGCGTTTCGTCGTAAAAAACGCGACGAAATGTAATTTTTTTTCGCTGCGACGGGTGGTTGGGGAAGTCGATTCGATAAAAAAAACCGTTTTCCGCGTCAAAAAGTACAACGAAAAAAATCTGTAATATTCGGTCCGATATGATTAATCGGCTTCTTCGACACGATTTCCAATTAGGGATCCAAAGTTTTTACGACAAACGTAAACGTTTACTCTACCGCCCGTCGTGTTATTTTTCAAAATAGATTTTTTTTTCATTCGACTCACGAATTGACTCGTTCAGAACTACTATGTCGTATCTGTATGACAAATTTCACCGTGTATCGTCTGTAGTGTATAATCTTGTCGTTATTTAGTACCCATCCGATGGTTTTCCGCGTGTTCAATCGTAATACGTTATCGAAAATGCACCAAACGTTAGTCCGTCCAATTCGACGTATTTCATTTATTTCTGCAGCGTACTTGGGTATTGATTGCATATTATACACGTCAGTGAACTTACTCTGTTTTTTGGTACCTATGTCGTCGTATTGAATTTCGCGGAACTCGTTAATAAATTGTTTTTTCGCATATTTTCCTTTTAATGAAATTTTCAATAATTTTTCATGCGGAACTAGATACTGGAGTATCGATTATTATCAATAGGTGGTAATTAATAACATAACAAATTACCTATTATTCGTCTACTTTTTGATTTTTGTTCACATCCCAAACAAAGTTGGCAAAGCCTTACTTTCGAATATCACCTATACATAGAAATTTGCGCAATATTGTGCAATTTTAATGAGGTCATAAATGTGTAAACCGTATTTAATTTTTTTTTTTTCTATTTTTAAAAGAATTACTATAATTAAATATAATAAAAGATTTAATTTCTGAATAAGTTAAAAAACAAATTTAATCTGGTTACTTTTATTTTTTTTTTTTTTTACATCAAAATAAACATATTCCTAACACAATGTTTGTATTTATATATTTGTTTAGAAATAATATTGAAATATAAAAATATGTAAGAATAATTGAAAGCAGATTTAAAAAAACTATATCTAATGTTATTTATTTATGTAATTCATAAATATTTTTATTACTTTTATTTTAATTTATTGCTGAAAATTTAAATATTAGACGTTCAATTAACTGTATAGAGTAAACAATTATCTTGTTTGTTATTAGTGTGACCTTGAATGATACCGTATTAATAAATTCATGCTTGATATGTACTTGGATAATAATTATTGATTATACTTTGTTTAGGGATAGATAGTTAAATTTTTTTTCTTTAAAATAATTTTTAACATAGGAATTACTGTTTATCAGTGAATTCTCTTTATTGTTCAGTATTTTAATATAATAAAAAAAAAAATTTCTTATGTCTTAAAATTGTGTACTTTCTGAGTACGTCAAATATTTAAAACTTTTTTTATTTAATATTTTTAGGTCATCGGTTCCAGCCAGAACACAACAGCGCGCGCCAGCGCCACAACCGCAACCAACTCAAGTAGCGCCAGCTCAACCACAACAGCCCGGTTTATTTGCCCAAATGGCAGCTACCGCTGGAGGTGTTGCTGTCGGTTCTGCTATTGTACGTTTATATTGTCACAATATATTAAAATACGCCTACTTGTTTTCTTTTGTAAATATAATATTATTGACAGTAATCGATTTATATTTTAGGGTCACACTGTTGGTCATGCCGTCACGGGTATGTTTGGTGGTGGCGGTTCGTCCGACGAGGTACAATCTCAAGCCCAACCAGTACAGGCAATGCCAATGGAACAGACTAGCCAACAAGGCGGAGCGTGCGCCTTTGAAATTAAACAATTCTTGCAGTGCGCACAGAACAACGATGATATTTCATTGTGTTCTGGATTCAATGAGGCTATTCGCCAATGCAAGGAAGCTAACCGTAATTATAATATAGTCCGCATATTATAACACTTTAAAGATCAAAACTTGTATTTATTTCTTTTTTTTTTCAGGTTTGATGTAATTTAGAAGATGATTACTGTTTAAGAAGTAGTGGAAAAACAATTATAAACTGTATCCAGTACTAAAAAATATACACTTTACCATATGTATTGTTTCTATATTATATATGAAATACAGATTGTATAAAAAATAGAAAATTTGTTTATTGTATGTAATAATAATAATAAAGAATTACGAACAGCAAAGAATACTGTAGAAAAAAGCTATGATGATATTTTGTTAAATTTTTACAATTTCAAGTAGTGACTGTAATAATTATTTACATACAATTAATAAACACCAACATAGCGACATGGCTGTTTTTAAAATTTGTTATTATAACTTTTTTCATCGATAAATTATTGACAAATTCATATGAAGAGTATGTTTGGCGAAATAGTGATCACTGTAATAGAAATCAGCTACGCGAGTTGTAAATATTGTTATTGAAGGCGAAAAATTAAGGATTTTGAATACTCGACGAATAAAAGAAAAAATCTTGCATCTAATAAAAAAAATTATTACAATGACAGTGTGTGAAACGTTAAGTAATGGCAGGCAGTATTTTGTTTATGAGACGCTAATTACTGTTTATGATATTTGTTTTATAAATTACTTCTAATGTGTTTTATGTACATTTTAAATGCCTGTGTTAACACTATTGCAAAACAGTGACTGAGCAATTTAGAATTTGCCAATGTATATGATATTCATTAAATTATAGAAAAAACAAATGGCAAAAATGTATACAGTAAAACTAGCTAAAGACGCTCTTTAAAAGACCAGCTCTCTAGAGCGTCTTAAGCGGGAATTGAAAAAAAATTAAGTGATTGAAATATCGAGTTAATTTTTTTTATTATTGAACATAATTTAACGTATAATACATTTATAAATTAATTATAATTATATACATATATGTTTTGCTATTGAATTAAACTAAAAAAAAATTTTTTTTTCTATATTATATATTAAAAAATTATCTATTTTTTTTTTTTACTTAAGATTCTGACAGTGCATTTCAGCAAGAAAGTTTTCTATTTTGTCAACGTAAACCAACATTTCTTCGGCATTTCTGCCAATCTGCTGAACAAAAGAGCGTCTTATCCGATTAGATAGAGAAAAACCGAGCGTCTTAACAGGTGGTTTTTACATCGACTGTTAGATAGGAAATGTCTAGGGACCGACTGAAAACAGCGTCTTCAGCGAGTTTTACTGAATTTTTTTTTCCATAATATATTCTGTATTGTAGAAGTAATTAATTATTGTCGTATATATTTTTTTTTTTGAGATCATGCTTATAGGACTTGATTTGAGCAGAAAACACACAACTTCAATAATGCAGATAAACATTATAATTAATCGGAATTATCCGGCTCTAATATTCACGAACAGTGAAAACTTATTATTTCGATCACTATAATGAAAATAACGTTTTTGAATGAAATCGTTTTCTGCGTGTTGTCCGGAATTAATTTTCATTCTATAAATATATTGTGCGATCTACACACGAGAACATCAACGCACGGATTCTGAGCACGCATACTCGTTATTCGCGGTTGTGTGGACGCGCGACACAAATTTCAACGCACAACCAAATTTATTCGCGCGAAAACGCATCCCAGATAATTTGTCAGTCGTTCGGCGAACGTTGAAGCCTCGGCTTTTTTTCGTCTAAATAATGACCCTAATGAGCTTAAATTTACTCCGGATCAATTTCAGTTTCAATGTTTTTACAAATGTTGTCCCAAGCTTAATTTTTCTTAATTTTTAAAAAATATTAACTATTTTTGGAGTCCCATATTATAATATCGTATATTGTATTCATAAGGCTCTACGAGTATAACAGTTCGGTTTAATTTTTCATTAGTCCATTCCACGGCAAAAGCTAAAAATTGTGTGTCTACAAAGGATACTTATATAGATAATAAATAGTATATGGACACGTATCTGTCCACGCGGAGCCTTTGAGCGCGCCTACAAAGTGCCAACAACAATCGGATCGCGAACGCAAATATGCGCGGCACACGCGTGAACATTTTCGACGCGCAACGCATGAGCATGCGCGCTCACATCCGTGCGACGCGCAAAATGCTCTCATGAGCCTCGCGCATGTACGCGCTTTAAGAGTCGGCGGCTGACGGTAAGCGTCTTACGTTTTACGCGCCGAAGCGTTTGCCAACTCGTCACATAAAAAATCGTCAAACCGTCGTAAACCACACCTGAGGACTGCCACGAGACAAAGACGTTTAATAACACGACGCGTTATCAGTAGATCACGTTATCACGAAAATTATACGTTTCTTATCACTCGCTGGGATCCTCTTGCTAACTTCACACCCGTGATTATACCAACTACACTGTTTCGACGACGGTTTTCGTATTTGCCACTCGTTATTATTATTACGTTTTTGTTCTTTTTCGCGTATTTTTTGTTCATTTGGACGTTTTTCTGTAGTCACGGTTTACCGCGATACGCGGTCTTATAAAAATATCGTGTTTGCCGCCATCGGACGCTGTCCGTCGTCGTCTTCGTGAGTGAAAAACGAAAAAGAAGAAGTACTTCCGACCAGTGATGTCGGCCGTAGGTGGTGAGTTTGTACGGTTCTCGCGATATTAACGTTGTAAAAACGGCGGTTGTTGTGTACTCGTGCACGCACGACGTACGGCGCGGGGACGTGTACGCCAATCGGTTTTGTTTGAACAACGTCGCTCGCGTCGTATTCATTGCACACAACGACACGTCAATGTTGCGGTGTCCACCACATATTTTCGTTAATATATTTATTTTTTTTTCCCCGTCTCTCCTCTCACCGGTTATACAAACAGCCAATTCGATGCAGTGAACAAACACTACGCTACCTCGGCCCAGGAGAGAGAGTCTGCGTTGCGATACCATTATGGAGAACGACGTCTGCAGAGACGAACTTCAGCCGGTGATCGATGACGATCGTGGTGGTAATACTACGTTTCTAACCTCGTCGTTACCTTATTACACAAGCCCACTACTTTTGCGTGTTTGAATATTATAATATATAATTTTCTTTTTTCCGACTTTTTCGTTTTATAATACGTTTTTTTTTTTTTTTGTAACACACATTTCTAAGTATATTTTATTATTGGTTTTTTGCACTATGCGTGTTTTATTTGTAACTACTGTTATGGTTATATCATTGTACAAACACCTTTTTTTCTTTTTTTTTGCATGACCATTAGAGCAATTCAGTGGGATTCGAGATACGGTCGAAATCAAAATTCAATTTTGGTTTTTTTTTTTACACTGGTATTATAATATTACATATTACCAAAATGATACAAATTATATTATCTTAAATTTAGGTACACTGAATTACTTGTGTTTTATGGGAGTTTTTTTGTGTTTTTTTTTTATCAAAAAATTGTTTACCTATGCTTATGTTGGTGTTGCACGCTCTTTATATCGACAGGTCCGTTGACTTTGGACTCGCTTCTAAAACAAGTAGACGAATTGCAATTGGAGAAAAAAGAGTTTGGTTTGCAACGCGCCAAAATGAAGGGGTTTATACTGCAAAAAGAAGGTGACCAGTTATTGCTTTGTAGCTTTATCTATTTGTACATATCGAATTCCATAACATTTCGTTTTTTTTCTTTTTTCATTAATTTAATGGAACAGTTTTTTTTTTTTTTATGACATTTTTAATGGGTTTTTAATTATTAGAGGAGCTCAAGCATATGTCTAGCATCTCGGCTGAATTGAAGAGGTTACAGGACGAGCTGGACGAGTCGCAGAGCCAACTTACCATTACTAAGCTCGAGATGGAAGGAAGGTTTGAAGAACAAACTCGCAAGTACAACGAAGAAATATCATCATTGCACAAAGTCCTTGCCGGTATTATTTGTTATGAAGCGACTTGTTTTTTCTTTCGCCGTTTTTACATTATGTTCTCTGTAGAAACATTGGAAGAATCAAGGCGCCGTGAAAATGAGACCAAAATGTTCAAAACAATGAATGAGAAATTGGAAAACGAGTTGAAAAACTGTCGCAATCAAGTATTAATCGGCCAACAGGGAAATAATATATTGGGTGAATCAACGCAGCAACAAATACTTAATGTACCTGGCACTGTTCTGTCTGCTATTGCTAGAAAGATGACAAATCTAGCTTCCAGCACTGAATCTGATGATTACAGAAAAGTAAATTATTAAATCATAATTTTGAAAAATGAAATAAAAAATAATACTATATTTTGAAAAAAAAAAATTATTCTTGTTAATTTTTATCTTTCTACTTTTGTTGTTGTATTTTCTTTTTCATTTAATACCTGATGATGACTTTTTAGTTAAAACCATTAATAATAAATAAACAAAAGTATATACAACAACTATATTTTTTGATTTTGTAATATTCATTGGCTTTATTCAGTATGTACAAGTATATTTATTTTATAAATTACAAGTATTACTTTATAGTTTTTTCTTATTTTATTAAATATTATTTGTTATAATATTTACTCAAGTCTCAAGACGACGAAGACAATGTATATAAAGCTCTGGTGGATCCATTGAAAGAAGAAGTCGAGGCACTGAAGGAAAAAATTCGAGAAATGGATACGGATATCAGTTACTATAAAACAAAACTAAATGAATCGAAAGATAATGTTGTTGAACAAAAACTTACAGCCAGTATGTATTTTTAAGTTTTTTTGAGAGGAGTGAGGAATTGTATATTCATTTGATTTACAATTTATTTATTTTTTTTATAGATAATTCTCAAGAAGAATCTTCTAATTCTAATTCTTCAACAACTGGTGATTTTGTTTTTCTTAATACATCAATTGGTAAATTTTTGAATATATTATTTTTACGATTAACCATTCATGATTAAATTACATTATTTCTGATGTAGATAATAATACGGCAAAATGTGAAAATAATGTGTCAAAATGTGAACAGTGTCCGTTATATAAAGTTCGTTTACAAGAATTGCAAGATAAACTAAATGATGCAGAAAAACGTCTCCAATCTATGGACAAACTTAAAGATGAACACGATAAGGAGACCATTTATCGTAAGGAGATGGAAGAAAAGTGGAATGAGAAATTAGAGGAACACAAGAACAAGGTACTTACGCATTCAGATTCACTATTTAAAATGTTAAATGATTGATGTTTTTGTACTTTTGTAGGTACAAGAATTGAAAAGTTTTTCAGATCAATCGCACGAAGTTCTCAGTGATCTTAAACTGCAATATGAACAAACTGTATTTGATTTTCAAAAAGAACTAAAACTCTGCACAGAAAATGGAGCTAAAATGAAGCAACACATATTGAAGTATGTTTATCAATTATATTTTATTTTTATTTGAAATGTTTTCATAAAAACTTGTTTTATTCTAGACTGGAAGAAGAAAATCATAATTTCAAAGAAAAACACATGAAATTTTCCGTACAGTTACAAAATGAAGAAATTAATTTACCCAGTTCAGTAGCGGTTAGTGGTTTCCTTATTTGTTTTAATATTTTATGTTATAAATATATTACAATGATTTGTCATGTTAGGAGCTTCAAGAATATTTATTGAAGCGCAATGAAGAACTTATAGCTATGTCTATAATAAAAGAATCCATAGAAGAAGAAATGAACAGAATAAAAAACAGTACAGCTATACTTGAAAGTCAAGTACAAGGATTGAATTCGACAGTAGCTTTTCTCGAGTATGTAATAATTGTAAAATATTGCACAATATTAAACCTATAAAATTTTAATTTATTTATAATTTATATTGACTATTATTTTTTGTACTCGATTAACCATTAATTATACTTTATACAAATAAAATCTAAATGTATAGTAAAATTGTCTTAATATATTTCAGTAAAAGAAAAATATATAATGTATTAAAATATTTCTTCCAGTTGAAATTCTAAGAGAAACAATTCAATCATACTTACATTTCTATATTGGTTTTATAATGATGTGTTATTTTTTTAACACTTTGTATAAAAGCAGTGTTTAATATTTAAACACATTTAATATGTGTTATGCTTTCTAGTAGCAAATTATATGTAGTCAGTGATTTTTTTTCGATTAGTTTCCTAAAGTAAAAAAAAAAACTACTCTAAAATTGTTCATATATTTCTTTTGGACATGGGATTTTATTATTATTATTTTATGTCATTATGACAATAATGTAATGATAAATATTTGTAATAAAGTTTATGTTAAAAAACAAATACATCTTATGATTGTGTATCATTTTGTTAGAAAACAGTTATTGGATGAGAGAAGTCGTTTTTCCGATGAAATAAAGAACACCAATCGATGTGAAAAAGAGCTGATAAGCTGTCGTGCTCAGTTGGATAATATTGTTAAAAGAAAGGTAAACAAAAATACGTATTAATTTATTACACTTTTCTTTGATATCAGTTACACAAAATTTAAATTTCAAATCGTATATTTATTATTTCAATGTATAGAAAAGCTTAACTTGCTATAATTTTTCATTTGTGAGTTATGTCCATTTAAAGTTATATAACAATTATTAATAATAAATTATTTCTACATTATAAAATCTTTAAAAAAATAACAATATGTTTAAAGCAAATTTGTTTGATTTTAGTTAAAAAATAATAGAAATAAATACTTGATAAATATTCAAAAACATGTTGTGTAGTCAGTAACTTATTTGGAATTTGTTTTAGACTGAATTAGAAAATATAGCTCTGGAACAGCGAAATAAAATTATGGCTCTACAAACTGACTTGACGAATAGTGAAGAAGTTCAGCGTGATTTTGTTCGATTATCCCAGTCCCTCCAACAAGAACTCGAACGTATCCGAGAATCCGGTACTTTGGTAATAAACATTAATTATTTTACTTCTGTAATGTTAATATCTCAATAAATTTATAATCTGTGCATTTTTATTTAGGTGCGTTGGGAACACGAAGAGGATATCAACAACTGTCATGATTGTGGAACATTATTCTCAGACCCGAAAATTCGAAAAGTATTTACCTTCTACGTTTTTACTAATTAAATTTATGTTACTATTATTTATTTGATAATAAATACGATTTTGTTGATAGGACCATTGTCGACATTGTGGTCGGATATTTTGCCCCTCATGTTTGTCGAGAACTGTAAAAAGTGGACCCAATATGAGAGATTCGCACGTGTGTCGCGTTTGCCACACTCTGTTGGTACGGGATTCAGCGCCGTACTTCAGCACCGAACCTCCTCATCAATCGTAACGAAATAAAACGTTTTAAACGTTTACCTACACACATGGTGATACTAGAATTTAGTTATATAATTCTTTATATTTTGTTCTTAGTTTAAACTATAAATATTTTTATTATTATTACTTTTTTTTTATTTTTATTACTCTAAATTTTATTTTCAGTGTTTATCGAATGTTGTGATCTTGTCATTGTGTTTTTGTGTCTAACTTTAGTAATTACTGTTTCAGTGGAGTGAATAACCTATTATTATTTGTATTTACATTATTAAATGTATACATTTATTGATTTTCCGATTTGTGATTATAATCGTCTTGTTTCCAGTGAATTCATTTTCTTCTTGTCCAATCAGTTTCTTTTATTCTTTTCATTGGTCGATTATTCATTTTTTGATGTTTTACGAACTACACTGCCGTATGTTCTAACCAAATTATTATTATCGTAATATAACTATAAGTCTTATAGAATTAATTATAATATTAATTTTCAAATTCTTAAACTTAAAAATATAATAATATTTTAGTCCAACACGGACTGGACAAGCCTTACTTATGGGTACGTGCGTAATGATCCGAGAACTCTTAGTCGAAAAGTTGTACACAGAAGAAAAAAAAAGACATTGTAAAACTCATAGCTCCCTCGCTTTGCTCAAAATCTAAACGATTTGGTCACAGATTGTATGAATGTCACCTAATCTGTGATTCGGTCATAATTTTATGTACGTACTGTAGGAAGTACATATAATAATAAATTGACTCCCAAACCTTGTTCGTTCTTACAAAATTCGTATACTAGCGGAAAATGTTTCAAATAATACATCGTATGTATCATTGATTATAGAATATATATTCTATAATCAATGGTTAATATAATTATGCATATTGTTAAAATAAATGATATTTACTATTAACGTGAATAATATTGTACTTAAATAACATAATATTCATTTTACTATAGATGTAGCAGATATAGATATTTTTTGAGAGGTTTACTTAATAATTGCCTTTCAGATTTTTTGAACAATATTTTCAAAATTTTAGTGTTCGACCAACATTCGATGTTTGAATTTTTTTGTTTGAAAATTGGTATTGTTGCAGCACAGAATAGATGAAATTTTCGTCTATTCTGTGGTTGTAGCTCAGTGCTTCTCATGACTACCGCTAGGTACCGACACTATAGCATACCTACCGATGCCACTAGGGCGCGTCGGAATCGCGAATCCACCAATCTCGATTTCTCATTACCCGCGTCGTGCCGTCGAGCACACCTATTGCCAATTCGTTGAAAATGGCGGTTAAAAACGATGATAGTCACTGTTGTGTTATTGTTTGTACGATATGTGCCCGTGTTTTATTCCACAAGAAGTATCTGGAATTCTGGACGACGGAAAAAGAAATTTTGGAAGTTCAAAACGTTCTCCTGGCACGTTTCGATATGTCGATATTCGTATTGTCATCCGTTAATGTCAAATATCCTACACGTCATGTTATTTTATTGTGAATTATAGTGTTGAGTTATAGTGTATTTTCAAAATGACTGTGAAATTGTTTAAAACGGTGAAAACGGAGTTACAAAATTGTAATAAATTACAAGATCGAGTCAAGGAGATCTTAAGCACGACGGTAAGCTTGTTTTACAATACGGACAACATTGTTTAAACAAAAAAATAATAATGACACTAATTTCTATATGTTTATACAATATAAATCGCTGTAATTATTTAAATGTGGATGGTTAAATAATGTGATTATGTGACAATAATGTTGCGAAATTTCGAATCATTTTTAGACATACGTAACTAACTGTAATATTTAAAAGTTTTTGCAAAATAAACGTAGCGTATTATTACGTTGATACCACTTCTGACGAAAGCTACAATAAAACTCCAGTGCACTGGATCGTGCTTGAAATCATTATGAAGAGGCACGAATTATTTTTATGCATCTGGTGTTTTATATATTTATTATTTTATAAGTACATATATATTTTATATATTATAGCTATTTTGGAATGGCCCGAACTTTTTTATTTACGTATTCGACATTTTCAAACATAAAAGATGTAATATTTAATAAAATAGTAAAAACGAAAAATTAAATAAAAAGATAAAAAGGATTTGTGAAAGAAATAGAAACAAAAAATAAAAGCTATAAATTAATACTTTACACTAATAAATTTGTAAATATACAATCAAGCCAAAGAGTATACTGAAAAACAAAGAAATATTTACGAGTTGTTGTATTGAATTTGTTTATTCATTACCGATTTCGACTGTTATTTAAAAAAATTAATTAATGGCCTAATTGGATGATTGTTTTTACAAATAATAATTGTTTTTAATATTTACCATTATTATGTTATTATAAATAATCATATGTTAAATTTTAATTTATGTTATTATTTACTTTTTAGGATAATTCTGTAAATGATCTAGATGAAAATAACTCCAATGAACTATGGATTTTGTTACATGATTTTATTAAGGAAACATCAAGTTTAGAAGATTGTACCCAAGACGTAGAATTATTGAAATGTTATAATTGCATTTTAAACCTTATTAATCATGCTGTTAACTGTTCAAAAGACGTAGTATGTGTATATGAAATTCAACATTTACTAAAAAGTATATTGATATTTCAAACTTTTATGTAAAAATTTCAAGCATACGGTAAGTATCCAAATTATAAAATTATATAGAAGCTATTAGTAAATAATGATAGTAATATTATTTAAAATATTATACGTTTGTATATTAAATAGAGATAGGTTGAATCCATGTTTTCAGAGTCTAACTGAATTAGTAATTTATTATATCTGAGCATCTACATTTGTACAATGATATAAAAAATACATATAAATACATTGTAATAAAAATATTGTTTTAATACTTATAATTCTATATGGAGTATAAAGGTAATATATTCTTCCTTTGAAGGCTTGTAATTGATTTTAACATAAATTATAAAATTGTTTAATTTTTTCAATTTTAATTTAAAATATGTTTTATTTATCAGTTGTTATAATTGCAATTATGACATATTGATGAAATTGGACCCTTCTGTTCAAAAATTATTTCAACTTTGAATTTTGAAACTAAAGAATTAAAAATTCTTTTTTTTCACATTGAAATTAGGTTCATGTCTATTAAAAATATTTTTTATTAGTACTCTTTTTGAATAATGTATTACTCTTTTACATTCAGTATTTATGTACTACAGTATATACATATTTATGTGTGTGTGTGTGTGTGTGTGTTTTAGTTCAAATTTGAAATAGTAAAAATGTGCTGTAACTTCTGCAAATATGTTATAAATTCAGTGCCACAAAATGTACCATCATTAGATTTTGACGAGATGATGACGCAGAATTTCATTTTCACTTTTAATTATATATTTAGTGCTATCAAAGTGACTACAAAGAAATATGATATGGTAAGATTTAAGATTCACTATATATATATATATATTTTTTTACTTTTGGCATTATTAATAAGTACTTATTTGATTTTACTTATGTTTGTGTGTTTGTATGATGTAGAAAACATTATCATCATTATTAAGGGAATTTTGCAATATTATGAGTTCCTTGTCTTCCAATCAAAATGTAATGAATTTAATTGTATTCAATTTGGAAAAAATGATGCAACACACATTATTTTTGGAAACTGAAGCCGGAAAATTAACCATTGCAGATACATTTTCAGCTAGTCAACAGCTATTTATAGTAATATTTCAGACCAATGCTTGTATACAGTGGCATTTATATTTTTTAAATTAATACATACACATAGTTAACAAAATGTCCATCCATCCACAATTATATTTACATGTACTTAAATTCATTCATTCTAAAAAACAAATGCATGTTAATATTGTATTCTCTCATATATATGTACAAAACACAATTACAGTTTATGATAAAACTACACATTATTTACTCTACCCATCTATACTACGGCCCATGAGAGTCCGACTGTAAACTGCGCATCGATACTACGCTCGTGAGCTTTGCTAGCCGAATTTTCTCCCATCATGGTTCTATTCCCACTACTCGACAACGTGTATATCTCGGTGATCGTTGCCGACCACCTTCGATTGGTATGGTTCCGTATATAGAAGGGGCCAATGCGCAGCGACAGACTGGTTTTTGCGGTCGATGTACGATCGGACTCTCGTGAGCCGGAGTATACTAATAATGTATATATATGTGTGTGTGTGTGTGCTATTATATATATTGTATTTAAAAGTATATAAATGTCAAACTTTAATTTAAATATTTTCTGCAGAGATTTCATCATATTGTCAAAACATTATTACCAAAAGCAAATAAATTGAAAGCTGAAGCATATGGTGAAATATATTTTATAGCATGGATAAATTCCAAAACTTCCATGAGAGAAGTATTTATTTTTTCTATTAATTGAGGATTTAAAAATAGTAAATGTTATGTAATTGAACAGGTAATTGAACAACAAGGAATGTTTGACATAATATCTAATACGTTTTTATTACAACGTAGAGGTCCAACTTCTCAAACTTACCATAATGCTTTAATTCTTTTGCAAAGTATGCAAATTCACAGAAAACATTTAATGTTCAGCAAAGTTATATCTAAATTATATGCCCCTGTTCTTTGGAGACAATTATTGGTATGTTTTTAATGTTACTTTTGTTATGACCTTATTAATTTTTTTAATTATTTATGGTTTTAAAATAGAGTGAATATGCCGTGGTCAGATGTAATGCTACTGAAATTTTATCCAGAGCTTATCCTTTGGAAAAAAGAGGTGAAGGTAGGGAAGTAGCATCAAAGTTTCTAATTAAGCAACAAAATGCGTTTCTAGATTTATTGGAAGATCGTTGTCCAAATGTTCGAATTGCTGCTATAAAAGTATGTAAACATATATAATTATTATTATTACTAATGCAACATTGCCTATTATGCTATATCATTTAATTAATATTACGTTTGTCAAATAATATTAATTATTACGTGAATTAGTTTAAAATTTAAGGAAATAATATGTATTATAAAATACTAAAAGTTCATAAATTGTGCCTCTGTAGATAGTGAATTATATAATAACCAACTATATTGTATTCTTATCCTTAGTTTTTATTAGCTACTATTAATATTTAAGGACAATATTTATGGTCATATTCATTTCATTGTCTGAATGTCTAAAACAAAATTATTCAGATTGAAATTGGATCTAGTGTTTGTTGTTTTCAAATAAATGTTTCTTAATTTTTATATTTAGTTTAATATATGCCTAACTTTATATTAAAATTTCAATATTCCTACAAAACAGTAGCTTTCATCTAAATGTATCAAATTATTTTCTTACTTCAAACTATTTTATTATTTCATCGTGCACATGTTGCTTTTATTTATATTTTTATGTATATTTCATTAGCAATTTAATTTTATTCAAATCTAACTTATTTATCTTTATTAAACTTTTTGTATTTTATTTTCATTGAAATATATTCAAAATTCATATTATATAAAATTATGATTTTAATTTTACAGGAATTTGTAGCTGTATGCGTTATTTTTGGAATTCGTTTGAGGTTGATCAAATAATTAAATACTTTTCCTTGTTTATGCCATTAATTGATGAAAGCGTAGTTGAAGTACGAAGGGTTATTTACCATGGATTTTGTCAGTTACTTGATGAGAGTAAATCCCATTCTTATTTTAAAAATCCTTTTATGATAGCTGCAATGAAAAATTCATTGAATGATGAAAACGAAAGAGTTCGACGTGCTTTTATACATTTTTTATTTAAAATTAAAAAAGTTGACAGTCAGGTAGAAAATGATGATAAAATTAACTTTGCTAAAATAGTTAATTTAGAAGATATTGCTGGTGCACTTGCTGTAAGTTATATATTAATCAAATCTTAAATTTATCACATAATTTTATGTTTATTATAATACCATAATACAAATTAATATATTATATTATGTTTAGCGTGAAGATAAACCAAATGGACTTTTATTGGTTGATTTAATTTTTGATAACTTTATTGGAGAAAAAGTACCAGACCGACATGCTACACTTAAAAGATTCCAAATGTTTTACAAAATAAATCCAACTGCTTTTCGTAAATTGATATTTTATTCTGAAAAGAATTTAAAATTTAATGATGCTTACAAACTTATTTTATCGTTGTTGAGAACTTTATTTTTTACACTAAAAAAAGCAATGGAACGTTTTAATAATACAGACAAGGAAAATAATATTCCTGCCAAAAAGCGTAAAACAAATGAAGATTCTGGTAATATGAATGATTGTATTAATATATATTTTTTTTTTTTATTAATTATTACATATATAATTTATATTTTATATTTCAGATAATATAAGTAATTCAAGTTCATCTAGTCCTTCATCAGTTAGTAATGATGAAAATAGTAAACAAAATGAAGTTATTCATATTTGTTGCATTTTGGATTGTGTTAATTGCCTCGTGAATCTCCACTGTAACGCATTTAATAGTGAACAAATGAAAGAAATTCAAGATACTTGTGCTACGTGTCTAATTAAATTGTTCAAGCTCTATAAAGTAATATTTTACTTAAATTCTATGATTATCCTATTAATATGCTTGGAAATAATTTTTTTTTTAATCGATACAAAGTCAACAAAATATGTAATTAATCAATTAAAAATTATGATCAGTAATATATTTATTGTATTTATAGGAAGGTGATGCTTACTTCTGTGCAATGAACTTAGCGAGTGTAATTCCTGTTTCAAAATTAAATAGTCATGTAACAGTATCAAGTATAGCATTATCAACCTTAAAACAATTACCACATGATATGGCACATGCAGAAGAAGAAATTGATATGCGTAGAGTTGATTGCCTAGTTTACACATTGTGTATGTGGAAACGTGGCTTTGAAATACTTCAATTTGTGAATATTTGGTTTGATGAAGCTTTCAGAACTTTAAATCTTAATGAAACTCAGTACCCTGTATGGTTTTTGAAAAACATACATTATTAGATAGTTTAATACAATTTTTTTTTTTTAGGAATCTATAATTCAGGAAGCAAAAAAAGTCAGATTTAAAACAAATATAGAAGAGTGTAAACCAATGACCGGTATCTTATTAATAAATTCAATACTAAACAACTTACAAACACAAAATACACTTGTGAGCTCAGACGTTAATAAAAAAAATATATTTGATCTTATTTCATACTTGCAGCGTGTTAAGGTAAATTTTAATTTCTTTATAAAATATACTTGATAGTAACATTGTACATAATATTTCTGAATTTAATTTTATATGACCCCTGGTCGCCCATAAGTTTGATGTATTGATATAAACGTTTATATTTAGTTCGTCAAATAATATTTGTGTTTTTACTAATTAGCCAGCAATTGAAAACAGAATATCATCAGACAATATTTTGAATGACTTATTATCCGACGAACTTCTAATACAGTTATTTTATTAAATATGCGATTACATACAATTTATCATATTCACGATGAAAACAATGAAAGATACGGTGTTGATGAAATCATGAAGTATCAAACTTCTTTATTGGATTGGGTCACCAAGTTCGTATATTTTACAATAGTTCAGTGAAAGTTTGACGTAGTGGTTCATTTATATAGGGATAAAAAGTTATAATAGAAATAGTATCCGCCAGTTTTTTAAACAGTTTTGAATAATTTATCTTAAAAAACAGTAAAAAATTTTAACCATGTCATTATTTTGAATGTTTTGGTTATGTTGCTTTTTGAAGAATGTGTTCTTTTAAATATTTAAGAGTTCAAAAAAATTAACAAGTAATTGAGAGCGTTTTAAAAATATAATATATAATTTTTACTATGTTCATAGTTGATATACATGAATGAAATTGGTAAATTTATTGCAATTGTATCTGTAACTTAAAATATACATACAAATTATTAAAGTATAAAGTAGAATAACTTGATCATTTTATTAGCATCTTGTAACAATATCAGTGTTCGAAACATTCACTTCAAAAATGAATTAATTTGCATTCAGTTCTAAGTTTAAAAAAGGAACTCGTTCACGTTCATATTTTTTATAATGAACACATCCACGTCATCATTTTATATATAATTAATTATTTAATACTTTGTATATAAAATCCATATTCATAATTAGTTTGATTTTATAAATACGTATAATAGGAATAATTTTAGGAAATTTTATTATATTAAATAGGTACCTTAATAAATTTGAACGGCCTGAAAATCGTTCATGTTCTATTTGAAAAAAGTGAGCGACATTCACGTGTCGTTCTTTCCAAACACTGGACAATATAATATGAAACGCAAAAAAAAAAAAATCATAAATATACCACTGGTTTAAATCAATTTACTTAGAAATTTCTTTTTAATAATACTATGTTTTTATTATTATAGCAATCTACTAGTTCGCGACCTGCACAGTAAAAGTGAAAGTACTCTTAAATTTACAATTAAATTAATAGATACTGTTAATTATATAGTTAATCATATTTGTTTAATGGCAATTGTAAACAACACATTTTTGGACAATTATATCACGTTTTGTGCTACAATCCTGCAACGTAAGAAATACACATAAGAATATCCTTCACGAATTTTAAATTTATAAATAATGTATTTTAATTTGTATATTAATGTTTAGATCATTTGGGCCCTTATGTCTTGATATCTATAATTTCAACTTTGGTAAAAGTCGCAAAACATTATAATTACTTGAAATTGACTAATAATCTTGTAAACAATACATCAACACTCACAAATTGTATCTGTAGTATTATTTCAGTCTTGAGTGAATCTAACTTTAATGAAGAACGTTTTAAATGTATTATTGGGGTAAGTTTAAAATTAAATCTAGAATAGTTGGAATTTAAATAAAGTTTTGCATGCTATTTAAAGCTTTACTCGTATTTGTCTTTTTGTGTTGCGCATAGGAAATTTGTAGATGTGCAAGTATTAACTAGATCATATTAACACATTAAATAATTTCCAGAAACCAGCGAAATTTCGTGGCGAGTTGACCATGCTGTTTTTGGAAATGCATAAAATTACCTCGGTGGAGTTCAAACAAATTTTTATGACTGTTATTGACACTATAACAAGTATAATTGCAAATCAAATTCGAGAAGTAAGTTATTATTATTTTTTTTTTTTTTTACTGTAAAACTGCAAACATATATGTGTAATTGTTTTTTTTTTTTTTTTTTTTAATCTCATCCTGTAGATTGACGAAGTTGATTTAAATGAAAACATCACAGAAATTCCATTTGCTGCTAATCATTTGACAATGGTGATTTTAAATAATGCACAGTTAAGAAAACACTTTTCATCTAACGCAATTGTGGTATTCTCATCGAATGAATTTAAAAATGTACGATTTTTAATTTTTCCTAAATTAATATTTGTTTTATGTATTTTTGTCTAATTATTTAATTGTGATTATTTTTTTTTTTAACTAGGATTGTGTCTTGTTGCTATCTGCAATATCTTACATTTATACTTTGTCGTTTCAATTCAACCAAACAAAACGGATTGATCTTGAACCAGTTGTAAAACTGTTGTACAAATTATTATTGGACCATGATAAAACTACAACCCCACTTGGTGATAACTGTTTAATAAATAATACAAAAACTGATCGAGGTGTTTCTATTTTGGAAGTATCCGACTTCACCGAAGGGTAATTAAATATTTCGTTAACACAAACAATTTAATATTCGATATTATTAATTTCAGAATAATGGATTATAAACAAAAAGGACGAAACGCTTTAATCGCCACTGCCAAGAAATTACATATTACATTATCCGAGTAATCTAATATTTATTTCATAAAGTGTCTTTAGTATTAGCGTAAAATTAACAGTTTAATATATTTTAATTAATAAAACTTTTATAAAAAAAAACTATAAGTTATAGTCTTCCATAAAACATAATAATAACATTTGGTCGTTGTTAATTTTACAATTTTGTGAAATATTATTTATTTCAATATGACTCACTGTTAGGATATTTTGTGTCATTGTAAACTTTTATAATAACATTTCCATTATTATTTATTATTATTATTATTTTTTGTAATTATAATTGGTAATTGACTAAGCTTTCAATTGTACCTTCCATTTAAATTATTTCAAATTATAATAGCAATACTAGTTGTTAACTGTATAGAAAACTAATGATGCTTATGTGTATGTTGTATTGGTAATTAAACGTTTATTATTACGCATATTTATGTGTGTACATAGTGATAAAAAATGGTAACTTGTAGATATTTTTTTATAAATACCTTATAAAATACTTTGGTCGAAAGCAAAAATCAAAACTTCCCCACTCCGTTCACATAAATGTATAAGAGTTTGTAATTTCCTTTAAATATTGTCCGTATTTGTGTATCTTACTCAAAAACTCAAATGTAGCAAGTTTTTAAATATTATTTTGAAAATGTCTTCGAGTAACAATCCACTTAGAGATCAATACATTCTTTGTTTCACTTGACACAAAGTGATCAATTGTATGTATTATACAAATAAGTTATTGAAATACTACACTGTAATCACCTTACACTGTCACTCCTCAAGTACTTACAAGGTCAGCTACCCAACAGATTGTGCAAGAAAACATTCTAAAAATCTTCATATCGCCCTCAATTTCAACTAACCACTTCTACGGTCTTTTCCCTTACCTATATATCGTTTCAGTAATGTCTCTCATAACCTTTGAATCATCTCTCCGCATAACGAGTACAATCCATCTCGATCTCTTCTCCCTCATTTTTTCAACAACAGATGCCACTCCTACACTGCGTACACTACTATCCTTCCTAGTTACTCCACTCATCCATCATAGTGTTCTTGTCACAGTTTTCTTACCCAATATTCCAAACTACCGTATAACACTTGGCCTCACTACAGTTTCGTAAAATTTACCTTTCTATCTCATTAGCATACTCTCTTCACCCAAAACACCTGACGTTTCTTTCTATTATATTTTCTTCATCAAAACCACCATTATTTTGTATTACTGATCCGAAGTACTTGAATCTATCGATCTCATTCATTTCATACTCACTTATTTTCATTAAACACCTTGCCTATAAAATTCCCTGATAATCGACTCTAAAATCATACACAAATGTCACCGTTTTACTCATCTTTAGTTCTTTACCTTCAAGCATTGCTTTTCATTTTTCAAAAGTCTCTCATTCCGTGTTTTCTCCCACTAACACTACATCATCTGCAAACACGATGCTGTTATAACTAAATCCTGGAATATTACAGCCGCAACATTATGCGTGTTGTTTAAGCGAGAGTGATGTAAAATGTGCTAAACGATTACATTTCAAGGGTACACAGTACATTATTACCTGCCACTGCAAGTAATGGAAAACAAAACGTCTGTACTTAGGAATTAAAACATATTTTAAATGGATAAAGACAACTGAAATATTACATAATAATATACAATTTTAGAATAAACGTTTTACTTTGTATAACACCAGTTATTTAGTGAAATTTAACTGAGATGGTGCACACACTCTACTGTCCAATTATTATACAAACCATCACTGGTATTATAATGATTCTTTCAATAATGCATCCTCCAACAATAACTAAGCATTACTAAAATAAATGTGGACAATGGAATGTTTATATACATACATAAATAGTCAATATTATAAAATTATTTTTACCATGTACTATCATCATTCTAAATAATCTATAATTACATTTTTCTTATATAACAAATATGTATATTGGGCTGTTAATGAAAATAATACCAATATTATCACTTCATAATATATAATATAAAATTACATTTTTAATGCAGAATTTATGTATATAAATAATAATAAAAAAATTCAATAGTCTATTGCAGAGCTTAACACAATTGTAAAATAAAAAGTGCAAAAACAATAAAAATAGACATCCACATTCGTATAAAAATTTTTTTTTACATTTACATATTGAAAAATAGTTTTTTTGCAGAAATAAATGTTCTGGTAACCGTATGAGTAGAATAAAAAATGAAAAATATTCAACTTTTTACTTACACATTCAAAAAGTGTACAATAAAAATTATTATAAGTACACAATAAACTTTACAAAATATTTTTAGAAAAAGAGAGAGAATGATTAATATTGTAAATATTTGAACACTTGATGATAAAACAACAAAAAAAAAACATAACACATGTGGTTGTTTCAGAAGTCTTCTTAATTGTCAAAGGTTAATAGGACATACACATTTTGAAACAGAACTAAATATAAACACGAAAAGGGTTTGAGGTAGTTGAAAATTTGAGGTTAAATGAAATGCCCAGTTACATTATAGAGCAATAAATCAATATTTTATTTTGAGAGGTAAGGAAATATTTCTAAGTAATAAGTCTACACATTATAGTAGTTTTAATGTAAAAAAAAATTCTACTTTGATACATAAAAAAAAAAAAATTAAAAATACTGGTTTCCATAAACATAACAAGCAATATAGAATGAAGTATTTATATACAAGTATAAAATTTCTTTAGTTGGTTTTTTGTAACAAAATAAAATAAATAAATAAATAAACAATGGCTCAAAATCAAATTATAGATAAAAAATAAATATAGTTGAAATAGTGAAAACCTATTACTTAACACTTAATTTATTAATTAAAAAATGTCAAGACCTGTTGGACCTCCTCCAACTCCAGTTATCGTTTCAATATAAAAACAATGTGAACATCAAAAAATAAACAAATTTTTCATCTGGGTATTGGTAAAAACTTGGATTTTCAAAACGTTTCACAAGCAAACTCAAGACGACTGTAGTAAATTGTAAAATTGATGATTTTTTTCATGTTCTTCAAATATATATCATCATCTCGTTCCTCCACTTAAAACAAAACGTACTAAGCATAAACGTCTTGTTTAAATCAGGCTCTTGATGGACCATCAATTTGCATAGAGTGCAATACTTCATCCAAAAGTTGTAATGCTCTGTGCAAATGAACCTAAATACAATTACAGTTGTTAATTATAGTTTTCATAAAAAAAAAAAAAATAATAATAATTTTAAAAATGATATACTTCTATCCAACACGGAGTCTCTTTAATGCTACCTCGTCGATAATCAGGACCCCAACCTTTTACAAAACTTAATCTCAATATACACAATCTTCTCAAATCGTCTACCCCGATACCTGCTGCAGTACTCAAACCTTAAATGTATAAAAATAATAAATAAAAGTCGTATAATTTGTCTAAAACATATTTTTGATGCACAACAATGCAACATACTTATAGCTGGTGCAATACCTCCTACACTATGAGGTCCTGTTAAATGTCCTGCGACTGCAGCTGCTTGAGCAGCAGCTGCATTCTGAGCCGTTTCGGCTTGTTGATGCATTTGCCTATAACACTGTCTTAGATCGAAAACCTAAATAATTCAAAATGTGAATTATACGCACAAATGTAACTGTGAAAAAAAACCACATACTTTAATGTAAGCATGAGGATAAATTTTATGGACCGCATCTCCTGGTGCTCGACCAGCTTCCCTATCCAAATAATAAGATTGCACAAACACTGAATGATCGCTTTGGCATTTTAACCACACATCACCTTCTCCGATTAGATCAAGTTGTATGCCTTTCCCAATATGCAATCTGAAACAATCATTTATAAACTATTTACATTTATGTATCTTGCAAATTACTAAAGTATAAATACTATTTAATACAATACCTAGCTTTTTCACTTTGTTCCGTTCTATGGACATTACTAAGAGCTCCCAAACAAAATCGATTACTTCCAGATGGATCGACATAACCGTCAACAGTGACGTGTGGACAAGTAGATGACACTTTAAACGTTTCACCGACTTGAGTATCTAATTCAAAATAGGCGATTGAACACCAATATTCAGGAGCTGGCTGTGATGATAATAAACCGCTCAATCCCATTTCCGATACGCCCCCTTTAAAACATAACAAAAAAAGCAATTCAGGACACATTTAAATTTAAAATAATTTTATTTTACTTAATAACACTCACAAAATGTTGGATGTGGAGGTTGCATCGAATGTGTATAAGTAAGAGTATTTTGTACTGATCGATTACCCGTTGTTGTACCAGGCATATTAGGTCCTTGATAATCATGAGGTGTCATAGTTTGACTAGGTACTGTAAAATATACAAAATAACATTATAAACCAAACAAATATATTTTATTATAATTATTATTTAATTCAATAAAATAATTTACTTACACAAATTTTCTTCATCTTGTCCTGGGAACATACTTGGATTTTGTAATGGCATATTTGGTGGTCCTAAAACAAAAACAGATTATAAATTATTGTTTAATACTTATTCATTGAGTCAATCATGATTACTTAGTATATAAATATATCCATTACCAAGCACAACAATATTTAGATACAACTAAACTTCGATAAACAAAGCATATAATAGTAACATATTTTTAATACGATTTATGAATATATATATATATTTAATATTCAAATCAAATGAAATAATAATTCTAAAACAACATGCTATGCTTTTTAAGTAAATATCAAATATTGTATTTACAACTACAACAAAATATAAAATAATTTCGAACATTCAACAAGACTACAATACAGAAAAATTATACAAATTATAATTAAAATTTGTATATTAATTTAAATTTTATAAATATTATTTTAAAGTGATAATATTTGGTTTTAAATTTAAGTTTGTCTATATAATTATTATAAACAAATTCAAATATTTTATTAAACAGTTTTATAATGCTTAGGACATTTCGACAAGAAATTCAATTTATTATTTTAAAAAGCCATTTCGATGTAAAAACTATTTCTGACATTAAATTCAATTTGAAATAGTACAATATAAATAAAAAATACAAATGTAAATTAATTTATCACCCTTAAATTATGTACTATACCTCTTCAAGAACTTATGTTTCAATTATCATAGTCACTTAGTAATTAAAAAATTTGCTTATCTATGTCGATGTATTTCTTTTTTAGTGCTCTTTTCTGTTTCTAATTAAAGTAACATAATATACAGCTAATGCTAATAAAAATCACAAAAATAATGTAAAATAATAATAATAAAATGGATTTCACGCCAAATTATCCAGTTCCGCCAAGGAGTTGCTACGGTGCCTTGTAATAAAGAAATAATGTCCAGCAGTATTAAAGACAGTAGCATTCACCCACACGTTTTATGATATAAACTATAATGAATTTATTGAAATAAAACCAGTAAAAGTTTTAATACTTTTACTTATTAAGAATATCACTACATAATAAATGAAATTATAACAATAATGTTCAAATACAATGTAAATATAAAGTGTCCTAAATGTATTATTTTAATATTATATCAATTAAATAATTATCTTTCATAGTTCTTTTTTTATTTTATCACTTACTATTAGGAGGTATATGCGAAGGCGTACTTGGCATCCAATTGTTACACGATTCAGTCTTAACCTGCACTTGAGAATTTAAACCAATTTGGTGACTAGGACGCTGTTGCTGTTGATGTGTAGACCGATACATACCAATATCTCCTACAAATAATTATATAGGTACTACTATACTACTACACATGCAATACTAATAAAAAAAATTCTAAAAAAAAATAATTTATCTCTGTAATATAAAAATAATTTTAACTTGTCCAATATCATGCTGATAAAAAAATGTATAAAAAAAAAAAAAAAAAGAAAGAAACTATATTATATTGTTGGTCTTTACCAGCAGCTTGAGAGACGGTCGGTTGTTGAGATACATCAGTGGCTGGATTTTGTTGATGGTATAAAGGTGGCAAGTGATGTTGTACAGTAACGGCTGGACTGTTTCCAGATACATCACTATCCATATTGGAACTGCTAACTTGACTAGAACCAGGTGGCGAAGGAGACATTCCTCCCCCTCCAGCCGTATACTCATCCCTCAGACCAATTATTCGGCCAGAACCATTAGTAGATGTACCACTCTGAAGTGTTAAACCGCTTAGATCTGAAAAAAACAAGTCGACTATATAAATACAATTTACAAATATCAAAGTGCAATTTTACACAATCAAATTTAGAGCAGTGAATTTTTAATACCAAAACGAAAGTAAAACACAAATTTACCTATGCCTGGCGATACAACTCGTTCGTAATGATACGGATTAACGCATACGGAATCACATTTTAAATCAAAAGCGTACTGGCAGTATTTTAAATGCTTGAGCTCATTTTTATGTAAATCTGGCCATCGCCAGATTCTTGCGTATATGACATGTGGGAAACCTTTGCGCCCGGCAACCTATAACAATATAAAATAAACGTATTTTTATATATAACTACTACACAGAGAGATACATTAATGAATTGAAATATACTTGTAATCGACCATCTAATGTCCTTTGTATTGTAACACATTTACTAGGATGTGATCCATTTGTAGTTATAGCTAAAATGAGACTGTCCAGTTCATCTCGTTTTTCCTGAATAATTTTATACAATATGTTAATTATTACGGTAATAAATATATATATATATTTGAGTACGTAACGTGCACGTTTAAAAGGCAAGTAAAGCAGCAGGGAAATTACGTTGTAAATAATTACTTTAAGCTTTTTAACCAACGACTCGATAGCTCGTTTTGCAAATCCTTCACTCTCCCATCCTTGCCGATGGCACATCAAACTGTGAACGATACTTAAACACGCATCAGCCGATGTTGGCGCACTGGTCTGTTGCATTTCTCTAGCTATATTTATGAAAACAAAACGGTCATTCGATTTCTAACCGAATACAATAACGGCAGCCGATACGAGGACTTGGCGAAGCGATATAGGTAACAAATTCAATTCGAAAAGGCTTGTTCGACTTCGTTTAGTGCGCACCGAAAAAAAAAAAAATGTATTTTATACGGACAACAAACGAAAAGTGCGAACGTAAAACGAAATACTATACGCAATCCATTAGGATTTCCGATTGAACGATCAACATTCTGGGTATGCTCAACAGTGCTCAGCAGGAGACGAGATTCGTCTTCCAATTTCGCAATAAGGGAACATTTTTTTTTTTTTTTCCGTAAAATTTAAAAATTTTATAGGTTAGGTACTTTTTTGTATCGTTACATTTGCACTTGGGGTCTCACGCCGTTTGGGCATTTTGAAACGTCGCGATCGACGGACCCTCGGCTGCGATATCACACCCGTCGTTCACCCAGAAATCGCGCGCAAAAACGCTTTCCGTACAATACCGTCTCGCGGACCTTTTTGACGCGGACATTTTTTTTTTTCATTATTTACGTTTCCAGGTGGACGACGACCCGCGTTCAAAGGTTTTACGCGTTTTTGCAACAGTCGCGCGGTCACGTCGCGGCAACCGACGTGTGACGCGAAACGACGAATACGGACAATTCATTATCACACGACTTACTCGGCTGAGGTGCTGGCGGATGTTGTATTTGTGTCGGTTGAACCGGTGCGTATTGTTGGGACATCATGTGCGCGTCGGTTTCCATTAATTCAGATTCGTTTTCTACGCGTCTAAATCGACAGATCGCAAACGCGAAACGAACGCATAGGCAGATAAAAAGAAAAACAACAAACACGAATATCGCGGATCGCCAAAATTTCGCACCGTCGCCGCCGCAGCGGGTTGTTGTCATCGGTTTTCTCGGATGGGCGTGTTTTCGTCGTACGCACAGGGTTTCCCAAACAAGTCGCGGCAGCCCACGCGCGTATTTTCGAAAAAAAAAAATGTTTTTTCTCTTCGTCCTCACCGCAATCGATATGAAATATAGCGACGCACAAACCACTACAGAATAAATACGTTGTACATATTTTAACGTGGCCTATAATTACACGCGTTGAATTTCAAAGCGTGTGAAATGTATTATTGAAAAAGAAAAAAAAAATTGTTTTCCTACGCATCGATCGTCATAATACCCGCCGTGTCTCGCACATATAGTTATTATAATAAGTGATTAAAAAATAACGAAGTCCGTCCGATAATAATCGTGCATTTAACAATTTCTATGCCTTTCGTACTCTGGATAAATAAATATAACGTTATTTCTAACAGTATTAAGTACACGAATAATAGTGTGAAAAAAAAATTCAATTTATTTTTTGACGTTAAAAAATAGCACATTTTTTTTACAGAATTAATATTCAAAAACAGATCGTACTGCGCAACGTTTATCGGAATCGAGTATAAAACGTCCATATTTTTTTTGGGGGGGCGGAACAAATTATATATAGTCTAAGAATTTTTCTCAGCTGCATATTTTCCAGTCATTTTCAATTTATTCCCAAGACATTACTTGAGAAGTCAATCATAATATTATATGTAGTTTAACGGTTTAGGACTTTTTTTTCATGGACCTATAGAATAACATATAAGTCATATCACATAGATCAAACTATACGACACCAATATATAGTAGTAAGTAACTATGTATTTATAAAAAACCATAATATATCGAGTGTCCTTTTTAATAAAACGCACATTGGATATAGTTTCTACGTAGTCGTAAGAATTATTTAGGTACATATTTCGAATGGTTGAAATCATTCAAGTTAGGATTGTAACATTGTATAATCCGTCATTTGATGAAAAATTTAATAATTTTACAAAAACTTATAAATACTTAATAAATGAACTACGAATACAACTATCCACAGATGTATATAAAACAATTGGTGTTTATATGCATCCGTTGATCTCTTCTTCGATTTTTTATTTTTAGTCAAAAAAGTAAGCACCTAAATCACTAAGTAAAACTTTAAATTGATATGACTAAAAAATTAATTTTAAGTATAGAGAATTTGTATTTATTATAATCATATAATATGTATGTTTGGATTTTATAATATACAATTATTTTTGGTACAAATTGAATACCACTATCATTCATCTATGCAGTTGTAATAAAGTTTAGCTATCAGTAAGACTTTTAAAGTCCAGGTATTTACCTATCAATTAAAAACCTTAAGAGTTATAACTGTTTATTGCGTTGATTTATTTACATCTGGTCGCAGATTAGGACTTATGTTAGGTGTGCATCTAATTACAATTTTAGACCCAACTCTATATACACAATAAAATAAAGTATTGTAAGATCATCTTTATTATTGTTATATTTGAAATAAAATGTTCACAAGAGTTGTTCAATACATTTTTTAGATATTTAAGTAAATGGTACATAAATACCACTCACAATGTTAGTTGCTTCCCAAAATAAAGCACTGAATTAATTTTTACACTACTCTTGTAACTAATTATAAGATACAAATGTACCATCACGCAGCTATTATAATTATTGATATTTAAAAATAATTTAAAAACATTTCATCATTTATGCAAAAAGGACATTTTTATAAGCTCATTTGACTTAAAAACTTGATATCAATGTATCATAAAAAGGTAAACTAAACATTTTTTAAAATAAGAGAATTTCTTTTCATTATATACATATACAAACAAATTAATTGCAACAAATCAAGTTTTGTACGTGAAGCTAATGCAGAAAATGTACTTTTTAACAGAATTATAACATAAAAATTGTTAATAATAATAAAAAAAAATCGAAATTGTATTATGAATAAAACACAATAGCAGTACATATACTTTATCTAAATACAAATTAAAACTAAATACTATTTACAATTTTGTTATGGAAGAAATTGTATTAATATTAATAAATGAAATGTCCTTTCTGCCGTAACACTTGTCAAATTTTAATTACGTTCTGCCAGTATTTTATTTTGTTTCCTACATTTTTTGTTTTCTTTTTTCTAAAAAAAAAAAAATCATTACACATATAAGTTATATAATTATTACTACTTATAAATGAATTTATATTATAAAACTATTACCTTAAAAAGCTTTGGGCTATTTTCCTTTGATGGTAAATTAGATTCAAACCCATTTAAAGACAACTCACTAGAACTCACAGACAAAGGAGGAGAACTCATTACTGATTCGCTACTGTCAGCTAAATAATTTTGAGTAATTTCACGTCTTAATGTTGTATTTACAAATTCTGGAGAATCCAATTGCCTTCTTTTCGGTGTATCTCCTATAATAATTTATTTAAATATTTAAACTGTATATAGGCCTTATTTTAAATTTGACTTTACCTAATGGCGTGCATTGCTTGGATTCATTCAAAAACATTTTTATATTAGTTTCTTGTCTGAAAAATTCTTCTTTAACACATAAACTGCCTGTACCTACACAATCGTCTTGTTTTTCTTTGAGAACAGAAAAATTAATGTGAGATTCTTTTGAAATATTTTCAAAATCACCCATCAATTTTTTAGCTTCAACGACCGTTTTAGATACATTTTTAGTTGTTTCCTAATAAATATAAATAATTAAATATAATTTTTTATTTATCCCATCAGTATAAAAATTAACAATATATTACCGAAACATTAACATCAACAATCTCTACTTGTGCATTTATTTCTCCAGTTAAATCATTCAATTTTTTATTCATTGTAATTGAAATCTGTGAGAGTTCTTTCTCATTATTGGCACATATTCCTGCTAATTTGTTTAGCTGAGCTCCATCCGATATCGTATTCAATGTCACACGACTCTACAGAGAAACAAAACAAAAATTGAATAATATTAATTACAGTTACAAAGTTAATGTGTAAATAAACTGCATGAATTACCTCATGTGTAAGATGTTCAATTGGTTCAAGCAAATCAGAATTGTTTTTATGTACTCTATCCAATGATACTAAACATGGTGCCAGATCTTTTATGCCTTCGTCTTGTTTTATAAACATTTCTGATAATTCATTATTTTGGGTTTTGATATCTGCATTTATTTCATCATACATTTTTGTATCCTCAGCATTTTTAATATTTTCTAAGAATTGTGCATTAAACTGTTGAAATTGTACACTATAATCAGTAAAATTATCCTTGATCTTTTGGATTTTCTAAAAAAAAAAAAAATTATAATTTATTCTAAATTGTTAAAATTATGTTTATAAATAATTTACTTTTAACGATTCCTGTTTTTCGATTTCCATTAATTCATAGCACTTTTTCAAACGATTAACATAAAGTTCTTCAATGGATTTATTAAAATCATTTTGAGTAGCCAAACGATATTTTATTTCACAAAGCAATTCATTCATATTTTTGTTATAAGATTTTGCCTACAAGAATAAATCATTTTAATTATTTGATTTCGTCAAATCATGTAAAAATAATAAAATACTATGAATTTATTAAAACTTTCATAGATTAAAATATTATTGTTTTTTTTTTGGAACTATCAATGTTGCCGATTATGGTCTTATGTTTTGGAACCGTTGCAGGTTCCACCTACAGAGTATGTAGTACGCACATCTAACTGCCGTGACTACACTCAGACGAAATACAATCAAACCACAATAGGCAAAACGCAATAACAATAATAATAAAATACTGTGTTTAAAGTATGAAAATAGATTGATTTGTTATAGTAATTAATGAAATTAATTAGAAACAATAAACATTTAATTAAGTACCTCATCGATATGATTTGAAATAGCATTATGATAAGAATTCATAGACGCAGTAACAATATTTATCGCCTCTGATTTTTGAAGAATAGCAGATTCTAGTAATTGCATTTCATTCACTAAACTATGAATCGTCTGATCTAATTCATATCTTCCACATTCACCACGATTCAATATACCAATGACCTGAAATAAATGAATACATATTGGCTTAAAATTATGATATTTTATATAAACATTATTAATATAAATTTACATGTTTCTTCATATTTAAAAAAATATCAACTGTTGTATTATTATGATCATTAATCGTATTCATAACCACATTTAGGTCATCGACAAGTGAAGTATTCTGTTTAAGCATATCATCTATAGAAACAATTCAAAAATATTATTCAAATATTTAATGAACAAAAAAAATTTTAAATTACCATTGAGTTTATTCTGTGTATCCATAAATTCTCTATTTCTACTTTCAAATAATGACAAAGTATTAGAAAAGGAAGTATTTGTTTCCATTACGCGATTCTTTAATCGTTCAAGGGCTGATTCATTAGTTTTTTCCACATTACTAGATTATTTTAAACACACATTTTTAACATAATTAAAATGAATACCAATTAAGTTTAAAAACTATAAATAAATAAAACATACATAGTACGTTCTACTTTGTCATGAAGTAATTTCATGTCATTCTCATAAATTTCAGCTAAGGATCTTAAGTTTGTTGCTTCTTTGTCAAGTTTAATAATAAGACTGTCCCTTCTGTCACGTTCATCCATTGTTCTTATCAAATCAACTTTTAATTCTCTCATAATTTCCTTAAAATAAAGAAAACACTTATTATTTAATACACATTCATTCAACAAATTACATTAATAAAATAAATAAATAAATATACTTCTTTTTTATTTAACTCTTCATTTACAGCTCTTATTGTAGAAATTTTTTCACAAATATCCGCTTCATTTTTTTCTAATCTCAACACCATATCATTGTAATTTTCTTCAGCCACATAAACACCATTTTTATCCCTAGTAGCTACCAAATCTCGTTTAAGTTTTTCAATTTCATCAGTATATTCCTAAGATAATTTATTAATATTATAAACACAATTTTTAAACTATAAATAGTTATTGAATATACCTTGATTAATGCTTTCTTCGTAAATTTCTGATTAACTTCTGGTTTATTTTTTATGCTTTTTGCCCGAGAAGCATAATCTAATGTGCTCATAGTCTCTTCTAAATTACAGTGCGATGGAGATATAGTAGCAATAATAGAAGTTTTAGTTTTACCTCCTAAAGAATCTTGCAATAAACGTGTAAGTTTCGATTCTCTATAAAAAAAATATCATAAAATATTATATTATTAAAAATTGTATTTTATTATCATAAATATTGATTTAAATATATTAACCTATATGGAACATGAGGCGTTTGCTCTACAAGTGATGTGATACAACGACCAAGTGTTAATAAAGACTTATTAATGTTTCCAGCTTCGCAAGCACGTCTATCAATTGCTCCTGATCGTCCAATGTTTTCACTCCCAGCCAAATCTACAAGATTTAACTTACCCACCCTAACAATATCTTCATTCTCAATCGTAGACTCTTTTATATGTACAGTTATTGTGAATATAGTATGTGAACGACTAAAATAATAAAAATTACGTTGTAGTAAATGTATGTATTAATTATTATTATTAACAACAGTAATATTGAACATTAAAAAAATAATTTTACCTGGATTGAGAGTTCATTAATGTTGCAGCTGTCTGACGTCGTTTAGATCCTTTTTCAAGTAATTTGTAGACTTCATTTTTATTGCTGACAATAACTTCCTCTAAACCACGGACAATTACTGATCCTTTTTTTTCTTCAAAAATTCTGTATTGAAATTGAATTAATGTTTTCCACGTATTTATAAATGAATAATAAAGAAATTGGTATTTTTTTTTTTATTTACCTAAGAGATTTATGTGATGGTTCTTCTGAACAAGACAGAAGATCAAAAATTTCTTCATTATAAAGTTCCAAAAATGATGCTCGAACTGTATGTTCAACTTGTAAAAGTCTAAGTTCATCGAACATATGACTTAAAGCACGTGGAATAATCCCTGAAACTGGGTCCTGAAATTATTACAATAACAATAATATGACTAAAGGTTAACAATTTAATACTGGTATATCTACTAACAAGTATTTCATATAAAAATACGCAAACAGTTATTTAATTTATTAAAGTACACGCATATACATACATACGATGATTACATAAAAATAGAAATAAAATACCTTATTCCAAGATATTGAAGATTGTCCATTTAACCTTTCACCTTCCATTGTAAAAGTCTTTCCTGTTCCAGTTTGTCCATACGCAAATACTGTACAATTGTAGCCATCCAATACTTCTTTAATTAATGGATACACAACACTATTATAAACATCAACCTAAAAAATATATATATTAATAATAATAATAACGTTGATAGTAAATAAGCAATAAATATATAAATAAATACTTGTTTTGAATTTTGACCGAAAACTTTATCAAAGTGAAATGTTTTAGTTCGTCGATCGGCTAAAACTGTTTTTTCCGTTACGATTATTTCTTTATGGTTAGATGAAACGTCCACAACAGGTAAACCTTTACTTTTATCTACGTCGCTCATAGGCCTTTAAAATATATAAATAAAAATTATTTCTTTAACTATGGAAAAATAAACAAGATTTCTTCTACAAATTAGGAAATCGTTAATTCATTATATATCTTTCATTCATTTTTCCTCCTCAAATTATTTAAATAATTTAAATGTAAATAACCAATTGTTTGCCTTTAATGTAAATATGAATAATTAAGAAAGTGAAATTTATAGGCATAATCACGAATGTTCTTTATTTCCACGATTATCCACAAAAAGCTGTGCAACAATAATATGGCCAAAATTATAACGCGGCAGTATTTAATTAATCCCTTTTTTTTAATTTTCAATTGAATTCTCATTTGAGTTATTGCAAGAGATTAAAACAAGTAAGCGTAAAGAAATACGATTATTCGGTTTCGGCTATTAACAAAATGCTCGTGAAATAGTACCCAGGGAAAAACGTGTTAAACACAACGATGCGATATTTTACCTCACTCTGACGAAAACTTCAATAGGTTTTTCATTTGAAGAATTCTTTTTCTGAACAAGATGATCTGCCATTGTTAACACGACAATTTTCTCACAAACGAATAAAATTACACACCAACAAAGTAAAGAAAACGAGTTGAATTACTTTTAAAAAGTCGTTAAGAATGAAAATTATAGTTTTTCCGACGAACGTAACACTATAACACGATTACTACAAACAACATCGTCCAACAGTTGACACTCTTTCGGCATGCAGCGTACAAACATCAGAGCGTACACGCATATTGTGTAATTGTCAATGTTTGACCGTTAAAACTTGAAAAATCAAATTTAACGAATAACTCAATGATGAACCGACCAACCAACAATCACTCCGCTATCACTATAAAAGTAATCGGCCCGTATGTTTTCTATGAAACGGCCATGTTGTTTATCATGGCAGATAAACGTATAAACTAGATTACACTACGATAGATTATGATAGCGATTTAAGACCAAGAATCGGTGATCACGAGTTAATAATAAATAATAATTATTGATTAATTAATAATTAGAACGTCATTAGTAACTGGGTTTTACTGTTTTAGTCCATTTTATATTTTATTTCCCGTTGTCCAGGCAAATATGTATTAATTTACGTCTGTATTAAAAAAAAAATAGTATATTTTACTCAAGTTATTGACGTATACCATCAAAGTTAAAGGTGTTAAACTATTTGAGACAAAAATCAAAAGCTTGAGTACAATTTTATTAGAATAATGATATTAAATAGTTAGTAATAAATAGAAGTTGTACATTGTTAATTGACCTCTATAAAAATAACTAAAACTATACATTTTTCAAAATTCTACAGCATATTTTTTTTTTAAGACCCTCCCCCCTCCCAGAGCAGGTATACCCAGTAACCACGTAAACGTTGTATTTTTCGGCAAGTCTGTGTGCGTAGTGAATAAAATTGAATAAACTCTGAAAATACACATATACCATGTTTTAACCATGTTAAATGATAAAGAAAAATATTAATATATATTTGTAAGAATTTTAAAACTAATTTTATAAATGACAGAATAATTATTTAAAAATATCAATATATTTATTATCAAAACATTAATTTACATATTACTTTTTTACGTTATTTACCTAATAACTACTTTTTTATGTAAACCAATAACTTATTTCTAATAAAATATCATTCATTAAATTTATATATATATATATATATTTATTCTTAAAGAAAATAAAAATTTAGTTCAAGTTGTTCAAACTTAGTTATTTTTACAATTAATTTTGGGCACAAATGGTCAGCATACAACAATATTTCATGGACACCATTTTTCATCCAAATTATAATCGATACATTAATTACCAACTTACTAATCGTTTGCAACGACCTACCGTATTAAGCATACCGAATTTAATGCCAGTCCTGTCAATTTTCATAATTAGTTCATGTAATTTAAAAGTAATTATTAAGTATTAAGAACATAAATAATCATATACTATTTTTAGTAATTTGTAATATTATTACATTAATATTTGGGACTCATATTAAATGTGAATTGCGAATAGATGCATTCCATTTATTTGGTGTGTATTGAGATTCACATATGGACGAATTATTAAATTGTACTACAGATTATAATGTTATTAATAAATCTATATTTCATTCAGTTTTTACAATATGCAAAAATATAAAAATAAAAACATTAAAAAATATATATAATTTTGCTAAAATAAATTCATTAAATACTTAATTATAAAAAAATAAATTAAAAATCTGTCTTCACAGACTGGATAATAAGATATAAATATATGTAAAAATCAAATGATATTAATTGAGAAAAAATAATATAACTATAGTGGTACTAAAGATTGAAAGTTGTAACAAGTGGCTCGCAGTTGCTTTGGAATCCGCTTGCATTTCATTTACAGAAACACCATTTGTACTTTCGAAAGCATAAATGCTAGCAGTTTTTGCGTTACTTTCTTTGAAGAATTTGTGTCTTTTAACATACTTTGGTAACACAACTACAGGTGGTGTCGGCTGCCAATTAACTTTAATTTCAAAGTTCACTAATTTGAATAGAGTTTCTTTGATTTGAACATCTAATAATTTTGAATGACTTTCCAAGAATGTGTAAGCAGATTTCGGCGTTAAATACTTTATATGGGATATGTTCATTAACTATATATGATTATAAAACAAAAATCACCAAAGTTTAAAATGATGATATTGGAATGGATATTATAATTATTAATAAATAATAAACCTTGATTTGTTGTTCATCGAGACATTTAATGGTATTTGGAGAAAGCCCTTCTAATGCTTCAGGATTTAAGTCTAACAATAATTGCCACTGAGTGACATTGATGCCTATATAAAAATTATGAAGTTAATATTTATTTTAAAATATCTAACTTTTCGGTACAATTCAACTGTATAAGACTTGTTAATTATTTGTATTTGCTATAATAAAATAATAATTAGTTTACTACCGGAAAGAATAATCCCCATGCGCTCTACTTCAGCCGTCTTCCATAAATTGGACTGTCCAATAACGGAAATAGCTACCGATGCTAAATTTTTTATACAAGGTGTGTCACAAGTTTTTATGGTATTAAAAGTCGAGCTTGTTTTCCAAAATAATTCTTTATTGGGCATAATTATTTTGAATGTACGTGGTTGTAAGTGACATATCAACGAACCAAATGAGCCCCACAAATGAGATGGCATTCTTGATTTTGATTTTGTCATAAAAAGTTTTGTTATCTCTTTGCGCTAAACATTTGCATTTACCTAATATTAGTACAAACAATTTACTCTGTTCAAATGGATACATACAATTGATTCAGTTTTGATGTGTTCAGAAAGTAAATTAATCAATTCCAATGACCAAGGGCTGTTAACATCCAAGTCTATTGTTTTTAAATCGTCAACTGATAACCCCGACAAGACAGAACCATATGTGTGTAAAGCAGTCTATAAATTTAAATAAACTGTAGTAAAAGAATTTTTCGTTTGAAAAACATACTTTGTCTTTTATTTTGGACCAAATATATCTAGCTAATTCAGGTTTTAAGTCAAATGACCCCAACAAATCAATACATTTTTCTAATTCCTCGTCACTCATAGAATATATTGTCGAATTAAACTTCATGGAAATAATTGATGCTGGTCCTAATATTTTTAATGCTTCACAACTAATCTGAAATATTAATGATAAATTGTAGGTAATTCGTAAAATAATACCACTTTGCTTAATTACTTACCTGCACATCTGAATTGAAAAATAGTTCCAATGACCTTTTCTTTCTTTCACTGTGTGTTTGATTGGATTTGTCGTGTCCCACTGTATATATTTCATCAATTACAGGTGAAAGTGAATTATTTGATGGAATATTATATGTATAATTTCTGACATCATGAAATTTTTTTCTATTTTTTATACCTTTAATTGTAAACTGTTTTCCATATTCATCGTCACTTTTAATAACCAAAAGATTATCATTATTTAATATTTTATTATATTTATCAGTGGTATTATCCACCTTTCGTATATATGTAATGTTGACTGAATTTTCAGTAGAAAATTCACTTTCCAGATTTGTTAAGTTTTGGTAATATTGACGTGAATTTAAAGTTGACAACAAAGAGCTTGCAGTAGTAGCATTTTTGACTTCTAAAATTGATGTAGAATCAGTAGTAATTAATACTTGTTGATTGGATGAAAAACCACCGATTGACCCTTCCGTTACTGGAGTTGTTTGGGTATGAATATATTCCTGTGTACTTTTTATGGCATCTTGCTTTTCTTTACCCGCAAAAAATGTGTTTAATAAAGTTTTAGGAGTTAATGCATTTAAACTATTATCAAACTTAGGTATAGGAATCAAGACAGTTGGTTTGAATATTTTTGGTTTAGCTTCTGATGATTTTATAATTTCTTCATATTGATGGTTATCATTTATTGGGCTAATCATTTGTAATTGACTCTGTATTGAAGCCAAATGGAAATCAATTAGCGCTGATAAAGAATTAGTGAAATGTATGTGCTGGTCACCCAAAAATAATATACAACCCTAGGAAAAAAATAATTAATTTAAATTACAATTTATTATATATTTTGTTCAATTCTCACTTCATAAAAAGGAACATTATTAGAAAACCATTCAATTTCATCAGCATATTGAGAACGGATAATATCAGCAGAGTCTATACGAGATATTTTTGGAATGGAATTCAATTGATCTTGGTTTAATACAATCAGGAGATCTGACAACTTTACTAATGTATCACTTGACCACTGTTCAATATTTCTAAAATAATAAATTGATAAAATATTTTAAACATGTATATACCTGGTAATAATTTTATTAGTACTTAAACTAAGATTTTTATTTTTTTTTAAGTGGAACTGTCGTAATAAGACACTAAAATAACATTTTATTAACTTAAAAGTTAAGGTGGATTTACCCAAAAGCTTTGATTATTAAATCAGCCCATTTGTCTCTTGACACTGAATCAACACAAATTCTAGTATCAAATAAACCAGCTTCAATCAAGAATTTAAATGCTCGTTTGTCTACTAAACTCAAATAAGTTGTAGGGATAAAATGAGTTAGATTTCCAAGAGTATACAATTGTTCATAATTTAAACTGGAACTATTTTTTAGCTGTCATGAAACAGAATTTATACATTAATTAAATATTATATATGATACAGTTTTGTTTCATTTTGTTTTTAGCTTAAAACTTACAATATGTGTGATATATTGGTCAACAATCAATGACATTTTTTCTGGTCGAGAAGCAACCAAAAGTTCAGGGTAACTTAAACGTCCAATAGCATACAATATATCATCTCTCAAAATTGAATTTAGAATAACATCAACAGGAAGAGTTATTAAAACAAACCCTAAATAGAATATTTATTATTTAAATCAAGATAATAATAATAATAATAATAATAATAATAATAATAATAATAAAACTACCTTGTACTGCTTCGATTTCCCATGCTTCTAAGTATAATGAAGAGGACAAATCTGCTGTAAACTTTGATTTCAAATTGAGATAATTAATAAATGCTTTGGCAACACAGGTCTGTAAGTTTTTTGGAAATACCTATGGAAAATTGTGAATAAACCAACAATATTATCATATACAATAATTTAAATTAATATTTGATAATTATTCAGTATACGTTCATGTTATATTGTTACAAATCTTACAAAAAAAAAATTCCTTTAGAATAGAAACAATAATAAAATAATATAATAAATAAATGTGCAGAAAATAATATTTAAATTCAATAATATAAATCCTCCGAGTGTATCTTAAAATGTATAGATTCCTTATACATAAATTATTATACTTAAAACATTTATTTTTGAAATTTTGTTTATGTATTAGACTTTTATTAAAACTAAAACTTATTTCAAGATTTTTTTTTATCAAATAACGCATTCAAAAAATAATTGTGTAGTAAATGCTAAATTTTCAAAAAAAAAAATCCTTACTTTTCCATTCTGTTTGAGGTATGTATTGTAGTTGGAAATTGAAACAATAAATTCTACACTATTTATTTTTTTTATATAATTACACGTATAACCATTATAAAGGCCTTTAATGACTGCAGACTTATTACCAGTCCATTTGGTAAGTAATTCATTGCTTTCTAATATTACATTAAGCTAAACAATTATAAAATAAATAAGTTAACATGATAATTAAATTATAATAACACATCGTTCGATTAATAATTTATATTTACCATTAATGCATTTAAAAGTAAAACAAATTAAATAATTTTAAAAAGAAATATTTACTATATGTTTGGGTAATTTGTCTATTCTGTCAGCATAACTTGGGTACAATTGTTTGAGAGCATGAAATATAGGACCCGGTATATCGAAAGGTGCCAACTGTTCAAAAAGTGCATTATGTTTATTCTTCAGCATGTTTTCAATGAAATAGGTTCTTTTTACTGAAAAATATAAACATTATTACTAAAATAATAAGTAAAATTACTACAAGTATTAAAATGTTTTTAAAAAAAACTCGATATTAATAATTATTCCACCAACATAGACAAATTATAATGAAATGTGTCTTTTTGTGTTAATATTATTTACCTGGATTTGTCATGTTTAAAAGATGAGCAGCCATTGGTAAGTTATGATCACTGGCCAAAGAAACCAAATGAGATATTATTTGGTAATTAATATTTCCAGTATCCATATTTAACAGACTAGAAACTGGAACAGCTTTTATCATATATTTCAAACCGAGTAAAATTTTTGGATCATTTTTATAGAACGACAACATACTACTACAACCGCTTAAATAAAAAGCCTAAAATATATGTGAACAATACGTATTATTTAAAAAAAAATTCATAAATCTACTTATTTTTACTTGTCTATCAGTAAACTTGTCCGAATCAATAGCAATAAGTGACTGAACACTTGGAGGATTAGCACAAAATTTTAAAAACTTAGTAGCAGATTGAGTATATAACAATGGAAGATGTCTCAGATCTTCAGACGTCCATCCATTGATGAGCATTGTTCTTGAAGACAGCCGTTCACTAGCAATTTTATTAAATATCTTTAAAAAAAAAATACTACATTAGTGTATACTGTATATGTGTACATTTTATTAATGAATATTTAGAATAATACATATTATATTTATGTCTTAAAAATTAATAATCTCAATTATTTTTCACTCAAAAAATACATTATTTCATTGGCAAATATTTCTTGATTTTTTTTTGTTTTACAAACAGTACCGCTACAAAATTTATAACATAGCTAATTAATATACCTGTTTTGCAGCAGCGTAACTTAAATAATAGGTATTTTCTGATGATGAAATTGCTGCTTTTTCTTCGACCCACTCTTCTGGTTCAAACTGATTTATTTGTAATGGTGATAATTTAAAGAAGAACGTCGGATAAAGTAATTTCACATCTTTTAAAGTGCTATTTTCCATTAGCAGGGAGAATAAAAATCTAGCCTAGAAAATAGTTTTAAAAACTAATTTTTATAGAACTATTTATTTAGTTTCATACCTGAGATTTATCGAAATCAATGTCATGCAGTGCCATTTTAGACAATTCATCAAACTGTATAAGACTTAGTTCATCATTACTCAAATCCGATAATAAAAATTTATACCTAAATAAAATGTGAGAAGTACATACCACACACACACAATATAATATTTATAAAATCTGGATAAATCGATTATCTCAACAAATTATTCGTTATAACTTACTGCTGAGCTATTTGTTCGACTTTCCAGCTATTTAATGGATACGATTGATTAACTACCAAAAATGACCACAACCTTCTTACACTTTTGGGTAAATTTTTCCAATTCATTTTTTTATATTTACTGCAAAATATTCTATGGTTTTGTTTTTGTATTACACCGACCAACAAATCTAATCTATAAAACGTGGTATGAAATAGCATTGTAATTTGAAAACGTTAACATATAAAATGTGCAACATAATTATATAAAATACCAAACGAAATGATATATGACATTACGATCGATGCGATATACTATATTTTAAGCCTTTAACAAAATAATAAAATATATACTGTAATACTTACAGTCGTACACTAGTAGGTTTAGTTCTAGTAAGAACGTATGGAGCCCAAAGTCTGGCTAAAGCGTGACCACACATAGTAGACAACTTTTGAAACTTTCCATCCTTAACATCATAATTCCATCTATAAACGGTTTCACCAATGAAATCTAGTACTCTATCATTCGCTATCACCTTTGAAACTAACTAAATAAAATATATATAGATGTAGGTACATGAAAACTGTACGTAACTATACAAGTGATAATTGAATAAATTTTTCGTACAAAATTTAAGAACTCTGTGCGTTGTTGGTAAGTTAAAACAGAGTGGAGGATCTTTTTGGCTATGGGACTGTTGTCTTCGTGTGTAATTAAAAGAGACGCCAAATGAGCACCCGGTAACATTTCCAATTTGTTTCTCTAAAATCATATTTTTATTGAAAAACGGATCGACTAGCCGCTACGGACTTGTCGAACTTATACTTACAGGTAAAAAGTAAATAAGATTTGTTGGGAGTTTCACGATTTCTTCAATAGTAAAATCGGTCAAAGACCCGGACAACAACTTTTCGCGGAATTCGTGCGGAACCTCATTAAATAATAAATTTGCCTCTGTTCGATATCCTATTAAATGAACAATAAAACGACGTTCTTTATGTTACGCGGGCGATGTCGTTATATATTTATTGTTAACAATACAGATTTGAAATAATTACCATCCAAACCGACACAACTTTCGGATTCATTTGCTTTGAGCAGACAAAGTAACGACGTATCATTCACAACATGACAATTAGATGGAAGTTCTACACAAAAAAGAAAAAATGGTAAATACGTATAAAATATAAAGCACATTAAAAAAAAAAATTATATATACGTATATAATGACCTGTACAAAACGAAAGAAATAAAATTACGAACAATTGTTCCTTTGAAAACCACATGGTTAAAATAATAATTCTATAACGATTATAATTAAAACACCGCGATTTCACGGACACGACAGGCACCGCGCTAATTCGCCATTTGACTAACTATTTAAACGCTGCAGGCGAAGTTTTTGCGAAGAGAGACCTTTAAATTTTAACACAAAATCCAATTATTCTACTATATTTTTATATTCCGCTACTTCAGGAAACACCCGTTGCATCGAAAATTACGGCAATCTTATCGCAGTTTTTATTTATAATGATGACGGAAAGTCGTTACATGGCCTTTGTAAAGTATTTATATAGGTACATTGTGGGTACATAAGAGAGTTTATACAGTTTTCGTTGATAAACAATCGGTATTAATAATTTGTTTTGCGCTATGAAATGAAATGTGTTGGCGAACACTACGGGATGTTATCGTACTTGCATAGCCTACTGCAGGGACGATATAATATTGTGTTTAAAATAAAATTATTTTTCGATAGGACAGAGAAAATTTGGAAAAGGAATGGGTATTACAGCTGAAATTACATGTCAGTTTTTTTTCATTTCAAATAAAAATCGTATTACACACGTTTGCCAGATTTTAGTGGAGTCGGGTTTATTTGTACGATATTTTTTACATTCTAAGGAGTTAATACACATAATGACGATTACACAATACAACGTGTTTTTCGAGGGTCAAAAACGCATTAATATATACTTATAATCGATTGAAGATGCAGTATAATCAGTGGCGTGCTCTGGGGGGGGGGCGGTGGTTAGGGGTTATATCCCCCCCCCATTGTCTTTTTTGCCGACCTACAGAAAACATCTTATTAGTTATAAGAGCTGTTTTAGAGTCATTACTTAATACTTTTTATTAGTTATTAGCAAAAAGTTATTACTTATGAGATGACAATAAACATTTACTAAACATACCGTATGTTATGTTAATTGAACAACTTGGTATTAGTGTGTTATAATTTAAATTCATTTTAATTATAGAACAATTTACAAATGTACACAATTATAAGCTAGAAAAAATTTTGGAGAGCTTGAAACATAAACATTTGAGTTTTTGGTATTACCATGACAATTTATTAAAATGTATTATTACTATTTACTTATAACATCCCCCCCCCCATTGAAAATTCCTGGGCACGCTACTGAGTATAATAATATACTTACCGAATATGTATACTCGTATTATTATTGTTATTACTCGGCAAATATTTGCAAAATTCAAAACTAAAATGAGTTTTATACGTCATATTTTAGAGTTCAGTTACATACATATTATGTATATTACGATTTAATATTAATTATATTTGAGTAATTTTTGAAGATAAAAAAATTTAAGATAATATTATTGTACATTGACACATTGTCTTTAAAACTGCGATAGATATAGTTTACGAGTGTAATGGATCTACATCGATGTCCGTTTATTATAAATATTTATTTTTAAAAAAAAACATTATTAATTTTGTTTGATTTTTAGCGCGGGGAGATTGCCACACACAAAGACAATATATTATTAATAAATCTCCCAATTTCAAAGTAATATACTAATTAATAAACTAATAGTTTCCTCAAATTTTTATTGCATTCTTCACAAAACAAGGTTTTGGGAAGAAAACTCACATTTAAGGTGGGTGGTAAAGTGCAGTTGTTCCATAATTTATTTATATAAATTGTATGTATACAGATAGTAAAAAAATACAATTTTAATTATATTATTCAATAATATACAAGTATACTTATATAACAGATAGTTTAAATTAGCAACTTTGTATTTTTAGTTAAAATTAAATTAAGCATATGATAATATAAATCGTGTAATATTGTTATTTATTTTCATTATCAATTTATACACATTATATTACTATTATATCATTTACAGTTGAATTATTTTATATTGAATATTTTTAAAATAAAAATTTCAATAAGTTTTTCTTATAAAAGAAATGTGTGTATATTTCTTTTCTATATATTCATTCTTTTAGAAAATTTAAAAGAAATTAAATATTGACAATAATTAATATATAATATCTCAAATTTATTGTTTTCGGTAAAATAAAATAATATCTTTCATAAATATAATTCTTTTTTTTACAATAAATAACCACATAACAAAAATTCAACAACAAATAACATTATATTATATACATTAAGTAAATACGTAAAAAAAACTAGTCTATCCTAAATGTTCAGTCAATTTTTATGGAAAACGATGCACCACAAGAGCATCCATCTTGTGCTTTTGGATTCCCTATTAATTTAAAAGCAGCTCTGATTAATTGCTGTTCGTAGTCCACTGTCGATCCTTTGACATAATTTAAGGAAGTTGTGTCCACTACTACCTTAACGCCTTGTTTCTCGAATACACGATCATCATTAGCAACTGTTGTGTCTAATTCAAACTTGTACTGAAAGCCTGAACAACCACCACTTTCTACGCTTAGACGGAGGAATTCATCTTGGTCACATATCTCTTGAAGACGTTTTACACATTCTTCGGTTACCTTTAAGTCATCTTCACTAACCTTCGACGATAATTTTCTAGCAGGCTGAATATTATACGTCATTACTTTAAAACATTTCCGAAAACTTCTGACCATCGAAACGGAAAAAGTCATTTTACGTTTATCACACCAAACGTCCAATTTATAACAATCTATAATTTAACATTTATTAGATAATAACTACACGTAAATAATAATTGCCAATTGGTATAATTAATTAAACATTTTTAATTTATAAATAAGAAAAAAAATTATTATCAATGTTTATTAGTTATCATTTGATAGCCGATAAGGTCAGACAATTTTTTTTGGTCTTTATCAACTTTATCAGGTGTTTTAAACTTTAATGGAGCTTACGATTTGCAAATTATAAGCATAAATCATCAAAAGTGTTTTGTATTTTGAAAAATACGCTTTATTCAAATTTTGACAAAAGGATTTTTGTATAGTTTTAAAAATTAAAGTAAATACATTATTCTGTGGTAAATATTTATTGAAAATTCGACCTTGTACCGTTGTAATATTGATAAATGATAGGTGATAACGTAGCTAGTCAAAATTTTAAGATCAAAACCGTCTGCCTCAACTTTGTCACTTTTTATTGAAATTTGAAATTAATGGTTATAACCGATAAATGTGTACGAAGTGTCCATGAAAAATTAGATCATACTGATTGATCAAATTCTGATTTTAAATTACCTATTTTTTAGAATCAAAATAAGTTATTTTGTCAATACCAAAATCATAAGAAACGTATTGATAAATTACAAAATCATTTTCAAAAAAATATGTAGAGTTATAATAGTGTAGTAATATGTATTTTATTATAGTTTTATTTGGGGTTCAACTGTAGACATCGCATCAATATACTTTATATTGTCCTCAATCCCAACATACAATTTTTTTTGTAATATACCTAGCTAATTAACTGAAAATATTTAAGAAATCCTAACATCAATTATTTCCATTCGTATTTTAAAGCTTCGAGTGTTATAGTAATCATTTCAATAAAATCTAGATCAGTTTGCTGAAATGTTCATGGTTAGGTTTATAGTTTTGCTTACTGTTACTGTTTTAGTCGTTCAAAACATATTATCTACATTCAATATGTAACTCATATAATACACAATAACTGTCAATTATTATAAAAATATAAATCAACGAATTAATTTATTAAATAAAAAATACATATTTAATTCATAAGCAATTTTAAAATCGAAAATAACTATTAATTATATACAGTAGAGCTAACAAAATAAGTATCGTTAAACAATATGAAATATTACTGTTTAGTTTAATACACAATTTGGTAACGTAACAATTTATTTTTATTTCAACAAAATTACTAAAAATAAATATGAGTACTAATATTAAATTTGAGCAACAATAATAAAACAGTCTTAAGCGTTTCCATAAGTTTTTTGTTCTAACCAGACGTTAAATAATTCCTCACTATTATCATATCCGTGACTAGCTATAACATATGTATAATCGTTTAAAGAATAATGTCTCTTATAAAAATATATGTGTTCACAATGAAGAGGTTGAATTTCTAATTTTTTTGCTAGTAATCCTAAATATATATCATCAAAGCGGAATCTTTTTGTGTAAAAACTTCCGTAATAAAATTTGATCAAAGCGGTATGGGATAACGCATAAGCACCAGCTGTGACGTATGGAGGCCACATATGATATGGATATTCGGAAATAGATACATACCTGAAATAATAATAAAAAAATTTTTTTAATAAAAACTCAAAACAGAATCTTTAAATGTAAAATATAATAATCGTACCATTTACTAATTTGATGTCTCAATGGTGAAGAATGAAAAACATATCCAGTAAATAATAATACATCTGATGGCAAATTATGTCTAGACTGTATTCCTTTAACTTCTTTACTCAAATATTCAGGATATTCACTCGGGTTTCGTAAATAACGTAATAAGTTTTTTACAGAGACATACATGTCATCGTCTGAGAAAAAGTAGAATCTGGAATTATTACAATGCGTCGCAGCCCATTTAATCGCATTGATAGTCTTGACAGTATTATTATAATATTCATCGACGAAATCATATTTCACAATATCACCATACTGTTCATGTTCTTCATTTATTCGTTTTTCTAAATCTATGTCGTATGACTTACCTACCATAAAAACGGTTCTAGTAGGTACATCAGAAAATCGATTTTCAAAACCCCACGTTTTCCGAATAATCGTTCGTCTATCAAAATGATTTAATGATGATTTAACTAATATTAACAAATGAATGTTTTTATTACATTTAGAATTGTTCGATAACAGTAGATCATATTCTAACGTGTTGATACTAGTACACGGAAGTTGATCAGGTTTACCCAACTGAATGTTCATTACACATACTGAAATATTTGTTTCTAGTGGGTATACAAAATTTGTATAATAATCTAACTCAAATAAATGTGTAAAAACACCAAAATAATACAATACCCACAATAAAATGATAAAAACGTACTTGAAACATTTTTTCATTTTAAATAAAGTATAAATGGAGTTTACCATTTTTGTATTAATATTTTTAAACATATTTTACATATTTAATATTATTTTCACCTTAAGTCATATACATAGACAAGTAAATAAACGGTCATAACTCATAAATCCACAAAACTTTAAAAAAATCTTTTAATGATGAAAACAACACTTCTCGTCCAGTGTGATAATGATATCACGACTTAATTATTATCTTTTATCATTATTGAGCATAGATGAAAGTAGTAAATTATTTTATGATTTAAATTATGGCGGCATGACAACAGAATAAAATAATACCACGACTAAATAAATTAGTCATGATCACGGTATTCTAAAGACGTTTTAACTTCAAAGACTTGTGGCTTGTAAGATATATGATAGTCTGTTAAACAGTTTTAAAAACTTTACATATATAATATATATATTATACTTGAATAATTGTATAATATGATCAAATTTTAATAGAGGAAATCTAATTACCTATATTCCATATTCTCTTCAATTTTAGTAGGTATCTCATTTTATTATTCAACAAATAATTTCCATATTTAATACAGACAATATTTAACAAGAAATAGTTTACCTATGCAGTATAATCATGTCTTTATTTAATCCCGACCAAATTTCTGGTGACTTGCTCAAAACACTACTCTTATAATTTATTGCATTCCCATTGTATATCCTGTTCAAACGCTTCTTAAAGGAGAAAATCTACTCTATGGAAACTTTCTTCTCTGAAAACGAAGTACAAATATATATACTCTAAAATCCACCAATTCTTCATTACTTCTAATATTTAATATAATTGTACAGACCCATTTCTATTTCATTCGTATTCCCCAAACTATTCAAATCAGTTATGTTAAAATGAATCCAACCAACCAACATTTTAATAGGTTTTAATTGCGACTGTTACAAATAACTTAATATATTTTAGTAACTGTCTATGAAGTCTGAAATGTTAGCTGTGAAGTCAGTGTAAATTATATAGACTTAGCCAAAGCCTTTAATAGTATTCTAAATCTAAAAATGTTAGGAATTGTCGTTATCCTGAACTGAGTCCCTTTTATCTGGCTACAAGCAATTTAAGTTGACTTTATGTTAAGAGGTATTCTCAGCTTATTCGAGCATCTCTTAGGATCTGCCACATTCACCTCTACTTTTTATTTTTTTGTTTCATAGATTTCACCTTTCATGAATATTCTGTACACATTTTTAATTTTAAAATATCATTAGTATTAAATTAAAAATTAAATTATTATTATTATTTATAATTTTTTTTTTCAGAGCATATAATTATTTACATAATGATAATGTATGAACTCTAATAAATGAAAAACTTTATCATACCAATTCACAGACATCACATCTGTGCAGTATACGTGTATTATACATGTAAATGTATAATATATAAAACACCATTTTTTTTTTTTTTTTTAATACATGTTTACTTAATACAAATTAATTTTTTCAATTTTATATAAATTGTTAACAGGTTCTTCTCGGCTTTTTCTATTAACATTTTTACTTTTTATAACGTGCATTGTATTGTTTATATTTCTTACTGCGTCTACATAGTCACATTTACTATTAATATCTTCTTGTACTTTAATGATAAATTCAAGTACATTCGGATCATTTGACAATAACATCTGTTGATACGAGCAATCAATCATTAACGTCATCCAATCAACTAATCTTTCTTCGATCAGTTTTTCTGTCAATAGTGAATATAAAACATTCAAAATGTTCAACATATTCTCAAATGGTATTTGACCTCGTAAACAAGCTGGTTTATTTAAAGGTGGATATGAAAATACTTTTAACAAAAGATTTGAATGTTTTGTGGTGTTTAAACTGCAATATGACAATATTTCAACTAAGGAAGTATCACTGACATCATTGTTTTCCGTCAGTAAACGAATCAATGGTTTATCATTTTTGTTTTTAATATGATCATTGATGATTATTTCATTAAGTCTGAAAAAATTAAATAATTAGTTATATATTGAACAAGATATAATAAATAATGGATTTTATCTTACTTTGACTGAGATAAAGCAGAAGTTGAAATATTTTTATCATTACATTTTTCTTTCGCATGAGCATCCCATTCAATTACTTCATAACGATCGTTTTTTTCAACTAAATTATTATCCATTAACAAGGATAAATTATTTCGTTCACATGTAAAAGGAATCACTGCTAAGTTTTGACCTGTTACTAAAAGTAAATGGTTTCCAAAACACCATAAATTTGGAGGACTGGTATAGTTCTTAAAATGTTGGACAGCAACTACCATATTGTAATGGAAATTATAAACTACTAAAGCAGCTCCTAAAAAAAAAAAAAAAAATTAATAAAAACCTACAATAAATTATTGAAAACTCTAAACATATATCATTTACTTTACCAAAACATATTACATAAAAATTTTAATTAATTAGTAAATAAAATTTTTTTTATTAAAATATAAATTGCAATGTATAACTAACTAACCATCGCCTTTTGGTTCTGCTCCATAAATACCAATACAATCCGAACTGAGTTGAATTATAGTCACTTCCTTTTTTGAATTAACCAAAGTAATTTCTGTTAATTTCTTCCCAGGAAATTCATTACAACTGGACTCTGCATATAATTCATTAGAATATAAAAAACCATCAGACCCTATAAAAATTGATTATAATATAAAATTTAAAAAAAATAATTATTTTCAAACTAAATAAATACAATACTTACAAAATGTTAAAACACTAAACAAATCTGAATTTTCTCTTACACAATAACCAAGTAACTTATCAGTTTTGCTTTTGAAAGAAATTTGTAAATTAATTGGCAAAAGTGTGTCTTCTAATGGCACAGATCGTAAAGTTTTTACATTCTGAAATTAAAAACATTATACTATCATTTTACAATTAAAATTGTTATACATTATAAATAATAAAACAAATTTACTTTGCTATTAACAGACACAACTATACATATAGCTTTTGATTTAAAAATACATAATTTAGAAAACTCAATAGTTTCATCGTCGTTAATGATAGCAACTCTGATTTTTTTCCTATTGCCAATTGCTTCTTTTAAACATTCACAATGTCCATTTTCAAAAACGGCAACTGCTCCTTTATAGTCTAGTCTGGTTAATAGTTTTATGATTTTAGCTGTGAACTGTAAAACAAAAAAAAATTATAAGGTCTTTAAATATTTTACACCATATAACCCAACCCATACTAATATAAAAAAATTTTTTACTCTATATAATTGAAATGTTTTTTGATAGTAAATAATACAGCCTGTAATTTTGCAGTGGGAATAAAAAATAATCCAAGTAGATGACCAAATTCATTAGAATTCTAAGCAGGGTACTTTCGAGGGCATTCAAACCTCGTTTCAGGAAATCACAAATAAAACAAATATTGAAACTATATTGTTTTACAAAAAATAAACTTCATTTAAAGATGAATAACTTGAATGTTTAACATATATAGCAAAAGCACCTAATGTTTTTCTTATAAGTATATAATTTGTTAACTATTAACACCGAATCGATTATTTTATTTTCAACCTTGTACGACTTTGTCGGAGTAGTACTTTACACAAAATATAAGACTCACATTAAATTTTTTCATATCTTTCATTATCAATGAACTCCGTAACCATTTTCCAATTCTCGTATGGTTAAAAACACCGTAATAACAATTGGTTAACGGATCAAAAATTACTTCGGAAGACAATTTATCGGAACTGCTCCAACAATGTACCTGGTTTTGACTGGGCATCTAAAAGAAAAAAAACAAGCACGACTGTGATGAACTTAGTAAACGAAATATCAATAAAATATATTAAGTAGGTACGAACGTGAAAACAAGTAACCATATTCTTCGACAGTGTCACAATAACATTATCGGATTCTGCATCATTTGAAATCCCTAAGAAATTCGATTCAATTATGGAACCCAAACTGTAAGATGTGTCTAGTTTTATCATGATGTATTTATGATCATTTGCGGAACTAAAATTAAAAATAAATTACAAAAAACTTTTATTAATTAGAATTCGACAATGTATACAAATTACACAGAATTTCTGTGACAGAAAAAGCACGTGTAATAATATTATCATTTTTCGGCAAACAGTAAATGTGATAAGCAGTGTTACATACGAATGATTAAATGAAAAAAAAATTTATTGTAAACACTTAAGCACTGGTTTTTTGTAAAATCAATTTTTCTTGTCCTTTTTTTATCAAATAATTTTATTATCTCAAAAATTTCCGAGGGAATTACTATCGAAATGACAATGACTATGGCAGTTAAAATTTAAATTGAAAAATATTACGCAATTTGTAAGCTATTTTTTTATATTTTTGTACTAATAATAATAGTGATATAATATGTTACTTTTATTAACATATTAAATGTGAAATACAGCATTTATATAATTAAAATTATTTTGGGTATACCTATGTAGGTACAAGATATAAATTTATTATTGCTACCCGCTATTGATATAAAGTTAATATCGGACTTACAATGAAATTTATTAAGTTATTCACATCTCATAACTACATTATTTTTCAGTACCTATGGGGTCTATACAATTCTACTTCAATAATATAGTAATAATAACAAAAATTATTTAACAATGTTTATAATGTTGTATAGTCTTACCGAATGGCATTACCTTTGCTTCGAGGCCACACTGAACTCAATACCTGCAAATTATATAAAGTCACTGTTAAGGTTTAGGACAGTTAAATTTTTTAAATTCGCTTTAAGTCGTTTAGTTTTTATGGATTTCAACAATTTGTATTTGTAAAGATAGGTACAAAATCCATTCGGGAATTAAAATCATGCAAAGGCAAAGTGTGTAAACAACAACAATAACATTATTAATAATAAAAAATAACAATTTTCTGCACAGTAATAAAATAATGTATTCGACCTTAATAAATACATAATAATATAAATTAATTTAACTAGTTAACATCGACACAAATGTCTACAATTTTTTATGTGTAACATAAGAAAATGTGTGTGCAACATTTTTTATGCATTTGAAGTACTTTTTAAAGTTACAGGAGTAATGACAAATCGTTTCGAGGATGAATGTGTTGAACCAACTGTTGAATAATTTTCCCTTGGAGATTCAAAAATAGCTTTAAGAGATCCAGGCGAAGTTTCACTGTCGCATGGATCTGAAAAAAAAATCAAATATAAAATCCAACACTTATTATTTATTATCATTCGATTACCTGTTTATTTGGATAGATAAACCATATATGATATTTAGGTAGTAACGTATTGTTAAAAGGTCTAAATAGTATCTACTGTTCATTTAAAGTTAAAACATTGTTATATTTTCGACGAAATAGGTAATTATAGGTTTTTTACAAAAAGGAATATTGTCTAATTCTGTGTGAAAAAAAAGCTAAGGATAAAAACGCACGATGAAGGAGCCAAAGTGTGAATTTACAAATAACAAATACTACATAAAACACTCTTACATCATATAATATTTACCAGAATTTTTCATAATTCTCTTTAATAATTTAGATGTTCTGATGTCTGTTTGAGTATTCGAAAACGGTTTTGGGTTGTGCTGTTGTCTGTTATTATAACCTGGTGACCAAGTAACAAAAGTCAGCTGTAAAATTAAAATCATCGCAATAAGAATTTTTTTTCACGTGATATTTCTATGTATACTTGCATCGAAAGGATTATACCCAGGAGTCAAACGAGGTCCTCCAATGTTTAAAGAATTCGGAGATAATCCGAATACTGAAGCAGCGTATTCTTCTTTTAACCTGAAATCATTAATCAATAATTAACCATGTAACCTGACATAAGTGTATATCATTATGAACATTACCTTAGTGTAAGATAATTTATTTCTTTTTCAGGTAACCTCAAGTCAATTTCTTTCAATGATTTTAAATATTCATTCATTGATGTACTTGTGGTATAATTATGCCTTCTTGGTGCAACAGATTTTACCTATAATAATATCAATTTAAAGCATATCACAATATGAATTCGGAATAAATCAATCAAATTTTAATACAAATTAAGTATTAATAATGATTCACTATACTTTCAGTATAATAATGCCACATGCAAATATACATATAATATTGATGAATGTTAAACACATGCTCATTGCGCCTTTAATAGCAAAATCAATAGATCTTGTAGACGAATACTGTAAATTATATGTGCTATTCGAATTTTGATTCATACTTCTTACTGAAAATGCCCACAACAATCCCTTAAAAAAAGGATTTTCATTTTATTCGAAATCAATGCGTAAAGTCAATTAATTTTGTATATATAAGTCTAAAATACTTACAGCATTAACAGCAGGTGGTAGAAGTGATGTAGATATCGCTACTCCGACCAAAGAAAATGTATTATTTCCCAATAGAGCAATAGGAACAGCAATTCCAATAAGAAATGCAAGTACAATACTGACCCACAAACTACCAATGTCTGTCCTGAAATTAAATTAGAAGAAAACGAAATATTAAAGCGGGGTTTAGATTTAAAACATAATCATTTTCATTTTATTATATAATATTCACATGTAGGCCATTTCATTAGTCACCCATTGACTAGAATCTCTGTCATCAAAATACGAAGTAATTATTCCGTATCCAAAACCAATTATTACGCAGAGAATCAAACCAATAATTTCATTTACAATCCCCATGTTTCTAAGTTGTTTATCTTTGATCATTGTCCCGAATGTAGCAGCATTTACTGGTCCCTGAAGATAAAATTAACTTATTTGTATCGCTTTTAGTATCGTCCATGTTTCTGCCCCATAGAGGCTATACTCACACAAAACTCTTTATGAGTGTTTTTTTGGTATTTAAGCTAACAGTGTTTGCCGTAAATAAGTGCTTCTTCTTGTAAAATGCCTGTTTTGCTTGAGCTATTCTACTCTTTATGTCCATCTCGCTTTTTCCATCATATGTTACTTTGCTTCCCAAATATGTAAAACATTGAACAGTTTCCAGCTTCTCATTTTCGACCATTATGTTCGAAGACAATTCTTGCTTGCTGCATATTAATATTTTTGTTTTGCTCTTATTTATTTTCATTTTGTACTCTTTGCAGCTATCATTCATTTTTGTTAACATGTTGCTTAATTCTTCTTCACTTTCCGCTATCATTGCTATGTCGTCTGCAAAACGCAACATTTGTACTAGCATACCATTAATTTTTATTCCTCCAATTTCTTCTTCCCTTAATCGATTTAGAGTATTTTCAATGTACAGATTAAATAGTGTTGGTGATAAGTTACAACCTTGCCTGACTCCTTTTTCAATATTTGCTTCTTCCCATGATTTACTTCCTTTTTCTGTTATCACAGCCTTTTCATTCAAATATAACTTATGGATAATTCTTCTGTCTTTAGTATCGATATTTATGGTTTTCATAATATTGAATAATATTTCCCAGTTGACGTTGTCGAAGGCTTTTTCCAAGTCAATGAATGCTATATACATAGGCTTGTTTACTCTATACATCTTTTCCATGATCATCCTTAGGCACAGTATAGCCTCTCTGGTTCCCCTATTCTTCCTAAAACCAAATTGATCTTCCTCTAGATTGTCATTTATTTTTGCTTCTATTCTGTTGTGAATTATCTTTGTTAATATTTTTGATGCATGTGTTATTAAGCTTATGGTTCTATGATCTTCACATTTTTCTGACTTCTTTTTCTTTGGTAATGGTATCATTAAGCATTTCTCGAAATCTTTGGGAACCAGCCCTTTTTCATATGTATCATATATTATTTTAAATAATGTCTCCTTTCCTTGGCCTTCCATTGCTTTTAACATTTCTCCACTTATGTTGTCTATACCTGTAGCTTTGTTGTGTTTTAACTCTTTTAGTGCTGTCTCAAATTCCTCTTTCAAAATGGGTTGTCCTATATTTTCCTGTCCTGCCTCTTCTTCTTTTGTGGTCCATTGTCCCGCATGTATACTATCATTTCCATATAACTTTTCTATATATTGTTTCCAAACTTCTAACTTTTTTTTCCCTTCAGTGATTATTTTACCATCTATTCCTCTAAGTATAGTGGTTTTATCTTTGTATTCCCTAAAAAAACGCTTAATTTTTTTATACGCTTTATCACACAAGCCTTTCGTTAGACAGGAATCGATATCTTTGCATATATTGTTTAACCATTCCTCTTTGGCTTTTTTTGCCTCTCTATTGACCAAGTTTCTATACTTTTTATATTCTGACATTCCCTCTTCACTTACCATGTTTTTTGTATTTCCTTCGTTTTCTATGCAAGTATAAAGTATTAAGTACTAACCATAAGCGGAGAAAGAAGCATGCTCGAGGCAAATATGATGGTTTCTCCTTGCATTAGACCAAGAGCTGCAACCGTTCTATAAATTATTAAATAAATTATAATTTACTTATTAATTATAACTGATTGCTCATTAAATTCAACTGTAATTTTTAATAAATATTATATTTTAGTCTTAAGTTTAAAAATAATGTAGGTATACTAGCTATAATGTAAGTATATAAACCAATTTGATTTAAATAAAAAAACAGATGGACAAATAGAATAAATTGTGTTTGTATAAATTATCATCGTCTTACTAACACTGAAATTACTAGAAGAATTAAGAAATCAAAGGTCAACATTGCACCAGCTTCTATACCTTGAATGACTTGGGCAACAGTTAACCGAGACCTTACAGACTGAAGAAATTTCTTCCAAGATGATCCGTACAAATTAGATGAGCTGAAATATAATTCGAAAACATAATTAATTTCACTTATGAATCCAATACGTTATGACAAATGATAAATGTTACAAAAATAATATTATTATTAAATTAAACATTTCAAATAAAATTTCTGTGATATTGTATCCAAGTTATTTTCAAAATTATTTTATTAGGAAAATAAAATACTTTTCATTCCGATTAGTTTCAAAAATTGGCTTAGCAGATCCAGGATCTTGATAATATAATGAACAAGGTAAAACTCTAGAAAATCAAAATATGTATATATAAATATATTATGTATGTGTTGTAACATCATAGGCGAAAATTCATAAAAGTTTTAAGGGGGCTAATAAAATGTTTAACTATACAAGGCGTGTTACACTCTTCATATTACCAAGAAAAACTCATTTTACATTGATGTGTTTCGTTTTGTCTCTGAATTTTTTTTCCAGTTAAAAGAGTGCTTTGATCTTTATATATAGTAGTACCACTTTTTGGTAGCAAATCATAATTACTTTTTTTTTTATTCTTTTATTTGTCTTAATTTGACACGGTTTTTTTTTTCGATTTTCTCGATATTTTTCTTAAACGCACAAAAAAACAACTACTATATTAATATATTGCTGTACATAATTGGCCAGAAGTTTAAAATTATGCAAACAAGAATAAATTATTACATAAAAACAGACGGAACATTTTTCTTTGAGATGGGGGCTATTAATATAGACTTAAATCCCACCCATTTCCCGATTTCTGCCTATGTATAAGTATAAATGTATTATAAATAATGATTAATAATATGGCGCGATAAAAATTATTATTACACTACTACTGAATTCAATTTTACTCCAATGCCATTTTCCATAAATAAATCCAAAATATGTTCACAGTGTTCATTGGAAGCGATTGAAAAGGTTACCTAAAAATATGAGTAACAATAGTTTTATATGATAATTAATATAAATAATAAATAATTTTGTTTTTACGTCTTACTACAATATTGAATAACACTATAATGTGTAATATACGACTATACGAGTAGGTATAGTAGTAATAGTAATAATATAATTACCGAATGGCATTTATTATCTTTGCTACGAGTCCACACCGAATTCAATATTTGCAAACTAGACAGAATTGCTTCCAAAGTCTGCGAAAATTGATTTTTTTTTTTTAATTACATAGTCTTAAACATTTTTACGAATTTCAACTTGGTATATTACGCACTGTATTTGTAGAAATTCAAAATCCATTTGAGAATTTCGTAAATAATTAACAATAAGCAATAAAAAAGCACAAGGCAGATACCAAATATTGCCTATATGCTGCAGGTCATAATTTTTTTTAAATAAATAATTATATAATATTCATTTATGTAGATTCGAATTCGGTATAAGTACTCACTTTTTCCATAGACATCGATAAGTGAGTGAACGACGTTTTTGCGTCTTCATTGGGATAATGCTTGTTTTTTGTTGAACAATCACACGTAATATGTTGAGAAATATGGACTTGGTGGTGTTCCGTAGGAATTAAAATATTGAAAAAAGCACCGGCCATTATATAGTTTATAATATATCAATATATGTACGGGAAAACAAAATTAATTTTTGTAGTAAATCATAAGTGCCAAAATAATGTATTATATAATCGTTATTTACATTTAAAACGTTTTGCGACTTGTGACATAATATATATATAGGTACAATGTATAACATAGGTATAAATTTATACTGAATAATTAATTAATAATAATAATCGTACCGATTTTCCCCAATCCAGAATATAGGTAAATAAATAATAATCGTTTATTCAATAATATTACCAAATAAATTAGCAATCTATTGCGTATCCTGTCTAAAGTTAGGTAGCGTAAATTATATAGCTTGTTATTCGTATTTTTCACGGTTTTCGTTTTGTACCCATTAAGTGTGCGCGTGTGTCACGTTTTGCGATACCGTCATATAATATGTTATTTGTATAATATTCCATACGTATCACGAATTAAAATATTTTAATTTTCGTGATGTATACTTATAAAAAATAATGATCACCTCTCAATTCAAATTGACGACATTTAAATATTCTATTTTCCACCGTCGTATTTCGTATCCGGATAAGATGTAATAAAATAATGTACTCGGCGCACGTTATAATATATATAGTTATCTGTTTATATTATTATGTAGGTAGTAATTACTTATATGGACGCAACTATACTGATCATTATATAGCTGCGTTGGTGCGCAACGTTATTATATTATATTATAGTTAATATGGTATAAAATTGTTTTTTTAACTTTTCTCATTAGCAGATCCTTTTACTTTTTATCGCAGTGAAGACCTGATGTAAGATAAGTGTAATCTTATACGACGTTTATTTTGTACGTATCCGAAAAAAAAAACATTTTGTGGTTAATAATACGTACGTATGAGGATTCTGTTTAGCGTGAGTCTAGTCAAATAATAATAATAATAATAATAATTAATGTGTATATATTATAATATATAAAAAATATATACATATATTTAAATAAACAAATTTAATACGACAACTCCTATGTATAATATATTGGTATTTCTTTAGTTTACCAAATACTCTTTGGCTTAATTATATATTCACGTATAATATATTTATTATTTACGAGTTTATTTTATTTTTTATTTCTCTCGCGTATGCTTTTTATTATTTAAATTTTGTTTTTACTATTTTTATTAATGGTAATTATAACAGAATTATAGCCTTCAATTTATTTACGTTGTTTTAATACGAATAGGATCGTTGAGCGTATGCTTCTGTAGTTCTATATAATAATATAACTACCTATATGTTGTATATTATTGTGTGTAATTCAAACCGTTTGAAGCCAAACGATTGACAAACACATAATATTTTAGATTTTGTTTTCATTATGTAAGTACCTATATACATAATACGTAGTCCCGGGATTTCGGATTTTTACCGAACCAATTATAAATGAATAGAAGAATTTTTGTTTTGCGGAAAAATTAAAAGATTATAGTTTTGAGCTCTTTTTTCCTTACACGTATACAATATATATATATATATATATATTACCGTAATTATAGATTTTTATACTATATATGAGATTACCTGTTTCGCCGTTTTAAGACCATAATATACGTACGCTTTTGTTTCACACGTGGTATGTGCGGTAACAAAGCGCAGCGAGGTCAACGCGATATTTGGCGTGTAACTTCATTTGAGCGAATTACCGAAAAAGTACCCGCGAATTTTACACAAAATTATTTTTGGACGAAAGTACAGTATCCGGTAATATCATATACACCAAAAATCTAAACGGATAATAAATTATTGATATTTATGACAGTGAAATAAACGCGTTCGTTAGAAAAATATTACGCATTTAAATCGTGAGAAGAACCGGAAAATTAACAATATAATCGAATATATTAAAAAAAAAAAGAGAATGAAAATCCAAACTAATAAACAATACTTTAACGAATAAATAAAAATGAATATTAGAATAACAGGAGAAAAAAAGAGCTTATGTTATAGAGCACTTTCGGAAAAAAATGATAAATCACACTGCATATAATACGCCAACTATAGAGCAATATTAACACTTATAAATTGTATGTACAAGAAACATTTTTAACCGTATACCAGTTGAAACGAACTGAGAGTCTTTAAAAACGTGAAGGAAACCGTTTGTTGTTATTCGCATTAAAAAGATATTTTATATATTATAGTTTTACTTTAGGTTTTCGTATTCATTGTATTTCGATATAAAACGATGTATTAGAATTTTTTTTGTTCTCATTTATTTGTCCGTACAAATTTTGCCCAAATGAAGAAAGCAGCCCGATATTTATATTACAGTTTTCTGCGCAGATAATGCATATTAGCTCAAGACCAGAGTTCCAAGACCGTGCGATAATCCGTTATACACGATTTATGACATAATTATATATTGTGTTAAACGATTTTTTGTGGATGATTTTAAATTTACAATCGCGTCTATTACTATACGTATTATTACGTTACGAAGTCACTAAAATTATCGCGTTAACAATATTTACGACGGCCGTAGTGGTGGTTTGTCGTTTGTCCTCCGGGCATGTAAAATCTATATAATTGAGACAACGATTAACGGCAACTAAAGGGCCTGCACCCGACCTGTATGGCTGTATTTTTTGCCGAAATACGTTACTGGAAAAACTCTCACGTCTTGTAGAGTGATCCGATTTCGCTAATTTTGTTGTTGTCGGAAAAAGGAAGACTACATATTGGGCGCATATTGGACTTCGATTTTAGATTACCGAAACTATAAAAAAAAAAAATTGTTAAAAATATTGTAAAAAATTGTGTTCATATTCAAACTCTTATTATGGCTTTTAGAAATAAAATTTTGAGAATCGAAGTCCAATGAAAAACTACGTGCGCCGAACGCGTGTAAATACGAGTACCCTGCGAAATGGTTTTTACTAGAAAAAACACGACGAGTAATATTCGACACAAGCCGTGTAGAAAAAAACACAAAAAAAAAAAATCCGAAATACAAATAATATTATTCTGGTACGGGGGGAAATTATCGGATATTTCCCGCGCTCCGTATCATCGTGATTTATTTATTAGCACGGCCGTGTTATTATGCGATGTCGTCGCCCGATACATAAATAATTGATAAGCTATTGGATACGAGGCGCGTGTAAATTATTCGTGGGATGATCTATCCAATTCCCCCACACACAAAATCGACTTCTAGGTAAAAAAAAAAAAATAAATATTTTTCTCACTTATACATAAATGGTCGTTGTGACTTTATAATGCACTAGCACGATACCGCGATAATATGTAACAGACAATATATTATTCGCAGTTTTGAAAACTGTTTTTTTATGTGATTAAAAAAAAAAAAAATCGTAAAATTACTGAAACATTTAAATAAAATACCCTCCCCTCCTCAGACAAAAAATGAAAAAATGGGCGACGTGGGGACGCTAGGCGAAGTATTTGGTTAAAAAAAAAAAAAACCGTAAAATAGTTCAATAGTGTCGTCAGAAACTCCTTTTTTTTTACATACATAAGGATTGTGATAAATAGCTGATAACTACGCTGCTGTAAAAAGCGGAAGCGCGGACTCGCCTAGCAGAGAACAGGGAAAACGTTATTATTGTAACGCGTCAAAACGTTTTACCAACCCGTGCTCGTATATTATTAGTCCGTACCTAAACAATTATCGCGATAGCATCGGTGGCGGTGGTGGCGGCGGCGGTGGTGGTGGTGGTGGTCGCGCTAATGGAAATGAGATGTTTTTTTTTTTTCTCATTATTTTAAACGTCAACGGAAAATAATCATTCGGCGGCGGCGGCGGGCGGCGGCGGCCCAAAGGTGTGACCAACGTGTTCCGTTCGAGAACCGCGGCGCGGACGAACGTTCGACGACGAACCGCCGTTTCGACGGGGAAAGAAAAAAAAACACGAGGAGATTTTTTTTTTTCGCGATTTTTATAGTTTTATACAATAACACCCACTGACGCGATATTGCGGTTTCATTCGCCGACGATTTCCCGGAAACGCGGAACTATAGCGGCCGCGAATGTGTTTGTTAAAAATTCAGAAAAACCGGATTTTTCGCAAAACTGTCGGTGCGGACGGTGTGGCTGTAGTGGGGGAATACGTTATTTTTCGGTCACGTAGCGACACTGAGCGGCTCGTTATCGGTCGTTGTCCCCCGGAACGGCTGCTGCTGCTGCTGCTGCTGCTGCTGTTCGGCGCTCGCTTCCCGTCGCCTTCGCCTCGCCCTTTGCCGATCCGCGGTATTGCGTCCATTGTTTACCCTCCTCGGTTTTTCTACTTTTTAGATTTTTACGTATAATTTTTTTATTTTTTATTTTTTTCCTAGTTTTAGTTTTCGAGTTACAATTTTTTTTCCTCCCTCCCCTCCCCCCTAAACATACGCACCGATTCGCTGACGACCGTTCATCAACTCGTAATTTTTATTAACCGAAAAACCGTACGCGCACCGCGTATATTATAATAACAATAATAATAATAATAATCAGTATTTCGTTACTTCTGTGACCTATCGGTTTTCGTAGCATGGCTCCGAAAAAGAGAGAAAAAGAACTGGACAAAAACAGAATGGATCACGCGCAAGCCGATCACGAGCTTTTCCTGCAAGCATTCGAAAGTACGTACGCGCGTTATGTGTCGTACGGGAAAATCGACGGTTTTTTTTATTGAAATCGCGATTTTCTGATTTTTTTATTTTTTGGTACGGTTTTGTTTACCGAGATTGTATACATAGTGGAATTTGTGTTGTTTCTTATATTACGTACCGACTATATTATTGGATCAAATCAATGTTGAAACCGTTTTCGTATCGGCTACCAATATTTGAGTACGAGCGTATCGATGTTTATACGCCTTGATGTCCGTACAGAATCGGAAATTCGTTATTTTATTTTTTTGAATCATTGAACAACTACTTGGGCGCGACATTCGAGTTTGTCTTTTTCGTGTACTCGGTTGAATGTATATTTTATAACGTATACATCATATTGTACAAAAAAAATTAAAATTGAGTCTTGAGTTCCGCAATATTGTCGATAATGCACGTTTTGTGCGCTACTGCGAATCGTGTCTCGTGTTTGTGTGTTCGCCACGATTGTACTCTAGACTGCTGCTAAATTTTGATTCGATAGGATTTTTCATTCTGTTCGCCTGTATGTAGTTAATAAATGGTTCTATATTTTAATAATATATATTTTGCTAAAAAAAACTTATCGTTTAAAATTGATACCATTCGGAAATTTACCGCTTATGTTATTCCACATTTTTGTGCGATTTCAGTGTTTTGAAGAAATTTTGTTATTAAATAAATTATTCTTTTGTTTTTCAGAACCAACCCAGATTTATAAATATTTAAGGAATCGTAGTTTGTTTTCGGTAAGTTATACGCGTTTAGATTTTTCAAATAAATATAATATTAGCGCTCAGTATTACATAAATTAGAGACGGTTGAACCTAGGTAGTCAAGACAAACTTTTTGTTCTATATTCATCAACCTAAACTGAAACAAATTTACAATTATTTATTTATATATTTTTTATTGTTATTAAGTACAAATGCGTAATAATAGAATTATGTCTGTCATATTAGTATACATTTCTGTCGTTACACATTTGATAAATTGTTTGGTATATTATCCTAATTTTTAAGTTGTCCAGATTTGTTGTATATCTTTTAGATATATTAATTAATAGTTGGAACATTGTAAAAAAAAAAAAAATTGGAAATAATTAAGGTATTTTAAAAATATCTCGTATTTATATTACACATAATATTTAAATAAATATTAGGTATTTCATTTTCGTGTTTGTTATAATTTTCATAATAAATAATTACAGTATAGGTATGTCATGCATGTATAATTTATAATTGTGTAGTGCCAAAATTGATTTTTATATTCAATTCCTTATTGTTATAATCATGTCATATTTACTACTTCGTTTATTAGATTATATCTATCCATGTACATGACTGCCCAAAAGGTAAGAATAAATAATGAGGTTTTACATATATGCTTATTATATAAAATGGGATAAAAATGGCCTTGAACCGTGCAATGAGTTTCATTATATATATATATATATATATATATACGTGCACACACGCACATACACACATATATTTTTTTATTCTAAACAAGTTTGAATATTGTGTAATTTTTACAATTGACTTATCTATAATTCATTACTTTTGTTTTAGCCATTATTTTTAGTCAGAACATTGAGTTATATGAGAGCCAATCGTCCAAGAGCAAAACGTCCGAAAAATAAATTGGACATTGATTCATTGTTGAGCACAGTAGAAAAAAAACTTTACGAGAAGAAAATATGTAACAAACGTTATTTGACAATAACTTATATTGGATATTATGATGATAAACGTAATTCTATAGAATTGGATTAATCTGTAGTCGTCTTCTGTGTGTTAATTGTAAGATGTACCTAAATGTATTGTATTTATTTTACAGTTAAGAATGAAAATGAACCTATTAAAATTGAAACTAGTCTCATGAAAATTAGTCACAAAAAACGAAAAGATGCTTGCCCGTTTTCAATGGTAAATTAATTAATAAATAAATAAATTAACCATTTATAACTATTCTTGTTATTTTAGGTTTCATATGGTTTTTCGTCTGTTCCCATAAACCCAACTACTCAACTAACATCACAAGTACCTGTTGTATCTATTCCCATTGATACAATGACTACTACGAATGGACATGTATCTAAATCACATCATTTGATAGTTAGAGTTATGAGTGCTATTTCAAATTCAGATTCTGAAAATACTGGTTAGTAAAGATAGACATTGATATGTATGTGTATATTATATAACACTGATTGTGTAAAAAAATAAAATAATAATCTTGTACATAAAATCATAAACCTTTTAAAGTTTTAAATACTGTAAAAATTATTAGTTATAATTTCATCAGGAGTATTGTATAAATGAAGGGTTCAAAGTTAAAACTAATGACAAGGAGAAATGCTTATTCTCAAATTAAACCCCAAGTTTTTTGATAGTTTATTTTATTTTTTAAATTTAAAATTACAAATTTTTAAATAAAACATCATATTAGTTTGGTTTGAAAACCAAATTTAAAATAAATAAATAAATTTTAAGTTCAGGTTAGGTCTATGTCGCACCAGTAATACAAACAAAAAAAAAAATTTATATCTACCATGGTTTCAGTAGTGTGGTGGACTGAGTGAACATATAAATTATATTATTATTAATTATTTTAAAACAAACATTAAAATTGATTCATTATGTCCATTTATTTGAAATAAAAAAAAAAATTGAATAATATTGGTTATTCTATTTTAAATCATAAAATAGAGTTGTTTTAAATTTAAATAATATTATATATATATATTCTTGTATTTAGAACCGAGTCAGAAAAAACGAAAAATGAGTATTAAGGAGGGTAATGGTGTAAATAAAAAAGAATTTGGTGCAAATTTGATTATTCATGATAAACAAAATCGTTGTTTGCTCAAAGATGGCGATTATGATTGTATTGTGGAAGAAATAAATGTAAGTCCATTTTCAGCTGTTGGCAAATCAGCTTCGTGGGAACGACTTAAAGTAAAAATATATTTGTTTTTATTTCAATTTTAATATATATATATTATTTACAGTTAACTAAATGCTAACATTTAAAATTAATTTAGGAAGTTAAAACTGGACCACAATTTGGTACATTTGAAAATCGTATCAAAATCAAGCTTCGTTTAAAATGGTCAACAGAACCTAACAGCACTGCCGTTGTATTTCCTTTTGTTGATAATAAAGAAAATAATTGGCCAAGTATTAAAAAAAAAAAAATAAATAATTTTTTTCATATTAAAACTTAACACATTTTATAATTTCTAACATTTTTAGCATCAAATTCAAGGAGAAGTAGTAGTGTTCAAAATGCCAATGGTTCTGTGGATAATTCATCTAATAAATTGAAAATAGTATATCAGTTTTTGTATAATAATAACAGCCGTCAACAAACTGAAGCTAGTGAAGATTTACATTGCCCTTGGTGTACATTGGATTGTTTCACATTGTATGCTTTATTAAAGCATTTAAAACTGTGTCATGCCCGGTTTACTTTTTCTTATGTTGTAAGTAATTATATGAAAAGATTATTAAATACAGACTAATCACATAAAAATTATTAGCCAACAGGATCTGGTGCACGGATTGATGTTGCGATAAATGAACATTATGATGGTTGTTACATTGGTAGTCCACAAGATTTGATTGCACAGCCACTAAAAGATGAATCCAAGAATGTTGGGTATCGTATAACTAGAGTAGGTCCTGTGAGACGTACAGTTGTATCAAAAATAGTAGTTTGTCACCCAAAAAGACTCAGACGTGCTTCGTTGTCAGAATTTTTACATGAATTGGATGATACTGATGGATATGATGGTCAAAGACCATATGTTACTGGTCATAACAGGTAAATATTGGATGTAATAATATTTATGAATCGACAATAAAAATTTTGTTAGTTATTAAGAATAACTTATTTGTAGTTGAATACATAAAATTCTTGATTGCTATATTTAAAACAGCCTAATCATGATTATTTACATTTGTATTACAGTAAAAAAAATTGTTAATAATATTATTGATGGGACCAGTAAAATGTAAATATTTAATCTGATATATATATGCCAATTAAAGGTTTATGTAATATGCATAGCAATATTATTAATTTAACATTTTATGTATACAAACTAATATATTATTTTGGAATAATACAAAATAGCACAGTTTAATATTTAAAGTTTTGTTTTAATTATAATATTCTTTAAATTTTATTTTAAATGAATTTTTTTTTTTTTTTATTAAGGTTTTCGTAAATATCAATTTCTTAATTTTAAGTAAACATTACATTGGACCAAGTACAACAGGCACAATTGATAAATATATTATTGATGTCTCATTTGGTTCATAGTACATCATGGGACATAAAATTGCTATTTCTAATTACCATAATTTTTTTTTTACTAATTATGGTTTTCTGGTTGGATCACAAAATGATGGTTATTGCTTTGTATTGTTATAATTAATACTGCTCTAAAGTGTTTAATGATTATTTACTTCTATAGTTAATTTCATACGAATATCTTTCAGATTATATCATCATACATCAACATGTCTTCCTATTTATCCACGGGAAATGGATGTGGATAGTGAAGATGAAAGCGATCCTATTTGGTTACGGAAAAAAACTGCAACGATGATAGATGAATTTACTGATGTCAATGATGGTGAAAAAGAAATTATGAAAATGTGGAATTTACACGTTATGAAAGAAGGGTATAACATACAATATGTTTTATTCATTTTGTGCCAACAGTTAATTGTAAATATTAATTATAATTATTATAAACTTATTTTCAGATTTGTTGGTGATTGTCAAATACCATTAGCTTTAGCCATGTTTGTTGAATCTAAAGGTAGAGATATTCTTAGAAAAAATTTGTATAAGAATTTTATGTTACATTTATGCAACTTGTGTGACTTACGTCTCATTAGTCCAGTAACGTTTTATACAACCATACAAAAGTTACAAGATATTATAGCAATAGATTCTGATGCCAGCAATGTTTTATATGAATCTTTTGAAGCACAGCGGAAATATTGGCGAGAGGAAGGTGCTAAAAAGGCTGAAGATCGTACCGAAATTAGGTGTTTAGTGCAAAGTCCATTGCAATCTGATATTGGTACCAGGCGTAAACCTGCTGGTTCATTTTACCCTTTAAAACTTCAAGATAAATTAAAAGGAAAAGTAATTAAACAACAGAATGGTCGTAAAGGTAATTCCACAAGACAGAATCCTCCTGCTACTAAAAACGCGAACATTATTGAAGAAAAAAAATCGGATAAAAAAGGTGATAAAAAAGGAGGATCCACAACTAGATCTCAATCTGCTGTTCGGCCTGAAAAGCCTGAAAAACCAGTAGAAAAGCGCAATAGCACATCATTAAATGGTGAAGATCATAAAATATCTGCAACTCTCACAGTGAGGCGTAGGACTTTCCCATCATTGACTGATAAGAAAAAACCAGTTCCTGAAAAATTGCCAACAAATGTGTCTGAATCCATAAGGCGAAAGTAAATAGGTAATTATTGTGATAATTTTGAGAAAAAATTGTTGTAATATTTTAAAATCAAGTTTTCCCATTTAGTCTAAAATAATGATAGTAACTAATTATGTCGCTATTGCTCCCTAAACTCGGGTATAAGGAGAATTATAATATTTTTTTGATCATAAAATATGATTTTATTATTATTAATCTTTGTACAGTGGACAAATAAATAGTATTGGGTTAGGTTTGGACATTTCACTTTCTTTAGTGTTACATTATTTTCTTACACCAAAAAATACTTAATAATAATTGTGTTAACTTTTCCTATTTAAGTGGAAGAATGTGAATGTCTATATATATATATATATTAATGAATAGGTTTTTAGATGTTATTTTCTGCATTAGAAAAAAATTGTATAATATTGTACATCAGATAGTTGTGATATTTCAGGTAGTATTCATGTGTTGACAGTTAATAACATCATCCAACCAGTGGCGGTTTTGACAAAACTTTTAGGGGGGGGCGATTGAAAATATCAAACCCCTTCTCACATGTATATCTCTAGTGTAGTTTAGTTCATTAGTAGAAAATGGAGGGCTTGGAGGACTTCGCCCCCTAAAAGTTTAGTTAGCCCTTCAAAAATGGTTTGAAAAATTATTATTATATTAAAATGTATTTATACCTATGTAGACACATATCGAGCGAAGCGAGAAAAAAATTTTTTCAATGGTAATTTGTAGTATATTGTCTTATAGCGAATTAGACCCCCCAATAATTTAACCCGATTTTCGCTAATGCACCGCCAGTACTCCTCAAATTGCGGAATCGGGCATTAGCTTCACTGATTAAATAAAATATAGACAAATGTGACAAATTATGCATAAATATGTAAATTTCAAAATAAAATTTTTTGGGATTTGTGATAGTGAAGATGACTTATTCTATTGTTTTTGAATTTTTTTACCTTTTGTCATAATAATATTAATTTTTGTGTACTTATTTAAAATATAGATATTATGTGTAAAAGTAACGTCCAGGGGGGGGCGATCGCCCCCATCGCCCCCCTAAAAACCGCCACTGCATCCAACCAAACTGAAAATTACGTGACGTATTATTTTAAAAATGATTTATAAATATGTTAACATTTCCTATTTTTTTCTTTGTTTAAGTACAACTCATATAATTTAAAAGTTACCATTTTAATATACAATTATTTTTACAGATCATTGTTCATGGTTTCGTCAGTTTAATTTTTTCCTATAAATAATACGTATTTAACTAATTAAATAACCTAATAATTTAATTAATTAATTTGTTAATATTGGCAAACATTAAAATGCTGTTAAATTAATGTACCAACTGAAACAGGGTTGTCATTCTTCCACTGTGCATTGATTAGATAATAAATATTGTTCATATTTGTAATAATCTGAGTAATTTGAAATGTATAATGATTTATATATTATAACATACAGTTGTAAATTTCATAACATTCAAAGTAAAATGGGTTTCTTAAAATCTTAAGAATTGTATTCAATTTATTTTATATATAAATATATTATTCTTTAGTTATTCGTTATAATGTGCAATGTAGCATTGCAGAATATACAATGTTTATAGTCAGTCATTTTAGAAAATCTATAATTGTTCTAGAGTTTCAACAACACTGAAGTACCAATTTGAATACGTGTAAAACTGCTGCAGGGTGTAAAACTCCATAAAGTCTTACACTATAATAGTATAATGTATACTCAGTTTTTTTTTAAAGATATTTTTAACAGCTGGGAGTGCAACTGTTAAAAATGTTAATCCTGATAATTATTTACTAAACATTTTTAAATCTATAAAAATTATAATACTTAATAGGTATTATTTATCTAGAATATTAAAATTTTATTTAATTAGTTATTTAAATGTGATATATCTAATAATATATCAGTATACCACTGAAGTAATAAATGAATTTGCATTTTTGTATAAAAAATGTTAACCAAATTTGTAGGTTTTGTTCTTAAGACAAAATTTTCCTTAAAATAACGATATCAATCATTTCTAAAACTATGTATAAAAGACTCGTATGCAAAAACATATTAATGAATTGAATCTAAGCCTACAAAAATGTAAGTAGTTATTTTTCAATTTTATATATATATATATATATATTGTATACATGTGTATGTATGTATATATATTTATATTTCACATTGGGTTTTCAATTTAAAATTTAAAATTTTTGTTTTGGGTATATTCAACATATTTATACAGGGTTTGATTGATAAGATTATACTTTAATTATTTATTTATTTTTATTATAACTGATATAATTACAAATTTGATTTCTCAAGTAATTTTAAATATTGTAAGACACTATATATATACAGTGGTCGAAATGAGGGATGCCATCTCCCCATTTCTTTTAGTTAGCATATTCCATCTCTCCACATATTTTGTTTAAAATTATTCATCCCTCTTGGATTTTTTTAAAATCAATTTTCTAATTTGTAGTTTTTATGTTGCCTATTTTTTTTTTTTTTAGAAAAATATCTTTGAATCATTGTTTTCTTTGTAAGAACTATTTTGTTTTCTAAAATGTTTACATTCAGTAGATCTAACAGTCACTTAATTACAGTCATAAATAATATAGTTCACCATCAAGGTTAATAAATTATAATACAATCTATTAACTTTGGTTTGACATAATCTTTATTAATGATATCACAGAATATTTTGTGATAATATAATTGGTAATTTATATAATTTATAATTTATTTTTCAACAATGTGGACCATTCACAACTTAGCCTCTACACTTTTCAAAACTTGAAGTAATGACACTGATTCCATCCTTCCACTTATTTAGATCCACTTCGACCACTGCATGTAATATATATATATATATATAGATTTTTTTTATAAAAATAAGTAACAAATTCAAAGGTTGTATAATACTAATGGGTTTTATAAGCAATTTAAAATAATTTTTTTTAAAACTAAAACTATTTAATATTGTTTTCAGATCTCAATTTGTATTAAATTATTTTTTTAACATCAAAATCTATCTGTTTAAAATAAATAAATAATAAAACAACCGAATAAAATATAATACTGAAACTCATTTTACTGTTTATTTGTAAACTTTGTATATTTGAAACTTACATTTATGACAATTATTTCTATTATAACAATACAAAGGGATTTGAATTTAAATAATATTGAACTTTAAATATGATTGTAATCAAGGGCGGATTGAGTGCCCAGTTGACCCCGGAGCTGAAAAATAAATAAATTTAATAAAATTTGATACATATTAAAAACATGGAAACCGTTAAAATATAATATTATATATCATAAATAGATATTATGAAACTACTAGTTTCATGTGTGTCCCTGTTGTCCTGGAACATGCATGGGCCCTGGAGCGGCTAGATCGCCCCTTAATCTGACCTTGATTATAGTGTAAAATATTATAGACCTTTATAAGTTGTAGGCTGAAGGTCTATTTTAATTTTAAATTAACTAAAATTGTGTTCAAATCAAGAGGATATTTAAAATTATTTTTGGTTTTTTTTATTATTATTTTTTTTTTGTTAAAACTATTGTGAATAAATTATTAAAAACATTATTTGATACTCATATATAAAAGTAATGTTTTTTTTTTTTTTTTACATGTTCTTAGTGTGTAAAAATTTTATTATAAATTTGTGAAATGGGATTTATTATTATTATTATTATTCATATAATATGCTTTATAATTTATTTGGTAATATGTTAAATTTATTTATTAAGAGTTTCAGACTAACTAATTTGTAGGCATCAATTAGCAGTCGAGTTCATCAATAGTCAAAATTATTAGTAATTTGTTTTCTTTTTCACTGCCTTTAGTTCACTGCCTTAGTAATAGTTTCTAAATAATTGATAGGCTTTTAATTAATATTTATTTACTGATCAAAAGAGACAAAGTTAAAAAAAGAAACTTAATGTATTAATACATTTGATTTTTTTGTTATAAATTATACTATTTAAATGTGGATATCATTTATTTTAGAAATTAAAATGTATTGACTGTAATAGAACTACAATATTACATTATAATACAATTTATTCAATCATAGTATGTACAAATATAATATCAATATGTAACATTTATATATTATTTAAAATGTTGTGTCCATATTATGGCAGTCGTATTATATTATAATAATAAATTGTTTAAACAGTATATTTTCTACAGGTTTTTTTAAATTTTTATTTCATATAAATAAAATCTAAAATTCATTGATTAAATACAGTCAATGTCCATGGTAAATTGTTCAGAGTTTTGTGTGAAACATTCAATAATTCATTTTAATTTTAAAATGGTAATTTATTTTGTTGGATAATTTGTTATAGTGTTTATTGATATTTTAGTAAATCTGATTATAAGCACCTATTAATAAATAATATTATTACTGATAATTACATATCGATTTAGAAACTGTACGTAAATGTTTCAAAGTTATGTTCCTTTGTATACAATTCATTGTAATAATCCAATGTTTCTGTGTGGCATTGAATATAGTAAATAATAGCTTATTATATTTAAATCTAACAAATCTCTCTTAAAAACGGTATTTCGTTAGATACAAATTTGTAAATAAAATACATGTGTTAAGTGTTCATACTTCACTAACCCCATATTTTTTCTCTGTTATTGCTTTGAATTTCATAATTATACGAGGCCGTTTTTTTTTCAACCTCCTACTGGCCATAAATACAAATCAAGTGAATATAAAAAAATTATTTTATTACTTAAAGTTTTGTACACTTATTGTTATTTTTCGACATAATCAACTTGACGATTGAGGCATTTGTCGTACAAGCTTTCCAATACCCTCTTCATAAAGTTCTTGCCAATAAATTTAAATGTCTTGAAGATTCTCGTTAGTTTGGAAGCACTTCCCTCCTAGCCACTTCTCCAGTTCGGGGATGAGATGGAAGTCACTCGGCGCTAGATCGAGGAGACTGTATGGCAGGTGATCAAAAATGTCCGGTTGATATTGCTCAAGGAGCCGTTGAGTTGAACCAGTAGCCCCTTCATCACGCACAACACCACAACTCATAAAGTTCTCACCATAAACTCGGCCCATTCTTCTATACATTTCTGCTGCATTATTCTTTTCTGCTTGCAGGAAACGAATAACGCTCCGCAATTCGCACTTGGCAGGAGAATAAATTAAAACGGTCATTTTATGTGACTGAAACTTAGCACAACCTGACGCCTCGAACTTGGCAGTGATAGAGCTTATGGCGCAGAAGTTGCATAATCGCCTACTATACACATCACCCGCATAGGCGGATCTACGGGGTGTGCCAAGGCACACCCTAAAGTAAAAAAAAAATATATTATACAATAGGTTATAGTATTGGTTAGTAAACAAGTGTTGGATACTTCAAATATTTTGACTTTAGTGTGTGGAAGAAAATTATGAGCTAAAAATAACGCATAAAACGGGTGAATTTGTTTATAGCCTCACCTCTATATTATAAAAAAATAACTACAAAAAAGGCCGGGCACACTCGAACGTAAAACTCTAGGTTCGCCTATGATCACCTGTTTATTACCTATCTGGTGCTTATGTAGTGTGAACGGAGGTTGAAAAAAAACGTCCCTCGTATTTTTTTTTTCAGACAGTGGACACTGCTTAATATTATAATTAGAAATAATTGGGACACTTTTTATTATAATAGTACTAAAATAAGCAAACAATGTAGCATTGTCGTTCCATCGTTTTCTGTGGATTTTTTTTATTTATTTCATAATTATTTAAAAATTAGTGTCTGAAAAATTTCAGTATATCATGTAAATGTGGTCTTTAGTATAATAAAGAATTCATAATGACAAATAATTTATCAAAAACAATTATAACATGTAACTTACAAAGTGTATTTGTTATAATTTATCTCAATCGTGGCATATTTTTTCTGCATAAATTAAAAACAAAAAAGTAATTGAATGAACAGAAGCCTAGTATACAGAAATTACTGTTACGACACGATCGTAGAGCAACATTTGAACACCATGAAAAAGTGATTTCCAAGTCCGCGAAGTGTGTTTTTGACCGCTTTTCAAGAATAATACTGTACATTTTTCTATACGCGATATTATATTTAGCGGGGATAATATATAAAAGAAAATTGTCCATGTCGCATTTTGTACATTTCATTTAAAATATTAAAATTATATCATATCGATTTGAATGCCGTATAACGCGCATATTTTACCACTCATCTCTTCAAACGCAAATATTTTGATGCTGAATAAAGGATGGATGACATAAATAATTGGAATTTCGCAGACGTGGTATTCGATAGATTTATGAATCAAGGAAAAACATCAGGGAAAAGTTATTGGGGAACCTACAGTCATAAAGTAAATAAGATCTCCAGAAATACTTCATATGCCAGAGAGGCCAATCATAAACGGATTCGAGAACTACCAATTCAATTATAATGACGTCAAATATCAATTAGAACTGAACGTATTGTATTTATATTTTATATACTTTGCGTCGCACACAAATTTATATTTATTTTTATCGCATTTGCAAAATTTTGTGAACCGTACGAATATATTTAAGTGACTGTAATGGACGATATTAGGATTTGAGGGTTAGATAACCCACAATATGTAATGTTGCAAGAACAATGATAAGTAACGACCGTGTGGTGCGGGTTTTATTAGGGTGGAGGAGTCGTATTTTTGTTTGAGAATGATGAGGGAATGCTACGACTGTCAGCGGAGAACAACGATACAGCTGATGTATGCAGATAATTAACTTTTTGCGGCCAGAATTGAAAGAAATTGATATCAAGCATATTTGGTTAAACAAGATGTTAGCAATACTTCACCACACAGCCGTTGGCAAGACCATGAATTTGTTGCGCAGAAAATTGTAAGCCTTCACGAAACGGTGAACAAAATTAACTGATTTCCCAGATCATGTGACCTGATTTCGTGGGATGTTTTACTGTAGTGCTAGATCAATTTTATGTAAGAAGAAATCCCGAACTCTCGAAGCATTGCGCTATTTCTATACTGACATTTGTATTTTAATCAAATTGAATGACGTTTTGAGATGGCGCGGCTAAAGGATTTCTTATAACATGCGAATAGGTACATGTACTGGCTATACTAGTACCATTGATTTTATAGTATAATATTTTATAATAATTTGAGTACTATAAAATCAATGCTAGTACTAAATAAAATACGGAGCACTCCTTTCTAGATTATCGTTTTAAATGAATGGTATAGCCATAGCCATAGCGCATATTTCTCGTAGTTACTAAATTAGTGAATTTTGAATACCAATATTATTGTCATCATATTCAAAATGTAGACTATTATAAAAATTATATACATTTTTGATATGTTCTAATAGCGTGCACAGTGCTGGCGCTAGGTTTTGCGAGGCCCTGGGCAAAATATCGCCCTTAAAAAGAAAACATAAGCAAAAAAAAAGGTCTTTCTCACAAATAATTATCATAACAAATTACTAATAATATACTTAATAATATACCAAACCAATATGTATTATAATAGGTACTGTTATTATAACTCTGTATTGGTAACTATCAATAGGAATAAATAATAATAATATATATCTAGGTACTTAAGAGTTACGATATAATTAAGAAATGACTGCGAGTGGCAACATCACGCCGTGTCCAGTGACCAGTTGTATATTTGTATATTCGACGACACGCACACGGAACAATAATCGTAAAGATAACGTTCAGCATGGTGTAACATTAAATTTTAATAATGATCACCAGAGAAAACACAGTGCACTGGGTATAGGGTATTGAGTATAGACTATTGATGACGATAAAGATGGAAATAGTTTTGACGTTTGTTGAAATGCGGGATAAAACTTCCCGGATGTTGGTGCAGGTTTTGACGCGGATAATATAATAATTTTAAGGGGATTGAAAGCAGGTATTTTCTCTCTTTGTCTTACACACTGAAACATAGCAAAATAAACGTTTCGTACTTCCAACGTACCGATCGATCTATTGGTGCGATAATAAATTTGAAAACAGATTTGAATTCCTCGTGAATTTTACTACAAAACGACTTTCCCACTTTTTATTTCTTTTTTTTAAGACCTTCAAAAATGAATTATTAACAATTTCTTTTTTTAAATTTGTTCGGTTAATTTTTTTAAGGGTTTATGAAAAAAAAAAAAAATGAAAAAAGTGGGAAAGTCGTTTTGTAGTAAAATTCACGAGGAATTCAAATCTGTTTTCAAATTTCTTATCGCACCAATAGATCGTTTGGTACGTTGGAAGTACGAAACGTCTATGATGCTATGTTTCATGTGTGTAAAACAAAGAGAGAAAATACCCGCTTTCAATCCCCTTAATAATATTATTATTGCCCACCCGTTTACCAACCACGTTGGACATTCCATTGTTATAACCTATTTTGATTTTTGTCGCGTTGCCCGCTCGCAAAATCGCGTTCACACGGTGTTAATCTTAAAATTTATTTAAATTTAAAAAATATTGGTTTATACAGAATTTTACGCGACGTCTTGTAAAGCGCGAGGCCCTGGGCATGTGCCCAGTTTGTCCACCCCTTCCGCCGGCACTGAGCGTGTAGTTTAGGTACATTCTGTCGAAATATTGAAACGTTCTCGAATTCGATATGCCTAATATAAAGATTGTAAATATGAATTGCAGCAGCCATCATCTGTACATTTCCGGGTTTTAATTAAACAAAAATGTCAACATACATCATTTTCGGAGTACTTAAAACAAAAAAGTTTATTACGATGGTTTTGTGGGTTTTTGTAAAAAGAATTAGGATAGGTTTTTTAAAAATAAAAATTCGTTTCTATAACGTATTTATGCTCAAATCGTGTATTTTTAAATCGTATACGACAACATCAGTACCTAGGCGTTTAAAATAATTAAATATAATGAGATAAAAATTGTGTTTACCTATTCAATATATCAATAAGAATAAAAATATTAAAAAGATTACATCATACAATTTTGACTATGCAATGTCAATGATGAGTTCGTGAAATTTGTCCAAGGCCAATCGTCGCGGTCCGCACGGATGCAAATTTTCTCGACAATTTCTTCGGAAACAATAGAGGGGCGCTCATTTCTCTTCTCATCATAGATGTCTTTTCCCTTACTTCTTTGAATTCTTTCACCCATCAGCTCATATTAGTTACTAATGTCAATTAGCTCTTCCCCAAAAAGAAACTTAGAAAGCTCCTACAAAAAATCGAAGCTCTGCGTTGAGAAAAAAAGTGAAAGGAATAATAAAATGCGACAACGTCACAGGGTTAGCGAATCTTGTTCTTACTGAAAATTCTGCACTGTCAACAAAGTTTTTTGGATGTCTGTACTGCTTTCATGCTATTTCTGACCATATCACAGTTACGCAAGCTAAATACGATTATTTTCAAAATTGATATTTATAAAAACTTATTTGAGGAATAGAATATGTGTCAAGAACTTTCGAGTGGTTAGAGTATCAGTTGAAAATTAAATTGCTATTATAGTCTGATAAATGAATTCGACACGTTTTCTGAAACGAAAATTCGACATAAAGTGTTTGGAAACATAAACTTTTATTTTGAAGTATATCATTATATCAGCAATGGGAAAAGTATTGTATTTGTGTTAATAAATGTATATACATAATTGCATACGATTCTTTCTCCCGAGATGGAATTTTTTCAAGAAATACTTTGGAATTATTGTCCTTTTGGGCCTTTTTATAAAAGTCAACCCTGCTTTATAGTTCCGGCGCTCGTATCGTTGTATGTACATATTTACACGCTTTTACATTTGTACACGTATAACATGGTCAAAAACAGAGGAAATCGCTTTGCGTGTATATAATATTATACCTATATAAATAACACTATAACATATAACATGTATAGGCAGACTAAAAGGTTTTTGTCGTGGGATTGAGCCGGTTGAGGGATACGTGCGCATGTGGTACATATTATAATATATAATATTATGATGTCAACTCTGCGGGGTTTCAAAGGCCTCCGCGATTCACGCTCGTAATATTTTTCTGAAATAAAAATTCATGTAAAATCTCGTCAAAAGTGGAAAATTCACGAAAACCGTTTTTGTTGTTTTCTTTAAAGTCTATGTACCATAAGTTGCAGTTGTTGTGCGCTTACACCGGTTGTGCTGCAGCTAAACAAATACAACGAAATCGAAACACTCATCGCGAACACCGTAATATGAATAATACGCGTGTTTTCGAGTCGTATAGATTTTTTTTCTTTTTTAAATAAAAAATTGTAATCCCGTTTAATTTGTATTCTGTTTGGTCGTACCATTGATTATAGAATATAAAATCAATGGTCGTATCCACTTAAAACTATAAGCCGTGTATGACGCGTACAAATCGTACGCGTGGATTATCGTTTTAACACGTTATCACGATGGTATTGGTATAAATAATTGAAATTTGTATATACACAATATTAAATAAGCCGGGTATGTTTGGCAATTAATCTTGTACTGGTCGCATCCGGTTTGGGTAGACGTAAATTTTAAATAACAATATATTATATTATATAATCACGTTATGAAAGTATACAGTCGTGTAAAATAAAGAAAAAAAATGTTATAAACTTGTATACATTTTTGATACGTTTATATTTATTTTCCGTGTGTGTGTGTTTTGTCGATTTATTGAAATGTTCTCGAATTCGATACGCCTAATGATTGCAGGCGGTGTAATGAAATGCAACAACCTGTTCACTTTCGGTTTTTATAGTTAAACAGAAAAAAAACATGCTAGAGTACAACTTTTGGAGTATTTAAAAAAAAATCGTTTATTACAATTTACAATAGTTTTGACGGGAAGATTTTTTTTTTTTTAAAGAATTAGAATATTTTTTTAAAATGAAAATCTATACCGTCATTGAACTGTATGAAAGAAATTTTAACTTAAGAGTGTTTTTATGCATCACTGTTCACTAGTTGACAATAATTGGTACCGATTTTATATATTATGTAGCGAGAAGTCCGCGGATCGATATATAATTGGATAACTGAGAAAAACGCGTAGAACTCAAATGCAAACTTAAAATATTTTAACAATTATTTCTGTTTATTAACAAATATTATTAATAATATTAAGCTTACATTGACAAAAGCGTGACTTACAACTAGAATTTGTAACTTCCAAAAAAAAAAAATTGAGATGACAATGAAACGTGCAATATAATAATATAATATCACCTTCAGGGTTACCCGTAAAGACCTGGAATATATCCAAAATCTGGACCATACAAATTTGGATTGTACACATTTTATTACAGCTTACATAAACGCTAATAAGTACAAAATGATCACAAATTTCTTTATTAAATTATTAAATTATTACGATGCCATTAAAATTGCCTATACCAAACCCCTTGTAGCGCGACAAGCACCGTCCAGATTTATAATATACGGTCTTACGCGTTTATCCCACCTAAATATATATGTATTACCTGTTTTAAATTTTAAATATTTATGTGGAATGGTCATTGATTCGCAGTTAATTTGAATATAACTAGTTCTTTGACTTTGTTGTACTGGAAGTGTTGTGGAAAATCACAGTCCAACAATTCTACCCGACACCAGTCGTTATTATCCGTCAACAGCTCTTTGAAATATTCGTAACAAGGAGCGCACACTTCCAAATCGACTGCACTAAATACGTATCTGATGAAAAAAGTAGTGTTTCAAAAAAAAAAAAATTTGTTTAACGTCTTGTTACAGCAGCATGTCATTTTTGTATGTACCTCTTTTCCATTCCTACGTAAGCGGTTTTTCTAGGAGATATTGACATTAGTTTTCTTAACGTGTTGACGAATTGTTTAGTTATGTCATTATCGTATATCACTAAAACACAAAAAAAAATTTGATTTTATGTCTATAAATTAATTATTAATTATTTTATTAATGATCGACGGTTGTTGCGTTTAACGAAGATATTTCTCGAATAAATTCGTATAGACCTTAAATTTATTATTTTATCAACATTTTACGAACCGTCCGCAGCAATTATGACGTTCACTTCTCGTATTTTTTTCCATAATGTGTCTTGTATTTCGTGCTCACTGAAGTCCAGTGGCATCACTGTCGTGCGACTGACGATTAAATCTCGATTTAAACGTATGTTTTTCTCGATCGTTGATAATATGTCTATATTATTTACATCTAAAAAAAAAAAAAAATCGAATTTTATTCCATTAATATCGTCTAACTCGTATTATAATATGTTCAATAATCGGATTTATAACCAATAACTTGGTCATCAACACTTTTTATTGATTATTGATTATTACCTACTTAGTCGAGCGCAATCGTGTAACAATATATTATAAATAAATCGATTCGAATACCATTTAATTATTACACGTATAATATATTCGACGTAACCTAACCTAATCTGCGTTTAATTTTCGTATAATAAAGATTAATAAGACGTTTTAAAGTCTTTGTACTAATTTATTTTAGTACAATTGTACCTATAATATAGGACAACTTTTTTTGCGTTTGACATTATTAAACAGTTTATTCCTGTTATATATATAATATATATATATATTATTGTATACAAAGTATAATCAATTTAATTGGACTAAAATAAGTAATTTATATTTCAGTAATAAGAACGTGGAATTTGTCATTGGTTTACGATAATGACGACCACTTACCAGTAAACACGACCTCTTTGCAACACATAGCAGCTATAATACCGGTCAATCCGACTCCGGAGCCAAGTTCCAGTACGACTTGGTTGCGGGTGAAAATGTCTCGGTTTTCTAGTATGAAATCGCCCATTAATAAGGCGCTACGCCACACTTGCATGCCGACCATGTCCAGTGGAGTTCGATTTATGTGTTCTATACACAACACGTACAATCATAAAACGTACATGTTAATATAGATTTATGTAATACGTATATTATTGTAGAAAACACGAATTTATTGGTTTCATCTACCTATTATGATACCCTTGGCGAGTGGACTTCTGCACACTACTAAATCTCCGTCTTCGTCTAGGGAAAATTGTCCCGGGCAAGACTTTGGTAAACATTTAAATCTAAACGTACTTCTGACATCTGTATAAACACGTTTTATTATAATGTAGTGTAGTTCATTTGTGGACGCATATATTCGTTTATATATATATATATATATATATATATATATATATATATATAATAGGTGTTAAATGAAGATAATATTGTATTATGATAAAAACATATTTTTTACACAATTATAATATATATATATATATATACACATTCATACGTAACACATTGGTACATATTTTTGGGTTAGCTTATCCTTCCCCTTGCATTGACATTATGCAATATTATTGTATAATATTAGTGCTTTGCGGGCGTTTATTATACCTATATACATTATATAGTTTTGGGTATTTCTCAGTTCTTTTTTCGCGCAATCAGAGTTTAAAATTGTTTATAAATTCCATTCGTACAGAGTTAGTTAGACTCTAAATTAATATGGAATATACGGATATAAACAATTTTACCCAAATGGCTAAGTCATCAATTACTATCGTTTAACAGTATTTTCTAATATACAATATATTGTACGGTTTTATTTTTTATTTTTTAACGTAATCACAGCATTCCTTTATAGTTGACAAAATATCCTAAATAACACGTTTCTGTATGCAATTATAACACTCGCGCATATTGTGTAATGTGTATCGTGTATATAATATTATATCCGTACATTTGTGAATATTTTTATTAAATTAATTGTAGATTCGCGTCGTATATGGTATAATATAATTTAATGGGATCCAATGTTGAATTTGTATATGAGTTCGAAATATCCAATAAAAATGTCAAAAAAATTACCATACCTAAAATGAAATAAAAGTGATGCGCAATGCTGCACACGTTTATATGCGCGTGTAACAGTAAAGTACACGAAAGCGGGTCATCACGGGACATTTACATTTCGATAAACCGTGTGACACGCGTAAAAAAATAATTTTATGTCGTCTTAATAATCACATTTATATATTATAACGAAGGAGAACTAATTATTATTATTCGTATTCTATTTATACACTGCAGGATGTCCTAGCTGTTTAATGTAACTGAAAATAAAAATTGGGGATTCAACAACATTAAAATTACACTACAATTTTTTTTTAATCGTACTTTGTGCAACACCTATTATAATTTATATAGACTATTATACAATATGTACTCCTACAATGATTGTGTACAAATTTACTGTGTGTGTGTGTGTGTGTGTGTGTGTGTGTGTATAGGCACTCTGTTTTATAAATATTTCATTTCATTAGTATCTCTGGAAAAAAAAATATTTCGTATAATTTATGGAATGAGAAAACGTTTCTGGAATTTTTAAGTTTTATAATATGTATATACTATATACTTTTAGCATTACTTTTACATTAATATTTATATACGTATTCACTATAAATTGTACTTTGCAAGACCGTAGCCAGCAAAAAATTTTGGGGGGCTGAGAGTATAAATATGAAATAAAATAAAAATAATAGAATATATATCGTTAAATTTTATTTTAAGAAAAAATTTCGGGGGGGGGGGGTCTGAACCTAAACCCTCCTCTTTTCTGGCTATATGGCCTTGATACTTTATAACTGTTGTATAGATATAAAAAAAGTTGCCAACAGATTTTCAATCGAACTTTTGTGTTTAAAATGTTCATGTACCAATGTACAGATATATATGTACACACCAGAACCTACAATTTCCGTTTTTCCTACTGTATGCACCTGCACAAGTCTGAGTGTTAACCGTTCGCTTTCCGAAACTATATATTTATGATAGGACGTTGAAAATATTTATTTACTTTTAATTTACAAACTCATTAAAATAATGGAAATCGACGAATTCAGGTCATAATTTAAACATAAAATTTCTTTACGAAAATCATTATTTCCCTGATCGATAAATCGTTTTGGAACAACAACAAGAATTTGGAATAATTAAACTTAATAGACCTTTGAATAGTACACGGTAAACGTGTTTCATTACACACTTTCCAATCGCGTGATACACATTTAACTTTTCGTATTGGCGCGTATTGCACAAAGCGTATCGTATAGTGCACACAATTTTAGGCATACGTACACGACTACACGAGTATAATACGTACATTGAATTAAACTATATATTTTTGTTTTTAATTCCTTACTATACGGTAATTTAAGTATACTTTATTCTATTGTTTTTGTGCAGTTCGCGATTGAATTTATAGAACTTTTATGTGGGAAAATGGCCATGCGATTATATACAGCGTCATTATCAATAATAAATGACAAAATGAAATTGTTTTAATAATGAAAAAAACTACGTGAAAGTAAAGATTTATATAACCTATTAATTATTATAGAATATACTGAAAACATTAAAAAAACCGTTGGTGGTTTCAAAAAACTTTGCTAAAATTATAGCTTTAAATACTGCAGTTATGAGCATGGTGTGTTGATATATTACAACCTAAAATGTTAAATTTAAATTTATATGCGTCAAAACGTATTATTTTATACGCGAATTGAATTAATTTTATTTAAACAGGTGGTCAAGGGTTCAGGGTAATATCATTGTACGTACCTACTATATATATTTTTTTCCTATTGTGTACATAGGAAACAAGGTTTTATTCGTATAAATCATTGAATATAAAATATGTCGCATTATTATACTTATTAAAATTACATTTGACAATTTAATATTTTTGCTATGATTTGTTGTAGACGTTTACATACAATATATATTATATAGAGGTATAATTTTATTTCAATAATTACCATGCGTTCCTATAAAAATGTTTATAATTTTGTACGATACTTTATATATATATATATATATATATATATATATATATATATATATAGGAAGTGCAGGTTTTTGTTAATTGTTTTATTATTTCGGTATAATATTATGTCAATAAAAATGCATTTTTATGCGGTACGTAATGTATTAAAATGACTTACTTTTAACGTCAGGAGTATCGCCAAATCCACTTTCTTCGCTCATTTCTTGAAATAATTCCGATTGCACGACGTAAGTATCTGTTTTTGCAGTAATTTCCATGTTTTATTTTACATATAAGTAGATACCTTGAAAAATTAAATACCACAAGATAAATTAAGTGTTTGCGTACGTAAATATAATACTAAATGGACATATTTAAAAAATAAACTTATGTATAATTTAATTTATATACCTACGTTCAAACATCATATTAGCAAATAAGAATAGCCGCAGGACTCTATTAAATGAATACGAATGCCAACAAAAAAACTGTTCAGGGTTTAATCATATGATTATAGCCAACAAACTCGGCCAAGTTTATTATATACTATACGCGATCACGTTTTATTATTTATATATATATATATATATATATATATATATAATTGCGATACAATATATTGTTAAATTAAATATAATATATGTATTTATAATGGCGCGTTTGTCTATAAAATAATTTAATAATTGACAATTCTTAAAATAGTATATTAATATAAACTGCAGGTTGAGTATAACGCCGTACCGGGGCATATTTTCGAAAGTCGTGTTTTAGAAAAGTATAAACGTTTGGATTGTCGAATTTTTAGAAAACTTAAAGTTTTAACGAAAATAAAGTTCATTTGTATTAAATTAGTTTTTAATACTACGTCATATGAATATAGCGACGTTTTAAAAAATGTATATATATTTTTTAGAATGTAATGTATAAATGCGTAAAAAAACAAGTAATTTGGATTCGTTAACGAATATATTTAATAAGTTTTTATTACGTCGTGTTTTATTGTATTTTTTTCCCCACTTTAAATTATTATCGATTCGACACTTCCGTTTTGTGTTTCAATTTAATGAAATTGTGAATATCAGGATGCGCGTGATTAACAGTCAAATATCAATATGTATTTTGATATGCCACCTAGCTTCTGCTGCATTAGAAGTTCTTGGCATTTTATTATAATTTATATAGTTATCGATTATGGCAGTGGCGAACACGGTCTAATCTATAATGGGCAAATGCCCGCGTGCAGGATTTGATTAATATTTTTTTTACTACGCTCTAAAACTTTGTGAATCCTAAAGATGTGTGGCTTGCTCACATCTTAATCTAAAACATGCACCCAAATCCTTTATACGCATACATAAGATATTGCTATATAATATACATTTACTATTATTCATATTTCATACCCATATTGTAAATTGTTATTTTTATATTTTATTCGAAAAATCCACGATTAATTTTCTATACAAGTCTGAAATGAATGACGATTATTTTAAACGATAATTAGGTACAATATATACGACCGTATAGTAATAAAGTATACACAGGATTTTATAGGCATTACCAGTGGCAATTACCCATGGCATTACCATGGGCTTTCACCTTCCTCCCCCCAAAAAAAAACTCGTAAAAAAGCTTGTTCTTGTCATTTAAAATTTTTGAAATTTCATTTCGTCGATTGTGCTGCACACGGAGCTGAAATTTAATATTAACAAATTTATTGTATTCTATAAAACAATGAAATTACAGTAGAACAAAAATAGTTTTATTTTTAAAAAAAATTCCCCCTACACACAGAAAAAAATCATATCTACGCTACTGATTATAGCATATAATGCGTGTAACTTACATGAGGCGTGGTGAATACTTAAAAAAAAAATTTTTTTAAAACATTTGTGCCTATATATAGTAACCATAATCCTCTCATATTATACGCGTGAATATTAATTAACCTATAAAATATATTCAATAAGCTGGCACAAAAAATACTCTTTAATCGTATAAAAATATCTTTATTAACCATCGCTCTTTTCACCGAATATATAATTGCCGACAATCTCACCGGCCGTTAGGTTAGGTTAGGTCGTACAAGTTTAGAGTGAACAGTGAAACGATTTACGTATTTTATAATTTATTGTAGGCTATTATACAATAATGCCCATAAGTCGTTTAGCTCTACACTTTTATATATACGTAGGTATGTCAGTGGCGTTTTTAAGAGAGGGGATGGGACGATCGTCTCCATCCTCATCAACTTGTTTCTTTGTGTAGGTATTTGCTATCTATTTATTAAAACATCATTAAAAATTTTTTTTTTTGGTTATTTTTTCCATATGATAGAAATAACTCACAGAATATATACATCTTCTTCTTCTCTATTTTATCCATTATTTAATTTTTTTTCTATATGTATAACCTCATGGAGGAGCATGCATTTATTTTATTTTATGTTAGCCATTGATCTATATAAATCATGTACGTAATCTAACGGAGAGCGTAAAGTACTTTTAATTTAATTTTTTTTTTTGTATCTGTGCTACATATTTTTTATTTTTTCCTCTTCTGTGGAGTTTTATGACGTCGGCTTTCTCCACACCAATTTACAGAAAAAAAAAACAATGAATAATAAAATTTAAGCATTTATTAATTTTTTTCTCTCATTTCTTTTCCTCATTTCCCCACAAACAATAAAAAATATCGTGTGCTCCGGTTTTCAAACCTCGGCCGCGGGTCGACGATCCTCTGTTTTTCTATACTAATTACTACTATTCACTATCATGAGTCATGACATGTTTCAATGACTCCATAGGCCACAGCAGACAAAATGTGATAATTATACGATGAAAAATAACAATAATTTCGATTTCAGTTTACATGTACATATATAATATTAATATTATATTGTTTAATTTTCATTAAAGTTTTATTATATAGTTAATAAATTTGAATCATATGAAAACATATTTAAATGTTGAAATTTCAATGGGTGGGGAGAGAGGCCCAGACCCGGTAATCCCCCTCTTTGGATACGCCTCTGACCTATACCTATAGTACACACTACACAGTATACAAGAAATTCGATACTTCAAACCACGGTTTTAAAATATCTTCTAAGACCGTGGTTCAAACCATAGACTTATTATGATATACAAGTCCGTGCCTATGAATATGATAGACTAATCTGATCTGTGATATAGTCATGAAGGAGAGGAATAGGAGGGGATACCATTAGCATCATCGGTATAAAAATAACAACCATATCGAGTATCGACGATAAAATGAAACCGGTACCGTAATCACTGAACCACAGATTAGATGAATATCACCTAATCTGTGACTGAACCACAGAATATATTCTGTGACTGAACTATGAAACCGGTTACCTTTATACGAGAATTTCCGAAATTCACGGAGGTTTTTTTTTTTTAAAGGGGAAATGTACACCGGTTATTTGAACTGTCAAATTTCTTCGTAGTATCAAAAATCATATTCGAATAAAAAAAGTTTTTTAATTGTTATTATTACCGAGGCTACGTCGAAAACTTGTATCAATAATATTTGAAAATCACTGCATGCAGCATTAATCGTATTGTGATACGCGTTATTTTTAACGCGAATAATAATTTTCTAAAATATCAATTTCGTCGTTTATATACTATAAATAAATATTATTTATATACGACTATAATATGTATATTTAGCTATATTTATAATAAAAATATCGTATTTCTAATAAATTTCTATATATATATATATGTGTACGTATATATTGGTAAAAACGGTCTTTGAAATCCGTTTTCGAGCGAGACCATAATATAATGAACGAAATTTTCGCCCGCGCAATAATATCGAACGTAATCCCCCGCCGCCGTTATGAATAAAAATACTGCCGAACGCCTGCGGGACACACGCACACGTCATAATATCGCGATTTTGGAAATATTCGCGCTTCGTACCTATATTATCATTGATTTTATAATATTATAAAATCCACAGACATACAATATATTTATTTATATGTCTATGATAAAATCAATAATGCTATTATTTATTTTTTTCGCGTGATATAAATACTTCGGTGCGAGACAAAACACACACGGGGATTTATTATATATATTTTTTTCTCGGTTTCCTAAAATTTTCTGAACCGTTCCCCAAAAGCGTCGTTTAATCATCGGTGTGTGTGTGTGTGTGTGTGTGCGCGCGTGTGTAGTCGCGGCGGCTTGTACCGTATTGTGCAGTTATTATAACCGCGGTCGGTACCGAATGCAATTGCGTACACAGCAATTTTCAAAGTTTGGGGGGGGGACGTATATAAAAAAATATAATATATTTGTTGTAAAGAAAGATTTTTTTATAAAAGTTATCGTACAATTTCCCATTACCTTGGTTTTCGTCCTATAATTGATCAGTGACCACTTCGGCTGTTAAAGGCGTCATGTGCCGTATTAAGGTGAAATGCCGCCGGGGACAATCATATTTCGGCGCTCCATCCCAAATATAATCAAAATTAAAAATACTATGATCGCCGTTAATTAAGTCTAAAGTTTTGCCACCGTTAATCAAGTCTGAAATTTCGCCACCGAGGGCAACTGCCCCTTTTGCCCCACTTTAAACACGGTTCTGGTTAAAGGAATATATACTCGTATATACCTGCAGCACGGTACACGTCGACAACACGGTCAGTCCATTCAATATGCGTCCTGTGAATATATTTTTGAATTTTAACAGAATAACAAAATGTATAGGTTAATTCTTTCGTATTGTATTTCTTAAATGAGTTTTCACTCTTTTTAAATTTGAAAACATTATTTCTGGGAGTAGCTGTTGCCTGTTGATTACTGGCAGTGTATACGTAATATGTTTAAAATAACATATACGAATGCTTGCAGGGAAAATTACTGGATTACGACGTCATTGCCTATTAATGCATCAATTCCGTTTGATCATTTCTCGTGATTTTTTGTTTTGTTTTTTAGCGGTCGCAGAGCTTATAGAAATCCGAAATTAGACCCTTCCTCCAACAGTCTTATATCGCGTTTATTGGAAAGAAGTGGGGAGGAGGAGGGTTTGAACACCCCTCCCGTGTGTGTACGCCACTGAGGTCTGAGTGGCGTCATCGACTATAAGTCATAAGGGCAAACATTAAAATCGCCCACATAAAAAAAAAAAATTAAGACTTATAATATTTGGATTATGTCGTGTATAAAAACAGCCGTATAGGTACATCCGATTTTATTCGTAAGTACGTAAAAAATTGGATTTTTTTTCAGATCTTTTCCAAAATCACATGAATTTGGAGCGATCGTCACTGTCCGTGGAATATCGGAATACAGTCAGTGGCGCGGGGAGGGTGCAAGGAGTTTTCACCTCCTCTAACTCCCTCAAAAAAAAAAAATTGTTTTCGCTGTTTAGTATGCTGTTGAAAATCGTATCTCGCGTTGGTCGTGAAAGTAATAGCATATATATTATACATAACAATATTATTGTAATTATACAGAATCTTGAGCGTTACAATAACGATGCTGCTTATGTTAGTATATGTATGTAGTATGTACCCAAGTCTGCACGAGACTTCTGCACGAGAAAATTCCGCGATAGTTTCTGTCGACCGAGTTGTCGATCAGTGGCGTCATTTGGTGGGGGGCAGGGTGGGCATTTGCCCCCTCTTGTTGACAGTGGGCCGACATGATCTGTGCCGATATGACGGAAATGTAACAGTTATTCTAACCAAATCTGTAGTAATGGATTAACGAGTTATGAGTAGGTACCTAATAATAAATCGCGTGGCAAACAGTGGATTAAAATTAAATTACTACGTAATAAAATTAAAAAATATGCAGGTTATAACCACAATTTAAAGGTGGCTGAATGGTGGTTACAACTTACAGCGGTTCTGGATTTTTTTCGATAAACATGGTTATCGTTATATAAATGCAGTGCGTAAATTATTAACGTTAATTCGAAGAATATATACGACGTATCTGTAGGTTTAACGGTTGACGTACCTGTATCGCGTACGGCATAAACGAATTTTTTTAGCCGTTCTTTAACGTTGCGAACGTATGTTTTATGTATAGATAATTTGTGAGTGGCAAGTGTAAAAAAGTAAAGATGAAAAAAGCTAAAGATTGTGTGACCGAGAAAGAAAAAAACCGAACAAAATGCTCAGAACTGGTCACAAAACGTCATTTCTAACATGTTTAATGTCGCGACAAGGGAAACTTCAAAATTTTAATCTACTGTAACTTTAATGTACAATATAGTCATTTATTATAGCTGACAAATTAATACATTTCCTCTCCCCTCCCCCCAAAAAAAAATATATATATATACCGGGCGATTCGTGCGCACGATAACGAAAATATCAAAATGATGTAAAACAGAAATCGTATTGAGCTAAATGTAAGTGGAAAATAATTAAATGGGCCTGTTAAAAATCTTTTGCCTCCCCCTTTCGAAAACTGAAATGACGCCACTGTTGTCGATATCTGTTGAAAAATCTACGCTCCTTCATTAAAAAACCGCGCGTATACCAGCTGTACTGCAATATAACGATATATTAATGCGAAAGGAATTTGTTTTGTGATTATGGAGGATTTTTTTGTTAAAAGTTTAACATAAAATATTTTTAGTGTTTTTTTTAAAAAAGTTCCACTGAACCCCCAGAAAAAAAATCGTATTTACGCCACGCTGCACAGGATACACCGGAGGGGGAGGGAAGGATTTTTTTTTCTACACGTATTACACTATTCCTCGTGAAAATCTCGCGTGCTAAAACCATATAGAAAAATAGAAGTCGCACAAACACACCTACATATATTATTCGACCGATCGCGACGAAAAAAAAATATTATAAACGGGCAACAATAATTGCAATAACGTCGTCGTCACCGTCTATCCGGACGGTAAAGAGCGAGAGAAAATCCCGGACGACGTACACGACAATTATTGGTTCGCATACGTGCGCGCGTGTACACTGCGTTCGGCGCGCGGACCAATGACAGGGCACCACGAGCCGAGTGCGAACGTTTTTGTTTACATCATCAAAAAATTTTATCAGCGGCACCGTACACGACTGCACCGCGCGCGCACTTTTTGTCGTTCCGGAAACCTGGACGCGTTCACCGTCGACTGCTGCGCGTCGTTTACAGCGTTCTTTGCCCACTAGTTGGTCACTCACTATAAATCCACGCAGCGGTCCGACAGGAAGATCATCGCAGCACGACACACTACGCGCCGCCGGTGAGTGTCCACAAATATACCTAATAAACCCGCCGCGCGCTCGTGTACCTACTTACTTACTTTGTCCGTTTTTTCATCCGGTCGTCGTTCAGATCCAAACCGACGACGAAAATGATGTTTCACGCGGTGTTCGCGGCCATCGTGCTGGTGCACTCGGTCGCCTCCGACGCCGGCGTTCAGGAAGAGAAGAAAATCGTGTCGGACGAAGGCGTGCTGGTGATGACCACGGACAATTTCGATCAGATCGTCGACGACTCCGAGTATCTGCTGGTGAAATTTTGTGAGTAGTATTTTGTGTGTACGAACGCGAGAAAGACGAGACGGTTTTTCGCGAAACGTTGCGGAAGAGGTTAGAAAACTTCTCGTCGCAACCCCCCACCCCCGCCCGCCACGCCTTGCTCACCCCCGCACTTGTTGTTCATCCGCAGTGTTGGCCGCGATTTAATTATCTGCCAGTGCTCTGCGAGTTTTTTCAATAAACATTTTTGTGCGGATTAAGAAGGACCCAGTGGGCCGCGGGACTGAACTTCAAAATAATGAAAATCCGTACGGTTTTATGTGGGCCCCTGACGTCCTCCTGGCACACGCGTCGGCCCCGCGGCTGTCGCCCCCTTAATCCGTCCTTGATTGTATTACGCTCGTCCCGTTCTTCCTAATAAAGGTAAAGTTCGGCGGTGGGTGGGCTTCAAATATTGTAAATAACGATTGTGTAGAATACGTACTTAAAATATCATCGATTACAATCGGTATTACGGATTTTTCTTTGCCTTCTTCGATCTATTTTCACGCCAACGGTGAATCGTTATTTGTATAATATTAATGTGTTGTCATTTACTCAAATTTTTTTTAAACGTAACTAATAACTATTAACGCATGACGAATACCTAACGACTTTCACCGATAATGACTATATAATTGACATACCTATGAATACAAAACGAATATTTTATCGTGATACGCTAATATTTTATATCGTTTCTTCTTCTTTGGCGATTTCGACCATTACACCGTCCGACATATTTGTTTCCAGTTTTCTCTTTCCAAAGATAAACCTTTCCAATTCCCTCTCCTGGCTTTACCATTTTAACATTTTGCTTTACCTCGTCTTCCCACCTTAATCAGTGGCCTTTTCCCCTTGCTGAGTACTTTCCATTATTATCGTTCTCAGTAGTGATCCTTCTTTGTGCTACGTGTATTTTATATCACTTCTGGTGACAAAAAAAAAAAAATCTCAGAATCCGCCAATTTTACGTAATGATTAGGAGGTACTTATTACGTATGTATGTTAAAAAAATCACGTATATGTTAATGAAATACAAACTTGTAGAGTGCACGTACAAATATGGAGAATATATGCAAATAGTAGAATTATACGCGCATACGAAATAAAATCTTCAAGACATTCTTAACATTTAATTATTATTTAACGTTAACCTATAAAAATTAAAGGTAACTAAAAATTTTTGTTAGGTATATGAAAAATGGACTAAGGTCTTAAGGGATTTACTCGAAATAAACATATGGTGTTTTATATTTTTTTTTTTTTTACAAAATTATGTTCCAAGAAGAGTGGATAAATATCCGTGTTTTGATTAAAAGGGCATTATAGCCGAATTTACTGTCTTCTTTATCCAATGTGTAATAAAGCAAAATTTTAATTTAAAAAAAAATACACATCCTAGTTTAAACACTTGATTTTTTAATCGCACTTGATTAAAATTTTTAAGACGAGCTATAGAGTTTTTTAAATATCTCTTGCTTTTTAATACATCCTTGTCGTTTGTATTTTTCAAACAATGCTCAGAGTTGAAATATATTTTAGTTGTTTACATTCTATTTTCGGAATGAATTTTTAAGCATTTTTAATTTTACGAGTATTTAAATCGCCCAAGATATTATTAATATTTAAATTTTTTAACAGCCTATATTCTTTTTGTTTTTGAATATTAATATAATAATATTTTTAAATGTTTTACCGGGGGGTTTTTTTTTTGAACTTAAAGTATAATAAAAGCGTACAACTTCGCTTTTCAGTAATTGATTACTTAGTGTACTCGTATAATATTATATTTAAAATACAGGAACAATAATTTGGTGATTTTAGTGTTGGACATTACCTGATTGATAAACTCATACCTACTGATTTTATAATATTATTATTTATATTTTGACTCGGTAGTGATGATGATCATGTTTTAAAAAAATAAATGTCCTTTCTGGTTCTGATAAACGAATCTTTTTTACATTATTGTGTGTTCATAGAAAAAAACATTTTAGTATAGTCGTTTGTTAAGTGGATTATTGAAAAAGTTTATAAATAAATAATAGTAATCATAATAATAAAAAAGCTACATATTTTAAAATTATTTCGTAGTTTTTATTTAACAATATATTACCAAATTAAACTTACATAATTTTGATGGTTTTCCATTTATAGACGCACCATGGTGTGGTCATTGCAAGCAATTGGCACCAGAATACGCAAGCGCAGCTCAACATTTGAGCACGGCTGAACCATCGATTAAATTAGGCAAGGTTGATGCTACTGTCGAGAGTGATTTAGCTGAAAAGTTTGGTATCCGCGGATATCCGACTTTGAAGTTTTTCAAAAAGGGAAAACCTGTTGACTATACAGGTACAAATAATACTTTAATTGATAATCAATTTATCGACAATTTAATTTATCAATTGTTTATCGACGCGCGTGTGTTACATTGTTATTTTTGTTAATAGGTGGTCGATCAAAGGAAGAAATCATTCGATGGTTATTGAAGAAATCTGGTGCTGCTGCAAAACCTTTACAATCACCAGAAGAATTCGAATCATTCATCGCAGCAAAAAGTGTCACTATTGTTGGCTACTTTGAAAATGTAGAATCGGATGCAGCAAAACTGTTTTCAGAATTGGCCGATTCTGTTGATGATCATCCATTCGGTCTTGTATCAGACTATTCTAAATTCACCGACATAGAGCACAAAGATACATTTGTTTTGTACAAAGACGTACGTTTTGTATTTCATTGTGTACGGTTTCATTCGTGTACTTATGTATGTGTTAATGTATTGTATTTTAGTTTGATGAAAAAAAAGTTGTGTTCAATGAAACAATGAGTAACATTGAAGATATCAAAAAATTTATTTTTGTTCATTCGTTGCCTCCCATAATTGAATTCAATCAAGAAACGGCACAGAAAATATTTGGTGGTCTGATTAAGAGTCATTTATTGCTCTTTTTGTCCAAAAAGGAAGGCCATTTCGATACGTATATTGAAAACATCAAACCTGTAGCCTCTGAATTTAGAGGAAAAGTAAATTAAATAATTTAAAATAAATTAGTCTAATACTAAATTAGATATACATATATATTTTTTTATTTTAGATTGTGTTTGTTACTATTGATACCGACGAAGAAGAACATCAAAGAATCTTGGAATTCTTTGGAATGAAAAAGAACGAAGTACCTAGCATGAGAGTAATCAAACTTGAAGATGATATGACCAAATATAAGCCAGAATCTCCTGAACTAAGTTCAGAGAATGTGAAACAGTTTGTCTCAAATTTCATTGAAGGAAAACTTAAGGTATGATAGTTTGTTATTTATAGATTGTTACCATTATTAATATTAATATTATATTTTCCTTCAGCAACATTTGCTTTCTGAAGAATTGCCAGAAGATTGGAACAAAACTCCAGTTTGGACTTTGACTGCATCTAACTTTGATAGTGTAGCTTTGGATTCAACCAAGAATGTACTCGTAGAATTTTACGCTCCATGGTGTGGTCATTGCAAACAGCTTATACCGATTTATGAAAAAGTAAACTTCATTATATATTTTATATAAAAAATCTGTTTAAAAAAAAAAAACTTAATGTTCAATAAAAATAATTAATAAGGTCGGAGAACATTTCGCTGATAAAGATGATGTTGTGATCGCAAAGATGGATGCTACGGTCAATGAACTCGAACATACCAAAATTTCTAGTTTCCCCACACTTACATTCTATCCGAAAGGAGATAGCCCAAAAGTATGTTAATTATATTTTCATTATGAATATTTTTGTGTTTGTTACAAACTCGTAAGTGGAAGATTTTCTTTTAACTATTAAGATAATTTATTTGAAAGTTGTGGAACGCGTCGTCTAAATTGATTTCAATTCATTTTTAGGCTATTGAGTATAATGGGGACCGAAATTTTGAAGCAATCGTCAAGTTCATTGAATCTGATGGAAAACAAGAAGCTGCTCCTAGCAGTGCAACGGTAATTATCATGATTTTACTATTCCTGTATGAAAAAATATTGCAAAACATTTTAGCGTGTACTGTTTTAATCATTTTAAAGTGTTTAATAAAATTACAAAATTATTGAATTAACAGTTGTACGTAATCAATTAAACGAGTTTTTTTTATAAGTTGTTAAATATGTAACACTTTTTTTTCTTTGCGAGTAAATAATTTTATACGTTTTAATATTATTTTACAGAGTGAAGAAGAAGAAGAAGAAGAAGAAGAAGGAAGCGAAGAAGTTGAAAAGGAGAAGATTAAAGAAGAATTGTAAAAAAAGAAGAAGAAAAATATTTATTATTACTTTTTTTTTTTCATTTTACTTGTGAAAATCTACAGTATATTAAGTTTAAAACAATTTAATAGTGTACATGTTCAAGTTTTGGTTGTATTTACATTATTTAACGTCCATTACAAGAAAAACCATTTTGATTTTATTTTCATAATGTACACTTGAGACTGTCATAGATAGTCCTTCGACGGACTTCTTAAGAAATATGTTAATTTTAAATCTATGTCTGCAGTAGCTCCTTGATGAGTAAATCATAAAAAAAAAAATTAATGTTGATTTTTATTTAATTAATGTGAAATAAATCATTATTTTAAGTTTTAGTTAAACAATTTTATTTATTAAATCGCGAGCGATGAATTTTTCAATTCAAGCGTAATTTAATTTATAGATCTTTTTACTAATTTTATATACTAATAATAACATCAGTTCCCTGAGATTACTTTTAATGTTCGACTTTAGCCATAGGTTGTACTTATACTTTGATACAAATAAAACGTCATAATATTATATTTTTTACATTTGTTATGTATTGAAATTGAAATTAAGGGTGTATTTTATTTTAATACTATTATAATGTTCAACATCACAAAAAAAAAAAAAATCATAGTTTTACTTCATTTGGTTTGTTTAAATGTTATTTTATTGTAATTAATTAAACATATTTATAATTTAATATTATATTATATTTATTTTAAATTTATTTTGTTTTATTTCTTCTTTTTTTCCACACTGTTCTTATAATTTGTGGTTGGAATGCATTTCCATTCCCAATAACTTATTATTTGTCTCTTTTGTCGATTAAAAAATAATTTTTATGCTTTATTTATGTGTTAAAACTTTAAAGAAATTACGCATTGTATACATTTTAGTAAAATGTTTAAAACGTACACATCATTGATAATGTGTAGCGCAATTAGGATTTTTTCGAGGGAGGTATCTGTCTAATTCTACCCCGTGTAAAATATACATTGTGCCATATCAGTATTTAAAACAATGTTTTCTGATAGACCTTATGAATTATGATGACAGTTGTAAAATTATAATAAATAGGAAATTTTTATACTAAAACTTACCGTCTACATAATATTATGTAGCCTATAGAGTTGCAAAATATTTTTATTAAACCGTATAAAATGTTAATCAACGATTGCGCGTTGGAACGGTCAACGGAAGGTAATATCTAGACAGTCGTGTAAAGTTCCAACATTTTCGTACCTATATATTGGTAAGGGGGAAGGGGAGACGTGCTCTTATTGTATTATATAATATAATATTACGATTAGGCAATGGATTTATAGTATACTTTTAAAAATAAAACACGTTTATACGGTAAAAATTAAAGATGGACGAATATTACTCGATTTCAGTCACTTAGTTACAATTACGACTAAAGCAAATCTAATTTACTAGTAATTCTTAAAGAGTAATTATTAGTAATTACAGACTACAGTATAGTTACGCGTGAATAAAACCAGTACATTTTTAAAATACTATTTAGTTTTTAAAGGATAACATCGAGACAAAATTTTTTTACTAATTAGTTTTCAACTATTATTGTTTTTATAATTCAATATTCTTCACTAAAAGTCCTGTGTAAACTTGTTTGAACTTTTTAAACCACAATAATAACGGTAGTTATGTTGCTCGTTATTAGTTAAAAATTATTAAAAAATACAGTGTTCAAAAAAATACAGTATAACTGTTCTTCATCGTACGTTTAAAACATTTATTTGGATTAAACAAAAAAAATATGTATATAATAATATTATATAGGTACATATTATACACAGTTATTTTAGTAAGTAAGTATAAATATTTTATAAACATAATTATAATTTCTTCCAGCCGCTTTTACAGAGATTTTAAAAAAGGTAAAAAAAAAAAAAAATGATATTTTTGCATTCATCATATCGACTTGTGTGTAAAAATACATATGAGGTTCCCTCGAAAATATCGCCCTTTATTCAGTTTTGGGGCTCACTATTTGAGGGGTACTTTTTTCTGTTTTGCGAAATGTTAGTGTTACCAATACACATGTTTTTTGTCGTTTCATTATATTTTTCATTAATCACGTGCTGCCACCTGTGACATATTTATACCTACTGTATACAGGGCTAGTTTTGAATGACTTTTAAAGTATATTTAAATGTTTTTAAATTGTTAGATGTTAAAAAAATTTCATAAGAGTGTCTGTCTATTCAGAACCCCTTGAAAATCATCGATGAGACGTCCTTTTGAAGATCACATTTTCCAAAAAAAAAATAAAAAATGACCGGACGGTGACTCGAGACTTCGACATATAAATTGCTAGAGAGTAAGTACAATATCAATCGTAATTATATATGTATACCGTATAAATATATTAATCAGCTGCAGAATATCATTTAACTATATATACATAAATATATTTAAGCAATAATATTTTTTGATACCCGTTAAACATTTTTTTTTTTTAAACGTCGCGCCTTGCCGAATTGCAATAAAATTATTCGAATCTTTTTTCGATAAAGTTGACGCACTGTAGACGCGTATATGATTTTATTATTATAATTTTTTTTTTAAAATAAAATTAATTTGTGAAAGTGTTCAATTCAGCGCAAATATATGCAGTGGCGCCCATCTCTTTTGAAATATGTGGTTCAAATAGTTAAAAAAACACCGCTCATCCACTCACTCGTTTTCGTGCAACATTCAATCCTTATTTATTTTGAATAAATTAATTACCATCTATTATAATTTGATAATATTCAAATTATATAACGTATAAAAATCATAATTTAGGACACAAAAATCACGAGGAATACATCACCCCATAATTTATACCCGGTTCAATTGAATCACCTTGACCCCACTTTGGGCGCCACTGAATACGTGTACGCGTTTCTTTAGTTAGACATAATATTATAGTCTCTTCTCGAGCACGTCGTCAGCTGTTCCCTAACGATATATAACCCTTAGAAGCATTACATGACGCTTATACTTTGAAAAGGGTCTAAAACGGTATATCGTTTAAAATTTGAATGAAACGCAAACGGCTTACTAATAATAATAAAAAAAAAAAAGCTTGGGCCGCGTATTATATATATTATATATTATATATATTATTACGCGCATATATATATATATATATATATATATATATATATATATATATATGCGTAATATAATAAATAATGTTTAGTCCGACATCTGGATTTTATATAATAGGTATGTACTAACAATAATGTCGTATTCCGATTATTGAATGTGTAATAATATATAAATGTGTGCGTGCCTTTTAGGCTTCGGAAATTCAGGCGGTCATTCGAATAATAAAATTTTTTTTTTTTTGAGGTCTCGTGAGTCAGTGTGTGTAATATATGAATAGATACGCATAATTCCGTTATACATTTCTTAAAAAGGAAAAAAAATTTAAAACATAATTCTACTCGATTCAGTTACCGCGGATATGATAAATAATAATAACAACAACAAATATAACAATACCAGTAACATTAACAGTAACAATAATAAATTAATTATATATTAATTATTTTTTACTCTTATATAAAGTACAAATTATTTATCACAGATTGAAAATGATTTTTTCTTCTTCTTCTCCAAGGACCCTTCACCGCTACCTCCACTTTCAATCATTTTATTTCGAAGAAAACACCAATAAAATATAACCCGTGTTTTTTTCTTTTTACAACTCTATAAGCTTCATTTTACTTTCTATACTCTCCATTCGCGTATTTAATATTTTTAAGTACCTATATATATATATATATTACCCAAATGTGTAATTACAACTGCTCGCATTTTAATTGAGAAGAACTGCCCTGCACACATCGGTTAGAACTGCCCGTTGATGCAAGTTCTGATATATTTCTTCTGCAGCTGTACCTATTATTAATACCGTTGATTTTATAATAAATAATAATAATAATAATAATAACAATAATAATAACAATAACAATAATAATAATAATAATAAATGTATTTCATAAAAGGAGCTGTGATTGCGGGTGCAGATATTGTATATACGTCGTGGTAATAATATAATTGTAATATACCACGTGTATATATTGGAATCAAAATGAGTGCTGCGCAGCATTATATCGAGACGATATTATATATATATATATAGAGAGAATAGGTATGCACGCGGGCTCTGTGATTTTAAAAAGAATAATGAAAACAATGTTTTTTCGAAAATCGCTGCATTTTTCATTACTCGCGTTCCGTTCTCGACACCCGTAGTTCACAGTACAGCGTATATTATAATAACGTAATCGTATTGTTTTCGACGACATACAAATTAAAAATAGGTACATAATAACAAAATGTAAGAGGTGCGCGGTGGTTTAACACAATATATTCCTATACTTCCATATATGTTATTAATTTTTATTATTATACCTATTATTATAACATAGCTAATAGGTATATATGTGTCTACGCCAGTGGCGCGTATATACCTGACGGATATTTTCACACTCCAATACTGTGCGTACATCATAGCAGCTATACAGATAATATAGGTATTGATTCTCCTGCAGAATCGATTTTTAATAGTTATTTTTAGTATTTAGATTGTTTGTTTCTATTACTTTATATTGGAATCATACTCCTATAGAATCCAAAGTGAAATATAAACGACGGAACTATTATTATTATTATTATTATCGGGTTTATTTCTAAAAGAATCGACCAAAATCGAGGAGGGTCGGTCTCAAATATTGCGCAGCAGCCACGTAGCTAGGAAGAGGACTAAAGTCTAGCTATATCTCGAAAATTCAGAAATTCTAGCAAAGTCGACGCTTTTCTAAAAAGAAAAGGGAAATTTTTTAAACGTATATTTCCATTATAATGGATGAGAATTTTTTATTGTCAGCGAGTTCATCATACTTTAATTTTTTTCATTTTAAAGTTCACCGAAAAAATTTCCTAGCTACGGGCCTGTTGCGCAGTAAACGTTTTTACAGCGGTATTTTTTTTCTTTTTAATATGATTATTCCGATATATTTACGTGTATTTTTCGAATAAAATAAAAATCGTACGTTTCGTAAATACCTATTTTGCCCATCAATTTTAGGCGAATACGCGCGCTTCAGTATATTATATAATACAGAAAAAATTATCTGCAGCATTAAAAATTTCCATTCTGAAAAAAACAAACGACACACTATAGAGTGCGTGGCTACGATACAACATAGAGGGGGGTGGCAGGAAAACGCTTATAAATAGCGGTCCGAATCAGTGGCGGTCAGACGCGAACAACGTAGCTCGCGACTACGATACGCAACGTACTTAGCGTCTGACTGACTGTGATGTCAGAGTGAGTGTGGTGTTTGTGTGTCGCGAGTGAGCAGTAACAACACTGAGCAGTCCTGCTTTGCTTTGCTTTGATGGAATGGCTATGCCTTTATCTATTCCAGGCTTGCGCCTCTACTAGGGGATGGAAGTGGGGGACTGTCAGTTAGTTAGTCGGTCTGCACAAGTTAATGGGTATAAGGTTTGGGTAAGTGTTTGGTTGTCGGTAGGGAGTGCGATTTTCCAAGGAGGCGGATGTGTTTGTGGTCGGAAAAGGAGTTTTTGTAGAACATCGTTTTGGATTGAGTTTGAATTGATTCCTGTTACTGAGCAGTCCGCCGGTTCAGACCGCTATTTTTAAGCGTTTTCCTGCTATCCCCTCTATTTGTTGTATCGTAGCTATGTACACCCTCTATGGTGTGTCGTAGCGCTTTCTGGTGATTACTTTCTTTTCTCGTTTTCGTTTACGTTTTATGCACGTTCATAGGCGCAACTAGCACTATTTTAGGGGGGGAGGCTAAAAATTAAATTAATAAGCAAAAAAAAAAGTGTTCACTTTCAGAAATTTTGCCGATTGATGCCAAAAATTACCCAAATAAGAAAGGAAAAAAAAAAGTCATCAACTTTCAATTACCCAATAACTAGGAATATTAGAAAAATATATAGAGAATACTGTATATTTTTAATGTAGTTAATTTATTAAATTGTATCGTAATCATTATTACTGCTCTGAATTTTTGAGATGAAATAAAATATTTGCATTATTTCGATGAGGATGAGCAAAAATAGAAATGAAAAATATTTCATATACCATAATGTAGTGCATATATGTCATTAGTTTGGGGGGGGGGCTATACAACATTTAGGGGGGCTTAGCCTCCCAGCCCCCCTATTTGCGCCTATGTGCACGTTGTTCTTCCTTTTTTTACATCTGCATTTTTTTTTTGGTTCATTGATAGATCTTTCTTCTTTGTTATTACTGGTCGATGTTGATATTTCATGTTTGGTGTTCATATTTGTTCATATTAATTGTATAATAATATAATAGCATTAATCGCGCGTTTCAATAATTTACACTACACCCTTGTAGATAATGGTATATTACACTACCACTACTATTCTAAAAATGCATTCAGATGTTCAACTTCAAACATAAAACAATCTTTAATAGCACAATTATTAGTAACGAAATTTTAAATTAAATAATTTCACGACGCAATATTCAAATTCCCATCACAAAAAAAAAAAAAAAAACTTTTAATGATTTATTTATTAATAATTACTAATTTAAGTATAACGGTCCAGAGGGAGCGGGGTATCAACCATTGCCCATACTGTCTATAACGTTAATTTATTTAACAACAAAGTTAGGCCCTGAAACGAAGCTCGCTCATCAGCCTCGTAAATGCGCAGTAGTTGCGGTACTGGTAGCAATAATGTGTAGGTACGCGTAAATAATTAAATAATGATGTATTTAAAAAGAAAAAAAAAAACGTTTTTATAACGAAATTTTACATTTTGGAAACGATATATATCCGGTATAGTCGGCTCCTCTGTGCCACAATAATAGTTTGGACGCGGAGTAGTAGGAAGGAACGAATGAAGAGGAGAGGGAGATTGTGGTAAAAACCTTGGACTAGAAGGTTGACGCCCGTACGCCGTCCAACGTTTCTGTGTCGCGTTCGACACGAACGTCTCGGTTGCCGGCCGGGCCCCGTATGTATAGTCGCCCAGTGTGTTGACGAACACGCAGTGACTCGGCGCGGTATCACAACAACAACAACAACAACATTCGCGTCCCGTCAGTCGACCGGTGAAAACGTGTGCGTGTGTGTGTGTATGCGTGCGCGCTGACCATATTATTATTAACAGGAGTCGAGCGCGCGCGTGTTCGCGTTTTCCGTGATAACGGCCGTCGTCGTGCGCGCAGTGATAACGACCCGCGCAAAATATTGTTCTCGAAATATATTGTTTTGTCGTACGACCGTTTTGTTTCGAATAAAATAAATAAATAACGGCCAAACGTGTCTCCGTCGTCGCGAGAGACGATGTCATGAGTTATGACAGCCATCGGCGGCGGCGGCGGCCGGCCGTACGGTCCGCGAAAACGTGACGACGACGACGACCGCGGCGTTACAACAAACCATGTCCAAGAAAATCAAACGATGGCTGTTACAGTTGCAGATACTACTCGCGCTGTTCGCTCTCGCGTCGTTCGTGTTTTACCAACAGGTCGGCGGGTTCACCGGCGGCAACGCGCTGGCTCCGGGACGGCAACAACAACAACAACAACAGGTCGGTGGTTGTTCGCGTTTTCTGTCGCCGACATCGCGTCGGTTCTTTAGACGGCGGTCATTGTAATTGTTTTTTATTTTTTTCCTCCCGTCGGAGACAGCCGACGAAATCGGTCGCCAACTCTACGGATTATCCGACGACGCCCGACCAAAAGCCGTTTCGACCCGTCGACGGTGATCTGTTGGCCAACGCGTTCATCACCGTAAAAACCACGGGCAGAAATCATCTGACCAGATTGCCGGTCGTTATAAAAACTTGGTTTCAGCTCGCGAAGAAACAGGTAAGCGCTTTCGTTAATTGTTGGTGTACGACTAATACAAAATCCGTCGTGTCGGATTCTGTGGACAGCGACCAGTGATATTCTCATTGTTGTTATAAATCATTAATCGATAGTGTAATTGGAATCGTCGTTATACGCGTGTATATGTCAGGTGTTGAGCCGACACAACGGATCGGACACGTTTTTCACAGCGTGGATTGTACGCACCGCTCGGTGTGGACGCGTCAAATAACTCTTTATTTATTTTTCGAATGCAATGAGTTTTGTCTGGAGTTTATGTGTCGATCGAGTCCAGTGCTTTGGTACCAAAAACGTAATTTTCACTCAATAAAAATTCGAAATCTTCAGGTTCGTACAAAATGTATTAAACGTCCAGTGATCGTATTGTAAGCGATTCGTTAAACTAGGCCAAACTTAAAACGTGTAGTCCTCCGTGTTCTATATACTTTTTTTTTTTTGCCTTTTGTGTTTATTTTTAAATAGACTGTGTAATCATATACGCCAGCGGTCCCAAACTTTTTAGACTCGCGGCGCCCTTTTGAAACTGAGGTTTTCTCATGGCGCTGTAGATAAAATTGATGACTTTTTAAAATTTTTTTTTACATAAAAATAAATAAAACTACAAAAAACTGTGGATAATAATGTAAATATTTATATTATTACAATTATATATCTTATAAATCCTTATAATTATTAAAATTTATAAATATATTTTACATTAACGGTCGGCGGCTCGGCGCCCCTTTAAAGACATCGCCGCGCACACTTTGGGAACCACTGATATACGCCATACTTTTCGTTTTTTAGTACTCGTGGTTCAATTAAAATACTATTTGTTTACAGTAACGTGGTTTAAGAAATTGGTTAGAACACAACAGCAAATAAACCGATTGTAAAATATTATAACAAAGTACATAAGTGTAAGTGTAAACAAGTTCATACCGACATAAACGTAAACCGTACGCATTCACTGAACATCTGAATAGCCAGAGGGTGGATTTAGTGCAAACGCGTTGATTAAACGAGGTAAAGTATTGGGTCCAAGTTCGATCTTGTTGGAATTCCTGTGCGCAGTGTTTGAGAGAGAGTTTTTCAGGTTTCCATTTTAGGTTTTGTCTCGCCATGTTTTGTGACCCATTTTATCGGTTTTAATTTAGTTGTCATTTATGTTGTATTTCACATTAAACGTCAGTCGTTTCTTCAACGATAAGTTTGATTAAATACAAATCAGTCTTTCTGTTAATGTTTTTGTCAGCAGTTTCGGTGGTTGAAGTTTTTTTTTCTTTTTAATTTTATAGAATAAGTAAAGTAAGAAATACGTATTTCGATAGTATAAATGTGAATAATAGTATATTATGATATTATATTATGTCATTTTCATTTGTATATTATAATATATGAATAACGTGAATAGAAGACAGTCCGTACACAATTATTATTTTTATGTGTATGCGTTAAGCCGTTATCCGGCCATTAGTTACATAATACGTATAGTTGATATTATTTAAGATTTTCATTTTTTATTTATAAAATAAAATACTGTTTTTTTTTTTAAAGTGTGCAAGTTGTGTATAAGTTATTTGAAATTATTTTACCTTACTAAAATTCTGATAATTATACGCAGTTTGTACTTTTTGTATTGTGATCAACCGGGGGAAGTCTTCCTTTAGGCCTGTCCTTTAGGGTATGAAATAATGGGTATTATGTTTTTTTACGCATTATTAATATAAGATTTCTGTAAGAATATTTAAAAAATAAATTTGATTACTTATATCGTTAAAAAAATAGGTTTAATATTATGAAAACCATTAGAAGTAATATTCCTCTATTTTACATTTAGGTATGTCGTCTGTGTTCCAAGTCCATTAAGTGATTATCGTAAAAGTACTAGTAAAAGTAACGCGTATATCAAGACATTCGTAAACGAAAAAGTGTTTACGGGCCAGTACAATAATGATAATGAAAAAAAAAAAAAAAACCACATCTTTGTAAAATAAAAAGAGATAAATATACACATAAGAAGTTTCGAAATAAACGTTTATTACCAAGACTGACCTAGTTAAAAAAAAATGTTTACGGCTGTCGGGTGATAGCCGCTCGTGCGACGTCGAAGAATTTGTGCGCAATATTTTTTTCTCAATAATAATTCCAATAAACGTAAAATTTTATAATAAAGTAAAACTTTAAAGCGACTTTAAGCGGACAGTGCGAGTGGTATTATGTATGGTAATATGTTTCGTACGATAATAATTGTAAATTGTAATTGCGTTTTTTCTAAAATTTTTTGTGTATCGTACACTTTTTTTGCATTATTCTTTATACATATAAAAAGAGAAAAAAAAACATCCCTAAACGAAATTAGATTTATGTCGGCTCCCTCGGGCATTACGTTTTTGCCCTCCTATAAAATGTACGGTTCGGTATTCTTGTCGTATACGCGGTCCACCACTGTCCACTGTAGTGTGTCCATTCGTTGTAGCGTATCCGATTGTTGCAAGTTGTAACCAATAGAAGTTATCGTCATTCGATAATTTTTATTCCCGTTCTAGCCAATTTGAAACACGTTTATTGCTCGTATCGTCTTCAATCACTTATTCACTAAATCACACATTTTTATTCTCGCCTTTTCGGCGTATTGCGTGATGATTATACTACAGCTGGTACGTACGGATTTCTCTATTATTGTTTAGTACGGCAACAGAAACACCAACATTAACATTAGATAATCATAAGTGTATCACAATGAACGAAGTAAAATAAATTTCCGTGTCTTTCAATCCGTTCAACGGCCTCCGTCGTTAACTTCGTTGACACCATTGATGCGAATTTTCTACTCGGACTTTCGTCCGTGATGTGCGCATCATGGTCTGTCTGCCCGTCATTTCTGCGATCCGTGTTCAGTTGATCTTCGATTTAGCGTTGTCCATTCTTGACGCGAGAGTTCAGGAATTTCTGTTGCAGTTTCGTTGTTTTACTATTCGTTCGGAAGAAACTGGACTTTCTTAAAGAAAAATAACTCGTTGCTGATGATGCGTGCGATAACCTCCTCCTACTCCTCCTCGTGCAGATAAACGAATTCATACGAATACGCGTATTCAACAGTCACATTATCGACCTAATTTGTATTTATAATAAATCAATACAACGATATTCTGTAATTAAACGGCTGTAGTATTGTGTGGAAAAAAAGAGAAGCGATCTGTGGCATCAACGTTCCATCGTCATCGTTCTACATTATGATGATGATGATGATGATGATGATAGGCAATCACTCGAATCCGAGTATGATTATCTTCCACTTTTTTTTTGTCGCCGATTGTGCGTTTTCTGATGACTTTATAAACCAATTCGGGAGTCGCATATTCTTCCACAGTCCGGGCACACCCAGTCTTTCGCAGTAGCTAGATATTATTGATCGTCCCTTCTTCTGTTCTCTCGTTCCTTTCTGCGGTCTTTCGTTCTACATAAACAAGTCATGTCAACAGTTCCCATTCCTATACGTACGTATATAAAAAAACGGCCTAATTTTTTATTATTTTTTTGAATTAGATTAGCTCGTCCGAAAAAGTTATAGAAAACCAGCCCATTAAACATTTGAAGATTTTTAGTTTTATTTTAATTTTCTAATTTTTAATAAATAAACATTAAAATAGAAAAATATTATCTCACTATTTCGAACAATTTTATTCTATATTCTACTGTGTTTCGCTTACACCGCGTTGCACTCATTTTACGCGAATAATAATAATAATAATTTGACGCATTTTTTCCTATTAAAATTTACAGGCGTCCCGTTCTGTGAGGGGGGAGAAAAAATTATGGTCACGTTAGTTAGTATAGTTATAAAACAATATATACTAGTAAATGTGCGTTAGACCGCATACGACAAGAATACCATTATATATGTACGAAGATGGTCTATCTGAAGCGTATTGTTCGGTAAACAAAGCTTTATACAATTTGCCGTTTTGTCCGAGATTCGAAATATATATAGAGACACAAATAATATTTACATGTACACGAAATTTCCATGTTGTATTAATATTGAGTTTTGCGATTCGCGGTGCGTGCATACGTTTTACAATAGTGTCTGGGGGTAAAACGGCAAGCGCGTGCGCGGATTTTATAGCACTAAAAAGTACTGAAATATATTCGCTTATAATGGGTCCATCATTATGACCCAGAAGTGAAAAGACAGAACGCTGAATATCGACATTTGGTATCTCCTCAGACGAAAAAGTTTAAAACACAACCATCCGCAAAAAAACTTCTTTTGACTCTTTTTTGGGATGCTTACCGAGTTTATGTGACCGATTACCTGGAACGAGGGGCAACAGTAAATTCTTCTAAGTACGTAGAGACCCTAAAACATCTCCGACGTCGAGTTTGTCGGGTTAGAGGCAGCCTGGCGCCAATAATTTTGCAACATGACAACGCTCGTCTACACACCTCGCGTGTAACCGAAAAAGCTCTGCAAAACCTGAAGTTTGAACCGATTCCACACCCTCTTTACTCTCCCGATCTCGCGCCTTGCGATTTTTATTTTTTCCTCTACTCATGAGAGATCTCAAGAGTAATCATTACATCTCAGACGATGAGGTGAAGGCAGCGATCGCATCCTAAATTCGAGAAAAGTTGGAAGAATTCTTCAGTGACGGGATGAAAAAACTTGTTACACGTTGGGAGAAATGTGTTAACCTTAACGGTGACTATGTAGAAAAATAAATATATGATTTTGAAGCTTAAAAATTGTACTTTGATTTAACATTTACCCGATTTTGCTATTTGTTTTTGTTCGTGTTCGACAAACACGTGTGCATTACTTTACAGCCTACCCTCGTATTATAGAAAAAAAAAAATCTAAAAATCTACCAAAAAATTAGATTATAATATGAAATATATTAACAAAAAAAAAGAAAAACACGCCAAAGTACGCAATATAGAATTTTATTTTTTCGTACTTGAAATCTCTGACGCATAAAACAAATTTATAGCTGCTATTTTAATATATCCGCGTTCAATAATAATTAGGGAATGCTGTATAATCCGAGAGCCCTGTTGTTAATTATTGTTAAAACATTATAATTATTTTTTTACGCTAATTATTTTAGCGCATTCATGTGCGATATGTTTTGCAATACGTTTCACAAACACATCCGAAATCCTGAAATTCTCAGTTTTACTGGTCTTCCGATATTTTATATTTATTGAAATTCTATAGATAATATACGTAATATTATAATAAATTTATGTAAATAATGTATTAAACATTAGAACGCACTAATATTTATTATACCTTAATTTTTATTCTGAAAAAAAATATTCGAATTCTTCACAACACGTACGGGGGAAGCACATTTTTGAAATTTTTTTTTTAGTCGATTAAATATATTAGCAGCTTAAAATGTTGCGTATTTTCGAAACTTTAAACGATATTTATTGAAATATAAAATCTTTTTTATTCATTCCCTCGTACGTGTTTCGAAAAATTCGAATATTTTTTTTTTCAGAATAAAAATCGACATAAGCGTTGTGATTTAGAATGACCAATATTTAACCACGAAAAAAAGAAAACGGTAATGTCGAGGTCCCTTAATAATGATAGCTTGTGTGTAATACAATTTTGATTCCATTTTCAGAGAATTGATTACACTAGCTGTTACACCGGACAGATCGACTTCGTCATTTTTTTTCAATAAGGGCCAATAGTCAATGGCGTGCGTAGAAATAGTTTTTCACGGAGCTTTTTTAGCGCATTAATGTTTTAATTGTATGGGAAGGGGCCTTTGTTTAAACGCCGAAATTCCCTCGGCATTATCAAACCCAGTGTGCTCTGTAATGAATTTAAAAACTATAAACAACGTTCTAATAATACTTTAAAATATATAAAACTAGTGCGTCACTTCGAATGTCGATGTAATAATATTTTTTTACCATTTTTATTGATAAATCGAAAATATAGTGATTAAATTTTTTTTTTTTATTGTAATTTGCGGGGATAATTTTTAAAGGAGTGAAAATTCCCGGTGTTATTTTTCGTGCGAGTAATACTGCAGCGCACAACGCGTGTAAAAATGTCTGTACAGTAATTGGCATGTGAATGTTTTACTATTTTACCGTACGTGTTTAAAGGCGGAAACTGACTATTGCCATATCATAAGGCCACCGCGTTAATTCGAGTCGCTGCGAAAAAGTGCGCAGTGTCATATTTTGTTAACTATGTAGTTCAATTGGTTTGCGTCAGACTCGCACTGATGTCACCACCACTTCACGTCATCGATCTCGCGCGCGACGATAGCAAGTTAAAAATTGCTGTAAATTTACGCTCCAATCCGTTTTGTTTTTTTGCTATTTGGCTCCGTTTCGAAAACGGACGAGATTTTTATTGTTAAAACACACTTCTGTTTTGTGTTTATCATTTTTAATTCGTGTAAACATTGTTGTAATTTATTTATACGCGTCGCTCGGATTTTGTCGTAATTCGCTGAAACCGATAGACGAATTCTCCCAATTTCTCCCGTTTATTTTTTTCTCCTTATTAACAAAAAAACAGACCACTGCAGTTTCCTCATCCCAGTCCCGATGAACTAGTTGTTTTATTTTCCGTCATTGGAATCGCAGACAACCGAGAGTACGAAATCGCACTGTGAATACTATGACATCACGATCGTTTGGCGTTAGGTATATATTATGGTACACCGGCTTGTAGCCGGTGTATTTCTAAGCGTACATGTACGATTTAAATCTGTTACCGCGATGGCGCACGTCAGCTCGTGTGACGCGTGACAATAGACGGCCGTTTTCGTCTTAAGTGCGTTTGTTATACGTCACACGAATAAAACTGTATAAAAATGGCGCGTGTATTATTTAAATGTTTGTAAGTTGTTGAATGGCGTGTTCGTCCCAGGAAACTGTAATAATTCTGTATTAATTCTGTATAATCGGAATAACGGCTGCTGCTAGTTGAACGATTGATAGGATCCAGAGAAAATGTCTCCGTTTATAAGTTTAATATATTGCTATTGTTCTCCCCGTTCTCCTGTCCTGAAATTCCTATCCACGGAGAGCCTTTCGGATCGTAGACACGGAAATAAATCTACAATTTTTTGGACAAACTCCTAAAAAATATGATTGACTACTCTCACATACTTTCCTGTGTATCGTGTTCAATGTCCTCTGCTCACGTGTAATCCGTTTTTCTTTAAAATTTCATATTCCCGTATTCTTCCTCCGATTATTTCACTGATTCATTAAACCGTCTTATATGCATACTGCCAACACTGATCCCAGTTTCTCTCTTATTTAGCCAAGTTTCCCGTTCACTTATTAGTCAATCGTCATTACATTATTGTTATGTCATCTTTACATTTGTACTGTTTTATTGTTTATTTGGGCTGTATATATAAAATAAAATAATAAGTGTATCTCGGTCGCTTTAAAATACTATTTTTTTCGGCTACTGAAGCCAAAAATCTATGTATGCAGGACCGCAATTTCTATTGATTAAGTCTCACCGTTTCCCTTAGTCCGCGAATCTAAATTTTTCGAAAGCATGTCTGGCCTAATTCTACCTCTGTTGTATTTAAAACGTTTTCTTCATCAATTTCGACAGTTATAGGACCTCCCGTAGGTTCACGATTTTCAAAGCAAAGCAAACGTCGTCGCGAGACAACAGATTATAACTGCAGTTCCTTATAGTATTACTGTTTGATCGTCCAATAAGTACGAGAGCACTGCACTCGATAAATTTTCAGACCAGTACCAGAGCCTGAAAGTCTTGTTTAATAATATACTGATTGAGGCCCATTGGAATTTATCATTTTTATTTCACTCGCAATCAAGTCCCTTAACGTGATATTTAAAATTGATTGATAATATTTTCAAATAATTTTTTTAATTGAAATTTTGTTTTGCCTTACAGTCAAATGCAGTAATATGTTAACAATTATTGTTTCATTTTATAAAATAGTTGTTGGGTTTTGACTTTTTTTCTGCTTCATAAAGCAACGATTTGAAGTTTTCGGATTTGCGTGTAACACGGCGTTGATGTTAACATATTTTAATTAATTATACGGACACTCGTTCGCTTCGTGTGTGTATGTCAGAATTTAAATCTAAATTATCTCCTGATTCGTTATATGAACTAAACTATATGAGTATGTAAGTACAATTTCAAAAATAAGTTTCAGGGTTCAAATCTGGTGGTTGCCACTGAATATACATATAAAACTAGATTGCTAACTATATATAGTAAAATAATAGAGTCGCTCATCATTTGCTGCAGTTATATTTACACTTGTTGGTGGGACCACATTGATAATTTCAGATGTAAAAATATTTAAATCTGTTTTATGAATCGAGTTTAATATATTTGACGAGACGTTAGCAGACTCCATAATATAAAAACGTGGCCCGTGTAACACCTGCACACACTCCCGGTTTTTACCGCACTGGCGGTAGATCACAATATATTAAATATGATTAACACATTATTTTGTATTACTCGATATTCCACTACTCTCTTAAGCATTGGATGGATACCGACTGTACAAGAAGTTAAATTCAGGCAATGTTGTATACATAACTCGGTGTACGTGCTGTGCGAGCGTGTGAATAGTAAGTGAATAGTGATCATTATAGTTTGTGTGTTTGCTACTTCGTACCACTCACGTCCTGCTCTGGTCAGAGTACGAAGAGTGAATACCATACACGAGTCGTACATACATTACAATAGTCACTGTTGCGGCTTGCAGTGTGAACGAAATTATTTTTCGTTAAAAATATCGACTTTTTGTCAATCTTAACGATCAGTTAAATAAAGCAAAATAAATTAAATTAATTAATGTTGCGATAACGATTCGGAAAACAGATTTGGATTCGGCACGAAGTTTGCTTGACCGCTTGACATCGGTTTTCCTACTTTTTTTAAAAATATTTGTTCCGTAGGTATTACAGTTTTACAATTTAAATTTCGAAATTTTTAATTGAATTTATTGGGGTTTACATTTCAAAATTCAAATAACTGCGCCGGGATAGTCGATCACGAGCGAAAACTTTTTAACGAATCGATATATAATCTGTTTTCATAAACGTTATCGGATTACTAGCTGGGTTTACTTGGTATACAATTGACAAAAGGTATATGTTTTGGTAAGAAAGTACGGCCGGTGCCAATCGCCTGTATAATATTATGTTTTTTAGAAAACCGATTGTGATTGCGGTTCCTTACAAAAAACGGTTATATACGTCCCGCTCGTCGACAATAAAATATATAACGCCTATGTTTTCCACTACAAAGTACATTTGTTTTTCGTCGAGTAGTAATTTTTTTTAGATTTTAACAGTACTCTACATTACGTTTTTTTTTTTTGTAATATATAGATATTCTGATTCTACACAGTATATAATGCAAATATTATAGTTTTCTCAATATTTAAAAAATGTTTTTAAAAAAAAAAAAATATTTTATCCGAAAAATCGTTGTACCATTTTGAAAACGTTTGAAATCCAAATATTTATAACCAATACATAAAATATTACGTAGAAAGTATTGTGTTGTGGTCCTTTTACAAATAATATTTTGAAAGTATTCGGCATTCAAATATAGTTTAAATATTGTACGATTATTATTTTTCGTATATCATTTAGAGAATATATGAATGCAAATATACTTAAAATATTATGTTTAAAATATTGTATGGCAACGGCTGTTTAAGGACATTTTGATCATAAATATTTAATTTGTTTACATGTGCATTATTTTATCAGATTTTTTTCCTTCGATATTTTTATGACGAATACACGCGATTTTAATTATAATTCCGAATAATAGTTTAACGTTAATAAAAAGGAAAATTATTTTCAATATTAAATCGATATGTGTTTTATATTTTAATATATTTTTTTTCAGGAGTTTATTAAAAAAAGAATTCATTTTTTACGATCATAAAACGGTTTTTATTATTAACGTATTTAAAACCGGTTCCTCGGTATCGAATGTCCGTAACACTTGTATTGCATGGCATATATTATAAGCTGCACTTCAGTAGTTTTACGCGTTGTAAAATATGTTTATAAGAGTTAATGACCTAATCGATTATATTTTTTAGTTAACCGAATATTCAATTGTATAGGTATATAGTTAGTACAGAAAAAAATATTCTATTTGTATAAAACGAAACGTACTTACAAATTTGTTTCGAAAATTAGTATGGTTTTGTGATGTTGACAACGAAATATAAAATATTATTGTTTGATTGGCATACTTAATAATTTTAATGATAGCTCAGCTATATTTTCGTATTGTTTTGTAGAATTTTTCGAGCGTGTTATTAAATTTGTATTGGCTAAATAAGTAAGTGACCACGATTGTTTAGGTTTTGATTAATCCATGTTAAAATTGTTATTCTACTACACGTCAAATGGATTTAAAACCGAATTTTCGAAATTTTAGTAGCCCTATAGTAGTACGAAGTAAGAATTAGATTTTCTACTTTTCTATTGTATTAATATAAGAATTATATATCTGATCTTTTTAGTCTTCCCGTTTTTAGGTTTCTTTTTTAAATTAAAAATTAAATTAACTCTGTACGTCTACGTTTTATGATACTGTAATAAATATAACATATACACATTTAAAATGAAAATAACACGAATTAAAAATAATATTCTGTCTTAGAAAAAAAATAAAAATATAAAAAGAAGTTCATATAAAAATATTATATAGATTGCAATAACATGTTACTGAGATATCCACGCGGTATCTATATAATTTTTACATTCTACATATATATATACAGTCGTTCTGTACGTACATGCACTTTATGTAAAACTCATTTAAAATTTCAGTGTTGTAATAATATTTTCGTGAAATGTATCTGATAACTTATTATAGTTATTATAAATTCAAACGAATCCAAGGTTATCTAGATCAACTGTACTTCGGGATCTCTGACAGAATTCTTGTTTAATATCCGCGCAGACATTATTTTCGGTTGCACCTGTATAATTATATAAACTCTTTGATGTAATATACTTTGTTGTTTTTAATTACTTATTAAAATTAATGTTTTTTTTTTACAGACTTGGTTTTTTACGGATACAGATGACCAACATTTAACTCGAGTGACGGGTAAGTCATATATATATTTTATATAGCTACACGTTACCTATATTATATGCGTTTAATATTTTGTCAAATCGTAAAACTGCTCTGTTGAAATATATAATATCGTATATATATATTTGTATTTACAGTATTTAAATTATTGGTGTTTGGCGTAGGTATACGTTATTGAAAATTATTGTTGGTTTTGTATTGGCGTTAAAAATTTCAAAATTAATACAAAACGTTAATGAATTTTCCAATATGGGGATAAAAAAAAAACTGGTAAAATGATTTTACGATATTATTAGACAGGGTGATTGATTATCTTAACACGTAATCATCAGTTACGAATCTGCCATAACCACACTATAATAGTCGTGTATGTGTACTACTTTACTACGTACTACTCGATATTGTTCAATGCACAAAAAAAACATTCAACCGATTATTTTCCTCTGCCGGCCATTCCGCCGCGGTCATAATCTGATAAATTGCTCGCGTTATAAGCAGCAGCTGGTGCTATAAAAACTATATATATTTTTTTCATTTTCGTTTTTATTTTATGTATTATATACTTAGGTTTGTGGGCGAGTAAATTTTTATAGGATCGGTACTAAAATATACGTGTGTATACGTAAACTAGAACCGCAGACATCATGAAAACCACTTATTATTTTCGGTTTATATGCGGTTTGAATTAATCACAGTAATCATATATTAGTATTCGTCGCTTTTTTTCTTTTTTAATCTCACGTATTATATGTATACGTAGATGTGTATATACTGCTTTATTACATATATTGAAATGGAATTTATACTTTTTATATACGTGTATAGTTTGTTTCGCTTTAATATTACAGATTCCGTAGAGATTTTTAAAAATCGTATTTCGAGTAATTACCAGTTTTAAATTATATGCACGAACTAACAATTTCCCATATAACGTTCCGTATTTTTTTCCCCTTCCAACAACGTTTAAATATATATTTTCTCATTTTGGTAAAGCCACACATTCCGGTTGATACAATCGAGAATTTTCTGTTGTATGTTATTATTTTGAATTCGAAATTAAATTATACACGAAGACTCGCGTAAAATATTTTTGTATCAAGTAAATAATAATTTTGTTAAAATTTGTTCGTAATAAAAATCATGTTTATTGTAGTTCACAATTTTGTTTTCGGTAAATAAATAAATACGAATAAACAACGAATTGTTGATATAATAATATTTTAATGATGTAAATAATTTCGAATATAATAAAATATATAGAATACTGGACTTACGTGTGTGTGTGTGTGTGTTTGTTCAATTTGATTCTTGAATATTTTAAAATTTTTACGTGAAAACTTGAGAACGTGAGAACAGGAATGTCGATAGTTTTTTCGACGTGAAGTTATTTATTTAAAAACGCAATAAGTGATTTAATACCTATCAGACATGCTTATACTAAAAAAAAAAAAAAAAAAAAGAAAACAATTCGTATTTATCTTTTGAAGATGTTTATCATCATTAAATTTAACAATATATTTTAATGAGTTTTATTTCGTCAACTGTCGTTTTGTTTTTTGTAAATATGTAGTACGTACAGATTGATTCAATAAGTATATTTTTTCAACTGTTATGGTAGTAATATATAACTATCATTGCTTAATGACAATAATATTGCAAATGCATAATACATTATATTAATATATATATATTTTAACGTCAAATTAAAAATTAATTAAACAAAAAAATATGTTAAGGTTTTATATTTATTCATTTTTAATCTCAAGTCATTAATTTAAAAATTATAAGGTTTTTTTTTTTTTTAGTTTGAACAGTACTTTTTTTTGTCTTTAAACAATATGAGCTTAACAATGACGTTCTTTTTTTGTTTGAGTAGGCTAATGCACACACAGGAAATAATTATGCATAGAAGATCATTGTTTGAAAGAAAATTATTTGCTTTATATTCTATTCAGTCTTTTTAGCTATTATTTTTAGAAAATGAAAACAGGTAAAAAGCGCCTGATTTTTTTTTTAAATAATTTTTTTCTGTCGTCTTAATTATATATGTAGGTACTTGTAATCGTTATAATAGATTATTACCAAATAATTTAAATAATATAATTATTCTCTTTTTTAAAAGTTAATATTATTAAATCAGGTACTGACAATATTATTTTATTGTTATATTAATAATTATAATCATATTATCCGAATTAATTAAAATATCCATAATTATCAATGGTGCTGCATTAGTTACTGGGCGTGGATCGGGCCGTTTATGCTTATATATTTATCTAAAACATTAAAAAAAAACTTAAAGATCTCGGTGTTTACTGTAATGATATTCATAAATATTTAGCTATCTACGTCATACACCACTAATTTTCATACGAAAAAAAAGAAAAACGATAATGTTGTGTTTTAAATAATAATAATAAAAAAAAAAAATAGATAATATTATACAATAAATATTTCATATTTATTGGTCGATTTAAATAAAATATTGTTATTGAGGTGATCGTTTCGATTTATGTTTGTAACGTTTCATTATTACGCATTCTAGGTGGTCACGTCATAAACACTAACTGTTCAGCCACTCATAGTAGGTAAGTAATTCGTACGGACGGACGCAATATTATTAAAAATAATAATAAATCACAGTGGGATATCAATAAATAATAATTGTTTTTAAATTAAAATCCATATCGTTGTTGTTATTTTATGTGACGCTGGTTTTAATTTGATTTTTAGACGCGCGCTGTGCTGTAAAATGTCTGTCGAATTGGACGTGTTTCTCGAATCGAAAAAAAAGTTAGTATACGTGTCCGTAATATTTTAGTATATTATGGAACAAATATTTAAATGTACTTCTTGTAAAATATCTTTGGTATGTCGTGTGAAATTCGTTGTGAATTGGACACGCGGGTAAATTTATATTATGTATGATTTAAAACTAAAAACGCTTTTCTCTGCGGGTACTTAAAATTCAAAATACTTTTGTTCGAAAATCATTGTGTGTTTAAATGCGTTCGGTATTAACGTTTCTGCGTGTAAATTAAAAAAAATCCTAGTTGTTTTTTTTTTAAATTATATATAGTGTTTTATGATGAAAAATCACGTTTTTGCCGCTCAGACTGTCCTCCGGAGGGATTTTTTTTTGTTGTTGATTAGAAACATTCGTTGCTGTCTGAACGTCGCTTCTGTTGTTTGTCATTTATTATTTTTATCGATTTTAGATGGTTTTGTCACGTGGACGACGACAACTATGTCAATGTTCCTGCTTTGGACGAACTGTTAAAAATGTATAATCCAATCGGAGATTGGTATTTGGGACGAACCAGCACTCCGAAACCATTGCAGATTCGCACCAAATCCCAAGTTAGTTTGAGTTTATATAATATGTAGGTAATGATACAATTGACACATTATATCTGCACAACGTTGATAAACTTTTAATATTGTAACTGAAAACTCCTATAAAACTTCCTGCCGCGTGTACTAATATTTAGTATTTTTTTTTTCAAACCAAGTTAATCGGACGGATTTTATAAGATTTATGTTTAGAAGTGTTTTTTTTTTAATCGTAATAAACAGTCGAGGTTTTTGAAACGGTATAGGACGTTAAATAAGTTTTATTTATCGCGCAAAATTTTTATTTAAATTGTATAATTTAATTGAATAAGTGCTTATTATAATGGCGTGTCAGTAACATATTTTCTCTAAAGTTTTTCGCGGTGTTTATATTTTTATTTATATGAAAAAACCACGTTTGCATATTTTATTGAAAATTATGTTATAAATAAGTTTTAAATACTTGAAATTAGTAATAATTTATAATAATAGGTGTATTTAATTTTAAATTGGAGATTTAAAAAAAAATATTTTGTTGTTTTTTTTAGAAAACTACATTTTGGTTCGCTACCGGAGGCGCTGGATTTTGTTTGAGTCGTGCGTTGGTGCTTAAAATGGCACCGATATCTGGGTATGTATTAAACATCAATTATCATATTTATATATAATACAATTAGAATTCGCGTCCTATATTTTCGTGTATGCTGTTGAAAAGATCGTTTTTACTTATTTAGACTAAATGTACGATCCTGTTGTTTCGTGGAAGTAAAATATTTTCGATTTCTGTGGTATATAGGCATGAGATCTTAACGATTCTCAATTTTTTACCGAGAGAATTTTTCAAATTCTATAGGACGTAGTTTTAACGGAATCAAAATAATAAAATAGATAAAAAAAAAGTGATACACAACGTTTATGTTAATTTTGTATGATTGTTCAATAAATCGAAATAATGGTTATATAATGGTTTGATCGCGCGGTCAAAGTAGGAGAAATTTGGGCATTGCGCGTTTTGCCCGATCATCATCGGATTTCATTGGGTCAAAAAACGTATTTTTAAACGTATAAAACGGTCGTTTCGACGAGAAATTTCCGATTATACCAGACGCGGTGTGCCAAACACCAGCCGTACGTATAATAACAATAATAATAATTTTTAATAATTTCCAATTCGTATATTGTCCAGCGCGCGGAAACGCTATTTTTTAATTCACAGCTGTAAACGCGATACGAATCAAAATCCTACCGCACCGTCTAGACACATTCTTAGTTGAAACCGATACTTATCAGTAATTTTTAAATACGTACGAGTATACACAGTATTGTCGTTCACGTATTATTTATTTATTTTTTCTTTCTGTCCAATAAATGTTTGATTCTCAGGAAACCTGCAGTGTGTATAATAAACGATTTTATCTCGTAGAAATTCTGACGCTTATTAAAATACGCTCGCTGGTCGTTATCATCGATATTATAATATTACATACGAGTATATTATATAGAGATACGCGTGTGAAGATATTTTTACGGTTTCCGTCTCGTCTCTATGCAGTAAATTCAATATAAATAATATATAATATCAGGTTTTTTTTTTTTCAACTGGTTCTCCCGGAGGTGAATAACATTTCAATATACGAAATCTTTAATATACCTATTTATTATTTCGTGTGTACGTATCGTACAATATATATTGTCGTTTTTCATAATATATTTAATCCAACGGTTGACCGACAGCAAAAAATTCGTTTTTAATTGCCGGAATGAAAAGAAAAAAAAAATAACGACGAATTCGATTATTTCCAATTTAACGATACGCGTGTATCGCGGGTCTCCCGTAGCACAAAAAAAAAATATATGTATATTCGTAACTCGTTTTTTTTTCCAAATCGAATAATAAATTGGGAGTTCCGATGCAGCAGCAGCAGCAGCAGCAGCTGCCCAGTCGACGTTCCTCGTCGTCCCTCCCCTCTTGCGGTATTTTAGTGTGTGTGTTCCTCCATTACGTGTCGCGGTCGTTAATCAAGTCGGTGAATTGCGACGAGTATTAACCGGTTTATCACGTCACTACAATGCTCTCGAAAAAGAAGTCGTCGTCTCGTGATGCGTGTTTTTCGCACTAATAAGCTCGAATTCCGATAAAATAACACAAAGTACTGTTTTGTTTTTGTTTTATTCGTTTAACTATATATAAAAAAAAAAAAAAAAAAAATGATAAAATAAACGAAAGACATTTTTTTCCCGCCATTGTTAAAACGAACCGAAACGGTCGTCTTCGATTGGCGGTGTTTGCCGCGGCGAATAATGTATAAGGCGTTCGTCTAATTGGCAGATTTTAATTGGCTAAAATTCTTTATACGAAAGGGGGGAGGGAAAAATAGGTACCTATTTGGAATCGATCCATGTATATAACAATAATAACTGCAATAATAGGATGAAAAAAAAAACAACGTACTTATTTTTTCCGCTGTATACAGCGAATCGGATAAAACGTTGCCGACGAAATTGTTGGCTCGTTTCGTGATGCGATACGATTGAATTAGTTGTTGAAAAACTGAAAATAGGGTGTACTGCTGGATAGTGTCTTTCATTTCGTGTATTCTATATCGAGTGAATTATTATTAATTTTTTTGTTCCGCGCGGCAACAGAGCTGGTCCGAACGTTTTCGAATTTATTTGCTACGCAGCGGCACTCCAAACCATATCGGTTTTTCTTTCTACTACGATACATGTACACGGATAATATTAACAATATTATATGTGTTTTAATAGAAATAATTTTGTAATATTGTATAAAATATTGAGAAAAGCGGTAAAAAATTGCATTTAAAAAAAAAAAAAAATACGATTTGTTAGTTGAATATATATGAATATGGTGCGCTTGTTTTAGATTATTGTTCTTGATAACTATACGCGTCAGTGCGTCCACATCGATTTTATGGTTAATTTGTGACGTAATGTGCGTTCTACAATATTGAAATTCGTTCCGAAATTTTGTTTTCTTTGCTGCTTATCCGTGACCGGAAATCCATCTTCATAATTAATATTATACGAAGAATTGAATGGGGGGGGGGAATAGCTTTAACGGAAATAGTGTTGGTCAGGTGGTATCTCGAACAGACAACCAGAGTACTCTGTTAAATTATTTCACGGTTGAAACTCGTTTTTCATATTAATATATGAATTGTCTTCAAATAGATCAGTAATAATTCTTCTTCAGCTCATATATATATATATATATATCGTCGTGTGAACGTTTTTTGCGATCCATCAACAATTTTATCGTGACACGTAGAGTTTGGGAACCGTTGCTGTATAATAATATCTAACATTTATCGCGCATATATTAAATTTCTCATCTCATAAAAAGTAGTAATTGTTATTTTTGGAAAAAAAAAGTAAAAAATAGTAAAAAGTAGTTATTCCGTTTTTTTATATGCGTAATTCTTGTTGTTTGTTTTTGTTTGAGACACCGCGCGATTTATTTAGTTTTCCGAGAGATTTTTATAGATCTAGAACTTTTGAACACATTTTGTGAAAACTTACACCTCGTCCTTAATTATGTGGGGTTTTATTGAAAGTTTGGTGTATAATTCTTCGCAGATGTTTGTCAAAAGTTTTAAAACTTGTTTAGTCTTGAACTCGGTATATATACACTTACATCATAGGCGTTACGCTCGAAAGACAAATTGATGGGATAGAAAAAACTTTATAATTAAGTCTGATTATTATGGTAGTAACTGGCAAATTTTTCATTTATTGTTTATATATATATACTGTATATATTAAAATATCGCGTATTAAGTGTGAAGAAAAAAAATTCAATATATATCTGCCTACAATTTAATCATGAATTGACGACACGTTTTTGATTTCGTGTGTGGATTGTTAGAGTGTTGGATTTTAATTAATATTTTAAAACGATATTTATACGTTACCGTAAGTAATTTTCAATTAAGATTTAAAAGAAAAAAAAAAAATTAATCGTTAAACAAGATATCTAATTTTGTAGTGCGCGTTTTTTTCTGATTTTGTTAAACTTATTATACGTACCGACGTAATTGATTTTCGGAAATTATTTTGAGTTTATTAAAAAGAAAAAGTAACGTCGTTATATCGAAAATTAACGGCGGTTCGATGTCAACGGATACGTTTTTCGATTACTGTATTTTCATCCCGAGCACTGCAGTGCGCTACGCGCTCGGGATTATAATAATTTCACGGATTAAATAGGATTTTTTTTCCTAATAAACGTCGTCGGTTAAAGTTATCACTACGTTATACGCGTCGTAATATAAATAATCGTTTTTGTGTTTTAGTGTTGTCGATAACTTTATTATTCACTGGGAGACTGTGGATAATATCATAGCCTATATATACGAGTACTTTCATAACGTGTCAAGTGTAAAAAAACCAAACGCCGTATTTTTTTTTCTATTAATAAACCCGTGTTAGGACCACCCGCGCGTTATCAATAACGACAATTTTACACGTGAGAAAAAAAAAACGCGCATAACATTCGGCTCTAGGTGGGTAGAATATACACGTGTATAGTACGAGTTTTAACTCGTTATACGATTTTTTTAATGTTATTTGTTAAATATATGTAATATATTATATATATATATATATATTACATTTCCGTTTCGTTCTGTTAACGATTATAACGTCTGAATATAATAATAATAATAATAATAATAATAATAATAATAATAATAATAATAATAATAATAATAAAAGAAATCGATCATTCGCGTAATGAGTTCCGAATTTTCATCAGTTCCTCCTCTCCTGCAGTGTTCTATGAGAAATAATTGACCGATATTTATATATATTATTATTACTACAATGTGATTTAAAAAAAAAAAAACGTTTGGAACGCAGATGACGTGTGAGAACGATCGTTTATATCAGACGATTTTATTTTTTCACAAACCACGTGTCACGCATAATGTATGTACAGTTTATTTTGTCAAGCATCCAGAAAATATACATACGCGCGAACACGTCCCGAATAACAATACGATATAATATAAAATAGTTTCCTGGATGAATAATTTAAAAAAAAAAAAAAAACCTCTGACGTTGTCGTGTCTTTCGTTTTATAAGAGACAGCGACGAATACGGAATAGTAAAAATTTCTGGGATTGTTCTTTTTCAAAAGCGAATCCGCGGTGTTTAATTGCGAATCGTATGGATTTTATTATTATTATTTTTTGTCGTAGGAACGGAAAACTCATGGCGATCGGAGATCGTATAGGTCTTCCCGACGACGTTAGCGTCGGATACGTTATAGGTATGTATTTTCAGTGTTATTGAAACGAGGTTTGGTAGAGTATAATACGTTATTATTGAATGGACGTTTTTATTTTCGCAGAACATTTGTTAAAAATACAACTGACTAGGGTGGAACAGTTTCACTCGCACTTGGAGCCGATGAGACTTATAAAAAAAGATCTGTTCGGCGAACAAGTAATTAATATACATAGTAACTTTCTATTTCTAATAATAATAATTAATTAACTTTTGTGGTCGGGTAATGTAGCTGACGTTTAGTTATTCGCTGGACAACGAACCGAACACGGTGGACGTGGATGGATTCAACGAAATCACCGATCCTACCAGGTAAATATAATATTTACAGTACGTAAATTATCATCAGTGGTCGATGCGGCGAGGGCCGTTCGATGAAATATATCCCTCACTTATTTTCTACGAAATAATGCCTTGAATCCCGTTCGAAATGTTTTTATGAAATCGAAACTACGAGTATAAAACGTATATGCTGTGTTATTGAATCTTGTTTTCAAAACGTTTTTCCAGTGTTTTTAATATCACGTTAATTTCTTTTGTTTCTTAATAATTATTTTAAGTTTATGAACAAACGATTGGTTTTTGTCGTCGAACTTAATAATTAAAAGTTAATTATTTTATAACGAAACCGTCCATCGTGATTCGTCATTGACGTTGGCTATAGGATTTCGTCAGCTGAGAGGTTACGAAAAATTCTCCAATATACCCACCAATTTTATATTGTAAGTCGATGACGGTCGCGGTGTTATTTAACGAATAACGGATTTTGTATATACGTGAAAATGGGAAGCGCTTAAAAATTGTTGCGTGTTTTTTAAACGCGTTCGGACTTATCGAACAGATAGTTCAATAACAAAAAAAAAAAAAAAAAAATGATGTTATTAATACTGTAGTCTATAATTCTATAGACGAACGTTTTACCTAAATACACATTTTTTTTTCCAAAAAACTTCGTACAAATCGCGTAGTGCGATCTCTCGTATCGCGTATTGTCGCCTTAACCTAACGTCCATTATGATTATTGTATATATGTAATTTGATATAGAAATTTATTTCCACAAAAGTCGATGGAAATAGTATGTAAATAAAATATTCGCCAACACTGAATAAAAACGTTATTATTTTAATAGTGTAAAATAGTGTAGAGTGTTATAGACGATATTTTTTTAAAGTATTATCGAATTTTTTTTTTCTTATACCCCGTCACTTATTTTTAGCCCCTCCGACCACTGTGAATATTTTAAATTCGTCTAATACGCTATAAATAAATTTACATATAAATTATGTATGTATACGTTTCGACGTTATTATTGTTATTATTTTCAGGTTTCTTTCTTTGCATTGTTTTTTGTTTCCCGAATCGTCGTGTTGCACGGAGAAATGAAAAACGCTGCGTTCCACAGACGCGGTGAGAGTTAGTAATAAAATCAAACTTGTCGTCGTTTTGTTGTATTACCCGGTAATTTTTAAGTTTTTTTTTTTTTTCTAAAAGATATTTGTCTCGTTTGGACTCGTTGGTGGGGCCTAACGTTTTATTAATATACATGTATGAAATACAAAAACCATTAATCATAAGGTCTTCAGAAAGCGCACGTCACGGTTGGGCAGCAGGTGGGAAACCGTCGTACAAAACGAGGACTTTAATATCCGTATGCGTGCCTACTACAACATTCGGGTACTAGCTTTCCATATTATATTTTTTATATAATGCGCCCGAAACGACGGACGGCTGCAGGACTTGATATCCCCTCGTTACTCTAGTGTATCCTTTGTTGCGCGATAACGACAACGACAACGTCGAATCCGTTGGTCCAAATCATTAATTTTTCGATAAATACCACCGTAGATAATTAGGTAAGCAAAAGAATTTCATTAAGAACATGGGAAACAGGGGGGTTTTTTTTTCTTAAAAAAAAAAATCGGATTTTCAGCGTTTTTTCTGTCGGGCCGCGTTTAAGAAAAACTGTGATGACGCGAACGGATTACACTAGAGAACGGATTTTATTGCGTATAAAATAAATAATTCCGATACACGCGGCACGTAATTATACATGTATATAATTTATTTTTATTGAAATCAAAAGTGAAATTGATTTTTATCACCATATTTTTTTAATTTGTTTGCAATTTAATTATTGTGTACGCGTAGAACTTGAGTTATCATTGTGAAAACGCCGATTCTTCGCACAGCACGCGAACAACAGTCTACCGATATCTGTCCCGTCGCTTGGTAAACGTTTCGTTCGGGGAATTATTTAAAAATCCGTTAAATACGTACGTGAAATATTATTTAATTATATTAAAACACGTAAAATACGGTCGGCCTCGTTCCGATTGAATTTAATTAAATCACCGTCTCCCTCCGGTTTGTTGTCACATTAAAAATTTAAAAAAAAAAAAGAATTTTTTTTTTTACAATAAAATCCTTGGCCGTCCTACTATTATAATCTGCCGTCCGTCGATCGTAACGGGCGAATTCAACAAACGCAAACTGCATCCCGTTTTAGACCCGGTATCGGATCGACGTTCTTGATCGGTCTGTTTTAAATTTAAAAAAAAACATTTGTTTTCTTCTGAACTTTCGAATTGGAAAAATGTTTAGTTTTTAAGCTAAAAATTATACCCGTGATCGCTACGCTCTTTCAGACACACCCGAACGAGTGTCGGTGGGTCCGCGACAAATTGGGGATGTTTTCGTGTTTTATGACACCCCGGTATTTCATAAAATATTCAGGGAATTAATAAATACAAAAGAATTGGTGGCGGGTTTTTAAACTCGGATGGATCGCTTTGAACATACTGGCACGCGGCACAAACGAGAACAATATTTTTTCGGAATATGACGGAAAAACGAGATAAAATCTTTAATCGTATAGACATATTTGGCGTTATTCTATACAGCTTCCATCAAAATATGCATAATATCCCGTCTTTCTCGCACTAGCCCGTAACTGTCTATGTAGTACCTACTTGGTTTGTTCCGGAGCCTGGAAGATTTAACGTTGTTTTTTTTTTATATTTATACATTTACAATGTTCTTTTAATATTTATGGCGAAAAAATTTTTTTTTTATAAAATTCCAAAATTTTCGCATTTTCTTCGGGATTCACGTCCCTCTGTGACGTGACGTTTGCAAACTTGAAAGCCGTCGTATCGAAATAGGTATTTAAACCATAACGAAAACACATAAAATATACCTTATACATTCGGGTCTAAAACCAGGATGCAGTATAAATATGTTAAAATGCCGACCACAAAGCTCTACTTATTGTATACAGTCGTCACTTCAAAGGAATCCCACCACCATCGCTCGTTGACCGCCTCCGTTGCGTAGGTGCATAAATTGTTTTCAAAATATTTCTCCGTTTAGGCGCGTATTGTGCAAAAAAAAACCATAAAATAACGTGTGGTATATAAAAACATAAATGTGGTTGACGCGCACGCGTTTATTTTTAGTTTAATAAAAACAAATGTCTGTGATGTAGAATTTTAAGTCATTATTTCTGTATAATATATATATATATAGGTACTTTATTATTATCGCAATTATCTGTTTGTTATTTAATCAAAACTTATTATATTAATATAACGAAATAGCAGCTATATCATTATTATTATTTTTTTTATACTCTTTTTTTTTTTTTTACATTTTTAACGGTTAAAATGTTTTTTTTTTATATTATTTTTCGTTAATTTAAATAATTGTTTTTTTTTTTGTATACAAAATATTATTGGAGATGATGTATTTTTAATGACATTATTATAAAGGATTTTATCAACACTCGTGTTTCGTGTGTTTTGGAGTTTTTTTCTGTTAGTGATATAACAACGCGCGCAGATCATTATATAGTGAAGTGAATCCAGTGAAGTTCCATTATATCCGATGTTTCCAACAGATTTTATTATGTCTCCTTTAAAAGTATATGATCTGAAAACAAAACGAAAAAAAAATGGACTTTTATTATTTTATTGAATTCACAAGAGGAAAAATATTTTTATTTCTAGTCGATACTGGTGTGACGGGTGCGTATATGCGTCGGCATAAAAATTTCTAAAGTTCGCGCGAGTAAGACGAAAACGCGCGCAAAAAAAAAAAAAATAGATTTTTTATTTATTTACTACCGCGAGCGTATAAATATAAGCGTTTTATGCGAGAGAAAAATGAAAAAAAAAAAAAATTTTTTTTCCCAAATCATATTATTATATACCGCGAAGTCGGTACTTGACCGGCTGGCTGACCGCGGTACGTGCAGTGTACGAAAAACCGAGAGGGTACGACGTTTCTCGCGCGCGCGAATAAATGCTGTCATACGCGCGTGTCACGTACAAACTTTGCTTGGGTTTTTATACCCTCGGGGCATCGATTGCCCCGGAAAACCAACTCTTATATATTATTATATTATATAAGTTACAACACGTATGATATCGTCTTCCCGTACGCAGCGGATTCTGCAGAGTAATAAAATATTATATTTTTATTTGTATCGTACCGCGTGCGGCCGAATAAAATTTCTCTCGGATCTCGCGGGTATTGCATATATATATAGGTATATATATATATAGGTATACGAGAGAACAACTGGAACGATTCTCCTAATCAACTCTGCGCCGAGTCAACGGCCACCGTCTCCGCTGCCTGTCTTATTTTCCGCCGCGGCGGTCAAGTGTTAAGCTCAAAAGAATTGGAGGAGGGTGAGAAACGAATCGAGAAAACCGCTTTCTGTGTTAACAATGTGTGTGTGTGTGTCCTATCGTCCGACAACACGAATGACTATCCGGAATTCGCCTCGGAACCGTACGCGGTATAATAACGGACACCATCCGTTGGTATCGTATCCAAATGTTCTATAAACACAACGATCTGGCGCACGAGTAAATAATAATATCGAACTAGCACTGCAACTGTATATATGTATAATTATTTATACGGTCAAAAGTCAATGGGAATTTTGCGGTTTATAACGTGATTGTACGTTTTTGTCACGAGGTTTGTACTGTATTATATTATATTAGGGAAACGTGAATTTTTCCCAGAACAACGCGGAAAACAATTGCTCTGGTTTGTGCCGATAAAACCGTACAAACAATATGTAAAACTGTAACCTGGCATGAATAATACACGCGTTGCAGACTGTTTCGACGCGACTGAAATATTGTACGCTCGTATATAGAGATGTTCGAGTGTCGGATATCGTTTTCGTTCTGCTGCAGCAGACGCGTGAAACAACTTTTTTTTTTTTTGAAAAAACGAGTACACGACCGGCGGCGTTCCGTTTAGAAAAATTAGTGGAAAGACGTTGAAACGCGTTAAAAAAAAAAAAATAAATAAGTGGTTGGTGGTACTCTGTGGTCCTCCCACGTCCATCATCCCCTGCAATTCGAACACTGCATGTATCTACTTACGTTACACGCGTGTTTGGTTATAGTGTTGTTGTTCGGCACATAAAAACAATATTGGGCGCTTGTACCGGCGGATAATCGACGGGATAAATTTTTTTTCTCGTATATCAATCTGTATCGTGTGTTATCGTGCCGGAAACGTGAAATAAACACACGAATTATAATAACGATCGAAATAGCCGTTCGTTTAACAACGGGTCCGAGAAAATAATTACAGGGGATATTGTTCCGCGCGCGCGCGTCTATTATTTATATTTAATATCATATTTCTACAAAGTCAACACCCCCTCGGGTATTACGTGCTCATAATAATACCCGGGTGTTTGCGCAGGACGAATTACGTATATTTTTCAGAGCACTTACTTTTTTACCCTTGGACACGACACGATTTAAGTATATATAGGTATATATATGGAGGGAATCGGCGTCGAACTCGTCGTATAATGTAATAATCGCGTAGGAGCAGACCGTTTTCGTCCGCCGCAAAGGTGTACAAACACCGCAGTTATATACACCGCTGCATAGGCGAGCCCAGAGTTTTACGTTTGAGTGTGCCCGGCCTTTTTTGTAGTTGTTTTTTATAATATAGAGGGAGGCTACAAACAAATTCACCCGTTTTATGCGTTTTTTTTTTAGCTCATAATTTTCTTCCATACACTAAAGTCAAAATATTTTGAGTATCCAACACTTGTTTGCCAACCAATAATATAACCTATAATGTATAATATATTTTTTTTTTTACTTTAGGGTGTGCCTTGGCACACCCGGCACACCCTGTAGATCCGCCTATGCGCCGCTGAGACGGGCGCGAGGTATTTCATAAAAATGAGAGTGTGTACGAGGGGCGCGAATGATAATACAGTTATCATAGACATACAGACTGGTTTATATGTCTATGATAGTTATAATGCGCAATCGCTGATAAATCACAATCGAAATGAGAGAGATCCGTGAAGCTTTATACGGATTTTTATTTAGTCTTTATAGTGGTCGCGAGTTTTCGACCGCCGAAAAAATTCACATCATCATCATCATCATCATCTTTTTGATTCAAGATTTCACTGCTCTTCTTTACTGGCTTCTTCGTCCGACACTCGACGTGCGCGCCTTTGAGGATCTTCTCGAGGTCTGTGAAGAAGTGAGCTGGGTGCAGCGTCCTCTTCGAATGATTCCCCGACCGTTTGACCGGCCTGTGAAGTGTGTGAGACACAAATATTATCTCATTTACGTTAAATCGACATCGTTTAAACGATTGTTGCTATCGTATTTTATATTTTTATTATTTTTAATATTTCGGTAACAGGATTTCTCTGATTTTCTTGGTTTTCGAGCTGATTTATTGAGTTTAACGTCTGTATACGAATTATGATAAATACACTGTAAAATTTTGTTAATAAAAAAAAAAATTGTTTTTAATTATTATTATTTTTTGTACATTTACATAATGCGTAATGTAAAAAAAAAGTAAGCCCGTGTGTGGATCCGTTCCGGCCGATTACAGTAGTTGTGTCTCGGATTAATTTTCGGGTGAACGTTCAAAAGGCCGAGACTGTAAAATAATAATTTATTTTGATATACTCAGCTGTATACGTCTCTATGTATACGGTCGCGCGTCCGCATAATAAAATATACGATGAATATTATTATACGGGAATACGGCCGCTCAAAGTTTGGTAATTTAAAACGTAAATATATTCTAAAAAAAAAAAGTGTTTTCAGAGTTAACAAAAATAATAATTTTTAGTTTAAATTGAAAACGGAATATAACAAAATATCAACTTTAATTCGTCGGCGGTGGCGGGGAAGTTTATTTAATTCGTTTTTATTACAAATAATAATTTATATTTTACGTAAATAAATATTATATAACGGATTGATTCCACCTATTTTTTTTTCTTTGCCAATATATATATATATACGTGATTTACCATAGCCGATTCGGGTAAGAGTTTTCAATGTTTCATCATTCGTGAAGTATTAAGCGTGTTAGACAATTGCGAGAGTTGTGAATTTAAACGCAACTCATAAACTATATAATTTAACCACTTTTGCACTTCTTTCTCTTTGCCTTTAAGCAGGCGCACACGCGAGTAGAAACGGTTGTTCTTAGTCTTCACGCGTCCACATAATAAACTCTACAGACCTTCATATTGACGCACTCCAACCGTTTTTCCGTTGCTCGTAATTACACCAGTGGATAACTACTATTATAATACGAATGTCCTCGAAGTTTTTTAAAAGGAGAATTTTGTTTCGATATTATATTGGGTTGTCCAAAAATGATTTGATTATATCTATATAAACGTATTTTATACGTAATTTGTGTTAAACCGTCGTCGATTTTTCTAAAACCCGTCACTTTTTTCGTTTCCTATGAACATACAGTGCGTCTCAATGGCCGACAAATAGGTCAGTATTGGACGAGCGATCTTCGATTGTCCTTTTCGCTCGTCTATAAACGTACGGTAAAACTTGTATTCGAATTTCGGATTTAAATTCTCAAAATTGCGAATTCTGTCAAACGGTTTGTACCAAAAATTATATAAAGGAGTACTGGACATTTTTCAATAGTCTACAGTTATTGTGGTTGAAAACCGATTGAAATTGTGTACCTATATTGATATTTTTATTGTGTCTGCGTATAATGTTTAAAATATACGCGCACGCGATCGGTAAAAATGTCGAATTCTTTTTTTTTTTTTAATTCTATAAAAACCGTATTTGACTACTGTGTTTTCGAAGTCTTTCTGTAGTTTTTTTTTTACGTTTAAAAAAACTACTATAGAAAATCGAAAATAAAGGTTCCTTTAAAATACATATATATATACCTTTTGTGCTATCGTCGAATATGATTACGCGTATGATTATTGATTGGAGTATTACTCCTGAAGGGGGAAAAAAATAGTAATATCGACAAGCATAAGTAATTGAAAAAAACGTATCATTGTAATGTACGTTATTCGTTTCGTTTAGAATTAAAAAAAAAAAAATACGCGTCGTTATACGAATGAAATACGTTGGGAAATTTTTTATTATTACAATTGTAATTAATTTCGGTAGCGATTTATTTATTATTAAATCGTGATTTTTCACATATTTCCGAAAATAATTTCGAAAAGTTCATTTTTCCTTTTTAATACCGTTACACGTGTCTACTTCTACACCGAACGGACATTTTCATGTCGCCAGAAACTCTATAAAATAGGTTAGATTAAAATACGTAAATAAATCTAATAAATTAGTCGATTGTAATTTTTTATTGTTTTACGGCAGACTGATGGTCATCGATGATGTCGTCAACATAATATTTCATCATTATTTCTTTGTTGCCTAAAAAATAATCGTTAATTTTTCGTACGGACATTATTGTTAGGCCTGCAGTAAAATTATAGTATATCGCACAACAAATATTGTGTGATACACGTCATATAGTATGCCTGCTTAAAGTTTTAACGAAAATACGCGCGGAACGAAAGACATTTTGTTTTATAAATATTATAAAAAAATTTAATATATAGATAGATAGATGTTGACTTGAAGTCAGTGACAGCTGCTGCCTGCCATACGTATAAAGACTATAGTGTACGTATTGTAAATCTGCGCTGCTGTAAATTGCGATGAATTTAATAAAAACTTAAAACATATAAGTACGAATATGAATACGTTTTCTTCTAACGGTAAGTGAACATCTGCTCGATAAATAACATGTACTTATGATGCTACGTAATATTTTCATAATCAATATACTCGTATTTTCCCCCTTTATATAAAATCGCCACTGTTCGCAACGCGTTTACGAGATAAATGATAAATGATATTCATTTTGACGCGAGTTTACGTTTTCCGTTCGATTTCCAACGGAAAAACGAAACGTTGTACGTAAATAATAATATAACGATGACAATAATTTGATTGAACGCAGTCGACTGCAGATGATGCGTATTTGCGAGTCGTCACATATAATCTATTTAAATATTTTTCTCGGAAAAATCATTTCGGTTCGTTAGGACTCTAAATAATAAAAAAAAAAAAAAAAAAATAATAATAATAATAATAATAATAATTATATATATATATATAGTTTGATTTACTATACAGGGCAGGATCTAGAATTTTTTTTTTTTTTACGAGGGGTATTGAGATCCCTAATGAGTTCCTGTATAAATCACAAAATTTAATGCACTTTTCATTTACTTTTTTACATTTTTCTAATAAATCTATCAATTAATATATAGACAAAAAAGAAATTGATCGCGCGACAATAATTACATAAACGCGTATTTATGCACTATTACTATAATGCAGTCATTGAAAAATAATACCAAATAAAAAGACAAACACGTGTCATTTTGAGTTAAAACGTATTGAGTTTTTGTTTTTCGTTAGCAAAAAACCCCCCCCTCAACTGATATTAATACTTTTAACACTGACTTTTACACGGTAATCCATAATCATTATTAATAGATCTATATAACCAGTAGTTAATCAATTATTTTGAAATTATGACGGGTGGACATATATTATTATTATATATTTTGTATATCACTGACATAAAAATATATATATTCTTAAGATTAAGACATTATCAACGTTAAAATACATTTTTAAGGAATTATTATTTACTATACACTTTTTTCAACAAATGGAATTTCATATACGATTCTACGACAGCTTCAAACTTTAAATTGTCCACGAGTGACGTTCGTAAAATAAAAATAAAACCAAGTATTCATATATATATATAAGAATTGATTGTATATATACAAGTTTTGTCTCGTAAAACTTCTGAAACTTTTTCTTCAAAAGTTTTTATGGCATCTGCATTTGGTTTAAATGGAATATTGTCGATAAAACTCTGTATATATCGCTGTTTAATGTTGTTGGCATGTCAATTTTTTTATTTTTATTTTTATTATTCAGAAAAACACGAAATTGTGTTAGTGCATTTATAAAACTCAAAGAAATCGAGAAAACCACAATCAGTGATAATCTATTCGAAATATTATATATATTTTGTTTTCAAATGTACACTATAAATCTACATATTGTTTTAATAAATTCAACATAAATACCACGTATTGCGACTACAGATATTACTTGTATATTAAATATGTATTTAAATACGTTTTACAACAATAATTCCATAAATATATTTTTGGTACATTTCTCAAATGCCAAATTATTATTATTATTATTTTTTAATTGTGTATACAACATTTATACAACACTTATATTGCAGTATATCTAATACTTAGTATAACAATAATGGATTATACAGAAAGTCAAGATTTATAACATAATACGAGCGTATACGTATAACAAAAGTTTAAACTCATAATATACTTATAATATAGTGTAATTACGTATTTCGAAATTATGATTTAATGTTTGAAAATTTGAAGTTTGTGTCGAATACATTTTTTATTATTATTATTATTATTTTTTTTTATGGATGATGATTATTATTATTATTATTATTATTATAATTATATATATATATATATATATATATATATATATATATACTATTTTATATTTTATTTATATGAAATTATTTATGTGTTCGATGACGTAATTCTGTATTATAATATTATGTGTTCTGTTGATATGTACCTACTGAAACATAAATATATTAAATATATTATTATAAATATATTCTGTGGCAGAATCTGAAATCTGTATGGAAAAAAAAAACGAAATAATTGTATAACGGACGAGCTAAAACGAATATTGTCTTATCCAAAATCTATATTATAACCCGTTTTCGTTGTTTTATTTTCTATACATTTCTGAAAGAGTCCGTATAAATACAGTAACGGATTAGACGCGTCGTATTATGTGTTAACAGAACATAAATTCAGGATTACGTCAAAATCTCCATATATAGGTACGCGTATAATGTAAAATATTACATGTAAAATAGCGCGATTCGGTATTGAATAGAAAAAAAACCACGCCGTATAGGTGTATAGATGAAATACACGAGAAAACGGGAGATAAAGATCGACGGAACGATATGAAGAGTTTTATGCGCGGTTGAAGAGCGGACCACCGAGTGAAAGAATAATTTAGTAAATCGTGTGTCGATAATCGTATAGTGTAGTCTGATACATATCCACTACGGAATAATAATATATTACGACGATCGTATGTCGATAGAAAAGTGTATATAGACACCGGTTACATTATATTATACGTTTTTTTTTTTTTTTATATTTATTTATTTAACATTTATTACAGGCGTGGCCCAAGGTAAAGATATTACATTAAACATTAACTTAATATTACTAATGTATATTAGTAATATGAATTTAGTAGTATGTTTGTATGAACATGATGATGGATTTGACAGTTAAATGGGATCATGTGTATCATTCGATGAATACGTTGGTTTCGTCCGTAATTGGTGTGATGAAAGGGGACTTAGAAAGGAGCAGTAGAGCGGGAATATTTTTACAGGGGATCTTAAAATGAATTTCGGATAATAAATCAGGTGCATCTGTATATAATATTACAGAAAAGACTTAAGTTAGCTGAAACTTTTCGTTGAGCTAGACTATCGCAAGTAACACAGGAAGACAGTCGTGAGGTTGATGATCAATTTTAAGGCAGTAGGAGATATAGTTTAAGAACTTGCGTTGGACTATTTCAAGTTGCGAGCTGAGTCCGATATTGCGTATGGATCCCATAAGACTGATCCGAACTCAACGATTGATACTAACGAGTGAACAACAGAGGGACTTTGATGAATACGAGAGTTTAAAATCGGAAGAGATTCGTTTGATGAAGTCAAGTATTTTCAAGGCTTTACAGTATAAATGCTCAATATGTATATGAAAACATTATAAATATTTTAAGTAGGTTCGCTATAAGTAAAATATTATTCGCAATAATATTATTTATACGCTTTATGTGGATTGTATATTGCACGGGCAGAGTGGCAATTAAATTCAGGCCGGGAGACTGAAATTCATCCAAGCCACCGAATCCTTTTCGATAACCGCAGATTACCGGCTTGGCTCGAAAATATTATATTTCTAATATATAACAACTCGTAAATTATTTAAGACACTTCCATTACATTAAATTCTGCAAAACGTATAAACGATATAATGAAAATATAAACGCATAATATTAATTGGATTATAATACGTTTATATAAAACATTTTATTAATATTTAATGTTAAATATACGAAAAATACATTACCGCAATATATAACACTAGTAAAATGTACTGCAACAATAATTTAGATGATAATAGTTTAGACTTCTCGCCCATTGAATTAATTAAAATTTAGGCTACGTAGAAAATGTTTTTCCAATATTGCAATCATCATAAACGTTCGTTAGTCTTTGAATTTCGCAATTTAATTTTTTTAAACTTTCGGTTTTGACAATATTCATAAAATCGTTATTTTATTATGTTCTTCTTTTATACACTTAACGATTCTTCAAGAGCCTTTGCGGATGCTACAAAAACCTTCCACGATTCTCTCGGGTATACTCTCCATCCCAATTCGTTATACCTAATTGTTCCACGTCATTTTTTACTTTGGCCTTATCCAACGCTTCTTAGGTCTGCCTCTTGGTCTCTTACCATTTGTTTTCCCCAGTCAATTGTTGTTTTTATTTCTTCTGCGGTTTCCCTTCGCATTGCACGCGCACACAGTTTAATTCTTTGGCTTTTTACCCGATTAGTAATCCATATGGCACCCATCCAGTTTTCTCTCACAGTTATTTGTTACACTTTATTCTCCATACATACCGTATTTTTATATTTTATTACGAAGATAAAATTACATCATCATTCAGCGTCCAGAGGTAAGGCCGTTGCAGATGTGTAAATGACCAGTACTATCAGACGAAAAATGTTGATAACACAATAATTTACGCTTCCTATATTGAAAATACAAACGAATTCACTCTTATTTATAGAGAAAATGTACAGGTTCGGGCCACCAGACCGTAAAATGATTCGTGACCGTCTAGAAAATTCTCATTTCCTCCCCTGATGGATATTATCCGTTTATATATGAAAAAAAAATGTATATTCCGTCCATACAGTTCTATAATTTCTAGAGTGTTCGCGACGCGTCCGTTCGAATAATAAAACTGCTTAAAAAGTTGTTTTTCTCATCGCCGCAGTCGTCGACGTATTTTTAAACGTTTCGTTTTTAAGATAATATATTTTTTTTTTACCATTTTCCAATCGTCCGTATACGCTCGAAAATCTATATATTTGTTTTATTAATTGCTTTTTATAAACAACGACATTCCGAGTACAAGATTGATGGTCGAATTATCGAGTGGGACGCGCGCGTTGACAGATTAATGCGGACGACGTATATTACCTGCAAGACAGATGGATTAATCCTATCTGTATAGACTATATTATAGACGGACGAATAAAATTGTCAACTGTGGTGTGTGTGTATCTATAGGTAAATATTTGATAAAAATTCGATACGGAAAGCGGTGAGATTTTTCAGTATATCGTTTTTCCGTCGATCCAGCACGACCACGACGTGGAGTGGCGAAATGAAATTGTCACCCGTTTGATATTATATAATTTTTTTTTTTTTTGAAATTTTACTTAGCAATTTATTTCTACAATTATAGACAAATACACGATACGTAATTATGGTGATAAATATAACGAAAATATACAGAAAAATTTAGTATACAAACAGTAAAATATTAAATTACTGTGCTGGCCTACTGAAAATCACCGAACAGCGATCATCGGTGTCCACGCCCGTGGAATTATAAAAACGCCGTTTTCACGGCGAATAGGCCGAGTGCTCCGCACCATCATCAGACTCGGTCCGTGTATTCAAAAAACGCCGTTTTCACGGCGTGCCCGGTGTAACCGTCAAATCTTACCTCCTTACCGGGGGTATTATTATCCTAGTATATTCTTACCTCCCGGTAATGTTTTCCTAGGATTATTATACCTCCCTTGGGGGGTGGTAAAATTATCCTAGTATATTATTACCTCCCGGTAACAATATACTAGAATATCTATACCCCCGGTAATGTTTTTCTAGGATTATTATACCCCCCTGTAGTAAAGGTTGAATTTCTGAATATTTTCATACATGGTAACGTAATCCTTGTACATTGATACCCCCCGGTAAGAAAATAATCGGTAAAAATTATTATTTTTTATTCCGTTATAACTTTGGCGCTATTTGTGATAGAGGCACAAATTGAACGGGGTACATTATGGTTTTGGGTATTCTAAGACGAAAGTCCAGCGAGTTACCTCCCCCGCTCCCAGACAATTTTGGAAGGGGGGAGAGTGGTGCATTTTGAAATCGTCGTAATGAATTCAATTTTAGTCGCAGAAGACTCGCGATACCGTAGATAGATTGAGGCTACTTCAGTGTATAACATACGAAAAATACCCCCCCTTCGTTTTTTCGATTTTGATATAACTCCGGCGCTATTGGTGTTAGGAAGGTAGTTCCCGCGGAAACGTTTCGTTTTAGTGTCTTATAAGAGGTACGCCTAGCAAGTTTTCCCAAATCACCCCTAAATGAGGGGGTACATTTTTGGAATATTTTTCAAAATTCAAACCATAAAACAATCCTTGTCTGTATACCGTGAAATGCACGTGGCGCATAATATAAATTTTATTTGTCGAAAACAAAAAAAATTCCGACGGACTGAATTTTCTCTTGCTGGTCCTCCTTTTTTAATTCACCGCTGCAGACAGTGTTTTTTTTTTACGAACTGCTATTCTAGCTCTGTAGGCATTGCGGACGTATATATATAGGAATAAATCGGAACTCCGCGACCTACACAGTTCATCCGATTGAATAATATTTACACGTGAGAGTAAAAAACAACACGACGACACGCGCGCGTTTTTATTGTTCCAAACGAAATTCGTTTGGGCGTAGAAAATCGTTAGTATAGGTATAAGCGCGCGCGCGCGACGGTGTTTTGTCTTCGGATTTTTTTTTTTTCATTATTTCTTTCGGTTTTGATCAAAACGGGGCTGTAAATAATTCGAGAGCGAGTAAGTGGTTCTCCTGTACAGAGAATATAATATTTACGCGTTTTGACGACACGACGTATTCTTCTCGCTGCGAAGCCATGAGTTTTATTTAAAAAAAAAAAAAACGTATAATTATTCCGGTTTATTTGGTGTAAAAACACGCGAACCGTGTGGAATTTTCAGTAAAAAAAAATTGAATTTGTGGATTGTGTGCTTTCAGAGACTACGATAATAACCATGTCGGAATTAATGTTTAATACAAATATACATCGTTAGTCCATAGGCGCAATTAAAGGGGGGTGGAGGCAGGAGCCGCTTATAGCGCTCCCAAATAATTTGATGAATTATGAAATTCACAGTTTATGACCATAACTGTATCCCCGAAGCCGTAAGAGGTCTTTTTCTCTTATGCGGCCGATGGTAAATTCGTGCGAGAAAGATTCTCGAAATTGTCACTGTTAAATGTGTATATAAATTGAAAGCGGTTTGACGAATAATAAACTCGGATTCAAACGGTTAAAAATTACAACTCGTGACAGACGATATCACGCGAAACAGTGTATTCGATTTTTTTAATTTACTAATGAATTCGATTAATTTTTCAACGCAATAGTAATAAGAACGTGAGAAGTTTCTAATTTTTACAAAATAATAATATTTCGCAGTAAATTGGACGAATAAAAAAAAAAAAAACAAATCACACGAGTTTCGCAGGGTTGTTAGTTATCGGAGGAATTACGTTTTTATAGTGAAATTCGATTTGTTCGTGAAAATCCGACGTGTCGACAATTTTTTTGTTTTTATTTTTTTGTGATTTTTTTTTTTCCGATAATTTTTCCGTACTCTTAAAACAGGGAAAATCGAGAAACGTGTCGTCGAATAAATAATATCAACCAAACGCTGACGAACGCTACAATTTCAGTTCTATTCGACAGTTTAAAGTTTTTTTTAATAATATTTTAATATTTCCGCGTTACAATAAACATATTTTCAATTTAATTTTAAAACCGTGTAAAGGACTCGAAAAATTAAAATTTTATTCTATTTAAAAAAAAAAACTTATAATCAAGTTGGCCAATTACGAAATATACGTTTTAGAAAAATTCAAACGTGTTAATTGCGTCGTTAAATTTTTTAAACAATTTTTAAAGTCCGTTAAAATTCGAACATTTTCATTGCTCTAAGTCAGCGTGTAATGGCAGGCGCGGATCCAGAAATCACAATTAGGGGGGGGGCTATATGATGATAAGCTACCTAAAATTATACCTATTTAGGTAGTTATACATACTGATTCTGATCTAGAAATTATAAATTGGGAGGAGAAATAAATGTTTGACATATAGTATAGGTATAATTTTTAAGCAATGACTACAGCCCAAGGGGGGCTAAAGCCACTTAGCTCCCCCCCTTTTGGATTCGCGCCTGTGTAATGGTATTGATACTACTCGGTATTGAATCGACTTGTCCGAGAAACAATTCGTTAGGACGATGATCTAGAGCGGTGCAGTGTTTTAGTAATTATTACAAAAAAAAAAAAAATATATTCAACGGAACAAGATAGTTTTTGCTTTTGACAGAGACACTGCAGCGTATAATAAACGCGTGTTTTCACAATAATTTGTACCTATTTCCTGCGTATATTACGACGATTAAATCGGACAGTCGTCCCGTGTGAAATGCCCTCGAAAACATTTGCGATTATGTTTCGGAATCACTCGAACACATTCGGGGGCGTAGCTGCAGTATATTAGCTGTAGCTGCGTTTAGTGTCGTCGGTTAGGCGTTGTTATTCCTCTGTATGAATTTATACGATGTAATTTCGTTATAAATTCACGAATGTCATTTGTAATTTATGTATGGGTACGTCGTGTTTTGGTCTGCGTACCTATATGTGTATACGGCCGTAGTATACAATATTTAGCTCGTTGCTCGAAAATAATTTTTTTTCACCATATCTACCTATGTCAGTTTTATCTGTTTTACGGTTCGAAATGAATTTGACGTGTCGATAATTCGTAGATTACAAAAAAAAAAATAAAAAAATAAAAAAATAATCGAAACGAACGATTCGTCGTCGAATGAAATATTCGACGAATATTTTCAATCGAAAATTACATTTCAGGATCAACTTTAATGTAAACATATTAATATTGTTTCGTCACGACTTGTATTGTAAAAAGAAAAATGCAAACAAATATATAGGATTTTTGGAGGCTGATAGTTTGGATTTTTCATTTGCACTCGATTCTCAATCGTTAATAGTAAAAAAAAAAATATATATATATATTTATCGATAACAATAAAATAATAATATTTCGACGACAAATTATTATTTTCAGAACTGTATATATTATTCATTAAAAGAATCCGAATTTTAGTTTAGCCGATGGAACGTATCAAAAACGTATACGCGTCTTGCAGATGTTTGAGAAAATTTATACTATTTACAGGCACGCACTGGTCGATTAGTAGAAAAAGAAAACGCAGAATATGCTTGTTACCATATGATTCCATTTTTTTTGTGTGTTCTGAATGCCAAGTAAAAACGCTTATTTAACCATGTTTTCTGCTGCAATAAATGAATTTGTAATTGTTAATTTCCAACGCAATACCGATCTTGAAAATAATAACGTAATTGCTTCTTATTACTATTCATTAGTTCTTTGTATACTATACGTATAATATTCTAGCAATATTTACGTTTTGGGTACCTATATAATACGTGTAGTGAATAGTAAGTAATAACGTATGACTTTCCTAAAAAAATCTTTTTTTTCTTGACACTTTCGAACTAATGCCGTTCCCAAGTAATTATATTTTTGCTGAACACAAAATTTTCGGACAAATGACGGTCAGACAACTTGATCTTACGTAAACCCACGAACACGATTTAAACGTGTATTATATCTCGTTTCAAAACAAAATAATAACGAGCCGCCGGTGTTGTTGTAGATATCGACTCGAGTCAGTTATTTAGACGGAAATTTTGGAGCTGTGTTATTATTATTATCATTCGAAGTCTTAAAACAACGATAAATTCGAAAAACGATTCTGAACCAAGTCCTGTTCGTATCACTACACTATTCTTTTGCAGTTTTTCGAAATTCAAACTTTACACGGTTAATACTAAAAATTACGACAACTATTTTTTTTTTTTTAGTACCGTTAAAATATTCTATGCGTGGGCTTGGAATAAATGTGCAGAGATCTTAAATATAATAAAGTAGCGCATCTAACAAATCTATATCGTATTCACTTTAAGAAGCGAATGATTGAGGCGGCCAGTTTTTGTCGTCGGCGATCTGATGACGTCAAAATGTGTTTCGCACAGAGCGATTAATCGACGCCTGTAGTGCACACCAGTCCGAATCGCTTTTTGAAGTGAATTTGGAATGTATTTTTAAAACGTAAATAACGGGGGGGGGGAGACGGAAATGTTAACCCCTGCAGGGTTCGTCTGTAAATTCTGCAGAAGAAAACGAGGTAGAAAAATCACTTCCTGCGTGCAAGGATGATCTATTATTTTCGTAGAGAATAAATGAAAAATAAAAATAAAAGCTCGCGAGGCTCGAGGTACTTGCATAAAATATTTTTTTTAAATTTCATCGGGCCTATTGGGATGTAGCGATGGTAATAGCAGTTATTGTGTAGAAAAAGTTTTTTTCAAAAGTACTATATGTGACGAAAAAAAAAATCTCTTTCGTGCAAGTAAACAGCAGCTATTGTCCAACACTCAAAACGCTCGTAATTATTATTATTATTATTATTTTTACTAAATAATTGTACAAAACGTAATTATATGTTTTTATATTTTTTATCGACAATTATTGATTTTTTTTTAAGAAAAATTACGTTTTAGCACATTGTGACATAATAATCACTTGGTTTTAACGATGACTACAATACGAGTAAATGTTGTATAATCCCCTTACTGTTATCCTCGTTCCGCGTAATCTCTGTAAATATTAGACCGATTTCGGTGAATGTTGCGCCAATAAATCTTTGAATCGTGGAGTGCTGTATGGTTTACGATACTTTATATAAAACACGCGTGGCTCCTCAATGTGCCTGGTGTAATTATTATTATTTTTATTATTACTAATGAAATTAACTGCGATAGCAATATTGCAGTTTATCAATTGATTTTTGCGTATAGACATTCCTAAGCGTACTCTAAGTTACTAATAATTATAAATTCGTATATATGTGTATATACCGCGTGTACTTACCTACATCAGTGACATCGAGTGGCGTAGCAAGGAATTTCGTAGGGGAGGGCTATGATCGTGTATTACGTATGCAATAACATCAGTGACGTCGATACGGCGACGCAAGAGGTTTCCCCTTCAAAAAAAAAACCCCTAAAAAAAGTTGGTTTTTGTCATTCGAAACGTCGAAATTTCATTTCGTCGATTGTGTTGCCCGCATATGGAATTGAAATTTAATATTAGAACAAATTTATTGTATACTCTGCGTATAAAAACAACGAAATTTTAGTAGAAAAATATATGGTTATTTTTAAAAGTACCTTTCAACCCACCCAGAAAAAAATCGTATCTATGCCACTGAATAATATGTTATAATAATCGTACGATATTAATATGTTGTCGTTAAAATTTCATACGTAATCATATCTTACGTTTATGTACAATAATTACAACCAGAGAATGTAATAAAATCACTGCAACTATATCACTGAATATAAAACCACAATGAATATAGTATAAATAGGTAAAAAAAACAAAACACGGCCAGTTGGGGGGGGGGGAGGGCTATAGCCCGTTAGCCTCCCTTTAGTGGCCTACGCCCTCGGTGACATCCTTTCAATTTCTCTATGTGGCGGAGAGGTTAATTAATAAGACACAGAAACTTCGTCTCCACTATAAACGATTTTCTAAAATATTTCGAATTAAAATGTATTTTTTTTAAGTAATAAATAAAATAAAATTGATACATATATAGAGTGCATTATATTTATCGAATAGTAAATCGAATTACTCGTCGAGTAACAGAATTCGGTTAATTCGTTATATTTTTTTTTAAATATGGAAAACGGAGAATTTGAATAAAAACTAAGAGTCTTTTTTTTTTTTGTTTCTGGAGAGTTCCAGTGAAAATTTCTTCAGGTTTTATTGCCCATTATTTCGGCCAATCGTGAGCATACATAGCTAAACCATTCCCGCGGTTATAAATAATAACCGATTTTTAAATTCACGATTTACTTAATAAAAACGAATTTATCAACTATAAACGCCTCTGACGTAGAATTTTGTCAAGTGTAAGTCTTTCCGAATTCCCGCAGTTCTTCCACCGACACCGAAATCTTTTTCGTCATTTATTTTTCAACAGAGAATTGGAGTAATGCGTGCTTGATGTCGACTACGTGTCGAGCGCGGTGACGGTATAATATAATATGGCGTTGAATTGATCAACGCGCAATAATATTTTAAATCTGCCTTTTAGGAGAACGATGTTTAATCCGAACCTCCTCTCTTGTAAATAAATCACTGACCTTATAATTTGGTCATGATTTTTTTTTACCGCGATGACGGCGTTTTTTTTATGCGTCTATTCGACGTTATACGCTATAAATTTGGTTATATATAATAATAATAATAATAATAATAATAATAATAATAATATGATGCAAAAAAAAAACTTTAGACGTTTTATAGTAAAAGGATGAGAAACCCGCGCGCGTAAATACAATTACGCGCACTGTTCCGTCGGGACACGGGAATTCTTTGAAATTAATTTTAATGTATTTTGTATTCATTGAACTTGACCCGCGGGGATTAGATTACGATTAATTCTATTATTAGGTTAACGTTAACACCCATCACGCCCGAGTGTTGTTCTGCATATAATATACACTCGGTACGAGCCAAGTATAAAGTACAAAAGAGGCGAATTTTCGTTTTAGTATCCATAATTAGCCTTATAATATTTATTTAGAGCAACGTCTCTCTCTCTCTTTTTATCCTCCGAGTTTATTATTATTATTATTTCTACGGCGTAAAACAGGATTTTCTCTGGAAGTAACCTACTATAGTATTATTACCGGCCGCTCAAATTAACGTCACTATAGATGGAAGCAATCCAGTTAATTCCTAAATTTGTTGTTTTCGTAGAAATATGAAATGTATGAATTTTTGTTTTTTTTTTTTTACTTGTAACAACGTATAAAATATAAAAATATGTTTTTAAAAATCCTGGATTCAAATGTTTTTTCTTTGTTAAAAAATAACATTTATATACATGTTTTGTGAATGTGATTAAGTGACGTTTAGATGTACTGAATGTTAGATAAAACAAATTAGTCCTTATATATATAAAAAAAAACGATTTAAAGATATTTTTCTAAAAAAAAATAGGCAACACAACAATTAGGTACAAATTATTAAAAAAAAAAATTGATTTTTAAATAACCAAGTCCAAATGAGTGGGGTTGGGGATGGAATATGCTAACTAAAAGAAGTGGGGGGATGGCATCCAATCACTGATCACAATGATTACAATACGGAAAATAAGCATTTTATGACTAAAAGTTATACATATAAAAATGTCACTTGTAAACGCGATGCGATCTATGTGACGAGCGAAAATGTAGTGAAATTTCGTCGAATCGTCTTAGAAGATCGACGGACTTGCGCGGAGTTGACTGAAATGTCACGGAGACGTTGTGATCTGCGTCTGCAACGGATTCGTCCGTCGGCGGAATATTATTGTGCTTGAAACGAGTACATTTTCCCGAATGGTTGTCGGAGGAAAAAGTTTCGCGCCGAATGACATCGTCGAATTACAAAAAAGAAATACCACTAGGTAAGTGCATCTCGCTGCGAGAGTACTTCGAGAGCGAAACCTAAACATATCGTTTATACGGATAAATTCCAGTTTTGTTACCCACAAGTGAAATATTCAAATTCTCGAGTGTCGAATTGAAATTCCACACACTCTGTTACGAAGCGATCGATCGAAACGGCAATATTTCCGATTTAGCGTTGCGAATAGTTCTGGTTTAGGGGGCGTCGAGGAGTTAAGAGTTAAGAGTCGATTCGTGAGACGAGAGAGATATATTCGACGCATCTCGATATATATGTGTGTGTGTGTGTTTTTATCGAAATTTATTACTTGTTATCCATCTCTGCCTATTTCTACTCAGTGAAATGCGCATAGTAGTAGCAGATACTCGCAGCATCCAATTCGCCGCCATCACTGTCGTCATTGTGAACTCCGTCGAACGAGATGACGTCTAGAAATTTGTATTTTCACTATCGTTTCGTTTACAAATCGTGTCATCGTTAAACTCACGTCCATAAAACTCATTTCTTATGAAATCCATCGCCGCACCTACCCATAACAGAACTCTCCTCCCCTTAACATTCGCACGTCCGTCACACGCTTTATATTTACTTGGACGTATAGACTCTCCGCGTAAGCCACTCCAGTTGTGTTCAATCAGAACATGCGGACTTATACCGTTTATCGGTATATATATGGCTTGCAGTTTTATTGAGATTAAATTTGGCAAACACCGGGAGAACAGCTGTGCGCACTTCGGTATCTTTTCAACCCAGTGGTTATTTTTGGTAATAGATATTAGGACCGATTGAATTCATCGGTTAGGTACGCATAATTCGTTCAACGATATTTTATTCGTCGGTTTGTTTAAAGAAACGTAAAAACGTAAAAATTGAGGATTTTACGAACACTGTAAGTACATAGTTGATTATTTTGTAATTAAAATGATACTATTTGTATAGGCAATTTTCTGTACTTCAAAACGAATAATGTATTTTGTACGATTTGTAGATTTATGTAATAATTCGTTTTCTGACTAAAAGTGTAATGAGGGGTAATAATAAGCGTATTTGTTCTGGTGGACACCTAAATGCGCAACGTTACCCTTAATCTGAATATGTAAATAATTTTTGAAATATTTACATTGAATTAAATTTATTGTAATAAATCTATATTTTAGGGGGGGAAAGGAATGGATAAAAATATCGACGAAAAAGTGAACAACGCGTTTCTTACGGAGTCCCGAGTCTTGCACACCTTTTTTTCATAAAACTGCGTAAATATACATTTAATACAAATAATTAAAACATTGAAAATCACTGAACGCGTACAATTCCCCCGTAATATATAGAACGCACGATTATCTCCAACGAGAAATGACAGTGTATAATACGCCTTGGGTAATGATGCGCATTTGTATTTTTTTTTTTTAACTTTTGACAGTTATAGGTCCTTAGAATTTCAAAAAAAAAAAGTCATAGCGAAAACGTCAGTATACAGGAAATTGAAATTTCGAATTAAATGTGACATAATTGAAGTCTACAATGCCTTATAGTGCGTGTCGTTTCCTCGTGTTTCCATAATTTTAATTTAACAATATACCATTGAAAACAACTCAGCGAGCCGTAGATGTCCGTTCGAGTAGATAGATTTTTTTTTTTTTGAGTATTGTATTTTATTATTACTTTGAAATTCAAAGCGATGATAAATCGTTGCGTATTCGAAAAACGATTCTGAGCGAAAGCTACAGCGTAGTAGTGGCTCGTTTGACATATTAATTTCAAAACTCGTATTACGTTTTGTTGAGCTCCTAAAATACAAAAATCGCTCGTGTCCAAAACGGATATTACGTATAGCATATCGGCTGTATACACGCGATGACGACCGTATTAATTCACAATGCGTTTCACGAGCTTTTTACCGGTTAAACTGTCGTTCTAATCGACAATTTGAATTTCGCGACTTGAAATTAATAAATCTATAAATCTCGTTATGCACTCTGGTCGAAATACCCGATACTTAAATCGGCTCAGAAACACGAACGAAAAGTTATAAAAACCAACTATAGATACGAAAATCTCGTCTCGATGAGAAATTTTTGTTTTCTTCTTCTTAAAAACCATACGGTTGCGACGACGATTTCGAGTAAAATAGTTTGTTCGACGGAAAGGTCGTTTTTTTTTTTATAGATTTCGGTAAAATCACTTTTTTGAAATTATTGCGATGTAAAAAAGAAAAGAAAAAGACCATCTGTGTTTGATGTTCAATCTATGTGAAACTTTCAGAGCGTTTTCATTGTTTCAAAAAAAAAATGTTATTACGAAAAAAGAAATTAAACGATTATTAAAAAAAACTAATAGCTCAAAATTTAAAAGGATAGTTTTTGTACAGACATTTTTCTTTTTACTTTGAAGTCAAACGTGACAAGCATCTTTAGCGGGGGGTTTTTTTTTCGTTCCTTTTATTTTCGACGGGCGCGTTTGAAAATGTTTACATATTTATATATAGGTACGATATTTGCTCGATTCTTGTTTTTTTTTTTTTGTACAAACAAATTATTATTTTCGAATTTTTCGCAACATTTACCCAAAAATTAATAATTTCATTTTTTTCCCCTTATACGTATAATAAAAAGTCGCTATTAACAATTTTATTATTATTATTTTTTTTTTATATATAAAACGACTTGAGACAAAAAAAAAACATAGAAGTACTGCGCGATTATTATTCATTATTAAAATCATATTTGTGTACACGCGCTTCAACTAATTGGCTTTTTATAAATTCCGGCTATAAAGACGGTGGAAAAAGAAAAAGTAATATTCATATATAAGACACGCGCGCACAATAAATATCACATCAATAATAAGTACAAACGAATATTTCCAAAAAAAAAATTAAATTATTTAAAAACGTTTAGAGCTTTGAGTGAAACAAAAAAAAAAATTGTACATAAAATGACGATATTTTTTCCGTATCGTTTTTACAAATGATACGTTAACTGTTATTTATTTAGTATTTTGTCCGCGAACACTGTTTCGCGTATGGAAAGAGTACCGCTCGAATGATTTCGACATGCAAACAACCCCGAAAAATTGTAAAAAAAAAAAAAATCCGGTAAAATTGTTGCCACATTCGTTTTGGACGTGAACAATTTTTGTGTTTTTTTTTTTAAGAACTCTAATTGCAACTGAGACGTTTGATATAATACTTTTGAAAATAATCCATCGACTATAGTGGTCGTTTAGAATCGTTTCCCGAATACGTTGATTATAACCATTCGTTTTGAAATCCGAAATACTTGTAATAAAAGTTTAAAGCAGGGCTCTCATTTGAAAAAATAATAATGTTTAACGTTTTAACGTTTTTTATCGTTATTTATCTTTTGCGTTTATCGTTATGGTATATTTTAACGTTATGGATTATTTGTGTTTAACGTTAAAGAAAGTTTTATCGTTATATAATATTTACGTTTTACGTTTATCGATATTTTAACGTTATTTGGTTTAATATCGATTTTTTTTCCAAATTAATAAATCCATTCATATTTCATAGACTATAGCACGTTTTCAAATCTCATAAACGTAATGTACTTCATTAAACTTCACTGATTATAAAAGTCCTAATTTTTTATCATTAATTTTTGATTTTATACACTTTTCAGTGAGAACCTTGGTTTATTTTGACTTTATATTCCAATGCAGAATATTTTTCTTAAAATGTTGATTATATTACCAATAGAAACTTTTCTGACTAGCTGACATCTTCTCAGACACGTATCTTTGAATAATTTTTACTATCAAGTAAACAAAAATAATCTGAAAGGTCCAATAACAATAAACAGTATTTCAATTCGCGATATCACACCGTAGAAAGAGAATTTCCGCGAAAGACATCGGAAACCGTATAATATCTCAATACACGTGTCTAGCTGACACGCGTGTACGCGTCCATGTGAACCCAGCCTTATTATAGAACTATAATAAACCTACACCATAGGCTTATATTTTCCATAGTAAATTGGAAAAAAAAAATTAAAATAACGGTAATTCTATTTTTTGTTTTTTGATATTTTGATATATAACGTTAATACATTATTTCGTTTAATGATATGTTTAAATTTGTGATAGTTTAAAATTAGTGTTTATTGTTTTCCGTTACGTTTTTTGATATTCGTTTCAATTGATATTTTGCAATTATAACGTTATAATCAAAACGTTATTATAACGTTTGCGAGCCCTGGTTTAAAGTAACAATCACTCGGGCCCTACATCCGGCACCTTCGGATCACTGTCCATTTATTTTTTTTATCGTACGAAATCGTCTGTGTTGCCGTATCGATTCCGGGACAAAATCAAAAAGTCGTTCCGCACGTTTCCTGCCGCGATGAACACAGAAAATATTCTTCTATATAAAATCGACCGGCACGGAGTTGGCTGTGCTTTAATCGAGCTCCACGTCCCTGGCATGGCACCTCCACTATCAATACATTCAAAACTTAAACAGGGGCGATCGTTTGTGCACTTTATCCCGACGTTTGTGCTCTCACCGTTGCCGAGTTGTATGGTGCTGAGGACATTTCGTGCACCGTTCCCCTCGTACATTCAAGTTTTAACCGGGGGCAATCGTTTGTGCTTCGTTTTCGCCCATTTTTCAATTTACCGGAACACGGTCGGTTCGCGTTTTATTCACCGGCTTCTGCAGCCGTAACGTGTCCAACGAAGCGATTTTTACCCGATCGAAATAATAATAATAAAAAAAAAAAAAAAATTCATTAATCACCGCGATACAGTCCATTTCGAACAGGCTCGCGGTGTTCTGACCTCACGTACAGTACCGCAAACCGCCCCTCCCCCCCCAAAAAAAAACCATAAAAAAAACCAGAACGAGACTATTTACTGCGTATACACAGTCGCCGTAAAACGCGTGTGCGTTATAACACACGCATTACTGCAGTAAAAGAAAAACGATAACGATAAAATACGCTCTAAAAAAAAAAAATACGCTGCTGTTGTGCACGAAAAAAATTACCTTAAAATATTTTTTAGGAATTATTATTTTTTGTATAAAGTATAAAAAAAAACATGAATACGTTAAATACTTCGTCGTATTTTTTTATCGGACAATTGTAAATCGAGTACTACGCACAATATTAATTTTATGTATTTAAAGTGTATATAAATAACAATTACAACCGGAAAATATATAGTGCTTCGCGTATTATAATATAGTAATCAAAGCACTGCTGTTACGAAAAAGGACTTACGAAGTAAAAAAAAAAAAAAATCGGTATATATCATTTTAAAACCAAAACATGTTTTTCGTTTCGCTTAGAATCCGAATTAATATAATAATACAATTATTTAATTGTTGTACATCGAGTTGTAGAAAAAGAAAAAAAATTGAGATAATCGATTGTTTCGATACTATATACTTTCATAATCCTCTCGTTCAAAAGGGAAATACGGAATATATTTTTAATGTAATTATAAATATATAAATTATACGATGAGATGATGAACATCATTGACATTAAATCATTTTATCCACACGTTACTTATTTATTATTATTTCGTTACTCGAAGTAGAAAAGAAATCCATCGAGCGACCGGTTGTACCTAATGTTGTAACTTTGTAAGTGCAGCATATATAGTCAGTTTTTTCGCGATCCGGTGGTTCCGAAATACTCTGCAGGTGCACGATACAAATGATGCTGCACTGCTGCAGGCGGTATATAGTGGAACGAAATTAATTTCAAATTGAGAACATACATTCCTCGGAGACCGAGACTGTGCGCGACACGAAAAGTTAAGGACGATTTCCAGACGTTCTGCTCTCACTGTACGTTTTAATACGCGATTCAATGGTTTTTTGTTTCATTTTTTTTTTGGAAATTAAAAAAATTTTTAAGAACTTTTTTGGAATATTACTCTTGTAATAAATAAATAATATAACAAGACGACGTTTAGCGATTACAGACGAGTATATTGTGTACAGCACTTGTACTCGAATCTCGTATATAAATCTCGGTATAAGTGGACGTATGGTCAGAGCTGGGAATTAACTTTGATAGGAAGTTAAAACCACGTCGTCAAGTAAGTTTGTATAACTTAATCCGCCGTTTTGTTTAATTGTTAATGCGGCCTTTCTAAGTCGACTCGTTGTACTGGATACGCGCAGGTACAATTTAACTGCAGCTAACCCGCCAACGCGTTATAAACGCGTTCAAAGCGTAACACTAATTACTTCTGTTCAACACGTTTTTACGTGTTAACGCGTATAATCGCTGTGTAATTCAAATCGTTAATTCTAAAACTCAACTTTCCTACACGTACCATATTAATCCCGTTTAATCGTCGTGTCGAATTATTACAAAACACATTTGATTTGGAAAAAAAAAACAAAAACGAAACGTTTTCCCTCTTTTAAATTTTACTTTGTAAAAGGTTTTAGCCGTTTCGAATAATTGTAGGGTTATTTTAAATCCACCGAATTTTATTACCCTCTGAATTTACGTTATTATTTATTATTACCTGATCTTTCCCCTTTATTTTCACCCGGTAAATGTATTAAAACACTGAATTAAAAGAAATTAAAACGTTTGGTTTACACTAGTTCGTAAATGGTTTATTAAACACAAATCACGGCTTTATACAAATTTAAATATTAACAACGATTTTCACAGTTTATACGTACGTCACGGTTTTTATACGAATTTAAATATTAATAACGACTTTGAACAATTACTATACGTACGTCTCGGTTGCACCTACGGTGAAACACCGTTAATACGAGTAATGTAATAAAAAAATAAAAGATATCGCAGTCGCGGTTGCACAAAGGTAGTGAAACACCGCAAAACGGACTTATTTTACTACTTTACCTCCTTTACCTCAAGGCCACGGTTGCACTTAAGTGAAACACCGTTAAGAGGTAAAGGGAGGAAAATGTAGTAAAAGAAAAAGTCGAATGTAATAATAAATTTGGGTCCTACTTCTGTACAATTTTAACCACTTAATAGTACGAGAGATTATTCGAAATTTACATATATTTTACACGATTAAATACGATTAATTATAACGTACGAGTTAAACGCCATCTACTGACCGTTTCTTACAATGGATATCGCGTCAGCTGACTGCTCTCGCTGCAGTTACCGAAGCGTGATGCGTCAAAAATTGTTTTTTTTTAACCGATATTCCGTAATACTTAAGTTCCTCCCCGCCGGCCGACTTTTAATCTAAAACAGTATTGGTTTTCGTTGTAATTCGCGCTGCAAATTTTGTTACGAGTTACAAAGAAAAAAACGACGAATTTTTTCCATTTTTGAGTTCTACTGGCGGTTATATGAGTTTGCCTCATATAACCAAGGTAAGCGGTAGGCGCAATAACAGTAATGTATTGACGAGGCATTTCGCCGAAGTATCGAAGTTCTGTAATATATTGTATTGGATAGTTTTACGTGTACGTAGTATGTGTTCGACTGAAACAAATCTATTGCTGTTACGCCGTTTTTATTTATTCAAATTTCGAAAAAGTTCGACGCAAACGACATTTTGAGGAAATCGTTTCTGGCCGTCGCGCGTAAAGCGTCGTCGGCGCCGGGGAAGAAGCAGCAGGGGCGGGAAAACGAAATGTAAACGACGCGATAAAACGCGTATGCGGCGGCGAATAACGCCGTGATTAGTAAATAAAACGAGGGGGAAAAAAAAGTGATATTTTATTCGAGCGATGTAAAAAAAAAAACTAATACCGAAAAGTATTCCGATTTATTTCGATAAATATGTAATGCAAATATATATATATATATATATACTGGCGCTATTTGACTTTCGATTTCCGAATAAAGGTCCGATTGAAGAGAACAAAAAAAATACATACGTATACGTATTTTAATAATAAAAAAATAATTAAATATTATTATGATTATCATCAAAGTTGGGAATTAACGAGTTAAAAGTTAAAATTGAGTTAATGTTTAAAAAAAAAAACAAGGAAAACAGTGAATTAACATTTCATATAATTTACTGTTTTAACTCAACGTTTCATAATATATATGTACAGGGCCGTATTTAGGAATTTGTCGCCCTGGGGCAACGAAAAAGAAACGTCCTATCATAATATAATACAAATTTAATGCAATGTGAAAACAATTTTATTTTAAATTTACAATTAAAATTTAACCGCCCCTTCATAATCACAGCCGCTCGGGGCAACAGTTCCCCGTTGCCCCCCCCAAAATACCGCCCTGACCGCAAGGATCGTACTTACAATTTTTTTTACGCCCTAGGGCAACACGATTTTCCTTCTCTCCTCTAATATGCACATACGCGTTTATCATAATTTATTATCGATTTTAATCTTAAAAAAAGAGTGCGTATTAAACGCATCACAAATAAAAAGTAAATACAATAATTACAATATTTATTAAATTTAAAAAAAAAAAATTTTTAATTCGAAATTTCTTTTTGAAATTGTTTTTTAGCGAACTCATATGAAAAAAAAAGAATTTTTCTAATTTTTCTATTATTAAAGACAATATATTTATTATTAAGATCTACGAGCCCCTAGGAATTATTCGATATCGCGGTGTCTGACGTAGTATTCGAGTAAAAGTATTTTTGATGTTTCGTTGCGTTATTGGAACGAGCGTCTATATAGAGAGCAAATTTCTTATCGATTATCGTATCTCGTCATTTCTTATCGATTATTATCATACGAACGTAAATAATTGAATTAATATTATAATTATATAAAATATTGTCACCGGGGTGTTTTTTTATTTTAATAACCGTTTTTTCTTTCAACAAAAAAAAAAAAAAGCTTCGTTATTAAAATACCCGAGGAACAGCAATAATTAGATAAACCGACATTAAACGCCATAAAGCAAATACAGTAGATGCGACTCGAACGAAAAAGAATAAGGGTCTTCTTACATCCACATCGATTCGCAATTCGATCACGCGTACGGGAACGTAAGACGTCGTTTTTATGATATGTGATACATTTCTACATTTATTTTTATTTCGAAAACAATATTTTTTTTAATATAAATATAATATACCCGAGTGACAATTTTATATAATAATATTATTTAATTACTCGTGTTCGTATGTTTTTTAATATTGCAGGGCCCACGAGGAATTGCAAATTTTTCCCGAGACATGCCTAAAGTTGCAAAAAATTGCAAAATTTTGATACTAATTTGAACATTGTAGGACGAAGTGGGGGGGCCAACTTCACAGACTCGTGTTCGTATGATAATTGCAGATAGGAAATTTGCTCTCGTGCAGCCGTCTCTATAGACGCTCGAGTTATTTAACGATTAAATAATTTTTTTCTCCACTAATTAAAAAAAAAAATATATATATATATATATATTATAAGGAAACGGAATTAAAACCGAAGTAATTGCAGTATTATTGTCGCGGACGATTCTGGCGAATATATATTATAAATTTATATCGTTTTCAGCAATATAGGTATTATATAGGTACCAGACTTGGGTAGTATTATATACTGGTTCGAATACAGACTTGGGTAGTATCCCTGAATAACCAACACTAAAACCATTTGAATACTGTATTCAAATACTTTTTGAAAGTATTCTGAATACAGTATTTTAAATACTTTTTAAAAGTATTCTGAATATAGTATTCCGAATACTTTTTAAAAGTTCAAATATTTTAAATAGCGTTTACACGATATTTCGTGTTATTTAATATTTTTGTTTTCAGCTATATATAATAAAATAACAATGGTTTTTCACTTTTGCCCCAGCAACGACGATAAAACATATTATGATGGTGCAATAAATAAGTGCCCACATTTTGTTAATTATTATCAATAAAATATCGAGAAAAATGTTCATCTCATTTTAGGTAGGTATACGTAGGTATATCAAATATTTCCAAATCATTAAACTGGATTTCCCGTGAAAGCAATAATAATTTAAATAATTAAATACGAGTAACAACTAGCAGCGGTAGGTTACTTATTAGGTACTGAAAACTAGTACAAAAAAAAAAAAAAAAGTGTTCTAAAAGTATTTAGAATAATTTTTGTAGAGTATTCTGAATACTTAGAGAATACTATTTTCACGAAGTATTCGAATACATATTCTGAATACTTTTTACAGAGTATTCGGAAAATGTATTCCAAATACTTTTTGAAAAGTATTTTACCCAAGTCTGATAGGTAGGTACAGAGAAAAGTAATGTGCTACGCGCGTATACTTACAGGACTTGGTATAAATACGTGTGTACAAAGTGGCGAACACGCGCTTCCACGCATAACAATAACGATTGACGAGATTAAATTTTTATATATTATTCAGGAAAATATTACTACGAGAAACGCATTGTTATAATAATAATAATAATAATAATAATAATAATAATAATGATAATGATAATGATAATAATAATAATATGTGCGCGTATATGGTAGTAGTATTGCCAAATTCATATATAATAAATTCAATTCTCGTCGAAAATCCGTCACGTCGCAGTTCATTTTGTTTACTAAAGTTTTACGAGTGGAATTTAAATCCGTTCGAGTAATTCAAAAGTAAAATACATTTCCGTCGCGAAAATTGTTTCGAATTTAAAAAAAAAAAATTTTTTTTTTTTATTTTTATCGCGTACCGACGGAGACACTAAATGAGACGGAGTCGTTCAGAATTACCTTTTTTTTTTTTTTTTTTTTGTAAACGCGGCACAAAATTCTCTATCGTTACGATTTTCTTGTTTTCTTCAACAATAATGGGTCGGTTTCACCAACATTTGTTAACGATTTAACATGTTGTTAATTATTGTATTTAACAATTTATAGTTAGTGAAAATCAGGTTTCACCGAGATCTGTTAACGCGTTGTTAAGTTAACCAACCGAAATCGGTTTTTAAAAATTTAATCGACATTTTAAAATGCCATAGATCCACCATATAGTAAATTAGGACTTCCTATCTATTAGGTCTCCGACCTTTTTTTACGGCGGGCCAAATTTGAGATACGCTTTGGCATATCGTGGGCCTACATTTTTAGAGGAATAGAGAGGTTATGAAATTGAAGAATAGATAAGATCAACTGTAAATCAGTAAATTAAAAACAACGAAAACTAATATATTGTTTTCAAAACATTAATCAGCTTGGCGGGCCGTTGCAAAAACCTTGGCGGTCCGGATCCAGCCCGCGGGCCGTAGGTTGCAGACCCCTGAATTAGGTTATAATCGCCTATTTTCAATATATTATATTATCACTTATCAGTTATCATATTTCGCGATAACCAATGAGAACGTCAGAATCAAGGTAACCGTTTTGGTAATTACCAAAACTAACATTTCGTTAACTGACAAATAGAGTTTAACAATAATAATGTAATGAATGGCACCAGCCGTAAGACAATATACGGGTGTACACGTCAAAAAAAAAAAAACAAAAAATTGTCGACAGAAAATTGACGGGGAGCACGTGGCCCTTCCCTGAATCCGCCACTGTCTATTAAATATTTCGGGATTTTTCGCGAGCCGGTTGTTATTAGGCACAGGGCTAAAAGTTATTTGCTGTATAGTGTCCGAGTGGTGGATTATTAAGATCTACGAGCCCTAGGAATTATTCGATATCGCGGTGTCTGACGTAGTATTCGAGTAAAAGTATTTTTGATGTTTCGTTGCGTTATTGGAACGAGCGTCTATATAGAGAGCAAATTTCTTATCGATTATCGTATCTCGTCATTTCTTATCGATTATTATCATACGAACGTAAATAATTGAATTAATATTATAATTATATAAAATATTGTCACCGGGGTGTTTTTTTATTTTAATAACCGTTTTTTCTTTCAACAAAAAAAAAAAAAAGCTTCGTTATTAAAATACCCGAGGAACAGCAATAATTAGATAAACCGACATTAAACGCCATAAAGCAAATACAGTAGATGCGACTCGAACGAAAAAGAATAAGGGTCTTCTTACATCCACATCGATTCGCAATTCGATCACGCGTACGGGAACGTAAGACGTCGTTTTTATGATATGTGATACATTTCTACATTTATTTTTATTTCGAAAACAATATTTTTTTTAATATAAATATAATATACCCGAGTGACAATTTTATATAATAATATTATTTAATTACTCGTGTTCGTAATTACCACATGTTTTTTTAATATTGCGGGGCCCACGAGGAATTGCAAATTTTTTCCCGAGACATGCCTAAAGTTGCAAAAAAATTGCAAAATTTTGATACTAATTTGAACATTGTAGGACGAAGTGGGGGGGCCAACTTCACAGACTCGTGTTCGTATGATAATTGCAGATAGGAAATTTGCTCTCGTGCAGCCGTCTCTATAGACGCTCGAGTTATTGAACGATTAAATAATTTTTTTCTCCACTAGTTAAAAAAAAAAAAATGTATATATATAATATATTATAAGGAAACGGAATTAAAACCGAAGTAATTGCAGTATTATTGTCGCGGACGATTCTGGCGAATATATATTATAAATTTATATCGTTTTCAGCAATATAGGTATTATATAGGTACCAGACTTGGGTAGTATCCCGAATACAATATTCGGAATACTGTATTCCGAATACTTTTTTGAAAGTATTCTGAATACAGTATTTTAAATACTTTTTAAAGCTCAAATATTTTAAATAGCGTTTACACGATATTTCGTGTTATTTAATATTTTTGTTTTCAGCTATATATAATAAAATAACAATGGTTTTTTCACTTTTGCCCCAGCAACGACGATAAAACATATTATGATGGTGCAATAAATAAGTGCCCACATTTTGTTAATTATTATCAATAAAATATCGAGAAAAATGTTCATCTCATTTTAGGTAGGTATACGTAGGTATATCAAATATTTCCAAATCATTAAACTGGATTTCCCGTGAAAGCAATAATAATTTAAATAATTAAATACGAGTAACAACTAGCAGCGGTAGGTTATTAGGTACTGAAAACTAGTAAAAAAAAAAAAAGTGTTCTAAAAGTATTTAGAATAATTTTTGTAGAGTATTCTGAATACTTAGAGAATACTATTTTCACGAAGTATTCGAATACATATTCTGAATACTTTTTACAGAGTATTCGGAAAATGTATTCCAAATACTTTTTGAAAAGTATTTTACCCAAGTCTGATAGGTACAGAGAAAAGTAATGTGCTACGCGCGTATACTTACAGGACTTGGTATAAATACGTGTACAAAGTGGCGAACACGCGCTTCCACGCATAACAATAACGATTGACGAGATTAAATTTTATATATTATTCAGGAAAATATTACTACGAGAAACGCATTGTTATAATAATAATAATAATGATAATAATAATAATAATGATAATGATAATGATAATAATAATAATATGTGCGCGTATATGGTAGTAGTATTGCCAAATTCATATATAATAAATTCAATTCTCGTCGAAAATCCGTCACGTCGCAGTTCATTTTGTTTACTAAAGTTTTACGAGTGGAATTTAAATCCGTTCGAGTAATTCAAAAGTAAAATACATTTCCGTCGCGAAAATTGTTTCGAATTTAAAAAAAAAAAATTTTTTTTTATTATTTTTATCGCGTACCGACGGAGACACTAAATGAGACGGAGTCGTTCAGAATTACCTTTTTTTTTTTTTTTTTTTGTAAACGCGGCACAAAATTCTCTATCGTTACGATTTTCTTGTTTTCTTCAACAATAATGGGTCGGTTTCACTAACATTTGTTAACGATTTAACATGTTGTTAATTATTGTATTTAACAATTTATAGTTAGTGAAAATCAGGTTTCACCGAGATCTGTTAACGCGTTGTTAAGTTAACCAACCGAAATCGGTTTTTAAAAATTTAATCGACATTTTAAAATGCCATAGATCCACCATATAGTAAATTAGGACTTCCTATCTATTAGGTCTCCGACCTTTTTTTACGGCGGGCCAAATTTGAGATACGCTTTGGCATATCGTGGGCCTACATTTTTAGAGGAATAGAGAGGTTATGAAATTGAAGAATAGATAAGATCAACTGTAAATCAGTAAATTAAAAACAACGAAAACTAATATATTGTTTTCAAAACATTAATCAGCTTGGCGGGCCGTTGCAAAAACCTTGGCGGTCCGGATCCAGCCCGCGGGCCGTAGGTTGCAGACCCCTGAATTAGGTTATAATCGCCTATTTTCAATATATTATATTATCACTTATCAGTTATCATATTTCGCGATAACCAATGAGAACGTCAGAATCAAGGTAACCGTTTTGGTAATTACCAAAACTAACATTTCGTTAACTGACAAATAGAGTTTAACAATAATAATGTAATGAATGGCACCAGCCGTAAGACAATATACGGGTGTACACGTCAAAAAAAAAAAAAAAATTGTCGACAGAAAATTGACGGGGGAGCACGTGGCCCTTCCCTGAATCCGCCACTGTCTATTAAATATTTCGGGATTTTTCGCGAGCCGGTTGTTATTAGGCACAGGGCTAAAAGTTATTTGCTGTATAGTGTCCGAGTGGTGGAAGCCGTAGGGGCGGCAATATTAGGGCTTGTCGCCACCGGGTGAAACGCGTGTGGCCGCGGCCCTGTACGTAGTAAAAAAAAAAAAAAAACGTATTTTTTCGAAAGAATCCCTTCCGATTTCTCCATACCGTCCTGCCGATCGGCGGACGTTTGACCGTAACGACCAGGTTACGTCTTACGGGTAATAACAACCGTAAACGGTTCGAACCGCCCAAATCTCGCGTACGCCTCTACGTACACGGACGACGTACACCCGCGGACCGAGGCGGCGTACGTCCGACGCCGCTTTTACACAAACGACGCGCGCGTATTACCCGCTCGAGGGTACGCACTATACGCGCTATACATACGGCGTATGCGGGTAGGCGTTTCACTTTAGGCAGTATTGATTGTACCGCCGCCGCCCGGTCGCCGCCCCGGTGTAGTGCGTGTTGTCGTCGTGTACTCCGGGGTATTGTAGAAAACGCGTCCGCCGGGTCGGGTCGGGGGGCTGGTGAATGAAAAAGGGGGTCAGTAGGGGGTGGGGGAGGAGTGCTCGTCCGCTCCGCGGTGTCGACGACGCGCGCGATATCCCGCGGACGACGAACGCGACGGACGAGCGCGCGCCGTGTCGCCGCGCTCGGCGGCCACCCTACGGCCGCGCCGCGCGACGACACGACGTCCGCCGCCGGAGGTTCTGCTGCGGTCGCCCGTAGTCGCCGTCGCCAGCGCACGTGCGTGGACCGCGGAAAACGAACGATCGCCGCCCGCTCCGCGTCGCTACTGTTTTGTTGTCGTTGCCGTGTGTGCCGTTTGGTTTTTTTTTTTTAATCTTCAAATTTCTCCCGCCCGAATGGCGGCACCGCGTCCCTCGTCCGCCGCGCCGCCGCCGCCGTCGTCCTGCCCGCTTTCGTCGCGGTCGTCGTGGCCGCAGCAGCCGTCGGTCGCGTACACGGCAAACTGCTGCCGATGCAGACGACGCGGGCCGCGTGTTCGCCGACGGAATTCGCGTGCGGCCGCCCGTCGTCCGCCGTCACCTCAGCGGCCGCGGCCGGCGACGACGACGACGACGACGACAACGACGCGGCTGCACCGGCACCGCGCGGTTGCGTGCCGGCCGTCAGGTACTGCGACGGCCGACGCGATTGTCCGGACGGCTCGGACGAACCGCTGTACTGCACGCGTGAGTACGAAATCCGTGTAGCGGCGCACCAACTGATTGGCGAAAAAAACGGAGAAGGGGGAAAAAAATATCAAAAAGAGTCTCGCGGGACTCGCGGCGGCAAAAAGTTCCGTTCGGAAAAACGCGATATTCGTGTTTGATAACCCGAACGCCCGTGATTTCAGTACAAAAAAAAAAATCTGCTTGATAGGTACACCGAGAAAAAAAAAACTGTTATTTTTGTCTGTAACCGCTGCAGTATTTTGAAGGCGTTTATTTCAAAACCGGCGGTTAAAATATCGTATATAACGTCTTCTTCGGCCGCGTACCCGGATTCGGTTTTGACGCGATCCGATGAATCAACAAAAATAATCGCGTATTTCCTTTATTCCCCCAAAAAAAAACATCGAATAGTATAAAAAGTAAATGACAAGAATATTACGTTTAATGCGTAAACATTAGTGTTGGGACTGTTTTAACAGTTGAAATCCGCATAATTATATGTCCAGTGGCGTAGCCAAGATTTTTATTCGATGTGAGGGGGGCTGAGGTTGCTAATTAATTAATTTATATACGTATGGCACGGCGCCTACTGATTATTTATTCATTTCGGGGCTGCAGACCCCCCGCCTCCCCACCTGGCTACGCCACTGAATTCGTATCGAATAGTATTGAAAACGATATTATAAAATTTACACAAAAAAAAAAAACGTCGTTTTATGACTTAGAAATCTAAGTTATAAAACACGTCATATTAAAATCGACGTAAAATTTTCAAGTTTTCCACGACCGATAGCAGTCCCTATTCGTATTATAGCTCGTATAATTAATATGGTTTTTCTTTAAATCTGTTCGGTACGTCTTTTATTCTGTACCGTACGAAACGACGTTAAACGTACTTATTTTATGTACGTATCCGTTTGTCTTTGAAAAATCGATTTGTCCTCGACGAATCACTTTCGGCGTAAATAGTTTTCTCTATAGAAAGTTCCGGGGACCGGCTCCAATGTTGTTTTTTCTCGTTTTTTTTTTTATCCAGAAAAAAAAAACGAACACTGAAATGCCGCCGCCGAAAGCCACCGTTCGAGATTGTGATAATAATAATATCCGCCGTTGGACGCCCCTGCGGGGCTGCGCGCGTAGTAGAATTTGTGCGGACGTCGAAAGCGATACTTTCGAAGGAATGTCCGCTCTTCTTCTGTACTTCCAGAGTCGACGTTAAACCTTTGGCGATTGTCTCGTCGTTCAAAACGAGGCCGACAAAGTCCAACGGAACGAAAGGAAATTCGATAAAATCAATAATTGTCGGTCGAACAAATCCGTTCAAACGTGAATGTCGTCGGTCCGTCCACATTTACAGGAGAGCACCGACAGAGCGTATAATAGCGTCTCGCCGTACGCCCAAATCCGTTTGCTTGACGGTAACTGTATAATTATAACGTCCGCGCGTGCGTGTGTATATAGTAGACGAGTACCGTTTTCCGTTTTTTCGTTTGTTTTTTTTTTTTTTGCTTTATGGGCCATTCAGGCCTTTTGCAGCTTCTACTAATCCTCTCCACACGTCACGGTCAGTAGCGGTCTCAATGTCTGCTGTTCCGTCTATCATCCTTATATCTGCATCGACTCTATCTTGCCATCGTTGTCGAGGTCTTCCCCTGGGGCGCTTGCCAGCTGGTTTTTTCGTTTGTAAATAACTCTATTTCAGCAGCTCGTTCGTCAGGCATTTTGAATCAGCCAAACACGTTCGGTACAACGATACGACACGAACATTGTCGTCTCAATTGTTTCGCACAGAACGAACCGAGAAAGACCGTTCCGCGGATCACGCTGCAACTCACACGAGTATCAAATTCGTTTACGTTGTAATAAATGTATAAGCGATATTAGAAAATGTAAATTTCCGCTATTATAATTCACCGCGCTATGGCTTAACGCGAACGAAAACGAACGAGTTCTCGGTATATATATACGTTTTTACATCAATAATAATAATAATAATAATAATAATAATCTAATATATTAATGTATGCGTTTCGCTGCAGTGCTCGAATCGTGAAAATCCTATAGAACCGGAGCTTTGGCTTTAGGATTACATTTATATATATATATATTTTATTTATCGGAAGCCGCGTAACTACGTTTTATAAAAAAAAACGCGATTTTTTTTTTTACCGTGATATAAATTTAAAAAAAGAAAAACGAGAACGCAATTTATTATTCCTGAAGCTTTTTCAATAATACGCGTATTAAAAATAAGAGAATAAAATCTTTATTAACAAACCCGTTTTGAACGCGGTATTTATTATTTTCGATAAATTCATAAAACCGTACAAATAGACGCGAGTCGCGGTTCGTTTGGACGTCGGTCGTTCAAACGGGACACTATAATATATTAGAATTAGACGGATTTTAAAGTTTTATTATTATTTCGAATCGTAAAATCGTTGGATTCGAAAAAACGCTTTGTCTATACAAATACGATAAATATGTCGTGTGTGTGTGTTTAAGCATTTTTCAACTCCAACAAAAAGATACGGAAAATTGCCCTACACGTGCACGTATACATATATATATATATGTCGACGAGTTTTTGTTTTGCAATTTTCTGTTCGTTGGAAACTATTTGGAAAGTCGAAAAGCGTGACGTATAATAAAGTACCGACTACGACGGTTTTGCTACCGAACAACCGACAGAGTAACGCGTGTCGAGATTACTCCGAGCATTAATTTTTCACACGAAAAAGCGTTCACAGACAAGAAAAAATTAAAAAGTTAAAAAAACGCATATCGGTGTGAAAACAATACGGAGTGTAATGAAAAAAAATGTTTGATTCGTATTGTAATATCAAAAAAAAAAAAAAAAATCATTTCCCTTTTTTTTTTTTTGGTGTACTTCATCGAGCGTTTTACGGCGTATTTTAGTGTTTTAAGTGCATATACGCGAAAGCGCACTAATAATAAGTATACATACATTTCTTTTTTTGTGCCATATAAGAGTGCCGAGCGTCGTGTTGTATATTTCACTTATTGTGCCGTACAGCCGTATAGAATTTTTTTTTTTTTACCTTTTCGTTAAACTCTTCGTGTATCGTTATCGTTCGGTTTTTAAAATAAATTCCCTCTGAATGTGATAAAAGAAAGAAAAAATTCTGATTTCGACACGTTCCTCCGACGTTATTCGCGAACGAATATTATTATATCAGAGCAGTGGTGGCCAAACTTTTTTTTACCGCTGGCCATAATACAAAAAAAAAACATTTTTTTGCCGGCCCTGAAATTTGAAATTTGCCCTTAAACTTTAAAGTCATTAGAATTTTAGGTATGATGTATGTACATATATTTAACGAAGTTTTTATTGTACCTATACTCGTTTCAAGGGCTTTATTTAATACTCAACTTAATAATTACTATACAAATGAAAAAATTTATTATATCGGTGTTTACACTTACAAAAATTATTTTTAAATATATTAATTTAATGGCTTTGTTTAATACTCTATACTTAATTATAATTACAAATTTTAATACATTGTTTTAAATACGAAGAATGTACACTGTATTTTTTAATTTTTCAATTTTTTTTAACGTAAATGTAAAATATTATAGATACAGGGGCGTATCTACGGGGGGAGGGAATGGGGGAAATTGCCTCCCCCCAAAAAAAAATTAAAGTAGAAAAAAAATTAATAAGACAAAAACAAGGTCATCGACTTTTTCTGTACTTTTCCGAGTTCTTTGAAATGATTTCCCCCCAAAAAATCAACTCTTAGATCCGCCACTGATAGATACACAAATATAAGTGCTGTAATATAGAATATACTTTCGCGGGACAGATGGTAAATGATGGCGGGCCGGAAGTTGGCCCGCGGGCCGTTGTCTGGCCACCACTGCAGTATCAATGTATCGTATTTTCGTTTTTCGAATTGCCACTCGGCCGCGATCATTACGCGCGCACGCTTATACGCGTAGAAAAAAACGTTTGCCAAGTGTATAGAGCAGTGTTTCTCAACCTTTGTATTATGGCGACATACTATTGGAACATTCCATACTCTGTGACACACAATAAAAAAAAAAAAACTAAGAATAATGGGTAATATTAAATATTTATAATTAATTTATAATGTAAACTTAAAAATGACTTGGAAAAATATAACGTAAAACAGCATTTTAATGAGAAATTTGTGACTGATATTTCTCACATAATATGTCAATATACGTGGTGAAACGTCTATAAAATCATATTAAATACTTATAAATTGTTGTAAATAGTGTCAACAATGTTTGTACGTTTTGTGTCATTTAATACGCTAGTACTTCACGCGAAACATTTGGATTTACTCGGCGACACACCGGTTGAGAAACACTGGCATTGAGTGTATACCTGCAGTGTTCTCTGGAAATGAATTCAAAACGAGAAGGCGCACCAGATGGCCGAGCAAACTTTTCGCCGCGATTGTCGTCCGGGATGTCGTTGCGCCTATACTATATATTGTTCATAACGAATTCATAAAACATTCGTCGGTGGCGTGAATTCGGTCCGAATTCCCGGGTCTGTAAATACTTCAAATTTCTGTACGCGCCCCCGCAGCGTGTGGATCACGATTAGAAATTTAAAAATTTAGCTTTTTCAACGTTACAACCCTAATAACACAACAAGTTTCTGTTTTACTGCAGTTGTATTTCACTGCAATATTTGAAACATTACAAATAGATAACAAATCATAACTGCAACGTGACTGATACATTTCTGTTTACACAAAATGTCCGCTTTTTGATAACCTTGCATTGGAACAATTCAGATAGTATAATATAATATACATTTCAGTAATGTAACAATGAAACATATCAGATATATCTATATCATAGAGTATAGACATATCAGATATATATAATATACTGCATATTTCTCTATATTTATATATATGTTTTATAAAATCATTAATTTCTTCATTTCTGTCAATTTACCAGCATCACATCCTCCTACAAGAACAGTTTCATTAATGTCAACACTACTATTATTGCAATTGATTGAGGTGATGTAGCAGTCGATGTTATTGGGGCATTACTGGAATATTCTTCGTGCCGATACTGTAATTATTATACTCAGAATGTGGGTGAATCCCGTATAGTCAGTGCTAGATAAATTAGCGCGACGGCGTTCACTATAACATCTAAATACGGAGAGCCCCTGGTTTTCCTGTATCGCGTCGCCGCCGCCGTGCCAATTTATCTAGCACCGACTGTAGACAATGTGCTCATAATATATTATTATATTAGCTATATTATAATATGCGCATAAAACTAATATAATAGTAATAAAACTGAAAAGTACCAAATTAAATTTGGTTATTTTTACTTGGGTCGTTCATCGACTTTGCACGAAATCTTACAAAATTGCAAATTTGAATTCCTTGCGTGGTTTTGTAGGTACCAAATTAATATTCTAATATTATTTCCTTATAATATATTATAGGTGTAAGTTTTTGGGAGAGGCGCACCAGATGGCCGAGCAAACTTTTCGCCGCGATTGTCGTCCGGGATGTCGTTGCGCCTATACTATATATTGTTCATAACGAATTCATAAAACATTCGTCGGTGACGTGAATTCGGTCCGAATTCCCGGGTTTATTAATTTACTTATTTTTATTTACTTGTAAATATTTGATTATTATTATAATTGGTATTGATATTTAAATTTGTTGTTGTGTCAAATTTCTGTACGTTCGCCCCGCTCAATGCGTGTGGATCACGATTAGAAATTTAAAAATTTAATTTTTTCAACGTTACAACACACCGATTTCCTCCACGAAAAATATTTAATATCGCCCACACTCGTCATGATTATTATAGGCCTATTAATGAGAAATACTTAAACGCGAATCGTCGACCGAAAGTCGCAAGATATTCAGTTATCGTTTCATTTGGCGATTGATTAAGGGGCATATATTATGGACTCAGCATTCGTGTTCCCGGTAATACCAGGCTTCGAGGACCCTTTTACGTACCGATAAGTCGGACTAATTTCGCAAAAAATGCACCTCCGACTAGAACGATGTCCGCAGCTAATTCAATTGTTTATAACATTTCGTACCTATATAGGCCGACTTGAATTTTTCCTGTAAACTGTTTTTAAAATGTGATCATATAATATCTGTTATATTTATATTATTTGTTTGTATTGTTATCAAAAAAAAAAAAAAATCCGATTGGCGTTGACTTCTAAAATAAAAAAAATAAAAAATGGTTGCCAGCCTCGGGGTTTCGTGAATGTCGCTTAAACGAATTACTTGGATTTTATAGAGTGTATATTGTTATCACTATAGATTTGAAAGCAATGCGATAAAACGATTCGGAGCTTCGGCGCAATACAATTTGTCGACAAATTTGAAATTGTTATAAAAAGAAATCGTGACTCGACGACTCTTACGATATTTATTTTTTCGTATATGGTTGAAGTAACAAACGTCTGACATCGTTTAACCCTTAACACTAAAAATTACCTCTTTTACGAATTAAATACCTCGAAATCTACAATTGCTATAAATAGCCCAAAATTAAAAAGATTTTTTTTTTTTGAAAAATTAAAGTCACTACGGTAAAGATCGGAGCACTGCTTCTGGTAGAATTTTCGGGTACAGACATAGAAAAATATGTATATTTTTTTTCCGGTATTTTTTGGCTTATATTTTTAGTCGATTTCGAGAAAATCGAAAAATGACCTCTCTAAAGTACCAGCTAGATGCAATTTACTACCGGAAACAAACTGCGACTGTATAAAGATCGAAGCACTCCTTTCTGGTAGAATTTTTGGGTACGGACGCGGGGGAAAAAACACATCTTTGTAAAACCAATTGATTCCTCGCTCGGCTAAGAATCTAAAACTATAACATGACGTTTTAATAATAATAATAATTTTTTTTTTTACGTTCTGAGTGACGCGAACAATCGTTCACTGTTTTACAACAAGGCGGTTTTATTTTTTATTTTTTATTATCACGTCTTCGAACACTTATTCCCTTGTATTGCAACCAGCCGGTACACTTTATTCGATTTTTTTTTCCAGTTAGTAATTCGAAAACACCCAATAATCGCAAAAAAAAAAAATCCTGGAAAATTCTATTAATTGTGCGCGAGTACTGTAGTTTTTTTATACGATCGAAACGTAACGCAAGATTAGGCGTTATACCGAACTATTACACGGAATCGTTTTTCGACGATTCGTTGATTTTATTGTTGTTTTTCCAAATATTCCGTATCGACTATCCTATAAAATGTCCGTGTGAAAAAAGTAATTACGCGCTGCTTGAACTTATTACACAACAGCACCACTCGCGGCTCGTTATCTTAAAAAAAAATATATATATATAATAAAAATAATAATGTTATTTTACGCTTTAACGAGTTATATGTATTATTGTATGATTAACTAACGCGCATAATTAAAATCCGGAATCTCGACGTTTAATACATTCGTTAGTACGTGTATATATATATATGTGTGTATAATTTATAATAAATATGTAAGAGCGTTTAGAAGAAAAAAAAAAAAATACGAAACGTGAATTTTCTATTTTTTTTCTACAAAACTTTGAAGATATTATTCGCTTAAAAACCGCCGCTCGAGTACCGAGTTTAAGTACAAAAAAAAAAATAATAAAAATACGTAAGAACCGCAGTCCGTTTCTACTGTTGTTGTAATACGCTCTAAATCATTTGATACGGCTAATGATGTTAATATCGCTGGTTGTAGTGTTGTGTTTGCCAACGGGACGATTTTTCCCAGATGAGAGACGTGTTTTTACCGAAACTTTTCTCCGGACGACGAACCGTATACTGTTCGGTATATAACCGAACCTAACGGAAACTCGAACGAAAACTTTTAACAGACAAAAAAAAAAAAAAAAAATGAGCCAGTCGGATATTATTTCGCGATTGCGCAATAATGTGCGCGCTGTTGTAATTCACTGTACGGTGGAAATAATACCGAAACGATTTTGTATAGAAAGCCATAATATACACTCCTCACTCGTCTACGTTCCGAAAAAAAAAAAAATAAAGCGTTTTCATAAAAAAAAAAAATCCGAAACGAGTGAAAAATAAACTATTTCTACCCTTTGCCAATGAGTGTACCGCGAGTATTCGTAATATTCGTAATTTTATATTATAAACACACGTATTTGAATGTTATTATCGTATTGGGAAACGAAAAGCGCGTATTATTATTATTATTACAATTTTGAAATTATAAGCGAAAACTTTATTTTCGTAATTTTTTTATAATGTGAAATGATTATTCTTATGACTCTTCTCGGTTTTTTTTTCGGCGAATACAAATATAAACTTCTATAAAACGTACGCGGGCGATAAATTATTGCATTTAATCGTTTCCCTTTTTTTTTTCTTCTTCTAAATTATTCGAAAATATAATAATAACGCGTAGAATTTTGTTTTAAAAATTATATGTATATATATATATTTTTTTTTGCACGTTTTCGGCGTTCGCGAGTGCCGCCGCCATCATCGTTACCCCCAAATCACACCCCACTTACTGTATAATATATTACCGTGCTGCAGACGGCGATTCCGTCCGGATCGTTTTCGGCCCGGTTTACGAGAATATAATATTATACGAACGCTCGTGTAATACATAAAATATAATAATGGAAATTGAACGACGAAACCCGAGAACTTGGCGGTGAATTAAAAATGTTCTTTGAACGCCGTGCACGAGATTTCATTATAATATATTGTATTATGTACGTAGAAATCGGCACTTAATTAAAAATCATGTCGTTCGCGCCAGTCGGTGGCATATTTTCCGAATACTTCGAAAATGACCGGGCTTCTCGTTATGAAATTCATCCGTTCACCATAATAGCCGGATACCCGGCCTCGTGCGTTTATTATAGTATTATAAAAAAAATGATTTAAAAACGGTAAAAATATATTATATATTATAATTATTTATTATTTTTATTATATTATATATTATAAAAAACACCGCGTTATATACAAAGCCGAGCAATTTTTTTTTTTTTTTAATAACTCATAAAACTCTCACTTATATATTCGTTTCGTTGACTTCGATAGTTGAAAATTAATTGTAATAAAAAAAAAAAAAAGTGACTGATCGCTCGGGGTTTTCTGTAAATCAACGATAAATAGCGTGAAAACGTTTTCGATAAATGTCTAAACGCTGTTATTCAAAAGTGTATAGGCGATGGAAATGACACGGAAAACGTTAGAATATTATCTGTAGGTGGGTGGAAAAAAAAGAATCTCCGTGACTGTCTTGAAACTCGACGCTCACGAATAATAATTACGTTTATAACGAACATTGTAAACATTAAAAACCTCGTTCGGAAAAATTTTTTTCGGACAGAACTCGATTTAAATGCCATTGTACAGAGTACTAACGTATAAAGTCAGCGTATCGAGTTTATAAAAAAAAAGTGTAACGCGTCGAGTAACTCAAATTAAATTTAACTCGATTTTTATACTTTTTTTTCCAAAAATTCCTATTAAACTCGTATTTGAACACGTTTTAACAATATTTATCGTATTCGTTAATTATAATATTAATTATTACGCTCCGAGTCGTTTTTCGAACATTAAAATATTCGTTTTTGAACAAAACACTATTTGTTACGTATTTCTCAAAATCCTAACCGTTAATAATACGTTTTTTATTCTTTTAAAAGTACTTTTCGATTATATAGGTAATTGATTTTATATTGTTTTGGGCATTCTCGAATTTTATTTTCGTTAAAAATACGAAAAATACTTTTAGTACATTTTTTTTTTTTTTTGGATCATAAATGCCTGTTTTTGTTGATTAAAATCCCGACGTTTGTGAGGCACCGAAGGTGAGATCCAAAAAAAAAAAACGATATTATTATCTGTAATGTCGACTATTTTAAATTGATAACAATTCTGTAGAATGTTCCAGGAGACTTTAAAATCCAAAAATACCGAACTTATTTACAGGAAAATATTGCAGCTAAGCGGCGATTCGATGTATGCTATAAATTACGCATATATTATTGTTTATTTTTAATAATTAAATTGTTGGTTTCTACGGTAACCACGGTCGCTTATTCCAGTAAAATCGCGGCATTTATGTATATATCTGGAAAACTGCGGATCGACGGATTTCGACGAAAAGCGTTGAGTACATGTGTCCTCGGGGACGAATAAGTGGTGTAGCTTTTTAAATAAACGATTATTGTTATTATTTTTTCGAAATCGCGGTTCTTCTAATAGCGTTTCAAAAAAAAAAAAAAAATTGGATTTTCGTTCGATACTTCCGAATAAACGCATTTTCGTAAGGAATTCAGTAGTGATTAATAAGTGACAATTCGATATGTGAAAATCGATATTATGCGCGGTTATCTCGACCATCGTCGAGCACTCCACTGGCTACTTGACGTATATAAATTATATAATTTTGGTATGATAAAACCGCGATAAAGGTTGTTCAAGTCGCTGTACGTAGGAAAAAAAAATACGATTAATTCGGGTTGGGTTAAGAGTGTGTTTCACGTGTATGCGACGACGTGCAGTAATGAGGTCACGTTACACGGGACGAGAATAGCTGCTGCAAGGGTTGTTCGGCCGCGGGATAGTTTGCAGAGAACGTTTATAGATTTTCGCCGTTGACCATAATGTAATAATATACGCGCGAAATGTTTGAACATTCATAAAATATTATACTATAACGTCGTTATTGTGGCAGCGTTCTCGTTACGTGTTCGAAATGATAATGTTATATTTCAATATGATATCATCGTGGCCATTGAATACGGACCGACGACGACGACGATTTGGGGTAAAACATTGTAACGAATCAATAACGTATATAAAACATATTTCTAAATAAACGTGCGTTTAATTTTTTTTTTTTTTTCAATTCAATAGACTGGTTTATAACGAAGTGTTATTCACAACACGTTTGCCGTATCTTTGCAGAGTTCCCTGTAGGAAGTGACTCCTGCATCCTTCACTATTTGGCATATATCGTTCTGGGTGTTCCTTCTATCATTCCTTCAGTTATTAAACCGTTATTGATTCGTTACCGTGTCTCAACGTGTGCCCTATCTTCTGCCATCTATATTAACACGTTCGTTTTTCTTCTATTGTCTTTGAGGTGTCCTCATTTCTTTCAGACCATTTTATTCTTCGCGTTTTTCTCCAACTCCATATTTCTAGAGCCTCCAGAATATCATTTTCATTTTTATTTATTTAGACAATATAATGCCACGTTCCAGACACACGTTTCTATTACCATCTTTTCGGTATTTATGTTCATATCATTTTACTGTCGGTAATTTTTGTGTTTTTAAGGAAAATATTCTGCTATTTATTTCCTTTATGGATTTTCCGTATAATTGTCTGAGTACTTAAAATGGTTAACTCGGACGCTTTCTTTGTTTTCTAGCGTTATATTTATGGATAACGTATATTTTTTTTTGTAGCATACTAGGGTTGTTGTCTTGGTTGCATTTACTTTCAGATTATGTCCTGTGAAGGCGGTATTCATATTTACTCCATCTGATGTAGGTCAAGCATATTGTTAGGATATTGTCGTAAAGACAGAAAAATCGTTCGGAAGTTGGGAAATACGAAGGAAGAAAAACCGAGAAGGCGTAAAAAACATTTTACACCACTTAATATTATCACGACTAATAATTAAAATGCAGAAAATATTAATACATAATTATAAATCAATATCGCAATGCATGCGATAAGCAGCTACGTGTTGGCTCAAACCCAAAACGATCCAAGCGCCAGTTGTAAAAGTTTTCAACAAAGTCAAATGGAAATTAGTAAAAAAAATAAAAAATAAAAATTTATTCCATAAATTTTCAGTGCGCTCCGTGAGAACGTTTCGGCCAACACTTATTCTCACGACTCGCGACGGTCTTAATCAGATTTTCAGTCGTTCTCATTTCTCAAAGACCGTGTTTGGAAGGTTTTAAGCGGACTGCGCGTGCTCGGTTGCAGCATCTACGACCAGTGCTTGAAAAAAAAAATTATACTACGCTTTCAAAATTGTTTAGATAGGCTTGCAGATGATGTCGACAAGTACCCCTACTTTATATACATAAATATATATATATATAAAGTGAGGAGAGTTTTGAATTTATTATTATTATTTTTTAAATCCTTGAACTCACCTCGTATCTAATATACATGCGTTATACTGCAAAGTTATTATAAATAATTCTTAAAACATTTTTTTTTTTTTTTTGTTACTCTGGATAACGCGGATATTGGACCGGCAAGTTGCCACCGAGGAGAGATTTTCGAACGATTTTTTTCACTTTCTAGGAAAAATCAAAACAGCAAGAGCTCAATAATAAGTACTATCGTATCCGCCGCAAAGTCTATCACACACATTGATTCGTCTTCTCGTGCAGGTACTCGAATTATACAGAGTGATCCGAAGTAGTCTTTATCCGAATTAAAAACATTCATATTTATATATTTTTTTTAAAAAAAAAAAACGAAGGCCGTGTGGGAGTGATGTGCGAATCGCAAAATATCCGTAAAATAATCGAGTTAAAAAAAGTACGGCTTGTTACAAGTGGATATGTAAATTACGTATTATTGAAGCAATTTAATTTGTTTATTCAATTAATTAACAGCAATTAATCGTGTACAAAAAAAAAACAGCGGTCATTTCGTATCATTTATATTGCGTACCGCACGAAATACTCAAAATACCGGTGTCGGCGTGTGCCCCGTATATTTTCACCCCCTTCGTTGCGTTTTTGACCGTTTCTCGTACACTAAACCGGGTTAAAAAAAAACTTGTTTTCTTTGTAAAAAAAAAAAAACTATTTATACACACCCGGTATGATATCGTGTATTTCTGTAATGTAAATGTATATTAAAAATTGCGCGTCCGCGTAACCGTTTTGTTTTTCCTCGGGAAAACTAATGTACGTGTATATTATAATATTCATCTCGATTAGCGACGAAACCGCAGTGAATATATTATTCGTTTAGCAGGAGTTTTTTTATTTGTGGAAAATTACTCAAAATTACTAATACACTATATTATGCACACGGGATGTAAACGAAACGAGTGAAAAACTCCATTATCGTATAGTGTTCGTCTCGTACGAGTATTGCAGTGATACTCTATTTTTTTTTTGTCTATACGAGGAACGTATAAAACGCTTTTAAAATCCTAGAAGAACTTATTTTTTTCCACACTTATTTCAATCCTTCCCGATCGTTATCAATATAAACCGTACGCGTATAACGCGCAAAACTTGTTCTCGTCTCAATAAGAGAGAGAGAGAAAAAAAGAAATTCAATATAAACTATATCATAGGCGTAATTTGAGTTTTAAATTCGGGGGACTTTTATATTTATCGCATTGACACGTGGGACTCCGCAGTAGCCCTAAATTTTTTTTTTTTTAATTGTCTGATCAAATTATATTACCTCCTATATGTCCACGTTTTTGTTTCTTTCTAATACTAATAACTATATATTGAATACAAACCATTTAATTTTGGAATTTAATGTTTAATATTGGAGGGCTTAGTCCCCTTAGCCCCTAAAATTGCGCTTACGAACTATATGCGTACACGGCGAGTATAATTTCTTATATATAAAATCTTTATTCACGAGAGAATAGCGAGAGAGAGAGAGAGAGAGAGAGAGAGCTATTGGCTTTTTGTTAATTCGTCTATGTGCGTTTACCGCGTTTTATCGGTTTCGGAAAACGTTCAACGACTCAACTCGCGTTCCTTATTCTTTTAACGCGCTGGAAAATCGATTGTTTTTTCGGGTTTTCTTCCTCACTCCTCCACCAGTTCCACAACAGTACACCGGTTAAATGGTATATTTACGGCCGACTTATATCTCCGATTGCTCGAGTTACTCGAACCGTTTCCCGAAACGGTTAATTGCCAGCGTTTCCCCTCGAAAACGTCGTACAATTTCTTTCTTTTTTTAGTGTATAATTATGCAGCACGCGTATCGGTATACGCAACGCGTACGTAAAGAGTATTGTTCTTTATTTTATTTTTTCATATTGAATTATACGGGCGTAATTTGGTTTTAAACTCTAAAATGCCAACAAATATATTCGTGTGGCGAAAAGTGTTTAATGAATACCCGCGTGCTTGTGACGAGAGATTATTTTGTTTTTGGGACACTTTTTTTTTTTTTTACCCAAGGCTAGTAAAAAAAAAAAATTTCGTCCTTAATTATTGTGCAGCCAACTCTTTACCAATTTCTCATTAAAAAAAAAAAAAAATTGTTTAAAACATAAAAACGCGATAATGTGTGTAAAATATCAAACTGCACGACTTCGCGGTCATTTATAATCATAAATTCAATAAAAATATAATTAATTTTTTTTTTTATGTAATTACATTTACTTATCATTTTACGTTAAAGTCATTCTGTATAATATGGTATTTCGACCAGGACATGGCGAGTAATTGCGATAAAAAAAAAGTTTTTATGTTATCAAAAAAAAATCTCGCTGGGCCGATTAAGTAAAAAAAAATATATGTAGTGCTGTTTTTTTTTTTTTTTTTGGTAAATTGTTTCAATTTTAAATTAGTTTTTTTTTTTTTGGTGACCAGATGAAAAATGTTTTCTTCTTTCGGATTTTGAAATCCGATTTTGACAAACTACATTATGACGAACGTATAGACATTTTTTTTTTGTCTTGTAGTTTGTTCGGAAAAGTGGTTTTCGCTTAAATTTCTTGATCTTTAATAATTCTCGATGTACCCGGAGCAAGGAACTCCACTTATAGTTCCGACGCCTGTTCATAATAATATTCTTATTCGCGAGTTAAAAATATATTATTCCACGCGCGTATTGCTAAATACTTAATATTGTATACGACGAGTGTTTTGAAGTGATTTTTAGCTATTTCGCGAAAACGATAACTCACATCGTAAACAAATAAAACCTATATTTCAGAGAAAATGATTTAAAAAGATTTATATATTTGTATGCCGGTTAAAAAAAAAAAAATATATATATGTGTGTGTGTGTGCACTCAACGTTATGGTTGAATGAGAATATTTTACGAGAGTAGTTTTATTTGAAGAAAATGCCGGAGAAAAATAAATAAAACGGAAAGCGTGTTGTAAATACAATTTTATTATATGTTTTTTTTTTTTTTATACTTTTATTTACTATTTATTTTTATAATTTGTTATTATGAATTAGACAATATTTGGACGTGATTTCTGTGACGTAACGAACTCGAAAATTTCTCAGATACGACCGTTCCAATTACCGCCGTTCTCTATCGAACTCGGAGCTTAGAAAATCGATCTCATTTTTTTTCACTAGTCAAATATTATGAAATCACGTACAACATAATGTCTTACTCGTATTTCTCATAAAAGGATCCATTCTTGACGCAGCACCTTTTAAAAAATTCTGAGACAGTCGTGTACCCCCTTATCGTCACGCGTGCCACTGTAGGTGGGCAATAATCTGTCTGCAGTATTTCGTGAAAAGCTGTCCGCGTTACGAATTATTATTATTATCATTTTTTTAGTTACATAAATTAGACAAAATAATTGTCTGTGTATTCAAACGGACTTTCACACGCATTCATTTAAATTTCATTTTCTGAAAACAATAGTTTTACGCTATGCGTGCGAGTGAATGCGACTTGTAAATTTTATTTCATTTTATTTTGTTGGAAATATATTTTATTCTTCTTTTTTTTTTTATCATTGAGGCCCATAGCTGTCCGATATATAATGCCTTCCAATTTTTCATCCGTCGGTCCCAACGTCTTCTATTCCAGAATCGTCTGGTCCTTCATTACAATATTCATCCACGTTTGCCTAGGTCTACTTAACGGTCTTATCTTATTGGTGTTTCAAAAAAAATGCGGTTTCGTCCGTATAGGACTCCTTTCTGCATTCTAGACACGCTCTAGCCACTCACTTCTTCTGCTTTTAATAAAGGCTACAACATCAGGATGTTTGGTGCAGTCTTTTCAAGTCTTCCATTGAGTCTTGTACTACACTGCCTTATTATTTTTAATACGAACCATTTGCTTTTCTCAATAACTTCATTCAAACGGTAATACGTTTTTTTTTTTTTGTCATCTCCCTTTTATTATCGACCACGCTTCACGTCCGTATACGTTTAAATAGGCTTTAGGTACGGGAAAATATAATCTTATTTTTGAATCTTTTATGAGAGTATAAATTTGACTTTAAGTTTAAGTAATGCGTAGTATGCTCGATTAGCACTGTACTGAGGAGTATTTGTTTTATTTCTTGATGCGTATCATTTTTACCATTTATTATAGCGTCCCGAGGTATTTGAAATTATCTACCTTTTCGAAAGCATAAATTATCCAATCTTTATATTGCCCGTATATAAATCATCTCTTGAAATTTACAAGTATTCCGCTATTTCTTCTGTACCAGACCCGCAACAAAAAGTAGATAAAAGAAAAAACACGCATTGGATCCGTGTGTCCGTAGTTTCTATGACACCGTCTTGAGAATCTCCGAGAACCGCAATATCATCAGTGAATTGACGTTTTCGATTTTTTCGCATTGTTATCATGTATTTATTTCCCCGTAGAAATTTTATGAAATTTTCAACGATTTCTGTCTTTTAAAAATAATTTATAGGGTTGTATATTGTGTAACTGTTAAAAGTTATTTAGTTAAAGGAACTATAACGATATTATTATAAATCACTTTTTTTTTTCGTAATTTTGTTTTTTGTAACGCGTTTAGGAATTTTCAAGTGTTAGCCTTCAATTCATAGTCCTAATAATAATACCGTGTTTTAAAGACATTACGCGACTGTAATTCTAAATTACAAATGTATAGATTATTTAGTACTTATTAGTAGTTACTGTTTAGTGTTTTGCATAAATACCCTCACTTTTTCGACCCAAAATAATGAAGAAAAAGCGGAGTCGTTAAAGTGATCAGCTGTCGTAACGTGACCTTTCTTATTATCTTTATTAGTCATTCCGAGGAAACAGTAATAATAAATTGTAATATTATCATTATTATTTTAGCATACGAATGGTTTTTTTTAAAGAATTGTTGAACTTATTAATAGTACGCAAGCGTTTTGAATAATTTACCGAGGTAGGCGTGCTTGTTATACTAGATTTGAAAAGGATCATTATCGTATTAAAAAAAAAAAAAACGGTTTCGAGCAAGCTTGTTTTTATGAGTTTTTTTAAAGGAAAATTCCTTAAATTAAAAATTGTTTTTTTTTTGCAAACATATACGTAACGCGTGTATATAGAATGCGAATTTTAAAAAAAATTGATTGGAACTTCAGTAACTTCAGGATAAATGTATGTTATTAGGTAATAACAAAACGATTAAATTAATTTTAAAGTAAATGTTCACTATTTTTATTTTTATTTTTACGCAAACGTGTTATAGAATTTATACATTTACAATTTTAAGTTCTCAATTTGTACAATTATAATATTGCGGGTTTTACGACAATTGTTTTCAAAGAAGTATTTTTTAATTTATAAAGTTTTCGAGTTCTTGCTTTGAATTCAGATTTCAAAAAGAAGACACTATACGTATATATATATAAAAAAAAGTAGGTATTATTATTATTATTTGTACGTATATATATATATATATATATATATATATACAACGTGTGCGTGAATGATTTTTATTTTTTTAAATGGAAGTATATAATTGAAAGTTACACGATATATCGAAATAACATAATTATTTTATAATAATAATAATAAAATGTATTCGCAGATTTTATAACGCTATATTTCACGCGTGTAATACGATGACATTTGCAAAAGTTGAACGTTTAATTCGAATGAGTTAATAATCAATACAAGCGTAAAAAAAAATCTCAACTATTTAAAAGTTAAAAATGAGAAAAACGTAAATCTTATTCAGTATAATAATAATAATAATCGCGAATGATTTACGTACACCTGTTAATATTGACGATTATGAAAAAAAATATGAGAACGAATCATTAATTTAATACCGTTAATGGTTTCCATATTAAAACGATGAAAAAAAAATATGTATACAGAACGTTATATCGCGTACTGTTTTATTATTGTAAAAATATTTAAAGCGTTTCGAACTTATAACGATGAAACGGCGTGTTTGAACGAAATCGGCGATAATCGAATGCAAAAAAAAAAAAAAAGAAAAATTAAACGAATAAAAAAAGTGGTCGATGACGAAATTAGTTAACCGCGTAGCTACAAAGTTATTTTACATAATATTTTAAATATGATTTATTCGCCGAATAAGACAATAGGTATTGTTCGTTTTCTTTTTTTTTTACACTCCTCATCGAGTTAAATAATAATGTAAACGGAATACGGATTGACGATTGTTTTGACAAACGCGTATCAGACACTGTGCACAACGACAATAATAATAAAAATAATAATATTATGAAAATCACTTTCCAAAAACGGCATGTCGGATACGATTGCTCACGAACGGTGGTAATACACATATTTTATTCGGACCGTAAAATAATTATTTATTTACGCGCGCATTCTGTGTACGAATTCGGTGGAATCACGATTTTTTTTTTTTTTTACGCATTTATCATATTTATAATTATTATATAAACGCGAAAAAAAAAACGAGTAAAATACGATGGATATTTTATGATTAATTTGTGTACACTTGAATACGTTTGAAATTCGGAAAAATTCGCTTAAAAACTTCAGAACTCGTTTTAATTATTTATCGATAAACCGAGCCGTCGTCGTGTCTGCGCGGCGGACGAACGATTTCATTTTGTTTTTGACGTTTTGGGACACGCATACAAAAAAAAAAAACGTATTGCTAATATCATATATACGTTGATAAAAACACAATTTAAAACATATAAAAACGTTAAAAATTAAACTTCACGTTTGGCTATAATCGTCTGAATAATAATTGAATAGGTAAATTTATAAATAACAGTATGAGTACGACGTAACGTAATCACCGTACTATTAACAATAATAATCGGTGAAATTAACGTGATTTGATTTGTTTAGCGTTTATTCTCGACGGGTAAATACGAAAAGTGATTTTCTCTCATACGCGATCAATATTCGATATTGACAATATTACTGACCGTGTATTCAGTATTGGTTATATTGAAGATTCCTTCAATATATTGGAAATATCAAAACGGTTTTGATATTTATTGACGGGTCGTCAATAAAATTGTGTCCTATATCATCAGCTGTTATCACTTTCTCTTTTCAGGTAACGTGTAGTGTATGTAGTAGTAGCTGTTTATTCTGTTCTGTGATTGTAGTCTAAATAATTATAGAAATTATCGCAAAATAAATTATTTACAAAATTATCGCAGATCATCATAATAAGACTCGCGGGAGGAGAGATTTTTTTTTTTTTTTAATCGAATGAGTGTTGATAAATATTGATCAATATTGTTGACATGTTAGTGGCTAGTGTTCAATAATAGAAAATTGATGATAATATTATTTATCGATAATATTGATCGTGTACGGGAGCCTTTAGACTTATCGATATAATTTTTACATATTCTTTGGTTTTTTTTTTTATAAAAGTGTACACTTGGACATTAATTTTACGCACGTTAAATACAAAACAAATTTATGTGTATTATTACGATTTTACGCGTAAATATAATGATTTTTGATTATATAATATTACTGCGCGATTAGCGACTTATTATTTCAATAAACTGTTACGATTATAACTCTTATGATATATATATAAAAAAAAGAGAAGTGAATTTAAAACGAGTAACTTTAATTAAATATTTTCTTTATGAAATACAATAAAAATGCGAGAAAAAAAAAAGGTTATTGAAAACAGTTTGTACTTACCCATGTACATCCAATGAATTTTGTAAGAATCTCAAAGTCGGTCGGCGTATTACGTCATCAGTTATCCTGTTGTTGAATACAATATTCCTTCGTCCTTTTCATAGTCGGGTTGAAAAAAAAAGAAATGTAAAGCACATCGCCAATATAATAAATATACCTACCGACTATAATGCGCGTATGTACCGAATCCCCATAACTTTTATTATTATTATTATTATTTACATTTGTTTAAATGTACGTTTTATCCATTTCGATTTTTCCCCCTCTCCTGTTCCAGACTATAGTATACAGCGTATTGTACGAACAAAAATCGAAATATTCTCGTTTTCCGTAGTAGCGTATAATATATTTATATACGCGTGTAATCCTTTGCACGCGGCCTTTGCCTTCCTTTTGCTCGACATATGATATTGCATTTTTTTTTTTTTGGCCCCGCATTCTGTTAGCCGAACAGAATTTATTACGGGTTTTATTATTGAGTTCTACTGGCCCGGGAACATTTCCCGCGGATAATTTGCAATTTGCACATTCATTTATATAGCGAATCGTTGACAACAATATCCGGCCACTGGTTGACTTATGGTTCCGTTTCGTCCGTGTTTTTTCGTCGAATTTAAACACCGAGGCCGCGAAATGAGGTCCGTTTTTTTAATATTTTCTTTCCGTCATCGACAACGAAACCGCCGTCAATATTTTTTTCCAAATTAATCGAAAATCTTGTGTGTTTTTTTTTTTTTTTGGCGAATTCATATTTAATTCGCCTCGCTCGTCCGACCCGCTCCGAATGCCGAAAAAACCGTTTGCTGCGTATTGAAAATATTATAAAATTGAATTTTCCGTTAGCAGCGTCTCGTTTTTTTTTTTTTGGTAAAGCACCGAGTCTTGTGGGGTTTTTTTTTGTTATATCTGCCCGAGTCCTTTCAACGATATACGCGGACATCGTTAATTTTAAAATTATAATTCGTTTCGATGTCATACGCTCTTTTAATTTTCATATAAAACGAATATAAATCGCGTTTAACACGCCACCACACGTCTTATTGATACGTAAACGTTTTAAGCGCATATCGCGTTTTAGGTTTGTAGACTACACACGCGTGTGTTATATACATTTTTAAATTTAAAACTAAACGTTTCGAACCGAAAGTCAATAATAGAGATAATCGATTTTAATAAATCGTCGTGTGTCGCGGAATTGAAAGTATTGGCGACGTGCGGCTCTGCGAACAGACGACGCGTGCTGCAAGTAATGAAAAATTTAATAATATCGAGTTTTCCATTCGCAGTCGTATATACATAATAGGTATATATACGCGGCGGTATAGGTACTTGATCGGATTTCGAGACTGAATCGGAATTGAATATAAATTATTATTCGATCGTTTAAAGTTTAATTTCGCGTAAAACCAGTAAAAAAAAAAAAAAAAAATCAATTTTATTTTGCGCCTTGTCGCGTTTTCGAGTAAAGTTTCTGGTGGTAGTCATATTATATTGTCGCGTTGGCGTACAAACACACTGCAGCAGCAGTTTAATGCGAATTGTCTGCGTCGTTCGCAGTGTTGTGTATTTTGTTTGCGAAAACTCTCCTCTACGAATTTACGAGATTTTAATTAAATTTCGTATAATTGTTTTTTTTTCCTTATTAATTTAATAATAGAAGAAAAATAATAAAAGAAAATGCCGCTTTGTAATAACCGAAAAGGAATAAAAAAATGCCTTGGAGAAAAAAATAGTTTAAGTTAAAAGAAATTAATGTGAGTGGATTGGTGGATGGTGATTGGTAAGTGTTGAAAAATCTCTTTAGGGTATTTTACCTTACTCCTTTGACGGAAGGAGATAGTCCCGTGGGGTCTATATATTATATATTCCAGGTACGCACGAGTGCTCCGATATTTTTATTTTGTAAAATACTGTGTACCTACATAATATCAGTGCTCGAATTGGAGGGGGGGGACGCAGATATTTTTCATATTTTGAGAGCACCACTTCAAATTATTTTCATTAGAACGCGTTATTATTTTGTTGAAATAATATTGAAATTTTCATTTCGTAAAGTTGCATTGAATAAGATAATAAAAAAACTATTTATAGGATTATTTTTTGATAATTCATAACATGAACAAAAGTTTTATGTATTTTTCGTAATTATAATTTATAATATAGGTAATTTATGGTTTTTTGGCGTATGGTATTTTGTGAGTGAGACGTGAAATGTTATCAACAGTTGTGGAGAGTTGTTTAAAATTAATTAGGTACCAAATTAGGCAGAATATATTTTTATGTAATTATTAATTTTTTACCTTAATAAATAATAAATTTTACAAAAAATGTTCATTGTAATTGTTGGTACATATTATTATATTGTAAAAATTTGATGAAAATGAATGGTTGTAGGTATACACATCGACGAGTAATAATCAAAAAGAAAGATATATTAATGTACCGTGACGAAATGCGGATGTAGAAAAAAGGAAGAACAACGTGCATCGAACGTGAACGAAATAATAATAAAAGGGGAAAAGAAAGTAGTCACCATATAGTTGCGCTACGACACAAAATACAGGGCGTGGCAGAAAGGCGCATATAAATAGCGGTCAGTCTCGACCAGTACACACACACACACACACACCGCAGTCGGACGCGAACTACGTTGTTCACGACTGACCGCCGTGACTACACTGAGCAGTTCGATGGTTTCGGACCGCTATTTATAAGCGCCTGTCTGCCACGCCCTGTTGTATGTTGTGTCGTAGCGCTATCTGGTGGCTACTTTCTTTTTCCGTTCTATTACGGTCGGCTGACGCGCTGTCGGTGTATGCGGGTGTTTAGTTGACGCTGACCGAACGACCGTTCGTACGCGCGTATGCAGTCTTTATTATTTATTTATTTTTTTATTATTATAAATAATAATATTATTTCGCGTATTTCGATGAAATGAAATGAACGTAAAGATTCATCTTTCCTCGTTGTACACTCATTTACACGTTTACTCGTTTATTTTACACGTTTACTATTTATTTAACGTTTACTCGTTTACTCACATTTACACGTTTACTCGTTTACACTGTACACGTCCGACCGAGTTTGTCGTCAGCTAAGCACTAAATGCTCGATCACGACCGTGACCGTACGCGCTGCTGACCGTCGGTCGAGCACTAATTCAGTCTTACACATGATGTTCAAAGGGGGTCAAAAATGGAACACAACCATAACATAATTGGACCAATTTACATAAGTCGGTGTTGTCAGTTCAGAGATACACTAAATTTAAAAATATCAAATCCCATGGGGGAGGGCGATCTACCTGTCGTCCCCTACTATAATCGCCACTGGTGTCAGGTTGAATCATTGTGAAGGACGTTACATTTTTTTTTTTTTTTTTAAAGTCTTGGAGTCATCTTTCTTTTATTTTTCCAATTCGAGCACTGCGTAATATTACGATATAAAATGAAAATTTAATGATTGTAATAAATTGATGATATGAGCGCATATCGTTATATTGTTTTATCGTCTTGAAATTCTCGTTTATTTCGACAAATCGCGCGTAACAACTGCAGCGTGCGTATTCCGGAGCAGTGGAAAATAAAAGAAAAGAAAAGGAAATCGTTCGTTCCCTTCTCGTTTTTATCGGTTAATTGTTCGGACGTTGTTATTTTTTGATGCTCTCCGTCAACAACACTCGACGCGAAACTCGACTATTATTGTAACAGACAACGCAGTGGACGGCTCTTGATTATATTTGTTTATCCGAACAAATACAACAGAAGATACCCGCCGGGACTATTAGCTCGAGTACACCGGTGTCTGTAAACATACGACGACTTTTGTATATAATAATAATAATATTATATAATAATTTACGAGTTTTCATAATTCGCCGATCGGGGCACGCCGAATACTCTGTTTTGGACACACGGCGTGGAAAAACATATTTTGTATCGAAAGTCAATCGGACGTTTTTTAATTTAAAAAAAAATAAATAAAAAAATAATAATAATAATTCTTTCCGCCAAAGAACGTTTTATAGGCGCGTATATTTTGTGTGCACAAAAGACGTTCGTCCAGACAAAACGTTTTACCGAAAAGTATTGTTTTCTCTGGTATTATACTGTTGCGAGTAATATTATTATTATTATTGTAGAAGTGATTTTGTGCGGAAATACACAACGGTTTTGTATTAAACGTCGAAACGGAAAAATTAGAAACGATACGAATGTGTCTACTGCAGAAACTCACACGAGTGTCCGCGAGATCACTTCTTCGCACTTTATAGTGGAGAAAAATGATACTTTGTGACTCAGTGGCGTAATTTATAAGGTTAGGCCGTTGGTGGGATCAATATTATTTTTAAAAGAACAAAATATAAAATTGTTTTTGAATTACATTTGTGTTCATTTAATTAATAGATACGAAAAAATACAAATATAGCTCATATTATTTTTGGCTTCAGAATCATATCGTCGAGTACTTTCTCGAGACGTAGGTATCATTTTTTTGAAATGCCAGCATAGACTTAATGGATTATAATGAACATAACATTTAATACGTACTGTAATAAGGCTCGTCGTCATCTCCAAAAAACCGTTCTTCGTTCTCGTATTCGCCGTACAGTTCACGTTTTGCGCATTGTACAGCTGTGTACAATTCGGTGGTTGAGGAGTATTGGAGGCGAGAAGAAAATCAGTACACTGAGATTTACGTCCTCGTTTTTACTTCATACAAATACACATAATTTCTCATACAATCGCCTCCATCCTCGTTAAAAGGTATATGCACACACGAAATATTGGTTTAAAAAATTTTGGCGCGGTTATAAAATTATATTTTTTTTTTTACATGCTAAAATCGACGCGTAACTAAAAAAAATGCCCGTTTTCGAATAAACCTTGATTATATAAAAGAATGACAAAAAATTACTCTGTAATATCGATTTAACGAAAGGACATAATAAAATCGATTAAATCATATAATTTTCAATATTAATAACTATGGAATGTCTCTATTTAAATGATTCCATAAAAATATGTATGTGATTATCGTCCATTTTTTTTTTTTTTAATTCTTTTTGGTCAAACGCGTTTCCTTTGCCACTAATTTTCGTAATCATTATTATAAATTTAAAAATCGTCTGGATTAAATAAATTTAATCGTTTGTTTTCCTATAGGTAATTCGAAGTACAAGCAGTCAAGTGAAATGGGTATTATTTAACAATTCCGACCGTCACATACGACTGTATTATAATGAACTCGATATATGGTCGCAATTCGTCGTATACTCGTATATATATATAAACGAGTTAAATAAACCTCACGTATTCTACGAGTTATTGATTTTTTTCCCTGGGAGATGATTATTTTCTGACGAAATTGCTTATAGTGGGAAAAGAAAAATGTATTCCTACATATATATATATATATATATATATATATATATATATATTCGTACAAAAATGAAAAGTTTGTTCGAAATATATATTTGCGACCAGAAATGAACTTGGGATCTTTTTTTTTTTCTGTGTGTGTACAACAGAAAATTCAAAGTGTAATCTCATTTTATTGTATAATTATTATTTTCAATCGTCTTATTAATTAATAACGTGTACATTTTAAATTCCGCGAGTGATGGTGGAACAAAAAGGTTATTATAATTTTATAACGATGTACACCCATTTTTATCTTTCTTATTATCGTCCGCCAATACTATTTTATTGCAAAGAATCGTATTATCACAGTATCGTTTCTTCGAAGGTCTCACAAACGCGAATGAAAACGAGGGGTAGAAATCAATAAGGAAATGCGTTTTTCTTTTTCTTTTTTTTTTTAAAGGAAATTTATTTAGCTTATTTTTTTTTTTTGAATATATTCATGTATACATTTAGATACTTGGATTTTGGAAAATTAACCTAACGATTTTTTTTTTGCATTAGCTTTAAAACCGTTATTTTCGTCTTATCCGAAAATAATATTCCTTCAGTTCGCGAACGAGCCGTACAATAATAAAGTCAACGCAATAAATCGTTAAAATGTTAATCTCAATTATATAACAACAGCAATAATAAAGTTCTGTTAGAATATAAATATTGTTTTCGTTCAAGATTATCCGCGTTGTTTTGCGCTATTACAATACGAAACTATTAGGAGAAACGAATCGTTTTAGCTTTTAATATTGCAGAGAATTATTTGTATACGTCAAATGTTGTTAATTAAAAATTAAACGGGCGTATAGTTTAAGTCGACTTAAATTCGTCTAAAAACTCTGAGGAAATGATTTCATATATTTGTACGTATGTATATAATATCAATAATTATATTTTAATTTATACACACTCTCACTGCGCCATGTGCGTACATATAAAAACAAAGCGTGTAAATAATAAATACGTACACGTTTTGTATAAGAACAGTAATCGGTACGCGTGCTCAATTGGACGGTTTTAGCGAATGGGCCATCCAAATTTAAACGAAATTAAATCAAACCGATAAAGAACGAGGGCAGTGGCGCACCCAAGAGGGGTTTTAGTCCTAAAGCTCCCACAAACCTACGACATTATTATTATAACTAGTATAAATAATGAGCAGGACGATTTGTAAGCCCTCCCTTCCCAAACGAAAATTCTGAGTGCGCGCGCCAGGATTAGGGTCAGTCCTAAAATAAAAGTATCGAAAACAAAATAGTATATCACTAACTCGCAGTTAATGGTTTTGGAATATTCTTTGTGTCTGTTTTGTTACGAAATAAAAAAAAAAAACTTTTACTTCGGCTTACGAATAATTCTTTTAATAAGTATAGCGATGTACTATTATTTGCACGGCCTATTCACGTATTTTCGTTTCGAAATTCATTCGATTGAAGTCATTCGCAAACTTTTAAAATTCTTGACCGTCATTTTGGTGTAAACTATAATGATTATTGTCGTCACTTATTAATATTGATTTTAATAATATTCCCGTGAACGAATCAATAGGTTACGACGGTAAGGTTCCTCAGTTTTATACCTATGGATTAGATCTAGAAATCTAGAGACTATTTGTTAATATAAACGGTAGTGCTTACATTTTTATGATAAAACAATATTACTTTTACAAATAATTAAGAAGATCATTTTTAGATGAGTTCACATAGTTTTACATAATTTCACGTTTTACATTTGCGTTTAATACACTAGCGCAGTGTAAATAATAATTTACCCTGTGTCCTATTATAACGTTATCAGTAATTTTTATTTATATTTATAATTGTAAAAAATAAAAAAACTTTTTAAATGGTTTACTCATGGTCGCTCTAATCGCCAGATCAAGCTGGCCATGGCAAATCTAATAATAACAATAATAATAATAATAATAATAATAATAATAATAATAATAATAATAATAATAATAATAATAATAATAATAATAATAATAATAATAATAATAATAATAATAATAATAATAATAATAATAATAATAATAATAATAATAATAATAATAATAATAATAATAATAATAATAATAATAATAATAATAATAATAATAAAATGTTAATACTTACTATATAATAAATAAGAAATATTATACACTATAAACTCAAAATCACAAAAGCAATACACTTTTATTGCGTATACGTGTTTCGATAACTGCGTTGTTATCTTCAGCACGATTCAACTACTACTGAACCGTTTGACACTATATACAGCCGTATTTATACAGTTTATATTTCCGATGACGTCACTACAAAACAGCCGCGTCGTTTGGTCGTGAGTCAACGACCACGCCCACCGCAAGTCTATGCTGCCGCCATCTGGTTTACATTAAATTCATTTTAATAATGAACTTTGTAATGGATTTAAGTCCGAGTTTAACAAGTTATTTTTTGACATTTCTATTGCTTCTCTTATGTTTAATTCTTTACAATTCTTTACATTTTTAAAAAGTTTTTCCGATTTAATATTATGATTATAGTATTCAATAAATGTTCCCGCAACAGGGGAAATTTTTCGTTTTCTTGCTTTTAATATTTCTGAAATGTTCTTTGAACCTAATATCTATATTTCTTTTTGTTTACAAAAAAAAAACCGAACGACCCGGTTGTTTTGTGGTGACGTCATCGGTGATATAAACTGTATAAATACGGTTGTATATTGGGTCTAATGGTTTAGTAGTAGTTGGTTCGCGCTGAAGATGACCACACGTAGTTATCGAAATACGTACACGCAATAAAAGTAAGTTATTTTTGTGATTTTGGGTTTATAGTGTAGTGTATAGTATAAAACAGTCACAAGTTCTCAAGCGTATTTTAGTAAATAAGAAATATTTGCACTTTGATGAGTCGCATAAAACGTTTTTCGTTATTAATGTTCTCACACAAAAATGTAAGCATTCCTCCTTTTATTTAATTTTTGTTTTTTGTTACGAATCAAATCCACGTTTTATTCTCCACCAGACAATGACGGTGGCCCTCCCGTCGATTTATCCGAGGGGAAAAATGTCGCATACAAGTTTAATATTTCACTGTTTTTTTTTCTTTCAGTGATCCGCCATTATAAAATCTAATTGAAATCCGTAGTGTAAACATAAGAATTGGGGTCATAACAATGATCCCACCACAATATAAGAGTAACTACAAAACAGGAGTAACAATTACATAACTATGTACATAATTAGTAAATGTGTAGCAATTTGTAACATTTTTTCTCTTTCATTGAATTTTATCACGTTTTTATAAATGTGTGTCTGTAGAACAGACTGGTAATACTGTTGTTGAACGTTGTACTGCAAGGGAACTAACAACAATTTCTAGAAACTTTTGAAACGCAAAATATTAAATGAAAACCGTTTTATAATTTTACAATTATTTACACACACACACACACACACACACACTCAAATATAATTTTTTTTTTTTAAATTTAATATTAAATTGTTTAAACTTTCACTTACTTAAGTGCGTTTAATTCGGGTGCTAAGCGTGAATTTAATAATAATAAAATTTTCATATGTACCAACTTCGTATAGTTATTACGCGTGTGCATGCCATTCCACGAAACTTTTGTAGAAAAGTACACTGTTATCCGTACAGCGATGTATGAATATTATATATATATATATATATTAAACGCGACTACTGATGCTGTTTGTATACGAATGTTTACGCATTTATTTTGTCTTTTTTGATGGCCACATCACACGAGACACGCTTACTTCATACGAATAAATTCCGAATGTTATACAGATATGCAATTGTTATCATTAATATTATTATAGAAAAGTTGAAAAATCAATTTTTTACGTTATTAACCGTTGGTGGTCATTACTTCCTAGAGAAGCCGTTGACGTTCAAATCAAACTAAATATTTTGTTATTCATTATAATACGCGTTTTGTTTTTGTACGTGTGTATTAATCGTATTTAAAAAAAAACATTTGTATCGTCACACGTGTTCATTTCGATTGTATATTCATCATTAAAAAAAAAAAAGGAAGAGATTTGCGCTTCGTAGTTAATTTCCTTAAAACAAAATTACCCGTAATCGTAATTAAGGCGAAGGAAATGGGGAGAGGAGAATTAAGTCCGTCGGAGACTAACGGCGCTGGCTGATTGTCTCGAATTCCTCTGCCTTTTCGGACACCGAACGAAACGGCCTGGAGCTGTTTGGCACTGTAACGTACTGCGCGTATCATTTGTGTCTGTCATACCGACGGAAAATTCTGACCGTTCGATACGTACAACTATATACGCTTTTTTTTTTTTTGATGCACGCGGTGAAGTCAAGAAGTGCCTTTTAAGCTGATTAAGTCGTGGTGTAAATCGATTAGGTAATTAGGTCAGGCGCGCGCGCTCGCGACGAACAAAAGCCATTTGCGCGCAGAGCGTTCGGTCGTAGCTGTGAACGAGAAATTTTCTTTTTTCACTTACCACCTATTTTCCGGTCTCGCCCTGAACTGATTTCACTGAACGTTCCGTTCTAGAAACGATCAAATAATAATAATACGTTTAAAACCATTCGTTTGTATCTCGTTAAAAACACGAGACGTTTTGTCTGCGAAATGTGTTTTCTCCCGTAGACGTAGACGTGACGCTCGACTCGAAATGTCCCGGGACACGAGTCGGCTTTGTCTCGTCTGATCTGATTATCTAATCGAGACCGATCTCTCGAATTGTTTAAATTGGTGTCGAAATAACGTTGTCGGCGGTCGACTAAAATACACACCGCACAAAACTCTGCAAACGGCAAACAAATTCACCGGACGAGAGCTCCGTACGGTTTCCTGTGCTTTTTTCTCTCTTCTAACACTGTCACTCCGCCGACCGCGACGATTGCGGCAGATCAGCATTAATTGTAGATTCTCAGCTACGCGAGGAAGCTATTGGTTTTACAGCGATGTTCATTATTTTCTGTGTACAACTTTTCGATTGGAAGAAGGAGTGCTCCGATCATTACAACACGTACCCATTTTCCGGTAGCAAATTTTGCTGGGGAGCGGTAATTTAAGAAGGCCGGTTTTCGATTTTCCTCAACAGTTTTAAACGCGACCCCCCAGAAAAAAAATCGTGTTAATAACGTCAAAATCCATGTTATTGTAATTCCCCAGCGTTTCGAAAACAATGGTTTTAGAGTACTGAAATATACACCGAACACGAAACTTTGCACTACATACGTACGTGCAAAGAAATCTTCAACAAATTGCTTCCAATTTTGAGCTATTTATACTTTATATAGTGATTATTAGATGTTGAGATATTTAAGTCATTAATTAAAAGGGGTAAATTTTCGTTTTAAGGGCTGAAAACTATGTATACAACATAGGTCCTACGTGTTACATCAACTATATTAAAAAAAAATCTTGAAAATCTTATTTTTTATTACTATGTATTTCACATTTTCCGACAAAGTGCGTAGTGCACTAAAGCTCCGTTTAAAAACGATTTATCGTCACTTGTAAATTTATATAGGTAGTAACAACAGAAATCTAAAACTTTAATAAATTCAATTAACCTTTTTTTTTGCTTTCAGTTCCAGTGAATTTTTCAACCAGGTCGACTATAGTTGATGCAATTAATGTCACGTACATATTTCGCCCACGTATGAAGTGTAATGTTTCGTGTTCACATCGGAGTACACGCGCAATAATAATTCAGTTAATGTTCCTCGGGTATAGCGGCTTTTATATTATTATTTATTTCTCCTATATAAAATAGCGCGCCATCCCCCGCGTTTAATTATTATTATTATTTTCATGTATAAAATATGCTCACCATATTGTAACACGACATAATACGAAATGTGTGTGTGTGTGTGTGAAAATTGTATTAATTCCGTCTGCGCGAAAATCATAAATATACAATTAGATTACGCGTCAACGCGTTTGATATTCATTTGAATTATTCATAGAAACGTTTAAAATACAATTGTTTTCTTCGTGTATTCGATCAACTGTCGACTTCAATTATTAATCGTAAACTCGAATAAGGGCCATTTCAGATGTCGTGATACGATTAATAATAATAAATACATATATAGAAAAAGACACGCGTTACGCGTATGGAAATAATTTTTAGTTTTCTGATTTCGTGAAACACGATTAAAAAAAAAAGGATCGTAAAATACCGTCTGAAAACATACAGGAATGTACTTTTAATCGTTGTTAATAAAACTGTTTATTAAAAACCCGTCGTGCGAAATCATTATACATTTCACAGCTGAATCCGTCACTTCTGAACGTCTCGTCGCGTTCCACCCGAGCACTAGGCAAAACACGCAGAGTGACAACGAACGCGAGACCACGAGACCTTTTCATATTTAATCGGGTCTGACATGGACTAGTGCGGGAAACAAATAGTTTTCAGCCTTTATATTATGTTATTTTATTATTATTATTATTTACGTTTTAGTTAAAACGTGTAATTACATATTAACCTCAGCCGCTCCATAGTGCGACGTCATATTATATTATACTCTATCTTTCGGTAATTCATTTCGTAATCAATGGACTCGTACTTCTTGTCCGAAACTAAAAAAAAAAAAACCAACTACCAATCGACACGGAAGTCATACTCGCGGAGTGATGATATTTTTTATTGTACAGTTGTACTAACCGTTCGGTGCGAGATCGTATTAATATTATAATATTCATCCCCCCCCCCCACGCACGATCTAGTCTTAATTACGCCACTGGCCCCTGGAGAGATGAGTGTAAACAACGGACTACTCTTTTGAACGCGAGTTCAGAGGAGGAAGAGGTGCTTTGTATGCCGTGAACAAAAAAAAAAAAAAAGTCTAAACACGCGTACTCACAATATATTATGTAGCTCGCGTCGTGTACACGCGATTGTTGTCTGTGCGCGTTTGTAGGATTTCAATCGGCCGCGTGCGGTCTGTGATGACAAATCCGTCGGGTTTCGCGTGTCGAGCACCACAAAAGGCGCGTTTTTCGCGCGTGTTGTTGTCCTCGTCGAATTTCGCTATCCGTCCGCCGCTCATCCAGTGTTATTACACACGGTTTATATCACCTTACACCTCGATACAGACGTGTACACTCAAATAAATGTCTACTACTCGATCGTAGTGATGTTAATTTTACAGGGGATTTAAAAAAACGAATTTTTCGACACGGATACGTTTTATGGCTGAAGGGGGTTCCGAAAATTTTCCGACACCGAGAGTGTTACCATGATGAACCGTTGTTATTTTGACATTCCTGTGTCGACTAAATTCAGTAGCCACAAGACATATCCGCTTACCGACGTATCTGCATGCAGTGCAGATACTTTGATTATTTTTTCTCCAATATTTCACGAGTTACTCGAGATCAGATTCGATTTCAACGAGGGAAAATATTCAAAAGGAAAAAGTGTAGTCTGAGGTAGGAGTCTCCAGCCTTTTTTTGTTTGCTGCGGTGGCCGCGGAGATACGTTTCGACGTCGCTGGCCGAAATTGTTTGGACGGGAGGAGGAGAAGAGATTGAAGGAAGAGGAATCATATTTTACAAAGGAAAAAAAATCCGTTTTATTACACGCGTACAATTAATGTTATTTTTAACGAGAAGTTTGGAACTGCTTTTGTGACGGAATTATTTGGTATATCCCCCGCGTCAAACTTGGTTGTCCAGATCGGCAGCGTAAATGTCCGTCACTCGAGTCTCGGTTCCATCGTACTCGGGCTCTAAGTATTTCATTTTGTTGAAAATTCTGCTCACGTCTGCACGTGTAAAATACTAAATCGTCTCACGTACCACATTTTTTGAAAAATTTGAAAACACTCCTCCGGCAACGGCGCGCACGAATTTTGTAATCCGGTCTCCTTTAAACACTGCACAGTCTCTTGGCTAGTTATTCGACGTGAGCTCGATAACTTCAAGCTGAAGCTCCGCCGGTCGTTTCAATTTCTATGGCTGACGGATTTTCGAAAATTCTAATGCGCTCTGATGCGTATTTCAAAGCGGATTTAACAGGGAAATTTTTCGTTTTCTTGCTTTTAATATTTCTGAAATGTTCTTTGAACCTAATATCTATATTTCTTTTTGTTTACAAAAAAAAAAAAAAAAACCGAACGACGCGGTTGTTTTGTGGTGACGTCATCGGTGATATAAACTGTATAAATACGGTTGTATATTGGGTCTAATGGTTTAGTAGTAGTTGGTTCGCGCTGAAGATGACCACACGTAGTTATCGAAATACGTACACGCAATAAAAGTAAGTTATTTTTGTGATTTTGGGTTTATAGTGTAGTGTATAGTATAAAACAGTCACAAGTTCTCAAGCGTATTTTAGTAAATAAGAAATATTTGCACTTTGATGAGTCGCATAAAACGTTTTTCGTTATTAATGTTCTCACACAAAAATGTAAGCATTCCTCCTTTTATTTAATTTTTGTTTTTTGTTACGAATCAAATCCACGTTTTATTCTCCACTAGACAATGACGGTGGCCCTCCCGTCGATTTATCCGAGGGAAAAAATGTCGTATACAAGTTTAATATTTCACTGTTTTTTTTTCTTTCAGTGATCCGCCATTATAAAATCTAATTGAAATCCGTAGTGTAAACATAAGAATTGGGGTCATAACAATGATCCCACCACAATATAAGAGTAACTACAAAACAGGAGTAACAATTACATAACTATGTACATAATTAGTAAATGTGTAGCAATTTGTAACATTTTTTCTCTTTCATTGAATTTTATCACGTTTTTATAAATGTGTGTCTGTAGAACAGACTGGTAATACTGTTGTTGAACGTTGTACTGCAAGGGAACTAACAACAATTTCTAGAAACTTTTGAAACGCAAAATATTAAATGAAAACCGTTTTATAATTTTACAATTATTTACACACACACACACACACACACACACACACTAAAATATAATTTTTTTTTTTAAATTTAATATTAAATTGTTTAAACTTTCACTTACTTAAGTGCGTTTAATTCGGGTGCTAAGCGTGAATTTAATAATAATAAAATTTTCATATGTACCAACTTCGTATAGTTATTACGCGTGTGCATGCCATTCCACGAAACTTTTGTAGAAAAGTACACTGTTATCCGTACAGCGATGTATGAATATTATATATATATATATATTAAACGCGACTACTGATGCTGTTTGTATACGAATGTTTACGCATTTATTTTGTCTTTTTTGATGGCCACATCACACGAGACACGCTTACTTCATACGAATAAATTCCGAATGTTATACAGATATGCAATTGTTATCATTAATATTATTATAGAAAAGTTGAAAAATCAATTTTTTACGTTATTAACCGTTGGTGGTCATTACTTCCTAGAGAAGCCGTTGACGTTCAAATCAAACTAAATATTTTGTTATTCATTATAATACGCGTTTTGTTTTTGTACGTGTGTATTAATCGTATTTAAAAAACATTTGTATCGTCACACGTGTTCATTTCGATTGTATATTCATCATTAAAAAAAAAAAAGGAAGAGATTTGCGCTTCGTAGTTAATTTCCTTAAAACAAAATTACCCGTAATCGTAATTAAGGCGAAGGAAATGGGGGAGAGGAGAATTAAGTCCGTCGGAGACCGCGGCGCTGGCTGATTGTCTCGAATTCCTCTGCCTTTTCGGACACCGAACGAAACGGCCTGGAGCTGTTTGGCACTGTAACGTACTGCGCGTATCATTTGTGTCTGTCATACCGACGGAAAATTCTGACCGTTCGATACGTACAACTATATACGCTTTTTTTTTTTTTTGATGCACGCGGTGAAGTCAAGAAGTGCCTTTTAAGCTGATTAAGTCGTGGTGTAAATCGATTAGGTAATTAGGTCAGGCGCGCGCGCTCGCGACGAACAAAAGCCATTTGCGCGCAGAGCGTTCGGTCGTAGCTGTGAACGAGAAATTTTCTTTTTTCACTTACCACCTATTTTCCGGTCTCGCCCTGAACTGATTTCACTGAACGTTCCGTTCTAGAAACGATCAAATAATAATAATACGTTTAAAACCATTCGTTTGTATCTCGTTAAAAACACGAGACGTTTTGTCTGCGAAATGTGTTTTCTCCCGTAGACGTAGACGTGACGCTCGACTCGAAATGTCCCGGGACACGAGTCGGCTTTGTCTCGTCTGATCTGATTATCTAATCGAGACCGATCTCTCGAATTGTTTAAATTGGTGTCGAAATAACGTTGTCGGCGGTCGACTAAAATACACACCGCACAAAACTCTGCAAACGGCAAACAAATTCACCGGACGAGAGCTCCGTACGGTTTCCTGTGCTTTTTCTCTTCTAACACTGTCACTCCGCCGACCGCGACGATTACGGCAGATCAGCATTAATTGTAGATTCTCAGCTACGCGAGGAAGCTATTGGTTTTACAGCGATGTTCATTATTTTCTGTGTACAACTTTTCGATTGGAAGAAGGAGTGCTCCGATCATTACAACACGTACCCATTTTCCGGTAGCAAATTTTGCTGGGGAGCGGTGATTTAAGAAGGCCGGTTTTCGATTTTCCTCAACAGTTTTAAACGCGACCCCCCAAAAAAAAAATCGTGTTAATAACGTCAAAATCCATGTTATTGTAATTCTCCAGCGTTTCGTAAACAATGGTTTTAGAGTACTGAAATATACACCGAACACGAAACTTTGCACTACATACGTACGTGCAAAGAAATCTTCAACAAATTGCTTCCAATTTTGAGCTATTTATACTTTATATAGTGATTATTAGATGTTGAGATATTTAAGTCATTAATTAAAAGGGGTAAATTTTCGTTTTAAGGGCTGAAAACTATGTATACAACATAGGTCCTACGTGTTACATCAACTATATTAAAAAAAAATCTTGAAAATCTTATTTTTTATTACTATGTATTTCACATTTTCCGACAAAGTGCGTAGTGCACTAAAGCTCCGTTTAAAAACGATTTATCGTCACTTGTAAATTTATATAGGTAGTAACAACAGAAATCTAAAACTTTAATAAATTCAATTAAGCGACATCCACTACACCCACGGCTCATTACCCTTTTTTTTTTTTGCTTTCAGTTCCAGTGAATTTTTCAACCAGGTCGACTATAGTTGATGCAATTAATGTCACGTACATATTTCGCCCACGTATGAAGTGTAATGTTTCGTGTTCACGTCGGAGTACACGCGCAATAATAATTCAGTTAATGTTCCTCGGGTATAGCGGCTTTTATATTATTATTTATTTCTCCTATATAAAATAGCGCGCCATCCCCCGCGTTTAATTATTATTATTATTTTCATGTATAAAATATGCTCACCATATTGTAACACGACATAATACGAAATGTGTGTGTGTGTGTGTGAAAATTGTATTAATTCCGTCTGCGCGAAAATCATAAATATACAATTAGATTACGCGTCAACGCGTTTGATATTCATTTGAATTATTCATAGAAACGTTTAAAATACAATTGTTTTCTTCGTGTATTCGATCAACTGTCGACTTCAATTATTAATCGTAAACTCGAATAAGGGCCATTTCAGATGTCGTGATACGATTAATAATAATAAATACATATATAGAAAAAGACACGCGTTACGCGTATGGAAATAATTTTTAGTTTTCTGATTTCGTGAAACACGATTAAAAAAAAAAAAAAAGGATCGTAAAAATACCGTCTGAAAACATACAGGAATGTACTTTTTAATCGTTGTTAATAAAACTGTTTATTAAAAACCACGTCGTGCGAAATCATTATACATTTCACAGCTGAATCCGTCACTTCTGGACGTCTCGTCGCGTTCCACCCGAGCACTAGGCAAAACACGCAGAGTGACAACGAACGCGAGACCACGAGACCTTTTCATATTTAATCGGGTCTGACATGGACTAGTGCGGGAAACAAATAGTTTTCAGCCTTTGTATTATGTTATTTTATTATTATTATTATTTACGTTTTAGTTAAAACGTGTAATTACATATTAACCTCAGCCGCTCCATAGTGCGACGTCATATTATATTATACTCTATCGTTCGGTAATTCATTTCGTAATCAATGGACTCGTACTTGTCCGAAACTAAAAAAAAAAACCAACTACCAATCGACACGGAAGTCATACTCGCGGAGTGATGATATTTTTTATTGTACAGTTGTACTAACCGTTCGGTGCGAGATCGTATTAATATTATAATATTCATCCCCCCCCCACGCACGATCTAGTCTTAATTACGCCACTGGCCCCTGGAGAGATGAGTGTAAACAACGGACTACTCTTTTGAACGCGAGTTCAGAGGAGGAAGAGGTGCTTTGTATGCCGTGAACAAAAAAAAAAAAAAAGTCTAAACACGCGTACTCACAATATATTATGTAGCTCGCGTCGTGTACACGCGATTGTTGTCTGTGCGCGTTTGTAGGATTTCAATCGGCCGCGTGCGGTCTGTGATGACAAATCCGTCGGTTTCGCGTGTCGAGCACCACAAAGGCGCGTTTTTCGCGCGTGTTGTTGTCCTCGTCGAATTTCGCTATCCGTCCGCCGCTCATCCAGTGTTATTACACACGGTTTATATCACCTTACACCTCGATACAGACGTGTACACTCAAATAAATGTCTACTACTCGATCGTAGTGATGTTAATTTTACAGGGATTTAAAAACGAATTTTTCGACACGGATACGTTTTATGGCTGAAGGGGGGGGGGGTTCCGAAAATTTTCCGACACCGAGAGTGTTACCATGATGAACCGTTGTTATTTTGACATTCCTGTGTCGACTAAATTCAGTAGCCACAAGACATATCCGCTTACCGACGTATCTGCATGCAGTGCAGATACTTTGATTATTTTTCTGCATGCAGTGCAGATACTTTGATTATTTTTCTCCAATATTTCACGAGTTACTCGAGATCAGATTCGATTTCAACGAGGGAAAATATTCAAAAGGAAAAAGTGTAGTCTGAGGTAGGAGTCTCCAGCCTTTTTTTGTTTGCTGCGGTGGCCGCGGAGATACGTTTCGACGTCGCTGGCCGAAATTGTTTGGACGGGAGGAGGAGAAGAGATTGAAGGAAGAGGAATCATATTTTACAAAGGAAAAAAAATCCGTTTTATTACACGCGTACAATTAATGTTATTTTTAACGAGAAGTTTGGAACTGCTTTTGTGACGGAATTATTTGGTATATCCCCCGCGTCAAACTTGGTTGTCCAGATCGGCAGCGTCACTCGTTGTAAATGTCCGTCACTCGAGTCTCGGTTCCATCGTACTCGGGCTCTAAGTATTTCATTTTGTTGAAAATTCTGCTCACGTCTGCACGTGTAAAATACTAAAATCGTCTCACGTACCACATTTTTTTTGAAAAAATTTGAAAAACACTCCTCCGGCAACGGCGCGCACGAATTTTGTAATCCGGTCTCCTTTAAACACTGCACAGTCTCTTGGCTAGTTATTCGACGTGAGCTCGATAACTTCAAGCTGGAGCTCCGCCGGTCGTTTCAATTTCTATGGCTGACGGATTTTCGAAAATTCTAATGCGCTCTGATGCGTATTTCAAAGCGGATTTCGCGCAGACGCGGATTATATCACTTCGAGTCGGTTGGGAATTCATCGTTTTCGAGTTGGAACTTGCTGATGTTTTCATTCGAGTTTAAAACGTCAGCCAGCTCAGCGGGCCGGTTCAAAAAAGATTGATTGGCCGGAACAGGACTGCGGGTTGAAGACCTTTGGTGACCATAAAAAAAAAAAAAAAATTACGGGACGATTTTCAAAAAAAAAACGATTTAACCCGCCGATTTTTTTCAGTCAGAAATAAAATTTGTACGAGAAAACGATTTTATTCTGATGCTGACGGTGTTATGGTGAATTTTTTCTACTGCAGTTGTTTCCGTACACTGAACTCCATTGGCATCGAGTGACTCGGTTTCTTTTAATAAAATATTATAAAACGAGTTGCGAGAATAGTCTTTGAAACGTGTTTTTACAATAATTATCGTTTCGATGGTTCCAACCAGAAAACGATACTTTAAACAATACGCGTATTAACGGTACAAAAAAATCCTTTCCACTGCTGCGTTTGTACCTTTCTGGTATCGCCAAAGAATGATGTTCAACAATTGTTGTTGATATAAGGTTTTTCGTGTCAGCGTTTATGAATTTCACACTACCTACTCGACTTTGGACTTTAATTGAATTTTTTTCTTCATTCATTAATTCGCTAGATTGAAAACTCGTTGTATACGATTGGATTCGTCAAATGAATTATCATCATCCGAATTAAAGTTTGAAATATTTTTATTTTTTTTTTTTTTGCTATTAGAAAGTGCATAATTTTTTTTAAAAAGTTTTCCCGAGTAGGGCAGTTTATTTAGTCGGACCCGAGACAAATTATTATGAAATAATACGGTACTCGTCGACTTTTTGAAATACGATTTTTTTAGAAAAATTACCGTCAAAATTATATTGAAAACGGTGAGCACTGCAGTCTTATCCAGTTGGTTTTGATATTCGATTTATCCGGTGTTAAAAGAAAAGGGATCCGGTTACAAGTTTTAAAATATTCGTCGACTTTGAGTAATCGAATTTTTAGACATTTAAACGATTTGTGAAACCATTACAACACTACGAACGTAACGTAAACAAATATTCTACTTTTTTTCCCTTCAAATTGACGTATCTCTATATTTATTTAATTTTAGAACATTATTCGGTTTCACTGTCACGCGTCTGGGTTTACGTGCCGGGGACAGGCGGAAGCGGAAATAAGACGTTTCGGCCTAAAACGGACACACTTTTGGCGCATTTCTGACGTTATTATAAATACGTTTTCGCGACGGTGACGCGTGGGAACAAGTAGAGATTTCGCGGTAAATTTCTTATCTCGCTGTTCCTGATGGGTTGAAAAGCCTCCGCGTTGCTCGGCTCTCTATAATATACAGATTCCGTTTAGAAAAAAAAAAAACCTATTGGAACCGTGGTGTCGGACAAAAAAATTCAGAATTCAGAATTCCGCGCACGAGTCTCTGCAGTTGTGTCGTTTATACTCTCTCCACAACTAGCGCATTTATTTATTTCATTATATTGCGGTCGAAATTACGTACTGGAGCCTTTCTCGATATACTGGAAAATTAATTTTTCTACACACTTACAGAGTTTCTCACCTGCCGGAAAACTTATTAACATCGCGATTTCGTAACAGTGACAACAGCAGCGAGTAAAATTAGTGATTGAAAATGTAACACTCAGTTATCAGTTAACGGTTATTTTTTTTTTTTTACTATTTTTTTGTTTGAAAATTCCAATTTTTTTCTGTATATTTTTCGCCACTGCGATTCAACGTGTTGAAAAATAATAACGAATGCGAAACCTAAACGCGTCCAACAAAACAGACCGTTACAGATTTTTTATTTTTTCTAACAGCTATTAATATAATATTTAAAATCATTACAATACACATAAGATAACGTTAAATACCGTTATTAAATTTGGTTTTGGTTATTACAGAAATGCCTTTGTTTTATCGTTAACACGGTAATTTTTTTTCTATAGAAATGTGATTACTGATTGCGAATATCTATAGAATATATATATACACATTTTTAATTTTGTGATGACCCCCCATTACACGTTTTTTTTTTTATTAATTTATAAATATTCGCCCGGACAGTTAAATACGAGAAATAAACACGTTTCTAAATACGGCCCTGTTCGCACGCATATAAGATCCAATCCACTCCTGCTCGATCGGTAACGAGGGATTGAATACTTTTGCGGGCGGCAATTCTCAAAGGGTCGTCGTCGTTTAACGTTTTGCAATAGTGAATCAAATCGACCGTCTATGGGAACGGGCACGTGTGTATAAAACGGCTATACGTTTCGTACTCAATAAAATATATTTTTATTTTTTTTTGGAAGCGATTTACGTCGCGCCGCCATATAAACGCTCGGAGTAAATCTCTGCTCTGTTCTCCGATGCACGGACACAAGCCGAAACGCAGTGCCGTCGGTCGTTATCCGGATAATATTTCTCTCGTACAATTATATAAGAGACACAACAATAATTATTGTAAACGATAATAACGGGTCCCGCGGTCGGTCGATGAATAAAATTATGTCAAGACCAGGAGCGGATCTGAAGCTCATTTAAGTGGAGGGGGAGGGGGCGAATTTCGATAATATTGTGCGGTTTGGTACCAAGAAATATAAGCAAAAACCGGTAAAAACGCGATTTCGTCAAAAACGATTATCGTTTTCTTCTTCGTAATTTTAAAACTAATAAAAACGTGAAATTTTCACCAAATGTGTGACTCTGAACTATTATATTAACGAGACAAATTTTTACCGAAAGATATTGAAAATCGTTAAGTCGCAATTTTTTTTTTTACGACCTGTTCAAATTTTTCGACAAAGACGTAAGTGGTCAGTTCCAGTTTTCTGTGATACCTAACGAATCAAATGTCGCGCAGTGTTGATTTAATTTATTCTGTGATACGGTGTTAGAGCACCACCTTATCATTTCGTCGGTTACTGCGATAGACAACCACTACTAGGGCGTAAACTCGTCATGGGCGGTATATATCGGACGGTACTCGCATGTTCATAATGAAGGTACTCGTAAAGTCGTAAATCGAACAGAAAACGAACAGCCTCTAACACGGACCAAGATATATATATTATGTACATATATCTCAGTCCGTGGTGTCGAATATCGAAAGAAACTTATTGATTGAACATTTTGATTGAAAATTCCTAATTATATAACATTATAAAAATGATGTACTTAGTCTTAATATATTTAATGATATTAAAAAAATTATGTCACAATTTATAAAAAAGTCCAAGGGGGGCGACCGCTACGTCGCTTTCCCTTAAATCCGCCCCTGGTCAAGACAAACTGTCCGTGACTCGGCCCACTGCAGTCGTAACGATTTTCAGAGCGATGCGAATCTGTAGGACGTGCTTTGACACGCGTTCAAAGCGTTAATCGTATTTTTATCCTTCGTCAAATTTTTCCAGTATTTCTCCTTCTTCCCCGCCCCCAAAAAATCCCTGTAAAATCGTCGAAATATTATTCGGACGATTTTTTTTTTGTATTTTTTTAAGAGCTCAAAACTGGTAACGCAATAACTTCGTCGTCGTCGTTTTTTTTTCAAAATTCAAAACAATAATACGACTTTAAAATCTCTCTCGAAGTCGACGTCTTCGCTGCCTTTTTTTTTTTTTTGCTTTTCTTGAACTTCCGTAATACGTGTGTTTTATGTGCACACCGCGCGAACCGTTTATACTTCCTACGCGTTTTATTTGTATTCGTAAAGCACACACAATAAGTACGCACAACACGCGTTTCGCGATTACTTAAATCTATCGCGAAAGGCAAAACGAACAAACAGAAATCTCGCCGCGTTTAAAGAACACGAGCGTATTGTGTGCGCGTTTGTGTACACGGAAGATTTTTTTTTTTTGAGATTTTATTTTTCGTCTACACGATTCCGGTGCAGTGTACGAAAACAGTTTGCATTCGTATACCGAATGTAATTACGATTTATCTGTTATTTCCCTCCCCCCCCCAAACACTCTGTATACCACGAACCGTTCGAAAAACGTTTCTAACGTCGTTTCTCGTTTGCTCACCACAACTTTTAACGCGCGCGCGTATATGATTGACGATTGCGTGTATTTATAATAATATTATTGTACGCCTTTTCAAAAAAAAAAAAACGGTTTTTCTTCCCCCTTTTTTTTTTAAGCAATTACACGTATACATCCGGAACGGTGCAGCCATCGTTCGTTTTAATAATTAATACAAAACAGTAGCAGTCGTCGGAAGCCAGTATATTGTAGGACGGTAGGCGATATAAATTTTACGCCACTTTTACAACACTCGTCTTTTGCGAACGATATTCTCCTATAAAGTGTATACTTATATTACTGTTCGGGAGTAACGTGTTTCATATTTGCCGTCTCTTCTGCAGACGTTCAGCTCGTTCCTTCCGTCTGAATCGTTGTCGATAACGGCGGATCTTGGCCACGCGCAGCATCGGCCAGAATTCGTCGCTCCTGCAGGTCGCAATCGTCCTGCAGTATTCGTCCTGAGTGAACAAAGTTTGTTTTAGTTCGACGGATTTGTCGAAACGCACATTTTTCTTTTTTTTTTTTTGCTGTCAGTCGACGGTTTTACATTTTTCCCACTCCGCCACGCCGTCTGTTATTTTCGCCAAACTACATTTCGCCGTTATTTTACATATTATACTTTGAACATCTCATAGTGTTGTTCGAGTTACGAATTACGTTCTCCTATAAAACCATACCTGCTGCTTTACGCCATGGCCGTAGTCACAGAGGGAGGGTTTAGAGGATTCAAACCCCATTTTTTTTAAATATAATTATTATTTTTTTGTTTTGAAAATATACGTGTCTACCGTATTTAAAAGTTTTTTTTTCGATTTATTTGTAATAAAATATACTAATCGACACGAAGAAGATAAAAAACGTCAGTTGAGGTTTATAATTTCCGAAATAAAACTTTGTTTATTGATATTCAATCATAGGATTTCTTGTTTTTTCAACAGTGTCGTTTCATCGCACCGTAGAACGCGGTTACGGTATGGAACAGTGGTGCGTGATAACTGATAGTGTCTTATGTATTTTGTTTAAACGTTTTGTGTACGTTAACCCCCCAAAAAAAAAATCTCTACTGTTACGTCACGAAAAAGTTTTCTAGTTTAAACACAGTAAAAACCTCTTTCAAAAATAGTATGAAAGTGGTAAATTATATAATTATTTAAATTCGTTTGTTTCGTTTTATAAATATCGAATTATTTTTCAAATAGGATCGTCTAAATGGATTTAGTACACCTATAAGTTATAAGTCCCGAAGAAGTATTGGACTAATTGGCCAAAGAAAGACAAGAAAAATATACTTGATTTATACGAAATCAAATGCAATTGTACAGAAAATATGTTTTTTACAATTTTTTATTTATTTTTTTAATTCAGTATAATTACGAATCGTACACACCATATACACTTCCTGTCTATTGCACTGCAACGATTTAAGCATAACACGACGAGCGTATATTGTTCTAGGACGTTAGTAGCGATAATTTTCGAGAAAAAATAAAATGATCCGCAAAAACGTATTAATCATCGAGACTTATCGGTTTTTATATTGACGTGCAGCCGTATACTTGAGTGTGTTTGTTGACGCCCTACTGCCGACGGGTTGTTATTACTGTTATTATTATTATTAATAATGCGTTAAAAAAACAACTGTACGCAATAAAACGGTATTATTTAAAACAATTTTTTTTTTTTTTTTGCAGCGTGCAATCGAACTTATTACGGAGACGTTGGCAAAACATACGAGTTCGAACTGCATCGACCGAAACCCGACAAGTTACCGTTCGTATGTTTTATAAAGCTCGTAGCGCCGGGTCATCATCTGGGAGATTTAATACAAGTAAGCCTTTTTATTATTACAATATATTATTATAACCAGGGCTCGGATTTTACAACAATAAAAAAAAACTACTGAAAAATGCGCTATAATGTGACCGAAAAACGTATACAAAACGTATACAAAAAATATGCCCTTAAAAAAAAACGGTGTAAAAAAACAGTGTAACAATAGCAAAAAAAAAAAAAAAAAAAGGTAGCGGGCCGTGGAGTGTTGTGAATGTCGCTTAAGTGAATTACTTGGATAAAGATCTTAGAGTGTATTGTTATCACTGTATACATTTCAAAGCAGTGATATAAATCATTGCATTCGATAAAACGATTCTGAGCGGATCTTCGGTGTAATATTTTAAGCATATAACAAAAACTAACCCTTTTTTATGAATTAAATACCTCAAAACCGATAATTGCTATAAATAGTCCAAAATTAAAAGAAAGTTTTTGGGTGCAGTCACAGAGAAAAGAAAAAAAAAAAAACCATCACTGTAAAACCAATACATTCCTCGCTCCGTTCAGAATCTAAAACAAAAAAATTTGTTTCATATTATATGAATTATAGTAATGGTCCCCGAGCACACTGCCGGGATATCGCGCGATAATTTAATACCTAAAAATATATTATGAAATATTTAATGAAATGGCAGTGTGGGTATATTTTTTTCTTATCTTCTTATGATTACGAGGTTTACGAAAAACAAAAATAATAATTTTAATTCAACGCGAATTAGCGACAAAAAACCGGGTAAATAGCATTAAAAAGTCTAAAACGCTTGGAATATGCAATAAAGAATTTTATGTTTGATGCATTAAACAAATTTAGAGCTTATTCTAATGTGTTTGTCTGTTGTTTAACAATTGCTATAGAATCCGAGTCTTGCACATAAAATATAAAAACGCGTATGTGTATCACGATTTCGGTTTGGGCACTCACGGTCGTAAATATATTTTGTAGAAATCACTGTAAGTGATTTTGACATTTTAACACGTTTTTACTTGATGTTGAGATGATACGATTAGCGTGCTTATTTCCTTGTGCGGTCCAATGATTTTCAAGGCGGACCGAAAATTGTCTCTAATCCGTCGGCGGGGCTCTTGAAACCGTTGAATTTGTGACAAACGTACACGACGCAATGTATTTATACACAAATATGATACGAATTACAATGATAACTGAACAATAACAGTAGAATACTATTAACGCGCAAATTGAATTTATCACATTTCCGTGGAGCACTGTATACTCGTGATATAATACTGCAGATGTAAGGAGGAAAGGTCTGATATACATACAAAGTATTCTAAACTCTTCGTTTTTTTTTTTTTTTTGGTACTCTATAAAATTGATTTTTAATATAATTACGAAAAAAAAAAATAGAATACTGGGACAAGAGATTTTTTTTTTTTTGGAATTCTCGGCATATTAGATTGTCTGAAGGACACTTTTATGATAACCCCGAATCGGCTCTAGCGTTTCATTGTGTAATTATTTATGTTAATTAATTCAATGATTTGTTTATTTTATACACTATGTATAGGGTTTACTAAAATAAATTATTACACAACTATAATATATATATATGTAAAGTAGATAATAAATTACAATAATTATTATAGGGAAATTCGTAACCGGATTAAAGTATTGTCAATAACGATTTAATCGATTTAACAAACATTCTCCGCGTTGAGTTGAAAATTTATATTATTGTTAGATATTTTTTTTTAGAAATTGAATTATGTTTTATTTGATTCAGTTATAAATTTATTAAAATCGCGACCAGTCTTTTCGACATATTCGATTAAATGTATTAATGGATAATAATTTTACTATATACTCGTATATATTTATCGCGTTATAAAAATTAGACATCCCATTTAGAATGTTTTATAGAAAATCGAGTGATATTAAAACTTAATACGCAATAACAGTAAACGAATTTGTTAAGATAATGCACTTGAATTGCTGCGCCCGAACAGCCGGTCTCGTGTGCGTTTTCAAAAAGAATGAGAGTTACACTTTATAAACGAACTGCGATAACCTGCTCGGTTAATTTGTTATGGTTAAAATTTCATTCGGTCATATCGATTTAGAAAACAAAACACAAACATCATTTTGTGTGTACGGATTTAAATGCGAATTCCAAAAGGATTTGTTATATTTCAAAAGTCCCGAGTGGCAATCCGTTGAATGAGTGTTTTTCCTCGAATATTATTTTCAGTATACTTTAAGAATGTAAATCTCGTCCGTTCGTATTTTTAAAATCGAAATCGAATCGAATTAAGTAATAAATAATGCGTATCGTAATCGTTTTTGTGAAAACAACGAATTGCGCATTTCGTTTTCCCCGTAAAGTACATGTTATAGACATTATGATACTCGCGTTTGAAACTAATTTCCATATTGTACTCGATTAAAATTAATTATCTCGATTGAAAATAACGCGGTCGAGAAAAATCGACGTTGTACAAAATGTGTAATAAATTTAAATTTCTGCCACAAACACTCCACGACCGGTACTGTTAAGTGGATGCTATACTGAAAGTAAAACGCGTGCAATTTACCGTAACTTTGTGTAAAAACTAGTTTGCGCGAACATACAACACCGGGGCTACAATCAAAATAAAAACACCACGTTTTGGAACTACATAGAAGAGAACTTAATCTATGTCGTAGCGTTTTTATTTTTTTCATAACTTGTTTCAATTTTGTATTATATATGTAAATCATAAAAGTTTAACAGTTAATTACTTAATTTAAAATGACTTTATAAAAAAAATAAAAACGCTACGACGTAGATTAGGTTCTCTTCTACGTGATACCAAAATCTGATAATTTTATTTTGATTGTAGCCCCGGTGTTTTATGTTCGCGTAAACCAGTTTTTAGTCTCTTATTTGAAATGTCTAGCATCCTCTTGACGACGAATCGCTTATATTAGTATTATAATTTACTTACTTTGAAAGCTTCTACGCGAATCCATTCAGAAGATCTTTACTGCCTCTGTTACACTCGTCATAATATACTCTGCCTATATTTTCAATCCTCGTGTCCGCATATTTATTCTTCAGATCTCCTTGCAGCGTATTCTAATCATCCAACGTTGTCTCGGCGGCCGGTCTCTTGGCTTTTACCCCGTTTATTTTCCCCGTCTCGTGGCTTCGGTAATACCATTGCAGGCTCTTCAGACATGTCCAGCCCATTCTGTTTCGTTTTCGCTCACTACGCACTTACGTTTGCCTTTTTGCATACAGCTTTTCCGCATCTCTTGATTTTTGTCCTTATTCTTTATACACAATTTTCCAGCTTTGGTCCTGCTCAGGACTTTTCTCTCGAACATTTTTTCGTGATGTAAAAAAAAGTTGTTAACATTTTGTTTCTCGTTAAACTTTGATTGCGTTCAAGTTCGTAATAATATCGTCCTACACATTTCGGTTAGTAGCTGCAGTGTGCGCGTGCACATTGTTCTATATTACGCATATGTATAGATTTGCAAACAATACGAGACACGATAAGCAAACAATATACATTAGATAACGAGTCGTACATAATATTATATAAACAATAGTTCGTAACTACGTTTTCGGGGCAGCACAGCATCGCGCGCAAATTGAAATCTATTAAAGCGCGTGCCAGTTATTATTCATTGTGGTTTGAGTCGTCTTTCCGACTGCGGTGGTAAATGTGATTTCGTATACACGAGTGACGTGTCATATGTAGGTAGAGAACAATATTGAGACCGAGTCATTTGGTCAACTATCGTGTGAATGGAATGTTCGTCGAGTTCGGTGGACAATCGTTTAATGGATTCATCACGTTAGAAACGATTAGATCATTTTTTAATTTTATTTTGTACGTTAAAAACGGATATTGATTCCCTGCAATAGTTTGAATGGCGCAGCGGGTACACGAATAACGCGTACCTGTACAATGTCTTTAATCGCGTGTTTCGTGTTGAAGTCCTTTTTCAGACGTTCGGGATAGCGTAAGTCGAGTTGTTTCTCCACCTTGTCTATTCAGTGAAAATCCGAGATTCCGGCGTGAGTCGAATATATTACCTAAACGCAACGCTGTGCGCGCATTTGTACAGATTTGGTGTGTGTGTGTGTACCGGCTAAACGACGACGAAGAGGACAGAATATGTGTAATATGTGTAAAATTCGTTTCATTAACTTCCATTTTCCAGTCGACGAACCGCGTTTAACGTATAAAACGATTAAAACGGATTTTGATGGTATATTATTGTTTTGTGATAGATGTTGTTTGAAAAGTGTATATAAACATTTTTTTTTTTTGATGGGCCGGCCGGCGAAACCGTCTCTGCGCTCTTATCGACGAGAATTTTTCTGTAATTTTCCTCGCGTTCACATTTGGGTAGTATTCCGAATACTTTTTAAAGCTCCGTCATATATGTTTAAATAGTACTTACCTATATAAAAATAATAATTTATTACTTAATAATTTATTACTAAAAAGAAATTATTTCTGAAAAAAAGTTATGAGTAGAAACTAGCGAAACAGTAGCCATTTAAAAGAACATAATTATTTCGGAAAAAAAAATTATGAGTAGTAACTATAGCGAAACAGTAGCCATTTAAAAGAACATAATTATTATTTTACCAATAGTCTTGCTATATTTGGTGTTTGAACCCAGTCTTAATCAAATAATCGAGTATATTTTGATTAAGCTGATATGTTTTCAAAACTATAATTTTTATTAATTAATTTATTGGTTATTGCGTGTCAATTTATTAACACAGAATTTAAAAAAAACTATATATTATACCTACCGCCAGCTCCCCAAATGTATATTGATGACTGTTTTATATCCGATTGAATAATACGAATATAAATACTATATTAAGTATTCTAATAAAAGAATTTGGAATAGTTTTTGTGAAGCATTCGAAATACTTAAAGAGTACTATTGTCACGAAGTATTCGGAATATGTATTCCAAATACTTTTAAAAAGTAAAATAATATATAACAATATATATATATATATATATATAAAATAAAATCAGTATATATTATAAAAATATTATATATTTCGTTTTTTTATTATTCATTGTAACCTGATGATGACTTACGGCCGAAACTAGTTGTACTTTCTAAAAACATTTATAAAATACTCTAGGCATTTTTTCTTTATATATATATATAATATTTTTTATAATATATATACTGATATTTATTTATTTATTTTATTTTTTTTTAATATATATTATTTTATTTTTATATGAGTATTACCCAATTTTTAAAATTTTTATTTATCTCAAAAAGTATTTTACCCAAGTCTGCTCGCGTTAAAAATTAATAACGCAGGAGTATATGAAATTCTCTGGTAAAATGGTGGTAAAAATCGATTTCTCCGGGAGCCACCGTCGAACCCCTACGAACGCCGAAAATTTGAATATTTTCAAAAATAAAAATAAAAATAATTGGTGACATTTTTAATTTCCTCCTGCGAAACCGAACGAAACGGGTAAATCGTATAACACACACACACACACACACACACCGACACCGCCTAATACGTAATTACGGGGACTACGATGCCACGACGGGCGCTATTGATCAACGTCAACGTCTCAGAAAGTAAAACGACCCCGTGCCGAGTTCGCCTCGTGCGAAAAGCGGAAGCGCAAAATACATAATATGTATCGCGTGATTCGGAATGAGGAAATTCGCGTTTATCACACGGATATTCGATTTCGGTTAGCCGAGTGGAAACCGTGATGACAGTCGCTTTCGTCGAACGTGTGTGTGTGCTCGCGGCAAAGGACTGAGTGAGATTATTCCGACGACGGTTAAGGCTCGGCGAAATAAATTTTCAATTTAAAATAGTGTAGACAGGTGTAATGGTGGCGTCGAGTGCGAATAATTTGTTGTGTCGTGTAACCGTTTCGCCGTCCTTGTGAAACGGTGAAAATCTGCAGTTTTGTGACGATGAGAAAACGGATGTCTCAGAGAGAGAGAGAGAGAGCAATTCAGGGGTCACCAATTAATATTTTCCAAGGGCCACGTTAGGAATTCGGAAAATTCTCGCGGGCCATTAGAATTCAAAAGTGCACGTTCAAACAGTGTGTTGTAATAACGCCGATTGGCTAGTTATTATTTCTTAATAAAATTATATATATATACCTGTTTGTATTACAAATCTAAAACTAACTAAAACGTAATTGAATTTAATGAATATGCGAAGAAATTAAAATTAAATTATGAAATACAAATTTTTTTTTAATGAGAAAAATGGCGGATCTTGCTCACGACTGGATGCTTTAAGTCGGTGCTACGATTTTTGGTCGCTATCTTCATCTTCATTTCTCGGTGGTCGACGCCGGTGAGCAGGAATCGATATTAGTTTTCGACGTGATTCGTTCTTGAAAAAGCAGACTCACAGACGTGTGCGAAGCCGAAAATTGTACACGTTCTCACTGTCAATAATTCCAGCGTCGCAATATTAGAGTCGATTTCACAGTTTTTGTATACTTTTCATTACCTATACAAATTTTTCAGGACGTGGTCTGCTTCGAATTCAATGATTTTTATTTTTGAAAAGATAGCTTTGTTCCAATTGAAAACATTTACCGCTCCATTAATCCACTCGCCGTCAGGCTGCAAATGAAAACTACACTGTACTATACTATACTATATACTGGTTGTACAACGTTTTGAATTTTTCTGAAATCCGCAAAGCGTCTTTCGAATTCTGTCATGAAACTTGCCATAGAGAAGCGTCGGTTGTCCGGGGGAGAAAAAAAAATTAAACGCGAATTTAAATCCGCACGCCGTGTTAGGGTTAAGTTAGGTTTCTTTAGACGCGCGTCTATAGAAAAGAATTTCGATTTCGGAGGCAATAAACGGTTGAAATTGATTGCGTCCTTTATCGCGAAAACAGCAGTACAAATTCGCTTGTGACTACTGTGTTCAGTGGCGTATTTACGGGGGGTCCAGGGGTACTGGACGCCCTCCCAGAACCAAAAAAAAAATTTTTTTAAATAAAGTGTACTTATTTGTTAAAATTATCCAAAGGTATTTTTTATTAAATACCTTATATCAATATATCCTGTTGGAATTTTCAAAAAAAAAAAAAATTTGGACCCTCCTCAGAAAAAAGTTGAAAATACGCCACTGACTGTATTGTATTACGTAAAGAGCAGTTGACGTTCCTAAACTTCTGTAATAGGTGCGCGACTCGTTTTTGAAAAATGTTAAAAATGTTGGCGACCCATCCAAATAGGTTTTTTTTTCTGCTCGTTATTGTACGGTTTGTGGACGAATAAAATATTAACAATAAAAATGTATTCATTATATCAATAATTAAATAACATTGGATACAAATTACGATTTATTTCATAAAAAAAAGTAAAAAAAAAGTACAGACGATTAAAAAAAGTATCGTTTCCTGTACAGTGTGCAGACGACCAGAAATCCATTAAATATTTACGGTCGAAACTCGTTTTTAATTAATTGTTTTCAAATAGATCGATTTTTCATCAGCTCTTATCTATATAACCCGTTCTACACGCGAAAATGTTATCGTGACCCACGTTTTGGGAATAAAGGAAATCATTTTTAGGGTAGGTATTATTTTTTAGTTTTAAAAGTGATTTCAAAACTTTATTTTTAATATATACGCGCGGCGGGCAATATTGTTTTATTTTAACGTGTTTTTTTTTTGTACATTTTAATTTCGAATTAATGTTGTAAAATTTTTTTTTTTATATAAACTCGTGTTTTTTACATAATACTGGATGCGAACAAATGCTGAAATAAAAAAAACGATTGAACAGTATACGCGTAATTTTGTTACCGATTTGAAACTCCTAGACGCGGTATCCCTTAACTGGCGAGCAGTGGCCAAAGTGTGGTGGGAGAGGGTTGGACTATCATTTTTAGATTCTGAGCGTATAGCGAGGAAACCGTTGGTTTTACAATGAAGGTGTTTTTTTTTTCTATGAAAACAACTTTTCGACTAGAAAGAATGCTCGGATGATCAACTCGTTATGCGTTCCGATAGAAAATTGTATATCTAGTCGGTACTTTATTTGAAACGTTTTTCGATTTCCACGGTAGTTTTGAAACGCGGCACAAAAAAAATTTTAAAATTAATGGTCCTGGATAGTTTTGAAATGTATACCGAATATGTAACTTTTCACCAAGTGTGTATATATATATATATAGTAAAATTTTTCTAAAAATTCTTCCGATTTTGGGCTGTTTATGGTAATCATTAGACGTTGAGCTATTCGAGTCATAAAAGGGGTAATTATTGGTAGAGTGTTGGAAATTGTATACGACATGGGTTCTACGCGTTATTTCAACTATATTCGAAAAAATCTTGACAATCCTAAGTCGCATTTTTTTTTTTTTTTTTATTAGGCATCACTTTAAATTTTCCGACAGTGTGCGTATTACACCGAAGCTCCGTTCAGAATCGTTTTATTGAATGCAATGATTTATTATTGTTTTAAATTTCGTAACAAAACTCTAAAACTCCATCCGAGTACTTCACTTAAGCGACGTCTACAACATCCGCGGCGCATTATCCCTTTTTTCTTCTTTCAAATTTTTCATCCGACCTCGCACTTATATTGTACAAAAATTAATTTAATCATCATTGAACGTTAATAATTTAAAAAAAAAATTATTATTACATACGCATTTTATGGAATTGAGACTAAAAAATATTTTGTTTTCAAATCGGCGATTTTTTTTTTTTTTTATGTTTATTTATATATTTTGCCGACACGAATTCCGCGCACAATCTAAACTCGTTTTATTTCACTTTAATTTGTCGACAAAACATTTTTTCATTAAAATACGTTACCGTCGCGTTCATATATTTTTAATGAAAATTGTTTGTTGAGTTTATCCGATGTATTAAAAGTGTATTATTTTTAGATAGCTACGTTTTTAACTGATGTGTGGGGAGGGAGATGTTAGTCTGAACACCGCGTTTACGCCACAATATTTAGAAAAAAAAACTTTTTTTATTATTTTATTATAATTTTTGTTTTAGAAAATAAACGGTACAAATTTAACATTGTAGTTATTTTATCGAGCGTTTTTCACTGTTACAGTTAAAAATTATAACAATAATAAACGTGCTAAATTCAACGAGTTCGCGTCATAGAAATTGTTATCGAGAATAATGCGGAAACGGTATCGATTATATTAAGTTCGATCAGTGGCGTAAATACGATTTTTTTCTGACAGGAGGGGGGGAGTTCAAAGGAACTTTCTAAAAATATTTTATATATTATTTTTAATGAAAGAATCCCATAATTACAAAACAAAGCCAACTCTCCGATTGTTGTATAAAAAAAAAAAACTTTATCGCGTTAATATCGTTATCGTTATACGCGTAGACGGTTTTTTTTTTTTACGAAGAACAGGGTTTTCAATACATATTGATAGATACTCGACTCAGTTTAAAAAACTTTAGGGATTTTCTGTAATCGAGTAAAAACAAAAATCAAAATATTTCTTACTAAAATATGCTGGAGAACTTGTGACCGTTTTGTATACTGTACACTGTAAACAAAAAAAAAAAAAAAAAATCACAAAAATAATACACTTTTATTGCGTATACGTATTTCGACAACTACGTTGTTGTCTTCAGCGCGTACCGATTACTACTAAACCGTCAGACACTATATACACCCGTAATTGTACAGTTTACACCGCAAGTGTATGCTGCCGCCATCTGGTTTACGTTAAATAAATGTTATTAACGACATTTTTAATTATATTTTTAATAATGAAAAAAAATAATTAATTTAATTTAAACTACGAGATGGCGGCAGCGTAGAATTTCGATGGGCGTGGTCGTTGACTCACGACCAACCGGCGCGGCCGTTTTGTGGTGACGTCATCGGATATATAAACTGTATAAATACGGTTGTATGTAGTGTCTAACGGTTTAGTAGTAGTTGGTTCGCGTCGATGATGACAACACAGTTGTCGAAATACGTGTACGGAATAAAAGTGTATCGTTTTTGTCAATGTTTCTTATCAAATACTATTTACTCGTATACCTCACTTGTACAGTAATTATATATTATTATTATATATATATATATATATATATATAAAATGGAGCCAAAAATGTATAACAATTCATCAATTGAGAACGGCTGGGCCGATTTGGCTCAAATTTTTTTAATTGTTCGTAATTGCCAGGAGAAGGTTTTTACGAAAAAAATTTTGGAAAAACCCTTTTTTTAAAATTTTTTTGATGATTGTTTTTTTTTTGGCAAAACAACGTTTGCCGGGTCAGCTAGTAATTATTAATTATTATAATTCTGAACTTCATACAATTATTATAATAATATTGTTATAATGTGCTATTACTTTCACAATCAACGAGATACAATTTCAACATTTTAATAATATCAAGAACAATTTTTTTTGGGGGGGGGGGTGGAGGGTTTAGACTGTTCAGAGGGGTTTGCACGCTCCTCGTATATATCTATGCCAATGAGTTTGAAATTTATTAAAAAAAAAAAAAAGTGATAACGTTTCGAGTATATAGTTAGCTTTTGATATTCGTTTAACACTAGTCATATATTATAAACCGAACGGTTTCCTCCACTGTTTTGTGACGCAGGTGACGTTGGACAGTTTCACCATCGGCCGGTTCGCTTCGTACACGAACGCGGGCTGCCCGGACGGCGACCTTCACATCACCGAGTCGGACAGGCCCGCCGTGTCCGGCGGCTGGTGCGGTACGTCCTGGGCGCCGGCCCACTACTACAGCGAGACAAACTCCATCACGTTGCTGGTCCGGCTGTACACGCTGTCCAGTCTGGACAACACGGGATACAATTTCGACTTCCGACTGGGATACAAAATGCTCAACCGGAACCGCGCGGTCGTCCGGTACGGCGAGCAGAAAATATTTGCGAGTGAGTGTATTATAACGCATACTTACGCCGGGTCGTATTCATTTCATAATATTATAGTTTTTTTTTGTTGCTTTGCAGGCCTTTACGGGCCTTTTCTGACTTCCATTTCACTTCGGCCGAGTTCGCGTTCCGTCATCTATACAGCGTACCGAACGCGCCGCCGCGGTACGCGGTTCGGTTAAACTGCCAGTGGCGTTTCGGATCGGATTTGTAGGGTATTAAAAAAAAAGAAAAAAAACGAGTCTGCGAATTCGAAGTGATATAAATATTACCTATGTTCCGGAGTGCACTGTGCGTTTTCGTAATGTATCGCTTGACAACGAAGTAAACAACGGCTGGAAGCTTTCCGTGACTTCATTGTCATACCCGTAACTTCTTATAGTCGCGCAATATTCTACGAAAAGGCTATAATATATAGGTGTGATGCGCTCGAACGCGTCTATTCGAATCCAGTGATTTGTGTTTAAAAACACCGAATTCGATCCAATATAATTCTGAAAAATATTCCAAAAATTTTTTTTACTATACTGAGACTATTATTTCTATTTCTCGTATATACCAGGCGCGGATCCAAGGGACATTAGTCCCCTTGGAGCTGTAGTCGTTGCTTAAAAATTATGCATATAACTAACTAAATAGGTATAATTTTAGGTAGCTGATCATCGTATAGCCCTCCCCCCCTTGTGATTTCTGGATCCGCACCTGGGTATATACTGTATATAAATGAATTTGTAGAAAGCGAGGGTTTTTTTTAGATTCTGAGCGGAATATTGGTTTTACAATGTTTTTTATGTCTGTACCGAAAAATTCTACCAGGAGGAGTGCTCCGATCTTTACACGCGTCTTGGCTTGTTTCTGGTAGCAAATTTTGCATTTAGTTACAGCGGTCATTTTTCGATTTTCTCAAAAGCGCATAAAAAAACAAACCGAAAGACTACCGAAAAATTACGTAATTTCGGCGAAATCGATTATCGCGTTATTCCTTCGTGACTTTTAAACTAATGCGGTTATATAGAAACTTGAAATATTCACCAAATACGTAACGTTATATTATTATGTTGGAGAAAAAACATTTTACAAAAGATTTCTTTCAATTTTTGGCTATTTATTTAGAGGCAGTTATAGATTTCGAGGTATTTGTAGTTCATAAAAAAGTAATTTTAATACGATTTCAGACGTACGCGTTATTGTACGTATTTTTTTTTTTTTAAAAAAAAAGCTTGAAAATCGTTATACATAATTACAGTTTTCTTCTACATATAAACGTTTCGACAAAGTGTATTATATTTTTTTTTGTGCAAAATCACAATATTACCGAAAGCAATTTTTCAACATTTTCACTTACCTTGGTTTATTGTAAGAAATTATATTGAGATGACCTGCTGTAAGGTTATTCGTAAATTGTGTAGGTATACCCTATACCCTATATTACACCGTGGAACTCCACTCGGAATCGTTTTATCATTGCAATGATTTATCGCATTGCTTTCGACTTTACACGGTAATAACAAAACTCTAAAATCTTTATCCGAGTAATTCACTTAAGGGCACGTTCTACCTGACTCAGTTGTCTTTGTCCGACGCACACACGTAACGTAGTAAAATCTGGTTTCGTATTTCCAATATTGTGAGTAATTGGCTAATTTTTGGACATGATGACCTATGATATTAATTAATAAAAATAGCATAATCTATGACACGTTGGAATTACTTTTTCGATCAATTCAATTGATAAACAAAATATTTGTAATTTATTTATCACGTTATTTACGCACTTGTAAAAAACTAAAAATACAATTTATCGAAAAAATAATTCCTACGTGTCATAGATTATGTCATTTGTACGAATTAATATCATAGGTCATCATCACGTGCAAAAATTAGCCAATTACTCACAATATTGGAAATACGAAACCAGATCTTACTATGTTACGCGTGTGTCATACAAAGACAACTGAGTCCGGTAAAACGTCCTCTTAAGCGACATCTACAACAACCCGCCGGCTCGATACCTTTTCAAGAATATTTTTCAGAAATTTAGCTTTTGGAATAATAACCGTTTTTACGTTGATTTAAATTTCCGCAATTTTTTTTTTTACGCTTTGAAAACGTTTTACTGAATAGTATTTTTTCCTTTTAAAAACCCACTGCATATTGGTATATTGCTGCAGTCTGTTACGGAACGTTTTTTTTTTTTTTTTACACGTATATATATAGTGTATTATTATAACGAGCCATACAATTATGTATATTGCGCGTAACGCGACGCGGTGCCAGATGAGAATGAAAACGTTGTGGGAGAAAATTAAAAAAAAATTATTATTATTACTATTCTTTTTTTTTTTTTCGAAAAATGATTTATTCCGTATTTTAAACACTAACGACGCGCAATGAAAACGTTTTCGTATTACAATCGCGACGACTATAAACGAGTTTTTAAAAAAAAAAAAAAACCCCGACGAAAAATTCACCGTGTAATTATAAAAAGTAGTATATACGAGTATATTGTTCGTTCGGGAGGAAAAAAAAATCCCCTCTTTTTCGCGCCCGAAATTAGGACTTTCGGTAAGCGAGTGTAAATTAGTTTAAATTATTAAAAATGTACCGAAAATAATTAACGTAGTCAAGTTAAAAGTTCCTTTTGAAAATCGGGGAAAAAAATGTAATGAGGTTTATTGGGAAAAAAAAACTTAAAAGTCGCACAAAAGTGTATACTATTGATAAATTATATACTCGCAGTATCGTATTACTCGTCGCTGTAACTAAATGTATAGTGTAGGTACACAGGATTTAAGTACAATTAGTGATAGTTTAAACAGAAATTAATTTTTCTAAAAATGGCGTAGCTATAATTTTGGAAACCCGGAGCAGTGTCGAGTTTTGGCCTTTCATCTATTTACGCTACCAAAAAATTCATTCAGTTCATTTTGCGAAATCTAACATTTACAAATTAACTATTCACAAATCACGTTAAGTATTATTTTAAAATTCGTTTTTATATACTTTAATCTCTATAACAGTATTATGTGAATTTCAAAACAAAATTCAAAATGTTCGTATATACGAATTGTATTTACGCGAGGAGCCCTCCAAGTCCAAGGCCCCGGGGCATTGTCCGCCGCCTTACCACCCCTTAATTGCGCCACTGTAGAAGGGACATTGTCACTTAGGTAACGACTAAACGTTCATTAAGTGAAATAAATTTAATAATATTTTTGTAATATACTGTTCTGTATTATGAACATCGGCGATTTGCCAATGGATTTGTTTAAACTCCAAAATCAATTAAAATAAATGAAAAAAATATATATATATAAACTAAATAAAATTAACAGTTCTTAACGATTCATTTAAGATAAATTATTAGATGATTTAGTCGTCGTTGAAAAAAAAAATATTGAATAATTATTGTACAAAAAAAAAAAAAATATGCCCAAAAATATTTAAAAAAGAAAGAAATTCGAGTTTTTTTTTTTTAAAATCGATAAAATATGAATTAAAAAATGTCTGTTTTCAAACTAGCCGTTGTATGAAATGCATTTGTTATAAATGATCTGCATATAAATCGGAAAAACGTGCGAACCCCACAACTTCCCGAACCCTAAATACATATATTCAAACAATATCTTTCTCTATTAAAATATAAAATAATGTCAGGGCTCTGGACTGGTTTAGTACATCCTGAAAAAAATCGATGCGAACATTACTGATTGTTATTCCTGTATAATTGGTGTTATATCGCGTAAACATTATTCGCGAAAGAAAACGAGACGATTATTATATACGCAATATATATCCGCGAAAAACCGTGAATTCAGTGGCGTAAATGAGAAAAAAAACGTGGGAAGGGGCATGAAGAAGCTCATGTTCATTGCCACTCTCCTTTCTTTTTCATAAATATAAATTCACAAGTTTTCGGTACACCACTGTTGTATGCCACCGATTTAATTGTACAAAATAAATAGATATATATTTTTAAACCAGAAAAGAAAATCATTTTGAATATAAATATATTTTATTTATTTAAAAAAAAAAACGTTTTAATTGATATTTAAAAACCAATTATTCGTTTTCCTCCGACGCCGTTTCACAGGAACTCATCAATTATTATTATCGTTTCAAAGTGCCGGTTGAGGAGTCGAGTACACGCGCTCGGAGTATATTTCTGAATATTTTTATATCGGTAATTTATGTTTCTACTATTAAAATACCCGAGGGGGAGCAAAATAATAACTTAACCTCTCTCCAAATGTTTTTTTTTTTTCGAAAAATTACTTGAACGGACTTTTTATTCACCCGAATCGGTCGTCAGCTCAATGTTCGATCCTAAATATACGCGTCCGTTTCCAGTCCTGATTTCGTTCGTTCGTTTGTCGAATAGAGATCGTACTTCGTCTACCACTGAAGTCGCGAGATCAATCCTCCATACGGAGTATCTAGAATGTAGTGTTTTAAATTTTTAATGAGTCAGGTATGGTTTAATATCGCGCGTCATAGGAAGCGAGTCCGCAGATCGCCGCTACGGCAGAGAGGAATATTAAGCTAGATTTAGCGGTTTAAAGTTTTTTTTCTTCTTTCAATTTATACTTTTCCGTTTAAACGCTTATATAATTATTAACGAGGCCGGGACCGCGTTAAGTAACCAACTTCGCGAGACACAATATTCATCCGTTATCGAAAACCCAACATAACGAGTGTTATTTTGTACACACCACTATGGGAACAAGTCTGTCAGAAGTTTTACATAGTAATTACGTTGTTTGTGCAAACATTTGGCTCGAGTTTTAGTAGATACTTTGCAGTTCGTACAATGTGTCACACACTATACGTGTTAGATTTTGTATAATGACTCGTGCGAATATCAATGCACAACCCTAACTGAAATGGTGTTTTTGGAGTCGTGGTAGGAATACGATCGATTCCCTTCCTCCGCGAGTAGTTTTGAAAACAACAATTTTTTTTTTTTGTCGATGACGGGTAATAATGAAGAAATATTATGTCAGTATTGTTAGAATCGCGCGTGTAAGAAATCGTTTTTGATTGTATCTTATTCGGATTCGTACGCGTTGAAAAAAAATATATAATATAATACGGCCGTGGTGGGCCGTGGTACGCCAAAAGCGTTAAAAAAAAAATTGACCGAGGAAAATCTTAACTTGCGAAAGTTTTTACTAAAAAAAAAATCCTTTACGAATACTTCTTACGCAGATTAATTTTAAATTTTGTTGTTGATTTTGTTGTATTTTTTTCTTTTTATTGTACACGTTTTAAAACTACGGATCGTACAATATGAGGTCCCAGCAAACGAGACCGGTCGAATTAATAAACTGCCAAAGATTTCTTTTTTTCTGGCGGTGGGATAGGAAACCACTGGTTGGAGAATATAAATTTCCGCTAATTAGAGCCAATTCAAAGTGGTAATTTACCGGATATATTTTATGGGATCCGGTTGAACGGTCGCCGTTTATTTTATTTTTATTTTTTGTACCTAAAAAGGCTTCGGACATTTGAAGTACATAATTTTGTGCGAATAATTATTTCAAAGTCGGTGTAATATGTCCCGTGTCAAAGAGACCCGTTCACGTGCTGTATATTCATTACACGAGTTTACCATTAATTATTATTATACGTTTGTTCGTTTTCCTTTTGGCCGAGTATTTATGACCTAAACGTCGTATATACGTATAACGCGAACAGCGGTCGAAATTAAATAAATATTTCACGTGTTTATAATAAAATACTTTATTAACGCGGCGTTCGATTTTTCAATATCAAGACGGTGCGATTCATTTATATTATATATATATATATTTTTTTTTTTTGTATGATCAACGCCGGCTCGAAAAATTGCGAGGCTCTGTGCGAGAACGTATAGCGGGGTGCTTTATTTTGTGAGTTAAATGCAGAGGAAGAATGAAACTATTGTACAATAATCTTTTTAACACGTTATAATAACGATATACTCGTACATTACGATCAGTCGTATTATATTGTTATAAGTGGCGAGAACGAGTCACTGATGGAAATAAATGGTCATGCGGCAGAATGCTTTCCATCAGGACACGACTTATTTTGATGTACGTGAAAGGCGATTTAATACGGTCGAAAGTCGGAAGGAGTGAGAAATTACACGTGTAAACGTCTAACAATTGATACCGTCGACTCGCCCGTTGTAGTGTTCAGTGAAGGGAGAGAAGAAGGATTTTGCAGGACGCGGCATTCGTATAATAGAAGAAAACATAATTATTGATTTTTAAAAAATTTAAAATTTAGATACCACACTCGGTGGATACGCAGTGAAAGAGGAGATAAAATTCAAAGTATACAATTTAAGCGCGATATGTAAATTAAAACAAAGCCCCGGACTTTTTTTAATAATCCATAATGTACTTGTACGGAAGCCGCGTTTTGTACGCTATTTTTACGAACAATAAGAATTTTCTCCTACAAAATGGGTGTGTGTAATACTGTAAAAAAAAAAAAACATAAAGCGGATTAAAATAACTCCGTCCACTCCATCTCCGAAAAATAAATCCCGTGTGCGCCACTGATAATTATTATCCGTACATGTTATTTACTAATATTATACGACCTTTTTAAACTATTTAAATACGAATACCGTATGATTTATACATAGTAATATTCACGATAATTTTGTGCCGTCGAGGAAAAAATATTCGATGTCTTTTTTTTTTTTTTTAAATTTGTACATAAATAATAATAAATAATTTGAAAATATATGTATGTATATACATATTCTTTTATAATCCGTGTATTTTAATTAATTTTTTTTTTTTAATATAAATATCGTTATTTTATCGTTTAAATTTTTTGTACGGTAATAGGTAATAGGTGCCTAATAATTTTACGGTAATAGGCATATTAATATAGGTAATTTTTTTCACTCCTGTGTCGAACCACCATTACGAGCCGTCACTGCAGGGTTTGATCGTTCGCCAAAGAAACACGGAGGGCGATTAAAAAAAAAAAAAATGATTTAACCTCAAAATTTGTTTTAATACGTGTGAAGAAGGTTCTACTAATGTCTACCAAGTCCCTAAGGAGAGGAGCCCTCCCTTCTCCCCTTAAACCCGCCAATTTCGCCGCTGATAAATAATATGGCATAATATACCGCCGCCGTGTACTTTTCGCACCGTTGTATATTTTATATATATATATAATTACACTTTTGACAAATGGAACGCCGCAGTAATTGACCGAAATATATTGCATATAATATATAACGTATTGTTACATTATATTGTATATAATCCCATCTCTGTTTTCTTTCTCGACTCCGACGACCGGAATACGAAATACGCCCGATGATATATGCCCTATTATATGTGCTGAAACGTGACGTCCGCGAAATATATTTCACGCCGTAAAACGCGTCTCACGTACATTCGATTTGAGAAAAACGTTTTTAAATAAATATTCAAATTCACGAACCCCGTGCGGTTTCGCGTATATATATATATACGCGTTTCTTTAATTTTTTTTTTTTTTAATAATATTTTTCCTCTGACCGCTGTAACGGCGACGTAGTCGCGCGTTTCCTGCAGTTGTCAGTGTCGTGTATAGGTACGGTTGGGTGCGAGTAAATCGCCCCATACCGCAACCTGATCCAGGCAAAGTCCTTGACGAGTTCCGATTGGTCTGGGACGTAAAAGAAAAATTTCCGCTCATAGAAATTATTCGGTTAAAAATTGATAACGGCAGTAGTCAAAACTCTTTGTGTATAAAAATATTAATATTGCGAGTACCTAATTGTAGGTGCACTGTAACTGTAACTGTGTGTGTCTTACAATCAGGAAATGTTGTAAAATTATAGACTTTTACGCACTTGTAAGAGTTTTAAAATTTAAAATCATTGATTTCTTTATTATCGCAAACATTCGTCACACATATCATCACATTTAATCGTATAGACTTTTAAAGGCGTGTCGCGAATGTGTGATAAATACTCTTTTTTCATCTATATGACCACATCGTTTCTTCGAATTGCGAGAATAGATTGAATAGAAAAGCCCGTTATATAGCCGTGTCTCTCCGCTCGTAGGAAGTAAAACGACTAAATTTACTAAAAAAAAAAAAATATATATATATATATCGTACCCCTTTATGCCGTGAAATCCGCCACTGGAAAGAAGTTATAGAAGTTTCAGAGCTGGAAAATTATTCGACCGTATTATAATAGACGCGCATTCGGCCGACTTTACACAATTTCGTGGCGATGTCTGACGCGTAGAGAAAAATAAAATGTTTAAAAAAGTTTGAACGATTCGCGTTTTTCCACAAACGTTCTATATATATGATGGAATTATAGACCGTTCGGGGGAATGGTCATTTTAAAATTGATCATTAAATAGCGCGTTGAGACGAAAATTGACGAAACCATTCAGTTTTTGTTTTCTTTCTGTACATATTACATAATTCAACGTATAACTGATGTAATAATAATGAATAAATGATCTAATATGATTCATTTTCCTATGAACTGATATACAGGTACGAAAAATGTTTAGCGTATAAAAAAGCATAGTTCCAGGTTAGAGAATGTTTTGTGCAAAATGTTATATTTTTTAAGAATATATATATATATTGCGAGGTTTAATTCGAACGTTTCACAAAAAAATGTAATTGTTTATGACAGAAAAAAAAAATGCAAAAAGAATTGCCACCTCCGTCAGTTTCTACCCCCCCGAAAGCCATGATTATAATTCGAGTGAAGTTTACCGTTCAACTTGAACGCGATGTAATCAATGTTATTTGGTAAATTAATTATTATTTATTTTTTGAACATTAATTTATTATTATTTTCGGCTCATCGTACTGACTATTACTTTTATTTCAATTATATATTATTATGTATATTATATACATATATCTTAGTACACTTAATAAAGTATACCTAAACAATATGAATCACCGAGTGTATTATTAATTGTATGGCAGTTTAAGTAATTTTTTTGAAGATTGACTATCTTATAATTTTTATAAATTGTTACTTTTATTTGTTTTTTACCGAGTATTTAATACATTTTTATGAAACCGTCATATATTATCAAAAAAAAAAAAAATATTTATGCGCACATAAAAGGTCGTTTCGATGAAATTGTAGAACGTATAAAATCCAATTATTTTCAGGATTTTATACGCATATAAATCCGGTCTCTAATAATAAATAACAGAACAGTACACCAAGCGTTGTATATTGTCGATCCCGTTCGATAGATACGAGTTTGTTTGACACTTGGACTGTAGTGCAGGCGAGATGCCCACTGTACCGGATTTCACAACGGAAAAGTCGGCAATCGAATGTTAAAAAATTTTACAACGTTAAAAAAATAACACCGTGTAAGGTTCACCACTGCGTAAAAATTAAAAAGCATAAATATAACGCGGTGTACTCTATTTCTATATATTTCGCAAACGCGCAACAGAAAAAAAGAGACGGAAAAATTTCTAAAAAAAAAAAAAATTCCGAAACCGTAAGACTTTCGAGTCGTGTATATCGATCGTAATTTTTTTTAAACTATAAAATTATAATATTTTAATAGTATATTTTTGTTTTTAATTATATATAAATGCTTTAAAAGATTTATACGGTACGAGATTTATTTTATAATTTTCGAGTCGGTTTTTTTATTCGTAATGGCTGTGCCTCTGTACAGCTGGTCATGCAGCAGTAGTGTAACGCGCACAACTAAATCCTCGTTCTCGTGCCACCGATTCCGCGCCAGCGCCGGAGCTCATAATATTATTATACTCGGCCACAGTGCGTTTATACTCGTGGGCTTTTGGAAACGTGCGATAATGTACTTAATAGCTTAACGCTCGGTTAAATTATGTTATTATATTATATTGTCCGGTGTTATTCGGCACGGACGTTTCGCTTTTATTAAATCTGCAGCGCGTTTTTTTTTTTGAAAATCGAAAAAAAAAAAAAAAATACTATTCCAATAAATAGGCGCAGCACACGCGTTCCTTTCTTTTTCCCCGGCTAACACCTGAGTGCAGCGTATTATAGATTAGCGTTACGAGTTTGGTTTTTGTTATTATATACCTATTTTAATAAAACGATTGGTTTTTTTTTTGTCAAAAATGTCTATATTTTCAGTTTTGTATTGATACAGATCTGTTATATTGATCTTCAAAGTGATATTTATTGTCAAGAGTATATTATACTGAATATATATATACAGTACATATTATGCATTATACACACTCTGTTCACGACTCGACCGTAGACACTCGACTTATATACATTTTAATTTATACATGTTTAAATTCCGCACATTTTTTTTTTATATAATTAAACGTTAATAAAATATACGTATTATTATCAAATATTTTTATCTTACATTATAAATATGAACCATATGCGGATAGTAAAGAAGTCATAGTCCTAGTCGTCATATGGGCTTGTAAAAAAGTTCGTTTTACTCGCAAACAACTATTTCCCGACAACGACTACCCTGTAATACGCCAATTGTAATTATTAAAAATATAAAGTACGCATAGGTGAGATTATGGGCCGGATTTGATGTTGGAAAATGGACCGGATTAATTTCACGCTGTCCCTGAAACCTGCAGAGTTTGCGCACGCCCGCGTTCCAGTATGATACGCGATGGCGTAACGAGTAGAAAAAAAAAGAATTACGTAAAAATAATACGCGTGCGTAAAAGTGTGTTCAAACAAGCACGTATTTGAGGGAGGGCGATAGGAGCGATCGCCCCCCCCCAGACCCGTATTATAGTCTATCTTATAAGATTATAAATATTATATAATCTACTTTTTTAATAAATTTGTATATATAATAATCATGATTTTCAATCAAACTAACTTTGTTAAATATACATAGAGAAATAGAAATTTCCACTGAAGACATCATTCAACGGTTCGCTAAAATGAAAAAGAGACATACCGATCTAATTTTGTAGAAAACGACAATTGTAATAAATTTGTTATGACATTTAATAAATGTTTTATTAGGCACAAAAAATTATTATCATTATTTTTTTTTTAATACAAGAGCACACTGACACGTATAATAAAAGTATTCTAAAAAAAATTAATCGCCCCCCCCCTCCCAAGATAAGGTCCCAAATACGTCCCTGTGTACAAAATCGTTTTTTATACGTTCGAATGTTTTTAGCGGAAGAAAAAAAAAGAGGTTGCAAGCCCCCGCGGGGTGTTGTGCGAATGTCGGCGGCTTAAATAGTGATCGGATAAAGATTTTGGAGTTTTTTTTTTTTATTATTACTAGAAATTCGATAGAAATGCCATATATAAATCGTTGCGTTGGCGGTACAACGGTTCTGAGCGCTGCTTCGCGGTGTAATATCGTTTATTGATATTACCATATAGCGCGTATCAGATTTAAACGCGACAAAATTCTGAGCGTCCACAGGCCTCTCCTGATTTCCGCCCGTGTAAGCGTACGCGCGTGCCGGTACCGTATACGCGTATCTGTATGTTTTAAACATATTTTATACAATCCTGTGTAAAATTTCCATAAATGTATTGGCGTCACAATTTTAGATTATTTCGGTTAAATGTGTATGGATCGTTGGAAATCCGAGCGTAAAACTAATTTATATGTATATGAGGCAATTTAAACGCAAATATGAAATCGTGCTTTAGTTATTGTCAAATTATTTTAACGAAAACGGCGGCGACGTTTTTTTTCGAAATTTACGCGCGCATATATTTACACTTTTTTGATATTTGATATATACAGGTGTACTGAACTGCAGTCAGTACCTGTATAGCAGGCCGTCGCGAATAATTTATATCAGATATACTGTTATAATATTAGATTCAGTGGCGTATTTTTTTGGTCTCGAGAGTTATATAAAAAAAAAAAAAGTTTTCGTTGAATTCAGATTATTGTTGACGACCCTTTATAATACACAGTTTGTAAAATGATTTCGTTATAAATATTCAACCCGACGGCGCGCATTCGCGGATTCGTGTTGGGAACAGGTGAAGAATGCAAAAATTTTGCTCGCTCCGCTCGCTGTACATAACGGCATTCGACACACACACACACACAGATTTCCTATTCAATTAAACACAAATTACTATAAGCTTATTACAATAACAATTTTTACTACTATAGAAAAACTTTTGTTTCACTCCATACTTTTCACATAAATAAACCTTTAGGTACACCTTGCGTAAATTGTATTTCAATTTTGTAATATATAAATACATGTTTTATCAGACACTTTTCGTATACTGGAATGGTGTTTAGTAGACTTATATATTGTTTATTTATTGTTAACAACACATTAATTTTTTTTTTTTATATATATACAAAATCTATTCTCGTGGTTTGAGGGAAATTCCATTAATGACTTGTTCTACGTCTACTCTAATGTTTATCTATGGATAGCCGAAAATCTATTTGAAAAAGATCTATCTACATCCCCCGTCCCCATAAATACGCCATTGATTCACGCATAAAAAAAAAAAATCGCACCTACAAATACGCTTGCACTTGTCTACAATAAAACTGAAATTTTAATTAATTTTTACTAAAAAAAAAACTGTTTCGACCGTGTATATATATTTTTAAAACGTGTTATCCTTATCGATTTTAATAATCGTTTGTCATTCAGATGCGGAAACAATGTACTGGCGCGTGTACAATATTGTATATTATAATATTGTGTATACAGCCATTGTGGTGTCCTTTATAATATATTGCAGTGTTGGGTACACAAATGTGGTGAGAGTCGAGTGAACTTTCGGGCGTTTCGCTGCGCGGTTAGGTCAGACTAGGTTAGGTTTACGTAAAGTCTTAAAACAATATGACTTATTAGGATCTTATATATTATATAAGTCGTTTGAGAAATTGTTAGGAAAATATTCTATTTTCGAAAATTCATGTTTTCCCTCCAAACAGCCTACCATTTTCTAGGCCCTTTTCGTAGAGACCTGCAACGGCAGTTTGGCCCTTTAGAATATTACTATTTTGAAATTGTCTAATGCACATCGTTTAGTGTTTATAATTTTTTTTTTCCAATTATTTTCTGCAAATAATCATTATAAACATTTCGCAATTATATATACTTTTTTTTTTTAATTTCCATTATTCGAAGATATGCTTTGGTTTCGTTTTCGTTTTTAGAAAAATCTAGGCAATCCCGGGTTTTCGGTTTATTATTATTATTATTATTATTTTGGCCTTTCAAGGAGACCACACCAAACTTGGCATGAAAACAAACTCTAACGGATCGATACCCTGTGTATATTCGAACCCCCGTTTGATCCTGTCCTTTCACCCAGTAACCAAGTTTATCGATTCCCGTTTTCGTTCGAAAAAAAGGGAGGGTTGAGAGATCGCGCAGAATATTAATTATTGATTTATTTATACGATTCGAATCATTTGAATCGATTCACTAAAGTGATTCGTTCATTGATTCAATTGGTTCACTTGATTTAAAATGATTTATAATTCAATCAGTGATCTCATTATTAATAAACCAATCATTTGTTTTTGATTCAAATATTTGAAATACCTACTTAATAAGTTTAAATCGGTTGAACTCTGTTTTTTGGGTCAAAAGTGTTAAAATATCATCAAATCTTATATCTGACTGCTGAGTTCTGGGTATTTTTCTAAGACTATAAAGGGGAAAAAAATTTTTAGTCAGTTTTAGTAAATGACCTACAATCCAAAGATATAAATTAGTGTGTAATACCTATATATGCATTTTAGTGTACAAATAATCATAATAAGCTATAAAGTGATATATGAAATATGATTCGGTCGGTACTCGGTCGTGTAGATTGATTCAAACGAAGTTACGAACGAGAGTCAAGTTCATCATCGAACAAATTGAATTAACGAACGAATCGTTCTTTTCTTCTGAATCTGAATCAATTCGTTCACTGAAATGATTCGTTCATTTTGAACGAATCTTTCGCGAACGACCCATCCCCAGTAGTCACTAGTCACTGCTACGTTGTACACTTATGTCTGTTGTTGTATTATCGTCGTCGGCGGCGGCGGCGGCGGCATTTTAGAATAAAAACACAACACCAGAGAACCGGCCCTTAGTGAAAGTATTTATACGTTATAAAAGTCGTGTTTTCTCTGTTCGGCATAATCAACTCGAACATTGAATTTAACACATTGTTCTTAATTCCAATACTCCGGCCCACGAGAGTCCGAGTGTATAGAGTAGAGTGGTCATAAAAATACGGGACATTTAAAAAAAAACAAATTAAATGTTCTGTAAGTGTTCTGTGATAGTAAATATATAATGTTTAAGTAAACCTAAATATAAATATAGATAATATAAAAACAAAATAAATGTGTACTGTATAAAGGGTTTTAAATACAAATAAAATATTTATACACAAGAACAATTTTATTTTGATGACGACGGTTGGTCAATTTCTTCTTCTGCCGTTTTTGTGTACTTTTGTGTTGAACAAATTATATCGAGAATAAATTTCAAAAGTTATACATATTAACAGTAAGGAAAAACCGGAATTAATACGGGACAGACTTGAAGAAACTGGACAAAATGCGTCCCGTATAACTTTCGTCGGAACAATGGAACAATCCTGTATAATACGTCCCTGTGGTCACTCTATCCCAGAACGTTGTTTTTAGAAGAAATAGTGTTACGGCATTCTACAAAAAAAAAATTTTAAAAGTAATAATAACAATTTGTATTCTAAATTACGAAGTACTGTGTAAAGTGCGTACACCATACTTCAAAACATTGTATTGCTGTATTAGAACAACTTACCGGCCGTTTTTCCCCAAAGTTGACGGAATCGTTTAATCGCACGAGTGACCCGACGCTCGGATTATATTAGAATCACCTGTACGACTGTTTGGGAGACTTGTGAAATCTGTTTATGAATTCGTTGTGTCGTGCTAAACCCGTTTGTCTCTGGACGACGGCAAATTCTGTCCGCCCGTGGTTTAACGACTAAATACGTCCGACCAGGGGCATCATTTGCGGAGGCAGCATAGGGCACATGCCTAACCCTAAAGAAATTACTGGAAGTCAGCAATCTGACAAATCTGTACTTGATAATAATAGTAATAGTAAAATTATAAAATTTAAAATTTTTGAAGTAATGGTTATTAAAGAAGAATTTGCTGACTACAATCTGTATGATAAAATTAACAAAATATGACGAGAAAAAAATTGTTTAGGTACATATGACCTAGTATGTTATCTAGTCATTTGAACAGTTTTAAAACGATGTATATTTAAATTTTAAAATGAAGGGACACTGGCTTGATAACCATATTACCGTGACAAAATATATGGGCATGTTGGCAGTTCTTGACACGCACTCGGCAACCGTTTTGTGACGTAGCATTTTGCCGACTAGTTTCATTAATAGTCAGCCAAGTCAGCGAATTTGGCCGTTTACTCATCCTACCAAAAGTTGAAATGACGCCTCTGGACGACGGAAACTTCTGTCTGTCCGTAGTTTAACGGGTAAACCCGTCCGTCTGTGATTGACGGCGAAACGCGTCCGTCACTGGACGATGGCGAATCCTGTCCGTTACTGGTTTGGTAGCCAAACCCGTCCATCTGTGGACGTTGACGAATTTCGTCCGTCCTTACTTGTTCTTCACTGGACGATGTAGAAATCTGTCCGTTTGTAGATAATGAAAAACCCATTCTTCCCAGATTGACGACAGAATTTCTCCGTCCATGGTTGACGGCAAAATCCGTAACTTGTCCGTCTGTGGATGACGGCGAATCCGTCTTTCACTGGACGATGAGAAATCTGTCCGTTCGTGGTTGAATTTGTCCGTTCGTGGTTGACGGCCAAACTCGTCCGTCTCCCATCTCCGGGTGACTGCGAAATTTCTCCGTCTGTAGACGACGGACAAATCCGTCCGGTAACGAACGACGGCAAGTCCTGTTCGTCCACGGTGAAACTTGTCCGTCCGTGGTTGACGGCGAATCCGTCCTTCACTGGACGATGCGAAATTTGTCCGTCTGTGGACGACGGCCAAATCCGTCTCTCCGGTAACGAACGTCTGTAGACGGCGAAAATCCATGTTCGAACGACGGCGGATCCGTCTTTCACTGGACGATAAAATTTGTCTGTCTGTGGATGACGGCGAATCCCGTCTTTCACTGGACGATGGTGAAATTTGTCCGTCCGTGGTTGACGGCCAAACTCGTCCGTCTCCAGGCGACTGCGAAACTTCTCCGTCTGTAGACGACGGACAAATCCGTCCGGTAACAAACGACGGCAAGTCCTGTTTGTCTATGGTCGACGGCGAAACTTGTCCGTCTGTGGATGACGGCGAATCCCGTCTTTCACTGGACGATGATGAAATTTGTCCGTTCGTGGTTGACGGCCAAACTCGTCCGTCTCCGGGTGACGGTGAAATTTCTTCGTCTGTAGATGACGGCGTATCCCGTCCTTCACTGGACGATGGTGAAATTTGTCCGTCCGTGGTTGACGGCCAAACTCGTCCATCTCCGGACGACTGCGAAATTTCTCCGTCTGTAGACGACGGACAAATCCATTCGGTAACGAACGACGGCAAGTCCTGTTCGTCTACGGTCAACGGCGGAACTTGTCCGTCTGTAGATGACGGCGAATCCCGTCTTTCACTGAACGATGGTAAAATTTGTCCTTCCGTGGTTGACGGCCAAACTCGTCCGTCTCCAGGCGACTGCGAAACTTCTCCGTCTGTAGACGACGGACAAATCCGTCCGGTAACAAACGACGGCAAGTCCTGTTTGTCTATGGTCGACGGCGAAACTTGTCCGTCTGTGGATGACGGCGAATCCCGTCTTTCACTGGACGATGATGAAATTTGTCCGTTCGTGGTTGACGGCCAAACTCGTCCGTCTCCGGGTGACGGTGAAATTTCTTCGTCTGTAGATGACGGCGTATCCCGTCCTTCACTGGACGATGGTGAAATTTGTCCGTCCGTGGTTGACGGCCAAACTCGTCCATCTCCGGACGACTGCGAAATTTCTCCGTCTGTAGACGACGGACAAATCCATTCGGTAACGAACGACGGCAAGTCCTGTTCGTCTACGGTCAACGGCGGAACTTGTCCGTCTGTAGATGACGGCGAATCCCGTCTTTCACTGAACGATGGTAAAATTTGTCCTTCCGTGGTTGACGGCCAAACTCGTTCATCTCCGGACGACTGCGAAATTTCTTCGTCTGTAGACGACGGAGAAATCCGTCCGGTAACGAACGACGGCAAGTCCTGTTTGTCCACGGTCGACGGCGAAACTTGTCCGTCCGTGGTTGACGGCAGAATCCGTCCTTCACTGGACGATGTAGAAATCTCTCCGTCTGTGGATGACGGCAAAATCCGTCTGTCTCCGGGCGACGGTGAAATTTCTTCGTATGTAGATGACGGCGTATCCCGTCCTTCACTGGACGATAGTGAAATTTGTCCGTCCGTGGTTGACGACCAAATTCGTCCATCTCCGGACGACTGCGAAATTTCTCCGTCTGTAGACGACGGACAAATCCGTCCGGTAACGAACGACGGTAAGTCCTGTTCGTCCACTGTCGACGGCGAAACTTGTCCGTCCGTGGATGACGGCAAAATCCGTCCGTCTCCGAGCGACGACGAAATTTCTCCGTCTGTAGATGACGGTAAAACTCTTCCGTCACTGGACGACGTAAATTCATATTCGACCCTGGTCGATAGCAAATCCTGTCCGTCCCTGGACGACTGTGAATCATAGTCTTTACTGGAATCCGGAATCCGTTTGTCCGTAAACGATGACGAATCTCGTCCATCTCCAGTTGACGACAAAACCCATCTCTTTGTGGATGTCAATGGAATTTGTGCGTCATTGTACATCAGCGAATGCCGTTCGTTTTCGTACGGTTTTGGTGAGGACGACGTAAATGGGTTGTCTCTTGTCGTCCTGATTCTGATTTCCAAGCCACCGTCTTTGTCAGTGTTTTTCTTCTCTAAAAACAATACGAATCCATCGTGTATATTTCAAGTACATCATTGACGTGTTTGACAATAGTGTGTAAATTAATAAATTACTATTAACGAGAAATGTACATGTAAATAAATGCTACGGAAATTGTTTACCGAACGATTTCATAAATCTATTTTTAATCATAAAACTCCCAAATATATATATATATATATATATATATATATATATATATATATGAAGATAATATTATTAAGCTACGGCCCCACCGAAGGCGATTTGCGTTTTCGCGATTTTATCAAAACAATATAAATAAATATCGGTGGCCCCATAGAGCGCGTGTTGCGTTTTGCGTTACGGGCGGGAACGCGCGAGAATCGCGAAATAACAAAATAGTTCCGATATTCTGCGGTTAATCAAAATATATCGAACGAGGAAATGAGATAAAAATACACACGCTCTAGGTAAAAACGCAATACTGTCCCCATCAAAATCGCCAGTGAACATCGCGCGTTTAAAGTCGTAAAATCACAAAATCGCTTTCACTGGGCACGTATCTTTAAATGTGTGATTTACCGGTGTCTTGGATGCGTATTTTATTATCGATGGTTCTCTTGAGATGTTGGGCCATTTTGTTAAGAATTTCAACCAAAAATTCCGAGAATTTAATCGTATTGTTATTTTGTGCAACGGAGATTTCCAGTAACGATCGACCAGGCATTCCTGAAAATATTACCGGCTTTCAGTATCGTGTTCAATGAAATCCGGTCCGTTTATGCACAAAATGTATAATATCTCATAATTAGCCAACAATTTTGATACGCCTACGTTTATCAGACAGTTCTATTAAAAATATTAATAAACGAGTACATACGATGACCCGCGTTGAGTATTTTTCCATGATTAACGTTTATTTTGTTCATCCCTTGTTGTCGGTAATAATTGACTTTGTGCGATCCATACGTCATCACACTCAATACCGAGAAATATAATACAATTGAATTGATTACTGCCATATTGACAAAATCAAAATTATAAATTTATTAGTGACTTAAAACGTCTAGATGGCTAGATCGATCACAAATAAAATATTTTAAGTAAGACGCTCGCCACATATTTATTATTGTAGATAGGTCCTCATATTGTATCCTTGGAGATTATCATATGTTTTCTGTTTTTTTTTTCTAATCGCCCAGAACGATTATTATAAATATGAAAAAATATCATTAACGGTACTTGTGCGATATACTTAAAAATATTTATCGTAAATTGGTGGGTTACAGATTTAAAAAAAAAATTATTACGTTCTCAGTCACCGTGACCATGAAAATGGTAGAAATAATAATAATAATAATAATAATAATAATAATAATAATAATTAGAAATAACGAAGAATACTAATAGAGAATAATAATATTTGATTTCGAATATAGATTTTTAAAATTTTGATACGACCGATTTAGAGATACAAAAAATTTAGGTGTTTTAGATTTTACAGAGAAAGTATGCGTGTCAGCGAACACTGTCTAGTAAAGTAAACGTCCGCACTGTTTGTGAAAAATATCGACGTTTATTACAATAATTATTGTATTCAATATGATATAGCTGATTTTGACTAATGTCGTGACGTTATTCAAAATCGTATTTAATTTCCAAACCTAATATCTGAATATTCTGTTTTAGATCTACTTTATCCGATTTTTTCCAAAACTTCCCTCCAATCCAATCGTTTCCAATCGTTTAGTACTCTCACCGAGCACCGAGACCATACCGCATATGCCGTTACATCATGTGCAATTCAAAAGTGCTTCGTTCCGCGTATATCTCCTTTGTCAGCTCATCCAGTACACGTTAACATATTTATATGCGCTTATCGCACCGGTGCGCTTAGACTTAACCAAAACTACACGCTAACCAGTTCGTTAGGTGAGTTTAGTATAGTGTCGGTTAAGTCTTCGCTTTTTCCATCGCTTTTGCGCTGGTTCTCATGCGCACCCCCGAGCATATTTCAACCGCGGAAGTTTCTGTTTTCCAGGGGTAAACGAATCATTTCACATGGGCGAACTGATGGAGGGCACTTACTGTTCGCGGATATTCAGCAACTGTGACAAAAAGAGATGCGTGCTGCAATCGCCCAACTACCCGGGGCTGTACCCGCGCAACCTGACGTGCTACTACGCCATCCGACAATATTCCATACCGTACGGCCATCAGGCGCTCATATCCATCACGCAGCCGTACAGTCGCCTGGTGTCGATCAAAACGGACCGGACTAATCCCGAAGGCGCTGATCCGAAGCCCGTCGAACGGAAGGTATACGGCAGGCTCGAATAGACCGAAGCTTTAGCGATTTAATACAAACCCCTCCCTTGTAAAGATAGTTCGGTTTTAGATTTACAAAATAGTAAATAGTAAAATGCGTGCCATACTTACAACGTAAGTAAAGGTGTTTGTCGGATCGAAAAATTCGCTTTAAACGCGAGAGATATTACAAATTAAATTTGGAAGGGTCAAAAATATTTTACGCACCTTTATACGGGGGTCGCGATCAAAACGTAAGTTGCATTGTGTCATATTTTTTTCCCCAAATCAGTACTTTTCAATAAAATTTCGTGGCAACACTTTTCACGTTATCCTTTTGAATTATGCTCCTCCGTGACGATCCGAACACTCCACTTTCAGCGAACGTCACGAACGATCTTCTCAAAAAAAAAATTCAACTGGAAAAACGTGGGAACATCCTCGCTACAGTCCTGATTTGTCACCCTGTGATTTTTATGTATTCGGACCGGTGAAAAACGAACTGACGCAGATCCGATACCTGCACTCGAAGAACGAAGTAAATTATGCCACAAGTCAGTGATGTTCCCTAAATGGATGGGAGTTTTTTCAACAAGAAATTTCTAAACTCGTACAGAGATACGAAAATTGTAAGAACTCCTTTTTGCCGATTATGCAGAAAAATAATATTTATTACATGTATACTTTTTAATAAAATCATTTTTTTTTTAATCGTAGTAATTTTTGACTCGTGACCGATTGTAACCTACTTTTTGATCGACCTTCGTGTACATCCAAACGAATAGATTCGATTTTTAACTCCGCGGACACAAAATGCGTAGTTTCCAGCGAAATTTCGTTCCGCGGCTGCAATTAACGCGTACAGTATAACGCACCGCGTGATGCGCGGTTGTCTTCACCAGAATGCCAATACCTTTCAATAATAAATTACCCCACGTAAATAACGTGCTAAACGGTTGAAAAATTAAAATTCCGAGTTTTTCGCGTGTTATATTACTTTCGTCAGAGCGTCCGGAGACCGCTGCGTCGGACGCCAGAACAAAACGACGAGAAGTCGAGAAAAAGTGAAATCGTTGTGTACAGTGTCAGGAGCGAAGGTAAGGGGAATTGAGGAGTTCAAAACCCGCCGTTTCAAAAGTACCAATTAGTAAATAAATAAATAATAATGAAAATAATTTTTAAAATTTTGATGTATATTTTGAGGTAATAATACTGCAAAGTACAAAAAGGACTTTTCAGTTAAATATTTTTCAAAAAAAAAAAAAAATGGTAATCATAGACTGAAGATGAATTTTTTTATGACACAATTTTATAAAAATTGTTTTTTTTTTTAATACTCTTCCTGTGTCTACTGCGATCCCGGAATGTTCCTTTTCGACTACTTTTTCGCCCTTCTTGTCTTGTATGTCAGTATCAAAATTATTTTCGATTTTATTGTAATTGCCGAGAGATATAATAATTTCATAGTTAGAATCTCAATAAAAAAATTTTTAAAAAAGCTTCGATCGTATATTCAATGTTTTCGAGTTTCAAAAAAAAAAAAAAAACAAAACCCCGTACTTATTCGTTTGTGTTTTTAGTTTTTCACACCAATATAATATTGTCGATACAGGACTGGAGCAAGTGCGATAACGTGCCGGACTTCGTGACGGTCTACGACGGGTACACGACGAGAGACCCGATTCTATTGAGATTCTGCGGATCCGGCGAGACCGTGCCGGTGACCACGTCCAGCGGCCCCGAGCTGTTGGTCCAGTTTTCCACGTCCCCGTACGGCACTCTTATGTATCCTTTCGGTCCGTTACACGGATTTCAACTTCAAGTACAAGTGAGCAGATTGTAATTTCCGTATAATAATACGCGTGAAACGTATATTTTCCTAATAATAATTCCTAGTGATTAAGAAATCCAGCTCGAATTTCCGTATCCGCACGATCGGACGACTTACGTAGTACAAATCACTGCTGAAATGTAACAAAAACTAAACTACGTGTACGCTGCGAAATTCGCGTTTTCCTTCTCTTTTCGGCTCGTGATCATTTTGAATCGTTTAAAAACGCGTTCCGGCCAACAGCAAAAAAACAACACTCCCCGCACTGGTATTCAGAAAATAACAGTGACGGGAAAATACGCGTTCATTTTGTGATATGAACGCGTTCAATTTTCAAAAAATGAACTCGAACGTGAACTAATTTCTTATTTTTTATGAGCGTGAACGTTTTTGGATCGTTCACTGACAAGTTCGCTTTCGTAGTTATAAGTCATACTAAATAATATTTTATATTTCACATTAGAGTGGAGAATTTGAATTTCGTCTGATAACCGTGAACTTGAACTAGTCCATATTTAACGCCTGGAACTTGAACTCGAACTAGTTCATTTTTAATAAGAATTTTTCTATCACTGGAAAATAATAATATTATTCGTTCAACGTATTTAAAATTCAAATATTGTTTCGATAAACTAAATATAAAATATTGTTACGATTATTATTAGAAAATAGGTGTAACCGAATTCTAAATGCGCCGTCACAGACGAAGCTCGTGTGTATGAAAACGGGTTGAAATAGATGATTTTAATAGAAGAATAAAAAACGAAATCAGAATAAAATTCAACGTCATATTCTATCGTGTATTGCCTTTTTAATATTGAACGCGTTGTATGTATAAAAAATATATTACTTCCATAGTACACGGAACAACGTCGAGATTGTTTACCGTTCAACTGCGGGTTATAGACGAGTGAGAATCTAATGGAATTCTCGAATATTATATGAACTGTATAAGTCCCGTATAAACTAAAAAATACATATTTGTATTTTCGCGCCAATGTGTGTACGCGTTTCGTTTTGTGTATACGCTATAAATTCGGTACTTATTATATATTTATGTTTATTTCGTACTAAGTGCAATAAGTATACAAATAATAAATATATATGAGTGCAGCGGATTGTTAACCGATGACAACGTTTTGAAAAGAAACCCAAAGTATTTATTTATACAAATGAAGTTATTAATAATATTTGAAACATAATAAATTACGCGGTACACCGTTCCGTTTAATCTTTTTTTTTTTTGTTTTAACAGTATTGACTATATATTTATCATATATTTGTTAATAACTAGGCTTAGAGACTTTTAAATATTATATGCGTATATCGTTTATTTAAAAACCTCTCTTCTTTCGGGCACAAGTAGATAAAGATTTATTGTGAGTAATCTGACGGTTTTTAAATACTATTATTTCGCATAAAAATTAAACAAACAAATGCGTTGAAATTCATTACGAAATCCTCACAAACGTTTAAAATAATAATATATTATAACGTCGTGTATATTTGTATGTTGTTTTATACAACGTAAAATGCTAAAAAAAAAAAAATCGCTATTGCTTAAGTCATCGTAAAATAATGATGACGCGTACCTATATAACCAAAAAAATATACGAGTATATATATATATATATTTATAAAAACTTACAATTCGTTTTTTTTTTTTTTGTCTTAAAATAAGCAAGACGAATTATTGTGTTCGTTAAAAAAGAATTTACACTTTAAGGGTTTAACTTTCTCTCTACTATATTAAACTCTTAATTAGTTTTCATATTATTTTATAAAAAGCACTAAGCTGCAGCCCAGTGTTATATTATACGAGCGCTATTATTATTTTAAATTTCAAACCAAACACATAAATCAATTTAATAACAAAAAAAAAAAACGTACGAAACATAAAGTAAAAAGATCTTGTAATTAAATAATATGTAAGTACTAAAATGTTTGAATTGATATTATTCTTTTAATCGTATAAAAAGCCCGGTTATATGTGTATTATTTGTTTTCCGTTGCATCACTTTATGTGATTTATTGTGTCTGCATAATATTTGTCGTATACAAAACCCGATACATAATATATTATATAATACTGTTGCGTTTCGATCAAAAATGTATTACGAGTTATGAGTTCTAATGAGAGAAAGCCATCAATTAAACGATAATAATAATATTTGTAAAATTATTATCGGCGAAACTCTATACTGTTGCAGCAATAGGTCAAAACACAGCTGATCTTAAAATATTAAAATACACATACTGTTATGTATATTATAGTTAGTAAGGTGATTGTTTCTAATTTCGAATTCGGAACAAAACGAGTGGATTGCAGTGTTGGTCAATCACAATAATGATCTGAAAAAAAATGAAAAAATTTGATCAATTCGGGATAAAAAAAAAAATAAATAAAAAATTTTAAATGTCTGCCGAAGATCTAAAAACTGTAATACGAGCGGGTCTGTTATGCGATATTCCAAAAGTATTGTTAAAAATAAGTAGGCGATTGTTCACAATATTTCAGTGTTGTTTCTAAACGTTTAAAGTCCAAATTCTATGGGAATTTAACGACTTTCGCGTGAAACGAAGATTTTGTTTAAGGGGCCTGCATCGGACCTGTATGGCTGTATTTCCAGCTGAAATACATACGTTACTGGAAAAATTCTCACGCCTTGTAAAACGACCCGATTTCGATATTTTTTTGTTTTGTTTTTTGTTGGAAAGAGGAAAACGTTTTGCAGGGCGCATTGGACTTCGAGTCTCAAAATTTTATTTTGCACATGTCGACAGCAATCGACAGACGGAAAATGAAAAGCTCGATTTTATATGATTTACAGGAAAAACTCCCATGCCTCCCAGAGTTATCCGATTTTTGATCATTTTGCTCTTGTTGGATAAAGGATGACTTTCTACAGGGCGCAATGGACTTCGATTTTAGATTACCATAAAAAAAAAATTAATACAAGATCAATTTTTTTTTTTTTTTATATTTAAGAGTTAAAAATTGAACGAAATGATATATTTTCCTGTACGGATTTCCGAATTCACGAAATTTAATCGTAATAACGCGTTATAAAAATACTTTTAAAATATTACGATTAAATCGAGTTCAAGGATCGTATAATCGTTTTTCAAATAAAACGGTCATTGTTTTCGAATTCGCAGCGATAATACAACTACTGTAAAACGTCCGACTAAAGCCTTTTTTTCTCTTTAAATATTATGTGCGTATGATTTATTCAAATCAAAAACGTTTCGATGTAAACCGTATGACCGACCGCGCGATAACGTTTGTGCACGACAGAAAAAAAAAAGAGAATTTTCCGTTTCTTTTTCGAGATTAGGGGATTCTTCTCCGTCCGTATATTATACAAAGAACGCGGTTTAAATACTTTTCAAAAAAAAAAAAAATACATTCGAATCGTCAGACGCGATATTTACGCTTGAATTGTAAATGATTGTGAATTCGAGTAAAAAAAGCAAGACGAAATATATATATATAAAAAAAAGGTACCCCGCGAAGATCTGATAAATGCAATAATACTTTTGTTCTATTCAATATTTTTACTTTTTGCACATGGCGCTTTCGATTTTTTTTTTTTTTAATTAAATATAAAACAATTTCAATTTTGTTTACGATATCCGAAATAACGATTTTATTTGTTTTCTAAATCATCGCGCGGTGTTTGAGAAGTTTTATTAAAGGCGTAGATTTTTTTTTTTTTTGAAGCTAATGAAAACGTCAATTTTTTCATTAGTGGACAGCCATCGACTGATTGACATAGATTAATATGGATAAGATTTAAATTTTAAAAAAAAAAATCGTTAAAAAATTAATGACTTTATATCTAGTAAAGGAAAGTTTTAAACACCAATATTTTTCTAAAAATTTACAAAACGGATATATTGATTAAAAAAAAAAAAAAACAGAGCGAAATGTTCCGTTCTATATTTGATTGTATTATAAAAAAATTTTAAAAACACGCGTATAGGCGCAGGAGTATAAAAATTATTTGAAAAACGAAACATTTTTAAAATATCGAATAGAAAAAAAAGTCACGTCAGATCTTCTTGTGACATACTTATATACGTTTATGCGTAAATATGGTTTTCACGAATTCCAAAAATGTTCATTCGTCAAAAATAAAGCGACGCAGAATTGTTGGAAACGAGATAGTAATTTTTTTTGTTTCCATAAATCTTTCTCTCTCTCTCTCTCTGGAAAAACGCCTACGGTAAACAAAATCGTCGATCGTGTTTTGCTCGTACAGCAAAAAAAAAAAATTTATCGACAATAATATACGCTTAAGAATATTTACAATATTGCTCGCTACGACTGCAATCGAATGGATTAAGAGGTATTTTTCGACCACAGTTCGTTTCAACACGATGAATTCAATATTTAAACGATTTATTTCGAGACCGCGGCGTAAAACGAATTTTTTTTTGTAATGACCCGAGTAGAATTTTTAGTTTTCATCGATAAATCATCGTAATAAAACGCGGATGTTTCATTCGAAATTCAAAATATAAACAGTAAAAAAAAGAAAAAAAAAACAGTGACGAGATTTTTGAAATTTCAAAAATATTGTTAGAACACGCGTATTTTTTCTCGTCCTAGAACCGCGACTTACCGCTTTTGGGAAAAGATAATTTCATTCGGGACTCGATTTATACAGTTCCTGGCCAAATTATTAGGCACGCACTATAAGATTTTATGTAAAATGTCAATAATTAAATGTTAATGTTTTGTTGAGCCACTTTTAGCCGCTATGAGAGCCTTAATTCTGCGCGGCATGCTGTCAACGCGAGACTGTACTGTCTCGTGCATTTGACGATGATGCATAAAGCCACAGAAACACGCCCGTAAAGCCTGGTCCACGCGGTGAGAGTAAAACGTGATAGTTGCTATCGCGAGAGTTACTATCATCGTGTGAACAGGGCGATAGTGACTATCGCACTGTCACGAGAGCGACTCTTGCACTAGCATGCATGCATGATAGTTGAGAGTAGCTCTCGTGAGAGTGGTAGCAACTGTCACCGTGGAAACTATCGCGCTTTATTCACTATCAAGAGAGCATAAATATATTATCAATTGTTTAACTTTATCAATTTACCGACAAAATATTCAAATAATTATTAAAAGTGACTCAAAAATTTAATATTTTGGAGTCATTTTTTTTTGTATTTTCTGACATTGTAATTGGTACTATTATCGATTTACATTACCTTGTATAGTAAAATATTGAACATATTTTCGTTAATTCGTAGAAAATTTAAGTAACTTTTGGGGTCTTCAATAGCCAACTCCCTTACTAACGAATTTTACGCTCCTAGTATGTTCCTTCTCAATAACCGTTTCTTAACCCAAATCCTTTTTTTATTTGATGAAATTCTTTTCAGTTTTATTATTTTTTCAACGATATCAATTGCACAATAATTAATTTCTGACATTTTCAGACTTGTTTAACGTTAACGTTTATGTTTAACTTGTTTTACGTTTAAAAAGCTTAGAGTGGAAAGCTTGTGATAAGGTCACAGACCTTCATTATTATACTCAACTATCAACGTGTGGACACTCTCTCTAGTGATAGTAAGCTCTCACACACTCTCGAGACAGCAACTATCACGTTTTACTCTCACCGTGTGGACCAGGCTTAACTGACGCAATCGCGAACGCGACTTAACCTGTTTAAACGGGTTTGTACTTGTTTACGTTCGTGTATCAATCAATCGGTTAACATTGTATTGCCATACGGTAAAAATAAATACAAACAGGAAGTACATAACAAATCTCTCGAATAAAAGTCCGTTACGTCTTAGTTTAAATATAAAAGTACTGCATATAAACTCGTACAAAACATTTAATTATTAAAAGCTACAGTGCTTTTAATAGTTTGGACAGGAACTGTACTTATGCCCCCCCGCCTCGAAAAAAAAAAAATGTTATACTCGTGTATTCGCATTCATCGCGATTTCCCCCCCCCACCGTAACGTTGTGTGTACCGTGCCGTGTTAATAGTACATCGAATGGCTACGCTATTTGTGTAGGTGCATTTCGTGGAGAGCGAATCGATCAAGTACACGAAGAACAAACGGTGCGAGTTCTGGATACGGAACACGGGCCGCGGATGGTTGCACGCGCCGTACCACTCGTTGCCGGAGAACACGACGTGCCGGTACCACCTGCAGGCCACTCCGTCCGGTCTGGCCGCCGTCGGATATCACCCGGCGGTGGACCGCGAGCCACCGGGCATCGGTACCAGGTACAAGGTGTGGGTGTCGGTGCTCAAGTTCTACGTGACCGGAGCGCAGACCCGCGATTGCACGACGAACCTGATGGTGTGGGACGGCAACTCCTCGTGTCATCCGTTCTGCAGGTATAATTAATCTCCTATGATTACCAAACTCCTGGTCCGGGATAGACGGATAGAAACGGGTTCAAAAGTGTTTTTTTTTAAAATCCAAAGCCTGTTTTCGATAGAAGAATAAGAATTCTTTAATTAATATCGAATATCGAATAATTCGATAAGAATTACTGCGTATTAGGAAATTATTATAAATATTATATCCTGTGGCCATAGGAATACATAATGAAAGTTCCAGAAATTTCGGGCGGAGAGGGCTGGAACCGCGTCAGCCCCCTCCATAAATACGACCCTGACGCGTTGATTAAAAAACGATTTCATTTGTTACGGCGATGACGACACTTGAAAAATAGCACAATAATATTGTTTAGAATCATAAAAAAAAAAAAAAAAAAAATTCTACGCGTGTACTATAAAGATGTTTAACAACGATTTCGACAAAAGTGTATTTAAACATTTTGCGGAAAATTAACGTTATTTCGTTTGTCGACGATAATTAATAATATTACACCGAACAGCTCCGCTCAGAATCGTTTTGTCGCCGCTGCTTTCGAATTCCATAGTAATAGTAGTAACAAAACTCTTAAATTTTTTTATCCAAGTATTTCACTCAAGCGGCACGTGCACAACGGCCCGCGGCTCGTTACCCTCTTTTTTTTTTTTCTTCATAATTTATATTCGTTATTGATTATTGTTAATAAATAATTTTTTATCGATTAATCAATTAATAATAACCGTTAAAAACACTCGGTACGCGATCCGTTCCCAGTGTTGTATAAAGATAAATATTAATTTATCTAGATAAAGATAAAAGATGTTAGACAATAAAATTATCTAGATTAAGATAAAAGATAATTAAAATTGTAATTATCTAGATAAAGATAAATAATTAATTACAATTTATTTAGATAAAAAAAAAGATAATTTTTTTTTACTACATAAGTATTATAAAATTTCTAATTGATTATAAACACACGTTTACGGAGCGTCCTAACTGAACGGGAATTTGCAAATGGATGGCGGGTGGGTGGGTGACGCCATAAAATTAAAAATAGGTTTTATTAATGGAAAGTCCTATTTGAACGGTAATCAGACGGGCGGGCGATAATAAAATTGTCGCCGCGTAGGAACAAATTCGTTTGTTCCTGACGCGGGCGACGATTATTACGTAGAACTATTTTCTGTATAGCATTGAATAAATACACATATATTTAATCAATGTGTATATAGTGTAGACTGTAGACTATTATTGAAAACATTCGCGTTTCCGATCGTAGTCCACGGGTAGCTCGGACACTCGCTTGCTCCCATGGAATATTGCGTCGCCCGCCCGTTTGATAAATTCAACATTGTGACACAGAAAAAAAGATTATTTAGGATTTCTGTAGTTGAATTTATTTAGGATAGAAAATTGAAAAAAAAATGTAACCGAGAAACTCGAATTTTTGTGGGTGTTGGATAAAAAATAAGCGCTTATTAAATTTATTTTATCTAGATAAATTTATCTAGATGACTTACATATTAATCTAAGATAATGACTCAGATAGCTCATTTTGAATTCATCTATAGAAGATAAAAGATAAAAAAATTATCTAGATAATTTATCTAGATAAATCTATCTAGATAATATACAACACTGTCCGTTCCGCAGCGATTCGAGAAACGCGACGTCGTCGTCCGCCGCGTATCAGCACAACAACGCCACGCTGTTGGCCAACTACTGTCCCGGCCAGACGCCCAGGTCTTGCGACCATTTCCTGTTGACCCGACAACAGCGTCCGTGCACGCTGTCCGAGAGTTTCCTGTCCACGTCCCGGTCGCTCACCGTCCAGCTGAACGTACGGCACGCCACGGCTCTCAGGTCAGTAAATTATTATTATATTTGGGAAGTACGATTTTTTTTTTTTCGGTTCCTCAACCAAAACCGTATTTTATTCCGGTTCCTGAACCGGACGCGTATTGATCGGAGGACCGCGTTTTTTACGTTTATTATTATTTTTACGTATAAATATTTGAAAGAAAAAAAAAAATTAAACATTATTATTATTGCGTTTAGAGCTCGGATTTTGTAGCGAAATCGTTGAGAATACGTTTAAAATACTGTCGTTTCTGGTATTTTGTCCTCGGAATTCCGGAATATTAACCCCGTTTTTGTACTCGTGTTCAAAACTGATTTGATTTTTTCACGACTCTCGATATTAATTTATGTATTAATCTCGTTATTATTTAATTGTCGTCCCTTTTTCTTCTTTTGCTTCCTTGCAGTGTTCCTTGCTCGGTTTTCCGTCACTCGTTTAGTTTGTTTTTCAACGTGTAACAACAAGCCGTGTCTTGCATAACACGTCGTATAAATATTATGCTATTCATTTTAAGAGTATACCGGAAAGCGCACGTTGAATGAAAGCCGGAGCGCTGCTAGACCCCCTCCCCCCTCAGGCGGCTAATAGCCGCTCTGTCATTGGCTGTCTCCCCCCCCCCAGGCGGCTAATAACTGCTCTGTCATTGGCTGTTGCTGTCGGCAGCAGTCGGCTCACGACGGTTTCCGCCAATCGGAATACCGATAGAACCTCGCCTGCGCGAAATGAATCAATTTTCGTCCGCCGCCCGGTATACTCTTAAACTGAATAGCATATAGACATATTCTTTTTTCCGAAAAAAAAATGACAATATCTTTTTAACCTATTGTTACGACGTGTCTTTTTTTTAATCCCGCGCAGACCGGTGTCGTTCAAAGCCCTGTACGAATTCGTCGACCTGCACCAGGACGGAAGCCCGTGGCCCGACCCGGGGAGCGTTTGTTCCAGAATCTTTCGCAGGCCCAAACACTCGCCTTCCAGTGCTGTAGCGATCCGGTCGCCGAAAAACGTGTTCTTCTACGGCAGAGGAGGCAACAGGAATTTAAGGTAAACTCCATACATTTGAAATCCCCCGAAGAGTGAAACAACCAAAAACGAAATGCGTGTACCTCCTCCTGAAAATACAAAGGTTTCGAGATGTAGGGTAGGTCCGATGCACCACGAGTATAAAAAAATTCGTTCAAATCTCATTAGATCCAGTCGATTTTGTCTCCGACTAATTTACATTGATAATTATACATAATAAAGATATTACGTTAACGCGATTTGCGAATCATATTTTTTTTTTTTTGGTCTTACAAATGAGTTGGTTTATGTGCTCGCCGGAGGTGCGATTTCAGTAAAATACCTGTGGGCGCTGAAACGCTAAAACATTTAATTTGTCAATAAAAAGATCTTTCATTATACCGCTTAATTTTGAGAGCAGGCATTTCAGAAATGGCGGTGCTAAGCACGGCTAAGCCCTCACCTCGAATTGTGCCTATGGTGTTCGCGTATTATGAGTAGGTAGTGAAATAATTTTCATTTCAATATGATCGCGACGACAAATTATAATGACTACGGTTGTAATTATGACACTACGAGCAATTTACAAGTTTTTTTTTTTTATCAAATCGATGAGCGATAATTGCATTCAATTATTACGAGAATTTTCCGACAATTTGGACCTGCTTCGACAAATAATGTTTTATATTGTTTCGTCGTTTTAATAAATATTTAAACGCTTAATTAAATGACTAGATTTTCTTGTACAATATCTCTAAGTACACTATATGCACGTCATCCGCAAGCGTACAATATTCGCGTAAGTATTTCAAGAGTTTCTTCGCGGCCTGAAAACAAATATTTCCGAATACGTAATATAGAGAATATAATTATATAATATCGTTTAGAATTTATTTTCTTTAAAACGTTTTTGTTTTTCCTCAAATAAATTATTACTTTTACATTTTCTCCGCGTTCTTTTCAGGACGACGTCGTTGTAATCGTATTGTTTCCGTTCGTATGGTAATGCGGCTTTTAAGTCAATGTCGTAAATACATTTTATTTCGCGTTCCATTATTGTCTGTAAGGAGCAAAAAAAAAATTCTAAAACGTTGAACGTCTTTGAACCAGAGAACAAGGCGTTTCATCTCTTTGAGCTACTGCAGATGACATAAATTTAGAAAAAATTGTTTTTCAGAATTTAATTTAAAAAAAAATCCATTTTGTTTGCGTTACTTTTCTGTTCAATTTAAACGAAAATAAAAAATTAAATTGACTGATTTTAAATTTGCACTTTGTTTTAAATTTTTTCCTCGTCATCGCCGTTGTATATCGCCTATAGGTATACACGATTACTGACTGTTACTGCTGTGTTATTCGTGTTAACGTGTAAAATGGTTCTTATTGTATCTCTTTAAAATGCCGTTTAACGTATATCATTGAAAGAAATAATAAAAATATTTTGAATTTCCAATTTTTCCCCTCCTATTTTATAGCTGTGTGTTCAGATTAGAGGGACAGCCCGGCGATGTGGCTAAAGTCACAATACTGAAAGTCGGCTCGGGAGACCGGAGCTGTTACAGCCGTTTGAACGAAGACCGAGGCACTTTGCAATGCGTGGGCGACATCGGTTCGTCGTTGAGGATTTTTGACGAAGTGAACGGTCCGAAGACCATGCTGGTGCCCAGGCATTGTCTGTGTACGACGAACGCGTCTCTTTTGCCGTACACGTTCGTCACGTTGGGCTCGAAGGCCTCGATGGTGTGGGACGTGCTGGACATGAACTCCACCGAAGATTTTCGGCTCCATTACTTCGAAGCCGCCGTGCAGTTTGTCCGGAGGGAAGTGGTCTCGAAACGGTGCGAGGTGAAAAGCAACCTGCTGACCGGGCCCGGCGGCCACTTTACGTTCCACTCTCATCACAACGTAAACAAAACACTTATTTATGTTATTCATATAGTTCGAACGTCGTAGCGCTATATACTTTCTCAAAAGTGTAATACTCAACTGTCAGCGATCCGATGATATCACTTGGTAAAAGATCCACGATTTTTGTCTCCTTCGTTTATTTCGAATTCCATATACTAACTCCTCTGGCGCTTCTGCGTTTATTTATTTTCTCCTATTGAATTTAAGTCGTCAGCAAAGTACGTTGATATAAATGAATCCTTCACTGCAGACATCATTGTTTTTTTGCGTTTCTCTTATAACCTACGCTGTTGAAGAGTAACGGAAATACGTAAAGCCTTAGAAATCCTAAAACAGCCCCGCATTATGATTTCTATTTATAACGTATTGTTACAGACCACGTGCGAATCTCACTTCGTCATACTCACGCTCCAGAAGCACATCAACAGTTACTTGTACGCGAAGTTGCCCGGACTGGCGATGCCGGATTCGTCGCACGCCGTGTCCAACAACTCCCAGCACGTGCAGTGTCCCACGAATAACCGGTTCATAGTGCACGCGGGCGACGTGATACACACGGTCGTCTGTCCGGACCCGTACTACACGGTCGAGGTTAGGGGCGAACGATTTTTTTTCTACCGTAAAGGCCTGATCCGCAGTGGCGTGCAGTGGCATAATCATGGGGGAATATGGGTGTGAAATTCCCCCATAATATGGTTTTTTTTTTTATTATTAGTGGAATGGAATTTTCGAACAAAAAATATAAGTGTTTTTGATCAATTTGTACAATCAGATGCTCAAAATAATTATTAAATCGTTAAAAAATTTTATGTACACTTATTATTCGGTTCCATTGAAGAAAGTTTTAATCGCATATTTTATATTTAATACTGTTTATATGTATATAAAATAAAGTATATTTATATACTATAAATAACTATTGTTTTATGGTATTGACTTACAATAATAATACGTTTAAAATACGCCTCCTTTAATTTATTTTTGAATTTTAAATCCGGCGGTCGCCCCGATTCTCCCCGTCCCTTTCAGCAAACCCTTGCGTCTAACAACGCGACCCGTGTGTATTTTCGCAGGTGTTTTCGGACGGATGGCACACCAGAGACGTCATATCCAACGCGTCCCGAGACATCGTCATCGAGTTCATACCCATCGACCCGGGATCGTACACCGTGTCTTGGATACAACTCTCGTCCAGGTGATTTTCGTTTGCTATTTTCTTCGATCACCAACGAGTACCATCTGGCTCGATGCGGTATCAACACAGGCGGTTTTCTTGGTGGCGGGAACGGGTGGGAAAATTCAGAATAGTCGAATTTAATATTGTATTATGGAGAACGACGACGGTGTAATTATGTTTTCCAAAAAAAAAAAAATGGCGCACCAGTATTAAGGGGATTGGAAGCGTCCATTTATTAAGGGGTCGTGTATAGGCAATTTAATGTTTTGGGCGCGTTACGCAGTGTGCTTGTGTGAAACGTAAATGATTGTTAGTGTGAGTACGCACTGTCGCCTCGCGTGGCTATATGGGATATTCTCGCACGCGCACGCACATGTCAGCATTCACGACTACTGTTTGAGATTCAATATGAAATCGTACTTCCAACGTACCGATCGATCTATTGGTGCGATAAGAAATTTGAAAACAGATTTGAATTCCTCGTGAATTTTACTACAAAACGACTTTCCCACTTTTTTATTTCTTTTTTAAGACCTTCAAAATGAATTATTAACAATTTTTTTTAATTTGTTCGGTTAATTTTTTAAGGGTTTATGAAAAAAATGGAAAAAGTGGGAAAGTCGTTTTGTAGTCAAATTCACGAGGAATTCAAATCTGTTTTCAAATTTCTTATCGCACCAATAGATCGATCGGTACGTTGGAAGTACGAAACGTCTATTTTGCTATGTTTCATGTGTGTAAGACAAAGAGAGAAAACATCCGCTTCCAATCCCCTTAAAGAAAGACAGCAAACTCTGTACCGCGAACACTAGCATATACTTTTAGAATCCTATACGGAATTCCCACTAACCTTTCGGAAAATCGTAATCATTGATTTTATAATAATTGTCATTCGCGGCGTTGTCATTTTTAAACTGCGCATTGTTATTATTTATGTTATTTTTACACCCTGTGTATATACGCACATTTGGGATCGAAATCAGACGAGATTAGTAGTAGAACGTTGTACAGGGACATTAAAAAAATACGTTTGCCTGTAGGGTGGAAGAATAGTCTGGACCGAGAGAAACCGTCGACTTGAAAAACGTTGTTCGACACTCCTGTACAGAGACGCGGTAAAACAGATTTTTTTTTCGTGAATTTCACTTACGGTATTTTTTATATAGACATAATCGCGCGCGGGTATCGATGGAAATCGAAACCAATATTTGCATATCGGTCGATATGCAGATTCTAACCGCACTGCGCCAAGCGGGTCTTAGTGTGTAGTAATATAATCATATAATCGTCATCCATATAATGGGCAGCTGCTTTTTTTCCTCCACGTGTATAAAAAGCGCTTTCCTCTAAATTCCCGTCGCGTATAATCGTTTCCGATCGTTCGCCGGTCGATTAAATCTCGCAAGCGGGGAAATTTAAAAAAAAAAAAAATCGCATCTTCAAAGAACTTTTAAAGACGACTCGCATGATGAATTTTATTCGCCGCGACGCACGGTTAATGTACCACCGAGAGTGTATCTTATGAATTACTAACTGTACAGTCTCAGTCCGTAATTGGAACCCGGGGACTTGTTTGTATACCCCTGTCGTTAAAACATTATCTCGGCAAGCGTTTTTTGAAAAAAATTTTTTACCTCAGTGACGCACTTACAACAGCCACTACTAATGGTATACTCGCGTTTTTTTCTTTTCTTTTTTTTTCCTCCCAACAGAAACGAACGCCTTTTAAAGTCTAAAAATAAATAATACGCACAAAATCACAGTTGCGAAATAAATCGAAAAAAAAAAAACGGGTAAAGAATAAAAGACGGTTTTGCCAGCGTGCCAATGTAATTTCCCGTTCTTTATCGAATTCGTTACGTTTGTTATTTGCCCAACTCGGGCGATTAGTCTTCATTAGTTTTTTCCGCCTGTCCAGCCGATCGTATCTGCACGCGACTATAAAACACCTGAACGTCTACGCGAGCAGCCTCGTGAGCAGCTCGTTTCGTTCGTCACTCGTGTCTCGCGGACACATATCCAAACCCGTTATGTGAGTTCCTATCCAAATTCTACAAAATAATTTCTTCGAATATACGTACTTTGGAAACGATGTTTCCCATCGTTCGGTGTTTTATTATTTATTTAGCTAACGAATTTTCGTAAGTTATTTTGCACAGGAGATTTAGATTTTACATTCGATCGATTCAACGAATCGTTTTTGTTCTATACACGGCTTCCCCATAATACTTGATTCTCTAGTATTTCGCATTCGTTTCAATCGTTTGTATACCGGGGTTTTCTTATTCGACTTCTTCTTTTTCTTCTTGACTTTTTCTTATTCCTGACGCACGTCTAATTCCTATTGTTTCTTCGAGTTTGTCCTAATATTATTGTAACGTTTTTCACAATTTTCGCGTCGGATTTTTGTAGATTCGTGAGTTTTTGTCTTTGGTGTTTCCTATAATACACGTATTGAACAATATTATTTCTTGACGACGCTATCATATTTTTTTGAAAAATATTATTTCAGATTATTTCGTTTGAAATATATTGTACGAATATAAAATGACTACTCTTCATATTTTCCATTAGTGCGTGTCTAATAATTATTGTTTCTATAATAATTTTTAAATCTTTTTTTTATGGAATCCATTAGAATCTGCTGCGTTAATTATAATATTATTAACTGTTATTATTTTTCGAAGACTAAATTCGTATTAAAATTCTCAGATCAACTGATTTATAATCATGTTTTCCTTTTTTTTTTGATGATAGACTTTTACTGTTCTTTATAAATACTAATTAATTTCGTAGTTTGTCCCAACTCTTCGCGTTTTATTTCCTCGTTGCTCTGCGTGTAATCTCATTAAACTTTCTATAAATATTTAAACTTGTTTGCTCGAGTTTAAAGTCGGTTATCTAAATAAAACCCGATTTGTCGCGAGTTCTGACACAAGTGTTTGTTTTATTCGTATTTATTCGCATTCTGTATACCTTTTTGTAACTATTTGCATCTCTGCGAGTGCTCATTAAAAGGACCACTATAATTAATTAATACAATGTTTTTCCACAGACACCCATTCAGTTTATTACGTTTGTACTTCTTCTATAGTACTTTTCTTTAAAAAAAAAAACCACATTAATATTTAACTAAATTTTAAAACGAGAAATAGGCTGTACTCAAAATAATAACGAAATACTGCGTGTGAGAACGGGAATTTGAAAAGAGATTTGGAGTCGTGACAGAAATATTTCTGATGTGAATATAAAAGGACGTTTTCGTGATACGACGAGTACAAATTGTCAAATGCGATCACGATTCGTAGTGACGCGTTAGCCAAAAATGTCCTCGTATAAATATCTGTTAAATTTGACAAATGTGTTTTTCCAAAATTCAATTATGACAATCGAAATTATCCATTAATTTTTTTAAACATCAATCGTTAATACTGTATTCAATAGTTTGCAGAAATTTAGAGACGTTCGGAGGAAAAAAAAATACTGAAATTTTCTCATCGTTAATTTTCTAAATATAACAAAATGAATACACAATTCAAAATCTATTTATTTTATTTTTTATTTACAATATATACAAAAAAAAAAAAAAAATGCGTTTCACATTATTATTGTCTAAAGGCGTCTTTTGGTCGATTTCTTTTCAATTTTCTAGTGGAATGATTTCGCGGTAAATTCAAGGAAGACGTTTCGGAGACCAGGGGATTTGTTTTATGATTCGCTATGGAAATCATCGCAATATCGATGTGCCAGTTTTTTTTTACTACAACTATAGTTGTAGCGCACGTTCACAAAACCTTTTTCCTTTTACACTGCAGCAGAACTCCTTTGGGCGCAAAATATTTTAAAAGTGACGACTTAAACGTAACTAATCAAAACTATTAATATAACGTATATAATAATTATTACGTTATTGCTCGTTGGGCAAAATAAAATTTCAATACATTTTTACACTTTTGACCGTACGAAATGTTGCCGCCCCCGAACCCGTTGCTAATTAAATGATGCTAGGAGCGATAATCGCCACCCCGAGCCTACCACAAATACGGGCCTGCGCATTATGAATACATACTGTACGCAGGGTCGCGGAATAGGACTCCGCAACAGGAGCATAAGGGAATAACGAATTCCGAATAACACCGCGTGCGTTTGTTTTTGTTCGACAGGATAAGGGATGACGGGCCGTACTGTTACAGCCAGTGCCCGGAGCTGGACGCGTGCATTAACGAATCGCTGTGGTGCGACGGCGTGGAACACTGTCCGTCGGGTTACGACGAGTCGTTCGGGTACTGCATGCACCTGCTGTACACGCACCTGGTGTACAGCGTGGCGCTGGCCGTGGCCGTCATTATCGTGGCCGTGTCGTCCGGGCTGACCGTGTTGTGGTTCCAGCGGTTCCGGTCGCCGTCCGCCGCGACGCGGGCCGCGGCCGCGGCCGGCGGACCGGCGTCGGCGTGCAAGGGCCCGTCGGAAACGGAGGCCGCGCGCGACGTGGTTTACTGACACAAGGTCAACGACGTAGTAGTGCACTACGTCGAGTACGACCGCGTCACGACCGTCTGACGCGCCGGCGGAATTCTCCCGGGGAATCTCGTTCGACGGCCGCGCCGTCCGGTGGCGCGCGGCGGCGTGCAGGAGAGGAAACGAGGACGCGCGCGAAAATCCCTCGTCCCGTGACGCGTTCGCGTAACGCGCAACACACGGTATGGCGGCGTAACGCGACATTCGTTGTATCGGCCGAAATCCGTTCGCGTCGTCGTTCGTCGCGTGTACGAGCCATATACGTATTACAATAATTATTAATAATGAGAACCGCCGCGTCATTATAGAGAACCCGCGAGCTCCTCCGATCGGCCGTGTTTTCATCGCCGGAACCAAAAACACGACGACGAATTATTATTATTATCTGATCACGACGGACCGGATGAATTCATTTATTCGCAAAGGCCGTCCCGCTGGCTCGACAATTTAATATTAATAATAATAATATTAATACCTCGATTTCTCGTATATGTAAAAATACATTACGAGAAAACTCTTACGGACTTTTCACATCGAAACAGTTGCTATGAAAAGAACTCTGAAGACATACTTTAGACACGAAATGAATATTACAATAACATTTTTTTTTTTTTTTAAATACGTTTAATTTTGTAAAAAAAAATTTATACGCCTTTTAAAAATACGATTTTTACCGGTTTTTTTTGTTCTAAAATCTCGTAACTTCTTAGCACTTTTAAAGATATTTGAAAAACAGCTCTCCTGTTATTGCGCTATTTATTTCGTGTGAAAATCTTAAAAGTACAACTGCGGGACCTTCAGAGTTCTTCCTCTCCCCTGTGAAACGCGGTTTTTATCGTAAACATTTCAATTTTTGAACATTTTCTGTATTTTCGCAGTACACCGTTACACAGTTATCTCGGGCGTTGCACGGTTTCGCGCCAGGCCCGCCGGGCAAGTTAATAATTTTTTTTTTTTTTAAACTCGTTAATTTAAAATAATCAATTTTTTTTATGATTTTGTGAGTTAAAATTTAACATGTTCTAAAGATTAGCAAAAAAAAAAAAAAAATGAGAAAGCTGCCAAGATACCTACCTAAAATGTTTTAATGTCATATTATAAGATATTACAAAGATAAAAACAAGTGATATAATATTCAAAATCATTCAGAAATTTACTTCGTTTTTCGGATAGAATTTAACTTGGATACTTTTGTAAAAAGTCAATATAAAGTTAACACGTTAATTTATTATTATTTTTTTTGAAAATTAACTTTTCAAATTAAAAGTTGATTTGAAAATTAATTAAAATTAGCTCAACTTTTTAACTTAATTTTAACTTTTAACTCGTTGTGATGTCCAGCCTTGCGGTTTCGTTTGCTTGCGTAGCGTGTCCGTTCTTAATAAACGATGAGTATTACTTTTTTTTCCCGTTAATACTGTGCAGAATTGTGTTTGCTATTTATTTTTCGTTTTTCTGACGTGACAGGCGTTCAAAAAAAAACTTGCACAGTGCACGAAAAACAGAATTTTTCCTAATAAAAAAAAAAACCATAACCGACAATCTGCTGCGCAAACATAATCTCTATTATCATATACTACTATTTAGACGTCGCTGTTTATTATCAATAATAATAATAATAATAATAAGCAATAATAATTGATACCATCTAACTTAATATAATATGATGAATAATCATTAACGAATTTCGAAGCGTTCGGATTTTCAAACAACGTTGTTCGAAAAACATAATTAAATTTCAAATTATTATTATTATTATTTTCCCCGCCCGTTTCGAGCACTCGGAGAAACGCGAAATGTCCATTCGTCGAGTTTACCCGAAAATCCTCTTTGACGGACGTCGTAGCGGGGAAAAATCATACTTACAAGTCTCCCACAGTGAATATTAAAACGTGAAATTTTAATTTATAATAAAATTAACAAATTCGAATAGGCACCCTGCAATCCGTAGTAGGTAGGTAGGCACAGTGTCGTCTTTATCGTTTTCCGTGTAATCTCAGTGGAAAAATACAGCCGACCAGAGCTCACGGTCTATCGTGCGGTCTCTCTAGCAATTTACGGGATGCAGTGCCGCACCCACGCCGGGCCCATACTGGCCGGAGAGACGGGCCCGGGAAATCCCGTGTATATTTGACCCGATCCCGGCCGTCAAAGTGGCTGGCGCACGTGGGGAACGACTGCGCGTATACGCGGAATGAGGGAACATTTTACTACTGCCAGTTTTTTTTTTTCGTTCAATACGTTTCATCGACTTATCATAAATTTTCCTTTAAAACAACGCGCCCCGATAATCGGTAATAAAGTTTATTGTACTTAGCGAGCCAACAACCGTCGAACATTTTCATTAAATTTTCATGTGTGACGAGAATAGTGTTGAGGAGAAGCAGGCACGCGGTTATCTCGAAATTAAATTTCTCGCGTTTAAAACATCATTTAAACGTTTTGCAACTATACCGCGTAACTGTTTTGGATTTTCATCACAACTGTGCAGTATGCGCACAAAACTCTCAACCGTCGCGACGAAGCGAACGGTTTTTTTTTTCTCGCTACTCACTGCACTGAGAATACTCTGTACTCTATTCAGTATGAGATTAGACCGGGGGCGACGGACGAAGAGCATCTGCTGTTCATTCGCGTTCCGGTATAATCTTAAACTGAATAGAGTACGGTAATAATGGATATCTCCTGCGCATTTGTAACCTACAGAGTAGCTTCAAAACGACTAGTAGTAATATAACGACCTCCTCCTAACTAAACACTGCAGGTAAATTCGTCGAGGAAAAAATGTACATAAAATCACACCGCGTCACACGAGTATTCTCATATTAATAAGTGTATAGCGTACGTTTTGTGTTCGAAGAATCTCTTTTTTAGACAGTTCTACGCCAAAACGAGAATAGAAAACAAATTTGCCGGAAACGCGTATACGGATTTTCAATTGACTTTGAATAACAATAATATTTCGTCTACGTTTTTTACGCGTATATTTATACTTCGTAGCAATTTTTTTCAAAAAAAAAAAAGTACAACAGCGGTGCGACGACTCGTGTTAAAAAAATATTGTTTTAGAATTTAATTAACGAAACGTAATCCTATATATATATAGTATAAAATCATACTTGAAAATAAGTAGCCTTTTATTGGTATATACGCGTACAATTTAGCAATAATAATCGCGATCGTATATTATGTGCAATCGCAATTTTTTTTTTCCCCCCGTCTCTTTTTAATACCATATTTCGTCTGTTGTGTAGTTTAAAAATCAGGGTAAAAACATAAATGTTTCGTATTATTTGTTATTACGTATTATTATATTATCTAATGTTATACGATTAAGTAGGTAGAGAAATTTATATAAATATATATATATATACAACAATATACGTGTATATCGCGCACGTCTTGTTAGAATAATGTATACGATTTGCCGAATGCTGCAGAAAAAGGGGACAAATTCAATTTTTCTGATTGCTAAGGAGAGACTAAATAGACGAAATAACGCGCGAAATATTATGCGTAGACACAATATTGAAAAATACTCTTTTCGAAATTTTCGTCGATAAAGTCAACACAGTATACTAGATAGGAGGGAAAAAACACGAGTTCCGTGATATTAATATTTATTATTTTAAAATCTCCCGTCTGCAGCGACGTCCTCTCTATATACAAAAAAAAAAAACGCGTAAGAACCGTGTCAAACGTTTTTTTTTTTTTAATATCTATTCGTAACTAAAATAACAACTTTTTTCCGCAGAAAGGGCAAACGTTACTTTAGTCGTTTGGACCATCGAATTTCTCTGCAACAAACGCGATGCATTTACACGCGTACGAAGACCGACTTGTCTCCCTCGCCCTTTCTGCAGTTGGCGATCGTATAATAAGACAACGGATAGTCTGAGAAAATTTCCGATTTCCAAAACAAATCCGTTTTCAATAATATGTGTGTGTGTATAGTTTATATAGACATTTCCGAAATGTTATATACGCTGCGACATATAATGCCAGCGCTGTGAGTTGTTGCGATATCCTGCACCGCAATGCGTATATAATACAGTAATGTATTATGGTATCGAACGAATTCGCTGTTGCAGTCCCGTGCGCAGGATATCTTCTATAGCAGGGGTCGGGAACCTGTGGCTCCGGAGCCGCATGTAGCTCCTTAGCATGCGGTCTGCGGCTCTTTGGAGTATACATCAATTTAAGACTTATTACTGTTTTTAATTCCCGCGACGAAATTGTTTAGTGAAATATATTAGACGTTATTATTGTACTATGGCGTGTTTTTTTTTTTATCAGTGCGGCTCTTTGAAAATCACGATTTCGCAATTTTTTGAAAAAAATGGCTCATTTACACTAAAAGGTTCCCGACCCCTGTTCTATAGGAACGTTTCTCAAACACTCCATCGAACATTTCCTTGTTGGTATTTATTTTTTATTTATATAATTAAACGTAAATTGCATGTTTATTTTATACAGTGTTTACACGAGTCATAATTTAATTGATTTAGTCGTTGAATTGATGAGTGTCGCAAAAAGAACGATGGGCAAGGGGATTTGATCCCCGGACCACCCTCCCTTGGGGTGTTACCAAATTCGATTGTCGACGTTCGCCGGCAGTATTAGGCGTTTGGTGGTAAACGCAGTATTGTATACACGATTCATAGGCGGTTTAATTTTTTCCCGAAATCGCTCTACAAAAATTTATTGGAACTTTCTCGATCCGTTTGGCTGACCGTTTGGCGTCGCCCCAAAGGACACACAACGACATTGTAAAAACTCTGAACGTCGCGCGATTAGGGCTCGCTAACTTTATTGCATTGGTAATGCAGAATTTGTTTTTTCTTCCATTCTGTAGCATTGAAATTTATTGCGGTGCGAGTTTATCGTTTGGCGAAATAAACAGAATTTAAAACGTTTTTAATTCGATATATTTTATTCGTATTATACTCGATTTGTTTTTTTTTTTTTTTTTTTTACTTATTTTAATAAATTAAAGTATGGAATATCAGACGACGAAAATATTCCGTATACATATACGATCTACGGTGGACGGAATTCGATAATGCGACAATATGACACCTGGGAGGGAGGAGGTAACGAGTTTTTCAATTCCGTTTATCGCCTGTATTTTTAAGGTAATTCTATCGTTTAATTTTTTTTTTTTTTTTTTACACTTTTTCTAATGAACGCAATAGCGCAAAAAAATTTCGAGTCCTCGAGTTTGCCCGCATTAAATAATAAAAATATACCGACTACGCGCGTTATACCACTGCGGCGTATCCGATTGATGACTATTTGACATTTGAATTTAAATTTTATCGTAATAAAAATTAATGGAGTGTAAAAACGACAATATCGTAGAATGATGTCAACAATGAACGACAATCACCAAATACCTAATACTGTCCGTGTCGACAAACACGGGATCGTTCACAGCCACCGGGGCTCGTCCTATGGAGTTTTATCAACTGAGCATTTATACGAACTATCTTAAGACGTGATCATCCGGAGGGGAGGGGAAAGGAGTTTCCGAGTTCGTATTGTCTAGAAAACGGTCTCGAAAATTCGTGAATATCAATATGAAATTTAATTTAACTAGATTTTTGGAACAATAATAATTTATAAGTACAATGAATAAACGTGGGTATATACTCACTATAAATATTATATATATTTTTTACTTTTATCTCGTTCAAAATTATAATAATATTAGATTTTTTTTTTTTTAAGAACACGTTACGATTAAAATTTTCTTCTTTAAACTTCGTTTTCCTCTTGTCCGCGATTTATTATTTTTTTTTTTTTGTGCTTCCGCAAATATACCGCGAAACCGTCCTCGTTCTTTCGCTTCTTCGGGTGTGACGTTCATTTTGTTCTATAACCGTGTCCGTACAGCTGGTCTTGGATCCCGATCTCGAAGAGGAAACAACGAATAAACGTATTAATTCATTTTCTACGTACGCAAACTTTGACGGTTCGCTGATTTTAAAATATTACTTTTACTGGTTAAACGTTCAACGTCAACTCTGTGGAGGTATCGCCGCTATATATATATATAATACGAAAAGAAGAATGTTTTTTAATTAATTACGACCGCCTCACCTGTATGTTCAAAATATATTTAATTAATCTCATACAAGTAGTGCAAAAAAAAAATAATAAATTGGTCGGCCAAGTTCGTATCTAGTGCTTTCCCGACTGTGGCGCTTTAGAATAAGCCCTGCGAATCAATATACAGAAATAATGAAAAAAAAACCTACACAAATAGCTCTAACTATAAAACATGCGTATAAATACCACTGCGAATTGGTACAAACCGCGTTACCGCTTTTAAAACGTTACAATGTTTTTTTTACCAATTTATCGTCATTATTTCAATTATTTTTCTTCGAGTAGGTACGCGTAAACTTTATCGATTTCGCTAGGTAGGTATACTTTATCGACTTTCTTATATAAGGAGCAGAAAAATAATCGTTCGACGAGAAATGCACCTATTCGTTTTTAATTTATATTTTCAATTACAAACTCTCGAACAGACTGTTCAAATAATATTATTATACGCGATTAAAATCAAATAATATGATTCGACTACCACGCAAGTGGGCGATGACATCAAATTTAGTTTTAAAATTTAATAGTTCACTCTATTTAGGTTTTATATGTGTATCTGCGACGGCGTTATGTTATTATAAGTATTTAACAAAAAAAAAAAATACCAACACTCACCGAAATCGCTATATATAAGTGAACTGCGGCGCAGTCGACACACTCACTGTTGCTATATTATATACCTCGGCATATATTAATTATCGTATATTGCGTATACAGAACGGTGTACTTAATTCGTTTTATTTTTTTTTTATAGTTTTTCTTATTTAAAAAAATTGTTATTTCAAGTATAAAAAAAAAATGTGCTTCCAGGTGTATTATCGGAATGTGATATACTCGTGGACAAAAAAAAAATACTGCTCGTTACGTTACGTTTATATATAAAATATATAGAAATTCGTCAAAACTTACAAAAAAAAATCACTACATATTATAATATATAAATATAAATATACAGGTAGGTTAGCGTGATACGTCGTTATATATATATATATGTATTAAACATATCGTTACGTTGTTTCGTTTGATTTTTTTTTTTTATATAATATATAAATATAGATCAATAGTCAATAATATATATATTAATTTTGTTATGTATATTACTATTATTTATAATGAGCGTATCGGAAACCATCATTTGTTGCATTTATATAATAAATAAAATAGGTATCATCGGTAAATATTATATTTTTCATAATCCAATTATTAGCGTTCAAATATGCGGTACATGTTATAATTATATAATATATACAGGGTGTTTGAAAAAGTCGAATCGCGGTTGTTTTTTTTTTTTTCGTAAAATTTGTAGATATTTATTGTTCTTCTTCTTCTTCTTCTTCTTATTATTATTATTATTATTATTATTATTATTATTATTTCCCTGCGCCTTCCACCTTCGCAGACTCAGGATTGACCAGGACTGCGTTATATGTTGCTACACCCCCGGAAAATTGTGTGCTCTGTACGAAAAATGTGTATATAACGACGCAGTACGAAATTATAGAAAGTGCGCATTGTACAACGTACAGTTTATATTAATATTATATTTCTATAGGTTTTCACTCGGTACAATTAATCGAAAAACAACGATTTTCGAAAACGAGCGTGTAACGTTTATCTAACCCGAATTCGTTGATATGTCAATCGTTGTAATACAAATTTCGTAGATTAAGAAGTCAAAAAAAACAATTATTGTTAAGAGGCGACAGTTTTTTGGCGTATCCTACTTATTCTACCACTGTATTGTGCAGTAGGCGTATATATATAGACGAACTATATGAAAAAAAATAGGTTACAAAAGAATATAATTTCAGATGTTTTCCAAAAATTTGTGCGTGGCTGCTAGGATCGTTATTTTAAAATCGATAGTATTTAGACTGGATTTTTCTCCAAACGTTTTGGCCCAACAGCGAACGACTGCTGCGAAACTAATTAAGAAATGAAAAGCAACTCGCCTAGCCTTGCCTGAAATTCTCCTGTACAGGTGGTGAAAAATTGAAAATATTATCGTATAACGGCCGTGAAGAAAAAAAACTACAAATGTTTTCAAACAATTTTTTTAACACCCTGTATATGTATATAATATAACTTCGTGTTTTTTTTTTTCTAGTTAAGTATAAGAGTTTTTAGAGTTTTACTTTTTCATTTTTAGAGTTTGGAACTCTTTTATCTTATCTTTAAACAGTTATTTAAAAAAAAAAAAAAAATACAATTATTACCGATGTTAAATATGTTTTAAAAATTTTAACATTATAATGCCTTTGTCTAATCGTTCATGAGACGACTGTTATAACAATATATTATAATAATTATTATAGGTAATACGGTTAATGAGATTAAGGATATTATATATATATATATATATATATATTACTTGTTTAAATTTAGATACGCGCGTTTTATTTATTATATTCACCTGTTAAGCATAATCACTATATCAGACAATATATCGTTTTTTCATAATAGTCGAAACCGTATATGTAAATGTACTCATTAGCATATAATATTATCAATTATTTATCGTGTAGAAAATGATTAAAATCTTAATTTTCGTTCCTATTACATATTATTGTAATATACGAAATCGTTTTACGTCTCGTTTATATTATATTGTTGTTTTATCGTTATATAATACATAAATATATTTGTATATACGCGATAAAGATATAATAAATTGTCTATAAATACTTTGATATTATTCCTTATATATTATGATAAATGCGTATTATACGCGTATACGAAAATAATAACATATTATACTGTTTCGGTCGAACATATTTAATGAAATGAAATACATATAGGTACGTATAGTGGCGCACACTGAACTGTACATTGATGAGTCTAACAATATTTTGCACACTTTGCCACCACCCAATAGACAACCAGTAGACACCAAATGACAACCTTGCGTGCATTATAGTATTAATTATGATTAAAAATATATTATTTAAATTTTTAACTACATTTGAATAGGTGGGTCGATCGACCCCATTGACCCTTAACGTGTGCGCCACTGGGTACGTACTAGCTTAAGTCAGTCGCTTTAGCGTGCGATGATGTCTCCTTGAGCGCGCAGTCTCCAGTGTCAACTCATCCAGATGTATAGTCCCTTCAATGTTCGACAGTTCGGTTAATGGATATTTAAGATAATCGTCAGTCAAGTTGCCGTACGTCTAGGTGTTAGTTTTTTTAAGGATCATTTTTATTCACGTTCCACCGGATCCCAATATTCCAATTGTCCGTCCCTAAAATGTACAAAACTCGTCATTACTCGCTCCACGTTAAACAATATAAATACCAGTGGATCGAACGCCTTTGGCGCATAATGAATAATCGACTTTGGTTTATCATGAAAAAAAAAAAAAACATTTATATATTACAATAAATGCGCAATTTATTTATACGTATATCTATACGAAAATAGTAAAACATTATTTTGGTCAAGGAAATTAAAAGAAATAAAATGTACGTACTTATGGCTGAAAATTCGGGTACTAAAAATCTATAGAAGTATAGAAGTTCACAAAGTCTGATCAAAAGCCGATTTGTTTTTGTCTTTTGTGGCGTGCAAAACGAGAATATGCAAAAACTGAATTCTCGCGGAAACTCGTATTTTCGAAGTCATAGCGATTACTTTTACGGACCACTTGGCTACCAAATCCCGTGGAAGGTTCATATCCAGGAGAGGAGACAGTACATAGAGCTCTACTGAATACGTCAAAATGTCAAAACCTACATGACCTATATGAACTAGGGCCTGTAGTTAGAGGAGTATTACAATTTCTTCCCTACAGTACAGGTTCGGAGGCAGTGGCGGTTATACATGACGTTCAAGAGGGGGGCGAAAATGGAGCGAACCCCCTCTGCCAATGAAATATTCACATCGACGAGTGATAACCAAGAAGAGAGATCTATTAATGTACTGAGACGAAAAGCAGTTATAGAAAAAGGAAGAACAACATGCGTGGAACATAAACGAAATAACAATAAAACGGCAAAAGTAAGTAGTCACCAGATAGCGCTACGACACAACATGAAGGGCGTGGCAGAAAGGGGCATGTAAATAGCGGTACTGCGTTGTTCGCGCCTGCCCGCCGTGACTACACTGTGCGGTCCGATGGTTTCGGACCGCTATTTATAAGCGTTTTCTGCTACCCCCTCCATGTTGCGTCGTAGCGCAGTCTGGTGACTACTTTCTCTTCCCGTTTTATTACGATCAGCTGACGCGCCGTCGGTATATGCGGGTGTTAATTTGACACTGACCGAGCGACTGATCGTACGCGCGAATGCAAACTTTATTATTATTATTATTATTATTACTATTACTATTACTATTACTATTACTATTACTATTACTATTACTATTACTATTACTATTACTATTACTATTACTATTACTATTACTATTACTACTCTTATTATTATTGCGGTAAAATCTTCGCGAAGACTTCGCCGCAGTTGCGGTGCAATCACGCCACAACTGCTGTGCAACCACGCCGCAACTTCGCCGCAATTGCGGTGAAATCGCGCCGCAATTCGCCGCAATTGCGGTGAAATCGCGCCGCAATTGCGGTACAACCACGCCGCAATTGTGATAAAATCGCGCCGCAACTTCGCCGCAACCGCTCCGCAACTTCGCCGCAACAGCGTTTGATTAATAATTAGTGTTCGTAAAATATATATTTCAAGGGTCAGCCATTTGCGACTCCTTCAGAAAATATTAGTTTTTCTCTCGGTACAATATTTTCGTTTAGGTACCCATTCACGCCTAACCGTATAAATACCGATGCAAGTTATCGGGTCTTCTTACAGAGAACCCCTTTAACGCACACATAACATAATTGGACCAACTTACGTGACCTAAATCGGTGATGTTAGGTCAGAGATATACTAAATTTAGAAATATCAAATCCCATCCACCTATCACCCCCTCCTTATAACCGCCACAGTTGGGAGGTTGCAAGGAACAGTAATGGCGTAATTTATTCGACATATTTGGTGTTGCTGCACAATCGGCAAAAATATGTAACAAAGAGTTCAGTTTTCATTAAGTATACTCAACGCGTTGAAACAAGTGTTTTTTAGTTGTCGAATTTAAGTTATTGAAAAAAAAAAAATCCGTTTTCTCTTATTTTGGAAATAGAATTTAATCGATTGTATTGGACTTACCGAAATTACTCGATCAAGGTAAATAAGTAATTTGACCATCTTTGAATTATCTTATTAAAGAGCATATTTCACGGTTTTTGTAATCATTTTAAACACGTTGTGTACGGTTCATTAAAATGCCTATATTAAATCATAAACAAGTGCGTGTAAGAAGTAATATAGTGTTAACGTGTATTATAATCAATTAATAATTTATGTTAACAAGCAAACGTTATATTGGCTACACGGTTTTATTAAGCTGTTCTTAAAAATACACAAACATAAATTTACATAGCTGAGAAAGGTTTATATAAACTAAATAAAATCCAATACACGATTTCCATATAAATAAATCAAGATTTGGTAACACACGAGATTTACTGGCATAAACATACAATTTAACTGATAATATAATTCTCTTTACATCACGTACGACAAAAATATCATATAAACGAAAAAATACATTTACAACTCAAAAATTTAAAGCTTACATAATTCATTATTACTCTAGAGAGCAGGTTAGATGGCCAGACTTCTTTTCACCAAGGTCAAACGACAATAATGTATTTTTTTAAAAATGGACTTGGAAAATATATATATATTCTTTTCAATGACAATTCATTCATAATAAGACACAATAAATATCTAATAAGTTTCTTTTCAATTTTAAAATAAATTGGACAAAAAGAAGTCCAAAAAATAACTGAAGGACGGCTGTATCAGACACGCCCGGCTCTCTTTACAATAACTAAATACATTACAAAAATTATAGTTAAAATCGATGAAATTGTTGTTATTAATTTGATATAATATAAACTAATATCACAATATATTTTTTAACAACAAATTAATGTCTAAGCTTAAATTTTAAGTGCACACACTATGTGGCAAACCTATTAATTATACTATAATTAAACACTAAAAAACGGGAAGAATTTCCACGTACACTATGTTATAACTAATCACCTATGCATAAGCTACTTAAGTATAATAAAACAGTTAAACTTAACAATAGAACAAGAAAACATTTAAAATCAAATTCGAAATATTGTCTGTATGAATATTTTGATAATTTTAGATTTAAAATATAATTATGTAACACATAATAAAATGACGAACAATATTTTTTACAATGCTTTTGGTTGGACTTTGTAACATACACATTAAACACATATTAAAATGATTAAAATTTTATCAATTCGACACAACACATTAATATCACAATTCTGTTAACATTCAGTGATTTAACGTTGAACCTTAACGTAATAATTATTATAAATTAATACATATTTGAAAGACTGGATTTTATATTACTATATTTTCCACATAGACTACAATATAGTAATCTACACTTGTGGATTACACTTTTAAATTTCCAATTACATTAATCGTTTAAGTAAATGACTTAAGTGTACATGTAAAACAATGCAATAAAATTAAAGGAAAAAGATAGAGAGACCTACAGAAGCTGTAGAATTCCAGCATCTACTCACTTCTACTTATTCTATTACTTAAAAATAGTTTAATTTAATCTACTTAAAAATGGTAACAAGAAGACATTTAAAATTTTGTTTTACATACAATTTTAGGAATGTTTTGGAATCACTAATTTTATATACCATAAATATTGATTGAACTTTATATAACGTTTGATAAATAATTATATTTATATAAAATATTCAACAGAAACAATAATTCTTTTTACTAAGAGTGTTGCCTAATATTAAATATAAATAACAATAATTCACAAACTTGCTAAAATTTTCAAAATACAAATTTTACAAGTTCATTTAAAAATGCACAACTAAAGAAGTTTATTAGAATATCTGGCAACAATATATAGTTTAAAGAACTAATAACAATCGCAGTCGAAATTGAAATACTACAAATAATAATAAAAACAATAGTAAATGTACTAAATCATTTAGTCGTTTCGTCAGCTATAGACAAAGGTTTGTTCTCGTACTTAATAAAAGCTAAAAATGTAGTCCACACAAGTCCAGCAAAACTGACAAAGATTAAACGATTTTTCATCGGAATCACACAGTAGTTTATTGTTTGTAACACAGGCCAAACCATTATCGCTATCTGAATTAAAAAAAAAAAAAAATTAAATTAAAGTTTACATAAAACCTGAATTTATTTTCAATATAGGTACTTAATTATCTGTTCGGGTGTACATAACGAGACAAAACTCATTGATAAATATTTTGTATTTTTATTTATTTAGTAATAATAATACAAAAATTAGATTACCTTCCACGTAGGAACAAATTTCTTTTGAACTTCCAACTTGGCATCTTCTACAGTACCTCCATCAAGAAGTGTCATAAAAAAGAAAAAACTAGCTGTTGCAAATGGCCCATAGGAAAATTGTTCAACTAATGCCTATAAAATAAAAATAAATTATTATTACTTAAATATACACAGTGTTTTTATTATTATTACTTTTTGAAAGCTTTCAGTTGTACTAAGTCAATACTAATTTTTATAAAATAAAATATTCTATTTAACATAATTTACTGATTTATATATATATCGATATTAAGGTTTCTCAATTGCTGAATTGCAGAAGAACAAAAAACAACATAGTTTGTATTCTCTAAAAACAGCTTAAATCATATTAATAAGCATTTTTTTTTATATTCTTTAATTAAATAAGAGAAATTCATACAATAAAAAAAACCATAAACATTTTGAGATTAAAAATCTATATAATTTAAACAACGCCTACACGATTATTTTTGTGAAGTAACTGTTTATATGTGCAATAATGAATGAGTTCCTTTTTACTAAAAAATTAATACATTCTATGAACTTGTTATATAATTCTTGCTTTGGCTGGATTAGAATAAAATACTCGTTAAACTTTAATTTTATGTTTATTAATATACTGTATGAAAAGTTTAAACGTTAATATGAAACATGATTAAATGTTTAATGAATAATTTAGATTACTGGTTTATATTTTCACCAATTTTAAAAATATTCTATTTCTGTTAGTAGAAAACATATATAAGGCTTCTCTTAAAAAACACAGTATTAATTTCCACATAATATCATTAATCTTGTAATGCAATACTGTAAATAATAAGTTTAAGAAAAATATACACACACATAACTGTTTTTATTTTTACAACTTACTACAGATATTTTTATAATTCTGTTACAAGTGGAATATCAGTCTAAATTCACACGGATAAATTAAATTGTGTACTGAAAATATATTAGGCGCAAATAAGAACAAATCGACAAAAAAAATCGCTTTAAAAGTGCGAAATTTATACACGCTTAATGTTACTGACATTTCATGGGAATGTAACGCCATTAGAAACGTCTAACAATCTTAGTCGCTTGAAAACATCGATTGGATTTCTGATAATTTTTTTTTTTTTTTTATGCAGAGAACCTACAAAAAAAAAAAAAAATAGTACTTAAAATAGATAGGTAATAATTATTTTTGAACCGGTTTAGATTTTTCTACTTTTTAAAACTGTAATCCCTATTAAAATAGTTTCATACGTCTTGTTGTCCAAAAAACAGAATATTTACATATTTACATATAAACCAGTCATTATAAAAACGTATACTTCAATATTTTTTTTTTACTACAATATAATACAACACCTTTCCGTTTAATAATTCAATGCGTTTAATATTGTAATCCGTCAATTGGCCAATTACCTTTGTTATATGACTAGTGATTGTCATAGAAGGCCAAACAAAACTGGCGAATCTCATCCACGCGTATAGAGTAGGCGCTACGTATAATCCACCGTACACGCTGAATTTCGCTGCTCGCTGTAAACTGATATGTTTATTGCCGGACGGCTCTAGTGACTGTTGTATTACGCTGCTCAGCGGCCAGGTTACCGAATAAATGGCAACGCCACGAACCAGTCCGTGATTGCCCGCTTTGAATATTTTCGACCACATCATTTCGACAATACACTATAACACAAACGATAAAACACTGAAAAACAAACGATTTCCAAAAAAAAAAAAAAAAAGAATATTATATAATAATAATAATAATGATCGGTTTACAGCTGCTGGCACAGTTATTGATTTTGTCCAACTGGCATACGTGCCGGCGCGTTGTCTAAAACGAAAACGCTCCGTTTTATACTCGCCCGAAATAAAAACAACAATAATCTTCGCGAGAATCGACGGAAAATTTAAAAAAAAAAAAAACCAAAAATATTTCCTACGTTTTTGTGAAAATTTCGCGACCGAGTAAGAGGAGTGTCGACGACGTGGCGGGAGAAATATTCCGAGGTAGAAAACGGGTTTTTAAAATAAAGAATTTTTTTTTTTTTAAATACGTTAATACGCGAAAACGACTAGAAATATTTGAACGATAACGGAGGACAATTAATAATTTTATTACTGACGTACAAGAACGAAAATCGATAACACGCGTCGACGCGCGAAAAACGAGCCGAGCCACGCGACGCCCGTGACGACAACTGACTCATAACCACCGACTACTATAAAAAAAAAATATACTGGGAGAGAACGACCGCGAAAATATTCGGTACGTTATCAGTTTATCACTAACAATAATCGTCGGCGTTGTTGCCCGAGGCCACACGGTCGCACACGAATAATATATTATTACGGTGTGATTTTTTTTTCTATAACCGTTATTATAATAATCCGAATTGTAAATTAAAGACACAAGTTCGTCGACCGGTGGCCTAAAAAATTGCGTTTATTTTATTATCCACGATCAAGGTCGTCGAATACACGAGACGACGACGTGTGCGACGAGACTCGTTTCACACTTGCCGGACGCGTGATTGTTTTATTTTGTTATACCGCGCGCTCCGTTGAAAATATAATTTTTTTTTTTTTTAATATTGCCACGTTTCTCGACAGTATTATTTTAGATTCCGAGCCGAGCGAGGGATCCAGCGGTTTTACAATGATGTTTATTTTATTGTATTTTCTATCCCGCGTATACGGATTTTCGACCAGAAGGAGTGCACCGACGACCCCTTCGGTCGCGGTTTGTTTCCGGCAGCAATTCGCATCTGTATAGTTGGTACTTTAGAGAGATCGTTTTTCGATTTTCTCAATAGTTTTTTTTTAACGCGACGCGATAAACTGCCGAAAAATTTATGAAAAACCGCTAAAAATGGGATTTTGTCAATAATATCGCGTACAGTTTTTTTCGCTATAATTCCGTAAACAATCGTTCTGTTGTCTTGAAATTTACAAAAAAAAAAAAAAAATTGTATCTTTGTCCTACACAACTTCAAAAAAAGTTTCGTTCAATTTTAGGCTATTTATAGCTGTTTTTTCATTCATAAAACGGTTAATTTCGAGTTTTTTTACTTGAAATTTGGACACAACGTCAGATATATTATATTACTTTGATATTGCTCAGAATCGTTTTATCGAATGCAATGATTTATCATTGCTTTCAAATTTATAATAAAAACAAAACTCTAAAATCTTTATCCAAGCAATTCACTTAAGCGATATCCACAACACCCCGCGGCTCGCTACCTTTTTTTATTTTAATACTTCTAATCGGAACGGGCGATCGTATCAAGAGGCGAAAATAGTGACCAAAAAAAAAACCAATTTGAACAGGCCACAGAAATCCCCATTAATTTCACTAACACAATCGTATAATATATTTCTATAGGAAGTATTTATGAAATGTTGTACGTACACGTTGTGGAGACGAATTTTCCTGGGCGCGCATCAAAAAGTGAAAAGAAAAAAAAAACATTCGATTTTCGTTTCGGTCGATAAACAATAATATTGTGTAAATAAGTAGGTAGTAACTGAAATCATTGTTATTTAAAAAATTTTAAACGGCCATTATTACCTATTCAGAAAACCACTCTCATTGACATCTGAACGTTTAATTTACAAAACAGAACGGTGAAAACGTATAAAAGGTATTTTTTAAAATGAATTTTTTTCATAAGTTTCGCCGTGGCTGTTTTGTTTATCACGGGCGTATGATAATTTGTACATTATTTGTTATTATTCACAAATCACTATACGTATTTCTTCTTATTAAAACATAGTATTTACAATAGGCAAACCGTTAGCTTCGAAATTATACCTGATGTCTGAAATAAACGAATTTATTACCTCGCGTTATATTACACAGCAATCCGATAGAACACGTACGACGACAAATTGCTATAACTCTAAAGTTTGTCCGAGAAATTTTGATTTCACCAGCACCAGAAAAAAAAGCTGATAAGGTGAGTGCTAATAATAATGCATTTAAACCAATAAAAAGTTATTATTATAAGGAATAATTTAATTTAATTAATTTAGATGCGTAATATGTAATAATTGTCTGTTGATGGTAACAGATTACAGATGTAATTATGGTGTTTTGTGAGAGTTCCGCAATTTTTTTCGGCATTTCGATCTGTGAACGGTTCAATCGTATTATCTGTAGTATTGCCACATACAATTGTACAGTCGACAACATGTGAAAGAAATATTTTTTAAAGTGCTTCGTACACAGATTAGTGTTAGCGTTGAGATTATAAATACTTATAAAAGCAATTATAATCAACAGTATCAAAAATTTCTATGCACGAATAAACCACCGATATTAAATAATTGTATTGTTCGAGGCTAGTTTATTTTTTATAACGTACAGTACCGAAGCTTTGTAAAATAATTTTTTAACCAGTATAGCACTTTTAAATTGTTACAAACGTTTTCTGCGTGATACAACGAGTTCATTTTAATGGCGTAATACTTGAGCAATAACGTTAATATTCAAGTATTTTCTATTTTACAGACATCAGTTTTAGGAATATTAATAATTTGCTTACTCGGCGGTATTCGTGGGAAATTCGTTTTTTTCCCCCCGATCGCTACTTTTGTTGTGGCGAAATTCTACAGCACACGACATGATTGTTCCGTTGATATTTACAAAAACAAATCACTGATATTAAGGTAAAACAATTTAAAGTCGAATTACCGCGATAGAAGGATTACACATCGTTAAATCGTAATCCTCCTACCGCGACAAACACAAAAAGCGAAAACACGAAAAATGTCCCTCTTACATTCCGCTCAGATACCTATTAGAGATCGTCATGGCGCAGCCGTTGAACTCCATGTTCTCTGATAATATGTTATCATAGAGTTCAATGAATAACTGATAGCAAGGCATGGCTGAATATATTTAGCCATGGGTAGATCCACATTGACTGATAGCATGGAAAATACTTAATACTGATAAGTGATAGTACCTAACAGAATCGAAAAATAATTTTTTTTTTTGTAAATATTGAGTTTAAAACTATTTTAAGCCTATTTTACTTGAAATATTTTGAAATTTGAATGTCTTATTTTAAAGGATGGAAGTATGTGGCGTTCATATCGGCTTTTGTTGGCAGTATAGGACTAGCTACTTACCCAATCATTATCCACCCGATGATACACACCGAAGATTATAGTGAGTTGTACTTTAATTTCAAACATTTTTATTTGCTCGACCAAAAAGTACCGAGACCTGCTCGATCCACCTCAAGTCAAACTTTTCTACGAGCTTAAAATATTGTAAAGAACTGTTTAAATGATTTTTCGGTATCTGGCCAGATCTTGTTTCTCGTTCTAGAAAACATTACACTTGATCGTTTTCATCAGAATCCTTAAAATCGTTTTTTAAGACCGTTTCAAAATCGTATGAAAATCGATACTATTGCGTTTTGATTGCTGTTCACGAGACATTCACAACAAAATCTGTGGTGTAACACGTTTATATAAATTACCGTTTAAATAGTCATAATAGAAAAGAAAAATGATTAATTTTTAAAACTTGCTTCCTTAAATAATTTTTCTCAAAATCAAAACTTAGCTTAATCAATATTATAATCACAGCTCGACAATTGTAAAGTTTGCATCGACATTTTATTTTTAAATAAATAATTTCAACAAAATTAATATTTTTTATTTATTTTTTTTTTTTTTGGAATTGAAATAAATCTTTTAAATTTTACTAAATTTATTTTAGAAATATTTATTGTATCATAATTAATGCAAGTTTGGAAAATATGAATGTTTTTTATTTATTTATTTATTATTTTTTTTTTTTGGTGATAAGTTTCAAAATTTTTAGATTTTGTGTGCCTATAATAACTTTATGTAAATACTATTATAATACCTACATGTATATTATGAATAATTGTTTAAAATGTTTTTTTTTTTAGAAAAATCACAGCAGATAAACCGTTCACAATTAGATCAATCTAGAATTAATTCAGAATATGCCGGAAGTATGAAACATTTTGTTGAATATTTTTCATAGAATTTATAAAATATATTCATTTAAAAATGTATATCAATTATTTTATTTTAGACATGAATAAATGGACAGATCCGTTCGACAGACAGAAAGACAAGTAAAATTACGGCGTATTCAGACAACTCTAATTTCATTAAAAATTGTATTTTTAATTGACAATTTTTGTTAATTCGTGTTAATGTATTTATAATTTTAATGTAATTTCATTTTGTTGTAGCATTTAAAAACTTAGTGTAATAAATGTAAATGTTAATAATTAAAAATAACCAATTTTTAATTTTTTTAAGTAGATTTACAGTATTAAGAATTTCGTATACAAAAATAAGACCAAACATTTCCAGACTTTATTTAATTACGACTTTTGCTCGGTTATATTAGATAAAAAATAGTAAAATATGTATAAAAAAAAATTATTTTACATACAAAATGAGATATTTACGAAATTTAGATATTTTCTATTTTATTCAAATTGTATTCAGCTATCTTAACAAATCAAAATGTTTAATATTGATCTGTTTTAAGTAAATTATCATGATTGGCGTCTCTACAAATTACAATAGTTGACATACCTGACATTTATTGATTTTATTAGATCATTTTCAATTTGAAAAATAAATAATTTGGTACACAGTTTGATCATAGAAATTGCAAATTAGTGAATAATCGAAAATCATTATATTTTTTAAATTTATCAAAACATTACATAATTTGCATAACATCACGTCATATTGTGTAGGTAAAACGTGAAAAAGTTTTAGCTGCTCTTTCAAATAATGGTAGCCATACTGTCCAAATCACTTGCATAGTAACGACTGGATATGGCGAACATCCACCAAAAACGAATCCTCGCGAACATGTCAAACTGTAATTTAGTAAACAGACTCGGGTCTATAAAATATATCATTTAACGTAATAGTAAAGTTTTAAAAATAATAATCATTGTATATATTCTTACAAAGTACACAGAGTAGATAGAAGTGAACTCGATGAATCGACAAAGATGAAAAACTATGTTTCGAAATTATCTCAGATCATATGATATAAAAGTTTAATGTGATCCAATGTATTTAATGTTGAATAACCATAGATGTAATGATGTGTGAGTGACGAATAAATGGAAATATAATCTAGAGTTTTCTAAGAAATTTGTAATACGTTAACCTAACTCGACCTGTAAATTCAAAGTTAGAAAAACATAATAAATACATTATACAAACATGACCCACTTTACTTAGCTGTTACTGTAATAACTCAAAAATCAAGAGTGTATTCTATGTAATAACTAAAAAGGAAATACTTTTGTAATTGTTCATAAATATGGATAAAAAAAAAAAAACGGTTGTAGATTAAAGTCAATTAGATTTTTTTGAGTCGTCACCTCACTCCTATTAATGGAAAGAGGAACGTCGTGAGAACGAGAAGTATATTGAAATAAATATGAATTAACAAGCGATACAGTATATAAAATCACTATTACCTACCTCACTGTCCGCGTTTCGACTCGTACCTGCCAAAAAGTGTGCCCTCCTTACGGATTTCAACTCTATACCGACGATGTATGACGAATTGAACACGGCTCAGTGAGGTGATTTGAGAGGAAACAAAAAAAAAAAGAAAGGTCGTGGGATGCCGCGTTCAAACTGATTCTTTTATACTTATATAATTTAATCGATCGATTCGAATATGCCAACGAAATGTTTAAAATCCTTTTTAAAATTTATATAATATATCATCTATAGCGTTCCACAGACCAGTTACCTACAGCTTTTTGAAGGGTACGATATTCGTCTATAAATAACTATGGATACGATTGTTTTTCAAGGATAAAACGAATATGTTCTACGTATGGGTTTCTGTTGTATTTAAGTACCTACCTATTATACCTATTATACAATAATATTCGTCTGTCGTCCGACCGCGACATGTCTGCAGGAAACGCCGAACGAATTCAACCGAGACCGCTTTCGAACCGCGGCTACACAATAACGGAACGCATAGGCGAAGGATCGTTCGGGACTGTCGTGGCGGCTAGGTCGGCCCGTCACCATTGTCAGATGGCGATCAAGATAATCCGAAAACCGCCGGGCGAAAACGATGGCGACCGCGCAGCATTCCGTTGGTCCATCAACAACGAGAAACGATTCGCTCACAAATTCGATCATCCGTACATCAACGCGTATCATGAAATAATCGAAACAACGAAGAGGTGAAAACGCGTAAAGTTCGTATTGATATTATGTAAAATAATTGGATCTGTCCGCGGCAGCCACGTAGCCTGCAGGCCGCAGGCAGAGTATATATATATATAGTGTTGTTTCGTAGAAAGAAAGAAAGAAAACTTCACGCCGACTTTGCGGCCACGACTCCTGAGTCCTGATCAAGGATCGCGCGGTGTAAAGTGCATAATATATGAACGGCTCAGTGCGACAATCTGCAGGCAAGTCCACTTTTTGCAGAAATTTTTCAAGAAGAGGGCCAAACATTTGAAATCTTAAATCTCATATTTTCCGATTTCTGCAAAAAAGCGGTCTTTTAACGCGTTCAAATAGTTCGGTATTGTTTATTTGCGTTTTACATAAATCTTACATCGACAAAAATTGCGTTGAAATTATATGGTATACTCGTACATCGTTCTTACCCTGCGCAGTAGGTACTATATAACGACAAAAAAAAAAAAATGCGTTATTCGAACCAATCGAAAAGTGGTTTCCGCGATATAAAAATTGGACTCGTCCAGTTGTTGCACTGAGCTTTTCGTATTATTATATCAGTCAGTGGAGGTGAGGGGCTGATGGGGCTGCAGCTCTTCCCCCCTCCCCTCCCCTCCCCGAAATGAATAAATAATCAGTTTTTTAGTAGGCACGCCGTCTATACATATTAATTATTAACATATAAATTAATTAATTACCAGCTTTAGACCCTCGCCCCCCTCAAATAAAAATCCTGGCTACGTCACTGTTTTATACAGGTTACTCGTAGCAGAGGAGTTTGAAAAACGTCAGGACTCGATAACGGTGGCGGGGGGGGGGACATTCTATTTCATCGTATAAAATGCAGTATTTCTTAACGTAAGGTTGTATTTCGTCATGGACTACTACAAGAACGGCACGCTGTTGGATTACTACAACGAGGTGGACTACACGCCGGAACCGGTGGCGTACGCGTGGTTCGCGCAGCTTAGCGCGGCCCTCGAGTACGTGCACGGCCACTGTTTCGCGCACCGGGACGTCAAATTGGACAACGTGCTGTTGGACCACCGGCGGCGCGTCCGGTTGGCCGACTTCGGCATGTGCGTGGCGGTGGCGCGGCCGCGACGAAGTCGTCCGGACGGCTGCGGCGGCGGCGGCGGCGGCGGCGGCGACGAAGACGACGACGACGGCAGCACGTCACCGCGTCCGTCCGTCAACAGTTCGGTGTGCGGCAGTCCGCAGTACATGTCGCCCGAGCTGTTGGCCTGCGGACCGTACCACGGACAGTTGGCCGACGTGTGGGCCGCCGGCGTGTTGCTCTACTGTCTGGTCACCGGACGGTTTCCGTACCCGGGCAACGACAAGAAAAAGGTATACGCGCATATGCTCGCGTAAATCTTGTTGTGAATTTTTTTTTTTTTTTTGGTGGAGGGAGCTAATTACTACTTATTGATCCGTTAATCATTGACAAAAACCTATTGGGGGGAAAAAGCGAATTTAGAAAAAAAAAAAAAATCAAAAAAATTACTTTTTATATAATTTTTTCTGCGATTTTATTTAATAAATTAAAATTAAATGTTTTTAAGTGAACGAGGTGTCCGTGGCCCGCCTGCTCGCGGTTTCTCGCGGATGATTTCTGTGTAGTGCAAAATTGGTTTTTTTTTTTTTTGACGGAAAAGAAAATCGAAATTTTTATACTTGAAAAACTTTTTTTTTCATTTTTTTCGGCAGATACATGCGCCTAAACCTATATACCAAATGTGACCGACGTCATTTAAATCTGTATAATACACGACGATTTAAATATTTTATAGTTTTTTTTTAATACAATTTATTTTTAAAAATTAAAATAATTATATTACGTAAAAATTTCAATATTTTTTTTTTTTCAATTAATCGATATAATAACACAGATGGTAAGAAATGATACCGAAAATGTTATATTGTTATACGTGTTCCGTTTATAGATTCTATATTTTTCAATTCTCGAATTCAGTTTTTCGAAAAATTACAAATGCTCCCCACCCTTTGTCTCTAATCTGACTCTTCACCAAGACCTAGGCATCAAAACAGTAGGAGAAGAAGCTGCTGTTTTCTATAAACGTTTCTATACTAGATTAGAAAACCATGAAATAATCCTCTGATAAAAGATTTACATACTCCGTCACTTCCTGGAAACGTCCGTCGCAGACTCAAGAGAAAATGGCGTAGAGATCTTCTAACGTAATTCTGTAAATAACCTAATGCCATGTTAAGTGCTACTAATGGGTGGCTCATTACTCACGCAACCCCGACAATGTTTTTATTCCTTTTCTCACATATACTTATTGTGCTTATTGTATAGATTGTATATTTCTTGTAAAAATAAAAAATAAATATATTTTTCAAATCTAATAAATATTGACAGTATTTCGCGATAATAATCGATAAAAAATTGTGCTTATTACAATTTCCCTACTCCCTACCATAACAAAAAAAAAAGAAAATCTCTAGCGTCGATTTGGAATTTCACTGATTTTGCAAAACCATCAGTGTCGGTATTTTTGCGTATCGATGAGATTTTTATGACTTTCAAACGTTTATTAACCGCGTCTGCGAATAGAAATATTTTTTAAGAATTTCGTGAGGTTTAGGAGATCGTTTACAAAGATGACGTTAACAAATTAAGCAGACGGATGCGGTCACTTAGAAGAATGTCCGAATTAGACATACAATTTACACTACAGTAACTGTACACGATTAGAAACAGAGCAATTAGCTTGCGGTCACGTTATTATTATCATATCATTTTAATTTATATAATTTTATATTTTACATTGATTTATACCTACACATTTTTCTGGACGTCCGGCCACCTTAAATACACGTATATTTGATACACGCACCTATACGTGTATAGCCGGATCAATTTGCTAATTTATATGTTGGCTTTTGTGTTCGATATAAAACTAAACAAGATAATGCCATCAGATAATAGAACGCCAGAAGAGTGGATACAGTTTCAAACGAAAAGAAACGCAAAGATTGTCGGCAGCGTGTCAACAATTTTTTAAAAACATTTTTACGTCGGAAAAGAATAGGAAAGAAATTACCGAACTCAAAAAAGACGATTGGATGGTTGAAATGTCTCGAGCAATTCAAATACCGTTCTTCGAATAAATGAATAATTTGAATACATGGACAAGCTGATGATCATTCTCCGACGCAACAAATAATTTTGTACAATTAACGCACACTGTTGCATCCTTGATGAGATGGAAATTTTCAGTTAAATAAATATAAAAACTTTGTTCTTGGAAAATGTGAAAAATAATAATAATAATAATAATAAAAAAATACATTTAAAAAATATATGTGCTTGAATAATGTATAAAATATATTACGACGTTTAAATATAATTTTTAAGTATACCCAACAATATATTGAAGTTAAAAAACGGTAAGATTGGTTTTTTTCTCGCATAATTGACATTACCAGATCTCACCGTTCGATGCCAACGTTGCTCGGATGTGTTGTTAATTTTTTTAAAATACTCTCGTCAATATTGAGTACATTATTATTTTTTAATACTTTTTTTATTTTCAAATATTTAATAAAGTATTTTAATCATAATTCGTTTATATATTTACTGAATACTTACGGTAACTACATATTATATTCAACAGTTTTAAACTTTTTTAAACGGTTTATAAACCCGAGTCGCAAAAATAATACGCTTTAACAGCGTATTTCCACAATTATATTATATATATATATATATATATATACAGGGTCGGCCAGGCCATGGCCGCTAGGCCGCGAATGCGGCCGGGGCCCCATCTTTTTTTTTTTTTGTACCAATATTTTTGAACGCTGTTTCCACCAGTTTTGAAATCTTTGCCCTGTATTATTATAATGTATAAAAGAAGTAATGCAAAAATTGATTTGAGAACAGCGGTTCGAACCCCGAAAACCGTACACGTCAAATCGTGGTACTTATCCATTGGACTATTATAGTACGACCCAAAAAACGGAAAAAATAAACCTATTAAAGAAACACGGTAAAATTGTCAAATTTCAAATTGCTTTAACTTAAAAACTAAATCCGACCACCAAATTCTAATTTCACTATAGATTCTTTTATTAACCTGTATTAACTCTATATGGAAACAGAAGGCGATAGTCCAAAAAAAAAAAAAAATTAATTTTTTTCATAAGTGGCCCAGAAAAATCTTATTTGCCCGGTAAGAATTTTAGAGTCACTCCGCCCTTGGATCTGGGACACTTTATATAATGAATTGTTTTTTGTTGATATGTATATTTTAACTTCATATTAAACCAAGAGGCAGAGGGCCCCAGAATAAAAAAGATCCAGGGGCCTTTGGTGTGCCAGGCCGACACTGTATATATATATATATATATATATAGTAAGTTGTCATCTTCAGCGCGTACCAACTATTAATTGTTGCTTTTAGAAAATTACATTAAATGAAATATTACAGTTTACACGTTACATTACATATACATGTTATTTAACGCAAAAGAAAAAATACATACAATGGCGTTCGACACACACTGCTGTACTATAGTCATTTCTAATAAAATCTTCAATTTTATCCCAATTTTTTTTTTTTGGGGATTTCGTTATCCACGAAATGGTTGCACGCCAGAGACACCGTAATAAATAATAATTATAATATATTTTTCACCGATATAATAATATGTAATTTCTTTATAATTTACATATTTTTCGATTCTGAACGCCGCGCGTATAACGCCAGTGGTGTATTGGAGGGTATACGCCGTATACCCAGATCCCTGTTTTCGATTTTCTGCGTATACCCTGCCGTGAAATGAACATATTATTATGGGTACCTATACACTAGTTAATTATTATTTATCTTGTCGGCACCAATTTGTAGGTTTTTTTTTTTATATTTCTATAATTTGCCGGTTACCCGTAGTTACACATTTTTCTTTATAATTTTAACGATTTCGAGCGAGAGTATAACGCGCGTTTTCGTTCAGTTGATGTTATACGCGAGACACTCGAAGAGAATAAGAAGATATACTCATTAATACATTGAATACGCCGAACGACCGATTGTGTCGGTCAATTAAATAAAAAGAAAATATCACTTAATCGGTTAATCGTATTTGTTCGGCGGGACTTTATTACGAAAATCAATGAATGATTTTTATTTCATTTTATTCAAAACTCGTTTACATATATGTAACAGTGCAAATACGAAATTTCCTTATCCTATTCTATTGCATAGACGGAATTTCTTGTAGAATTGTTTTATATGCGTGGACACAGTGCGTGTAGTTTTAATTTCTGATAAATTGTCGATCGCGTTGAAAAACGACCTCAACATCGCTGTCGTCTTGTCATCGATGCTCCACCGACAATCCGTGCCGCCGCTAAAGGATAATAACATATAACAATACACACATAATTGAATTTTTTTCACCCGAATTTCTGTATCGGAAAACTAAGCTACTAGTTTAAATCTTCCGCGTCTTGACGTCTCGTGACCATTTGTTCCTACGCAAGTCTATAACGTCTCGGATCATGGATCTTATTCTAGTCGAGACACTTTTATCAGACGTTAAAGCATTTAGCTTTTTGACCGTTCCTTTCAAACTGGTACACTGCAAAAATTACATACGCGTAAAACAAATAATATCGATTTAATTTAAATGTTAAAGAATTTTTTTTTTAGAATATACGCGAGGCGAGTGTATTACTAATATAATTCCTATAGATCTTACGTACAAAGATATTGCTCAGGTGAGGAATTTTAATCGAAAAAACATCGTTTCACTCAAAAATTTGAATGGTTTTTTTAAAAAATAATTTGAGTTTCTTAAAGTTTTACGAAAGAAATTATTAAATATAATCTTACTCGTTCTAATTCCTCTCCGACAATCGTTAATAAACTGCACAAGGATTCTAGCGGCTGCTCCGATCGTTGGTCGACCAAATTCGTTATACAGTACAGTATAATATTGGTCGATACCAAACTTTCCTTAAACAACTCGCCAATGAATCTAAAAAAAAATAATAATAATAATAATTTGTATACATTAATTGTAAATTACAATTAGAATTTCTATTTTGAAATTATAATATACCGGCAATTTCCCATTGAACGTTTATTCATTCTTCTTTCTTTTTTCTCGTATTCGAGCTGACGTTCTACTTTTTCCTCCTAAATCATATTTAGAAGACATTTTAGAGCATAATATAACAAGCACATTTATCAAAGATATTTGAACTTTAAATTCAAAATGAATCGACTAAGAATTGTTATAAATTATAATAAAAAAAAGGCATTTTTATGTTAATACAGTCTAAGTCGATTTTCACGAATCGTGATGGAAAATGTGACTCGTATAAAGAGATTGTACGTTTAAAACATGAAAATCGTTAATTTATATAATATATGAAAGCACTGTAGATAAATTATTATAAATTACAGGATTCATGCACGAATCGATATGCGCGAGTTCACTCGCGGCGGCCTCCGTACGATAGAACTTGTCCGCTTCGAAAGCATCCTGACATTTTTGGAGAATTAACGCTTTGAACGTTACTGTTCTCTTACTTTCAGGACATGTCACCTGCACAGCTTGCATAGCTGAACATAAAGCCGCATAAACAGGTGCTAAATATTGTTTTCCGATCGCCTTTAGAAAAACATATTTTATAATGAATATATGAAAATATACTCTGAACATTTTTTTTTTCATATACTACATATTTAATATATTACCTTTTCAAAAACTAATGTGGAAATGCTCTCCAAACATTCGATTGTATTGATCGGCAAGTCCTTAAACTTCTCGGTTAATTTTACTGCGTTTTCTGGTGAAATTCTATTCAAAATCGACGTGGCCTTTTTATTTAATTCCTGTTAATACGAAATTATATAGAAAATATTCTGAATTATTATTTTTTTCTGTTACGTTCAATTTAAATAGGTATGTACATACCTCATTCATGTATTGTGAACATTTTTTCGCCACCCCGGCATAACTCGCAACTACGTCTGTTTTTCTCACAGCCGCCTTCGGAACGCACGCTTTCTCGGCCTTGTTTAGTTCGATTTGTATGTTTGACTCTAGCTTGAAGTTTACCGCTTTTTGCTTGACCGCCGCCTTATTTTCTCCGTCCGCAGTATTGCATTTTGCAATAGCTGGCTGCTATTTTTTTTTTCAAAATATTTTTAAAAATTTTTAAATAATTTTTAAAAAATTTTATTGTACAGACTATTATATGGCGTTTACGGTAATCCTCGTATGATGTGTACTTACTCCCAACGTACTACACTGTAACACACCGGACGATTTCGTAATGGCCTTATCCCCGGACACGTCCGAAGTGTCAGTCGGTTCTCCCTTACAATTTCTATCAGTCTTCGTCCGCTGGAATCGCGTCGAAATAGATGTCTCGGTCGTTTGTTCGCATACAACAACGCGTTGTTCTAAAGAATAAAGTTTTTTAAAAAAACATTTTGATAAATTGATATGAATATTATGTTTTAATATCGGACCTTTGACGGGTGATACATCGTCCGAGACAACGCTCGATTTCTTCCGTGGTTTTTCATCGGTTCTTTCACAATTCGGTGAGACCTCTACGGCGTTTCTCGGTTGTTTTGCATCAATGACAATTGTTCGGCTTTTGGGTGCTTCCTTTTCGTTTTTCGTAGCGGAACTCGGTGCAAGAGTCGACGAATACGACGGGACTTTTGTAATACGCCTACCATCGTCCGCGTTTGAAACGTCTTCCGTTTTCTGTGATATTTCATCTGTGGGTAGCAGTGAATCCACATTGGATTTACACCGTTTCCGCCGAACACTCTTCGCTTTCTTCTCTTCCTGCTCACAATAGCACACGATTCGTACGTCAATAAAAAAAACTGTATACTTTCATATAACGGAACCACTAAGTTTGTCATATTCTATATAGTTGTAGCACATAAGTATTATTACGTGGCCTTTGCACGTCTCCGCTCCGTTCTTCGTGGCGGAAATAGATGATGTAAGATTCGGTGGCGTAAGTAACACCGATTCTGCCGGAGCCTCCGTATCACGGCTATTATCTTCCTCGGTCTTCTCTGGCCTTTCCTCTGGCATTAATTCTACGGGTGTGTCCGCTCCCGACTTTCCCTTATTTCGTCTGGTCCTCTTCGCTCTTTTCCTATTCTGTGTTGAATGGAACACAAATGATTCCTTTCATTAATACATTTATATACAGTTAATAAATAAAGTGAATACGTTCAGTAACAAGACGACTCAGTATATTATAGTTGAATAACAAAACGAATAAATAAATATTCGATATTGATACATTATGGAACAATTATATTATGTATCACGAGCGAGTTTATTTGGAAATCATGATTTTAGTCATAGATTCGTCCGCGTACATATAATTCATTTCGGCCCGGACACAATATCTACAGACTGCGATATCCGCCCGGGAGTGTGCTTATATTTCTCTGTTTTACTTTATTAGACACGAATTGAGTAACGCGAAACTCAGTTTACCTTTGGCTTTTCTTCGCAGACCACATCTGAAGTGCGATCCGCCGAGGTCGGGATAACTTCACGGTGGACCATCGTCGTTACCGTCATTAATGTCGCCGAAGGATTCGTTTGGTTCTCGATCGCTTCTCGTGAATCGATAATAACCCGTTCTTCGGCCAACGTTACGGTCATCGCCTCATCGACTTTTTTCTCGTTTCGTTTCAAGCACGAACACCGCAATATGGTCTTTCGTACGCTTTTCGCGCACGACCAGACCGCCCTCTTGCACGTCCTGGCCGCAGACAGTAATCTCCTTACAGTCGTATGCATTTTTATTTCCGCTGAACGACGGACTTAACAAAATAATCGCGATGCGTTCGCGCCAACGTCACGGAATCAACTGATCGGTTTATCAACATTTCGGTTTACCCGTTGCAATTTGTTTATATTATATCTATTAAATGTTGCTAGTGGTTTCCATCGTATCGGCCAGTAAATACAAAACGTCTAATAAATAAATATCAAACAAAATCATATGTTTTCTTCTTCCGACGTATAATATCTGCTCACAATTATTTTGACAAATTTCCGCGGCGATAAATCGTGGTATTGTCGTTTCCTGGAACGTTACAGATCATACATATACGATCGAGCTACTTCGGCGGATATCTATAACGTCCATATAGTTATCCGACTTGCACGACATTCTTACGTATAAAGTGTGTTGAGAAATTTTACTGTAATATCGATACGTAGTGTTACTAACTGCACGTAGAAATGGCAATATATTAAATTATAAGTATTCATAAATTACTAAACAGTAAACTAAACTACTTATCAACAGTTTTCTATATTTAATTAAACTTTTAATTAATTCGCGCTGTAACGGAAACGCTGAACTATTTTGTAAAACATCTTTATCGTGCAAAAATTACATAAAAAATAGTTTTGTAACACATAGGCCTGTAAAACTCTTGTAAATAGTTGATTTATATTTATATTTTCAAAAAGTAATAGTTATATTTCGAGTTGATCCTAGAAAAAAAAAAAATGTTTAGTTCCGTTTTTGTGGAAAATGCTTTAAGAACCTAACCGCGTAAGTTAGCAGCCGTAATATTCTTTTCAAATATAAGATTTATGCGACCAAAAAAATTTTAAATATTCATTTTATATTTAATAAAAGTAAAAAAAGCGTATTTTTTTTATTTATTCAATTATATTTATTAAGTAAATATCTAAACGATTGCTTGGAAAAAAAAACTGTGAGGATTTCCGAACATTTTATTGTGTACGAGATATTTTGCGTAGGTAAATACACAACAAAATAAAAACGTATTCGTTGATTACCGAAAAAAAAAAAATATATAAAACTAATTCTTGACGATCATACAAATAGGATAAAACGCGTGTTACATTAAAAAAAAATACATTTTCTCAAACGGTCAATTACAACAATAACGTGTCAAAAATCGTTACACTATATACGTTTACTGCAACGGGGATTCGCCTTCTAATCGTCGGTAAATTACGATTATATTGTAGGACCAGTACATATAGAAATTAAAATGTGTAACATTGAAATAGTCGTGTGTATATATATGTATATATGTTTAAGCCGTATTATATAGGTAGCTAAGCGTTTAAAACGTGCAAAATAATCATACGATACGAGCTGTTCTATATATTTGAATTTGTTCTTGAAATATTATAAAGTATGTCAACCGCGAGACCGATCTTGAAACGAGTGATTTTATTATGGAATATTGTGTACAGTAGATTTTAACGATTATGTAGGCTGTACGTATGTACGCGCGGTTTAACGATTCCTTTTACAGATGGCAATTTATTAAAAACAAACCGTGCGTGTATATCGGGTTATTCATTTGGAATTGAGTTTTGTGAATTAAGATTTTTAAAACATTTTTTCAATGGTCCAACGATTGACCGAATATTATTATATATACGAATTTTTTTTTTTTTGTAAATTTCGTCAATAGCGACGCGTTTGTAATTCGTGTCACAATCGAAATGTCTTTTAATATACGAACGATATTTTAACCTGTTTTCAACGCAGCGTCCTGTGTATAATTAAAATGATGTAATAATAAGAGTTCGATTTACGTGTTATTAAAATACTATTGATTACGTGTGTCGATGAATAAAACATAATATGCCGTGTTACGGCGCTGTAATTTCACATACGTCGTATCGGTAAAAAAAAAAACAATTTTTTTTCTCTTGAAAAATGTAATCCGATAGTTTGCGGAGCGACGTAAGGAATGTGTACTGATTTTATAACGGTGTGTTTTTTTTATTATTTTTCGTGCAGAGAGAGAGCGAGAGTGACAGTGTAAATACGATCATTTCACACGTTTTTTTCAATATATGTAGTCTTTTTTTTAAGCGCGCGAAAAATTACCAAAAAAATTGAAAAAAAAAACACCGATAAAATATTGTCAAAATATCCGTTTTGAACATGCGCGATTTTCGTATTTTAGAACTGAAAATTTATTATAAGCCTTACACACAGACATATTGTAATATTTTAACGATATTTGGGGGGAAAAAATTCGTTTGACGTGACTTTTTTTTTTTTTTTTGAAAAGAGTGCGTTTTGAATTTCAAATAACGCTATAGAAAGAAAAATAAACGTATTCTCGTGCGAAAGCGAAATTCGCTTTTAAATTAATACAATCGTCCAACTTTACAACACCCGCGACCAACTTAAGTGATCCACTCGAACCGACGTGCACAGCATCGTTTTCCATTTTTCGACGGTACAGACTTTTTTTTTTTTTTAATAGACTTTTTCGCGTATAGAAAAAAATGTTCGGGTAACGAACGCGTTGTTTTCCGGTAGCAAGTTGTATCTGCTTATGGGTATAAGAAAAAATTACCCGAAAATTGTAAAAAAAAAACTGTTGTAGTGTTACGCGTTTTCGACACGGACAATTGTTTTATCAATATTTTAACATTTTTACTAAAAATAATAAGTAAATACCTATAAGTACCCCAATTTTATCGAGGAGGGGAGGGGAAATTGAAAAAAATACATATCGATATTTCTATTCATTATTTCGCATACGGATAGATTAAAATTTTATATATTTATCTTGCGTAATAAATAAAGCGAGCAATAGTTTTTGTATACCTTTCATTTTAAACGCCTGCACATCTCCAGAGATTTTCGCCGAACTCTGTTTTGAACGAGAAAAACGTTGTGTAGCTATAGGATCTACACGACTGTAGTTGAGAAAATGTATTTTGGCAATGAATAATACCGATTACGAAAAGCTTTTGTTTTTAAATGTATTTATTTTTTATAAAAATAATTTTTTTACCGTGGCATTTATGTAATTATAAATAGCTATAGTTCTGTAATTTTTTCGAATTGGGAAAAGGACTGAATTTTCTGGAAGGTCTTTAATCAAGTTATTGCTGCTGAAACCATCGCATGCGTATAGAAACGAACAATCAATACCGCGAATTGTTTAAAGTTTATTTTTAAAAGCTCATAAAAAAAGACATATCGTTCGAGGTTTCGAAATAAGCTAAAAAAAAAAAAATTCAATTATTGTGTACAATATTAAAAAATCTTCGGGCCGACAATGAACGGCTGTTGAATTTATATTATAAGGACATCGCGCATATGAAAAGAAATCATACTCCCGTGCAGTTTGCGTCTAATTTCCGAATACGCGATGTAAGACGATTAATATGTGAAATGCACAGTTCTAGATCATTACGATATTGTTTTATTGCGTTATACAATCTCTACAGTATATATTAGGAGCTGGTACATATAGAAATTAAAGAATTATAAAAGTAGAAATCCTTCGTTCATATCCGAGATAGAATAATATAAATTCTAATATGATACATTTTTTCTACGTGTAAGTGCGGTAATCGGGTAAAAAAAAAACAGTTTAAAATAAAAAAAATTACTAACATTATATAAATAATTCGTTTTAAAATTAATTGTTAAGTAGTATTTTTTTTATTAACATTCATTCGCGTTATCAATTTTCAGTCGCAGATCACGACGCGTTTATAGAACTACTAAGAAAAAAAAAAAAAAAATTCGCATTTCAAGTAATAGCTAGTTGCTAGTATATTTATATATATAAATAGTAGTTACATAATATACTTACAATTAATACACAGCGAATATACAATAATATATTATGTTTATTAGTATAACGGCAGAATAATTTTGTATAAATATTATTATGACTCGTATTATAATATAATAATATTCGTTTATCGGTGCGTGTGTAGGTACATAATATATAATGTATGTATTAAAAACGTTTTAATTTGTAAATTTATTTCGTAAAAACCGGTCTTCCACGAGACGTGGATACAGTTTTATTACCCACTTCGACCTGTACCGCGACAATTTAATTAATTCTAAATATCAGCACTCGTGAAAAAAATTTTTCTTTTTCTTTCACTTATAGAAAATATAATACGCTTTCGTCATTCATGTGGTACGTTTGTCGATAAGGAAATTTAACCCGTGACCTTTAAATATACGCCCCGAATGTTTTCGCAATTATTGGTACGCTATCCTTACTCGCGCAATATAGTATTTCCAATACAGAACTAGGAATATTTTTCAAGTGCCCGTTTTAAATACTGTTTTAATAATTTTTCCATAAATTTTATGAACACATTAATGTTATATCGAATTTGATTGTAATATTACATACATTACAGAGAGTTTGGATAAATATACACGATTATATTATTATTAATCGCCCCGGAACAGTTAACGAATTTTTTTTTAAATACTCGGAATATTTGCAGTTAATTGTGCAGTATTCGAAAATATTTTAGTATAAAAATATTTGAGTTTAAAAAGGCATTTCTCACAACGTTGTGTACGGGTTTATACAACTGATACTTCTACAATATATACGTATCATGTTTAGTGCGAGACGTTTTGATGCGTTTTAACAAGTATACAGTCATTCACAAAATATGCGTCTTTCACGATTGTATAATATAATAATTGTACAACAATAATAATTATTTATTATTTGAAAGAAGTGTTCACTTGGAACTTTATATCCAATTACATTAAAAATATATTATATTAAATTTAATAAAAATAAATACTCATATAAATTTATGATTTATAAATATAATATAAAATCAAATACCCTATGTTATATATAGTTTGAATATTTGTTAAGCGCGTATAATTTTATTGTAAATCAGTTATCTAGAACGCAGTGTTCTGAGAGTTAATTTTCCAGGAAGTACTGCAGGGTCTGCTGCCGTAGACTTTTTGTTGTTGAAATCACTGATTTCTGTAAAATAATAAAAATTTTACAAAACCTTAAGTGCTTATTACTGTGCATCAAAATATTTCAGTTTATTTCGACAAATGGTTTCAATTTAATCGTAATACTCAAAGACATAACGTTTGTTAATAATTTGAAATAATACGATTATTTTAATAGGTACTCGGATGAATTTATAAACGAGTAAAATTATAATGAAAATATTAATTATCTTTATTGTCTTTCTTGTATTCAACTGACATATTGTGATACGTGAATGTGTACGCTGTATACATATATTTTAATAATAAAAATTAACACGTATGCGATTTAAAACGATACGATGGTAATTTTGTTCGAAAATGTTTTACGTCTATTGGGTTAATTGAATATATGAAATAATAATAATAATAATAATAATATTTTATTATTTACTCGGGCCGACGATGATGACCAATTTTTTTAATAAAATGTCGAATGGCGATTCAATTAGAGTGTACAACAAAAATGCGAGCATGAATCCAAATACGGTGTCCCCGATTGCTAACCATAACTGTAGAAAATTGAAAAAAAAAACATAGTTGGTCAATTACTACATATTTATATAAGTTATAACATACGTCTATTGTAATGTCTAATATTCGTGTATAAATAGCGTTATTATTATTGTTACTGTACTAACGTAAAAACCAATTTGTTTTATTAATATTATTGTCTAAGTACATGTCAAAAGTTAAAACTAAGTTACTTAACATGTTACTTTAAACTCTAAACGTGTTGAATTCTAATTAACTTTATCCAATTATAGGTATCTAAATTAAATTAGCAACGACACAGCTGGTAACATCAAATCGTATATAAAGTATTGTAAACGTGTAATTGCATTTTTAAAAAAGCAATTTTGTTTTTTTACCCAATTTAACTCAAAAATGAGTACACATATAAAAGTTTGAAAAAAAAAGACAAAATATTAATTTAAAATTTTGTTTTTGTGAAAACCTTATCGATAGTGATTGGTAAAAATATTACGTAAGTATAAGCTTATCTCATAATTTTCTTAATACAGTATAGTTAAAATTTACTAAAAAAAAAATTCACTCACCAAAAGACTGTCATCAAAATATGTTGGTGATCGCATGGACGCTACTTGCAGTGATTGCATTGACAGCCCTCCTAAGTATGCTCCATACGTTAATTTACTTAACGGTATAAATACACGTGACCACAGACCTTACAAAACGTGAGAATAAAAACGTTTAAATATACTAATGTATTTTAACGATAAAATATTATAAGTTTACTTATTTATTACAGATATGTTATAAAAGCCCATAAAATAACAAGAAACGAATAGGTAGCGAATCTAATACAATCCACTACGCAAAAAAATATACTATTAACGAGTGAAAGTCATTTGCCGTTGTTTTTAAACTTAAAGTGTATACTTAAAGTTAATTATTATTTTTACAAAAATATCCGAATTGAATTATTAATTAAAGGTCTAATTACTTTTTTAAAGTCGTCTTTGAACTTTTGAAGTTAATAAGAGAAAAACACAAGTGATTTTTCAATTTTTTTTTTTTTTTAACTTGACTTAATTTAACGAATTAAAAAACTTGGCCAGTCACAGTTCCCGTTACATATATATTAAACCGATACTCGACTAGATTTACTAACATATATACGTCTAGACCATGTAGGTTCCCGAAGTAGTCTATATCGACCCCCAGGGGTTGATTTTGACTTGCGAGGAGTCCGTGTCAGTGAAAAAAAAAAATTGGGGATCCACGAGAATTATTGAGTTAAAACGCAAAAAACAAATTGGAAATCACTGGTAGGGGAGATTTAAGGTTAAATGTGACCAATTTGAAGCCAAATATTGAACATTTACTATATCGAAGCATTTGCGAACACTCGTCCTTTGCCCATTAAAATTATTAAACAAATTTTTTAAAGATTGTTTGTACGTTTATTTTATGTAAGAATGTTATTGAATTTCATTCGCACCTTCTGTCGTTTTAACGAATTGAAAACGTTAAATAAATAATTACAATTTAATTAATAATGAAAGTACGAATGAAAACAAAATGTATACTCGTTTTTTTATTTTAAAACTTTCATTCTTCATCAAACCCTACTCAAGTGAGTGAGCTGTCAAAAACACGTTGACGAATTTGTAAAAAAATCAACATTAGGTGGTCTACGGAAAACAGAAAAAATTGGCACGTGTTCCAGCCACGGATCAAAAAAAAAAATGTTTGGGAACCTTTGGCCTCTAGTCTCCGGTAGTTTTACCTTTAAAGAATCCGTTTACGGCGCATATTATTATGAATACGGATACGATGGTAGCGAACACCGTGCGGTACACGAACGTGTAAGCGACGCTCAGCCACAGATTGTATTCTCGGGCGTGAAACACTTGGATGGTCATCAGACATAAAGGGTAGACGGTAACGAGAATCGACAGCAAAGTCTTTGGATACGGGAAACGAAACTTTGGCTTGTCCAGCCATAAATAACGGTAAACGTACGCGGCGAATATGCCCACGAAATACGGTGTGGATCGCGTGTGACTGGGCACGTACAGCGCAGTGTAACTTTGGTGTTCCGGCAGATAGTTCATGATTCTGAAAGCAAAAAACACACACACACACACAAGCAGATTTATTCATAAATTTCATAAATCCAATTCCAATACAATTTGTTTAAGATATTACGCATATTATTTAAAGTTAAATTCACGTGTTTTTTGATCGGCTGTTTTTGTTATTCGATTAATCGGTGACTAAGACATTAAATATGGTTACGGTTAATCTAGGTGAATAAATTAATAAATCAACGTGTCTTAAATTATTTAAAGGTGTCTCAGAATTTACCGTAGATTCAGAGTTATCAATTACATTGTCGAGTAAAAATAATATTTTTCTTCGCATTTTTAAAGTATCTGAATTTAAAACGCGTGTAGCAATACATACGATCAGTGTGTTTCTCTGCATTTATGTGTTACGATTGATTAGGAAACAAATCATAAAAATCTATTTTGTATAGTCTCTAGTTCTTCAATCGAAACCGGCTACTGCTGTGGAGACCACGGAGTAGAATTAATTGAAGACATGATCCGACTAGTGAGCAATATAATAATGCGATTTTAATGCGACTGCGACATTAGTAAAATTATTAAAATAAAATCTAAATTGTCTCGATGATTTATTAATTATTATTATAGAAATATGTGCATTGGAATTTGACTTGGAATCAAACGTAGTGCCTAAATCTCTGATTTTTGTAACAACTGGTAATATTGAATTGCAGATGTAATATGAAAAAATATAATTGGTTTCTAAATACGGTGAAAAGAGATGGAATTACATTTTGATATATATATATATATATATATATGTTTAGAATCGTTTCAACTCATAAGTCACAACTGCATTAATATCCAATCGGAGTACATTAAATTAGATCAAACATTATTCAGAGTACGCGAAATGTTTGAAGCGGTCGTTTTTTTTCAACGTGTCCAAAGGAATAAGATACACAAAAAAGAAAACTTTTGAGCATAAAATATATGGCGATCCGTATCAGTGTAATACGTAGTCGAAGAAAAATATAAACGTTTATACGATAATCAAAAGGGAATGTGCAAAGCGTGTTACAGTGTTCAATATTCCGGTCGTATGTCCGTCGTTTAAATAATTCTGTTCCAGTAAGCAAACAGCGTAATATCCACCTATAGTTTAATTTGTACGTAACATTATTTTACTCGCGGTTACAACAATTTATTATGTTTATTGTTCTGACAATGGTTTTGTATTTAAGCAAACATTTAATCAACGGTTCTGAATCCGTGGAACGCTTTTCTTCCATCATCATTCCTTTTAAAATGTGAAGTTTCATCATTACGTCGAAATTCTTTTGAATTGCCGCGTGAACCGATTTTATGCGATCCGACACTTTGTTGTATGCCGTGTTCAAAAAGGTCAGTTCTTCAATCAGACTCTTCGAGAAATCCATCTCGTTTTCATTTTTTAAATTTTCTAATTCACGGTCGATTTTCTCCACGGAAAACGGTGGAATCTCCGAAAATCTCTTCGTCTCCTGTAATTCGCAAAAAATCCTATTACAAATCGGACCTCTTGTACGGATAGACATCGACCAATGGAATAATTTTGTTTTGTTCAATATTTTACGTTTTTAATAATAATAACTTAATTCTTGCGTTGCAATTTATTGAAATTTAGATTTTTGTATGAATAAAAAAAAAATTCTTTTAATTGTAAACGTTTTTGCAATAACCAAAACAGCTATTAATTTATGAATCTAATTTTTTAGAGTCTTGTTATTTATTAATTAATGCCAAAAGAAAAAATGAATTATAATTTATCTTCTTCCAATAAAAAAAAAAATCAAATTTGTTTGTTTTAAGAGGTGGGTTCGACAATAAACATTCTCGTGACTCAGTATTTTTCCAAGTCCGACATGCCACTGGGTTCTGGGACACCTGTTACATACTTATATTATACCTACATATGCTTTAGTGTACGTTTCAAAATAAATTGAAAAATTAATTTTTTCAAAAATAAATAATAAAACAATTGATAAAGGGTTTAGCGAATTTAGCTGTCGGCAAATGCGCGAACACGTCCGTGGTAAATTTTAATAAAGGACACGGATAACACAAAAATACTTCAAACCTAATTCGACCTGATTTACAGTCCAGCTTATATTATGTTTATATAGGTAATCGTGATGTTTCCGTCACTCACCGCAGCGTTTGCGAACGTTTTGGTTCGACCGTTTTTATTCAACGTGTGCCGTAATCCTTTCACGTCAATGTTCTCCAGCCGGTTTTGAGCGAGACGATTGCCCGCAACGGGGTTGAAACCAAAGGAGTCCGTCACAGCTGTGGTCAGAAACGTATTCGAACGGTGTACGTGCAAGGCGCAAACGTTTGTGAATAATAATAGGTACGCAAACAACGATCAACTCGTACATGTTTCCTTGTGCTACTAAATAACTACATTATACGCGTGGAAAGGCTGTGTAGAAAATTCATTGATAGGTAACAGTTTTTACTACGTAAACGCGGAGCGAAGAAAAACGCATTTTCAAAAAAAAATAATAATAATAAACATCATTGTGAAAACAATAGATTCATTGCTCCGCTCAGAATCTAAAATAGTTTGATATTCTGCGGTTAATCAAAACACGTCGAACGAGGAAATGAAATAAAAATACACACGCTTTAGGTAAAAACGCAATACTGTCCCCCATCGAAATCGCCAGTGAACATCGCGCGTAAAATCACAAAATCCCTTTCAGTGGGCACGTATCTTTAAATGTGTGATTTACCGGTGTCTTCGATGCGTATTTTATTATCGATGGTTCTCTTGAGATGTTGGGCCGTTTTGTTAAGAATTTCAACCAAATATTCCGAGAATTTAACCGTATCGTTATTTTGTGCACTGGAGATTTGCAATAACGATCGACCAGGCATTCCTGAAAATATTACCGGTTTTCAATATCGTATTCAATGAAATCCGGTCCGTTTATGCACAAAATGTATAATATTTCATAATAATTAGCCAACAATTTTGATACGCCTACGTTTGTCAGACAGTTCTATTAAAAATATTAATATACGAGTACATACGACGACCCGCGTTGAGTATTTTTCCATGATTAACGTTTATTTCGTTCATCGCTTGTTGTCGGTAATAATTGACTTTGTGCGATCCATACGTCATCACACTCAATACCGAGAAATATAATACAATTGAATTGATTACTGCCATGTTGACAAAATCAAAATTATAAATTTATTAGTGCACTTAAGACGTCTAGATGGCTAGATCGATCACAAATAAAATATTTTAAGTAAGACGCTCGCCATATATTTATTATTGTTGATAGGTCCTCGTATTGTATCCTTGGAGATTATCATATGTTTTCTGTTTTTTTTTTTTTAATCGCCCAGAACGATTATTATAAATATAAAAAAATATCATTAATGGTACTTGTGCGATATACTTAAAAATATTTATAGAAAATTGATGGGTTACAGATTTAAAAAAATGTATTACGTTCTCAGTCACCGTGACCATGAAAATGGTAGAAATAATAATAATAATAATAATAATAATAATAATAATAATAATAATTGGAAATAACGAAGAATACTAATAGAGAATAATAATATTTGATTTCGAATATAGATTTTAAACATTTTGATTCGACCGATTTAGAGACACAAAAAATTTAGGTGTTTTAGATTTTACAGAGAAATTATGCGTGTCAACGAACACTGTCTGCGCCGATCCGAAGCCCACCGAACGGAAGTTATTCTGCAGGCTCGAATAAACCGAAGCTTTAGCGATTTAATACAAACCCCGCCCCCTCCCTTGTAAAGATCCTTCGATTTTAGATTTACAAAATAGTAAATAGTAAAATGCGCGCCATACTTACAACGTAAGTACAGGTGTATGTCGGATCGAAAAATTCGCTTTAAACGCGAGAGATATTACAAATTAAATTTGGAAGGGTCAAAAATGTTTTACGCATCTTTATACGGGGTCGAGATCAAAACGTAAGTTGCATTGTGTCATATTTTTTTTCCCAAATCAGTACTTTTCAATAAAATTTCGTGGCAACACTTTTCACGTTATCCTTTTGAATAATGCTCCTCCGTGACGATCCGAACACTCCACTTTCAGCGAACATCACGAAGGATCTTCTCAAAAAAAAAAAAAAATTCAACTGGAAAAATCTTCTTTCTATATAGGACAGTTAAAAAAAAAACGCGTTAAAAGATGTAAATGGCGATTCGGTCGGATCGAAGTGGATAATTCGAGTTCGACCTACGAGACCGGAATACACAAAAATACCGATTTTATTTGAATACATTTATAATGTAATATTTTCTTCGTATAATCGTAAAACAAAAATAATAATAATAATATTATTAATAGTAATAACGTGCGTTTTGAGACGAGCGTGATAATATAATTTACTTACGAAGTGAAATTCATAAACGTCGGATAAAATCGACGAAAACGTACGACAAAAGCCGGTATTAAACAGGACACAAATATCGTGGCCCACATTAAGTACACGCCGTACCGTTGATATTTCCACACGAAGTAAACGAGTACAATACCGGCGACGAAGAACTGCATGTCACAAGCCAAATACCACGATTGAATAATACACTGCGGGAGAAGAGCGTTAAAAATCGCGAAGTATGTAACTATTTTACGCTTTATATATATACTCGTATTTACAAACACACAAAAAAATTTTAAATTTTAAAAACAAGTTTTTATTAAAATGCGCCAAAAAAGGAAAAACTAAACCAAGGGGTTCATGAAATCCATAATGTTGTGTAAACCCCAAACCAACAAAAGGGTTGAATTTGGCTACTCTATAGAAGTATTATCAGCAAAAGTATAATACATAGACACGTACTATCTATAGTCCAGTGGCAGTTATACGTGATGTTCAAGGGAAAGGGGGCGAAAATGGAGCAAACCCCTTCTGCCAATGAAATATTCAGATTGACGAGTAATAACCAAGAAGAAAGATCTATTAATGTACACCGAGACGAAATGCAGATACAGAAAAACAAAGAACAACATGCATGGAACGTAAACGAAATAACAATAAAAAGGAAAATTCTGTCACCAAATAGCGCTACGACACAACAAAAAGGGCGTGGCAGAAAGGCGCATATAAATAGCAGTCAGTCTCAAACACACACACACACACACACACACACACACACACACACACACACACCGTAGTCAGACGCGAACTACGTTGTTCACGCCTGACTGCTATGACTACACTGAGCGATCCGATGGTTTCGGACCGCTATTTATAAGCGCCTTTCTGCCACGCCCTCTATGTTGTGTCGTAGCGCTATCTGGTGACTACTTTCTTTTCCCGTTTTATTACGGTCGGCTGACGTTCTATGTCGGTATATGCGGGTGCTTAGTTTGACGCTGACCGAGCGACCGATCGTACGCGCGTATGAAATCTTTATTATTTATTTTTCTTATTATTATTAATATTAATATTATTTCGCGTATTTCAATGAAATGAAATGAACGTAAGGATTCATCTTTCCTCGTTGTACACTCGTTTTCACGTTTACTCGTTTACTCACATTTACACGTTTACTCGTTTACACTGTACACGACTGATCGAGTTTGTCGTCAGCTATAAGCACTAAACGCTCGATCACGACGATGAAAATCATGATTTTACATGATTTTTGAACCTATGTTTAACCAGTATATAGTCGATCTGATATCTACTTATATCTCCTGGCATTTTCCACGTGTAAATCCTTCTTTTATGCTCCTTAAAAATTGTGTTAGCGACCACAAATTTATTTTCTTTGCAAAACTCTACTAGCCGGTCTTCTCTTGGATTTCTGGGGCCTAACCCGTATTTTCCTACTTCACTGCTGTCTTTCCTGATTCTTATAGATTCTGATTTTTTTCTGATTATAAATAGTACGTGTCTATGTATCGTACTTTTGCCGATGAAACTTTTATAGAGCAGCCATATTCAACCCTTTTTTTGGTTTGGGGTTTACATAACATTATGAATTGCATGAACTCCTTGATTTAGGTTTTCCTTTTTTTGTGCATTTTAATAAAAGCTTGTTTTTTAAAATATTTTTTTTTTTACATTTAATTTATTTACATCTTTTTAGTTTTATATTTGTTCGTTCGCTTGGTGCCAACAAACTCGCAAGATGCGCAGTAAATCACTGATTAAAATTATTTTAATTAATTAATATATAAATATATAATACGAATATAATATATATATATATATATTAATAGCATTATATTTCTATTATAATCTATATAGATTTCTATTATTTTAGTGTATTGTCATCAGAAATCAGAACTGAACAATTACGTAAATTTTCAATGTCCTGAGTTTAGAAGAAGTGGTTCAAATTTAGCTCGAAATATTTGAACTAAACACACATATGTGTGAAGGTAAGTAAAAGCTTGTATAATAATAAAAACGACTTTGGTTAGCTAGATGATAAAAAAAAATAAGTATACATACTGGATGTTCGGCGTCCAAGTAATTGTTCACAAACAGAACGTTGGTCCACCAATTTTTCACACAATAATCCGATTGTTGAACAGCTATTTTTTTCCATAACGGACCGTCTGCCAGATGCGTGAACACGAACGTATGAAACGCTATTATCAAACCGTACACGGGCATCAATCTGCGAAACGAAGAAAAACAAATATTTTTTTTGCTGAAGTTGTATTTTGAATTGATACATAAGTACTTTTATGTGTATTACAGTAGAACTCTAAACGATCACGACCAATTATATATTGGACTTAAACAGGGTCGTAATTACGGAGGGAGGAATATGGGGTATGGATCCCCCCGTGGGCTTTATTTTTTACATAACGCGTATTATGTGTGTAAATGCACAAAAAATATAAAAAGGAATAATAATAATTAAAGACAATAAAAATAGTATTTTTTTGGTTAAAATTTGATAATATTAATCGTAATTCATAATATTTCTCGGTTTATTAACCGCGGTAACTACCAAATGGCAAGGTGCAGCTGGGTAATTAAGTCTGCACCGAAGAAAGGTTTATACTCATATTATTCAGACTTTGAAGTGAAAACAGATGATGTACTCAATAAATTAGCTCAAGAACCAAGAAAATTAAAAAAAAATTATTAATTAAATACGACTTTTTTATATAATAATAAATAATACGAGTACCAATCAGTTTTGATGTCAGTGTTGGGAGGGTAGTATGGGTTATCCGATGATAAATCTCATATCACGTCCCGTATAATATGACAATCGTATTTACGTCACTGGGCTTATAAATATGTAATCTCCGTAGAAAAAACTGAATTCGGTTTGGTGGTGGAAACTTCGGGAAACTCGAGAAAACGTCTCGCATTCGTTATTTCTGTATCACACCTACGACCGGAGTTAAGTCAAACGTTTCGAAACTCGTGTGAATACAGGTCCTCTCGAATGTTACAAGCGTATTACGCAATGTTCTTTTTTCACCAATCCACGCGTGGGCGCCTTCTTTTCAAAGTAAATACTCCGTAAGACGACCGTGTAAAACAGACTACATACACACATTAAACGTCGTATGACTCAATATTATTAATAATAATTATTATATGATGTGTACATCACGCGCGCTACTTTAATACTATACTGTAGACACTGTACTGTTTTACCGTAACCACCTCCACGCCAAGAGCAACGGCACGTTGATTCGTTTTGTGTTGACTAGCTCGTCGTAGAGAAAATGAAAAGTTAGGAAACCGCTGATGACGAAAAAAATGTCGACGACTAATGATCCGTTGCGAATCATGGCGTACAACAAATGCAAAGTTATCTGCGAGAGAGAGAGAAAGAAAAAAAAACGATCAACGTAGTGTTATCAATGTACGATTAATGACTGGAGTCTACGAAATAATCAGTGGCGTATGATGGCGATTTTGTTGGGCATTCTTCAAAATCTCTCTGCACTTTTTGTTTTTTTTTTTTTAATTAATAATAAAATAGTAAAAACAAAAAAATAATAATAATAACAGAATAAAAAAAAAAAAAGAAATATAAATTAATAATACTCGTAAATAATACATTCTGTATACATAGAAATTTAAGTGGTATATGTGAATATACGCGCAATCAAGCCAAATAAGGGTATTACGAAAAATAAAGAAATATTATTGTAATAAATTTGTTTATATTTACTACCGGTTTCGACATTCATTATCGGATCAATGTGAACATAAGTATTGTTACAATAAAAAGACATAGAATTTAAAAAATATAAAAATGGCGAAAAAAATTGTGTACATAGTAAATTAAATTTTAAAAAACAACAATTCTAGCACGTTATTAATAATATTTAATATACTCGTATATCGATATAAAATATTATTTTTTGCATCTGTATATTTATAATATATATTTAACAATTCCTATATATTTCTTTATTTTTTTATAATACTCTTCGGTTCGATTGTATATTCACATGTGCATAAATATATATATATACAAATCTGTCTTTAAAATTATTTTGCATTACATCACGTGCCTGATATTTCTGCTATTTAAGCAATTATTGTAGTGCCGCGGTACTGTAACGGTAGAATCATACGTAAGTTTTTTTAACGTTCGTTTTCGGATGCATAGGTAACACAAGGCTCGTCAAAGTCTCTTTTATTCTCGCTCAATAATAAATTACTGAAATAAATAGCGATTACATGACGAGGAGACGGGATTATGACGTGGAACATTCACAACGAGTGGTGTATATTTCGCGGAGCATGTGACAAAACAAAATGTCCATTACGTTTATATTTTGTGTCCATATAGTAATTTCAGAATCGGTGTATGCTATCCAAGCCTTCGGTGTATGAATAAAATACCAACACGCATTCCAGAGCTTATTAAGAATTTTAACGAAGCCGATTGGCCTTGTTACAAGAAGAAAAATAATGTTTTTCAATCGTAACCATAAGCCGCATGTAACAACAGCGATCTCAAAACGTACGTATTCGTAGACGAATCGCCGTTGGTTGTTTTGAACGAGTTGAATAAACACAAAACGAAAATTAATTTTATTTTATAACTCAATTTCGAAAACCACTGCTTTTACTTTATTAATAAGCAGAATTTTCGTTCGATTTTTTTTTAATTGCAGCCTCCTAAAATTTGCTGTTCAACTTCCTGCGCTTTTATAAAATATGTATTTGTTGACTATATAAGTTGTTTTTTTGCTTGTAAATACAATATTATTGTACACGAATGACATATGACTGGACGAACAATTATGAATTAATTCGTTTTCTTGTTACGCGTATTTATTGTAAAAATACAATCACAATATTTCTATTTCAAAATATTCATGAAAATTCAAAACCACCCGCACAAAGTCGCAATACGCCACTGAGTAATTTCGTGTTCGTGTTTACAATCGAGCGCACATAATATTATGAAAATACACATTTTTACTATACACCTACTTCTTCGATTTTTTTTGGATCCTCTAACGGTTCACCAGTAGTGTACAACATTCGTTGTCCGATTATGACGAGGACGCAAGCGTGAGTCTTTAGAATGTCGATGCAAGACAGATTTTCGGTTTTATTGCTGGCCAAAAACAAACGTCTAACGTTGGCCGGGAACGAGAACGTTATGAAAAATGATTCTAAAAAAAAAAATCAAACATTCATACAAATTTGCGTCTTAAGAGGTATCTTATCTCCGTCTCTATCTATGTAACGGACGATAATACTATTATTGTCAGATTTGAAAAAGAGAACATTTTTTTTTTTTTTTAGGATCGACACGTCCTTGTTCAACAACATTCTCCAAAAAGGATGTTTGTGATCACGCGGCGATAATACTCTCGTTTTTTCAAATTCGCAAACAGATGCAGTTTAAATTCTAAATTTAACCCAAATACCGTACCGTTCAATTTCTATACGTAATATTGTGATTTTTCTGTTTTGTCTCCGTTAGCTGGACCGAGACGACAAATACGTCCACTTAAAAATCAACGCCTTAAAATACCACGTAGTTTATTTTAAGACTCACTGTAATCGGATTGACTGTCTTCTTTTGCGTATATGTCCCACAACGATCCAATAACAGTAATCAATATGACGAGTGACAGGACGCCCCTAGGAAAAAAACACAATTAAAATAACGAGAAAAAAAAAAAAATTATCCGAGTTCATCAAACGTAACACTTATAGTAATTATTAGATTTAACGTTTTTTTGTTGGCAATACGTTTATTTATATATAGTCGGTAAAAAAAATGTAAGCGCCTAAATTCTTAAAATTTCTGTTGAAACGGAAGACTTTTTCGTGGACAATATTTTCGAATTAAAAAAATTTAAAAAACAAGCCTACCGGTATTCGTAAAATATTTTAACAATGTTTACATAAATCTTTAGTCACGTGTTATTTTGTTTATAGTGTTTGGATATGAAAAAAATTCGAAGAAACCGTCGCATAATTGAATTTCGAATACAAAACTTTTGACATTTTCACAGATATTATGTTATGCGCGCATCATACTCGCACTAAAAACATTTTGAAACATTTCGATAAACGTTTGGCCGTAACACGTTCCGTTTAGCGCGGTGTTTAATGTTCAAATTTTTCCGTGAAATGTAAAATGACGATTAGAAAAAAATTCATAACACGGGTAATTTTTTAAGAGTTAAAATACACAGAAGTAGAAACGTGCAAGTCGACGTAAATTTCCAATCGTATTTTATTCACTTATTTCCGTGACGATATTATTGACGATAAAACGCATAAAAAAATTTACATTTTCGTTTTTGATATGTGTGCAGTGAACGGGAATGAATTAATAATAAAATAATACGTATATACTCGAGTTTGGAGATGTCGAAAGCATTTTTTTTCTCCTTTCTCTTTGCACAGCAATAACCCCCCAGTTTTGTTTCTAAAGCGATAGATTTTCTCGAAAAACGTATCGAATAAAAGTGTATTATCGAACGACCGTGAACATATGACGTAGTTTTACAACGACATTATAGTTTAACATTTTTTTTTTTTTTTTGTGAAAAAATAACCAGGAGGAAAATTCCATTTCATCACAATAATAATGCCGAAGACGAGATTTTGTGTATTTTTAAACGCACGCGGATAATTTTTAATTTGTATAAAATTAGAATATACGTATAAAAAAAATAATAAGAAATTGTTTAATAATTTTACCAAAAAATTCGATATCCCAGTAATTTCGGTGATTCGAATTCGTGTCGTGCCGTGCAATAAACGGAGTTCACCGTCACGTCGGCCATCAGTTGATGTCTGCGAAACTCGGAAATTATTTTCGTCGACAGTGTAGTTTGTAGGTCCGAATGAGTGCACGACGAAGGTATACAAATTGCTGTATTGATTTCGTTACGTCGTGATTTTATCGGACTGGAATCATACTGAATGGTACGAACACAATTTAAATTATAATCGTAAAAAAATTTATAATTATTTGATTGAACGCAATTAAAATTTTAGACTCTTTCAAAAATAATAATTATTATTAACGACTAATGGCCGGTGTATTCCAACGTTACAAAACACGCTGCACTATAATATTTTTCCCACTAACGCTTTACTGTATTATTAATAATAACAAATGCCATCGTTTAATGAAAAAAGGAGTATCTACACTGCATGCAGATACATCGGTACATGTATATGTCTTGTATATATCTCATTTATTTTTTACACGTGACAAAAAGTTACCTATAGCTTAGTCTTCGTCTCCTCGTATCTATAGACATATCTATATATACGATATACCTAGATATATATAAAAGTATCTATATATCTATATCTATAGATCGCGTTGCCATCGACGTTCCAGTGTAACCTGCAACGACGGTATAGAAGGGGGGACCTGGCCGGGTGGTGAGTAGAGCCGGGTTTATGACGTCATGGTGACGCTATCGATGTCGCATAAATTTATAGAATGATCCCAGCCATAAGACATATACGTGTCAAAAAAATAATAATACATAAAGAATTAATGCATTTCTCGCGCCGCCGCTCAGAATAAAAAAAAATCAAGCATAACATATACGTAGAATTCGAATATATCTCGGAGAATATCACTATATACTTGGGATCGGACCAAATGATCGATAACATCGTGAAATGCACGCATAATATTAACTATACGAACCTTTGTAGCTTCCCACACCGATTCGGTTAGATTGAGTTTGGACGGTGTGATGTTATAATTGTTCGGATAGAATTCCGGTGAAGGTAAAAAACGAACGTTTATAATGCAATATCGAGGTTCGAACTCCAGACCAGTCGTAACCGTATTCAAACACTCGTCGAAATTTCCAAAATCGAAAGATCTTCCAGCCAATATTCCGGTGGGAAATTTCGACGATGCGTCGTACACTGAAAATAAATCCACACAATTCAATTCCGAACATTACTACGCGCGTATGTATATTACAATAAAAAAAAAAAAAAAAACTAGGAGACTGTATACAGACAATATTTTTGTGTATTTTATTTTGTCTTGGAATTCTTAAATACGAGTATATTCGTAAAGTTTATTATTTTTTTTCTATTTATTTATTATTATTATATCTTTCGAAACATTTTTTTGGTGAGTTTTACATCGATACTCGATGTAATAACTTATCGAATAATATGAATTCTATATATACATATTCCCAAACGCCCGACACCATATCGGATATTTTCGATAGTATTTCGATACCTTAACGATAATATTCGTTATGATATCTGTTAAAGAATCACTCTATTGATAATATTATTCGATAGTGGTCGTTTCGATAGTTTAACCAACCGAAAGTTGTCGATAACAGGGTTCATCGAGTTAGAGAATTAAGCGATTATCTCCATATATATATATATACGTATACAGGTATACGCATATTTCGTGTTAGTGTTAGCAAAGAGACGATCAGCCCCAATCAGACACTGATTAAAAGAGGAGATAATCGCTCAGCTCCGATTCGACGCTAATTAAACGGTTATCTTTTGACCAGCCCCAATACGACAGCAGTGGCCGTTATGTTATATATATATATTTTTTATTAATCTTACTCCGAGTCGCCCACAATTTGAGATCGCTCAATCCTTCTCGATATTCTAGCCCGTGACGCCTGCACACCGGTCCTCCGTCCGGCACGTAACCGTCCAACGCGTCGGACAAAATTTTCGTGACCCAATGTCGCGCTGGAACGTTCGCGTGTCCGGATTCGGTCATCGCAACGGACGATGCGACCAAAACGATCGCCAACTGCAGCATGTCACTGTACGTGGCACACGCGGTGCGCGCATAAACACACTGCAGCCTGCTGCTGCGGCAGGTCACATATTCGTCGCGTTCGCATCAATCAAAGACCGCGCCAAGGAAAACGGCATCGCGCGCGATCGGATTCATAACGGAATTTTCCAATAAAATGCCGTTACTGGATTCCCGCGTACAGGCTCGTGCAGGGGAAGTAAATACGCGCGTTTGGACGCGTGCGTGTGTTTCAATCGGTTTGTTTTTTCTCTGTATTGTATACAGGCAAAAAACTGTCTTTAGGATAACTATAACGATATTATACAATTGATATACCTATCGATCCGTTATAAACTATATAAACATTTTTTTTTTTTTTATATATATTTATAGGTAGTATTCTTCGGCAGGGGTATAGCCCTCTAAAAACGATTCTACACCCCGTTCAAATTCATACCGAATCCTTTGGAAAATCAGCACAATTTTTGTTTTATCGTAGGACGATGTATATATTTATTTTACATTTATTATTGAAAATTCGTTATGCCGCTAATTCGAGTCTTATTTTTATCTCAAAAACACTCTGGGTAGCCTCCTTAACTATTCAATCCTCGTTACGCCCATTGTAGTATTATATAAATTGGTTTTTTTTTTTTTTTTAAACCGAATCCGAATATATTCTGTGTGTTCGTATATACAGATTACAATCACATGCTAAAATTAACGCACGCGCACTTGGCTCCCAAATTTTTAAGGCTCCCCCCACCTATGGTGGCATTGTAGTATTAAAATAAACACATAAACGAAAGACAATTTCTAAAATTATTTCCCGAGTTCCAAGCATTTAAAATGAGTACACGGGGTAAAGTGGAACGAGGTACTGTATTGAAAATTACTGGAATTATTCCCGAATTTTACCGTTTTCTACAGGTTCCACTTAACCACGCGAAACCCGTCTGCTATACACGTATACGACCGAGTACTCAAGTAAAAAATTTATATAAATTCTGAAACCGGAATACTGGAAAAGCTTATTCATTCGTCAAAAGTCAACGATTGTTTATTTTATTAGGACATCGTTTCGACAACGTTAAACGGATTCAACGAACGAATACGAGAAAACACCGAAATAAAATTCGTTATAATCGGGCGATGGCTCGTGATAAAAGTAATCACAAAACGTTTGGAATATTACATTTTTTTTTACCGTTGAATTTCAAGTTGTAGATCGTAAAATCGATTGTACGAAATCGCGATACGTTCGTTTTTAATTATAATAACATAACGTATTACTTGTGTACGCGTTTTTTGACTTTGAATAATGTACTCGACGAATTTTCGTTAATATTTCCTTAATTAAGCCGGTGAACATAAAAAAAAAAATCGTATTAAATACATACGTACATATACGTTTATAGCATAAAAATATTTTACAGATAACAAACATAATATTATATAGCGTTCTAACCTGTTTTTCAACAAACATATGACGTAGTACATATATATTATGATGATGTTGAAGTTCCGGTTATGTGTGTATGGCAATGAGCCGAATGAATTCAGTGCACGCGTACAATCACAAGCACAGGTACAATATAAAAAGCCGTAATTGGTAAAACACGTATTAGACGTATTTTCGATAAATATTCGAACACTGCGTGCACAGTAGACAACAAGTGTTCATCAACAATAACACTGAAGTCATACTGCAGTTGGATCCCTGCGGATTCAAATGTTATAAACTGGTTGGGTCTCGTGTTAGAAACTGCCACACTAGTTGGGTTTCAGATAAAAATACATTTTCCATCTCGTTTTTTAACTGCCTTAGGACTATCCGTGATTTTATCAACTAGTATTACAGTTATGGTTAAAAATATATTTTTTTTTCGCGTTAAATAAAATATTTTAAAACCCAGTGTTTAATGTAATATGGCGATAATAGTTTGGTCGAAATTTACGAAAGACGGATTTTACAAATTCGTAGCAACCAATTTTTCCAAATACAGCGAACAATACTTTTGAAAAATAGTATTTGAAAATTGTTTAGAATAGTTTTTAAAAAGTGTTCCAAATCTACGGTATTCCGCATATAATGTATTCGGAATACCGTCCAAGTATATAAATTATGGGACTCAGACAGGGTAGTACTTAAGGAGTGTTTCGGGAGGGCAGTTGCCCACGGGTGGCATTTCTTTTTTACACATATTTTTTACCTTCTTTTTTCTCACGATTTTAAGTATTGTATGAGTTTTGATTGTCATTTGCCGTTATTTTTGAAATAATGACAAGCAATCTGTTTCTGTGAAACATTGTTAAACATAACTATATAGAGGTGAATTTATAGAAAAAAAAGCAAATGGTAACAATTTTTTCATATTATGTTGACGTAGTTCTGAGGATATTATTGTGTAATTTGTCCTCAAACTGTTGTTCGACCTTAATGTAAAAAAAAACTACCTATAAGGTCATAACTGTTTCTTTAGAAAAGCTGAATACTTTTTGCCTTTCTTAAAGTAGAGGCTACTCGACAAAAGTTTGGATTATACTGCAGGTACAATAGAATAACATTTGCATCAGTTACGAACAATCGAGAAAAAAAATCGCGCAAAATAATAAAATAACGCTTGATATTTTATTAAAAACAAATTAATAAAATATAATATAATTCAACGATAGATCGTTTTAAGGGAACCTAAACCCATATGCGGCAAAATATTAAATATACGGACATGGACTCGGGCAAAAATTGAATTGAAATTCGTAAGTCGAAAATTGTACGTATTTTTATATAAAATAACAGCTTCTTAGCTTCTTCACATAATATATATGTATAATATAACACACGAAATTATCCACAAATGTCAAAAAAGACCTAAAATTTAAAAAAAATTCTTGTAGCTAAAAATTTTACTCTTAAATTTCATGAAAAAAAAAAACTCTTTTTCCTACCTCCACCCACCACCAATATCATAAAAAAAATCCATTTTCCCGAACGATTTCTACCCTAGCGAATCTTCGTTCATTAATTCAAATATTTATTTCCTAACGTATCGGTGGTCATTATAAAAATGTGTTGCCTCGGCGTATGAAGTGTGGTCAGTGGTGGTCACGCCTATAATAATACGCATGGGATGATCCGTCTCCCATACCTTCAGTGAGAACGCCCACGTTTATTTTTTACTAATTTTTACTTCAATCCGTTAGTGAAGTTTACGTGGTATGCAATATAACAATTTAAAAATAATAATATTATCGTACAAATGATTTTTTTATTGCGATATTTAGCGAAAAAAAATTTTAATTTTTAAAATGTTCAATTCTTTTACCGCGTACCTATTTTAATATTTTATCATTTATCAATACTGAAATCATCGCCGATTGTCCGTACAAAAATTAGCAAAACATTTTTATGAGATACAACATCGTGTGTTAAAATATATATTTAACTTGGTATATAATTTATACTAATATATGTGTATAATACTAAATGAAGTCTATGGGATTATAAATTTGGAATAATAATATTTTAGAATAATTAGCCAGCGGTGATTTATTATTATTATTATTCGTCATTATACAAAGGATAAAAATACAATACAAAACCAGTTTTCGACACGCTACAGATCCTTTTTCGATACCATATAGAAACAAAAAAAAATCTTAATGTTTTAAACACACACGGTTTACAATATCCCCTGGTAAAATATATTTGATAATTATTTAAAATTATTCAACTAACAATAATATTCCGATTACTTTAATATTGTTTCGAAATAGTTTTTTTTTTTTTGTGGTTACACATTAAATTTCAACAATTAACAGGATTTCGAAATAGTTATAAGTAATCGTGTATGGACAGTATTTATTATTTTTTTCGTATACAATCGAATAAGATAAAATATTAATTTCTTCGTATACATTTTAAAAGCTAAATTTGTATACCATTCAAAATACATATATATAAATATCTTTGAAAAATAGTAGGTATATTTAGAATAATTTAAATATACCGTTTTCGAAATGTTACCAAAGCATTATTATTCATACGAATGAATTCGTAATTTGAAAACCTTCTCTCGTCGCGTATTGAAGAACATCGACTATAATAATATAACGCTTATGAAAATTTATTGTAATTTTACGATTAATATTTCTTTTAATAATATTCGTATAAAACAATTTTAAAACGGGCGTAATAGTTGTTATTAATTGCGCGTATGTTCCAAAACAATATCAATAAAATTTATTACTTAATTATATAGTTTTTAAAAGAACCGTGTTCCGTAGGAAGACGATTGAAACGCTTTTAAGACGTTGTTGCGAAACGTATATATATATTTGAATGTCCATTATAATATAAATATGTATTATAAATTTACTCTATAGGATAATATAATTAGGTACCTTCTCCTAATCGCATGCGTGCCAGTGAAGGATAAATGAGTGTTTAAAACATCAAAGCGATAGCATATAGGTACCCGTGAGCTAATTTATACTAGCTCGTTATACTTAAAACGATTTTCGTACACAAATCGTGATCACTATATAATATTTATATGTGCGATAATATAATAAATATAATAACCGGAATATCTGCAGTGCAGTACGGACAGCGTACCCCCTTAAGCGGCGTGTACGAAAAATTGATTACCTTACACACGCTTTATTTATATCATATACGAGTATATTATAAAACGATCGACTAAAATCAATTCAACGTGAAAAAAAACTTCCATTTTCAAAGTCACTAAAAGACGAAAAGAAAAACGTAAAATACGCGGAAACGTATTACACATTTATGTGCGGCGTATTGCGTCTGCGTGTAATGTAAATAAACGTTAAATATATTATGTGTACACGTCAAACAACTATAATATAATAGTTTGTAGAGTCTTAAGACTCAAGGATAAACATTAAAAAAAATTAAGTTAATAATTAATATTAATTTATCGACTCGACTAGAACGGGTATAATCCGATACATTTTTAAAATTATTAAATTGTGCAATACAATAAATTAGATATAAATAGTTATTATCCAGTTACTTTTTTTTTCTCGTAGGTGCGTGTAAGAAGTTTAAGCAAATAAAAAAAAAACCATTTTTTAATTATGTTTTTTATGTATTTATAAAAAAAAATTCCCGTTATTTTTTGAGTATAGTTATCTATATTTTTGTATTTATATTAACTCTTCTTCTGTAATTTCTTATGGAAAATTTTTTTTCACTATAAACGAAATTTAAAATATCCAAATCGCAGACATTGAAAATGTCTTTTAGTGTCAATACTATAATATATTATGATTGTAACTTTAACCACATAGTCGATAGTAATAGCCAATAGGCTAGTTATTTGATAGTGATGGTATACCATACGACGTGATCTACAGTAAAATATTATTATTATTATTATTATTATTATTATTATTATTATTATTATTATTATTATTATTATTATTATTATTATTATTATTATTATTATTATTATTATTATTATTATTATTATTATTATTATTATTATTATTATTATTATTATTATTATTATTATTGTCACAATACTTTATTTTTCATATACACTCACACGTATACGCATACAGTTAATAATTATATAGTTTCTTGGCGGCCGTGTTCGAGTGTCTGTGTTGTGTGGCTCGGTCGTTATTATTTTGTGGACTTTTTTTTTAAATGATAAAACACTATTGGACCATTTCACGCAGAAACATAATTCTCGACGAGGCTATGCGCGAGTGTCAAGACTTCTGGAGGAATTAGTAATGACGTTCTATATTCGTCCGAACGAAAAAAACAATATATAGAGACTCGGAAAGAAACTTTTGATATACAATAATATATTTACGACGAGACGAGTTCCAAAACGGAACGAACAAGATCGATTCTAGTAACGTTTTATACACCGTTTTTTAGATCGCGTTGAGTCTTTTTTTTTTTAATATTTGTATAACCGTTCTCGTATCCGCACTCATAACTTTGGTTTTGCAGTGTAATTTTGCTAAAATTACTCGTTTCACGCGTCTCCGTCGGTATTCATTATACAAATAACTCGTGTCGTCGTTGTTCACAGTGTTTCGAACGCCTCATACGAAGCGTGCCGCGGGACGATTATTAATTTTCACACAATATTATTATTTTAATTATTTATCTATATTATTATTATTATAATTTTCACAGAATATTAACACATTTCCTACACAGAAAACTGTACGTATTTATACGGTGGTTGCCGATAATCAAAACGGTAATAAATTCGCGCCGGAGACACGATAGGTAATATATTATTATTATTATTATTATTATTCAGAGCACTGCCTTGACGCAGAAATTTAAAGACGGGCGTACCCACTAGGCGTACGCCTATATACGTCGTATTATTGAGTTTTATAGTGTATGCAGCTGTCTCTCCTTGGGAGCCTCGACCGGCCAAACCCGGGCACCAAAGTGTATATCCACACGCGCGCGTCCCTATCCGCGGCGTACTTGACACGGTTTATCCGTTCGATTTTATTGTTTACGCTATCCTTCGTCGTCACACGTACGCTTACTCCTGAAAGGTCATCATCATCATCATCATACTCGTAACCATTGAAAACTTATATAGGTACGAACACGCACCGATATCGGTTCAGACGGATATACTTTTTTTTTTTTTTTAGCTTTTCGGTTAAAACTAGTGCAGCTGAACAATTAATACGATTATGATTGGAAATCTAATTTAAATTTATTGTAAAAAAACAAAACCGATTACACTAAAGCTACGGAAAAAATAACGATTTCGAAAGAAATTAAGAAGACCCGACGGAAAAATATTATACGATATACCGCAGCTGTTGAGAAGATGTAGAAAACGTCAAGCCCATAAAATATATATGGGCCATAGTAGTCAACTTTTGATGCCGGTCTCGTGGGTTTAACGAGGGAGAGGTTATTTTGGAAGATACGATGAATTGAAAAGGAATTGACGGTTAAAATAAGAAAAAATTGATTTTTTTTTTTAAATAAGTTTATCTATGTAGGGATGGACGTGTAACCACCAACAGGTGACGGAAATCACAGTATTCGTCACCGCAGTCGCGAAGGGTACGTGCACGAAGGGGACTGTTATTGAGTCCTGACTCAAACGCACGATTGACCAAATTATGATCCATCCGCGGTGGCCTGGAAACAATAATAATCTGACCAGTGTTTAAAGTTTTGAAACAATAGTTGGCCAGGAATTTTTCGGGGAAATTAATTTTTGAAAACGGAAGCATAAATTGCTGTGAATTTTTCGTCCCACTTTTGTTCCAGTATAAGTTTTGATTGAAACGGCAAAGGCGTTGAAGAGGGATGGGATAGGTGTAGGTAATAAGAACGTAATAATCGCGTATTATTACGGTACGCTTATTTTTTGCGCCGAAGTATTTAGGGCGGTGGTCATTGCAGGTTGGTGCCCGGGAGGAGGGATGACGGACAAATTTTTTAAGTGAAATCGGTTAAAAATATTAATTTATTTAAATTACTTGTTTGCAAATGAGGAGGTGTTATGAAAACACTACATAATATCATAATAATATTACAGCTGCTGTACTGTTATTATCTATTAGTAATAATTGACCAAGGCTTAACGAATCATGTTAATATATACTCATGAGCTGAAGACATTTCTGAGTGCGTGTATTACCGAAAAAAAGCGCATATTTTTTAATTTTTTAATGTTTTCGCTCATATTTTTTGTACGTTTTTTTGCGAAATAATTATTTAATTTTTTTTCTCAACAATACGTTTTAAAACAGACGTTATTTTCATCTAGGGCTATGATAAAGTTTCATTATCGATTTTTCATCAACACATTATTTTTTATTAAATGTTTATTATGTTTAATATTTATTATTAAATGGTTCTTTTTTCTTTCAGTGGATACCGCGTTTACGAACGTTTTCTGCCGCATAAGTATTTTTTTCCTCGATACACCTGCGCATACCCTCCACTAACTAACTAACTCACTGGACTAACGAACAGATAACGTGCAGGATGGACGGAAAACAACGGCGGGCGCATAAGGATTCGTGTATCGTGTAACGTTAAAAGTGGATATTGTTTTTTTTTCAGCTTTTCTCGACAACAACTCTTATGACGACGAGTTAGTAAAATTTTACTGATTTCTATTTCCGAAACAGTCCATTATATATATATATGCACGCTTACACAATAATAAGGAAGACAATATATAATATAGCTGTAATACGATAAAAAAAATATATATATAAAAAAAAAAAAACTAGACGCCGAGCAAAAAAATAATAAAAAAAATTACGCGTAATTAAATTAAAAATATCAACGGTGTAATTTATTATGTTTTATTAGGACAAGTTTCCGCCGACTGTATTAGGCACTGCAAGGCTCGTGTTATTTTGTGGACAAAATGTCGCGCGTGGCACGTTCTCGCGGTAATATTAAATTATAACGATGACGTTTAACACGGCGGAATCGTGATCCGGTTAAGCGCGCGTGACGAACGATAATAATAATAAATAACGAAGTAAAAATTTAAAAAAAAAAAAAAAGTCTTTCGACTGTGATGGAATGTGATGTTCTACGCGATAAAGAAATGTATCGAATAATCGAACAAAAAAAATCTTAGTTTCCGGTATGAAATTAACACGAGTCTATATATATATATGAATCGACTGCGTTTTTGATTTTATTTTATAAGATTTATTTGAATAGTGGGAAAAATACGTGACTGAAAACGAGTTCACCGTAAATTGTTTTCACTTATTGTCAATAGTCGAGTTAAAAGTGCAGGACATTATAGACAAAAATCAATTCGACTGTCTTAACTTATGCGTTCGTAAAGTTCGTCGAATCGATTAAATATATTACCGTTTCAACCGTTTATATATAGCGCAGTAAATATTTAACTATTTATTTGCGAACAATCGCAAATCAAAATTATAATTGTTCGCGTTTTAGTCTCTCCAATCAAACAGTCAGTCTCCAAACTCCGAACCGAAGCCGATATTTAACAAACTTAGTTTAAGTCTGATACGACCAAAGACTTAAAAAAAAAACATGTAGTATTATAGTAATACGCGTTTTAGCCTTTGATATGTAAAATGTAAAAAAAACTGTATATTTATATGGAATTCCTATTTATAAAAGTATCATAAAACATTTAGTTATTTAAATATAAATAATTTTATTTAAAATAATAATATAAAAAAAAAATTACTATAATTACCTAAAAGCATACATAAGTAAAATTATTTTAATATTACTTGCGTTACTGCGTCTGGTGTTGCTTTTCTTTTTTAAAAAATTCTCATGAATTTCTCAATAACCATTAATACATATTTTGCAAGCTATATAATAATCCGGTGTAAATTCAGTTGGAAATGACACGTTAAGTTTTTAAAAAAGTAACTGAATTAAAATTAACTTTTAGCTATCGCTAATGTGCCCGGACTTGGAGATACACTGATATATTGGATGTTATGTCTCCAAAGATATAATAGATATATTAATTTTTCAAATATAAATTTGTACTATTATTATTTTAATATAATACGTTTCATTATTTTTATTTTTAATATTTTACGTTATAAGAATGTTAATTATAATTAATAAAGTTTTTTCGAATGTTTTTAACTCAAATAGTCTTTTCCCGTTTCCCTTCGGATTTGTGTTTTTGCTTTAACTACAGCAGTATATAGTATTAACAAGTTTTTTTTTTTTTTAAATATACAATTATTGCTTAACAAATTACTCAATATCTATATTGATCGATTCGATTAAAATTTTAAATTAAGACAGTTTGGGTACATTTTCAATCAAATTATTATAGTTTATGAGTAATCGTTTTATTTATTTACTTTTTTTTTTTACATAAACAATTTAAATTTTTAAAAAAATTAACTACGACGTTAAGAATATTATTTATAGACTCGTTAACGAAATGACGGATTTTTCCATATCATTCGTCAAGGTAATCTCAACTCGAACACATTATAATATTTAATAATAATTTATCATTTCAATGTATGCGTAACTTACCTTGTATTAGTATAATATAATATGTGTGTGTGTGTGTGTGTACTGTGCACTAACCACGGGCGTAGTTGTTGTATGTCCTAGGAAATTTCTAACTTGTTTGATATAGGCGTATAATTAAATGTATAAACTGACAAAAAAAAAAAAAGATCACTCTGTCAGACGTCAGTGTTAATGAACATTTTACTTGGATAATAAATTACCAAAAGCCTAATTGAATTATTTAATTAAAAACATTTATATTTTTATATTTTCGCGTAAAAAAAAACAGAAAAACAAAATAATAAGCTTACCCGGTGAATATTATGTAATAAAACGTTCCTATTTATATTATATCTTTAAACGTATTTTTTTTTTTTTTTATATACCTATTAACTATAATTATTGCGCGTGAATTATATTATCAGTGATATAGGTTTCCGTAGACTATGTTATGCAATATGCAATATAAAAAATTGCCCCTCCTTCTTATTTATCCCGTTTTCTATATAAAAAAAAAAATAATAATAATAATATAAAACGCAATTTATTCTATTCAATTTAAATGTAATTATATTAACATATTATTTGTAAAAATTTCGCGTCGCTTCTTTACCGCAACGACAGTTTTCTTCTAGAATTTGATCAACGTCAATTTTTCAACAACTAATTTGCAGTAATCGTCGACAACGAGAACAAGTGAATCTGTGCAGTGTCATCGTCAACTATCTATAAGACGTTAGGTAAGTGTAGTCATGGCAGTCGGACGCGTATTACACAATCTAAAGATGGAACCTGCAACGGTTCCGAAACGTTAGGCCGCACAAACGGTTACGCACAGGACATTTCCAAAAAAACGCTATTAATCGATGAAAGTTTTAATGAATTCTTAACTTTATAATATATTAATACATACATGATGATTGTACGTAATAAACGTGCATTAATCATACGCGTATAAACAGTTAAAAGTTCAAGGACCCGAAAGAAATCTCATCACCCGGGTAGTCGATAGATATGTCTATTGCGGTCGATATGGAATATACACACTATATAAAACAGAATACGAACCGAAACAGGAAAGACAGCCGGCGGTATAATAGGACGAAAACGGAGAATAATTCGAAAAATTCGAATGTAGTGAGAAGCGAGATGTAGACCACCTGTTTGCACGCCCACTACTACTACTACAGTACAACTACTGCCGGATTAAGAGTGGAAAAGAAGAGTTTATGACGACAACCGATGTCTTGCAGACAAGGCGACACAAATCGCTGCTTACTGGGCACGGAAGGGAATATAAAAAGCTGAAGACCAGGAGCGGACTGACCAGGATGTGCTGGTGTAATGCTGTAGGGCCGGTTCAGTGTGTCGGCCAGGAGGCCGTTGAAATACTATTGTCAATTTTACACTCTGTTCACAAAGCGAAACGTGGGTTTTTAGCGCCGACGTGGGTCCCTCTATTATCCGTTACCCCAATCGCCATTCCGCTTCTGTTAAGATTAAACTCTGTACAGCATATTCATACACAGTTACAAGTCACCCATGAGTCTTACGTAATACATTGAACTCCTCTATCGTTGTTGTTCTTTTCACGTTCGTAATTTTTTTTCTCTACAAAATTTAGCGAACTTAAAATAATTAAAAACCGACAGAGGTCGTCCTCGGAACGGGATAATTTCGAAATATTTATGACGATGTCCATCGAACAGAACATTTTGGAAAATTTCAAACGTACTCGAGTGCGTGAACAGTATTTAACTTCAGATTTAATGAAAAATGCGCTTTCATAAAATATACGCAATGTGTGCATTCAAATATATATAGTTACTAACTATTTTATAATTAATTATTGCTATAATAAAAATATTGAATGTTGACACAAGTTTTATTTTGTTCGTGAATTTTTTTGTTTTGTTTTGCACCGATTAAAATTTTGAGGGCATCACTTCATTCACTACGTATCACAACAATAATCACAACAAGTAAAACATATTGTGTTTTTCAGAGATCCTACAACATACCTGCAGTGGTATACGTATACACTAATTAAGGAAGTATCTTTGCACGATCAATTGATAAATATAGGTCGGTATAAAATGAATTTTGCCCGTTTTATAATATTAGATATGTATACTTATAGAATACCGCGGATCCCAGTCCGCCCCTGCCAGTGAAGACCGACACGGAAAAAGAAGAAACAGCAGTTGACGTCCGTCGAGGCCAGTGCCGTCCTTACCACCAGTAACGCCCTGGGGCAATAATATTTGACGCTCTCCTCCCCCAAAAAAAAAAAAAATGTACAACTAACGTAATATCTAATTATATAATTTTATATATTTTAATAGTACACTCATCCTCGAAATCGTCATACATTATAGATACAAGGGAAATTAATATCTATAAAATAAAACAACAAATTTTTTTCTTTTTGTCATTCATCTTTATGACGCCCCCCTGCATTCGTAATACTCTGGACGCCCTAAGGCACTTGCCCCATTTGCCGGGGGGGGGGGGAGGGAGGGAATCCGCCGAGCTGTATCTGGTGCGGAGTCTCGAGCCGCGGCGGGTGTGGCGCAAAACCCGAGAACCTACACCGTGTTGTCATAACGGTGCGGCGGCGGCGGCGGCGGCGAAAATAATTACCGCAATACCGGCGTGCGACGGTGTTATAATAATAATACGATCGACGCCCGGCGTCCGCCCGAAATCGGTCGGCGGACCGATCCCGTCGACCTCGACGACCGGCGCGCGTCATCCGAATTCGCGAGCAGTAAAAAATGTAATATTATTATTCATAATATATTTCGTATTAATATTTCTCGTGTTTTCAATATTATTGTGTGCGCGCGCGCGCGCGGCGGCGGCCAGCGTATTGCGTGCAGCCGGCCAGCCGGTGGCGCACGTCCGAACGATTCGCTTTCACCTGCAGTCGCGCGTCGCCGAGACGCGTATTGGCCCCCCGCGTGCGAGAGACCCGCCCGGCCGGACGCGAGCGCCACAGAGCTTTCGGTCACAACAGTCGCGTTAAACGCGCGCACGCCTGTGTCGTGTGTATTATAACGTCTTGTCGCCGCCACCTGCCCCGGCACTTGTCGCCGCCCGCCGCCAACAGCCACCGCACCGCGCACTGCATTTAAATAACGATAATAATACGCGCATTTCGTTTTGCTTTTTTTTTGTTTTTTCGTGCGCGGTTACATTTTTTTTTCTTCTTCTTCGTTTTTGATCCACGTAAGTACAAAATATGATCTCATTTTTTTTCTCTCGTCCGTATACGATAATATTATACTCGTTTTGAGCAAGTGTTTTTTTTTTTTTTAGCGTGTCGCTCTATTTGACATTATTATTATTTTTATTTTTTTTTTTCCCCAGACGATTTTAACGAATTGATATAATTTATAAAATCATATTTCAACAATATCCGTGCGGTCGCGGTGGGTCGGTCGCCCGTACGCGTTTGAGTGGTTTTTTTTTTTTTTTTTGTACGGAAAAATTCCGAATTTCCGCGTTGTCGCGTTAAAAACCGCAGTTTAAACGTTCGACTTAAGGGGATTGAAAGCGGGTATTTTCTCTCTTTGTCTTACACACATGAAACATAGCAAAATAGACGTTTCGTACTTCCAACGTACCGATCGATCTATTGGTGCGATAAGAAATTTGGAAACAGATTTGAATTCCGCTTGAATTTTACTACAAAACGACTTTCCCACTTTTTTCATTTTTTTTTTTTTTAAACCTTTAAAAATGAATTATTAACAATTTTTTTTAAAAAATTTTTTCGGTTAATTTTTTTAAGGGTTTATGGGAAAAAAATGAAAAAAGTGGGAAAGTCGTTTTGTAGTAAAATTTACGAGGAATTCAAATCTGTTTTCAAATTTCTTATCGCACCAATAGATCGATCGGTACGTTGGAAGTACGAAACGTCTATTTTGCTATGTTTCATGTGTGTAAGACAAAGAGAGAAAATACCCGCTTTCAATCCCCTTAAGAGAGAACAGGTGGTATAACGAGAACCTTCCGAGTTCTCGAAACGAGTAAAATTTTTTATCATCATTATTATTATAAATATTATTTAAAGTAACTAACACAATAATAATCGCCTATTCTACGAATTTACCTAAATCTTCTTCGTCAATATAATATATATATATAAATATAATAAAAATATACATTTTTACGCGAATACCGTTTGTTTGATAAAAAAAAAAAATGTTTTTATTTTATATATTGAGAAATACGTGAGTGTTCGAATTCGTTGTAATATATATTTTATTCGTTTTTTTTTTTTTTACCTATTTACTGATATGTATCATCTACGAATTACAAGTAGAAAAGTTAAATATATATATTAAAAATGTAAACACAATTAATTACACAAAAAAAAAACTTTTTTTTTTAGATTTTGAACAAAACGAAGAATCGGTTATCGGTGTTTTTAAAATTTTTTTTTTTTCAAACAGTCAAAACGGTAAAAATAATGTTTTAGACGTATGGTTTTTTTCGATTTTTCGATATTTTATTACCATATTTGCGTATAGGCAAAATTTTTGTTTTTACCTTTCTTGGAGAGATTTTCGCGTAAATTTAGAGACGTTTTTTCGAATAAACGGCATCATTCATTCATATCGTTATTTTAAAATTTAAAATATTATATATAATAATACAAACACAGACTTACTCCGGAACGAGTGAATTAAGAGACCTGCCAACACTTGTGTACCTATACCAGTATACAGTATAGTATACGGTTTTTCATCATTTCAATTCGGTTGGAACGAAAAAATAATAATGTTCTATTATATAATTTATTAATTTAGATACGTTGAATATCGACTTCCCCACCGTTCTTCGCGTGTTGTGTTGTGCGTTAAAACGTGTTTTTTTACGTAAAACTCGTAATTATTATTATTATTATTAATTTTTTTTAATTTAAACTCTACGATTAAAAAACACTATTACTATATAAACTAATAATAATTAATAATGTAAATAAAATGTTAATTTAAACACGCGTTACATACATATATATATATATTTAATTAAGTTTTAGTAAACTAGGATGTGAATTCGATCAAAGTTGTTTAATTACAAATACTTATATAGATTCATGTTACTACAAAAGGCGAGAGGGGAAAATATCGGACTGCCCAAATTCTAAAAATTCGAGTTTTACAAAAAAAAAAACGGGGAAATAATTAGTTTTGTACATATTTATATATATGTATATAAATGCAAAAAAAAATTATAAACGTATATGTGAGCATACGCAATCGAGCCGAAGAGTATTATGAAAAATAAAAAAATGTATACGAGTTGTTGTATTAGATTTGTTTATTTACTACCGGTTTTGATAAAAAAAAAACATCATTGTCAGGCGTATGAAGCGAAAAAGAAAAATACAATAATGGAATAAAAATAGAAATTAAAACGAATTACATAGAAAATATTATGAATATTATAATAAAAAGACATAGAGATTTAAAAATAAAAAAACAAAAAAGAAATTGTGTACCTAATGAATTAAATTGTTAAAAAAACTGCAACTGTGGCTTGTTATTAATATTTTTAATATATATAATATTATTTTAAAATAGCTGTTTGTAAATTAAAATATTTTTAAATTTATTATGTTTAATTTCTTTATATATATATATAAAATTCTTCCAAAACTGTATTTATATATATATTACGTTGTATATATAAAATTTCCAAGTCATTATATCAACATTAACAGTAGGATTATTTTCCGTAACATATTTCACAAAAATTTGATTTCGGATTGCCTTTTTAAAATTTTATTTCAGAGATGTGCGTTCTTTATATCTTGTTTTAAAATTATACTATTCGTTTTACCAATATATAAAAATAATGTATTACAACTCCGTTTAAGTTTGTAACTTCCAAGATGATTAAATTTGTTGAAATTATTATTTGAAAATTATTTCATTTCGTAATTTATTCGTTAAATTAAAATTATTAAATATTTAATAGTATTATTTTTCGAAATAATTATATAAATATATTCCAGACATAATGAACGAATTCCTCGTTATATTAACAATCGATATACATGCACAAATTAATATTTAATTATTTATCAATTATAGGGGTAGATATTACGATTCGGCCATATTAAAATCTGCATAATAAAATATACAAAAAAATTCAGTTCACGCATTGTTTTTTCTTCTGTTTTTTTTTTTCTCGAACGTGCGCAGCTGTATGTCAGTTTTTGTCGTAATTTATAATTTGTTTAGATTATTCGCGCGTATACGTACGTATGAATAAAATAGTATTTCAGACGAGATGGTCGATTTTTTCCAAGGCTAAATATAATATTCTCTAAATTACTCTCAACTAGAACTCGATTACATTGATAAAATCTATTAACAGGCTGTTTAACGGTGTGCACACATATAATAATAATAATAATAACACGGTGGGTAGGTGGTGATTTTTCCGCTTACTTTTTTTCTAAAAGACCTTATTATGCATTATAACTTGAGAACTTTGATAACCTTAAATAGTAACGAAGTAATAGTAGTATACGTAACGCTGTAATAATTGGTAGGTATATTCGAAATAAACATTTTATGGACGCGTAATATTTCTAGGAAAAAATTCCAATTTTTATTATTACCCGCGGTATTCAGGTATAATAAAAACAAATTAATTCTATATTTATTACTATTATTATTATTGCGTTAAATATTATTTATTTTTAAACAGGCCTAGATACACGGGATAAAATATTTCTGAATTAATTTCCATTGCGTCTACGATAATATAAGCGTACAAAATTTTGTCGCGTTTAAGTTAGAATATCAGCAAATACTATATAAATGCATTTTACGCGTGTACATTTTGTCGTGAAATTATAAAAAAAAGTCACTGGTCAAAATATCGATTTCGTCTCAGTCACGAGAATTTTATTCCGACGAAAAATTATGGATATAGTTTTTTTTTTGAAACGAGACTTTATTATATTTTAACGAATACCATAATTGAATATCATATTATTTATGACGAGATGGATTTGCGTAACGGAATATATATATATATATATATATATATATATACATGTATATGTGATATACATCGATAATCCGGTTTTTTAAGTATAACCAATAGATATATAATAATTACATCTTAACACATATTTCTCTGAAATGACTTCTTAATAAACAGATACCTACATTTATGTGTCTTTTTTCGTATTTTTTTTTCTTTATATTTTTTGTACGCGTGTATTAAAATTATATAATCATCACGTAAAGTCGTAAAGATGAGTATATTGAAACTTCAGAAAAAATTACTTATTTCGAAAGAGTATATATATATATATTATATTATTTTAATGTCGTGCACGTAAAAAGTGTGGATGATAAATGACTGGAACGAAATACGCGCGTATTTGCCGTGTGCATGCCAAATTAATTTAGAATTTTTCAAAACGTAAGTATACCCCGCGGTTTAAAAAAAAATTAATTCAATTTTTTTTTTTTTTAATGATTAGGTACCTGACAACGTTGATCAATGTTGAGAACATGACTTACGACAACGTTAGATATGCCACCAAAAATCAGAGTTTTAAACGTAAACTACATTATTAATTCAGTGTTGCAAATATTTCCGTTAGTATTGAATACTTTTATTTTTTCAACTCTTCTTACGAGCGACATAATTACTTTACAACAATTGCCTTTCAAAACGCAAACAGATAAATTATATTGGTGTAAGTTTTGTAAGTAATTGACTTCACCGATCGCTATAATCGTACTCTAATCGTACCTAATGGATAGACAATAATATCTTAATATATATCCTAATATATCAGACAATACCTAATAAAATTTCGTAATTTTCAACTTTTATTTTAATATTGTTGAAATACATTTTTTTAAATGTGCGAGTATTACAGACTCGTATAAGATAAGCGTATTTCCGGAAAACTATTTAAGTATAGTATCCTAAATATTTTAAAAATTATTTTTCACTGTAGTGATTATAATACGAATATATATTATACAGAAAATAGCAGCAGTGCATACCGTTTTGAGAGATCTACCGTCATACGTTTAAATATACATATATATATTTATATACAACAATATTTCGACTTCGTCCTATATTGTTGAAATTTTATATCATTCATAGATCATACGCGGTACTGCTACATATTACCTTATTAAATATATATATATATAAACAGCGCACACATTATATATATACATTTGAATTCAAATATTCTCTTATATAATGTATACGAGTATATGCGATTCATTTAAATTTGTATGGAATAAATAACGTAATTATGTTTTACTTTATTTCCACCTTTTATTTACTGAGCACTGGCTTTTTATTATCATTATTATACATCAAAAATACGCGTATAAAACATAAATCTATATAAGGCGTGCATCGCGTGCAGTATAACGCGTATGTGAACATTTTTTACTTGTTACGCTTTAAACGTTTCGAATACGAAATATTGTATGAAATAAATTAAATTTAAAAAAATAGTCAAATATATCATTTCGTTTATTGGAATATTGCGCGAAAATACGTGCCTCGCATATTATATATATAATAACTTTGCCGTCATTTATTAGTCGTAGGTATACACAAACATATCATATTTTTTACGTACGTAATATATTTACACGCGTTACGAAATGTCGATAATTTTTTTATTTTATAATAATATTCGTACCTATTCGTAATAATAATAATTGATCACGATTTTCGCATTATTACGTATATTTTAGGTATATTGTGTGTGCGAAATCGTATTCGATTGTTTTATATTATATTGTACACGAGAATCGGGATTACGGGCAAATACACATGTTTAGGACACCAAGATCAGGGCAAGAACCGATCTTAAAGGATTCACAAGGTTTTTGAGTTCACCAGAGAAAAAAGATTCAAGTTAAAGCGGTTAAGACCATAAAATTGTTCGCCACGCTCGCGTTGGCTATATTAACACTGATGTTTGTATCCTGACGAGAGCTGATTTTCGTTTCTGAAATGCGAAATGCTTTTCGTATTATCAAAACTTTTATCTGCTACGCCAGTAAATATAAATACGATTTTTTTTTTTTACTTTTAAAATTTATTAGGGCTCCGCAATGTACCCAAAACGCTCTTACGTTACTTTTCGTTCTCGGACAAAGATTATATATATATCACATATATATATATTCATACAAAATATAAACTCTCCAGGCACACGTGGTTAAACAGCAAGTCATATTTATGCAAATTTTTTTTTTTTACAATATTATTGCTGACGTCATTTCGGAATAATCTACATTCGTATTAGGCTCATAAAGCAGAATATTAATTTTCCCCGGAATACCTACGAACTTCACAACGACACGTACAAATTAATAATAGTTTACGGGTAATTTTTTTTTTTAAAAAATAATAATAAAAAATCCTTTACCGAATGTAATATATTTATTCGGATTTCGAATATCGATTTACTCTCTACAGACTGCAGTGTTAAACGCATTACCCAGCGCGTTCTTGCAGAAGGGCGTATTACATATTTTATTTTATACGTCTCGTGAACGACTGTTATAATTGATGTCGTATATACATTAATTGTAGCAGAACAATATATTATATATGTAGTTTACGCATCGTTAAGACTTTTCAGTTGTCACTCGCGAATGTGTATCGTTCGAATTTCCGTCTTGCGCGTTTTATTTCACTTTCTGTTTCGCGTTTGTGTTTGATTGTACTGTGTAGAATATTCGCTAGATTTCAAATTCAATTATTAACATTACTGATCGTACGAAACTAAACATTTTCAAATAAATTTTATTCGAATTACGTTTTTCGAATATATAATTATAGTGGCGTTTGTCGTGTAATATTATGTTTAAGCGTACATTTTTTTTTTTTTTTTTTAATAGTCAAAAAATATATTTTAATATATATATATATGTGTGTGTGTGTGATCTCGCTAAATTTATCGATATAAAATTATTATTATATAAAACACTATTAAAAAGGACGTCTTGAAAAACGGTAAGTCCGCGTTTAAATTGCGCTTACACTGCTTATGCAAAATGTTCATTTCGACTGATGGCGACAATATTTATGGGAAGCGTAAACGCCACTAACATACGACGTACGAGTATATTGTGAAAGTCGTATCTTCTGTCTTATTAATATTGACATAAAAATTAATAAGGAAAAATAAAACGTTATTTTGAATAATTCGATTCGCCATCGCTTAACAGACAAGTCGAACGTATCTGATGTTTATGTATACGAGCATAATAAACCGAAAGTATTTTAAAGCGCAATTCGTATTTTTTAAATACATTTTTTTTTTTTGCTCAACTGAATTCTCAATTTTAACCAATTGCGTGAGTGATTCAAGAACATATCGCACGACGGTGTTATATTGTACGAATAATGAGCGAAATAACGACCAATTTTTTGTTTAATTTTTTTTTAATTAATTTAAATGTGCACTCTATAAAAAAAATTAAATTTTTTTCATAGACAGTATTATTATAATTATTCAGTTTAGTCAACACTCAACGCGTCGCTCGAGTGTATTTTTTAAATGCATTATAGTATCAAAAAAAAAAGCCGACAACCCATTATAAGAACTGACCGTACTAACTTCATGCACTATAATCTTGTCGGGCGACATTAAATTTCAAATTTATGTAATGAAAAATGAAATTTAACGCTATTTCGTAAATAAATAACAGTAGTGTTCCCATAGGGTACCGATTATGTTTAGTGGGTATATTTCTCGTATGCTCTTCAGCAACATAATTCAACAACTATTTCCAATGGTAGCCACCAATTTTACTAACACAGCTATGCAAGCACAGAGTAGAATAATTTTAGTACTTACCATAATAATATAATTAATATACGATGACGTCGAAACAGGTCACCGTATACCTCGTCCACTTTGAGAAAATCTTCAAAGTATTTTTACATATTTGAATTGAACGTTTGATTTTGGGTCCGGAAAAAAAAATTGAAAATTTTGGAAAAACTACAAATATTTTCTTTATTTTTACACCATCGTAGTCTGTACAACGATATTCCGTGGTAAGAATTTTACATTTTTCACTCATCTTAACCTGATCCTATGCTATCTTATGTTTTAAGAAAATTCGGAATATCAAAAAAAACTACGAATACATTTTTTATTTTGAAATATAAAAAAGTCAATACGTGAAAAGCATTTTAAGAAATCAGTCATTCGACGACTTAGTATACCCTCAAAATACAAAAAAAATTGACGGCAACATCACTGAGTCTATACATATCCAGTACTCGAATTGGAGAGTGGTGCGCAAAGGGACGGAGCTCCTCTACTATTTTTTTTTTTTTTTTTAATCTGCGAACCCTAACTATTTTTTTTTTTTACTGAAACGGGGAGACGGTACGGGTACTTAAGGGAAGGGACTTTTACTTGTGAAAGAGGAAATTGGGGGATGGTGGGACGTAGTTCCCATATTTTATTAAAGTAAATTTCTTCTAGCTCATTTTTTTTTCTATTAGCAGATCTCCTCTTTTTTAACTTTCCCAATTCGAGCACTGATAATATATATATATATATAATATGAGTCAATATTTTTTTCCCCATATAGACTAGTCGCGAACTAACTATTGACTATTTTAACTGTGCTAGTCGTATATTATTCGTTTCACTTATTCGCGCGAGTAAATTGTTTTAACTTTACCATCTTTGCCGCCAATATATCATATACATATTATTTAATACTGTTGATTATTATTACATACTCGTAAATATTATTTTTAATAAGGCGAGGCACAGTGGCAATAAAAACGTAATCCCGCGGCCGTGCCCGACCGACGTGTCGATACGATGAAGTGTGAAATCGCCACCGCGCAACGTTTTTAGTACACAGTATACGACGACTCGTATGCTTAAAAGCGAAAATAATAATTTCGAAATGAACTAACCATATTCACGTACAGGTGTATATATAATTTTGCGAAACATGTTTTAGAAAATAATCATATATTTATTACTTTTAATATGGGTAAATATACAAATCGATACATTATACTGATTAAATATACAAAAAGATTTTAAAAATAATATTTTATATCGTTATGTATATATTAAATAATATCAATAACACGCCAGAGTTATGTGTGTGTGTGTTTTTTTAAACAAATCAATTCATTATGTACACGATTTTTTTTTTGCTTTTTCAGCATCCGAGGTTTTACAGTGATGTTTTTATTTTTTCTGTTTACAAATTGCCGACTAGAAAGAATGGTCGGATGATCTCGTTATGCGTTACGTTCCGGTAGCAAATTGTATCTAGTTTTGATACTTTATTTGAAACGTTTTTCGATTTCCTCGCAGTAGTTTCCTCGTGCGCGATATTCGAAACAAGTCGAAAATTAGAAGAAAAACTATTTTCTCAATAGTTTTTAAACGCGGCACAAAAAAAAAACTACTGCTAAAATAATAATCCAAGAGTCTTGAAATTTACACCGAACATGTAACTTTGAACTATATATTATATACGTAAAAAAAATATCTTTCGATTTTAGATTATATTTATAGGAATTATTAAACGTAAATGAGTTATTTAAGTCACAAAAGCTGAAAATCGTACACAATACAGGTCTTACGTTATTTCAATTACATTCAAAAAAGTCTTGACAACCCTAAGTCGCATTTTTTTTTATTATTATTATTACCACTTTAAATTTTCCGACAAGGCGTAAGTTCCGCTCATATAATATATGATATATACATATATATATATATATATATATATATATATATATATATATATATATATATAAATATACTTGTATATATACTCATATATGCGATGTCCATACGACGTAATATCTCGCGAAGGATTTTTTTTAGACTTCTCTCTCACTGTTTCTCGAAAAAAATTAAAATACATTTATAAATATTATTTTTTTATATATATATATATACGCGCAGCTGTAGGTACATCGTATATAACGTAAATCGAGAACACTGCCTCGGGCGTTTCACGCAGACCGTTCTACATTTATGTATACAGCAGCAGTGCGTATAAGCCTGCCCACGTGTTGTAGGACGTTATAATATTACACATATATGTATACGCGAGAGCTAATGACAACTTTTATTTTTTCTCCCCAAGGGCGCCAACGCAAAAAAAGAAAATGTATCTGAACTGCTCGACATAACGCGAAAGAATAATACAATATCGCAGTGAACGAAAAGTGAAAGAAAATCTTTTTATACAAACGCACAGAAAAAAAAAATACGGTTCGTATATTGTATATAATATTACATATTATGTAGCTGGTGTATAATATAATAATGTATAATGCACAGCATGCGGCTGAGCATTAACGTTTTAAAAATTAAAAGTACCTAATGTATATATATATATATATATATATATACGAATGGAATTGACTTAGTTTTTAAACGTTGTGTACAAAATAGTAAATATTAATATTTTAAATTATCAACGACACGTCTCGTGTGACGCGAAAAAGAAAGCCGGAGGGGTTTAGGAGGATTCGTCCACCGTCTTTTCGCCTTTCTTTTTTATGGATACGCAGTTAAATTCTAGTTTTTTTGTCGTTAAATATAATAATATGTGGGGCGACAATACACGATTGCCAGTCTCGACAATCAATAAACAACGAACAATGGTAAAAATATACTAACAACATCTATATTATGTTTCACTACCCATTAACTAAATATTCTCATTTTCATAAATATTAAATATAACTATTATTTATAAAATTATTGTTTTATAGGTATAAATTTACACATTTTTCTTTCTTTTTTTTTCAAGAAATTTTAATTTACACAACCAATTATAATAATAATATCCGTATTCTAACTTATACCTATCGAAAAAACCGCGGTAGTATTTCAGATTTATTTATAGTTTCATGATTTATAATATCTTCTTGATCGTAAAAATTCTTTTATTTTTCCCATCATAAAAAAACATACCAAAAACGTAAAATAAAACTATTCTGTTCACATTTCTCGGTATACATTATTATATATATATTTTTTTTAACGCACGTACGCGTTTAGAAAAATAATTTAAATATTATTAATAAAAAAAAAATTTCCAATATTGGTCTACGTTTTATCTACCTACTCGCTTCGTTTACAATATTTCATTGTATTTACTTAGTTAAACTTTTAAAGTTAAAAATATAAATAATTTTTAACTTGATTTTTTAACTAATTCATACGCTGCGTGTGCTCAGAAATTTTGTTCTTATAATACTACATAATACTCGTTTATATATTTCATTTTATTATTGTCATAATACGAGTACGTACTCGTTACGTACTCGAGTGTTTTGAGAAGGTCGATTTATCAGTTTAACAATCGGGAAGGTCACCGACGGACAGTCAAAGCACAGGGTCTATTGATCATACGTCAATATAAACAATTTTTATTTTTATTTCAGATGGCTGAAGGACCGAGACTGTCCGTTCTGCTCGTCGTACTACTCGTAATCAACTTCAGGACGTATTCCGCGGGTAAATTTAATATGTCTAAATACATGTTTTATATACTTTTAATATTGAATTAGTTATAACGTTAAAAACCAAACGAAGAAAACGAAGATTTCCACGCAGATTAAATTTTTTTGAAAAAAAAATGTACCGGTGTTTATTTAGAAGTTATCTTTAAATCGTATTTGTAGATTCTGAGCGGAGTCTGGTGTGATTCTGAGTGACTCTAATTCTGAGTGATTTTACAGTGTTTTTTTCTTTATTTTTTTATTTCATGTCTATTCCCGAAAATTCTACCAGAAGGTGTGCTCCGATATTTACGTGTAGCACTATTTTCCGGTAGCAAATTGCATCTAGTTGGTACTTCAAAGAAGTCATTTTTCGATTTTCTTAATACTTTTTTTATACGTCAGAAACAACTACCCAAAAATTACACATAAAAACGGTAAAAACGCAATTTCATCAAAATCGATTATCGTTTTTTTTCGTAATTTTAGAACTAATGGTCATAGAAACCTGACATTTTCACCAAATTTGTAACTCTGGACTGTATTAACGAGACAAATTTTTCAAAATAATTTCTTTCAATTTTGAGCTATTTATAGCAATTGTAGATTTTGAGTAGTGTTGTTCTGAACTGTTCGATTTTCGAACCGAACCGAACACCCTGGGTTCGGTTCGGTTCGGTTCGAAAATCGAACTCATAATTTGTATTTTATCGATAACATTCTTGTTGATCTGCAGATTCGAAACAAGATATATATTTGATTTTTACTGGGACCGGTCACTGAGACCAGAACTTTTTGAATTTATATATATTTTATTTAGTGGTCCAAAAAAAAAAAAAGAATTGGCCTAGGTAATATGTGTTTTAAGAGTCATAAAAACCCCAAAAAATTAAAACGTGTTATTCATCTTAGAAAAAGTTTACTTTTATTACATTCATTTATTTTATTCATTCAAAAAAAAAATTGTTCGAGGCCTTTTCAATACATTTTTATGTCTTTATGAACATTATATACAAAAACTATTGACGGTTTATAAGAAAAATACAAACGTCAACGATATTAAAAACAAAAATATATTATTAAACAATAATCACAATGTGGTATATAAATTAAAGGTTTTTTTTTCTAAATATGTTTTCTGCGTATTTTGACAATTTTTATTGCACCATAAGTTTCGAATCCTAATGAATAGTTACGGACCCTATTCGAAATGACTTTGACCATGGGTGCCCTCCAAAACTTCATCCTTCGTGAATTAGGTAAAATCAAAATTTCAATTGATTAAATAAATTTAATTGTCTATATAACCCCTCGTTCCCTGACCAAAAAAAAAAACGTTCTAAATAAGCCACTGTGACTGGAGAAATCATTATTTAAACGATCGACTGGATTTACTTATAAATAATAATTATTTACGCATGATCGAAAATATTACGTTGTTTCGTATTACGTCAGAGCCCGACTTGGGAATTTTGGGGCCCGGGTCTAATTTTTTGATGGGGCCCTTAAATTATAAATTCAGTTTTTTTGCTATATTGAGTTTTATATTTAATTTTTTTTTTTAAGATTATAAATAAATTGTACTATAATAGTCTATATATAATACGACACATCTATACACACGACCTGATAATACAACCAACCCGACTGTCGGGCCGACCAAATCGTGTGTGTAATCCGTTTAACATTTCACAGTGCCACTAATAATTATCGACATTAATTAATATCGGGGCCCGAGGCTGCAGCCCCCCTAGCCCCCCAAGTTGGGCTCTGTATTACGTTTGTAGATCGACGCAAAACATTATGTTTGTCCATATATTATAATAAAACAACAATAACAATAATAAATTATTCGCGATTTTACAGAAAATCAAATAAAATGCGAGAACACGCCTATGAAACAAATTATATGCGAGTTCGGGTCGGCCAAAGCAATAGCCGAATTCGACACTTGTCTGTGTACTCATATAGCCGTTCCGGTTACTTTGGAATCGGACAAAGACGACGAGACTCCAGGTAAACACTGCAATAGAAACGCCGATAATCGAATTAAAAAATATATACATTTATTATATCACAATTTATACAATAAAATTCTTCACATAATCAACGCGCATAAATCAAAACAAAATAATGTATAGTTTATTGTTCAATAAATTATAAATTTTATTTTTGTATATAGAAAAGTTATAATTATTTCCTAAAAGTCTGTTTAAAAATATTTGATTTTTTTATTTTATATATTTTCTAAGATTTCAGCAAATCAGCAAGATTTAAATTACTTTTGTAAATTGTTCGAAGCCGTTTGACAAATGCGTATACCTATATAGTTAACAAAATAAAATCGTATAACGTTTAAATAAATATTATTTGTATAAATAAACGTTATTATACATTATATTATATTATTACTTTAACGTGAACTAATATGCCCCAAAAAAATAATAATAAGAAGAAGAAGAAAAACGCCCTTTAAAAATACACGATTTAATTCACAAAATAATGCTATACAATATCAAAAAAAAAAGAAAAATATATATATTTATACATATTTTAAATTATTGTTGACGAATAGATCTTCTTTTTCTTTCGGCTGCCACCACATTAACCGTACTGACTTTGGAAAAAAATAATAATAATATATTCGGCCCGCGTTTGTTGAAAAAAACATTCACGAACGTAAGTAACGACAAACGTCTTTACGCTTTTATTTTTAGAACAATTATAATAAGAAAAGACAAATATCCAGACCACACTACAACTGTTATTACACGAAATTACAAAAAAATAAAATACTCGCAAACAGACCGCACAACAAGACGTATCTCGCGCGGCACATATAATACGAGTATAATTGATGCTGACTTTTGTTACCACACTGAAAATACCTGTTTAAAAATATAATAATAATAATAATAATAATAATAATAACGTTTAAAATATTTAAAACGTCGATTTATGCGAACGCTATGACGTAGGAGAATTCGGTGGTTTTTATCGAAATATTACATATACTATTATCCGGCCGCGCGTTTCACGTTTTTCGAGGTGTAAAAACCGTGTGCGCCCATTACAAAGCATAATAATATGCCATTTGTGTAATATCCCGTAGACTTCACGTCCACGATCAAATCGTACAAACGCAGCAACGGCGATCTCAAGTCGTTGGCCGCGATTTCCATGTACGCGGAAGACGTGGCAAAGAAGACGAGCCAGATCTGCAAGGAGATCGTCGACGTGCTGGCACACTACGACGGCGTACAGTTGGACCTGAGACAGTCCGACGTGTCGGTGGACAAATCACTCGTTGTGCATTTCTTCAAGGTGAGTCGGTCAACGCGTACGTTTATTATATATATATACACATATAGGTTACGATACGGCACACCCATTCGAACGAGCATTCCAGCAAGCGAAACTATATCAAAATATTGCGACGTCAAAACGGATTGTGTGTTCTCCATAAAACATAATATATACACAACAATATCTGGATTTCAATTTTAATTTTTTTCTCTCTCTCTCTCTCTACAATCGTTTTATATTTTAATAACAGCCCGTCTACTCCGCGCTGCCAATATAGCAGTGACCTTAAACTTGAATCGTTCCTCGTGAGCGATATAACAACTCCGATACGCATATGACCCAATAGTATAGTAATATATTCCGACCGTATAACCATAATAATAATAATAATAATAATAAGATAATAATATTACTATTATTATTGTTGTTGCTGGGTACCATAATATTTTTATTTGTATTCGTAGACAGACCGCAGGAGATAAACAGTACCCCTCCCCTTCCACGCGAACGCGCCATTTTTACGTAACACCGTTGAAGTTTAAGGTCGTGTGACGAGTGTGGAACCGGTCATTCATATAATAATAATAATAATAATAATACATAAATAACGTACTGGGATTATTATTATTATTATTATTATTGATGATGACTGACGTAATGGGAAAGTATTCCGACGCGCTGATACACTTCGTGTAGAAAAATACAATTTTTTTTTCTCTCTATAAGAGTATCGACGATGACGGCGCGTTTTTATTTTATTCATATACCAATAACACAATAACATCGATTTGAAAACAAAATTATTATTTCGTAATATACCGACCGGGAAGGGGGGGGGGAAGAAATCAGTTGCAATCTCCAGCGAGAATGTGCTGCTGCAAAATATCGACGATTTTTTTTCCATCGCAAACGTGGCGATATTTATTAATTGTACGATTATGAAATATGATGATATATACCTAAGAATAATTCGTACACAATATACGTACAAATACTCTAAAAATAAACTCTACGTTAGAAATTCGTTATTTTTATTTATTTATTTATTTTATTTTTTTTTTTTTTTGAGAAGGGCTACAAATGCAATATAACTAAATACGTCCACGTGTGGTAGTATGTTAAAACTGATCGTAGTTCAATTTACATCAATATTAATTGTATATTATTTTACACTAGATACGTTAAACAATTTATCAGCTTATTGTTTTTTTTTTTTTTATGTGTATAAAGGAATTATCATCTGAAATCGATAACGCGTTCAAAGAAGAAACAACAAACAGTACGTTAGAAGTGTTTAAAAATCCGAAAGAAATTCAATTAGTGCTCCCTCCGAACTCGGCTATCATGACGAAATATTACGACCTTAAAAAACTTTCCAAGTACGTATAATAACTATCATAATAGTTCAACCAAAATTTAAATTATAATAAATTTTACACCGTGTATTTTGAAATTTTAGGTTTGTGGATTTCTTCATAATCGCAACGCATAATCTTGTAGACAGTTCCGAACAGGGTTATACTTACCATCCAAGTCGACTTATGGGAACCGATGATTTACTTAATGCCGTAAGTCGTAACAGACATTCCGGCGCTTAGCGAACAATTCGTTAATCAATAATCATACGCCATTTCAGGATTCCCTTATTGATCTTGCGATTGGACTCGGTGTTCACCATTCGTCTATACTAATATCGTTGCCATCCACTGCGAGTAAATTCGAACTCAAAGACCCGACCAAAAACACTCCTCGATCGCCAACAACGGGATTGCCAATAACTCTTACGCGCCAAAAAGTAAATCAAAATTACATTAAGCGCATTGGAACGGGGGAGAAAACCCGTTACGATTTCATTGACGGGTTTTTTTTTTTTTTTTTTTAACTTTTAGATGTGCGAAGAAATGAAAGTGGGCAATTGGACCATCGAAAGAGATGAAGATTTGACTGCGCCGTATGCGTTCATGAACAAAACGTGGATGTCATTCGAAGACAGTGTCAGCGTTTCGATTAAGGCATGCGTTTTCAAATCATGAAAATAACGCGTAAATTGTAAATATTAAAATATTCCGATGTCACAGGGTAAATACATACTGCTGCGAGATTTAGCCGGAGCAGTAGTCACCGACGTCGAAGCGTTGGATTGGAAATTAACGTGTGTGAACCGAACCGAAGTAGAGCCTTTAAAAGAGCTGACGAAAACGTTTACCGAAACTGCGAGAAAGTCTAGATCTGCTCAATTATTAAGTCTACAAGAACAGTTGCAACGTCCGGCCGACCAAGGATTCTATTTCAACAGTATGCCTACTATAATATTAATGACAACGTAATTTGAATACCGCGTTGACGAATGCATTTTGTCTTAGACGAAATCAGTTATTCGCCGTATTACATCGAGAGGGTCGTCACTAGAGACGGCCAAGTCCACGTGATTCGCAAAGACACGAAAACGGAATTCGAATGTTCGCGGCAAGGGTACTTTAGACACCCGTCCGGTTGTAATCGATTCTACCGTTGTGTGAAATTCGATCAACAGTCCGACTATTTTACGGTCTATGAATACGATTGTCCCGACGGTCTGGCGTTTGACGAAAAAGTCGAAGTGTGCGTATGGCCCGGATCGCTGTCTGACACGGGAGCTTGTCAAGGTAACGTTATCGTATCACACAAATATCGTTAAAATTATCGTTTATCCACGTGGTCGATACTCGTACACGTATACTTTTAATTTAATATTAAGACCCATTAAATACACCATTACTCCGTTTTGTAGGTTCGAGTGAAATAGCTCCCGTACCGCGAAATCAGTTCGTATGTCCGTCGACAGAAGGATATTACGCGGATCCGGAGAACTGTCGATGGTTTTTCGCCTGTCTTGATCACGCGAAAGACGGCTATACTCCGCTTACAGCGTACGAATTCAGATGCCCGTTCGGATTAGTGTTTGACGAAAAAACGTTGAAATGCGACTGGCAGTGGAAAATAGGACCTTGCGGTGAGTTCAAATGAAATGTCATGTTTTTGTCACTGCGCGATTACGACGTACTATTGTATTTTATTACAGGAAAATCTGGAAAATCGTACGCGAACAACAATTACGGCGAGCAATCTTACCGAACGAATCAGTTCAACACGCAGTACGAAACCAACGACGCATTGGTCGTTCCACACGGGAATTATCTTCAGTACTCGTTTGATTCGGACAACAGTCGCCGCGTTCCTCCGAGCGCCGCATTCAATCGTCACCCGTACTGGACAACGAGCAAACCTCAAGTCTCATACGGATCTACGGAGAATTACGTTACGCCGCCCCGATTCTCGTACAGCCCGGCGCAATATTACGCACGGCCAAACCCACAACAAGTTTCGTACGGTTCGCCAGAAACCTACGTCAAACCATTCTTCGGTCCAACCGAGATCTATCCCGGCACGAATAAACCCCAATCCGCGTTGTACGGACTAACCGGAACTCACGCGACGACGAAGCAACCCGAATTCGTATACGGACCGTCTACGGCGGAATCCTACGCTACGACGAGCAAACCGCAATCGTTTTACAGTTCTTCGACTCCGGCATATCCGGCCAGCACCATTGAACCTCAGTACACGTACGGTTCGACCGAAACTCACCACGACGCCACGAGCAAACCTCAAATCTCATACGGACCGTACGGACCTTCGGAATCCTACGTTACTACGAGCAAACCGCAATCGTTTTACAGTTCTTCGACTCCGGCATATCCGGCCAGCACCACTGAACCTCAGTACTCGTACGGTTCGACCGAAATTCGCCGCGGCGTTACAAGCGAACCTCAACACATAGCGCGCGGACGCTCAGAACCGTACGGCACTCCGGCCAAACCACAATTCGTGTACGACAAACCAAACGCGTACGGTGCCGTTCCGAAACAACCCGTGCTGGACGCTATATCGCTGAACTACGAGTTTAACGGCTACAGACCCGAATACAGTCGGTTCGAACACGGGCCTTCGGGAATCCTTTACCATCAACAACAACGCGATTTAGAAACGGGATCACAATTTCACAACGGAATTCTCCATCACCAACAGAACAATTTCCAGAGCATACCGGTCAACAGAAATTACGACTCGCATAAAAACGACGTACAATACCCGCCGCTAAACGATTACGAAACGTACTCGACGACTCGAGGGCCTGTAAACAGAGTGGCCAACGGCAGAATTTATTCGGAAAATTATTCTCCGTCCAACGTGTATTCACACCCATCGATACCGTACGTGAACACCGCCGAATACAGGAACTCGTATCCTCCTATAGTTCCCCCGGCAGGACCCAATCCGGTGTACGATTCTCACAAATTCAACGGACAATACCCGCCGTACAAGTCTGAAACGACGTATTCGACAACTCCAAAACCGGCCTCGCTGCCGAGTTACCAGCACCCGCAATCGAACGTTTACGCGAAACCCACTTCGAAACCGTCGTTCGTCGAAGAGTACTTGCGCGAGACCTCTCGGTCCGGTTTAAACGAAGCGTCTGGAAAATCACAGTATTCCATTACTACCGGCTCGCCTTACGGCAATAACGACGACGAGCCGAGGTATTTCTCTTCGAGTACCACAGACGGCCATTTTAACGGTCGTCACGTACCGTCTAGCACGCAAAAACCCGGGTACCACGACACCGGCTTGTACAAAGACCAGTTCGCGTCTCAGTTCAGTTTCGACGATTATCTGTCGAGGATTTCCAGCGAGCCGCCGCGGTACCGTCAACCGTCGTCCACTACCACTGTGCCGTCGTCGGTCAACTACGGTAACGAGTACCACGCCACCAACAGTCCGGCACCGGCAACCAGCCCGAAACCGACCGTGTTCTATTACAACAGTTCGCCGTCGCCGACAACTGCGGGCGCGCGCAGCAAATCGTCGTACTCCGCCGCCACCGACGACTACAAATCGTCCGCCGTTTCTTCCACTTACGCCCCGCCGAATTACAATAATAACAGTCCTGGTGCGTACAAACCGACGGTCAACTATTACCACTACACGCCGTCGTCTACCGCGGTTCCCACTGCGGACGACGCGGACTCGGCTTTCGTCGACCAACTCATCGCGAAACTATCGTCGAGAACTCCGATTTCGGCCACGCATTCCACCACTGCCGTCAGTAGTGCACCGGAGCTGCTGCTGCAGTACGCCGACCGTCCGTCGTCCGGTGCGGACTACAACGTCGTACCGTTCGATATCGACGAATACATAGCGAAACTTTCGGCGGCGACCGTCGACGGCTCGTCTACGCCGAGACCCGCGCCTCTGTACTCGAGCACTCCGCACCAACCGCCGCACGGTTCTTCGCCGGACGACCGCGGTCGTCACCGCGAGTCCCGACCGCTACTGCCACCCACTTCGGTGTACTTGTCCACGACGACCAGCGAACCGCCGCGATCGACCGCGCGTAATGAGCCCGACGCTTCGTCACAAATACCGCCAGAGTTCCGGTACGCGCAGCCGCCGTCACTGCAGGCGTTCAGCGCGAGGCCTCCCGTCGTCGCGTACGCGACGCAAAGACCGGAACCGCAGTTGACCGGCTATTCCAGCACGGTATCCGATCTGATCGACTACTATCGCAGCGTCCAATCGTCCCTGGACTCGGCGTATCGATCGCCGTCGCCCGGCCACCTGCACCACCACCGGCAGCATCATTACACGGCCGCGGGGAATCCGCTTTACGCCGGCAATTACACGTTGCCCAGAGAATACGAGAAAGACGCGGGACACAACGTGCACGCGACGTACCCGGCGTACCCGCTGAAACCGATCGTCGTGGAACCGGTGAGCGCGGAACTGAACGCCGAGTTCGAACGGTATTACACGGCGGGAATACGGAAGAACTTGCGGAGCGAAGAAAACGGCAAAGTGTTCGCGATCGGCGACACGAATTCGCCGCTGGTCGGCAAACTGGGAGCGCAGTGCGATTGCAGCGCGAGAAAGAAGAAGCCGACCGTCGTGTCGACTACGACCAGCACCAGGGTGGTGGTGATCGACAGCGGCGCGGACGACGACGACGGCGACGACGACAAAACGTTCGCCGTGAAACACGTGGTGACCAACACGGACGTAGCGCTGGAAAAAGTGAAAAAACCGTCCGACAAAAAACTGTGTACCCGCCCGGGACTGTTCAGAGACCCGAAACAGTGCAACAAGTTCTACTCGTGTAACTGGGACAAATGGACGCAAAAGTACGAACTCAGCGATTTCAAATGTCCGATCCACCTCGCTTTCGACGAGAACCTAAGCGCTTGCAACTGGCCGTCCAAAGGACCGGCGTGCTCGCACGATACGCTCATCAATTACGCGAGTTGATTTTTCGAGAGCAAAAATAAATTACACGCGTCGAACTGTATATATATATACTGCAATGTTGTGTAAATAATATGCGTGTACACGACGGAAATTCATCGTCTCCAAACCATCTCCAATTAAACGCGTTTCGGCGTTCGGACAAAAATAATAAAAATCGTCAAATCCACACACACACTAGGTACCTATATTAAAGATTTTTATTAACTCGTCAGTATTTTTTTTTTACTTTTACTTTTAAATCCCTCGTATTGTGCGAGCATAGACTTTTGATCGAAACGTAATTTTCTTTTCTTTTTTTTTCAACACATATATGGTTTTAAATTAAAACACCTACAATCTATATGTCCACGCGCAATAACCTATAGAAGCTGGAACAGCTGACTGACGAGTTCAAAACATGTTGTTTTTTTTTTCACAATTGATTTCGGTTCGTTATAAATGTTTGCCTAAAATCGTTTCCGAACGTCCCCTAACGTTTTTAATTTTTTTTTTTTTTTGAAAATTTCTTGACCGTACCTACTTGAGATTATTGGAATGTTTTATCTCTCTAAGAACGTTCTTAGAAATAAATAAATAAAAATCATCTTGTGAATGATGTATATATATATATATATACATTTATATAGTAACGTGACGTGTATTTTGTTATATATTATGTATTTAGTTAAGAGACAAATATCGTAACGCTAAACGGGGAGTAAAATTCTTTGCACTGCAACGTGATTCGCGAAATTATAAAAAACAGCAAAACGCGTACCATGAAATTTTAGTCTGTTTTACCACATACGTTTATTATAGGTACCGCGTATATTATTCAATGGTCTTAAAATTATTCAAACGTCCAGTTTTCGTTAATAATATTATTCCGGGAGGGAAATTATTTTCAAAAAAGAGCTGCTATATAGTATCGGGGCCGGTTATTACATTCCTTTAACGAGGAGTAAAACACGGGCAATTTTAGTACGCGAAAAAGAAAACCCCCGCTTTACAGGAAAAACTCTCGTGATTCGCGCAATTACAGTCATAATTCGATTTCTTTTTTTTTTTGTCATTTGAAAGAAGAAGACTTTTTACAGATCGTATAGGACTCCGATTTTTTTTTTTTTTAACCTTAAATAATGCCAGAAAGATACGTTCGAACAGATACCGAAATTCGTAATATTATTCAGAGGTTTTTATTGTTATGACGGTTTGAGAAATTTGAATTCTGAAAATCGGAGTCAGATGCGACTTCCTCTTGAAAGATAAAAAAAAAAGAAATCAAATAAATACAAATTTCGAAATCCCATAACTCTAGTTTTTGTACTAGAAATGCATAAAACGTAGGCTTAATAATTTATATAAATATATTTTTATGTAAATTCGATTTTTAATGTCTATTATTTTACTTAGTTCTTAGATTTAAAAAAAAAAAAAAATTTATTAGTAACAAATCTAATTTTAATGTATAAATATTCGAACTTATGAGTGTGTGCAGTACGAAAAAACAACAATTTTAGGCTCAGACACTAATTTATTTGCATATTATGTATATATTATATATCTGTATTTCTTATTTAGTAATTAATCGAGTAACGCGCACGTCAGAAGATAAATAATTATTAATTAAATTGTAATCTTATATTGTGTAATTATAACTATAGCAAATCGCTTGAAAAATATTGTAAAAATTATAATAAATCGGTAGGTTTTTGAAACAGAATATTATAATGTAAACTCTATTATGATAAACGAACGTAGTATTAGTATTACATTATTTGTACATAATAAATTATTCATTCTTGAAATTTTTTTTAATTACTCATTCTCCATTGAATTAATATCAAGTTTTGAATTTTTTACAAGTCACCAATAAAAGTTATAAACAAATCGCATTTATAACGGTTTATTCAAACTTATCATAATTGATCAAAACGAATCATTTTTTTTTTTTTTAATTACGATAGCTGTTGACTACACTGCTTTTCAAAAACTGAACTAATTTCAAACTGTATATTTTAAGCTTTATACTAATAGGCAGATCCACTTTTACACGGATTATCATGAAAAAGTAATTGAATTTGATTTAGATAATTTGACAGAGTCAATATGAATAATTTGTTGAACCGGTCATAATATATTACTAATTAGTAATTATTAATACATTATACTCTTGACTTTGTTTTATTCATATTTATAATAAACGTATATTTTTAACAAATATTATCACCGAAATAAATGTAATTAGTTATAAAATTAAGTAAAATAAGTATACTTTGAATTTTACTCATTTAGTAGTCGATTAAGGGTCAAGTACAGTACAGTGTATTATGATAGGTAAGTACAACATAACATACAATAAATATACAAGTATTATATTATTCAATAAAGATAATAAAAGAATGATAAACAACACTGATTTAACTATATTATGATGTGCGAAATAATTTTTAACGATTGTACACATTGACATGCGATTAAGTGCTTTTGTATATTATATATATATATATATATATATACTGTCCTAAGCAAAAAGTGGCAATTAAACACCAAAAAAAAAAAAAAAAAATGCAATACAAAAATGATGTTATATGTTATATATCGATATAATATGATATGATTGTAAGAAATTGTGCAATATGCGAATCCAGTTTTGTTCAAAAATATACTTGTGGCGATGTGCAGTGGAAATGTGTCTAGGTCTTAGGACAACAATGAAAGGACCGAGTGATTTATTTGTTATGAGTTAGGACCAACAAACTTGAAATAATTTGTTATGACCAATTTCCAGTGCACTTTACAAGGACAATAAAGTATAAGAATAAGCATGCTTTATGGCCTCAGACGAAGAACAGATACAAGAAAGACTGAGAGTTAGGACGTTGAGGATTAGTGACAACCAGATTTAAAATAGAATTATTAAATAGTTTCTAAACACTACGAGAAATTATATACAATATTAGTTAGTTAACTTGGTATAAATCCTATTTTTAATAAACAAATACAATAATAACTATATATATATAATTAAACTAATATCATGAATATCAATTTTAATAATATATGTTGATGATAATTACTCGAGTCAAAAAATTATATATTAAAATACTTTATTTTTGTAATTCGTTATTACTTTCTTTTCTTTTTTACATTATCTACCATACTAAATTTATTACAAATAAATACATTAAAAATGGTAAGGAACCAAATTTGACCAAAAAATGTGATCTTTTAAGCTATAAAACAGGCGATTCTAAAATTTAAAAAATATATAAGTATATAGTTCTATTGACTTAAAATGTCAGATATTAGTAACTAGTAAGTTGTGCATACATAATTTTTTCAATTTGTTAAATTAAACTTGATTGATTCAAAAACACTTAAATAAACGATGAAAAACACAAATTTTTAACTATAACACAATACAAAATTGTTTGGTTAAACATTAAAGAGAAAACACACAGAACAGAGAAGAAATATTATAAAAACACAATTTAAAACAATAAAAATAGCACACACACACACACACACACACACACACACACACACACACACACATACATTTAATACTGAACAGAATTTTATATAGGTGGAGTCTCATTATGTAATTATCTTAATGTATATTGGTTATTAACCGCTCTTACAACACTGCCAACTCCTGGTTCTGGCGTTGACCGATTAGTAAAGTCTGTTTGCAAGTCTTTTGTTTTGGTTCTTATAGGAGCTAACATCGTCTTGAACTAAAACATGTAATTTTTTTTTTAAAAAAACCTTATTTTCCATATATATATATATATATATGCATCATGCATGTATATAATACGTTCAATACGATACTTACTTCTCTATACAGTTGAGGCGCCGAAGGTCGCAATCCGTGTTCCATATTCTGAGATATAGGGACATTTGGATCGCGTGTAATAACAATAAAGTTAACACTACTATTGGTTGGAAGTACGCCGTATTTAATTGGCGTGTTCAGTATATAGTCTCTGAGAGTTACGTCTCCGGGTCCACCATTTTCCAGAGGTATTAAATGCGTTTGAAAATGTTCGAGCATATCTTGTATGCTAGGAAACGACAGGTGTTGAACTCGGCAGTGTCCTTGTTCGTTTAATGTCATTCGTAGATGCTGCGGCATAAAACGTATCGCGTGTTTGTACAACGTATAATAACAAAGTGAATACAAATTTCAAAAACCAAAATACATCTTACTATAATAATAATATTCAACTTGAAATCGAAAATTATATCTAGAAAATAAATAAGCAAATACCTTTGGCTTTCCTTTAAAATTAAACGTCAATACGTATTCACCCTTTCGGGTTTCAGACTGTCTGACTAGAAACATTCCGTGTCCATCAGAACCCAAGTGAGACACCAAATTAGTGGCGTCAGATCGTGCTAGCATTCCATGAAACCACGGATAAAGTCGAAGAGATGCTGACATATCATTTTCTACAACAGAAATGTCAGCAGTCAAACGATATAGCTGCATGCGGTCTAATAAGTACAAAGTATGTGTTTACCTATATCGTTGTTGACCATAATATCTAAATTATTAATGGAACTCTGCGGTGAGCCAAGTAACGTTTCACTCGAATGCGCTACAGACGTGTCTACCACACCATCGATACTGCCAATAATACTACAACAAACGATAATTTTTTACGTTGCGACATGAACATTAAACGGTTTATTAGAAACTAAAAATATAATTTAGTTCGAGACACATAATTAACCTTATATCGTCATTTAAACCATCGCGTTTACGCATACAATATTTGACAGTAGCGAGCCACTGACGCATTTCTTCAGGACTCAGTGCATCAATTATATACTCGACGCTGTTTTCGTCCTGAAAGAAATAACAGAAATAACCGCAATTATTATATATACATTGGAAACAAAATATTTTATCGTACAATAAGACATATTTAAATATATTTAACTCACTTTTAACACGAATGTATTGGCATATCGTTCGGGCATTTCAATTTCTTTGGTTTCTCTAGCGTCTTGTATCAAAAAACAAAACACTCCGTGTTTTGGTTTTAAAGACTAAAATTCAAAAACAAACATTGCACTTATTATGAAAACCGTATCGGTCGTACATCGTATTTTATACCTTGGGAGGACAGTAAAATTCTAACGTATAACCGTCAGTGTTCTTAACCAAAGCGAGTCTCGCTTTTTCCCATTTAGGCTCACCGCCGTCGATTGTCTCGCCCAGCCGATAGTTTACTATACCTTCCTTGCGGCATTCCACAATGATTTTGGCCAATTTTTTCTTGCACTTCATGGGTCTTTGGGACACCATAGACGCAGCGTCCAGTTCTACCTCGTCGGAATGCTGTTTGTGAAACAACGGCCGAAGAGCTCGAAACGACATTCGTCTAAAACGCGTACGCACATATTATTATATACGAAAAAAATATCGGTCGTAAATACACTGAAACGGAGGACAACACTCACCTGAAAAATGGCTTTTTCTTAACAGTGATCATGGACTCGGCGTCCGAATCACTGTTACCAGAATCATTGTCCGGCCAACTGTATCTATCACACTCGCGTTTGAAATGGGCGGCAAACACTTTAACGTAACGACCGAGCACGTCCTGTCGCGTCGACGGCTGCGACGAAAACGACGACACTAGCCGTTCGGCGCTGGCTCTGGCCTGCTCGTCGCATACGTCAAACCAATTGCTCGCATCGTTCATTGTTCATCAATAACAAACAATAACGCTTTACGCTTATTCACGTTAACGGACACGAGAACTCACGGCGGACAATAACTGTGATTTTCAGCTCGTCGTCTCCGCCGCCGCCGCCGCCGCCGCTAGCACACATTTTTCAGTATTTTTAATTCGGCGGTACCGTTTCAATTTGTACTCGGTAAACACGTGCTAATCATTAACGCGCAACACGGCAAAATGTAAATAGTGTACGTCACTAGTAACACGTTTGACACCCGACGTAGTTAAGTAGAAAAAAGTAAAAAAGAAATCTACGCGACACCGTTCGTCAGGTTCGTTAAAAAACACACGCGTAAGTAATAATAATAAACCGTAGCGTTCTCGTTGTTTTTAATTATTATTTTACTTTTATTTATATATTTTTTTTTTTCGAACACATTTCAAAGAGTGTAAACAACGTGTGAAAGCGTGTTTCCGCTTTTATCACTTATCAACAGACTGATCAATGAAAAAAAATAAAATTCCACAACTCCGCCGTATAATAATCACGATTTGAGATAATCTTAAATCGTGATAATAATTACTGGTCCGTGGTCACCGCAATGGTTACCGTAATGTTCGCCGGTGGTTACTGCAGCCGCAGCTGTGATAATAGGTGACCATTTTGTTCTTTTTTTTTCATTTATTCTGCGCACTGCAGTATTGCAGTTTTGTCAACGACACTGTTGGTGTACAATTGTTTTTTTTTTTTTTCCTGTAATTTTCGTAACATCGTCATTATTAGTATTCTCGTGTTGGACGTGTGAATAATATTTTTAAATACAATTCGATTATTTGTACGATAAAGACATCGCTTTCCGCAGTCGACAAAGAAACTCGTCAAATTATTGCCCGAACATTCGAAGTTTCCAAGTGGTATTCCAAGACCGCGTGGCCCGCGAACTTACCGTACATACGGTAAGTCACGTTTATGACACCGAACACGTTGTTTTGTCGTTATCGCCGCCCGAACAAACACGCCATGCGCGCGCCGATTTCGAATTCGTCGCTATCCGAAATAACAGGTTACCGTTAGAAATGCGTGTTGGGGGAGAGGAGTCAACTGCTTGTAATTGCATAAAACTGTGGGTACGGATGATTTCGTGATCAAAGTTCCGTGATTATTGAACCGATTGGTCACGAAGAATGTAGTCGAGAAGACTTCGGACTTTAGAAAAATACGTTTTTGTTTCTTATTACCGAGACGGACGGCATTATAAAAACGTTTTGTTTGTGTAATACCTAATAATAATAAAAAAAAACGTATTAATATTGACGGTTAATGGGCCTGCGCGAGACCTGCGTATTTTAGTTCCAGTACGTTATTGGAAAAACTCTCACGCCTTGTGGAGTGATCGGATTTCGAGAGTTTTTTTTTTCTGTTAGAAAGAGGAAAACTTTTTGCAGGACGCATTGTATACGAAGATTCTCAAAATTTTATTTCCTAAAAGCTATAATAAGATTTTGAATACGAACAATTTTCACGATATTTTTAAAAAAAAATTTTTTTTTATAATTATTCTAGTAAAGTAATCTAAAAGTCCACAACGCTCTGTAGGAAATCTTCCGTTTTCCAACGACAAAAATGTATCGAATTTGAGAGAACTCGTGCACACGAGTAGGATGTTGTATATAGACCGTAAAAACACGTCCAAAGCGTTTTATCCGGATTTAGGAAAAAACGAACGGAAATTAAATTTACACGTGATGAATATTACCGAAGCGCTAAAATCGACCACGCGATAATGCTCCTCTCATTGCTGCTGAAATTTTTAAAAATTGCAAATACTAGAACGCGGAAGATAATTATATTGACATCTGATATTCTGTCGTCAAACAGAATGTGGCAGTTCATCAGTTCGTATGTCACGGACTCGGCCGCGTGTTTAAACGTATTCCGCGTGTCTCTGTTTACTCGGTGCGACTTATTTAATAAATATTTAATCTGCGGTTTGTAATTTTTTATGCGCAACAACGAGTAATACAAATTCACGTTGGTAAAATGTTGAAAATTTGATCGATAACGTCTCGTCGTAACGTTTGAGAGACGTTTTATCGAATTTATTTCCCGCTGCAGTTCAGCGACACTTGTATTGAATAAATGTCATTATATAGTAAAAAATATAACGCAATAGTGTTTAATAAACCGTACGAAAATTTAAATTTCTTTGCAGTGTACTGCGTCGCGTACTTAGACTAGGATTTTTCTTTTCTGGAGGGGAGGATTTATGAATATAGTGAATTGGGTATATTCGGGTGATACGAACAGATTTTTTAAAATAAGCGTGAACATAATTTTCTTTTTTTTATCACGTGATGTGATATAAAATAACGCACAATTTATACAGTAGGTATTATTAAAAATATTGAAATGACATTACAAACGATTATTATTAACTATTGGTTATTATATACTCGCACGTACTCTGTTCCACGTTATTTATTAGCTATTATTACTATACACATATATAATTATACCCAAGAACGGATTTACATTTACTCGTCGCTCCTAAGCATAATAGTTACTCTTATTATTTTTTATAAACTCCTAATCAAACTTTCACGACTCACGAAAATCTATTTTTTTTTTTTTTTTCATTATTATGATGTTATACTATTTTAATATTACAAGTAGAAACGTATTGCCTAAAATGTTATTCTTATAATACGCGTTTACGACATAATTATAATTGTTTATTTATTTTTACTGTACACATATAATTCAAAACAAGTTTCACTTTTGAAGTATCTATTACGCACGTGTCGAATTAATATAATATGTAAATAATTTAACATGGAATTATTGAAGCTTGGTAGTCACCAAGCTTCTAGAAGTATATAGAACTTGATCGTCTGTTTCATCGTACATATAATATCATCGCTCCGCGGTTGTCCATTTGTCCCAGGAAATTGGCTAAATCTTGTGGCGAGCCGTCTGCAGTTTTTGTGCGATGTATTCTGTTTAAAATATCATTCTTGTACCTAATGTCCTATACTATATTACTATTTAATTGTATAGGTACCTCCTACAATTTGTATGTAATTTGAATTAAAATTCCTGTATGCGATATGTCGATATGCATATTTTTAAATTAAATGATAATTAATTCTGAGGGACTATATTATATATATAGATTGTTATGGTTTGGGCGTGTTATGCGGAGAGCCGATTCAGTGGCTGCAGGTGTGTGAAAGGTGTTATGGAAATTAATGTAGAAAGAAAAAGAAAACGAGAGAAAAATCGAAGAAGTGCGTAGATGGAATTGAGGGTGATTTGAAGATGGTGGTGTGAGCTGTGTACAAGAGGTGGGAGATCGCGCTTTATGAAGGTGTAGGGGATGACCGACCGCATGTTGTTTGGGAGTGTAAGAAGAAGAACTGTATTTATTTTAATAAATAACAATTTGTATTTTGTAATATAATATTTAATAAACGTTTTATATATTATAATTAATATTATGGTAATTGCGTCCGAAAAAAACGTTTTAAGTGCATATATAGTATATGGTTATAAATAAGTGCAGCAACATATCTAAATGTTATTAAATCGTCTAAACCCAGTGGTTCACAACCTGGGTGACATTACATGGGACCCAAACAGTGTATTTGTGACGCATAATCTTATTGGGGAAAAAGCAAAAAAAAAAAATGAAGGAATTTAGAATTTTTCTTTTTACGTGTAATCGTCACCACCGTTTGGAACAATATATAATATCAATGATTCTCACCAGCCAGGTAGTTTTTAATTTTCCTATAGGCTATGCGAGCTGGATAGCGTACCCTGCGCGAATATCAAAGCAAAAATAAAAAAATGCCAAACACTCACGAAAACAGCAATAGAAGACGATAATATTATGTATGTAATATGATACTGGTTCTTTTCACCATCGTCCCTCGAATTCCCCCCAACAAAAATCACCAGTGCTGAATTTCGCATTAATTTTTCGGCTTTTTCATTACACACATATAATTTAACCTACAAATCTATAATAAAATATTCGCTTATTCATTTTATTTATTTTTTTGTGTACTTGCTCGATTTTTTTTCTTTTTAATTCAATGAAAGTCATTCACGTTTTTCTTTTTCATAAACAATTCAGTTGTAACGTTTAAATTTTAAAATATAAAAATTCAACGCATTATACCATTATTGCGCGCATATTTCGATGGTAGGATGACGCGAATTCTCATGGGTAATGATGATGACACGAATATATTTTAAAAAGTTGAGAACGCCTGGTCTAAACCTATATTTACCATATTGTACGAGTATAATAGTATATATATAATATGTAACTGAATATTGCATGACGTGTGTAATTCTTATCTATTATTATTATTATATTTTGTATATCTATATAAATTAATTACTATATATACTATTATTACGTTACATTGTATTTTTATTTTTTATTATGCGTCGTACGTGTACTTATATATATAATATGTGTTATACCTTAAATAAACATTTTTTTAATTGAAAATTAATCTAATTTAAAATTGTTAATTTTAATTTTATACATCAATTAAAATACACAAATAACTGCACGCGATAATTATAGGCAATAGGCATGTTATCGATTTAGAGACCAATCATACTGATAATATTATTGTATTTTTTACATATATATATATATTTTTTTTTTTTGTCATTTTCCATCAGACATCACACTATTTTGCTTATATATTCTTAACGAAAAAAAAAATTAAAATACTTTTAGGTTAGATAATTCATAATATATAGTGTATATAGCGGAATATACAAACCTGATAATCTGCATATAATATATTAAACACTATAAATATATAATACATGTATATCTATTCAAATACTATATACGCATATTTAATATATATGTAGTTTATTTGTTCACAATTTGTATTAAATTTGAATAATAAACCATTGAAAAAAAAAAGTGTAAAATATAAAATTATTATTTATACAGGTATATGTTTTGTATATTATATAACAAAATATAAAAGTCAAATATATAATATGTATAATAACGAAAATTATTAATTACTCGTATATATAATATTCTTATTCCAAAAATAAATTGTACGCGTCTTATGATCGATATATATAAACGTGTATATATAGGTATTGCGGTTATACGTTTTATGAAATAAAAATTTCAAAATAAATATAAAAATTCTTTTTTTTTTATTTAACATTGGTCGCGTTGTCTTTGGGTAGTATATATTAGCTGCAGTTAATTTTTTTTGTCTTCCCTTCTCGTCTGTATAGTTACATTGTTTCGTGGCCAAAATTGTTTTTATTTCTGGCGGGGGAACGGCGAAGGAGACTAAATTCGTAACGCGCTCCTGCTACAGCAACATCAGATGATATATATATATATATATTGTCGTCTAATAATCGAAATGTATTATTCCATAATACCGCACCTGTGCTGCTGCAGCAATGTCAAATGTGTATGTCTGTGAGCGATGTGTATGCGAGTAAATTGATAAATATTGTCGCCGAGTGTAATAATTAAACGGCAATAACAAAAAAAAAAATTTCTATAAGATTTCGGGAAAGGGAAGGGCGTAATATTATTATAATATAATAAATAATACGCAGGCTAATCGATCGATAATAATAATATAATAATAACTGTCAATTGTAACACTGTAAGCTGTACGTGATGGTTGTGGTAATATAATAATTATTGACAATATAAATTATTATTGTGTGCGCGGTAGTAATAGATTAGAAAAACTAAAACAATAAGATATGCACGTAAAATTACGATTTTTTTTTTTTTGTACCGCAGTTTTCCACGCGTTTCTGCTATAGATTTTTCATTAAAAATACAATTTAATAAATACGGTTGTTTTACACGCGCGTGTACCTAATTAACTACGCGTACCTACCTGTATTAATATTATAACTGGTTAATTAATGGAAGTTTAGAGAAGTACGACGCGTTTCCCAAGGACGTGGTGTGCTGGTGAATATATAGTGTCAGTTTGATAGAGGGAAAAAACAGCCGAGTGTCTATAAAATACCACGTATTTTTTGGCATTTTTTTTTTGTGTTTTTCGTTTTGTGGGGCGGTAGGGGGTGGGGAGAGGGGACTCGAGTCGAACAATAAACGCGGCCGCCGCCGCCGCCGTCGCGTTCGTCGTCGTACGATAATAAAATAACTATATTCCGACGACGACAAGACGATATTGCGTGCGCGCGTCGCTCGAGAACGTTTAATTTCATTCATCTGGCCGCACTGCCGCGGCGGCTCGGATCTACTCGTAATACGTTTTACCATGCCATTTCATTATTATTATTATTTTTTTTTTGTACCGTCACGGATATAGGTACCTACCGTACAAATTTTGTTGCGCCGCCGCTGGCCTTGTTATATATATATATATATATAAGTATTATAATAATTCGCATTGTATATCATTTTTTTTCCCTCTATTTAAAAAAATAATATTTTAATTTTTACTGTTCGATTCGAATTGGTTTTGTTTTTTTTTTCTCTCGAAATTTTTTATCGCGTATTAAAATATTTTGTGTCCGCGATTCGAAGAAAATCCCGAGGTAATATATTTATTATTATTATTATTATTATTAAAATTTAATATTAATTACAGCGATATTATTAGTGCACTATAATAGCTGAAAGAGTGGCGAATATTATATAATATATAATAGCAGGTATTACCACAAATTAGATGAATATTCATTAAAATATTCATCTAATCTGTCATCTGTGGTATTATCGTAGGTGCGCGATGACAGATGAACTGCGGTCGAATAAAATAATTGAAAAAAAAAAAAATCGCTGGGAAGATATCGGCGGCGTTCGGTTTTTATAGGTATATTATTGTAGTAGATAGGTGCAACTTATATATATATATATAATAATATAAATTCGGTATTTTTTTCCTCCTTGTGTGCTTAACATTGGAGTAGATCGTAAATGAATATATATATATATAGGAATTTATTGAATTTAAGACGAGAAGTAAAAAAATTATAATGACGTCACGATATGAATTTGTTATTATACCCATAACTGCAGTGGATGACTGATGAGATGACTCAATAATATGTTTTCACAAGAGATCGATGTATAGTGTGTATGCGGTTTATTACTGTTGTTAATAGCGTGTTGCTGAATTTACAATTTGTTTAAAAAAAATTTGATTTTTTTTTTTTTTAAACGATATTCCGTTGACGACAAACGTATTACAAAAATATTATTTTTACGCTATAGTACGCGATATTTTGTGTATTATTATTATTTTTGATTATATATAATATAAAATACATTTTATACGTAATAGATAAAAAAATAATAGTAATAATCGGGTATTAATATTAACGTTCTGAAGTCACCGTTACAATAATACAGGTGTAACGATAAAATATTGTTATAGTAATAGTCGTTGGTTTTGGTCGATTAACGTGTTGTATGTCATTGATTATTATAGACCGAAAATATTTATTCTTTTTTTTTTTTGTCTCTACACTAGGTATACAAAATAATTATTTATAATATTATTATACAAATATAAATATCTGTTGTTTTATCAACTTATTCTTATCGTTCTAATGTATATTTTATACCAGCGTACATTTTTTCCCCTTCCGAATGTAATCGAATTTTATTTCCGCAATAATTGTCGGTGTAAATACCTAATAATATCGTCCACGATAATAATATTTTATCGGTGAGGCTCGCGGTGTCGACAACAACAGTTCCGTCGTGTGGAAATCAAATGACGATATGTGTGCAGGACTCGCGTTGCTTCCGTTCGGACCGGTGTGTAAAGTTCGCGGGTCTGTTATTGTTTTTTTTTTATCATAAATACAAAAACAGAACCACATCGTACATAGTGCCCGTGTGTGTTTTTAATATTCGAAAATAATAAACGCCGAAAAAGCCGCCAAAACTAATAATAATTCTCGTGTCGAATGCGTTTTTTTTTGTCCGGAGAGAACCGATTATAATTTTTTTTATTTCTGAATAAAAAACTTGGAGGAAAAAAGTAAAAAAAAACACCTGCGAAATATTTTTGGTTTTTTTTTTTGTCGCGCGTTCGGTGGTCATAAAGTGTCATTGTGATAATAACGTGTTGGACGAGAGCGCGCGCGTTTTTTCTAGGTCGCCATTTGTTAGAGATTTGTTTTTGGAGATCCCGTATTTTGGGAACGCGTTTTCGGTACCAAAGAAAGAATAGTAGTGGCGTGTGTGATACAGACAACGATACCCGTTGTATAAAATAATTCCCGTTGTGCGGGGCGCCGCGTGTGCAGACGAAATTTCTGGATGCCCTCACGAATTTCCCGACGAGATATCATAGCCGGCGGACGCGCGTCCGGAGAGATCCGAGAGGATTTATTGAACCTCGGAACGGGTCACACTGCTGGCGGAATTGATACTGTTCGAGGCACGCGTGACCGGACCCGCGGTATAACCACCGCACTCGGTGCGTATATATATATTTTTTTTTATTTTTGTGCGATTGTCACTTGTCAGTGCAATATCGGACCGTGGACACTGGGCGGCGTGCGTTTGCGCGGATACGCGCACATCGATTGTACGCCGATTTTTTTTTTATAATTATAATTATTATTATTATTTAAATAATAAATTAATTGTCGACAAAACAGTTAACTATTACGGGCGTTTGTCGTCGAAATGTTCCGCCTCGTTTTCTCGCGTTTGATTTCGAAAAACGTTTTCGCCCGCGTTTAATATTCGTCACGAGCAGCGTAACATCGAAAACCCGCGCGATTCACGACGTGCATCGCGGTCGGTCGTGGAATTCGATTGTTTATTGTCAGTTGTATAGTAGCCGCTCGGCGAACTGTTTTTAGTCGTTTGTATTTCTTCCGTTTTTTTTTTCCGTGTTTTTATTCCGCCGTTCAAACGGAATTTTCGTTGACATTATTGAATATTATATAATGTACCGTGTGTGCTGAGAATCGCGCGTGTTCGGGGTGCTCGTTGTAGACGCGACGAATTGAATATTATTCGTTGTGCTCCGTCATTGCGTTTTATGCGAGTAATTTCCATGAAATATATTTTTTTTTTTTTAAATTACAATTCCAGTTGGATACTTGTGTACGAATGAAAATCGTAAACAAATTTATGTACGCGATACACTGAAAACAGCGTTTCGTTATTATGTTGGGAATCGAATATTATTTCGTCGGATATTGTATAGTTTTGAATATTTTCAAATAAAAACATTCCTATCGATTTCTATAGGATAATTTAAAATGCGTTTTTTTTTTTTTTATTAGACCGGGTAAATACTATGGTCGGGACGCGTCGTTTCTCGGCGCGACTTTATTGAAATATAGGTTTATTTTATTGTAATATAGTTTTTACAATAATATTGTTAATGTCGCATTGAAAATTGTATTTGTAATCGACTTGAATTTATATAATATTAAAACTAAAAAAAAAATTACAATTTAATTATGGTCAATTCGATACGTCTCTGGATCGTGGAAATTTTCCATTCGACTTGAACTGTATTTTATATTTACTTTCACTTGCAATTATTATTTTTGAATTATACCGTTAGTAACTCGACATTGATCTTAAGAATTCAATTTTTCGTTTGTTTCAGTTGTACAATGACTGAAATGGATTTTAATAAAACGGCATTTTTCAAATTATTAGATCTCCAGGCCGTTACTCCCGAGAACGATTCGTTCGTGGTAACTATAATATAATATCTATCTTTTAAAACTACACGATAATTAGTAATATAAGCAAATAGTATTTTAAGGTGTTAATGCTATTCACACAATAAATCGCACGAGTTTATTTGTTACAAGTCTACTGAAAGTATTTGAATAATAGCGGTAAACCCGATTTAAAGCTCGGATGACTCAAACGATAGACTTTGATAGTTAATTATTTGTTATTTTAATATTTTATTGTTTTTCAAATAGTAATATTCTTAAAATAAAGATTAATTATATATCTGTTTCAAAAGGTAACTTCTAGTTGTGAGACACGTTAATGTGAATAATTAAGATGAAATAGAAATGTTTTCAATGTGGCCCCACAGTGATAAATATGTGACCAAATATGTATCTGGGTCGTATGTATAAAATGTGCACGCGTATTATTTTAAATATAATATTAAATTATCCAATTAGTTTTTTAAACGTATATCTACAGTAAATTAATTTGACGATATTTCGTAATATTAAGTGGTAAACAAAAAAAAAATGTTAAATGAGATACCAGAAAAATTGTTTGAATTAAAATATATTATTTACTATGGTAGATTTTATTTCTATTATCCTGGATTGGTCTGAATGACGATAATGTAATGAGGTCGCTTTAATTAAAATCGAGCATTTCAGTGTTATTTAAATGTATTAAAATATAGAGAAAAACTGTGAAAATAAATAATTTGTGTTAGATATTTTTTAAAACTAATTGTTGTATCTAATGTTCAGACATTTTGCTGTATACCTAATCGAAATCAACAATATTTATAACTTTGTTTTTATCATATATATATATATTTAAAATACGATCTTAACAATAAAAATGCATCAGTAATTTACTGTTATCTATAATTATTTATATTTATCTGTGCGTGCGTGTAATAAAAATTCTTTTGTATATTTGTATTTATTTTACTACAATATTCTAGTTTAAAACCTGTTATATAATCGTATTATACTACCCAAATAACACAATTGGTTTTATTGCTTTAAATACTTTGTTAATATTTTGATTTTATCTCTTATATTCCTGTTTTAATCATTTTAAATTTTATATTGTATTCAATTAAAATTATTTTACACTTAACTGAGTATTTAACATTCTAATTAAATAATTTAATTTTTTTTTTGTAGTTTGATTTTTTTTAAATAAATAGTCATCTTAAAATAAACTACTAACAATTTATGGAAATCATTATAATACAAATGTTAAATTATACATAAATTATAACTTTAAATTAATAAAAACAAGTAATATTAAATTATTCCTTATATCCATGTTGGTGGTATTTGTGTAATGTACTTATTACTGAAAATTAATGCATATATGTCATCATTGAGTCATACCATACCTGTCAGTTTATAATTAACCTAATTTTCTTTTGTTCTTTACTGATAATATGTTCCTCATTGTCAGTTATCTAAGAATAAACCAATTACGCTTTTTCCAAAATATTTTTAATGCATTTTCATTTTTCCGCCATATTTTTTTTAGTACTAGACAGAAAATAAATGTTCAGTTCTCTGGGCCTGTGCTTTTACACCCGTTTTGAGTTCAATAAAAAAAACATCGAAATATTTAATCGTTTAAAGATACTTGTCAATTCTCTGGTATTTACTATAATATGCTCTTCACTGGTCCAAAAATTTCCATTCAAAGAAATTGTGAAATACTTTAAGATCGCATCAATATAGTAATGACAAAATATAAATTGTACCGTTTATGTTTAGTATGTGTTATACTTTGGTTGAGCAAATGAAATCAAATAATGCATTTAAGTAAATGTTATATTTAATAAACACATCACATTACACAGTAAATACAAAACAAATTACAATAATTTTCAGACATTTTATCAGTCCAATAAGTATACTTTATAAATACCATACTATTTAATGCAAAATAATTTTGATTAACTACTATAAGTTTAAAATTGTGTGATTATTAATTTTAATTACAATTCTTATATTTAATTTCTACATTTGTTTGATTATATTTTATTTTTTATAAATTGTTATATGTTATTAATGTTTTGATTTTTTTTTTTTTTTTTTTTTAGCCTGTGGAGAAAAGTAAATTCACTATATCAAATCAAAATGTAGTAGATCTCTTTGTTAAAAATGAGAATGTAAAACTGGATATGAAAATTTTTGCATAAAAAAAGGCTCTGAAAAGCTCTTTCCATTTAAAGACTTTGATTTTATTGGTAAAAATGTTGTTTGTCAAAAATGTTGTCAAAAATTTGCGTCTAAAATGTCATATAGGGCTCATGTTAATACTAGTATTTGTGTTAGAACCTACAATGGGCCAAATCTTGTATACCTGAAATATAAGAATAGAAATATTAAAAAAAAGTGGAAAAAAGGTAAAACGAAGTCTGTGGAAGATGTACACGCTTATGATATAAAAAAGAATTTATTAAATCTAGAAATGTTGAACACTTTACAGACCCGCAATAATTGTTACTCAGATATAGTACATCAACGTAATAAAGTTAAAGTGAACAGTCCCAATAAAAACGATGAGCCTGTTGCGAAAAAACCAAGAGGAAGGCCCAAAAAGAACATTGAAGTCAAGCCAAAAAGACGGGGCAGACCAAAGAAATCAACTGCAGAGACATTTGATGTTGATAGTTCAAGTTCAAATGACCACAGCTTAAATAACAACACTGAAAACAATGAAGCCGAATTAAAAGAATCAAGAATAGTTGTTAGTGAATGTAGTGCAGATGATGAATATAACAACAATGTTAATGAAACCGAGAAACTGCAATTTTTTTCTTCCAAAATGAAAATTCTGACTGATAGATTTTGGAAACTTGTTAATACTGTGTGGACACGAACTAATAAAACTGGTGGATTTCAAAATACTTCAAAGAATCATGATCAAACACAGAGTATTAAAGAAGAAGAAAAGGATGATTTAGCAATTAAAGAAAATGAGATATTTCTAAACATCGAAATACTAGAAAATGAATTAAAGTTCCTTTGTAAACAGTGTAAGGACACGAATGAATATTCGTATACAGAAGAATTGCAGTTGATGTTGAAAAAACTTAATGAAAAGCGTAATGAATTTAATCAAAGTAAACCAAAAAAGATTGAAATGAACAATGGAATGACAACAAATAAAGGAAAAGAAAATATTCAGTGCACAGTAAAGAAGAATGAAGATGAAACTGAGAAAAATATAAATAAAACCGATAAGAAAGAAGCATGCGTGGTAGGAACGTGGTTAAATAACGACAATGTGGATACTGTATCTCCTAGTGTGCCTCTGGTATCAAATGATTGTGGATCCAATGACCATATAGAAGTAATAAATTTAAGCAGACTGTCGACCATTGTGGATAAACCATATACAGAGGATGTGACAGTGAATTGTATGAGTTCGGTTAAACATCATTTAAACAAATTAGATGTAAACTTTATGTATGGTTCTACGTTGGTGTGCAAAACGTGCAATAAACATTTTGAGTCTGTTGTTGAAATGAAAATGCATCGTTACGAGCATTTAACCGCACTGAATAAAAATTTGTTATGTACAATTTGCGGCCTCAAATTTAAAGAATTTAAAAACTTTTTGAAACATGTCAATCTTCATGGAAAATCAAACGAAAATGATACATTGTTAAAAAATAATCCAACAATTTTCGAATGTAAAATTTGCAATAAGCAGTACGACCTTCTGGTATCATATTTTTCCCACATTAAATCTCATGAATAATGTCTTTTTTTTCTGTTAATTTCCTAATGTACCAAAATACCATTAACAATTATTATGTTGATCGCCATGTTTAAACCATTTTATTTTTGTAATTACAAATATGTATATGATAGTATATGATAAATTTGTAGTATCTATTTAAAATTTAAAACATTCTTTTATTTTTATTTTTACATAAAATTCTTTTGTTTTATGAGTATAATTATCCTACTATAATAATTTTGGTTTTAAAATCATAGACCAAAAACAACAATAAATTAAATAAATAAGGATATGCCTTTGAATTGTTTTAAATTACAATATTTTTATTATCAGATTGTCAGTTGTATATTGATAAATGTATTTCATATATTATTAGGTGTATAATATTTATAAACAAAGATCATGTTGTTATTTTATTACAGTCTTATATTTTTAAATGATAATTAAATTATTATTAATGTAAAATTATTGATTTTTATAATATTTTATACTGTACCTATTTTATGAAATGCATTCGTGTAATTGGGTTCAAACACTCAAAATCAAGGAAAAGAAGAACTTCAATAATAATTTTTAAAAAACTGTTACAAAATGTGTGTGTGTTGTGTCAATCTTTTCTAATCAATCAAAATTGAACTAAAAAGTTTCCGCACATTTTTCTATATCAGACAATTGGAGGTAGGAAAGTTTTGAATTTTGTTATTTATATCATTGTAATATTAAATTTATTCTCCGTTTCGCTCAGAATCTAAAGTGGCATAAAAAAAAACGATGTTTTGAGTAATATACATATGTGTAATGTAATAAAAACGTATTTGCGTTTAATATGCGCAATGCACATTCACTTAGTTGTGGGAAAGGAACCATGGTACTGGATTACAAATCGTTGCGATTTATTTAGTGGACCTTAATTATTTCATTACGTATAGTACTAGTATGTACTCTTAAAGATCAAATTCAAACTTTTAAAATTCCCTATACGTTCAAAACTTGATTTTTCATACCTTTTTAGCAAGAGTTTTGAACTTTTTGTTGTGTAATTGTACTGTTACAATTTAAAATTGCACGTTTATTTGTGGGAAAATGTGAATTTGAAAGTGACAATAGATTTTTTGTTATTATTGTTTCGGATTTTCCTGTTTTGAAGAAAATTTAGGTTTTACAATCAAATAAAAAAGAATGCTTGTAAATATTGAAATGGAGCTAGGTGATAAAGATCCGAATTTTTATGCAAGGTACTCTTAGCCGGGTTTAAATCTACTTCACCGAACACCTATTTTTTCAACCGATAATACTTTTTATTCTAAATACGAATGTGCAAAAAATTTACACCACTCACACTTAGTTTAGAAGTTGTAGGCGTTTAAAGGTTTCGCGTAATCTGTGACCTACCAGAGGTGGTTTTAGTGTTTTACACGACTAATCGGGGGGTATTTTGATATTTAAATTCTGACACGAGCTCGCGACATTCGTTATTTATTCGACACAGGCCGAAACTTACAAACAGATTTATTGCAAATGCTAACAATATGAATTAATAACTATAACATAATAATAATTATAGACCTAGTAGTAGTTCGTGAATAGTTAAAAGCGGGATGGCAGGGAACGACAGCAGCAAAGCACAGAAGTCTGACGACCGACCGAGTTTGTCGTCAGCTAAACAGTAAACGCTTGATAACGACCGATGATCAGCGCATACCGTACTCGCTGATCGTCGGTCGAGCACTAATTTCAGTCTTATACATAATGTTCAAAGGGGGAGGCGAAAATGGAACATAACCATGACATAATTAAACCAACTTACATTCATACAAGTCGGTGCTGTTACGTCAGAGATATACTAAATCAAAAAATATCAAATCCCATGGTAGGGGAGAACGATCCACCTATCGCCCTCCTTATAACCGCGAACCGTCACTGGTTGTATACATTTTATATTTTTATATGACGAGTAGGTATACGGATGACTGCGTTTTTTCTATACTAGGGTGGCCAGATGTTAAGAAATCCGGAACACCAAAATTCATAAAAAACAGGCAATTATCTAGTAAGTATATAATTATGTATTTATATAATTTTTAAGTATAAAAAATATTTAAATTAATCAATTAGTTAAGCTAATTCTGTTAAATACGTCTTATTAATATTATCTTTCGTAATCATAGTACCACAGATTAGATGAATATTCATCTAATCAGTACACGAAATTTAAAATTATAACATGGTTTTTTCCCGATTGAAAATTAATGTAGTTAAAGGCAATAGGTTGGCTAAATTTAGAAAGCGATTATAACTGTGATTGTCTTACATTCCGACGTTCGTTATCGAAATCATTTACGATTAGGATTTGTTCGAAATAAAATCGGTAACCGAGTAAGGGCCGGTTTTACAATGCATATTTATTCGTCAGATAGTGCAATTCGAAGTATAAGTTCGAAAAGTGGGTTCTACAATAACAACTAATTCCAGGAATAGTTTTATCCGGAGATTAATTTTATCTAACCAAATATGTTGGAATAAAATTTTATTCCCCGGATAACATACAAAATTCGCTCGATTCGTTCGAAAAATAAGAACGTTGCGTCGTTCGTACACACATCGCCGCCGCTGCCACCACGGCATGCACCAAGTTTTTCAAAACATGTGATACACGTACACGAAATACCACTCGCTTTCCCTTAATCACTCGTTAATCGATTTTTTGTTCGTAATAAAGTTTGGTTTCTTTTATTTTTTATCCCTGTAATTCAAATGGATAAAGTGAAAAAAAAACGTATTTAAAATTTGTTCGAACGAACTTGAAACGTTGGTTACGTTAGTCGAAAAATTATAATAAGTCAGTATTAATAGTCTTTTAATATTTAATCAGAATCGCCTAAAAAACTGTTCATTATCTAATTCGTTAAGGTAATTACACCAAGTTTTAAAAACTTTCGGCCTTCGTGGTCGTGCAATATACCTGACGATTTCTTCGTCATCGTCAGACTCAGATAAATTCATTGAAATTTTATCTAAATGACCACTGTAGAAAAGATAAACACAAAAGAAATTCGATTATATATTATAATATCTCATTGAATATTACGTTGTTTTAAAGTTATCTTTTAGTATTATCATAATAACTCATGGAAAGAAAAACGTATTTCAAAATAATATTGAACTATGCGGAGAATTGTTATCCAGAGAATTAATTGTATTGTAATACCACTATATGTTATACTCCGAATAAAGAGTGGTATAATTTTAATCTTAGAATAACTATTCTCTGGATAATACACGATATTGTAAAACCGGCCCTAAGTAAAAGAGTAAAATTTTAAAAACGATTTTAATTTCCGGGACATTACTATGCAAAAGTCCAAAACCGGTACAAATCGGTGTCCCGAGAACCTTTGTCCGGGACGCCGGGACATGGGTTCCTAAACCGGTAACGTCCCGGAAAATCCGGGACGAATTGCCACCCTATTCTATATACATATACGTATATTTTATATACGTTCCTAAAATTATTCGTATATAAATACGAAATAGCCTCCCGGTGGTGTAGTGACGCAACTTATCAAATAATGTGGACTATTAGAGTGCAGACTGTAGTATAATTTATATTATGCACTAATGACTAATAGTTTCTAATAAATAATAAGCCGGGTTTGAAACTTTTTCAAAATCGATTTTAAATACCGGTAAAAATTGTAAAAAATCTTAATTATAATTAAAATGGTGGTCCAGAATCTAAAAAATCAATTTCGGTTTATAAAACTAAAGTATATCTAATTATAACTAAATAAAATCAACCGATTGAAATTTTTGTTGCAACTTGCAAGGCCAGAAGAAAAACAATTTTGATTTTAAAAAAATCACCTTTTTTTCCAAGTGTCGCGTACAATTTTAATTTAGGATAAACCTTATAATTTTTTTTTATTTTTTTAATATAAAAATTGTATCTATATATCCGTATATATATATATATTAGCAAAATAATATTTTTATTTTTATTTGTTTTGAAAATAAATACATATTTGAAGAATTTATGTTTGATTGTATACCTACCTACTTATAAAACAAGCGATTTTACATAAATTATGTAAAATAAAAAAAATTTCATACTATAGAAATTCTTTTTACTTTCACAAAAAAATGTTTCTAGGGCCCCGCGCAAATACCTGCCCCGGGCCCCACAAAACTTCCCGCCGGCGCTGCATAGTTTATATACATAATATACAGAGGCAGATTTAGCTTTTTTACACGGCTATAAACACTAAAAATTTGCCGCCTATATCAGTGGTTCTCAATATTTTTAGGACCGCGACCCAAATTTTCTTCCAAAAATCTATCGCGACCCCCATAGTTTTACATTTAGGCTAGGTTCACATAAAAGGCGTTAAACGCGCGTTAGCGAAACGTGCGTTTACAGTTACTATACAATTGCTATTAACTGTACATATGATAACACGCGTTGGCGGACGAGCGCGTTCAACGTACGTTGCGTTGACGCGCGTTTTGAAGCGATAGGTTCTTGTTGTCAAATAATTTCGGTTGTTTTTTCGAAAAGTTTTCAATAAAATCAAAAATGGATGGAGAAGAATTTGGATACTGATTTATTCATCGACGGAATTGAAAAAAGGCCCTCCATTTGGGATATGACAAGCAATCAATATTCAAACAAAATCAACAAACGAAATGCTTGGGAAGAAATTGTTCTCATGTTTTGTGATCCAATTTCGTTCTTTTTGTCTATCACGCTGTCTTCTTCGATATAGCATCCATAAACAAATTGCATCTGTAACGACCACCTTCGACAGAAAGCAACAATCGACTGACTAGGGTATAAACGCGCGCTTAACGCGTAAAATCGGTAACCATGTGAACAGTGGTATCCATGTCAACGCGCGTCTAACGCCTGCCATGTGAACTAGCTCTAACTGAACTTTTACAAGTTTTGTCGTCATCTTTTATCGAAATATTTTTGCGATAACGACGTACCAAAAATACCCGTCGTAATAATTTCGACAGTATAATAAATAAGACGATTGTAAATAATAATAAAATTTTAAAGCTGTCGCTATATCGGGATTTATATTACTTTATACTTCTATAGTTCTATAGTCTATACAATTTTAAAAAACATACATTTCTTAAAATCTGTATAATTAAAAAAACTTCTCGCGACCCACAGTTTGAGAAACGCTGGCCTATATTATAAGTAAACAAGTTATAATACCCCCCCTCCCTCCACGCCACAAATTATTCTATATATTATAATAGTACACTCTTATATAATTTTGTCCGCTTGCTAGTCAAGTTTCTGTTGACTTATTCGCGTAGACATTTTAACATTTCTTATCAGTGTCCATTCTTTTAGATGAATCTAATCTGTGACCACTATGGTAGTATATGGTAAACCGTGGTTTTTATTGTTTTTCGTCGTCGTAATCAGTATTTCGCGACAACGCGTTTAGTGTTTATTGTTATTTGTTACGCCATTAGCTGTGTCGTTGTGCCGTTTTTGCGTTTATTTTTTAATTTTGCTCCAAAATGATCTCATGCCCACTGCCCGCACACGCCGTGTAAAATCGCGCGTTGTAGTGAGTTTTTTTTTTAACAGCGTCGACGTTGTAATATCGTCCGACCGATTCCGCTGTACGCGCAACAGATTTCCCCGGGTGCCACCAGTTGTCGACGATGAAAAAAACGCTAACGATATTCGTTTTGGATGCGGGCGCGTTGATCGTCCTGCAACTGTTGCAGATCTTCAGTCTGGACTATTACGTGCTGATCGTGTTCGACGGCACTTGGTATTCCAGGTATCCGAACGCGCTGTTCTTGGTGCTGAACATTGTGTTGACGTTGCTGTTCTACCACACGTTCCTGAACTGTTACAAAAAGTACAAGTACGAGCGTAGCAAGAAGGCCGGAACGGTGGCGGCCGAAAGCAAGACCAAGTATCCCGTCTATCTGAACTGCATCACTTGGGCTGCGTACGTCACCGTCTTGTTCGGTAAGGTTGTGGTGATTTTCTCCAATCGGATCGTCAAGTTGGTCGACTATGATGACTTCATGGGGCCGCAAATGCTCAAGGTAGGCGTTACTACCTTGATTGTAGGTGTACACGGTAGCCGTTATAAAAACGTGTATATTTTTGTTTTTCCAGTTGCTTATTGGAGTCTCTGGTATTGTTTTCTATTTGTTGGTGAGCGCTGAATGCGTCGGACGGCAAGTAGACCGCGAGAAATGGCCAACAAACGCGTGGATCATTGAGATTTTCGACTCTGTTGAAATACTATCGATAATCATATCCACACAAAATAAAATCGGTTACGTAGAGTATTTGATCTACGCCACGGCGTTTTTAAACTTCATGCTGCCTCTGTGGATACTGTACAGCGTATCTCAGCCGGACATCGATATCAAGCCAATGGGTCTTCCTCAACCAATATGCTATAACTTTTTGCATTTAGTGTTGGTACAAATGCCGTTTTTGGCGATTCGTTTGTATATGTGGGTCGTGTTTAATGAAAACGCTTCGGTGTTTATGATGAAAAACATTTTGCATTTAATTTTCTTTTTGCACTCGCTATATCCGCACATACACGAGATTTCTAAGAAAAACAAATACAGCCCGGAAAATCGTTGTGACCAACTTGAACCCGAAATCCTTTTGACTAATCATAAGCGTGACGAACCCATCGAGATGCTTTAAATGATAACATATTTACAATGTAAATATGATATTGACCGGTCGGAAAAAAAAATTGGACATATTATGTTTACGTTCCTAGCGATGATTTATTATTGCGAAAATTAGCGATTGTAACAATTATATATTTTCCAGTCAATATTGCAATAATAATTACAGATTTATGAACTCGCACATTTATTTTAATATGAGTTTTCGGAAAAACCTTTTTTATTTTTACTCTAGAATATAAAATAAATTGTTCTAGTTTTAACATATCTCGTTTACTTTAATCGATATTTTTCAAAAACCGCAATTGCATTAATTTATTTTACGATAGATGTACTTGTATTTTTGCCTTGAATACATTTTGAACAAATAAACCAGTGAATAGATTTAAAGTAAACAAATTTTCTATGATAGATAATTTTTTTTCCATATCTACTAGAAATGAATTTTTGTGTTCATCTATACATAAAAAAAAAAAAACATTTAAAACTGATTCTCAGGCATTTGGCCAAATATTATAATTAAGACTGATATCAATTTTGTACTTTTATGACGTAATTTGAAAATTTCATTACTATTATATATAAACGAAACTGCCTAAATGTATAATTTAATCTTGTTTTGTATTTGGCATTATATACTTATATATATTTTTTTAGTTGATTAAGTATATATTATATATTATTATAAGTGCATAATACTATCGTTCTTATTGTCTTTCATTAGCTATTTTTAATTATTAAACATTTTAGTCAAATGAAAAAAAAAAAAAACTCAATATTATTTAATAAAGTGTGATTTAAATAATAAACGTTTGTGATATTTATTTCAAATAAATATTTTTGTTGAAATTATAAGTATCGATGTCAATAGAAACAAACCTATTCTTTCTGTATATTTTAAAATTTTAACTAATCGAATATTTTTTCCCCCCGTTTTATATATAACATAAAAACGATTTTGTTTCAGTAACAATCACTTTGTTTAAAAACTGATACTCGTACAAATACATTTTAAATACATACGTAATATTATTTTGTTTATTGTAAAAGAAGTACTGCAGTTGTTGGTATAGTAACCATTAAATAATTTGTAATACATTGTTTGTTTGTGTGTGTTCAATAATAAAAATCTTTTTTAACAACGTGGTTTTTTTTTTCCTAAATCAAACTGTTGTTTTATTGAGGATTATTGATTATTAAAAATAATCATACTAAATCTACTGCAGAGTTTTCGTTTTATCAACATTTTCTACTCTGTTACATCTAGAATCAAGATTCTGGATAAATCACAAAATGTCCATAGTTACATTTGAGAAGCCCGTACCCAAAGTAGCCGAGTCTGATTGGAATTATAAAATATACGATTTGAAAATATCTTGTGACAATCACAGGTCGAATGCATTCGATCTGAGAAATGAATCGCACAGACTGAGAGTTGATACGGACGTCACTACTCGTTGGAGTACACATCGCACCAACTCTGAGTTCATCGACAGGTACGTTTTCTTTATTATTTTTTAACAGTAAAGTCGGTGAGTTATATTTTTCAGGCGTGCCGAAATAACACGTTGGAAAGATTTAATTGAAACGTGTTACAAGAAATTACAAATAGAAATTGAAGACATGAGAAATGAAAAGAATCAAACCGAACAAGTTCTTGAATTTTTAAATTTGAATTTTACCATAACTAATCATTGTTTAAGTATAAGAGATGAACGAGGCAGCGCAGATTTATGTCATGATATTGTATCTGTCGAACTGAAGAATGTACGTATCGAATAATATTATGAATTTCTCAAATAATTCAGCATTTGTTCAGGAACAACACACTTTGGAAAAGCTGAAAAAGTTATTGACGGAAATATGCCAAATTGCATGGGAACAAATAAATAAATTAGAAGAGTTGCGAATTAACGTTGCTGAAGACTTGTACAACAAAAACAATACAATACGCATAGACACCGAGTTATTGGATATGACGATAAATTCACAAAATATCTCTCTCAAACCAGATCCGTTGAGAGTTCCAAAAGAGTAAGTTTTTCTTCTAAAAGCACAGATTAGATGAATGTTCATCTAATCTGTGCTAAAAGTAACGACTGTACATCTGTACTTATATCGCAAGGTAAATATTAAAAACAAAAAAATCAATTGTTATCATATTGTATAGTAGAATGGATAATGGATTTAATATTATATTATTTATTGTTGATAAATAAATAATATTGTTGAATATTTATGTTTGACCTTAGATTTTTACATGAGCCCATTATGATATTATTGTGTGTCTTATAATAAAATGATTGTACTTTTTAGTTTTAGTAAGTATGAGAAGTGGCTTCAGCAGTGTAATAACATAAAACGAAGAATTGAAAATGAATTGGTCAGTTCGAAAAAATTGCGTGAAACTATGTATATTCCACGAGATAAAACCAAGAACGATTTGCGAGCTCGAAACGACAGTGTAAATTACGGTCTCAGGAGACGTATTTACGACACGGAAAGAATTTTGTACGAATTGGAATGGCAGAAATCGAATGTAAATTATCTTGTACTGTGTTTGTTCGGGGATTTTTTTATTTTTCATAACAATGTTGTTAAAGATGCTAGTTGACAGAGAGAAATTCTTGTCGGAAATTGAGAATTTGGAAAACGCTCTCGACAGGAAATTGAATTCAAAAAAGTTAGTCGAGACACGGTGCGAGGAAAGGCTTTACAGGATTGGGGCTGAACTGTGTCTCGATAAAACCACCGTTGGATTGCACAAAGAACATTTTCAACTCGATCATACTATTCAAATTCTGACCAACAAGCTCAGTCAGACAAAGTACGATTAAGTAGTCATAACTGTCTTATAAAAAATACTTTCAAAATGGAATTTAAATCATATGTCTAATAATCGTATTTGAAATACTTGTACTGTTTTCATTTCAATTGACGTACTTATTGAAGTTTTAATTAATTGCCATGTTCAACACGAAATTAATTTTAAACGATTATTTTATAATTCAAATTGTTCTTAAAATGTTTTTTTTACGTAACAACATTATGGATATGATTTAAAATCCTCTTTGAAAAATTAATAAAATTACAATTTAAAGTATTTAAGTATGTTAAGTTCATAACATAAACAAAAGATGTTTGAAGTATAAAAATTATTTATATCGCCGATATATATTTAAAAAAAAAAAACAAGTAAATACTAACTAAATTTGTTTTAAAAATATTCTAAATGCTATAAATTCAATACATTACAACATTTGAGTTATGTCCAATGCCTAACCCCCTGATGTGTAAGCAACAGTTTTCGTGACTTTAATAAAATTCTTTTTTTATAGAGCTATGCATAACATTCTCACTGAACAAGTAAAGCTGATCGACGAGGAATTGAAGAACAAAACTCATACACTGGGAGTCGATCAGAAATGTCTCGAGTACAGAGCACAACTGCAGAACGGCGTTGTTGCTGCTGCTGCGAACGTATCGGAAAACTTGAAATAAATCAAGTGCCCCTCTTGACATCGGTAGTAAAAAAAAAATCTGTAGTGAAATTTAAAAAAAAAAAAACAATAAAATTTTGATTTAAGGTGGCTGCAGACAGTACAAAAAAAAAAAATATTAAACGACTCAAAAGCTAGACAAAATTGTGAAGTTTGACCGATTTTAAAATATTGAAAACATATTTGAATTCTTCGTCATATATTCTAGGATTTAACCCAAGCGATTTTTGATAGTAAATTAATTGAATATGATATAGTTAAGTTTTTTTTAAGCAATGGATAATTTGATAATAAGTTTGAATAATAAAAATCGCCACGATTAAATCATAGAAAACATGGCTAAGAGTTTAAATCCGTTTTCAAAATTGAAATCAGTCAAACACAAGTCTCACAATTTTGTCTCGCTTTTGGCCGTAAGGTGACCATACGTCCCGTTTTTCGTGCCTCTATCCCGTTGTCCTCTAAGGAATTTCGGGACACTAAACTGTCCCGTTATCAGAAGTTAGACAAAGAAAATCAATTTTTATTGACAAACTATTGTTTCTATTACATCTGATTCTTATTATCGCTCTGGGATAGATAACGATATTTCATCTCCACCCCAGCTACTTCCACTAAAATCATCTTCGTCAGAAGACCAATTCATAATTTGATTTGTTCGGGTTTAAATCATATAAATTCAGCGTTCCTCTAATTTCCGTGATCACTTAGCACCAGTGTTTATTTCAGTTTTAGTGTTCCGGGGGGGAGGGTATTAAAAATTTTCGGGGGGGTATCAAAAAATTTATATTTTTCTTTACTTTAATTATTATTTATTACATTAGCAAAATTTATTACAAAAAACATAATTAAATCATTTATTATATAAATCTACAAAAATGATTACAAAATACATCATTTTTATTGTTTATTATTAATGAATAATTAATTAAATTGTTATTATAAAACGAATAGAAGTCAATCGTAGGGTTCAACGTGTTAAAAGCTGTATAAATAAAAATAAGAGCATTTGAAAATTAATTTTGCATACATAGCGATACACTATTTCGGGGAGAGGTATACATTTTTCTCCGGGGGGGGGGTATTACTCCCCTCCGGTCACCCCCTGAAATAAACACTGCTTAGCACTAAGATTGACCCGGTGTATCATTCATTTTTATTAAAAAAATTTGAATATTATAAATTACAATTACAGTTATAATTACAACTTAAAAAACAATCATACGGAGGGCCTAAAAATGATTCAATGCGCAGTAAGATACTAAATACAAAATGAGACGTATTTTCATCAAATACGCCCGTCAATAATATTAATCTCATATTTAAGTAGACATAATTATTGAAAAAAAATACCAATGAAATTTCATACGGGAAAGAGGGAGTATTTATAAACGAATTGGACGAAATTAACAAGTATTTTCGGTAGAAATACGTGTGTAAAAATAGACATTTTTCCTAAAATATAATAAACTAGCATCGGAATGTTTATCGTTGGTAACAAAGTGGTGCTCAAGAGACGCGTGGGGGGGGGAGGGTTGTGCATAATAGGAAATTAACGATTTTTTTCTCTATCTACTCGTATTGATTAAAATGACAATAATATTGTTATTCTGTTATAATATACATTTAATTTATAAATTATATCTTATATCATAGTCGTGGTACTGGCTATAGCCGACAGGCCCAGTGAATGTGCTAAATAAAAAAAAAATTTCTATAATAAAAATGAGTTTATAACATATATAAATTATTATATACAATTTTGTTAACAATAAAAATGATGAAGAATTCTTTTTTATCCCGTTTTCCACCAGGAAGTATATATAAAAATATATGGTCACCTTACTTTTGGGTCGTTTAGCAAATTACCTAATAAACGTAATAAAAACAATTTATATCGAAAATTTTAAAATCATTTGCAATAAATAATAATAATAATCATCAACAGCTTAACGGTCCATTAAGGACCTGCGCTGCCACTAGTAAGCCTCTCCATTTTTCTTTGTCCAAAGTCCAGTCTAACATTGCATTCTCTTCTAGCAGTCTCATATCCTTTTCTACTGTGTCTTTCCATCTTATTCTTGGTCTTCCAAGTGGACGTTTTTTATTTATTTTTCCTATCACAACATTCTTTAATAAATCTCCATCAGCTCTCCAAACATGTCCCAGCCACTCTAAACGTTTACATCTTATACATGTGAGTATATTTGGTTTTTCATAAATGCCATACAGCTCTTCATTGTGTCTTTTTTCATAAATTCCTAGGTTGTCATTGTACACCGGTCCATATATATTTCTTAGTATTTTTCTTTCCCTAAATTTTCTGGGATTCCTAAATTAGAGCCATGAAGAGAAAATATACTATGAACTCGTAAACCCTCTAAAACCGGTTTGAAGTAGCTGTGTACAATATTGATATTGCTATTCTGAGAAACAATTACTCCTATATTGTATAATATTGTCTGCAGCCACCATATTTTTATTTGTGTATCTTATTTGCCAGTTTTTCCGTTAAATGACCTGGTGCCTGGTAGTTGGCGATGGTATAAAGTTTCTGTAATATTATAAGTCAGTGACCAAGTGGTATTCCTGAAAAATATATTTTTTTAATACTCAATAGTCAATACACTTAGCTGTCCTCGATTAATTTTATTCACTGCATGTGTGCTTTTATCATTAGCAAGACATGGGTGTAGTTTTCTCAGTATACAATAAAGTTCACAAAAGTATTAAATTTCGGAATTTTTATTTGGGATTTTTTAATGGTTTTTAGGTTATTAATTTTTAAATATAAATTTTTTTTTAAAAATTTTAATCCGAAATTGATCGAATTATTTCAAAACCTTTTTTATTTACATATATATATATATATATATATATATATATATATAATAATAATAATAATAATAAAATAAATAACTGATGCAAATTGCAAGGGTTTCAAAATATTGTTTTTGCAATTATAAAAAAAATAATTGAAAATTGAATGCAAGGTTTATCATAATATATATTCGTATGTTACTGTAACAGTCGTTGAAAAGTTTTAAAAATCGTTTGCCACAATATTTTTTCTAAGCGTTTAGAGGGTTAGCAGTGTTGGGGAGTTATAACGTAGGTAACGCGAGTTACGACTTACTGTAATGAAATTACATTTCGGTATAACGTGGTAATTTAATTAAATATTATTTAAAATAATTTATTAGTAACTAAATTATATTTTTTTTATAGTAATTCTTAAAAATAACGCGTTTTTATTTTTTCACAATAATTGTACAATTTGTTAATACCAATATTCAAAATAATAGCGCGCAGTTAAATAATAAATAATTATCAAATTATTTAATAACCTAACCGTGAATTTCCATGTTATCTGAATTGAAATCTATTCTTAACAGTGTTCAATTATTAATAATAAATACCTGATATTTATAGTAAAAAGTATTAATATAGCTGGTACAGAATTAATTAAATTTGGACAACACTATAAATTCTGTAATAATAATTCTGCAATGCGCATCCAGTATCGACCGGTCAAATTATTTTTCCAACTCCGTGTATTTGTTTGGATAGTTTTATGACTCGTAATAGAAAAACACGATGTAGAAATGAATAATATTTTGAAAACGTTTATCACTATTTACGGCCAAATGGAGCGCGTGATTTAATATGAGTCTCTAGCAGTGTGTGGTGTGCAGTGTGCTTAATAATTAATATGCCTATATGCCGACGTGCCGTGCATGGTCCGTTGTTCGCCCGGCTCTCATAAAAACCACCATATCACACGTATTGTAAGTGTAAAAACTAAAAGTATTTTGTTATTTTTCTCAACACGCGTGGTTCCGACTTTTACCACGTGTTCGGGAGAGCATGTACACCAGGGGTCGGGAACCTGCGGCTCCTTAGCATGCAACCTATATACGGTTCTTTGGAGTACGCATCAATTTAATACTTATGTCTTACCGATGAAATCGTTTTTAGTGAAATATATTAGTCGTTATTTGTACTATGGCATGTTTTTTATCCTAACCAGTGCGGCTCTTTGAAAATCATGATTTTGCAATTTTCTTTTTGAAAAATGGCTCATTTACACGAAATGGTTCCGGGTCCCTGGCATATACGGATGACAAAGCGCAATACTGGTCTCGCGTACAACGATCCTGTAATTATTGCTGCCAAAAAACGTACAAACACACGTACACAGTGTGGCGGCGCCAGAACTTTTGTAGGAGGTGGGCCAGGCTGAGGCCAACCAATTTTCGAGGGGGGGCCAATATGTTTATTCGACTAAATTATGGGGGGGGGGGACTACCTATGCCCGATGCCCCACACCCCAAAAATTAGATCCAATATCGTAAACACACCATAAAAATTGTTGTATTGTGTATTTTGTATTACATAACTGTACTTGAATACTTTTCGATACGTTTAAACCTCTGTTAACATATATTACAAATTACACTTGAAATACATTATGGTACAACTTTTCAATATTTTTAAGATCATTTTTAATGACCGATTAGGATTGACTCAAAACCCATACAAATTACAGTTATGAGTCTTTACATAATTCACATACATTTTGGGGGGCCAAGAATTATTGCCGTGGGCCTGGGCCCACCCCTGGCGCCAGCGACTGATGTCGTCACACACCCACAGTGTTCGGACTATTGGTGCGTTGTTAATTTTATTATCGCGAAAAGAACCGGTTCGAGTCCGAAGAACCACCCCACCGCTGTCTCCCTCGCCTTTTCGTCGGGTGAGATATGCAAAATTACTCGTACCGCTTGCAGTCAGTCCTACGGATTCGGTCGGACGTATGTGTATCTACGACCGAACGTCGTTGGCCGTTGACGAGATCGGTTCACCGCTGAATTCTACGAGTGTCCGTCAACGGATATGATTTATCGTAGCACGTATGCTTGAGTTCGTGACATTCGCCATTATATATAATTTTGTATATATATATATATATATATATATATATGTACACACACACACACACACACACATACATACAGTCAGGGACGGATCTAGGATTTTTTATGATCTTATTGTTATGGAAAAAAGTACTTATCACGTACAATTTGAGAGAAAAAATATGATATACCTGTACTACTCGTATATAGTCGTATACAATTTTTAATTTATTTCAGTTACTTTTCAAAGTTGATACCGTTCTACTATAATAATAATAATTCATTAAGCGCCTTTTTTGTTTTATTATTAAACGGGTAGAAGTTCATAAACTTTGTTTTTGCTTTTCTGAAAAATTTACGTAAATGGACTACCTACACTACCGTTTTCCCCCTGTACCCTTCAAATATTAAACACGATTAGGTGTTTAAATCACCAAGAATATCAATAGTTTAACATAAATAATATCGTTATCAATGAAAAAAATTTATAGATATCTATACTTAATCTATAGCGCGGCTTGCGAAATCACGGAAAACCAATGTATAGGTACCTCAAAATTGTGCGTGTGGTTGCACATATTATAGGATTAATTTATTTGTGATAAAAATATTTGTATAAAAAGAATTATAATTATTATATTAGGTATACAATTTTTTGGGGTTATCCATAAAACCATGAACCATTATAATATATATTTGCGTTTGAAATTAATCAATTCAAAATGCGCTCTTCTTCATGCATGAGAAGAATTAAGATATACTTAAGGTCCACTATGTCACAAAACCAGTGGCGTCATTTCAGTTTTCGAAAGGGGGAGGCAAAATATTTAACTGGCCCATTTAACTATTTTCCACTTACATTTAGCTCAATACGATTTCTGTTTTACATAATTTTGATATTTTCGTTATCATGGGCACGCGCGAATCACCCGATATTTTTTATTCTTTTATTTTTTTTTTTTTTGGGGGAGAAAATTCATTATTTTGTCAACTATAATAAATGTATTATAAATGACTATATACTATATAGTACTTATGAGATTCAAGTTTTGAAGTTTCCCTTGTCGTATCACATTAAACATGTTAAAAATTACGTCTTGTGACATGTTCTGAACATCTTGTTCAGTTATTTTCCTCTCTTTCTCGCCGTCTTGGTCACATAACCTTTAGCTTTTTTCATTTTTATTTTTTCACGCTTGCCACTCACAAATTATGTATACATAAAACATACGTTCAAAACGTTAAAAAACGGCTAAACAAATTCGTTTATGCCGTACGCGATACAGCCATACAGATTACAGGTACGTCGTCAACCGTCAAACGTACATCGTATACGAGTAGGTATTCTTTATAATTTACGCACTGCCTTTAGGTAACGATAACCGTGTTTATTCGAAAAAAATCCAGAACTGTGGTAAGCTGTAACCACGAATTAATCGCCTTTAATCGTGGTTATATGACCTGCATACTTTTAAATGTTATTGGTAATTTAATTTTAATCCACTGTTTGCCACGCGATTTGTTATTACTACTCATAACTTGATAGTCATTACTTCAGATTTGGTTAGAATAACTATTGTTCAACATCATCTCGGCACACAATTAACAAGGGGTAGGGGCAAATGCCCACCCTGCCCCCCACCAAATGACGCCACTGCGACAAAACAGATTTAGCTACCTATAGTAAATGTAGAACAAGAATTGTCAAATAAAATAAATGATGATGATGTATTGAAAGAATTTGCATCTAAATATAGGCGCATTCATTAATAAAATATTTTGTTTTTTCTCGAAAATAAAATGTATATGTTCATATTACTTTTTAAAATTTATGATGGAAAATTGGCTATTTGGCTAAATTCAATCTTATTTGTATCTTTAAATATTCTGGTATTATACTAACTGTTTAATCCTAGTTACGCCTATGCTTGTGCTGCCCAACATCGCCTTCAAGGGGATCGTCATTCTATAATGTGCCCGTATCTCCATTCTCCAATTAGCCGTTCTTAAAACCTTTGTAATAATTATTATTTGTAACTTGTGTGGGCGCCCGTTGATTAACAATCAATAATTTGTATTTATCATTCGACATTTTATACGTGTATTTTTTATCAAATATAACTGTATGTTGTTCGCCAGAGCGGTATATTTTGCTCAATCAACCAGTTGTTACTAATTGAATTCGATATCCCGATTTTCCTTTACATAGTCTAAACTAGAGATATAATATTATATATCAAGGCTCTCTAGTCTAAACCGACAACCGCCATATTCGTAGCCGCAGTGCCGGCGGAAGGGGTGGGCAAACTGGGCACATGCCCAGGGCCTCACGCTTTACAGGACGTCGCGTAAAATTCTGTATAAACCAATATTTTTTTAATTTAAATAAATTTTAAGATAACACTGTGTGAACGCGATTTTGCGAGCGGGCAACGCGACAAAAATCAAAATAGGTTATAACAAAGGAATTTCCAACGTGGTTCGTAAACGGGTGGGCAATAATAATATTATTAAAATTATTATTATTTATAGTATTCGTGTCAAAACCTCGCACCAACATCCGGGAAGTTTTATTCCGCATTTCAACAACCGTCAAAACTATTTCCATCTTTATCGTCATCAATAGTGTACACTCTAAACCCAGTGCATTGTGTTTTCTCTGGCGCTCATTATTAAAATTTAATGTTACACCCCGCTGAACGTTATTTTTACATTACGATTACTGTTCGTGTCGTCGAATATACAAATATATAACTGGATACGGCGTGGTGTTGCAACTCGCAGTCATTTCTTAATTAATTGTAGACTTATGGTAAGGAACTAGATATATATATTATTGTTTATTCCTATCGATAGGTACTTTTTTTTTTCTGTGGTAAAATTATGGCGCTACAAGGGGGCACTTTGCCCTTGCGGGTCATCCTTCCCCCTGCATCCACATCGTTTATTTAACAAAAAAACATATTTGCGAATACAGGCATTCGCAAATTTTGTAATTAGTCGGCACTGGCCGTAACAATAAAAAAGGGGGCTCTATCCCCCTAAGTTTGGCTTTCAGCCCACAAAAAGATTTTACTTAACTATAGCATTTTGGTTAATGCAGCAGCAGACCGTCTGCCTCCGCCTTTTGATATCGCCTTTCTTCCTCCTCCTTACTGGTGAGAATTTCATCCACGTACTCGTTCACCGCGTTCCAGTGTTCCCTGCTATTTACCATGGTGGTCACGATGTTCTCTGGTCGGATTTCATAGCCGAGTAGGGCCTCGAGCTCCCTCCTCTTCCTCCACCATCGGTCGCAATGGAAGAACGTGTGTTCGGCTTCGTCTATTGCCGCTTGACAGTAAATGCACGCCGGACTGTCTATAGTTTCTTAAATCTATGTAGATAGTAGGCGTAACATCCGTGGCCTGTTAGTAGTTGAGTGAGATGGTAATTTACTCTTCCGAACGGTCTCGTGGACCGTGGCCCACGCTTTTATGTCTCTTATCGATATAGCCATATAGGTACCTATACAGAGTTATAATAACAGTACCTATAATACCTATTATAATACAAATTGGTTTGGTTTTGGTATATTATTAAGTATATTAGTAATTTTTTTAAATAACGCTCGTGTGTTGCCAGCCTTTAGAACTGCACAACTTGTGTTGTACTGTACAACCCTCAGAGCGCAAACCCCGCAGAGCGTATCATATATTAAGGTACGTGTTCTAAGATAGTATAAGGTGCGGCTGTAGCATTGATTAGTTTTTTAGTTGGTCGAAAAACGTGTATGCATTTAAAAATAATATCATTTTGAAAAAATAATTACCCCTCGCGACTATAATATTATTTTTATACAAATATTATTGTATACGCATTACGCCACGTTTTTACCAAAACTCAATAATTGGACATATAGTACCTACTCGTGTTTTTGTTTTAAATTGAATGTTTTGTTGTGTTACTCAGAATTTAAGTACCTATAATTAATTCCATTAGCTAATTTAAAATTAATCGTAATAAATTAATATCTAGTTAATATAATATACAATTACAATATATTATATATTTTTCTAATTTTTTTATTTTTTTATAGGTATCTACTTAAAGTAGGTACATTTTTTTTATATCTATTCAAATCATAAAACCGTCGGCATTCAGGAGAACCTTGTCAAATTTTTTTCAAAATTCTGTAAATATTAAAATTTGATAAGGGTATTTTTCTAAAATATCATGGTATTGGGATCATAGGTATCTGATTTTAATTTCCAAATTTATACTTTTTTTATTAGTATATTAATTATATAGAAATGTCTTCACCTTGGCCATATAATTTTTTTTTTATATAATATTACCTTTTTATCCCTAAAGAAAAACATATTTAAATACATTTTTTTGTATTTACTAAGATCTTAAAACATTCGGGGTCCGACGACTCAAATTTTTTTCAAAACTTTGTATTACTTGAAAATTGTATATGGGTTTTGCGGTTAAGGTTTTATCGAGTTTCTTAGTAAAGGTAGGACTTAGGTACTTACTGAAGTAGGTAGGTACTGTAAGTACACAGTTTGGAAAATGTTTACATTATTTATTATAAAATATTTCATCGAACTAGAACTCTTCTTATGAGTAAGTAGGTGTTATACAATTTTTGAATTTTTTTTTATTTAGGTATTTACTATTTTACTATTTACTTTTCTACCCTAAAATGTTATTACATAGGTATATGTATTATTTTGTAATATTATGTTATCCTATACGTGTAATTATAACAATAATAAAATAAAATATAAGCTTATAGTGAATGTCAATTCGTATTTAATATTTGTATATGATAAATATATATATATTTTTTTTGTTTACTTATTTTTACTTTTTAAGGGCGATATTTTGCCCAGGGCCTCGCAAAACCTAGCGCCGACACTGAACGTAGGATCTGTTTACAGGCGCAATAAATTAAAAAAACTTCACCTAATAAAATTTAGCGATATAATTTTTTCTTTTAAATATTAAAAAAAAAACAGATGTTCGAAATATTAATTAAATATTTTTTAAACATTTGAAAAATATTTTAATGGCCGCTTTTTCCTTAAAATTTTAATAATTAATAAATGTTAAAATAATATTTAATAAACATTTATAAATGTTATTAAAATTTTAAAGAAAAAGCGGCCATAAATAGTCCAAAATTAAAATAATTTTTGTTAAAAAATTTGTCTCGTTAATACAGTCTAGAGTTACATATATTTGGTGAAAATTCTATGACCAATGGTTTTAAAATTACGAAGAAAATACGATAATCGATTTTGACGAAATTGCGTTTTTATGTAATTTTTTCTGACTCTTAAAAAAAGTATTGAGAAAATCGAAAAATGACCCGTTTAAAGTATCGACTAGATGAAATTTGCTACCCGGAAAATAGTGTTACACGTAAAGATCGAAGTACGTGCTCCTCCTGGTAAAATGTTTAGGTATAGACATAGAAAAAAAAACACATCATTGTAATATCATAATATATATTCCTATCGCTCCGCTCAGAATCTAAAATAAAACATAGCTCATTTAATTGAAAATCACACGAAACGAATTCATCACTCGTCTAAAATAATTTATCATGGTAAAAAATATGTACCTGTTCACATTATAAATCCGAAACTTACGCACGCAACCATTTTCGTAGCCGGACAATTATTTAACTGCGGCAGCAGTCGCCAACTGTCGCATATTCTCGCTGTATATAATATATCTTTAGTAGGTACGTGTTAAATTGTATAATTTCTTTACTATAAAAGTAATTATAGTTTACTTATACTATACTTTATCGATTCTTATAGATACATCCAGATTGAAAAGTATATGTACTATATAGTATATATACTCGCATATAATATCATGTCTATTTGTCAGTGGCGTAACTACGGGATGGCAAGACACGGCAATGCCCCGGGGCTCTGGACTTGAAGGGGCCCTCGACCATCGTAAATAGGTGCATAAAAAAAAAATTACATACTAATACTAATACTAAAAAAAAAACACTTGATACTGCCCCGGGGATCCAAATTTATAGTTACGCCACTGCTATTTGTTCAGCCATTGTGCCATATATAATAAATCGACCAATGCACAAATAATATTTTGTACTTGTAGTATAAACTATATAATTGTTAACCTTTTTCTTTGGTCCTGGTGGAGGGGTGTTTACCCCCCCCCCCGTAAGTACGCCACTGCACGTAACAGTGGCGCCGATCACCTAATTTATCTGCGACATATTGTGTCATAGTAGATTTTGTAGCTGGGGGCCCACAAAATCCAAATCCAATCTTAAGCATAGGATTTAAATATTTTTGTTAAGCTAAAAAATAAAAATTAAATGGCTATTATGCGTTACATTATATGTGGGTGCTCTCATTCGTATCTATAGTCGTTAAATGGAAAAAAAAAATTTGGGGGGGGGCCTCGTTGATGTCATGGTATTTTTTAAACACATCGGCACCACTGGCACCTAACACATAATACATGGAGAACGAACAAAATTCAACCGCATACGTTTCACAACACGGGTCGTTGAAAAATCGTTTTTTTTTTTTCTCCCCAAAGATAAACCGCGGAAATCGCGTTGAAATCATACGAAATCGGTGGGACGTCCCGACTGGACTCAAAAATGTAGCGGGAAAAATCGGGACGCACTCGGAAAAAAAAAATCTTTTAAAGTCTTCTGCACTTTTATACATACGTTAGCACATTATTATATTATATAACATTGCGCGCATAATATTCTGCACGGTGGTACGTGCTCGGCCCGAAAGAAAAGTAGGCGCGATCGATCACCATAATTTTATCCCCGGCGGGTCCGGTAACACTGACGGGCACGAGCGCTCGGTTCGTTCGCCACAGAATGCGCCCACTATCTCCGCCGCCCGTGTAGAGCGTGCACACTGCACGGGCACGTTCCTTTTGCCGACCCTTCGCGCGACTTCTTGGACGGACGGACGGACGGACGTAGCCGTAATCCGTTTCTGCCGGACTGGACGCTAACCGTCTGTAGAACGGGACATTACTCTTCGGCGGACAACGTCCGGGTCGATTATTTCCGCCTGTGTAGTCCGAAGCCACAACAGACGAGGTTCGTAAACAACAAACTGTTCTTTATGCGCGAGTGTGTGTGTGTGTGTTTGTGTACGCGTTGTACGTGTGTGTACTCCTCGCTGTAAGTTTGTCACTCGTGGTCCTCGCGCAAAGCAAGCCAACTCGGTCCCTGTGCACACCGGTCGTGTCTTCGGTTCCTCGATGTCTGTGGGGACGACGGCGATGGCGACGGTGGTGGTGGTGGTGGTGGTGCACTGCGGCGCGCGTGACTTCTTCGGCGTTCCCTCTTCACCTCCCCTTTCATTTCCGTTCATCTTGTTTTGCACGACGTCGCACAAGTCGTGGCCACGTGCTCGCGTCTCGTTCTCGCACTTGTTTTCCGTCAAACCGTTCCGGTTTTCCTTTTCGTTTCAGTAAGTTTTTTTTTTTTACCCACGCCAGGTGTTGTCGTTTTTTCTTTTGTCTTTCCGTTATTTTCGGTCAATGTGTTTCGTTACCGATATTTTATTTGGTTTTCTCGGAGCGACTCGGAATCTCTGTATTGCCGCCCCCGTAAGACCGTTGTCGAATGTTTCCTTCTGTGTTTACGTTTCGTCCGTTTACTTTTCGATTACTCGCATCGGTATTGTGGAATCTATTTTTCATTTCGATGCGTTACCTCCAAACTTGTGGATAGTATTTTTTTTTTTTTTTTAATGATTTTACCTTGTCAAACGACAACGACGTTTCCACTATGATTGTAGTTACATTTATTGACCAGTGAACCGGCCGATTTTATAAGTGTACAATTTATTCGCAGAGGGACGTTAAAAAAGAATTCTTTATTTTATTAGAAAAAACCTTTTCTAAAACATCATGTTTGGTAAATACAGTATGTTGATAAGGTAGATGAAGTTTTTTTTTATCCAAACCGACGTATTATCAGGGACGTACCTGGGTGTCGTGAGGCCTGTGTAGATAGTAACTTGCATTTGGCATAATTTCGTGTCAATTTAATACAGTATATTTTAGTCAATAAAAAGGTTTCTATAAGGCTTTCATTATGTTAATAATTAGATAAGTACTACAAGATAATATATTAAAGTGTATACATTTAAAAATTAATAACTTGCCATTGTACTTTTGATTACGTTTGTGTATGGTACCGAGTCTGATTCAACAATACTGAAGAACATATTAGTGATTCCCAATATTTCTTGATCCATTGGTGCGCCCTCTCTGTGTCTTATTTATTATTATGTTGGCTTTGAAAAAGCTTTTTTGCAGTATATTGGACTACACAGGATAAGTTAATGTAATTAAACTCGGTTCTCTGGCTAGTGATCGCCCCTGCGTATTACATATTGAAACAATGTATGTATTGTGATCAATACGAATTTCAAATAAGATTCACAAACTTAATGGTAAACTAAATTTAATGATGTACGTTTTAATATTCTTTAAAAAAAACGGGGATGAAAAAAGTTCTTAATTTTTTCTGTTGTGGTCGTCGGTTAGTGTTTAAAATACAGTTTTAAAATATTTTTAAAAATCATGTTTTTAATAACATTAATTTATATTGTATTATATCGTTTTTTGAAAATTTGGATTTTTTTTTAAATTGTTCTCTCTTCCCTCCTACTCCAATTAAAAAATTACAAAAAATTGTGGAAATTGTTATAGCAAAAACCACTAAATGTTAAAAAAAAATGTCTAAATCGATTGGTTTTTCAGATTGAAAACGGACAACAATGAAGGAACGTTATCGGAAACAGAAGTTTTTAAAAAACTTTGGTCTACAAACGAATAAGAATCCAAGGTAAGTGTTAATTTCTTTTAAAAAGTTACATTCAAAGTAAAAAAAAAAAATTTTCTTGCAGGCCTGAAGAACAAGAAAACGATTTCACTGTGAGTGTAGAGTTTGATTTTGACTTACATAATGTTACATTCAATTTTATATCGCCTATAACTATTTTAATACATTGTTTTTCATTTAGATATGTGAACGATTGTGTTTTTATTACTTTGACGATAACGCACAAGTGATATGCCGTGGTTGTTATGGGAGTTTTAAAACATGGTTAGATTTTCGACTGCATTTCAATACATCGTGCCAGATAAGCGAAACCGATTATAAGCTGAACACATACAATGACGTGTATAAAAAATATAAGTTGAGAAAAGCAAAGACTAAGAAAAAAATTAACGATCGGTTGAGTGTTGCGCAACTCATGGATATTGAAACGTTGAATACTCGTAAGACACGAAAAAGGTATAATTTTAAAATCTTTTTTTTTTTTTTAAATTTTCGTAGCATAAAATGCTAATTTTTTTTTGTTGAAGGTGTTACACTAACACAAGAGTAGTCGAGAACAACATGTTAAAATCTCCATCCGACTCCTCCATGTGTTCTTCGAGTTCAGCAAAGACGATACCTGTTAAAAGGACAAAGAAAGAAGCGCTCGACAACTGTATTAGTGGCGACGAGAGCGCAGAGGAGACAAAAACTGTCGAGAGCACGACCATCCTTCCAGTTTCAAACATTCCAGATAGTACAAAAACTGATATTCCAAATCCGCCACATGACAATCGGTTGCCACTGCCGACTGTGAAAGCTGAATGGAATGCCGATGATTTGTCACAGGCTTCTTCAGATGACCAATCATCGAGTTCTACAAACTGCCATCCAAAATACAGATACAAAGAAAACAGGTCGCTGAAATATCAATACTTTTGTGTTATTTGCGATGAACGATTCTTGAGTAAATGTCTACTCACCATGCACCAAGTGCAACATATCAAGTCAGACCGTAGCAGTTATAGGGTTTTCATGGCTGAATTGGCACGGTCTGCTTGAGTATTTTTTTTTATTGCCATGACAAATTAATGTTTTAAATAGAGTAAAAAGGATATTGACTCTAGTCCTTATTACGAAGTATCGATTCCTATTTATTTACTCGCGTGTATAGTACATACAAACTGTTTGGTTGACGATTGTGGTCGTATCGTTTTTGTAAACGTGTTTTATGAGAAAAACATATATTTCAAATTATGTTTGTCAATTGCATGTAAAAATTATTAAATTAAAAGTTGATTTAATACTGATACGACCATAAACCCGTTTATTAAACATTTATTTTTGATTCCTATGTTTTTTTTTAATTTTTAATTTAATTATGATTTAATTATTTCTACAATTTATACTGAAATCTTAAAATGAGAAAATTTATAGGTTTTTTTTTTTTTTTTCTGAAAGGAAGAACATGGAAAAATGTTCATTAATCATATCAAATATTGTTAAATTATGAAGTATGTTTTCTTTTTAAAATATCGATTTCATAACTTCTCTGGCTGTTGTTTCTTCAATGTTAGTTTTAAATTGGTGATATTTATTTTAGAGCGCATATAAATGTACAATTTTTTTTTTAAACTTAATTTTTAAGATGAAATGTTTTCTATTTTCACAATGTACCTCTGAGGAAAGAAATGAAGTTATCAATTTTTTTTTTTTTTTTTGTCAATTATTGTTTTTATCTATCTTTTATCCAGTGATATTTTCAGATATGCTCTATATGTCTCTGCCAACAAAACCATGCTGGAAGGATAATTACACAGAATTTTGAACCTGACCTAACTCACAACGAGAGCCGTTTGAGGCCAAAAGTTGTGAGGTTTTAGTTTTGTTTGTCGTATACACTACCATTGATAAAATTTAATCAGTGCCACTATTCATCAGGGTCTGGAACCGAACCGAAAAGAACCGGTTTAGAACTGAAACCCTTTGAAAATGTTGGAACCGAAACCTAACCGTAACCTTAATTTTTTTTCCAAACCCAGAACCGATATTTGGAAATACAGGTTTTTTTTTATTATATCAATCATATTTTTTATAACTAGAGATTATGTAAAAGTCCAATAAATTTCTAATTGACTTCCCAAAAGAATATAAAAATGTATAAACTTTAAACGATTAGTCTGGCTACTCTTATACAGTAATACACTTGTATGCTGAAGGTGAAAAAACACACTGAACAAAAATTGGTACGCTAAAAAAAAAATTATTAAATCCGTAATAAAAATTACTTCACATTATAAATTAATATATTATCATCTTTTAATCGTAATTTCGATATTTTGAAGTACACTTTAGTACCAATATTAACCGGAACCGAAACTCAATTTTCATGAAGCGGAACCAGAATTTTATTTCTTTAAAAACTGAACCGAAACCAGAAACTATAAAATCATTAAGGTTCCAGTCCCTGCTACTCATACAACTTAAAAAAGACACCTTATCTCCTGATTGGTCTATGCTAATAGTGTCCATCAATCAGTCTTTGTAGTTATTAGACGATTAAAATTCATTGTAGGTGTGACTTGTGTCAGTTGCGCGTGTCAAAGAAACTTGTTTTATTCGATTCTGGTAAATTATTCCGACAGTAGGTTTGAAGACGATTTTAAAGGAAAATAGATGATACAAGAAGAGTTTGAAAGGCTCGTGTCACTTTTGAACTTAATTTCATCTAATTAATTACCCATTGTAAATTGTAATTCTATAAATATTTTACAATCCAATTCACTGAGCATGGTATAAGTAATATTGATTTTATCAGTGCCGGCCTTAGGCAGGTGCCAGTGGGGCCCCTGCCCCGGGCCTCGCACTTTTGTATAACATTTTGGGCCTCGCATTAATGAAATTATAAAAGGTTTTTACTTTAGGCCTCGCTTAAAAAAAATTTGCCCTAGGCCTCGCTCTAACCCTAAGGCCGGCTCTGGATTTTATATAAGTCTTAATTTTAGATTGTACTTTTATTCACATAATATCGCCAATCAAATTTGATCTTAAAAATGTATTAATACACTTCACTTAAACCCCAATTTTATATTGTTGAATATTGTTTATTTTTGGATGAAGAGAACCCAGGATACAACTAGATTTTGGCTGATGGACCAAGTTTAGAAGTTATGTTCAAAAATTTGTTGTATTATTATTTTTATATATAAAAGTCATTACAATTGACATTTTTTCTGATGCTAAAAAAAAATGTTGTTTTCACTAAAACCTAAAAATAAAAGATTTTTTTTACCAGACATTTAAAATTTTTTTTTTAAAAATGATATGCACTTTCTGTTTTCATTATAATTTTAAGTATTAGAAAAACGTACATATTCAATAATATTACATTAAAAAAAAAAAAAATGAAACGCAGTTTTTTAGCACAATTTTTAAATTAAGTATACAACAAATTTTGTTGGCATCTTTTTTTTTTGTCTAAAAATTATAAAAGTAGATGGGGAAGTATCTCTGATATACTTGTATCAATTGTTTTTAAACAAATATTAACGACTGAAAATTTTTCAAATTGTGGGCATTCAAACATTTTGCTAGCCGCTCAAGTCATTTCTCAAATATTGCAGGAGGTTCAGTAATCCAGAACAATTTATTTTTGAACATATTTGGAGGTGGACCTTTCCAATGTTTTATTACAGTTGATTTTAAAAATAAAAAACAATTGGAAAATTTAAAAGTAATAATTGGATTTGTATAATTTCCAACAAATACAAATAATTATTTTAATACATATTGTAATAAATATTACTTATTAATCTAGAGTCCATAAATCATCTATGTGACTGGATAATGGTACAGCATATGATGAAGGTTTTTCAAACGTCAAGCTTACTTTCTGAATCTCTGTCTTATATTCTTCATCAATCATCTATGAAAATAATATAATAAACACATTAAGTGTTTTTAATGTTTTACATTAAAAAAAGGAAGTTTAAGTTGTATACTGACTAAAATAAAATCCTACAAAAATTGAAGTTAAGATACGTTTCTGTAGCAAAGAATGCATCTCTACTTGCTAAAAACAACACTAAAATAATTATAGGCAAGTACAATTTAATTTCATGAGTCTATAGGCATTAAAACTACATTTATTACCATAATTTACTTACGCTTTCATATGTATCATCTAAGAGATCGCTCACGTCCCATTCAACTTGTGGTAACTTTTTAAACAAAAAGTTAACGGACTTGCCCACTTTTGGGAGAATATGTTGTTTCAATGATACAAGCTCCCATAAAGAACTGTTTAATGCATTTGACTTAAATGGATCCTTTTCTTCAAATAAATAAGGATCTGAACCGACTAAAAAGTATAAAAAAATATATATATTTCAATAAATGTAATATTTGTAATCATTCCAACTTACTGATAGAATCACTTTGGATCAAAACTTTTAATGATGGATGTCTTATAAGTAAATTTCCTATAAATGCTGCCATAATCTGTATGTCTGTAGGTGGCGCAACCAACGAAAGCCTAGCCATACGTTTAACGAATGCGGCAACTAGCAGTTCAGGTAAATGACTATAAATTATAATGAATAATAATTATATCAGTAATAAATTTATGATTAACCTAAAATATACTAAAGTAACATTACTTACGTGGAACGAAGAAATATGTCGGCTAGATAAAATAATCGAATTTTATATCGATAATTAAACATATCTGTAGTAAAAAAGTTATAAAGTTTTCCATAAATGTTTGGACATTCTCTAAAAAAAAAAAAAAAAATATGTATTTAAAACATATAAATATATATGGTTAAAACGAGCAGAATTTTGTTTTAGAAATAGGAGGAAATGAAAACGCATATTTTGTATCTATTAATTATTTTATAACATGAATTAAATGATCAGATAATGTTTACTCAAATATTTTCAATAGTCTAAACTAAACAATGGTTAGACATCATGCGTCCTAAAATATACTGGTTGATGGAAAATTCATGAAATTATACAAAGAAACTCTACAAATTATGATGAAGTATTTGATCAACAGATTACTATTTTAAAATGTTTTAATGTTCCTTTATATTATTTATTTTAAGTTTCATTAATATAAAAATTAAAATACACGTGGCAAAATACAAACTATAAAATTATTTTAGAGGTAAAATCTGTTGATCTTGTTGTCTTAACAAATGAAAACTAATAATTTCTTTACTACTACTCTATTTATGCAAATACAATTTGTACGGACCATGTCAAATTATTTTCAATAATATTAAATACATTTACTTACAAATTATAATCCTTGACCAAAATGAAAATTCCTTGAAGTCCTAATACCGCAATTGGACCAGCTAACAAAATGAAAATTAGAGAGAGAAAGACTGCTATTGCATAGTAATATTAATGGTTTTAAACTTACGAGTATCCATCGATTCCATCAGGAAGTCGGCAGTTAAAAGAGGATTATTCAAATTCACTAGCATTTTCTCAATCAACAATGTTAACATTTCACGTCTAATTCTGGAATTGGACAACATAAATGGTTTCATACCATTCCAAACCGTTGATACCCACGATTTAATTTGTTCCGAATTATATTTAAATTGAGATCGTTCTTTGAACAAAGATTAACAATTATCCATTTGTCACCGGCGAAGATTTATAAATGGTGTACGTACTGTTGTTGTGAAATAGTAATTTGTCATCTTCTTTTCTTCCAGCAGGGATTTTCACCATTCCCAGAATGTTTGTGAACATGTAAACATTTGTTCTGTCCGAATTCAACTGTTGTACGATCAACGCAAAACACTCCCACGAGTAATAACAAAAATCCAAGTTTTTGACGTAATCAGTTAACAATTGTTGAAACTGTGTCCACTGTATATCGGTGGTCGTAAGCATAGACGTGTAAATCGTCTGTCAAACACATCATTGTACGTTATTAAAAGGTGACGTTTCGAGTTTAAGTAATATTAATATTCTCTCACCTTCAAATGATTGACGGGGAAATAATATTTTTTTTTTACCACTTCTTCTGTCGGACATTTATTTTCCTTCTTGAATTTGTCGAATAACTGTTTGAATTCGGCGACGGTCGACATGACACGCACGTACTTATACAGTCGTCAATCGATTTATTTTAAATTTTAAATCGGTTTAAATAAAAAATATTTTATTCAAAAGCAATACTAAAAAGAAAAATGTTATTATCCGAAATGATAATTTTGTTATCAATAGTGTTATCGGGCGGTTTCATAACCAATAAAAACCTCACGTGCTCACGCTCAGAGCACAGATTAGTCACAGATTAGTTAAAGCTGTAGAGTAGAGCTGCCAGATAACCAATAAAGGATCATTGTACAAAAAATAAAAATGATTTTTGAAAATCAAAAGCGCAATTTTTTTTTAACATTTATTGTTTTTATTGATCTACAGATAATATTTTATAATCTCACAAGCAAGTTACCATAAAATACTTTACACCTATAATATTGAGCACTGGTCATTGAAACGTAACTGTTACGGTAATATTTTTCAAATTACCCATTTGGACACACTATATATACTCCTGTGCCTGGCAATATGATTTTCAAAAGAATCACTTTCAAAATTTTTTACCAACATTTTTTACTTGTTTTTACGAACTTATAGGTGACGTTTAATTTCGTTTTAAATATCTATCGACAATGTACCTTCGTACGCGCTCGTTGTGTTTGAGTAATTATACGGGTGAGTACAGCGAAAAGTACAATGCGTTGTTTATGGAATTATTATTGTTTTTTTTTTTTATATCGACGCAGGGAAATTGACCGAATTGTGGTTGAACGGCGGCGGCAGTAGATGTGTACATCAGGTAAACGTAAAAAAAATCGCGAAACCGCCGTTGGTATGCGGTCAACCGACTGACGTCACTCATCCTCATATAATGTGCAAAGGTGAAGTGAGTATTTCAATGAAAACGAAAAAAAAAACAAATGGTACGCTATAATGCGTGTGCGCCATAAATTTTAGTTAGTCCCCGGCATACAGAAAGAAGAATTCATAACTAGAAGACGCAAGCTGATAGAATCTGTGTCGTCAGCGAGAAAAGATTTTTACCACGTAATTGTGATACCATCGGCTGTCCGTCAATACATGTCGGACCATATACCTTATCCGTTCAGACAAAATACAGATTTCTTGTATTTTAGTGGATGCCAAGAAACTGACTGCGCTTTGGTTTTGTGTGGTAATTCCGTTGACGATTTTACGTCCACTCTATTTATGAAGACTCATGACCTTCAGTCAGAGTTGTGGAATGGACCCAGTACAAGTATGTGATTACAGTCGATTTGAAGGTTCATTTAAATGTTTAGAATCGCCATTTTTTTCATAGGAGCCGAGAGTGCACCGTTAGTTTTTGGCGTTGACTATGGTAAAACGTTGCTACAGCTTTCGGAATTCTTAAAGTCCGAACTTAAACGTCATAAGAATTGCGTGTTGTGGTACAATCAAAAGCAGAAAGTCCAAGTGGTCGTTGATAAAACTGTTAATAACGCTGCTGCTGAAAATGTGATTTATGTGAGTTTAATTTAGGTAACTGGCAACCGCTCATTATCTAGTCTAGTATTGTTTTATTTTATAAGTATTATTCGAATTGGTGTAAATGCAGTTTACTGGATATCTTTTTTTTCGTTGATTTTCTGTCAGCATGAGTTTATGCACTTGTTTCAAAATTTTAATACAAAAAATATTGGTCTCGTTTAGTTTTTTAATTGTAAAAATTCTGTTTTTTTTTTAAATTTACCGAATATGACCTATACGAGTGCTTGACGCTCACGTATATTGTACAGTTCATAATATTAATTATTTATGTTAAAAATATACGATTGCGGTCTAACTATTTTTTCAGTTTGCCTTATTTTTTACACTGTAACAGCTTTTTTTCCAAATTAAGTTAATTTATAAATTCACAAAAGTCATGTGCTCATGATGTAAAATTATATGTTTTAAATCATAAAATTGAGTGTAATCGATGTTTTCTGATTGTAATAAATAATTATTATAGTAATAAGAAAGGGTCCAGTTGCATGGTTTCTTAAATTTGTATGTTGTCTTTTCATAGTAATTTTTTTTTTCCACAGATTGATGATACATTAAACAACCATTCTCACAAATTGCGCTTGTACAAGTCACCAGCCGAACAGAGGTTAATGCGACAAAGTTGTCAAATAGCATCTAAAGCATTCATTAAAACAATAGCGTCAACAAGACCAGGATCTACAGAACATGAATTGTACGCTAGGTTGGATTACGAATGTAGAATGGGCGGAGCAGAGTATCTTGCGTATCCTCCAGTGGTGGCTGCTGGAAATAATGCTAATACGTTGCATTATATCGACAATAAGCAAAAAATCAAGGACGGGGATTTAATTCTTGTAGATGCAGGTAAGACAAATATTACAGTACGAGTAGATATTATATTGTTTCTTTATAATAGTGTTCCACGATAAACGATCATATTTTTTAGGATGCGAGTATCACGGATACTCGAGTGACATATCTCGGACGTGGCCAGCAAATGGATGGTATTCTGATGCTCAGAGGACACTGTACGAAGCTACACTGAATGTTCAAAAAGATTTAATTGATATGTGTCAAGCACGTCCATCGTTAGACACACTGTACGAAGCCATGTGTTTTAAATTAGGGAAATCTTTGGCAGAAGCACACGTGTTTAAGAAAAATGTCGATTCTTCCGAGTTAAACGGGGTAAATATTCACTTTTTTGTTCTATTGTATTTAAAAATCAATTAATAAATAAAAAAATAAATTATAATTTTCAGTTGGCTCGTGCATTGTGCCCTCATCATGTCAGTCATTATTTGGGAATGGACGTGCACGATATTGGTACCGTTAGGAAAGACATTAAGACTGAACCTGGATTTATTTTTACTGTGGAACCAGGTTAGTTCTAATTTCCTTCTAGTTTTTACGAAATGAAACAAAGGTACATTTTATACGAATATTTATTTGTTGTTCTAGGTGTTTATGTGAGTAAAAACAACGTACGGGTTCATGAAGAATTCCTTGGTTTGGGTATACGGATAGAAGACGATGTGTTAGTGACTGAAGACGGTATAGAAGTGTTAAGCAAAGATTGTCCCAAAGAAATAGTGGACATTGAATACATCATGTCCAGCCGACTCGAGTGAACACAAGTCGCATTCAATTATTTCTAGTTAGCTATTAATATCTTACAAAACTCTCTGAATTTTCCTTTTTTACCATTTGTTCTTATTTAAATCGATACGAATTTTTCTTAGTAAATGTTGGCTGTGTCCTGTTGAAAAACAGTGTTTTGTAAAATGTTGATTTTGTTTACATTTTATTTGTAGATATTCTCATCAAAATGCGTACATAATAAGTGTACTTACAGGATATTGTTAAATGGTTTTTTATGTAAAAACTTGTATGTATATATTATTTTTAAGAATATTTTATTGTAAAAATACAATATCGTTTTAAAAATTGTACTATTGGTAATATTATTGAAATTGTATACCATAATTGATTCCTTTTGTAGGTACATAATTCATGAAATTACAACTTCTTGTATTACTTTGGAACTTTTTCCAGATATATTACTAACCGTACAATGTATTTTATATTAGTAATTTATAAATACTTATTTTACTTCACTCTCAAGTACAAAAAGTAACAATCTATTCTCAGTTTTTGATTTTCTTGATGACCATTTAGATGTCATCATGCTTTAGTTGTTATCGAATGATGTGTACAGCGGTATTTTTTTTTTATTGCTAATTGTTAATTTCGTGTAATCGACTCTTAATAGATTAAGGTTTTACAACATGCTTTATATATTTACGTGTTAGTAAATAATGTATATTATACGGAATACGATTCAACATAATTTAAAACCACACTGTATAGTCGGAAATTTGTGGTGGGTAAATGTCAGTTCACCACTGTGAGTGATGTTGCGGCTGAGCACGACGCGTTTTGGTTTATGCTCGGGCCACATTTTCTTGGTGAACGGAATGTAGTCGATAGGTACGAGTAGAACTTAATCAAGTCGTAGGTAGACAGGTAGTTTGAAGTTATTTCGAAAAAAAGCCTATCGTGGGATACGTTCTGCCCAATCCTCTTTCTCCCTATATGCGCCACTAATTACAATACTTATTTGTAGAGTTTAATGACAATAGATCGTGTTGGGAATATAATAGTGGTATTTTTATTTTTCGATTAATGCGAATAATTATTATTTTTTTTTATGGAAGCTTAAGGAATTTAACAAATCGCTTCTTAAACCATTATTAGTGCATAATTTTAGTAAAAAAATTCAATAATTCGTTGTCTCCCCTGCTAAGAAGACGTCTTTTTTACATTTTATAGCATACCTACTTATATGTGAAAACCGTTCAGTTTGGTCAATACACAGTGTAAATTAATGTGTACCTATTGTCGCCATTACAATAATTATTTTTTAATAAACAATATATTTCACGTTTAAATCAAACACAAGGTAATCCTTGGAGTATAATTATTAACACGATGAGTGTACAAAAGCGGGGTGAGCAGCAGGAGCATGATGTATATAAATATCGGTTCTTCTATGAATTTTCAAAGTGTGTGACCTATATACACACACGTAGTAAAAAAAAAGGAAGCGTTTCGGATAATTATTATTATAAGTAAGAAAAAAAAAATTAACAATGACAAAGCTGTATTTCCTCTCAACCTTGTCTGTATAGCAAAAAATATATTATTATTATTACAGATTTAGCTAATTGGTCTAGTTCGCAATTTGCATTATCATCGTTGAAAAAAAAATGTTACGTAATAATTAACATAATTTTCGAAGGAGGGAACGAGTTTTGTGTTGTATTATTCGAACAAGGATTTTTATGCACTAAAAAATCATCAAATATGCATTTAAAAATATGCACTTACGCATCAAAAAATTAAAAATATGCAGTTAAATATGCCCTCCTCCCCCAAAAAATTACTAAAAATTATATTTTTTCTTTAAATATTTAATTTATTTTAATTATTTTATATTGTCTATGTACAATATAATACAAAAAACAAAACAAAACAATAATACAGCTAATACGGATATCTGCTTGTTCTCCATTCAAAATTATTAAGCTGTACCTAATAAAACAAAAAAGATATTTAAAAATAATTGTTAAATAATTCTCAAATATTTTAAATCATTAAACAACATTCCTTTTATATGTTTTCAAACAGAGAACGTCTTTTATCTGTCAGCAGGTTCTTATATTGCGAAAAACTTCGTTCAACATCCACTCAAGTGATTATTGTGATTGGTGCGTATTTAAAATAAACTATTTCACTAGCATTCAAATCTCCTAACTCATCCATTTCGATGTTTCCCTCGGTGCCATTTCGAATATTTGAAACTGTATGAAGTATACAATTGCAAAACCTTTGTTTTTTCTTTTCTATTACTTTTTCAAGTTTTCCCACTACTGATTTTATGGTCTTTGATTGTGTATTAATCGCGTTCATTTCGTCTATAATTTTGCTTATAATGTTAATTGAATCGACTACAGTTTTAATCCACGCTTTTTCAAGCTGGGTGGTAATCGATTTAGATATAATATTTCTAAAGTTTGCTTTAATACAAACCAAGTTTGCGTCTAATTGTTGGTCAGCCGAAATATTTTTTACTTTTAATATTCAATCGTCGTTCAACTTCATAAAAACATTTCGAATGCTTTGTATATGTCCACAATAATAGGTAGTTTGTTGCGTCTAATCACGTCCCCCAACGAGTAATTATTATGGCCTATGGGTTCAGGTGGTAGGTTTATTTCGGGAGCTTAGTTTTTAAAAATGTGTACTCGATGTGGTGAATTTTAACATTTATTATTATTTTAAAAATAAATTTAAGTTTTTACGTTTTTTTTTTAAAAAAAATATTTTACATACATTTACGTGGGTACCGCGGGCGCCAAGTTTTAAAAATGTCGCGAAGGCGAACTTAACGTCGCTTTTATAGAAACAGCTGACCCTGGGGAATGAGGAATTAACAAAATCGAAATTCTCCCCTTTTCCAAGTCGTAGACTTCATAATCACGGTAACTCATGAACGATTATATGCAGTGGCGTTATTTTTTTATTTATTTTTTTGGTGGCGGTGGGTCAGGGTAGGCGTTTGCCCCTCCTATTGTCAATATAGTGGGCCGAGTTAGTTGTAGGCCGCCGACACGATCCTTGCTGATATTTTGTAAACATATCCTAGCCCGTAATCTATTATATAGTAGTAATAACTAATAAGCAGGGCTCGGATTTTATATATAGCACTATAAAGTACTGAAATATGCGTTATAATATGACTAAAAAAAAAAAAAAAAAAACCTTAAAATATGCGCTATAATATGCTCCAAAAATATAAAAAAAATAACAAAAAAAATTTTTTAAATTCAAATCGAAATTCTTTTTTATTTATTATTTTGTAGTAAGAATTTTTTTTTTTATTAATTAATTTACATAAATTATATTATACACAATATCGTATATTACGTAGGCATATGCTTGTAGAGAAAAAATAATGAAAGGAAGACATTATAATATAATTATATTATATAGTTTTCACTGTTGCGCACATCTGCGCGCAGTCGTGTTGCGCGGCGATCGATATAATATGATTTACGATTATTGATTCGTTAACAATACGTTTTTTTACTTTTTTGTTCCTCTGACGCGATTATTCGATAGTTTTATTTTATTATTGTATTACCTACACGCGTTGGAATAAAAATAATAATAATAATAATTATTATTATAAATACTGTGACGTTTTCCCCGTCGATAAATAATTCATACAATTCGAACGCATACCTCTATTATGTTATTATAGGAGCGGCGGTAGTGCACGCTGTAGACTTCGCCGGCAGGTCTCGCAATACGAAACAAATTGGGCCCTCTAAATTATCCCGCTCTCTCTTTCTCTCTCTCAAAAAACAAACAAAAAAAAAAACCGTAATAAATACATATACATATATATATATATATAATTCGTTTTAAGGGGATTGAAAGCGGGCACTTTCTCTCTTTGTCTTACACACATGAAACATAGCAAAATAGACGTTTCGTATTTCCAACGTACCGATCGATCTATTGGTGCGATAAGAAATTTGAAAACAGATTTGAATTCCTCGTAAATTTTACTACAAAACGACTTCCCCACTTTTTTTATTTCTTTTTTTTTAAGACCTTCAAAAATGAATTATTAACAATTTTTTTTTTTTTTTTAATTTGTTCGGTTAATTTTTTTAAGGGTTTATGAAAAAAAAATGAAAAAAGTGGGAAAGTCGTTTTGTAGTAAAATTCACGAGGAATTCAAATCTGTTTTCAAATTTCTTATCGCACCAATAGATCGATCGGTACGTTGGAAGTACGCGAAACATCTATTTTGCTACGTTTCACGTGTGTAAGACAAAGAGAGAAAATACCCGCTTTCAATCCTCTTAATACATTTATTATGCAGGGGAATTCGTAAAGCGTGTTCAAATGCTGCAGCACCGCTCGAGAGTTTTGGATTCTTCCATGTCAGCGTCAGTTTCTGAAACTAATTTTTTTATGTTTGACGAAAACGCGTGCATATAATATGAACAATGACGCAGCAACGTCTGTACAGTTTTACACGGAATTTATATTCGAGTCAATGCGAATATTATAAAAATAATAATTTATAGTATTTTATGCGGTTATAACGAATATAACATATTAATATACAGAATTATATAATTATTAATAAAACTATTTTCAATTTCAATAGTAATTTCTTAGTCTATATAAATTGTGGCTATATATATATATATATTGTTCCTATATATTAATTATTGAGTAGAAACCGGGCGGCCTTATTATGGTGTAATGCGTTGAACGATTATTTTGTTTTAGATACTTTACATTTAGAAAATACTGCGGCACTTGTACAAGTTTATATTATAAAGTTCTCGTGTAGCCTATTATTAGGTATATATGTTATATTCGTGTACATTCAGTGACGGACCTAGGATTTTTTATTTTTTTTTTTTTGGGGGGCTAAAAAATGTTCATTATAATTTTATAAGTATACAGTATTTAGGATTTGATGTAAGGTCTTCAAATAAAGTACTACTTAAATTTTTGTAACATGAAAAATTGAAAGATATATTTAATTTCTAAAAAAAGTTCAGAATAATAAAATTGAAATATTAAAAAAAACCATAAAATACAGATAAGATTACAGTCAACGCATTATCGCAACGACCACTTACAATCATTAACTACGAACATATAATTGCCAAGGAAGGGGGGATCCGGGCCCCTCGCCCCCACCCCCTCGAATCCGCCACTGTGTACATTTGAAAGCGATCGTAAATCATTGGTGTATATAATATACGGGAAAAAAATTTTTCAACGGTCTATGTTTTAATTTAATTTTTTTCTTTCGAAATTCAAACTTCAAACACTTAAAACAAAGAATGTGACTAAAGATTTTTGAATTAAAAAAAAAAAAATTGTCAAAACGTTATAAGCCTGTATTTAATTGTCAGACGTTAAATAAAATAATAGTGAGCGCCTATATACCCGCGAAACACGCGGATATATATGTTAATAATATTTTACCTTCAGTCCTTTTTTCAAAAATTTTATGAACACTTACGCTTAAGCGAAACTATAATATACTATACGGGAAAATCGAGAAACGCTTTTCGAATAAAGTACGATTTTTTTTTTTTTTTTTACCGGAGATCATCCACGAAAAATTGTGTACACATTAAAAAAAAATCACCTGTAGTCCGTATAAATATTAAGTATAATATAATCCAGAGTTCTAATACGCAATATAAGACGCAATTTTTTTTTTTGTTTTTTTTTTTAAGATCGCGATTTTAATTGGATAAAAACGACGGAAATATAACAGTTTTGTGAGATATAATTTAGCGCATTTTATACTTTCGCCGGCCGATTTTATGTTTATAGCAGCTGGGTAGGTACGCGCGTTTCATAGAATATCCCGAAAAAATGAGGTACCGGAATTGGTTTTTTTAAAAGTAAGTCGCTTTTTATTTCGAGTGTATTTCGGCAAAAAAACTGTGGGCAGTTCTTATATATATATGGTTTTTTTTTTGCTACAGTGTTCGGACGGGATCGTTATTTCAGAGCCGTACCGAGCCATTTTTTATTCCGAGGCAGAACTCAGGCAATGCGCCTCCCGGGTGGGTGGGGGGGGATTTGACACTCGCAATTTTTAATATTTTTTAATAAAATTCGGAAAAATGTGAAAATTTGTGATTAGGTTTCGAGCAAAACAAGAAATAACATTTTTTAGCCACAAGTATATAATATTCTCAATATAAGTGTATAATTTGACCGGCAAATACTAAGTGAAATTATTAAAATATAGTAATACGCATTGTGCAGTACACAAAATTTGTTCACTTTCAGTTTCATAAGCTGATGTCGTTATCGGGGCCAGACAATGCGATAGCCGATTAATGACGGCCCGCAATAGTGTATCGCCATCTCACTTCTATAGTTCTGTCTTGACATCACGTTTCTCTTTCCGAGCTCGGTCCGTTCTACTATATGTCTACGGTTTAATATTGTATTGTCAATAATACATTTTTCTCAAGTTAATCCTTTAATATTTTTGCGCCCCTCCCCCCAGCATCAGGCGCCCAAGGCAAGCGCCTCGCTCGTCTCGCTCTAGTTACGGCTCTGTGCGTTACTCGTACCCACGTACCAAGACCAGCGCCGTAACTAGACCATTTGGGGCCCGTGTGCAAAACTTAAATTTGGGGCCCTTTATTTCTACTAATAATAACTCCCAGAGGGCCCCATAATATAATTTAAGCCCCGGGCCCGTGTGCAATGCACACTCTGCACACCCGGTTTTTACGGCACGTATTAAGGCTTTATCATTATAGGTACCGCGCGCGACGAAGTCTCGCGGTCTTTCCGCGGTGACGAGAAATATTTTACTTCAACACACACACACACACACACACACACCTTATAAAAATAATAAATAATGCGTCACAACGTTAATTTTTCGATTTACGCGGTGTTGTCGTTCGTTTAATACGACCGCGTCTCGTACATAATATTAGATTGAAAATAAAATAAAGTAGAAATATATGCGAGAAGACCGACCGAATAATAATGAATATAAAATAATAATAAAAATATATTCGTATCGCTGTATATAGTAACAGAAAACCGGTCGTACGTTGTTTTCGCGCGTCGCGTCATCACACACACACACACACACACACACACACACATTTTTTCCCATAATATTATATCGTATACAGGGTAATTTTTTTAAACAAATTTTCTCTCTCTCTCTCTCTCTCTCTCCAACCATATCCGTCGAAATTCCGAACAATTTTTTTATTTTATTTTTTAAATCGTTTAACAGACCGTTTTCAAAATTATATCTCCGCACGCTCTTTACGACGTACGCGTAGGTGTTACGCGTACTTGTTGAACTTTTGATTTTTCACCGAGCGAAGACCCCGCGCTTTCCTGCAGGAGACGCTCTCCCTATATACATATATATAATATTATTTTTTTATTATTTGTTTACCATTTAAATTATATATTTATTAAATAAATCGTTTGTATTATTATTACTCTTATATACAATATACGCGCGGTTTATTATTATTATTGTTTCGCCGTTCTTCTCGTCGAAAACCGGTGTGGCTTGGCGCGCTCCGTTCGCTCGAGTCCGCTGCTGCTGCTGCTGCTGCTGCTGTACAGGTTTCCGCACGGTGTCGGCGGGACTTGTAAATACGCGCGTGTCGTGTGTGTACACACATTATTATAATACGCACTCGCGTCACACGCGCTCGTCGGACTTGTGTCGTCGCCGTCGTCTTTGAGTCGCCGTCGTCTTTGAGTCGTCGCCGTCGTCTTTGTGTTGTGTCGTCGTTTTTGAGCCGTATAATAATTTTACAACAAATACCGCGTGCTCCGTTTCCCGCGGTGAACCCCGTCCGTTGAATACAATAAAAATATTTATAAAATAATTGTTGTGATTCATTCCGCCGGTATCGCGGTCGTGTGCGTCCGTGTCCGCGGTGAACGAAATACGGCGCGGAAAACGCGGTCTACTGTTTTGCCGTGAGTATATACGTTGTCGAGGGGGGCGACGGTGCGCGGTGAGTTTCCTAAATCCCCAGGCCCTCCCCCATCCTCCCGTACAACCGGGTCAGGCGAATACCGCGGTTAGGGAATTTCACGCCGTCACGGCACGCGCAAAAGTACGTCGCGCAAAAACGATTCGGTTTTTCAATTTTTATTCGAACCGCGTAATAATTACAGCTGGTGATAAATAAACGTTGACTAATTTTTTTTGATTCGCTCAGAGTTAAAACACGCGCGTACAAGGATAAAGACGATTTTTTTTTTTTTTTTGGCAAATTTACCGTAGTCGTTTTAATGAGGTACCTATTTGTGTTTGGAGGTTTCCCGCGGAGATAGCGTCCAGTTACAAAAAATCGTCCGAAATCTATATAATACGGTCCAATCAGTGCTTGAATTGGGGGGGGGGACGCGGGGGGACGGAGTCCCCTTTCTTTTTTCAAAATATTATAGCGTACCCCTTCTAATTTGTAATACCGGGACGCAGAGGACGGGACGGTCAAGACTCAAAATTTTTATTTATAGGGAGTGGTCGGTAGTTGTCACAATATACAAACAATATATTTCTTGAAATGACAATCATTAATATAATTAATTATTATAAAACGATAAGTACACCAAAAAGAAAGTAAAAAAACCTGATCTTCGAATGGATGAAACTCAATGAGCTTTTCATTAAGTTTCATCCACAAAATACAAGGGATACTCGAACGATAAAGTTTTCTTGCGCAAAATACAAATAATAGTTTTTGTAAAAATAATGACGAAATATTATAATTTTGGCAATGACACAACAAATTTAAATATCAATACCAATAATAATAATCATAGTATTTGCTTAATTAAACAAGTATATAAAAGTAATTATAAATTAATAAAAACAAAAAAAAAAAAAAATAATAATAATAATAATAATAATAATAATAATAATAAATGCTCCTTTACTATGTGGCGCGAATGTTTACAGTTAAAAAAAAAAGATGTTTATTTATTATTGTATAATGAAAAATATATAGTGGGGGGTGTGGGGGGCAAAGCCCCCCACGAATTTATAAGACATTACAATCTGCTGGAACGCACATTATTTTTATACTTTTGCATCCCCCTTCTAATTTTTTTCCAATTCAAGCACTGGGTCCAATCACTATAAAACGTCCAATAACAATCAAAAGCTCCAACGCGCGCATAAACGTTTAATTCCTGTGGCCACGTCCGTAGAGAATTTCCTAGTCGCCAACGCGTTGGCTATACGTATATCATTAATTATTACCGAGTATCTGTATATGGGTAAAAAAAAAAAAAAAAAAATGTATATTATTTTACTTTTATTAAATATCTGTATACTAAGACTTATTGTACCGAGAACGGCTGCAATTTTATTTACACAAAAGGCGTACGTTGACTTTATAGAAATACGTACACTGTTATTCCGATAAATAACATATTTTCATAGGAAACAAAAAAAAAAAAAAAAAATACATAACGATTAAACTTTTACGTCGACCGAACATTTTCAAAGCTCAAGTTAGAAAAGTCTCAATGAATTTTTTTTTCGACAAAAGTACGTTTAAAGTATTCGAAATTTTTAATCATTAACAAAAATTATCTTTTAACATTGTTAATTAAAATATAAAACAAATAAAAGAGAAAAAGGTTAGCGAGCCGTTGTGAACGTCGTGTAACTGCATAGCCGTCCCAAGGGGCGAGGGGCAAGTGGGGCAAGTGCCCTAGGGCGTCCAAAGTATTATGAATGCAGGGGGCGTTAAAAAAATGAATGACAAAAAGAAAAAAAATGTGTTGTTTTTTTTTTAGATATTAATTTCCCTTGTATCTATATGATGATTTCGAGGTTGAATGTATTATTACTATTAAAATATATAAAATTATGTAATATTAGATATTATGTTAGTTGTAAATTTTTTTTTTTGGGGGGAGGGCGTCAAATATTATTGCCCTAGGGCATTATTGGTGGTTAGGACGGCACTGCGTGTGAGTGAATTATACTTGGATAAAGATTTTAGAGTGTATATTGGCATCACTATAAATTTGAAAACAATGATAAATCATTGCATTCGATAAAACGGAGCGGAGTTCGGCGTAATTGTTTTATGCATATAACAAAAACTAATCCTTTTTACGAATTAAATACTTAAAAACCAATAATATTGCTATAAATAGTCCAAAATTAAAAGAAAGTTTTTAGAAAATTTTTTGTCCTTAATATAATATGAAGTTACATATTTATGATGAATATTTCAAGTTTCTATACCCATTCGTTTCAAAATGACGAAGAAATAACGCGTATATTGATGTACGCCGATATCGCGTTTTTACGTGATTTTTCGTTAGTTTTTTAGCTCTATTTTTAGGCGCTTTTGAGAAAATCGAAAAATGACCTCTCTAAAGTATCAACTAGATGCCACTTGCTACCGGAAACAAACTGTAACCGTAAAGATATCTGGTAGAATTTTTGCGTACAGACATAAAAAAAAAACGCACATCATTGTAAAACCAATACATTCCTCGCTCCGCTCAGAATCTAACAACGAAAACGACAACTGCAGGATATGTTAATTAATTATGATGAAAAAGCATTCTGGCGGGAATAAATTAATAACGGATATTCGATAATGGCGATTTCGAAGGATTGGGAAATGAACGGAGAAGCGATGGGCAGTGCCGCAAGTATACACATTACGGGGCTGCTGTGCAAGCTTCGTTTCGGGGCCTAACTTTGTTGTTGAATAAATTAATGCTATTGACAGTGGACAATGGTTGCTCTCCTCCCCCCTCCTCTGGACCGTTGTACTTATTTTAAAATCATTAAAAGTTCTTTTTTCTGATAGGGTTCTGGGTTTGATTATTGAGTCATGAAATTATTTTATTTATTTAATTTCAAATTTCCTACTAAATTATGGTGTTAAAGACCGTTTTATGTTTGAAGTTGAACTCCTTAGACAAACCACGGTTGCGCATTTACGCCACTGATTGTTGAATAAGAATAACTACATTTTACGATAAATCTGATAAATCTTGAATAATGTGCAAATGTATATATATATTATATATTTTTTAATTATTAACTATTAATACATCAATTATAAAGATAAATCAATATCAACCCTTTATTATAAAGTCAAATACTTATCATATACTAAGACATTGGGGGGTCAATATGGGGGCCTAAATTATTTTTGGAGGTTTGGGGGGTTGGCACCCGGTAGTTGTGGCACTGGCGATGGGGATAAGGATAGAAATGGAGACGAGAATACGTCTGAGGGTGGTAACACTGGTGGCAGAATCATTGAAAGATAGATGAAAAAAAAAGAAGGAATGTACCGGAGGACACGATGATTGTATGTAGCCACACAAATTCAATAAAAAAAAAAACTCTGATTTTGAAAGACGGAAAAGGATCCGACGTATTTGAAAAAGGAGATAATAGGTATACATGTCAAAGGAAAAGATTTTTAAAAAAGGAGGTGAAATTGATAACCGGGGCACTATATATGAGAATGTTCCTGGAATCATTAGGGATTTTTTCAATCGAGAGGACTCTGTGTATAGCAAGACGTTCAGTGGTAAACTAGGAGGCTGATAGGGAAATATTATTTGGAAAACTTACCGAAGAGACTTGGAACATATAAAAAGTGTCTTATAGAAGGAGCCGAGCTATTTGTATAGACTAAATCGAAATCGGGGTAATTTTCATGGATAAAATCGTCGATGCCACAGTGGCTGGAGGAGATGCACGATTAATATTAGTTAACGAAAGTCAATAATTAACAAAAAAAAAAAATAAAAACAATACCAGTTTAAATAATTCTTAAAACGGAAAAACACATGAATACTGTGAAAAAAAAATAGGATAAAACTATTTTACAAAAAAATTAATAAATTCAGTCTTTTTTCAAACTTTTAACACATATATAAAGTACGTAATTCACGTTTGGTTATGAACAGTGTCGGCCTGGCACACCAAAGGCCCCTGGATCTTTTTATTCTGGGCCCCCTGCCCCTTGGTTTAATATGAAGTTGAAAAATACATATCAATAAAAAACAATTCATTATATAGGGTGTCCCAGATCCAGGGGCGGATAGTGACTCTAAAATTCTTACCGAGCAAATAAGATTTTTCTGGGCCACTTATGAAAAAAATTGATTTTTTTTTTTCTTGGACTAGCGCCTTCTGTTTCCATATAGAGTTAATACAGGTTAATAAAAGAATCTGTGGTGAAGTTAGAATTTGGTGGTCGAATTTAGTTTTTAAGCTATAGCAATTTGAAATTTGACAATTTTACCGTGTTTCTTTAATAGGTTTATTTTTTTCCGTTTTTCGGTTCGTACTATAATAGTCCAATGGATAAATACCACGATTTGGCGTGTACGGTTCGGGGTTCGAACCTTTGTTCTGAAATTAATTTTTGCATTATTTTCTTTTATACATTATAATAATACAAAGCGAAGATTTCAAAACTGGTGGAGAGACATAGCGTTCAAAAATATTGGTATAAAAAAAAAAAAGATGGGGCCCCGGCCTAGCGGCCATGGCCAGGCCGACCCGGGTTATGAATTTTAAAAAATGTACCATTTTTATTTCTATTTTATTTTACAGTATCGTTAGGTACCGTAAAATGCAATAGGTATTGTTGTATTGTTTTATAAACTGTTAAAATTACGAATTATCGGCATCGAACCAAACGAAACCGGAACAAAAAAGTTAAAAAAAAAAAAAATAATAATAACTTTTAACTATGTAGTTTTAGGTGATAATGCTCACCGGTTTACAGTTTAGTGGTGTTGCTAATACGTTAATTTATTTTTATAATCTGTCGCTGTACGCGTTTTGTTCGTTTGGTTTTTGTCCGGCACGTTTAAGCTCTGTGTTTGTATCAATGGCGTAGTTATACAGGGAGGAGAGTAACGGGCACGGTATCTTTCGGTTTTTTTTTTTTTTTTTTATCAAATCTCACTCAATATCGTAAAACGTTATTATACTTCCGCGCAGCCGTTCCCTGTGCGCATTAAATACACATCAAATTTTTAATCAATATGACGACAAATCTATTGTTATTTCTGCCTACGAGTATGATTTTCCAATTATTATGAGAACACGTATAAAATGATAATTATTTATTTTGAAAAAGTAGTGGGGGGAAAAAAAGCGGTCAGAAACTGCGTGTGTTGTAGAAACAGCGGTTTTTCATAAATATAAAATAAGTTTCTACAATATTATATGGTATTCTACTGTGCCTCACGGGTCGCCACGTTCCGAATTCACGTTTTCCGTCTTCGAACCGTTCGAACGAGACTAAAAACATAACGTTCAATATAGCTATTTACATGTTATATTTATGAACGAGGTAAGGTTTAACTTTGAAAACGATGATGATTTAGTGTTTGATAACGCGGAAAAAGAAATTTTGAGTTTTTATATAATATAATAATATATTTAACCTAAAATAATGAAAATTATAGATCGGGCCCAATAAAAGTATGACAAAAATTATCGTTAATTTAAAATAGAAAAAAATAACAATAAATAAAAAAGAATATTCATTTCGAGAACAATGGTATTTGGATTTGTTTTACTGTCCTCCTCTCGCCATTCAGAAATCTCCTGGCTACGTCATTATATTTTGTGTACACGCCGCCGCACAGTTACATAAACGCTCACGATATTATGTAGTTATATTTACACGTTAATATATTATTATTTAATATTACCTATAGGCATTTAAAATAAATTAGATAATTTTAATTAAAAAAAAAAAACTATATATATATACTTTTTTTTTCAAAGCGTCACGAAAATAATTTATATATCGTATTGAAAACTACGTTAAAAAAAAAAAAAATATATATATATAATTTGGATATAGCGCTATGAGCGCTTCTGCAGTGACGTAAACCGGAGACGTATTAATTGTACTTATATAATTTTGAGGTGAAATCGACGCTCGTTTATAATAATATATTCGATTATGCAATAACTATAAATTGTATTTTAATGTAAATAGGCGAAGCGATTTTATTATTATATATATATATAAAAAAAAAAAATTATTCGTTTTTCAACCGAGTTGATACGGGCTAACTAAATGGTCTTTAACTCAGGACAGGTGGGAGTTACAATATCCGACGAGATATTTTCGATTTCCCCCCCCCTGCCTCTCCATATACGCGCAATTGAAAAAAAGTGTTGTTCGTTTTCGAATCGCGTTGCGAACTCATAAAAAAAAAAAAAACACTCAGAGGAAATTTCAAAATATGTGTATATCGACATGTCTACTTGAATGTCGCCCCGCTGATTTTAATTCGTTTCAAGAATATATGTTAATAATAAATATCTTCGTTCACACTTGTCACGGTACATCAGCGCGCAGGTTTTTTTTGTTGTTGTTGCGTAACACCGAGTTATTCGTTTTATATATATATATATTGTTTCCTTCGAAAAAATTATATTTTTCTGTTAAACATTTTTTTTCATAAGTGATTAAAGACGTAAATACGGGGTTTTTTTTAAAAAAAAAGGAGACTTTGGATGAAATCGGTGGTGGGGAAGAGCGGTTAAGCCCAACTAGTTACACCTATGCAACTGATACGAAAACCATAAAATACAAAAAAAATCTTAAAAAATAACCGTATCGCGTGTGGGTTTTGAACTTTTTTGCCGTGTACTCGGAAAACGGTATAATCTCGACGAGTCCGAAACGTTCTCGTGACTCGGAGTGATAACGTTTCAAAGCGTATAACTTCTACAAAAGTTCAAAACAAAGGTTGTACCGTGCGTGTACTATATTATATACTATACGGGGACCAACGGCACGTGTCTCATCTGATCAGTAAAAGTTAAAAGTCGAAATCATAGATTTTTACTCGACTCGGTTAAACCGAAAGTCAAAATTTTTTTTCCGTCTTCGATTCGAATAATTTTAATTTCGAATTAAGAAAAAAAGAAAAATGTACTCATTTGAAATTACGAAAGACGTATTAATTTAGACGAATCTGCAGGCGAATCAAAATACTGGTTTAGATCGTTAGAGAAGCGCTGGAATGGACGTCCTGCAGGGAAAGAGACCTCTTGACCTATAGAAAAAGAATAAAGTCGGAGAGGATCTATAAGGAACTCGAGAGTCGAAGAATGGAGATGAGCTACCGTACGGTTCGAGGCAGAGATGGACGGTGTTGTGTTGGCGGCTAAAACTCTGGCAAGAGCGAGTTGTAAAGCCGAAATAAGAAGAGAATGCCGTGTGTCCAACCAACAACGTTTACGGCGATTTTGCTCAGCCTATACATTATATAGTAATTTTACCGCGTATACTTGCCCGTGAATTTATCTCCGTACGATTTACGGCGTTTAAATATTAATCCCTGTCGGTCGATGTTTTTTCACAGCCTTATATATTATGTATAATATTAATCTATAAACGTGGCGAATTTTTTTTTTTCTCGGTGGGAATTTTTCTACTCATAAAATACCGTACCAAAACGAATCGCGCCACCCGTTGTAATCAAGACGTCAAATTTGTACACAAAATAAATTGCAGAACCGTTTTTCAAACGTCTTTAACGTTCTCTCAAGTAGTTTTAGAGATTTAAAAGAAGAAAAAAACAAAACGGCAAAAATTTGTAATACCTATTAAAATGCTTGTATGACTTTTGTATCGGTAATTTATTTTGTGTAGAAATTTTGACGTGAAAATCATAGGAACCGTTAAAAACGAAACCGTAGTAAAGTACCGGCGCCCGAGCGAAATCGTCACCCGACCACACTCGAGTTCAAATTATATTTTCGGAATATAAAACACTTGCACAACTGAAACGCCGGGCGTCAGTGCGCGTTTGTTTACTGCAACAACAACAACAACAACAACAACAACAACAGCAACAACAATAATAATAATTAGAGATGGGTAGTTCGTGAGTGAGTCGAATCTTTCTAGTGAATTGAATGAATTGAATCAGTGAACCACAAATCGGCGACTCGGTAATTCAATACAATACTATCAAGCTAGTAGCTTGTAGTATCTTGATCTGTACTCTGTCAAGTACCAATACAATTCGGAATATTTATGTTCAAAGAGAGTGAGTTGACTTGATATGAATTGAACGATTTGAAAGATTCGACTAAACAGTAATAGTGCAACACTGTGGTACACGTCTTATCAAATAATTACAATGTAATTTAACTTGATTAAAGATATAGTGGCGTACCTCCAAATGCAATAACAATAAGTAATATTACCATTGATTTTATAATACTATTATTATAAATCAATGATGTTACTAAACTTTTTAATAAGTAATAGCACTTATTTTATACCTATTCATTGTATTTGATTTAGAGTTGAATAAACACTAAACTCATTACATATTGATTTAATTTATTCGTCACAAATTCGTCACATTTGATTGAGGTCGGGAATATGATAACTTACGAGTTAAAAAATGGAACATATACACTATACATTTAAATCATTAATGATTTGATTCGATTTACAATAATGATCCGTGATTTAGGTTCTGCTGAGTGATTTGATGTGGGTATTATTTGGAAATGAATTGGTGAATTGGGAATTGACTTGATGAATTGACTCATTAGAATGAATTGAATTGAGTGAATTGATTCATCTAAATGAGTCGGAATTCCCATCTCTAATAATAATAATAAAAAAAAAAAAAAAAATTGAAAATTTACCGGTATTTTTTTTCTCTCTTTATTATAATATTAATATTCGCGTGTTAAATGTCGAGTCCTTGATTTCCTGGCCGCGCGAGCACACGTCGAGAACGTTCCTTGAACTAAATACTATTATAATACATACGTATACTCGGGGCGCCGCCGCGCGTCTCTCCTACCATCCCCCACCCACCCACCCACCCCGAGGAGACGTTGTTTTGTTTTGTTGTTGTATCTCGCGTAACGGCGCGCACACTTCAATGAAACGCGGCCAATAAAATAATGACTTTTCACTTCGGTCGCCGTCGTCCCGAAGTCACCGCTCGTTATTTGTATGCCGACCGCGCGTTTTAGGCTCGACCCGCGGCGACCTGCACCACTGCACCACGCGCGTGTCTAGCGAAATACTCAATTTTCGATTTTTTTTTTATTTATTTATTTTAGATTTTTCTCTCCTCGTCCGGTAGTTTTCCGTTTTCCTCGCGTCGCGCGCCGAATGGTGTGGACACCACATTCGCTGCTGCTGCTGCTGCTGCTGCTGCTGCAGGAGATCGCGGCCGTTGTTGTACCGCCGCCGCTTGCAGGTCGCGCGTGATTCCGCGCAATTGTGCGCAATCGGCGGCCGCCCGCGTCATGCACGCCAACGACGTAGCGACGGACGACCACCATCGGACCGAAGAACCGGAGCCCGCCGACTCGTTCCTTTTGGGCGACGACCGGAGCGCGCAGCCAGGACTGGTCAGACAAAACCGCCGGCAATCCGGTAAGACCGTTTTGTTCACGTATTCACTACGTCGTATACCTACGCAATACGTCGGCGGTTCCCGAAACTTTTTTTTTGGCGGCTGCGCCCTTTTTCGGACTGAATACAGCCACCGCGGCACCGCGAGGAATATACAGCAAAAAAAAAAAAAAATCAACAATAATTCTCATTGACAATCATCGGTTTTATCGTTTTACTGAAAATATACGAGTACAATACAAGCGTTCTAAGCGTACTTAAAATTAATACATTTTTATACTTGAAAAAAAAATAATAAAATATTTTTTTTTTAAAAAAAAGAGAAAAATTATTATAAACGCGAATAAAATAACATTATTAATGAGACGTGTGTACATACTACACATTAGTAAGTGGTAGCAAAGGGTAACGTTAGTAATGTTTATATTATGAATTTACGTGGTTATTATGGGGTCCGAATCGGAATACACGGAATAAAATGTTCTTATAAGATTCAATTTGAAATTAAAAAAAAAAAATTACAATAAATTATAATAACGAATTTCTTATGAGTCACGGTGCCGTCAGAAAGTGCTCGCGGTGTACAGTTTGGGAACCGCTGCAATACGTAATCTCGGCGCGTATTCGCTTTTTTTCCCCGCACGCCTCGTTTTCCGTACGTATCGGTTTTTTGGGGGAGGGGCAATTTGAAAAACAGCGACTGATCGAGTGACACGAGGGCCCCGGGGCGGAAAATTCGTCGGAGGCCCCGAATATTTAGAAACGTTATCGTTGTCTTATTTTTACAGTATTTATATTTTAACGAAGTTCAAAAACTTAAATAAACGTGGACGATTTTCTGTAAAAAAAAAATCCTCTGTTCTTCTCGTCTTGAAATCGAGTGGTCTTAAAATAACACATTATGCACAGACTCAGGCCCGTACTGGCCAGATGTACGATGCGCCATTTAAAATTACGAGGCACAATGCGCCCATTAAATTTAAAGAAATTACGTCTATTAAATAAATTTTGGAGAAATATTGACTTCGACAATTTTCCAATTACAACCGGATAAAATTCAATGATATAATATTATTAAAAAATGTTTTTTTTTCATATGTATATAATATAGGTACACCGTTTATAGTCGCATAGACATTTTGGTGTCGTCATTGCCATTTTGTTTTCATGCGGTTTGTTCTACTAAACCAATTGAGATTCTTAATCGGTAATATTTAGACCTCTAAAATGAAAAAAAATTTTTTAAGCGCCCTTATAGGATTCAGCAACCGCCCTGATAAGAGCAGCCAGTACGGACCTGCGCGTTAGGTTAACCTAACCTGCGTGTTTTTTTTCTTCTTAAATTAAAGTTGCTGCGATTCGTCATCGTGGTTACAAGATAATTACAAAACTGCGGGGGCTTCTAGGGGCTGTAGGGACTGTAGGGGGGCTCCTAGGCTTCAGCCCATTCGGCCCTCCCTTAGATCCGGCCCTGTTCCCCGATGCAGCGCACGTCCGTTTTTGTAATATTATGTCATCGTAACGCTGCGCAGGTTTCAAAAAACGACGACCCCGATACGTTTACGATTATTTCGGGTTCGGTTTTCGTTCTTTAAATTGCCGTTCCGTTTTACGTTTCGGTCAGTACCGGTTTCTCGATTGTTGTTTTTTCCAACGTTCGGCAAAAAACATTGAAAATGAATAAATAACTTTTTTTTTTTTTATCGAGTTCGAAGTTTCGAAACCGTCGAGTTACTAATATCGTCAATTATTAACTGGACTGTATAATATGTTACACCACCTACGATCGTTTTATTGATTTTATTATTGTAGAAAAAAAACTGCGAGTTTTCCTGTACAAATCGGGGGAAATATCAGAAACGTTATTTGGGTACATGCGACGCGGACAAGGCATATATAACCGATTTCGAACTCGATAAAATTAAAATATTATTAAGATTCTGTATGTAATAATTGTATTATTTCTTATGTACAAATACGTATATATCAAAATGATAGTCGATTGGCACGTTAAAAGCAAAAAAAAAAAAAAAAAACTGAATTCAGTGAAACCGCGAAAAGAACCGATAAAACGTGTACGTCGAAATATCTGTTAAGGTTTCGGTTTTTTGATTTCTTAAATATAATGTGTGTCGAGTGGATCGATCGTTTTTGGCGAACCGTTCTGATATTACGGCGGACGTTTGTCACGTCGAATTTCAAACCGATTACAAATATTGTGTATAATACATTTTAAAAACGATTCGGAGCGAACCGGAGTGGATTCTGTGAATTTACAGTGTGAAAATTGAAACGTGTCGAGTGCACGCTGTGCAACCGCACATCGTTTTCACGTGTTTTATATTTTAGTTTAAATAAACAGTTTATGTAAACAAGTGTAGGAAATGAATGACGACGTGTTATACACCCAGGAAGGTATAAATTATTTGCGTGGGGGGGGGAATAAAATAAATAAACCGAAAAATGTGCAACACCGTTGTAAGTCCAACACTTTCTCTACTCAATTCAAAAATTTCAGACCGAGAATTAATTATTATAGGCAATCAACAATACGCACGTGTTACTCAATATAATATTGCACGTGGCGCGTAGGTATCGCTATATACGCTCTTAAAGCGTAGAATTTATTAGAAAGCGAGCGTTTTCATCACACGCCATGCATTTTATTATTGTTATTATACACGCTTTTGATTTATGAATATTGAATTCCATAATCGTGCGTTACATTTTTACGCTGTTGCGTTATATACGAAGGATTTCTGTAGAGGATTTCGAAACGAAAATATAAAAAAATGCTTTTTACGATTACTCTTTTGAAAAAAAAAAACAAAAATTCTTTTTTTTGAGGTTGATATAATTTTTTAGTGAAAAAGGAGGATGATGTTTCACGTAATTTTTTTTTTCCTGGACCTTGGCTATTTATCGTTTGAGTCTAAGGCGCTGTAACTAGTGATAGACATAAATCGTATTATTTCGGGGCGGGGGCGAGGCGGAGGAGGGTTGTGAGAAATTTAATAGTCTCTTCCGATGTACATTTTTTTAGGTTTTGTAGATTTTGAAAATAACCCCGGCTGAGAAAATAATACCGTGTTCAGCGTTCAGCTAAATATAGTGTTTGTCAACGGAAGTCATTATTAACTAGTTAAAAACAAGTCAAGTTAAAAAGTTAATTTCTTTAAAAATGTTTAACTAATTTTTTTTGTTTTGACCAATTAAATTGGTTCGTTATAATTATGTACAATGTAATTAAATAAACGTTTTACAACGAATTGTCGCAATACGTCAATCAAGTTTAGTTAACTAGTCGAAGAAATAACGTGGGCAACTTTACACTTTTGACGAGTGAGTCTAATATGTTTATTTATTATTTGTACAAAATATAAATTAAACGGTTTTCACATATTCTCGTCTCGGTGCTCGTGATTGCCGTCCAGAGCTGAAAAGGCGTTCTACGCGAGCACTGGAAGGAATTATTATATATAATATGTAATTTAAACTAGTCTAGAATAACCGCATAAGAAAATGTATTGTTTTTTTTTTGGAAATAATCCTATAAATTTGGTTTCCTCAGGAACCCCGAGTGTCTCCAATATTGTATAAATACTATACAATATAACTTCGCTAAATTTTATAAATTAACGCTGTAAACATAAAGTAACCACATTAAAGTAAAAAAAAAAATCATTAAAGTGATATTTATTAAATAAATTGACGGTTTATTATTATTTTTAACTGGTTCGTTGTCCAGCACTGACTGCAGAATACATAGCACGCCGTATCAATGATTTTGGCGGATATAACGTCCTCCGGTCCATTAGAGCAATGATTTTCGACCTCTGTCTACGATAGAAATATGTCCGAGAACAGACAATCATAATTTATTATCTCGGAAAACGCCTAAAAAAAAAAAAAAAAAATAAATAATAATAATAATAACTCTATAAAATTATACATTCTCAAATATTATTATATACTCGTGCGCATAACGCAACCGGTTTGCCCCCGGTAGATACGTCCGTTAATAATATGATAGTCAACATTGTATTATAACTACTAGTTACTACTGCTGCTATTACGACTACTGTTAAACGATTTATTAAATCAATCAATCATAATCGTGTAATACTATAAACGCGGAATAATAATACCTACGTATAGTATAATAAGTTTATATGCCATCGCGTCTCGTATTCTCTGCAATCGGCCGACGACAATCCGTCGAGTTCCGGGACATTACTACTTAACATAACGTAAAACGTATTCTTTTGATTAATGGGAAATTAATTTAAAAAAAAAAAAACACGTATAACAATGAGCAAAACGCGTTTGATACGATATTTTCAACTCGGCCGTATTCAGGAGGAAAAAATTACTTATTTCATAAGGTGTCTGATGCCACGTTTACTACAACCTTGTATGTGCTACATAATAATGGCACCCATTTGTAGGCAGACAAAATCCAACACGAAAATAACGATCCGAATGATTTAGTTTAATTTAAAAAAAAAAAAGATATATTGATTGACCGGGCACTCGACTCCATTCACGTCGCGTTTACGAATTTATAAATTTTCAGACAATTCTTGTGGTGTTTTGCGGAACGACAGCCTTTTGCATTACACCAGTTGTTGCGAGATGACCACCGTTACAGCTCCCACGTCCTTATTTCGCATTATTGTAACTCGCTGTGTTTTCGGTGTTTTTCTGCAATAGTTTTCATCGTGTTATCATGTGTTTTTTTTTTCAAAAATTTCAACCTGATAAATCGTATCGATTTCAAGTATTTACGTATATATAGTATATGATTTATACTATATAATTGTGGTACAAGAATATATATATATACAAAACGTTTTAATATACACGACAACTCATTCGTAACTGTCCGGCAAAATTTTAGTACATATATGTATATATTTTTAAAACGCTTATGAAATTTCGATTCCAATAGTTACGGTTTAAAATCATATTTTGTTTTCTGGAGAAATTCGAATTTGAAAGCGACAATTTTTTTCTTCAATTCAATTACAACGCTATTTCGAATTTCGGTTTAGAGAAAAATTACTAGAAAGTCAAAGGACGCCGATTGAATCGGGGCTGGTTAAAGTAACGAATATTCGCGTACTCTTAACCGAGAGATATTAGGAAATCAGATCAAAAGTAGATGATCGTCGTGGGGAGATGTAACGCTGCAGCCATCCTCTCCTTGAGCGTTTTTGGATTGCTGCTACGGTTTTACGCGTAGTTCAAAACGAATTTTTTTTTTTTTTGTTTAGCTACGACACGATTCCGCGTAAAAACAATACACACCTAAAATTATAGATTTTACCGCGCGAAATATACGGTCGATTTCTATCTCTCTTCATAACACAAGCAAATCGAAATATCTAAGTCACTTTTGCGCGGAAATAATAAAATTCACCGAAAAACACTTCAAAAGCGTGTGCGATATATATATAGGAAAAAAAAAAAATTGTGAACGAACCGTTTTCAAAAATCTAACGCACAATGAACGTATTTCAATGTAATCTATGCGTATAGCTCGTAACGAATTTTCAAAACTCAAACGATCAGCTCCATTAGGTATTACGTTGAAACCGGTAAGAGCGTCGCATCATAAACATATAGCGTAAACGATTTCCCAACGAAATCCGGATTTCTAGAAAAAAATCTGAAAAAATTTGGAATAACATATTATAATATAATATATCGATGACGATAATATTCGAAACATACGCCGGACGAGTTTATGAAATCGATTTCTTTTGTTTTTAAACGTACACATAATTTTATTGCGTCCGTTATTGTTTCCAATCGTTCCACCTACACGTAACCTTGTCGTTGAAAAATGTATTATTTCGGTCGTACGTATGTACACAATACACGGTATTTACTGTGAAAATGAAATTTGTAGCTTGTGTTACAATATTTTTTTTTTTGCTTCGGAAATTGTCTTATACATCGAGTCGAGGAGGGGGGGGAAGACATTTAAAAATCGTTTGTCGTCGACGGACAACAGTCGTAAACTGCGCGATCGTTAACGCATAATATATTTATAAGAGAAATTCCCTGAAATTTCCTTAAAAAAAAAAAAAAAAAAACGATGAGAATTCTCGCGTTTTTCTACACTACGTTAATACTTATTATCGTCTATACGCACGTGTACACAGCAATATCGTGGACCGAGATAATGTTTATGTACATGCGCTAGGTCATGGTCATATAATATATAAAAAAAAATCGTTTGATATCAAAACTAAAACCGAATGAGAAAGCGTGAATTGCAAAAAAATGCGTACCTACCGCATCCGGAGGGGCCATAAGAATATTATTGAATGCAAAAATATCACGAAACGAATTAACGATTACTTGTTGAAAATATGATAGTAAAATATTTACAAAAAAAAAAAAAAAACGTATTTTTGTAAACGAGATACAATACAATAAATGCGATTTACCGTATTTTATTCTTGGATTAAATTTCCTATTCGCACAGGGAAAAAATAGGTGATGCGTGTGTTATATAACGAGCGGGCGTGAAAAATATTGTATAAATCGGTATTTAAAAAATAGAATACTACTTTATTGATTCCTCGGAGTATCGTTATTGTTCGCATATACACACGTATACGCGAGGTCGTCGGTTATATTATTTTCTTACAACACGCCGTTAAAAATAGTTGTAGTTGGTAAAATAAATTAATATTGAAAACGTGTCGCGGGGTTAATAATAATAGTAAATTATATTTGTAATTTGAATCAGTTTGATTTTAATTCTATAATTACGTTTTATTTGAAGTTCTTGCACAGCGTACGAATAAGTGTCCCTAACAAATTTGCAATATTTACGCGTGTTCACACGCATCAAGGACGAAATTTCTAAGATAATGTTTCCACGATATTTTTATTGTACACTGAAAATGAATTTTACGTGTACGATGAAACGGAGAACGTTTTAAACATTTCGTTCTTGATTTCCAAAAAAGTATTTATAAACTATTGTTTTTTTTTTTTTTTTTTTTTTTATAAATGTATTCAAAAAATATATTGTTAAAACGTATATGTAATTTGTTTCTATGCAGCAAGAAAACGCTTGTACCGACGTAATCATTACAATTTCGGATATCGGCCATGAATGCGAACTGTTATTTATTGACTGTACGATAGCTGCACACTCGCAGGAGCGGAACCTGACGGACCACAATAATATAATATCGTTCGGTTTATTTCACTGTCCGAGGACACTGTGCGAAAATCCGCACTTAAAAAAAACCGCAATGTCAATATTTATTTATGTTTCTATTTCATTTTTCGTGCAATTTATTACACGAAACGTGACGATTTACGTATTATTAATAACATTATTATATAATTAAAGTACGAACGAACGAAACCGTAAACCACTAAATAACCAAACCGCACATGACCACGACGGCCTACCAACTTATTATACGGGTCGTATAAATATCTAGGCTGCAGCGGCGTAGGATTTTATGTGTCCGTATAGTTAAAACTCTTAAAAAAAAAAATAATTAAACAATACCACTTTGTTATGTAACGTAAAATACAAATAAAAAACACGAAGTATACTTGATTACTTTAATTACGTTTAGTTCATATATAACTGATGAATTATTATTATAATCGTAATATAATTGTCTAAGACCTAAGAAAATATTATTCTCCTAGGAGTGAACATTTTATACTAATCAATTTGGTGACAAATGTACACTACACGCAGATAATAGTAACATAAAATAAACATGATTGTAGGCACAATTCGGAGTAGATTATACAAAAAAATTTAATATTTATTAAAAAATGTAGAAGAAATCGATAAAAAATTATTGCAAAAAAAAAAACACGGTTTATGAGTGACTATAATAGCCCCCTTAGTCTCCCTCCTTGGCTACGTATCTAAGGTAAGTATGAAAACGATATTCGGGATTTGATAGTACCTACGTAACCTGCAGAAGATCCATAATCCGTTCCAGTAAAAACCGGTCCTGTTACAAATATGTTAAAAAAAGTGTACGTAGCGTTTCTCAATTAATAAACGTATACAATCGTACGATTGCGCCATAAAGCGTTGCCTAATGTTGCCAGATCTCTCAAGGGATTTAGGGAGTGTATTAATAAAGGCCCCCCCCCTATTTACAAGGTTACAATTAACAGAATTACGCGCACGTCTATATGTATAGCTGCGTCCAGGCAGTGATGTATTTTACGGGTATATTAATAAATTGTTTTTTTCCCTCATATACAGCTTTATGTTTACAATTTTCGACCATTAATTTCATCCAAAATCTCTTGAATAGAAAGGATGTGAAATGAAGAGGTATACAATTGGATGAAAAATCTATATGGAAGAAAATCGTGTGGAAGGATAGGATACCTTATATAATACATGGATAACCATTATAAACGTACAGGGAAAAAAATCGAAGGAAAACCTGCAGAGAGAGAGAGAGAGAGAGAGAGAGAGAGAGAGAGAGAGACCCTGCGCAGACAGTCGTATATAAAATATATTGTGTTGGATATAGAAAAAGGAACCTACAAAGAACTAAAGGTGTTACGGATAGAGAAGAATGGAGGAACGTTTCATCATCAAACCTATCTACGAACTGAAAAAAAAGACCATTAATAAACGTTTTTTGCCCGGTTTAAATCACGACGCGTACACGCGTATATTTGTTGAAGACACGATGATCAAAAAAACTACGACAATGCGTACTCTTTACTTGTCGGTGTAGCGTTTAATATTTGAAAATAAAAATATTATAGTTTTCTACGATGTCCCGTATATATATATATAATATAGAGGGATGAAAATCACATGTATATAGGATCGCACGCGTTTGACCGAATCGAATAGGACTACATGAACCGCTTTGAGAACAAATGATACTGACAAACGATAAATAGCATTACCCATCCGTTTGATAATCTATCCGATTAGTAGTAGGACTCGTGCAGTAGTCTGAAAGCTCGAGTGGCCAGTGTCATTCGGAAAACATCCGACAAAACGCGGTCGAATAAATTCTACATAAGCTAATAAATAAAACGTCACGCATGGCGTGCATGTTTCTCTGTACGTTGCAATTATTATTCTGTAAAATACTCGTGCAATCCTAATCCATATTTATTATAAATGTGTACGATATTTGTTTAACATATTAAACGTAGAATTATGTATAAAATACGGTTAATTACTTAATAATACGCGTCGAAAGACCTACATGAAATCGAATTCATAAAATTTTAATAGATACAATACGCGTGAAATTAATAATTATATAAATTTAATATACAAACAGAGAATGATATTTGAATTCGATTATAAAGATTTCGGAAATTTTGATTCAGGCGATTTGGGGACAAATGAGTTATTTGCATTTTTACAGAGAAAGCATTACCGCCGTAGACGTTTTGAAAATTGTCGTCCAATTTCGTACAGAGTGGATTATAAGACGAGTTAATGTCCCTTCTTCGGTGCTTTTGGTATAATTTAAAAAAAAAAATAGTGTCGTGAAAATTCTAATATATGAATTAATATTAATAATAATTATAAATTACAACACCGCGCGTGGCACTCGGCGAGCACGACAAAGCGTGGTGGTATACTTTGCAAAGTTCAAAAACGTCCTGATGAAAATCGAGAACTTCTCACGTAGAACTTTTTCGTTCTCATCCCAAGACATTATATTAAATATTCATTTAAATAACTATATATATAGGGACGGAATCGGCGTAAACTTAATTTTAATGATCCGCAGGGACGGAACACATTATAATATATAATATTATAATTTATTATCAGAATCCCGCGTTAAAATTATTACATTAAATTTTTTTTAAAACTAAAAATTAAAATTGTTTTTAAAATTTTTTTTATCAAGTCAAAGTAGCCATTTTATAAATTAAAAAAAAAATGGAAACGTTTATTTATGACGAGTCGTTAATTTTCTACAATTTTTTTAAAGTTTACGAAAATGTCGATTTCTTCCATTAGTATATTGTGGTGTATAGTAATATGAGAGAACCCGTGGACGGCCGGCAAAATAACGCTGGCAAATACACGTTTTACTGGAAAAATGGAAATTTCCGTAGACATTAAAAAAATTACAGAAAATGAACGACTTAATCGTAAATAAGCTATTCTTATACACAAAAAATTATATTATAAAACAGCTATTTTCGATTTTTAAAAATTTTTAATTAAAAAAATATAATTCATGTAATCGCTCGGAGTTCTCATAGTTATTATTAATAAAAAAAAAAAGGCAACGAACTGTGGGGTGTTGTCAATGTCGCTTAAGTGAATTATTTGGGTAAAGATTTTACAGTGTATTGTTATCACTATAAATTTGAAAGCAATGCGATAAAGCTCCGCTTCTGAGCGGAGTTTCGGTGTAATATTTTAGGTATATAACAAAAACTAACCACTTTTTATGAATTAAATACGTCAAAACCTATAATTGCTATAAACAGTCCAAAATTAAAAGAAAATTTTTGACAACTTTTTTTTCCCCTAATATAATAAACAGTTACGTATTTGATGAATATTTCACATTTCTATACCCGATTCGTTTCAAAATTACGAAGAAAACAACGATAATCGATTTTGACGAAATCGCGTTTTTACCGTTTTTATGACGTGATCGTTGAGTTCTGTTTTCAGGCGCTTTTGAGAAACGAAAATGACCTCTCTAAAGTACCGACCAGACGCGATTTGTTACCGGAAACAAATTGCGGCTGTAAAGATCGGAGCCCTGCTTCTGGTAGAATTTTTGGGTACGGACTTAAAAAAAAAACACACAGATTTGTAAAACCAATTGATTTCTCGCTCAGTTCAGAACGTATAAAAAAAAAGAAAAAAAAAATATCGATTAGAACAAATGTTTGTCAAATCACCGCGAGACGACGCACCCGTTTAATATTGTGTTAGTGTGAAAATCACTGAAAACGATGTCTAAACCGCGGGTGTAACGTATTATGTACACAAACGGTTAGCATTTGTTACGTAAAACGAAATCATAGAAAACGGTTGTATTTTATAACATACACGTTCGTACAGATACCAATAATAAATATTACAATCGACACGCGGAACTGGATTCGATCCAAGTGGGAAGCGCGTTTCAATCGTTTCGTCGTGCTACACATACACTTCTACTGCACTCGACGCGTGTGTAGGACCCCAATTATAATATTATAATAATATGTCTATAATATAATATTTATAATATCGTATAAACGTATGTACGCGTGTAGTGTTAATGCGCGATTGGAATATTTTGAGACGGTTCGACGATGCCCGAGATGTTCACGGTATACGACGTACGATTATATTACACGAGCCGGAGACTGCAAGGTTATATAGTATAATATTTAGTCGTCGAGGCGTGCGAGGGGAAAAATAAGAGGAGGAGGAAAAAAAAAAAACCTCGTGGACGGATAATTGGGCGTGCGCGAGTTTATTATTATTATTATTATTATTATAATATTGTGATTTTTCGAGAGATTTTCGCCCAGACGGCCGGCGATCTCCATCACCAATTGGATTGTGTAACATCCAAGGCCGGTAAATTTTTTTTTATTATTTTTTTTTTTTTACGGAATTATTATTGAAAACAAAAAAACGCTGCGAATAATATATTCGTTGGTTTTGCGCCTATACAAGTCGTTTTATGTACGCGATTGAAAACAATAATGAACCGGCAACGTTTTTAATTTCTGTGATTTTTCGGATTCGGAATACTAAACGAACAATATATTATACTCTTGTATCGGTTTTACAAACGATGTGTGGTTTATATAATATTATTTTGTTTGTGAACGGTTTTTTTTTTCGCGCGCGATTAACGACAGTACTCGGACGATCTCCGTTTAATTCCCGTTAGCGAATATTATAGTATTTGTTATTAGTTTTTTTTTTTTCGGTTTTCTCTGCAGTATATCAAAAGTTTTCTTCGAAGTTTCTGCGTATAAAACTACTCGAAAATCACGAAAAAATCGGGCGGAAAAATATTGGACACGCTATATATTTGTATTTAAGAGTTCCGACCACAGCACAAGTTTTAATAATAATTCCTATAATATTCATTAGTCACATAGCGTCATTTAGAAACGTTTTTCTAGCACAATCTGGCGATCTTGTCATCGATTTCTAGACGAAATCCACTCGGCAACGTTTTTTTTTTTTTATTTATTATAATCCATACGTGTCATTACAGTGCTGAATTTGTACATCATTCGATATAAAACGGCGAGTTACGAATACTATAAAATATGTGGTTAATTAATACTGTAATTAAATATATATATATATATATATATATATATATGACCTAGACTAGTCCGTTGACCCGGTACTACGATGTACTATAATACGAGTATGTCTCTCGGTTTATTGGTGCGGAACTTGAAGGAGAAAAAAAAATACTAATAAAAATCTCCATAAAACATATCATAACGGAATGTCGACGATACGATCATGAGCGAATAAACCTCAACATGACCGAAACTCTAGATACATTTCTCGGACCAAACCCGGATCAAAACAAGAAAATTATAAAATTATTAAAATTAATTAATTTAAGAGACAAAATATAATTGAGATGTAAAATGAATGTAATATAATGTAAAACTTTAAATAACCGTGAATAGTAATTAAGACACTGTAACTAATGGCCCTTGCTGTCAAGTTGTAATAAAAATCAATAATAATAATAATAATAATAATAATAATAATAATAATAATAATAATAATAATAATAATAATAATAATAATAATAATAATAATAATAATAATAATAATAATAATAATAATAATAATAATAATAAAAATAATGATAAATAATGATAAATAATGATGAAAAATAAACGTAACGTCGCGGTGACCGAGACGTGCCCGTAAACAATATGCGTTATAACATATTATAATAATAGGAGGTACCCAATATAACATAAAGGACACGTGTTTTGTTTTCATTTTGTGGTCCTGCGTCGCATCGTACGTAGGTACACAAGTAAATGTAATACGCGAAGCTCGCGCGCGATCCGGTCGTCCTTGGCCGTGGGAAGTCACGATTCTATCGCGGGGTGATAGCTTGTATTTCGTATATATTTCATGTGGTCGTAGGTGTGTACATATATTTATTGCGCACGTGGTGTGTATATTATTATTATTATTATTATTATATTCCGACGACTCGTTGCACGCCGTGTTAATCATTATTTGTGTTTTACATATTATTATATTGTATTTAAATAACAAGAAAAAAATTTTTTAATCGGTTATTATTAAAAGAAGAACGCCCGCGATATCGGCGTGTAGGCAGAGCCGTAGCAAGAGGGAAGGTGAAATTTAAGAAATTAAAAAAGTAATATAATAACAATATAAAAAAAATGTAATATAATATTATTTTTGATTATTTTCAACGATAATTTATTTAAATTAAAAAAAATGTATTTATACAATTAATATTCTATTGGTTCCGTGTTGAAACAAAAAGGGCTCAATATTTAGTTGTTACGGTCCTGCGTTTCAGTTCTGATCGGGTTTACAAAAAAAAAACAATTTTCTTTTTGTCTGTGCGGTAATACGTATTGCCGGAGGACGACAATGAAATTCCTATGTTGCAGTCACGTTGACTCTGTGGAGTGTATAGTTTTCTCGATTTTCCGTAATTGTTTATAATAACGCCGTAATTATATAGAAGTGGTCGAAGAATAATATTTCATTTATTAAACGTTTCAAAATCTGTATTATATGCTCAGGCGTTAACGTATATAGTTGAGAATTCGCATTAGAAATGTCTGCGATAATTTAAAAAAAAAAACGTTTAAACGCGAGTACCATTCTAGTATACTGTGTGTGTGGTATGGTATATAGTTATGATGATGACTTATGAGTATGCTGCAGATTAATCGACGAGTCGTTAGTGGATTCGGCGTGGAAATTCTTTCGTTACTATGTGTATTATAAGCGTAATAATATGTTACCGTCGATGGTGATAATAATTCAGACAACGATGGGATTGAAGAGGCGTTATTAATAACGACTGACATTGGCAGGCATTGAAAAATTTATGATTTTCTAACGTTGACGCGTATATGAGTTTATATTGATAGATACGTTACGAATTATAAAAAATACCCAATAGATTAAAATTAAAAAAAGAAAAACCTTGTGTTTTTACACACGTATTGTAATAACTAAATTTTCTACACTACAGGATAATAATACGTCGACAAATGTGGTCAATTTTTCGTCGGTTTTTCATCAATTACCGTTCCGCTTTTGTGCGATGACGATGTTTTTGTAAACAATATAATAAGACTAAGCCATTTAAACGATTTTGCATTTTAACACTGTGTTCTATGATTAAATTTTGACCATTAATTTCACAAGTATAATATACTACAGTAGAAAAATAAAATTTCATGTAGTAAAAATGGTGGTTTTGGATTTCCTAACCGCTCTTCGCGTATCTACGCCCAAGAATACCGACGATACTCTCGGTAGCCACCGTCACTTTGTCACATTAAAGTCTAATATTTAAACGTTATTATTCTTCTATTAGTTTATACACAAATACAAAAAAAAAACAACTCGTTTAACAACACCGAAAGGTGAACACAAAATTATTAATGTTCGTCTTCGGCGTCTTCTGACTATTGGCAGCGTCGCTACGAATTTATTTATTTTGTTCTGATTGTCAAACGGCAATTACGAAGATTAAAATACGTATACATTGAACAAAGAAAGAAATCATAGTGATACAGTGACTATATGAACAAACGTAAAATACAATATTATATAATAAAATAAAGCGGTCTACGAAAGTCGGCCGATTACGTGTGGAATATAGGTCTGTTAAAGGAGCGTATTTCCACAGGTGATAGAATGGATAGGGGACGAACAACGAGCTTGTAATGGACTCTTATAAAAAGGATACGCGAAAGGAGGTCAGGAGTGTCAAGAGAATATTTTGTATAAAGTTGACAAATCGGAATCAGATATCACGCGCAAATGTTAAATTCCGTCATAGATGGCGTATTCGTGTCTTGTGCAGATTTTTACGACGACGTGCTAATCTATTTCTAAAACTAGGACGATTTTTTTTCTCGATTTTTTTTTTTTTTTTTTTTAATAACTTTCAGAAGGTCGCGTTATTATTTTAATTATTTGGTTATTTCAGCGAACCTACATAACGCGTATCTTAACAGTCTATTATATTTAATTATTGTATTGTACCGACTACTGAACATGATGGCGTGTCCACGTTTTTAAGTATTTTTACTTTATGTCGTATAATTAACCGCGTCAAGTATACGAACAATATACGAATAACCGCGAAGCTCGCATTTATAACGACGTTAGCGATACGCTGACAGTGAAATACACGGTAAACGCGTGTACACGCGTTTAAATGTGGACTTTTAAGAAGCGTATTTTCAAAGATCTAAAAAAAAAAAGAAACGCAACAATAGAAATTTTAACAAAGTCGTAGTAATTTTTGCGATTTGAAATATTGATAAATAATGATCGATCGATTGCAGCAACGAGCTGAGAATGTATACAAATAATAATAAAAAAAATATATATATACTTGTTTAACAACTGCGTTAACTACGCAAGATGTCATTATTTCTCGTGATGCACACGTGTTAGACTTGTAACAACAAAAAAAAAAAAAAAAGAAACAAAGTAAAAATTTATGGTATTTTTAATATCTGAAAACTGTAGTATTTAGCATTAAAATAATAATAATTCCTAAGCGCGTATTTCGATATTTTTATCCATTTTTTTTTTTTTTAAACGTTTGTATTCGTTTACACGACCTGTTACGGTTTAAAAAAATTAACGCTTAAACAGCAATGTTAATAAAGATATCCAATTTTTTTTTTTTTTTATCTAGATTAAAAATCACAAGTCTAATGCGCCCATTCTATGTTTATGTTTGAAATAACGCAGTGTCCAGTGCAGTATGAAATACTTTTATTTTATTAACGGTATTAATGTTGATATTCTTCGGACAATTATTTTTTTTATAGTACTCGATTGCAGGTCTACGGGGAGTACAACTGTCGAAGTTGAACGGTGTTTTATTCTATTTAACACGAAGTTCTTAACCACATGTATTATCTCGCATCAATTGAATTTTCGGATAGATAGAGGACAATTACTGATCGTGCGCGACAGTTGGTAACGTCATACAAAAAAAAAACCCCGATTTTCATTATAGTTTATAATACTTACTATGTAATAGTATATATATATATATATATATATATATATATATATATTAAATAACAATTAATTGATCAAAGTAATTAAAAATTTAAAATAATCGAATCTAATAAAATTAATTTAAAAACGTAGATATTAAACATGTAATTGAAAATCTCGCGCAATACGCAGGAGATAATCTTCATCTGGCTTATTTTCACATGTTTAAACATTTTTTTTTTTAAGTTTAGCACTTCGAACTTTCTTTTTCGGTGTTTCAATCCCGGCGAAATATCGACTTTCATACGGGGCTTCCTCCTTTTGCATTAAACTTCCACATTATTCACTGTTAACACACACAGCTAATCGTTTTTTGCGATTCACTATATATTGTCAATAATCTATTGACGGGACACCAAGTAGAGCATTGTGTATATTTAGATTCTGTGCGTGTAGTAGGATTACATCGGCAAAAATTTCGAAACTTACGGATAACTAAATCCGTAATTTGGACTTCTGCGGTCCACTTATACCCATTTAAAAAAAAAAATAAAATAAAAGATAATTATACATTTATAAAATAACGATTAATAAACTTCCATTTTATGAATTACGAAACACACGTAAGTACAATAAAATATTACAAATGCTCATTTAATCGGGGGGTTTTGTTATTTATACATCACGATTATACGACGCTTTCCCGGCGGAAGGTTAATAATAAAATAAAATTGCAAATAATTTTAAAATTTCTCTGCGGACCAGCGATATTATCTCGTGGACCACCAGTTGACGACCGCTGTAATTACATCGTAATTATTTCCAGTCTCCTCTCCTCCCTTGCTCGTGACCGATTTTCCCTTCGATTTTTACGCCACTGATGACATCTAAAAAAATCTTATCGAAATTACGCTTCAACGAATGAGTGAAAAAAAAGAAAAAGAAAAGGATATAAAAAAAAAATTTAACGACTGTCATTATAATAAGATAATCGTTCGTATTATCGTCTCTATTACGACGGCTATTTTAACGGAGTAGTGACGGCGACGATTCGTCATTGTTTAATAATATTATATTAGCGAGTGTAAATTAACATTTAATTTACAGGAGCCGTCTTCTTGTCTTGTATAATACGATTTTGACGAGCGTTTAAGAGATGACAATCCGAAACGAATTATTTACCGTCTTAAATAAAAAAAAAATAAAAAAAAACGCCGTTTTCCCGTTATTAAAACGTCATAATGTTTTGGGAAAACGATTTGAAATCGTCATCGTTATGTAAATACGGCGCGCGAACTGCTAAATATTGATAATAAATGAGAATAAAAATCAGTTGGTTAAACGTATTTATTTTCGGTGAACAGCGAACGCGAACGAAAACAGCAGAATAAATCATATCGAATAAATAAATTAAAAAAAAAAAAAAATGGCCTTTAAATTCGAATTATCATAAACATTACGTTTATTAATGATCTTCGATATACCGTGCGTAATACGACTGCGTGACTGATTGACAGTGATTAAATGGTACGGAACACCCAATAGTTTATTAGTTATATAAACTACTATATTATCGATTTTGACTTTTATATATTTTGCTTTCAAAAGTGGTTATGAATAACTATTTGTAAACCCGTCACACGCGTGTATCGGACAGTGATGGGAGGGGGAGGGAAGGAGTATTAAAAAAAATAATTTTTTTGTGTTTTTATTTTTGTTGGAAAAACAGTAAGAATAAAGTAACACGTAGCTATTAGCAGTAGGAAATTCTTTTGACTCGAGTACAGCACAGAAAGTGTATATACGTTTACATCGGTCATTTATATTCTATCGACGTTGGGCGCATATTAACGAGTTAATAAATATGTTAAAAAGTTAACATTTACTTAAAATTTTTAACTTAACGATTTACTATTTTAGTTCGACATCGACCTTAACGTAACTCATATACTTTTGCCTCGCATCAACGTCGACTCGAAGTTTTTTTTTTATTATTTGGACCGATTAAATATTAATTTTTAATATTATCATTGCCAAAGGTTAATACGTTAATACGTCATATGTTACCGTTTATTATAAAATATTACGATTATTATTACATTGACTTTATTGGAAACGAACGCCGCGTCTTAATCCGTTGGTATACAGCGGTGTACCTGGATGTTGCAGAAGACAACGCTGACAAATACACGTATTTATTCGTAGCAAAATACACTTTTAAGAACCCAATAAAGCTGTCAAATTTTGCATTTATTAGTAAATAAATATTAATTTTATTATTAATATAATATTAAATTTATTATTTACATAATGTTGTAATCTCAACATTCGACTCGTTTCAAAACGGTTTGTGGATCAGCAACAAATTCTTAAATTATTCGGTTATCGACAAATCGATCGCGAACGATATTTTGTTATTATATTTTATACAGGAATTATACGAAAAAGTGGAATATTATTAAAAGTAAAAAAAAAAAAGACTACCTTTAACGTAAATAATATATTATATATATATATATATTTATATACAACAGTGCGTCAGTTCGTTTCTGTATTATACGCACCTGGACAAATTTTTATGCTTGTCAATATTTTTAGTAGGTTACCGCGGTTATAACTTTTTATACAGCTATATAGTACGTCTTACACGTAATTATTATTATAAATAAGAAAATTACACGTGTTTTAACAAATGTTTTACAGTCATTGCTTTTTTTTTTTTTGTACATTATTCTAACGTCTGTATGTTTGACATAATATTTATACTGTACGTTTACGTAAACGTTAAAGTTTTCCAAAGATAATTGTCGATATTTTCGTTTATTTTCTTATAACGATACGTTGTGGACGATTCGTGTCCACGACGTTCTCAGAAAGAAAAGAAATCACTGTGCGCACGAGTCTAAAATATAGCGATGTTTTAAATTCTGCGGTCAGTGGCGTACACGCGTAAATACGGTAATCAGTTCTTCTAATAAATTGTATAAATATCGAGTCGGGCGAGTTATACACTTACATTCAGCGCTCTCATTTGAAAAAAAAAATGTTTAACTTTTTAACGTTTTTTTTATCGTTATTTACCTTTTGCGTTTATCGTTATGATATACTTTAGCGTTATGGATTATTTGTGTTTAACGTTATTTGGTTTAATATTGATTTTTTTCCCAGATAAATAAATCCATTCATATTCCATAGACTAAAGCACGTTTCCAAATCTCATAATGTACTTCATTATAATTATAAAAGTCCAAATTTTTTTTATTCTTAATTTTTTGATTTTATACATTTTTTCAACGAGAACCTTGGTTTATTTTTGACTTTATATTCCAATGCAGAATATTTTTCTTAACATGTTGATTATATTACTAGTAGAAACTTTTCTGACTAGCTCACATCTTCTCAGACACGTATCTTTGAATAATTTTTACCATCAAGTAAACAAAAATAATCTGAAAGGTCCAGTAACAATAAACAGTATTTCAATTCGCGATATCACACGCAGAAAGAGAATTTCCGCGAAAGACATATCGGAAACCGTATATCTCAATACACGTGTCTAGCTGACGCGCGTGTACGCGTCCATGTGAACCCAGCCTTATTATAGAACTATAATAAACCTACACCATAGGCTTATATTTTCCGTAGTAAATTGGAAAAAAATATTAAAATAACGGTAATTCAATTTTTCGTTTTTTTTTGATATATAACGTTATTAATACATTATTTCGTTTAATGTTATGTTTTATTTTGTGATAGTTTGAAATTGGTGTTTATTGTTTTCCGTTACGTTTTTTGATATTCGTTTCAATTGATATTTTACAATTATAACGTTATAATCAAAACGTTATTGTAACGTTTGCGAGCCCTGCTTACATTACAGTGCCGTGTTGGCAAATATCGCGAAATAATATATTTGTATCGTGGAGTAATAACAGTCGTACGCCGCAGTGAATGTGAAATGGTCTAAAACGACTGGTTTAATTACGTCGAAGAAGAAGAAAAAAAAATGAAACCAGGAACTAAAAAAGAAAACCGCTCGTTGATATTTATGACCGCTGTTGACCATTTTGTTGGTTTGTAATTTATATTTATGTATCGAGCGATAAAATACATATATTCGTTGACCGTTTAAATAATAAAATATACGTGATACGGAAAATTAATTACACGATAAATCACAAAAAACAAACAACAACGGCAATTAAAAAAAAAAAAATTGTGTAACTTGTTGTTTAAAAAGTAAAAAAAAAAATGTGAATAGTAATGCATTTTATATACTCGCCGTGGACGAAGGGGAGGACCTTATTTTATATTTTTTTTGGGATCTATTTTTTTGTACCGCTTTAGCCCTAAAACTTATAGACAATAATTATTAATAATAATAATAATAATAATAATAATAATAATAAATAATAATTATTATTGGAGCTTTTAAAGTGAACCGAATTTATATAATTTTGAAAAAATGATTTGAACTCATTAGCATCTTTTTTCCGGGTAATATTGTTGCGGAAATCGATTTTTGATATTAGAATATTTTAGAATACGTTCGAAAAACAGACTATAATTTTGTTCTAGTATACTAAAAAAAAAAAAATTACTATTTTTATAAAAAATATACTTTAGTTTTAACTTATAAAAAAGGCTGACGAGTTGAAATATTTTTTTCAGAACCGACGGTACTTGTGGCTTTTAGGTTTAAGTTATCGTACTATGTGCCTACAATTATTAAAACTGTTCATATTTTTCACTACGTGCTAAAAAAATATATTGTTTATTTCTTACACAAAAAAGACGATGTGTTCGAAAATTGCCTATACAATACCCCTTAGAAGTTTCCTTAATAATAATGCGAAAAAACGCAAACGCCTTATACTAGATGAAAACGCAATTTTATATACACCATCGAACATTTGTGGAAATATTTTGTTTTGTACAAATGTAACACACGAACAATGTGTTTAACCGTAGACTAATATTATTATTTATCCTTTTATATACCGTTATATACCGTACAAACCGTTTCATTTAAAATGTCACGCGTTATTTATTCCAATTGATTAAACGTCAACCGCTAAAGATTTTCTAAAAAAATTCTTATTGATTTTTCAATGTTTCTCGGTTAAGAGTACACAAATTACCGAATCTTTATTGTACCACAAATTCTTTTTATTTTCTCGTAATTTTTCTTCGGAAACGTGTCGATAATAATATTGTTACTGATTTGAAAAACAAAAAAGTTGTCACGTTCGAATTCATATTTCTTCGCGTATAAAAATATAATTTTCGGCCAAATTCGCACCAAATTTCATAAGCTTTTTGTTATTAATAGTTTACCAAAATCATAGATTAGTTGTTGTATGCATACGTTTATTATATATTTTGTATATATATATATATATATATATATATATATATTACTAGTAAACATTATAAACGTACACGATGATACTCGAAATTTACATGACAATTATCAGGTTTAAATTTTAAAAAAATTTCCACTCGAGGCTATGGGAATTTATTAAAAACTAATTTTAGAACATCGTTATTCATTGGTGAGGTTGAGCGATTTTTTTAATGCGAATGCGTTAAGCCCAGTTTACATGCGAAACTGGCGCTCGGCCGAATACTTGACCGATCTAAACACAAATACAGTACTCACTAACTTACTAAAATTAAACCCAGAGACAGTTTCCATGTTCACTAGACCGAGCGGTTAATCACACCGCCAAGATGTTCTGTGCTCGGCGTTATGATTTTCATATTTTTTCACTGTTTTTTTGAACATTGTACGGATTCAGCGAAACGCCAACCAAGTGGAATTGTGTAAAACCACAATAAAATTCATACAAGAATACAGTACTGGGTCATTGTTGGAGCTTCGCGGACGAGCAGCAGAAACTAGTGCTCGTTCCGTATAGACTAGCTATATTGTTTATTTTGCACGTTTAGAAATGAAACCGATGAAACACGATGAAATTGATACGCGTTTTTATTTTATATAAATGCAGTCAAAATTTCTTTTTCTATTTGATCAAATTTTAAATGGACTTTACTAAACCTTTCCTCGTTCATAAACGCGTAGCTCTTAAATATGTTTCTAGTATTGTTTGCAGACAGAAAATGTGCAGCGTTCGGATATGGCAGACGTCACAGTTAGAACAAATAATATTTGTAGAAGTTTCATTATACATACGAGTAACTGGTAAAAGCTCTGTACAAATTAATGAACATAGCAAATATTGTTCAAACATAATATAATACGTGTTTTTATTAGATTTTGAGCTGTAAAAAAAAAAAAAAAACGAAAATGTCAACAATTTTACCGAGGGCCGTTTTTATTTTTGATGCAATTTTTGAATTGTTTTGAATTAGATTTTAGGAAACTATTGGGAGAATAGAAAAACGTATTAAATATAGAATCAAGTACCAGCCAGATACAATTTCCTGTCATAATTCAACGCGCGTAAAGATCCGTGAGCATTCTTTTTGCACGAAAAAAATGTTTACAGACAAATTTAAAAAAAATAACTTGTCCTTTTTTAAACGAGTACGTCTTCGCTTCGCTTAGAATTGTATAACGTGATTGCGTGCGTGTATTTTTTTTAATTATGAAAACGTTTTCGATTATTTGGTCGGAGAAGTATCTCGTAAACCGTTAGATGGCGCTAATATTACACAACGGAGCGCACAAATCGAAATATTATTTAAAATTTTTTTTGTATTACGTTTTGTAAAAATAAAAATAACGCGAAGCACATTTTGATGACGTGCATCGGAAAGGAATCATAAGGATTAAAACGCGACGGGAATTCGGTTGAGATAATTTTATTATTTTTTTAAAAATTCATTAACTACTAATTGGCGTACAAGAACATTTGTATAAATAGCATTTAAACACTTGCAAGTATCAGCGATCTGAAACGTCATTAATTTTATTTAAATACTTTTTATTTACATACTTTTTCCACTAAATTTCGGATAACTGGTCGATTATTTCACGTTTTCGTTTCAAAACGCACTCGCTGTACCCGGTCGAGCACGAAAATTTCGAATTTTTCCCGTTTTCGGTTTTTCCCGACAAATCGGAGTTAATTTTCTAATTCCAATCGAGTGAATGGACGAATGGAAAAATTGTCCAATTCGTTTTTCTTCAACTCTTGCTGGCATACGGTTTCGCGATCGAGCTTCTCAGCGTCGGGCAACACGCGCGGAGGCACTGTCGTTTCTTGTTTTAAGATTTCGGCGCAAAACGCGTTGACAAGTAGTCCAAGGAACCCTTGACAAACTCTGATATTTCATCAATGGTCCGACGACGATCTGCGTCGATCACTTCCCGAAATCTGTTCGACGTTTCGGTCTGTTTGGCTCGTAGATGTCTGCCCCGAACGATATTTCGCTTTTCCAGTTAAAATTCGTTATTTTTAAAACGAGAAAACCATTTGTAAATTCACTCGTAGCATTTTCCTTTTGAGCTTCTTTGGGAGCATTTAAACCGTTTTACCGAAGACGGTACACACCTGGTCAACTCATCCGGGAGTCTTAAGATAAAAAATATAGAATAATTATTAAATTTTTAGATATATATATATATATATATAAGTATGTCATCTACGACTTTATCTAGATAGAAATACCACGATCCACGTCCGTATTGATGTAGATGTATTTTTATCAAGTCATATTTATTTAAATGCTATTTTCAATATCTGTTAGCGTAAATTCATAAGTCAGTGGCGCCGGAGAAGGGGGGGGGCAGAGGGGGCAGTTGCCCCCCAGATATAATTCTGGGGGGGCTAAGTTATACTTTTGCCCCCTCGGATAAAATGAACAGTCATTTTCTTAATTTTGCATCAACATTTAATTGGAGTAAGTTTTTTTAAACGCATATCACTTTATGTTAATGCGTTTCAACGATAGATAATATGATAACATATTATACTAATAAGATGCTGCGTACGGAATGTTGTTAACACAATAATCCAAAGAGCATCACCAGGCCCGGATTGGGCCGGCGGGCTACCGGGTGAAACCCGGTGGGCCGTTGAAAATTTTAAAGATTTGGGCCGGTTCGATAATGGGTTTTGAACCAACAAAAAATTTTTTTTAAGAGCTTGGGCCGGTCTAGGCGGACAGCCCGGTATGTAATTTCTTCCCAATCCGGCGCTGAGCATCACTGTCACGTGTTTGGTTATGAAAATACGATAACAAATTATCAGTCAAATATAATAGAAAAATCAAAGTTACCCCGCAATACCAATGTTGCCCCATTTTAAGGTAGGTAATTATTATACTTTTATATTTAAATATATTGGTGAGAATTTTTATGTATGTATTACATACTAAAAAAATATATATAACTATATAAACCTTAAATGTTTGCCCCCCCCCGAGTGAAAAATAGTTCCTGCGCCACTGTCATAAGTACTTTTATACGTATGTATTTCATTAAATTGCATCAAATTTTCTAAGTTAAATTTATAAATTTTTAATTCTGTTGAAAATTATTATTATCTTTATATATGTAAAAAAAAACGTTTTTTTTTTTTTTTGTTATATCAAATTTCATGTAACAATGCGACGCGTGAACTTACATTTTTCGTTAACAGATATTTCCCTTTGGCAAACAGTTCGTTACAACTATTAACAAAGTAAACAATATACGTTTTTAAAACGATCGTTAATAACCGCTGTTCCGCGCGGTTAATGTATATTCGAGTGGTTATCAGAGAAATTAATATATTTATTATATTCATATTTTTTGACGAGGGTAAACATCTTAAAATGAAAATTAACCGTTTTTTTCTTCTTTTTCTTCTTACGAGAGGTGCATTTTAATGTGGAAAATAACGCGAATTCTACCGTAACGCCGCGTGCCTGTCAATAACATTGTTTTCGGTCCACTTGCAAGTATCAGCGATCTGAAACGTCATTAATTTTATTTAAATACTTTTATTTACATACTTTTTCCACTAAATTTCGGATAACTGGTCGATTATTTCACGTTTTCGTTTCAAAACGCACTCGCTGTACCCGGTCGAGCACGAAAATTTCGAATTTTTCCCGTTTTCGGTTTTTCCCGACAAATCGGAGTTAATTTTCTAATTCAATCGAGTGAATGGACGAATGGAAAAATTGTCCAATTCGTTTTCTTCAACTCTTGCTGGCATACGGTTTCGCGATCGAGCTTCTCAGCGTCGGGCAACACGCGCGGAGGCACTGTCGTTTGTTGTTTTAAGATTTCGGCGCAAAACGCGTTGACAAGTAGTCCAAGGAACCCTTGACAAACTCTGATATTTCATCAATGGTCCGACGACGATCTGCGTCGATCACTTTCTGAAATCTGTTCGACGTTTCGGTCTGTTTGGCTCGTAGAGGTCTGCCCCGAACGATATTTCGCTTTTCCAGTTAAAATTCGTTATTTTTAAAACGAGAAAACCATTTGTAAATTCACTCGTAGCATTTTCCTTTTGAGCTTCTTTGGGAGCATTTCAACCGTTTTACCGAAGACGGTACACACCTGGTCAACTCATCCGGGAGTCTTAAGGTAAAAAATATAGAATAATTATTAAATTTTTAAATATATATATATACAAAAGTATGTCATCTACGACTTTATCTAGATAGAAATACCACGATCCACGTCCGTATTGATATAGATGTATTTTTATCAAGTCATATTTATTTAAATGCTATTTTCAATATCTGTTAGCGTAAATTCATAAGTCAGTGGCGCCGGAGAAGGGGGGCAGAGGGGGCAGTTGCCCCCAGATATAATTCTGGGGGGGCTAAGTTATACTTTTGCCCCCTCGGATAAAATGAACAGTCATTTTCTTAATTTTGCATCAACATTTAATTGGAGTAAGTTTTTTTAAACGCATATCACTTTATGTTAATGCGTTTCAACGATAGATAATATGATAACATATTATACTAATAAGATGCTGCGTACGGAATGTTGTTAACACAATAATCCAAAGAGCATCACCAGGCCCGGATTGGGCCGGCGGGCTACCGGGTGAAACCCGGTGGGCCGTTGAAAATTTTAAAGATTTGGGCCGGTTCGATAATGGGTTTTGAACCAACAAAAAATTTTTTTTAAGAGCTTGGGCCGGTCTAGGCGGACAGCCCGGTATGTAATTTCTTCCCAATCCGGCGCTGAGCATCACTGTCACGTGTTTGGTTATGAAAATACGATAACAAATTATCAGTCAAATATAATAGAAAAATCAAAGTTACCCCGCAATACCAATGTTGCCCCATTTTAAGGTAGGTAATTATTATACTTTTATATTTAAATATATTGGTGAGAATTTTTATGTATGTATTACATACTAAAAAATATATATAACTATATAAACCTTAAATGTTTGCCCCCAGTGAAAAATAGTTCCTGCGCCACTGTCATAAGTACTTTTATACGTATGTATTTCATTAAATTGCATCAAATTTTCTAAGTTAAATTTATAAATTTTAATTCTGTTGAAAATTATTATTATCTTTATATATGTAAAAAAACGTTTTTTTTTTTTTTTATATCAAATTTCATGTAACAATGCGACGCGTGAACTTACATTTTTCGTTAACAGATATTTCCCTTTGGCAAACAGTTCGTTACAACTATTAACAAAGTAAACAATATACGTTTTTAAAACGATCGTTAATAACCGCTGTTCCGCGCGGTTAATGTATATTCGAGTGGTTATCAGAGAAATTAATATATTTATTATATTCATATTTTTTGACGAGGGTAAACATCTTAAAATGAAAATTAACCGTTTTTTTCTTCTTTTTTTCTTCTTACGAGAGGGTGCATTTTTAATGTGGAAAATAACGCGAATTCTACCGTAACGCCGCGTGCCTGTCAATAACATTGTTTTCGGTCGGTCTGGAAAAATAATTTAAAAAACCAAAAAAAAAAAAAATCCCTCGAAGCATCTTCAAAGTCCCGCGCGAGATTTCGAGTATCACAAAAAAAAAAAAAGAAAAATCCCCTCCTCGGTATTTCGGAATAAAAAAATATTTTCTTTCTTTTTTTTTTTTTTAAATAGCCGAAGTTTAATTTACCAGATATTACTTGCACGACGCGAGAATACAATTTGCGGTTTGTTTTTTTTTTTTTGACAAAAAAATTCCATCTTCGTAATATAACGGAAGATTTTTGTTCGTCCCGTTGAAACGTCTGCGTTTAAGTCAGGCGGCAGGATCGGTTGTCTTTAAATATTGTATTTAAAAAGGAAATTTGCGCTGATTTCCAAAAATTCGCGCGTGGTAGTGTGTGTGTGTGTGTTTTTTAATACGTATAACGCCGAAAAAATAAAAAAAAATAAAATAAAATTTTAATAACTCGTTGACGTATTTTACTTTTTTTGACGGGATCTACGAACTTTACTTTCTCGGCGACAACGCGCTGGCTTTAGAAACATTTTGATTTCTTTTTTTTTCCACCCGTTCTTTTCGACAGCGCACAAAATGACAACGCACGCAACCCCGAAAATACACGGACGGACGTTATCTACCCTTTATATCGGGGTCGTTTATTAATATTAATTTTTTTTTTTTTTTTTTAGACCCTGCAGGGTCTCTGCGATTATAATATAAACGCGTCATATCATATTACACGGGGTCGAGGGGTGTTTTAATTGATATCGTGTACAGTTTTACGTCTGTTTTCGATTTAGAGGGGGTTTTGACTGCGCGATATATAGAGTGACACGAGACCGCCGGTCTCTCGCTTTCGCTGTGTCTGCTGTACATATTATGTGAAAATTATGGTTAGGAGACAGTTTTTCAAAAAAAAAAAACATTTTTTTCCTCCCAAAAATTATTTATCCCGATTACATTTTTTTCTCAATTATTCATTTTTCCCAATAAGAATGAAATTATAACGTCGTTATCAGTATCGATCATTTATCAATCGACAAAAAAAACAAAAACAAAAACATTATTATACCATATCATAAATATTATCATTATTATAAACATATTATGATATCCAACGTCCGAAACGGATAGGAGCACAGAGAAGAAGTAAAAGAATGTTATTTGTACGCGTTTTATGGATTAAAAAAAAAAAATTTCAAAACATTCGAAACAATAATTTGATTTAAAATCAAGATATTTAAATAGATTAACTATAATTAGAAAAACAAAATTTTTCATTGAAAAATTAAATCGCACGTCGTATTTTCTTCACTATATTAATCGTTTTTAACGATATTTTAAATTCGAAAACCATCGAATTTCGTTTCGAGTGGCAACGGTTTACTGTTTCAAAATGATAAAGAAAAATCAAATTGATTTTAATCGTACGCGCAGTTGAATACGGTGGTAATAAAGATAGAATTTTTTTTTTCACCATTCATTTTTACAGCGTTTATTTGTACGAGTATTTAGGGTCATATTTTCTCAAAATGTAATACAAGAAAACATAACAATATATAAATACAAAAAGGAAAAAAAAATTAACATTTAACCACTTTTTAAGTATTATTATTGAACCCAATAGAAAAAAAAAAAAAAAAAGGATCGCGTTATGTTTTCGCCACCTTCGCCTGTCGTATACAGTGACTGTACATTGTTCGGGGACTATAGGCAATTTATTTACACGCGTGTAATATTAGTCGTGTGTGTATAGTATTTTTTTTCCAGGCGAATTATTCAAAACGATTTAACACTTTCTCCGTAGGTTTTCGATAAAATCAACGCTACGAAATATTCACGTCTGTTCGGAGCTGCACGATTCGCGCGTTAAAGTACAAGAACTATATACAAACATATTTGTTTTTAGAAACAATTACGTTTTTTTTATTATTGTCTTTTGATCGCGATTTGAATTTCGCTGCAAGGGCCGAAATTACAGGGATCAACGCGTTATCCCTGTACAGTCAAAAGTGCTTTGACACGCGTCATATTATACATTTAAGTCATATACTTCTACTATAATAATAGATAATTAATATACGTATTAATACGTCATTTCGTCAGACCGAGTGATTCAAGTGATAAAACGAGTTTATTAAGACGCCCATAGGCGCAAATAGTGTTTGAAGTTTGGGGGGAGGCTGAAGTCTAAATCCATTCCAAACACTCTTTAGATTTTTATAACAATTTAAAATTCACAAAAAATGTTTGGGGGGGAGGCTATGCAGAATTTAGGGGGCTTAGCCCCCCATAGCCTCCCCGCTATTCGTGCCTGTGAAGACGCCGTTGTGAAATTTTATTATTTAAAAAAACGAAATATAAGTGAAAACGTTTTAATTTTTACTATAACATAACGACGAGCGAAACTGCTTTTTGCGTCATGTTGAAAATGCGAGAACCAAAACCCAGGGCAGAGTTTGTATCGGAGACCGAGAACAAAATTTTTGAACTGTGTTTCGCCCCGTTCTTGACAAATATATAATTAAAATAACTGGAAATCTTAATAATATAGTGTACAGTTGTTATACACGTTCGTCACTCGGTACCGCGACGAATTTAAACACGCGAAAAAAGATAAATGACAAAGCAACCGTCCGGTAAAAGCGACCGGCGTCTCCTTAACAATATTATGATATCGGGTTGTCGGTTAAAAAACAAAAACAATTTGCTCGCGTGTTCGGTTATTTGTTAAAATCGTTTCGTATTTCTGTAAGAAAACTATAGTCTAATTCGAATCGGTCGTCAATTGCCCGGAGTTTACCGATCAAGTATTTTATTTTTTTTTTTTGATCCGAGAATGAATGCAAATTGACATTTCAGCTGCCGGACACAGTTTGTAACACAATCGCAGTAATTTATGAGTCAAACATTAATTTCGTTGTTATTTACACGAGTATAATATGATTTTTTTTTTATACGCATTTTATTGATCACATCGACGAGAACTCGGAAAGAAATTGTTTTTCACTTCAATAACGCAATTACGCAGTACGCCGACAAACGGTGAACCGCAGAGATTACACACAAAAAGTTTTTATTATCGTATAGCGAAGATATCTGTAAAAAAAAAAAATTTTTTTCGCCAATATAATATAATTTAATAATTAATTTTTTTGTTTCTACTGTTACAACGCGTTTATTAATATTTTTTTTTTGTACACTACTGGACGTACGAGTTCCGGAGGGGAACAGTGTTCGGCGCCTCGTAATATTCATTTTTGTTTATTCGCCAAAACGATTCCCGTGTAGTAGTAGGCCGTGCTTCGGGGAAACTATTTTAGCACCGTTGTGACGCGCCCGTTACGTTCAAACGTAGTAATGCAGATTGACGACGGGCGTGTGATGACGTCGGATGACGGCGTAGTCCACGTTCGGGAATCGGTAATTGGCGGCCGGCGGCTGGAGCGGCCGGCTGGTCAACAGTATCGCGGTGGGCCGTCCGGGCCGCCGGTGGTCGTCGCCCACGTGGACGGACGGTCGTCGGGTGGTCGCGAACGCGTCGCACCGATTGCGTTCGGTCGTCGTCTCGTCGTGTCCGTCGCCGGCGGTCGCGGTCGTCTCCTGCAGGTGGTGTTCCGCGTGTCCGACTTCGATCCCGTCGTCGTCGCCGTTCGCCGCGGTCGTCACGGTTTTCTCCTCTTCTTCCGGCCCGGCGGCGGCGGCGGCGGCGGTCGTCGTCGTCACCGTCGACCGATCGTGCGGCCCGTCGTCGTCTACGTCGTCCGTCACGGAGTACGTCGTGGCCCGGTCGGGTTTTTCGAAATCGCCCATCGACCACTTGCGGTCGGGATCGACGAAGAACAGCGCCGGCGGCGGGAACCCGATGGCCTTCAGCATGTGCACGTTCTCCTCGCCGGCCGACGGTATGGCCGGCAGCCGCGCGACGAAACTGCCGTCAGCGGTTGGCCGCGTGCGGAACTGAGCAGCCGGCTCGGGAACTACGCCGCCGTCGACCGTCGTCGTCAGCGACAACCAGAAAAACGTCTAAATTTGAGCAGAAGAAAAAACGAAATTTCATGAGTTTTACATTGCATAACGCGTTCTTAAACGAATGAATTCTTTCAACAAAGAAAAAGTCAAAGAAGAACAAGTAGTGATCGGTGTCGTCGTGTCGAGTTTTGAACGGGAGGAGGGGGCAAAGTTGTGAGCGGTCCGTATTGTTGAAAAATAAGCAAAAAAAAAAAGTCATTTTGTTAACAAAACGCTTAACACCGGCCCTGCACTGTCAACGAGGGGTGCGAATACTCTCCCTGTCCCCCTGAAATAACGTCACTGGGCGGAAGTAATCCAGTCGATTCCGAAATTTTTTGCGTTTTCGGTGTGTAAACATCTGTTACGGCAGTAAATCTCGGGAAATGGGACGGAAATGTGTAAGCCGTTGTTGTCACGACAACTAATAATAATAATTATTGGTATTAATTAATTTACACGGGCAATTATAAATTGCGTGTAATGTGTAAGCCGTTGTCACGACAACTAATAATAATAATATTATTATTATCGAAATTACTTTGAATAAAGATAGCAACATTCACAAATCCCAATCACAATTCCGTTTCGTATTTGCCGCTCACCCGACGTTTACGCATCAATGTCTCGAGTACTAGCAAAATGGTTTTTCATAGAAATATGAAATGTATGCTTTTTTTTTTGCTTTTTACTTGTACAATATATAAAATATAAAAATATATATTTTTTTAATCTGGGATACAAATGTAATTTTCTTTTTTTTAAAAAAAAAGAAGACATTTATTATATATTACTACTAGCCGGTTTCACCAACTATTGTTAAATACACTCTTAACACCATGTTATAGTCAACAATTATTTGTTTAAATTTAACATCCGGTTAAATTATGTAAGGTTTCACCGTTACGTTATAATTGTTAAATTCTGTTTGTTGAGTTAACAAAACGTTAATTGGGTTACCAAAACGGTTACCTCGATTCTAACGTTCTCGTTGGGTCGTCACGAAATGCGATAACCGGTAAGCGATAATATAATATTAAAAATGGTCGATCGGTGCCTATAATGTACTGTAGCGGATCTATGGCGTTTTAAATTGCCGATTAAATTTTAACGAGTTGATTCCGGGCGATTGCCGTAACAGACATTTTAACAACGGGTTACGGCTAACGAATCTCGGTGAAACACGATTTTCACTAATTTATTGTCAAGTATAAATTAACAAAGAGTCAAATCCTCGACAAATGTCGGTGAAATCGGCTGTGTATATTTTTTTTGTGTCATTGTGATTGAGTGCAATTTAGGTATAACTGAATGTTAAAATTTTAGAAAACAAAATAGTTGTTATATAAAGGAGAAAAAAAAACGATTCAAAATTTCACGATTACAATTCCGCGCGAAACAATTATTTTGCTGAAAATAAAAATGGGATGTCGCGTCGTCCTCTCGGTGTACGTAAGCTTGTTCGATGAGGAGCAAACGTATTTATATTGTTGTTTTTAGCAAACAACGCCATATAAGATGTCCGTCACTCCACTCGTCTCATCTGACGTTTCTACAAGAATCTTAAACGTTTGCGTAGAGGATTGAATATTTTTGTAATTGACTTTTGAAAATGACTTTAATGAACTTTTTCATCAGGTCACGCCTTTTAAGACGGAATTGCATCGCGTAAAATATAATAATATACTATATAGTTGAGTCGATATACGTATAGATGAAGTGACTAGTTCATTTGAAAGTCACTGACTTAAACAAACACTTCCGGCATGATTCCCGAACGTTTCAGTTGGTTTTGCGCCCAGCATTGTCTGAAACGCACGTAACGTGAAATTGGATTTAGCGGGACATGCGTTGGAACCGGTGTCGTGTTTATAGAAAAATTTGAGCCGAGAAAGGATCGCGCGCATATCAGTATCGTTAATGACAGCGTTCACTGCCCTTTACAAAGTCGCTGGAAGTTGTAATCGTATTAACGAATAATGAAATGTTAAATATTCTATCTAGATTAAAAAAAACCCGAAAGACTTTTTAGTGGAGAGGAACGTTTTTTTTTTTTTGCTGACCTAGTGGGGCCATAGACCTTTGGACGATTTTCTGTTGAAATTTAAAACCCGATAAATCGAGATCGAGTGCCGCCGTAAACGTTTCGCCGCTCCTAACTGAGTTCCGAATACTTTTATTGAAAAACGAATCAATGCACATAAGCCGAAGAAAACCGTAGTGAAACGGAAATTTGTAAATTTCCAAAGTACCGTTCGTGTTTACTTTTTTATCGTCTACACGAACGTTTGGAACTAAACAGATCTTAAGCGCTGCACTTTGTGGTAGGTATAAGCAGATAAAAAAGGTCAAAGTACACAAAAACAAAAGAGTTCACTTTGTTGTAAAACCATCAAGACGCGTTCAATACAAATTTCATTAAACTCCATTTAATTAATTTCTCACAGATCTCACTCGGTTCACGAACTGAAACAATCGTATTAATTCGTACGCGTTAAAATTTCTTTGACAAAAAATTTCGGTTCATCGAACACACGAGCTATACGTGGATTTTTCTGTAATCCCACTAGAAAAAAAAAAAATTGTTGTAACGAAAGAAGGCTTTTATCATAGACTTTATACGTTGGATTTTAATCCGTTAAAAAAAATTTTTTCGTAATTTTCAGCGTTTTTTTTTCTTTTGAACGCTTAAAGGGAACTACTGGAATAGTCGAAAAAACGTTCTTATTAAAAATACCAACTAGACGAAATTCTTCAAAAAAAAAAAAAATGTTATTTGCACACTCTTAACAATAAAGCGTGGGGTTTACACACAAATTTCGAATTAATACGTTTTAACGAAACGAGCGCCACCGTGTCATTCGCCTCGTGTCCATTTTCGTAAAAGATAAAATGACATGAGGTGTTTTTTTTCAATCGGCCGACGAAATTAAATACATATTCAAGTGAACGAAGATAATCTATATATATATATATATATATAGAATGTATAAAATAATACAGCGATTCTGAGAGGTCCAGGCGCTAAATCTGACGAACTGAAAACAAATTCGATTTGCTAGAACTCTTCGCGACGAGAAACGCAACGAAATTCTTCTTCGAATTTGAAACGTACGAGTTTTACAGAAAAAAGAAAAAAAAAAATACATTCGAAATCGTCCAGACAGTAACATATTATTATACGGTGCTCTTCGAAGCGTGTGAATATTTTCAAAGAAACGAATACAATTTTTGTTTTTCTTTTTCCCCGCGCATGCATACTCACTAGTCTCGCGAAGACGGATTTAGCGGCGATCATGATAATGTCGATTCGATTAAAATGTATTTTTATGGTTCGGTCGGTCCGGTCACTCGCGCACGGCACACTGACGATTTCTAGTCAGCATTTCGACCATTCAAACCAGTCCCGAATAAAAATATCCTCAATGAACACGTCAAATTATTATATTATTCTCCTAGTATTAACGACCAGCGTTAATTGCGAGCGCTTATATATATATATATATATATATGGTAGGTAACGACTGTCATAATATACGGTTGTGTGTGTGTGTTGTAAACGCGCTTAATTCGAGATATTATTGTTTTTAGATAGGTTCCGGTTTCAATTTTTTTTTTCCACATAAACTACTCTTTAATCGACTCCGGTCGATTACTTTCAGGCGCTTTTTCCAAGATGACGCTTTGTTACACCGTTTACGCCACGCGACCACGAAATCCGCGTGTATATCCAAAGAGAACATTACCGGTATTGCATTACGTGGCTTTTGAAATATTAAGTATCGTCAGTGGTACAGGGGCGGACTTAGGAGCCGTTTTAGAAAGCGGCCCAGGAGATTTTGCTCGAAGCCGCTCGATCATAATAATAAAATGAAACTCGGCTTTTGATGTTTCAAATTTTTTTATTTTTTTTTGTCTTAATTCTATCTGCTTATAAAAACAATAGAAACGTTTTTAAACCGCCGTATTAATTGAAAAAGTATTATTTTACTTATTTGATTCTACACGGATGTTATTTAAACGATCAGTAATATTTATGTAACGTCCCGCTTTTTTTTTTTCTTTATAGGATAGACGGCGGTCTACGACTGTGTTAGTGTATTCAGTGGTATTTAAAACGATTTTCTCTGTTGCCTTTAAAGATTAGAAATTGTCTATATAATTGGTAGAATTATTATTGATTTTACGATAAAACGATTTGTAGCGACACGAGAATAATTGTATATTCGCAGGGAGAACTTTTCATTTTTACGTAATAGTGTACTCGAACACATTTTTAATTCGAAAAATAACAAGTTTTGAAAAATTATGCTTATAAAAAAAAAAAAATGATAAATAATCGATTTTAAAACGGCGACAATTTCGAAATACTGTTGTAAACAGAATTTTATGAAGTGTACGCGACGGAAAAGAAAAAAAAATTTCTTTTACGAGTATGCCGAATATATGTGTTTAACATAGCGTTGCGGATAGAGAATTTTGTCGCTTACATAAAGTCATATAAACGAAGTAATTTTTGCAGAAAAAAAAAACTGTGCCGTACAACCTTCTTGCCTTTCTATATAGCACAGCGTATTGAACGATATGGCACTCGTTGTTTTTTTTTTCTTATTATTATCGACGAGTGATTACAATAATTTCACATGATTAATAGCCTATCAATTAATTAACTAATTAATCATCTAGAAAATAGTATTCTAACTGACAACGATTAACAAAGCAAGTTGTATAACATGATATATCTGTTGCGCGTAATAAAAGGTAACTTAATACACGGCAATTAGGTTTATATACTTATTATTAATTTCAGTTTATTAATATATATAAACGATTATTATTATAAGTGATTCTATACAGTTACGCGATTTAAAATTATTACCAATTTTAATTCGATTCGAACGCACGTATTTATACGCGACATATTAAGGAAGTCACGCGACTATTAAATTATTATTATTATTATTGTTATTACAGCGTAAGAAAAATAAAAGCCATTCTCTTTTTCATAATAATAATAATAATAATAATAATAATAATAATAATAATAATAATAATAATAATAATAATAATAATAATAATATATATTTGTTATTAATAACACACTATTCTTTAGGATTATTGATTAAGGTCATCGCCATGTTTTGTACTAGATATTTAAATACAATACAGTAATGTAAATGGATTGCTTTCCAGTGTGAACGAACTGAGAAAAATTACAAAATGAGCGTTTTGAAATATCTCGCGATTGGTAAAACTCAAAAAGCGACATTTAGGAGACTGCAGTACGGCGTGTTTACTGATTTCCGTAATTCGTGTTTAAAGGTGAAAAAAAAAACTCTGGAAATATGACACTCTTGATAATTTATCTCCGACAAAAAAAAAAAATCAAATAATTAATGTTTTAAATATTGTTAATTCGTAATATAATTATTTGCTTTATTGTGTACATTCGACGGTAACACGGGCGTTTGGTTCGATCAGTCGACACGAATAATATTTATATATTAATAATAGTTAGATATTTCCTCTGCAAGTATAATATAAACGATAAAAAAAAAAAAATGTACAACACACGCACCGATACCTACTCGAAGATATACCCGTACGATTATTGAAAGTCGACATTTTTTTTAAATTTCGGAATATATGTAGACACATGTCTATGTAATCTTTAATTATTATTATACGTATAATTTCGCATAATTTTGTAAAATATCTCGGATATGAAAAAATACCAAAAGTCATGTTTAGGGTAGGTTAAGAAATGCCGATTTGTAAATGGCGCGCAGATCAATATTGTTGTTATCGGTAGAAAAATATTGTCCTGCTGTCAATAAGCGACACCGCGAACATGTCTTTATCGTTGTGAATATTTTGTTTCGCTCATTTTGGAACGAAATGAGTCACTTTTTGAGAAATTCAATCAAATAATATATTTTCAGGCAACAAATTAATAGTTTGTCAGTGCTGTTACTGCGAAGTAAACTGTTTTTGACAAAAGGATTTCAACAAAAGTAAAACAGTAATTTATACCGTTACGGCTATAAATTCATATATATATATATATATATATATATATATATATTTAGTTAACCAACGTTCGTTACTGTATATTGTAAGTCTTTAAATAAAATATATAATATTATTTGAAAAGTTTCGGTCGAAAGTTTTCACCGTGTTCGGTGACAAGCGACTCTCGCGACGAGATAAAAGTTTTTTAGGCCGAATGCCCCGAAGTTTAATTAAAAATATCAAAATAATTAAAATGACTCGTATATGGCGAATAAATTATAATCGTAATGAAGTAGTATATTAATAACGTATAACGAGACGCGAGAAGATTTTACGGGGGGGGGGGAATTTTTACGTTATTATAATATTATTATTAGGTGTCTGTTGACGAGCACCGCGATGGAATATTTTATTGAGCGAGGGCGGAAATCGACGAATATCGGCTATTTTGCGATGTTTTGGCGAATGCGAGATTTTTAAGCGTGTACTTAAGACAGATATCAATTTTTTTTAAAAAATTTATTGCAAAACTAGACACACCACGGTATTGGCCGTCCTCCGGATCCTTTTGGTTTTAAATACGTCACACTGTTTTCGGGATTTTCGGGTTTGAAAATTTGAAATTTCTTTTTTTTCGATTTCAAGTATCGAAATTCCGATTTTCCCGCTTACCAACGTGTAATTATTTAATTCGATAAAGATTTTCGTTTTCGAATATCGGTATTCATGTATTATTTCTCGTTTACGGTTCAGATGTCGAATGATTTTTTTTTTTTTGATTTATAGATTTCAATTATTGCCGGCGTTTAAAATCGATTTCTAAACGTCGGTTTATCGTGTAAATTCGAATACTTCTCGTCGTTTGTACAAAATGTACAATTATTATTATTATTATAATAATTTTTTTTCCGTTTTTTACAAAAACGTCATGCGAGTCGTAATATGCGACGTCTAATGAGACGTATAAAACAAACACACACACATTTTTTTTTATGACATGCTTGAGAGAGCAGTGTCTACTGTCGAGAACGAGGAAATACTACAATTTTTGTTATTATTATTATTTTTTTTAACTCCGAACAAACAAAGAATATTTTAAATAATTACATTTTACGTGTTTCCGGCATCGACGATGAGATATAAGTTGAAATTGTATATATATATATATAATTTTTTTTTTCTATAAAAATATAGAAACAAAAGTGTCGACTTCACGGGAGTAGACGCATATTATTTGCAGTTTAATTATTTATAACGCGCAGCTAGTGGAGAGCGCGCGTATTGAGCTCGAATTAAAAAAAAAAAACTGTTTTGTACGAAGATACTTTAAAAAAATATTTTAAAATTCTCCCTAAAAAACGGTAAAAAAATAAAAATTGTTTTATTTATGTACTAAATTACGCAAACTGTCACGATATCGCGAATAATTTCTAATTTTAATAGTTTCGAATGAAACGGCAAGGTGGGTAATTTTTCTCACCTTATTAAATACATAAATAATAATAAGCGTATTTGTGTAAAAAATAGCGTCGTATAATTGGGAAAATAGCGGTGAAAATCTAAAAACGCTTATATAAAATAGGCTGGTTAAACCAACGCAGAATTTCGCACTAGTTGCAGCGGACCGATCCGTGTTCGATTTACTACGTATACGCTAACGTGGACTGATCACGGACTCTGTGTTCCGTTGGAAAGCATTTCCGACTGTCAGTTATTGTATATAAGAGATAACAGATTAAACCGTTTTACGAATGAATTATGTAACCGCGCGTTTTGTAATAAAACAATTATATTTATATCATATAGATTTTATATATCTGCGGTTTGTCGTTGTTTTTTAGCTGATCTAAAAATGAGTGATATCGACGGTGACTGCCTTGTATCTACAGTTATTCGTCTGACGACGGATTAGAATTAATAAAAATATTCCTAAACATTTCTTAGGTGAGTACATTATAAGGAGCTCGCTGAATACCTGTTTGACCGTACAGAATCGTGTACACTTGGAACGTTTGACGTATAAAATACAAATTCGTAGCTTAACAATACTTTGATCAGAGAATCCGAGCCCTGGGCTGGCACTTATTATACTTTATGGTGCTCGGTCGATATTTTTCGAAGCGTACCTTGGCGCTGTTGTCGACTTCTCGAAAGTTTGCCGGCATTAACGTCGAAAAGCCCGTTCCTGCACGTGTAGCCGCGACGCGCAACACTATACCCGTCTCGTCGAATATCGTTCGGTTCCCCAAAACCGAAAGTGGCGGCACTCGGAAAGGGATCGGAGCGTGCTCGACCATGTTATTAAGTCCGAGAAAAGCGCGCGCCCGAAGGACCCGTCAGAGTCTGCAGGGATCACGGGATATCGTTTTTAAGGGCGGAGGCTCACAGGATCTCGGAACCGACTTAACAATGTGAGCCGATTTCGCGGAAATGCAGCAGCACCTATAATGAAGGCTATTAATTATACACACACACACACACACACACACACACACACATATGCACTTTGGAATATTTCGTCGCCTCTGGTTTCAGTAAAGTAATATTATAGGTACGAATACTAAAAGACAATACAGTGACTTATATAATATACGCTCGCCGTAAGCTGTTGTACACATAATATATTGCGTAAACATCGCGAATGAAACTCGTTCCGATTGTGTATTATATTTCCGTTACATTATTATTTCCAGTCGATTGTTGCCGCGTGTCCTTAAAATATTATTACTTCGATTTGAATAATACAGGCTATATATATATATATATATATATATACGTATGCGATAGACAATTGACAAGTCTGTAAATTTGTGGCCAATTTGTTGTGTGTTTGTGTATGCGGGGGAGTGGTAGTTCATACCGCCGTTGCTCGGGGGCGATAATAGAGTATTGCAGTAATACTCTACTTGTATGCGTGTAAAAGAAAAAAAATTGTAGAAAAAAAATGCGGAGACGGCAAAACAAGTTGTAAATGTCGTGAAATAAAAAATAAATAAATAAATAATAATAATAATGATGAGCGAAAAAATATACGTTTCCGGAAAAAGCGAAGGGCGCGGTTTTGAAACAGAACATAGTACATAACATGTTGGGCCGAGAAATGTTGTGTTGATAGGATTTAGGAGAGAAAAGTTAAAAAATACGAATTTGAAGAAATTGGGAAATCGCAACAGAAGGTTTTTGAAAAAAAGTCACGCGGAATTTTGAGTTTTATCTCCGGGCATACTTGAACGTTTTTCGCGCGCGTATATTTTACAGAGAACATTTCGTTGTTAAATTATTAATTATAAAGGGCTATAGAAAAGGCGAAAAAAAAACGAGAACTGAACAGGAATTAGAAAATCCTAATGATCCGGAACTGTAAAAAAAAAAATATCGAAAAATTTCTCGGACTTTTCCCCTGGATGATTTTTCGTCAAGCCCAATCAAAAAATTACGCAGTAATTTCATTTTATTTTTATATTAAAAGAATTTTTTTACAACTTTTTTTCTATTAAGAAAAATTGTGACGAACGATTTGTTGTGTACAATATATAGTCGAAGTACCGTTAAATACATCTGATATTGTATTGAATTTTTAAGCCTTAAAACCGAAAATCACCCCTCATTTTTGAATTAAATACCTCTACGTCAACCATCTAAAATTACTAAAAATAGCCCAAAACCAAAAGAAATATTTTGAAAATTTTTTTTCCCTAATACGTATGTAATGTAAAATTACGTATTCGATGAATATTTCGAGTTTCTATATAAAACCATATTAGTTTCAGAATTACGAAGAAGGAATAATAACGATAATCGATTTCGTCGAAATCGCGTTTTTACGTAATTTTTACAGTACATTTTGTGATTTTTTTTTTAAGCACTTTTGAAGAAATTAGAAAAACATGACTCCTACAAAGTTACCGACTATAGATGCACAATTTGCTACCCCGGAAACAAACCTGTACGACCGTAAAGACCGGAGCACTCTTTCTGGTAGATTTTTCGGGTACAGACATAAAACACGAAACGCGAATCATTGTAAGACCAGTACGTTCCTAGCTCGGCTCATAATCTGAAATTAATAACGTCTTTTGACAATGTATTGTAATACAATGACGGAGAGAAAAAACAAAAAAAAATTTCTCGGCGTTCGATTCTCGCCACCGGGCACACACTCGTGTATATATTGTCTGTCGATACTTCCTTCGCGTCTGGAAGCACATTTTTCATTATGCACATATCCTCGTCGTCGTTCGAAAACAATAATAATAATTATTAGATTAAGAGCGCTGCAAACGTCCTCGGACGAACGTTATAATATTATAAATCGCACGACGACGACCTAAAAATCAGAAATAGAATAATTACGTCCCGAAGTGGTTGTTTTTTTTCCGAAACGGTAGTCAGGAATTACTTATTAAACAGTCAAGGTGCAACAAACGTGAAGTAGAGGCTAATGCGAAGTTAAAGTAATGTCGGCTGCACTACGGTCCAAACCGCTGGTGGGAGGACGTACACGCCTCGTCGTCGTCACATTTTTAATTACCGTCTCGTAGAACGTAATATATAGAAGTACAGCGGTTTTTTTTTTTTATTAAATTTAAAATGTTTGTATTCACACGTTTGTTCTCGTTATTCTTATTTATCTCTTCGTTTCTTTTTTTATCCAATATAATTGAATTCTAGTCCAAAAACTGACAAATTAAAACGCGCCGTAAACGATGTCCAGTAATAATTTGTAACAATTTTGTACGCGTTAAAAATAAAAATAAAAAGTGAAAAAAATACGTTTTTTTTCCTACGGAAATCGAAATATAGAAATTTTACATCTCTAAATAAAAAAAAACACTTGCAGAATTAGCACGAGAATAAAATAATAATAATCGAGATATACAACGTTGACTGTATGTAACCGCGGTAAAATATCGATACTTGATTTTTAATAAAAATTTCTTTAAAATAATATAATATGTATATATATGTACTTTGTGGGGAATAAGTATCAAATTATATCTGTATTCCCAGATAAAACGGAGTATTTTATATTATAATACACACGCCTTAAAAATAATTTTATAAATACAAAATTGTATTTTGTTAAAAAAAAAAAAAAAAATTAAGTGTAAATAATAATGGTTATTAATAGTATTTTACTATTACCGCGTTATTTTCTTTCGTCGGTTACTTCTTCTTTTCTTCTGCTGACATTCATTACTCTTTAAGAGTTTTCGCCGTCACCACGATCTTCCTCCACTCTTCCCTGTTTTGAACTATCGTCCTCCACTCTCGTACTCCTATTTTCTCGAGATCTTCTTCCACCGTGTCCAACCATCTCTTTCTAGGTCGCCCGCGAGGTCTCTTCCCCGTAGGTTTCCATTCTAGTACCGCTCTAACCGTCTCCTCCTCATTTCTGCGCATTACGTGTCCAAGCCATTGTATTCGCTGGCCGCTTATATAACTACTAACTGGTGCCAATCCTAACTCTTCTTGCAGTTCCCGATTAAATTTTCTTCTCCACGCACCTGCTCTGTTATCATATGTAGGACCGCAGATTCTTCTCCATATTTTATTCTCAACCGTTCTTAGTCTTCTTATAGTGTTGCTAGTCGTCGTCCAGGCTTCGCATCCATAAGTCAATGTGGGTCTTATTATCGCTGTATACAGTCTTGTTTTGTCGGTTACGAAAATATTATATTTTCGATAGTTATAGTATTTATCTATATACACGTACGATTTTAAATAATACGGTGCGCGGTTTAAAAAATGAAAATGAAATCTTTATTTTACGCGAAAGTTTTTAATTTTACTCGAAATATTTGAATTTTAAACGCTCTAGTGGATTGCGGCATAAGACATTTTTGAAATTTTTTGTTTTTCATATTAGAACACCAGCATCGTATTTAGTCCTTACAGGCCGTTAAATGATTAAAATCTGACCGTTAAAAATCTGACATTTTTCAGTAAATTTTCAAAATTCTATATGCGTATAGCGTGAAGTGTATCGACATTTCGTTGGTATATTATTATTATTTTTTGAAATGATAATTCGACGGCGTACAGATTTCGGTGTGCTTTTCGCTTTCGACAATGTTATTATTATTACTATTTTCTTTAGTTGGTATACTATAACTATATATATATATATATATATATATAATGATATACAATAATATATATATATTATTTCGACCGTTATAATATTTACTTACTCGGTATCGTATGATTGATCGTATACGACGCGCGAGCCGTCCAACACATTTTTCCCGCTCGGCGAATCCATTAACGCCATACAATAATATATGTAATGCGGTGAAAGGTTTCCATAATACACTGTTCATATAATAATAGCCGTGAACGATCGCCGACGAATATAATATATTTATATAGTACATTGAAGTGTCATTAGGCCTTCGATCCGTATCTTGTATTTGTATACGCGTTTCGTTTTGTAAATTTTAATTATTATTGTCGATAATTGTGAGAGAGAGAGAGAGAGAGAGAGAAATAATTCGATCGGTGGGTGCTAGAAAAAAAAAAAAAAAAGTGGGCGAAAATATTCTAAAGATCGTCGAAACGCTTCGTGGTCATGCAATTTGGCGGAATAATTATAATTTGTTTTTTTGTTGAAAATTCAATACGAAATGATTGCTAGTGAAATGTACGCAGTTTGCGTACACTCGATAAATACTAATACCTATATTATTTTAAATATGTCTTGTATGACGTAATAACCTTCTCAGTGACGCAGTAATAATTTTTCAATTTTCTTGCGTGCCACAAAAAAAAAAAAAAGTAGAAATCGTATAATTTTAGTGTGAAATACGGCGTATTACACGGTAATCGAGTAATACGACACGAAATCTAAAAACGTTAAAGTTTTAATGTACCTAAGAAATATCCATTTTTCAGCCCATAAACCGTAGTAGCGTAGTATAATCGAATTAATCTCATGTATATGTACGAGAGAAGTAGACGACCATAGCCGAAAACGACCACAAAAATGAAGTATAAACGATTCTGTTACAAACGGCTATTATTCGTGTACTTCAAAAGTTCTTGCAAGCGATCGTTGAAAAAGTGACGCACTTACGTAACGGAAAACTGAGTTTTCTCATTATATTACAGTGTATTTGTTTCTACAGTTTGGACGGGATTTTATCATAATGGAATTTTATCGCGTTAATTCATTACAACTAACCCGGCGCAGGACAACCTAATGATTCAATGAATATCGTAGTTTTTTTCCACTGGCAAATATACCGTTTCCTGCAATAGTTTCTATGTAAAATCACGCTGAATCCAATAACAATATGTATTCATCGAGGAACGTATCGGCAGAACATGTAGAATACGTCCTGGGCCGTACTTCGGACTTGCGTGGCGATTTTACGAGGTCCTCTCTCGCCGTTTACTATAATTTAGACTCCGCTGATTTTTGGCGACGGAATAAGATCGAACAGTTTTTTTTTCTAGAAATTAAAAATAACTTATTGACTGGTGGAAAAAAAACCCAGTAAGATATAGTGTATATCGTACACAGAAGCTGTTTGATGTAATTTTTAAATTTTATTGAATTCACTATTTTTTTACGTTAACATTCCTGTTGATTTTGCAGGGTCAGCCCGCGTACATATATATTTTCAATCTTATTATTTTATGTTCAGCTTTTGAAATCCAAATACCGAAGCCCGAAATCGTTTTATTTTCACGTAAAAAAAAAAAAAACGCGTATTAAAACAAAAAAAGGTTTATTAATTTTTTTATTAATGTAATGTGTGTGAGAAAGACGTTAAGTGTACTATGAAATATGATAGACCGCGATGACTGGACCGTGTTGAGTCGTGCACGTTTAACCGCGAGAGAAAGCTCGTAAAAAAATGTTTTTACTGTTTTAACGACTTTTTCAATTCATTTCATCACTACAGGTGTCCCCCGTTCGGAAACGCGCTGCACTTTACCGGAAATCTCGACACAATAATAATGGTGGTCATGATTTTTTCCCGACATTTTCGGGCGTTGTATGAGCGGTAGGAGGTTAACACCTCTACAGTACGGTCGGAAATTCTCTCGATTAGCCCCCCCGAAGCGATTTATATACCAGTAAAGTTCACAATACAAACTCTATAATGAAACACACGCCGCGCCACTACAAACATATGTATTAAACTAAATTATTGATTGTCTATATACGATATAAAAACGTATTGATACGAAAGAAAAAAACGGTTTATGTATAAATACGACATAATCGTATTAATTTTTATTGCACGTTTCGGCGTGGCCAGTGAATTAAAAAGTATTACGAGTTCTCACATTATATTTGAAACGAAAAATTAAAAAAAAAAAAAAAAATACCGGTTTATGTTTTTTTTTACACACACGTCAACGCGTATATTTAAAGTAATATGATAGCGTTAAACTACTATAATGAGTACAAACGATATAGCGAATATACTGAAATCTATAAAAACCGCGGGAATTTTCAAAACGCTATCATACATTAACACATTAAACCTAAATTTTTAGATTTGTAAACAATTTTTTTTCTAAATAAAAAAAAAAAAAAAAATGTTGAAAACCGTATCAGTAGTTTTCTATAGTTTTTTCCTTTTGTTTGAGAAAATCGAAAAAAAAGAAACGCGTGTCAAAGAAAGTACCGGGGATTACGTTTTCTACACGAAAAGTGTTTACAGAAAAAAAAACCCACATAATTGTAATTAACCAATTACAGAATTAAAAAAGTAAAAAAATCCAATTTATTATTACATATTATTATTATTTTTTTGTACTTTGATAATGTTTTCTCGTATTTATCTAGTTGGAACTTATTGTATATAAATTATACGCGTCAGATGCGTTTTATAGATTACAATAATTATAGTATTAATGTTAATATAATACACACGTCACGTCAATTAAACGCTTATATTTAATTTATTATTTTCATTACAAGACATGTTTTACGCGGTATCTCCAATATTTAATGAAATTATCAATTAAAATTCTCATCGACAAGACGTATAAATCAACCGTACACGTATAATATTTATTATATATATTTACACACGTTCGGGTATCGTGACGTGACGTGTACGATTGAAAAAAACGTTAATCGAAATGTTGTCTACATTCTCTATTCATTATGAATAATAATAAAGCTCGGATGTTGATGATCCCCTATTTTTTTTTTTTTAAACGCCTTTGACGATATTTCATTAAAGTAAAACGCGTTGTTTTTGAATCGAATTTTTATTTAAAAAAATTTGAACGTCTCTCAATTGCCCAAAATTTGAAAACGTTTTGTGCGAAATGAGAAAAAAGAATACGAGTACATATTTTTTCCGTGTTGGTAAATTTGTGTAGATTTTTTTTTTAGAGATTTCAATGAAATTTCTTTTTTTTTTTTTTGTTCTAGATTTCTAGTAAATATCGTGTCTACAAAGCTCCCGTGCCGAGTAGTAGATATTTTTACCAGGATTTGTTTTGAGCCGTAATCCGTATAATCCGCTGTGAAATCCATTATTTTGTCTTTTTCTTCCTATACGTCGAGTCCAGATTGAAGTATCTTCTTTCCAAGCCTTTAAACTCGATTACGATATTTTACTGTGATTTCGGTGGCCGGAGTAAACGGTCGTTCGTTAGTTTCGGTAGATGGTACACTGTGTGATTTAAAAAAAAAAATCTACTGATGGTAAAATAATTTTGATTTAATTACATATAACTCTATCTTATGTTTTTGTAATACCTCTTGGAGTGTGTCGTGTATGTGACAATATTATTATTGTCGAATAAACGGAAAACGTAAACAATACTGTTTAAAAGATCTCATACGGATTTACACGTAAAACTGTAAATCGTCAAAAAATATTTCAAATACACATTCGTCCTATTCTTTTTAAGACGAATCGGTCGATATCTCTTATTTAAATCGTAAACAACTAAATTACCCAAATTTTTATAAATACTTAACGATTTTATTTTATTGAGTCAAATTCGTCTGTACTGTTTTCGCAGAAGTATAAAAGTTACTTCTATTTATAACCCGTTTTTCATCTCCAGAAATTTGCCAATGATTATCACTATTGTCTATTATTACTGACGTAAAATAATATTATGTGTTAAGAATACGTTTTGGGAGGTGGGCTACTTTGCGGCGTTCGGGTAACGCACCTGTGTTTGTTATGTTTTTGCGTGCGTTGTATTTTTCGCGGTGTTTTCTTACTATGAGAACGCGTTTTTATTGCACTTTGTAATAATATTCTGGTATAACAACGGCGTGTTAAGAGAATGACGGCGATTTAAAAAAAATTTTTTTCGGAAAAGAAAAAAGTAAACACGGAAATAAAATTCGTTTAACGTGTTAGCGAATGATCGTGATAAAATGAATTAAGACAAATTTACGACCTGTCTTACTACGGAATAATAGATATTTTGTTTGAACACTAGAACTTTCATAGGACTGGCGAGAGCATGCGCGCAGTAGAGTTTTGCCGTTCCAACACACCAACTATCAGACGGTTAGTTCCGACACGTCGTTTTACCGGTCTTGTGATTAGTTTCTGACAGTCAAAACGATCCGTGTATTCTAGGATTAAAGGGGGGAACTGGCAGTCAGAGACACTGTTATCATCGATATTGTTAGTATTTTAATAAACGTTTGTAAAAATAATATACCGTTTCGGGTGATTTTTTTCTAAATTGTTGTAATTAATTTAAACAAATACTTAGGTACCGTGTTTTTTTTTATACAAGCGTTCGTTTACGGACTGTACCGCACTCGAAAACATAAAAAAACGTTTTTACCGCTGCATAATTAACAACGACACACCGTCGATGCACTCTTACCAAAAATATAAACGAAAGTTTTGTTACAACAAAACACGCAGTTCGTTTTGATCTCTTGTCCATCTCGTATATTCTACAGTCATATAGACGGTTCGAAATGCGTTCCGAGCCCACGATCAATCACGGATCGATCCGCAACCAGTCCCAAATTCCGTGTTGGAACAGACTTATAATACACTATACGGCCGTAAACACTATACGTAGTAGTAACTGCTGATCAGGGCCAAACATCCGACATTCGATATTCGCACGATATCGCGTACCTATCGCGCAGCTGCGCACCGCCACGCGTTTTAGAGCACCGAAATTCTTTTAACGAGCACTGAGAGGACGGCTGTCTTATAATAATAATTTATGGTTTTCTATCGCGGGAGATTCGATGATCGCTGCTTGTCTCCGCACTCGCCCCATTGCCAACGGGTCACGGATGCTTGGAGTCTGAAAACGGTGTTGTTGTAGGACACTTCGGATTTTTTCGCCCGAACGCTGTAATGGTATAGAAAAAAAAAAAAAAAAACGTTCGTTTAACACGTTATAATAATATTATTATATTTGGTCACAATATTATCATAATAATATATTCGATATAGTATAATGCGTGTAATCCAAGGTTTTGCAGTGTCAGTCAGTCAATATGTCCAAACGCCCGCGGCTCTTCTGATCGATACGTACGGTTTCGATGCAATTTTTTTTTTTTGGTTCCCTTTACCGGTCGGAACAATTAAATTTATCCTCGTCCGTCCAAAACGCAATTCAAACGAATAACGCGATGCCGAGCGCGAATATTATTATATACACCATCATCAGTCTTGTACGCGGACTACTTATGTCCTTTACATTCTAGACGATACTTTTGAAAAGAATATTAAAAAAAAAAGAAAATTCATAATTTATTCGTGTTTGAATAAACTGAGAGAGAAAGAGAGTGAAAATGGTGACACTACGTACTTCGGATTTATTATTCGAAAGATGTCGTGTATTTATTGTGTATTCGAATAACACGGGGGGTATGGATAATGTTGAAAAAATTATTATTTTCTCTCTATATCGGACCTATTTGATTTTATACTTTTGAATAAGATGGAGATGTATGAATGTTTGACTAAAAAAAAAAAAAAAAACAAATATATATTTTACGAGACTAAAATCGTTTCTTACACATAGGCCATTGTAACCGTTGTAACCATATAACGAAATCGGATCAAATCATAACGTACGTATTCCCTTAGTTTCTCAACCGGTTTCTATAATTTACATAAATATTATAAAAACGACTATTTTCTTTGATTGTTTTTTTTATATTTTACAAAAAAAAAAAAATATATTTTGCTTCGAGTATACAAATACGGAACAAAGCTTTACAAGACTGATAACACCTTCTTCTAATACGGAGATTATTATATGGGATCTGGCAAACTGACTTTTTACAAAAAATATCCATGTTTATACGGGAAAATGACTAGGTATATTTAAAATAAAAAAAAAATCCGGTATTTGAAACTGCGCGTCAAAACGCGAAGACCAAATGCCTTATTTGTACTTATAGTTGAGATCGCCGTGATTCGTTGAGCTACGTTAAAAATCATTTTAAATTTCTTAAAATAACGTATTTATGAAAAAAAAAACAATTAAATTCGTCGTAGGAAAGTGAACGTTTTATTTTGTTTTTCAAATTAAAAACGTTCCGATGTTTGTGAAACGATATTGAAATTCCGACGCGTCCTGGCAGTTTGTATAAGCTCCGTTCAGGATATTTCTGGTCGCTTGTTATCTGACTCGTTCACTTTTTCGGGGATGCAGCGTACGGACCAATTATTAAGGTTTTTGAAAACGAGAAATTCGCGTAGGCAATGCGCTGTACAAGACGAACGGGAGAGAACCGATATTATTGTAATTTCGTTATAGCGATATAGACGAGATGTATACGAGAATTTGCGGGATTAACAAAACATTGTCGTCGGGATGAACGGTCGACGGTAATCGGCCGAAACGATGGATTCGATTACATTTTGTCAAAGGGGAAACTCGTTGGGACTAGGCGGTTAATTTGAAGGTAATTCGTTTTCGAACTTTTCGCCTCATCTCGTCCGGGCATCGGATCGTTTCGTTTCGCGGTCCGGCGCTTGCAATACCACTACGCAACTGTACACAGCATCGCTGTTACATGCTATCAAAAGATTGGGAGAGCGAGTGAAAAATGTTTTATTCAGATATTTACGAGAAATAATAAGAAGTGTAAAAAAATCCAGTTCGTAACACATAACGTCCAATACACGTTTTACTTCGAAACGATACGATTATTTTTCCCTACGATACAGTCGGGAAAACGCGTGCTACTCGACAACGATTTATTTCAATTAACGTGCGAAAATAATTTTAAAAAATTTTCATTTTCGTTACGATTCAGTACTTATTTTCAATACGAAATCGCTTTTGAAAATTATGTTTATTAATATTTCGGAATAATTGTAAGTAAATTGTGTACAGTTTATTAATATGATGTATATATATATATACGGATAATATTGTAATTTTTTTTTTTAGGATTTCAGTGACGTTTAGCTCGTTTTTCGTTCTGCGTACTCGGTTAGATAATACGTTTTGTTGAGGGGCCGTTCTTAATCGCAAGGAAGCAGGCGGCACACGCGCCGTCCTTGCATTTCCAGTTCGAACAGTTTTTATGTCCTAAAATCGCAAGCGATACGCGGGAAAAAATAATCATTATTAATCCTTTTTAAGCACGTTTAGTGTTAAATAAGCGTCAAAGTGACGTTGTATCGGCGGGTTTATAGTAAAGTGTACCTACTAAATAATCGTCTGAAATAAAAAATATCAAACGCGACGACGACAACTTGGGGGAGAAATAAACTATTTGTTTCATACGAGACTTTTGGAAACGAGACTTTCGGAATTCAACTCGTGTACACCTGCTATACAGACGAAACGCACATATGTAATATTATTACGTAATTGGCCGGTAGCAAAAATCGTTTTTCCTTTAGCTTTCTTTCTGTTTTTTTTTTTTAATATCGTTAACGAAGCGAAAAAATTCGCCACGGCTTTCACCCCGTGGGTGTTCTCCGTACAGTCCGTTTTAGTTTGTACACACGCCACGTGTGACAAAAATGTATTATTTTTCTTTTCGTTTGTCACGATTACGATATAGGAGGCTGCTATGTAATTGAAGACGCTAGCGAAACAAAAAAAACCGAACGTAACCAACTGATTTCCGAAAGAAGACAGTCATGACGCGGTGCTTCCTATAGTGTCGAATGCTCGGGAATTTTTTTTTTGTTTCGTTTATAAAACTCCTTCTGAAAAGCTTATTCGTAGCACAATTTTCGGGTTAAAATAATATTTATAAACGATTACAACGCGATTTATAATTCAATATTATACTGTACCGTTCTCGGTACATCCAACACGTATTTGCCGCCTTCAGTGCGGTACTCCTGAACCGTTAAACTTTTTTTTTTGTTATAACGAAGTCAACGTTCGGCGAAACGCGTTTATAAATAGTTCTCGTCCAATACGCGTTAACGCGTGCGGTACCAGTTTTATGAGTCAAGGATAATAAAATAAATTCGATTTTCTCGTTTACACTCGCGGTCGTCTTCTCGTTCCACAATGTCCGTAACGAGACGACTTGTTCAGAAAATTGGATCAAATCGCCAATTTACGGCATTATATATGAACATTTTCTCGACTGCAGCCGCATAAAAACACGTATTATATAGGTGTATATATATATATATTTTTTTTTTTGGTCCAGTCGAAAATTAGGCGTATACAAACAACACATAATATCAGTGTGATTCAACGAGTTGATATCAAATCGAATCAATAATATAGTAGATGGAAAAAAAATTAACTGGAATAAGCCGAGATTTATTTGAAATATGACTGACTGTTGGAGTGGTAACAGTTGAAAGTGAAAAAATATTAACTAAAAAAAAAAAATTGAATATTATTACGGTTTTACAGAAATTAAAAAAAAGTAATAAATCAAATACGTTTTCTACTTATTAATCAATACGATACGAAGTACCGTTTTGATTTTTTTACATTTTTATTATTTCATTAGACGTGGAATGAAAAAAAAAATGAGTTTTTTCAAGGCTTTTTATATGAGTTATTGACACTTATAATAAATGCGCGTTTTCGAACTTTGATAAAAAATATTCGTCCCCGGACCGTGACAATAAATTATGATGTGAGTTATGATCAGAGTGAATTCAAAGTTATTTAATTAATTGGTCGATAACCATATAAGTTAACTATTCAAGTTAAGTTCGGAGTGTATCTTATGTAATTTTATGTGTAGTGATTTAAATCGATTACGATTAAACGGTATTTTAACAAAACGAAAAAAAAACACGTGTTTGTTTATTTTTGACGGGCAATTTTTTTTTATGAAAATTTTAAATTTTAAAGTCGAATTAAAAAAATATATATATTTGTAATGTTTGTTTTTCTAAAATATAAACGTTGGTTCGCTTTTTTACTATGACTTTTTAAAATAGTTTAAAATTTAGTAAAATGTAGTAAATAATTGCTTTTTTTTACAAAAACAACTGGAGTAGATCCAATCGAAATCGTTTTCAGTTTGTTAATAAGAATTATTGATAACGTACACTTTGTATATAATATATAATATAAATTATTTATTCGTATATCGGTCGTGATACTTGAACGTTCAAGTGTCGTTTAAAAAGTACTTGCTCGTTGACACATACATAATATGCACGTATTTAATAATAAAGGCATCCGTATCGACAAATGTAGACATTGCGTAATTACGTTTAATGTGTTTGAGGTAATTTATTAAGTACTACGTGCTTTATCCGATACAATTTTTAAATATTAAAAACAATTTATATTCATAAGCGACACGGTAAATTTTATTTGAGTAGAAATTTGAGCGTTATGGATTATATACGTCGAGCTTCTTGTCATAAGTGTTTAACGGAGCGGAATCGGTGAAATTTGTAAACATAAATGAAATAGCGAGTCTTTGGCCGTTCCGATTTGAGTTCCGAAAAAAAAAAAACTTTGAAACGTTGTCATATCGTTTGGGCGATTTGTTTTTTCGTATTACCAATTATTAATTACTTCGAACTTGTATTTTTTTAAACTTAGTTTGCCGAGGTTAAGAAAAATAGGGTAGAGCCGTGGGTGTCGTTCAAGTGCAGAATTACGAATTGAAAGTGGTTTTAGAGTTTTATTATCAGCAAATCGATAGATCGCATCGTATACGAAAAACGTAATTACCGAGCGGAGTTCCAGTGTATTTTACGAAACTATCGTTGTTGTCAGCGCTGGCCATAATCCTCTTGTAACTGGTGTAAATAGTCCGATGCCGGGAATAAGTTTTTGACTATTTACGTCACAAAGATATTTTGTAAAATTTCAAAACTCTGAACGGGACCATTGTTTTCGAAATCGCGCGTGGGCACGCGCCAGGTGATATCTACGAATTTCGCGTTTTTATGTAAATTTTACCGCGGCGCGTTAAAATCCTGTCGGGAAAATCGCGAACTCATTTCAAAGTACCGCGGACTTGTCGAAATAATTCGCTACGGCGATTTCACTGAGCTCGCGGAGCACCACTCCTTCTCGTCGAAAACTCGTAGTCGGAGAAAAAATAACCGGTACACTATATAGCTATTTCCGCGCTGCTCTCAACACCCGAAATTTTCTTCGATCATTCGAGCCTTTGCCACCGACGACAACGGTTGAGTGTTTTTGATAAACGCGCGAAGTGAACGGATTGATTTTGAATTTTTCGTAAACGAACGGAATATCGCGTACATCAAAGCTGTATCGTAATGGTATAAGAAGAAGAAGAAGAAGAAGAACAAATACGTTTTCAAAACACGTACGTTAATGTATTGTTTTAAAAGCGTATATTTATGGGGCACTGAGCATAAATTTCAATTTGTAAACCGCCCAGCACTTACGGTCGCCGTAAAAACGTGTACCTATTGAATATTTGCCTTGTCCATATATATATATATATATACGCACGCGCTGCTTATATAACGTTCGTATATATATATATATACGCGTTTAAGGATTCCGAAAGGATATGCAGTCTGCTACCGGCCGGCCAAGGTCGGGTTTTTTTTTTCTATACTCCGAAATGTGTCTGTCGGCGTTCGAAAATTATTATCGTTATATACATATAATATGCAGGGCGTTTTTTTTTTTTTTACAAACCACCGATTATCCGCCAGAGTTTTAATTAAAACGAAACCAATACTATCATTACGCATAACCTGCACAATATTATTGAATCGATGGTCGTGACCGTTTTGATTTGAAGTGACCAAATAAAATAAATAAATAGGTTTCTCTCTCCGAGTGGGTAAATGTTCAACAGTACCGTCAAAATCCACTTCGTCGCGCTTCGCGAATTTCAAAACGCGTATTGAGCCGAGAAATTAATCGGATTTTAGACACATAACGAATGTAAGGATTTCCGTGGTGAAAATGTAATGTAAAATCTCGCGAAAACACGAAAAATTATTTTGTATTTCCCCTCGATAAAGAGACAAAGAGAGAGAGAGAGAGAGATAAAAAATCATCCTGCAAAATTAATATACGCGCATTAGAACTCGCACTGACTCGGTGCCAACAAAACGCACAGTCGCGGCGGCGTTTTCCGATTTTTGTCGCCTTGCGGCCTCGGCCAAGGTTTCCCAGCACACACAGAAAAAAGTAAAATAAATAGCGCACATAATATGTAAGCGTGTCTCGCGATAAAACGAAAAAACCTAAACTCGCAACCTCGCCGACGGGACGTTTCTGCAGTGTTCGCGATTTTTTTTTTTTTTTGTAAATTAAGATCTTAACACTGTACGTGGATATAAACACTATACGGGGGCTCAAATAAAACGTTATTATTATTATTATTATTATAGTCTATTATTGGCAGAATCAAATTTTTCCGCTCCTTTTTAGCACCCACTTTTTTTTTATTTTTATAAAACTCAGTATTAGAAAAATACGTCTTATTTTCGATTCAAAACAATCGGGTATATTTACTGTTATTTATTATCACACGGTATTTAATTTTTCGTTTTAAAAACACGTGCCAGTATCATTTATTGTACGCTGATTTATTCGTTACGTTTAATGTTTTAATTTTACAAAATTAAAAAAAATTACTAAACGTATAATACGAAATAAATTTCCGTTTCATTTAATTTGGACACCACTATTTGGACCGCCCGTATCTGACGCATTATCGTAAACTCGTCCTCTCGTATCATCGATCGATACGTCTTTCAGTTTTTTGTAAAAAAAAAAAAAATTATATTTGACATATTCAACCTCTGCCGTGCAATTCGACAAAATCGATGAAATGTGTTCATTTACAATGAAACCGCAGTGCGGCCCAAGTATATAATAATATAATTTTCGTAAACGTTTCGTCTTATTATTACAAAAACTCATAATAATTTATTATTTAGACATGACATTGTTTTAACTGGTGAATTTAAAAAAAAAATATTTTTTAATATGTCGATAGAAATCTTAAATAAATTTAAGGAACACTTTTTTTTTTTTTTTGAAAATGCTGCCTATCTCGCTTATACACCTTGAACCAGCGTTGTACGAGTAGAAAACGGGACGAGGAGTTAAAAAATAAATAAATGAATACAAACATTGAACAGACAATTTTCGCGCGCGAGTTCTCGAAAATCGACTCAATTTTAGTTATGATTACTCGAGACAGTGTTTGAAAGTTAAAAAACGAAAATTGTGCACTTTTAACAGTAATATCTCATTACGAAAAGTTTTTTATAAATTGCTGAATTACTTCTCAGAAGGCCCGTGCAAAATAATTTGTTCGTAAATTATATGTGATATTCAGTTTTGTAAGAATCGCATGCATGACGTTATTTACGTAAGTGTTTTACTAATCAGTATATTATTATATTATGTTGAAAAAAAGTAACTGGTAAATTGTATTTATATAAAAAAAAAAAAGAAGATAATTAACGACGTAATAACGTTGATAATATTAAACGGGTAAAATTGTTTTTAATTGACGAGTGAGGAAATGAAGGAAAAAATACATTTTTTTTTCTTTTGTAAGTCTTACCAAATGCGTTTTTATACATTTTTTTTTTCAATTGAAGTCATTTAAATCGAAACACATTTTTTTAACACATTATAGATGACATTGGCGTCATTATAAATCCCTGCGAGTAGTTTTTTTTTTAAACTCGGTTCAACACAGCTATTTCTTCTCGACATACCAAAATGACGCTTATGACTCCAAACCCACGAGATATATTTTATTATTCCCCATCTTAAGTCGTAATTCTTTGAAGCTTTATATATATATATTTTTTTTAATTACAATTATTAATATTTTTTCATACGCTTTGATTTGACAATGGAGACATAATTTTGTATATTGTTATTGTCGAACCGTATAATTGTAGATTGTTAGGTGATTAATTTTCTAGTTCGGGCGACTTAACATTTTAACCGTTTTCTATACGTTCGTAAATTTGATAGTTATAATGTTATTTTTCTGTATGGCGTCACGTGTTTATTATTATTATTATTGTTGTGTAGTTTTCAAACTGAAATAGCTGCTTTGTAAATGTCTCGTAAAAAAAAAAAAAACAAGTGGGATTCGGATTTATACGCGTTAAAAAAATTAATTAAAATATGCGCGTTATAACGCATGCGTTTAATATGTTCAAATGTAATGGGAAAAATTCAATATATTTTACGAATTTTTTCAATAATTTTTTAATGATAATTATTATATTTTTACGAGTATTAGAAAATTATATACTTAATAATTTAATTTAAAATTTAAAAAAAAAAAAATGTTTCACTAATATTTATTACTAGAATATTTTAAAAATATTTCTTTTCTATTTGTTCTTAATGGAGATTTATCTATATTATTTGTATGTGCTCTTTTATTTATTTATATTTTGTCGAAATTTGTCGAATATCCAAAATCACCGAATTATGCGCATTAATCAATCGAAACGTATGATTTTAAAATATTTTATTTAAAAACTAAAAAATTATACATTATATAAAGAAAATTGGTATTTTAATTCGGAATATTATGAAACGTATAGTAATAATTTACGTTTACTTAGAAACGTATATCAGAAGAAATTCGTTAAAATAGGTGCTGCAATATATTTGTGCATTAAAATTTAAGTAAACATAAAACTTAATATAGTCATTGCGTACCCTTTTCTAATACAGTGATATATTAGCGTTTTGAAATAACCATAAAAATGTGTTTACGCGATAAACTTATCAAAACGGCCGTAATAAATAAATGTCTCCAATTAATATTCATTCTGTATTGAGTAAAGGAATTATTATCGTGTGGACGGACGTACTAATGAAAACTGTATGAAGTCGCGACGTTTTAAAAATGCAGATAACAAAAACAGAAAAGAACGGGTGTATTTTTTCGAGTTTTTTTTTCTTTTTATAATTATATCGATTTCATTCAATTTTGATACGCGTTAATTGAAACGTGTAAATATACGTTTCTTTCTGTATACCCGTGAGAAATAAAACCGAGTTGAAAATGACGATTTTACAGGATATATATATAAAAAAAAAAAACGCTTTACAACGTAAATTTACAGATCAATAATAATAATTATTCAAACAGTCGTGTTTTGAACATTAGACGTTTTGTTATTCAAACGTAATTAATGTTTTTGACGTATTTCGGTTTCGCGGTTTTGACGTGGCTACTACTATAATTTTCAGTTTTACGTGTGTTATAATGATATACATCCGACCGTACCGGTGGAAACCGAATAAAATATTTAATTTTTTTGCCCGAGTATATTGTGTTATTAAATTATTGGTTTCTTTTTCTTTTTTTTTACAGTAAACCACGAACACCGCGGTGTCTAAACATACGATTTTACCGACAATTTTATTTAACGATCTATATATAATACATATAATTTACACTTTGTTATTCACGTATATACGTTTCGTTTTACTATCACACAGTGGCGTACGCAGAATTTTCCAATGGGGGTGGGGGGGCTTGAAAATAAATAAATATTCAGTATTAATTTACTATAATATATAATAACATAAATAATTGAAAAAAATGATGAGCATTAAAACAGTTTTGTTGCGTAATAAATTGTTTTTTTTTCTTTGTTAATCGTTAAACGTCGTGTTATTTTTTTTCAACTCTGGAGTCAGAACAATCAACCGAGAAAACCGTTCAATGTTATCAATCGTAAATGTGACGTTACACTATTTGTGTCTATTCTGTGCTAAACGATTGGAAAGGAAAAACTTGTACATCACTGCGCATTCCATCGGTTCCCCGACAGGCTACTACAGTCCCATCGAACATCATAAAATAAATAAAACTGTTTGCGACCACTATAATCATTAGTAATATTGGTAATAATATGAAACATAAAAAAAAATAGAATTATAGGTCAATGGGGGGCTTCAGCCCTTAGCCCTCCTTTTTGCGTACGCCACTGCAATCACATATCATAACGTAACGTATGCTTTAATCGATCGACGAATATAATATGTATAATATTTGCTCGAAATGCGCGTCTGTTTATTTGTTTATTTTTTCCGCTTTCCGTCGTCGATTTGTATTCAAAGAGCGACGTTAACAAGAACGCTTGAACGTTATTGTCAGCAACGTCGAATTCGGGTCATTACCGTGGTATAGTTATTAGTACTCTACCGGCTATGGCATTCGCAAAGTTTTTTGATATAAAATTCGTAATTCAATTTTTTTTTTTTTTTTTTAATACAGGGCGTTTTCGATTGACGCGTACAAACTGCGAGAACGGTCTTACGTGTTAGCGAGTGGAATCGAAAATTTATTTCGCCTTTTTTGCGAGTGACGGAATTTTATGGGTATTTATTACGCGGTAGATATGTCGTTTAAAATAGGAAATTAAATACGCCGCGAGAATTCCCGTGCTCGTCGAAACGTCTGTTTCGAAACGTCACAAGATCTTTGAGCTCTTCAGAAGTCGGTGTCTGAATATCCACGCGTGACGTATCAGAAACAGCGGTTTTTGAGAGATCTGTTGTTTTCATATCGACAAAAATTTACGGACGTGTATTATCTGAAAAAAAGCAATTTTCCAGCGATCAAAACACACGTGATTTAAACGTTACGCGCAATTTATTATCCATAGTCACACAGTTTTTTGTCGAAATTAATAGTATTAAACAAATTATTAATAAGTGCTAAGCTAAAATGTGTTAAACAAAGCTTAATAAATAAAAAATAAATTTATTAATAATTAATATACGCACGTGTATAATAATTTATCGACGTTCCGAGTGATTTTTTTTTTGTGTTATGAAAATACTCGTAATATCGTACGAATGATTTTTAATAGTAAAACGACGGTGGTTTTTTTTCTTTTTTGTTCACTCTCACAAATCCGTCGTAGTTTTTATACGATCGGCTTTTTTTTTTTTTAAGCTCTTATACGCACCTACAATTCTATAATAAGATATGCACAGGCGTGACAAGAGTACTATAGACATTATAGTTGCACGGTAGGGCAATAAAGCAATTTTCCTAATCATTTTCTGCCGTTATTTAAATAAAACTTAAAAACCGAAAATTGTGGATCGAATATTGTTCAGATATCCATAAAATATTACCCCAAATGCACTTTTTAATTTATTATACATTCAATATCTAATTTAATCGACGTAAATTCATATTATACAATTTTCTAATAGATTAAAAAAAAAAACTAGGTTATTTCGGCGAATAATTTAATTCATTTATATTAAATATAATGAACACTTTTTTAAACAGATTTATGTATTTTGTTGAATGTGTTTGTTTCAAAATTACAGCGCCGTGAGCTTTTCTGCAGTAGCAATACTTTAAGCGTTTCAGAAATTTATTCAAATTCACATCGCGTTTTAAATTAAAAATATTAGTGTAGCGCGCCGACAAAAAAAGACAAAAATCGAAAAAAAAAGTAAAATAAAATAAAATAAAAAATTCGAGTGAATTAATAAGGCGCAATTGGCAAGGTCTCGGTTCGTAGTCGTGTCGAGAATACTGAAACAAAGATGAGCGATTTGAGATTGAATTCTGATGACCGATACGGCATCGCGGACCGAGCCAACGATTGTAGATAACATCTTATAACTGCAGTGACCAACACGACACCGTTGACTTTATGACGTCAATGATCCACACCCCGTTACATTATGCGTAAATGGTATAAAATCAAAATCGTGATTTTCCATCGGGACATCGACGAATTTATTAATAATTTTATTGTTACCCACAGATTTTACGATATAATTTGTCATAATAAATTTAAACGTTCAAAAGAAAATTTATTTTTTATAAAGCGATAGTCCGCAGCAATGGGAAACAATACTGAGTACTATTTCCCCCGGTACGGCTATGAAAATATATAAGCACAGTGCGTAAATCGCGACGGGGAAAATATGACAAAAATAATGCTCGCCGGAATAGTCAGTGACCGGATTAACAGAGAATCGCCGAGACCCCTGCAGGACTCGTGTATTTTGTACCCTTCAAAAGTCTCTCTCTCTCTCTCTCTCTCTCTCTCTCTCTCGTATATACTTTGTTCACGTATAAATGAAAGTTCGTTATTCTGCGAGGACTTCAGTCGTATTTAACGTTGTTGCAGATTTCTACGAAAATAATACGATTATTATAATACACTCGTATTTCCGTTACTAACTGCAGCAACGTCTGAATTGTTATGAATATTTTTTTTTTGGGGGGGAGGGAGGGTGGAGGGGAGGTAGGTACGACTCATTACGTTTATTATACAAAAATAATTGACTTCGGAATTCGAAATTATAATACGACTGTAAAACCTTTGTTTAAGAGTAACTCATTTGAATCGACGTCTTTCAAAGCATTCCGTTCGCTATCGTTTTTTTTTTTTTTTGTAAAATGTATTCCTTACAAAATAATAATGTATTAAATAAAATTAAATAATTAAAAAACAAAAATAAATAAAATAATTTTAAATTAAAACATGTAATACCTACTCTTATAAAAAAACAATATATATATATATAAAATTAATATATATTATAAAAAATAATATATATAAAGAAAAATGCCAATATAGTATTTGGTAAATTTTAAGATAGTAACAACTATAGTTTAGACCGTAAGTCATCATCAGGTTACAATGAATAATAAACTAGTTGTTACTATTTTAAAAATACTCTTTAGGTTTTTTCTTTATATATATATTGTTTTTTTATAATATATATATATATATATATATTTATTATTATTATTATTAATAATATATTGTAGGTGCGTCGTACAATACGGGGAGACATGTCGGCGCGTGTACAACAAACATACACCACCAAAACGTTAAATTATAATATATAATCGTGCAGTTTTATAAACGCGGCGCGTATACCGTTTCCCCCTACCACGGGCGCGCGGGTAAAAGCATCACGAGGCGGCCGCGTGCCGGCACGAGAATAGTAATAACAATAATTGGACTGCACCGGCCGCCCGCTTTATATATTCAGTCACATTTCAAACGCGTCTCTCATAGCGTTACATTATCACCACCCGATCTGATCGGCGCGCTCGTCAAACAGCCGTTAATACCTACAAGTTTCGAAAACCAAAATTCGTCTTTTTAACCGTATACGCGATACGTTTCCATTACATAATAATATACGCGTATTCCTGTTAAAGAAGTCGGGCGGAAATTCTTCTCCTTTTTTTCCGTTTTATATTATTTTCCGCGTACACGCGGTCGGTATCCCGACGTGGCCGTCGAGACCGCGCACGCGCGCGCGTGCCGTCGTATCGCTGTCGTTACAACAATATCGGGCACGTCGAAACACCGACATGACGGTGATACCGACGTTTGTCATCGATAAGATATTTTCGAAAATATTCAGGAGACAGTCGAAGAACTATACCGTGGAACGTGAGTATAGTGTACACATTGTTTTTGAATATATATACATTTTTTGGAGAGAAAACGAACGAAAGCCGTCGAAAATTTGTAACGCGGTGCAGGAATTTGAAAAAAAAAAAAAAAATGTTTTTTTTTCCGTCTGAAAACGCTCGTGTTACAAGAGTTCTCGATTCTCGAAACGAATTTATCGTTTTTCGTTCAACTCACCTGGTTGTCCCGTCGATCGCATCGCCGCGGACAAGTGAAGTACAGCCGCTGCAGGGGCGGAGTGCGATAACTGAATCCAGGCCGGGAGACGGTGGTTTATACCACATATTTTGCAATACAACCGAACGGAAAAAAAAAATGTTCTCCGTTTTTTCTTTCTTCCCTAATGGCAATTCCACTAAAAAAAAAATTTTTTTTTCTCCATTAGTTTAATGGATTGTAACGAAAGTAAATTTTAAATTTAATTTTCGCTGAACTATATAATGTATCAGTTCATTTATAGTGAATTTTATTATTAAATATTATATAAATATAAATAACCGATAATGAACAGTTTTTATGTATTTATTATACTTATTACTATATAATGTATTCTATTAAATATCGATATAGGTAAATAATAGTTATTTTCAATTTTCGTACACAGACAATTTTTTTTATAACAAAATATTTGTTTATTTTATTATTAATTTTTTTAAGGAGTATAAATTGTAAAAACAGGACGAGCTGGTTAACCAAAAAAAAAAAAAATGTTTAACACCGGGCCATCTGGAAAACTCTCATTTTTCAGACCGCCCCTGAGTATATGGTTACGACAAAACTTCATTGTATAAATGTCTCATTATAGCGCGTCAGGTATGAGTAATAATTATTTATCACAAATCGTATATAGGCGAATGTACGTTACAGAAAAAAAAACCGCGCGTAAACGTTCGTAGTAGAGTGTCTTTAGCAAAAAAATAATCTGGAAGTCTGAAAAAAAAAAATCCTAACCCGATTTGTCGATTATGTTATAATCCACACAATCTGCAGCAGTTGCTTAACGCCTAACCGTATACAGTTAGGCACAAGAAAGTAATATTTACAATACGGTACACACGTCGTGTATCGTACATTATACTGTGTGGATTTTCTTCGTTTGTGAAATCTATTTCCCACGGTGGTGGCGTTCAGACACATTTGTGAAACGTAATAATAATAATAATAATAATAATAATAATAATAATAATAATAATAATAATAATAATAATAATAATAATAATAATAATAATAATAATAATAATAATAATAATAATAATAATAATAATAATAATAATAATAATAATAATAATAATAATAATAATAATAATAATAATAATAATAATAATAATAATAATAATAATAATAATAATAATAATAATAATAATAATAATAATAATAATAATAATTCCTACGAAATTGCGTAATTAATTACGCGAAATAAACTACCGCGACCGCGCTAACCCACTTGGTGCCGAGCGGCTCCTTTCTTGTACTCGGTATCGTTAATACGATTGCCAATGAGATTTCACTTTTTTTTTTTCCCCGCCACAACCGATTGCCGCAACAGACCAATAGAACAATTCTTTTTATTTATTATTCGTATCGTTATTGTTATATCTCGTTAGAAATAGGGGGAAAAAAAATTGTTGTTCGAATTTTATTGCGATTGACTTGCGCGCAATATACGTATAGGAGCGAATAAAAAAAAAATTGGTTCGCGACGGTTATTTGAGTATTTTCATAGTTCGTGTGCGGTGAAAATTCAAAACATTTAGTACGCGTTTGAACAATTACAATATTATTAAAGTATTTATTGCTTTATATAAATGTCCTCGTGTAAATTCGTGTATATTGTCAATATTGTTTTACGTCGGTATAGCTGCGTGTATATAATTCCTTATCTGGAACGTTATAGTTCTAAAATACTAAAACACGCATCGCATAGGTATGAATAATATTAATCTTTATAAAATAACACTCGATTCGATGCACTCGACCTAACCTAATTGCGTATATACTTTGTTTTTTTTTTTATCACGAGCCACTGATTGTATACGCGTTTAGTTTTCAAAACAAATTTTGTTTCGGTTGTTTTTTTTTTTAATATACTATATATATATATTTTTTAATGGTACTATACGATATTACGGCTGATGTTTCTGGTGAAGTTTTAGAAATATTTCTACTCCAATTGAGTGTAAATTTTCAATATATACTCGTACTGCTTTATTATCGGATTTAAAAAAATCGACATTTGTAAATTTTCAGTGAAACACGTTTTTTTTTTGAAGAATTTACAACTAAAATCATAGGTCGCCACTTGAAAATCGATATATTTTTACTAAATAATGGGAGAAAGGAGAAAAGATATTAAAACGACGAAAAAACTTAATGAAATATGAAAAATAACGAAAATAATTTATATTTCCCATTTTCCCAAGATATATTTTCTAAGATTTCCAAGATTTCTATTTATTATCACTGTAGTTAACGGGTATAGTTCGATGTGCACCCAACGGTTGCTGTGTTTTTAAATCGCTATTAAAGATATATCGAAAATAATATTGTAACACTAACGAGACGTCTACTCGATTTTCGTCGTGCAAACAAAGTAATACGACAAAGCGCACGCTGGCATTTAAAATTATTGACTATATTAGACCACCGAAAGATACAAAAATATTGTACGTTTACGAGTGTAGAAGGAAATACGTATAATATTTCGTTAACGTCGAAATAAATAAAAATACGGTTTATATTCGTTTCAAATTATTTAGATAATACAAATCGATTCAGGTTAATTGACTCTATCATTGCGTTTAAAAAACATTTCTGAGCGATGCTATAACACGTTACATTATAATCGGTAAATATCAACATTGCATACGCCTTAACGTTTTGAATTTGTACATTTCCCGGTCCTCTTTAATTTACGATTAAGGAAATTTCTGGGAAAAATCGAAAAACTCGTCACAAATAAACGCAAAAAAAAAACGATTCTGAGCGGAGCTTCGGTGTAATATTTTGTATATATATATATATATATATATAACAAAAACTAACACTTTTTACGAATTAAATACCTTAAAACTTATAATTGCTTTAAATAGTCTAAAATTAAAAGAAAGTTTTTGAGAATTTTTTTTCCTTAATATAATAAAACACTTACGTGTTTGATGAATGTATTTCAAATTTCTATACCGATTAGTTTCAAAATTACGAAGAAATGACTATATATCGATATACGCAGATATCGCGTTTTTATGTGATTTTTAAGTTTCTTTTTTTTTTTTGGGAACGTTTAAAAAAAAAAAAATCGAAAAATGACCTCTCTATAGTCTATCCAACTGTAGATGCGATTCGCTACCGGAAACAAACTGTGACCGCGTAAATTGCGTAGCAATTCTTCTTGTAGAATTTTCGGGTACAGTCACGAAAAGAAAAGAAAACACATCATTGTAAAACCAATACGCCTATTCCTAGCTCCGCTCAGAATCTAAAACACGTTATCTTAAAACCAATATACACACAATATTTATTCGGAATAACACGTACTTATAATATATTAAAATTGATTTTTTAACTCGTTGTAACGAGTTGTCCTCGGGATTTTCTATACTTTGCCCCCCGTAATATACGAGCGATTTCGACGTTCGATTCGAAACGCACAGCGAGTAAAAATAATAATCTCATTCGTCACGTACAGTGAATTGTACTCTTCTTCTATACGAGTCTCGAAACGCGAGCAAAACCGATACGTTCGTTTCGATACTTTACACAATATTTTCCGAAATCTGCAGCGGCACACGCGCACGCTATACGCAGCTGTTAGTGTACGTATATGGTATTTTATCGTTAACACTCCCGAAAAACGACTCTTTTTTTTTCTCACTTCCATTTTCGCCTGCTTTAAAATCGCACTGTTGTGCCGGCTGGCCCTGTTCTCCGCAGTCCGTGTACTGCAATACAATACAACAATACGCGCAGGCAAAAGTCGCGAAGGACGTGACTAATTTTTTTCTCCTTAGGCACGCGCACGCTGTAAAGTCGTGCTCAAAGTCAGGACATTCGATAATGTCTATAGAATTGTACGCGTTTGATCGTATCACGTTTGCGATTTATGCGTAATCCCACGTCCGTCGAAAGCGTAACGAGTCAAACGCAGCGATTTATCAATAGTAATAATAATTGAATGTACCTAAGTTCGTTATATTCGATCGTGTAACTGTGTTACAGTTCAGAGTCGACACCGGCGGTGAGTTTTCAGGACAGAAGGTTATTGGTTGGGTTAGGTAGAAAAAAAAAAGTTCCATTTAAGATTTACGTACGTACATTTCGTACAAGAGAATTAGATATTGAAAAAAAAAAAAATTGCGTAAATAAAATCCGGATTTGAACGCGGCACCGCGTGTTAGAATTTTTTTTTTGTTAAATTCCGAAACAGACGGTTATAGCCGACGAATCGAAGTACATTTTTCGATATCGTCGTAATATTTTGTGATTCGGGTCATTTGTTCTTCGTGCGCGGCCACGTCGCATTCGTTAACGTTTCACACAGAACGACTTGTTCGTTATTTTTTTTTACTCGCTTATTCGAAAATATCTGTTTACAGCAGTGTTCGATTAGTGTATTATTATACAATATATTCGATACGTACGAAATATTTAAAAAAAAAAATATTCACCAAAACTACAATCGCCTTGACACGATACGATATTAATATTTACAAAATATTTAAACAGGTTTGCACTGTAACGCGTTAAAATCGAAACCGAATTTTCACCGTAAGAAGTGTATGTGTGTGTATACGAACGCTACCGAATAGTACACGTTATAATATATTATATGATTTTTGAGCTTGCGGTTTTCTTTTTCGATCCACGGACGTTATAATCAAAACGCATATACTCATAGCAATTTATAAATGATAATAATTAATAGCGTGCGGTTAAGTGCGAACAATCGTAGGCAATCTTAAGCGAATATCCTGTGGTTTGTTTTTCTAATTTATGTACAAATAACATATTATTATTATTATGCGCGATATTCGCGGTTTTTTTTCTTCAGAATAATAACGCACGATAAACAAGCTGTATTATGACGGCACAACGACGGAATGATTTATTTTCGAATACAACATATTGTTGTATCAACGCTACGAACGATTATTATTATTATTATTATTATTATTATTATTATATTGCAAAGGCGTAGTTAAAAAATGAATTAAAAAAAAATTTTCTTTTTAAAACCATAACTATAAAATTTAACCAATAAAGGTATCCAGTACCGCATCGCTTCGACATGACATTTGCTCCGTTTAAAGATGGAGATACAAAATATATTTTTAACGTTATTTCTTTTATTCGTGCCAAATGCGTATTCGATTGTTAATTTTTTATAATTTTTTTTTTTTTTTTTTAAACGATTTATAAACGAATACAAAATTCATTTTGTTCCGTACGCATTGTGACGATAATTATCCTATAGCAAAAAAAAAAAAAAAATCAAAAAAATTTGTTTTTGCGAAATAATTTTACGATAAAACCTTAATTTTCGTAATAAAATATTTAAATCACACTCTTTTTTTTCGTTTTCTTAATCGAGTGTATATAAATATATATATATTTTATTTTAACGTTTAAACTCAACCGGCTGAAATCGTTTTTTTATTGTATTTTGATTACACCGCGATAACAGTATTGTGTAGCAGTACTGCAGTAGGTACCTGCAGCTATTACTGCACACTTACGAAGGCGCGTATATTGTCTTCGGTGTTTAATTTCACGTAGATCGTAACTATTTATTTTCGATCCGAATGGGAGTATAAATTATTACCTACGAAATTTTCTAATTTAAATAAGCCCGTTGCGCGTTATATTCTTTCTCTCCCCCGTCTGCATCTTGTTGCGATTCTTGCGATGAATTCGATAATGTAAATCGGCGGTTATTATTATAATATAACAATAATTATGATTCTATCGGATTATGAAATACGATTATCAGATGTGTATGTGTGTCGCATTGAGCGAACAATGGGGAAAATGTGTTAAGAAATCGTACGTCGTCGTGATGGCTATATTCTCTAGCAGGATACGTATTTTAAAGTAGAAATTATTTTTCTAAACTTGCAGGAATATTACATTTTTTTTATTTCACTTACTATATAACTTCATTAACACGCGGCGGCTTTGCGGTTTAATTATAAATATTTGAAAATAAAAAGTTTAGCCGGTTGGATTTTTTTTTTTTTTTTAGAAACTTAACGCGTTTTGTCTTCGAGTAAACTTTTTGTTTAAACGCGCATCAAAACCGAGTCGAGTCTTGTTCGAGAGGCAATTGGTAAATTTTCTGAATGTGATTTTTACATTTTTACCTCGGGTGATTTTTATAAACGTCAGGTTTTGAAAAAGGGCCATTTTCCATATCGAATTCGTAAACGTACACTTTTTTTTGATAACAGCCGTAACAGGTTTTTCTCGTTACTTCATTATTATGTCGTCGTTTAGACGATTTTTAACTCTTGACTACGTCCAGTTATAAAAAAATGTAAGTAACTCGCATTTGTTATATGTACGTATTGATCTGATAATTAAAAAAAAAAAAAAAAACTGATTAACTATCGTCCAGTCTTGTTTGTTGGAAATAAAAACGATTAATCCGTGACTATACCGGAAATTTCGTTTGGGATTGACTGAGAAAGATTATAAGTTGCTGATTGCGCATATATATAACGTATATTATTTACGCACGTTTATACACTGTTTACCGATTGATATTTCATTAAAATATAACGAAAGCGTGTACTACAGATAATAATAGTGTTATACTCAATGCTTTTGGTTTAGTTTTTCAGTGAAGGTAAGCTAGAATTCCGTTCGTGTAGGTTTTAATATATAATACGTGCGGTCGGGCGTCGTGCTTAGAAGATGTATAATTTAGAATATATTCAACACAGACGTATACGCTGGATAACCACTTTTGTTTTATTTTTCTAATATTATTTATTCGAATAAATGAAAAATATTCGTCAACAACTTACATAATGTATAACATATATATAGAACGCTCTAGTATACTCGTATTTCGACCGGTGTAGGTTATGAAAGTGCAGTAATATTTTAATATTTATCGTTTTACAATTCGTTCGAAAATACATTCGCATTTAGGTAAATTATTAAATTATCCCATAAACGATATTTCACATTGCAAATTATCACTGTTATATAATAACGATTAAAAATATGTTTCCCCAGCTTCTCTCCTACAAAAAAAAAAAAAAAATAATAATTTTTGAATTTTTTTTTATGCGAATATTTAGTATGTAATTCTCGTATGAATTTGTGTATGGTTGTAAGGAAGAGAACAATGGAATAGAGAGCCGTGCATGTGTTTATTGATGTCACACATACAACAGTCGGTGTAATATAATATTTTTAAAGACATATAATTATATATTATTATAGTGTACTCAGCGTGTTGCGAACGAATATTTTTAGAAAATATCGTTATCGATAAAACAATATTTAAAACACGATTAAACAAATTCATTTTTTTTAAAGTCTCCGACATTCGATTTTTATCTGTCGGTATTTTTATATTTTTCGCGGTACCTATCTCCAATCTCGCGCGTTATACGGACACGCTCATTAGTCATTTCACACTGTACCGGCAAATTGCAATATATGTATGTATAGTTATAATTATTATTGATTAATAATCGTTTAGTAGACAATATCGGACGTGTCACATTCGTTGTGTCATTCTATAATCACGAAAATATCAAAAACTAATAATAATACGTCGAGAGAGAGAGAGAGAGAGAGAGAAAAAATATTTCCGTTAATATTTTCAAACACGTATTACAATGCGCGTCGATGGTTTATACAATTATTGTTGCACATACTCGTATTATACAGTAGTAATTAGTCGACGACGCTAATAAAAATAATTTTTTTTTTCTATTTAAATACGTTTACATAATATTATACATTATGGAAAGCGACCTAGACCGGTTTATATTCAAACAATAATATTTAAACGTTTTTTTTTTTACGCCTTTCGTTTTTAATTTTAAATAAGTGTTTGGTTATGATGAAAACGTGAGGACACTGCAGTAAAATCTCGCGCATATTTTAAACCAAAACGTAGGATTGCAAATAGTATAATATTATGGAAATAAAAATGTACAGATTTTTAACGGTGATGTTATATCGAGTTTATCTCTTCGGACATCTGCAGAGTGCAGTGTAAAAAAAAAAAAACGTTAACACCTTGTAATTATTATAAATTATTATACAGGCCCATAATCACATCATTTTTTTTTTCAAGTTTTTAAGCGCGAATCGATTGAAAATAGTGGAGGCGTTCAGTAATATTTGCGTGTGACACGTCGTGTTACATTTGGCTTTAATCCTCCTCAGTCCTCACACTTCCCTACGGACGTTCGAAGTGTTTTTGATATTTACACGACCAGTGAACTAATGAATACGTAATTATATGTAAAACGTTAAAAAGGAGTTTAAAGAAAAATAATAAACGACAAGGCCGCCGGGCGTTACTTTTCGTACAAAAGTATTGTTTATATAGTTATTGCGTATAGTTAAACATTTCGAGAGCGGTTTTTACTTTTCAGCGACGTGAATAGGCCGTTTTTACGCGCGCGTTATAATATTCGGAGTGACCGATAATTTTTATAAAAGACTCAACGCGAAGGACTCTCATTTTCATATAGATACGCGTTTGTTGGGACATAACACGATTTATATGTCACTTTCGAATAACTGGTCTTTCAACGTTTATGTATATAATTAACGATATACAAACGATATTTAAATACATTTCTCTGGAAGTTAATTTTTAAATTTTGAAGTTATCGATAAAAAAAAAAAGATTTAAGTAATTTTAAGCGATAATTAAAAGAAAACAATTTTAACACGTCCGACTCTTAGTCTATATTTATTTATATTTGTATTGATTTAGTAAAAAAAAAAATATTATTACAAATCGCAGAAATATTCGGCAGGATTTGAACGATTCTCTTCAAACGGAATAATATTGATAATATACGTATATACGTGTTAAAAACTGATAATCACGTTTTTGCGAATTGTCTGTACAAGACGAATGTCGCGAACGACTTATTTTAACGGGTAAATCATTACAAAATATATTATATATTTAATATTATAATGAGATATAAAACGGTTTTCGCCAATTCGTGAAACGCTTGAATCGTAATTTTCTCACCGACCGGTAAAAACTGCAGAATTAAATAAACGGATTTTGTTCCGTCGTTGCTCGAACTAGACTCGTCGTCGCGGTATCGGTGGAAAAAAAAAAAGTATAGGCGCTCTAGCGTTTTTGCTCGCCCGACATTGAAACGGGCAGTGGCAACACAACAGAAAGTATTAATCTCCGCTTAATGAACGGCTCGTCGTGGGTCGCGTTTCAATGGGCTCGACAGCCTCGGCGCGGTTATTGTGTGTGTGTGTGTGTATAAGCAGCGTCTCGATTTCGCCCGCGAAATTCGTTTGTGTCCCCCTGCTTCTGACGTTTGATATTTATTCGTATATTACAATATGTTCGTGTTACTCAAAACCGACCACGCTTCTCTTTTTTTTTTTTTCAACGTGTAAATTATCAATTTAAATAGAGAGGGCCGTCCGGGCCGGTCTAGGTTAGACGCGTTTGACGTCGTTTAAAGCGCGTCTTAAAAAAAACCCGTACGGATACGGCAGTTAACGCCAATATAATAATATATTATCACGTCTGTACGTGTGTACTGTGCAGAGAGGAGAACGGACAATAAAATAGCGACGGAGTGTGAATAACACATTTTATTTTTTTTTTGCGAAGCCAAAACAATTTTTCTCGGGAGTCTCTAGTGTCAGGGCTCGCAAACGTTATAATAACATTTTGATTATAACGTTATAATTGCAAAATATCAATTGAAACGAATATCAAAAAACGTAACAGAAAACAATAAACACTAATTTTAAATTATCACAAATTAAAACATATCATTAAACGAAATAATGTATTAACGTTATATATCAAAATATCAAGAAACAAAAAATAGAATTACCGTTATTTTAATACTTTTTTCCAATTTACTATAGAAAATATAAGCCTATGGTGTAGGTTTATTATAGTTCTATAATAAGGCTGGGTTCACATGGACGCGTACATGCGTGTCAGCTAGACACGTGTATTGAGATATTATACGGTTTCCGATATGTCTTTCGCGGAAATTCTCTTTCTGCGGTGTGATATCGCGAATTGAAATACTGTTTATTGTTATTGGACCTTTCAGATTATTTTTGTTTACTTGATAGTAAAAATTATTCAAAGATACGTGTCTGAGAAGATGTCAGCTAGTCAGAAAAGTTTCTATTGGTAATATAATCAACATTTTAAGAAAAATATTCTGCATTGGAATATAAAGTCAAAAATAAACCAAGATTCTCACTGAAAAAGTGCGTATAAAATCAAAAAATTAAGGATAAAAAATTAGGACTTTTATAATCAATGAAGTTTAATGAAGTACATTACGTTTATGAGATTTGAAAACGTGCTATAGTCTATGAAATATGAATGGATTTATTAATTTGGAAAAAAATCTATATTAAACCAAATAACGTTAAAATATCGATAAACGTAAAACGTAAATATTATATAACGATAAAACTTTCTTTAACGTTAAACACAAATAATCCATAACGTTAAAATATACCATAACGATAAACGCAAAAGATAAATAACGATAAAAAACGTTAAAACGTTAAACATTATTATTTTTTCAAATGAGAGCCCTGTCTAGTGTGGTATATTTGTTTTTAATCTTTCACGTAATTTACGTGAAAGCATTTTTTTTCCACGCATATACGATCAAACACGAACTCTTCAAACACGTACTTATTTTTAAAACGGATTAAAAGAAAAAGATATTATTTTGTCAGTATACAGCACGATTAAGTGTGGCAGCAACGACTTTATTAATATCGGTGAATTTTGAGCAGTCATGGAAAAAAAAAACCAAAAAAATTGTTATTCCATGAAATCGTGACGTCAGCCGTGCGCCAAATATACGTGTATTACTCTATGGCGCCAAAATCAGCGGTACAAAAATATTTTTCCCGCCCTTTTATTTCAGTTACGCCACAGAGTATATTACGCAAAGATTACACATAGAGATGGTTGGCGCACGGATGACGTCATAGGATGCGTATCACACAATTGCTGCCGTACCAAATTTTTTAATCATAGTATACCGTATAGATATAATTTTCATATTAAAAACAAATTAAAGTGTTAACGCGATGGACAACGATACCCAATGGCCAACAGTGTAAACAGACGAGCCGCAAATTCTCTGTTTATTATTTCTCAGTACGGATATATCATATATTTTGTTATCACGCCGACAACGATACTATTTTATATCACGACTACGACCTACTAAACATTATATTTGAGTTATAAAACGCGAATACCACGAACATTTTCATATTATATTGTCATACTTATTGTCACTTTTTATTTAGATCTGAAAATACAAAATTCTATGGGCTTACAAAATGTTAAACCCGTATAACACTATGTATAGGAGAGATTTTATATTGTGTTTTTCTCGGGGGGGTTTCTCTGTATACGCGAATCGACGGTGCAAAACGATTTTATTTCACGGTCCTTCAATATTATCGACCGAATTAACCGTAATCACCAGAGTTTTCAATGGCCCGTACATAAAAACGTTCGAATTATTTCACAAGCCCTTTTCAAACATCCGAACAATCATATAAAACACACGAAAACCGCCGAAACTCGAACACAATTTTCGGGTGGCAAAGCCACGACGATATCACACGACTCGAATAACGTTAAATGTATGTTATTGTACAGATAATAATAGCTGGAAGTCGACACTTCTGTGTGTGAATTAATCTGCAGTGTATTCCGGAAAGTTGTGTTGACTGAATTTGTTGGCATATTCGTCGGAAAGTGCGTTATTCAGACGATATCAAGAAACTCTGCCGAATTCGGAACTCTGCCGGGTGAACCAGGCTGTTGATAAAACGAATTAGATTCGCGAGTACGTGGACCATAATAATATATAAACCGAGTCCCGAACAAGTTCCGCGCGCCGTTTTCTGACTTTGCACACTTCGGAGACCGGAGTTTCCACGTCGTTTGTTAAACACATATTATAATGCTTCATAAATATAATGATTTCACTTCTTACAGGATAAGCAATTTTTTTTTTTTACAAAATTTAAAAAAAATCATTATTTCGTGTCTAATTTTAAAGAAGAAAATAACGGTACTAACGCTCCTACGTTTTATTGAATCGTATATGATACGCGCACAGGAATTTAGTGATATTACTCGAGTAAGAAGTATATTATATGCGTGTGCTACATTGCATTTTCCTAAACTTCCAAAAATCGAATTCTTCCGAAACATTTCGTCCGTAACAAAAGGGTAATTTCGCAAATAATAATAAAATATATTGCCCGAAACCGATAAAAAGTCCATGTGACATTTTTGCCTGTCAGTTCAGTGTAGTTACTTAGAGTTACTAGTTACTTAGATTGGAGAAGTGTTTTAAGTGTATTTTTTTGTAAAACAGTATAGTTAGTGAAATTAAGTTATTTGAATATTTAAAGAAAACAAATCAGAATTCAGCCGATAATGTTTATAACTAAAATCTAATCTTTTGATGTGCCTACTTATATATACGTATATTTGTTATTCGTCTAACAAAAACGTATAATGTTTTCAGAGGAAAAACGTTATTCGTTCGGATAATAATAATAATAATAATGATAATGATAATAATTATAATAATGATCAATAAACGATTTACGAAAATACAATTTTCGGGCTCGAGAAAGTGAAATAAAAATTCGAATAACCCAGCTTCGTGCGATATGAAAATCGTATTCTAGTTTCGGGATTACACGCGAAAGATTTCATTTCGTTGTTTCCGAAGTTTAATTATTTGAAACGTCCGCCGCGGCCATAGCGCACGAAACGTTATGTCCGGATATATTAGATAATTGGAAAGCGAGTTTTTAACAGTCTGCAGTAACGAAAACCTTAGACGTTTTATGTTCGTTTTTATATTCCGATACTGTTCTAAATATTTCCAAACACATTTGTTGGGAATTTGCGTGGATAGTTCGCTAATATACCTCTTCAGCAGGAGTTTTTTTTTTTGTTCAATTAAACAGTATTACACCAAATAAAAAACACTCTATTCCCGACGAAGAGAACGATAGTTCTATTCGAGAACGATATTTTAGACATGCAGACATTTTTAAGAACGTCTCTTGTAAAAAAAAAACACGTTTAGACCGATCGACGAGTTATCGCGTATTCAAAAGAAAAACGTGAATTTTCCTCTTTGCAATCGTTCTATACGCTTTTCGTTTCCATTTTCCCCGTGACATAACCGAGGCGATTTTTCGCAACGAATCGGAGTTGATTTTCGTTAACAATTTCGACGGGAAAATTGATTTTAGTGCGATTGGATATTGTGTTAGAAATTATAGATAAATATGTGATTATTTATCTACCCTAAACACCACCGGCGTTGTCGTGAGAGTAATCATTTTCTCTTAAGTATACGAATAAATCGCATTTTCATTTATAATCAATTGTATCGCATATTTATTTGATTCTTCGGCTTAAATAAAACATTAAAATAAAAAAACCAACAAATTTACATAAATCACGAACTAATAAAAAAAAACTAAGAATAAGCGTATTGTAATGTATATATTTTTTTTTATGTCAAACCTACTTTCGGAAGTCAGAATTCAAGTCGAGTCAATATCGAAAAAAAAAACAATAAAATTGTTGTGTTAAACGAATGCGTTTTATCTAATTCGATAATACGTATTTAAATTCATTCTCAGATACGTATTGCGAACACTTTTCAGAAGTATTCTTTACAAAAACTGAGTACGGTTTTTAATTAGGTTTTAATGTTTTTTTCGTTAGAATGTAAAAGAAGAAGCATATTACGTTATGTTATTATTATTATTATTTTTTAATGAATAATTGTACGGAATAATGATATACGCGCAATCCGTAGAATTGCACGTTATTATTATTTTTTCATTAATTATATACAAAATTCTAACGAGATAAGTTAACTGTCATAATTTTGCAACTCGCCGGTTTTTTTTTCACGTATTATTTTCACAGTCGTTGAACTATATGTTATGTAATTTATAGCGCTATAATGACAACAATTGTCAATAGAAACGATGGGAACGTGTAGAAATATATATACTCGTATATATATATATATATATATATATATATATATATATAATATTTATTCTTTTGCATGTAACTACGTACACATGTTGCGTGTTACACGCGGTTGTGACAATTAAGTACGATTTGCAAAATATATTGAAATCGAAATAGATCGTCGAAAAAGAGAAAAAAATAATTATCCAGAGAAGGAATATAAGACGGGGTCAGGGTCACGTTACAGCTGGTATATATACACACCATACAGTGTTGTAAAGTATTTGAGTAAAAGTACATATTTAAATACTTTTATATTCCCACGCATTCGACGAAATGTTTTAAATGCAATTCGTTCATATTGGATAACTATACGACAGATACTGAATCTTTTAATTTTTTTTTTTTTTAGAATATTAATAATATTTATTATTATTTTTAAACTGACCGTACGCTGATATAGAAATATAGTTTAATTTTTGTTAATAATTACTTATAGTAAAACAATATAAATAATTGAGTTGTATCGAGTAATGAAAGTATACGATATTCGCTTTAATTTAATCGGCAATCACTACGATCGCAGTGGACGATAAGGAGGGAGAAAAAAAAATGTACATTTTTTTCCATGTAATTATCGTAATTAAATACTCGTAATTTTTTTTTATTACATTATTGTTTTAAGTGTACTTTTTGTAAAACGATTGGGCGAAGTATTTAAAATATTTTTTCAATAATATCTTTTACAACGCCGTGCGCTTATGTTGTAGATATTTTATCCAAGAGATATCGATCGCGAATATTATTTTATAGAACGCTAGAAAATGTGGACGGTAAATTAATAAATTGTACGCTTTTGTTTCCGTGCGAATTTCACGGTCCACGCGTGTACACTAAAAATAATGGCCGTGACTTTGAAAACAATCGTCACTATCGTACGAAGTCGTTATATCATTTTTTTTTTTCAGTCATAATGATTGTCAGTTGTGAAAATTAAAGTGGCAAAAAAAAAAAGAAAAAAAATCATCCGCTATGTAATTTGATAAAAATTAACGTTAATAATATGTAAGTATATATAAATAATGATAGCGATTATTCTATTAAAACCGCATATGTATTCAACAATGTTGAGAAAATTAAAGTGGCAAAAAAAAGAAAAATCATCCGATATGTAATTTGATAAAAATTAACGTTAATAATATGTAAGTATATATATAAATAATGATAGCGATTATTCTATTAAAACCATGTATTGTACTTTAAACAATTAAGTGTTTTTTTTTTGATTTCACGAGTACACGCACCGGTGGTCAACTGTATTATAACAGCATACAATAATCGCTATTATTGATTTTTTTCTGTTAAGAACGAGACTGGCCAATATTTGTCGGCGTTATAATTTTTTTTTTTTTTCTAAAGATGACATAAAATAGGTCGAGAAAAAAAATTATGAGATAATTTTCGTTTCACTAAAAAAATTCGTATTATTATATTCTATAATTAAATAATATATATATAGTAACATTTTTTGTTTCGTATATATATATATATATATATAATATACGAGAAAAAAAAAAAAAAGAAAAACAATTTGCCGAGAAAACTACCGTGTGACACATATTTCGTCTGGTTTAAATATTATTATATATTATAATACGCGTATTACGTGTCCTTATAACTTCCTATATATTATGGTTATGATAATAACGCTGTTATACATACATATATATATATATATGAAATAAATTGTATATGGTAAACTTTAGTAGGTACGTTGAGTATGTTACGTGCGAGTATGTGTAGAATTGTTCTTTTTCGTACTCCAACTGCACATTTCGTGTTTGAAGTTTGACTGCTCGTGTTTCAAGATTACATATCCGTTTGTAATACATTTTTTCTTCTTCTTCTACGTTTACGGACCGAGTAAAAAATAATTGAAACTAACGAATTCCGGTAACTTTTAAATACATGGTCTTTCGGGACAATTTAACAATTTACCACGTCAAAACGATACAGTAAACGTTGTACGAAAATGACTTTGAAAATTTACTATTCGTGGAAAAAGTGTGTGTGTGTGTGTGTGTGTGTCGTAGTTAAGCCTTTCTCCACATTACTGTTAAGGACGAGTACGATTCCCGTACGTTTTACCTTTTTGGGAATACGATTCCGTATGGTCATTGTTCCCATGAAATACGACACGATTCCGTACGAATTTGGATGCGACGGTGTCAAATTTGTAGCGAAGATAACAATTATATTGTTATGCATAAATTATTAATATTTTTTTGGTGTCTTTAAAACTGCCGGTACGAACCCCTGCAAAAACCGTGCATTTGACGTCCTCTTACAAGTGATTCCTCACTAGTGATCCGTACGTTTATCAATTATCACTATACATATACTACGATACATGTCCTCGCGATGAATCGTGGCAACGTTGCGCATAAAACACCGTACGGAATCGTGTCGAAAAAAAAGTTAAAAAACAAAAAAAAAAAAATGGTATTGTCGAACAATGAGCATACGGAACCGTGTTCTATCCGACTGTTGACCTTTAAAAACTTGCTGCATCGCGCATACACTGTTTTTATGTTTATCTCGAGCCACTGAAATTGTAGAAAAAAACCGTACTGAAACGGTAGTTTTTTTGTTGAAAAAACGTATCGAGAAAATCGAAAAACGACTTCTTTGATGTACTGTCCCAACTAGATGCGAATTATTTCTGCCGGAAACATATGGTACGAACGCGGTAAAAATCGGTGCACTCCTTGTGGTAAGATTTTTGGGGTACAGACATAAACGAGAAGAAAAACACGTCATTGTTGTAAGACCAATACATTCCTCGCTCCGCTCAGAATTTAAAATGTAAATATATTCTATATATAAATTGAGGTCGAGAGAGATGTAATCAATTTATAATATTATTATTAGTATTACGTATGCCATATATATATATATATATATATATTTCTGTACTCGCAACCCGTTACAGATCCAAGACGACTCGTGCGCGCGTTTATGTATAATAATGCGCCGAGCACAATATAATATTATATAAAAAAAATATATATAAACGCGTGTACGGTCCGAACGTCGTCGTCCATTATCCTTGGCACGGTGATAAAGCGTATAATATAATATGCTATAACCGCGAAGCCTTTCCCCGGCCGATATTATTATGGCGATATACGGCCGTTACATTACACGCTGCGGGTCTGCAAAAATAATTTTTTTTTTCACCTGCGTGTGAATATTATCGGTGTAAACTTTATGTTTCCTAAGACGCAGCGTCCCGCCATCACTTACTGGTTTTTTTTTTTTTTTTGCGTTCAAAATAATAGGGTTTTACACTTTTTTCAACAGCGTTGAAAAAGACTCGCTATAATAATTTCATTATATCGAAATAAACACCGTTCGCTATACATGCAAAGTAAACGTAGGATTGCCCGGGTACATCACATAGCTAAACCCGCACCATCAATTATTCAGATTAACTCTGAAATTTAAACCGAAAATAAGAGTTTTACAAAAAAGAAAAAAAAAATTGCCGCGACGGAATTTTTTTTTTTTTTTTACTATTCTTTCCGGTTTTAGTGAGTAAACATCTACAATAAACGGCAAAAATTATCTTACGCATTTTTTTTCTTTGGTACCAGACCTGTGTTTATTATCGTTTCACAGAAGTTTCTCTCGTCGTGGCGATAACGATATCATATTAATAAATATGTAACAAACTATATATATATTTCAAACTTGAAAAATCGAATAATAACGACGAATTGTGAAAACATTTATTCGAATATTAAACTATGAATTCGCGTATAGTCCGCGAATAGAATTGAAAAAAAAAAAAAATTGTTAAAATACAGAGAAAATTGTTCAACGTCCTGACGGATCGATCTCGCGATCCGGTCGTTCGTCTCTTGTGATACGGTGGGGAGGAAACAAAACGGTACCTGCAGCTTCTATCGCGTCCGGAAGTGAGCGTAATAAGCGTTATTGGCGATCCGTTCCCCGTATACCCTCTGGCCATACGTCTATAGCGAACGTATAACCTCAAGTTCACATGTATGTAAACGGGCGCGCACATAATTCGTTTTTTTTTTTTTTTTTTTTGTTATGTTATTTCCATTCGCCACACATTGCACGCTGGCAATTCCATACCGTTCAAGGACAATAATATACTCGCGTATATAATAATAATATTATATCGTTTCCGGTGGTCGATTAACATGAAATATGCGGTTATAGAATCGCGATCGGTGTAAATAGATAATACCATAATAATAATAATAATAATAATGTACCAAAAAATTTTTTTTCCTTTCTCGTATAGATCTCGTATATAGATCAATACAATATGCGTATTTGTCCTTAGATCTATATACGTGACGGTGTACCGTATTTATACATATTAGCGTCGGCGGACGGTGAGTTATTATAGGTTAATATTATTTTAACTCGCATTAACCGAACTGTCGTTAAGATACGATCGATTTCTTTATGCATCGTTTTATATGAGGATTATTTTACGGCGAAAATGATCCTAATTTCATATAATATTAATTTTTATTAATATTAATATTAATTAATATTTATTTAATTCAAAAAATGTGTACGAATTTAACCAAAAGTTCTTAAAGTGACAGGCCCACTGATCTTTAGTTTTTTTAAGTAATTTTCTCGAATATTTTGAAAAAAAAATCACTCAAGTTTCGCGGAACCCTTAAGTGATCAGAAGAAACACAGGCGTATACGAAATCGACGCTTAATCGAATTTGACGAAAAAAAATAAAAAATTCTGTACGAAATCGGAGAAAATAACTTTTGAATTGACCAGTAGTCGAGGCAAATGAGTTTTAGAGAAAAACTGTTCTCAATAAACCGATATTTTGTCCATAATTTTACACATCCTCCCCTTGTCCATCACGTAAGTATATAAAAAAAAAAAAAACCAGCGCGCTAAATTCATATTTTGACGTAATAAAATTTGAATTTCAAACGTATATGAAATCGTTTTGGAATAAATGTCGATGCAATACCGTAGTCGAGTAAAAAAAAGCTGGAGTTTGTATAGTAGAACATCGCGTTGAATTCGTTTGATAATAATTTTTCGTATATACGTGTGAAAATGACGCTTAAGTGAAGAATTTTTTTCCTTTCTTCTACTTACGATTTAAATAACAGTTTTAATTTAAAAATATTTATAGAGTTCATTAGTAGTGTTCGACGCTATGAAGTTTTATATTTTCCTTGAAGTTTCAAATTAAGAACGTAACAATTAAAACGACTACTACTACGTTTCATTCGTTAATCGATATCGTAATTATCGACTCCGGACCGATGTAAACACTCATTAACTACAGGAAGAATACTTTCCGGAACTCCGGTACTATACAGTACTACAAATCACGGTACAGTGACAACGTTAATAGTGTATAAAAATAGAAATCGAATTTCTGGTAGATCGTGATGATCGACGCCGTTTCAATTATAAATACGCCGTGTACGTAAAACGTCATTGAAATCTAGATCATGATCGTATTCGGGCATAATATATGTGAATACAATAATCGCGTTAGTGGAAATAAAAAAATTAATAAATTTACCGATTTTTAAAAATATTTTTTAAATTTTCAATTCGCGTAATTGAATCGAAAATGAATTATTAAATCGTTTTCTATAAACGATAGGTAAAATAAATTTAATAGTTATCTCAATTTAAATCAAAGTATAATATATATTATATATAATACTCGTATTAACGAGTTAAAAATTAAAATTACGTTTCTTAACACGTAGATTTTTTCCAAAAATTAACGTCGGACTTTCAATAAGTCACAATTTTTGTTTTTTTTTTTTTTAAACTGGAAGTTAATTTTTTTTTTTTTACAAAAATAATAAAATATAGCTGGTCGAGTCGGACGCTAGATAATTAGTGATAAAATAAACGTAGAATACATTAGTGAACAGTATATAAGGCGTAACGGGAGGTCTTTTTATACTTGTTTTTTTTTTTTTTAATACGAATTAGAAAATGTTAACTTTAAGTCTACAGTTGATTCGTTAATGTTATAATTTAATTGATTTATTTATTCGCTAATGTTGCTTGTAGTTCAAAAATATCGTTCAGATTTATATTTCCTTTACGTTATTTTTCGTTTTACGTTTCAGGCAATGTCGGAGTATTTAAAGATGATAAACGGACGGAGAAGACACACGGAGACCCGGTGTCCATGGCGATCGGGGAATTCGGACGGTGGCAAGCTATGCTCACTCTGATTCTGTCTCTGTTGAATCTGCCGTGCACGTGGCACATATTCGTGTTGACGTTCCAGGGGATGGACACGGACTATTGGTGTGAACCGCCGTCGGGCGTGCTGAGTCGAATAACCGTGGACCAATGGAGAAATTTAAGTGAAACATTTCTCGTGACGCCAAACAAGGTACGATACCGGGGGGACAGAAAAAAAATAAAAAATTACAATTTTAACGTTGTTTTAATAAGAACGTATAGAAATTAGAAATACCGTTTCGGCGGTGTACAATATTTAATACGCGTAAATTAGATTTTAATAACTGACCAGTTGATCCGTCTTGATCGCGGTGTATAGCGTTTCGAATAAAGTATTTGGAATAAACGCATTTTTTAATAATATTTATTCGTAAAAAAAAAAAAACACTTATTAAATTTGTTATAAATTTATCGTTTAAAACGTACGAAGGAACTACGAAATTGTATGAAATTCAAATAAATCGTTTATTTTTCCATTTTCGAACAAATTAACGTTCACTCCTCTTTTTTTTTTTTTAAACATTCGGAAGCATTCGTTAATAATAATTGTTGCGTAGTATTCAAAAACACAATACGAATAATATAATATTTTTTTTTCGCGAGTATCGAAAAGTTTATTCGAAATACACTAATTACAATATGCGTGTGCAAGTCATAGCGGTCATTACACACGACAACAGTTATGTAAACTATTTCGTTTTTACAATCGCCGAGAGTACGTTTGGAAATGGATTTAGACACGAAATTACGGTATTTATATTTTTAGCTTTATCTCTGATTGTGTAAGAAATAAATGTATATAATACCGTCGACACGACGTTGTAACGTTAAAAAAAGTGAAAGTTTTTTTTCTTCTATTTTTAACGTTACTATACGCGCCTCGTAAGATTTAAAATTGCGTATGTCGAAGAAAACGCGCGAGTGTTACGCGCGCTACTATCCGTTTATTGGATTAACGGATAATCGCGGCGAGTGATCAGGGGCGCATTAAGTGGGGGGCAAAGGGTGCGTTTGCCCCGGGCGGCAATTTTTAGAGGGCGGCACACTGATCATGGGCATTTGGAATTATATGTTTTAGTCTGTTGGAATTTTAATCTGTACTGTAAATTTAGGGGCGGCAAATTATATTTGCCCCCTTCCCATCCCTAAATATTGATTCTTAATGCGCCCCTGCGAGTGATAACGTTTTAATTGGATGCGTCGAATTCGGCTGGACATTGGAAAATAGACTTGACGATAGACTCCGTTTTACCGAAACGATGAATATTATAATTGTTTTGTACGGAACTTCTCGGATTTGGGAGGCTTCTGGCTGCAGACAATATTGTGTAAAACGCGGCTATCGAGTTAAAATGGAAACAGTCGACGAAACTATAAAAATACTAAAATACAAACGTCCCAGTCGATTTTTCGGTTTCTGAGCGTAGCGAGGAATCGGTACCGGTTACATTACAATGACGCGTTTTTTTTTTTTTTTATGTCTGTACCCAAAAATTCTTGTCAAACGGTGTTGAAGTAAAAATTAAAAAAAAAATTTCCTAATTTGTTTTCGGCGATTATCAAACGATCGCGCGTATTTTTAACGCACGTTCTCCCGATGAAACGACGCGTATAATATTAATTTAATCAATTTTCTCTCTCCGAGAGAGAATAAAAACAATGTTGTCGTCACGATTATCTCCGTTCGTGTATACAGTATAATCGGAACGAAACGGTATAAACGCGCGCGCGCGCGAGAGAGAGAGAATGGATTAAAAGCGTTTTATTAGCTGTTTACAGCAGCCTCGTTGTTGCACGCGCCTAATTCGAACACTTATTTTTTATATTTTTTTAGACTTCGGAGTACACAAATTGTTATTATCTCGACGTAGATTACAACGGTTTACTCGACAAAGACGGTTACGAAGAATTACTTCACCGGGACACGAGCAAAGATCAGATAAAAGCGTGCACTTCTTGGCAGTTTAATACTTCCGAGTTCGGCGATACGATCACTTCCGAAGTAAATGTTTTAAATTTTTTTTATTAGGTTATTATTATTATTATTATTATTATTGAACGGACGCTTCCCCCCCTGTTTTAATACTTACACTCGTATATTTTTTTTTTTCGTTTAGTGGAACTTGGTTTGCGACCGCAAAGGATTGAAAAACTTTGCCGAAATGATGTTTTTGATGGGCGTAGCTTTCGGAGGTTTCTTCTCCGGGCTCGTGTCTGACAGGTAAGTCCGCACTTTTCCGTCTGCTTAACACAGAGGAAACGCGCGGGTAAACGTCTAAAAGGATTATGGAAATTTTATTCGGACAAATCGATTCGGTTTAGACGACGAATTTCATTGAAATCTTTACGCGGCTGAAGTTTTTTTTTTCTTTCGAAATCTTCATTACGATTTAACCGTAAAAGGAGTTTTTTTTATTTTTGCAGCCGGGGGAATAAAATAGGTTTTCTACGTATTCAACCGTTTTATTTTCTTACCACACGACGATATTAAACGCGCTCGTTTCTTCGGTTTTGCTCGAGAGTTTTATGCTGTTCAAATTCGTTTGAACAAACACCTGTTGTCCGAATACCGAATCGTTGGAAACCGGCTGAATTCGATTTACGATATTTTCGAAGTACAAATGTTTTTCCAACCTTTTCCGTCCTGTAAACGTAAATATAATACCGAGCAAATAATTGATTAAAAAAAAAAAAACACACACACACACACAGCTTGTATCGTCGACACTATGAGGCGTATTCTCGATTGGGAGCGAAATCGAATTTAAAAAAAAAAAAAAAAGCTGCCGAGTTTTTTTTTTTTGCTATTATTATTTACGTATTTTCCATTGCTTAAAGTGTTTATTTATCCGAATACGGTGACCTATTTTTATGTTTTAACGTACAAATGCAATATTTAGTAATTTGTATATTAGAGTGGCGTTGATACGTTTTTTTTTCTAGGGTGTGCGGGTTTTAAATGAACTTTCTAAAAATAATAAAAATATTTTTTTCATTAAATTTGTATTCATTAAGTAATTTTTAAGAAAAGTATCCCTTAGTTACAAAAAAAAAAAAAATTCAACTAACCGATTGTACATCTAGAGCTTCTTCCGCGCATTAATCGTTATTGTATACGGTTTTTATGATGAGTAGATTTTTTTTTTTTTTTTATATTTGACTCGGTCAACAGAAAATATCGAATTTCTCGTAAGGAATTTTGTATACAATCGAGTATAAAAACTAAAATCAATACTCCTTGTTAATTATTTATATCCTGTATACATTTACATACATGTAGCACATTGTAATGCTCGAAATTCTGAAATTTATATAATTATAGTAATATTTTATAATAAAATGCACTGAAATTCGCTATTACTTTCACAATAAACGAAATACAATTATTTCAACGTCTTAAAAATGTCAAGAAAAATTTTTTTTTGGGATTTATGGAGGAGTGGAAACCTCTTGCGCCTTCCCCGTATCTACGCCACTGGTATATTGATATCGACATATCAGTAAATTTCGATTACTCGAATATATAATTTTAAACGTATATTTATGTATATTTTTTTTTTTTTTTTTTGTAGATTCGGTAGAAAAAAAACATTGATGGCTTCGTTGATTATGCAGTTGACACTCGGTATTTTAGTCGCTATATGCCCTTGGTTTAAGGTGTATCTGGTGCTGAGATTTGTTTTGGGATTCGTTTGCGTGAGCATCGTTTTCAGTGGTTTTGTGCTGTGTAAGTGTACAGTCCGATCATCATCCGATCCGTAGATTGGTTTGCAACCATCTTCCACTCTTCCCTATTGTCTGCTTTTCTCTTAATTTGTACATACGAGTCATACATCCTTGGTCTTTCATTATTTGCTGAATGTATTCCGGTCTTGACCTTCCTGTGTAGTTCTTACTTTCTACGCTTCCTTTAATAATCAGTTTCAACAATCTTTCATGTCGTATTATATGGCCTATCCATTCATTTCGTCTTCTGACTATACTCTTCCATAAGTGCCTTCCTTTTGATATATTGTTTCCGGTTCTTCTTTATTGGTTACTCTATCCATTCAACTTATCTCTAACATTCTCCTATGTTTTTTTGAAAAAAAAAAAAAAAAATCTGATGATCTAATCATCCGATCACCGTATTTATATACTAATCGCGAATATCCGATTGTTTTTGCTCCTTTCGTGTATAGGTATGGAATTGGTCGGCGGCAAGTGGTTGACGATCGCGGGGGTGCTTTATCTGCTGCCGGTTCCGATGAGCTACATTATAATCTCCGGCATCGCATACATATGTCGCGGATGGAGGTTGTTACAGTGGTGCGTCACGTTACCAGCAGTGTTCTTTTTGGTTTTGCACTGGTAAGTTCAATTTGCGTAAAGGTTCGATCGAGAATTCAAGCAAATTTACACCACGAATCAATAAATTCAGCGAAACACATTTCGATAACGATATTCTTGTTGTGCGCTTTTCATAGGTTTATACCCGAATCGCCGAGATGGTTGTTGGCTATGGGTAAGATCGACGAGACCCTGGTGGTCCTGCAAAAGGCGTCTAAAATGAATAAACATCCGTTGCCAGAAAATATGAACAAAATCCTTAACCAAGTGAGTTTGAGAACGTCATATAAATGCGTTTAATATAGACGTTATTAGTGGGTGAATCAAATTTTGTTTTTTAAAATTATATACATTGATAAGCTATTACCTCTGATATTGTTCCGAAATAGTTGTTGAGCCAAAAATGTCCGTGTAAATTCGACGAAGAGGAAATTTAAATAAAATAACGATTTGAATAGATTTTGTACAGCGATATAGTTACTACACGGAATCATTGTAACGGAAATCATTGTCACGGAATCATTAACTAAAAACTAAAGAAAATATGATTATTTGTGGAAAACTTGATAGCAGACTCTGGGGTATTTGGGTCATGAGATAATCTTGTGACCAATTAATACAGAATTTTACATACATTTTGGAACGAAATTTTAGAGGATCGACTTAGGAAAAGCGGAATATATCTTTTTTATGTAATTAAGGATCACCTTCATACCGAATAATCTGGTAGTTTGCAACCTAACCTATGTAATAATAATACAAATTACAAATTATTTGTTTAAAATTATTAAATTAAGGCTTTGCCAACCACGTACGGAAAATGTAACCTACTGTTTTTCGTTTTGCAGTTTGTTGATAACAATCAGTGTCATTGCTGTTTATTTATTTACAAAATAAAAACTCCGTCGACACAAATATTTTCAAAAATATCAATGCAAACAATATACACTTCTATGTACATTGATATACAATGATTGTTTAAGATCACATACAATTAAATATATTAACAAATTAACGTGCGGACACGAGTTAATTTCCCGTCGAATATGGAGTATAATATTATTATTGTAATTTTTAATATTACTATTGTGTCTTGTATTATTCATTTTAAAATTTTAGGTTTTTTAATATGCGTGGTTAATTTTTTTTTTAAATGTATACTAAAATGAAATAATAAGATATAATTTCGATAGGTCTTTTCTGAAAAAAATTAAAGTCTCATTATAACAGTGGAAAGTTTGACTTAACGTACAAATGATAAAAATTAACGAGTTTTGGATGGATTCTCTTGGTTTTGTGTAAGGATTATTTTAGTGTTTAGAGAACGTATAATTTATTCTGAGATGATATTTTCCAACATGAATTTGATATTTTTTGAGCGGATGTTTTTTCAGCTTGAATTAAAAAACTCTAATTGTATCGCTAAAAAAAAAAATGATTTCAATTTTCGGTAGGGGATATTTCAGAGCTAATTAAACACTGAAATTTGAGAGTATCGTTAGTTATTAATAAACGATATTATATCATCTGAATCGAGTGAAATTTGCTTGATTGCTTCACAAATAGTATGATTTTTCGCAATGAACATGTACTAGTATAGTGGTATAGTGAGGCATTTTGTGTTGGATAATGGTCTACGATAAATTTGACAAAATTTCGTCTACGAGTGTTTCGTTAACGTTAAACAATTATAACACATGTAACAAATCGATTTTTTTACTTTCCCTAAAACATATTTCTTATTTCGTGTAATATTTTGACATTTTATAAATTGCCTAAGCGATGTTGAAAATAAAATAACATTTATATGTTTTGTTCACATTGCCTAAATTCTAAAATCTGTCGGAAATACGAGTAATTAATAATCATCCACAGTGCCGCCAACATATTACATAAAATGTTTTACTGGAATTTTTTACTGAACTCGATCGAGATCCGTAAAAAAATACGTTTGTTGGATTTTTTTTTTAACATTAAAAGTACATTTACCGTTTTGTTAAAAGTTAAACAAATGAGATATAAGATCGACCTTACTGCAGCGTCTTATATAATAATAGTATTATGTTAATTTTAAGCGTTAACAATATCAATTACAAGTAATAATTATTATATATATATAGTATTTTATGTTAAATATATTATTGCTAATTTAACTTAATTTAAATACTCTTGTATAAAATTAATTCAAAGTAAGTCCGTTAACTTAAGCAAAAAGAACTCAGTTTGGATATCAGTAAATATTTTTTTTTCTTTAAATTGATTACCAAATTTCCTATCCGCAATACGATATCATTCGGATACGAATTCTTTTTCTCTCCGTATATAGATTATACTTAAACGAGTGGTTTTAAACAATTATGTATATTTGTACGTGTTATTGTTTTCAGAGTATTAGCAAATTCGAGATTAACGGCAAGCCCAAAGTACGAGTTTCAGATTTGTTTCGTACGAAAAACATCAGAAAGATTTCATTGGTATTATACATACTCTGGTTCAGTCTTTACTTGGTGTACTACGGTCTCGTACTCAACCTGTCCAACATCGGTGGAAACATCTACGTAAATACAATAATATCGGGTAATTTTCCATAATACGTTCACAACAATAGAATAAGTGGGAAAACGAAGTTATCCGCGTGAATTAATACCTGTCGTTCGTGGTGCTTAGGTGTGGTCGAAATCCCGTCGATACTGATCAGTGTGGTGATACTTCTTAAGATGGGCCGAAGGATGCCGTTGTGCCTGACCATGGTAGGCGGAGGAATTGCGTGTCTGTTGACCACGATACTGCCGCCAAGTATGCATTTAGTGTATAAACTTAATGTGTTTGGAAAATAAATAGGTATTAAAATGTTCTCATCCGTCCAGATACGGCCGAATGGGTGTCGCTGTCGTTGGTGATGGCCGGTAAGTTTTCCGTGTCCTCGTCCAACGTCATCATGCCTCTGTACACGGCCGAATTGTTCCCGACCGTCATTAGGAATTTAGGCGTGGGCACTTCGAACATACCGGCAGGAATCGCTCTCATCATGGTCCCGTACCTATGGGATTTGGTGAGTGTGCTTCACAGTATTACCTAACCTACCTACCTACAAAAATTAAAATAAAAAATCGTTTTTCAAGAGTTATTTATGTTTTTAGATTTTTACTGATTTTTCTGTAATTTTAAAACAAAAATATAATTGCGCTCGAGAAATCTCTACAGAGAGCGTTTAGGTATTTCTTTAAATCCACCCGGAAAGAAACAGCTGAAAGTACCTCATATATTTTAGGCAATTTTGACAGTGCCTATATTTGTCCAGTCAGTTACACAGTTTACTGTTCGTTGTTAACAACGTCTGACTCGAGCAGTCCCGATGTTGAAAATACGTATTTAAATTATTAAGAGTGACTAGACATTATAATATTTTTAGGAAATATCAAAAAAAAAAAAAAAAAAACGTTACTAATTTCGTAATTTTAACAGGACAGATTATATTATTTGAAATTACGCGTTCTACTTGAATACGCAAAAAAGCAAGTTCGAATGCTTGATATATTTTTTATATATAATTTGGAATATATATTTGTATTAACGATATTTTTTATTTTCGATTTCCAAAAAGCTGTAGTGATTATGCGTATATTTTTCGATCAGTTTTAAATTCACATATGAATTTTAATTATTTTCGTTGAAAATTGTCTGTATGTCTTACAAGAGGTAGGTACGTTCGATGCGACAAGAATAAAAAACACAAAACGACGTACACTTCTAGTATATACGGACATAAAATTTCAAAAAAATGATTTTTTTAGAATGCTTTACAAGACCGAATGTACTCACGTAGGTATATTACGTTTTTGCATCATTTTTCAGTCTCTCGTGAACAATGCGTTGCCTTTAATGGTGCTGGGAACGGTGAGCGTCATCGGCGGGCTATCCGTGCTCATGTTACCGGAGACGGGCAATCATCAGCTTTCGAATACATTGGAAGAAGTAGAGGAATGCGTCGGGTGAGTTTTGTGGCGAGAGAGAGAGAGAGAGAGAGGAAATCAAAATCGAAATCGAATCAATAATTTACAAAAAAAAAAAAAAAATTTTTTTTTATAATTCGTCTCGACTTTGTGTTATATTTAGAATATCGAGCAGTCCGCAGAAAAAATACATCGACACCATCAGTAGTAACGTACCACCGAGTACGCCGTCCGAAAAATAATGACGTTATACTGTTCAGCACTCGTATACCCGCGACGTATTATACCGTTAATTATGTTTATTCACATGTTTGTCTTCCTATAATATAATATATTTAATACTGCATTTTGATGATAAGTAGATGTTTTAAAGACATTTATATATATATAGTTATTTAAATATAACACGTTTTTATTCATTTTTAACATATTTCTGTGATAAATATATGTATATATATATATATATATATACATAAAAACATAGTTTGATCAATACGAATAAGAGTCGATGAAAACATTACAGCGATAAATATTATGTTTTATACAGACGTTAAATTAAATTTAGTTACGTTAACGTTTTTTGTTGAAAATCTGACAAAATTTGTCATATATAGATATATAATTTTTTTTTTTTTTTTACAAAATATTATTTCCTATTCATAATATTATATATCGATAATTGTTATTTAAGTTTTATTGTTTTAATAATTATTGTAAAATGTATATATTATTCAAATCGTACGTTAATGTGTAAGGAAAAAATAATAATAATTATAATTATACGATTTAATGATATATAACGCACATTTTATTATATTACACTTTTTTTTTAACCTTAAAATATATTTACTGTGAAAATATTATTAAATGAATATATTTTTGTTTGATTTATAAAAAAACGCCGTTGTTTTATACGCGCTTTAAATATTACGTTACCGGAACAGTCGACCAAGAATTATATCGAAATACGTGTCTTTCGTACCGTTGATTTTAATACAATATTTTCGATTTTTTCGTGCAAAAGAAACGGTTTCACTTGAGTGTATTAGGTCGATCAAAATTGGATTACGACTTAAAGGCGTTGTAGAAAATCGCATCTGCGATGGAACGTCGCAACGAGTACAGAAATATAGGTCACATTTTTTAAACGATATGAAACAAAGTGCTCCTTCAGCCGAAAACAATCGATTTCAAGTATTAAAATAATTAAACTGATTGATCGCGATAACCAATTCATAGAGTATATAATGGAAAACAAAAACATTAATTATCGATTCATATTCAATTTCTAAAACGTAGTCAACTGTAAACGAGGTTCATTATAACTGTTTGGATAACCGTAAGTACTGAAAAAAAAAAAAAAAATTAAAATTAAGACGTTTAATAATGATAATATTCTATGTGCCTTATCATTTACAAGAAGCCACTAACATTTTGGAAAAAGAAAGTATAACGCTTTGTGAGTTAAATATAAAAATCTAATGATTAACGACTTTAGATTTCGTTTCAAAAACGAAAAATGCGTCAAAAAAATTATTTTTATGACGAGATGTGCCGTTAAAAAGATATTTAAAATGATTTCTTTTGTTTTTGTTTTTGATGACAATATCGGATTAAGTAATTTAATTTTAATAACGTCTAAACGATAAAAGCGTTTAAAATCTCAACGTTTTAGAAAAATATATTCTCTAAAAATGTTAAAAAGCAAAAAAATCGATAAAACATAAAAATATTATTTAATATTAAATATTTTATATTTTATATAAATAATAGTACTTAATGAAAAAAACGGATATATTCCTATTCTTAAAAACAGTATAAAATTACTAAAAAAAAAAAAAAAAAAAATGAAAAATTTCTTAAACATTGAAATCTACAAAATCGTTTTAAAATTCTATTCGAAAAAAATTAAAAAAAGAAAAAGCGTGCACTTGAAATGCGTTTTTTTGCTTTCAATAATAATAATAATAATAATAATGATATAATGATAATAATGATAATAATAATAATAATAATAATAATAATAATAATAAAAAACAATTGAAATAAAACGTAATTTGTATAAAAAGTATAAAATGTGTTCCGAGTTTAAAAAAAAAAAAAAAAAAAACGATTTGTTCAGTACGAAAATATTTATTGACACTACGCGCCGCGTCGAGTTAACCATTATACGATAATAATAACACGTTGTTGATTCAGGTATAGGTGTAAGAGTGTTGTTTTGGTGTAGAGAAAAAAAGAATAAACGTGAAGCGCTCGAGTATCAAATGCAGACGGGGGATTTGCTGCGTGTATAACTATATTATATAAACTCATACTCTGTGTATCCGTTATTATATTTTGTTGCGTTCTCTAAACATCATTTAATCTCGGAAACAAAAGTCAAAGTTATTACCCGAGTGTAAACTTAAGTGGCTATTAAGAATACGATATATAGGACATTTTTATTTTGGTTTTATGGCCTTTTATAACAGGATAGCTCTTCAAAAGGGTCTGTTGTCAAATTGCCCGGGATACGGTATTATTTACTGCTTTCGGGACGGAAAGAAAAATAAAAACTCGACCCTCTCCCCCCCCGTCCCGTCCCGTCCCGTCCCATCACGCTCGGACGTCACCGTTCTGACAAGTCCAAATACATAAAAAAAAAAAAACACTTCTCTCGCCGAACGTTGTACAGACGCTGTGCGTTAAAAAAAAATGTACGCATTATCGTGCCCAAAACGAATAATATTTAAAACGTTACACTGGAATTAATCGAAGTACGAAAAAAAAAAAATGGTTCCTTATTTGTTTTAGGGGAACGTTAGGTATGTATTATTTAGAAAACCGCGTTGCCTTCGAATCTTTGCGTATGTATATATGTGTTTATGTACAAATATATCGTATTTAATTATGTGGTATTGTCGTTGTTTGAAAACTCAAAAAAAAAAGTCAACGAGCCGGGGATACAGCGTGGATATTCACTCAAATGTGTATTACTTAGAGAAAAAATATTTATTATTACATATTTTCAATTTGTAACCAATGATTGTATCCGAAAAACGTTTCAGAGTGACGCTATTTAGTAGTTTGTGTTTTACAATTAATGAATATTGATAAGTATTTTGAGATCTTAAATAATAATTGCAAATGGTTTTTTTCTCAGGCTAAAAAAGGAAACTAATGGGAAATATCTAATACAGTATAACTACCAAATAGATGAAATTCGCTAAGTATCGTATTTCGAAATCCTTTACTTGACACAGAATAAAAAATATACAAATCGAACGTGAAAAAAATAAAATTATTATTTTCATAATAGTTTATTTATTTATTTAAACATTTTTCAATCAAAATTTACAAAATTAAATTTGCTTTATTTGAAAGCGTCTATAGTAAAAAAGAATCGTAAAAAAAAAAGAATTTCATTCGAAATTAATAATAATTATAATTATATAAATAATTTGATTATTTATATTTCAAATATGGGTTTTATTTTATTTCCATCACATTTGCAAAGACGTAATTTTTAACGAGAAAATATTTTCTTAATGTATACTTTACAGACAAAGTTGTATTATAAAAAAAAAAAAAAATCATTGAGATATATCCGAAGAATTTTTGGAAAATGTCTGCACACTATTAAAAAGAGAAAATATTTAAACTTTTCAAAAGGTTTAAAACATTTTGGGTTAATAACAGGGCCGGACCGAGCAATAAATTACCCCTGGCAGATAAAGATTTTGCGCCCCTCCCTCTAAAATTGAAATCTATCTATTTGTTAATTAGTTACTTAAAATTACAAATAAATGAAAAAAAAACGACTAAATGTGAGTTTAGTTATGATTTATTTATTCAATTTTTAATAATTATTGTATTATAAACGACAATCTGTTATGGGCGGCACAGTTTTGAGAATATTGCCGCCGTCGCGCACGTGGGAAATGTTCTCGAATAATCGCCGCAGGTATTTATAGTTAATACGGACAGCACTGTATGGATTCCCGTGTAGTATTTAGTAAAGTCGTGTTTGCGCTATCGCATGCGTAGTTTCACACACTTTTCATCCAACATCATTGTGATATATATTATAATATAATAATATATCATATTATTAAAATTTATAAACAACAATATCAAATTTTTGCCCCTTGTATAACTTAATATTTTGCGCCCCCTCGATAGACGGCGCCTTGGCAGGCGCCACCTTGCCACGCTCTCGGTCCGGCCCTGGTTAATGATAATTTGAAATAACGATTCTCGATTTAGGTTCTGGTTCCACGATTTACACAAAGTTTTCATTCGTTAATCGGTTACATTTGCACTTTGCAGGTCTGAATCTAGTCATCGAGTCCTTTGACTCGTCGTATGAAATACACGAATTTTAAACACATCTTTTGAACACTTAACTTTGTGTAATAGAGTTTAAATAAATAAATAAATAAAAAAAAAAATCATTTCCCTTTTAATATATGGAACTCGCATATCATACATTAATTAAATCGAGATCACCGAGTGGTATTCGGATGCCAGCGATACTCGACTTATACACCGGGAGTGCAGACCCTATAATCCCTCCCTATTTTCTGTACGGTGTGTAGGGGATGCCGTTTCCGTAAAACTATCGTGGGCCCTACACATAAATCTTCCGATTATCACGTCCGCGTACTACTGGATGATAATATACGTATGGACCAAGTGCAGTACTACTCGAGAGTATATTATTATATTATTAATATCGTTTTATCGCGTGTTTTAGTGTTCGTCGGAAAGCAAAACGCGTACAACATACAGCTAATGTTCGTCATAAGTCATAACGTTTCGACGCGTCCTAATCCGAAACGGTTCGATCAAGTGCGACAATCGCGATCGTCGTTTATCACTACGGGTACCCGGCGAGATTAACGCATCGTGTGACCTGCAGAGACGTATTTAGGATTTGGCCGCCCCTATTACTCGTCTTGCCTTAAAAAATTTAAAAACAAAATTGACACGAAACGACACAATTTTGTTTTATTGACATTATATCATAATCTATTCAACTAGCATTTATAATATAATTATGATTTTATATTTTACGCCTTTATTTCTTCTCTGCAGTTCACTGAATTCTTGCATTGCTTCATCATTACGTCATAATGTATGTTGATGCGGTTAAATTTGTCACTAGGTTATTAAGACGATCATCTGCCGTTCTAAATCTGAACTATGTCTTAACTCTCTTTAGGCCACTAAAAAAAAAAAAATCTTCCTGAGAAGCATTTAGAAGCCGGAGACAATGTAAAATTGAAAAAAACCTACTCAGCGCTATGTATAGACGAACGGTTTATATATAATATTATAAACAGTTAAGCACACGTTAAGGGTCAATGGGGTCGATTGATCCCTCTATTCAAAAGGGTGGGTGAGGTGATGCTGGTGTTATGGAGCTAAAAATTTAAATAATATATTTTTAATCATAATTAATACTATAGTGCATGCAAGGTTGTCATTGGTTGTCTACTGGTTGTCTATTGGGTGGTGGCAAGGTGTGCAAAATATTGTTAGACCCATCAATGTGCAGTTCAGTGTGCGCCACTGATTATAAATATTAATTAAACAGTGGCGTAATATATGTGGGGGGGGGGAATTCCCCCTCGGCCATTTTTAGAGTGGGATGAAATTTTGAAACAAAATATGAGTGTTATTGACTAAGTTTGTACAGTGAGATGTTCAAAATCATCTATCGCTGTTAAAAATTTGGTCGAAAAACGGACTGCGTGAAGCACTCGCGTTTGCAGTATGTCAACAGACGACGAATACGAGAACGAGCAACGATTTCGGAGTCCATGACGAGCCTTAGTATTAACGAAATGTTATGTTCACATTACAATCGATTAATTCTATTAAAGTCTATGCTGGCAGTTCATAAAATTGTGTCGCCGATACATCTCGAGGATGTACTCAACGAAATGGTTCCGAAGCCAAGAATAATAGTTCTATAAGTTGTTTGTATTCATTAATTGTGTTATTTAAAAGAAAACAAATTAAAAGGTAAAACTTTACGTTTTTTTCTTATGAAAAAATACTGATCCTTCCCACGACCTCACCCTAATTACGCTATTGGTTATAATCGCAATAATGTTAGCTATGTGAACGTTTCGTTTTCAAACCTGAATACTTAAATATTCGGTTTACAAATTATAAGTACTGTATAATAACTAGTGTTCTTATATTATCGTATTAGTAAGTGTTTGTGATCGAGTCTCATTCCTTAAAACGTGTCAAAACTCTCATATTAACCCGATAACTCTTGGCGTCTGACTCCGCGGTCGTTAAAAAAGAAATTAACGGTACTCTAACTCTGGCAGCCGCATGTCCTAGTCATCGTCGAAACCGACATATTCCTCTGCCGTTGTCAAATTCGTTTGGAACGGACGTACGTGCGCGAGAACTCATATTATATAATAATATAAACAGGAAAGTTTCGGTACCGAGAACTGTCAGCCGCGCGTCCCTACACTTTGACTTCCGACCCTGCACAATATTTATGCACTTTGCGGAATCCATTACGTTAATTACGATCCGGATCCGGTTAGCGGAGCGTCAGTTAAATGCGAGCAGAACCGGAGGGACGAAGGGACGGGGGAGCCGAGAAGGCTTACGGTTGACAACCCTCCCCCTACGGACCCCCTTCCCGGGTTGATCGCGAACGGCGTTGACCGATTCCCGTAATAATATTATAAACGCCGAGAGATGTATACACTACAATAGGCGTAGGGTGATCAAATATGTTTGTGGGGGGGACTGTAACCCCCTATAAATATTCAGTCTCATTGGGACATTTGTCTCCCACTTCCATGGCCTTATGTACAAGCAATGTTAATAAAGTATAATATTCATAATCAAAAAAAAAACCGAAGACAATAAATTTCGTATCTTAAATTTTAATAAATAATATTATTAAATGTTATATTTTATATATATATATATATATATATATATATTATTATAATTCATTATAACATTTTGTTATTTTCACTTTATTTTCATAAAATAAAATAAAGTGGCTGCATACGAGTTCCGTTCCGAACATAAATATAAGGTATACTAGTTTTTTCCCGGTAAAAAAAAAGGTATGTACCGATTCTGTCCCGGTATAAAAAGAGATGTATATACCGATTCCGTTGAAAGTGTAGGATATATTCAAGGTGAGTTCCTTGAGACCACACCTTCAACTATCGATATAAACGATTCTTAATAAAACAAAATATACGTACACGGAGCACAATCAATTCAACAAATGTTTTTAATTAAAAAAGAAAGAAATTGTAATAACTTCTTTTTTTCGGCTTTGTCGACTGAAAATTCGCCCATGACAACCGTGAGATTATTAATTAACCCCGTTTAAAAGTTCGATTTTAATGTTAAGCGTTACCAATGCATTTAATCTAAAATTTTCAACTCTTAACCTGAAGTAATCAATCATTTTAGAGCAGAGAACGTACGTTGAAAGGTACAACCTTAATAAGCAATTAGGTTAATTAGGCCTAAACATTTTAGGCATGTGCTCCATGTTATTTTCGCTCGGGTTTATATAAAAATTGAATATTCTTCAACAGGTTATGGTGATATTGGCAGAAAACGGAGACAAATTTTTTTTTAACTGCAATTCGAATGATTTGGAAAATTATAAAAACGACTTAGCAAATATTAGCAAATCGTTTGCAAAATGTCTATGGCTATTTAACTAAACTGTCAAAACGAAATTAACAGGTGAGAAGAACGAAATGTAATAAGGTTCGAGTGGTTTGGTTTTGATAACGTCGTTGAGTATAAATTAGTTAATCTCGTTCGGCCCCGTTAAGAGAAAGAGTGAGAGAGAGAGAGAGAGAGAGAGAGAGAGAGAGAGAGAAAAGAACACTTTGCATTTTACTAGATGACTTTTTTCCTTCTTATTTTTTTTTCCTTCTTTTCTTTACGTCTTTCAATTTATTGATCACTGTTATCTTTTAACTGCGTGCCTCCCGTGACGAGCGGGGGGTGGTGAGCGGATGTGAGTTAGTTCGACCGTGAAATTTCCCTCTCGGGTCGTTTAACCGATGCAAACCGTTTCTTAGAGCGCCCCTCACATCGTCTCCGGCCGGTTATATCACTTCAATTTCAGACAACAAGAAACTTTCACGGTGACCGTCGCAGAGGGTTTAGACAAATCCAATATAGTTGATAGCTCTCTGCACAGTTAGGTACAGACTTTACTTCGCAATCGTTCGTTTTGGTCGTAACGCCATCATAAACGACGCGACAATATTATTAGTGTCTTATGGCATTTTTTTTTTTATACACGACGACCGTGAAATATATAATATAAAACAAACATTTTGAAGAATAAAAAAAGCAAAAAAATAAAAAATACTACTGATAAAAATACACGTATTACTTAGCGGTACGTATTATAGTTTTGCCACCGACATTCATTATTAATTATTCTTCGAGAGTTTTTAAAAAATTATTTACATAATTCAGTAAAATATACGATCCATTCGAAATCGATGAATTGAAAATATTAACACGACTCCGGTGTGTAACGAACACTGTTTTGTTTCTTGTGTATAATAATAATTTAACAAAATTAAAATTACTTTATCATTAAAATAGAGAAATGAAAACCCGAATTTATTGAAACCGAAGCACAAAACCTCTACCGAAAACACCGTTTTCGTTAAATAAAAAAAATTAATGATTACGGTTTCGGTTCGGATATTTCAAAACTCGCACGTATGAAGTTTGGAAGAACTTGGACATTTCTATGACAAAATTCATCGTTTATTCAACTTTTTTTTTTATGTAATTAATGAAATTCGAAAACAACAAAATTATAAGTTGTGTATATAATCTGCAGCTTACACCCTGTATGCGAACAAAAGGATTTAATGAGATTTAACTCTGTAACGGGAGGAGGAGGGGATAACATTACGCAGACAACACCCAAATGAGGATATTAAAACCAGCGAATGTGTGCGAACAAAATATTGTTTAAATTTGTATTTTTTTACAATAATGTTATCTTCGCACTAATCTTATATTTCGAAACATTGTAAAACTAAACAAGATACGTTTTAATTTTTATCTTTCATTAAAAAAAAAAAAAAAAATGTTGGTTTTTAAAAACTATCATTCACACTATTGTGTATACTGTATAAAAACCGTGTAATAAAAGCTTTTTCCAGAGGGATTCAAGGCGATCCTCAAAGCTGATAGTCGACCGATTCGAATGATATTTACGTCGATGGATTCGTTTTAAACCATATAATTTACTTAGCTCATCATCAACGTATAATGAACATCAAAATAGGAAAATAACAGTTTTGCACTTCATGAACGAATAATTCCCAAAAATAAATAAAACAGATCATTCAAAAGTCAACGGTCATGGTTTAACCACGTTTTCATTTCAAAAGGAATAAAGAAAAATTCAGTGGATTTAAAATTCCATAGTCTGATTTTCCTCCTTCCCTTGAAATCTGTTCTTTTCTTTTCCTCGAATAATTCTCCTTTTCATTCTTCTTCGCCTCGGTTTCGTGATTTATCTATTATTAGTAAATGATTCGCTTATTTTTCCCGTTTTCGTTTACGCGTCATAATATCGTCTCCCGGCCCATTCTTTCTGTCCTTCTTTAAATGATAATCTTTACTGTTTCCTCCACAACGATCTCCTGTCACGTGACTCTTCCTATTTTCTTTTTCATTATACAGTTATTTTATCCAACTCGCTTACTTTATCCTGTACGACAGTTCGCTTCTTCAATCATCCGAAATCTTTCTGAAAAAGAATCGATTATGATTAATTTCTTTCTGTCGGATTGTTTTTTTTTTATTTCTTTTATTATTAATTATTATTGTTCTATACTTTGTTATTGTGTCTCAATGTCATTTTATTGATATTTAGTTTATATTTTTATTAATATTATTATTATTATTATAATTTGTATTAGTCAAGTCTAATTTTTGATTGTCAAGTCCGTATCTTTTAAATGACATTTTCTAAAAAAAGAAAATTATAATTACAATTTTCCGTTGTTTACGTTAAACGACGCATCATGAAACGTAGTCTTTTGGCAACGGTACAGTAGGTACTATTGTACCATTGTATGAGATAATGATCCACGCTCGTTTCGAGGATAATATGGAAACGCACAATACGATAATAATATTATAATATTTTGTCATTGTTACACGGCGCCGTGTGTGTTGTGTTAAGCATACTTAATGGGCGAGTAGTGCGCCAATAAATTTCAATACAGATAATAATTATATTATTATTATTATTATTATTATTATTATTATTATTATGTCCCCTCGGATATCGAGAATAATGGTATAGGTTATGAATGTTATGATTCAAAAGGCATTAAAATACAAAAACCAACGGTATGGTATGTATATAGGCATATTGTACGGGTCCGGTACTGTCGATCAATTATTAACGTACGTACACAAGCAGTGTATTTTGGACAATATTTTTGGTGTTGCATAAAGTATACAAAAGTTAAACGACGGTCAATGGCAGTACTTTTGAAGTTATAATTCATAACAAATCCGGAATATTCTTATCGTCAAAATAGCGGAACTGAGTTTAAAAAATCCTGTTTGTATCGTTTTCCGTGCACAATAGGTATAAATACAATTATTATTATAGGATATTAAATTATTATATATTTATAAATAATATAAAAATATATATTAGGAAATGTAAAATGTTTGAGGAATAATTTTTTCCACTAAAACAAATCGCGTTCAGACGGGTGCATCGAAATTTCCTTGGGCGAAAAAATCTTCTTCTCTTTATTTTCGAGACTTTTTACTCGCCTAATCGTGGGGTTATCAATCAAGTAGTAATACTTACGTGGTTTCGTAAGTTTCAGAGCGTTCGGTTTATCTTCTACACAGTGTATACTGTATAATGTTTAGTAGTAAAACAATCAGCAACAGCCTCTGGGGCTGGCCCGAGAACAGTAGGAGTTGGCGAATGATCAACTTATGAGTTTGCGAACTTTAGATAATCCAAGTTTTAATTGTTATGAGCGAAAAGTCATGTTTGCTATAGTGCACGGATCACAATAATCAATTATAATAATGTTATCCTTGCCTCGCTTCTAAAGGTAACGAGTTCCTCGGTATCTAAACTTAGAAACTATTATGTTATATTAACATAAATACGTATACGTACGCCTTAAAAGTAAACTATTATGGGTGGTGTTACTCTATAAACTCGTATAAACGTAATTCGATATTTAAATTATAATAAAATAAATTTATAAATAAAGTGTCCTCTTTTTATTTTTATAAAATAAAAATCTAATATAAATATTACTGTATATTTTATTGTGATATTATAGAAAATTAAAGAATTAAATATATTCTGTTGTAACAATTATTTTATAGTCTTCCGAAATGTCTTGTGAGTTATAAATTAATTAATTATGAAAAACAATATTTTTAAATTTTATATTTTATAAACCTTATCATTTCATGCTTGCTACTGGCGAATAATATAAAATGAATTTTCCAAATCATATTTTATAATCAATATTTTGTAGTTTTATATATATATATATATATATATATATATATATATATATAGATATATTACATTACAATACAAAATATATAATCTTTTATATATAAAAAAAATGTATGTATATATACGTAAATTAACACTCAAGTCGAAGAGTATTATAAAAATGAAGAAATGTAATGTAGGAGTTCTTGTATTATATTTGTTTATTTAAAATCGGCTACAGCTAAAGTCATATTCAGGTTTTAAATGATAAAGAAAAATTAAAATGAATAAAATTACATAGAAAATTATGAACATTACAATAAAAAAAACACAGAATTAAAAAAGAATTCAAAACAGCCAAGAAATTATGTTCATATTGAATTAAACAAATCTAACTAAATAAATATGTTAATATTATTATTTACCTATAAATAATATTATAGTGTTTATTTTTTATTTTTATTTCTTTCGAACATCTTTTATTTAAATAATTAATTTTTTATTTTTGTTTTTACTATTTTATTACAAAATATATATTTATGAAATATAATTTTACTTCTTTTTACATATTATCGGATTTCGAATGAAATGGCGAATGCATTGGTTTTAAAGTAACATGTGATTTTTTCATTTAATTTTTTTTTTTTTTTTTTGGTGTAACGGAAGTGAGATGGACTGTAAAAAGTATCTTAACGTTGCATATAATATTTCGATCGATTGCAATTTGAACAAACATATGGTACTTTGGAAGGGTCATTTTTCGATTTTTCCCATAGTGAAGTCTATAGAAAAAAAACTTTGAAAAGAATCACAAGCAAACGTTTTACGGTATACTGTAGAATATCGTCCAGAATCGTTTTTCGAACATGATGCGATTTATCATTTACTTTCGGATTTATAATAATAAAAATATAACCACTCCAACGCCGCTTGATCTACCCGACCACAACGTGCAATTCTACTGACACGATTGGCGGTTTGCAAAAATGTATATTCATTCAATTTGATGTACAATTATATTGTATTGAAAGAATATTATAAATTATGCGAATATAATATTGTACATATTTAGTAATTTATCACTGAAAATTGATATACCTTTATAAGCATAAATCATTGTTAAAAAAAATGTTTTTATTATTTTTGAAAAGATAATATAAATTTGTGTTGGAAATGAGATCTATTTTTAAAGTTTTTTTATTTTTGTATATTATAATGTTATATAAAGTCTTTACATTTCGAATTCGAGCCGAATCCATACGCATAATAATACGAATATTATAGTATAGAAGAAATTGGGCATTAACTATAGTTTGAACAGAAGTTTATTTAGAAGTAAGTTTAATTAATACTAACAGGCACCTATTTAATTAAATTAAATTTAACAGTTAACTAGTCATATTCTATACGATATATGTTTTTCAAAATTAGCTGCGTTAGTACATAAACAATTTATTAATATTTATTTGAATTATTTTCATAATTCAGTTGCAACATATTTTATTTTTTTTTACATTTGATGGTATCCCGTGTTTCAGTAGAAATAGAACAGGTGAAGTGACGACCATTTTACAAAATAACATATTATCGAAAAATAACAATACAAATTCAATATTGATTTCCAAAATTTATAACAAGATTTTGTATATTAAATGTAATATTTCAACGCTTTTTCAATGTCAGAGGGCACGTACTTGAACTATGACCTCACTGAGACAAGATAATTTATGTTATCGTTAATATAAAAATTTATTTAATATTTCGTGTAAATAATAAATAAGTAATTTAATATATACATTAATTGTTCGAGAAAAGTTTATTTGACAAAATACATAAATAATTTACTTTTCTTGTTTTGTTTTCTTTACGAATTCCGGGCTGTGCAGAAGAATAGAATAAGGAAATGTCGTATTTGCACTGTTATGAAAACGAGTTTTGAATTGATTAAAAAACAATTTTCATATTAAATAATTGTTCATATAAGCATACGATTTTTAACTGTGACGTTTTTGGTGTTGCATGACAATACACTTACGACATCACAGAAATATTTCGTGTTGTGAGTGTATTTCTTATTAAGTCGATTCACACACATGTACACACAGAAGACTGAGTCGGATCGAAATTTCGTAACTGGATTATATAGGAACACTGACGTATGTGTGTGGGTTATCATATTATACCGAGTATGTGGATCATTTCGTCACTGATCTTTGAACATAAACTACTGACCAACTCTCAAATCGAACACTATATTTGACGCGATTGCTCTAACTCATTAATTACCTAATCGAAATGTCATTCCTTTTAAAGGCTAATCATTTCGTTCCGGTCGATAATATTATACAAGGAACCTTTCTTATTTATTATACTCTGTGGCATGCTCAACGAATAGCATCTTGATAGGACCGTTCGACAAACTCAAATAATAATTAATGTTTTTTGTTCAAAAAATTAGCTGTAAAAAATTATTCATTTTAAATTCATTATATGTAAAAGTGTTTACTTCAAGATGTGTGGAAATAAATCATTCTTCTCAATAAAATTAATTAAAAAAAATGTAAATAAAACATGTTTTATTTTTTATAATAACATCTATATAATATAAGGGAATGAAATTTATTAATTTATATTTTATAATGTCACATGGACGTTTCGTAAATTAATTTTATTATTTTGGTGTCTAATCAATTTTTTTTAAATTAGTTTTTTAAATCCCTTTTTATTTTTTTTCTCTATAAGTAACTTAAAATGTTCGTATAAACAGGAATATATTAAATTTGGATCCGAGACACCTTTTTGATTGTATTTTTTTTATACTCACTATATATAATATTATTACATAGGTAATTTCCTTAATTTATAGCGAATTTGCCGTTTTTCATAAAGCGAATATGTATAAAATGTAAATTTTAGAAACTATATATCTTTCGTTATCCTACCTTATATATTTTTTATTCTAATCTAGTTCCTTCGATTATACCCGTGAATTCAACTCTTCCACTTTCTTCTCAACTTATATAGGCAGTAGGTACTATATAATATTTTAAAATACTTCCAAGGGACCAATAAGAACCTTAAATAACAGTTATTTTTTTTATAACAAGATTTTCTATCTCTGAAGTAAAAAAAAAAAATAATAATAATAATAATAAAACTATACGTTTTTTCGTTTGTTAGACATCACAAAAACCATTTGTGTAAACCATCGTCATTCTATAACAACTCAATTGTACGAAATCCTCGAGTTAATTAATATTACTAATCAACTGCAATAAGATTATTTAAAATAAAATAATAACTAGTTACAATTTAAGTTTCAAATAAAAGTGAATTGATTAAAAATTCAATGAATTTGGTAAAGGTTGAACGTTATAAAAAAACAAAACAATAATAAAATATTTGTAATTTGTTAAATAGACTTTCTCGCACAAATAATCCATATATATATATATATATTTTATAAAATACATTTTAATATGAAAGATAACACAAATTACCTTTATCAATTAGATCATTGTCATGGTTCTAGTACGTGCCATCAAGAATTGAAAAGGCGTTGAAATATTATATTTAATGTAATCTTGTTTAAAATCAGAAAATAAAATAAATTCGTATTGTTATTTTCAAAGAATAAATGTGTTATCGATGTATTGACACGAATTAAAAAAAAAAAGTTCTATGCAGAGATTATACGTTGGATTAATGAAACATATGATTTATTTAATATTTATTTATTAGAAGTTTTATATTGCTGGCTAATACGACGAAAACAACTAGCAACATATTATAAATATACTATAAACAATTTGCGAAAGTTAACTCGGTATATTGATAAATTAATTATCAGTTTGTTTTGTGATGTTGACGTGAAGGCAACATTAATATTCTATAAAGTTTTCATTCAACGAGAATTAAAATGAATAAGCTAGTGAAGAGCTTACGGTCTGCGGCCAGGACATGCAAGAAGGCGGTCTGTTCGGGTGCGAGAAGCGTACGAAATACTGTATTGCGGTGTCCATGCCTGAAACAAAATAAGAAAAAAGGCAATGAGACAATGACCGTAACGTCAGCCGATCGTCAGGTTATCGATTTACAAGAAGCGATCGAAAACCAATCGAATCTTTCGGCGACATCATTGACGATAGCGATGGTCCACTGTGGAGTTGTTCCAGGCTCGGTGGCTTGCACTTCAGCGGTGGTTTGTGAAGAAAAGCCAAAGGTAAACTGAGTTTGGCGTTACTCAATTCGTGTATAATATGGTAAGTAGGGAAATATGAGACAATTCCGGATCGAGTATCGCAGTCTGTAGGTTCAGTCCGGGCCGAGATAAATAATAATATGTACGCTGCACAATTCTTCGTGGGCTAATCTATGACTAAAATCCTGATTTCCAAGTGAATTTTAAATAATTAAACTCCCTCGTGACATAAAGTTGTTCTATAACATATTGACATCTGATATTTAGTTTTCTGTTATTCAACTATAATACACTGAGTCGTTATGTAAAGAACGTATTCAGTTCACTTATGTTTGTATATTAATGAAAGGAATTATTTGTGTTTAATTCAATACATAATAAGGAAAGCGCGAAGGTGACTGGACGGAATAAAGAGAAGTCGGGAAAGGACGACCTATTACCCGTAGAAATAATGGCAGAGGAAAAGCCAGAGAAGGTAGAGGAAAAGCCGGAGAAGTCGGAAGTCGGGATTAACCGTGATACGGAGACTCCGGCAGAATCGGTGCCATCGAATTCCGTTAAGAAGAACGAAGTGGGGACGTGCAAAGGCCAAGTAATAATATTAACGTGTATATTATACTACAAATATATAAAATGTCATAAACTTAGTGGTTTTGTTATAAGAACGTATTAAATACTTTTATTGATGTATGAATTGTGGTCGTTTATGATAGGAAAAGAAGACTGTAACGTCGGCCGAAGAACATGTTATCGATTCGCGCGAAGTGATCGAAAACCAAATAAATCCTTCGGCGACATTAATGACGGTAGCTATGGTCCACTGTAAAGGTGTTCTTACCTCGGCATCTTGCAATTCGGCGGTGGTTCACGAAGAAAAACCAAAGGTAAACTCAGTTTCCTGTTACTCAATTCGGGTATAATATTGTAAAGAAGGGAAATGGAAGAAATCTCTCGAGGTTGAATAGTATGTGGGGTGCACAGTTCTCCGTGGACTGATCTATGTCGTACCAATCTATGACTGAAATCGTGATTTCTGAACGAATTAAATGAAACAAATAATATAATATATCGATATTTGATATTTATTTTGTCGTTTCTTTATTCATCTCTAGATTACGTGTATAATATAATAGGTACTGTACCGTTCTGATAAGAACCTGTTCAGTCAATTTATTTATTTTTTATTAATGTAAGGAATTATGTGTGTTCCATTCAACACAGGAAAAGAAAAGAGCGAAGAGGACTAGACAGAACAAGGAAAAGTCAGTAGCGGACACACAGTCACCCGTAGAACTGATATCAGAGGAAAAGCCGGAGAAGGCGGAGTACAGGATTAGCTGTGATACGAAGACTCCGGCAGAAACGGTGTCACTTATACCATTGACAACTGAATCGAGTCCCGTTACGAAGAAGGAAGCGGAGACGTGCAATGATCAGGTAATAATACGTGTATATTGAACTACAACTATATAGAATTTCATAACTTTGTGGTTCTGTTATAAGAATATTGAGGGCTTTATTCGTGATTTTCAAGTGAATTTTAAACAGTTAAACTCTCTCGTGACACATAAAATTGTCTGACATTTATTTTTCGTCCTGTTATTTAACTATGGAATGTACTGAGTCGTTCTGTTAAAAACGTCTTCAGTTCATTTATGTTTGTGTATTAATAAAAGGAATTATTTGTGTTCCATTCAACACAGAATAGGAAAAGAGCGAAGAGAACCAGAAGGAATAAGAGAAAGTCGGGAGAGGATGAACGCTTACCCGTAGAAATAATGGCAGAGGAAAAGCCAGAGAAGGTAGAGAAAAAGCCAGAGAAGTCGGAGGAAAGGATTAGCTGTGATACGGAGACTCCGGCAGAATCGGTGTCACTTACGCCACCGGATCTTACATCGAATTCCGCTAAGAAGAACGAAGCGGAGACGTGCAAAGGCCAGGTAATAATAATTATGTGCTTATTAGACTACAATTATAAAGAACATGACAAACTTAGTGGTTTTGTTATAAGAAAGTATTTAGTTCTTTCATTGATGTATGAATTGTTTCCTTTTGTAAACAGGAAGAAAAGAAAGCGAAAAGTGTTCGGCGGAAACGGTGTAAATCCAAAGTGGATTCACTGCTTCCCAGTGATAAAATATCACAGAAAACGGAAGACGTTTTAAACGCCGACGAGTGTAGGCGTGTTGAGAAAACCGCGGTGGATTCGTCGACTCTTGCACCGAGTTCTGCTACGAAAAACGAAAAGACGGCATCCAAAAGCCGAAAAATTGTCGTGGATGCAACGAAACTGAAAAACGCCGTAGAGGTCCCGCCAAATTGCGAACGAATCGATGAAAAACCACGAAAACAACCGCGCGTTATCTCGGACGATGTATCACGCGCCAAAGGTCCGATATTAAAATATAATATTAATATTAATTTATTAAATTGTTTTTTTTAAATATTTTATTGTCTAGAACAACGCGCCGTTGTAGGCAAACAAACGACGGAGACATCGATTTCAACGCAATTACAGAGGACGACAACTGATAGAAATTGTAAAGGAGAACCGATTGACACTTCGAACGTGTCTGGGGACAAGGCTATTACGAAACCGTCCGGAGTGTTACAGTGTAGTACGTTGGAAGTAAGTACACAAACGAGGATTACCGTAAACGCCGTATAATAATCTGTACAATATAAATTTGAAAAAATTATTTACAAATTTTTAAAAATATTTTTTAAAAAAAAAAAAATTGCAGACAGCTACTGCAAAACGCAATACTGCGGACGGCGAGAATAAGGCGGCGGTCAAGCAAAAAGCGGTACAATTCAAGCTAGAGTCAAACAAACAAATCGAACCAAACAAGGCCGAGAAAGCATGTGTTCCAAAGGCGGCTGTGAAAAAAACAGACGTAGTTGTGAGTTATGCCGGGATGGCGAAAAAATGTTCACAATACATGAATGAGGTACCTATTTAAATTGAACGTAACAGAAAAAGAAAATGTCGAATATTTTCTATATGATTTCGTGTTAATAGGAATTAAATAAAAGGCCACATCGATTTTAAATAAAATTTCACCGGAAACTCAGTAAAATTAACCAAGAAGTTTAAGGACTTGCCGATTAATACAATAGAATGTTTGGAGAGTATTACGACATTAGTTTTTGAAAAGGTAATATATTAGATAGTAAATGGAAAAAAATGTTCAGAGTATATTTTCACATATTCATTATACAAAATGTTCTTCTAAAGGTGATCGGAAAACAATGTTTAGCACCTGTTTGTGCATCCTTATGTTCAGCTATGCAAGATGTGCAGGCGACATGTCCTGAAAGTAAGAGAACAGTAACGTTCAAAGCGTTAATTCTCCAAAAATGTCAGGATGCTTTCGAAGCGGACAAGTTCTATCGTACGGAGGCCGCCGCGAAAGAACTCGCGCATATCGATTCGTGCATAAATCCTGTAATTTATAATAATTTATCTACAGTACTTTCATATATTATATAAGTTAACGATTTTCATATTTTAAACGTAAAATTTTTTTATACGAGTCACATTTTTTTATCACGAATCGTGAAAATCGACGAAGACTGGGTATTCACAAAAAAAATGTCTTTTTTTTTATTATAATTTATAGTAATTCTTAGTCGATTCGTTTTGAATTTAAAGTTCAAATATCTTTAATAAATGCGCTTTAATAAATCATGCTCTAAATATGATTCAGGAGGACAAAGTAAAACTTCAGCTCGAATATGATAAAAAAGAAAAAAGAATGAGTAAATTATCAATGGGAAATTGCCGGTATATAATTTCAGAATAGAAATTATAATTGTAATTTACAATTAATATATAAACATTTTTTTTTCAGGTTCATTGGCGAGTTGTTTAAGGAACGTATGGTCTCGTCGAATATTATACTATACTGTATCGCAGAATTGGTCGACCAACGATCGGAGCAACCGTTAGAATCCTTGTGCAATTTATTAACGATTGTCGGAGAGGAATTAGAACGAGTAAGATTATATTTAATAATTTCTTTCGTAACATTTTAAGGAATTCAAATTGTTTTTTAAAAATTATTCAAATTTTTGGGTGAAACGATGTTTTTTTTTTTATTAATATTCCTGATTCGATCAATATTTTTGTATGTGTGATTTATAAATCAACAATTATATATTTTCCTCGCGTATATTCTAAAATTTAAATTAAATCGATATTATTTGTTTTACGCGAATATAATTTTTGCAGTGTTCCAGTTTGAAAAGGACGTTCAAAAAGCTAAATGCGTTGACGTCTGATAAATGTGTCTCGACTAGAATAAAATCTATGATCCAAGACGTTATAGACTTGCGAAGGAACAAATGGTCACGAGACGTTAAGGCGCGGAAGGTCTAAACCAGGTAGGTTCGTTTTCCGATACCGGGAATTTTTGTAAAAGAAATCCAATGTATAATTAATATCCTATAATAAGAATTATATTTATATTTAGTGTGCACGGAAAACGATAAATTTCCGGAGGTTAGTTTTTTTATATAAATACATATAATATACGAGGCGTGGATAGTGCCGCAAATACACATTACGGGGCTGGAGTGCAAGTTCCGTTTCGGGGCCTAACTTTGTTGTTAAATAAATCAACGTTATTATCAGTGGGCAATGGTTGTCACCTTTATCCTTCTCTTTCTCTGGACCGTTATATTTATTTTTAAATCATTAAATTTCATTTTTTTTTTTTTGTGATAGAGACATTGAGTTCTGGGTTTGAATTTTGCGTCATGAAATTATTTGATTCCTTCAACTTTAAATTTCGTACTAAATTATGCTATTGAAGATTGTTTTATGTTTGAACTCCTTAGACACACCATTATTGTGCACTTACGCCACCGGTTACTGCATAAATAATTTTCATGATAAATCGTATAAATCTTGAATAAAGTATATATTATATATTTTATAAATTTATTATTAATAATGTATTAATGTACTCATTTATGATGTATTAATGCATCAATTATAAAGATATAAAAATTTGAACCTTTTATTATAAAATAAAATACTTATCATAATATACTAAAATATTGGGTGGGGAGGTTGATTTGAGGGCCGGTGTGCACGGTGCACCGCACCCAGTAGTTGTAGCACTGGATGTGGCATGAAAATAACGAGTTTTTCTCAATAAATCGCAAAGTATTAGTGTTATCTTTATAGAAAAAATTGAAATATCATTGAGAAGCTCATATTTACTATCAATAAAATTGAGTTCGTTAATACTCGTATTTTCTTATAATTACTTGTCTTATGTTCAGTGTGTGTTCAACAATAGTGACGGAAAAATGTTAGAATCGAAATTTGAATAAGGTGATAACAAGAAATTTCTTACTTAACTGAATAATACTGCGGCGGGATCGTTTCGAATGTTAAATGAAGTTTATGGTGAAAATCGCATACCACAAGCTCGCGTTTTCGAATCGCTCAAACGGTTTTGTAGCGGAAGAGAAGATGTTGAAGAAAATATGATTTTCCCGGTGACTGTTTACCACGTTGTTTATAAAATCATTTAGAAAAATCGTTGATTAATTTTAATGGCTATAGCTGAAACGGGAAATATTGGCGGAGAAAGTGTTTGCAGAATTTTTAGAGAAAAATTAAATATGTGTGTTCCGAAATGGTCCCTAATAATTTGACATTTAATCAAAAATTCAAGCGTAAAAAAATGTTTTTCAGGCACTTCAAACATCATTAAAGACAATGCAAATCTGTTAAGTAAAGTAATTATTGCTATATATATATATATATATATATATATATATGTTAAGTAAATTAATTATTGCTATATATATATATATCACATATATGTGTTTGTATGTATGTATGAATGAATATGACCGTTAAAGGAAGAAGAGAAAGAGGAAGACCGAAGAAGAAGTGGTTGAATGTGAGGGAGTTTGATATGAGGACTGCTGTTGTGTGCGTAGACGATGTGGGAGATCGAGTCAAAAGGAAGTTTAGAACAAAGGTGGCCGACCCCAAATAGATGGGATAGAGGTGAGGGAGAAAAAGAAGGTATGTATAAATGTATATTTATATAAATTATAAGAAATAATATAGATAATAATTATGGAATAATATAATAATAATTATAGAAATAACTTAATCATATTTCAAAACACGTTACACGAAAAATGTTATCGCGTAATCGATTATCATTGATTGTAAACACTAAACATAAAATATTTATCTACCATGGTTGACGGTTGTACCTGTCTTACCAAATACCGTTACTTTTATAACATGTTCACAATTTTGAAATTGCGTTTGTCAAGAACACGAATATATAATAGCATGAACTAAGATAATAACAAGATAATATTATCTTAGTTCATGATAATAGTATATGAATAATATTCTGCAGTGGCCGACAAATCGTGATAATAGATCATAATATATTCAAACTTTCATATTATTTAAAACTTACATAAATAACTTTTGTTGAAAAAAAAATTATTATTAAAATACACCCTATATGGCCCTATACAGAAATCGGCTCAAATCGCCCATGAGTGTCTACGCATATAAAAATTCTTCCAAAATTTCGTCTGTGAAATATATCAGAATAAGAAAATTTCGTATTTTTACCGTTTTGTAAACGAGTTTTGAATTGAAAAAAAATGCATACATTATAATAGGATATATGTTTAATTACGATATAAGGTATATAATTAATTATATTTGGGAAAAGATACTTTTTACGGATTCAAATGATACCTGTTGTAAATAAAAATAATAAATAAAAACAGGTTTGTATTGTCAACTAGTGTTAATAATGTTATGCTTAGAATAATGGACAAAATGCAGTTTTAACATGATGTTGATTCTGTGGGGCCCAATTCAACAACAATGAAATGTTATAATAAAAATAATAATCATTTTTAACAAAATAAATTACTCGAAGTGTTTATAAGACTTTAAATTTGACATTGTATAAACAATAATATGTATCACCGTCCTCGATCTTTCAATAGTTAAACACGCTTAGATTCTGGGCGAATCGAAAAATGCGCTGTAACAAATTGTATTTTAGTCGATGCTGTGTATTTGACACGTTTTTCGATTTCCCCGCAGTATTAAACGGAAAAAAAACCCGGTAAAATTATTGCAATACTCTTTTTATACATGAAAAATCTTTTGTTTTTTGTTTTAACTCAAAATGTAATACGAATTTAGACATGTATCAATTATAATAGTCTACCAGTTAGTTTAGAATCGTCTTAATAACGATCTATCGTTGGTTTCCAGTTCTAAAGCAATAATAAAACTCTAAAATCTCTGTCGGAACGCCCGTACATATTTGATGTATTTTCGAAAATATATTGTTTTACGTCAAATCGTCTCGATTTTTCGGGTGTTAAGTATAATATAATATTAAGTTTATCGCGCAACCACAAATCACTTTTCCGTTTGCTCGTCGCGTTTTACACGGAACTTTTCATACACACACTCGAACGTTTTTATCCTGCCTGAAACTCCGGGCTGGTGTGTTTGTGTGCCGCACGCTTAATCGGATTAAACCGGGAACGTTTGCTCGCGGAGGAGGCGGCACCTGTGCGCCGAATTTTTAATGCGCTTGTTTTCCAGAAATCGTAATGGCAAATATACAAGTAACACGCTAACAAGATCAATAAACACACCCCACTTCCCAAAAACTCCATAATAATTCACAGACTTTTCACAGTTTAAAGATTAAAATATTGTTTCAACGACTTTAAACCTTTGTTTTAGGGTACAGTTTCACGCGTATACCGTGTACCGTACCGACTACCGTCGGTGCATGTACGACGGAGGCCGGTGAGACGAGGCTGCGAGGTTTCCTTATTATTATTATTATTTTTTTGATATCGGTATATACGGTAAATTTTAGAAAATAATCTTTCGCGCGTAGCCGAGTCCAGAGACAAGGACGTTATTGCTATTTTTAAATACATACTCATTTATTCGTTTGTTACGATTTTTGTGTTGTTTTGGCTGAATCAAATTTAAAAAAAAAAAAATTCGTTTTACTTCTCCGGATCAAAATCAATTTTCTTAAATAAATGGTGTGCACTGTGCATGTTTGTGTGTACCTACACACCCTGTTTGTGATCCACTCAGAATCTAAAGTTTAAAATAGGATTTTCGTTTTTGAGTACACTGTTTTCAAAAACGCGCGCTCACCACTGGCATAGTATATACTGTTGGTTTGGAAGACCGAACTAACCGAGTCAATAACAAGTATATGTACCGTATGGAAGTTCTTATAAAAGTATGGCTCAGTCCTTATTTTTTAGCGGTTATACATGATGTTCAAGAGGGAAGGAGTGAAAATGAAGTCAACCCCCTTCTGCCAATGAAATGTCCACATCGACGAGTAATAACCAAGAGGAAAGATCTATTAATGTACCGAGATGAAACGCAGATGTGGAAAAATGAAGAACAACGTGCATGAAACGTAAACGAAATATGTAACAATAAAACGGGAAAAGAATGTAGTCACCAGATAGCGCTACGACACAATATAAAGGGCGTGGCATAAAGCATATAAATAGCAGTCAGTCACGAACACCACACACACATACCGCCCAAAAGTACTACTTACTTTTTGACGATTACACTACCCACTGTTTTATTACGTACAATGCAATATTGTATAACACGAATAATTAGTACACTGCGCGCGTACGAGTATAACTTTTATTTTTTTGTTCGCGCGTTTGTTGCGTTACACGAGACCGACACACACAAACACACGGTGTGTACCATACCTATACACACACGCCACATACACACACACACCGCGGTCAGACGTGAACTACGTTGTTCACGCCTGACCGCCGTGACTACACTGAGCGGTCCTCTTGCTTTGCGTTGGAGGGATGGCTATGCCTTTTCCTATTCCAGGCTTGCGCCTCTACTAGGGGATGGAAGTGGGGGACTGTTAGTTATTTGGTCGGTCTGCCCAAGTTAATGGGTACGGTTTTGGTAATTGTTTTGCTGTCGGTAGGGTGTGCGTTTTTCCAAGAAGGCGGATGTGTTTGTGGTCGGAAAAGGAGTTTTTGTAGAACATCGTTTTGGATTGAGTTTGAATTGATTCCTGGATTGATTTGAAGTTTGTAGATTTATGAAGGATCGAATTTTTGATGATAGTAGGTAACCCCGTTATCGTACGGATGCCGATGTTCTGGACGGATTCGATGCGTTTCCAATGTGAGCGACCAATGAAGGGCGCCCAAGAGGATCCAGCATAGGTAAGGATGGGGGATACGTAAAGTTTGAGTAAGTTGAGTTTCGTTTTTGTTGGTACGGGGCTTTTTCTGTTTAGTATGGGGTAAAGCATACCGCGGACGTGGGTAGCCTTTTTAGTTATGTTGGTTACGTGTTGTCCGAATGTGAGACTGAGCGGTCCGATGGTTTCGGACCGCTATTTATAATCGCCTTCTATGTTGTGTCGTAGCGCTACCTGGTGACTATTTCCTATTCCCGTTTTATTACGGTCGGCTGACGCGCTATGTCGGTATATGCGGGTGTTTAGTTTGACGCTGACCGAGCGGCCGATCGTACGCGCGTATGCAATCTTTATTACTTATTTTCTTTTTTAGTATTATTAATAATAATATTATTTCGCGTATTTCAATGAAATGAAATGAACGTAAGGATTCATCTTTCCTCGTTGTACACTAGTTTACACGTTTACTCGTTTATTTTACACGTTTACTATTTACTTAACGTTTACTCGTTTACTCACATTTACACGTTTACTCGTTTACACTTTACACGACCGACCGAGTTTATCGTCAGCTATGCATTAAACGCTCGATCACGACCGATGATCAGCGCGCATTGTCAGCGCGTACCTTACGCGCTGATCGTCGGTCGAGCACTAATTCCAGCCTTATTCATGATGTTCAAGGGGGAGGGGGGGGCGAAAATGGAGTATAACCATAACATTATTGGACCAAATGACATGACACAATTCGCCGCTGTTATGTTAGAGATATACTAAATTAAAAAATATCAAATCTCATAAGTTGAATCGTTCCCCCCTTACAACTGCCACTGGTCCTCCCCAACCTTATAAATGCGCGCGCGAGACCTTATATCGGTACTGGTGAAGTAAATTGCTTCGCGTGCATACAGAAACATCTTAGGGTGAATACTTCGTCGTTCATATACGGTATAATGCAAGTGAGTGTATATACTTGTATATATATATATATATATATATATATTATATACATATACATAAATACTCATCTCCTGTTTCGTTAAATTATGCAGTGAGACGTGGATTGGAAAATCCGTGGTAAAAACACTGTCAAAACAGTTTTGAATATTTTATGCGGTTTCTGTATGTATTTTTTCTCGCAAAGGGTGCAGGAAACGACAAAATTTTATATTATACATAAAATAATAGAACTCTCTGTAACTCGCGGAGATATGAATGTTTTATAATGTACCGCGTCGCAAAAACCACACCGTCTACTACGCAATATGTACTAGAAACTATGTCATTTCTCTTCTGTGTCGACCGATCACTCGCTTTACTCGAAAATGGTTTCTACCGTGCGAATAATATCGCACGATACCGAGGCACAAATTGTACCTAAGGTCTTTAAAAAAAAAATTAAAGCGTTATTTGCCCGACATTAAGATTTTCATTTATTGTTTTTTTTATGGAAAATAGGCAAAAAAAAGTGTTTTGGAATAAGATTGTAAAAAAATATTTTGACGTCGTTAGATGACATTTGTGATTCGATAAACATTCGCTCCGTTATTACTTGGAAGAACGTTGTCAATGATTTTCTAGATTTTTTTTTCTCAAAACGTTGATTTTTCACTACTTTGGTATTAATCCAAATGATAAAATTACTATTTACTTATATATTTATAATACTATCGCGTCATAGTCAATTGAATATTCTACGGATACCTTCAATTTGATTAATATTTATAAGAGTATATCCTAAAATTTATTAGGTAACTATTCAGACTTTTAGCCACATTTATCGATTTTCTTAAAGAAATAGCTTACGCGATACTATTTCCTATAGTTCCTCTATATGTTTTCACTGGATTCATTAATTTCGGTTGATTTTAAATTAATATTAAAAGACATATAGGACTTAATATAAGCGCCAGGTTAGCAAATGCATTTAATAAAGTCAAAGGAGTGATTCGTTTAAATGCGTGTCGTCGCAACACAGTCCACACACATTACTATTATTATTAACGAAATCCGTTATAGAGTCACAACTCTATTTCTCTTATTTCTCGTCGATTCGTTTTAAACATTTATAATCGTTGATAAATCGATGACGATACAACGGTCAAGGGCCTGTCAAATATGTAGAAAATTCCGAGAGACGAATACGGAAATCGGTTTTTACCGAACCCAAAAAAAACGTCGATTTTTCGAATAATTTATTCCGTTAGAGACCGTGTAATACTAAATATTCTCGTGTCGGAGATAATACGACTGTTAAGATTGTTCGAAAGATGGACTGCGGCGTAGTCATATCAGAGTTTTAGTTTGTTTTTTAAATACTTATATTTTGCTTTTGTACCGACAACTCGCGTTTAAAAGCCCGTTGGCTGCACAAAGTTTATACACACAAAATTATACGACGAATCTACCGTACTCGATATTATTAAGTAGGCCGTATATTTTTCGTCGTCGTAAGGCCAAAAAAAAAAAAAAGACTAAGACCGTTAACAACTAGTAAGTATAAAGATTATGGCTACCTAACTGCGTTATACGCCTTTATAACTCGAAAAACTTTCCAGCGTCGTCTTAAAATCTTAAGAGTTTTCGTATAGCCACGTCCGGATGAGATATATTTCAAAACCGTCCTTCGATCTTTTATTTATGTTCAGTCCGACTGAATAAAATAATAATAAACGATGAAATCTCTCGATTTTCCCAAATTACAAGCGTGTGATTATCAGATATTATCTTTGCCCAACCGATTTATCAGATTTATTATTTATTCGCATACACGGTTATAACGCGATGCTTATATTATATTCACGTGGAACTTGAAGAGTACGTACTAAGTACTTTGTAATTATTTTAAAATTATTCCAAATAATTTAAAAAAAAAACTTGAGTAGTATTAAGGGGGGATTGATGCATCGTACTCCTTCTGGGGGGCTTTTATGTTGGTTAGCCACGCACACTGATGTGGTCATCGCAGAAAACGACGAAACGTTTTGTATTCGAAAAACAAAAAAATTGTAAATCCTAATAATTTTCTAATAAGTTTTAAATTATATTTAACTACTTGTTACGTTTAAAAACGACTTTATAATTGACTTTATTATTTTCTTTAATACGATCATAAAATTATTAACTTTGACTAAACTTTAAGACTATACAATTTTTGCGTTCTTTAGGTACGTATACAGTAAAACCGTGGTAAAGATTTTGATTGGAAAAATATGGAACGGTGGAGCAGTGTGTGTATATGAAAACAATTTTCGGTCCTCATCTCGTCTTGAACTTTGTCAAAAACCGCTTCTACATATCTTATATTCTCTACAGTCTTACTACAATTTACCGTATAAATTTTAATATTACCAAATAATATCATTTGTTGAGTAACGGAATTAAAATTAACATTTTAACGCTAAATTCGTTAATATACTATTTGCTCATTTGGATTATCTTATAATTTTCGGTGTATTTTTCATGTGACGTGTATGTATGATTAGGTATATTAGTAGTTATTGTATAAATTTTGTATATACGTTTATACCTTATCTATAAATAACGAAAAATTTAAAATATTTTTGTTGTGTCGGGCACAGGATATTGTATTTCTAACAAACGTATTGTGTGTGAGGTATTGAAGAAGGCTCATTAATATATGTGCAAAATACATTTTTAACGTAAATATATTGGCTTAAAATTGTAAATTAACTATTATTTATTTATAAAAAATAAATATGGATAATTAAAAAATGCATTCAAATATTTTCAAACCGTAAATGAGTAATTTTAAAAACAATATCGCTTCATGTAAATGTGATATATGATATTGTTTTGCAAATTATATCCATCTGCGTATGTTTTAAATAAATATTCGTATACGAATTTACACATCTCAAACAATTTAAACACCACGTTTTGCGTATATGCTGATACGATAAAAACGAATACAAATGTGTTTAATGTGATATTATCGTAAATGGTTCAACAAATTTATTGTATAGTCGTTTTGTATGAAAAACATAAGAGTACAATAATAATAATAATAACAATATGGCAAATAATATTAAATCTCAAATGTTTTTTTTTCCACCGAAAAGTTATTTATTGTCCACGCGGAAAAGGAATTGAAAAAAAAGAAACGTAATTGAAAAGAAAATCGTTTAGAAAAATTCATTTCCTTCGGATTTCTGTGTCTGTAAATAGATTTTTTTTTTTATTTAACGACATTATTTAGTTTATATGCCTTACTGTAATAATAAAATCGTTATATGTATAACTATAATTAAGTATCCATTATTTATAGGTTTTGTTGTATATTGGGTTATGTATGTGGATTCTATAATTTAAATCGGTACAAATAGTGTTTTTAAAGATTTAGGGGTGTGGGGTCCAAGTGAATGTTATATCGTTAACTCTCCTCAATTCTCATCGAAAAACAGGCAGGAAAATGATAAATACTATTCTGTGTGGCAGCTGGTCCAGTAAAACGTACATTTATAGTCTTGGTTAAAAAAAATTATTTTTTTATCTCATACAGATATTTCAATTTATTATATACATTTTGAAATAATTTATTATTATCTCTTTTATACGTGTAAAAAAATTAATTTTAATCGATAATTTACCTAAAAACTTCAATAGCTCTCTAATTTTGTTGGCTATTTTCTTAATATATAACAGGGGTAGCCACAACGAGGCTCTCGAGCCGCATGCGGCTCTTAAATCAATTTCGTGCGGCTCTTGAAAACAAGTTTAGAGTAAAATAAATAAATAAAATTCCGTTAGAATCGTTAGATAGTGTTTTTATCGCACATGTGCCCATGCAAAAATATGGCTCGCTTTATATAGCTTTAATTAGCTTTATAAATTTCTGGTCCCAAAACAAAGGTTAGTGGCCACCCCTGATATATAAATATTTAAATAAAACTGCAGGGTCTGATTTTTTACTGAAATTATCCTTTTCGAATATTTTACATTTTAATCGTATTGTAAATAACAGTGGTTTAATTTTCGAACTAATTTTTTTCTACTTGAATCTTATATCTGCAGTAAATAAATCGCTTTTATACACATCTGCCTCGTGATAATAATTATCCGAGCATACTCATTTCCATTACAATAATATTGGAAACAGCCAACAGGCCAATCGAATATAATCCACGCGTACATAATTCCTCAAATTGTAACTACGCAGATATTCACTATTCGTTTTAGCGTCTAACTTAAACCGGTGTAGTTTATTTAAAAATTTAAATATAAATGGAGCTTTTGCTTTATTTTTTCCATTATTTATGAAATCATTGATATTTTTGTACCTAAAGTATTAAATAAGCACATTAGTAGTATTATGCGAAAATTGGCATATAACATGAATGTTGTAGAAGAGACATTGATGAATTTAAAACACCACGAGTGTAATATTAGGAGAAAAATTTATTTACAAATATTATAATAAATCCTATAAAAAAAATAATAATAAAACTTATCTTACTGCATCAGTTTTAGTTAAAACAAAATCATAACCATTACTCTTTAAAACATTTTAAAATACATGACTGAATAATTTACTGGCCCACTCTTACACAAAGGTCTGAGCACGCCTATGACACCATTTACTAAATTTCTCAAATTGTATAAATTGTTCTTTTTTTTCCAACGATTATTTAATATACAGGATTATTTTGACACATAATAAATTATTATAATTTAACAGACAAATACGACCATATATTGTTTATTAACGTTTTGTTGGCTGATAAGACTATGCTGGCCGTGTACAATAGTACTTCATAAAAAAACATTTTAATCAACAAAGTCAATATGTTTATTTCATTGTGTGTTTAGCGAATAAATATTTCAGTACCGTTCTAATTTTCTTTTTATTTATTTTAAAAGTTTTTTTTAAATAGAAATTAATATAAATCCAAATCGCAAGAATAATAATACGCTTTGACTGTGTTCAACAACTATGTGTTTTCATCTATCTCTGAACATGACAACATATTTGTTGAAATACATATAGGCAGTGAAAGTGTATTATTTTTGTGACTTGAGTTTATAATAATTTCCAGTAAAACAGTCATAAGTGCTCAAGTGTATTTTAAGTTTTTTTCAGTGTTTTTTTTTTAAATTTTTGTCACAGTGGTTTTTTTTGTATTTATTTAAAAAAATTTCTCGGTGTTTTTTCTAACAGTTTTTTTTTTCTGAAGTGTTTTCATTAATTGTTTAGATACATAAAATTTAAAATTTTTTTTTCGCATAAAATGTGCAGCAGTTTTCCAGACAGTATTGGAATGGAAAATACGTTTGAATGAATTTTGACGTTTTAGTATAATCTGTTCAGACGCTCAGTACCAGCGTTGTCGCGCAAATTATAATACCCGTGTCCGAGAAAGTTCGTTATACACACGGATAAGTCAACACAACGTTTCATTCCAGTCGAACGAGATGCAGTTTATTGGAAACCGGACCGAATCGCGGTGATCGTATAACATAATTTTAGTTATAAATTATAATTTATAACAATAATTATGGTATAGTTTATTATGACTCATAATTGACGAGCCACATAATATTGTAGCTCGTCATTTATAAGCGCTAATTTAGTTTAAGATAAATAATATTTTTCGATTAAGAATATTATTAATATATTTTTTTTTTTTTTAGTTGTAAGTTACAGGAGCTACGCGGAGGGTCATTTATTATTATTAAAATCTTTTCGAATTCAAACCGTTAAAATGCAACGAATCGCGTATAATGTAAAATTAAAAATTATAAAAAAAAATTATTGCACAAATCGCAATAATTTATCGAAAATTTTTAGTTTATTTCGATTCGGTATATTATTTATTACACGATTACGGACTCTCCGTACGCTCCGAGTGGATTAGGCCTTCACGGGGATACCACTATAAAAAAAACGCGCCGTGTGTAATACCTCATGCTTTTAAATGACGCGTCATATTGCGTCTTTTAATAAGCTAAGGTGGTGAGGAAATTTGCACATATTATAATCATTTACTTTAATATTCATTTCAATTCGAACATACAAATACGAAATAAACTAATTTTATTGACTATGCGAGACTTCAAATTTTGTGTACCGCGGAAATTAAAAAGTCAGCGATCCGCGAGTGTTTTAGACGCTGCTAAAATGAATTACTTAAAGTTTTTAGAGTTTTGTTATTAATGTAAATTTAAAAGCAATTATGATTCCAATCATCCTTTCTCCCAAAAATAATTAGGAGAATACGTCTAACGAAACACTTCGATGTCCGTCAGAAGACGACAAAATCCATATCGTTTAAATTAGTATTTCGTAGTACATACGAGTATACGTTTAATAAATATAAGTATTTTCTATTTTCATAGGAATAAGTGTAATTACACATATCGCCGGACAATAATAAGAATACAAACACTTATGTTGATTGTGAAGAAATTTCAAATTTATATAAAGACAACGCATAAAAGCATTGGAAAACATAAAAAATATTAACTGTACGTTTTATTACGTTTACACGTAATATCTTTAGTAAAATTTTGTTCATTACATTAATTAATAAAATTTAAATAAAAACAACTTAAATTCACAAAATCAATTTTTTTATTCAGAGTAACAATATATACATTTTCGAACAATAAAATAAACTATACGTATTAAGGGGTATTGCGATATCTCTGCTTAAACGTGCATTTTAACCGCTATAAAATCGAATAAAATCGATATTTCGTAAAATCATCAAAGACAAACAATTAACAAAAAAATAAATATATATATACAAAAGTAAAAATCAAAAAATAGGTAAACAAGTTAATAATATACATACAAAAAGAGCAAAAAGTGTTGAAAACGAAAAACCAAAAATTAGGTAAGTAAAAAATTAAAAAAAAAAAAAAAATAGCTAAACTGGTGTAAAAAATTAACAGAAACCCGAAAGGGAAAATAAGAAAAGAAGAAAAATAATTGTGGACAATTTCGAGTCCGGTTTGGAAAATACTATTAACAATATTGACTCGTGTGAAGAATACTGGCCATCGTCTGATCTTCGAAGTCGGAGAGACAAACCTGTGCCCGAGCGAGGAACGTCTGGCGCTGGTCACGCGTGGCTGACGACGCATAGGTCGGTGCTACCGGAGACGTTCGCATAGCCCAGGGCAGGTGCAGGTCGACGGTCTGACCGAATCATCAGAATTCGAAGGGCCAGTATTTCAGGAACAACTTCTGGGGGGCTTAGGGATCATCACTGGGATCGCTGTGGATAGCCGCAGATCACGGCGGTTGTCAAACGTCTCGCGACCCAACGCCTGAAACGGGAGAAGACCCTCCGCGTCCTACGGCCAGACGACGACCTTTCGGCTTCCAAATCGACCGCGATTTCCCCGATTTCGGTCTCTATCGGTCTTTCTTCGCTCGGTCCGACGGGTTGTACCGGTACGGATTCGTCGTCCAACACTTCGACGTCGGCCGGTTTAGGTCTGAACCTTCTCTCAATACCTTCGATCAACTTAATCTTAATCGACCGTCTTCGCAGTGCCGTCGGTTCGTCGTCGTCGGGTTTAGGTGCGAACGTGTGCTCGATGTAGTCGACCCACCATCGTATGTTTTCCTCGGCTTCGTCGTCGTCGATTTCGGAAACAATTTCTTTTTGATTAATAATTTCGGTCGCGTTTTCGTCACTATTATCCAATGAGGATACACGATCGGGACAATCGACGTCGGGAACCGAAACCAGACCTTTTTCGTTGTTTTCAGCTACTGCCGCTTCATCGTGGACCGCGAGATCAGGAAAATCGATTTCGTTCGGTTTCTTGAATGCGCTCAGTGAAATTTTACATTCCACATTGTTCCAGTTCCCCGAAAAGCTACGCCACAGGAAGGCCATGGTTTCTCGTACCTATAGTCGTATTGTTGTACGGTGGTGTAAAGAAAGAAAATTTTCTTTTAGCTGTGTGTGCGTCGGAGAATGAAAGTGGAATGACTGGTTTTCGCGAAACGGTTCAATTAATAAACGATATTCGGCGTTGCTATGCGACTGTTGTTACCAGCAACCTAATTATTGAATATCCGCGTGCACACTTGAAATTATTCCCTCAAAATGAATTTATTCTCTTTTATTATATTATATAATATATATATATATATATATATATTATACGCAATTAAACTACTTATCCGACTTTAACGCGCGTAATCCTCATATTGTTTTTGCGCCACAAAAAAAAATAAATAAAAAATGATAATAATATCGTATTTTTTTTTAACGAATCGCGATCGATTACGGTCGTCCGTGTTAAATACATATAATAGTCAAAGAAAAAAAAATCTAATTAAGAGAAAGTCAAATCAGCAAACCGGAATCATATGTAGGCCAAGAAAATGCTCTGCTTAGAGTTTTATTGCTGGACATCGAGTTGTAGCCATTTTCACTTCGTGGTAAAAAAAAAAAAAACAGAAAACCCCTAAAATTATGGAAAATTTAATAATTTTGAATTTTTGTCGTAAAATTGTTTCACGTGGAAACGATAAAAATTTGTCTGGACGACCGTAGCAAAGAGGATACGGGAGTACTATTCGAGAGTGCTTATTTTTTTCCTGTTTTTTATGTTATATATTATGTAATTATTTTAATATATACCTAATAAAAAATTACTTTAACTATTTTTTTAAAAAAAAAAAAAACATAAAACAACATATTTTATAAGATAAGTTATTTACTAATGCAATGAATAATTAATAGCATGTTCGGGCGGACAGAACGGGCGTAGAAGTTTTCAACTTCATGGTATAGAAACCCTCCAAAAAACTGATATTATATTTTATATTCAACAGTAATTTTTTTACCGTTAAAGATTACAAATTTCTTTTATATAGATATGAATTTAGATAAAGTAGACGAAATCAGTAAAATTTTAGTTCTAGTAAAAACTGTAGGGTTCTGACTTAAAAAAAACGATTAGTGGCATCTTTTTAGAGTTTAATCAAATTGTAACTTACAAATATACGAGTATATATATTGCAACGCAAAACTTAAAAAAAAACTTATAAATATGACTTTTCTAAATTCAATTTTTCTGAACGTTAAAGAAAAAAAAATATGTAGCGTTTTGCATTTCTTGAGATTTAAAATATTTTACATTTTATGTATCGACAATATTTATTTCAAACTCTTAAATATCTAACCGAGTGGCCTTTTAATATTATCTAGATAAAGATTTATTGAAAATTATATATGAATTATGTTACAAAAATACGGTGTTATATATTATATTTTGTTGTTTGTCGAGAATTACAAATTTTCCAATACAACCACAATAAAAAGAAAATTACATCATTAGATTAAAAAGTTATTCGTTTTATAATTTTTTTTTTATAAAAGTCGAGAATTGTTAAATAATTATTCTATAATGACAAATTATAGAATATCTAATTAATATTATAATACTGAAAAATTTTACGACGAGATTTGTCTGTAGATAAATAGTGTTAATATCTTTTACATTTGTCCAGATACGTTTAAAATTATATTTGTTTAAAACTGGTTAGGGTTAATTCAGTTTGAAATATTATTTATAGAAAAAAAAAATCTCTATAATATGTTATTTAATAACTCGGATTTCGTAAAAAAAACTGCAGTATATACTTGATAAAACAACAAATACAGGGAAGAGAATATTTCTTAAAGTTCAATAAAAATCCTAATTTGCTAACAGTAAATTGTTAATAATATTGTATTACACTATTAAGTAAGAATATTATCATTAAATTGTAGTACTCAATCAAACGTTAAAGAATGTTTATGATTTTTATTAAAAATGATCTTTTTTTTCCCCCGCAAAAACTTGATTAATCATTGAGATTTAAACGTACAATGGCCACGTTGTATATGCGTTGCCATTATTTCTCTTAACGCCATCGCAAATCCTCTCGAATCCATTCTTCTCCTTTATACTTACCCTCCACACGGATTATTTTTATATATATATATATATATATATAACCAACAACTTAGCGCGTATATAAGACACAATAACAGAACGGCGAGCGACGCGATAATTATTTGAGTGTAGAAAAATAACGAGGTAGGTAGACACTGGAAAAATCGCTCGCGTTATTATATTTCCCGGGATATATTTTACACCCGAAATTCAGGATTTAATTAAATTCGTTTTATTTGTATTACACCCCGGAGATTAATATGGTTACGTTTCGTAATAAATAATAATATATAATATTAAATAAGAATATGTATATAAACTGTACGAAGAAAAAATGCATCGTGAAGTTTCATTACACATACTTGCGTATATATTTATATACATATATACCATTAAATATATATAAACTTATTAAATGAGAACGTATCGATTCCTGATATAATATTTTAGTACTTGTAAAATATAGTTTCTAATGCATACGCGGAGGTTTTTGAACACCAAATTCTGATTGCATATTGAGACCCAGTTAAATACTTCCAAAATCAGTTGGGCTCTTGAATAGTCGAATATTAGAGTTCATATCGATTCCGCCGTCTACCTACGGTTTATGAAAAAATATTTATCGGCTCCGCGGTTCATTAAAGCGACCTTCTAAAGCTACTATCGATAAAAATTACCTATTATGTCACTTGAGAATCATAGTAAAATACATTATAAAAGAAACTAATTCGCTAGTTATGGGCGTGTTTAGGAAAGGCTGAATTGTACTTGCTTGACACTCAATAGGATATAAATTCGTTGTCATTGCGGTTGTTGTATATACAAATGTACGTTTTGAAATTTTTCAATACGGTGTTTTGTTCATAATCTAAAATCACTAGAAACCAACATAATATAGTAAGTTTCCAATGTTAAATCAACATCAGTGGTCAGAATCTTCGCTGATGTTGTAGTTCCGTGGCAGTTACAGATTTATTAAACAGAAATTTTCGACAGAATCGATAAATAATGAAAGTTAATTATTCCATAAGGTTAGTGTGTATGTATATATGTATATAAATTCAGTTATTGTCGCGTTTTCCTTGTTGAATAATTATTTCACGAAGCACGGCGCATTACAAAATATATTCGCATAATGATTGTAAGAAAAAAAAAAAACGGCGTAGTCTGTATATTGCAAGCGTCGTAAAAATAATGTTTTACAATAGACGGTTTTTTTTTTTTTGTTACAAATTCTTTTAAACCGTAAATGTTATTTCATTAATTAATTCTACAAAACGAATTTAATGAAATTCTTTGATTAATGCTATTTAATTTATCCATTTAGTGAGAGAATATATATATATATATATATATATATATTTACTAGTTTTTTTCAACGAATTAAAAAATTTTCGCGTACGTATTGAATACATTAAAAAAAAAAAAAAAACGAGAACCTTTTTGCGATTAAAATATACGTATTGCCATTTTAGTTATACAATTACGTCTTTTGGTTTTCAACATTCTTAGACCGTCTCGGGTCCTACACTGCTCGTGTTATGACTTGGTGGATACGAAAATTAAATATATCAAACCTTAAAGATAAATCTAAAACGGTTATAAACATAGTGATTTCCTTCCGGCACTGTCAGCTGCCGACGATAACCGATCGATTACTGTGTAGAAGGATATATTTCGTGTCCATTTAACGGAAGGCGGGGAATTTAATACGAAAAACCCGACGGTAATGAAATTATTTTTGGCCTAGGTCCGTGGTGGGAAGGACAAGCCGCAGACCCGAAGAAGTTCGAATCCGGTGGACCGTGTAATTTATACGCGCTCGGTAGCAGCTCGCCTCGGTAAGTTTCTCTGTTCCGTCCCCGATGTTTATAAGCGCCGGAGAGACGTAAAAGTCACCGCGGAGACCGCGGCGCGCATAATGTTATTAGACTCGCTCTGCGTAATAATTAAGTACAACGTGTCTGGACCGTTTCACTTATACGAGGAAAATTATATGCTCGGCATGACGTCTGATTTAGCGTGGAAACGTTTGCTGCCTCCCAGTGTTTTTTTCTTGAAACCGATCGATCTGTAGTGGCACGATCCGGAAACCCTGCAGTGGCGTGACTATAAGAGGGATCAGAGGGTGCGGTAGCCTTGCTCTTAGGGGGCCCGCGAAATAAAACAATGTATAATTACGTACTATTCAATATATACATATATTTAATAATTTAAAAAAAAGACATACTTGAAAATTATTTTTATTTTACGAACCTGTTGTCTAACTGACCTGTGTCAAAAAACGAGTAAACCTATGAGCGGAAGCGCAAAAAAATTAAAAGACGGCTAATTTTCAAAATCAAGACGGCGACTACTTCTACTATAACTGTATAACTAAATCTGTACTTAAAACACCAAATGACAATTCTACAAAATTAAAACGGCTTATTTAAGGGGGGAAGGGGGTTTACCCCTCCCTTCCCCATAGACCTACTTTAACTCCCCTAATCGACTATTTCTCAATTTGTAATATATTACACATATATATTATGTTTGCATTAAATTTTTGTATTATATTTTGGAGATTTAGGCTTTAGCCCCCGGTATTACTGCTTTAAATACGCCCCTAGAGAATGTTACACCATTGTTTTTCGACGTGTGGAACATGCTTTTTGTTGACGCACGTTTCTGAAAAACTAGAGTGACTTTAGTGCATAATAACCTCTACACATAAAATCAAAGATCATAAGTGTATTAATTTACGACAGAAAAAATGTGCCGGTATCAGCATTAATTTGAAATTTAAAAAAAAAAAAAATCTGACTCCGTTGTTCATTCATTTTTTAATAATTAACACGCGACGCGACACAACAAGACAGAACGCGGACGATGGAACTGTAATTGTTGATACCACCGTTTAGTACAATAATTGTTGTCAAAGCGCGGTCATAACGTCTTATAAATAGAATGCATAGATATATAAGTAATACAGGTTAGTTGAGGGGTCTATTTTCAAAATCAGCTATAAACATTTTTTCAGAATTTTCACAAACAACAAAAAACTAATAAAGCACCAAGATTTTATTCTGTAACAATTAAGTTAGGGGTAAGCTATGATTTTATATTAGTTAAATAAAGTTGTAGAAAAAAATCTTAATGTTTTCTTCGTTTTTTGTTGTTTGTGAAAATTGTCAAAAAGCGTTTATAGCTGGTTTTGAAAATAGACACCACAGTTATATAATATGATCGTGATAGGATGTCTGCCCCATCCGTGATAGTATTGCGTTGACGAAACAGTGTGATTCATTTTTCAAAATGCTACGCTGTAAGAATTCGTCTATAGTCTAATAACGGAACGCCGCAACGTCTCTATAATATTGTAGTGAATTTCAAATAACGCTTACACATTAAATCATTCCCTCCCATGCATCACTCTATATTCTATTTAATTTTAGATCATTAGATTTAACACTATAATAATAATTAATAGGAAAGGGAATCGAAATCGCTTGCACGTCGTGTACGGGTACGAATGGATGCAGATGGTATTATTTTCTATGGCTACACAGCTGCAGCTATGGTCTATGGCAGCGGTTCCCAGACTTTTTAGACTCGCGGCGCCCTTTTGAAACCGAGGTTTTCTCACGGCGCCCTAGATAAAATTGACGACTTTAAAATTTTTTTTTTTTAGATAAACATAAATAAAACTACAAAAAAAAAACTGTGGATAATACGTAAATATTTATATTATTATAATTATATGAGTGTATACTTTATAAATTCTTATAATAATTCATAAATATATTTTACATGAACGGTCGGCGGCGCGGCGCCCCTTTAAAGACATCGCGGCGCACACTTTGGGAACCGCTGATCTATGGCCTCTGACGTATTAATCAAATCGTGTAATCTGTGTTATCTCAGTCCAATATTCCATCTACCAACGGTCTACGATTTTAACAACAAATTAAATATATTTTTAAATTGTTTTTATATTTGATCAAAATATGTTATCGATAAACAATATTTTGTTTATACCTATTTTGGATACAAAAATTCAAAAGTTATTTACGCGATTTATACAGGATCCTAATATTAATATATGGTTAATAACACCGGTTTTTTTTCAAAGTTCCATTGTGATTCAAATTACGAACACTGCAGCTGTCACAGTGTTGACTCGCATTAACTGCGCGGTGTGAGAACGAGACGTTTTCACAAACGTTTAAAGGGAATCAATAAATTTTATTTTTATACACTTCTAAGAGTCACTTTTTATTGCTATAAATCGTACTGCACGCTTACCTCTACAAACATAATATTGGTGATATTTTACGCATAATATATTATCATGAACTAATTGTAAAATAAAATGCGATTTTCAGATTAGGTAACGTTAAAAAACACAATGAAATTTTCATTTTTGACAATAAGTTCAATTATTTAAATGAATAGGAAAAAATTTCAATTGAAATTTTTAATATTTGACACTGTATGGAAATGATTAAAATGGTCGAGCGATCATTGGATTAGACACTTTTTAAAGTCAATATATATATTTTTTTTTTTTTGTAATATATATTATTTTGTACAAATAAATATTCCAATTTGGGGAAAATTATAATAATAAAATTATGCACGAGTCTGAAAAATCGACAGAGAAATTTAACGCGTAGTACGTTAAGATTTAAAAGAATTACTCTCTTCGTCCCCGCGTGTATAGGAATTTACGATGGAGTATTTATTTTTATGAGATTACACGACGTATCACGTTATTTGAACGTACACCAATTGAGCGTGTGTAATTACCACTATTTTAAGTATAATATAATAATAAAAAGTATAATATAATAATAATCGATTCGCGTTTTTCGATTACGTAAAGGTACGTACCTATTATTAATATTTTGAAATGTCCTTGCAGGTTATCGCGTCTAATCGCCGTCCACGATGAATTCAATAATAATAATCATTAGAGTCATTACAACCGTATCTATTATGTATGTCGGGTAGTATTTTCAACGGTAATCATTCGTTTATTTTTTTATATTTATATAATTTTAACGAATTCCGAAGTTTAAGAATTAAAAAAAAAATTTTTTTTCAAAGCATCGTATCGTAAAACCCGAAATACTTTAATCTCGTTTTCGTTCGGAATAATCATCGAAACGACAATGACGCGCCCAAGTAACACAATTTAGGAAATTATTATTATTTTTTTTTTATTCGAACGAAACGAAAAATATTGTGTATTGTTAATTAACGGGCGAAACGTGGACTATAAATACATTTTAATAACGTACCACACATTTAGTGGATAAGCGACGTTACGAACGCGCAATGAAATCGTGTCGAATCACGATAATGTAATACGACGATTGGCTGCACAAACGCTGGTTCATGCATACGATACGTGTTATTTTCATAGCAGTATACATTGTATTTTTTGTACGATTCGAAATCGTCGTTTCAGTAAGAAAAAAAAACCAACGTGTGATGTGGATAAATAGAATGTTCTAGATCGTTTGTATTTTTACAACGGATATTTAACCGAGTTTATATGAAATATACGGTACCTATATAAATAACTTGACGGTGGCCATAGTCTCGTGCAGTATTACGGTTTCTTGTAGAGACGTTTCATAAACGTAGTCGAAATCGTCGCGAGGCGCATCGCGGATCGCGGGAAAAATAATTATTTTCCTACCCCGTGGTAAAGTTCAAGGAGACTAGGAGAGGAAAAGCGGGGGTTTTGTTGTTGTTGTTGTCGTCGTCGTTCGGTTTTGTTACACGCCGTACCGTGCGCGGCGAACCGGTTTTTCGGCGCGTGCGTGTGCGCGGTCTGCGTTGCACAACGCGGTTGGTCGCGACGCGACGCACAACGCATTTGAACGCGCGCCGCCAACGGTCGGTTTTCATCGCGCCGGCGAGAATGACGGACGCGGCGGACTGGTCGTTGGACCGCGCGATAGCGGACGCAGCGGACGCCGGAGCTTTCGGAACGGGCGGCCGTTTCGTGTCGTTCGAGTTGGACGGCCGGCACTCGGCACGCGATCAGTTCGCGTCCACCGTGTTCTACGGCACGGTGACCGTGACCGCGGACGACCGCAGCCAACGCCGTCATCGGGTCGTGGTCAAGCTGAAGCACCGGAACGCCGAGCTGCGCACCGTGTTCCGCACCGATTTGCATTTCCGCAACGAGATACTGTTCTACGAGAAGATCGCGCCGTCGTTGTTTCGGACGGTCGACCGGTCGCGGGCGCCGCCGCTGTGCCGTTACTTTTACGGTCGGAACGATTGCGGACGCCTCGCCGAACGGGACTTGATCGTGCTGGAAAACGTGACGTGCCGGCGCGGGTACCGGCCAGCCGCGTCCGACCACCGGCTGTACCTGGACTTGGACCACGTGATCGTCGCGCTCCGAACTCTGGCCAAGTGAGTGAGCGCGCCCGAGTGCCCGAGTACCGCGGTCATCGCGGCATTTAACTTATCGAACCGAATACAAATCACCGTTCAATAGACTTTTAAAATTTTCCACATCCGTTCCGTTATCATTATTCGTCGTTGTTCTAGATGCCTATAATACGTTCTCCTTATAGATCAATAAAAACACGAATATATTTCAACCTATTTTATCTCGATAAAATCGATACGTCAATAGGAAATTTAACAACAGAAAAAAACCTAATAAAATATCGGTTCCGGATTCTACAGACTAATTAAAGTTTTCGGCTACGATTTCTCAGTTCAAATAAAAGTTTATAAACCGGTTGCTTTTTGTTCGGTTCCGGTCTTCCCGTATTCGATGGAAAGTTTCGCTCGCGAAATCAGTCCGGTGTGATCGTACTGCGTGATATATATATGATTCGGGGAGAGGAAAAAACATAATGTAATTCGATAAATTAAAACCCGGGTGCGATTCGCTTTCCAATATGAATTTGCAATTGTCGGTCGCGCCGAAAATATTTTTTTGATCGAAACACCACTCGTACAGTTTGTGCGGTAAATAGGTAATTCGCTGTTATTCCTATAGGCCGAACTTTCGGTTTTCAATAAAACGTTTGTATTTTCGTGCGTCGAATACCGCGAGTATAACGGTATAAACGTGTTTTTGACATTGTTACACATTTGCGTTACAATGTTTTTCTCGGTTTATGCAAGTACAACGGACAAGACTTTCGACGTATTCTCTGCCAATAATGAAATAAATATGTATTCCGATTTACACGGTGTTTGTGTTATATTCGTACTGTGAAATTGTATCGGAGGTCTTTAATGCCGTGATTTTACAGTCGAATAGTGACGTTTTTGTTTTAAAAAAGTAATTGGGGGAAAAAAAAAAACAATTTAATAACGTCAAAAACCGATATTCTACCGATAAAATATCGGTTTTTGATCATTTCGGTCTTTCGTAGTACGGAGTGACCTATTCGAATAACGTACTTACACAAACCAAACATTTTTCGATTAAAATTTAAAAAAATACAAATATTTTTTTACGAGAGGTTTAGGCCGAATCAAAGTTCCGTTACGAATTTGACTCGCCCTAAATAAAAATTTTTTTTTGTAAACCAAAACAACGATGGCAGAACATTAGGGTTTGGCCAACGACCATTAAAATTATCGCATGAAAAGATTATTGTCCTTTATTATCCGTTAAAAAAAAATATATATTCTCTTAACGATTCGTCTATATATTCAATGGACAACGGACGTTTAAAGTAAAAACGTTCGATAAATTGTGAAATTTTTTTCTATGCGCTAACCAACACCAAATCTGTTTCGGAAACTGTCAAACAAATTTAATAAATTTAACGGATTTTTGCAAAAAAAAAAAAAAATCTCGAAATCGGAATACTTTTTTTTTTTTTCTAGTAAAAGTATAATTTTTGATTACAGCGGTTTTGTCACACGTTCTTTTCGAACGTTTCGAAAACCAATAAAGGATTCGCGTGTGTTATAGGTTTCACGGATTATCGTACCGAGCCAAGCACGCGGACCGCGCGGAGTTCTTTGGGATGTTGGCGGAAATCGAGGAAACGCAATGGTCCGAGGACGGCCAGTGGTGTATTCGGGACGAAGAACTCGAGGGCCTGTTGGCAGTGGTCTTGGACAGGATGGCGGAAAATCGTGTGGCCGGTGACGACGGACGAGCGCGGCGTTTCCGCACGCACGTGCTGCGGGGCAACGCACCAGGGACGTTGCGACGCGCGATGGAACCCGCGGAACCGTTTGCCGTGCTCTGCCACGGCGACTACAACCGGAACAACCTGATGTTCCTGTACGACGACGACGACGACGACGACGACGACGGCGGCGGCGGACGGCCGGTGGACGCGCTCCCGTTCGACATGGCCACCGTCCGGTACGGTTCGCCCGCGCTCGACTTGTCGTTCTTCCTGTACATGAACACGGACCGTCGAACCCGGGACTCGCACTGGGACGAGCTGCTGGACGCGTACTGCGCGGCGCTGGCCGCGGCCGTTTCCGACGCGGCACCGGACGTCCGAGTGCCGGACCGCGCGCAGCTGGACGCCGAGATGCGCGAGCGCGGGTTCTACGGGCTGGCGCACGCTTCGTTCTTCGTCCGCATGATGTTGGAGGAACACGAGCCGTTCGATCCTACGCGGTGCGTCGTGGACAATCGAGCGGACGACGATCGGCCGCGGTATCTCCTGGCGATCGGCGGCGACACGGCCACGGACGTGATCGCCGACGCCGTCCGACACTTTGTCGACGTCGGGTACGCCGCGGCGCCTTAGTTCTACGACAGAGGCCGCGCCGTCTTATCCAGACTCACCAACCGTCACGGTCAGTAAGGGCACGCGTCGTTCGTAACGTTCTCCAGGTCAATTGGTTGTTTGGTTTTTTTTTTAATGTTTTAGGGCTATTCCGAAAAGTGCGCATAAATTATTGTCTCCGAATTCAATCAATTACATTTCTCGTCCGATTTTGTAAAATACTTTTTTGCGAAACGCGTATATTATTATTTTTATTTTATCAATCCTTTTCCGATTTTTTTATTGTAAACAACATTATTTCGTTGCGTTTCTTCTGGTGTATAAATAATTTCATCGGTCGAATCATTTTTCAAATTAAACACTTTATTCGCATTTTTTTATTCTTTGTTTTTTGGGAGTTATAGATTGCACTAGGCTAGGGCACGGTTTATCTCACTTATTCTACGTATTTTTATTGATTGTATTTTATGTTTACCCATCAGTCAGAGGTAGTTCTTATTATAAAATTGTTTAATTAAGAGAACAACATGCAAAATAATTTTATACGTCTTATCGCATATATAATATAATATAGACGTGCTTAGTAAGTAATTCCGTGTAGATTATTAAATATATATGTGTGTGTGTGTGTGTGTGTGTGTGTGTGTTTATTTTTAAATATTGTAAAATAATACAAATTATTGAATTTTCCTGGGTTGGTTTGTACGGTAGCTAGTATAATATATGTTTATTCCACGTATTTATTCATTAATGTTCATGCTTAATTAGCATAAGTGGATTGCCAAGTAATATTAGGATACTATGAAGAAGATATACAGACGCCAAAAATATCTAACAAAACAATCAAAAACTATGGAAATAATGGTAAATGATGTAGAAATTATATATATGGCGGTCGAAAGAAATATGCTTAATACCTCCGAAAGAATATGAACTGGAAACGCTATAAATTGGTAAGCATATTTTTGAAAAAGTTAAAAGAAAAAAAAGTAGGAAATGAGAGCTATTTCGCGTTACAGAAAGTTTTGAAAACGAAATTGCTGTCAGTAAAATCTAAATCAAGTGTGTGTAAAAGTTTGTACGACCACCGTACGACCAGTGATTCAATATGCATGCAAAACGTAGTCGACTACCAAGGTGAATGATAATATACTGGCGTTCTTGAAAAGAAAGGTTTTTACGAGAATTTAAGGGTCAACGGTAAACGACAAGACAAGGGCTTTCATTGTCTATATGAAATACGATCGAATCAAAATTTTCTACTTAAATGTTTAGACAAGAAATAGTAGAGGTTCGCCAAAGACGGTAATCGAACTGGCCGGGACACACACTTGACATCAAATAGCTTATCAATTACCTAGTAAATTATGGAGGAGAATTTAAATCACAATTAGGGAGGCCGAAGAAAAGGCAAATATAAATATTGTCGATTTACTGATTTCGTTACGATTTATTTTATTGAAATACAAAACGTATAAAAACAATATTGTTTACACACAGCTGTCATTAAAGTATTATATCACTCGGTTAGTCGGATATTTCGTGTGATTGGCAATCATTCACCTATCCTTACATACTTCTATATCTACTTTATTCCGCAAATCGATTATTGACTTAGACGAATGGATATTTGTTATCTGTCCGTTCCGATAGTGTGTACCTACTGTGTGTAGTTCAAATACATAATCTAATATTTTTAACCGAGTACAAAATAATTCGACCATAACCAGCGGCGAATAATTTGTAAACGCGAAACGTTACCGACGGGAATAAAAACCGATCGAATATAAATATTTTACATTACCATCCGACCGGACCGTTATGAAACCGAGTCTCCAGATTGATTTACACAAAATATTTAAAACCGATACAAGTACATCTTCATCAAGAGCAACGAGTGTTCCGTATTATTGAAAGGAATGAAATTCTACATGTTTTCTCACATCGATTGGTTTATACAATAAATCATATAATAATTATAGGAATTAAATCAGAATGGGCTATCAGTGCAGAGGAAAAACGATAAAACGGCAACAAGCGATAAAAATAATTGTAAGTGTTTGTCGATTTTTATTTACAATTCTGTTATACTTCGCAATTAATATTAGATTTTTGTAAAATGATAATTCAAAAAAAAAAAAAAATCAATTAAACATTTTCGGTTAATACAATATTGAAATCGATACGAAACGACAACTGCTGGGCGTTTCAAAGAGCAAACGCATACATTTTCTTTCGTATGATTTGAACCTTAACGATACAACAGTCGCGTTCAATTAAATGTGAAAACGATATATACGATTAAATATTTCAGACGAATGCGGCGGACGTTATTGCATCAAAAGAGTTCACGTTCGTTTTTTACACGTCGTTTAAGTTCAGTTTACGCGTATTAAGCGGATGCTGCGCCGTCGATCAGAATTATATAAGATACAAGGACGAGTAGTCTAATATTTTAATTCGTCGTGTCGTGTTCATATAAATATAAGTACGAGTTAAGTGTTACTCGCCTATATTTATCGATCTTAGAAGCGGGAAAAAGAAAGGAGAACGTTAAAATTAACAATGTAACTGGGTTAAAAAATTAAATTTTCCTATTTCAAATACAAACGAATTCCACGAAAAGTTATCATCTTTGGCGTCTCGTAAAGTACTATATAGTTGTTATTATAAATAACGTTATCAAACGCAGTAGTACGATTTATGTTACCGGCTATATTTATGCTCATTTGATTATTTTGGTATAAAGTCGATTTTAACGCGTCAAGTTTATAAAAAAAAAAATAAAATAAAATTTACGTAATTTATTGTGTTAATACGGGAATTTTAAAGAAAAATGATACGTTAATTATGCATAATTAAAATCGTTTTTCAATTGTCTTCTAAAGTCGTTCGACGCACACCATTTATGTTTTTTTTTATCACGATTTTTATATCGCAATATACAGGTATTGTTCAGTAAAGAGGAGTAAGGCAGCTGAATATACGAATGAGTTATCGATTTCTAATTACCTACGCACAATTTATAACGCATTGTGATATACTCGTATTGTAACGGTCGAACTCCACTCGGATACGATAACCTCTCCACCGTATATAGGGCGGGCTTTTCATTGTAAAATCGTGAACCGGCAATTATTAGAATACTCTAAGATTTTAAACGGCGATCGGTTTTTTTTGCGTTCATTGTTGAATAAAAAAAAAAGTTGAATTTTTCTATGAAAATCGTTTAAACAATAGACAGCTTTCAAAATTATGTGAACTAACACGCGAAATTTTGATTCTTCGATGGAAACTCAAAATCAATAAACGAAAGAGGATTTTCGTTTTACTTTTTCGGATATTTCGTTTAGTGAATAGATAATTATTACTTGAATATTTGGTCATATAATATATTACTACACATATGCGGTAATCATTCAACGACGAATGAATACAAGTACCGCGTTATATTATATTGTCGTCGGCTTATACCGCGTCTTGGTTGACGACCAGTGCTCGAATCGGTAGATGTTCAAGGGGAAGACGGAGCTCATCTACTATTTTTCTTTTTTTATCCGCTTAACCTAACTATTTTTTTTTTTTTTGTTTTGCAGAAGTCTCCGCATTATATCGAAGTAAATTTCTTTGTAAAACGTTCGTTTAATTATTTTTCTATTAGCAGAACTCTTCTTCATTCATTTTCCCAATTCGAACACTGCCAATACGTCGATTATTATTCCTTTTTCGTGGTGTACGTTAAACAGCGGATTACAATTATTTTGCGTTTTCATTGGAATTAGAAATTACACGTGCCGTGTAAGTTTATGTTATATTGCGTGTATTGCTATATCGTGGATATTTCGTCGAATTAACGCTGAAAACAAACTATTATTATAGACAATAATTAAAAATATCATTAATCTTAATCGTAATACGTCGAAGAAATAATGATATTTGATTAAAATAATAGTTGGAAATGGAATTCATAATTCACATAACCCCCCAAATTTAATTATTTTTCACTCATAAAAAAAGTACTAAACTAATATTTTAATTGCAACACATAAATTACATCCCCCGAAACGCAATGGTCTTCTTGAGCCTTATGAATAATACAGGTTTTACCACACAAATAACCGCAATAAAAGAAAAAAATTGTTTGTCGCAAAAATATAAAATTTCAATAATATTTTCAAATGACGTAGAAAAATCAAATTCATATACAGGTGAAACGTGCTGCGGGTACGGGTCGAAATACATAAATAACAATAATTTATTATAAATAATATCTAAATCATCTTTTTTTTAAAATTAATAATATAAAATAATAATATTGTGCCCAAAGAAAAGTATAAGCGGCCTAATATCAATACAAAGTATAGGAGAAAAGTTTAAGGATAAAAAAAACGAGGCGGAATATTCATTACCTACTCGTATGTATAAGTACGTTGCCTGATTGTATTTAAAACGGTTTTAAATTCAGACGACCACGAAATTTCATTGAAATTCGAAACGTGTAAAAAACGTTTCGAAATTCCGCGTGACTTGCAGAACGTTTGATACGCCGTCCGTGACGTTTTTGACGAAACCCGGCCCTGTGCCTATTATCATCATCATCATCATCATCATCATCATCATCATTATGTTCTAACGGCAACGCTTTGTCGAGTTAGCCATGCGTGTCTGTCTTTTGCTACTTCCTTTAGTTGTTGGTAGGATTTGCGCTTCTCTTTTATATCATGGAAATAATTTGTTCTAGGTCTTCCTCTTGGTCTTCGTCCCGTTATTCTTCCTTCAAATATATTATTATAAGAAAGTCATTAATTGTATATTGTGTGCCTATAACTGTATGGAATTCGGAAAAAATCCCATTCCGAGTCGTGACAGAAATCGAGTCGCCCTGTATACCGTGTACGAACGCGTTAACGAACGCGTTATTATAATCGCCTATTGTACAATTCCCTAACGCGCACCTTTATACAGATAACCCCGACGACGGTCCGCGGGTTTTACTCGCACGGTAGGTAACGCGCAGTGTTCGCGGCGTTCAGCGTGCGGTGTGGACGCGGTTACGGCGGTTAACGACGACGTCGCGGTGCAGGAAATCCGACGACGCTATGGAACGCGCGGACGAAGCGATGGCGGCGGACTGGCACGCGGAACGGGCCGTCGCGGAAATGACGGAATCCGGTGCGTTCGGTGCGGGACGCGGTTTCGTGTCGTACGAACCGGAAGCGTCCGCCGCGTCGTCGCCCGGACAACAAGACAATTTCGCGTCCACCGTGTCGTACGGGACGGTGACCGTGAGCGACGGTCCGCTCCGTCACCTGCAGTCGCACAGGCTCGTCATGAAAATGAAACACCGGTCGTCCGCGTTGCGCGACCTGTACAGGACCGACTCGCAGTTCCACAACGAGACGCTGTTCTACGAGCGGATCGCGCCGTTCCTGTTGGCCGTCGCACCGTCGTCGGCCGACCGCGCGCCGCCGTTGTGCCGGTACTTTTACGGCCGTAACGATTGCGGCGCGCGCGCCACCCAAGACGTGATCGTCCTGGAGAACGCGACCGCCACGCACGGGTACCGGATGTCCGAACACCGGTTGCATTTAGACATCGGCCATCTGGTCGTGGCTTTGAACTCCCTAGCGAAGTGAGCGGCTCAACGGTTTATTTTCAAATCACGTTTTTTTTTTTTTTTTTTTTTACCCGACGAAAAGTTAAATGAGCCGGCAAAATATAGTAATACGCGCTCGTCTCAACTGCCGTAAATATATAAATATATATATTTTTTTTATTATCTTATAAAGAAAAATTCTTTTCCAATACTAAAATAAAACTAATCGCTTATTAATAATTGTTAACGTTTTTATATTCTACAGCGAAAACTAAATAATACATCCGAATTGTTTACTACTGCAGGGGAAAAAAACTCGGAAACCCGAAAATTTATACCGCTAGAAAAAAAATATCGATCCTTCACGAAAAACAACGTAAATCGACGTAATAATATTGATTTTCACCTCGACATATTTTGCGAGTGAATTATATTCACGTTCGTATCTATGTGTAATTCAAATAAAAACGAATTGAAAACGTATATCGGTAAATTAATGGTAAATAATTCGTGGGGGAAATTTCCGGATACAAGTATCTATAGAAGTATTTCGCGTGACGGGACGGTATTTACTGATGTAAACGTTTTAATAACTGATTTGTAAAGGACGAATATATTCGCGGTTTAATATTAGTATTACGATACGCGTGTATGTTCGGTATTAACGGAAACCTAAACGGGGACCGCAATTGAAATGTTTAAAAAACAGAAACGGAAACTGCAAAAAAATTTATTAACGTTCGTTCACGGGTTGACGGGAATGATTTCTGATAACGGAAAATTCTTGTAAAATATTCCTGGGAAACGTCTCGTCTGTACTCGCGTAGGCGATGAAAATTTAAAATCGTACGGAATTGCGGAAAGAAACGTAACCTATTTTACATCATTTCGAACGATATGCCTATGTTTATAATCTGTAAAAACCGTATCCGCAGGTTTCACGCACTGTCTTACAGGGCCAAGCACGTGGACCCGACTGGGTTTGCCGAAGTGATTTCCGGCGTCAAAGACGTGCAGTGGTCGGACAGTGGCGAGTGGTTGTTCGATTTCAACATGCCTACGGCGCTTTTCACGATGGCCCTGGACCGACTGTCGGAACGCAGACGCGCGCACGGCGCAGACGAAGACGAGACGTCGCGCCGTTTCAGGACCGACTTGGTGGACGAAATGAAGCGAACGTTTCGTCGTGTGATGGAGCCCGCGGAACCGTTGGCCGTGCTCTGCCACGGCGACTACAACCGGAACAACGTGTTGTTCCTGTACGACGACGACGACGACGGCGGCGGACGGCCGGTGGACGCGCTCCCGTTCGACATGGCCACCGTCCGGTACGGTTCGCCCGCGCTCGACTTGTCGTTCTTCCTGTACATGAACACGGACCGTCGAACCCGGGACTCGCATTGGGACGAGCTGTTGGACGCGTACTGCGCGGCACTGGCCGCGGCCGTGTCCGACGCGGCACCGGCCGTCCGGGTGCCGAACCGCGCGCAGTTGGACGCCGAGATGCGCGAGCGCGGGTTCTACGGGCTGGTACACGCGTCGTTCTTCATACGCGCCATGTTGGCGGACGACATGGTGGACGCCGAAAGTATGTTGTCGTTGGCACTCGACGAGCAGTTGCGGTACGTGATGTCGTTTGGCGGCGACGCGGCCACCGACGTATTCGCCGACGCCGTCCAACATTTCATCGACATCCGGTACGATCGGCTGTCGCTGTGAACGAGTTCCGCTGTCACCACGTCGCCGCGCCGGACGATCGTTTCGCCGCAGGAGCGCCTAACGATTCCTAATCTCGATTGTTGTATCGACTTTTTATACAATTAATTACCGGAAAATAAAACGTTACGTCAGCTCTTATTTGGTGCTTTTTTTTTCTTTTTACAAAGGTGTGTTATGAACATTTTATGTGTGCAATCTACGATGACGAGGAGCGACTAGAGACGTTCTAGACGAACTCGAACTGGCCCCGGGTCAACTCGTCTCCGTTGAATTCATCATAGTTATCCACAGTTCATCGCCTCGACAATAAAATGCTGAGCAACATAATAATTTGAAAACAATCTAATTCGAATTAATGTGACGAAATTAGTAAAATAGTGTTTATAATCATAAAAATCATTAAAATAATGATTTATAATCAGTATAACGATATTATATATATATATATATATATATATATATATATATATATATGTAATTAAACGCATAATATCTAAAGAAAATAATTATTTTCGCTGTAATAAGTTTTGGTGTAATTTCGCACGTAATACGCGCAGTGTTCTGCTGCGTAGAGAAAATAAAGGTACGAAATTATAATCACATTTCACGGTGTATTAATGTGTGATCACGGGTGATTATTTTTTATTTTAACTATAAAATTTACAATGAAACTAATATATCGTTCACGTATCTTTCGACTGCAGGGTTTATTTTTGTGAAAAATGCGCGTTCGTTGTGAACGTTTCGAGAAAAAATTATAACGCGAATAAAACGTATTTAAATCGTTCTGGAAAAATACGATTTAATGTTGCTGACGGAGAAAAAAAAACCACTTTAAAAAGATCTTTAATATATATATATATTTTACTGCGAAAATATCAAAATGTTCTTTAGAATAACGATTTTTTTTCTGTATACGTGTTTTTTTTTTGCGCGACATGCGATACCGCGTACAAACGAAGACAAAATGTAGTCGGTCGTTACGTCAATTATTATACTTCGACGTTTATTATATTTAATTTTTACAATAATATTGAAATTTATGTCGATAGACACGGACGAAATCCCACGCGTGGTATTGTGCAGCACAGTCCCCAAAGAAATATTATTTTCAAGTAATTTTTCTCATTCGTCAGAGCAGCTTTTACAAACCTTTTTGACATCACTGCGGTACACTAATCCCAAACTATATTTAAACGTGGTACACTTGACACTGATATTTTTAAAAAATTTTTTTATCAGTATTAAGCTTTTATTACGTTAAATACCCAAAGTAATTGCGTATCAATAAACTACTATAGTGAATAACTAAACAATTTTGTGTTTATTTAGGTTAGGAAATTGCATGTAAAATTATATTTTATTACAAATATTAATTTTAAATTTTAATTAATTAACAAACAGTTACATTACGATTAAGTTATAAAAATCTAGCGAGACATTTGGGTCCGTTTCCCGTTCGTTTCCTCCGGGGTCGACAAACACACCTTCGTGCGGCTTCTTCCAAATCCTTCAGTTATAATAATAATATTTTCACTATATACTATTTATCAAAGTAATACGAGTCAGATGATTGTCCATAAGAGACAACCGTAAAACGTTTATTATTAATATTTTTGACATTGCCCGGCACACCTATGGATGTCTCACGGTACACCGGTTGAGAAACGCTGCGTTAGAGTGTCTCGGTGAAATGAAACGATAACTCGTACACGTGGCGGGATAATAACGGAAAACAGAGCCGTCATCGGTCCACGCGTCTCCGAGTTCGCGGTGTACGAAGTCGCAGATGACTTACCGAAGTTTTGAGTCCAAATAATAGCGCAAATCGATGACGGATAAAATGTTGTAAAATACGGTGTTTCAGCGTAGCCGTTCGGAGATTTATAATTTTCTAAATCCTCGTAGTTTTCGTTTAAACTGATTTGTAATAATTATTGAATTCGTCATTGAGATGGTTTAAAACTTACCAACGAATAGAGTGATTATTAGTGTTTCACAAAACTCGTAAAGCGATTTTCACATAACAATTTAGAAAAAATATATAACGGAATCGTTATATTTTGGCGCGTAATTATTATTTTTTTCTTTTTGATTAATAAACTCAAAAATAATTATTATAATACTGCAGCGTGTGCTGTGGAATTAACCGGTTTATAAAAAAAAGTAATTTATTCGAATTTTCTTCGCGTTTAATACCTTTTATATTTTTCAAATCGGTGTATTCCGTAAAAAAAAAATGTTTAGTTTTCCAGACGGTCACTAATGCAGTTCGAGATCACTCGTTCGCAGACATCTCCTCTAACACGTTGAATTTATCTTTTTATTTCCGCAAAGGTTTTATTAACATAACTTATTGTAATTTTGTGCGGTTCCAGCTGCAGGACGGAGCAACTCATTGCACGCAATTTCGCTCGGGGTCCGTGATCAAAAGTGGACAGAAGATGTCACTTTAGGTAGCCCATAAATAATAGTCGCTTTCTACCGACTATTTTTTTTTTTATAGGTGAACGTGAAATTAAATTAAAAATGTACAACGTTCATGAAGTCTTATACATTATATGGTATATCGTTTAATATTTTTAACGTTTAATATAATTTTATTTATCAGTCCTGCACCGAAATTTATGTAAAAAAAAAAATAGAAAAAAATGTCTCTGTGTCCAATAATAAATTCTGCAGCGATTATATCATATTAATAATTATCGAAATATATTATTCCGAATCATTTATTACTTTCGAGTTCTCGAGAAAAATAAAAATTAGTAACTCATTGCTGTATTTCTGCAGATACGTGACTTATGAAAAATTCTTTATTTTTACACGAAATTTGCAAAGATATAAAGCAAATATTTCGCTCGATCGTTCATTCATTAAGATTACCATCCCATTCGTATGCCGACTTTAATAATATTAATGTCGAAAAATATCCGATTGTACACAAAAGTCAATCTCGTCGATACTACTATGCGGATAATATGATTTATAAAAAAAACACGGAACGGTGAACGCGATGTTAGGTCGGGTGGAGATCTGATAGTAACTGCTGAGATCAAACGAAGCTTTTGAGGCATTCTTCCAAAACGAAACGCGCACATATCAAAATTCATTAGCTAATTAATCTCAACTAACGAGGAATAAAAATCAGTAATTTTTAAAAGGATACATATTTTTTTTTTTAAATATTTCGTAAAAATGTTTACAGGTAATGTACACTGATAAAGACGTTACGTGAAGACGCGCATACCAAGTCAATAACTTTTTACCGCGTAATAATTTTTATTTTGTTATTAATAGACAATCATTACAGCGAGAAAAAAAACGTACGAGTATAATGCTTCATCTCGTCTAAGGTGTAAATTGGACTTTTCACTCGTTATTAATTGTACGTGCAATTAAATTATGTGCATTATTATTAATACGACACGTTCCGAATAATTGACGTTGTAGGCACAACACGAATGCGCACACTTTATTATCCACGTAATAAGAAAGTTTTCAACTTCAACACTATTACAACACTACGTATATATAGATAAATCTTAAGATATACCTACGATACGTATATCGTGTGAGCATTTGGTATATTATTTTGTAAAAGTCAGAAAATACGACTGGCCTTTAATCACCGCTAATTATTAATCGCAAAAGAAATGATAAAGACGTTATATAACGGGCGTAACTGGATTTTCAATCGTTGGGATGATTACGCTTTTCTAAAATGGGACAAAAACGTTACTTTTACACGCGTGGACACTAAAATGAATGAGTTTTTATTTCCTTTCCTAAATTAACTTATAATTATTTATATTAGTTTTAATTATTTTTATAATATTATTAACCTTAAATTATCAAATGCAATATATTTTTACGTATATAATTATATTAACACTTTACGATTTATTATAATAATAGAATATTTATAAAAATGCCAACCGTCGAGTGTTTTCAGCAAATTTGTTTACTATATTATGTTCTTGTAGCGGTTTTATTTTATAACTACTAAAGTTGATATATAAATATGATATTTTATGATTATATAAATATTGACGATTTTTTTTTTATACTGTTATTGAATTCCCGTTCTTATTTTTTTTCTATATCTCGAGAATATTTAAAAAAAAATTATAATATCTTTTTATATATTATTTTTGATGAAATTTCGTGTGATAACATTAATTGATAAAAATGAAAAAATTCTTGTGCTTAGATTACGTGTAACTTGATCTGAGGTCTTGAGGTTGAAATGAAATAACTGCAGTAACACTCTTCATAATAATTGTTGATTTTTATATTATCGGTGTGTAAATTACTCTTATAATTTATATTTTATAGCATTAAAATGTAACGTTTTTACGCGGATCGACGGATTTATTCTGATGGTTCTAGCGATCACGAGCTATACACGAGCAATACATTTTTAAAAGGGTATTTCCTTGTTAGATAATAAATTATAATAATTGTTAATATTTGTTTTCATAAGTATTTATAATAATACACTATAGCATTACAGGAAAAATTGTTTATTCTGTCCTAGTAACAGCGCGGAATAAATGACATTGTGAAACGTTAAGTTATGTAATAACGTGAAATTATGTAAAACATAATACTCGTAAGTCGTATCGAGGACGTAATTAATTATTATTTGTCGAGTGGGGCCTGTATCATTATACTATGAAAATTAAAAAAATATAAACATATATTTTATTATATTTGTCATGTTTTGTGCGTGGTTTCAGTTCGTTGACTATACATAATTGATGCGTATTCGAGTAATTTTTGATTCTAACATGGTGGATACATTGTTAAAAAATAACCGAATATTATTGTGATGTTTTGTGAATATTATTTAAAAAAAAAACGATTAATTAATTAAAAACCGAACGCGAAACACGACTTGTAATATTATACTCTTATTAGTGCATCCTTCGATTTTTACATACAAGCATCTTTACTTTAACATTTTTAAGATTATTCGAAACATGTTTGTTCGACAGGATACTGGAAAAGTTGAATTTATTTTGTACTATTTATACCGAGAATACTCGATAAAAATTCGGTCGCTTCTTTGGACGGATGACTGAGGGAGGAGGAAGCGGTCCTTTACGCAATAAGTTTGTGTGAAAAGTAAAATTATAGTTGTTGATACTGGAGTGTACCGTAATGGTGTGAGAAGATTAATATTATAAACACTCGCACAACACACAACACGAAGTCTCACTTCCAACGTTTCCCGATGCGATAGCCGATAAGAATTCTGTAAAAAATCCGAATTAATCGTGAATTCTTCTTTGGATCGATTTCTTTCGCTTTTTTTGCCTTATGATTATCGACAAATGAGTATTTGTTTAATTAATGTAATTTGAACGAATTTATTGGGGTGGGGGAATGATAAATGTAGAAAACTCGATTTCGTGTAGGCTTAATGGATCGCTAGATTACTAGATCGATCGGTACGTTGGTAATACATTAAATTACTGTATATCTCGTGTTTGTTGTATACGAGGAAAAATATTCCCGCTACACTAATCCCCTTAAAATGAGGTGAATTAAAAACGTATTTGAAATCATTTAAATTTTTTTCGTACCCAAATGGTTTTTCGGTGTTTTAGAGTTGTAGTTTTATATTATTTTTCAACGTGTGTTTCAGTATATTGTAAAAAAAAAAAAAAAGAATTGTAAATATTAATCTACCAGCATTTATTTACGGCTAAGAAAAGCGCTGACTTTATATAATTGAATTCGGTTTACTAGAATTCGCTGAACTATTAATTAGCGCGAGAGGAGTAATAATCAGTAGTAATAGTGACCATTACAATGTTTTTTGTATTTAAAAATTAATTTTTTTTTATTAACGGTGTAAAAATAATAATAACGTCGTCGTCGAAATGTGGGTGTTTAAACATGACCGTAATTGTTCAAATAAACCTATTTGAATAAGAACACGCAATTAGAAAATTTAAGTATTAAATAAAAATTACATATCTGTGGAAATATGTGTCGATCTACCACGTGTAATGTCAAGTGGAGATCAAGTGATGTGTACGAAGAGATAATTTTTTAAAACCGTTATAAACAACCACGATATCGTTAAGCGTCTAAGGTATTATTATATGACTATTATAGTCATAGTTCGATGAGCCAATGCAATCCGTTGTCAGACACCGTTTGCAGTCGTCGCCGTTTGCAATACATACCTTACATGGACGAGTTTATGGCAGAAGAACTTCCGGCGATTGTGGCCGAAGGGTCGTTCGGAAGGGACGTGACGTTCGTATCGTTCGAACGGAACACGGATATGGCGGCTAAGGATCAGTTTCAATCGGAAGTGATTTTCGGCAAGGTGACCACGTCGGACGGTTCCAGACATCCGGTCGTAATCAAATTGAAAATTCGCGAGACCGCTAAACGGGGCGCGCAAGTGGATTATGAGAATTTTCACAACGAAATCACCGTGTACGACAAGATCATGCCGTTCTTTCTGGAGTGCCGAGGTGCGACGAAGGACGTGCACGCCGTGCCGACGTTACCGCGATTTTTTTACGGTCGCAACAGAGACGGCCGGTGGAGGGGAACGGATTTAATTATTTTGGAGGACAGTACGGCCAAAGGGTACCGTTTATGCGAAGAACGCATGTTCCTGGATTACGATCATTTAGTTAAAGCACTACAAGCAATAGCTAAGTAAGTTTCCAATACAATTGCGGTGATCGTAAGTTTTCTTTTTCTTTTTGTAGGTACGCGTATTTTTTTCTTTTTGAGGATACTCATGCACATAGACGGGCGTGCCCCTCGGAATTAAGCGGTATAAAAACAGAATTTCTATTATGCCGTTGAAAAAAATAACAGGTCTAGTGTTTCAGCAATGCCAGGTTTTTTTTTACTGAAATTATTACGCCACTGCTAGTAGCCTAATATGAAAGCAATTACGTTCATTTAATACCGAAAAGAACTCTTCAGTTTCTTCGATTAAAAAAAAAAAACACTTCGTTCATTCTACTCGTTTGCTATGGAAAATTTTTTTTTTTTTTAGTATATTATATTTGTACGAAAAGTCATAAAACATGGCGCATCGTGTTGTGTTGAACACTTATAAAATTATAATATCTCTTCATAACGGGATCGCCCGTGACCAACCGGGACTTTTTCGTTATAGAGACTAAAATTTTTAAAAAAAATTCACAATAGGTATCTAGCATAGATACGTATTTTTGATTAAACCGAAATCGTATTTATTCTATTAGATCGATGTGTTCACATGTTTTGATTTTTTTTTTAAATTTGTTAATGTTTACTCATCATTTTATCTCTAATTTTTATTCTTTCGTACAATCGATTTTTTCCTGCACATATAAATCTATAGTTTTAGGCTCTTTCACAAATAGATTTTCATTCTCCTTCAACTCGATCGTTTTATCTGATACGACGACGTATTTTACACACAAAATATTATTTTAAATAATTTATCATACGGATATGTCCGTAAAGATTTGTTAATTAATTTACTGGCCAAAAGCGATTTAAGAGTTTTGTTATTACATGTAAATTTCAATGTAATGCGATAAATCATTGCATTCGACAAAAACGATTCTGAGCGGAGCTTCGGTTATAATACTACTTATTTATTATTATTGAATGAAATAAACGTAATTTTCTGCAATAAATTAAATACACTTTGTCGGAAAACTTGAAATGTTTATAAAATTTAAATAGAATCGTGACAAGGGGTTTTCGAGATTTTTTGGGTATAGTTGAAACAACGAACGTCTGACGTCGTATTAAAATATGTTTAAGCTTCGAGAATTCCTCTTTTACGAATTAAATACCTAAAAAAATTACTTGTATAATTGCTATAAATAGCTAAAAATTGAAAATAACATTTAGAAAATCGTTTTTTTTCCTAATACATATCATATAACATAAAGTTACATATTCAATTTTCTATAATCTCATTGGTTTCGAAATTACGATAAACGATTTCGACGAAATCGCGTTTTTACCTCGTTTTTAGGTAAATTTTTTCCCGACACTTGGTAAAAGTATTGAGAAAATCGAAAAATGACCCATTTAATGTACCGACTATTTACTTTTTCACGATTGCAAATTTTTCTTCACGGACAATAATAATAATAATAATAAAATATAAATTACAATAATTACACTATTCACGGTTTTTTAGGTTCCACGCGCTTTCGTACACGGCGAAACACGAAAACCCCGTCGGGTTTCGGCAAGTCGTGGCCGACATTCTCGACACGCAGTGGACCGACGACGGCGTATGGTTCGTCCGGAAGGCGTTGGGCTTCTCGTTGTACGATTTCGGCAAGCGAGGAGTGGACCGGCTGTTGGAAAGGGACGGCGACCGTTACCGGGACGACGAGCACTTGCGCCGGTTCGTCGAGCTCATCGCGGACGAGAACGGCTCGTTGCGTCGGACGCTCCGGATCCGCGAACCGGTGTCCGTCTTGTGCCACGGAGACTTCAACCGGAACAACCTGCTGTTCCGGTACGACGCGAGCGGCGCGGTCGCGGACGCGCTGCTGTTCGATTTCGGCTCGCCCCGGTACGGGTCGCCCGCGGTGGACTTGTCGTTCTTCCTGTACATGAACACGTCGCAGGAGATGCGCTACCGTCGCTGGGACGACTTACTGGACGCGTACCGCGCCGCTCTGGCCGCGGCCGTCGGACCGGGCGTCCGCGCGCCCGACCGGGCCGAACTGGACGCCGAGATGGACGCGTCCGCCCTGTTCGGGCTCGCGCACGCGTTGTTCTTCATCCCTTGCCAGTACGAAAATTTCCCGTCGGCCACGATACCGGATAAACCGTATATATCGATGGGCGGCGACACCGGAACCGAATACGTGGCCGACGCGGTCCAGCATTTCGTCGACATGGCGTGGGGATCAACGACCGGAACCGACGATTGCTGCACGGCGAACGGCAAACGCGACGCTGTAATTTTATAATTTTCAATTATATTTTTGAAATTGAATTTTTTTTTTTGAAGAGTTTACATTCAAGTACAACAATAATAGTGATACATATATTTTTTAATTTCCTATACTTCCTTATATTGTCGCGCGAAATATTTGTAGAAAATCTATTTTGAAATACACTTACGAAGTTTTCGTTTCGGAAAGTACATTCTTTTTTCGTATTTCACTCCGTTCTTAATTGTCTAAATAATTGGAGTTTTCGTGTCCGGACACGTCCATTGAAATTTCAACATTTAAAAATGTTTTTAATTTAATAGAGCTTTAGCGAGAAATAAACGCTTCAATATAATACCAATATTATTCACTTGATTATAATATTTAATAAAAATTGATTTATATTTTCGTGAAAAATATGTTAAATTTATTTAATTAATTTTTTTTTCTTTATTTGAAATGTATATGTTCCCCCCCCCCTCGTCCCCTTGAAAAGAATTCTGGCTACGCCACTGGTTTAAGTCTTAAAACGATATCGAGCACAGAAAATAGTACTCGGAGCAATAACGATGAATAGAAAAATTCGTTGTTCTCGTTACATTATTGAAAAAAAAAAAATGTAGATAAAAAAAACACTTGACAAGTGTATTTCAAAACACTTGTACCAATATATATTTATTTCACGAGTTTATGAATATTGAACGGACTATTGCATGGTACCTACGAGGTAAAACGCTAGAATTATTAAATATTATCTTTATATATAGGGTTTTTTCTATATATATATATATATATATATATTTTTTTTTTATTGACATTTAACGCGTTTAAATAAATAATTCAAATAACGTTAACCGCGAGCACGTTAAAAAAAAAGAAGACGTTTAATAGGTAATAAATTACACGTAAAAAAACAGGCACGTTAAAAATAACGACGCGTTTCAATTGTAACGCAATTGTCGCGGCTACGAATCGTGTTATACATCGGATCAGAGTTTCCGTCCACGTAAAAATATATATCACATTTCACAATGTTCAACTGTATATTTACGTGCTCTGGTAATACGATAATTGGATTTGCATACTATTGTTTTTTTTTTAAAGAATATAATTAATAAAACAACGGGTTTTTTATCGAGTAAACCGAGCAGATTATTTCCGGTTTATCAATAGGTATAATCTTTGTACAAAACATTACTTACGCATTAGTCATATTTCGTGTTAACGAATATCGGAACGTATTCGGCAAAACGGTGTTTACAACTTTTTTACGTCAATGAAATCTATTTCTATACGAATTAAACGAGGAAAATGTTCGTTGGAGACCTTGGCCGCGTTTAAACTGAATGAGGTACTCGAAAATTGTTGCCGTTCACTACAACAATATTCGTCATTATTATATTTTCGCAAAACTCGTGTGAATACATCCATCGGAAAAGACGAATTTGAAGAAAATTGTATTTTTACTGGGAATTTTTTTTTTTTTTTTTGAAAACGCGTGTAATACGATTTAATACCTATTTGATTTATTCGATTTTCTACGGGGAAAAATTGAAAACCACGTGCAGTTAAAAGAGGTTTACCGGTGGGGAGGGTGTTTAAATTCTCTAACGACGACATTTAATAATATTGTTAGAATACGAAATAAATCTTCCACATTAAAAATAAATCGTCTATTCTGTTTTCGTGCAGTAATGCGTTTGATCTGTTCATTTTCGTTTTCGATTCATCGTGTATACGGACGGACGGAAGCCACTGGACGAACTCGGCGCAAAAACAAATAGTAAAACGGATTTTTTTTTTTTTTTTTTGTAGACTTTAACACGTCTTAGTTAGCCCGCTTCGCACTAACAACTTTGTCCTATCGACACAAAACCAATTCCAATATTTAACAAAATCAATTGCGTGTCGGTTTTTAGAATTATCCAAGTCGAAATGACAATCATTTCGATAATTATATACCGGTGTCAATCGGACAAAGTGTCGGCGATGGTTGACTTTAACACGTCACGTTTTCGTCTCGAGTTATATCTCTCGTTCTAAAACGACTCGAACGGGAATAACAAATAAATCACATTTGTCCACATAATAGGTACTTATGTAGTACCCATATAAGTTATTGTTGGACACGTCGTCTGGCACATAATATGATGAAAACGCGCGTGAATACCGTAATCGTTACCCGTCGGAGAATAGACAATGCACTTGTACGAGCACGCAATAAACGCTGACGGTTTCGGTGCGCGATAGCTGCACGCCGCAAATATCGAGTGGTTTGTTGTCGCGCGCGCTTATGTGTGTGTGTGTGTGTGTGTGTACGAAACGAGGAAAAGACCTCTTGTTGTCGTTATCTGGCGCTGAAAAAAAAGAAACGCTTATCTCGTCCGCGACTGTGTCGGATAAGGTGACTCGTGTACGACAGTGTAGGACCAGCACGGCAGCGGTGTAGTACCTATTACACTGCGGTAGAGTGTCCGGTCAGTCGCCGACGTAATATCGCGTTGTAATTCCTGTGCGAGTTTCCGCGGAAGGAAGAACACAGAAAAGAAAAAGGAATGGACGCGGAATCGGTGAAACGTTGGTTGTCCGCCGCGTTGACGGAGGACGGGGCGTACGGCGCGACGCCCGACCGTCCGGTCACGTTCGAACCGGACCGGGATCCCGGGAACGCGCGTCTGCCCAAGCAAACGCAGGGCTTGTCGTGCGCGGTGGTCACGGGCCGGCTGCGCGTGATCGGCGGCGGCGGCCGGAAAACGGACGTGCGTCTGATGGTGAAACTGAAGCCGCCGGCGGAACAGCTGCGCGTCCTGTTCAAGTCCGACCGACAGTTCCACAACGAGATACACGCGTACCGGAACGTGGTGCCGTTCCTGTTGGAACACCTGCTGGAAGGGGCGCGCGCGCCCGCTTTGCCCGCGTTCGTGTACGGCCGCAACGAGTGCGGCGCCCATTGGCCCGGGGACGCGATCGTGCTGGAAGACCCGCGGGCCGACGGTTACGCGGCGGCGGCGGCGGCGGCGGCGGCCCGGGACCCGGAACGCAGCGCGAACGACCCGCACATGGACTACGATCACCTGGCCGTGGCCATCGCCGCGCTGGGCCGGTTCCACGGCATGTCGTTCACGGCCAAGCAGAAGAACCCGGTGGCGTTCCGCAAGCTGGTCGGCAACCTGCGCGAGATCCAGTGGGACGAGGACGGTTGGCTGGTCAAGAACAACGGGCTCAAGTCGATGGGCATGCGCGGCGCCCGGCCGCTAATGGACCAAGAACAGTACCGGGACGGCAAGCTCAAAGGGTTCTTGACCGTGATGCGCGAGGCGGACCGCAACCTGAAGCTGGCCATGACGCCCAAGGAACCGTTCGCGGTCATATGCCACGGCGACTATTGCAAGTCAAACGTGCTGTTCGATTACGACGACAACGGCCGTCCGAACGACGCCATGATCACCGAACTCACCGCCGTCAGGTATTTTGTTGTTACGCAGCTTGGAATTCCGACATCTGTCGGTTTGCGCGACGACACCTGAGTTTTTATTTGAAATCATACATTTAATACCCGAAATCCGTTCTACAAAACCGTTCCCCGTACAGTTAGACATCACCGCTAGTGTATTCAGTAAAAAAAAAAAAAAAAAAAATGGTTGTAAAACACGGAGCGTTCTTTTAAGAATAGATAAATTTTTTTCCATTAAGTATCACGACTTTAAAAAAATTTCTCAAGTCGATTAAAAAGAAGAAAAAAAAAATTTCAAACGCATTCCGGGTAATCGAGTATATTTACTTTTGGTCAAAAAATTTAATTAACGTTCCATAAATATTATAATTTTTTCGCTTCAATATTCCATACGACTACAATCTATATAATATTTTATAACGAAACGCTTACTATTATTATGGAGCAGCGGTTTTTGAACTGTGGTCCGCTACTCGAGATATATCGAAACATACTACATACTCTCCTGTTCTAATTACGAGTAAAAACCGAATTAGACACATCCTTTTGCGATTGATATTCATCGGATAAACGGGTTGACAACGCGCGGAAAGAAGACGGTCTTGTAGAAATGTCTACAAAACCGTAGTTGAAAATACAACTTAACCGGAATTCGTTTGTGGCGAAGCTCTGAACATTTTAATTCAACTGCCCACAATATTCATTTCAATACGAAAAAGTGCATTCGCCGCTCTTGTATTGACACTAAAAACAATTTTCTAAACCGCTGAGTGCGAACCACGCGGATTAATGCTTTCTAGAATTGTGCTCGGTTTTCAAAAACGGATGTCTAGAATGCGCGACAAATAATAGACGAATTTGTAAAATAAATTTCGAGTACAATAATAATAATAATAATAATAATAATAAAAAAATTAATAATTCAGTTTCTGCGCGTAAAATCGTTTATAATAAAAATAATTATTAAATGTCTCTGTTTTAATACGTACCTATTTATGTGATTTATGATATTAAAACAAAATTAAAAATTAAAATATTCGTTATATTAACGTGAGATATTTTGTAGAGAAAAAAAAAAATGTTATTCGGAAGAAAATTTGTAAAGGGTCTGTTGTTTAAAAAAATGATTCCCCACTTTCTACGAAAATATAAGAGAGCCGTTGATATAAAATATTTGAAATACGTTCCATATAATACAACTGTCGGAGTAAAAAAAAAAAAAAAAATCACCGTTTCGAGGTCACTATTTAATTCAAATTCTTTTACGTGTTTTTACAGAAATATGTTTGGATACGTTATACGTATGTGTATTATTAACACGTGCATAAATTTCTCTACGATTGTCTGATATTATCATTTTTAGTGGCTAAACGAAACTTTTTTTTTTCTTGTCGATTTGTATACTACGTCACGATAGAGCATTCTCGCGATATTTAAATTGTTTAAATATTTTTTAACGAAATTGTTGCTTATAGTAAAATGACGTGAAATTTCCATAAAAACGCCAAAGAAAAACACACGCCCAACAAAAAATTTGTTTGCAATTCGTATTCCAAATAATATCGTTATAACGATATTATTATGATTGTTAAATCTTCTCGGTTACACCGCTTTTCGTTGTGCAACGAGAAAAAGTTTTTACGAAATTTAATTTGTAAACAGTACGAACACTTTTATCGTTTCAAAAATTTGCCAGTTATTATTTTTATTTAATTTTGTTTTTTATTTATTATTTATAACGATACATTGGACTTAATGATACGAAAAATAAAGAAATAAAACAAAATACGCCCGACGTTAAATGTCAGTCATGTTTTTGTATACAAATTTCGCATATTTTATTTTAATAAAAACACTTTCGAATATTACGCAATATATACAATTTAACCGGCGTAAGTTTTTAAACGATAATAAAGCGATTTGTTGATGGTATTAATGACAAAAAAAAAAAACAAAATTATATCTCGTTCTCAATCGTTTCATGTAAATCGTTTTTTTGTTTTCTCTCTCTGTAAAGACATTGAAATCCAAGTAATTCGACTGTGTGTTGTTGATAAGTGCGCGTAAAATCAGCGGTCATGCTAAAAATTATTCTAACCACGTGTGTCGGAATGCGTAACGGAATTTATACGGAAATGTGTACAAAAAACAAAAATCCGTCATGTTCCCGAGCAACCTTGTTTGAAATTATTTCATTCGCTTATACAGCCACTATCGTATCTCCTAGTCAGGACTAGGAATTTAAAAAACGAAATTTCTCCGTCTTGACGTTAATTTAAATAGCGAACGGCGACACAAATTCTTTTCCGTATTTCGATAACATAATAATATTTCATAACGCATATTTTTTACAGTTTCAAAACCAATTTTAATACAACGATTTAATTATATTTTTTTAAACGAAATGTACGTAAAATAATCTCACGTTCATATTGTCGTGGTCTGCAACTGTCTGCGGGTCGACGAAAAATCGCCGTATTCAATAGTTATTAATAAAGAGAAGTATTTGGTTTGCGAAGTGAGAATTGCCATTTCAATAAAAAAAAGTAAAAATATATTTTTTTGTGGGTGGGAGGGAGGAATATTTTCAAAATACTAACGGCACAGAGAATGCATTGGTTTTTTTTCTACGTTTTGATCGCGTATTTTTATGCCTATAATTTTCGAGCTCTTAATCAATATGTATATTTTTAAAATGCAAATACTTACAATAATGTTTTAATAGGAAAACTTAGAAATAATGATTTTCAATAACAGCATAGGTACCTACTGAATAAAAAATAATAGACCAATTCTGAAAACACTATTGTATTATAAAAAAATGTATTATATAATAATAATAATAATAATAATAATAATAATAATAATAATAATAATAATAATAATAATAAAAACACGCCTACACGCGAAATCTTTTCAGTCCAAGACTCAGCATGGAATCTGAGCACAATATAATCGATTGTATTTGAAATATATAAAGTTTCTGCAATAGTTACACGAATTTATCGACTCCGCCCTTGAATTTGTTCGTCGTTCCCAGGATTCCTTTTGACGGATTCTCATTTTCACAATATAATATATTATAATAACAATAATAATAATAGTAATAATAATAATAATATGTAAACACGCGTGTTTCTGGTGACATACAGTTTTTTACAGGACCCTCCGAATGCGAATAAAAGATAAGAAGACGCCATCGTCGGTGTTAAATCGTGTGCAACACGTTTATTCAATAAATCAATTTTTACAGTTTGAATTCGGCGCAACACTGTGCCAAAAAAAAAAAAAAAAAAAAAAAACCAACAAAGAAAAAATAACAATATATATATAGAAACATAACACTGTACGGCGTGTACAATGAAATTCACACCCCGGGTAGTGTGTGATTTTTTCTTTTACAACACTATGAAATATAGTCTTTATACCGCGGTAGAGGTTAGAGATATTATAATATTCCTTTCTTATTGAAAAAAATACACACACGCCATTTTTTTGTAGGCCGTGACGTTTTTTTCTCCAGAAACCGTTTTCTTTACAAAAAATCAAAAAAAAAATCTCGTCTTTAAAATATCGAAAAAAATTCGAATTTATTTCTCTGCGAAATAACAACATATTATATTATGTGTATTCATCATTTTTTAAAACTTTTCACGTGTTTATAGAATTTTAACTTTAAAAAAGTCCGCATAAAGTCTTAAACAAATCCATATATTGAACTTCTGCTTTTCTTTTTAACCCATTGAATAATTCAATTCGGACGAGTCATTCGGCGTGAACTTAGAACAAGTTATAACGATATGAATATTACAATATATATATATATATATAGTTGAGAGTTTCGAAAACATCGTTGCGTTCAGATTTCAATACGAATGTGCCGTGACTATACGTATTATATAATACAATATAATGAACAGACCGACTTGGTACATTTTTTATATTTACACACATTCGCACAGTTCTATAGGGAATAATTTTGTGAGATCAGCGTTTACTGGAATTCTACTACTTCGTAGCACCGTGGATTTTTCGATTCAATCGTTTGTATGTCTCGTTTAATTCTTTATGAAACCACTAAAGTGTACGAAAATTCCGTTGTAAAAAGACACTGGTACGACGAGCTTAGGAGCTGATGACCTCGCAGAATAATACAACGTGCATAACTTACTATGGAACGTCCAGAACTGAAAGAAATTAATGCAAAAGGCTAAAGCAGCAGACGGAACCGTGAAATTTAGAAATTTATTACACGTCTCTCACTTCTAAATATGTCGTTTCGATTTATGATATACATACGTCTATGATTTTCTGTGTGTTTTTTTTGTTTTAAGTTTTTAGGTATGAAAATATTTTGCTTTTATTTGTGTGTGTCACGAATTATATCTATTAATCTGGATTCAGTGAATTTTCCTAATATTAAAAATAAAGGGAAATAATATTGCTAGTTTTATGTCGTAAATATTATACTATTATATTGGTTAATGATTTATATGAAAGGTGTTTTCCTAAAAAAAGAAAAATAAATGAATAAATTAAAAAAAAATTGTTCGTTAAAATATTTCGTTTGTAAATATACTTAGTTCGAACAAAATTGATTATTTATTGCTAAACAAATACGCGTGTCTAGTTTGGGGTGGATAAAAATACATCACGACACAATGAACACTATTGTTATAACTATTTTTTTGAAAATAAAAACCATAAAAAAGGGTTACTATACGTGGTCGTTTATTTATTTTGTTCGTTGTTATAACCGTATTAACCGTATTGATACTGATATTTATGACGGGGGCAGATGTACGCGTCAAACATTACGGTTTTGTCAAAAATTCTATTTATATAAAAAAAAAATATCAAATAACTTTATTTCGATTATGTTTTTTTTTTTTAACAGTTATCGCGACAATCGTAAAAAAAAAAAAAAATAGGAGAAAAATGGATATTAATGAAATCGTAAAAATAAAAACGTATATTTTACGTATACAATTTTATGTCTGCGCAATAAAAATTAATTACCGTTTTATTCGTTACGAATTATAATCGATTCGATTAATATCTGAAGCTTCAGAAGTCCTCTCGTTTGGAATGTAAAATTGCGGTTTTTATACAATTATTATTGTTGTTGTGCGTTTTACTCGATGGTTTTTCGGATGTGTGCTCGTCACTGTAATTCTTATTCCATACAAACAACCCGTATTCTTTTAAAACAATTTTAGTACTCGACGTTTCTAGGCGATTGTAAATTATATCTAATTCGATGACTATACAGCAAAAAAAAAAAAACGACTTATTTGCACTTACCGAAAAATATTTGTTCGCTACACAGTTGCGCGATATCGTATATAGGAATAATTAATATAATTCAGGCAAATACGTTAGGCAGGAAATTAAGAAAATATTGCATTACGGTATTTGATTACACACTGCGCTTTTTAAAAGAGAATTAAAAATTTCGATTAAAATCATAGATAATATTTAATGGATAGGCCATATTCGTTATCAGGCGTTCCCGAATTGTCTGTCTCACTCAGCAAATATTTAGATTACTGATACGTTGATAACAGAATACACTATTTTTCAATTATTATTCCACGGAACAAATTATTATTTCATGGAACAAAAAATAATTTCTTGCTGAGTAGGATAGAAGATATGGTTTTAATATTGCTATCTCTCTTCTTTATTCAGAAACGCTGCCCGCTACACGTATTGTATACACATGGCCTATCCATTATGTATTATCTATGATTAAAATTGACAATATATTGACGAATTTCAAACACCTTTACGTTGTGTAACGACTAGGAAGATTTTCTATTTTAACAAGAGGTCAAACGGTGACCCGGCACACTTTGGTGAATTCCTAATTATATTACGTTAATTTCTACACACGGACAATTTTTTAATACAAATCCCAATAAATTTTGAAAATTTTTTTCAATTTCTTTTAGTGTCGAAAAATAACGAATGTTGGGATTGCGGATTGCGGAAATTAATGAATTCCGCAATCGGAAATCGTTTTTAAAACGTTGAACAATTCTGATCGCGTCTGAGTCTCGTCTCAGTGGTAGGAACTGATACAGTACGATTTCCACTTGTGTACAGTAAAAACTTATTGAGATTTTCCTTTTTCTACACTCCGTGTATGAGAACAACTGATTTTTATTCACCGTGTCTCGCGGGGTGGAATTTAAATTCGCCATTTATAATCGCTGTCCACCGGAAACGCACGTGCGTCTTATATAATATTCGTAATTACTACAGGTAGGATGTCGATGACCATTGACCATAATAGTACCAAAAATGACCAAAAAAAGAAAAAAAGAAGCTACATAAAACTGTAAAACAAATGACAATAAAAATTTTCATATATATATATATATATTAAAAAATGCGCGTTGAAAAATTATTTTACGTGTACAGGTACACATTCAGATTGAGTTAGAAAATAAATATAAAATGCGTCGATTTAATCTCGTTTATCGGATTTATTCGATACGATTTATAAATACAGTGCTCGATTAGTGTATAACATCGGCGTATTTGTACAAGCATAATATTATGTAGTATGACGCGCTAGCACCTTTACGCAGTAAATCTGATCATAACAAAAACCCTTTAATAGTAATACAATCATTTTTTTTCAAAAAAACCCAAACATTTTCATGGATATTTAAAATTTTGGGGCCTAAAATGACCTACGATTTACAAAAAAATACATATAATATGAAAAAAGTAAAAATATATTATGAAATGACGTTAAAAAAAAACGCATTTAAAACTAAAAATGCAAAATCAAATAAATATGCTTAGAGAGTCACGAAACGAGATTTTAACTATAAGAGAGCCAGAGCCCAACTTAGGGGGGGGGGGCTAGGGGGGCTGCAGCCCCGGGCCCCGATATTAATTAATGTCGATAATTATTAGTGGCACTGTGAAATGTTAAACGGACTACACACACGATTTGGTCGGCCCGACAGTCGGGTTGGTTGTATTATCAGGTCGTGTGTATAGATGTGTCGTATATGTAGACTATTATAGTAGGTACAATTTATTTATAATCTTAAAAAAAAAAATTAAATATAAAAAATCAATATAGCAAAAAAACTGAATTTATAATTTAAGGGCCCCATCAAAAAATTAGACCCGGGCCCCAAAATTCCCAAGTCGGGCTCTGAAGAGAGCATTGTATTGAAGGGAAAAAAATAAGAACCGCGTAATTCTATCGCTGGCAAATCACTAACACTGTGTTTCCGTCCGTTCAGGTACGGTTCGCCGGGACTGGACTTGTCGTACTTCCTGTACAAGAACGCGGACCGAGACGTGCAGAACGACCGATGGGAAGACCTGTTGGCCGTGTACTTGGAGTCGGTGATGGCCGTGCTGCCGGCCGACGTGAGGGCGCCCACCATGGTGCAGCTGCACCACGAGCTCAGGTTCCACGCGCTTTACGGTTACGCGCACTTGCTGTTCGCCGTGCCGAGCATGATCAACCGGCCGAGTCTGTTGGAAACCGTTGCCTGCGGCAACGCGTCCGACGAGAACGACGGCAACGACAACAACAAGACGACATTCGTCGACCAGCTGGTCGCCCGGCTCGACGCAGCCGAAGACAAGATCACCGAAATCCTGTCCGCCACGGTCCGGCACATTATCGACCACGGATACGCCGAACAGTACGAGTACTCGAGCAATTCGCTGTTGACGGCCCGCCAATAACGGCACCGCAGGACACGTGACGACGTGTCGACACCTGGATGCGACAATTACAAAAAAAAAACAAAAACAAAAAAATTCTTAACAATTACAATTTGAAAAATAAATTTTACTATAAAGTATATTTTTAGAGTATAATAAATACACATTTATCCACGTTAATAGTGTAATATGAAATATTTCGATTGGTTTTTTTAATTTCGATTAATTAAAACACTCGCGGGTTATAAAGAAAAAAAAATGTTGACATAAAACGAAGTTCACTGTGTACTTTTATCTGGTAAAATAAATCGTACTACGTAATAAAATAGATTGAATTAGAGTTTTTGTCTTCTACAGATATAGTGGATCGATTTTTGTATTTATGAGTAAGTATGTGTTTTTAATATTTAATAATTTTTTTAATTTTATTTATTTATGTATTTAGAACTTTTTTTTTCGAGCAGAAACATACCGTCCGGTATACATTACAAATGTAATGGTTTATCGAGATTTTATTTTTTTCACAAAAAATCATTACGGCAGTTATTGAACTTTACGGTAGGTATCGTAAAAGACTTTTGGCATCGCCGCGCTGTTATCAAGAAGACGTCTGTCGCATTCACCGATTGACGACACCCGATGATAACTAATTCCAGGACGGTGTGACGCATCATCCTCGCGCCGTAAAAAAGTACGGCAAAAACCATTAAAACCGATTTTAATTTTAATTTTCGTAGTTCCAATACAGCTATACACGCGACTTAGGAACCCGTAGAGAAGTCACCAAAGCCAAATTTCGATATTTTAATTTGTCGAGCAGCGAAACAGTCGTAATTTTACTCAAATCCAATCCCACCCCCTCCCCCCATACACACATAATATATATATATATATATATATATATATATATATACAAAATCTACTTCGGCCAAACGTTTTGTAACAATCCTTTGAATTGTCTTTCTAAGTCGAGTGTAGCAGTGTATCGGAACTACGAAGTCACTCTTTTTATCTAACGTTATCCGTTGTCCCTTTTTTAGACGCCGCGACTTTCACGCAGTAACTATATACAATAACACGCGAGATATTATCAGCGCGCTCTCCGGTACTCGCGTCTCCGGCAGACCGTAAAGTTCAGCTCCTTTTCCTGCACGTCCCCCTTTCCCCGAAAACAGACAGTAGGACCGAACGTTATATTTTTTATACGGCGATTGTGTGTCGCACACGATGACCCGGCGCATGTGCGACTGATACGCGTACAGAATGTTTGCGGGAGAAAGAAAAAGTAAAGTTAAAAGTCCAAAAAACCAAAAAAAAAACAAAATGTATGAAACTTTTCCAATTCAATTAACCTGCGTGTAGTGCGCGCACTATATAAAATAATAATTGCGGTCGTGTTGTTTGTTGGACGGAACACGACCGGGGGGAAATGCGAAAAAAAATTTTTTTTTTTTTTTTTTGTTTCCCTCCACGTTCGATATGGCGGAAAAAGCTCGTCCCCGAGACCGAGGCGTTTGCCCCGGATGGATTTCCAACCGTATCCGATTTTAACTGCGCCCCGGCGGCCAATAAATCTGAATTTAACCCGCGTAGTCCGCGCGCATAAAACATTTGTCGTTTGCCGCCGCCCGCGCCGTGCCGTCGGCTAAACGCGCGCGCATTAACAATACTACCCTCATCTACGCCACGGCCGCGGCCCTTTGCACGCCGACCGCGAGTAAATTGTACACGGCGACGGTCGTCGCGGCCCTTAGGGGTACACGACCCGCGCGTTACTCTGTTTTAACAGATGTCGTTCGGATGCTTCGCGCGTATAATTATTGTCGCTTAAAATATTTTTATTTATTCATATATTATTTTTTTTTTTACGCGTTTTAGCAGCTCCTCAAGCAAGGGGAAAAAATCGAGGAAAAAAAAAAGAAACGAAAAATTGCGCAAAAAAAAAAAAAAAACAAAATTTATAGACCCGTACAATCGTTGCATTCGGTTTGGACCCGGACGGTTTTCTGTATTATTATTATTATTTTTTTTTAGGAACATAGACACGGCGGTGGATATGGTGGTCGGAGGGAACGGCAGCGTTCAGCGCCTTTTTTCAAGCCTCAATTATTGCGTCTGTTTGAAAACCACAATAATTCCGCAAAGGAAAAACAATTACCTATTTTCGGTATAATAAAATATTTTATACGCTACTCGTGATGTGAGCGGTGCTTGCCTTATAGTCGTTTGAAATCAATAAAATCATATTGTGTTTAAACAATTTGACTGCAGAAAAAATATCGGCGCACTCACTCAACGTTGACATGTCTATACTGTTGTAAACGTTTCTTTGGAAAAAAAAAATTATTTAAACGTTTTCACAAACGAAAATAGGAAGAGGAAAAAGGATTTCTTCAAAATTCGTTATCATTAATTTCAGGATGTTTTATATATATATATATTATAGTTGATTTCTTTGATATTTATCCACTCTCACCTAAAGTAAAAAATGTTGATGAGCGAAAAAAAAAGTGTTTTTAAATTGGCCCGTTTTGAAAAATAACTGACCCGTAGTTCTCCTTATGGGCGTACCCAAGGGGAGAGATTTCGGGTCCGGACCTCCCCCCTTCCCATTGCAATTTCGACATTTAAAAATATTTTCATAAGATTCAAATTTAATCTAATAAAACTTAAATGAATATCTATTATATAATTGAAAAGTGGGTCCAAAGGCCGTCGAGCAAAACAGAATTTGTTGCTGATGAATTAAACTATAATTATAATTATAGAGAACAAATAAAATAAAAATGCTGGACTCCCACACCATAAAAAATTTCTGCGTACGCCCCTGGTTCTCCTGACCACCGCACTGCTATTATAGACATACATTACGATTTGGCGGTATTTGTCATATTCGTTAATTATAATTAACTACAACGTCGTTTGCAAAATCGTTATTTATTATTGCTTTCGAATTCGAAATAATAATAGTATAATTGTAAAATATCTGTTCGAATAATTCACATGCGAGACGATATTCGTATAACACCCGCGGCTCGTTACTTCTTTTTTTTTTTTGTATATTTTTTCATTATTATTTTTTACATATTATTATTTTTTATTAATTCCTCTCTGTAAAACTACAAATCGCGAACAAATATAAAAATTGTAATAAACGCTTAGACACGGTTTACGCGTGTATACAATATTAAACACGATTATAGGACATCGAATCATATGGGATTTTATCAATAATTTTTAGTGTTTTTTTTTTAATGATTATGTTTTTTTTCTTATTAGAATCTTCTTGATTTTCAAAATCGAATAACAATAATTTTGAATAAATCAAGTGTCAAGTAAACGGTACTGTTTGAAAATATTTAAATACAGAAGTGTGTGTGTGTGTGTGTGTGTGTGTGTGTTTTCGAGATAACCCGAAGACCGAAGGAATATCGATAACTCATAGGCGGATGCACTTGAATCGCCACACGTCAGTCACAAGAACTGCCTCCTCTTGTTTATTTTTTTCTCTCAAAAAACGTTACTCGAATTGTCGTTCGATTTTAAAAACATTCGGATTTCCTTTTAAATCAAGTAACTGATACTTTGTGTACTCGAATCGCCTCCGAAATCTGTAACCATTTATTTTATGAAATATAAATTAATATACACACACGTGTTAGTAAAAAAATGTGATTAATTAAAAATAAAATTGTCGTTTTGTTGGTTTAATTGTATTTGCTTACGTTATTACATATTATAATCAGGATATTTGTTATTTGAATTTACGTTTTATCTTGATTAAGTCTTTTCAATCAAATTAATTATTCATATTTTTTTTTTATTAGCATTCCACATTCACCATACAATATTTCGACGATTGTTTTAATATAGTTTTACATATTATATTTTGCATCGTTGGGTGTATTGGGAATTCGAGTATGACATTTATGTACGGGTACTGGAATCGCATCGGAAAACATCCGAAGGTAATTCGAGTAAAAAAAAAAAAAAATCGACTGTTTGGGAGGCAATTTGTGTGCACGACATGTATGTCGGGAAGGCGGGAAATTTTAAAATAATATATTTAAAACGAGTTTGTTAAAAAGTTCTTTTTTTTTTAGGGGGCAGATGCGGTAGGTACGAGAACGAATACGAAGAACAAGTCGATTTTCAATCGCTAATTGCCTCGTAACTCACGGACCAGGAAAAAAAAACATAAATTTAAATCCGATACTACGCATTTGGGGGTAAATCGAGGTAATATTTCAAAAGGAAATCAGCCAGATAAAATTATTGGAAAATGATTTTCTTATTTTGAAAAGTCACTTCTAATGTAATTAGTTTTTCACGTCGTTCGTTAAAATGTTTTTTGCTTTGTCGGCAGTTTTTTTTTCAGATTATTTAACGTCGAACTACAAAGTTATAATTTAGCCTGTGTTGTAAAAGCGAAATAAATCCCATCGAATGAACGGTTGTAAAAAAAAAAAAAAAAATAATGTTTTCTTTTGTTTGTTTCGAAATAACTTTGCATAATATACTTATTCGATAGAACAAATTGCAATCTTTTTTTTTTTAGAATAAAAATGTTTATATAAATATATTAGTTAAATATTATATTATTGAAATGTATTTATAACAAAACTTAATTGTTAAACTACCGAATATTTTATAATTAATTTCGAATTAATCGTGTTTTAGATTTCAAGCTAAATGATGTTTATGTGTTGGTTTTTCTCCCTTTTTTTTTAGTCATCACTTTTTATGTAATTTAAACATTTTTTTAACTCAGTATACATTTTAAAAAACCAGTTTACTGAAAGCACTATATAGAGATTAATGATTATTATTGATCATTATACTTATTTTTCATCAAACACAAAAAAGCGCTCATTTCCCTTATTTCGAGACATTTTCCACGGAATAATAATAAATCATTATTAATTATTTATAATTAATATTATTATTAATAATAATAATAATAATAATAATAATAATAATAATAATAATAATAATAATAATAATAATAATAATAATAATAATACATATACTAGTATATACTAATATAAAGGTAGGTATATGGTTTTTTAATATTGAAATTACCACACCTACAGTTATAAATATCTTAATCGTATATACCATAAAATAATTAAAACGTAATAATTCGAGTTATAATATAGATTTAGAGTTATAAGATATTATAATATTAATTATTAAAATTCGAATACATTTTTGAAAACGATAATACTTGTTTTGGAAGAGAAAGCTAGTCATATTATAAATAGATTAAATTCTGATTATATTATATAAAACGTAATATATTATATTTGCAAATTTGGACAAATTATAATGATAAAAGGAATGGTTTACCCAAAAAAAAACTCTCGTGTCATAAACAACAAAAATGTTAAAATATAGTGAAACGTCATAGAGATTATCATTATTTTACGTTAAAAAATGGTGTAACAGAGAAAACATCTAAAATATTCGTTCAAGAAAATACATTTTTGTTACTGTAATTAATGTTAACACGCATCGTTTTCAACTTTCTGCAAATTTTATTTGTTGACAAAAAAAGCGTTAACTGAATATCTATAAAATATGAGTATAATCATCGTAAAAAATTAATTTATTACTTGTGCAATAGTCGATAAATATTCAAAGGAAAGGTTTCAGTTGTTTTTTATCGATTATTTTACTTAATATTCGACTATATATGTGTTAAATAAGTTTAACCATGTCCAAAAAATAATTTAATACGATTATCAATTATTAATTTATGACCATAATATCAATCGAATGAATTAAAATCATTGATGGAGCATAATATTTTTATATTAATTATTATTTTTGTTGTTGTTGTAATATTTTTATAAATATATTATTTTTGATAAATATTTTTCACAATAATCAAAATCATCAGTTGTATTATAAAATTGAAAAAATTGTGTTTCTTACATTTCAATTTTAATTCATTCACGCTCCGAAAACAAAAGGAAGTTGAAAAATGTAATTCACTACGAAACGAAAGTGTCAATAAATTTGTATCTAATTTCCAAATACTATGGAATGCTATTTGTATGCTAAATATTAATTCCAACATTGAGTTACGTTTAATTTCGATCTTTAATCGTTTCATCATGAGTTTTATTTTTTAAAATTTTTTTTTTTATTTAAATTATAAATTGATAGAAAATTACATTGATGTTTTAGATGGTTTTTGAAGGGTTCGACCGGAATAATTGAAGTGCAAGCAGGGAATAAAAAAAATGGGGACATCGGCAGCATTCCGTATAATATAGTTTTTTTTTTATGGTTGTGTAGTGTGATCGTAATTGAAAAATAAACGAACACCAAAACACATCGCCTTGTGCTCATTTCAATTTAAATTTCACTTTATTGCAAAAAGTCTATTAATTTTCAATTTGTAAAATTAACATAATGCAAATACGTTTAAAAACTCATACACACACAAACATTTGTGTACACGGCCAATTGAAATAAACTAAATAACTATTAAAACTGTAATACAATACATTTAACGAGTTATAGAAATAAATATAATTTAAATGTCTATGTATTATAAAAATTTATTTTAAGAAAAAGAATTATATTGATTTTTGTAATACTTGTTTTATATTTTGTCATTGAGTATACAGTTAGCTTACATTTCACTCATTGAAATACATTTTTTGGCAGTCGACACAGTTACAATAACGATTTATTAAAAAATTCAGATATACAATTTAAATTTGTAAAAATATATATTTAGTGCTCCGTAGAAAATGTTCAATATTATTTTAAGTACATTAATATTAATTTTTGTGTGTTTTATTTTAGAAAAATTTTCAACCTCTATCCTCAACCATCGTCCATCGATCACTTAATTATGGCCTATAATAATAATGAATAATGAAGTAAATAAATAAATAAATAAGTAAATGTATAATGAAGATGACTATTTTGAATGAATAGTATTATTATAAATTATAATTGATTTATAAATATAAATTAATGATAATTGATGAGTCAGCTGTAGGCCGTTATATAAAACCGCAGATATTTCAGAATGTCTCGGAAAGACCAGAGATTTCCGTCCTTAAACACTAAACCCGTCGAATTTCCTCTCACTAACCAGTAGACTAAGTCCGCTGTAGGATAAGCTCCGTGAAAGTTAAAGGACTTTTACTCTAGTGGACATAACGAAAGATCTATTACGATGGACTGAATTCATTGAGGACCCACAGATTCTATCCACCGGATAATATCCGTGAAAAAAATCCTCTTGTGTACGGCTATTGTATTTAATTTTATTTTGGCATTATATCGTGTCCTACATTAACTGTAGTTAACTTTTGGGTTACAGAAGTCGGATTTTTTTTGTTAATGTTCGTCCTATGGAAAAAAATATATTATTGGTTTTGGGGAAGGCGAGACGGTTAGTGAGGCTTATAAATCGTTACTATAATATTATAAAGGCTTACTAACCGTACTCGGAACTTACCGGCCCGAGGCTTACTTATAATGGATCGGATGCGATTGAACAGTCGCTGTTGAAGATGATGGACTCTGCTTCTCACCGGAAACGGTATCCGGGGTGGCGCTGATGGAGCGTGATTCACGGCCAGGTCACCGTAAAACGGCTGTCTGATTCCAGCGGACGGAGGTACAGTACGGCGCTGTCGGAGTGGGGCTAACGGCCGGATTCACCGTGAAAACGGTGGTTTGTTACCTGCACGATCGGGTCGACGAGCTACAGGATCGCTTGCACGTTGTCTGGATACAAGAGGAGGTGGTTTCTCCAATGACTCTAGGCAGGCATAAGTTTGTTGATTCGAATTAAAGTGTTGAAAATAGAGTGAGTTGTCTTGGTTGCTTTGCTTTGTATTTAGTACTCTGTTTCTAGATTCTTCCGCAGAGAAGATGATGTTCCATCATGTTGCCCATGTAATTAAGTTTTGCTCAATACATTTTGTTAGTTAATTTGTTCGTTATGTTAGTAGTGTGGTTAGAATTTTATTGGGTGGTTTTTTTTTTTGGGGGAATTTGAGGAAGAGATTGAGGTTAAGGCTTGAATGTTGTGGTTTCGATGAACTCGGTCAGTGACTGTGTACTTGTAGATTCTCTTATGGTAAAATTGCTTACATAGTGCGGAAGGTTGCTTATTTGTCTTAGTATGATTGATTAGAAGGCTTCAATCGATGACCAGCTTTTCTTGGAGATATTTGTGGACCACGCTGGGCAGGCATGAATATTGACAGGTCTAATGTAAGTTTTGTCCTTTGTCTAATATAAGTCGTCCTAGTCAGATTTCTTGATATATTATATGCTTGTTTGTCGATATCTGTACCGACAACCAAGAACACCACATTCGGTATACGCCTGGAGTCCGATATGTGTGTTTTTACATGTATTTATTATTGTGATTTTCGGTCCGTCGTTGAGTAGCTGTGCCTTATAATAAGGTACGGAAAAAGACGTACTTATTTATGAGTAAACGCTGAGCGGGCGTTTTGTCCTTTTTGGAATTAGGTAAAAACCACTTTTTTTTTTCACGCGATTCGTAACTCATAAATGTTTTCACGCGATTCATCCGAATAGTGGTTTCGCGAAATTCCGGACCTCTATTACATTTCTTTCCAAACAAATTACAAGTGTATACAATATGAATGTATAGTAGGAAAACAAAACAAACGACTCGCGTATTATTATTATTGTTGCTCGTATATTATAATATGTACGCCTAAGGGGTTTGGGCGTTTCTCGCCGCTCTTATACACCGACCCCGATTATCCGCGAGCATTTACCAGCGGACGTATTTAAATGGCCCCGCATGACCTATTCGGTGAATTAACCGCTTCCGTAAACGCGCACTGCGCGCCGCGGTGGCGAGAGACGCGCGTACAACACGACCGCGGGGTCGACGGGACCGGCGCGCGAGCGTGTCGAGCTCGCGGGCATCTGCGGCCGCACGCGCGCGCGATCAAACGGCCGCGCGGCTCCGACGGGAAACAAAAATAAGAAGAAAAAAACCGAGCAGTGGAAAAAAAGAAAAACGGGCTAGCGGCCGGGAAATTAAAGACGTCAGAAACCATTGAATTTTCCAAACGCATTAGGAACGTTATATCATTAAAAATCCCTTTCTCTTTATATGTATATACACTGGATGCTGCACGTGTTCAAAGAGATAGCCGGTCCGTGCGCGGCCGGAGCAATAATTCACGGGAGAATCCGTAACGATTAAAAAGAAAAAAAAAAATCGTCCCGTCCGCTCGGTCCCGATTTAAATCGTTCCTGCTGCCGCAATAGGTCGTCGGTGGTCCATTATTATATAATAGAACGCCGTAATCGGCTCTGATGCGCAACGCCAGTTTTTCTCCTCTATTTTGGTCAACACAAATGCCTGCAGTGTCGACACGAATAATTCAACGCGCCTCTGCAGCAGTGTCATCACGTGAGATAAGCCTGCCTAAATTCAAAAAAAAATTTTACAGGAGCCACAAAAAAAATTTTTATTACTTTTTTTTTTTGTAGGATATTAAAAATATCCGAGTATTATGTATTATCGGTTGATATATATATATATATATAGACAATTTTAATTCAGCATTATAATAATATTAAATTAATAAAAATTTCCAATTCGGTTCATAAATGACGGAGTTATGAGGTAACAAACAATAAAAAAAAAAAAAAAATACAAACGAATTGAGAACCTCAAAAAGAAAATTAACTGTTGAGTAAAAGAGCCTAATTTTTTCTTTTTCCTTTTAAATAATATATTAAAAATAATATTATTGTAACAAAATAATATGAAAATAATACTAAATTTGCTAATGGTAAAACAATACATACTTGTTATATGAATAATTTTGAAATGTTAAAAATAAAAACAATTAAACTTATTAAAAATAATGAGAGGTCTACATGACATTTATAATAATATTTGAATAACCTATTCAAAATCAAAAACAACTTAATGTATTAAAATTATTATAGTAATAATAATAATAATAATAATAATAATAATAATAATAATAATAATAATAATAATAATAATAATAATAATAATAATAATAATAATAATAATAATAATAATAATAATAATAATAATAATAATAATAATAATAATAATAATAATAATAATAATAATAATAATAATAATAATAATAATAATAATAATAATAATAATAATAATAATAATAATAATAATAATAATAATAATAATAATAATAATAATAATAATAATAATAATAATAATAATAATAATAATAATAATAATAATAATAATAATAATAATAATAATAATAATAATAATAATAATAATAAGTTGACATTTTTTGAACGTCCTAAAATAATATAATTAATTATTTTAAAATAGAAATATTGTTTACGTATGTTAAGGATTTAAAACATTATTATTATTATTATTTTATTTAAATAATAAATAATATTCGATATTTAATGTAAATAAATTCAAGGGTTTTTAATCGTACGTTCTTATTATAAAATTATTGGGAAAGTTATTTATTATTGTTACGCTGTTTGTATTTTAACATTGGGATATACTCATTACTGGTATTATATATTATTCAAAATTAATTCGTGTTGAATTTATGCGAATTGTGGCAAGATTTTCCGTTGTAAAAGCAATTCACATATATTTGGTACGAAATTGAAGAATTTATTGAGTCAATAAACAATATCACATATTATGTTGCTCGACACTTTCTATAGAAATATAAAGTGATAATTTTGTGGTTAAAATATAAATATATCGGTTGATTACGTTGAACACAACTCAAAACATTGCTAACTTTGGTATATAAAAAGTTTATTACTTCTGTATTTAAATTTTTTTTTATTTTTTTTTTATTTCCCGAAAGCAGTCTTTCTATAATATCTTATGAAAAATGCACAATGCGTTAGGAAATAGTGGTCCATAACTTATTATATTGTCCAATTTACTTTGTGCAGAAAATACTTAAACGGAAATATGTTCCCGTTTGCCACGTACATCGCGTCTCGTCGCAGTAAATATATAAACACACATTTCTTGTTATAATAATACTCATGTTAAGTCATCGTATCAGATTACTGTTTTAAACATTTATACGATATAAGAAACGCGGTGATATTACGAGGGTTTTTCATAAAACGAATTTAGAAGAAGAGAAATGGTTACGATTTCTTTTAGGTGTAAGAAATGAAATGAGAATGCTTAAAATGCTAGTAGAAACGAATACGTTTATGTACGACATCTCCGTGGATCGTAATGATGGAAAAACAAGAAAAAAATGTTTGTTTTCGAATTATAATTTGAAAAATTATTTGTCTCACATTGAAGTATACATTATTGCCGTTTCACGTACCGTCACGAAGTTATCAAGAACAGAATTTCATTTTTAACGATTTTGAATCATCCGTTAGAGTATGCAGCACTCTATGATATTCTGGATTTTAACGAAGAGCAACTGATTTTGATTATTTAATTATTTGCTTTTGTATCAGCTGGTTTTTCGCTTGACATACGAGTGCCGAAATAATCCGAAACGTTCTTAAGAAAAAAAAATTGAATTATTTCGAAAATTTGCATTAGAATTTTTAATTTTTAATTTTTTTTTGTTCCTCGCAATTTATCGAATGGTATTGTGATAAATTGAAATCGTCAGAATGCGCAGTAATTTGTAATAATATTTAATTATGTTAATCAAAATAAAGCTCTAAAATCGTAAAATGTGTCTAAAATCTACAGAAAACTGATATTTTTGCAACTTATATACTTTTATATTATAAACGTTTTGAGTTATATATAGCATTATGAATATTTTAAAAATTTCCGGATTTTTGTTTCTAAAAATCAATTCAATTTGAAGTTTTAGAACCAAAATCTTGAATATTTAGCACACTTCTATCACATAATGTTCAAGCGTTATTAAAAGAAGAAAAATTTTAGATTTACGTTCAAATGTTGGACGAAATGGACAATTTTCGATTAAAATAGAAAAGATTTTTCTCATATATAAGGTTTTTCATAACTAGAGCAATTTCGCTATTTAAGAGTTGAAAATTGATCACAGCTAGGATTGAAGATTTATTTTTCCATTTTATTTTTGAGTAAAGATTAATTTAAATGCATATAGTATCACGTGTAATTAAAAAAGGTATAATAATGTTAATGTTAATAATAATAATGATCATAATAACGATAATGTTTATAGATAATGTTTTTCAAATATCTTGACCATCCCTGATTTTAATTTGTGTTAATTAAATTATAAACATATTTGTACACGATCTTCTTTCGGCACAACGCAAATGTCTATTTCGAAAGTTGTCTACTAAAATACTTCAATAATTATACATACTCATTTCGAGCGGTTAATGGTGCAGTAACTTTCTACAAAACTTTGTTAATATTAGAGCGAAAAAAACCCCTTCAAAAACTTTCCGGTTTTTCGAGAAAACACGTAACTGATGACTACAATAATACGCGTTCCGTTGCAAATATCAAGAGCTTTTACTTAGGAGTTTAGGACAAAACCAATCTTAAAACTTTTATAATTTTTCTTTTTCATCTTGCACACGTTATCGTCGCGTGCAAGGATACGCGTACATTACGATTTTCAATACGTCATTTTTCAACGATTGAAATAAACTCCCGCAGGTCGTTTTTACACACACACACACACACACACACACACACACATATGTACATGTGCGATTCAATCATATGTGCAATATAAGTTCCGGACAGAAATCTTAAAAGTCAATAACATTCTGAAGTAGAAAAGTTCGGTTATTAAACGTGTATAAAAAATTATATTTAGAATTTTAATTTTTGATCGATTAATTGTGAAAAACATATTTGTTTTCGTTTTAGATTTCCTGTGTCAAATAAATTATAGCTGACTTGTGTAACTGAATTGTACATTTTTATTATAATTTTAAAAAAGGGGCCGCGAGTGTTTAGGATGACGCGTAAGTGAATTACTTTTTGATAAAGATTTTTGGAGTTTTGTTTAATTACTATACAATTTGAAAGCAATGCGATAAATCATTGCATTGAATGAAACGACTCTGAACGGAGCTCCGGTGTTATATAATTTATTACAAAAATAATATTTATGTGTAGTGTGTTGATAATTTGCGATTAAACTTTTGTATATTAATAGATACTAAAAAAAGCTCAAAATTAGAATAAAAAAGAATTTAGTGAAAAATGTATAACGTTTAATATGATAATGAATAATACACTTTATCAACAAATTTATAATGTTAAGGAAAACAAAATCTTGACTCTAAGGATTTTCAAGATTTTTTTGTCATGTAAATTCGAAGTAACATAGGATCTATATCCTATACAATTTTCAGCTCTTAAAACCAAAAATTATGTTTATGATAATTTTTATATTTTTCGCTATAAATAATTGAAAATTGGAAGACATTATTTTTTTTCTATATAATATATCGCAACGTTACATAATACTCGTATTATTATTCGGTGAAAATGCCGGGGATAATGAATTTTGAAAAAAAAAAATGTGCGTTTTTGCCGTTTTTAACGAAAACGATTTTGTTTATTGGACCGCGCGTTTGAGAAAATCGAAAAAACGACGTCCTTAGTGCGGCGCGTACCAATGGAATTTACTACCGCAATGTGTATAGGAACGTAAAAAAGTTGTACACAAAAAAATAAATAAACATTATTTCAAAACCAATAATCGCTCAGAATTAAAAATACAATTTAATAAGCTCCGCGTTTAAATTCCTTTGAAACGGGCCGATGTTTTTTAATAATTTTAATTCAATGTTATTGTTTTTTTTTTTTTTTTTAAATAATAAAGCAACACTCACTGCAGTGTCTCCGTTACCGTTACCAGTTATAGTGAACCGAGCGTTTTTAATATATTATATTATGTATCTTTTTTTGAAAAAAAAAAATTTCCATTCTCGTCGTGTACATTCCGTATTTTATGACGGATTCCGTTCGGAAATTAATTAAATACGATCCAGTCGATATTTAAAGCACGTGTTTGAAATATCCGACGAGTACATTTTCCTCCGCGGCATTCCATACGGTTTTAGAATGGGAGTGCGTGCAGAATTTTCCAATTCGAACAAATACGTACAAATACCGACGATATAGACCGCAGCTAAAGGGGAGGTGGTTTTGGCGCGTTTTGTCCGACCGAAACGTTCGTCATTTTTGCAACAACTCGTCGAAATGAATTTTAATTTTTTACCCCGTCGTTTTACGAATACTCAAACACGTTAGCCTCTTTCCGTACATTCCTATCCTATTCGAATATTCGCACTCTTTTCAATACGCATTTACCGAGGTAGAAATAAAGTATCTTTTTCTCTCTCTCTCTCTCTCTCTCTCGCCGAAAATTGTACGACGTTGTCCTGACGCTCGTTGACTTTCCGACGGTTACTGCGAGTACGAAATTGTTATGATGGTGTATGTAATCGAATTCGTTTTCCGACCACTAGAATCCATTCGGGACGAAGTAAGCGAGACCGCGTATCATAGAGAACGCGAAGGGGAAAAAGTCGAAACAATGAAATAAAATAAAATAAAAAAAAATTGCCCGGTACAGCGATAATAATTAAATATATTCGCGCGGTAAAGGCGACGCCGTCGTCGCATAAATTACGCGAAATTCGAAGTCGGTTTCTCTCGTAATTCGCGGACGGAATTCCAGCAGCAGCAGCAGTGGACGAGGAGTGAAAAACGGCTGCGAAAAATATATTATTATTATTATTATTATTATTGTTTTACTTTTTTTTTAATAGAAAAACCTATAGTCTGTACAATTGATATTAGTAAAATATGATTACGAAGAAATTGGCGGTGGATCACGTGTGTGGAAATGCCGTCCGTTGACGGGGAAGAAGAAATTTACAAATAACGAAGATTACTTTTTAGACGACGAGGTGGGTTTTCAGGGAGATCGTCATGATTATTTAATTGGAGTTCATTGTGCTGTGGTTAAAAAAAAAAAAATTATACAGTGTGTGTGTATATGTATATTTTTTTTTTACAATCCTTATATTGGTTTAATGATTTCGATGGATCTCCACTCGCTACTTTCAGTCCTTTGTAACTGGTTTTTACTAAGTCTTCTATGATCTGCTTCATAACTGATGTATTTGGTCTACATCTTCCCGCTTTTCCTTTTATTATTGTCGTTATCCATTCATTGTTTCTTATTATACGTCCAATCCATCTTTTTCACATTACTTTCCGTTCGTTAAATTTTAGGTATACTTCTTCGTTTTTAACTTTCTCTGTCCAGGGGAATTTTCATTGTTCTTCTCCTGCACCGTGTTCCAAAAGCTTCGATCCTTCTATTTTTCTCTTTGAGTACCGTCCATCGTGTGTGTATATGCGTGGATAAAAAAAATCGTTTTATTATTTTGTGTTTATTTGCTGCGTCCGCGGTAATTTGGTTTCTCTGAGATAGAATAGGCACGACGAAACGAGATCGAGAAACAAGAGCACGATGATTTATGAAATGTGATTATTATTTGTCGGGGGCGGCGAGCGTTGCGGTCGGGTGACTGATTGTGGAAACAATTTTATTTTTTCGAGAATTACTACTACTCGGCGGGCTCGGGAGCCAGATTTAAAAGACGCGAAGGATTATGAGAGAAAAATTACGGCTAAAAGTTCGAACGCTTTAAAGGGTCGGCGGCGGGGTGCAAAGGCGCCTCGGTATAGAACGAAAACAGTACAGTTGGGAAACAAAAAAAAAAGTAATAACGAAAAAGTTACGATACAAAGTGCAGTTGTTACGTGACAAATGGCATTTTGGTACGGGTTTTTTTTTTTTTGTAAGGGGAAGGTGTTTTAGTGGGAACTTAGGAAAATTTCAACACTTACATAAAAAAAAAACAATTATTCGTCGAAATTCACGAGTGCTGTTCGTTTAAGTCGAATAATTTCAACATCATATAAATCGTTTATCGCGTATATAAGTGCACACCCAAAAACATAGGTACTATCTAAAATATATAAAAGTCAGGGTCGCATTCTTATTATAATGTAGGCTGCAATAAATTTAATAAAAGTTACGTTCCGTTACGATTTTCCGAAAGACATAATAATCGATCAACTAAATATAAAGACCAAATTGATAAAACTTCTATTTTGTCGGTTATCAGGGACGATATTATATCGGTTTCCAATCGGTTAACAATCTTAGTATTGCTGATTAAATTTTATTCTTTCTCAGTACGATAAATCTATCCGGCTCTTTCAGCCTTTTCAACCTTTTATTCAGCAGAATATTTGTATAGGCTCGCTCGCGGTTCGTTACACGCGTCTTGGCTCTCTTTCCTCTTCTGTCTCGCGTGATCCCGTAAATATTTTTTTGGCTTTTGATTGCGTACTCGACCAATATATTGACGTTTGCCATTAACGAGTCTCTACGGTAATCGATTAAGTGTTGTGGTACATATCAATACCTCCTATCTCCTACGGTCAACTCTGCGTGGACCGTTCACGAATGGGGTCACCTCCCGACTTTTACGTTTCGGCACCGCTTGAATTGTACCAGCTGCAAGTCATACAGTAGAGAAAATGGTAAAAAAAAAACCCGTAAATCAATATATGTGTGTGTGTGTGTGTTTGTCAGCTTAAGGCTGCAATCAACCGTGTCTTTATTAATTATATTAATCGGGCCGTTTACGTGGAATAAGTGTATAAAATTACGTATTTTTCTAAATTGTTTTTTTAATTCTTCGAATACCTATAAAACCTGGCGTAGATGACATGGCGCAGATTTACCAAAGAAACGCAGAATTATTTCGTTGTTTCCCGTAGGGCAAAATTCCTTTATAATTCAGTGATTCAGTTATTAAATTCGGTATTATAAAAACGCAGCACAATTCGCTTAGATAACACGCTGCAGCAAGCGGACCCAATCTCGCGGTTTTTCGTGCAATTTTTCAAGCCGACGCGCGAATCTAATCTCCCGTTATTAACGCTCCGTTTTACCAAGTCCCACATAATATTCTGCGTAACGTCTCGACTCGATAGTTTATGAATTCAACTCCCGTTATTACTTCGCGTGATAGTCGTATCTATTAAAAGTTCGGTAAATCTCGCGATGGACCATTAATACGACGACGAAAATGCCTCTCTTATGGAAGATATTCGATAACACACGCGCGTTAGACTTTCAACAGTGCACACGGCGCGTATATACGAGTTAACTAGCGATAGCAACTTTTTGCGGTTTTTCGAAAAACACGCGTTACAGAGATAAATATTACGATAATAATTACGACTCGAAATATTATTATACACGTAAACGTATCTTTACGGCCTTGTATACTGATCGTTTGAAGCCCGAAACTGGGAAGACGCGTATAGAAGTCATTACTATACGTAATATAACGCTGCAGAATACTTGTAAACATTTGCATAATATATTTTATCACAAAAACAAATATGTTTTATGTTAAGACAAAAAAAAAAAACGGTATAATTTCGCGTATAAATATGCATATTTTGTGCGGTTTCTGCCTTTAGGGAGCATATTTCTATTTTTTTTTTTTTTTAAAGCATTTCTTTGTATATTTAATGATTTCCTTGTTTTTTTTTTTAATACGTTTGAAAATTTCAAAAAAATTCATAACAAATAATACTGTACTAATATATTCGTCGTTAACTTGGTTTTTTTTTTTGTCGCAAATGGCGAAAATGGTCATTTATTTAAAACGTTCAACGAAGACAACCGAATTAGTTTTATACATAATATTATATTCGTCGATAGATTGCTTGACAAAAAAAATAGTGTTCGTAAATAATTTTACAGAAACAGGTAAAAATAAATTTCTACTGCTTATACTAATAGTTTAGAACTACAAGTCTTCCGCTCTAATCATAACGTGTTCTTTCGTCTCTGCAGTGCGGTATACTATAATACTATATAATACAGAGTCTAATCCATTTGAACTGCGACGAGCATAATACAGTTTTTCAGCAAATAAAAAGTTTTATCGTGACAATGCGTTCTGGTTTTTGCAGTTTACACATTTCAATGCTTTTAAATTAGAAACGATTAATATTTATATCAACATAATATTAAAAATAAAAATACGGAAACGTTCGTCATTTACAATATGATATAACTTTAAACGAAATAAAATTCAACAAAATAATTTGCCAATAGAATTTATATTTTAGTAAATTCAAAACAATAAACTACTAGTGAAATCGCGTATTGGTTTATCTAGTGGTTTTTTTTAAAATATTTCTTCTTCTTCTTAAATATTTAATAATAAATAATAATTAGAAGAGACAGAATTTCGATTTTATTTATATATATATATATATATATATATATATATATATATATATAATTGAATTGTTTTTATTTTCGTTACAAGTTAAACCACGATTGTATTAAAAATTATTTGAAACCTACGCAATTTAAAAAGAAAAAAAATCACTATATTCTTATACAAAAATGACTGAGAGAAATTCAAAACAAATACCATAAATGTATTTCGAATTTATTTGTACGATGAAGTGAATTTGTAACATCGATTTGACTCCAAAAACTGTCCTATTGACTCTAAAAAAAAAAGAATAGGTTATATTGAAATCATTTTAATGTAATATATTCTATCACGTATTTTTCTCTATCATTTGTAGGACGTAAAGTCATGATAATTCCGATCAAATACAAGAGAATATTATAAATTATAGAATGAACGGGCGAGGAGGAAGTATTCGCAAACACATTATGCTGACACGACAAAAAAAAAAAAATAAATAAAAAATGAAAGGTTCTTTGACAAAAAAAATAATGCATTATGGTTAATATATACAAAAATAACGTAGTAAGATGCAAATCAAAAAAAAAAAATTACTGTATAAACATTTTTGTACAACGACAAAAAAAAATGTATAGCTCGGTTGCCGCGCATTGCGTTGAACGAATTTTTAGAAGAGAAATGCAAAAGTCGTCTAAATTTTTTCTTTAATAATGAGTTATGTAATATTTATAACTATATGTAATATTACATCGTATGTGCGGAGAAAACACACCGTATTTTTTTTATTACCATAAAACCTTTAGCGTTCATAGAATACAAATCGGTCGTAGTTATGTATGGGCGGTCATTTCAAATGGTCTTTCCTCGGTCATACCGCAGTAATCTCTACGCGCAGTCCTTCAAATAAATAGTGCTGGATTATGCCAGCAGATTTCACATATTATGTAGAGTGATTTGTAGAGGTTCCAGGCCGGATCTCGGCAGTTTGGGAATACAAATTATACGCGTTACAGTACATGCGTGTAAAATTATGAATGGAAATAACTATATTTGTATACCGCCGAATACGAACGATTCCTATGTTCACGGAAATTTTATGACTTTTTTTTTGGTCCGTGTTAACGGAAATAATAGGTAATTGAGAAAATGTAATTGACACATATTTGAGTTTTTCAATATAATTACGCGTCATGTACAATATTGTGTTCGGAAAGGAGACGTAATGCGAACGCACTGCAAATGTTCAATTCTTCTCGTCTGTAAAACGTTTAGATGAAAATATCCAAAATACACGAAAAGCGTTTAAAAAAGTTAGAGGTTCAAGAAACGCGGATTATGTACGCCCGATGTTCCGACTGTTCGACATTCGACACGAGTACATTTATAACATTTTCGTGAACTCGTCACCACGTTCGGTGGTCGTTCAACGATTATTTTTAATCGGTTTTTTTTCCCAAGTGGATATGAGTATATAGACGCGCTATTTTAAAAATATTAAAATGCAACTGAGCATATATTTTAAGGAATTCGTATTGGACGGAACTATGACTAAGGATTAAGCCAAACGCCTATCCCCCGATATTTTTTTAGTTTATGATTTACTTTAAAAATATGTTTACTCATCACTATTTAACAAAGTAATTGTTTAAAATAATGATGGGTTATTCTACATAATATAAAATATAAAATATTATAATATGTATTAAAATATAATAATAATATAATATATATATTAAATATATCAATATTAAATTTAAAAAAATAAAATGTCGAAATTATAATTCTTCAAATTTTTAATTTTAATTTTATAAAAAATAATTACGAATTATTATCTTTTTAAAACATTTTTTTTTTTACATATTCATATAAAAATATATTATATATATATATATAAAGTCATTCGTATAAAGTAATATAATAATATGTGTGGTACATCCACTAACCACTGGGTGGCACTAATTCTTCACTAGTTCCACCTACTTTATATTATAGTATATGGTAATATGTTAAAATTTGCTCTGCAGTGCGTGCGCTATAATAAATAAAATTGTATAAAACGTGTACAAATACCGAGTAAATTTGTAACGCGCTATTCTAAATAAAAGTTTTTTATTGCATGTTTTACAAAATTGTTTAATGTCGATTATGTCCTATTATATTTTATTGTTTTACATAGTATGATGCGTAAATCCGAAAACATGTATTTGTAACGTTAACAAAATTATTTGTTATTAATAACTTTAGTTAGATGCGTGAAGATTTAAAAAGTAAATTAAAGTACACGGAGATTCGTTGTGTCATCGCAAAACACAAATTACCATCAAGTTCTCTTGTGCACAGTTGTTACTGTACGATTTTCATTTGAGTGGTCACCGAATAATTTGGTAGAGTCGTACTAATTTTTCTACGTCCGCTTCGACCAGACTTCTAGACATCTGCAACCGTCTGCTACAATTGCGGCGACAAAACAACCGTATAAAAAATACATGAAATTCTCTGGAAATTTTTGACAACTCGTTTGATAACTAAAACCGAAAAACGCGATTCACTAAATGCCTATTAAAATCTGATTATTTATGACGAGTGCAACCGAATATTCAGATTATAACTTACATTTTTTTCACTGTGAAAAGTGTCGTTTTACGCGGTGCTCCTTCGGGTTTAATATTACGTGCACATAGAACACTGCACAAAACCAATCGACGTGTTCCCACCTCAAAAAAAAAAAAAAAAACAACCGAAAAGCCGAGTTTTATTCGTTGCGAATGGAGGCATCAGGTGTGTGCAGCAATGGGATTTCGGTCGAAACTATTTTGGCCTATACACGCGCTTATGTATCTCCCCCCGTAAACGCGCTTAATATCGACCGGAGGCAGAGTGAGATGCGTGGAAAAAAGGAATAGCCGCGGACCAGAACCGAAATCGAATTTCGTGAAAACGGCGTGCTGCGCGTTCGTTCACTGCTCACGACTACCTAATGAAAGAGTGAAAAAAATAAAATAAACGCCGAGTAGTACCGTAGTAAGGTGCAGTAAATGGGAAAAAATGTTTTATTATTTTTTTCTGATTAAAGTAAAATTGTATATAAATAGTACAAATTTTGTGTAACGGAAACTGGAACCGAAACGCAAAAAAATTGGATTTGAAACGAAGTACCTAACCCCAACCCTATTTTTATTTTATTATTTTTTTTTTTGATAACCGTAACCGATTTTCGCGGAAGGATAGGTTTTTATCATTTCGGTTCGATTAAATTCAGTGTTTCCTAATTTATTATTTTTTGACACGTAGCCTATTGTTGTTTTTTTTTTGTGTACCCAGAATTGTATTATTGTAATGTTGTCGTGTTGAATTAAGTTAAATTTTATCCCGAGCGATTTATATATATATTTTTACAATTTCATTCTGATTTGTAGGAAAACGCGACAATTCTTGATGAATAATTATTATTAACGAGCAATAAACTATAAGAATTAAAAATTGACGGCATTACTTTTTAAACGCGTAAAACTTGTTATTTTGAAATTAATTATAATTTTGTTATAATTTATTAATATGAGTTATATTTTGTTGTAATATTTTGCCGAATTTTTGAAAGAAAATTTGGAAAATGTTAACATCGGTTAATTGGAGGATTCCAAAAACCGTACACATTTTATTGTTGTACGTGAAAAATATCTATAGGCGAAAACCGTACAATTAATTTTTCAGTTCAATAATTTTAATACATTGTCACGCACGAATAACGAAGGATAACGAAGGATTAAATAATATTACACCAGCAATTAAAAAACAAAAGCATATTTATACTTAAATTCAAATATTACGTATAAAAATATATACCTAGGTATATCTTATACGTACTTAATGTGTATATATATATATATATATATATATTATAATTGATTCTATTTTATTAATTTTCATGGTTCAGACAAGAAATTTGTACTTAAAATAAAATTTAATGATTTATATTCTATTATTAATATTCATATTTATACTCTCGCCCCACACCCCAAAAAAAAATAATAAAATTTTTTTGCTGGCTACGGTCTTGCATATAAGATTTCATAACGCGCGCTGCAGTTATGTCTCCAGAATCGCGTTTATCATCGTATGGGCCAGAAAAAAAAAAAAACGATATCGTAACGACGACGCGAAGTAAATCATTCGTTAACGACATGGCATTTCCACCGTTTTTTTTTTTTATATTGTCTCGGATATTTTTACTGCGTAAACTTCAGCCTTTCGCCGCGGCGATTTGCGCAACGTTCTCGTTTTTATTTTTCTCTCTTTTCCTCCGGCCGCCTCAGCCCTCGCCGACGCGATCATTATTCTAAGGCAAATCTGCGGCCATTTCCACGGCTTTAAATTTCGTTATGCGAAAAATTCGTCGCAGATGTTCCGCACTATATTTCGTACGCTGCGCTGCGTAAGCGCGTATAAAAGTTTTCTTTTTCGGCCCCCTCCACTCTGCCCGCCCGAAACTGCTGCCGCGCGAATCCCATTTCGCGCCTTGTTTCAATAAACTGTAATACCATTCGTTTTACATTATCGGCGATTCCGTCGCCGTTTATTTCCTTCGAAATATTCTCCGGGATTCAACGCCGAACTTTCTCCGTGCCCTGGCTGTGCGTATATATGTACAGAGAGAAATAGCGATTCACTGCAACGACGAAGAAAAAAAATATATATCACCATCGATAATTCAAATAGTTCGAAATACGAGTATAATATAACTTTGTAGATTCGCGTGCAGTTATTGCGGATTTTCTTTTTTTTTATTATTATTATTATTATTATTATTATTCGAGTCGACTGCTATTGCAGCCCGCGATATTTCCATTGTTTACTATACGATATATTATTATTGTTTGTATTATTATTATTATTATTATTATTATTATTATTATTATTATATATGTTACTGGAACAGTATAAAAAAATATGGCGTATACGCACATGAATTCTGGTGATCGGAGGAACACGTGGGATATACTTTACGAAATAAATGGACTTATCGATTTTAACGGATAATTTATTTCACAATTTATACTCGTATATTTAGATGCGTGTAGGTAACGCGAAATAATATCCACACCCTTTATACGTGTGAGTTATGACTATAGCAGACTTGTAAACTATATATAATATACTTTTATTTTCTATTCGAATAAACGGTCAGAAAAAGTATTCAGAATACTAGCTATTTACTGCAGTTATCCCAGTCGTTTTAGTTTATTTACAGTTATATTTTTTGTTTATTCCAGTGGCGTACCTGGGGTGGGGGGGCTGATGGGGCTGCAGCCCTCCCGAAATTAATAGTCAGTTTTTTAATACATATCGTTTATACATATTATTTATTAAAATATAAATTAATTAATTATCAGCTTCATCGTCCAAATAAAATTTCTGGCTTCGCCACTGGTTTTGTATTCGTTTTTTAAATACTGCGGTCTATCCGAATTTTTACATAATCTGCACGGCGCGATTGTTATTGTACACGACGATTTAGTACGGTAAGAGAATTCTGGCAAGTTTTATGATTCACAAATTCATAAAAAAATCTTAAAACGTATTGTTTCTTCCCGCAAATCGATAACTTTTTATTCGCGGTCGATGAAACACAAGTATTTTTTTTTGGCGAATATAAATACACCAGTAAAAGTATTCAAAAATTTTTGTTTTTTCTGTAAAATATTCAAAATATTATTAAAATACAAAAAAAAAAGTAGTTATTCGAAATAAGTCTGGTAAATGTATATATACCTCTACGCGCGGTACAAGTGCGCGAGTTAAATTATAATAATTTTACTGTCTAATATCTCGGGCAAAGGAAAACGAACGTTTAATATATTAATTATTGTTGGGTACATCGAGAAACGAGTTACGCTTGGGTGAAAGAAAACGTTAATAAATTTATTCAGCGAGACACTATATAAGCGTGTGTTCGTGTTTGTACTCCCAAACATATTGAGATATTAAAAGAATTCCGAGTAATTTAAACACGTGTTAAAATTTCGACGGTTTTTTTTTTGTATTTTTAATAGCTACAAATATTGAAATTATAATAGCACAACAATTGCTATTAGGAATACTAAATTTCGACTTTTACTATAATACACTATTGATATTAAATCAAAAATCGATAATATCATTAAAACGATACTATTTAAAACGTTACGATATTTATTGAATGCATAACGTTTTCCTCGAGTTCTTCTATGCTGTCTTCCTTAAAATATATTATATTTGACTCGTTTTTATTTTCCCGTAAATTATGTTCCTCGTTATTACGCGTCTTTTTCCTATATTTATTTTTTCCCGTTTTTATCGTTTTTCCGTATTACTTTCCTGAATTTTATAGCTCCTCCTTACAATAACGCGAAATAGAGTAGTGAAAAACGTAAAAGAGGTAAAAATTTCAAATGTACCGCAATTTTTTTTTTTTTTTTTGGGAACATAAAGAAAAAAGACGAATTTCGTGAATATTATACACGAATTGTAATATTTCCAACAATTTTATCGTTATCGAATCCCGTAAAAGTTTAGAAAATGTAATTAATTTATTATAATATATTTAATCGTTTATTTATGATCAATATTTTTTCCAACACTTTGATCGGGCGCAATATAAATTTGCACCGATACGGATATTATGTTGTCCGCTCGTTGTTTTATATCAAAAGCTGCAATACACACGCAGTTGATGTCATCAATAATATCCGGTGTCGTTGTATTATCATTCCCTTTCGATGCGTATAATGTCCGTATATAGTTGGCATTGATATTAATATCTGTTATCGTCTATACCAGAGGTTCTTAAACTGTGTTCCACGGCCTCCCGGTGATCCATGAGACCATGACATTCGTGCTGGGGGTCTGCGGTGCTACACGACATACATATGCAATAATCAAATTATTCAATATAAATTTGAAAGTATTGTAAGTTATTGAAGTTTACTATACTCTCCTGTTTCAGACACGAGTAAAAACTGGATTAGACAAATAATTATTAAACGTGTACGTTTTTAAGTAACTACTTATGTGATTTTAATATTAAAATATTAATTATAATAAGGTGAAATATTTTGTTAAAAAAAAAAAAAAAAAATGGTGAATAATTCGTGGTTTAAAAAATAAGAACAATCGATAAGAAATATAATTAACTTATAATGTCTGATAAATACCTGAAAACCTGCAGTGCCCATCCGAATCCGCGGTTCGTCGTTTTCATTGTCAGAAAACTAGTATAACAGTAGGCGAGTCCTTGTTGGGCGGGAGGGGGGGGGGAGCGTGATAAAGGCGATCGCCTCCCCCCGTGAGCTCACCGACCACTATGAAAAAAAAAACTATTAAAATAGGTATACTAAGTTTTTCGAACACTCGTAATATCAAAACGACATATGGTCCACAATTTTAACCATGACAATCTTATCATAAATGTTTAATCTGTAATTCAATAGTGACAAATTTTTTTAAAATACTCTAAGTATTTGTTCTGTCACATCCAAATAAAGAATCATTTCAAAGTACTTGTTTCCAATACCCGTAATACCACAAATAAGTAGTTTTGTCAGAATTGTGACAAGTCTCAAATTCAGGCGTATTAAATTCAATCAGAAAAATCGCTTGAAGACGCCCGTATATAACAGTTTGAATTTTTGGTGTGTGTTTTTGGACGGACAAAGCGCAGTTTCGCATGCTCATCCCGCTAGTTCTGTGGTGGTTTGAACGCGCGCGCCGGAACAAACCTTATGATATCCGAGACAGGTGATTTTCGTTCTTAAGAGACGATATATGTATATATATATATATATATATATATATATATATATATATATATATATATGTTATTGCGATATACGCGAAGATTTTTTTTTCTCTTCGGCAAACAACCGTAGCAGTGAACACGGTATATAAATGTTATATATCGCGCGTTATAAATATGCAAATCGGTATGCGACTCGAAAATACAATCAAAAAAGGGTCTATACTGCCTCCCATCCCAGCGCGGTTCGCCTGCACTGCTTGTTTTCTAACGTTTCGTTTCGGCGCGTTTTTTTTTTACTGGAGGCAAACCTCCGTGGCTGGATGCGCGCATTCGATTTTTCACCTAATCCAATCGAGTTTTTTTTCTTCTAATAGACACGCGCGTTATAATGTATTCGACAAAGTCACGGATGTGTAGCGGATTGATTTATGCAACGGGCAATATCGTCATCGTTATCCCTCAACCCCCACGGGCGAGCGCTAGTATCGTTTGGGAATTGACAATTATTATTTTTGTTCCCGTCCAGATGTCGAGACTTCACGTATGACGTCACGCGTCGCGTTCACCGCTACGACGACGGTCGGCAACCCTTTCCAGTTATTAAAATCTCGGCGATTGGTTTTATATTATTCGGTATTGACTTTGTGCGCGGAGAGAAGTTGAAAAAAGAAAATTACGAATAAAAGGGTGTTGGGTCGTTACTAGATTATTTATTTATTTTTTTATACGAGCGCATGCAACGTGCGCGCAAAACACACCCGGGCGCACTTGGCTCGAATTAAATTACTCCGTCCCTTATAAATACGGCCCTTAAGCAGCACATGTGACCCGGACCGCATAATTACCGATCCCTGCATACTTATCTTCGACTATATACAATAACCGGTATGGCGTATGTGTCTAGCGCGCGCCGTTGTTGTTGCAGTACACCGCGGTGCTTTTCGAGTAAAATCATTTCCAATGATAACTATAAATACAGTAGTGCTCTGCGCGGTCCGATTTGTTTCAGTTCGAAGCAATAATTATACGTATCGAATGCTTATCGATGTAGTCCTGCAACTGACAGATTTCGAAAAAACTCTGTCCCCGTTTGAATTCATACCAATTAAATTCGGTCCGGTTTTCATAGGAAAAAACTATTTTCACTTCTGACCGTTTTCGGTCAGGTCTTGTGCCGACTTATAAATTGTCTTTATTCTACGTTAAATATCAGTCCGGTTCAGTGCAACAGACAATTTGGTCCGGTCAAGTCTGCTAAAAATTTGTTAAAACGGCAGTCGGTCTGGTTCAGTTCAACATAATTAAATGACAACGCGACCGCGCTCCGGTTCCGGTTTCCATATATTACTGGTTCGGTCCGGTCCGGTCCGTGAAACACTATACTCTGATACATTGTAATTAATTTTTTCCGTGTTTACTTGAAATCGTTTCGGAATATTATTATCGTCGAATTCGCCGAGTTCGTTGTGGAAGGGTGGGGGGGGGAGAAGAATCGTCACACAAACTGCCTAAAATATTCTTCTGACAGTCGATTTCTTTTTTATACTCGTTTAACAGATCATTAAATCTTAACAGATTGTTAAATCGTCGATTAAGACGAACAAATTTCGGTCGGTTTAAAAAACTAAACTTATTGCGGCGTAATAAATACCAACTCTAATTTTTGTATTTGAATTAATTTTATATCATAAAACACAAATACTATACTTCGTAGTATATTTAAACGGTATATTAAATACATATTTTCGGTTTAATACTCGGATATTATGTTAAACATTATTAAAGTTTTTTTTTTTTTTTTTTTTTTACAACGCGAGTGTTATTTTTTTAATTTTTTTTTTTAAACACAACATTGGCGGAACACGTGCCTTTTGGGATGGTTTATTTTTTATTTCTTTTTGACTCGTTATTGTGTATTTTAGTGGTTACAAAATACATTTATCCGAGCTTTTTCTACGCGATTCCGAACAGCCGTTGCCTTAAAGTAATTTAACGGACTGTTTCTATACTGCAACAGCAGCGAAGAAATATCGACAATGACGATTTGTGCGATTTATTTTTTTATAGAATGAATAACACGGTATTTCGGGAAATATTCCGGCTTATTACGGTTTTCTTGTTACCAAATGTATAGAAAACGATCATATGATTATTTATTAGGTATTATCGTTTCAATGAGGTTTTATAGCGACAAATTATAAGTCTCATGAACATCGGCAGCTACTTAGAACAATAAAATAATTGTATATAATCTGTTCATTAATTTTGTTTATCTGAATAAGAGAGATGGTAAAAAATGGTTTTCAATATTGTCTCAACGATTACGGTGTATAATACATTATAAATTATACATATTATTTTACGTACAGGGCTTAGAATCTAAAGCAATTGCTAATTGTTATTGAATACATATAAATTCTACATTACGTATTTTAAGCGGTTTAGATTTTTATTGTTATTGTTATTTTTTGCAAATACGCTTATTTAATTTTATTTATTATAGATTTTTCATAAATCTCTTAACCTTAAGAAGACAAGAAACACTATCCATATTGTCAGTATTTCACTCGATTTTGCAATAAAATTATTAGTAAAAGAATCATTTGATACTAAAGAAAAATTACTGTTTGATATGGATAATGGCTCATTTGTAGTTGGAGGTAAAACATCAAATAAACCATCACTTAGTGTTTTTTCCTGAAAAAACATTCTAAATTTAATGTTATTAAATTTTATTCCTGATTCTTGCAAATTTCTTAATTTTTAAAGTGCAAACAAAAATACCTTTTAACTTTTTCTGGAGATGAAAAACTTTAATTTTAGTTCCATTTCAAGCAATTATAAATGGCCCGTTTTCATTCAAATATATTTTAAAAATAGTAAATACACAATCTATTATTATTTGATGGCATGGCATCGATTTAACAGTCTTATATTAATAATATGTTGACAATTTCAACATCATTCATATAAAGTTATTATTTTCCCCTTACGATATTTGCTCACATATTACGCTGTTTTTCATTTGAGGGAAATCGAACAAGGATCTCTTATTCAGTTTTGAGAACATAAATGTGCCCAGCATTTAACCATTATTAGATTCTGAAATTGTTATAATTATGCATTACCAGCAAGCAGAAGTGAAAAATTACACAATATAAATATGTAAATATCAGGTGTGGAACACGCTTTAAATCAATTCATTTATATAATTAAATTAAGAAATAAGTATTAATATAATATATTTTGAATTCAAATTTATAAAAAAATACAGCGCATTTCATATAGTAAAAAACCGTGATTTAAAACGGTTTGTTTTGAACTACACGTGGTTATCATTCATGATTGTGACGTCACACTAAACTACGGTTTAAGATAATATATTAAACCGTGATATCAATCAAAACATGACACCAGATATAGAAGTTCGCCATATGCATTCCATAAGATATGAAATTCATGGAGGGCACGATGGAATATAATTTTTGTACCTATATTATCGATGTTAGTACCAAAATTCGGTTATTTTTAAATAAGAAGTTTGTAAAAAAACAAAAAAATAAAAACGGAATACGTGTACATATGATGGCTCACCATATGGGTTCATATTATATATTGTACGAGAATTATACAGAATGTGCCTTCCATGTATCGATTTTAGTGCCTATTTTCTGTGCGTTTACTTTCCATGATTTTACGTACGTCCTTGTGGCTAGAACGCAATTCTCCATTACTTCTATTTGTCTTGAACTCGGCCGTGTTTTCAATTTTAATATTTTCACGGAGCCGTAGTAGAGTCAGAATATTCTAAACCGCAACGTTCGATTGCAAATTTCTGTTACACTAATAGATTTTTGTTACGGTTAATCGATTCTCTACCGATCTTCAGAAATTATTCATGAACTTCGTCTTTCTGATCGGTGGTCTCCACATCACCGGTTGGTGATGAAGTCGGTCTGTTGTCAGTGTACGACGGCGAAATCCGTCTCTCCCTGAATGATGGCGAATCCAAATTTATTCTGAACCACAGCGAAACTACTTTGTCCCTGTAAGCCGGCGAAACCGGTCTCGTTGGCAACGGCGAGACTCGTCTGTCTCTGGGCAACTGCGAGATTCGTCTGTCCTTGATTAATAACGAGTCTCGTCTACCTGCGGACGTCAGCGAGACTGGACTGTCCTTGGACGACGGCAAGACTGGACTGTTCATGGAAGACGGCGAAGCCTGTTCATTTCCGGATAGCGACGAAATTCGTCTATCTCTGAACATCGGCGAGACGTCCATGGACGTCAATGAGACTTGATTATCCATAGACGACAGCGAAACATGTTCGGTCTTGGACGGTGGCTTAACCTGACTCCTCTCTTTAGATATCAGCGACCACATCATATTGTCACCAAATGGAAGTGACGAGGATGATGTAATCAAATTTTCCTTTATGCTCTTGCATATGTGCAATCTATCTTCATATTCACCGTCCTTGTTGTTGTTTGCCTCCTCTAAACATATCACGTACACATAAAATATTGCTTTTCAATTTGACTCATAATGCAATATTATACACGATTACATCACTTTAAATACGTTATATTTACATATAGTTTATGTTAAAAGTATTATGGTGACGGATTTGACAAAAATGTACAAATCAATCAGCTGCTTTATAAATAAGGAATGATCGTTTAGAAAAGCTATACAAGGATTATCATTCATCGAGCAATTTGATAAATCTGTTTAATTTAAATTTTCCGAGTAATGATAATAATTATTAATGATGATTTACCGACGTTATTGATGTGCATATCGTTGATGACGGTGGTCTTAAGAAATTCAGACATCCTTTCAGGGTTCGCCATCATAATTTCCGGAAACACAAGCGAATAGGCATTTTTAGTGTCGGAAATTTCTAATAACGATCGGATTGGCGGCATTCCTATTACTAAAGTTTAAAATCGTATTCAATGAAATCCTGGGCATTTGTATGCATAAAACTCATAGTATTTCGACTGTTAATTTTATTAAATTTGCCAGTCAGCTCTTTAAAACTTATTTTAAAGGTATATACAATGAAAAGCATTGAGTATTTTTTTCGTAATTAATGATTTTTACTTTCTTCGTTTGCAGTCTTCTTCCCGTCTCTGTAAAAACTGATTTTGTATGACGCATACATCATCACACTCAACAATAACAAATACAATGCAAGAGAATTGATGAGTGCCATTTTTACAAAATTAAAAATATGTATTAATTAAGACGTTAATAGTATATTAGTATACACCGGGATGAATGAATGAAATAATTGAAAATGTTTTATGATTTGAAAAAGTTTACCAGATTTTGTTATTATAATAATATATATTGTAGTAATGGATACATGTTTACATTACTTACTATTTATAGTTTCATTTTTGTATCAATCACGTTATAATAAAAATAAAATTATTTTAATGGAATACGATGTACTTGATATCAATAGTTTTTTTGAATTATTTGGTCAAAAAGAAAAAAAAATTATTCGAAAATTTTGGTTCGGGTGTATCGGTAACACAACATAATGAGGATTTTGGATTTTTTAGAAAAAGACTTAGAAAACACATTTTGGAAATTCTTACAAATTCAGAGAATTGATTATAAATCTATTACAAAAATGATTTCTTTTTTACATTAAGTAGGGCTGGAGACATATGTCCTTGTTCTCTCATCAGTGTTTTTGGTAAAATTAAAAAGTAATATCTTAGAATCTTTAAAATTTGTCTTATAATTTATGTAAATAACATCCAATATATTCACATATAAATTTCAATGAATTTCGGTAAAAGGGGTGAGTGAGTTGGTGCATAAATTTAAAATTGGAGCTGTTCGAAATATGATATTTTATATAAAGAACAAATGTCTGAATTTTAAATGTAAAAAAAAAAAACAAAATTAAGCAAAATTTTAAATGAATAATTTAAAGAAATATGTATGTATTTTTATACTTTATTTTATATATATAAGCCAATGGGCAATTATTAGTATATTATCGAAATTAAAAAGTATAAGATTTGTTGTATCAATTTTGTTTATTTACTACCGATTTCGACTAACTGGCAGTAAATACACAAATGTAATAAAACGCTTCTTTTTAAAGCCATTAATGAATGTAAAATTATCGACGACATCATTTTTAATAATTGGGAAATGCGCATACGTATAATAATAATAATAATAATAATAATAATAATAATAATAATAATAATAATAATAATAATAATAATAATAATAATAATAATAATAATAATAATAATAATAATAATAATAATAATAATAATAATAATAATAATAATAATAATAATAATAATAATAATAATAATAATAATAATAATAATAATAATAATAATAATAATAATAATAATAATAATAATAATAATAATAATAATAATAATAATAATAATAATAATAATAATAATAATAATAATAATAATAATAATAATAATAATAATAATAATAATAATAATAATAATAATAATAATAATAATAATAATAATAATAATAATAATAATAATAATAATAATAATAATAATAATAATAATAATAATAATAATAATAATAATAATAATAATAATAATAATAATAATAATAATAATAATAATAATAATAATAATAATAATAATAATAATAATAATAATAATAATAATAATAATAATAATAATAAACATAAAAGATGTCATTCATTTTTTTGTTTATTAACGTCTAATACGTTAGTTTATATCTATTTAAAGGCTCTAATAGCTGATTTGTAATTTTTGTATTATTGAGAGGTTCTAATAGCCGTTATTTTGTTTTGAAATACATGAATCAAATAGACAAATTATGTGTATGTGTATTATTATAATATTAATTAGATTTGTGTAGTGGATGATATTAATTTTTTTTCATACAGGAAGAAGTAATTGGCTGGTCAGACTGCGTTTGAATTATTATTCGTGAGTACATATTTGAATTAATTTTATATTATTACATCTATATATATTTTTATGATTTGTATAAATTTGTTATTACACGTATATAACAATTATTGTTGAATCAAAAAGTGAATTTTTTTTAGTATTATATATTTGGACCAAATAGGGTAAATTATTGTACAAAGAGTTTTTTTTATATTTCATTTTACAGATTATGATTTTGCCGAGTTTAACGAGTTGTTATATTTAATTATGTCTATTATTTCTATTTGAAAAGGTGATTCGGTTAGGCGATATAATACTTATTGCTCCGGTACAATCAAACACCTCTTATTTTTTATTTTATTTTTTTATAATACTTCATTGGCTTTAATTAATATGTGGAAAAATTTTTTTTTCGATATCGTACGTTTTATTTTAAACCCCATAATTTATTTGTCAAACAAATCATTTTATTCATATCAAACCAAAATTATTCATTTTTTTTTTTTTTAATTCTACTTATTTACACGTAATTTATTATAACACTATGTCCGTTCGCGTTTAAAACACCAAATAACATTGTTAGCATTTCACGAACCAACAATTATTTTATATATTTTTATCCCGTTCTCTTTAGCACAGTGGTCGGCAACCTTTTTGGACTCTCGGGCCATACTCACAAATTAAAAAGAGTTCGCGGGCCAGACAAAAATAAAAATATTTTATTTTTAAATTATTTACTATGAAAAAAAATACTGTCTAAAACTTTCGACAAAAAACTATTCTGAACGGAGCATCAGTGTTACAATTAGTAATATAATTGTCAATTTTAATAAAGATTATTATATTTCAATATTATTTATACAATATGATTATTTTGATATGATATTTAATTAAATTTTGTTGTTCTAAGAATTTAGAGCGGGCCGTATTCCATAGCCACGCGGGCCGGAAGCGGCCCGTGGGCCGCCGGTTGCCGACCACTGATTTAGCACAACCTCTGCTTTGACTATCATTAAATATTTTAATGGTGTAAGAACATTAATTTTAAATAAAGATTTATAAAATTATATATTTATTTTTAATATGTCATTTATTGTTTCCGAGTATCTTTGAGATTATTGTGATACAACGGTCAAGTTGGATTATAATAATGAAGTACACTATACAGTATTCAAGCTTTGTCTAGGGCTTATAATATTATTACATAACGTGATAATTGTATTGTTTATTTTCGTTTCAGTTTCACACGGCGGTAATTTTTCCGAATGGGAAATTTTCATAATCGCAGCGAAAAGGCACTGCAGATAATACATAAGCGCATTTTAGTAATAATTATAGACTATTATAATATAATACCATTAGTTTAAATGCAAAGTGTGTATGCCGAACGCTGCAATTGTTATTCGATTCTGTTTGAGTTCTGATAACAGATACAGTTTTGTCTCGATCCATTGAACCGTTGACACAAAATTACAAGAGATTAAACACATAATAATATTGTATTATATACAATATCGACTGAATCGATGACGTTTGCGAATACAACAGTAATATCTACGTTTATATAATAAAATATATAATATTTAAATAAATTAATTGGAAATTGCTGCGTGCTATTGGTTACGATTGACTGATAACGTATTATATTTATACGTTTTTTTTTTACTTATTTTATATATAAATAACAGTAATACATACCTATACATTTCCATTTTTTATTTTGTTTTCCACTCTGGAATATAATTTTTTATATTTGTTATAAAAGAAGGGGAAAGGGGTGGTTAAATCGCCAATATTCTCCAAATGTCTACATTCTAAAATATTTCCATTCGATCCGTGTGCTATAATACTTATTATCATTAAGAAAATATGCTGAATAAATATATTATTTTATCATGATATTCGTTATATTTAAATTAAATTCGTATTCGTCTAAATATTGTGAGCAATAACAAAAAAAAAAAAAAAAAAACTCTTAAGTGGTGTACAAAGTAACAATCACTTTACGTTTAAGATTTATTTTCGCAATTAACATAATAACAAATTTTACGCGTGGAATTTGTATTTTTTTTTTTTATTAATTCGCATTTATTATTATTTTTTATATTTGTCGAAGTAACACGGGATTCGTATTATGCGTAGGTATACGATTCGGGAATTGTAATACTAAAATAATTGCTATGATTGTATTATTCGTGCATTGACTAAACGGAATCGAATAATATAACGTGTACCTCTATATATATATTAAATTTTTGTTTCTCTTTTTATTGAAACTTCGATTAGTTTAATTAACATAAAATCACAAAGCTTTCTAACAAAACAGACTTCCAATACGTATTTAATTAATTTATCTAATATAATAAAGTGCGTAACGTATCTGATCATTTAATTACTAAAATGTAAAATAATAATTATTATTGTCTAATTTAATTTGTATTTTATTATATCACTCCATTTTAATTACATTGTATTTTAAATAGATATTATATTTTTGTCAGATAACTAAACATTTAACTGAAAATACGATTGAACATTATTTTAGAAAATATCTTTTTTTTTTTTACGAAAAATTTTATTATTATTATTATTATTATTGCAATTTCACGCGAGTAATTATAATTTTGTTAAATAATAAAATTAATTAAACGTGTTATTTAAAAATACATATTTAAATTTTTGAAATAACTGGATTGGGAAAAAAGTTAATTTGATTAATTCCATTTTACAAATATCCGTATTTGTTTTCTCTGTTTTTTTTTTTTTAAATTGTGGCGTTTTTGTTGGATTTAGGATTTAAACACTTATATTATCATTACCTATACAAATTCCAAGTGACGAATATTTTCATTTTTTAATATATTTTCACAAAGTTATACAGTTGTAGTATATTAATAACTAATAAGAAATATTAATGATTGCTGTTAACGAGAAAAAAATATTTATATAAATAGTAATGACAATATTAAAATGACTTTGACGATACACGGCATAATGTCAACTGGTGACCAACTAATAAATTTGGTAAGCAAACTTTATACGAATTTAATACGTTTATTAAATATGGTAACGTTTTGATGTCATATTTCTATCTGTGAATTCTACACGCGGAAAGAGTTTGAAAATTGTTAAAAATTCTTAAAACGTGTAAACCGAAATAGGCGAAATGTGATTCGGGAAAACGGGATTTGGCGAACCTACGACGACTCGTATCATGATCCTTCTGCAGGATTGCGATCGCGCGTAATATATACTCGAACGGTGAAATAATATAAAAAACAACACGTGCCCAGCTGGGCTTTATTCGATTTTTTTTTTTGTCCACGGCCGTGCACCCGACATTTCGTATTATTTTTATGAGTTTAGAAAACTTTTACCAACACACGTTGACACGATACGCGTTATCATAAAATATTATAAATACCATATTGCCATACATATAATATATTATATTAACGGTCGTCGTCCTTTTAACGATACTTTTTAGATGGCGAAAATCATTACTAGTCAAAAAAAAAAAAAACGGCTCAAGAGTCCGGAATAACACGGAGGTAACCTTTCGATATTTATATAATATAAATAATAAAAATCGTAAAAGAAATTAAAAGTATTTTTTTATTTCTTTTTTTTTTATGTCGGTGGTTTTGATCGTAAAATAATTTTTTTTTTAAATCATCAGCCTACGTTCGATTACTATAATATTTACTCAAAATATTATCGTTTGCGTTAGGCGTTGTTTTCTACACTCAGCACTGACGGGAAATTAATTGATCAACGTTTCCGTTGATGTGCACGTGATAGAAAATTCGTTTAAGTAAAAAACCGAATCTGCGTATTGTAGAATTTGACTTTATTTCTTAAAAAAATAAATGTGTTGTAAAAAAATATAAAGGTGAAGAAAAATGAGCCTACTTTTTTGTCGAGTCGGGCGAATAAAAAAAAAAATGCAAAAGGTGTACGCAAAGTACCGTTTAAATAAAAAAAAAAAGAAAAAAAATACCGATCCGGTAACTGCGTAACCGCCTTTGAAACCCTTTTTCATAGGTTGAGTTTAGGGCGGTTACAAATTTGAACAAATAAAGGCAAATGTTCATGACACGACGTTCCATAAATTACGACAAAATAATAATTTATCATTTTCCCGTTACAATTACGTCGACTGGAAATGTTGCGACAATATGACGGAGTTGGGTTAAAGACAGTCGAGAGTAGTAAAAAAAAAAAAAGCATGAATCCGTTATATCCTTTGAACGAGCTTTTTACCATATTAAAAGGAATTATACGTGGATTTCTCTAAGACAAAAATATTGCGTGATTATTCTTAAAAATTAATTTCAGTTTTTTTTTTTTTTATATGCATCGAAAAGATGTAAATAAAACAATGATACAAACATTCTAATTATCTGTTTAACTGATTATTTTCGTTATAAACACGATTACAATCTATCCGCATACAATATTATACAGTGTGTACTGTGTTTATAATAAAGTGAGTAAAACTGAACATTATTACCAGCTGGTCAGGTCACGTATTTCAAACGGATATGACTTAAATTACAATTTAATTTAATTACGAAAATACAATTAGGTATCTATTAGTCGGATCGGATATATTTCATAATTGTTATAATTGTCTACACAGTTTATGAGGGAAGAAGCCTCTTGAAACTCTTTTATTATTATTATTATTATTATTCTTTTTCTACTCGAATTTGGCACACAAGAGACCGTCTATGCGATAGGGTCCTCGAAAAAATGACCCGAATTAGCCTTAACCCCACTTAAACGTTGTGGCGGATAAAGTAGACGGGTCGAAATATTATGTTATAAATCTATTCGAGTCCAGAAGATTTTCGAACACTGAAGACGGGCATTTGGACTCAAAACGTAACGCACTGCGAAATAATTGGCGAGTCAGATATTATAATTATAATATGTATACACGCTCGTGTGTAAGGAGAAGTAGGTGTTTTTTTTTTTACAATATTGTCTTCAAAGAAGATTTTTCGATTGTTTTGCATTTACTAGAAATTCATAAATCGCAAAAAACGGAGCCACCGAAGATAACGAGTATCGATTTTTATAGACAGCCCCCGTGTTTTCTCACGGAAAACTCTACATATACGTACTGCTTGTTCCCGAAGTATTGTTGTTCTAAAAGGATAAAGTTAGGCGAGTTCGTAATATTAATTATTTTAACTTGTGTTGTATATAATAAGACGTGAATTTTCAATAGAGACCTGAAGTGCTGTATATTAATAGCTATTTTTCGAACATCCATAAACGACTTAAGCTAAAAGTTATTTGGAAAAAATAACTTAAAATACCGGTCACATAATGTTTTTATTATTGTGTTGATTAAAAAAAAAAGAAGTTCGTTCAAGATTTCAATTGAAAAAATTAAATTACAAACGTGTAAATTATTTATAGAAAATATGTTGTCATTTTATGATTATAGACCCTTTATTCGTACAAATCTTTGTTTAATATTCTACAGTACATACAGTACAGTGGACCATACGAGATAATGAAAAACGGTCGAAATACAACAACGCATTATAATTCACCTGGTAAAATTGTGTAATCAAAACTTTATCCTGTTAATTTATAGAATACCAACGTCATTTTTTTATAAGATAAAATAATTATTCAGTACGCGAATCGAAACTTCGTGTACGACTTAAATTATTGAATACATTGCTGCGTTAATGCCCATCGAAGAAAACGATATTTCAGAAATAGAATTATTTGTAAATATACTTTTGTCACACTATAACAAACCTTTGTTTTGTACGATATTTAAACTTTTTTTTTTTCATACTACCGACTTTTAATTATTATTATTATTTTTTAATGTATTGTTACTGAATAATAAATGTATAGATTATTTTTATTAATTTGATCGTTTGCGACATTTATTTGTTTAAAGTAAATTATACTTTACAGTAATGGTTAAACGTAATGATTATATTACCGGTATGTGATAAATTTAAAGTTATCGGAATTATAGAAGGGAAAATATGCACGAAAAAATTGTTAAATGCGCATGAAAAAATGTGAATATGCAAAAAATTGTTCTACGTTTCAAAAAAGTTATTAATACGCACAAAAAAAAATGTATATAATATAGAAAAGTAAATTTATAATATTTAAAATATGGCGCGGAACTGGTTGGCGTTTTGGCATTTTAATGAAATTAAAAAAAATAGTTAAAAAATTTATTTTCAGAATATTTGTGGAGTTAAATAATATAATATCGCGTTTTATATTATGTGTTTATGAAAATACATAATATAGGTCAAGTAAGAAAAATGTATTTTAGAAAGCATTAAGTATGCGTATGGAAATCAAGAAATATGCTCTTATTCCCTAAAATTGACGAAATATTCAAAATACGCATTTTAAATTTCCGGTTTTTAAACTCGCCATTGTACCTATATGGCTTGGATTTCTAGCTTGGTTTGCTATAAATCGAGGGCATATACATATATAGAACAATAATAATATGCAAATCCTAGTGATGATAAACGCAACGTTTTAGTGGAACCCAGTACCGGTACCTAATACATATTACAGAGCAGGGGTGGCCAACGTGAATATGTTCGCGAGACACATGGGGAAATACGATAATATCAAGAGCCAAAATGTTTATAAATGCATTTTATAATTTAGTCTAAGTAATAAAGACAATTTTCGGATCGACATATTCGTGTGTGAAATCGGTTTATTCAACGATGAAGATCATTAAGTCGAAATATCGTTCAAATTCAACTGATAATCATCTCGCAGAATTACTTAGAACTGCTCTTACATCGATGCACCCAAATCTTAAGGAGTTCACGGAAAACATAGACACGAAAAAAATACCGCACAAATAAATTTAGCTTAACGTTTATATTTTAGGTACTCATTTTTTATACTTATTTATTATATTTTGTTCATAATGTTTATATATATATATATATATATATATATATATATATATATATATATATGTGTATTCTATACAATAAAATGTTTTTTTTATTAATGTATGCCAAAAAAAAAAAAAAAATAAAATAAAAATAATAATAATTATAATAAAATAAAATTCATAATAATAAGTAAATTTTGGTTTTTGTTCACAAGACGCGAGCCGCATATATATGTATGACCGAAACGAGCCGCAAGTTGGCCACCGCTGTTATAGAGTATGCCGAGTGTGAAATATCCCGGTAAGTACTGAGTCGAGCGGAAAGTCAAAAGTCCCGGAATTTTTTTTTTTTTTAAAGCTAAACAAAAAACCGTTTCGACTCTTCGGTTTATAACGTGTAAAAATCCACCGTTGGCCTATCGTAACGGGGGAAAAGGGTACGGTAGTATTTTTATTACATTATCGAATAGACACGCGCGCGCGCGAGACACACCGGCCTGCAAACCGCGGGCGAGTCGTTCAAAAAAAAAAAATAAATAAATAAATAAACTCGTCCCCTAACCTTCCTGGTAGCCGGGGCTTCATTAGCATCGTCGAAAATACACACCTAAAATGGATTTTCTATATCCCGACGTTACGCGTGGCGTATATTGATTGCTGCTGCTGTTCCTGCGACTCGACACATACCTACCTACACCCGCACACGCACGCGAATAGCCCCCGGAGCTGTGATTGCGATCGGTCGGATGTGCAACGAAGTTTGCGTCTCGCCACGGGAATACTCAAGTCGACCTGACCCAACGGCAGGCGCGCGGACGGGATCTCCGGGGTGACAGGCCGTGTATGTGTTCCGGACCGAAGCGACGCTATGAAAAAAGTAAAACGACCGCGTAAACGATAGTCCTGTTTTTTCTCCACTTTTTTTTTTTTTTTTTAACTCGTATTTACGCGTTTCGTTTCGTTTCGTTTCGTTTTTTTTTTTTTTTAACGAATTCAACCGACGTTTATTTACATTTCGCAATTGCCGCGCGCGCCTATGTTTAAACGATACGTTTGCATAAGCGCGCCGCGGTTTTTTTCTTGTTCCCGAACACCTCCGAATACGTCTTAATTTCGAATTACATTTTTATGCGCGGGTGGAAACGGGTTGGGGCGTGTGCTCCGCAACGACACGAAGATTTGCTTCCGTGTAATACTCTCGCACTTAGGGGTGTTCAACGCCCGTATCGATCAACGTAAACGTAATATCACAAATGCCTGTTATTTTATCGTAATTTTTCTTTGTAATTAAAAAAAAAAAAAAAATTCGATACGTTTTATATTGAAAAAAGACAAATGGCGGCGTTCACGTTTTCCTCCTCGAAGTAAAAATCGGTGCCGTCGCAACCGGAATTTCGTAAGATTTTCAAAAAATATTTATTGAAAATCTTTTAGGGTTTGAAAATTTTTTTTATGTAAACGTACATAATAATACATATTACTACATATATATTGTTATATGAGTTGTGAATTGATACGACTCGAAATTGATCAGATTTATCGAGCATGAATAATAATAATACGAGTAATAAACACACTATATAATTGGTCGTCTTTGGCGGTTGTTTGACTGGATTTTCGTTGGCCTAAAATCGTGGAATTATTGTAAACATAATATACTCGTAGTATATATGCGTACCTAATAATAGATATTATGTTAAACTTTTATCCTTCGTTCGAGTTTCGCCCGTAAATCGGTGTACTTTTCCCTTTAAATCGTTTTACTAATATAATTTGCGGTACGTTCTTGTACACTGAACCAAGAGCTTGAACGATTCATTACGAATTTCATTTTTTTTACTGTCGAATTTTTATTTCAAGTTTACACGTTCCAAATCTACAACATTCAAATAAACAAATTCGCATGGAAATAAAAAGGCTTTAAAATATACGAGTATATATATTTTTTAATTAAATTTAATTTAATGATTCGTATACGTATTACTTTCGGACACGTTCTTTATACGACACTTCGAACACTATTTTTTATTCGAACACATGGCGTTTGGACACCTGATCCGCTCCACGATACACGTTTATCATAAATATAAACATTTGACGCGCCTATACAGAAAGTCGTATTTTAATGATTCGGAATATTGTATGAAAATAGTCTAAAAATAATTTTCTTTTATGAATAGAAAGAGGACGACGTTTTACGGCCACCGATACACTTTACGTCTCGTTAAATGTAAAAAAAAAAAAAAAAAAATATGCATTATAATCATTTTATCGGACAGTAAAATTGTCTGTTCTTTCACGAAAAAAACACATCGTTTATTGTATACAATCAAATCCACACACGGCTTCAAAAATAGTATATACACACCAATTAAACTTTTTAGAACGCGTTATACGGAAAAAGGCCCGCGTTTTGTCCACTTCAGATTTTCAGCTGCAGATTTATACGATTTAATTGGATGCTGTTATATATTTTATATAATTGGTCTACTGCTCGAGTGTTTATAATCCGGTGCACGATAAGTTCTTCTTCATTATAGTATTCTATTTTCGTATTTTATATCTTCCGTTTTCGATTTATAATTATGTGGTCCACCTACAAGCTTATTAGCTCTTATTTTTAAATAAATATTTATTGAATACATACGCGTAACTTTTGGTTTGATTAAGTATTTGTCGAGATCATTTTTTCTCGTCATATCCTGAAACGTGTAGGATTTTCAGTAATTTTTTTAATGTATTCATCCTTCTTAACCTACTATTAAATACGATTGAATAACTTACTTTGGAGGGGGGGGGATGGAAGTGGAGAAAAATGAAACTTCTGCAAACTATAATACATGCCATTTTAGCGGCACTCGTCATCCTACATTGTCTACAGGAAATTATAAATAAAAGTATTATATTCAGTAGCTTACTTTTAATTTCTTTCTGTCGATTTAAAACAAAATAGTTTCAATATAAAATATATTGAATCAAAACATTATTGTAAATTAAATGAGTTAAATAAAACAGATACGTATATAAAGTGTGTATATATATTTATATAAATCAAATAATTAGTAATAAATTACTGATCATAAGTAATAGAACAAGGTTGTTTTGATATATGTATTGGAATTTAGTAAATAGAATTTAAAGATATAAAAATGTGAACATTTTGTTTTTCTATTGGGAAAATTCAGAGAGAACTTGTTCGGGTTTTATTGCGTTCTTTTCGCCAATTGTGAGCACAGTTCAACCCATTAAATCTCCCCTTTTACAAATAATAACCAATTTTGAATTTATGTTTTATTTAATAAAAACGAATAAATATATTAATATTTATTCGATACCTCTGATGTAGAATTCCTCGTGTAAGTTGAATGCATAAACTTTTTATTCATAATTTATTAACGAATAAAACCTTTTTCGTTTTAATTACAAAATATTACACTAAATTTAATTATATTTTTCATAAATTATTTAAATAAAATAAAATTTCTCTAAAGAAATCGAAAAAAGCTGAACAAAATTTAGGTTAAACGTATTCTAATACTCGTTCGTTTTCACTACAAATACAGTGTATTGTAAGGTAACGAGAGTATCGATAATAATAGTCAAGTGTCTAAAAATAACCTTACCGATGAGATATCCCCCTCGAAAACCGGTTCGATAGCCTCCGCCCAATAATGCGACTTCACTAATGTTATAGGGATATGTCGGCCAAGCTGATTATTATTATACTTTTACTTTATATTCGATTCTCGCGTCGAACAGTATTGAAACGATTTTTTTTTATCTTTTTGTGTGGAAATGCTTGTCAACATGGAGTAGATATCCTTTAGGGATCACTCACAACGATGTGTCACAGCGGGCGAGACATTGATTGGTGTGGAATTCGTGAATGATACACACGCATCCATGACAAATAATAAATCGGGTATGAATTCGTTTTTTTACGTTCACTTTGGCCGGTATTTTGTTCTTGTAAATTGGTTCATTTTTTTTCCTTCTCAAACGTCAATGATTATTTTTATCACAAGACATTTTTTTCTTCTTCTTTTCGATCGGTTAATTTTTTTTTTTCGGTTGGAGTTTTACGCCCGTCGGCTTTCTCCACAAATAAAAATAATTTTAAAAAGTAAAAAACTTGTGTTTATTAAGGAAAAGGAAACTAAATCCTAGATACCCTTCATCAGAATGGTTTTCTACGGATCTAGGTTGGCGACCCCGACTAGAAGCGAGTGCACCAGTGACCGCAGCGTTACACAGTAATTGAAAAATTCTTACATATTCCTTACTCGATTATCCTTGTATATTTTTGTTTGTTATATTTACCTGGTGAAATTGACAACACCGGGACATAAATTAAAATTAAGATGGTTCAAATGAACCACGCGAAGTACGTAATCAGCTGGCGATAGAACGCGATTAAATATCTCGACGGACGCCGTCTCGAGCAGTTTATAATATGAAAGTACTGCGACGTTAAGAATCGTATAATCAGAACAATATAATCTAAATGACAGACGGATGATACGCGTGTATTAAGTTACTCGCGAGAACGCATTAGATTATAACACGTCGAGCTTTTGTCCACGTCTCTCGGGACATATTTTCATGGCTGCAACTGTGCGCGCTCGTGTATTTATGTTATAAGAGATATACACGATATACACGAGACGTCTAACGAATGTTAGTTGGTGTTAGGGCACAGAGACGAGAGCGTGCGTTTGCGGAATACCAATGCGATTTATATAAGGACTTTGGACGTTTAACGGGTAAAATTCGATTAGTTTGATTGTTATCTTCAAACGCCGTATAGCGCGTTCAATAAAAACAAATTATAAAAACGAGTCTGCTAGTACTCGAGACATTGATGTGTAAACGTCGCGTGAGCGGTAAAAATGGAACGGAATTGTAATTGAGATTTGTGAATATTGGTAACTTTATTCAAAGTAATTTCGATGATAAATATTATTATTAATTGTCATGACAACAGCTTACATATTTCCGTCCCATTTCCCGAGATTTACTCTCATGCCGCCGTAATAGATGTTTACACATCAATAAAATTTTTTTATAAGCCCGTGTGCTGTAAACACCAGAAATCGGTATTTTGTATAGAATATTTACTTGTAAAAAAAAATTTTAAAAGTAACGAGCCGCGAATAAAGATTTTAGAGTGTATTGTAATCACTATAAATTTGAAAGCAATGACGAATAATTGAATTCAATAAAACGATACTGAGCGGAGCATCGACGTAATATTTTGTGTATATATTATAACGAAAACTAATCTTTTTTTATGAATTAAATACGCCAAAATCTATAATTGCTATAAATAGTCCAAAATTAAAAGAATGTTTAATAGGATCAAATAAAACTACCCCGATCCGCTAGCCTTGGAAATAAAACCCTGCAGGACACTACACTGTCGAAGAAAACAACTGCTAGAGCTACAAATTGAAACACATTAAATACAAATAAATAAATAAAATTATAAAGTTTTTAAAAACTTATGATTAAACTTTAAATAGTTACTCGTATGTCTGCATATAGAGAATAGTAGAAAACTTTTAATTAAAAAAACTAAAACGTGTACGGATTTGCCTCGAGATCATTAATATTTGTATATTTATATGTAATCCTCGGTTCGATCTGTTATATTTATGTAATTTATTCAAATCATTACTCACAAGGTGCACCGTAACGTATCTGATATTCGATACGACTGATAGAATTATCTACACACGCAATCGTAAAGATTGTACTGCAATTTGCTGTGCACATATTAAGTGTTGTGAACTTAGCAGTGCAACATTAGCAGTCATCAATCTAACCTATCCAACAAATTTGTTGGTCATTTGTTGGACATTGTTGGACAACTTTCAAAATTTGTTGGACTTTATTTTCGCCGGTATGCAAATTCACATTTTCACTGCTAAGTTCACACCAGCAGTGCAAAAGTTTGTTGGAGCTTTTTTATGGACTTAAATGATGGAGCTCCATTTGTTGGACGTTGTTGGACAACTTTCAACATTTGTTGGACTTTATTTTCGCCGGTATGCAAATTTACATTTTCACTGCTAAGTTCACACTAGCAGTGCAAAAGTTTGTTGGAGCTTTTTTTATGGGCTTAAATGATGGAGCTCCATTTGTTGGACGTTGTTGGACAACTTTCAAAATTTGTTGGACTTTATTTTCGCCGGTATGCAAATTACCGATATGGAAAAACAAACTTCATATAAGTCAAACGTTCCGGTGTAAGTCAAAATAAATAAAAATAAATTATTGTTATTTAAATCTTCTTTTTTAATAATAATAATAACATAAATATTAATAATAATTTAAAATAATTATGCAATTAAAATTATAAGTAACGTAATATCAACGTTATTAGAAAAGAAAAATGTATATAAACGCAGAAAAGATAAAACTACACCTATCTGTATATTGTATACAAAGTGTTAATACTATTTATGCCGCTAGATCGTAATTATAACCATTCAGCTTCTCTCCTTCTGATCACGAATGTTTATAATAGATATTTCATTGAAATTTGAAAGCCAGAAAAAAATTATGATGAAATTCCAATATTCCTCAATAATCGAGCCCTATATTTAAAAGCTGAAATTTTAAGCTTATAAATAAAACACTATTGTATAAGATTCTACGACTTATTTTAATATTACCAAATAAATTTTATTTTAAAAATTTCTAAATGTTTCAGCCTGGTAAATGTAATATAACAATAGATAATATTTAACCAAATTTAACATATATATTTTTTTAATTCTACATATAATTAAAAATATTTAAGTTGAAATGTTAAGTTTATGCAAAATTTCATTTTTGTATACTGGCGAGAATAAAATCCAACAAATGTTGAAAGTTGTCCAACAACGTCCAACAAATGGAGCTCCATCATTTAAGCACATAAAAAAAGCTCCAACAAACTTTTGCACTGCTAGTGTGAACTTAGCAGCGAAAATGTAAATTTGCATACCGGCGAAAATAAAGTCCAACAAATTTTGAAAGTTGTTCAACAACGTCCAACAAATGGAGCTCTATTATTTAAGCCCATAAAAAAAGCTCCAACAAACTTTTGCACTGCTGGTGTGAACTTAGCAGTGCAAAAGTTAAATTTAGTATATTGCCGAAATAAAGTCCAACAAATTTTGAAAATTGTCCAACAATGTCCAACAAATGACCAACAAATTTGTTGGATAGGTTAGATTGAAGACTGCTAATGTTGCACTGCTAAGTTCACAACACTCACATATTATTTTGATTTTTACAACATAAAAATATGCGAAAAATTTATTTTAAAACATCGTAATACTGTTTTATCTTAAGGTTTTTTACAAATTTGATTTTCGAATTATTCTTATATTAAATAAACGTTAGATAATAATATAAAATAATAATTATAAATATTTTATACCTGACCGTTGCAGTAGGTTTTTATGCGGCACATTAAAAAAAAAAAAAAAATCGCATAAAACAAAGCAAAGGTTCAACAAATGACGGGAGACCTTTTCAACAATGACCAAAAATTCGAGTAGTAGATTTTGTTTTTTTAAATATCTTTTAGTCCTTTTCTGCATGTTGATGATGTGACTCAAAATTGTTTCAAAATATACTGACAATAAAATAAAAAAAATGTCCAACAATAATTTGTTCGAGCGGTTTCACTGAAAACTGTTGACGCCATAACTAATCTCACGGACGTATTATTTTTTTTCCCCCTCGTACAAATGCGTGCATACGTATAACCGTATTAAAAATTACACTAATAAAAAAATAGTGTCCGTTAAAAGCGTTTATGTTATTTTTTTTTTTTTTTTTTTTTAAAAGAAAAGAATTAATAAATTAACTAGTAATTAACTGCACAATAGAGGTATAATAATTGAGTGTCATTTTAATTTAATTTTAACGAATTCCCTTCGGCGCGGCTGGCGCTAAGGTCGGAAGGGTAATAATATTTTTACACCGAGCAACGCACCGACAGTGACTGCGGTAGATCGGTGGCAGGGCAGGGAAGTAAAAAAAAAAAAACGCAGCCGTAAAGTAACACTTGTTAAAAAAAAATAAAAATCGTTTATTTCAAATGTGATAACCTCCATAAACAACGAAACGTTTTGTTGTCTTTGGAGAGAGGGTTCTGTTGCTGCAGGCCGTCACGCAGTCGCAGCCCGCCGTCATAAATTCGCGTCGGCCACCGGCGCGCCGTCGCGGTAACACGTGTTGCCTGTACACGTAATAGGTATACTCGCTTGACGAACACCGTTGTTTCTTACAATAACTACTACTAATATTATTTATTACAGGCGCAATACTGTTATAATAATTATTATAACTATTATTATTACAGGCGTATGTAAAGGAGACGTTTTTTGGGGGGTTTCGTGTCCCTTCAATTATTGATGAACACCAAATGGGCGAAGAAAAAAATTATACTTTTCACTAGATTAATATTTCCTAATTCTTAAAATATAAGTAACAAATATTTATCATTAAAAAAGGAACCGGAATTTTTTTCCCTATTTATACGAATTATAGTATAGCAAAGGGCAACCTGCGGCCGACGAACCAATTTTTTATGGCCTCCACATGAAGGTGTTAAATTGAAAACAAATTATTTTATCAATATAAATGTATGTATTAATGGGATTTTTCTAAAATTCAATATAATCTGGCGCATTATACAAATCGCTATAGTCTACAAGTCTACATTTTTTTTATTTTTTATTTTATTTTTTCCTAAAAGCAAATTTTTCTACAATGAAACTTGAATTATTTTATACTCATATTTACATGTAAAATAACGCCGACGTGAACTGATATTATAAATTGTATAATAATAAAATTATTAGTATTATATCATAATATGTAAAATTTGTGTTTTTTTCTTATTTATGCGGACCTCGATGAAAATATGAAAAAAATATAGTCCACATGGTTAAAAATATTGCCGAACCTTGGTATAGAACATTATAAATTTAGTTGCAAATTTATATAAAATTAGTATTGAACGTAACACGCTTTAGTATTTTTGTTCTGTTATAAACTGTCATTTCGGAAATAAAATTATTGCACGTAGATGTTATAACATAGGTATACGTGTTGTCAGTGACCGAAGTGGATCAAAATAAGTGTGGGAATGTAAACAGTGTCGTCATTTCAAGTTTTGAAAGGGAATGGGGACATATTTGTGAACGGTCCATATTGTTGAAAAATAAGCAAAAAAAAAAAAGTCTTTATTCAACAAAAGGCTCTAACACGGCTGATCCTAACAAATTGTAATGGTGAATTATATATATATATATTTTTTTGATTTTAATTACGTGATGTTTAAATGTACTGAATGTTAAAATCTTAGTTTTTATAAAAAAAATACAAATTACAAAAAAAAAAAATAATAGATTTTTAAAAATTCAAAAGTTATGAATAATTTTAAACAAAATAAGGGAGAGAGAGGATATAATACGCTAATTAAAAGAAGTGGTGGTGGGATGGCATCCTTTCCATATCCTCCCCCATTTCGATCACTGCATGTTATATATACATGATATTTGTATACAGCCTACTTAAGGTTTTGAGGAAAACTATGGTCCATGAAGAGCGTCTTATTGTACGATTAGTCCTTTTGAATATTTTTCGGGACTTTGTTGTCAAATCAATAAAAGTTCAATCCGGTCGGATTCTTTATTTTTTTTTAATAAACGTTAGAATGACATATTATTAGAAATAGGAATAATAGTTATGTATAAATTAATTATAAATTTATGAAAATATGATAATATAGAAAGTAATTTGTTCCAAATTCGTATATATTTTACAAATTATTGCGGCCAATATTCAATGAAATATATTTTGAGAATCATATTTCAAGAATATAATTTAAAATTCTCTTACAATAATAATCGTTGTGTATAATAAACGCCTAATTTTACTTGATTGATATTCGGAAACACGATAAATACGTACAATGCACATGTCATATTGGTTTTTTTATACTCATGTATAAAAATAAACAATGCAAAATTCAGATAAATAGTATTTGAGAAATGAATAGAAGAGTATAAATAGTATAAAACTAAAAATGTATAGAATACTTTTAAATATTATTCGAATAGATATTCCGAATATTTTTTTTATTTAAGAATACCAGTACTTTTTTAAACACTTATTCAAATAAAGTGTTCCGATTATTTAAATCCTTATAATATTAATAAAAAATTATAAGTATTTTTTACAAATCTGGTCATTTTCTAGGGAGTATAGTGTATACTGCATCTGCATTCAATCGTGTCTTATAGTATGCGATACGCATACGACAGATTTTGTGAAAACCTAATGAACGTAGGTCCGCAATATACCTCCACCCAAATTTCTACCAATCAATGTATACGCGATCGCTGCACCTGTATCTGAGACTAATTTTATAAATTTTTTTTTTTAAGATTTTACCTTAAGTTCTCAAATTAAAAACCAAACACTGAAATCAATTAACATATAATTTTTTAGTTATCACGTAACATTTTACAGCAGTAAAATTGTTTATTTTTCTCGAATTTGACAATTATAACGAGAATGATAAATGTTTTAACGAACACTAAAACTTAATTCTATACCGTTTTATATATGGTCTTATAAATAAACAGTACACGCGTAATTTTATGTCCAAACACCAAATATGAGTTGTTCTAAAATTTTACTCATCAGGGAGATTTATTCGATAAAAACACCGATTTTTATTATTTATGCACAGCTGTTAAGAAACTGAAAGAAATAACGTACAAATTGCAATCGACAATTATAAAATAGTAAAATACTCGTACAAATGTAAAAGTAAGCAATAAATGGATGATAATATTAAATTAATGTGTGTGCCGCAGGTATAATAATATTATATGCTCATATCCCATAGGGTAGGATAATATAATCATTTTTAAGGAATGGCTTTACGATTTGTCGCGAAACGTTTCGATATTCTGTATGCATTTATGCGATTTGGTATTATACGTCAAAAATGTCCAATATGTTTTTCGAATAATTGTGAAATGTATATTTTTAAATATCACATAGGTATGTAAATTTTGTATTAAGAATTCATAAAAAAGAAGGGTATAGCTGCTAGGTAGAAAAAAGGTGATAAAACCAATATGTCTGTATTAGATATCGATATTAACTGTTTTAAACCCATAATAGATTACGTATTTTTTTTTTATGCCAATGCAGTTCAGAAGGAAATTTGATTACATCCAATAATTATTTATTTATTCAAGTCCACAGCACTATAAATTTTACTGTATTTAAACAATTTGGTAATATTGAGCTGCACGATAACACAAGTAGGCATAACACAAATATATATACTCATAGCCTATAGGTACGGATAATATAATTATTTTTATGGGATAACAATACGATATGTATATTTATACGATCTAAATTATACGTTTCGATATTCTATATATATTTATACGATCTAGTAATTATACGTTAATAATGTCCAGTATGTATTTCGAATAATTATAAAATGTTATGTTAAATTATAACAACAACAACAATAACAATAATAATAATAATAATAATAATAATAATAATAATAATAATAATAATAATAATAATAATAATAATAATAATAATAATAATAATAATAATAATAATAATAATAATAATAATAATAATAATAATAATAATAATAATAATAATAATAATAATAATAATAATAATAATAATAATAATAATAATAATAATAATAATAATAATAATAATAATAATAATAATAATAATAATAATAATAATAATAATAATAATAATAATAATAATAATAATAATAATAATAATAATAATAATAATAATAATAATAATAATAATAATAATAATAATAATAATAATAATAATAATAATAATAATAATAATAATAATAATAATAATAATAATAATAATAATAATAATAATAATAATAATAATAATAATAATAATAATAATAATAATAATAATAATAATAATAATAATAATAATAATAATAATAATAATAATAATAATAATAATAATAATAATAATAATAATAATAATAATAATAATAATAATAATAATAATAATAATAATAATAATAATAATAATAATAATAATAATAATAATAATAATAATAATAATAATAATAATAATAATAATAATAATAATAATAATAATAATAATAATAATAATAATAATAACAATAACAATAATAACAATAATAATAATAACAATAATGAAATTCATACCAATGAATGGATTATAATATTAAATTAATAATCTACAATATTTTCATAAGAATTAAATAATAAGAATGATATAATTACAAGTAAATATCGATTATAATGCAGACAGACATCATCTTGATTAGGATAAAATTCAGGTAAGCCATGGCCATCTGATACCGAATTCAATCAAGTCATAGATTCACTATTTCTAACAATTTTATAAAATGTACACAGAACTCAAATACACAATGAATATTATATTACAAATATTACAAAAAAAAAGAAGAATATATGTATATATATATACTTATATATGTATATATCTGGCTATATTAAACTTTACAAAACGAGTAATAATATATATATATATATATAAATTAATTAAAATTATTTGAAATAGTTTTCTTTCACGTTACACGCATAAAATACTACATTTATACCACATGAATATTGCACGAAAAGAATAATATATTTTTCTCGTATTGAAACCAGAATTCGATTCAATAAAGAAATACATTTTCCTCGGTTCTGGGTGTGATTTAATACTATTCTAATTGCATGATTAGACATCTAATTGTATATACGTCCATTACAAATTATTACCAGATTATGTTGGTTTGTTATATTTGTATATTTCGCTAATTGTGGAGTCTACGACTCAAGGTTGAAAAAATTTTTAAGTATGATTTTAAAATCTTGACAACCATTTAATGTAGGCGAGTGGTTTTTTTTTTGTTCGTACGTGTTCGAGTGTATATTTTCTATAGTTATCTAATGGAAAAGTATGATGACAGAGCGTCAATGAAATTCCTCTCGTCTTTTAAATTCGTATCATATGCTGAAACTCAATTCAACCCAAAGTCATACTCAAGGAAACGCGTAGAGTGAATTTTCCATATTGACCGTGAGATAAATCGCAGAGGTAACAAATGCTGTACAGCAAAGAATGTAAATTAGGTTATGTCAAAGTACATATAAATCGCGGGTATGGCAACGTCTATAAATTCGGGAATGTCTACGTGTATAAATTCGGAAATGGCTGGTGGTATCAACAACTGTGTAAACGTCATAAATCTCGAGCCCTACCTACAGCTATTTTTGTAAGAACGCATAAAATAATCATATCGAAATCCAATCATATTAGTACACGTATTGTTTTGTGTACTGGGTACCACAAAAAATAACAAGACGTGTAAGTATTTTTGCATACCATATTTTTATAGTTTCGTACAAGCCTGTTGTTTGAAAAAAAAAATTGGTTAACTAGGCCTTTTTATTTTGTATTATGAATCTGAACTTTAAGAAAAATGATTTTTTTAGATAAATCGACCCTGTTAATAAACATTGTTGAACGGGCCGGGAGCCTAAGTATATTATACGCGAGCACGGACACCAAACAAAAATAAAATACGTGTTCAATTACGAATTATGGCCCCTTTGGCCCAAAAGTTAGAAAATAAATAAATTAATGAACAATGAATAAATGACTCTTTTGGTTCAATAATTATAATCAAATAAATAAATAAATAATTACAAAATATCTGAACAATAATTATATACCAGTTTGAAACAAATCACGTATAAAAATTAGAATATAAATATATATAAAAAATTAACCCTTTTGGTTCAACGATTGTAATATAATAACAAATGTATAAAAATAACAATGTATATGTACTGTATATATATATGTATGTATATATATATATATATAAATGATACAACAATATAAAATTGATTCAAATATGTACTCACGAAAAATAATTCAAACGCAGACTGGCCAGCCGTTTACCTAATCCTATATAAAAAAATTAATAATACATCCACACAAATCGGAATAAATATTATATTAATGCACAGACACAATTTGACTATTAGAGTCATATAGTTTAATACAATAGCGGCTAATAGAGGTTCTCAAAAGTACAAAATTACAAATCAGCTATTCGAGCCTTTAAATAGATATAATATAACTCATTAGACATTAATAAACAAAAAAATGAACGACGACTTTTTAACTAACGTGCATTCGACACGACAATTTTATAACAACGTTTTTCGACAATTTTACGTACGCGACGATGCGACGGCGGCTCAACAATTTTCACACACCACGGGCGTTGCCTCTTACTAAAATAAAATATAATTCACGAACACAGATATGTTTATTATTATTATTATACGTACGCGCACCACCCAATTATTAATAATAACGATAATGACGTCGTCGATAATTAAATATTCATTAATGGCTTCAACAATTGTGTTGAAATATATTATTACTAAGTATTGTTGGTTTGTTGAATTTGTATTTTTCATTCATTGGGAATCTATAATTCAAGCTTGACAAACTGTTAAGTACGATTTTAACATTTTCACAGTCATTTACAAATATTTGAGATGATTTTATTATTATTATTATTATTATTATTATTTTTTTTTTTTTGTTCGTAAGGGTTTAAGTACTTATTTTCAGAACATTATAACATTTTCGTTTCAAACACTTGTGGCCATGTATTGCTTTCAATATTGTTTGTTCTTAAACACATTTATTTTAATTTTTTGCAAGAGAATGAACACAAAGGCATGCATTTTCAGTATACACGTGCGAGCACTGCGCCGCAGGTATAATAATATTATACCTATGCTCATATCCCATAGGGTAGGATAATATAATCATTTTTAAGGAATGGCTTTACGATTTGTCGCGATACGTTTCGATATTCTGTATGCATTTATACGATTTAGTATTATACGTCAAAAATGTCCAATATGTATTTCGAATAATTGTGAAATGTATACGTGATTTTAATAAGCTTTATCTCTAAAACTCAAAACTCTGTAAGAACTAATCCGAAATTATTTTGGAAATTTATTGGTAATAAGAAATTATATTCCATTCTCCCAGAAACTATGAAATATAATAACATTAACTACTCTGGTAGTATTGATATTACCAACTGTTTTGCTCAATTTTCTCGAGCGTATTTGATCAACCAAATAATCGTAATACAGTAACTAGTATCGAAAATATTAACATGCTCTCTGTTGATTTTAATAAATGTATATTAACTTTAAATGACTTATTCGAGGAACTCAATCGTATAAGTATTAAAACATGTTCTGGTCCAGAAGCAATACCATGTAAATTATTAGTGAATGTAAATTCGTCCTAGCCGTTCCTCTACTACACTTATTCAATTTATCTCTTTCATCTGGTGTCTTTCCGGACAAGTGGAAAATTACCAATCTTTAAAGGAGGTGACAATACTATAATAACTAATTATCGTCCTATTTCAATAGTCTCAATAATTCCAAAACTATTCGAAAGTATTGTATCAAAAAAACTTAATCCAATATTTAAAAACATAATTATTGACGAACAACATGGTTTCATGACCGGAAGGTCGACTGCTACGAATCTATTAGTATTCCAACGTTATTTATTAGATGCATTTAAGCCAGGTCACCAAGTGGATGTTATTTATACCGACTTTTCCAAAGCTTTCGACAAAATTGACCACAATATTCTTTCCTCTAAATTATATCCCTTAAGCGTACGCAATCCTTTTCATTCGTGGTTAGTATCTTTTTTAACTGGTAGGAAACAATATGTTAAAATTAAAAACTTTAGTTCAAGTCAGTATAATGTAAGTTCTGGTGTCCCTCTAGGGTCTCATATTGCACCATTATTATTTAACTTATCCATCGATAATCTTAATTTTACTAATTCACGTATGTTACTCTTTGCGGATGACTTAAAAATATTTCGTATTTTAAAGACCTCAAACGATGCTGAGTTACTTCAAAATGATATGAACGCCCTCCATGATTGGTGTAACCAGAACAGTTTATTTTTAAATATTTCTAAGTGCAAAGTATTAACCTTCTCTAGAAAACGGACACCATATATTTATACTTACTATTTAAATATGTCAGAACTCGCTCGCGTCTATAAGAATAATGACCTAGGTATTATATTCGACGCATCCCTATCATAAATAAATATATATAATATCATAAATATTCAAAACAAAGCTTCTTTTTGTTAGGTTTTATAAATCGTAGCTGTAAAAGTTTTAATAACCCATACGCATTAAAAGCTCTTTATTGCTCTTATGTCCGGTCAATTTTGGACTACAACTCTATAGTTTCGTTACCTAGTAGAGTGGGTCCGATACAACCAATAGGTTCGATACAAAACCGTTTTTTGAGATTTTTGTCTTTCAATTGTGGCATTTATCGTCAACTATAATCGTCTTAACAGCCACTACTACTTTTTTTAACATTGAAACGATGGAGACACGAAAGATAAGGTTAGAATTTTGTTTTATCTTTAAACTACTTAATGGACAATTTTATTGTCCAGATTTACTTTCAAGTATTAGCTTTCTGGTTCCTAATCGTAGTACAAGACAACTAAGTGCTTTCTATGTACCATTCCAATCTACTAGTTATGGTCGAAATTCTCCTATGAATAGAGTTATGGAATTAGTCAATATATTTCATATTGATTTATTTTCATGTACAACTGTTGATATATTTAATGTATATTTAAATAATTTATTAAAATAGTGTGTATGAACCTAGGATTAGATGTATTGTATATATTTATATTGAATTAGTTTAATTAATCGATGTTAATGTATATCAAAATGTATTTCCTATTAATAAGCGTGTATTAACAACTTAATTTTATTTAGAATTTTGTAAGCTACAGACCATCTTATATTATATTTTATTAATGGGCAGTTGCCCGTCCAAATAAATAAATAAATAAATAAATATTTTTAAATATCACATAGTTATGTAAAGTTTGTATTAAATATTCATAAAAAAGATGGGTATAGCTGCTAGGTAGAAAAGAGGTGATAAAACCAAAATGTTCGTATTAGATATGTCTTATAGTACGCGATACGACAGATTTTGTGAAAACCTAATACGAACGTGTAGGTCCGCAATATACCTCCACCCAAATTTCCACCAATCAATGTATACGGGTCGCTGCACCTGTATCTGAGACTAATGAACATGTAAAGTAGGCGAGTCGTTTTTTTTTTGTTCGTACGTGTTCCAGTGTTTATTTTCTATAGTTATCTAATGGAAAAGTATGATGACAGAGCGTCAATGAAATTCCTCTCGTCTTTTAAATTAGTATCATGTGCTGAAACTCAATTCAACCCAAAGTCATACTCAAGGAAATGCCGAGAGTGAATTTTCTATATTGACCGTGAGATTAATCAAATTAAACAAACGCTGTACAGCAAAGAATGTAAATTAGGTTATGTCAAAGTACATATAAATCGCGGGTATTGGCAACGTCTATAAATTCGGGAATGTCTACGTGTATAAATTCGGAAATGGCTGGTGGTATCAACAACTGTGTAAACGTCATAAATCTCGAGCCCTACCTACAGCTATATTTGTAAGAACGCATAAAATAATCATATCGAAATCCAATCATATTAGTACACGTATTGTTTTGTGTACTGGGTACCACAAAAAATAACAAGACGTGTAAGTATTTTTGCATACCATATTTTTATAGATTCGTACAAGCCTGTTGTTTGAAAATAAAATTGGTTAACTAGGCCTTAAAATTTTGTATTATGAATCTGAACTTTAAGAAAAATGAGTTTTTTTAGATAAATCGACACTGTTAATAAACATTGTGTTGAAATATATTACTACTAAGTATTGTTGGTTTGTTGAATTTTTATTTTCATTAATTGGGGATCTATAATTCAAGCTTGACAAACTGTTAAATACGATTTTAACATTTTCACGGTCATTTAAAAATATTTGAGATGATTTTATTATTATTATTTTTTTTTTTTTTGTTCGTACGGGTTTAAGTACTTATTTTCAGAACGTTATAAAATTTTCGTTTCAAACACTTGTGGCCACGTATTGCTTTCAATATTGTTTGCTCTTAAACACATTTATTTAAATTTTTTGCAAGAGAATGAACACAAAGGCATGCATTTTCGGTATACACGTGCGAGCACTGCGCCGCAGGTAAAATAATATTATATGCTCATATCCCATAGGGTACGGATAATAAAATTATTTCTAAGGAATGGCTTTACGATTTGTCACGATACGTTTCGATATTCTGTATGCATTTATGCGATTTGGTATTATACGTCAAAAATGTCCAATATGTTTTTCGAATAATTGTGAAATATATATTTTTAAATATCACATAGGTATGTATATTTTGTATTAAGTATTCATAAAAAAGAAGGGTATAGCTGCTAGGTAGAAAAAAGGTGATAAAACCAATATGTCTGTATTAGATATCGATGTTTATTGTTTTAAACCCATAATATATTTCGTATTTTTTTTTTATGCCAATGCAGTTGACACGGCTCGTGTATGAGTAAACGAATCGTTTACACCACCGAGCCGAATGTTATCAACTGTCCACCCCTTTCTGCGAAACATTGACGAAAATACTTTACCGCCGTAAATATATTACGCGCGATTATAAGGTCGTCGCCTCCGGTACGTGGCGCGATAGACAGCGAAATATTCATATTTATAATAATACGATAAATTGCGATAATGTAATTAAGCAGCGTTGCTGATTACCCGCAAGTCGTATTGGGGTATTGTAAATATGAATATTAGGATAACGAAAAATATCTCTCGGGCGAACGACCGACCGGTCGAGCCGTTGAGATTGTTCGTGGCCGTCGGAGAGATACGTGTGCGTGTCGTCATTATTATACATAATATTTCACCAAATATTGTACATTCATTTAATATACACCACCGTACCGAAATCGGTAAACGAACTCATTTTTTTTTAATCGGTAGTGACCCCGCTATACCACCGTGACAAAATTTGGCTCCCCGCAGAGGAATTTCTGACTCCCGGTAAACAGCGATTCCAGGTAAGAGTACTTTTGGCCGCTCGATTACCGAAAAGGAAATTTTATTTCATTCTGCCCTACTTATTATTACATATTTTCAAAGAAATAAGTAGTACGGGAAAGAAATTTTTCATATGACAAAATTTTAAGTTAATCGAAGCGATTAATAAATTATTATTTGGTCGAATCGATCACGGCAGACGTGTGTATAAGTGAAAAGAAAGCATAGATATAAATACATATAGATTATCAGGGTGAGTGGTCGCGCACTATAAAGACTTAATTATTATATCGATATAATATTATTACTGTCTCAAATATAGTGCGTCGAGGTCATTAAACCAGCCACAGTCGTTGTTCGATAAACGCGGAAATAAAATTGAATGGTATTATTATTATTACAGGTAATATACCATTCAGATAAAAGTACGTACGAACGGCGACAATCACTGTGATAGTACTGTGTTATTATTTACATACGTATTTTGTTTTGTTTACGTTTCGAATAATATTATTTTATTTTATTTTATTTTTTTTAAATTAATATAATATACACTTATATACACGACAAAGTTTTACACTGTGATATACAAATATCGCCCATTTTATTTTAGTATTGATTTTATTATTGCGCGTAAACAAACTAATAAAATGAGTAAAACTTTAGATGAAATGTCGTTGACCGAAATTAGGCGTGAATGTTCGTACTGAAAATTACCATTAACAGGCACCCGCAATGACTTACAATGTATACTTGAGGCTGTCGTGAGGGCTGAGGGAAATAACCCGTCGACATATCTGTTACCACCCCGACCTCCGATTGTTATTACGCCAACGATTAATGATCAATCGACGGCGAATGACCCGGTGTCGGATTTAGTGGAAAATAGGAACGACGGTTACACCTCCCCGACGCGCAGTTTAGTCAACGTTGAATTTCGTGAAACACAAAATCCACCGATTGATTTGTCGAGTAGTAACTTTGTAGGTGAAACTGATTATATTCACGGTACCACGTCTAACATTAATCCTTCTCAGTCTGAATTTCCGGACCTCCATACCATAAATTCGATACGAATGGCGAGTGAGGAAATAGGAGCACTGAGACAGGATATGAGGGTAAATACGATTTTAGGTCGATTGGAATTAAGATTAAGCGCTCTAGAAACCGCGATGACGCGTTATCTAGACGAACAGAAATTGATAAGGGAAAGAGTGACGAAAATCGAAAACGAGTTGTCGAGGAGAACTGCCAGTTGTAGCGCGTTTAGGCCGATTCTTAGTCCTAAAAATCAGTCTATCAATAACAGAGAGGGAAACGACCCGTCTTCTAGTGTACATGGAACCGGAATATATATGGGAGAACAGCCAACCCCCTACCTCCGAAATCGCTTAGGCGAGATCGAACGTGAGGTTAGACAATCGGGTATCCCGAGGGTGGCTGCTCCCAAGGTAGCTCCCGTACACGTATTAGAAAGATCGAAAGTCGACCAGCCGTTGTCGAATAGCACGGGTTGGGACTATGACGGGCCAAATGTTGCGAGTCGTCGGGAATATAATTTTTCAAATATTTCCGGGCGGCCAACTGACGATAATACACGACATCTCGAACGACCTGATCGTACTGTACAATTTTCGAATAATTGTGAAATATATATTTTTAAATATCACATAGGTATGTAAATTTTGTATTAAGTATTCATAAAAAAGAAGGGTATAGCTGCTAGGTAGAAAAAAGGTGATAAAACCAATATGTCTGTATTAGATATCGATGTTTACTGTTTTAAACCCATAATATATTTCGTATTTTTTTTTATGCCAATGCAGTTCAGTAGGAAATTTGATTACATCCAATAATTATTTATTTATTCAAGTCCACAGCACTATCAATTATACTGTATTTAAACAATTTGGTAATATTGAGCTGCACGATAACACAAGTAGGCATAACACAAATATATATACTCATAGCCTATAGGTACGGATAATATAATTATTTTTATGGGATAACAATACGATATGTCGCAAAACGTTTCGATATTCTATATATATTTATACGATCTAGTAATTATACGTTAAAAATGTTCAGTATGTATTTTGAATAATTATAAAATGTTATGTTAAAATATGACAACAACAACAATAACAATAATAATAATAATAATAATAATAATAATAATAATAATAATAATAATAATAATAATAATAATAATAATAATAATAATAATAATAATAATAATAATAATAATAATAATAATAATAATAATAATAATAATAATAATAATAATAATAATAATAATAATAATAATAATAATAATAATAATAATAATAATAATAATAATAATAATAATAATAATAATAATAATAATAATAATAATAATAATAATAATAATAATAATAATAATAATGATAATAATGATAATAATGATAACAATAACAATAACAATAACAATAACAATAACAATAACAATAACAATATGAAATTCATACCAATGAATGGATTATAATATTAAATTAATAATCTACAATATTTTCATAAGAATTAAATAATAAGAATGATATAATTACAAGTAAATATCGATTATAATGCAGACAGACATCATCTTGATTAGGATAAAATTCAGGTAAGCCATGGCCATCTGATACCGAATTCAATCAAGTCATAGATTCACTATTTCTAACAATTTTATAAAATGTACACAGAACTCAAATACACAATGAATATTATATTACAAATATTACAAAAAAAAAGAAGAATATATGTATATATATATACTTATATATGTATATATCTGGCTATATTAAACTTTACAAAACGAGTAATAATATATATATATATATAAATTAATTAAAATTATTTGAAATAGTTTTCTTTCACGTTACACGCATAAAATACTACATTTATACCACATGAATATTGCACGAAAAGAATAATATATTTTTCTCGTATTGAAACCAGAATTCGATTCAATAAAGAAATACATTTTCCTCGGTTCTGGGTGTGATTTAATACTATTCTAATTGCATGATTAGACATCTAATTGTATATACGTCCATTACAAATTATTACCAGATTATGTTGGTTTGTTATATTTGTATATTTCGCTAATTGTGGAGTCTACGACTCAAGGTTGAAAAAATTTTTAAGTATGATTTTAAAATCTTGACAACCATTTAATGTAGGCGAGTGGTTTTTTTTTTTTTGTTCGTACGTGTTCGAGTGTATATTTTCTATAGATATCTAATGGAAAAGTATGATGACAGAGCGTCAATGAAATTCCTCTCGTCTTTTAAATTCGTATCATATGCTGAAACTCAATTCAACCCAAATTCATACTCAAGGAAACGCGTAGAGTGAATTTTCCATATTGACCGTGAGATAAATCGCAGAGGTAACAAATGCTGTACAGCAAAGAATGTAAATTAGGTTATGTCAAAGTACATATAAATCGCGGGTATGGCAACGTCTATAAATTCGGGAATGTCTACGTGTATAAATTCGGAAATTGCTGGTGGTATCAACAACTGTGTAAACGTCATAAATCTCGAGCCCTACCTACAGCTATTTTGTAAGAACGCATAAAATAATCATATCGAAATCCAATCATATTAGTACACGTATTGTTTTGTGTACTGGGTACCATAAAAATAACAAGACGTGTAAGTATTTTTGCATACCATATTTTATAGTTTCGTACAAGCCTGTTGTTTGAAAAAAAATTGGTTAACTAGGCCTTTTATTTTGTATTATGAATCTGAACTTTAAGAAAATGATTTTTTAGATAAATCGACCCTGTTAATAAACATTGTTGAACGGGCCGGGAGCGTAAGTATATAATACGCGAGCACGGACACCAAACAAAAATAAAATACGTGTTCAATTACGAATTATGGCCCCTTTGGCCCAAAAGTTAGAAAATAAATAAATTAATGAACAATGAATAAATGACTCTTTTGGTTCAATAATTATAATCAAATAAATAAATAAATAATTACAAAATATCTGAACAATAATTATATACCAGTTTGAAACAAATCACGTATAAAAATTAGAATATAAATATATATAAAAAATTAACCCTTTTGGTTCAACGATTGTAATATAATAACAAATGTATAAAAATAACAATGTATATGTACTGTATATATATATATATATATATATATATATATATATATATATATATATATGATACAACAATATAAAATTGATTCAAATATGTACTCACGAAAAATAATTCAAACGCAGACTGGCCAGCCGTTTACCTAATCCTATATAAAAAAATTAATAATACATCCACACAAATCGGAATAAATATTATATTAATTCACAGACACAATTTGACTATTAGAGTCATATAGTTTAATACAATAGCGGCTAATAGAGGTTCTCAAAAAGTACAAAAATTACAAATCAGCTATTCGAGCCTTTAAATAGATATAATATAACTCATTAGACATTAATAAACAAAAAAAATGAACGACGACTTTTTAACTAACGTGCATTCGACACGACAATTTTTATAACAACGTTTTTCGACAATTTTTACGTACGCGACGATGCGACGGCGGCTCAACAATTTTCACACACCACGGGCGTTGCCCTCTTACTAAAATAAAATATAATTCACGAACACAGATATGTTTATTATTATTATTATACGTACGCGCACCACCCAATTATTAATAATAACGATAATGACGTCGTCGATAATTAAATATTCATTAATGGCTTCAACAATTGTGTTGAAATATATTATTACTAAGTATTGTTGGTTTGTTGAATTTGTATTTTTCATTCATTGGGAATCTATAATTCAAGCTTGACAAACTGTTAAGTACGATTTTAACATTTTCACAGTCATTTACAAATATTTGAGATGATTTTATTATTATTATTATTATTATTATTTTTTTTTTTTTTGTTCGTAAGGGTTTAAGTATTTATTTTCAGAACATTATAACATTTTCGTTTCAAACACTTGTGGCCATGTATTGCTTTCAATATTGTTTGTTCTTAAACACATTTATTTTAATTTTTTGCAAGAGAATGAACACAAAGGCATGCATTTTCAGTATACACGTGCGAGCACTGCGCCGCAGGTATAATAATATTATACCTATGCTCATATCCCATAGGGTAGGATAATATAATCATTTTTAAGGAATGGCTTTACGATTTGTCGCGATACGTTTCGATATTCTGTATGCATTTATACGATTTAGTATTATACGTCAAAAATGTCCAATATGTATTTCGAATAATTGTGAAATGTATACGTGATTTTAATAGCTTTATCCCTAAAACTCAAAACTCTGTAAGAACTAATCCGAAATTATTTTGGAAATTTATTGGTAATAAGAAATTATATTCCATTCTCCCAGAAACTATGAAATATAATAACATTAACTACTCTGGTAGTATTGATATTACCAACTGTTTTGCTCAATTTTTCTCGAGCGTATTTGATCAACCAAATAATCGTAATACAGTAACTAGTATCGAAAATATTAACATGCTCTCTGTTGATTTTAATAAATGTATATTAACTTTAAATGACTTATTCGAGGAACTCAATCGTATAAGTATTAAAACATGTTCTGGTCCAGAAGCAATACCATGTAAATTATTAGTGAATGTAAATTCGTCCTAGCCGTTCCTCTACTACACTTATTCAATTTATCTCTTTCATCTGGTGTCTTTCCGGACAAGTGGAAAATTACCAATCTTTAAAGGAGGTGACAATACTATAATAACTAATTATCGTCCTATTTCAATAGTCTCAATAATTCCAAAACTATTCGAAAGTATTGTATCAAAAAAACTTAATCCAATATTTAAAACATAATTTTGACGAACAACATGGTTTCATGACCGGAAGGTCGACTGCTACGAATCTATTAGTATTCCAACGTTATTTATTAGATGCATTTAAGCCAGGTCACCAAGTGGATGTTATTTATACCGACTTTTCCAAAGCTTTCGACAAAATTGACCACAATATTCTTTCCTCTAAATTATATCCCTTAAGCGTACGCAATCCTTTTCATTCGTGGTTAGTATCTTTTTAACTGGTAGGAAACAATATGTTAAAATTAAAAACTTTAGTTCAAGTCAGTATAATGTAAGTTCTGGTGTCCCTCTAGGGTCTCATATTGCACCATTATTATTTAACTTATCCATCGATAATCTTAATTTTACTAATTCACGTATGTTACTCTTTGCGGATGACTTAAAAATATTTCGTATTTTAAAGACCTCAAACGATGCTGAGTTACTTCAAAATGATATGAACGCCCTCCATGATTGGTGTAACCAGAACAGTTTATTTTTAAATATTTCTAAGTGCAAAGTATTAACCTTCTCTAGAAAACGGACACCATATATTTATACTTACTATTTAAATATGTCAGAACTCGCTCGCGTCTATAAGAAGAATGACCTAGGTATTATATTCGACGCATCCCTATCATAAATAAATATATATAATATCATAAATATTCAAAACAAAGCTTCTTTTATGTTAGGTTTTATAAATCGTAGCTGTAAAAGTTTTAATAACCCATACGCATTAAAAGCTCTTTATTGCTCTTATGTCCGGTCAATTTTGGACTACAACACTATAGTTTCGTTACCTAGTAGAGTGGGTCCGATACAAACAATAGGTTCGATACAAAACCGTTTTTTGAGATTTTTGTCTTTCAATTGCGGCATTTATCGTCAACCACAATCCTCTTAACAGCCACTACTACTTTTTTTAACATTGAAACGTTGGAGACACGAAAGATAAGGTTAGAATTTTGTTTTATCTTTAAACTACTTAATGGACAATTTTATTGTCCAGATTCACTTTCAAGTATTAGCTTTCTGGTTCCTAATCTTAGTACAAGACAACTAAGTGCTTTCTATGTACCATTCCAATCTACTAATTATGGTCGAAATTCTCCTATGAATAGAGTTATGGAATTAGTCAATATATTTCATATTGATTTATTTTCATGTACAACTGTTGATATATTTAATGTATATTTAAATAATTTATTAAAATAGTGTGTATGAACCTAGGATTAGATGTATTGTATATATTTATATTGAATTAGTTTAATTAATCGATGTTAATGTATATCAAAAATGTATTTCCTATTAATAAGCGTGTATTAACAACTTAATTTTATTTAGAACTTTGTAAGCTACAGACCATCTTATATTATATTTTATTAATGGGCAGTTGCCCGTCCAAATAAATAAATAAATAAATAAATATTTTTAAATATCACATAGTTATGTAAAGTTTGTATTAAATATTCATAAAAAAGATGGGTATAGCTGCTAGGTAGAAAAGAGGTGATAAAACCAAAATGTTCGTATTAGATATGTCTTATAGTACGCGATACGACAGATTTTGTGAAAACCTAATACGAACGTGTAGGTCCGCAATATACCTCCACCCAAATTTCCACCAATCAATGTATACGGGGTCGCTGCACCTGTATCTGAGACTAATGAACATGTAAAGTAGGCGAGTCGTTTTTTTTTTGTTCGTACGTGTTCCAGTGTTTATTTTCTATAGTTATCTAATGGAAAAGTATGATGACAGAGCGTCAATGAAATTCCTCTCGTCTTTTAAATTAGTATCATGTGCTGAAACTCAATTCAACCCAAAGTCATACTCAAGGAAATGCCGAGAGTGAATTTTCTATATTGACCGTGAGATTAATCAAATTAAACAAACGCTGTACAGCAAAGAATGTAAATTAGGTTATGTCAAAGTACATATAAATCGCGGGTATTGGCAACGTCTATAAATTCGGGAATGTCTACGTGTATAAATTCGGAAATGGCTGGTGGTATCAACAACTGTGTAAACGTCATAAATCTCGAGCCCTACCTACAGCTATATTTGTAAGAACGCATAAAATAATCATATCGAAATCCAATCATATTAGTACACGTATTGTTTTGTGTACTGGGTACCACAAAAAATAACAAGACGTGTAAGTATTTTTGCATACCATATTTTTATAGATTCGTACAAGCCTGTTGTTTGAAAATAAAATCGGTTAACTAGGCCTTAAAATTTTGTATTATGAATCTGAACTTTAAGAAAAATGAGTTTTTTAGATAAATCGACACTGTTAATAAACATTGTGTTGAAATATATTACTACTAAGTATTGTTGGTTTGTTGAATTTGTATTTTCATTAATTGGGGATCTATAATTCAAGCTTGACAAACTGTTAAATACGATTTTAACATTTTCACGGTCATTTAAAAATATTTGAGATGATTTTATTATTATTATTATTTTTTTTTGTTCGTACGGGTTTAAGTACTTATTTTCAGAACGTTATAAAATTTTCGTTTCAAACACTTGTGGCCACGTATTGCTTTCAATATTGTTTGCTCTTAAACACATTTATTTAAATTTTTTGCCAGAGAATGAACACAAAGGCATGCATTTTCGGTATACACGTGCGAGCACTGCGCCGCAGGTAAAATAATATTATATGCTCATATCCCATAGGGTACGGATAATAAAATTATTTCTAAGGAATGGCTTTACGATTTGTCACGATACGTTTCGATATTCTGTATGCATTTATGCGATTTGGTATTATACGTCAAAAATGTCCAATATATTTTTCGAATAATTGTGAAATGTATATTTTAAAATATCACATAGGTATGTAAATTTTGTATTAAGTATTCATAAAAAAGAAGGGTATAGCTGCTAGGTAGAAAAAAGGTGATAAAACCAATATGTCTGTATTAGATATCGATGTTTACTGTTTTAAACCCATAATATATTTCGTATTTTTTTTTTTATGCCAATGCAGTTCAGTAGGAAATTTGATTATATCCAATAATTATTTATTTATTCAAGTCCACAGCACTATCAATTATCCTGTATTTAAACAATTTGTTAATATTCAGCTGCACGATAACACAAGTAGGCATAACACAAATATATATATTCATAGCCTATAGGTACGGATAATATAATTATTTTTATGGGATGACAATACGATATGTCTCAAAACGTTTCGATATTCTATATATATTTATACGATCTAGTAATTATACGTTAAAAATGTTCAGTATGTATTTTGAATAATTATAAAATGTTATGTTAAAATATAACAACAACAACAATAACAATAATAATAATAATAATAATAATAATAATAATAATAATAATAATAATAATAATAATAATAATAATAATAATAATAATAATAATAATAATAATAATAATAATAATAATAATAATAATAATAATAATAATAATAATAATAATAATAATAATAATAATAATAATAATGATAATAATGATAACAATAACAATAACAATAACAATAACCATAACAATAACAATAACAATAACAATAACAATATCAATATGAAATTCAAACCAATGAATGGATTATAATATTAAATTAATAATCTACAATATTTTCATAAGAATTAAATAATAAGAATGATATAATTACAAGTAAATATCGATTATAATGCAGACAGACATCATCTTGATTAGGATAAAATTCAGGTAAGCCATGGCCATCTGATACCGAATTCAATCAAGTCATAGATTCACTATTTCTAACAATTTTATAAAATGTACACAGAACTCAAATACACAATGAATATTATATTACAAATATTACAAAAAAAAAGAAGAATATATGTATATATATATACTTATATATGTATATATCTGGCTATATTAAACTTTACAAAACGAGTAATAATATATATATATATATAAATTAATTAAAATTATTTGAAATAGTTTTCTTTCACGTTACACGCATAAAATACTACATTTATACCACATGAATATTGCACGAAAAGAATAATATATTTTCTCGTATTGAAACCAGAATTCGATTCAATAAAGAAATACATTTTCCTCGGTTCTGGGTGTGATTTAATACTATTCTAATTGCATGATTAGACATCTAATTGTATATACGTCCATTACAAATTATTACCAGATTATGTTGGTTTGTTATATTTGTATATTTCGCTAATTGTGGAGTCTACGACTCAAGGTTGAAAAATTTTAAGTATGATTTTAAAATCTTGACAACCATTTAATGTAGGCGAGTGGTTTTTTTTTTGTTCGTACGTGTTCGAGTGTATATTTTCTATAGATATCTAATGGAAAAGTATGATGACAGAGCGTCAATGAAATTCCTCTCGTCTTTTAAATTCGTATCATATGCTGAAACTCAATTCAACCCAAATTCATACTCAAGGAAACGCGTAGAGTGAATTTTCCATATTGACCGTGAGATAAATCGCAGAGGTAACAAATGCTGTACAGCAAAGAATGTAAATTAGGTTATGTCAAAGTACATATAAATCGCGGGTATGGCAACGTCTATAAATTCGGGAATGTCTACGTGTATAAATTCGGAAATTGCTGGTGGTATCAACAACTGTGTAAACGTCATAAATCTCGAGCCCTACCTACAGCTATTTTTGTAAGAACGCATAAAATAATCATATCGAAATCCAATCATATTAGTACACGTATTGTTTTGTGTACTGGGTACCATAAAAAATAACAAGACGTGTAAGTATTTTTGCATACCATATTTTTATAGTTTCGTACAAGCCTGTTGTTTGAAAAAAAAAATTGGTTAACTAGGCCTTTTTATTTTGTATTATGAATCTGAACTTTAAGAAAAATGATTTTTTTAGATAAATCGACCCTGTTAATAAACATTGTTGAACGGGCCGGGAGCGTAAGTATATAATACGCGAGCACGGACACCAAACAAAAATAAAATACGTGTTCAATTACGAATTATGGCCCCTTTGGCCCAAAAGTTAGAAAATAAATAAATTAATGAACAATGAATAAATGACTCTTTTGGTTCAATAATTATAATCAAATAAATAAATAAATAATTACAAAATATCTGAACAATAATTATATACCAGTTTGAAACAAATCACGTATAAAAATTAGAATATAAATATATATAAAAATTAACCCTTTTGGTTCAACGATTGTAATATAATAACAAATGTATAAAATAATGTAATGTATATGTATATATATATATATATATATATATATATATATATATATATATATATATAAATGATACAACAATATAAAATTGATTCAAATATGTACTCACGAAAAATAATTCAAACGCAGACTGGCCAGCCGTTTACCTAATCCTATATAAAAAAATTAATAATACATCCACACAAATCGGAATAAATATTATATTAATTCACAGACACAATTTGACTATTAGAGTCATATAGTTTAATACAATAGCGGCTAATAGAGGTTCTCAAAAAGTACAAAAATTACAAATCAGCTATTCGAGCCTTTAAATAGATATAATATAACTCATTAGACATTAATAAACAAAAAAAATGAACGACGACTTTTTAACTAACGTGCATTCGACACGACAATTTTTATAACAACGTTTTTCGACAATTTTTACGTACGCGACGATGCGACGGCGGCTCAACAATTTTCACACACCACGGGCGTTGCCCTCTTACTAAAATAAAATATAATTCACGAACACAGATATGTTTATTATTATTATTATACGTACGCGCACCACCCAATTATTAATAATAACGATAATGACGTCGTCGATAATTAAATATTCATTAATGGCTTCAACAATTGTGTTGAAATATATTATTACTAAGTATTGTTGGTTTGTTGAATTTGTATTTTCATTCATTGGGAATCTATAATTCAAGCTTGACAAACTGTTAAGTACGATTTTAACATTTTCACAGTCATTTACAAATATTTGAGATGATTTTATTATTATTATTATTATTATTATTATTTTTTTTTTTTGTTCGTAAGGGTTTAAGTACTTATTTTCAGAACATTATAACATTTTCGTTTCAAACACTTGTGGCCATGTATTGCTTTCAATATTGTTTGTTCTTAAACACATTTATTTTAATTTTTTGCAAGAGAATGAACACAAAGGCATGCATTTTCAGTATACACGTGCGAGCACTGCGCCGCAGGTATAATAATATTATACCTATGCTCATATCCCATAGGGTAGGATAATATAATCATTTTTAAGGAATGGCTTTACGATTTGTCGCGATACGTTTCGATATTCTGTATGCATTTATACGATTTAGTATTATACGTCAAAAATGTCCAATATGTATTTCGAATAATTGTGAAATGTATACGTGATTTTAATAAGCTTTATCTCTAAAACTCAAAACTCTGTAAGAACTAATCCGAAATTATTTTGGAAATTTATTGGTAATAAGAAATTATATTCCATTCTCCCAGAAACTATGAAATATAATAACATTAACTACTCTGGTAGTATTGATATTACCAACTGTTTTGCTCAATTTTTCTCGAGCGTATTTGATCAACCAAATAATCGTAATACAGTAACTAGTATCGAAAATATTAACATGCTCTCTGTTGATTTTAATAAATGTATATTAACTTTAAATGACTTATTCGAGGAACTCAATCGTATAAGTATTAAAACATGTTCTGGTCCAGAAGCAATACCATGTAAATTATTAGTGAATGTAAATTCGTCCTAGCCGTTCCTCTACTACACTTATTCAATTTATCTCTTTCATCTGGTGTCTTTCCGGACAAGTGGAAAATTACCAATCTTTAAAGGAGGTGACAATACTATAATAACTAATTATCGTCCTATTTCAATAGTCTCAATAATTCCAAAACTATTCGAAAGTATTGTATCAAAAAAACTTAATCCAATATTTAAAAACATAATTATTGACGAACAACATGGTTTCATGACCGGAAGGTCGACTGCTACGAATCTATTAGTATTCCAACGTTATTTATTAGATGCATTTAAGCCAGGTCACCAAGTGGATGTTATTTATACCGACTTTTCCAAAGCTTTCGACAAAATTGACCACAATATTCTTTCCTCTAAATTATATCCCTTAAGCGTACGCAATCCTTTTCATTCGTGGTTAGTATCTTTTTAACTGGTAGGAAACAATATGTTAAAATTAAAAACTTTAGTTCAAGTCAGTATAATGTAAGTTCTGGTGTCCCTCTAGGGTCTCATATTGCACCATTATTATTTAACTTATCCATCGATAATCTTAATTTTACTAATTCACGTATGTTACTCTTTGCGGATGACTTAAAAATATTTCGTATTTTAAAGACCTCAAACGATGCTGAGTTACTTCAAAATGATATGAACGCCCTCCATGATTGGTGTAACCAGAACAGTTTATTTTTAAATATTTCTAAGTGCAAAGTATTAACCTTCTCTAGAAAACGGACACCATATATTTATACTTACTATTTAAATATGTCAGAACTCGCTCGCGTCTATAAGAATAATGACCTAGGTATTATATTCGACGCATCCCTATCATAAATAAATATATATAATATCATAAATATTCAAAACAAAGCTTCTTTTTTGTTAGGTTTTATAAATCGTAGCTGTAAAAGTTTTAATAACCCATACGCATTAAAAGCTCTTTATTGCTCTTATGTCCGGTCAATTTTGGACTACAACTCTATAGTTTCGTTACCTAGTAGAGTGGGTCCGATACAACCAATAGGTTCGATACAAAACCGTTTTTTGAGATTTTTGTCTTTCAATTGTGGCATTTATCGTCAACTATAATCGTCTTAACAGCCACTACTACTTTTTTTAACATTGAAACGATGGAGACACGAAAGATAAGGTTAGAATTTTGTTTTATCTTTAAACTACTTAATGGACAATTTTATTGTCCAGATTTACTTTCAAGTATTAGCTTTCTGGTTCCTAATCGTAGTACAAGACAACTAAGTGCTTTCTATGTACCATTCCAATCTACTAGTTATGGTCGAAATTCTCCTATGAATAGAGTTATGGAATTAGTCAATATATTTCATATTGATTTATTTTCATGTACAACTGTTGATATATTTAATGTATATTTAAATAATTTATTAAAATAGTGTGTATGAACCTAGGATTAGATGTATTGTATATATTTATATTGAATTAGTTTAATTAATCGATGTTAATGTATATCAAAATGTATTTCCTATTAATAAGCGTGTATTAACAACTTAATTTTATTTAGAATTTTGTAAGCTACAGACCATCTTATATTATATTTTATTAATGGGCAGTTGCCCGTCCAAATAAATAAATAAATAAATAAATATTTTTAAATATCACATAGTTATGTAAAGTTTGTATTAAATATTCATAAAAAAGATGGGTATAGCTGCTAGGTAGAAAAGAGGTGATAAAACCAAAATGTTCGTATTAGATATGTCTTATAGTACGCGATACGACAGATTTTGTGAAAACCTAATACGAACGTGTAGGTCCGCAATATACCTCCACCCAAATTTCCACCAATCAATGTATACGGGGTCGCTGCACCTGTATCTGAGACTAATGAACATGTAAAGTAGGCGAGTCGTTTTTTTTTTGTTCGTACGTGTTCCAGTGTTTATTTTCTATAGTTATCTAATGGAAAAGTATGATGACAGAGCGTCAATGAAATTCCTCTCGTCTTTTAAATTAGTATCATGTGCTGAAACTCAATTCAACCCAAAGTCATACTCAAGGAAATGCCGAGAGTGAATTTTCTATATTGACCGTGAGATTAATCAAATTAAACAAACGCTGTACAGCAAAGAATGTAAATTAGGTTATGTCAAAGTACATATAAATCGCGGGTATTGGCAACGTCTCTAAATTCGGGAATGTCTACGTGTATAAATTCGGAAATGGCTGGTGGTATCAACAACTGTGTAAACGTCATAAATCTCGAGCCCTACCTACAGCTATATTTGTAAGAACGCATAAAATAATCATATCGAAATCCAATCATATTAGTACACGTATTGTTTTGTGTACTGGGTACCACAAAAAATAACAAGACGTGTAAGTATTTTTGCATACCATATTTTTATAGTTTCGTACAAGCCTGTTGTTTGAAAAAAAAAATTGGTTAACTAGGCCTTTTTATTTTGTATTATGAATCTGAACTTTAAGAAAAATGATTTTTTTTAGATAAATCGACCCTGTTAATAAACATTGTGTTGAAATATATTACTACTAAGTATTGTTGGTTTGTTGAATTTGTATTTTCATTAATTGGGGATCTATAATTCAAGCTTGACAAACTGTTAAATACGATTTTAACATTTTCACGGTCATTTAAAAATATTTGAGATGATTTTATTATTATTATTATTTTTTTTTTTGTTCGTACGGGTTTAAGTACTTATTTTCAGTACGTTATAAAATTTTCGTTTCAAACACTTGTGGCCACGTATTGCTTTCAATATTGTTTGCTCTTAAACACATTTATTTTAATTTTTTGCAAGAGAATGAACACAAAGGCATGCATTTTCGGTATACACGTGCGAGCACTGCGCCGCAGGTATAATAATATTATATGCTTATATCCCATAGGGTACGGATAATAAAATTATTTCTAAGGAATGGCTTTACGATTTGTCACGATACGTTTCGATATTCTGTATGCATTTATGCGATTTGGTATTATACGTCAAAAATGTCCAATATGTTTTTTGAATAATTGTGAAATGTATATTTTTAAATATCACATAGGTATGTAAATTTTGTATTAAGTATTCATAAAAAAGAAGGGTATAGCTGCTAGGTAGAAAAAAGGTGATAAAACCAATATGTCTGTATTAGATATCGATATTTACTGTTTTAAACCCATAATATATTTCGTATTTTTTTTTTATGCCAATGCAGTTCAGTAGGAAATTTGATTACATCCAATAATTATTTATTTATTCAAGTCCACAGCACTATGAATTATACTGTATTTAAACAATTTGGTAATATTGAGCTGCACGATAACACAAGTAGGCATAACACAAATATATATACTCATAGCCTATGGGTACGGATAATTTAATTATTTTTATGGGATGACAATACGATATGTCGCAAAACGTTTCGATATTCTATATATATTTATACGATCTAGTAATTATACGTTAAAAATGTCCAGTATGTATTTCGAATAATTATAAAATGTTATGTTAAATTATAACAACAACAACAACAATAACAATAGTAATAATAATAATAATAATAATAATAATAATAATAATAATAATAATAATAATAATAATAATAATAATAATAATAATAATAATAATAATAATAATAATAATAATAATAATAATAATAATAATAATAATAATAATAATAATAATAATAATAATAATAATAATAATAATAATAATAATAATAATAATAACAATAATAATAAGAAGAAGAAGAAGAAGGTGTCATTAAAATAAAGTTATGGCATCTAAAATATTGGATTATGATATCTAACGACGATCCAATGAACATACATTTTAAAATTGGCCAATGTCAACATTTTAGTTGATGTCCGTAATATATAAGCAATATATAGTGTATGTTACAAACATCGAAGAATTAAAGACAAACTATTGAAAAGGATCCAAAAATGCAATAATTTTGATTTTTAAAATCCTTTTAGGGAATAAAAAATGTTTATTTTTTTTTATTATATACTTTAAAAAAAAATTTTAACCTAATACTAAAAACAATTGCTGCCGTATTATTAAGATACTTATTTAGGCTAACAACATAATTTAATATTCCTCAACAAGCACACCTGAAACTCAACAGTTAATATTGAACACTTTCGAATAACTTTTGATCATTTCCCACACGGGCACAATTAAGAATTAGTTCGTTTGTTGTGAGATACAAATTTTGTATATTCGGATTTCTGCGGAAATTTACTGTTTCTCCACACCCTCTTAATAATTCAAACCTGCAATTTTTAATTCATTTATTATTATAAATTAATTTGTATTATATTTACTAACCAGAGAGTAGCATAAAAAATGTTTAACATATAATGTTTATAAATCACGTATTATAAAATCCAGTTTTTTTTTGGTTTTTAAGAAAATATCTAAAATCATGACCATAACCTCCCCCTTGTATTTACTCCCCTGGTTTTCCGCATTTATCCATCATATATTTATATTACTGGAGATTTTCTCTGTGTTAAGTTTCACTTATTTAATTCACTCACAGTGTATGAGTAATACTAATACAGTACTATATTTATTGTATAGGTACGTTGTAAATAAGATAAGACTTTGATGTGTTTTTTTAAGCCACATTCATTTGTTTACATAGTCGTAAATTATGTGTGTAAAATGTGTATAGGTCGAACAACAAATATACATTTAGAACATATGTCAAACACATGTTCCACAGTAAAATATAAAACAATAGTACATAATTTCGCTCGTGAATCGAATTGTTTTTTGTATTAGTCTTGTCCGTGGATTCTTGTCATTCGGTTTTTAGTGTTCAGCAACGTATCTACTGCACATATATACGTACATATAGTATCATCACTTTACGTAGAAACACGACGATCATGGAGTCATTTAAATGTAGGAAGTTCATACTGGTTTTGACCGTATTTATTCATTTTAACTATACTCTTTCGGGTAAGAATAATATGTAATTACTTATATGCATTCCGGCATTCGAAGAAATTTGTTTGTCGCGAATTTTTCTGTAGGTTTATTGAACTTTAGGATTTAAAGAAAATTATGAAAGTTATAGATTTTTTAAACGATGCTATCGTTTTTTACCAACAATTATTATTTTTTCTTAGATTGTAATTTTTTTAAAGTAAAACGTAACGTCACATTTCGATTTAAATTAAAATTATTTTTTTTATTCAAAAAGAATATAACTATAGAAACATCGAATTAAAACATTTATTCTAAAAAATTCTAACGATAATTACGTTTGACGTTTATCGCGTAATATGCGATAAAAAAACGTTAAAAACATAAAATGATTAATTTACATGCACGAAGTTGTTTTTATCAAGTTTCAAATTATTGTTTGTATACACATAATAACTTATTTGAAGTATAGAGTTAAATGGGGATAACGTGTCTATTATTCGTTATCATAAATATTAAAATAATACTAATAATAATAATAATAATAATAATAATAATAATAATAATAATAATAATAATAATAATAATAATAATAATAATAATAATAATAATAATAATAATAATAATAATAATAATAATAATAATAATAATAATAATAATAATAATAAAAACACTTCTTTGTAAAATCAATAGATCTCTCGATTCGCTAACAATCTAAAAACAGCTTTGTAAAACCAATAGATTACTTGCTCCACTTAGAATTTAAAATCCTTTAAATTATATCGACATTTTCTGTAACCTATAAATTCATTATAGCAATAATTTATAGTGTGTAGAATTGATATACGTGAAATAAATCATAATAATCATGTTTTAGATTCTGAGTGGAACAAGGAATTTTTTGGTTTTACAAAGCTGTATTTTTTTTTATGTGTGTACCCAAATATTCTACCAGAAGGAGTGCTCCGATCTTTACAGTCACAAATTGTTTCCGGTAGTAAATTGCACCTAGTTGATATGTAAAAGTGGTCATTTTTTGATTTTCTAAAAAGCCCCTGTAAATGTAACTCAAAATCTACCGACAAATTACATAAAAATGGTGAAATTATTTATTATTTGTTATTTGTCTCATAAATATATATGATTAATGATTAAACATTATTTGATTTTCTATTTATTTCTTCACATTTTTCGAACTGTCGACAAATTGTATTAATATGTATGTTTGTCTTTGTAAAACTTTATAATATTTATATAATAAATATAAAAGCAACGTGTGAAGTTATTTTAATTATAAAAGTTATTTGTGAAGTATACTCTACATTTTTATCATACATATATGATTAAAAATATTAAATTTTTTTCTTTTCAAATTTACCAAATCGTTACTACGGGCTTATTTTAACTTTTTTGCTTTTACGATATTATCCTTCAGAAAATGGTATGTTGTTTTGAATATTATATCCTAATATTAGAACATTTCTTTATATTTGCATTTTCTTTATTGTTGTATATAATTACAAATTCTATAAAAATTTCTAAACGTATGTCATTATTCAAAGTAAAACATTGAATAATCCAAAATTATAATTTTATTTATCGAATATTTTCTATTTTTTCAAAGACTTTTTGACTATAATTTACGTAGTTTTACGTAATAATAACTATAAAGATAATAGAAATAATAGCGAAAATATACACAAAAGCATAACGAAATGAATGACTTGGCCAAAATTTAAAATATTCATCAAATATGTAACTGTATATAATATAAAGGAAAAAAAATTTTCAAAAACTTTCTTTTAATTTTGGACTATTTAGAGCAATGATTGTAGATTTTGACGTATTTAATTCATAAAAAAGGTTAGTTTTCGTTATATACCCAAAATATTACACCAAAGCTCAGCTCAGAATCGTTGTATCGAATGCAATGATTTATCATTACTTTCAACTTTATAGAGATAAAAATACACTCTAATATCTTTATCCAAGTCATTCACTTTAGCAATATTCACAACACCCCGCGGCTCAATACCATTAAATGTCAAATAAGTGTTATGAATTACGTAGGTAATATTTTTCTAAAATTTTTTTATTTTCAATTTTTCTAAATTATTAACTCTTCAAATTTAATCACATGTTTGCTATTTTTAATTTTAAGATATTCTTTAAATTAAAATGTTGTGTTTTTGTTCATTTTATATCCTTATACAAATAAAATTATTACACTTAAATTTAATACATTTGTATTCAAAATTATTATTTCTATTAAAATTATCTAAAATAAATGTCATTATCAAATTTAAAATTAGCAATATTTATAATTTTAAAATTATATTGACATTCTTTAAACTATAAATATATGGGTAACATTGTTTCAATTTAATTAAAGTGAAATAAATTGACATAATTTCTCAAATGTTCTAACTTCTAACTGTTTTATTATAAAATTATTTATTATTTGTTATTTGTCTCATAAATATATATGATTAATGATTAAACATTATTAGTTTTTTCTATTTATTTCTTCATATTTTTCGAAATGTCGACAAATTCTATTAAAATGAATATTTGTCTTTATAAATTTTATCCATATTTTTTAAAGCGGTTGATATCCTAAAACTGGTAAGTCTTCATTCATTTTATATCTTAATAACTACTAGCAAAATAATAACACAAATAAATTTTTATTAAATATTACAAATTATATTTAAAATAAACAGTACCAAAATTATTATGAAATATTAAATATTCTACAGATAAAATTTTATTTTTTATATTGACATTATTTGAGATCCTTTTTAAAACATTTTTTTGAATTTAAAATTTATTTTGAAATTAAGCCAATAAATTAGCTTAACTTTTATAATATTTACGAGTATATAATAAACATTAAACATACTATGCTTCCGTATTCCTAGACATCTCACAAGAGTTTTATGGGATCTGGTTTGATGGACTACTATACAAATTAAAAAAAATTTTACCTGCGCCCTACTTTTTACTGTTACAATCGTATATGAGCGACTGCACTTTCGTCGTACGCCAGAACTCTATTTACTCAAACTATTTCAATATTTTAGCCGGAGTGCCTCAAGGTAGTGGTACTGCTCCCTTTCTTTATAACATGATCCCCACCTAACCCTTTAATATATAAAGTATTTTAAGTATTTGTAAATTTATTGCAACCTAATTAATAATTATGTACCTATCATTATAAAAATACAGTAAATTGTACATTGTATAACTCTACGCACTCTATTATACCCTATAATAAGAAGTGATACTGTTATAACAACTGATTAGGAAAGTTTATTTGATCTCGCCAAGTAAATCGAAAATTTTACTTAGCATCACAAATGATATCACAACTTTATGATGCTAAACACTTACGAGATACGTAATAACTGGTGATAGATTTTTTTATACTTAGCCGTTTTTTTACACGTAGCTGCAGGCGAAGTGTTTTTGTTGTGATATCACCTCTTTTTTGCAATTAACTGCAATATGCATCGCTGAGAAGATATTGTTTTTACAATAATTTCTTTCTTAGTAGTAAATAAATGTGGCAACAAACAACGACGACGATTGTCTAATGACTACGCGCCGCGCAACGCTCGGCCCTCGGCCGCCGAGTTTACCCCCACCTATTATAATATTAAATCGTACCGAGAACGAAACAAAGTAGAGTGGGGGATCGGTAGGCGCGACAACGCGAGAAGCGGCCGCCGTGATTCCAGATTTCAGTATAATTTGTCATTAAAATGTTCGCACTTTTTTTTTAATAACTTCGTTTGTAATTACACGATTTCGATGATTTTTACAAAAGGATCACGTGCACAATTTTTCTGATATTTTGACGTTAACTAGGTATTAATTGATTCAGTACATAATTAGTTATCACGAACTAAAAATAACACCAATATTTACACGGTTTAAATAGGTAACTCCTGCTTCGAGATAATATACACTGTCGTGCCGTAGCAATTTTTTTTTTTTACTTAGCTCGCGCCAAGACCGTGGCGCTGGATACGCAATATAGTTCATTTAAACTTTTATTGAAAAGATGTCTTACCGTGACCGCGTTATACGCGCATCACCCAAGAACTCCTTTTTCGGGTTATCATTGCCCTTTTTATATTATACAAATGTTATTATTTTGCTTACTTAGGTACTAATGATTACAATAATTTTATTATTTTAAAATGTCACAATGTTTACTTAACCTATTTATCCTTCCTATATCGTAATGTTATGTTATGATATTAGAAAAGAATATGCGTATTACATTACTTGGGTATCTCAAACAATACGGGGTATAAATATAAAGAAAAATTTTTTTTCGGTAGTTTTTGAGTTACATTTTTAGGCGCTTTTGAAAAATCTAAAAAATAACCTCTTTAAAGTACTATCTAGAAGCAATTTGCTACCTGTAAGAAACTGTGACCGTAAAGATCGGAAAACTTCTCTTGGTAGAATTGTTGGGTAGAGACATAAAACAAATTTATATAGGAATATATTTATTATTTTTTCGGTATTTGTTGAGTTATATTTTTAAGCGCCTTTGAGAAAATCAAAAAATGACCTCTCTAAATTACCAACTAAATGCAATTTGCTACCGGAAACAAATTGTGAATGTAAAAATCGGAGCAATCCTTCTGGTAGAATTTTTGTGTACAGACATAAATAAAAATAATATAATTAAAAAAAACACTGCTTTGTAAAATCAATAGACTTCTCGATTCGCTAAGAATCTAAAAATATCTTTGTAAAACCAATAGATTCCTCGCTCCACTCAGAATTTAAAATCTTAAAAATTATATCGACATTTTTTGTAATCTATACATTCATTATAGCAATGATTTATAGTCTGTAGATTTTATATACGTGAAATAAATCATAATAATCATGTTTTATATTCTAAGTGGAACAAGGAATCTTTTGGTTTTGCAAAGCTGTATTTTTTTTTATGTGTGTACCCAAAAATTCTACCAGAAGGAATGCTCCAGTCTTTACAGTCACAAATAGTTTCCGGTAGCAAATTGCATCTAGTTGATATGTAAAAGTGGTTTTTTTTCGATTTTCTTAAAATCCCCTGTAGATATAACTCAAAATCTACCGACAAATTACATAAAAATGGTGAAAACGCGATTTCGTCGAAACTGAATTTAGTTATTGGGTATAGAAATTTAAAATATTCATCAAATATGCAACTGTATATTATATAAAGGAAAAAGAATTTTCAAAAACTTTCTTTTAATTTTGGACTATTTAGAGCAATGATTGTAGATTTTGACGTATTTAATTCATAAAAAAGTTTAGTTTTCGTTATATACCCAAAATATTACAGAAAACGCTCAACTCAGAATCGTTGTATCAAATGCAATGATTTATCATTACTTTCAACTTTATAGAGATAAAAATACACTCTAAAATCTTTATCCAAGTCATTCACTTAAGCAATATTCACAACACCCCGCGGCTCAATACCATTAAATGTCAAATAAGTGTTATGAATTACGTAGGTAATATTTTTCTAAAATTTTTTTATTTTCAATTTTTCTAAATTATTAACTCTTCAAATTTAATCACATGTTTGCTATTTTTAATTTTAAGATATTCTTGAAATTAAAATGTTGTGTTTTTGTTCATTTTATATCCTTATACAAATAAAATTATTACACTTAAATTTAATACATTTGTATTCAAAATTATTATTTCTATTAAAATTATCTAAAATAAATGTCATTATCAAATTTAAAATTAGCAATATTTATAATTTTAAAATTATATTGACATTCTTTAAACTATAAATATATGGGTAACATTGTTTCAATTTAATTAAAGTGAAATAAATTGATATAATTTCTCAAATGTTCTAACTTCTAACTGTTTTATTATAAAAATTATTTATTATTTGTTATTTGTCTCATAAATATATATGATTAATGATTAAACATTATTAGTTTTTTCTATTCATTTCTTCATATTTTTCGAAATGTCGACAAATTCTATTAAAATGAATATTTGTCTTTATAAATTTTATCCATATTTTTAAAGCGGTTGATACCCTAATAACTGGTAAGTCTTCATTCATTTTATATCTTAATAACTACTAGCAAAATAATAACACAAATAAATTTTTATTAAATATTACAAATTATATTTAAAATAAACAGTACCAAAATTATTATGAAATATTAAATATTCTACAGATACAATTTTATTTTTTATATTGACTTTCTTTGAGATCCTTTTTAAAACATTTTTTTGAATTTAAAATTTATTTTGAAATTAAGCCAATAAATTAGCTTAACTTTTATAATATTTACGAGTATATAATAAACATTAAACATACTATGCTTCCGTATTCCTAGACATCTCACAAGAGTTTTATGGGATCTGGTTTGATGGACTACTATACAAATTAAAAAAAATTTTACCTGCGCCCTACTTTTTACTGTTACAATCGTATATGAGCGACTGCACTTTCGTCGTACGCCAGAACTCTATTTACTCAAACTATTTCAATATTTTAGCCGGAGTGCCTCAAGGTAGTGGTATTGCTCCCTTTCTTTATAACATGATCCCCACCTAACCCGTGGGGATTTGTTCGGAGAGACTGAGGGGTTTATGATAGCCATACAAGATCAAGTTATAAACACAAAATTTAAACATAAATATAAACACAATTTATTATATTTGTTATACATATCATACCTACTTATTGGACATATCTTACTGTATAAATTGTAGATGCTCTTCTAATAGAAAAAAAAAACATTATAATATTTATATAATAAATATAAAAGCAACGTGTTAAGTTATTTTAATTATAAAAGTTATTTGTGAAGTTTACCCAACATTTGTGGCAAACATATATGATTAAAAAATATTAAATTTTTTTTCTTTTTCAAATTTACCAAATTGTTAATACGGGCTTATTTTAACTTTTCTTGCTTTTAAGATATTATCACTTCAGAAAATGGTATGTTGTTTTGAATATTCTATCCTAATATTAGAACATTTCTTTATATTTGCATTTGCTTTATTGGTGTATATAATTACAAATTCTATTAAAGTTTCTAAAACGTATGTCATTATTCAAAATAAAACATTGAATAATCCACAATTATAATTTTATTTATCGAATATTTTCTATTTTTCAAGGACTTTTTGACTATGATTTACGTAGTTTGTAATGATTAACTCAAAATAAATCTAATATTCATGTTTTCGCACATAACTAAAGAATAAAAATACTTTTATACTTTGCTTACCATTTAAATAATCGAATTGAAAATTTAAAATGTTAGTAATGTTTTGTTATAACTATAATTATAAAGAATAATAAATCCAACGAATTTCTTTAACATAATTAATGGTCTTATATCATATTGGATATAAAAGTTATTAAATGTATTTGTTGATTTATACAATTATTACTAACAGTAAATTGTTATTTATAATATTACACTTGTCTCATACATAAAAGTTAAAACATTATGAAATCGTATAACTAATTTTGTTTTAAATACTTCAATTTGTCTATTCCCCTTTTTGAATTTATTTGCCACATTAAATATTTCTGGTATTTTATTAGAACTTAAAAAACGAAATATCATTGAGCTTTTATTCTTCTATATTTTAATTCCAACGAGAACTCTTCCATTTATTAAATTATTTTTCAATTATACATATTCTATTATCGATATCTAACCAAAAATGGTAAAAGACGCGGACCTCGCGGTGAGACCCTTAGGTCGGACCTACGAGGAATTTGTGTCTTTGTTGAACACGGTCAGTCCAAATTAAGAAACACACATCTTAAGATACAAGAAAATGAAAGGAAAACATGAAATTTTAATACTGGGAAAGAAGTAAACACTGGCCAAGATTATACACACGTTACCAGAACTAGTGTCGTCCCACCAATGCCAGTCTCCCTCGTCCGCGGCAGATTTCACCGCGAGAGTGGAGATATTTTTCTACTCCACGGTGTCGGTAAAGACAATCATAAAACAATAACAATGTCAAAAAAAAAAATACTAAAATGTATAATACTCAAATATATGATGGGAAGTGATTTCATCGGGCGTCGAACGAAAAAGAAAGAATTTTATCGGTGAACGACGGCCGCCGTATAAATGCGATAAGTCAATCAAATCACATAATTATAACTACAAAAATAATAGAAATAATAGCGAAAATATGCACATGAGCATAACGAAATTAATGACTTGGCCAATATTTGTATAACATACCTATATATGTACTTAATACTATTTACATAAAGGAACCGATGTGATTTGAACGTAACAAAATAATCTATAATTACAATTTTACCAGTAATGTCGATATTCTTTGAGGTCTTTTCAAAATTTTTTTAACGCGAATTTACATAGTTTACAGTTAAGAAATTAAAATAAATGGAACTATTCGTATTTTCCAAATTAAAATTTTAAAATTGAATAAAGTGTTGTAAATTGTTTTGATACCGGGTGTAATACAAAGTAAAATATTTAATTAATTTAAACATTTAAAACTTTCTTATTAAATGTGTTGTAAACGTTATTTATGATTTTAATTTTAATTTATTAAATAAATTGCATTTTTGCTTCATACATAATTAGTAAAAATATTTACTTCAATATTTTCTCCCACATTTTCCAACTTGTTTTTAAGAATATAATGAACTAAAAAGCAAGGTAAGTTGTTATATATAATATATATATCTAATTATATGATATAATATACTGATACAATTGAAATTACTATATACAAATATTTATGTATTTTTACCCAAAATTACAAATTTCATTAGACATATTTAAAACTAATGTTATTATAAAACATTGAATAATCTCTAATATTAGAATTTTACTAATTATATCAATACAGTCTATGATTTTTTTAAGTTCTTTTGAGATTGATTTACTATAATGATAATTTACATAATGAAAACCAAAATAAATGTAAATAATTCGTATCTTCCAAATTTAAATTTAAAACTTTTAAAATATTATGATATTATTAAAGCTTCCTGTTAATTTATAAAATGTGTAAAATAATTTTTATTATTTATTTCCTAATGATTAATCAAGAATTTTATATTTTAACAAATTAACAAAATTGTCAACTCATTAAATTGAATTAAACGTGTACAATTTTAAATCTTTTAATATATTTTTCAACTATTATATACCAGAATCCAGTAAGTTCTCATTCATTATTTATCCTTATGCTAGCAAAATTATTTACTCATATTTGATATCTATGTCCTGTATTGTTATTAAGAATTTTAAATTTTACTAAGAACATATTTACAATCATATATATATATATATATATATATATATATAGTTATAGTTATATTAAAATTAAAATTTTACCAATAATATCGACATTCTCCAAGGTCTTTCTTAATTTTGACAATTATATATGTTACCGGCCAAACCCGATTTTAGAATAAACTAGTTTATCTTAGGCCAATCTAGTTTGGCCCAAGTAAGTTAGGATAAACTAATTTATCCTAGGCCAAACTTGTTTACCCTGAAATTAAAATTTACATTTTAGGAAGAACTGGTATATCCTATGCTAAACTGATAAAGACTGTCAAAAAAAAAAAAAAAAATATTCACTGTATATACATTCTTCTACGTTATTATTATTATTTATTATTTAATTTATTACACGATATGCTTTTATTGCACGATATTATTACTTATTATTATTACACGTTTCTTTTTTTTCACAAGATATATTATTTATTAATAATCTTTATACAAGCCAAAAAGTCTACATTTACTTATCTTTATGAACTTTAACTATCATATCGATTCGTAGTCATTGTATACATTATATTTTCTGATTACCGGTATTGTAATCTATCGGATTGTGTATGTGATTAAAGACCCAATGAAACGTTATTTTTTAATGTGTATTGTACATAGATTGTTAGTCTGTTCGACAACACCGCCCAAGAGGTTTTGTTTACGAATTTTGCGTTGCGTCTCATACGTATATTATTTTTGTATTAGTTTATAGTTAAAGTTTCATTTATTTTTACTTAATTCAAAAATCTCGTACAGTTTTGTATTATAATTGTTATAATGGATCAGCCTTCATGTAGCCAGACTAATCAAATTCAGTGGAGAGAACAATTTGTCACTGAAATTTGACGAAGTGAAAATGAAAAAATCATCTCATTTAAAAGTGTTGATCAAGAACAGATATTTAGAAATTAATGATCAAGTGGAAGAAGCTGAAAACACAAGAAAAAAACACCGTTAAAACAAAGACGATTGAAACGATTTGGTGTGCTAAGTATTGGGGAAGTAAAAAAACTTATTGCACCGAGTGAAGGAAATATAAAATACTATCTCCCAGTCGATGGACTATACGATGTGATTGACGCCGCTCATGTGACTGTGGGCCATGGGGTTCGTGACAAAATGTAAGCTGAAACAACAAAACAATATGCAGATGTCACGAATGAAATGATAGTTCTTTATTTGTCTACATGAAGAATATGTCAACAAATAAAAAAACAAAAAAGAAGAGTGAACTAGTGTCGAAACCGATTCTTCACTCTGAAATGAACAGTAGGTGCAATAGAACGGGCGGTTAAGACTAACATTTCATTGAACTAATAAAAATTAAAAATTTTATTTATAGGGAGTGGTCCGCGGTAGTTGTCACAATATACAAACAATATAAGTCTTGAAATGACAGTCATCGATTGACAATTTTTCTCGGTATTATATTGTTATTATGAACAAAAAATGTAATCTACTTTATTATATATGTTGTTATTTTTACAAAATATGTTTTGTTTTGTTTTCATAAGAACATAACTGTTCAACACACAGTTTTCTCGTCAAAATAAAATACAAACTATTTATGAAAAATTAACCAGTGCGAAATTAAAGTTAACAAAAAAACTATAACACTTCAAAGTTCAGTAAAAGAAAAAAGCCGACTGTATTTAACTAATTATTAGTAAAATTCAATATAACAAACACTAATTGATCTTAAAAATAAAGGGAATTTTAAATATAATGTTTACATAAATTTCAAACAAAGTTACTGGATATTACAATTATTAATTATTATAAAACGATAAATACACCAAAAAAAGGGTAAAAAAAACCTGATCCTCGAGTGGATGAAACTCAATGAGCATTTCATTGAGTTTTATCCACAAAATACAAGGGATACTCGAACGATAAATTTTTCTTGCGCAAAACACAAGTAATAGTTTTTGTAAAAATAATGACGAAATATTATAATTTTGGCAATGTCACAACAACAAATTAAAATATCAATACCAATAATAACAATCACAACATGATGGGAAATTCAAGTTTATCATGGTTTACCAAAATCATCTGACAAAATTTGTTTTACTCCGTGCATAGGAATCTAAGTTTGGGCGGTAACATATACATAGTATATTATTATAAAATAAAAAATAACCAATATGTTCATGTTTTTGAAATAAACTGTCAAATTAGTTTCATAAATTATATGCTCCTGTTTATGTGTATTCAAAGAATAATCAAACCAACGAACCGTCGTAATATTTTAAATGTTCTAATTTTATATTTGGTATGTAATTTAATGAAGTTATTGTTATTTGTAAAGTTACATGCACAGTTGTATGATACATATATAATTAAATGATATGAAATCTTATATTTATTTTTTAGATTCTGAGCGGAGCGATCGAAGCTATCGGAGTGCTTCGATCTCTTCAGTCACAGTTTGTTTCCAGCAGCAATTCGTATCTAGTTGGTACTTTAGAGAGGTCATTTTTCGATTTTCACAAAAACGCCTAAAAATATAACTCAAATACGCTAAAAATGTAATTTCGTTGTAATGGATTGTTGTTTATTTCTTCATAATTTTGAAACTAATAGTAATAGAAATCTGAAATTTTCACCTAATATGTAACTTATTCAGACTATATTTACGAGAAAAGTAGGCTCCGCTCAGAATCGTTTTATCGAATGCAATGACTTATCATTGTTTTCAAATTTAAAATAAAAACAAAACTCTAAAATCTAAGTAATTCACAAAACCCCGCGGCTCGTTACCTTTGTTTTTAATGTTTCATCTAGTCAACTCACCTTATTAATTTGAACGTATGCAATTATAAATATTTTTATTATTTATTTAAGATATAAGCAGTAAGTTATTATCTCCATTAATATCATATACAAGTAAAATTATTACACTTGAATTTGGAAAATTTTTTATCAACAATTTACAAATTATACTTAAATTATCTAATACTAATATATTATTATCAATTATTAATTACAATTATAATTACAATGTTTTCATTCATATCCATTATCCACATTGCCTGAAATTTCTAAAAAAATTAATAATGATTCAAGTAATTTTTATGGTAAAAAATCTTGATGTTTGTGTTTCCATAAGAAAAATGTCAAAGAAATGTTAGGAAGTGTGTGCGGCTGTTTTAATCGAATTAAATTGAAATAAATCCAATAATTATTATCGAATTTTCAAATTGTATTTGTTACATAATATATTTTTTACAAAAGTTTTTCGTTATTTGTTTTATTTACTGCACAATTATCTTAAATATTTAATATTTAATTACAATATAATAATATCTTCTTCATTATTATATATTAATAATGTTATAAAATTAAATAGTATTTAGGCATTTCAAATTTTAAATATTATATCCATATACAAGGAAATTTTTTATATTCCCATTTGAATTATCGCTATCCATAATTACAAATTCTTTTAAAATTTCAAAATCATTAATCATTATAAAATATTGCATAACCTATAATCAGAAATGTATCTATTATACCGATATTTTTTGATGTTTTTCAAAGACATTTTGATAATGATTTACGTAGTTTGTAAATTGTTAACTCAAAATAAATCTAATATTCATGTTTTCATACCTGAAGTATAAAATCAATGTTTTACATTGCTTACCATTAAAAAATCGAATTGAAAATTTAAAATGTTAGTATTGTTTGTTTAGAATTATAATTAAAGTGAAATAAATCCAACGGATTTTCTTAACATATTGAAAGGTCTAAAAAATTTAGTTGACAATTTAAAATGTTAGTATTGTTTTTGAGAATTATAATTAAAGTGAAATAAATCCAACAAATTTTCTTAACATATTACAAGTTCTAATATCATATTAGATATATAAGTTATTACATTTATTAGTTAATTTATAAGAGATATTACTAATTGTAAATTGTTATTTATAAAATTACCTTCAGCCTTGTCTCATACATATATAATATAAAACATTATGAAATCTTATAATTTTGTTTTAAGTATTTCAGTTTGTCTATTCGCCTTTTTGTACTGGCCGTTTGTCATTTTAAATATTTCTGTTATTTTATTAGAAATTAAAATCCAAGATATCGGTGAGATTTTATTCTTCTATATTTTAATACAAACGAAATTAAAACACTTTTATTAGTTTCATTGATTAAATTGTTTTCCAATTATACATATTCTATTATTAATATCTAACTCCAATTTGGTTATTAAACACTGAATAATCTATATTTACACTTTTATAAAATGTCGACACTATCTGAGACCATTAAAGAAGTGTTTGCAAATAATTTTCGTAGATTAAACTTATAAAATCAAAACAAATCCTAATGTTTTCGTTTTTGAAATTAAAATTGTCACAGAAATGTATGGTATTTTTTTTACGTGTTAAGTTATTTGTTTTATTTTTTAAGTTAACTGCAATTTTGTCACACGAATGATTAAAAAATTATTAATTTTTTTTTTTTAATTTTTCAAATTGTCAATTCTTTGAATGAACTTGAACTTTCCTAATTTTAAATATTTCTTATATTTTTGATTGAATTATCAATGAAGATAATGATAAACGTAAGTTGTTATTCATCTACTATTCTAATAATATCAAAATTATTATATTTATATATGATGTAGTTTTGTCCAAAACTACAAATTATATTACAATTACCTAATTCCATTGTCGTTAATAAATAATAAAGTATAACTACTCGTATATTAATATTAAAATGTTAAATTTATTCCAAATTTGAACTTTAAAAGTAAAAAACTGTTATAAATTGAACGCCTTTGTTTAGATACAGGAATTTAAGTTGAATATAACGTTTAAATTATTTAAACATTTAAAATCCTTTTATTAAATTTGATATAAACGTTATTTATGAAATTAATTTTAATTTATTAAATTAATTGCAATTATTGTGCATACATAATGAGTACAAAATATTCAATTCTACATATACATCCACATTTTCCGACTTGTTTTTAGTAAAGGATATATTAAAAATAGTAAGTTTTATTCATCTAATATTCCGGTACAATTGAAATTACTATATTTAATTTTTATGTATTTTACCCAAAATTTCAAATTCCGTTAGAAAATTTGAAACCAATATTTTATAACATATTGAAAAGTCTCCAATATTACTATTATACTAATTGTAACAAACATGAAAGATTTTAAAAATTCTTTTAACAATGATTTACAATAACGATAGTTTACATAACGAGAATCAAAATAAATCTAAATGATTCATATTTTCCAAGTTTAAATTTAATATAAGATTAAATGATAACTAATAAATTGTTTTAACTTTTAAAATGTTACAATATTATTAAAGCGTTCATGTTAATTAATAAATAAATTAAAAATAATTGTGTATTAGTTATTTCCTAATGATTAATCAGTATTAAAAATTTTATATATTTAACAAATTTACTAATTACTTAATGGTGATCTCATTATATTTAACTAGAAGTGTGCGATTTTAAACCTTTTAATATATTTTTAATTATTCCATAACAGCATATGGTTGTCATTCACTTTACATCCTTATACTAGCAAAATTTTTACTCATATTTGGTATCTATGTCCTGTAATGTTATTAAGAATTTTGAATTATTTTCAAAACATATATACATACATATATATATATATATATATATATATATATATATATATATATATATATATATATATATATATATATATATATAATATTATAATTACAATTTTACCAATAATATCGACATAATTCTTCAAGGTCTTTCTTAGTTTTGAAAATTATATGCTCCTCTTTATGTGTAATCAAAGAAAAATAAAACCAACGAATCATTTTAACATTTTAAATGTTGAAATTTTACATTTACCTATTTTGTAATTTAATATATTTATTGTTATTTTTATATTTACATTTACGCTTTACACGTAACATTAAAAATAAGAAATCTTTTATTTATGTTCTAAATATTTTAACGTGTCAACTGATCTTATTAAACTGGACATTTGCAGTTTTAAATATTTTACTGTTTTAAAAACAATATCATTATTATTATATTAAATAATCTTGAATTAGAGTTTTATAAAATATTGACACTATCTGACACCTTTAAATAGAGTGTTGTTAGAAAATAATTTACGTAGTTTATATTTATAAAAGCAAAATAAATTTTCTTGTTCATGTTTTTGAAACTAAAATGTCTAATAAATGTTATAAATTTCATTGTACTTTTGAATCTTATTATAGTGGAATAAAACGAATAAATTATTTTAACTTTTATAATGTTTGAATTATAAATATTATGTTATTTGCTACTTGTGAAGTTAAGTGGAGTCGTGTCTTGTACAGAAATAATTAAACCATGTTGTCTTATTTTTTCAAATTTAAAACTAATAATATTATTAGTTATTAAATACATATATCATAATAATTACAATTTTATTAATTATATCCAATTTGCCTGAGATTTCTGAAAACAATTTAACAATAAATTAAGTAGTTTGTATGATTGAAATTGTTTGTGTTACCATAATAAATATGTCAAATAAATTTTAGAAGCTATGTGCTACTCTTTTAATTAAATTAAAATGAAATTAATCCAATAATTATACCTGTATTTTCAAAATTTCAAATTTTATTTGTTACATAATGTATTTGTTATAGAAGTTGTACGTTATTTTTTCATTTACTGCACACTTATTATAATGATTTAATAATATTAAGTCTTCTTTTTAATATTTTTAATGGTCAAATGTTTGTTAATTACTATTTCCTATTGATTAATCAATATCAAGTATTTTATACTTTAAGAAATTTACTAAATTGTCAACTCATTAAATTTAACTAGACGTATGCAATTTAAAATCTTTCAATTTATTTTTAATTATTTCATAACAGAATTACGTAAGTTGCCATTCATTTTTATACTTATACTAGAAAAATTATTTACTCACATTAAATACCTATGTCCTGTATTGTTATCAATAATTTTAAATCTATTAATATATATATATATATATATATATATATATATATATATATATTTAGTTATATTATAACTACAATTTTACAAATAATACCGACATTCTCCAAGTTCTTTCAAAAATAATTTGTACAATTATTATAAAATTAAAATTAATCAAAATGTACATGTTTCTGAAGTAAACTCTGATCTTAGTTTTATAAATTATATGCTATTATTTATGTATAATCAAAGTAGAATAAGGACAACGTATCATAGTAACATTATAAATGTTCTACTCTTATATTTGGTATGTAATTTAATGAAAATATTGTTATTTGTAAATTTACACGCACACTTATTATACATAAGATTAAAAAATCAGAAATCTTATATTTATGTTTTGAATATTTTAACTTGTCAACTCATCTTATTAAACTAGATATTTGTAATTTAAATATTTTTATTATATTATAAGACTATCGCCCTGACGTTATCAGTAAGCTTTTATTATTTAATATCCTAATACAAGTGGAATTTTAACACTCACACCTGTTATATTATTTTCTAGTATTACATATGCTATTAAAAAAAGTAGAAAACAACGTCATTACTAAATACTCAATAATCTTTTATTCCAGTTTTTTAAAATATCGACACTATTTGAGACCTTTAAATAAGTGGTATTAATAAATAAATTATGTTATTTATATTTATAAAAGCAAAATAAATTTCCACGTTCATGTTAATGTTATAAATTGTATGGTACTTTTTGAATCGCTTTAAAGTGTCTTATACATGAATTAAACAATGTTGTCATATTTTTTTCAAATTGTCTAAACTGTTAACTATTTTATTTAAACTGAACGTTTGCAATTATAAATATTTTTGTTATTTATTTAAGAATATATCATGGAAAACGAAAAAGGTAAGTTATTCTCCAATTAATATCCTAATACAGGCAAAATAATTAGACTTAAATTTGGTATACTGCTCTTTTTAAACAAACACAAATTCTATTTAAATCATTTAATACTAATATTATTAACAATTATTAAATGATCCATAATTACACTTTTATTATTTGTATCAACTTAGTCTGAGATTTCTAATGAAAATTGACAGTTTATATCATAAAAAATCTTAATGTTTGTGTTTCCTCAGGAAAAATGTCAAATACATTTTAGAAACTGTGTACCACTGTTTTAATCGAATTAAGTTGAAATTATTTCAATAAAAATATAAAAGTTTTATCTAGTTGATAGTTTGATACGTTGTCGACTAAAGTTCTCTCATTTCAATTTTTTATACAAAATAATTATTGTCTAATATTCAAATTTTATTTGTTACATAATACATTTGTTATAAAAGTTATTCGATATTTGCTTAACTTACTGCTCATCTATCTTAAATAATTATTCAACATAAAGACTTCTTTTAATATTTTTATTGGTCAAATGTTAGTTTAAAATTAGGCATTTCCAATTTTAAATATTTTTATTGTGTTTTAAGCTATATACATGTTAGATATAAGTAAGTCGTTATTTAGTTAACATTCTTATAATTCTTACATATTAAATATCATTATTGTCTACTATAATATAATGTTTTCCAAAATTGATAATATCTTAATAAATATAAATCTTTTATATTAATAAATATTAATCTTTATAAATAACAAGAGTATGAGAACGCTATAACTCGCGAACCCTGGTAGTAACTATTTTACCACTTATATTAATTGAACGTTGATTAACGTATTTTACAATCAAAAATTTAAATAAATCTAAATGTTCATGTTTCTGTTTTAAAATTTAAAATTGTATTTCATTCTTTTCATGTGTAAAATAACAAACAAATTATTATACCTTTTAACATTTTGCAATTATATTTGATGTAAAGCTTGTCATTTGTTAAATTAACTGCACATTTGTTTCAAATATACAGTAAACACATGACAAAACAATAATAAATCTTGTATTATTCTTTCATATTTTCTGCCTTTATGTACGAAACCCTACGTTTTCAATTTTAAACATTTGTGTATTTTTAAGGACTTTACCAATTAGAAAATTGTAAGTATTTTATTTTTTTGTATTCTAATTTTAACAAAATTATTATTCACAAATTTGATTCACTGTTTTTCAAATTTACTAATCATAATAATTCTTATTAAAATATGTATAACTAATATCATAATAAAATTGAATATTATGTATAATTATTCCCCGAGGTTTTTATAAACATTTTTACACAATAATTTACTTAGTTTATAAAATATAAATTTTTTTAAACATTTACTTTTTGAAATGAAAATGTATAAATTATTGTTATAAGAAGTGCATTGCTTTTACTGGGAAGGACGTGGGGGGACGAAGTACCTCGTCTTTTTTTAAAAATATTTTAGCGTACCCTTTTTAATTTTTCATAATGGGACGCTTAGAACGAAATGAAACCGTCAGAACCCTTTTTACAATTTTATTGAATTAATGAAAATAATAAAATTGTATTATACGAGTATGTTGTAATCAACGCCAAAATCATAAAGATTTGATGTTTATATTACAAATTCAATAAATTTATTTGATTAAAAGTATAGTGATTGCAAAGGAGGGGGGGGAACGAAGCCCCACTAATTTTCAAGACATTAACATTTTCAGGGACGCATATTTTTTATTACACTTTTGCGTTCCCTTCCTACTTTTTTATCCAATTCAAGCACTGGGCTTATAAATATGAACGCTATTGTTTGCTGTGAGTGTATAACCAAAAATTTCTTAATGGGCAGAAAACTCCATAATTTTAAAATATAAGTATTATTATTTTAATATAATAATACTTAAATAATTTATAATATTTTAATATTATAAATTTAATATTACGTATAAATAATAAATATGTAAAAATATGTATACAATTTTTATTTAAGATAAAATAAATTTTTGCAAATTTTCCAAACATCTACGTATTGTATTTAATTTCATGTTTGCCATTTTAAATATGTGATTTATTTTTTAAGATTTCTTCGATATAGATAACAGTAAGTTCTTGTTCATCTTATATCTTGATATTAATAAAATTGTTATAATAAAATTTGTTACATTGGTATACAAAATTACTAAATCTATTAAAGATGTATGTAATCAATATTTTGCTCAAATAACTTTGTTTTCGAATTAATATTTTAACATCAACTAAACTGAAATACGATATTATTTAGATGTAAATAGTCATCACTTTTAAATGTTCGAATTATACTTGTTATAACAATTATTTATTATTTGTGAATTTAACTGCATTATTGTCTCAAACATGATTAAACAATATTATTAAGTATTTTTCTTCAAATTTTCCAAATTACCAAGACTTTTTTAAATTGCACGTATGCCTATTAAAATTGTTTTAATATATTTAAAGTGTTTAATAATATGAAAAAGCGTAAGTATTAATTTTTTTAGTATGCTAATATTTGCAAAATTGTAACATTTTATATTATTTTTAAGGTTTCTACGCATCAAAAAGTCGTTATTTTCTTAGGATTTTAAAATTACACTCGCAAATTTCTAAAACTCAAATTTTTATGTAATATAATTTAATATCATAAATCCTTTCAAAACAATCTAAAATAAATATTATTAATATTAAATTATTAATAATTTATTAAATTTAATAATATGTAAATAAATATTCTTAACATTCTCTGAGGTAATTCATAAATACACTCGTATTTTATAGATTGTATGCTATTCTTTGAATCTCATTAAAATTTAATAGATCGAATAAATTAACTTTTTTAATCTTCTAATTATAAATGTTATAAAATAAATTAAAGTTACTTCTTATGTTCTTCGTCAATAATTCATGTACATCGCATATAGGTATATTTTATAATTAAAAATAAATTAAACTAATATAATTGGAATATATAAGAATTAAATACAAAAAATGACGTAGTATGCGTATTTTACGACGTTGATGCAGACGAGACCTCAAACACAAGTCAGTGTGTTTGATCTGTGTTAGAACTTTCTAGAAATTGAATGTATTAAATCGTTGTGAACTATGAAGTATGTTTTGTGCACAAATGAATTATGAAATAGGCTAACAATTCTTTAACAAGACTTATCGGATACATTTGTACACGTTGTTAAATAAGTCATGAAAATATTTGATGAGGAAAGAAAGAATTCTATTGAATAATTTTCTATTAAAAAAATGCTGTAAAATAGCATTAACTGCAGCTGAAGACGAAATATGAATCGACAAATAAAAAGTTGCAATATAACAACAAATCCTCAAGTGAGATTTTATGGAATTATCATTTATATTTAATTTATTGGTCATCTTTACCGATTTGAACATAAGATTTAATGATAGATTTCAAATTTTCAAGGTAGTATACCATTAAAAGGATTGGTTCTTGTTAATAATTATAAGTATATGAGTATATGATTAAGGAAATATACATAAAGCGCCAAGCGGCATTAATTTATTTCATAAGGGACTTAAGAGCAAACTGTGATTCAGAGATAAAAGCTGAATTGAAACTTGGAAGATGAAATAGACCAACATTGAACACCAAATCTCAAATCGCCTACAAAGATATTTGTGATCCATTGTGATGTATTTCATTTGAATATCAGAATTTAACTAAACAATTTTGCTACCATTACCAAAACATCTGCAACTACCCCGGACAATATTTATCTTGTCTAAAACTACATGAGAGTTACTAAGTCTGAAGACAGACAGAATAGATTAACAGTTCTTAATATCCACAAAGAAATATCAATAGATGTCAACAAAATCATAAATTTATTTTCAAGACAAAAGAAAAAATAAAAAAAAGTTGATGATGATTGGTCAAAAGAAAACTAAATATCATGATTTATTTTTGTTATTATCATATTTGTTATGAATCATGATCATGAAAAATATATTATCCAGTATCTACTATGTAATAAAACCTTTCCTCTCTTTTAATATTTTAATTTTCATTTATCCCAGGGTTTTAACTAATTCGAATAATTGAAGGTTTATTTTAATCTATCAAATTAATTTCCGGATTTATTTTATTATTTATTATTAAATTACCAGATTTTTCTTGCTAATCGTCACTCGGAAAATGTATTAAACACTGAATGAAACGTTTAGTTAATAATAGGCATAGGCGGAAATAGGAGGGCTTAGGGGGGCTAAGCCCCCCAAATATCTTATAATTTGTATGTATTTTGGATATTTGGCTGATTATGACTGATGTTAAAAATGTTAGCCCCCCCAGAAAATTTAGTAGATTTCCGCCTATGATAATAGGTTGTAAAATAATTTATTAGACACAAAATCACAGTTTTTACTTTATAATATAATATATTATAACAATTTAAACACTTACAAAAATGTATAATATCACGCACGTCACGGTTGCACTTATGGTGAAACACAGTTTTCATACGGATATTATTTACAATAACTTAAGAATAAACTGTCGCAGTCGCGGTTGCACTATGGTGAAACACCGCAACGTACGGGATTTTACTACGTCTCCCTCTTTATCCCAGGCCACGGTTCACTTTGTAAAACACCTTTACAAAATAAAGAGCGGAGAGAATAGTAAAAGACAAAAGTGAATATAGTGTTAAAATTGGGTCTTACTTATGTATATTTATATCTACTTAATTGAATGAGAAGTTTTCTATATATATATATATATATATATGTATATATTCTTCTCGAATTGTAGTTCGTGTTTTCGGATTTCGGCGTACTCGGATTTTCATCTAAGATGAGGACCATCAACGACAATCAGTCTGTGAAAATACCCGAAGGTATTGATGTCACTGTCAATAAAAGGATTATTGTCGTCAATGGACCCTGTGGTTAATTAGAAAGGAATTTCAAGCATTTAGCCTTTGATATTTACTTGAAAATTCCACGTCTGTTAACGGTAGAAAAATGGTTCGGTACCAAAAAAGAATATGCCGCCGTCAGGACTATTTGCACACACACGTTGAAAACATGATCAAGGATGTCACTAAAGGTTTCTTGTATAAAATGAGAGCTGTGTATGCCTATTTCCCCATCAATTGTGTAACTTCTGAAAACAACTCGCTTATTGAAATCAGAAACTTCTTGGAAGAAAAGTACATCAGACGTGTAAAAATGTCTCCAGCTGTGACAGCGGGCTACTAGAGCAGTTTTATCTGACATTTCGAATTGTATTGTTGTGTGATTATCTACCGATTAATATGACTAAACCGTATACTCGTTATTACTGTCAATGGGAAATTTTCAGGTGAAAGGAAAAGAAAACTTAAAATAAGCAGGAAAACGTATTTGGTTCTCTTACCTTTTACTCGTTGCTTCTTTGAAACTTTGTTTTTTGTACTTATTTCGCCTTTAATTGTAAACCCTTACAATCTTTGTGCCTCCGTAGAGTCCTGTGACGTCGCAATTTTAGCGAAATAAGCACAAACGTTAACCAATTGTACCGCACGTGTATATTTTTATTTTTAACCTAGGTGTTAGCCATCCACAATCGAAGGACCAAATTATGTATCGGCGGATTAAATTATCTTCTTTAATTAATACATCTGAATCGTAGTAAACAAAAAATTTTTAATTGTATAGAAAATATGACACAGAAAAAATAATACAAGTAAACTAGTGCGGTCGGTGCTTACGGTATCGAACATCGCTCGAGACTGAAATTTGTACAAGAGAAAAACCCTAAGACGGTCGACAATTAGTTATCTGCAGATAATCGCAGACAAATGGTACGATTACGCTGTAGTGTTTAACAATATATATATATATATATATATATATATATATGTGTATATATAAGATAATATACAAATATACCATTAATTATATAGCTCGATGTATAACGCCATCTATTGGCTGTTTCTTGCAATGTATAGCGCGTCAGCTGACTGCTCTCGCAGTCACTGAACGTGATGCTTAGTGCTCTGCACGGTCCGTCATTTTATGAACCGGACCGCACCAGTAAATCATTCCCTAAACCGAGACTAGACCGGTCATGTCGTAATTTTATTTTGTTGAACTGAACCGGACCAACTACGGTTTTTAAAAATGTTGAGCAGACCGGACCAGACCAAATTTTCTATTAGACCGAACCGGACTGATCTATTTTTAGTATAGACCAGTTCGGAACAGTCAAAAAAAAATTTATGAGACTGAACCGGACCAGACAAAACCGAACCGATATTTTAGACCAAGCCACATTTTTTCTTACAAATATTTGATTGATATTATAACCTACATAATATTATATTATATTATTATGCCAATAATTATTAGCACCAATGCTGTGCGATTTCTGGGGTGTGCTGATGAACATTGAACGATGGTGGTGGTTAGAGATATTATTACAACATATTAAGGTGCCCACACTCTGTAGCGGTAGCAGTACATCGTGCATCGTTACTGTAACGTAATATCGCCAAAGTCCATACACTGCAACGGTTTACCGTTGGCGGGAAATGACCGCTACGCGGTTTTTCTAAAAACCGTCGCATGCCTTACTTTTCCCGCTAGCGCCGGCGGTTTTGTCATGTACTCCTATAGAAAAATCTGTATCTAGGTAAGTACATTTAGATAGTAATAGCCATAAATAAGTTCTGAACGTGTTATTTCCTGTTCCCGTCCCGCTACAGTATGTGGGCATCTTTATGAAAGATAACGATAATTGATACCAGTATAAGCGGTATTATAATATGGTTTATTATTATATTTTGTAGTTTGTACTTTGTATTCAATGTCCGAGATGAGAAACCCAGTGTTGCTAAGCAGAAGTAATTTGGGAACAAATCTGAAATATTTATTAAATGCGACAACGGCTTCTTCGAAAATTATAAATCAATATGTATATCTGGAACAAAATAACATCCCATAATAAAATATTAAATCAAAAAGGACCAGACCGGGCCAGACCAGACTGGACTGGACTGGACCGGACCAAACTGAAATAATTTTGTTGAAAAAGTCGGACTGAAATGAATCAACATGTATTTGAACTAGGACCGGACGGATTTTTTTTCAAAATCGATTGAATTGGACTAAACCGAGCCATTGACTAATTTTTATTCTTTCGGACCGACCTAATCGGACCATGGTCAGGTCCGGTCCGGACCGGACTGATTCAGACCGGACCGTGTAGAGCACTAGTGATGCGTCAGTAACCTACTTAAATTATATTTATCGTCTTTCTGCAAAAAAATGTTTATCCCCCCCTCTATTAAGCACTTAGTAGTTAATAATTATAAAAGCAAAATAGATCTAAATGTTCATGTTCTTAAAATAGAAATTTCAAATACTAAATGTTTTAAATTTTAAGCTATTGTTTGCTGTTGGGCAACATAAAATTTCCCAAAAGAACTATATAATTTTAAATGATAAGCTGTATATAAATTTAATATTTTATATAATTAATATATTTGGTAAAACAACGTTAAGATTTGTATTGCTTTTTTTAAATTTCCCAAACTGTCAACTCAATCTTTAATTAATTATTATTGTTAGGTCAACAAAATGCACGGAAAAATTGTAAGTTAATTCTCATTTAATTTCCTATTACAAAATTATTTTATTCAAATTTGGTCAAGAATTACTAATTAAAATAAAAATTTCAAAAACCTATATCTTTATCATATACAAAATAAGCTATAATTTTAATTTTATTAATATTATATCAATATTCTCTGATGTCCTTCAAAAAAAAAAAAAAGGTTTCGACAATGATTTATATAGCTTTATCATAGCTTAACCTAGCTAGATTATGAAATCTTTATTCATCTAAATTTAATTATTTATTATTATTATTATTATTTAATAATTAATTTGCTCTTTACCAACGTTTAAGTTTTCGTGGGTTATAGTTGGTTTAGTATGTCATCAGCATGTAATAATATTTCGGTCGTTTTTAAAGAGTCAAACAAGAATTGGGGACGTTGGGCTGTCCACTATATGATGTTTGCTTTTGCGTTTATTTTCCACTAGTTGCCCTGGAACAGTATATGAATCGATGATTGCAAAAACGTCATGAGTCAATTATTTAAAACTTTTGGATAGGAACTTTTGGAACGACACAATTCATTGATTAAAGACGTTTTCGCTCTCAACCACATTTTTCGGTTGTAATTTTATAGATAAAAAAGTATAACTTAAGACATTTTTACACTTGTTTATTTTTACTAATATCTCAATTTTATAAAATATTTCACTCGTGACGTTTCTGCAATCATCGATTCATATAATTTCTGAGAAGTTACCATTAATTTTGCAGTACCTTTCGTCTTTGTAGACTTTTCAGCTCCATTCGAGGAAGTCGACACGATTATTGCTCCAATTCACATGTTAACGAATGAAACCAGACCAAGAAATGAAAAAGAAAAAAAAAGAACTAATATTAATGATAAAAACACGATCGACCACTGTGGCTATCGAAACGAGACTGAATTTTATTTATTATATGTTCTCTGAGGTCCCCTTAAAAAAGTTTACGACAATGTTTTGTGTAATTTATATTTTATAATTATGAATTTAAATTTAATAATAATATAATTTAAAATTTAAAAAGATTAAAATTAATCTATTCTACGACTCATATTAATATTTAATAAAACCAAGATTATTTTAACATTAATAATATTCTAATTATAATAATACGACATACATATTTCGATTCAATATTATGATGTCTTAAATTTTTTAAGTAATTGAACATGTCAACCCGCGCCTCATTAAACTCTGGACGTTTTAATTTTATATATATATATATTATGATTATTCTTTTAGATAATGAAAAATTTGTGGAGCTAGAAAATAGTATGTTGTATCATATATACGCAAAATAATTCGTGACAATTAATTATACAACTTCATAATACTATTTTAAATTTTAAATGTCTATCACTTTATATACATATTAAATAATTACATTACACCTAGACATGTATTATTTAATTACACATACCTTTTGATGTTTAGTAAAATACTAGCTAATTTTATTCGTTTCGAGTCTCCTTAAATGTGTAGAATTTTTAAATAAATAGTCATCTAGGTGTATAGTCTCCATTAAGCTACGATATCTGATAATAAAATTGTATTCCTTTCAACAAATCGTCAATGAGGTTGCCGTACGTCTAGCAGCCAGTTTTCTAAGGTTAATAAATGTTCACTCATATTCGATCGGGTCACAATATTTCAATGGTCTGTCCCTGAAATACAGGCATTCGTCATTTGCTCGACGTTGTGTACTTATACATATCTGTATATATTTATACAAATACCAGTAGATTATACACTTATATTGCACTATTGACACATAATAAATATCAGACGTTTAGACGTCATTCTTCGTCGTGGACTTTTCACGCCTACGGTGAAATTGGTTTAAAACGTCAAATATCTATAGAGGTTAATATTGAGTGGAACGGATTTTGAATATTTGGCAGTAGTCAATGTATTCATAATTAAGAGGACGCTATACTGAAAGTAAAACACATGCAATTTACCGTAACTTTGTGTAAAAACTAGTTTGCGCGAACATAAAACATCGGGGCTACAATCAAAATAAAAAAAACCTAATTTTGGAACTACATAGAAGAGTACTTAATCTATGTCATAGCGTTTTTATTTTTTTCGTAACTTGTTCCAATTTTGTATTATATATGTAAAAAAAAAACACAAATCATAAAAGTCTAACAGTTAATTAATTAATTTAAAATGACTTTATAAAAAAAAAATAAAAACGCTACGACATATATTAGGTTCTCTTCTATGTAGGACCAAAATTTGATCGTTTCATTTTGATTGTAGCCCCGGTGTTTATGTTCGCGTAAACCAGTTTTTAGTCTCTTATTTGAGGTGTGTTGCATCCCATCATAATGGGGATAACATGCATTTATGAATTAAATATACAAATTATCTATATTTTCAACACTTTGCAATGAACGTAGAAATTTTAAATATTTTTATTTATTTTTAAGAACTTCACCAAAAATATAAACGACCCTGTAAGTTGTTTTTCATTAAAAAATATTGCATATAATTATATAAATATGATACTCGTATATTGTCATTTCTATTAAAAATCACATTAATATCATAACTTAATTCATAATTAAACATTAAATAAACCGCAATTGCAACAACAACAAGAAAAACAACAATAATAATAATACTAAATGACAACGACAGCGACAATGACAACGACAACAACAACAATAACAATAATAAACTGGGGTATTTTAAACATTTTTCTGACACGTAGCTTATTATACTTAGAAAATCAAAAAGAGTTACGATGATGTTCATGTTTTTATGATTAAAATATAAAATAAATGTAATAAATTGCATCTCTTTATTTTAGTTTAACTAAATTTAAAGAAAACCAATAATTTACCTCTACTTTCAAAACGTTTTAATTATATTCAATATATTCGTTATCAAACTTGTTTGTTATTTTTTAAATTCTGAGCGGAGCGATGAATCTATTGTTTTTACAATGATGTGTTTTTTTTTATGTATGTACCTAAAAACTCTACCAGAAAGGAATTCTCCGATCTCTTCGGTCACAGTTTGTTTCCGGCAGCAAATCGCATCTAGTTGGTACTTTAGAGAGGTCATTTTTCGATTTTCCCAAAAGCCTCTAAAATTTAAATCAAAAACTACCGAAAAATTATTATATAGTATTAATAATAAATAATATAACACCGAAGCTCCGCTCAGAAGTGTTTTATACTTTTATCCAATGCAATGATTTATCATTGCTTTCAAATTTAGAGTGATAACAATACACTCTAAATTCTTACCCCAAGTAATTCATTTAAACAACATTCACAACACCCCACCTTTTTTCATAATTTTTTTATAATTTGCACTTTGCAGTACATTTCTCTCATGCATATATAACTAAGCAATATCAAATCTTTTATTTATTTTTTATATTAATCAAATATATGTATTTAACTAGACGTATGAAATTTTAAATATATAAAAAAATCTGTACATGTATATATATATAAACAACAAATATACATACATATAAATAAATGTATACTATACTGCCAATGAGTATTATGTAAAAAATGAAATAAAAAAATATAAAGTTGTTGTATAAAGAAGTTTATTTCGACCGGTTTCGACTAAAAGTCATCATCAGGTATAAATCACTTTTTGCAAAATACAACAAAAGAAAGAAAAAAGAAAAAAATGAAATATAAATGAATAAATTACATAGAGATAACTATGAAAATTACAATAAACAGACATGAAGTTTTTTCATCGGAAAAAATATGTATATATATATATATATTATATAAAATAATAATAATAAAAATTTAAAAACTCAAAACCAACAAAGAAATTGTGTAACATATGAGCACTACGGCAAATTATCAATATTATCTGACATGTATTGATATAAAATGTTATTTTTAAAATCTGTTTGTATATTTAAAATATTATTAAATCCATTGTGTTTAACTTCTTTATAAATATGTAATTCTTCCAAAACATAATTAACATAGATATTACGTTGTATATTTAAAATTTCGAAGTCATTATTTATATCAAAAGTTATCGAATGATTGTTTTCTAAAACATGTTTTGCAAAATTAGAATTTGGAGTAACTTTTTAAATTTTATTTCAGAGATGTGTTCTTTATATCTAGTATTAAAATTCCTGTTCGTTTTACCAATATAAAATTTATTACAACTGCATTTAAGTTTGTAAATACCAGGATTATTAAATTTATTAAAATTATTATTTGGAATTTGTTTAACTTTATTATTTATTTGTTTTATTAAATTATTACTAGTGTTGAATGCAATTTTAATAATATTTTATTATTATTTAAAATTTTTGCGAATTTATCCGATAATATATTTTGATATTTCATATTACAATAATCAGTTATATTATTTATTTGTTTAGGATTTTTATTTTTCTTTAATCTTATTATGTATTCTTTTGACTGTGTTTAAATTATATTTATTTTTTAGTGCGATATCATAGATAACATTAAGCTCATGTTTATAATTATGTTTATTTAAAGGAATACGTTCAAGTCTATAAAAAATAGAATTAAAAAATGCAATTTTTTGTGAAAAAGGATGATTGGAATCATAAGGAATAATAGAATCAGTTTGTGTAGGTTTTCTGTAAATATTAAATTCAAATTTATTATTAACTAAACTAACAGTAAGGTCTAAGAAATTTATTTTATTGTTTAATTGCGTTTCTAGAGTAAATTGAATATGTTTATTGATTTTATTCAAACTATTAACCATAATTTCAGCTTGTCTATTTGTACCTCTGAATAAAATGAAAGTATCGTCTACATATCTGAAATAAGCTTTAATAAATGGGCTATATAATTTGTTGGAAAGTATATTATTTGTTTCATAATCTATTAAGTATAATTCTGATAAAAGTGCACTTAAAGGACCACCCATTACTAGACCTTCTTTTTGCGTATATAACTTATTATAGTATTGGAAATAATTTTGATTAATAATAACGTTAATTGACTGTATAATTTCATGAATTTCATGAGGATTAAAATTACTATATAGAATAAGCTTATTTTTGAGAATATTTAATGCGTCGAATTTAGGAATAGATGTATATAAATTTTTAACATCAAGGGATATCATTCTACAACCAGGCACAATATTATAATATCATTTATTTTTCCAATAAAATCATAAGTATTTCGTATTGATGTTTTATTAGTAAACTTTAATTTTTGTTTTATTAGTTGATCTAAATATTTAGCTAAATTATATGAAGGGGCTGTTCTGAAATTAATTTATGGTCTTATAGGATGATTGTCTTTATGTAATTTTATAAAAGGGTGTAATATTGGTGCTGAAACTTTTCTATCATTTAATAAAAATCTCTTCTGGTTTTTAGGTATAATTGCAGTTGCATTATTAATTAGATTATTAATTTGTTTTAAATAAATTGTAGTAGGGTCTGATGTTAAAATGTCGATATTATTGTTCTTTATAAAATCTAAAGTTTTGTTTTGAATATTATTAGTATATGCAATAACAATAGCATTTGATTTATCTACTGGAATGATCTCAGAATTATTTTGTTTTAGTTTGTTTTCTATATTTTTAATAATACGATTTTGTTTCATAATTATTTTATTTTGTTTCGCGGTTTTATGAATTTTATTTTTATAATTTTTATTACAGTTTTCTATAATGTTAAACCTAGTTTGATTCTCATTACGGTATTGGATATAGTTTAAAAGAGATTCACACTGTATTAGTTGTTGTTTTAATGATTTGAAATTATTAAATTGAAATGTATTAAACTTATTTCCTTTATATAATAAATTTGTTTCAGCATTATTGAAAACAATTGAAGTTAAATTAGTAACTCGTGGTTGAAAAGTGTGATTATGTATAATTTTATGTGATTTATGTGTCTTACTTATCAAAACATTAATTTTTTCATTAATCCTAATCCATTTTTCGTGTTTTTTAAAATTTAATTTTTGTATTATATGAGTTTTTAAAGAAAGTAATTGATTATAAGAGTGATTTAATAAATATTGACTTTCTAATTGTTTAATATCTTTATATATTGATTGTTTCTTACTAAATAAAAATTTTATCTCAAAATTTAACCACAATTTCTCTGCTGCAAGTTTTGTCTTCTTTGCTGATACTGAATTGTTTTTGATGTGGATGTTGATATAATTTGGAACAACCTTCATTTTCTTGCATGTCTTGTTAAGTAAATATTCATATTTGTATTTATGAATTTTAAAGTTAAATATTCATACCTATTAAACAATAGAACATCGGCTCGGCTGGCCATAATAAATAATAAATTATAGACAAAATTATAAATAAAAAAATAAATTAATATAAATTAATTAATAAAAAATAAAAGGAAATGTAAAAAAAACTATCATTCGATAACTTTTGATATAAATAATGACTTAGAAATTTTAAATATACAACGTAATATCTATATTAATTATGTTTTGGAAGAATTACATATTTATAAAGAAGTTAAACACAATGGATTTAATAATATTTTAAATATACAAACAGATTTTAAAATAACATTTTATATCAATACATGTCAGATAATATTGATAATTTGCCGTAGTGCTCATATGTTACACAATTTCTTTGTTGGTTTTGAGTTTTAAATTTTTATTATTATTATTTTATATAATATATATATATATATACATATTTTTCCGATTAAAAACTCCATGTCTGTTTATTGTAATTTTCATAGTTATCTCTATGTAATTTATTCATTTATATTTCATTTTTTCCTTTTTTCTTTCTTTTGTTGTATTTTGCAAAAAGTGATTTATACCTGATGATGACTTTTAGTCGAAACCGGTCGAAATAAACTTCTTTATACAACAACTTTATATTTTTTTATTTCATTTTTACATAATACTCATTGGCAGTATAGTATATTTAAGTATACATTTATTTATATGTATGTATATTTATTGTTTATATATATATATATACATATACAGATTTTTATTATTCACGAGTATTAATTTTATTTTTTTTTTACATATCCTTTTATTTTTTTTATTAATTAATTAATATTATTTTTTTTTTTTATTATTTATTTATAATTTTGTCTATATTTTATTATTTAAATATATATAATTTTTAAGGTTTTTGTCCACCAAAATACCGTAAGTTTTATATATATATATATATATATATGTATATACCATTCAGTGTTTGTAATTCTTTTGTTCTCGGGTCGAGTGATATATCTGTATTTATCTAATCTGTGGTAGCGGTACATCCGTGTTGGGAAGCATCGCAAAATCTACACATTGCAACTCAGTGCTGTAGCCAGGGGGTACACTAGGGGCACGTGCCCCCCCAACCCGAAATTAAATACATATATATATATACCTAAATAAACTTAAGCCACTAGCTAATCAATGTTGCTCAATGAAATTCACGACATGTACTCAGTAATGATGATTTATAAAAAAATGTTCATGTTTTGCTCGAAAGACATGTCATTAAATATTTACTAAAATTCAATCACATTTCAAAGGATTCCTACTAATTCATTTGTGTATTCTTATGTTTTTTTTTGTTATCTAGGCGAATACTTTTGCGGGCAGACGTTGCCGAATGACGCGATAAACCTTCTGATATCAAAGTCTTTATAGTTGGTGTTTTAAAGAGTTTATCTTACGATTTATCCAATTATTTTGTGAATAGTGTTTTTCTATCCCTCTGTCTAAACAAGCGATGTATGAAATTTGCCTTCAGAATTTTCATTACAAATTTATCGTTTTAATATTAGAGTAAATATTAACGAATTATAAAATGTATAGCTGAGATCATTATATCTGACTCGTATATTCGCCTTTTTCCAAAAACAGAAAAAAAGTAAGGAAACGTCCGATACAGAAGCAACATAGTAAAATCGGGTTTCGTGTTCCTTGCAATTTTACGAGTGATAGGATTAAAGTTAGGATATACGTTCTGACATTCCTGTCCATCAAATCTCTGATGTTAATGTACGTATCGAGCATTTATTTGTAAGTTTTATTTTTAATGGTTCAAAGTATATAATTGGTGGTGTCTATTTGCCACCAAATTCTACTTCGCTATCATACGAGCTATTTATGAACTCTGTTGTAGACTTGATTTCTAGTCACGTAGGCTATTCGTTTATTTTTTGTGGTGATTTTAATCTACCAGGGATCTCATGGTCTAATGATGACAGTGGCTTAATCTACTCTAATAGTGTTGGTCCTCGGATTCATTGTGTACCTGAAATTTTTGCAGTTAATAATTTTTTCCAAAAAACAATGTCTTTAATTCATTTGGTTCGCAATTAGATCTTATTTTTGTTAGTCATAATTAACTCAGCCTTAATACTGCTCCTATTCCTGTTGTGCCTGAGGATTGTCATCACCCAGCTTTGGCAATAGTCCTTACTCCAGAAAGCATCTTAACAATGATTTGTTCCGCCCATTTCTTCTGTGACTTTCGTAGGGCTGATTATATTAGTATAAATAATTTCCTTTTATCTTACAACTGGGCTGATACTATTTCGCAGTTAGACTCTAAATGTGCAGCGTCGGCCCTGCTAGACGCCTTGCACACATCAGTTCTACGCTATGTGCTACATGTGCATTTTTCCTCGTCTAACTTCCATACTTGGTTTTCAAAATACTTAATAGATTTGGTATTCAAAAAAAGGAGAGCTCATTCAGTGTTAACAATGTTATAGGACATTTATTAGAAATACTGAATCAACCTTCTTTTCAAATCCATCTAAATTCTGGGAATTCGTTAGGAAAAATAGATCCGGCCCAACTATCCCTAAAACTGTCAAGCTAAATGGAGTAGCTAGTGTAAATAGTAATGATGTTGCAGCCTTATTTTCAAAACATTTTAACTCGGTATATTCTGACTCTAATGTAGATTATGCTCCCCTAACGGGTTCCCATTTATTTAACGATCTTCCTAGTAATTGTTTCTTTAATTTGTCACAAGTTGAAAATGGATTAATTAAACTAAAAAATAACATACCTGTCGGTCCTGATGGGTTGTCTGGCATTTTTCTATACGCTATCCGATCTTCGCTTTGTTTTCCACTTTGGATTCTGTTTCGCAAAATTCTTGATTCTGGTGTCTACCCAGAGATATTCAAATTAAGTTCAGTAACGTCAATTTTTAAGTCGGGTGATACCTCTTATGTAGGCAATTATCGGCCCACCACTATTCTTAGTCATATATCAAAACTCTTTGAGTCTCTCGTTCTCCAAAGTATACAGCCATCTGTTAATGCAAATTTAGCGGAAGAACAACATGGGTTTCGTCCGGGTCGTTCAGCTACCACATGCAACCTAGTATTTGTAAATGATGTGTTTAACGCCTTCACTAATAGTAACCAAGTAGATGTCATCTATACAAACTTCAGGAAAGATTTGATAAGGTGAACCATAAGGCTCTGATGAAAATTCTCGTGTCTAGTGGATTTGGTGAACCATTATTATCCTGGTTTAATTCTTATTTAACAAATCGCCCTCAATATGTAAAAGTTTTTAGAATCAAGTCTAAAGTCAGCAAAGTTCCATCTGGAGTTCCACAAGGGGGACACATTTCTCTAATTCTCTTCTCTATTTTCATAAATAACATCAAGAGTGTTATTCGCAATAGTTATTTTCTGTTGTTTGCTGACGACCTAAAATTATTCTTAGAAATTCTTTGCGAAAATGACTGCCGCAAACATCAAAGTGACCTTGATGCGATAGGTGCATGGACCAATAACATTGGTTTAGAATTTAATATTTCAAAATGTCATTGTATGTCCTTCTACAGAATTCGTACTCCCGTTGTTTTTAAATACACTCTTTACGATTTTTTATTCACTAATGCTTGTAATACAGTCAATGATCTTGGTGTCACACTGGATCGGGAAATAACCTTCCACGATCATATCGAAAAATCTTATTGTAAGGCTCTGAAAACACTCGACTTTATAAAAAGGGTCTCTGGTGAATTTAATTTAATTGCACTACTTAAAGCGTTATACTGCGCACTTGTTAGACCTATTCTGGAGTATGCTGTTGTTATATGGGACCCTTCTACTGCACATAGTAGGGACCAGATTGAAAGAGTACAACGTAAATTTTTATATTTTGCTGCTGAGGTGTTTCATATCGATCACAAACCGTATGACTATGGACCGGTACTCAAGATAGGACTAGCAACATTAGCGGAAAGGCGTAATTTTGCAAATCAAATGTTTCTAAAAAAACTCATTAATGGTTCTATAGACTGTCCTGAACTGTTATATCATATTAATTTCAAGATCCCTATCTTCCAGTCACGAACGACTTATCATTTTTTTATATCCCATTGCACCACCAATTATTCTCGAAATAGACCGATGTTCAGGAATCAGGATGATGCGTATTGTCAATGAGAACTCGTCTGTTTCTTTCTGTTAATTCGTACTATGTAAATAATGTCAATATTACCGTTTATAATTTCCCGTATATGTATACAGTGGATTCCGCTTAATGTGGGCACGTTGGGACTAGTTCTGTTTGCCCACATTAAGCGGTTGCCCATAAAAACCGAAATTAGTAAAAAAAAAAAAAAAATTGAAATTCACGGAACTGACTGAGTAGGTATATACATACATACGTACACCTAACCGACCGATAGCGACCAATTACAGAACAGTTACTCATTTTGTGGTAGTGGAGTCTTATTTCGCCGCTGATAACGATGCGCGACGTGGTGCCATTAATCTATTCTGTGGTGGTGATTCTTATTTGAAAAAGCCTATATTCGCTGTTGTTGTTTGGTCACCATATATATATATATATATATATATATATATATATATATATATATATGTGTGTATTCTGTACTTTGGGCCACGGTCTGTTTTGTTATAAAAAATAAAAAATAAAAATAAAATATAATATAATGACCTACGAAATTAATTAATAAAGATAGCGTGATCTATGATACATAGGAATTGTTTCTACAATAAATATTAATTTTTTCAAATTTCAAATGTATATCTGAATTTTTTTTATAAATCTTTATTGTAATTATGCCGAATGCCGAAAAATGTGTTACAATGAGTGAGAGGGCTTCACAAACCCCTAAGCCCCTTCCAACCGTCCCAGATCGTCGACCAAATTTGTAAATGTTATAACAACGCGCGTATATGTGTAATGTGTATATTTTATGTATAATGTATGTAGGTACTCAGTGGTTATAAAACCGTGCAAAATATACTTTGTAGTCCACGTCTTTTTTCAATTAGTGTAAAAACACGCATGTTGCGCATTTTAGGATAACTAAAAATAGTGATACAAAATCCAGTGCTCCCCCCCCCAAAAAAAATAAATAAATAAATACATTTCTGGCTACGGCACTGTTGCAACTTGATAACCTATACGAGTACCAAGGTATCTTGGAATCTTCAATTTGGATAACATTAGCAGTTCAGTCAAAAACATTTACCACTGGTCAGTCAAGTCCGAAGTAAAAGTGCGTCCCACGGCACTACGGCATAATGAATTTCGCATAAAAAATCGTGGGCAATGCGGAGATACGGAATGGTCGGCGGCCCGTTTACGAAACACGGCCGCCGTCATAATTGTTGTTCACAGTATTTTTCCCGTACAACCATTTTTCTTATAAATTTCAAACACCTATATTTAGCGCCTTTCGGTGTAGAATTTTCAAAAATGCTTTTTTAGCTGATGCCTACGTTATAATATCTATCAGATTTATGCCGAATGTCAGTCCGATTCATGCAGTGGTTTGAGATGTGCGTTGGTAGACCAGTCATTTAAAATTTATTGTATTAAAATAAAACCAATATAACATTTTATTATCGCAACACTTTAAATATTGTAATTATTAATAGTTAATAAGGTTTTTGTTATGTTATAAATTTAATTTGAGATTTTAATTTATCATTTGTTAAAATAATATAAATTTTTTTTTCAAATATTCCAAATTTTTAACTGTTTGAGTTAAAATTATCGTTTGTGGTTTTCAATATTTTTATTATTTTTTAGCTTGGGATAAAATATGGAGTACGTTTTATTTAATTTTTAGCCAAATGGCAAATAGTTACTAAATTATTACACTTAGATTTCAAATTTGAATTATGGATTCATAATTTATCTAAATTTAATCTAATTAATAAATATAAAATAAAACGATTAAAATTAATTCACTCTAATACTCTATGAATTTTATCGAAGTAAAATAATATCAAACAAATTATTATCTTTTACTCGTATTAATGTTCTAATTATAGTTATTGTAATAGATATTAAAATTAATTCTAATATCATTTAAGTTAAAAAGTTCTTTATTATTCGTTGTGTAAAAAGTGAACTGTATACACTTGAGTACTTACCTATAGTACATGTATCATTAACGATATGAAGACTTATGTTTGTTTTTCAATTATTGGATTCTGAGCGGAGCGATGAATCTATTGTTTTTACAAGGAAGTTTTTTTTTTTTTTTATGTCTGTACCCAAAAATTCTACCAGAAGGAATGCTCTGATCTCTTCGGTCACATTTTGTTCCTGGCAGCAAATCGCATCTTGTTGGTACATGGGAGAGGTCATTTTTCGACTTTCCCAAAAGCCTCTAAAACTTTAACTCAAACTTCAATATTGAAGCTCCGCTCAGAATTGTTTAATCGAATGTAATGATTTATCATTGTTTTCAAATTTAGAGTGATAACAATAAACTCTATAATCTTACCCCAAGTAATTCACTTAAACAACATTCACAACACCTCACGGTTCCTTACATTTTTTAAATTTAAATTCACATTTGGAATTTTAAATATTTTTAAATTTTGATAATAGTAAATTTCAAATTTGTGAATTTACTATATAAAAGTCGAATATAATTTGATATTTTTTAAGTACTTTAAATTTAATTAATATTAATAATGTACTATTAAATTTAACATTACAATTTTTTTTAAATTTTAAGTTAACATTTCAATTTCTAAATTACTTTTATCACAATACTTAATTTTCTATATTAAATTTAAATTTTTATTAATGTTTTATTCTTAATGTAACGATTGTTTTTCAATTTATAAAAATATCTGCTAATTTTTATTTAAAATAGTGTTTATAATTATTGTATAAATTTATTTATAATACTTCTATTTAATTATTTATTATAATTTTTTAATTGATTGAACGTATTTAATTTAATTTCATAAAATTATGAAATTTAATTTTTTTCTTACGTTATTATATAAATTCTTACGTATTACAGTTTAATTCTATTTTTAATGTTGATTACGTTTATTTAATGTAATTTAATTCTTAACTTTTTAATCATTAAATTATATCACTTTAATATTAATTTATAATTTAAATGATTCTATAATATATAATTCAAATTACATATTTCTTTTATGTCACTTTCAAAAGTTTTATATAATTTATTAATTTAATTATAAAGGTTTATATTTTATAAATTTTATAGAAATGATTATTTAATTTTAATCTTGAAATTTTTAATTTTAATTATATTTATAACTATTATTTAATTATAAGTTATATTCTACGTTTTGACGATCATATATATTCATTTCTATTATTAATATTATTTAAATTTCAATATTTCCAATTTTTTTTCAATTTTAGTATTTAAAGTTTTAATTTTAATCTATAATACAACATTATTCAAATCATATTTTAATTTTTAAATTTAATACGATAAAAATCAAGTTTAAATTTTTATAACATTTGTTTTTTCTAATTTCATGATTTTATAAAATTTTCTACTGTCTCGTAGAAATGTATGAACTATTAATAAATATTGTAATTTTCCTAATTATTGAATAAAATCCTATTATACTTATGATTTAAAATATCTAATAATACTTATTTGCAATTAATAATCTCAAATATTTAATTCATTTTTAAATTATTAATTTCTTATATCATCTTTTTATACTTTATAATTTTTATATTTTTGACTTGACATTTAATTTTAATATTTAAATTATATTTTTATAATTTATTTAATTGAATTTAATGATAATTATTAATACCATATTATTGTTATTCTTATGAATTAATTTTCTTGAATTTACAAGTTCAAATTTCATTATACGTAAGTATTAAATTACATTTCTTATTGTAAAGCTTAAAATTGAATTTTTAATTTAATATCTTTATTTATGTATGAATCATATTTATTGACTTTAAATTTTCCAATTCTAAATACTTTACTTATTAGATTCTATATATTTTAATTAGGTCAAGATGTATTCAATGAAACTTTTTATGCTTAATATTAATTCAAAATTTTATTAACGATAATTTGTACTAATCAGATTATTATATTAAGAAATGACATCAATATAAATTAAATATTAATTTCGTTTAAATTCACGTGTATAATTTATAATCTATAAATAAATTTATAATTATATGAATAAAATCTTTAATTCAATATATTAATTATATATATTTTATAAATAACTCATACATTTCAATAATTCATTATTTAATTTTATTAATATTAAATTAATTTTAAATATTAAGTTATTAATATATTATAAATTAATTATTTAAATTAAATCTTAAATTTTTATAATATCATAAATTTAATATTCCATTAAATTACTTTATAATTAAATTTATAATTTAATTAAATTGATTGAAAATATTATGTTATATTTTCAATATTAATTTATATTATCATTAAAATTAAATTTTCAATTAATTAAATTCCATTTTTATTTAGTCAAATTTAACTAAATTTTAATTATAATAATTTATAGTTTAAATATTTAAATTTAGTCAAATTTATATTAATTATTTTTAATTTTATCTATAATTATATAACTTCAATAAATATTTTATAGTATGTTAAATTATTTTTTATTTTAAATTATGATATTTAAATTATTATAATCACTATATTATATTAGAATATTTAAATTATTAATAAATTTTAAGTTTATATATAATTAATAAATTATAATTTTTAATATATTTACATACCAATTTAAATTTTTATAATTTAATTTGAAATTAATTATTCATTTTTTAAAAAATTAATTGATAATTATTATAAATATTATATTTTAAATACATATTTTAATATTATTTAATTATATTTCACTTATTAAATATATATTATTATTTAACATTTTTCGATTAATTTTAAAAAATTTTGTAAATTTAATTTAATTTATATTTTAATATACTTAATTTAGATTTATATACTTTTACAAATATAAATTATTTATTAAATATTGAAATTATTTAATCAATATTTATGAAATTTATAATTACCTATTGGTATTATTTATAATTTCAGATTTATATTTTTGACAATATATATCTTCATGTTAAGTTATTAAATAATTTAGTAACGATTTTATTGATAAATTTATTAAATATATCGTTTTTAAATTGAAATTATTGTAAATTATATTTGTTATCATATTTTAATTTAAACTTTTATTGAAATTTGTTATTTTAATTCTAACGTAATTGTAATATTTAATTTTATCCATTCAAATATCTATTTAAATTCTTAGATTTTCGAATATGGCAACGTTAATCTTATTTGATCTATAGGATCATCGCAATTACATAGTTTACGATTAAATTTGACATTTTTCTAACTTTTTTCAACGATTGATTTAATGAGATTCAAGTGATCTTAAGCATTGTGAGACTAAATATAATCGTTTAGTGAATTGATATCAAATTTTATAAAGTTTTATGTACTAATTGTTAACTATTGTTTACATCGAATCTTATTGTATTTAACGTTGTATATTTATAATATTGACTTATATTCAACTAATAACTTTCATATGATTCATGTTTTTAGAATTTTAATATTAAAATTATGAATTACATTTAGCGTTTTATATATTAATTATAGTACTACATTATTTAGAAGGTTTGTTATAATTTATCAAAATATATGAGATTTATAATTTACTGATTCCTTCAAGCTATTCCCTAAGAGTTAATTTCCAAATAATTTATAAATCTCTAATCAATTTAACGATCAATTCTCGTTATTCTTATTTACTTTAATTCTATTTAATGCTAACTGAAACTTTTCTTATGGTATCGGTATTTTATGTATGAATGTAGCTAATTATTCATAATGAATTGACATATAATTTATTAATATGAACGATTGGGAATTTTATACTTCGTATCTATTGTATGTAAATCATATTTAACGTACTATATTTTAATATATAATATTAAATACTTTCGATTGACTAATAAAATTAATTATTGATTTCTTAGATTAATACATTTAAATTTTACTAATAATTACATTAATATTTTAATTTATTTACTTGTATATTACTTTATGTTACGATTAATTTATTTTTAAATCTATTTAATACTATATATTTGAAAGTAAATTTATATTTTTATTAATAATAATTAATAATTTTATATTATATTACTAATAGTATGTCATACATTATAATTTATTATTAAATTTATATAATTCTAATTTTTAACATTTATTATTTTATTAATATTTTTTCAATAATTTATTAATATAAATTTCAATTCATTTAAATATATAATTATATTATTATTTGTAATTTATATAATATATTAAATAATATATTTTTTATAATTATTATTTTTTTATATTTTATAATTTATTAATCATTAATATTTATATTAATTTTATTTATAATTTTATTATGTAAATTAATTTATTTATTTAATACAATTATAAATATTATAAAATAAAATTATTAATATTATAATATTATTTAATATTTAATTATTTTAAAATTTTTTTAATATTTAAAATTAAATTTATTTTAATTTTAAATATTATTATTAATATTTTATAATTTAATTTTATATTATAATTTTTATCAATTATATATATTTTAATGTAATTTAATAATGAATTTTATATATATATAATTAAAATTTTTAATTTATATAATTTTTATATATATTTAATTAATTTTTATATATTTAAATTTAAATATAAAATTTAATTTAAATTATATTATTGATAAATTTCTTTATTTAAATTTATTTATTATAATATTATTTATTTTATCTTAATTATTATATAATTTATTTTTAAAAATAATTCTATTTTAATAATTATATTTTATATTAAATTTACATATTTATTCAATTTAAAATTGTTAATAATGATATAAATTATTTATATTCTAATTAATAGATTAATTTAATTAAATTATATATTACTAATTATATAAGATTGAATACATATAATTGAATTTTAATATGTAATATTACTTATTCTACGATAATCATGAATGTTAATTTATATAATTTAATATGTAATATAATTATAATTATTTAATTAACATACTATATATTCTATATTAATTGAATAATAATCTATTATTTACAATAGACTAATCACGTTTAAATTACTTATTAGATATTAAATATATATTAAATATCTATATATATATTACATCTAATTAATGAATCATATTATAATACATAATATTAATATTATCTTATAATTATTATACTGATAATTAAACTATATGATAAATAATTATATAATTCAAATTTCTATATTAAATTATAAATACATTAAGATAAAACTATGATCAAAATACTATATCAATTTACATAAATAATACTTAATATAATTTAAATATTAATCAATATATCATAATAATTATACTATATATAATTATTATTATATTATATATTAAATATTACAATATAATATATTATTATAATATTTAATATAAACTATTAATTGTTATATATAATATTAATATGAATCATATTATTAAATAATATAAATAATTATTAATATATTTAATATATAATTAAATTAACAAATTTTATTTATATATAATAATTTATATTAATTTAATATAATTTATATAATGAATATTAATAATTAATTTTTAAATAATTATTACATATAAAATTAATTATTAATTTATATAATAATATATTTTATATATTTTAATATTTAAATTTTACTAAAATTTAAATTAAATATATATTTGTAATACATAGATATTATATATAGTTATAATTAAATAATAAATTAGATTTCAATTTATAATATATAATTAAAGTTGTTTCATTAGTAATAATTAGTTATGATTATATAATTAATATTATTAATTATTAATTTTATAATATTATGTAATTATAATATGTAATTCAACGATAAAATTTTATTGAATGCTAAAATGTATAGATAATGTAGATTGATGTATATGTTTAAATATTAAAATTATGAAATATTATAAATACAATGTACAAAATAATATTGTCAATCTAAAATATGTTAAGATGTAAATGTAGAAAATCATACATAGTTAGTATCGATTATTAAGTATCTTAGTTGTAATCATATTATAGATAATTAGTTGATAATTTGAATTTTACATGATTTAAAGAATGTCGGAATATGTTAAATTGTTAATAATGTATTGTAATTTAGCTTAATAATGTTGTAGTTATAAAGATAATTAGTCAATGGTAAAATACAAACTTTAACTATATGTATGAATTGATTGTAGTTTATGACTTTTTGTATTGTGTATGTAGTTATGAAGTGTTTAGATGGTTGTGGTGATATAGTATGAATGTGTTGTACATTTTGATTGTGTTTAGTATGCGTTTGATGACGTGAGAGACATGTATGATGTGTGTACTGATGGTATAGTATTTCAATGAGTTGTGTGATTGAGATGGTATGTCAGTGTGTATGAAGTTGTGCGTTGGTAGAGTGAAGAGTCTGTAGACGAGCGTGAGATGCTTGATTAGTGATTTGGATCAGTAGATGATCGTTTAGATTGTAGTGTTCAACTTGAGAAATTTTAAAATTTTATCGATAATGCTTATATACATAAAAATTAAAATAAATAATATCAAGTATTTTATTAATAGTTTTTTTAATCTCTTCCTATTTGTCAAATATTTGCACTTAGCTAGACGTTTCCAAACTAAAATATTTTATTATTAATTTTAAATATTAAGGTTTGTACAGGAAAAATTCTCGTAAGTTTTTATTCATTTTATATTTTATAATATACTAGTAAAATTATGATATTCAAATTGAATGTATTATTATAAACTAAAATCACAAATTCCTTAAAAATATCTAAAGCGCATATCATTAATATTGAATTATCAAGAATTTACAATAATATTCTAACCAATTTTATCCATATTCTCCAAGGTTTTTATAAGAAATTTTTGACAATGATTAATATATTTTAGAAGTATAATATTAAAAGAAATCTAAATTTTATGTTTTCAAAATGCTATTATTTCAAACTAATTAAAATGAAATAAAACTAACTAATTTTATTAAAAACAAATATTTTAAATCTTTTTCTACTGTTTTGTAATTATATTTGTCTTAAAATTTATTTAACATAACGTATTATCATTATACGTTTCCACTACGTATTGGTACGAATCGGTTTTTTGATTCCAAACCAATCCTAAAATTTTCGTGAATTTTTCTTCAAAATTATTGACAAGGACATTTTCGACATTTATTGTTTCTAATTTTGGTATTCCATACAGTAATTCTGGCGTATTACTGGACCATTTACGTAATTCGAATCCTGCCGTGTTCAATACTGCTATGATGTCGTCGCGTAATTTTAACGTATTTTCGATTGTATCGGCACCACATAACAGATCGTCCATGTAAAAATTTTCACGAATCGGCTTACAGGCATTGGCATATCGATCGTTTTCATATTCGGACAGCTTTTGAAGGCAACCTGTTGCTAAAATGGATGCTGTAATTACTCCGTAAGTGACAGTCTTTAAACGATAAATCTGAATAGATTGATCGGGACTCGAGCGCCATAAAATTCGTTGAAAATCTCTGTGGTGATCGGCCACCCAAATCTGTCGATACATCTTAACGATGTCGGCAGAAATGACATACTTATACGTGCGAAAACGAGCCATAATACATACTAAATCTTCTTGAATGCTAGGGCCTTTACATAAAACGTCGTTCAAGCTTACGCCCGTATCCGTCTTGCAAGAGACGTCGAATACTGCTCTAAGTTTAGTTGTACTACTCTTTTCTTTTATGACGGCGTGATGTGGTAAATAATTATGTTTCGTATAAACACTAGGCTCTTCTGGTGTAACGATCTTCATATGTCCTAATGTAATATATTCATCGATAAACTTTTTATATTCGACCTTGAGCATGGGTTGTGTTTGAAGACGTTTTTCTAAGGACAGAAATCGACGTAGTGCAATTTCATACGATTTTCCGAGTTTTAATGCGTCACGAAACGGTAACGATACGATAAATTTTCCATCAGCGGCGCGTGTTAACGTTTTTTCAAAATAATTTTTACATGCTTTTTCTTCTAATGAATAAACCTTACATTGTATTTCCTCTAAACGCCAAAATTTGGCTACTTGTTCTTCTAACGCCGCAAATGACGAGTTAGTATTACTATATAATGATATGCATTTATTTTCTATATGTACGTTTTCTGTATTATCCGATACAGGACCAGAGACAACCCAACCGAAAAGAGTCTTTTGAAACGTCGGCCCAGTTGAAATAGGTTTAATTTGATCAGCGCAAATTAATTCGAAAAATATTTCTGAACCGATAATCATATTTATTTTTTGAGACGAATTAAACGACGGGTCGGCGAGTTCAACGCCCTCCGGTATATTTACGTCCGATATTCTTATCGACGTCGACGGAAGATAGCTCGTTAATTTAGGTAACACTATAAATTCTAAATACGTTTCGTATTCACATAATCGCGATTTTATTTTCGTTGAGACTTGATAAGAGGCACTATGTATCGATTGATTTATGCCCATAATTGAATATGAGATACGTTTTGTTTTAATTGTAAATATTCAGCCATTGATTTTGTAATAAAATTATTCTGTGAGCCCGAATCAAGTAAAGCACAACAAGGAACTGCTTTATTGAAATTATTACAAACCATTATAACGGCCGTAGACAATAGTATTTGATTATTATTTACGATTTGACGTGAAGTGTGTGCAATGACACTCGCGTTTTTATCTGGGACGTTTTCTTCGCGGGTTTCGGCTTAATCGTTTACGATTTCTGATATTGCTACAGCTACGTTGGCCTTATCGGTTGCATTTCGAGATACGATGTGTAGTAATCCGTTGTGTGGACGCGCGCACTTCGGACAACGACGACTATTACATTTTTCGCCAACATGCGAAAGTAAACAAATTTTACATAAATTAAGTTCACTGACTTTCTTTATCCGATCAACGATTGATAGTTTTAAAAATGACGGACATCGATAAGTAGTATGCGGCAAATTACAAACATAACATTTAATTTCTCCTGCGGTTGTTAATGATGTACTCTTGTATAAATTTTTCTTGTATCCTCTTGACTGATCTTTATTTAGTTTTGAATTAGAAACTGGTTTTGTACTGGTTGACTCGACAGCTTCCAATATTCTAAAGCGAGATTGCAAATATTCGAGTAAGTGTTCAGCAGATACATCAACTAATTTATTTGATTCTATTTCCCATTGACGTAATGTAGTCGAATCTAATTTCGTTGTAATTAAATATAAAAGTAGAGAGCCCCAACGGCTTGGACTCTGACCTAACGTTTCGAGAGCCTTAATATGACCTGATAAGTCATCGTATAATTTACGTAATTGCTCGGACGATTCTTCCTTTATTGGCGATATATTAAATAACGATTTAGTGTGAAGTTGTATTAATATTCTTTTATTATTATATCGTTCGGTTAAACTGTTCCAGGCTTTTTGATAATTATCAGACGACGTTTGCATGCATTGAATACTTTTTTCAGCGTCACCGCTGAGCGATGAACGTAAATAAAAGAATTTTTGAATATCACTTAAAGAATTGTTGTTGTGTACGAGTGCTGTAAATATATCGAAATATGACGACCATTCTGTATATTCACCGGAAAATGTGGAAATCTGAAGCGCTGCTAATTTGATCGACGGAGGAACACACTGATTATTACATAACGGTGTAGCGGAGTGTATACCCTTTTCTGTACCTTGTAAATCCTCAACACGATTAAGTTTTATGGACACATCCTTTAACAATCTTTCACATTCTGCCATACTACTGAAATACAATTCTTCAAATTCTGATCTATAAACTTCACTTTCTTCTATTGCTCCTTTTTCTTCTTCGATTTGCGTCTGAACTTGATCGAAATCGTTCCAAATTTCTCTAATCTTTTCTCTGCGGAGCATGAGTTGTTCTATATCAATATTTTATTGTCATTGATATATTTACTAAAACGGGTCAACTGACCTTTGAGCTGCTCACGACGAATAATGAGAGCGGCTATCTCTGACATTATATTTTCTTGACTTGTAAATACTTATATCTGCTATAATAAATTGTAACCACGAAATTAGGAAACGAGTATGTATAGCCGCGTATGCTATAATAATATGTCGTGTTACGATATCTCCTATACTGTGCTTGTACTATAGAAACGCGTAAAACTACCATCAAATTTGGAAAGGAAAATACGAGTATAACAGGATAATCTGACCTGATATTGCGAGTCCAATTCCTTTTTGATGATGACGTGTAAAATAATGCTTAACGACGCGAAGACGACAAATAACGAGTTGACCGTCTGAATTTAAGTAAACATCCGTTCCGAAGGACCAAATGTCGGGTTATGCAATTAATGAAATAATACATAAACACCTTTTTTCTCTCTAAAAAATTTTCTTTATATTTTCGCACATAAAATAATTATTACACATTATAAACGAAGCGACGCGGTACTCGATACGGCGTCACTATATACTATAACGAGCTCGAGGGTAAACTCCGGACTGACCGGCTTCCTACCGATTACAAGAAAACAAGGTCCGCGATAAATACATTGATATTAAAAGGTTAAAGCTATCAAAATAAAAGATAGTGACGTAACATACAAATATAATACAGTATCGAACAATTAATAGTTAATTATAATTTGTTATGTCATATTTGTGAAATTAATTGCACTCGTGTCTAATACATGTTTACAATATACATATAATATTATACTCGTATATATATGATAGAACAATATTAAGAGTTCCATTACTATTTAAAATATTCCATATTATCAACTCAATATTTTAATTAATTTCAATTAATTGTTAAGTTTCTAATGGTCCGAATGATAGTAAGTTAGAACTCATTTTATTTTAAATTATTGCATCTAAATATCATACGTTTTTATCCAATATTGCAAGTTCCATCAAATACCACATTAATACTACAAATTAAAACTCATTATCAAATATTAAATAATTATAATTACAATTTTATAAATTATACCGCAATAACTTGAGAAATTTTAAAATTTTATCGATAATGCTTATATACATAAAAATTAAAATAAATAATATCAAGTATTTTATTAATAGTTTTTTTAATCTCTTCCTATTTGTCAAATATTTGCACTTAGCTAGACGTTTCCAAACTAAAATATTTTATTATTAATTTTAAATATTAAGGTTTGTACAGGAAAAATTCTCGTAAGTTTTTATTCATTTTATATTTTATAATATACTAGTAAAATTATGATATTCAAATTGAATGTATTATTATAAACTAAAATCACAAATTCCTTAAAAATATCTAAAGCGCATATCATTAATATTGAATTATCAAGAATTTACAATAATATTCTAACCAATTTTATCCATATTCTCCAAGGTTTTATAAGAAATTTTTGACAATGATTAATATATTTTAGAAGTATAATATTAAAAGAAATCTAAATTTTTATGTTTTCAAAATGCTATTATTTCAAACTAATTAAAATGAAATAAAACTAACTAATTTTATTAAAAAACAAATATTTTAAATCTTTTTTCTACTGTTTTTGTAATTATATTTGTCTTAAAATTTATTTAACATAACGTATTATCATTATACGTTTCCACTACGTATTGGTACGAATCGGTTTTTTGATTCCAAACCAATCCTAAAATTTTCGTGAATTTTTCTTCAAAATTATTGACAAGGACATTTTCGACATTTATTGTTTCTAATTTTGGTATTCCATACAGTAATTCTGGCGTATTACTGGACCATTTACGTAATTCGAATCCTGCCGTGTTCAATACTGCTATGATGTCGTCGCGTAATTTTAACGTATTTTCGATTGTATCGGCACCACATAACAGATCGTCCATGTAAAAATTTTCACGAATCGGCTTACAGGCATTGGCATATCGATCGTTTTCATATTCGGACAGCTTTTGAAGGCAACCTGTTGCTAAAATGGATGCTGTAATTACTCCGTAAGTGACAGTCTTTAAACGATAAATCTGAATAGATTGATCGGGACTCGAGCGCCATAAAATTCGTTGAAAATCTCTGTGGTGATCGGCCACCCAAATCTGTCGATACATCTTAACGATGTCGGCAGAAATGACATACTTATACGTGCGAAAACGAGCCATAATACATACTAAATCTTCTTGAATGCTAGGGCCTTTACATAAAACGTCGTTCAAGCTTACGCCCGTATCCGTCTTGCAAGAGACGTCGAATACTGCTCTAAGTTTAGTTGTACTACTCTTTTCTTTTATGACGGCGTGATGTGGTAAATAATTATGTTTCGTATAAACACTAGGCTCTTCTGGTGTAACGATCTTCATATGTCCTAATGTAATATATTCATCGATAAACTTTTTATATTCGACCTTGAGCATGGGTTGTGTTTGAAGACGTTTTTCTAAGGACAGAAATCGACGTAGTGCAATTTCATACGATTTTCCGAGTTTTAATGCGTCACGAAACGGTAACGATACGATAAATTTTCCATCAGCGGCGCGTGTTAACGTTTTTTCAAAATAATTTTTACATGCTTTTTCTTCTAATGAATAAACCTTACATTGTATTTCCTCTAAACGCCAAAATTTGGCTACTTGTTCTTCTAACGCCGCAAATGACGAGTTCGTATTACTATATAATGATATGCATTTATTTTCTATATGTACGTTTTCTGTATTATCCGATACAGGACCAGAGACAACCCAACCGAAAAGAGTCTTTTGAAACGTCGGCCCAGTTGAAATAGGTTTAATTTGATCAGCGCAAATTAATTCGAAAAATATTTCTGAACCGATAATCATATTTATTTTTTGAGACGAATTAAACGACGGGTCGGCGAGTTCAACGCCCTCCGGTATATTTACGTCCGATATTCTTATCGACGTCGACGGAAGATAGCTCGTTAATTTAGGTAACACTATAAATTCTAAATACGTTTCGTATTCACATAATCGCGATTTTATTTTCGTTGAGACTTGATAAGAGGCACTATGTATCGATTGATTTATGCCCATAATTGAATATGAGATACGTTTTTGTTTTAATTGTAAATATTCAGCCATTGATTTTGTAATAAAATTATTCTGTGAGCCCGAATCAAGTAAAGCACAACAAGGAACTGCTTTATTGAAATTATTACAAACCATTATAACGGCCGTAGACAATAGTATTTGATTATTATTTACGATTTGACGTGAAGTGTGTGCAATGACACTCGCGTTTTTATCTGGGACGTTTTCTTCGCGGGTTTCGGCTTAATCGTTTACGATTTCTGATATTGCTACAGCTACGTTGGCCTTATCGGTTGCATTTCGAGATACGATGTGTAGTAATCCGTTGTGTGGACGCGCGCACTTCGGACAACGACGACTATTACATTTTTCGCCAACATGCGAAAGTAAACAAATTTTACATAAATTAAGTTCACTGACTTTCTTTATCCGATCAACGATTGATAGTTTTAAAAATGACGGACATCGATAAGTAGTATGCGGCAAATTACAAACATAACATTTAATTTCTCCTGCGGTTGTTAATGATGTACTCTTGTATAAATTTTTCTTGTATCCTCTTGACTGATCTTTATTTAGTTTTGAATTAGAAACTGGTTTTGTACTGGTTGACTCGACAGCTTCCAATATTCTAAAGCGAGATTGCAAATATTCGAGTAAGTGTTCAGCAGATACATCAACTAATTTATTTGATTCTATTTCCCATTGACGTAATGTAGTCGAATCTAATTTCGTTGTAATTAAATATAAAAGTAGAGAGCCCCAACGGCTTGGACTCTGACCTAACGTTTCGAGAGCCTTAATATGACCTGATAAGTCATCGTATAATTTACGTAATTGCTCGGACGATTCTTCCTTTATTGGCGATATATTAAATAACGATTTAGTGTGAAGTTGTATTAATATTCTTTTATTATTATATCGTTCGGTTAAACTGTTCCAGGCTTTTTGATAATTATCAGACGACGTTTGCATGCATTGAATACTTTTTTCAGCGTCACCGCTGAGCGATGAACGTAAATAAAAGAATTTTTGAATATCACTTAAAGAATTGTTGTTGTGTACGAGTGCTGTAAATATATCGAAATATGACGACCATTCTGTATATTCACCGGAAAATGTGGAAATCTGAAGCGCTGCTAATTTGATCGACGGAGGAACACACTGATTATTACATAACGGTGTAGCGGAGTGTATACCCTTTTCTGTACCTTGTAAATCCTCAACACGATTAAGTTTTATGGACACATCCTTTAACAATCTTTCACATTCTGCCATACTACTGAAATACAATTCTTCAAATTCTGATCTATAAACTTCACTTTCTTCTATTGCTCCTTTTTCTTCTTCGATTTGCGTCTGAACTTGATCGAAATCGTTCCAAATTTCTCTAATCTTTTCTCTGCGGAGCATGAGTTGTTCTATATCAATATTTTATTGTCATTGATATATTTACTAAAACGGGTCAACTGACCTTTGAGCTGCTCACGACGAATAATGAGAGCGGCTATCTCTGACATTATATTTTCTTGACTTGTAAATACTTATATCTGCTATAATAAATTGTAACCACGAAATTAGGAAACGAGTATGTATAGCCGCGTATGCTATAATAATATGTCGTGTTACGATATCTCCTATACTGTGCTTGTACTATAGAAACGCGTAAAACTACCATCAAATTTGGAAAGGAAAATACGAGTATAACAGGATAATCTGACCTGATATTGCGAGTCCAATTCCTTTGATGATGACGTGTAAAATAATGCTTAACGACGCGAAGACGACAAATAACGAGTTGACCGTCTGAATTTAAGTAAACATCCGTTCCGAAGGACCAAATGTCGGGTTATGCAATTAATGAAATAATACATAAACACCTTTTTTCTCTCTAAAAAATTTTCTTTATATTTTCGCACATAAAATAATTATTACACATTATAAACGAAGCGACGCGGTACTCGATACGGCGTCACTATATACTATAACGAGCTCGAGGGTAAACTCCGGACTGACCGGCTTCCTACCGATTACAAGAAAACAAGGTCCGCGATAAATACATTGATATTAAAAGGTTAAAGCTATCAAAATAAAAGATAGTGACGTAACATACAAATATAATACAGTATCGAACAATTAATAGTTAATTATAATTTGTTATGTCATATTTGTGAAATTAATTGCACTCGTGTCTAATACATGTTTACAATATACATATAATATTATACTCGTATATATATGATAGAACAATATTAAGAGTTCCATTACTATTTAAAATATTCCATATTATCAACTCAATATTTTAATTAATTTCAATTAATTGTTAAGTTTCTAATGGTCCGAATGATAGTAAGTTAGAACTCATTTTATTTTAAATTATTGCATCTAAATATCATACGTTTTTATCCAATATTGCAAGTTCCATCAAATACCACATTAATACTACAAATTAAAACTCATTATCAAATATTAAATAATTATAATTACAATTTTATAAATTATACCGCAATAACTTGAGAAATTTTTAAAATTTTATCGATAATGCTTATATACATAAAAATTAAAATAAATAATATCAAGTATTTTATTAATAGTTTTTTTAATCTCTTCCTATTTGTCAAATATTTGCACTTAGCTAGACGTTTCCAAACTAAAATATTTTATTATTAATTTTAAATATTAAGGTTTGTACAGGAAAAATTCTCGTAAGTTTTTATTCATTTTATATTTTATAATATACTAGTAAAATTATGATATTCAAATTGAATGTATTATTATAAACTAAAATCACAAATTCCTTAAAAATATCTAAAGCGCATATCATTAATATTGAATTATCAAGAATTTACAATAATATTCTAACCAATTTTATCCATATTCTCCAAGGTTTTTATAAGAAATTTTTGACAATGATTAATATATTTTAGAAGTATAATATTAAAAGAAATCTAAATTTTATGTTTTCAAAATGCTATTATTTCAAACTAATTAAAATGAAATAAAACTAACTAATTTTATTAAAAACAAATATTTTAAATCTTTTTCTACTGTTTTGTAATTATATTTGTCTTAAAATTTATTTAACATAACGTATTATCATTATACGTTTCCACTACGTATTGGTACGAATCGGTTTTTTGATTCCAAACCAATCCTAAAATTTTCGTGAATTTTTCTTCAAAATTATTGACAAGGACATTTTCGACATTTATTGTTTCTAATTTTGGTATTCCATACAGTAATTCTGGCGTATTACTGGACCATTTACGTAATTCGAATCCTGCCGTGTTCAATACTGCTATGATGTCGTCGCGTAATTTTAACGTATTTTCGATTGTATCGGCACCACATAACAGATCGTCCATGTAAAAATTTTCACGAATCGGCTTACAGGCATTGGCATATCGATCGTTTTCATATTCGGACAGCTTTTGAAGGCAACCTGTTGCTAAAATGGATGCTGTAATTACTCCGTAAGTGACAGTCTTTAAACGATAAATCTGAATAGATTGATCGGGACTCGAGCGCCATAAAATTCGTTGAAAATCTCTGTGGTGATCGGCCACCCAAATCTGTCGATACATCTTAACGATGTCGGCAGAAATGACATACTTATACGTGCGAAAACGAGCCATAATACATACTAAATCTTCTTGAATGCTAGGGCCTTTACATAAAACGTCGTTCAAGCTTACGCCCGTATCCGTCTTGCAAGAGACGTCGAATACTGCTCTAAGTTTAGTTGTACTACTCTTTTCTTTTATGACGGCGTGATGTGGTAAATAATTATGTTTCGTATAAACACTAGGCTCTTCTGGTGTAACGATCTTCATATGTCCTAATGTAATATATTCATCGATAAACTTTTATATTCGACCTTGAGCATGGGTTGTGTTTGAAGACGTTTTTCTAAGGACAGAAATCGACGTAGTGCAATTTCATACGATTTTCCGAGTTTTAATGCGTCACGAAACGGTAACGATACGATAAATTTTCCATCAGCGGCGCGTGTTAACGTTTTTTCAAAATAATTTTTACATGCTTTTTCTTCTAATGAATAAACCTTACATTGTATTTCCTCTAAACGCCAAAATTTGGCTACTTGTTCTTCTAACGCCGCAAATGACGAGTTCGTATTACTATATAATGATATGCATTTATTTTCTATATGTACGTTTTCTGTATTATCCGATACAGGACCAGAGACAACCCAACCGAAAAGAGTCTTTTGAAACGTCGGCCCAGTTGAAATAGGTTTAATTTGATCAGCGCAAATTAATTCGAAAAATATTTCTGAACCGATAATCATATTTATTTTTTGAGACGAATTAAACGACGGGTCGGCGAGTTCAACGCCCTCCGGTATATTTACGTCCGATATTCTTATCGACGTCGACGGAAGATAGCTCGTTAATTTAGGTAACACTATAAATTCTAAATACGTTTCGTATTCACATAATCGCGATTTTATTTTCGTTGAGACTTGATAAGAGGCACTATGTATCGATTGATTTATGCCCATAATTGAATATGAGATACGTTTTTGTTTTAATTGTAAATATTCAGCCATTGATTTTGTAATAAAATTATTCTGTGAGCCCGAATCAAGTAAAGCACAACAAGGAACTGCTTTATTGAAATTATTACAAACCATTATAACGGCCGTAGACAATAGTATTTGATTATTATTTACGATTTGACGTGAAGTGTGTGCAATGACACTCGCGTTTTTATCTGGGACGTTTTCTTCGCGGGTTTCGGCTTAATCGTTTACGATTTCTGATATTGCTACAGCTACGTTGGCCTTATCGGTTGCATTTCGAGATACGATGTGTAGTAATCCGTTGTGTGGACGCGCGCACTTCGGACAACGACGACTATTACATTTTTCGCCAACATGCGAAAGTAAACAAATTTTACATAAATTAAGTTCACTGACTTTCTTTATCCGATCAACGATTGATAGTTTTAAAAATGACGGACATCGATAAGTAGTATGCGGCAAATTACAAACATAACATTTAATTTCTCCTGCGGTTGTTAATGATGTACTCTTGTATAAATTTTTCTTGTATCCTCTTGACTGATCTTTATTTAGTTTTGAATTAGAAACTGGTTTTGTACTGGTTGACTCGACAGCTTCCAATATTCTAAAGCGAGATTGCAAATATTCGAGTAAGTGTTCAGCAGATACATCAACTAATTTATTTGATTCTATTTCCCATTGACGTAATGTAGTCGAATCTAATTTCGTTGTAATTAAATATAAAAGTAGAGAGCCCCAACGGCTTGGACTCTGACCTAACGTTTCGAGAGCCTTAATATGACCTGATAAGTCATCGTATAATTTACGTAATTGCTCGGACGATTCTTCCTTTATTGGCGATATATTAAATAACGATTTAGTGTGAAGTTGTATTAATATTCTTTTATTATTATATCGTTCGGTTAAACTGTTCCAGGCTTTTGATAATTATCAGACGACGTTTGCATGCATTGAATACTTTTTCAGCGTCACCGCTGAGCGATGAACGTAAATAAAAGAATTTTGAATATCACTTAAAGAATTGTTGTTGTGTACGAGTGCTGTAAATATATCGAAATATGACGACCATTCTGTATATTCACCGGAAAATGTGGAAATCTGAAGCGCTGCTAATTTGATCGACGGAGGAACACACTGATTATTACATAACGGTGTAGCGGAGTGTATACCCTTTTCTGTACCTTGTAAATCCTCAACACGATTAAGTTTTATGGACACATCCTTTAACAATCTTTCACATTCTGCCATACTACTGAAATACAATTCTTCAAATTCTGATCTATAAACTTCACTTTCTTCTATTGCTCCTTTTTCTTCTTCGATTTGCGTCTGAACTTGATCGAAATCGTTCCAAATTTCTCTAATCTTTTCTCTGCGGAGCATGAGTTGTTCTATATCAATATTTTTATTGTCATTGATATATTTACTAAAACGGGTCAACTGACCTTTGAGCTGCTCACGACGAATAATGAGAGCGGCTATCTCTGACATTATATTTTCTTGACTTGTAAATACTTATATCTGCTATAATAAATTGTAACCACGAAATTAGGAAACGAGTATGTATAGCCGCGTATGCTATAATAATATGTCGTGTTACGATATCTCCTATACTGTGCTTGTACTATAGAAACGCGTAAAACTACCATCAAATTTGGAAAGGAAAATACGAGTATAACAGGATAATCTGACCTGATATTGCGAGTCCAATTCCTTTTTGATGATGACGTGTAAAATAATGCTTAACGACGCGAAGACGACAAATAACGAGTTGACCGTCTGAATTTAAGTAAACATCCGTTCCGAAGGACCAAATGTCGGGTTATGCAATTAATGAAATAATACATAAACACCTTTTTTCTCTCTAAAAAATTTTCTTTATATTTTCGCACATAAAATAATTATTACACATTATAAACGAAGCGACGCGGTACTCGATACGGCGTCACTATATACTATAACGAGCTCGAGGGTAAACTCCGGACTGACCGGCTTCCTACCGATTACAAGAAAACAAGGTCCGCGATAAATACATTGATATTAAAAGGTTAAAGCTATCAAAATAAAAGATAGTGACGTAACATACAAATATAATACAGTATCGAACAATTAATAGTTAATTATAATTTGTTATGTCATATTTGTGAAATTAATTGCACTCGTGTCTAATACATGTTTACAATATACATATAATATTATACTCGTATATATATGATAGAACAATATTAAGAGTTCCATTACTATTTAAAATATTCCATATTATCAACTCAATATTTTAATTAATTTCAATTAATTGTTAAGTTTCTAATGTTCCGAATGATCGTAAGTTAGAACTCATTTTATTTTAAATTATTGCATCTAAATATCATACGTTTTTATCCAATATTGCAAGTTCCATCAAATACCACATTAATACTACAAATTAAAACTCATTATCAAATATTAAATAATTATAATTACAATTTTATAAATTATAACGCAATAACTTGAGAAATTTTAAAATTTTATCGATAATGCTTATATACATAAAAATTAAAATAAATAATATCAAGTATTTTATTAATAGTTTTTTTAATCTCTTCCTATTTGTCAAATATTTGCACTTAGCTAGACGTTTCCAAACTAAAATATTTTATTATTAATTTTAAATATTAAGATTTTTCCTGGATAAATTCTCGTAAGTTTTTATTCATTTTATATTTTATAATATACTAGTAAAATTATGATATTCAAATTGAATGTATTATTATAAACTAAAATCACAAATTCCTTAAAAATATCTAAAGCGCATATCATTAATATTGAATTATCAAGAATTTACAATAATATTCTAACCAATTTTATCCATATTCTCCAAGGTTTTTATAAGAAATTTTTGACAATGATTAATATATTTTAGAAGTATAATATTAAAAGAAATCTAAATTTTATGTTTTCAAAATGCTATTATTTCAAACTAATTAAAATGAAATAAAACTAACCAATTTTATTAAAAACAAATATTTTAAATCTTTTTCTACTGTTTTGTAATTATATTTGTCTTAAAATTTATTTAACATATTTTGTTTAGTTATTTGTTATTTATGAAAATAACTGTCCCTTGTCTGTATATATTTAGCAATATGAATTTTTATTGTGTATTTTTAACATAAGTCTTAAATATATATCTTTCTTTAAACTGCTTTTCTATTTGTTAAATTTTCCTATTTAATAATAAGAACAATTAGTTTGCAATTTTAAATATTTATATTGTTTTTTAGGTTTAACCACACTAGATACCCGTAAATAATCATTTATTTTTATAAATCATAAATAGATATGAATTATTATTTATATCTCATACTACCAAAATTATTACAACCGTATTTTATAAATCGTAAATGATTGTTCCTGCTGCGATTTCGCCTAATACGCGATTCATGTGTATACATACGCAGTACTGGTGGGAGCATGTCAACGATGCCGACTAACAGAGAACAAAAATATGAATTTTTTGAACAAAACATGTTTTACCTAGAAAATTCAATGGCTCGTAGAATTGTCTGTTTTCAGTAATTTGTGTTTCTTTAAGAAAAGAAAGGACTTTTATATGGCACATTTAACTTGGATTTTTAATTAGTTTAATAAGAGCCAAAAAAAAAAAATATTTCAAAGAAATGCGTGAAAAATGATAATTGTTCATAATCAAAAACTATAGGGTTTAGAAATACAATTCAGGGAATCGAAGGTCATTAAAAAAGCACTATAAGAAATCATCCTCCTTCAAATGAAAAGAAGAGTACAGTGTGCTGAGGATGTTGTGGATGTCGCTTTAGTGAATTACTTAGATTAAGTTTTAGGGTTTTATTATTACTATAAACTTTAAAAGAGTGACAAATCATTACATTCGATAAAACAATTCCGGTGTAAAACACTTTGTCGGAAAAATTAAAATGGTAATTAAGAAAATTGTGACTTTGATTGCCAAGAACTTTTAAATATAGTGGAAGTAATGTATAGGGCCTATGTTGTATAAAAATGTTAGCCCTTAAAACCAAAAATAAACCTATTTATAACACAAAGAGCTCAAAATCTTATAATCCCTATAAATAGCTAAAAATTAGACAAAATGTGTATTTGGTTAATATTTCAAAATTATAGGACCATTCTCTTGGTAATATTTTGTATCACGTTTAAAAACTAATGAAAAATTAGATTTTATTCCGATTTTTGGGTTGTTTTGAATTACGTGTTGACCGAAGGTGAGTTTGCTTTCGACTGTGACGCCGAGAAAAGTGACTTGTTTGTACCAGTTATTTGTGTGGTTGTCGATTTGTAAAGGTGATATCGGTATGTTATTTGTGTTGGGTTGTCCCTAAAAAAATGCCTACAGTATTAGTCGGGTTTATTTTGATGCGCAAGCGGTGAAACCATCTGGACACTAAGTCGAGTTGATGTTGTAGTTGTATGGCGGCTTATTTAGGGTTTTTGTCGAAAGTGAAGAGCATCATGTCGTCGGCGAATAGTGATAGATGTGCTTTGAAAGTCGTTGGTTTGTCGTTTATGTAAGTCAGGTAGAGTGTCGGCGAGAGGCAGGATCCTTGTGAGACGCCTGCTAGAACGTGTTTGGTGGACGAAAGCGAGATTTTGATTTTAGTGATGAATGTCCGGTCAGTGAGAAAGGATCCGACGATTTTAACGATCTCAGTAGGAATGTTCATTTGTGAAAGTTTGTAGAGGAGACCTTCGTGCCAGACTCTGTCGAAGGCTTTCTCCACGCCGAGGAATATGGAAACGGTGTTTGGTGGAGTTTGAAGTCTGGTGGAGGGGGTTAGTCTTGTCTCGTTAAGTAAGGTTATGTCAATTTTTCGTTGGAGTGCGAGGGAGCGTAGTTTGTTTAGTTTGTGGTTAATGCCGTTGGAGTTCCAAAAAAGAATTCGTAAGTTATCAATCTTGGGCAGTGAGAATGGACAGGAATGTTTTGATTTTTGTTTCGATCAATATTTTTGGCTCCTGGTTGTTTATAAGGGGTTGGTGAATAAGTTTAGGATCAGAGTGAGGTTGAATTTCGAGGTAGGGTGTGGTGTTGAGGATGGTGGAGCTGGGCCATTTACTGCGGAAGCGTACGTCGGTGAGTTTTGATTTGAAGGATCCGTTGGTGGTGGAGAAGGTGGTAGAGAAGGTGGGGTCGGTTGGTGAGTCTTTGGTTGGATAGTGGTTTTTGTAGGGAGTGTTTGGGTAAGTGGTTTTGGGTTTGTCTTGGTTCGCATGTCCTATATTTGGGCTACAAAGTGGGGCACCCACGGAAGTTTGCCATATGTTGTCCACCACAGTTGCAGTATGTCGTGGGTTTTTGTGCAGTTGGAGGCTTTGTGGTTGCCAGCGCATTTCACGCACCTCGGCGAATGTCCACAATTCGGGGAACCATGTCCGAACGTTGTTAAGTGAAGCACTGGGCCGGGCCGGAATTTTTAAAAGGTTCGACGGTTATTTGTACGTAAAAAAGTTTGTTTAGGAGGAATCATTTTGGCAGTTGCGTTTGATGTGATGTGCACGAGACACATTGGTAAATGTTTTTCGGAAGTACTGAAACGGCAGACATAAACTGGAGTGAAGTTACGGTTTCATAGTTCGAGTTTCAGTTCATCGTTTGTGACGTCGTGAAGTATCCCCTTCAGAACGACCTTGAGGAATCAATCTTCAGGGAGACTGTATGTGTGGAATTTGGTCTTGTTGTCAAGTAATGTTTTTTGGATTGAGCGGAAAGTTGTTAGGTCGGACATTTGCATGAAAACACCGGTAGAGGAGGTTTTTGCGGTTAACGATTTTGGTTTGAAGTGCGGAAGTTTGAATACGGTGGAAGCGATTTTACGCCAGAAAACGGAGCTTAGGATTATGGGAGGGGGCAGACAAGACAAGACGATAAATATAATTTAAGTAGGTCACTGACACATCACTAGTGCTCTGCACGGTCTGGTCTGAATCAGTCCGGTCCGGACCGGACCGGACCATGTTCCGATTTGGTCGGTCCGAAAGAATAAAAATTAGTTATTGGCTTGGTTTAGTCCAATTCAATCGATTTAGAAAAAAAATCGATACAGTACTAGTTCAAATACATATTGATTCAGTTCAAGAATTGGTCCGGTTCAGTTCAACATAATAAAATTACGACATGACTGGTCTGGTCTCGGTTTAGGCCCTAAAAACTTTAGGGAATCATTTACTGGTTCGGTCCGGTCCATAAAATGACGGACCGTGCAGAGCACTAGTACTCATATTATAGATTAGATGAATTTCGATATATATCCCGTTATTTTTATTGAAATAATTTGAGCGAATAATATATAAACGCAATGCTAGATTTAATTGAACGTCATAGGAAAAACAAGTACAAAACATTTATTACATTTTTTCGAGACACACCAACACGCACCCATGATCTCGCCTCTCACATGCTACACCCATCCATGCCAATCGAACCGTGTGCACAGCAGTGCTGACACACTTACAATAAAATATATATCATACGGTGATCTTGACTTCTAAGTGACCTGACTTAAGGATAATACCAATTAACTGACATGTAAATAAAGTGATTAGTTTACATTTTAAATTAGTGATAGTTAGTAAACTGATAATTACAAATAATAAAATATTTAAATCAACGACACTTGAGATCACATTTTGAGTACAGTTAATCGAATCTCTAGCAAATATCACATGCGGTTACATTTTACATATAATGAACTAATAACTAATAATTATCACATAAGATTACATTTTACATGTAATGAGTTAATAACTAATAAATATCACATTTCATAATCTTTTGTCCACATGGGTGTTCTTCCATCCGTTGTGGTCGCTTCTCATCTTGAGAATGTCCCTCTATTGTTGACTGTTCACCCGTAGATTGTTGATCATCATTTTCTTTACCATCGTTCTTTACCTCACCTTCTTCACTGGTTTGCTGATTTTCTTACACATCTACGAGTTGGTTCATCCGTATCCTCTGGTAAATAATAGCCTTTAATCAAGGATACATGCACCTTAGTTGTATAGTGTCTTCCTTCCTTAGAGCGTAAAGCAGATACTTGATAGTTGTCATTAGGGTAGCTTCAGTTATCACTAGTGGTCTTCTATATATAGGTTGAAGTTTGGTCGAGTCTCCAGTATGTTCGGGTAATCGTTTAATAAATACAATTTCACCCACAGTGTAATGAATTGGTTTTGCATGTTTTCCATCATACCTTTGTTTCCACATTCTGTGTTCTGCCATTATTCGTTCCCGAACGTCGGTTTGGATTTTTGTGGTCGATTTCCATTCCTCTTCCGTAGTTATTCTACTCAACAGTCCATTATTGGTTCTCAGATAATACCCTTTTAATACATAGTGTGTTTCCGATGGTTTTATTATGTGCGTTGTTTAGATGACATTCGATTTCCACGACATTCCTATCCCAGGTCCGATCTGTGTTCATGGTTGCTTGCATAACTGGGACGAGAGTGCCATTTACCCGTTCTACCTGCCCATTTGCTTGTGGATGTCTCACTGAATTTGAAGTGTGTCGGACACCATGCTCACTGCAAAAGGTTTCAAACGCTCTCGAAGTGAATGCGGTTCCCCGATCTCTTATGATCCGTTTCGGTGTACCGAAAATTGCAATGAAATGTCGTAGACTATTGATCACTCCCTCTATACCACAGCTTTTCACAGGGTATAACTTGACATATTTTGTTAGATTATCAATCATGACCAACACGTAACTATTTCCTTTCGTTGTTTTGACTAAGGGTCCTATATGGTCTATGTTAATGACCTCAAACGGCCGCTTCCCTGGTATGATCGGGTGAAGCTCACCTGGTTGCCTTCCCCTTGGAACTTTGATCAACACGCACAATGGACAGCAATGGATGTGCATGCGCACATACCGACGCATTTGTGGGAAGTAGTATTGATCACTTATTTTGCTTACTGTACGGTCCACCGAGAAATGATCAGCCAAGTCATGAAATTTTACAACTATGACCTTTCGCATTTATTGTGGCACCACGCATAACAGCTTTTGCTCGCCACCTTCTATGATCCGTCTGTATAGCATACCGCGTTGTAATTGATAGTTTTTGACATTTTCTTTATTTACCTCCGAACGCTCTGACGGTTCTCGACCAAGGATCCCAATGATTTCCCAGAGTCTCGTGTCGGTCCGCTGCATGGCCATCACTTGCTCTTCCTCTGTAATTGTGACGAAGATTTCCAGTTGTCCGTCTAACAATTCCCTTTCGGTATCTACTGACGACCTGGTTGGAGCTCGGCTAAGGGCATCAATATGCCCCATTTTCACTCCTGGACGATGCTTAATGTCTAAATTGTATTCACTCAGAAGGGTCGCCCATCGCGTCACCTGAGGATTCAAAGTTTTTTTAGTGTTGGGATGTACAATCGCCTGACAATCTGTGATAACTACAAACTTTATCCCTATTAAATATAGTCGTAACCTGCTTAGGCTCCACACTACTGCCATTAGTTCCTGTTTACTGGAGTGATAGTTGCGCTCCGCAGAAGTTGTTTTCTTCGACACGGCATGAACCAGATGTAGTCGTTTGTCCTTACCCCGCTGCAACAACATCCCGCTCAGACCCACACTGCTCGCATCGCAATGTAGTTCGGTTTCAGCACCCGGATTGAATATTTGGAGCACTGGTTTGCTGTCCAGCCGTCCTCTCAGCTCTTGGAATGCATCGTTTTGTGTTGTTGTCTATGTGAAAATAACATTATCCTTCAACAGGTCACTAATGGGTTGTGCTATTACCGCATACCGTGGAATGAATTTTCGGAAAAATCTGCATAAGCCAAGGAATCGCCGCACTTCCTGTTTGTTTCTTGGTGTAGGAAATTGTCGTACTGCCTGAACCTTTTGTTCACCTGATCTTACTCCATCTGCTTATAGCATAAATCCCAAGTATGCTACTTCGTTATACCCAAAGTGACATTTGGCCAATTTCAGAGTCAGTTTCGCTTCCTTCGGTACTTCCAAAACCCGTCTTAATCAGTTGAGCATATCTTCGAATGACTTCGCCGGTATGAGAATATCGTCCAGGTACCACATCGCCACCTTGTTTTTCAGCGGATGTAGTATGCGTTGCATTAATCTGGAGAACTCATACGGAGCGTTGATAAAACCAAAAACCATCCGCTCGAACTGTCCTGACTCGTTTGGGGTAATAAAAGCTGTCTTCTCTTTTGAGGCTTCCGTTAGTAGTACTTGTAGGTACCCCGAGGCCAGACTTAAAGTCGTAAACAGCGTTGCCTCACGTAAAGTTTCTAGGTATTCGTCCAAGTTTGGTGTTGCGAAGATCCTTCGTTACAGTCTGCACATTTAGTTTCCGGTAATCCACGACTAATTACGCTTCCCCATCTTTCTTGGTCACTAGTAGTACGGGTGACGCGTATGCTGATGTGGTTTCCGTTACAAGGCCAGCTTCCTTCCACTCCTGTAATATCTTGCTAATCGTTTCCTTCTCCGTCGCACTGGCACGATACGGCTTGTTCACTACTGGGTTCCCATCGTCTAACATATCCATGATGAGTACATCAGTACATCCTAGTTCTTTAAGGTTGAACGCAAAACATTCGCGGTACTCATTCAATAGTCGTGTAATAGTTTTCACCTCCTGATCTATGCACATCGCCCCACATTTCACCATTTCTTCGGTTATAGGTTTTACTTCAATATGGTCCACTGGACGTTTCCTTTGATAATCACGTATAACACCCAAGGGTTCTCCTTTGGTAATCTTCACATCACTATCCTTTTCATTAACGAGCATCACTTCTAATTCTTTTTCTCCTGCTCTTACCTGTATCATTGTGGCGCTTCTAGCTGGTAATAGTTCTGTTGCGCGCACTATACTCAGTTTTGTTTTTCCATTTTTCTCATCAGACACTTCTGCTTCTTGATACTGCAATATCATACCATAATCAAACCATAATGGCTCCTTGGTTTTTATAAACGTCACATCATCACAATCGGTGAATGTCCGTCCTACTATTATATCGTACGGTTGTATCTGGTCGTCCACTACGGCACTACTACCAGCGTGATGGTCTCACTCACTTGATCGATTCGTATACTGGCTTGTGTTACACCTCGACTTACCACTGCCTGTGCTTTTCCATATACGTGCATATTTATTGTCTTAGGTATCCTACACTACACTTACCCGTATTTAACCGCGATTGACATATTAATGATAGAAAATGCACTACCTGTGTCGACTAGTCCCCTGATTGGCATCGTCTGATCGTTTATATACACGTCTTTAATATAATGCATCATATCGAGTTTATTTTGCTTAGACACTAAGCTGACATACGGTGTGCTCGTTACTTTGCAATATTTTGCGGTGTGTCCATCCGTCTTGCACAGACTACACTTGAGTGGTCTGCGTGGCTGCGCACAGTCCATCGATATGTGACCTGTCTGTTGACAATTGTAACAACGCGGTCCAGCATTTGTTTAACGCGCACTGTTTTTTCTAGACGTACCTTTGTCTGTAATTTCTTCAGTTGCGCCAGTCTTCGATCCACCTTCCGCCTTCCTAATGTGACTCTGTTTGCCCGATACAGGTGTGCTACGAAATCGTTCATTTCGAATCGTACTTACTTCTGTGAACATTCTTATATCAGCAAGCAACTCCTCTTCTCGGAGATGTCCATTACTCATTATTGATGACGACATATCTCGTGAAAGTAATCGACGCAAATAATCTTCTTTGTCTCAATCGCATTCAATTTTAATCGACGACACATTCTAACTTTGTCGTGATAATATGAAAATACTGTTTCGTTCTTTTGTTGTACGCGTTCATACATTTTCCTCCAGGTTTCTGTTAGGCTTTCTCTACACGTAAACATATATTCAAAGGACGTCGAAAACTTCTCAAATGTATCAAGTTCGCTCATGTGACTCAAGTGCCACTGTTTGGCTGCCCCCTCTAAATATGAGCGTCCCGCTTCAAGTGCACTCGCGTCTGGCCAATTGTTTAACCGCGCTGCAGTCCTCAATGCGTTAAGCCATTCCGCGGCCGCATCCGTGTCGCCTGTTTCGCCGTTAAACAGTGGTATCGTTTTAGCTAAATTCGGTAGCATAATCGGTGCTGTAGGAGCTTGTTTCTGATTGTCCGTTAATCGCGTAATAATCTGCTCCATTTGTTGCTCGCGTAGTCTGTTCTGTTCGAGTAATGCATGCACTAATTCTGCCATATCACCTTGATTGATCAATTCCCCCGTTTTAGACCCTTCGTTACGACTCGCCATCGCGTATCGGCGTGTTCGCGTCGCGTTCGTTATTAAATTCACTCGTAGCGCAAATAAAGAAACAAAAAGAAAACAAATACTACGAATTACTTGACACCGCTCTATTATCCGATGAGTGACAGTTCGTCACTATCTGATAGGTGATAAGACATTCATTGTTGCCAGATCACGAACCGCAGTTACCATCTGGTTATTGGCATCAATCTTCCTTTTTTTTTTTTTTTGGTTATGTACAAAGTGTACTTTGGTCGATACAGAACCACGTTTTCCAATATTTTTATTCAAACCGAACTATAACGCACCGCGGAGTTCTTAACGTTGAGTATTGTACTCGTGACGAGCGTCGCAAAATAACTCGCGCGAGACAGGGACAATAACAAAAAAAAACACAAAAACAAAAAAAAAAATCTCACTCACGACGGTATCACGGACGCACTCCGTGTGGCGCGTATACTACTGACGACTGACGAGATCCCACAATTTTTTCTCGTTAGGTAGGTAGTAGTCAATCCCACTTCTGAAATGTTATCTTTATTGAAATAATTTGAACGAATAATATATAAACGCAATGCTAGATTTAATTGAACGTAATAGGAAAAACAAGTACAAAACATTTATTACATTTTTCCGAGACACACCAACACGCACCCATGAACTCGCCTCTCACATGCTACTCGTTTTCCCACCCATCCATGCCAATCGAACCGTGTGCACAGCAGTGCTGACACACAGTATAATATATATCAATCCAACCTGTATCCGTATCATAAGTATACCACGAGTGTAGCGTTATACTCTCAGATGTATTTCTACGGGCTACGGGTATAGTGTAATAATATTAATATATAATCAAATTAAATGGTTTATTCTGTCGCGTTTTATCTAAACGAGGGCATATAAGAAAAAATACTACGATAATTGCACAGCGAAACAGATGAAAAGCGGTAAATAAATAAATAACTTAAATTTAAATTTTCGTTTGATCTTAAACAGGTAGGGCAAAGGTGGGGCAAAACCAAATTTGGGTAGGGTGCTTGCCCTACCTTGACCCCCCCCCCCTCCTAGCGCCGCCACTGGTCATAAAATATAAAATTATCAAAACATAATTAATATTTTAACATATTACATAACATTTTCTGAGACCTGTTTAAAAATAATTTATATTTATGATATAGTTAAACTTATAGCAGTGAAATAAAACCAATAAATTATCTACACTTTTAAAACGTCCAAATAATATTTGTTGTTAATGTTATAACAGTAATTTTAATTTGTTGTTTTTTATTTATAAAATTGACTGCATTAGTGTCTTATACAAAATATGAATAAAAACAATAAAATACATATTTTATTTTTTTCAAATATTCAAAATTGTCATTTCTTTGTATATAATCGGACGTTTGCTATTGTACATTTTTTTTCTTAAGGTCTCTTCTGGTCAAAAGAGGGTATGATGTATTTATTTTATATCCTAATACTAGCAAAATTATTACACTCACATTTTATAGGTATATTATTTTCCAATATTACAAATTCTATTAAAAATTTGTTGAGTCAATATCATCATAAAGTGTCAAATAATATACACTTCCAATTACGCAGACGTTCTTCTAGGTCATTTCAAAATAATTTTGACAATTCTTTTTTTTTATAGTTTAAATCATAATAAATCGAAATATTAGTTTTCGAAATAAAATGGACAAATCTTTAAAATTGTATGCCGTTATTTTAATCAAATTAAATTGAAATACAAACAATTAATTATTTTAATTTTCAATTGGTGTTTTTTATGTTTGTTAAAAAAATGTTTTAAATGTTAATAATGTTATTTATTATTTGTGAAATTAACTGCCCTTTTGTCAAATCTAACTAATTAAACCTAAACTAATCCTTTAAATCAATGTTGAGTGTTATTGCCGTGTTTTAATTTTCCAATTTATCAACACTTTGTACGAAACTGGACATTCGAAATTTAAAATAAATTTTTGAATTTGTTAAAATTATTCTAAAGACAAACACAGTAAGTTGTTTTTCGTTGCATGTCTTAATACAACTAAGATTATTTCACTATAACTTAATATATTGTTAACTAAAATATTAAATTCTAATAATAAAATCTTAAACCAATATTGTTTTAAAAGAATTTGTTCTTTACATAAATACAACTTTGCCAATATTGTGTTTTTATACCATTTTTTGACAATGATTTACGTATAATTGATATAATTATGGAATCAGTCAAAGTGTGCATGTTTTCAAAATAAACTGTCAAATAAATGTTATTAAATATTGTTTTAGATGAATTATGTTTAGGTGAGTTAGCGTATTATATTCTGATAACATTATTTTTATATAATGTTTTTATAATATAGGAGATTATAATATCTATAAAGAATAGGTAACTCTAATTATTAGGAATTATTTTGGTATGTTATATAGACCATACAAACGGATTCATCGATGATTTTGAAAGTTTATTAATGCCTTTTAAATGTATTCAAAATTCAAATACAAAATTTTAATTTTTATAGCGTATCTATTAACAAAATGTGTTGATCCACAATATGAATTATAAATGTTAAATATCTTTAATGACTATTTACAATTAATATGTAATGATAAATTTTAGAACAACTAGAAAAATTGGGTTTTAATCAAAATCTAACTGGTTCGTAGTTAAAAATATAGAAAATAGTGTTTGAGGATATTATTTTATTGCATTTTAATTTTTCTAAATTTAGTGGAAATGGCCAGCCAGGTTCTGGAGGAAATGAAAAACAACACGTCATCATGTAAAGTGTATTTATGTATTATGTGTAGTTTAATGGATTAAATAATTTAAGTACATAATTTCAAAAATTTGATATTATTAATTATGTAGTAAGGAATGATATATATATATATATATATATATTATATATATGTATGTATATATGATTATGTGAACTAAATCAAAATATAACTAGGGTATGGAGTATAGGATATGGTAATAAATTCATAGTGAATGGTTGATGTTAATTAAATACTATTGAATATTTTGTTATATTTATTATATTTCATAACGGGTTATGAGTGAAAATATTGTATACATTTCGAAAATTTCAATTTATATATCAATTAATAATAATTTCTATTTTTTCGTTAATTTACATTACGTATACATATTATCAGTGACGTATTTACGGGGGGGTCCCGGGTTCTGACCCCCCTCAGAACCGAGAAAAGTAAAAATTTACAAATGAACTATTGTCGCCCGTCGGTAAATTCCTCAAATAGTAGATGTCGCCGCATTGGTGCACGTTCAAAACGCCGCGCACCATCGTGGTCGGTGTTAGTAGTAGTTCTTATAATAGACGAGATACGGCCACTCGAAGCAATGTTATCTGTATATATTTTCCGAGACGTTATGATTAACATTGAGTTTTTCCACTTCTTCTCCAGCAAGCGTCGTAAATGTTTGCATCTGTCATCTACTCGTACATTGTACTTTAATACGGATTGGCAATGTATTTAACATTTCGAATTTATCAATTCGAAGGATACTATTACAACAATGGAGGTCTAATTATAATTAGGTATAATTGGGGGGGGAACACGTTTACCTTTTTGAATATAATTTTTTTTAAATTTAATTTTTATTATTATTAATTATAACACTGACTAAACAATAAATGATTTTGACTTGATTGTGTATTTAAGTATATATATATATATATACTTAAAATATAATACATTCTTTTTTTATCTGAATAATAAAGGCTAAACCCCTGATAAAAATTAAGAATACGCAACTGTATATTATATAATATTTTATTTTAATATTTTAGATCACCCAGATAATAGATTAAATTGTATGTTATTTATCCAATGTTTTATTTAATCCAATATAATATACATTTTAATCTTCCGTAACTAATGAAAAATTGTATCAATTTCAATACATTTTTTAGTGATCTTTCGTTATGACATTAATATTAAAATTTTGAATCGTGTTTATTAATATTTACTCGTTATTATTATTACAACTATACTTTAAATATTTTATAAACATGTTTTAGCTATAGCATATGAATATACTCAAGAGAAAAGTATGAACACTAGTAATAATTTATTAATTATAGTTTGGGAATAAATGATTTTAGATATATTGTTTCAATAACGATTTAAATTGAATACACTAATATAACTAATAACTCTCTAATTTTTTAATGAGTGAATTCAAGTACCCGGTTAAACGCTGCGGTAAAAATAACTTACGGTTAAATCATACGTTGATATATTTATCGTAATACATGAAACATAAGTTTTTGCATTAAGGGATTTACCGGTATAAGCCTTTTATCGTATTATCTTATTTGAAGTAAAATAATATTCTGAGTTGTAAATAAAAATATAAATTCTATATTTAATGAATACATTTAATAGGTTTAACGGGACTTTGTCTTTGTCTTCGACGACTTACTTATCCAAATAGGTTTTGCGACTTAGAGTGGATGTTTGGTTTAAGTTATTCCTATTTAAGTAGTATTAGCACCAATGTAATGTCTATAATTGAAGAGAACCACGGACATATTTTACAACATTTAAATAAATTATCTTAGCTGAATGAAACAAAATTGAAATATTATGTGAACGTATGTTAACCATATCTAAAAAGCAGTGGTGGATTCAGAGATAAATTTTTACATTATTGTTACTTGAAAATTTGAGCAGAATATTATAAAATATAATACAAAAAAGTATTTAGGTAGGGCAACATGCTCTTTAATAGTTCTGAGTGAAAATTTTTTATTTGAACCATTATTGAGATTTTGTTGGATAACGAGCCACTGTTCGTATTGTTATTAAAGTGATTGTAACACACAAATTCACGTAAAAACACAAATCATCACAATTAGAAAATCGATTTTTTTTTGGCCATTATAATAAATTTAAATTTAAATTTAATATAATTAAATAATATAATATTATATTAAATTATAATTTTTAATTATTAATATAATATTACGTTACTCCATAAGGTACTAGAAAAGGACCCAATAGGAAAAACACCAAATTGGAAGACCGAGAATGAGAAGGGAAAATGTAGTGAAGAATGATGTGAAAGAGCTAGGAGGAGGAACTGATTGGAAGGTGCGAGCAACTGACCGGGATGGATGGCAGGCTTTTGACGTATGATGTGATGGTCATAGAGGCCGATAATACACATAAAAAAAATATATATTATTAATATAATATAAATGACGCAAACAATTGTAATAAAAATAAGACAAATGAAATACAATTTTTCTAATCACACACGAGGTATAACAATATTTTATTATTTTACGTATAACCGTATTTAACCGATTTACGCATCCGTTAAATCAGAGGTTCTCAAACTTTTCAGGCCAGGCCCCCCTTTTAGTTAACCCCAGACCTGAGCCCCCCCCTCATAAAAATAATTTTAATAGTCATGTTTAGAGTAAAAAAATGTTAAAAACAAACAACAAATATTGATAAATATTAATATTACAAATTTATTTTAAAATAAAATGTATTTTTTATAAAATATTTTAATTAATAGGCCAATTTTAATGTGATGGGTGGGTCACAATTTTTTTAATTTTTTCTACCAATGCAATGTTGATTTTTAAAATTGTCTTGCGCCCCCCCTATAAAGCTTTTGCGCCCCCCTGGAGGGTCGCGCCCCACACTTTGAGAACCTCTGCGTTAAATGATTGAAAATAACCGATAACGATAATAGAATAACCCTACCGATATTCGGTGCGCATGGTCACAGACGTATTTTGGAAAATAACGTTAACGGAGCATTACGTTATTATATTAACCGTTGTTGTGCAAAAACTCTATTTATTTCCGTATTTGTACGGTAGTATATTATAAATACCTAATTTATGTTATTAAAATATACAAATTATTATAATTCGGGACCAATGAAATTCAATGTTTTAACAGTTTTTGAATTAAAAATAGGTTATAAAATGTTGGTGGAAATCAGGAAATCGTGTATTTGTTTAAGTTAGTGATTCATATACTTTGTAGAACGTGGACTCCTAATAAAGAACGTTTTTAAACCAGGAACCCTTTAAGAATTTCTTTAAAATAATAAAAAATATTGCATTAAAAACATTCACATTTAATAATTATTTTTATTATTCATGATTTTATACGCAGAAAACTTAATATTTCATTTTAATATACTTTTGGTTTTATAAATTTATAATTTATATTTTTTATATAATAATGGAATATTATATATGAAATTACCTGTGTGGTTTTCGGGTTAGTGTAAGACCACGGGCTGTTCTCCCCTATCGTAAAAGGCGATTTATAGGAACACCAAAAGTTTCCCGGGATAAGGAGGCAGCTCTACAAAGCCAACGGCCTTCGGGGCGGACGAGCTGCGTAGAGTGGGGCAATCTCTTGTCCTCAAGATAGGAAACTGCCTTGAAAAGGCGGACGAAACACATAAGATGGTCAACGGCTTGAGGATGCAGAAGGCCAGAGGGATACCACTGCATTAATGATCCATTTGGATTTCCCTAACCAAAGTCACCAAACATGGATCATCACAACCAAATAAATAACTTTTCGACTGATCATAGAATTCGGAAGCCAAGATCCGGCAAGGGTGGAAACAAGGCCTCTTCGGTCGTCATTCAGCGAAATCCTTGTTCATCGTTTCGTATTGGAATATGGAACGTTAGAACTGCACTGAAACCGGGAAGGATAGAAGAAGTCAAAGAACAAATGAAACATACCAATATTGATATACTTGGTATTTGTGAAAAACGCTGGGGTGGTAAAGGAGATTATACTGCAGAAGACTTCAGAATAATCCACAGTGGAAATGACAAGAGGGGTAGAAACTGAGTAGCCATAATATGTGTAGTTCAAGGGAAGTGGAAAAACAATATACTGAATACATACCACCTTAGCGACAGAATGCTGATGGTTAAAATCCACGCACAACCTATGAATATCTATATCATTCAGGTATATTTTCCAACAACAAGCAGCCAGGACGTTGAAATTGAAAATATGTACGAACAGATTGAAGACCTTATGAAGTTGACTGATGATAGAGCAAACGTGATCATTATGGGAGATTTCAACGCCTCTGTCGGAGAACAGGATATCCCATCAAATTGTCTAGGAAAATTTGGACTTGGAAATCAAAACGAAAGAGGTGTCAGACTCATACATTTCTGTGAACATTTTGAAATGAACATCTCAAATACTTTTTTCCAAGTGCCTAAACGACGAAGATATACTTAGAAAGCACCAGGAGATAATAGAAGATTTCAAATCGATTTTATATTAGTTAAACAAAAATACAGGAACTAAGTGAAGTCTAGTCACTCCTACCCAGGCTATGATATAGACAGCAATCATAACTTGGTGTTAGCAAAATGCAATATTAAATTTAAGAAATGGGCTAAGCAACCTATCAATAAATGGTGTCTAGAAAAATTGAAGAGTAGCTCTACAGTTGATAATTTCAAAAGGGAACTCGAAAATAAAGAGGTAAAATCATGGGAAGAGCTGAAATCAGCAATACAAGTAACTTCAGACAAGGTGCTTGGTAAACATACCCTTGAACCAAGAAAACCTTGGATGTCACAAAAAATACTAGAGCTTATCAAAGACAGAACTATTTGGCGAAAAAGGACTATGACAAATACAAGCAACTGAAAAACATAATAGTACAAAAGTGCAGACAAGCTAAGGAAAAATGGATGGAAGTGTACATTGATGATATTGAAATGATGATGAGAAGAAACAACAACGGAGTATATGCTAAAGTCAAAAAACTACAATACACTCCAAAAACCAGAAGCAATATTGTTAAAAATAAAGCAGGCAAAACTCTGTTCAATGATGATGTTGCTTACAGATGGAGAGAATACCTCGAAGATCTCTACGTAGGAGAAGACGTTAACAACCACCTAGAAGAATACCTCGAGAATGAACAAGATCTGGATACAGCTATAATAGGACCAGAAATTTCTAAGGATGAATTTAACCGAGCAGTTAGAGATTTGAGAGATAATAAAGCAACTGGATTGGATAACATACCGGCAGAAATACTGAAAAATCTAGATGAAAAAACTAGGGGAATCCTTTTTGAAATTATTAAGAAATGCTATGAGGAAGGTTCAATTCTGAAGGACTTCATAAAAAGCAGGACTATTACCCTACCCCAAAAAGGGAATGATACAGAATGCTCAAACTACAGAACTATCGCCATCTTATCTCACTCGTCAAAGGTAATTCTAAACATTATAAAGAACAGATTGAAAAACAAAGTAGAAGGAAGGCTTGATAAAGATCGCTTTGGTTTTAGGATGGGTAAAGGAACGCGAGAGGCTATCTTAGCTTTGAGACAATTGCTGGAAAGCAGAGTTGACGTGAGCAGAGCAACGTTTATAGCATTTGTAGATTTAGAAAAAGCGTTCGACAAGGTAGATTGGAAACTTCTATTTAGCACTTTAAAAGAAGCCGGAGTAGATTGGAAAGACAGACGTTTAATATTGAACTTGTATAAAGCACAAACCACTGAAATAGAAGTAAATGGAAGCAGGAGAGAAGCGAAAATTCGTCAAGGAGTAAGGCAAGGCTGCCCTTTGTCTCCATATTTATTTAACTTGTTTATTGAATATGCAATAAATGAAATGAAAGACCACTCTAAAGGAATTTCGATAAACGGGAATCAGATTCACTCCATCTGCTTTGCAGATGACATAGCTCTTCTAGCTGACAGTGAGGAAGAGTTGAGTTTAATGCTTCATATACTTGACTCGTCTCTAGACAAGATTAAACTAAAAATTAACTCCAAAAAAACAAAAGTTATAGTTATTAAGAAAGTAATAACAAATTCAAATATAACGCTCAACAACGAACAGATACAACAAGTAAATGAATTCTGCTATTTAGGAAGCTTGATAACAGATGACAATAAAGCTACAAAAGAAATAAAAAGACGAATTACACTAACAAAGCCAGCTTTCGAGAAAAACGGACAATCCTTTCTAACAAACATCTGAATACAAATTCAAGAAAAAAATTCATAAAAACATACATTTGGAGCATTTTATTATATGGTTGTGAAACATGGACGATAGGAAAATATGAAAAAGATAAACTGGAGGCGATGGAAATGTGGATGTGGAGAAAGATGACAGGAACAAGTTGGATAGAACATAAGACGAATGAAGCAGTATTGGACGAGGTAAATGAGAGAAGAGCGATGTTGAACACAATAATGAAAAGAAAAGTAAAGTTAATTGGACATCTGATAAGACACAACAAGTTCATCACCATCATCATGGAAGAAAAAATAGACGGCAAAAGAACTCGAGGAAGACCGCGTAAATCCTTCTTTGAAGAAATCTTCCTTTGGATGGGTTTACCTCTTATCAAAAATTAAAGAAGACGGCAAGTGACAGACATGAATGGATACAACGACAAGGCTTGGCCTTTAGAAGCTAATAATATATGAATCTGTACAAAATATTTATTACGGCTACTTTATTGTGTATTGCTGTTTTTTTTCACAAAAATAATTTTGGATTTTTTTATATCATTTCTTGCCGATTTTTCCCGTGGACATTTTTTTTTTGTGGACGTTATTATACAGATTTTTAGCTGACACCGACAAATGTAGTCATGTAGAATTTTGTTTTTAAAATATGATAAATATCATTCATAAAATATAATAAGACATTGCTGCTGGTGTATCCTATATATTAGGAATATATTTGAAGTATTTTTTGTATTTTTTAAGCTTATTTTAAAAAGAAAAGCAATAAGTTGTTTTTCGTTTCACGTCTTGTTTAATAATACCAAAATGATTTCACTGTAACTTAATATATAAAACGTTTTCGAAATTTAAATTTAAATGTAATTTACATTTCATTATCTTTTTCTAAAATAATTTCTATATTCGCAATTCGAGCACTGCATCGTAATAAATAATGCGTTAAAATATATTTTATATGTACCCATATTTGTGACATTACGACGAATTTTAATTGATTTGTTTTCAAATATCCACAGAATTACAGTCTCCTGTAGAATTTTGTGAACAGTTCATAAAGACATGTATTGAAAATTGTAACTGGCGCTTATGAATCATTCAACCAATAACTGTGAGCTTATACAATGTATTTATGGACGATATATTCTAAAAATGTTAATTTTAATTTATGCACCTTTGATTTTGTTTTTTAAATAAAGTGTTACATTAAAATAATTATGGAATACGCATGTTCACATCTAACAATATTTTATTTTATTACGAGTATATATTAAAAAAAATATTCATACTTTCACATAATTATTAATTATTGTAATAATATGCACTTATATCATTATTGTTTTGTTTTCTTTCTTATAATATTAAGACATTATAAGCAAAAATATATTTTAATATAATAATATATATTAATAAAAAAATATCAACGCTTGCTCCTTTTGGAATACCGATTACATAATAAACAAAAAAATAAGAAATTTAAGACATGACTTGTGCGACGAATAAGTCGCAAACTAATTCTTTGAAATTTATATATTAATTACACGCACACACGAGAGACACTAATCATCGAATTTGCCAACATTAAAATATCAAAATACAATAAAAAAATAGGGTACATATCGATTTTTCAGAATTAGACCACATACAAATGTCCCCATGTAATAATACATAACTTGACACCGTGCGTTATAAAAAAAACGCATTCGACTCAGGTCACATAAAATTTATACACGTGTGGGAAAGAACCCACCGGGATACGCTGAGTCGACATGTACATTATAACGGAACCGCATAAGTAAAGCTGACCACCACCATCAAAATTTCTAAATTATATTTCAATCATTTATTAAAATTTATACCCTCGGCCGTTCGATGATTTCGTCGTCTCGCCAGTGTGCGCACACTCAACACAACAACAACAAAAACAACTCAAGGAATCGGTATCCCGTGAGGACAGGAATTGATCGTCACGCATACATTGAGTTGTTCAATTCTTGTCGCTGACTTCGAGCTGAAGACGGCGACCCAACCATTTCCCTTTTTAAAATTTATTCAATTGACTCATCTCACTGGGCGCTATCTTAAGTCGCCATACATCAGAAGAGTAAGGTAAGTGTTATTTTTTTCTATAGAGATTAGAAATATTTATTTCGCACTTTCTGCTGCAATTTTCGAACTCACGATCCCGGAACACTCCTTTCCGTTAAAAGGAGTAAGGTAATAATTCAGAATACATCAGGCCACAAAGCCTTATACTTTTGAGTTATTACATTATTAATATTATCGCGTATGTATATTACTATATTTAATATTTATTTATAGTGTTATTTTCGTCTCTATACGAGTACTCTACACTAATATAACAAAGTTCTCACCGTATATGATTATATTAATTTCTTAATTTTTTAATTAATTATTTATTTATATTATATATGTACTTTTTGATTGATAACTATATATTTACTTATTTTTAAATTAAATTATAAAATTATACTGTATGTAAATAAATTTTTTACAATAAGTATAAAGTATACATACTTACTTGTTCTTATTTGTATGGATAAAAAATTCTACCAGAACGAGTGTCTTTACAGTTAGTTTTATTCCGGTTACAAAGTGCATCTAGTTGGTACTTTAAAGATAAGTTTTCGATTTTCTCAAAATGTCTAAAAATACGACGAAAAACCTACCAAAAAATTACGTAAAACGCGATTTCGTTGAAATCGATTATCGTTTAAATTTTCAAACTAATTAGTATAAAAACTTGAAATATTCATCAAATATGTTACTTTATATTATATTAAAGAAAAAAATTTTTAAAACTTTCTTTTAATTTTGAAATATTTATAGTAATTTTCAATTTTGTGGTTTTTAATTCATAAAAAGGGTTAGTTTTTGTTTTATACCCAGAATATTACACCGAAGCTCCTCTCAGAATCATTTTATCGAATACAATGATTTCTCATTGCTTTCAAATGTATAGTGATAAAAATACATTTTGAAATCTTTATACAACTAATTCACTTAAACGACATTCACAACACCCCGCGGATCGCTACTTTTTTATATGTTGAATTAAAAAAAAAACTGAGCCGTCGCGGCACGCCTGGCAGAAGTGAAACATCGAAATTATTTTGTATAGAAAATATGCATGAAAAGATGGTTTTAAAGGAAATAAATATGGTATAATCCGAAACAAAATATTCAGATTTTTTTTAAGAAAAATTCTGTATTAATATACATATTAATTTAATACCAAAATTAAAAATTAAGTAAAAGATTTTTTTTAAATTTGAGACGGCTCAATTCTTTCAATCAGTTACTTCTGTAAACACAAATTATATTACAATTATTATTTTATAATTTTCTTGTTATAATACAGTCCACTAATTACTAATTATTACTTCTAAATTGTTAATTATTCATCCAGATGATCTTTCTATTTTCTTCTTAAATTTTTTTTTAGTTTTTATTGTATATTCATAAAACAAGTAATCGTAGCATCGTCTGGAGTAGCAACAGTTATTATTTAAAAAAATTGTTTTATAGTTTAAAATAGAAAGCACAATAAAAATGACTTGAATTTATGATATATTATCAATTATCATTATTTTAATATTCATTATTATAATATGGGAGTTGTGAGGCAAAACCGCTGCGGCTTACTTCGCAACCAGTTTTTCATCCACTTCCATTGAAATATCTAGAGAACGCCACTGCTCTGACGGTATTATACTGTGACAATTGGTGCGTACGAGCGCAGCGTATATTATATTTATAATAATATTAATTTTTAATTATCAGCTGGCAAGGCTGGCCATTAACGAGTTAAAAGTTAAAATTAAGTTAAAACGTTAAGTTAATTTTAATTAAGTTAATTAACGCGTTACATTTATTTCTAGTTAACTTTTAACTTAATAAGTTACTTTTTTTTTGTTAACTTAACGTGCTAACTTAACTTTTTACCAAATTATCCAAGTTAAGTTGAATTTTATGCGAAGAACAATGTAAATTTCTAAATAATTTTGATTATATTCCAAGTTTTTATTTTATAATATCGATAATTTTTTTATATTTAAATTATGTATTAGAGTATTAGACTATATTATTATTATTTATCATTTTTAGGAACCGTAGAAGTGTCAACAAGTAAATTGAAAGTGTGCTACTTGAGCCGTAGCAAGGGCTCAAAATTTAAGAAATTAAAAAATTAATGTAATTATAATAATATAAAAATATAATAAAAAGGACGTGATTTTTAGTTTTACCCTGGGGCGCAATATTCAGTTCCTACGGCCCTAGTTATCTACCCTAAAATTTTGACAGCGTTCTCATTTTTTTGTTCTACAAAAAAAAATTTCTGATTGTCATAATCACAAAATTAACTTAACTTAACTAAGTTAAGTTACTTTTTTTTTTCAAAGTTAACTTTTAACTTTTAACTTAACAAAAAATATTGGTTGACTTTTAACTTAACTTAACTTAATTATTTTTAATTAACTTAACTTAACGAGTTAAAAAAAATTGTTAACTTGCCCAGCCTTGTCAGCTGGTATCAATAGTGCAGTAGATAATGCAAATTCCATATGAGAGTATGGTGTATTTATGACATAAAATACAAATTATATTAATTAAATACATATTTATATATATTGTAGGTACCTAAAGTGGCGTATTTTCGGGGGGAGGGGGTTCCCGGTTCTCGACCCCCCCCCCAGAAGAAAAAAAGGTTCAAAAGTCATAAACGACTTGCTATATATAATATAGGTACAGACAGTGGCGTATTTACGGGGGGAGGGGGTCCAGGGGTACTGGACCCCCCAGAACCAAAAAAAAAAGATTATCCAAAAGTGTTTTTTATTAAATACCTTATATCAATATATCCTATTGGAATTTTCAAAAAAAAAATAAAAATTTGGACCCCCCCCCCCCAGAAAAAATTGAAAATACGCCACTGGGTACTTATATAATATAATAAATATATACGTTATATACATTACACATTATATATTATAATATTAATATATTATACATTATATATAATACAATAATGAATACGAACATTTTGAACGTATTGTCTGAATATTTATGTTTTTATATCTGGCATCGCTGATGTGGTGGCGCGTAAAAATAAAAATTATTTTTAAGAACCGATAAGAAAGAACCTTTATAATTCACTCGGTTCCAGTCCCTGATTCGAGATAAATTACCTAAGCGTTGTGCGATTTTTTACAAATTACAAAATGAAAACGATAATTTTATTTTACAGCGCTGTGAATAATTACAAAAATTCTTATTTTATTTTTTACATTTGCACGTATCTTATCGAAACGTCCGTCGTGCAAAAGCTTTGTCGTAAACCCATATTTTAATCGCGAGTGGTTATTATTACTATTCTGGTGTCAAAAAAATATGACACAGCCAGCCGGTTTCACCAACGTTCGTTAAGCATTTAACTTTTTGTTAATACGTTATGTTTAACATTTAGTCAATGCAAATCGTGTTTCACCGAGACTCGTTAGCCTTGACGCGTTGTCCATGTGTTTGTGTAAGTTAAAAGCTCGTTAAAATTTAATCGGCAATTCAAAACGCCCGTATAGATACGCTATAAGTATATACGTACATTATAAGTACTATAATCGTCTATTTTTAATATTTTATTATCACTTATTATCGGTTATTACATTTCGTGAGAACCAATACGAGAACGTTAGAATCAATGTAACGGTTTTAGTAATCGCCCGACCAGCGTTTTTGTCAACTCAACAAATAGAGTTTAACAATGATATTATATTATAATGTAACGGTGAAAATCGAGGTCCATGTCCCTGGCACCCCCAATTAATACATTTAAAACTTATATAAGGGCAATCGTTTGTGCTTCGTTTGTGCTTTTTACCCCGACGTTTGTGCTCTCGCCATTACCGAGATATATCACTTTTGCAGTTGGGGTGCTGGACACATGCTCAGCACCCCCACCTCGAACATCCAAATTTTACCCGGGGCAATCGTTTGTGCTACGTTTGTGCACTTAATCCCGACGTTTGTGCTCTCGCCGTTACCGAGTTATAACAATTTCACCGTAAGGCTCGTATAGCTCCATGTCCCTGGCACCCTCACTTAATACATTTAAAACTTAAATAGGGGCAATCGTTTGTGCTTCGTGTGTGCTCGTTTGTGCACTTTATCTCGACGTTTGTGCTCTCACCGTTACCGAGTTATAACAATTTTACACAAACGAGCACAAACGATTGCCATTATTTACATAAGTTTTAAATGTATTAAGTGGGGGGTGCTAGGGACATGGAGCTTTTTGCCGCTAACCTTGTATAGAAGCGAGGAAAAAAAACTCCCATTCGACGGAACAAAAAAACTATTGGATTTTCGGTCGGATTTCCGTGAGAGAACACCCTGTATAGCACGTGCAGCGGGGAAATCAACGGGATAGTAAACGCGAGCCCCGCGCGGTTTTAAAATTCCACGACCGTGCCGTACCGCCGCCGCCGCCACCGCCGCCGCCGCTGCCGCTGATCCGTCCGACGCGCAATTGTTGCGTAGTATCGGGCCGGACGTGATGACCGGGCCGGACCGACAACGTCCGTAAGCGTCCCTTCGCCGAGGCAGACGTTTTCCGGGGCGATTTATACGGAAAACGAATCGGGAGGGACACGCCGTATAAACGCGCGCGCGGTGTACGCGCGGTGGAAACCGAAGTCGTTGCCCGGGCGGAGGAGAAACTCGTTTGTTATTTTTATTCTCGCGCTGCAGCGCACCACGCCGGAATTCGTCGGTAATACGCCCAGCTATACGTCCTACACTTTTTTTTTTTTTTTTACCGCATTTCATACGTTTCCTCTCATACACGTACACACACACACACACACACACACACACATTTTATGCGTTATATACGAGTGTATATAGTTTTTTTTTTGTCCAAAATATATTCAAATGGAGCGCGAGGAAGCATCGCCGTCGAACTTGCAGCAATGGGGGGGGGGTGGTGCAATGCTTGTGATGTGCGGACGCGCGCAATAAAAGACCGTCGCAAGTCCAACAAATTGTCGAAGCGGTATACCGCGTCGGAATAATAATAATAATAATAATAATAATCAGGGTTCGGGACTCAATGCGCTAAAAAGCGTCAAGATATGTAGTTAAACATGCACTTAAAAAAGTATAAATATGCAATATTGTTAATACACGCAATAAAATATTCAGCAATACATACCTATATATTTTTAGTTAAATTTTAAATTTTAAATAACCAATAGCTGGTAAAACAATAGTATAGAAACAGAAAATACATTTTTATTTATTTTTTTTAAATCAAATAGATAAAATAAATTTGCAATAAACGAGGTGCATGTGTATATATATATATTTTCTAAATAACATTTTTATAACACGTAGAGAATAAACAATGTACTTAATTTATGGAAAATTTTATTTCTCCTATTAATTAATTAGAAAAATTAGAAAATATGCAATAAAAAAGAATAAATCTTTACAATATGCGTGTAAAGAAAAAAAAACAATAAAATATGCACAAAATTTGCAATGAAAATTTTTCAATTTGAAATATGTATTGAATCCGATTTCTCGTACCTGTTTCCCGAACAAATATGCAAATGCCCTGATAATAATAGTAATAAAAAAATAACTTTGAAGCTACGTTTATAGCGCGTGTGAAGCGTCTCGCTTATTATTACTATTAAGGCTGGAACGTATTGCAGTTTAAAAGCGCATATTAAACTGTATAAACAGTCGTCGGCAGTCCATTGTATACAATCCGAAAAATGTGTATACCGGAAAAATATCGCGGTCTATAATTATTATACGCGTTATTTATTGAAAATCTAAATGTCCGTTGACGGGTTTAACGGTCGGACAAAACGTATTATATTGAAACGGCATAATCGTATTTAAATGATGTTATCGGGCCGGGTACGTTGTTAGATTTATCGATTGAGATTATAATACTTGTAATACGCGCAGGGCCGACCGTAAATGTGAACGCCTTAATTCTTTTTACAGATATTTCATAAGCATAAATTACGGGGCGGTATTCTCAAAAAAAAATTTCATTTTATATATAAAAATAAAAATATATTAAATAACAAGTAAAAATTGAAATAAGATACATTTCATTTTGAATATTGTTTAACAAAAAAAAAAAAATCTATTTAACACGAATAATAAGAATTATTTTAAACAGATGCTACGGAAGCTCCTTAGGCAACACGCCAAAACGTACTGATTTTCTTCGATCTGAATAAAATATGTGTAAGGAAGATTTAGATTTGAACGCAAAAGTTCAACAAAGAAATATAAATGTCTTTCAAACGAAATAAAACTGCAGATATTACAAGTTTAGGTGACATTATTTACCTTATAGATGAAAACATCGAGGCTACGTTAATTGTTACAAGGAACTCTTGTGTACAATTTTCCTCGCCATACCTGTAGTCTGTAGAGTACAGCGCTACTACTCGTATATAGTGCAGAAATAGGAGCTGTTTGAAACGAATATTAAAGATCGTCTTAACGATTATATGCAATGTTTTTATTGTATGGTTTTAATGTAGAAAAAAGTAATTTTTTTCTATTTTTGTTTTTTTTTCTTTCTCTCTTTAAACAACACCAATTGGAAATAATATCATAACAATATTTTTTTCTTTTTTCAAATCACTTATTTTTAATAAAATCGTTTAATTATGTAGAGCAGGGGTCCTCACTAGGATTTGTGAGAGAGCCAAATAGTTCATATCAAATTTTCCTTAGGGCCGCAAGTACAAATTGTACAGTTTAGTCAGGGCCTAAACCTAAACGGTATAGGTTAATTACAAAATATATTTTTCTTATTGTTATAATACACTATGAAGTGGCGTTAAATAACTTACAAACAATATGATTATAACATAAGTTTATTACATCGAAAAAAAACATTTTGCATATAAAAAAGTAGGGAAATGTCTTTTACTTAATTTCATGACTTGGCCTACTTGAATTTATTAATTCGTTGAAGTCGAATGGCGAAATCTTTCACAACTCTCTAATATGGCATCTATGTTGGCAGGTTGAGAAGAAACTGAAATTCTCAAAATGTTGTCAACGTTCTCACTTGTTAACCTGGATCTGTACTTGTTTTTTATGAACTTCAGCTTACTGAATGTAGATTCACAGACATACGTAGATGCAAAAACACACAAAATCTTCTGAGCACAGTCAATTAAGTTAGGAAATTTGTCCTTTTCAATTGCTTTCCAGAACTCGTAGTGAGCTTTATTCTTCTTTTTTTCTTCAAAAACACTTTTGAGCTCCGTATCATGCTGAAGATCAATTAACTCATTTTTCAAATCCCTAGCTTCGTATCTAAAAACAGAAAGATGAGCTATATTTGCCGTTGTAATTGACCATGGGTTTTCCACCAAGCGAAATGGTTCTTGATACTTCCTGAAGTCACTAAACCTCAAAGACATTTCGTTCTTTAGATCTGTCAACAGCTTTATTAAATCAGAAACATCTTGACTTTCATCTGGATTTTCATCAAACAAAGTTTTAACAGAAGGAAAGCTAGAATAATCACTGTTTGACAATTCTTCGATATACATATTGAGTTTTGTTCCTGTGAAAACACAATACTAATCATTTTCGTTACAATATTATTGTAGTGTCCTTGCAATCGAGTCAGTGTTTCATTCATAATGCCCATTGTATCAGTGAGAAACGCTACTTTGAGCCACCAACTAAAATCATAAACATCAGGATACTCTTTTTCCTTTGTAGCTAAAAACAGAGTAATCTCATGACGAATACTGAAGAAACGTTCCAAAACTTTACCCTTACTCAGCCATCTCACTTCTGTATGGTAAAGCACGTCCCCGTATTGTGATATAAGTTCTTTCAAAACTCTTGGAACGTTCTGCGGTTCAGTTCATTTGACCTTATAAAATTCACGATCTTTACAATTTGTTTCATAACACAGCTGAAATTTTCACCAAATTTAACAACTAAGTTTTCTTGATGAATAATACAATGAAAACTTAATAAATTATAGTTTTCCAAATGTTTTTTCAACAACTGAACGAACCCTATATTCCGGCCTAACATTGATGGGCAACCATCAGTACACACAGAAAAACCTTTTCAAATCAATGCTACGCTCGTTAAAAAAACTTACTATTGTGTTCAAATAATCAACACCTCGAGTTTGTCCAGTCATGGGAATCATGCCCAAAAAATTTTCTTTAACAACACAATCCTTGGATACATATTTAACGAACAATAGTAATTGAGAAATTGACGTTATGTCAGTGGATGAGTCGAGTGCAAGACTAAAACATTTGCTTTGCTGAAGTTCATCGGTAATGTTAAGTGCAATATTTGCTGCTAAGTCTTGTGACCGTCTCATGCAAGTTGAGTCAGACAGCTGAAGTTTAGAAACTTCATCTAATATTTGCTTACTATTAGGTAAGTGTGAAAACAAAGTTTTACAAACGGTGACAACACAATCTTTTACAATTTCTGCATCAGAAAACGGCTTCATCTTTTGTGCTAAAATTTCTGTTACTTGGTAGGATGCTTTTGTAGTAAGCTCATTCTTGTTCATTGCATTAAAAAGGGTACTACGTTCACAAGCAAAGGACTTTTTCAATGATTGCAATTTTCCTCTCGAATCTTAGATTTTTCGGGAATTTTCTTCAAACTGCGAATGAATTGAAGTGTAGTGTCTGTTCAAGTTATAACGTTTGTTTCCATGTACCGTTTCACGACATATCAAACATAGGGCAGTTCCTTCTTTCTTACCTTTTGTAAAAAGAAATCTCCTCCCACTCAGCTTGAAATGCACGGTTTTCATCCTCAAGTTTTCGTTTCCGCTCTTTTGAGTACACTCCGCCATATTTAATTACAAAATTCAATCACTGAATTAAGTGTTATGTTCGTAAAATAATTTGTTCAATTGATAAAGTTAGCCGCACTAAAATCACATTAATACTGGCACAACTTATACATGTTTGCACTGAGCTAGATAAAACTCCCCACTGATGACAAACAGTAAAGATAAAACTGACGACCGAGCAATCGTCGAGGTCACATATTTCAATTGTTGTTCGAGGCGTTCTGGAAATACCGATAATAATAGACAATCATTTGATAATTGCCACCCGTACATAAACTTGTTGTATAAATATAAAATATATACTGGTACCTATTTATAAAATATTGAATATTTTTTCAAAAAAATATTTGTTTCAATAACTCTAAAATTTATGTAGGTATAACTATCCTTAACAGTCAGTCTGAGAGCCGCAAAAAAACGTTCCGAGGGCCGCATGCGGCCCGCGGGCCGCGTAGTGAGGATCGCTGATGTAGAGAATATGTAAGTTATTATTTATGGGTAGATCCATTAGCGCAAATAGCGGGGGGGGGCTATGGGGCTAAACCCCCCCAAATTCTGTATAGCCCCCCCCCCAGATATTAATGACTATTATCTGTAAATTTTGAATTGATATAAAAATCTAAAGAGCGTTTGGGATGGATTTAAACTTTAGCCCCCCCAAACTTCAAACACTATTTGTGCCTATGGGTAGATCTGAATAACAATAGCAGGGACTGGGAGCTTAATAATTTTATCGGTTCCTGTTCATGAAAATTGTGAATTTCGTTTCCGGTTCCGGTTAATACCGGTACTAACCTGTACTTTAAAATATCGAAATTACGATTAAAAAGTGATAATATATTAATTTATAATGTGAAGTAATTATTATTACGGATTTAATAATTTTTTTGCGTACCAATTTTTTGTTCAACGTATTTTTTCACCTTCAGCATACAAGTACATCCAGTATAAGTAGCCCGACTAATCGTTTAAAATGTATACATTTTTGTATTTTTATTTTCTGGGAAGTTTATTAGAAATTTATTGGACTTTTACATACTCTCGTAGTCTCTTATGATAAAATATATTAGAGATATAATATAAAAACCGGTATTTCCAAATATCGGTTCCGGTTTTGAAAAAAAATTTAGGGTTACGGTTAGGTTTCGATTCCAACATTTTCAAACGGTATCGGTTCTAAACCGGTTCTTTTCGGTTCGTTTCCAGTTCGGTTCCGGTCCCTGAACAATAGTTATCATAAGTAAAAACTTTAAAAAATTATACTACTTCGTATTATTTTTAAATACATTTTTGTTCTCTCAAAAACGTGTATTTAATTTTCCGATTCAATGGATGCCAAAAAAAACTTAAATTCCGACCGCGCCTCCTTTTTCTACTGCTATAAATACCCGAATGAACATGGGTACATCGCGTTTGCTCTCTCACGTCTTATAATAAATTATTATTATTATAAAGTTTTCTTTTTTTTTTTTAAATTAATTGTCGTTTATCAATAATTAAAATTTTCCTATAAAAAGCGAACTACTGATATTGTAAAAAATTGTACTATAAATGTAAAATCGCCAAAAGTCGGGATACAATTTGTTTTTTACATTTCATTTCGTACTGAGTAAAAGTTCAAAAATTCGTTTATCTCACAAAAAGTCACCGGTTGAGAATATTAAAACGAATTTGGAAGGAAAAAAAACCATTTTTACGAGACTTAATTTTATTGCAAGGAGGACTCGCGCTTGCGATTTTCGTTTTTTTTAAAAAGTTAATTGGGACTTAATTGTGTGTCGAATCGTTATCGAAAGATGTAGCTAAATAAATTTAATGTTTAACCTGATACACGGAATGAAAATGTATAGATATTAAACGAGTACATATTATAGACACACAAACGTTTTTTTTTTTTTGGTTAATTACATATATATATATATATATATAAAAGGCATTTCCTTTTTGTTTTTCGGCTTGAAATTTTTTATTATTTTTTTCAAAACGCTCTTTTTCATTTATTCTTTTATGCACGCGTATTGTGCGCTTGTTATCGTTTTCACGAAACCCTTGTGACATATTTCACTTTGCGCAACAAAATATTTAATTAATTAAATGTACTATGTTATTATATCTGTTGTCGCCATATAATATATATATATATATATATATATATATATATATATATATATACAGGTCAAAGGAATATACGAAATAATTCCACTCAATAATATCGTTTTATTAATTTTTCCAAAGTTTAGAACGTTGTTTAGACTGACGAGGTTTTTTGATTGTATCGACCCTTCGTTGTCAGCTGCACACTTCAAAAGATACTGCCGAAAATAAAATAACTCGCGGTGAATTCCGAGAAAACTATCGTTATGAGGAAGTTTATTTATTATTATTATTATTATTTTTTTTTTTTTTAGCGTATACTGCGTACGCTTTCGTCGATTTATTTTATTTTATTTGCGTTACGTATACATGTACATTAAAATAATAACATTTTAAAAAAAAATAATAATAATAACAATAATACTACGTTGTTGTTATTCGAGTTGGATTGACAAAGTGTCTAGGAATTTTTTGTTTTTTTTTTAACTGTATAACGTGAAGTGTAGGTAGGTACACACTATGAATTTTCAAATCTTCCGCGGTATTTCAGTAGCGGAGATAAAATATTTCAAATAAATATTTATTAAATATTACCCATGATTTTATATATTAAATTCTTCCCGTTGGGTAAGTACCTATACGCGTATTAGAGAATGTGTTCACTTTGGTGGAGAGGTTTTTTTTAGTTAGCATTTTATTGTAAAAAAAAAAAAAAAAACGTATCCAATCATTTTTCAAAAATATATGCCCTTTTTTGTTTATTTAATTTTTTTTATTTTTTTTATTGGAATTCTTGGCCTACATCACAAAAGAGAAAAAAATGTTAAAACGGAAAAAGCAGGAAAAGAAATATTATCTGACCAAATTACCTACTATATATACGTTTACGCGTGTGCAATAATGTAATATATGTGTATATACACTACTATATATATATGAGTGTACTTAATCTATACTTACTTAGAATTCGAACTCTGTCGACATTACGAAAACGGGGGAAAAACTTATCCGATTAAAGCCATTGTTTTTGAGGGTTTTACAAGCCGGGCGTAGTAAATTTCAAACTTTTCACGAAGCGCGTGCGTATTCCGGAAAATGTCAAATAATCAACGCACGAGCGAGCATAACATAAAGCAGGTCCATATATACACTCATTTTGATACATCTTAAAATGAGTTTAAAATAAAATATTCACGTCCCTTTTGTACATTATATAGGCCTCTGTGTCTCGCGGCGCGTGCAGATTACGGAAACGAAAAAAAAAAAAATGTAATACGTTACTGAACTTCAGATAAAAAAAAGATATATATATGTCTATAGATTGTTTTCACAAAACGTTTCGAAACGTAACGTTACAATTAAAAAAAAAAAATTGAAAGAGAAATAACACGTGCTTTTTTTTATACTCACATCTCGTTTGAATATAGGCGAAAACGTTTATTTATATATATAATGTACACTCGTGAGCAAAAAACAAATCTACACAGACCGCAAACTCGCAGTAACACGTTACCAACACAAAAACTAAAACTTATATAATATTTTTTATTTTTAAATCTGTAAGCTCTATGTTTAAGTCCGAAGAAACATCAAAATATGACAGCTTTTAGATTACCCTACAATAAGTCATGATCGATAAACACATGCTAACGCTCGTTGACATTAGTGATAATTGTGGGCTATAGCCTATAAGGTCGCATAAAAATAATTAGGTCCTCTACCTTCAACCGGTACACATCTCCGTCTTTAACGGTTAAGAATATATAAGAATAACTATTATGTTAGTTGGATGCTAAAACGATGACGCACGAAATATTTTTTCAGCCTCCAGACTAAAATTATTGTTATTTCACTCAATTTTTTTTCTTTTCGAAAGTCATGGTCTGATGTAGATACTAATATTCCAAATTTAATAATTTACGTAGGTGTTCGTAAAGTCCAACACAACCTTGTGATTTGTAAATATTGAACTCATCAAAAAAATGAATAAACGTAAATTTAATCTATTTAATCATCTATATAATATATAAAATCCAAATACCACTGACACACTGATCGCTGTATCTCAAAAACTACTCAACGTACGCACTTGAAATTTGGAATAGTGGTTCCTGTAATACTTTCACCGTGCAGTAAGAAAGGATTTTAAAAGATGTGGCGTTTATAAGTGGATTAATTAATAATTATTCACCGCTAATACGTACTGTGCGGTACGGCGCGGAGGTGACACGGCGCACATAAGTCAAAATTCACGATTTATGCGTCCAAAATTGAATTTTATAAAGTAACGGCAAACACATCAAAAACACTATCGAGTGCAAGAAGATTCTTCCGAGAATCCTTATCAACCCTTTCCACCTTCCACAGGTATACCTGTGGTATACTACACAAGCGCATACAGCTAGTGCGCGGTGCGTTCGTTCCTGTTATCACAGAGCTTATAGTAAACAAAAGTTTTAATATCAATATATCATTTTCTGTGCTAGTTATTGTCAGTGAAAGTGATGGATTTTGATAGCTTAGATATGTATCTTAATTATTACTATATTTTGTTTAGCCACAAATTATAATTCTTATAATTTATAGTAGTGCCAAACGTAGGATGTTTTCTTAGTCACATTTTGACGTAATTATACACTGTAAAGGTAAATTTGTTATGTTTCTGCGTCAGATAGGATCATCATTTTTATTTTTTTTTTTAAGTTTAATAAATTTATTAATCAATGTTACAAAAATTGGCTGCAGAAGACTGCAGTTGACAAATATAGGTAAATAAATTTTTATTTAACACATTCGTGGACAGTTAAAATTCTCGGAGAGGATTTTACAATTGTAAATTAAATTGTAAATAAAAATGTATAGTATTGTTAAAAAAAAAAATAAAATAGAAATTTAGAATTTTGTTTCCTGAGAATACATGTTTAAATTATGTTATTTCATAATGTGTAACAATAAAATTAAATAATAATTCATAAATAGTGAATAATTTATTACTTTAATAATAATAATAATAATAATAATAATAATTCATCACGGTGTTAAGAAAGAAATAATAATACGTACAAATTAAAAAAAATATATTCAAATTTAATAAGATTTTTTTTTTAAATTATACCTATAGCTCTAATTTAGCCAATTTTGAGTTTACAACACAAGTTGATACATCAAAATTACTTGAAAAAAATCGATTAATCTGAAAATGATATTTAAAATAGGGGTTGCCATTAAAAAAAAAATGAAGTTTTGTCGCGCATGCGCAAAATAAACGAGTTAAAAAATTTTTGAGTCATAGAAATTTATGATCCATTAGTCTAGTTTATGAATATATAGAGTTAATACATAGAGTTTAGAGTCATAGAGTTTATGAGTCTAGATGCTACGTGTTCTCAACTCTTTTGTATGGTGCGGAAACCTGGACTCTAACCAAAACCACATCGAATAAGTTAGATGCATTTGAACTATGGTTATACAGAAGAATTTTGAGAATATCATGGACTGAGAAAATTACCAATACTGAGGTATTGCATAGAATGGGAAAGAAAAAGTAATTAGTTGTATTAGTTAAATGCAGAAAACTCCAGTACCTAGGACATATTATGCGGAACAAGTGTAGATATGACCTTCTCCAACGTATTTTACAAGGAAAAATAAATAGCAAAAGGTCGCCTGGAAGAAGAAGAACTTCGTGGCTTGCCAATCTAAGAACATGGTTTGACAAAAGTTCGGTAGAACTATTCCGAAGTGCCACTAACAAAACTCATATATCAATGATGATCGCCAACATCCGAAGCGGATCGGCACATTAAGAAGAAGAAGAAGTCTAGTTTAATGTCCCGCAAACAGAATTGAAAAATATTTACAGAGTAATGAGTGATAAAGTGTACCCTGTTTCTTGGGACACACTGTATATATATATATATATATATATATATATATATATACGCCATGTCGCCATAACGGTATTTGTATATAAAACTTGACGAAATATAATCAAAATGTCGTTAATAAAACGAGTATTTTATATTCACTTTTTATTTATTTATTTATTTTTTGTTATGAAATCAGCTTGATTTACGTAATTCGTTTTTTTGCGTTAAACCAAACACAGTATTTACGTACTAAGTGATTAATTATTGTAATTTTATTTTTTTGATTCGTCGATTTACATTAAGTTTAAAATTACAATTAATTCCGAATATGCTTAAACCACACCGAAACGTATATATATATATTTTTTTTTACTTTTGACTTTCGTTATATATTTGTCAATATTTGGTAAAACGTGTCACGCATGTTTCCCGCGTATATAAATTCGTTAACTTTCGTTCGCTAATGCGATTTTCACTCCCGGGTAAGTCCGGAACCAACTAATGTAATCAATCATGAGAGAAAATATGTTTAACTTCGTCCTTAGAACAAATTACATAAACTACCCATCCGTCTTCGGCGGAAACTGTGTACTGCTGCAGGGTTTGTGATGTTTTCAAAGTCTGAACTCTATTATACGCAGTCTTGTAAAAAATACTTTTAAAATTGTATTTAAATAGAGATACAAATACATTGTTATAAATAGTATTTAAGACGTGTTTCAAATAATTTTTTAAAAAAGTATTTAATTAGAAATACAGATACTTCATATGTGTTTAAATACAAATACAAATACTTATTCGAACGGAGCTCTAAATTAATTTTTATATCAGTCGTATTATTTAAATTATATTTTTGTGTAGGCCTAAAACCTCTCTACCACTCAAATTTTTAATGTTTTAAATTATTTGATGTAATAAATTGTTAAATAATATAAATAATAAAATTATTAAAACACTTTTAGCTTTTACAGTATTTTTAAAAGTAGTCATAATTATTTTTACCGACATTTTTCATAGTATACTCACATAGAAATATTTATGTTACAGTGTTATTATTTTTAACCTATTTTAAGACAAATTTGACACGAGCGCGGTTGCCATATTTATCAACTTTATACCCATTCATATACAAATTTTCGTTTGTCAGTTCATGAAACATAACATAATAGTAAATTTGAAACTGCCCTACACATATTTGAAAATTTATTTTAATTGAATGAAATGTATTAAAATTAAAACTTATTGCAAGGAGTTTTATTTACAAGTATTTAAATAAAAGTATTTTTAATTCTAGTATAAATACCAAAAAATATAATTTAAATACTTTGAAAATACTTTATTTAAAATGTATTTAAAAAGTATTCTAAGTACTATAAAAGTATTTAAATATATTTACTCTAATACTTTACAAGACTGATTATATGTACACGCGCGCGTATGCCGCACCGACAATAGTATAATTAATTATGAAATCGTCCTAATTCAAATGGGAGGATTGTGCAGGGTTTTTTTTAATATTAACACACTAAGTCGTTCTATGTTAATTTTATATCGTATACGTCACGCGTGACCATTTATAAAATTAAACTAATCTCCGTCATAAATAATATCGGTTCGCAGTTGCGAGAGCTCAGGAGAAAAAAAACGCATAAAAATAATGCACTTGTTAATAAACTTTAGGTCTATAAAGGGCGTTTTTTATATAGTTCGAAACGTATCTTCCACAAATACATTAAAATTAAAATAATTACTTTATATAAATAAATAACGGTTTTATGAGTGTCTATTAAGGTGCTTTAATTTTGTTTTATTTAAAACAAAAAAAAAAACACACAAACTTACTATAAAGTTTACAATTCATGTATAGGGGTTGTGAATTTAATATATTTAAAAACAGGAAAATTTATTTTTAAAAAAAACTCGATGAAAACGGGTTAAAATAAAATGCGCGATTTCGTATGTCCTAGTTTCATAAGTCTTAATGAATAGTTTTAATCTTTTATTTAATATTTTTAGTTTAAACATATTAATTAGATTAACCGTAACAGCTTCGTACACAGACTGCTTCAAATATTTGAAAACAAGAAAATTTTTCCAAAGAGTGTACGTTATTAAATTACTTATAAAACCCGTGTAAATTATTTTAAAAGACAGAAATTGAAAATGTATAACAAAAGGATACGTAGAATTTGTGTAATATATATATATATATATATATATTTTTTTTGATATTGATAAAACTCAATAACAATAAAGGAAAAAAAGCAACGAAATGTTGTTAAAATGGGAAAAAATCAAAAAGAGGGAAAGAATGGAGAAATAAAAGTTTCAAATTTTAATACGTTGATAGAATACGCGATTCGAAATTTGAGTAAGGAATTGGACAGTCGTAAATTAAATCATACTAAATATAAAATAGCAATAATAATAAAAATAATAATAATAATAATTTATTGGGGGTCTGAATAATTATTATTTAATAATATTCAAACTCGTCACGTACGTAATATTATTATAAAGCGATTTCATAATATTATTATTAATAAATATTTGTTTATTGGGTTTTATCTTAAAGACGGTCATTATACCGTCCGTTTTTGTAATTATTATTATTATTATAACGATAATAAAATGATATTATTTGGTTACACGCAATATTATTATTATTATCAAACAGCACTCTCATTAAAATATTATATTAATTAACAAACTTATCCATATATGAAAAATAACTTTATTATAAATAAACGTACACGTATAATATGATATAATTGTTATTGTATTGTATATTTAATGTAATATAATACGGTATAATTGTATAAATGTGTTCGTAAAAATATTTTTTCGTTATGATATATTCGAATTAATTTCGATTACAAATCAATCTTATTTTTGTGAATCACAATTGAAAAAAAAATCTAAAAAATAGTTTTCTAAACGATAAATGGGGCAATTTTTTTTTACACGGGATAAGTATGATTTTAAATTTGATGTGTTCTTATACTAGTTTATGCAAGTACTTCAATAGATTATTAGCAATAATTTCTGGTAGAAAATTTAACCAAAAATGTATAGGTATTTCGACACGACACGTTTTCCGAATTCCTCCGTAGTTTTCTTAAGCGAAAAACAAATTTTTCTCAGTTATTCATAAATAGTTTATTTTAATGTATTATTTAGAATTAAAAAAAAAAATAATTCGATCAATTTTGGCCACTTTGTAACAATTTGATAATTTCAACAGTATATTATGCGTTTAAAAATTTAGGTTTTAATGTTGAAAACCAAAAGTTAATTACACAATTAAATATGCAATGATATTCGAAAATAATTTAATTGCTATAGTCGCAATATTTTGTAGTCGCATGCATTTGTATTTCGGAACGTGTTTTTCACAAAAAAAAAGAGATTTTATTTCGCGCTACTAAACTTTAGGTAAAATAAGAAAGTTAAGTGTTGAAAATTTAATACATGATTTTAATTATATTAAAAATTATTTTAAATCGAATTGCGGACAATAATTTTTTAAACGCGTTAATTTAAATTTGGGTGAATATTCATTAATTTCATTGTGTCGTTATCATAATAACAACAATGTTTGTGCTTTATTTTGAAAATTATTTAAAATATTGTTCTAAAATTATTTTATATATAAAATTCTGTACAATTAACCTCATCCCATCTATATGATACTCAACTGTAAAATGTTATAACTCGTTATTATTGTCTCAATAATATATATTTAAATAATTATTTTGCTCAGAATCGTTTTTTTAAATGTTATTTATTATCGCTTTGAAATAATAAAAGAATATAATATAACAATGTCGATCGAAGTACTCTATATATATATTTTATTAATAATATTTTTCCGTTTACAACATCGATTAAAACTATATAAATAATTAACGTTATTGTTTTTTTTTTAAATATTTATTTCGCTTTTCGCGATTACGCTATCGAATAAATATTATTTACTATAGTGCATAAACATACACATATATATATATATATTTTTTTTTTTTTTGTAATATTATTTAAGTTATACGGAGAAATGTTAGAATTTTTTTTTTTATATATTATAATACATTCGTGTCGATTATATTTTATGTGTATACAGCGCCTTTTGCGCGCAAAAGTTTTCGTCTCATTTTAACATTAAATTTGCATAACGTTTTAGTGACATAAACGAAACACACGACAACGTTTTATTTTTGATTTATTTTTTAGAAGTGCGTGGTCGGAGTGTAATTTAAATTGAATTTGATTTTTTTTTAAACATACCTAGTAAACTGCCGCGTTTACTACACGCGTGACACGCTAACGATAATCTTATACGTAGACATTTTATACCACCGCTTTTATAGTCGTCCCACATCATTATAATACATATATAAAATTAATAATTTATATTAAACTCGTTTGCTTTTTCATCAGCGTTTTCTTGTAAAAAACTTCCTTCTGCACATTCCGTACAGAACAGTAAACGCAATATTTTCGCACAAAATTCATTACAACGTCTAGCGTAGCAGTGTTCAAAGCGTATAAGTCAGTGCTCTAATGATGCGGTAAGTGCGCAGGGGAACGGAGCACCTCTACTTTTTTTGCTTTTCATCCGAGTACTTCAATGATTTTTTTTTTTTTTACTGGACTGCGTAGTCCTCACACTATATCGAAGTACATTTTTTTGTAGAACACTTATTTATTTTTGTATTAGCAGAGCTCCTATTCTTTAATTTTCCCGATTCGAACACTGGTATATAGGTACGTAAATAAAGTATTAAACAAGCGCATTTGAACTGCGAAGAAAGAAGAGGTGCTAATATATAACGCTCATCATAAGTACTTACATATATATGTAGGTAACTATACTGGACTCGTTTTCGGGCCTATAGTAACTGTTTTCCACATCGTTCGCCGTCACCAATACCCGAGACGAGCGATTTATGTTGGAATTTAATTCGCTTGTAAAACTCTTGCAGTTACGCGCTCTACATAATACGCACGATCTCATTTCAGATAACCTGCCGCGGCGCCCCGTGCTATATATACGCGTATACATTATACATATTTAAGACGCGGTAGTTTCAGCATAGTAATAGTTATTTCGAAGAGGACCGTGCAAACATAATTAATTTACAACCTGATGGTTTATCTCGCGCAAGAGGTCGTGTGTGGTAGTTAGGCTGATGCCCCACAGAGGAGGGAAATGGAATTAAACTAGAAATGCACACCGAGTTTAAATTAAATTCATAAATTGTGCCCCAGACGGTCTCGTAGTATAGTGAATTATTATCGATTACACGTACCGAACTCGATGTATTGTAAGGGGAAAAAGCACGTATTGTAGTAAGTATACGCAGTAGGTTATGTATTAATTCCTTTAAGTGTAGATAAGCGTGGACCGTCTTACGTACGTATATATTATTAATACACAAGATATAATAAACGCACGACAAGGACTCTTAATTAAAATATAGAAAACGTATAGTATGTAACGCTAATAATTGGCTACTTATAATAATAATAATAATAATATATTATTATTATTATTAATTAATAAAACGTTCGAACGGAAAGTACTCCGGAACACATACGGATACGGATCCAATGGCGGCTATCCTTTACTTCAAGTGTTGCTCCAGGAACGTGTATGAAATGAGGTGGGTGAATTCCGAGGTGGTTAACGTAAACGATTATGAAGAAATTGTTATTACTCGAATTATTAGTGAAATTAATATGCGACGCACGAAGTCGTTTAAAAAATAAATTTCACAGAACAAAGTACAGTATTGGTCGAGTATTTATAATATTAATATGATAAATTTATAACAGTTTAATTTTTTTTGGATTCTGAGTGGAACGAGGAATCTATTGGTTTTACAAAGCCGTGTTTTTTTTTTTTTTTGATGGCTGTACCCAAAAATTCTACCAGAAGGAGTCACGTGTTTCCCGTATGGTAAATTGTATCTCGGTGGATCTATACGATTGCCAGAGATCCGAGAGCAATAGACCAGAATGCGACTCATGAGTGGACTCAAAACAGAGGGAGACGGAGAGAACTGTTGTGTGGGGTAACAATGGTCCGGTAAACCGAGAAGAAGAAGAATATCGTATTAGACATTTACAGATACCGAGCGAACCGAAAGATATTTATAGTTTTTACTAAATTTATGTGAAAATATTCTGTGCGCTTGTATGTGTTCTTTTTTTTTAGCCCGCGATTTCGTGTAAAATGACTTATTACCGGTAGCGAATCGTATCCAGTCGGTATATTTTATTTGACATGTCTCTCGACTTTCCTCGTGCGTGACTGAAAACAACCGGAAAATTGCGAGAAAAACAAAATCCGGTAAACTTTTCTACATGTTCGTTTTGTACGCACGGGAAATTTATAGGGTATACCAGCTAATTTCAACGTTGGAAAAAAAAAGTCAATGCGTATAATCGATTTGCCGGTCCGTCCACGATTTAAGATTGTACGATTTCAGTCTCCCCCGGATTTCTAATAAAATACCGAGTACCATGTGCAGGCCGACCAATCCGCTATAGAGACGTAATAGAAAAAATATTATTTGTTCGATACAAATTATAATTTTGAGGAATTTACAAAATTTAATTTTTTTGAAAAAAAATTTAAAAAAATTATACATCAGTTAGAAGGTGTATAAGATAGGTCGTATTCTACGCGTGCATTTATTAATTCGGATGTATTTTTGTACAAAAAAAAAAAAAAACCACTCGTATATCATTATATCTATACGAACTAAAATATTGTAGTCAATGAGAGAGCCGAAAAAAATATTGTGTAGTCTTGTAAAGAACTAGGAGAGAGAGGGAGAGGAACGAATAGGGCCGTTCTGTAATGTCCGTCTGGTAATAATAGCAGTTAACCGTAATGGACCGCGGTCCGGGTGTAGTATAATAATATTCTATATGGAAACGAATAATATTCTATGGAAACGAATTAAAAGGAAAGAATAGCGCGCGCATTGCGTTTATGGTTGTCAAAGAACCCGGCGGCGGCGGTGGAGTTTGCGTGTTCAAACAACGCGGAAACCCTTTTTCGTGCGCGCCATAAAAATCATTCGCCTCGTTTACCGAGTTTTGATACAGGCGATTAAAAACGCACAAAGGATTATTTGGAAAATCAAACGGCGGCGGCGGCGGCGGCGGCGGCGGCGGCGGGGGAATCGACGACGGAACGAGGACGCTGCGAATAATAAAAGCAAAAAAAAAAAAGTTCACTCTTTCTCTCGAAAAAGCCCGGTTACCATCGGCGAATAATTTTTATTATTATTATTATTATTTTAAATCAATTATACAAAAGGGTACTTACAATACAATTTTTGCGGTTTGAGGAGGTGCACCGCGCGCGTATACGCAAAAGAGGTAATTATAGGTATATTTGCTACGAAAACAATCCATTGGGCGGCGGACGATGACGGCGCGCGGCGGCGTATGGGCGGGCGGTCGCCCCGACCGATTGTTTCGCCATTTCGTTCTATATATGCCCCGAAGGGACGACGACGCCGGAGTCCCTTTCCGCGCTGTTCTCGCCGTTCCCTTCAGCGCGCCGCGCCGACCGGTCGCCCGAGCATTCCGATATGAAATTAAGCCGTATTAATAATATAACCAGCTGGCGCGGCAGTGGCTTTTGCAGGGGCGGCCTTTGTCTTATTTACCGACGTCTGTCGGTCGGATTTAATGTCATTACGATGATACGGCTAACAATGCACGCTGCACGGCGAGCGGTGGTGGCGGCGAGGAACGCAATGTTGCCAAGGCAACTGCTAAGCCGCCCACCATCCACGCGCGTCATATTCCCGACATGATATTAAACGCCTACGAGCACTCGCCTGCACATATACCGCGATTACGCGGCCCTTAAAAATGTTAATATTTCAATAATAATAATAATAATAATAATAATAATAATAATAATAATAATAAAAACTGATACGCAAAAAAGAAAAGATAACCGCGAAATTTGAAATGGGTCGTTCGAATTTATGCCGCGCCCCTTCGCCCGGCACTTGAAGTCGAGTATAGTTCAGTGAATTTTTGGAAAAAATTACGAGCATTTCGAAAATAATTTTACATTATCTATTACCGTTGGGCGCACTTAGATTTTTTGTGGGGCAGGAGGGTGTTGAAGCACTGCGAGTAATATCAACTTTGAGTTATTTCTAATCCAAGACTATAAACATTAAAATCAGAATAAGTTCTCAACCTTAAAAAAAAAACAACTGTTAGTATACACTTCGGCGATATTTCCCTTATTTACGTGGTCGCCGTAAACGGCAAAAACGTGGTTTTAATAGTAATTTTTAGAACAGAAATATTATATCCTACGGAACAAAGGAGTGTATAAAAAAAATTTTCTTACAATTTCTGGGAGGTGGAGAGGAGCTGTAGCCTCATCTGCCCCCTCCTATAAGTACGCCCATGTATATTATCCGCGACGTAGTTACAATTTTTGAGTATAAAAAATGAGTTCAAAAAATCGGTGCATCACACCTTTTTCACAGCCCATTTGCGCCCGAAATCATAGTCCACATGCGTCCGAAACACTATTAATAAAAACGCTTTAAAACTGTGCAACGTTGCCGATCTGTATGCTAGAATACGGTGCAATACCGGTGAGAAAAATGAAAATAAATAAAAATAAATGAAGTAAATAAAGGCACAGTTAAACCTAAACGCAATGAAGAAAAACAACGGATAGAATTTGCATGTACAACTTGTACCGAATACGAGAGAAAAAATATAACTAGAGTACAATAAAAAAAAAACAATTGCCTACAAATTTGGAGGTATTGAATTATAGTAAAATATGTGTTTATTTATTTTTTAATTAAAAAATGATTTATTTATTTTATATTAAGTTATTATCATATTATTATTTCTTTTTCTTTTTAATATAAAGCAAAAAAAAAAAATTATTAATGAACAAAATATGCATGTATATACGTATAAAATATAGTATTAAGACAAATATTATTGAAGTATTGAAATCTACTCATCTACTTGAAACTATATATATCTACTTTCTTTCATAAAATTAATTTTTTTTAACTTTGCGTAAAACATATATATACCTCACATACCTGTACACCGTGTAACACATCATTGTAAAACAAATAGATACAATTTGTTCTACACTCAGAATTAAAAAAATATATATGTATTTATATACGTATGAATCATGACGGCAACGTTGCATACGAAACGGGCGCATATAAGCTATAAATCGACAGGTGGTATCTTATCTTTCGCGCGCATCTGTACACATCACTCGAGGGTGCATTTGGGTTCTAATAAATGTAGAAAATAAAAATTGTTTTTAGTAAAATTTCCTAAGAATTAATTTTAATTTCATTACACGCGTTATACCGACTATTGAAGCTAATAAAACACCCGGGGAAATGGGAATCAACGCTTGCACTTTCGTCGTATAATATTATTATAACGACAGAGTATATATATAAAAAGTATCTTATTAACAACGTTGATTACAATATTGTCGTGTGATACAGCCGAATTTTATCACGGTGTGAGCCAATTTATTCTCTATTATTATAGTATATTTGTTTTAGTTATAATTTCAAGTCGATCCGAAACGTACATTTTCCATTGGATATATGGTTAATTTTCTATATATGTATTTGAGAATTAAATGTCGGTGTGAGTTTATCGTACACTCAACTGTATTTTTCGCACGCGCAAGTCAATAATTTGAAAGAATTCATCAGTAATTGCATACAATACATGGCACTATGATTTATAGACGTTTGAAATTTTTAACAATTTTCACGAATAAAATTTATTTTAATTATCACGGAAGATAATCAGGAGACTTTCAAAAATATTCGTTTAATGAACTTATCAAGACGTCGTTTAATTTTTTTTTTTTCGTTTCGGCGTTAAAAAATTACTTACTTTATAGAACACTATATTTAAAAACAATAAATGAACTACGTTGAGATTAAATTCGGTAATTAAAATAACGTATTTATTTTGCGTTACCAGTGGCGTAGATACGGGATGGGAGTGCAAAGTGTTTCCAACCCCGACTCAAAAAAAAAAAACTTTGTTCTCGTCATATTTTAAAATTTTGAAATTTCATTTCGTCGATTGCGTGCACATGGAGTTGAAATTTATATTGTATTCTATGTAAAACCTATATAAAATTATTGTAGAACAAAAAAAAATTTGTTATTCTTTAAAATTTTTTTGAAATTCCTCCCTCCCCCAAGAAAATATTCGTATCTACTCCAAACTATACATTTTATATGTACTTATTATACGGAAAATGGCAATTAAATGTAATTAAATTATTTATCGTAATACAATATAAACGCGCTATCTTGTAGTGAAACGAATTAATGTTTTTAGTATATACGTATTTGGAACTCGTATAAATGCATTTACGAAATAACTCTTTTGTTAAACGAATTTATACCCTCGCAGTGGTATAGTCGTAACGAGAAACCTTAAAGTAATCATACACCACACACACACACACATACAATAATATATATATATATATATATATATATATATATATATATATATATGGGTACAACGAGATGAAAGTATGAAACTAAATATATTAACTAATATAGTGTATACCAAAGTAATTAATTAAATATCAAACGACATTTTCCAAATAACTAAGTTTAAAACATTAACGTCAAAAGTTGAAGTGGTATATACGTGGCAATTCAACATACGCGTGTATTCGCCCATTGAAGTACACAATGTTTATCGTTTGTGTAACTATATACCTATTATATAAATTATATATGAACATAAATATCAGAAATCGGTTAGAACTAAAAAAATAGTTTACATATTCAAATAATATAATATGACTTCATTGAACGCGTCTTCAATATTATTACAAAATTTGTATTACATTAAGAATATATTTAAAAAAAAAAAGAATTAAAATTCGCTTATGAAACGATATATAACATATAAAATTTTAAAATAAATATAAAACTGCAATGGTCACTATACTACTGCCTAAATACTTTTATTAAATGCCGGATCTAACAATAATAACGCACGCAAATTATTTACTATTTTTACGAAATACATTTTAATTTTAAATAATGATTTTTCGAATTTTATATCATATCATAAACAATTTGTTCTTTAAAATTTACATAACAATAATATCGATGAGAATAAAACTAATATATTTACGATCAGGTCGTGTGTAAAATTAGATTTGAATTATATACAGTATATAATATATATATATATATATATATATATATATATATATATATATATATATATATATATATATACCTGTATACAATATTAAGACAACAAAAATATGTGAGAGACAAGAATACCTATGTATCTATATAGTTATCAATGGTATAAATTCAATAAATGTAATTGAATTCTAATATTTAATGTAACATATAAATTTTCAAATATTTTACAAGAAAATATGCATGATCGTGGAATATTTTATTATTTTTGAACCCTTATAACGGAATCAAATAATTTCAATACGAAAATATTGTGTTTATGCGATCGGTCAATTTTTAGATTTCTGAACCGCTTCGTCTTGTGGATTTTGTATTGACTGTAATACGTATTTGAAAGAAATTCGTTTACACTTAATTAATACGAATTTTATTTAGGCAATATTTTTCTTTCAATAGAATTTATTTTCTTTTAAATTTTGAACTTACAATTTAAAAACATTTAATGACTTTTCGTATGTAAATAAAACACGAAATGTAATTAATTGTCGGTGTTTTAAATAGAGAAATTTAATCATTTTTTAAATGCAATTTATAAAAAAACGGAATACGATGCGATGTCGTCGATAAAATAATAATATGATAGGGTCAAGGAGACATTAATTAAGATATAAGTCGATGTAATAAGATATTATAAGTCGATATAATTTCCCGTGTGGCTATTTCGATACGGATGTGTGACCGTTTCATTAAAGTGTCAAATAAACGTCATCAAAACACTTTGGCCGAATTAAATATTACTGTATAATATAATAGCGCACAACGTGCACTACGTTTTCAAAGATCGATTAGTTTAAATTTATATAAATAATATGTACAATAATTTGTTTTATACGATGAATGAACTAAATGTACGACGAGTAAATCAATTTTACAAGTACTTACAATATGAACAACACCGATTCGGATACTATAATATGTAATATAAACGCGTCGTAACGATAAACCGTTTATATAACATGATAAGTATAATAAAATAATAATATAGTCAGAGCGTGTGCAGTTTTACTAGAATTTTATGTCTTACTTTTAATACGCGTAGAAAATTTTTTTAAATGAACTATTTCGAATTTTGATCTCCTGATATTTATAATTTATTTGACGATAAATGATTAAAGTTTAAGGGCGCTTATATTATGTTATAAAGCGAGTTACGAGTATAAGCATTTTTTTTTTCATACTTTCTCACGTTATACTGTAAATGAATTTAAACTTTTATTAGACTGCGTCTATATCGTAAACTAATATTAATTATCACATCTATTGAAACCATTCGCGTAAACGGCGAGAGAAAATATAAATTACTTATAATATACCTACTATAACGAATATCTGGTATTTTCGCGTGGAATAATTGTTTTAGAAATGTTTGTAATTAAGCGTCTTCGTCGTTTTGATAATTATAATTGACTTCAAAAGTGGATATTTTACAGGTATTTATACATATTGGTATGTATGTGTATAGATAACAATGGTTAACTCCGATCATATTCTACGCTCGATTACGAGCAATAAGAGAACACTACGTATTTCAATGCCGTATTCGTCTCGTCTTCGAAAATATTAAATACCTATAACCGTTCAAAATCATATTTGAATTTCGCCAAAAAGTGATTTTGTCAAGTGGTCTTAACGCGATTCAACGTAAAGACGGTAAACTTTGTAAGTTTAATATACTTTATTATAATATTAATTTATTTGTATTTATTTTTTAATACACGTTTTTTTATTTATTAAAAACATATATGTATACAAATTACAAATTATTTATTTAACTTGAAATTATACACGTGTAGTTAAAGGGTCGTGATAAAAATTTAAAAAAATTATAAGTTTATTTTATAGGTGTTCCGACGTTAATCCGTTAATAAAATCGAATATACTTACACATAAAATATCACGAAAATTAAGTTCGATCGAGATGAAAGAATTTCGAAAATAGTTAATTTTTTTTTTCTTTTTACAATAGAACGAGAATTTCACGAATGCATTTAATATGTCCGATTCAGTCTGAATATTTTAATTAAAATCCGAGTCAAATATTGGACCAATTTTTATACTTCTATTTTTTTACGAGAAATTTTTTTATCTCTTATCGTATATTTACGTGCATAAACTTTTTTAATAAAATATTAATTATAGCTTTGTTGTGTGTGAAAAAACGTTTGAGTAAAACGATAATTTTTTTCTAAAAATTAAAAATATTGTGTATTTCAGCGTAGTTTTAAAGTCAATGTAAGTTATATGTTAAGTTATGCATAAAGTTTAAAAAATAGTGAATTATTAGGTTGAAAGTTAATTTTAAAATAATAAAACGCGTTAAGAACTCGGTAATTAAGAATTACTTGATTACAAATTGTATTGGCCGTCCCTATTGTCAATAAATAACTAAACTACATTGCAATTTTTTTTTATTTTCGGTTTCCATGCCTTTTTTCATTTTTTGTTGAATTCTATGAATTTTAAAGTCTCTTTTTTTCTTTTAAAACTATTTTACACAGGCTGTTTAATCGTTCAAAATTATTAATTAGTCAGCGAACTAATAGCAATTTTTTTTTAACTTCCCAAACGTAAAGTATTAAATAAAATATTTAACTATAATTTTTAAAAAAAATTTAAATTTAATTTGATATAATGTTGCCAGCGTCAGGTTTCTCTGCAAGCAGAACAAGCAGGTGATTAAAGCAGCAAAATTTTAGGGGGGCAAATTTGCTATTCATAAAAAAAATATATATATTAATTTTCATAATATTTTAATTATTAGTTTTTTGACACATTCGAGTGCTGTGGTCATCAAGATAGACAAAGGATTGTTTATCTCGATGGAATTGTCCCCATACCCGTGGTCAACGCATATTTTTATTTTTAGTGAAACTATTGAGTTTTACCCACGGATATATAAAACAATTTTATCTTCTGCTTTCCTTCTGCTTGTAGGCGGCAAATTGCTTAATCCGCCGCTGAATGTTGCGATGTAGTAATAAGCGTTCAAAATGTCGTTTTTTAGGGAATAGGTTATATTGGATATATTAATTAATTTAATTTTAGAATGTCACCGGAGTAGTTGATTATTTTTCCTATACTTATTACTTGTTCTTTTTTCACGTAAAATATAATATGTGATTTCCGCTTCCGACAATTATTTTATACGATATATTTTATTTAAATTAGTTTTATATGTTTCGGAATATTGTTGATAGAATTTTCTGATGTCAAAATTAAAGAAACGGCAAGTAACATTGTATAGTTACTTAACAGCTCCCTGTGTTCATTTTTTTCTAAGTAATAATATTGAACTATGAGAATTTATATAATATTGGGAATTCTTACGTTTTTAAATATTTTTTGGTAACAATAAAAAATAAATAGTGCGTTATATTATTATATAAAATAATGCGTTTTAATCATTTAACAAACTAATATTCTCTATTTGTAAATCGAAATAAAAATAAAATACTGCATTTTACATTTTATTATTTTATTAAATGCCTAATAACTTTGAAATCAATATACTACGTGGAACCATATAGAATAACAATGTGTGTGTTCTGTACTGAATTATTGGAAATCATCTCCTCAGAAAACAGGAGGCTTGTCTTTACGTTTTACATTTGTATATAAAATTAAAAATTTTGTTAGAAAAAATGTTTCTGAATTTAGTGGAAAATGAACACGTCTTTATCGTTAAATTACGTATTCATTATGAATGTATTTTTGTTAAATAAATGTAATAACATATTTTTTCGTGTAAAAATATTTCTACAATAGTTATAACAGATATAAGTGTCGATATACTATCTCATATAAGGAAATAAATTTTTTCAAAAAAAAAAAAAGACAAAACCATACGTAATATAGTAATAATCAAAATTCAAATACATTAATTGTGTAATAACAAGGTACGTTAATAAATATACACATTTTTCAGGAGACAAAAAATATATATATTTTAAAATGTTGATGTGTTGTTTTATTGGTTTATATGATATGATATACGTTTAATATCATAATTTATATAAATTAGAAAATTTTACCAATCATTATAATAATAAAAAATTATACATTTTATTGGATGCAATAACAGAATTCGACCAAAACGTACCTATAGATTATTGTACCGAATATTTCGTAATAAATCAACGAATAAAACATAATATTGAAGAAAAAATATATAATATAGTTATAGTATATGTATATACATAAAACGTTATTGTGTACAAAGCCGTAATAATAATTACTGATTGATGTTATACGTTTCTTTTACTTTTATAATACATTACAAAATATGACTAGCTACATTAAATAAAAAAAATGCGCATTCCAATAATATGACCGGTGCCATTGAATATCGTTATTGCGTACCTACCAGAGGTAGCGATTCAATATACGTTCGGGGACGTGATTGCAGGTTACTGTACCGAAAAGAAATTTTTACAAAAAAAAAAAAGCTATTTTCGCTTGTATCTTCAATACAAATTCGTTGGACGTGTTTGGAAGACTTTTTTTCTCAACATTTACAAATATATATATATATATATATATATATATATACAGCACAAACACGAGATTTTTTTCTCGAAAATTTGGACCCGTCTGCAGGTTTTTGCACCGATGCCTTAAATTCGAATACGGGCTTTCATTTTTCCGTTTCCGTTTTCGATTATTATAAAATTTCATTTTGTAATACTTTAAAAAATATCGTTTTTGACATTTAATTTTCGTAATTCCATTTCCAATTTTATTTTATTCGTTTTATTTCATTCAATACATATTATTAAAACGTTCTTCTTATTGTACTGATAACATAATGTAACAGTGAATATTATGTAATAATTTTTATTAGAATTCAATAAAAGTTTATTTTTATTATCTGGTTATTGCACCGGTGGTGCCGCCTGTTCGGTTCGAATGTACTACGGTGAAACGCGTAAATTCTCGTCAAACAATCGATAGTAAAAAAAAAAAAAAACATTCCGTCCAGATCGATTCGATCGACAATAATATCGATAAAATAATAAAATCATTCATCTCGCATATTATATTCAATCGTGCGTGAGTTATAGATGTGTATATAGAGTAAAATAATATGTTACGTATTAGTTCGTTATTTGGTGTTGAATGTTCGTCGGTTCGTGGCGAGTGTTACCGTATACGAGGTACAATGTTCATATTATCATAATGAATATACGTGTATTTTTTTATGGCCATTATTGTTTTTCATATCGAATCCGCGGTCGGGCGTTCATAAAAAAAAAAAAAAATTTTCACAGCACAATTTTTCTGTTTCTTCCGGCACAATAGGACGGCACCAATAGAATAAAAATAATAAAAATAAGCAGTCGCAACAGATTATTATTATTATTATTATCGATTTAGTCATAACTATACATACGCGTTATACAGTTTCTCAACCGGTCGCAAAGTTTTAGTGCGCGCGTCTCGTTTAAAAGTGTTGTTGAAAATAATTTATTCGCGTAAAAATACATCGTCGTATACTCATGGCTAAAGGTTCGTCTTCCGGCGGTATCCCCAGGAGGAAAAACAGCAAAGTCAGTAAGGCTAACAGAAACCATCAGACGTCAAACGGATCCAATACCACCGAAGTATGTGTACCTTTACCAGTTATACGAGTTACTGTTGTGTTAGACAACGTATGTTTATCATGAAATAGAAACATTTTCATTTATTTTTCTCGGTATAAATTGTTTTCGAAACACTTGTGCACTGAGATTCTCTATATCTGTATCGCCTTTTGTTTTGCATTTTTTTTTTTTTTTTGCGTTAAACAACTCATGAAATATACAATCAATTTATGACAAAAATATATAAAAACTGATATAGGTATTTTTTTATTCGGGATTACTTCTTTCGAATTTCCTATGACATATTTAGGACTTAAAAATTGTATTAAATGACTCGGTAACTCGTAATTTTATTTGCTGTTTTTATCGTGCCTTTCGTCACGCTAACTAGATTCCGTCGCGAACAATTTTTTTCAATAAAATTATTATTATTATTATTATTATTTTTAATTCATTTGCCCTGATACACACCCGACGCCGTGGTGTGTTCACAGCAAATTCGGCGATATTTTCGAATTAAATTGTCGGAGTGAGCGAAAATTATATGATAAATCTATATGAAAAATAACCGAGGGGGTCTAATTAAAAATTTAGTTTCTCCGAGTTTCTCTTGATTTTCGTCGATGTTTATATATTTAACTCGGACGATGCCGGGTAATTCAGACATTTATTACAATAATCAATTGATTTTAAACGCGTGTGTATGTATATGAAGCAATAATAATACGCTTATAATATAATATAAACGCAATTCGTTTTCGGTAAAACCTATATTTTATAATAGCCGATAATAATAATCGAATAATTATATTGTATAAATAATAATATTTATATAATAAATATTATATTATTCCGATAAATTATTTTGTTCGCGCGAAATCGACGACAGACGCGTTTAAAATCTAAAATCTACCGATTATAAAATTGGATATTTTAACGCGCACCGCGAATATCATTGGAATTTAAATGCTAAATTTTTATTTATTTTTAAACTTTGAAGAATTCTGGTTGATGTAACACCCCAGTACGCATATTATTTAATGTTATGAGCTGTTTATGATTTTTGCCCCTTTTATATTGCATTAGTCGTATTATAAAGTCCGTTAGTCGTTAGAATAAACACCCAAATTATTTCGCGCGTTTTCTAATTTTTTTATTTTATTTTTTATTGATAAACGCGCAATTTCCACGCATTAATTTCAATTTAAAAACATTTAAGATCATATTTGACGTGTTTTTAATACGCGATTAATCGTTTAATTTTTTTTTTTTTTTACAAATATAGCACGAAATAATACGGATTGATTATTTTATTTTTATTTACGATATCGTATTACATTTAACACGTTATTTTCCCTGGCATTGTAACGAACCATTCGATCGCGCGTTCTTTTCGTTTCGTCGAGTACTTTTAGACGAATACAGTATTATAAATACACCTGTACTGTACGGGGAAGTTAATATAGTTTATATTAACGGAGATATTGTGTTTTGGTTGTATATTATAATAGTATGTAATATATATTATGAGGTATGCATAATTCAATTATGACTTATATAGCATATGAATAATATATACGGAGTTCCAATACGTATTATATTATTGTACCTGCGCAGACGCCAGAGTTGTAATTAACTCGTAAACGCGTTAATATCTAACTCGCCCGCGCGAACGAATTTAATTAAATTTTATTCTATTTTATTATTATTATCATTATATATTTTTCCGAAAAAAGTACCCAATTATAATATATATGTGTGTGTAAGCGCGTGTGTGTGTGTGTGTGTGTGTTCTACTCCTTCTTGCTCTCTAATGTATAGTCTGATCTAATCGAAAACTTATTTTTGAATGATATATATAAATTAAAAAAAATTATAATTGACTTATGAACTCGTATGAAAATAGATTTAATTTTACGATCTTTTAACCTATTTTCTTTTTATATTCTTACTAACGAAATAAGTATGGAAAAAACAAATAAAAAAATGGTCTTCTTTAAATCAATTTTTAAGTTTTTTTTTTTTTAAATATACCATATTAACAAAATATTTTCGTATATAATTTGTCGCATGATTTTTCGAAATTTGTGTACATAATATTTGTTATGATATTACTATAACATGTTATCAACTCGAAAATATATTTTACACTTGTTATACAACAGTATGGAATATATTATTTCAGTGGTGATTCGTTTCTTTGTGGATAATTAATTTTGAAATGACATTTTATTATTATTATTATTATTTATTATTATGTCGTTAGTAAAATTCGTATAAAATGTTATGTATATTATGTATAAATATTCTATACGGCCTCAGTCAGTTTATGGCTTGGCGGACCCGACCTTATATATTTTGATAAGTGAATTCGTTACTTCGAATTTGTAATTTGTAATTAAATGCGTTTTCAATAGGTAAATTATAACGTTTTTCATCGGCTCATACGATGAATTCTGTTAACGTCATTTTAACTTTAATAACGTAATATAAAATAAATCTGATGTCTCGTACATTATGAATGAAAAGGAAAGGCGGCCATTAATTTCTCTTTAAAAACACAGTAAAAGTACGTAACAATTTCTGAAAAATTACAGTCGACGTCAATCTCACAGCTCGCCAATTCGAGCACCGATTCTACACATTACTTTGTTTTTTACATTTTGTAGATATTATTGTAAATTTTCGTAGAAGTCTTTCAAACAATTTTTGAGTTATTAGGTACTTATATATTATATTAGAAATGTAATATTTTCGAGTGTACCATTTTGTGTGTGTTATTGGAAAAGATTTTGTGGCGCGGATACATTTTAATCTCCCAGCCTGAATTTAGTCGCCACTCCGCAGCTGCGAGTATAACAGTATTACGTATAATAATAATGTTATAATCTTATAAATCCATACTGTTCGAGAATAGTTATCAGTATTATATAGAATTTAATGTAAATAATATTATTTATGTTTTTCCACTGATAATATAACGCGGTGTATGTGTGTGTGTGTGTGTGTGTGTGTGTGTGTTTTATTTATTCAGATCGTTTAGCGCATTTTCATTCTGTTTTTTTTTTAAATTTCAAAATCTCGTAAAGTCCCAAACAAATTATTTTATAATTTTATAATTACCGTTGATCATTTACATATTCATTGTAGGCCACGCGCAGATTAGATTATTATCAATTTTGTTTTGTTTATTGTGAAAATAATAGTGTTAATATACGAATAAATTCCGAGAAAACGATAAAATAAAATTTATATACAAACATAACGACAGGATCTCAATTATTTATTCACAATTTAAGCGCTCTGTTCAAATTACTGTGTATGGAAATGATTTTCGTGTACGCTTTGTTGTTATATTACAAATATAATTTTAAGCGTATTTCACAATATTGATAAAACGCGTGTGTATGAAATCAGCAAGAGAATTTGTTACAAATAAAAAAAGTCAAAAGAGAAATAAATGAAATAAATAAATAAATAAATAAATAAATAATAATAATAATAATAATAATAATAATAATATTTGTATATTTTTTTTATATACGTGAGCGTTTGAAGAAAGGTAAGAAAAAATGTATTACATAATATTTGGCATTTAAAATAATAGAAGAAGAGTAAAAATTATAAATTGGTGTAATTATGTATTTTTTAAGACTTCTTCCTAAAATAAATAATTGGCGTCATCCATCATGTGGTGTGAAAATTATTCAAAAGAGCTGACGACGCCAAATGGCGTCTAAGTAAATTTTACTTCCTTTTCGCGTACGCATACGATGAGTCCTACCAAAATATGGTACGCAGCGAACGTGTTAACAGAAAAAAAAAAAGTAATTCCACAAAGTTCATAATACATTTTTTATGAAAAGAAAATCAACAAAACGCTACCAAATATTTATTCCCTATAAAAATAACGTCGCTTAGACCCGTTATAAAATGGCTACACTGCAGATTATAGTAGTTTCAAAACGATTGTGTTAGTGCGCGCGCACGAAACGATTCACACGAGTTAGTGCGGATCTATTTAAATCACTTGTAGGAGGAAACATTCAATCGAATCGAACTCAGATGGAGTCGTCTGGACAATCTCGTATTTGGAACGTTTTTTTAGTTTTTATTTTATTTTATTTTATTTTTTTTTTTTGGAAAATTTAAAACGTTGTACGACGACGATTGTCATGTCTGCTGGTAACGTTTTATCAAAGTTTTCTTTCACTTTTTTTTTTCGACTACTCTAGAATCGCTCGCTATATAACCAGTAATACATAACTCGTTTTGTGCACACACATATATATATATATATATATATATATATATATATACACTCTGCGCGCATTCACTTAGAAATTGGGCATTGTTCCCAGAGCTCTCCTCGTAGGAGGGTGCCAGGACAAAAAAAAATTGCCAGACTAGCGAGATTGTGGTACTGCAGTATAAAAGAGGTACTTGCTAATGTCGCCGAAACGTCCGGTCGCCAGCTGTAAGACCGCCGCGCGACACCGAGAAAACTCGAGTGTAAACATCATACGCACGCACAAAGAGCGAAAAATAAAAATAAAAATTTCGTTCGACATATGTTTTGTTATTGTTCTCCTTTTTTTTTTTTTTTTTAGTTGGTTTATTTTTGAACACTATATAAACTCAAATTTAGATACTCTGCTAATGTTTATGCGCGAGCGCGTGAATCTCGTGAATAGCCAAGAAGGGGGAGTCCTCTGAGTGTTATTGTATTTTGTGTATCTACTTACAACGTATATATTGCCATTATACAAACGATACGAACACAAAATAAAAAAAAATTCGATCGAATAAATTTAATTAATAATATTACTCGCAGTTATGGAAAGCGTAACAAGATATATAACGTTATGTCTTTTTTCGTGCCTGTGGTTCCTCCAGTTCAACACACGCGCCACTTTTGCACATTTTCAATTACCGCGTATCGCTAATTGATAATATTATCCCCTGTCTTTCAGTACGTTCAATAATAACGACAATATGGGAAATAAGTAATTATATAAGCGATACGTTATGACTTATAAGTGACGGGGAAAAGTATAAAAAGAACTTGTGATTAAAATTAACAAGTACACTCGATCAATGTGACTTATTAGTTCGCTCGTTATTCTTTGACTGCAGTTGTGGCGTCCTCGGAATGACGCTGTCGTTTGAAGCAAAACCGAGTAGAATATAGAATAATATGTCTCTCCTCATATTATCGTTAGGTACAACGCGATATTGTTTATTGTTTAATTTTTAATTTAATATAATTTTTCAAATTATAAAATGACAGAAGAAAAGTATAAATTAATTAATTTGACTCTCCGGGACCACTCGTATAGATAAGTACATGGGCTATCGGTAGTCCGCAGACAACCTGCAGCTGGCAGACTTTTTAAATAATTTTTTCGATAGTACTAACACAGTATTTTAAATACTTTTTAAAGCTAAAACATATCTTAAAATATTACTTACATAAAAATAATAACTTATTACCTACTTAAATTTAAAAAATGATTATTTCAGAAAAAATATGAGTAGCAGTGAATTTTTAAAACAACATAGTTATTTGCATAAATAATCTTGCTATCTGGTATTTGAACCCGGTCCTATTCAAATAATCGAGTACATTTGATTAAACTGTGTTAATTGTGATATATTATATAACCGATTGGTGTTATTAATTTGCACAAGTAATAGTTATTTTTCTCATTTATAAACACGGAATTAAAAAAAAAAAAAAATTATTAAACCTAAATACATAATATTGATGGCTGTTTATATTCGATTAAATGATAATATAATTATTACAACATTAAATATTCGTATTATTGAAAAAAAAATGTATTCTAAGGGTATTTGGAATATTTTTGTGAAGTGTTCAGAATACTTAGTGAATGATATTGTCACGAAGTATTCGAATACATATTATTCTGGTTAGTCTTTTTTTTCGAAGTGTTGCGAATAATTTAAAAAAGTATTTTACCCGAGTCTGCCAGTTGGGAACCACAACGTTGTTCTGTGCGACTGCGTTTAGTCGAAAAAACACGCGACGAATTCTAGAATTCACCGTCCTGCAGGTTATAACAAATTGAAGAAATATTTAAGGATAAAGTATGTGAGAAATCTATGGGGGGGGGAATATTTTTAAAAAAACACATCGTTGTAAAACCGATAGATTCCTCGCTCCGCTCAGAATTTAAAAATTATTTATATTTTTCGACAAAAAAAGTTCGCTTTGTACGTTCAATTCTGTACGAATCAATTAAATTAAAAAAAAAAAAGGAAATAAATGCTCCGAAAGCTGTCGTTCTTGTATAAAACCGTATTTGCGAAGTATACGCGTGTTGTTCGACGAATCGAATTAATTTCTGTAACGTCTGCAAAACCAAAATGACGTCTGCACGTGGGAACGCGTGTTTCGTTGTGTGGAAATAAAACCGAACGAATTCGGAATATAAAAATATAATATATCGCGCGTTAAACGAGAACAACGAGGGCGAACCGCACGATGGTAAAATAATATAAGAAACCGTATATATTTCCACGCGAAAAAATCCTCTTGTCGTCATAAAATATATTTTTCTGGACAAACAAGCGCGGCGCTCTATACGATATTAGAAATAGTGCCAAAAAAAATGTATATATATATATATATATATATATCGCTTAGAAGCCCAAAAACGGTTGTATATTAAAATAAAAAAAAAATACGTTTGAAAGTTTTATGAACGCAAAAAAAAAAAAGAAAAAAAATACAATAACGTATGTATATATGACATATTTTCTCGTGTAACGTCCAAACATTCAATGCAAATTGTACGATAATATACTGTTTGAAATTGTTTTTTCTCGTTTATCGTTATTATATAGACAGCGCGTATCCGGTAAATATTCGGTTATTTATTTGTGGTGGGCGAATTTTGGATACGCTTTAATTTTTACTTAAAAAAAAAAAAATCTCATCCGTCGATCTGTTATTAAATTCAAATATATTTTGTAAATTCCGCAGAGGAGAATTTCCGGACCAAATATCGGATAATCTGCAGGAATTGTTCCGGTAATACAGTATTTGGTTATACGTTTAAATTACTCGGAAATTCAATAATTAATATACGCTCTTCATGTTCCGCCGTGATAAATTTTTTTCTTAAACTATTTAATTTTTAAAAATAATACTGTTTTAGGGCGCATGTTCGAAACATTTTTTTACATGGCTATTCTAAATATTCTTTCGTGTGTTCAAATAAAAGTTAATCACATAAACATGTTTGCTTTGTGTCTAACCATTATTTAGACAGTTTTTTTGAGGTACTTAACGAAGTAATTTATTATTGCGGTTAGTTAATATTTTATACTTGAGTTTTATGAAGAGTCAATTTGTGTACAGTGATCGTGTTGGCTCTAAACAATTTGAAAAACAAAAAGTTTTAAAAGTATGACATTGTCGTATTAATAATTATGAAAAGATTTTGTATTTTGAATACACGTACTGGAATTCATGTACATTGTACATGCAGCGAATAACGAGCAGAGCGTTATCGATAACAATACTATTCGCATAATTATTATTATTTTAAAAATAAAATAAAAAAAAATAATCGTATATTGTATAAATGATTTTGAAATTATTCGCGCGATATCGTGGTGCGGTATAGTGTAACGAAATATTTAATCGTAACTGTCGATTATGATTCGATTTGATTCGCCAACAGCAGCAGAATATATTAAAAAAGAATATATTTTCGTATTTTAATGCGTCATATTAATTTTCGTTATTGATATATAAATCGCCTGGTAAAATGTTGTTTTTAATTACACAACAGCTCAAAAATCGACGCTGATATTATATTCGTACGATAATATTAATATTATTCTCGATAATACCGCGTTAAACATGTACAATACTTTTTCAAATTCTCGATTTACCCGTCTAACATTAACCGTATAATTTCAAATCGCGCTATAGTTTATGTTGTTAAATACATATGAACTCGTTGCGTTTAAATTTATCCACAAAATTATTGGATACAAAAACCGGGAAAATGATGGTCGTGTATATAACTGTGTTAAAACGCGTATCATAATATTTTATTGTCGTACAGATTTTTGATAGCCAGATTTCCTATTTTTTCGCGTGCTGTCTGTTTAGAAAATAATCAAATAAAAAACTACGTCGAAAGTCCACATCAGTGGCATGAAAAGACTCAATTTTTGTGTGCCCTTTTAAATTGAAAGTCCGCGTAAACAGAAGGGAATGTACGTTTTTGGTTTTACTTCATTCGTACAAAATAAGTATTTTATATATTTTCTGTGCTTACTTTTTATCACCTAATGTCACAGAACACAGACACGGAAAGAAAAACTATATAAAATTAACAAACTGATAGGACAAAGCTATGTGTCGGTATTATTATTATTGTAATATACGACACTAAGTGTGTTCCAGTTACTTCTCTCCGTTTACAGAACGTTTTTCAGAGTCTGTTTGTTGATTTTTTTTATTAATAAATATATGATCTCAATATAATATAAAATTTAAACTAATCGTTATATATACATTTACTCATAAGTCTTTTCGTCTTAAAGTTTTGTGACTTCAAATTTGTTTTTCACTTTTATAGAGTAAACGTTTTGAATTTGTATAGAGTCGAGGTATTTTCTCTGAAGGCCTTTTAGTGTCTAAAGACTCTTTCCTTTTATTATTATCTTCAGAAATACGACATTGTACGCAATTAAATTACATAAAAACGAAATGAATCTTCAATGATTTTCGTGTAATTTTCAGGTTAAAGTTGTAGAAGAAAAAATCGTTTACGTTCTGCAATCGACCAAAAACGTTCGGAAAGTTTAATTGCTTTTGAGTCGTGAAAGGGATCTCCGAATTGATTGTGTAGGAAAAACAAACCGTTTTGGAAGATCTCCTTGTTATATCCTTATTAATCGTGGGCATATATTTTTTATTATATCGTTTTTAAATAATGTATAGGTACATATTTTTTTGTTACACCCGAATACAGAATAGTTTTATATTATCAAAATACACGCAAATAATAGCAGTTTCGTCAGAATTGTGACGAGTCTCAAATGCTGACGTGTTAACTTCTTCCAGGAAAATCGCCCTCTCCTACCCCCAAAAAAAAAAAAAAAATCTGACCTGAAGACGCGTACTGTTGTTATCGTTACTTTTTTACGACCATCCCGTGTACTGGGCGCGGCGCACAAACACGCACTACGGGTATACATTTTACATCATTTACTTCGGAAAGTTCAACAGGACTTTTTTAATCCGATTCCCGGCGATGCACCGTTTTCATCCCGTCGCGACAACGTACATGGCGCGTCCCTGCCAACGTTATTATAATAATATGTACGTAGCGTATAGCCGTTATAATTGATTCCTCGATTCTGGAGTCGGCAGACGGTTTCTTTTTCCTTTTCTTTTCCAATAACGCACGCCTTGAGGGTAAACGTTGCTTCGCGGATGCGGCGGGGGCGCGGGTCGAAACAGAAAGCTGTAATTCTTCTTTTTCCCTCCCCTCCGTTTTTCCGCTTTTATTCCATTTTCTCCCTAATACACATCGGATCGTCTCTCGTTCACTCTTGCCCCGTCCCCACCGACACCCCACCATTCGTTTTCGACGTAGTCCGCGTTCTCTCGCTGCACATAAGGTACACTGCTGCACGTAAAAGCGAACATCTTTTCAATCTGCGCCCCATTGTGTGTTGCGAGCGCGTGCTTTTCGGACCCGAACAGACCGAGAGCACACACAGAGAGAGACAGAGAGAGAGAGCACAGAGAGTCGTTAGCGCGCGCCGCCGAAAAGAAGTCAGCAGTTTTCCGCGTAATCTTCGGCCGGTTTATAATTAAAGCAGACCGCGGTGCTCCGTTTCCGTCGCGGCGATTAAATACACCGTGGCTGGCAACGGGAGAGGGGTCTTATTCCGCGGAAATTAGACTGTCTTCTAGGTTCTCCCCCCCCCTGCCCTTCCCCTCGAATCTTAACCGCTCTCGTTCTCGTCGGAGTAATTTTTTTTTTTTTTTTGGAGAAATATTTTAATATCAATACGGTCTCCGTGAAAAAAAGAAAAGAAAAGATTACTGGAATATCGAAAAGAGTCCATTATTTCGGATTTTTTTTTTAATTTTTCGGGAGACACAAAAAAAAAAACTGAATAACTGTCAAACTGTTTGTAGCAAGAGAGCGTTTTTGTTTTTTTTTTCGGAATTTTATTTCTTAAAATTTGATATATATATATATACTGAAAATGGTTTCCTTGAACGAAATTAGGAGAAATAACAGCTGTTTTACATTACTCCGAGACGTGTATTTATCGAAATTCATCCAATAGCTCGAGTGGTTTTAGTAAAAAAAAAAAAAACATTTTTGTTAGTTCATGTTAAACGAATTATTAGAAAAAATGGCTAAAACATTTTTTTTCTCCCCAAGAAATTTTCATCGACTTCTTCCTGTGATTTTTCTGCTACTGTCGGCCACTGCAAAATATTTTTGTAGACGTTTTCGAATTCCGCTGGTACGTTATTTAGTTTCAGCTTTTGTAACAGATCGGTAATTTTTAAGGCATTGATAGGGTGCTTTTGAGGAGTGAGCCGGACGAAATACGTGATTTTCTTTTTTTGTTCCACTGTGAAAAACAGGCATTTCTTTTCCATAAAATATCGATCTATGTACGTGAAAAAATATGTATAAAGTCGATTTTTAACATTTTTTCGTGATTGGACACTTTTACATATTTATTTATTTATTAAATTTGTGGACACGTCGGGTGGTACGGAAATACAAAAGTTACGTACCAATAAAAAGCGATACGGAGGGGAAGAAAAAAAAAAAAGAGTACAATTTCCATTATTCGGAAAGCGCGCGCGTTAATCATTAGAACTAAACGAATTTAACGTATAGAAAGATCGAAGATACATCGACGTTGAAAACAAATTTTGATTGCGTTATACGAGACAGGGTTAATGATTTTTAGTGGTAGAATCCATGGTGAATTATTATCATTTTTAGAAAATGGATATTGTTTCAAACGAATTTTCTGGAAAAATTCCGGGGCATTTAATGTTTCCATTAGAAATTATGAGTTGTATCGAAAATACAACTGTATTAACCTCTGTTTGGTATTTAACGATTTTGAATCCACCTGCACTCCGCAGTAAGCAAAATGGACAATATTATATACCTAATTGAAATAAACGCGGAGCGCTCAAAAATCATTTGGGGGTGTATATAATGCCAGCCCGTTTCGGACGCGTTTGTATTTTACAAAATATTATGTCGAAATACCAAATACCTACACTCGAAATCGGCTTGTCTCGGTTTTTTTTTTTTTTGTTGCTTTTTTAGCGTTTTTTTTTTTTTTAATTAACGAATGTCCGCGATGAAATTGAAACGCCAAATTCCGAATTACCCCGGCACGTCAACGGTGTAATTGAAACGTCCCGCGGTGTTCGCGCGCATACGAAATAAATGCAAAACGTAAACGAAAATGTTCCGAAAACGGTTAGTTGTTATCGAAATATTTAATTGAAAAAAAAAAATATATATATATATATATATATATACGTGACGCGATGGGTAATAAATCCCCATCAATCGAACGGCATTAGAATTTATAGGTAAATTATATAATATATATAGTCATGCTTGTTGTCAGGGCCTGATTTAGGCGAGTACCTATATAGGTGAATTAATTAGGTTTCTCCAGTATGTTTTTTGACTTCCAGATTTAGAAAGAGCGATAAAAAAAAATTTTAACTTTTGAATTCAGCAATTAAAAACACATTTTTATTGTTTGGGAGGGGGGGGGGATAAAAATTGTATACGTCGGATACTAAACCGTGTATTAATGCCACTACATATGCAAAACATTAAAAATTTTGATTAAATTACACCACAGAATTTCGGAGGAGTAATAATGTGACGTTTGATGTATTAACACACACACGGAGATAAAAAATATCGTAAATTTTTTACGAGGGACAAGCATTCGAAAAATATAATATTAAATGAATTCAGTTTTTTTTTTTAAGTATATTTTTAATACTTTTATAAGGCAAAATTATTTGAAAAGTTCTCTTGCTTTCATTAGATATGTACACTTTTTTGAAATTCTAACGCATTATGAACGCCATTATTTTTTTACAAGTAAATTATAATTATAACTGTAACAAAATTCGTACAAACACATATAAAAAAAAAGAACACGTGTTTCTTTTTTTCAATCAAGTAACACGTATACGTGTACAACGTAAATTTGTATGACCACATTGTTATTTGATTGAAATTATTCACGAATTCTAATATTGAAATTTTAATTCGTTTCGCAAATTGTTTTCTTATACGTTTTATGTAAAGAAAACAGGAATAAAAAACTTTTTATATCGAAAACTTCGTATTATATCATCTCTTTTTCTCGTTGCCGCAGCGTTCCTCCACTCGTGGAAACATATTTTATTCAAAGGAGAACTTACGTTATTTTCGGTTCAAAGACGTTGCGTTTTTTTGTTTCTATAGTACAATGAAGTTTGCTTTTCATTATCCGCCGGTATCTAGTCCGTCGAATAATATACGTATATATCTATATATATATAAATAAATTATTTTACTTTGAAACGTTTTTATTTAAAAAAAAATTAAAATTAAAATAAAAATCACGAGGTTTATGATATTAAAGGAAAAGGAAAAAGCGGGGCTTGAAACCAAATTAAATTACGTATTTCGGTTTCGATTTACGGTTTTCAATTATAAATTTCCCTTTGACTACGGATTTCACCGAATTATCAGTTTTGAATTCTTTCTGTTCTGTAGAGTTCAAAAATTGATTTTCAAAACGTGTTTTTTATTAGGTTTCGAATATTGTCGGCTTAAAAATATTTGTTTTTACGGGGAATGGGCGTTTTAGATGTCCGCGGATACCGTCTTGGATTTTTAACAATGCGTTTTCAATATTGATCTAGATTTTTAACGGTTTCAGGGCCCGGGGAAAAAAGATAGACTTTGTTTTTTTTGCATAATGTACCGTGTAGATTTTAGTATAAATTAAAATACATTCGACACACTCGTAATGTACTGCACGCTTTTATATAAAACGGTTTATGTAGTAATTCGACGCGTGTACACCGAGCCGCAATTAAAATACCTATAATAATATTTTTGTATTCTTCCCAATTAATATTATAATAAGGGAACATTTTTAATCAGATCTATATGTATATAGTTGGAATATTCGAATGATTATCGCTTATAATTTTATCCGAAGATTTCCTGTTGCCGAACCCGCAACGGCGTGTTGTACTCTTATAATACTCCATTCGTCACAAATATTATTTTACATTATTATTGTACAGTCGTTTTGTAAATTGAATAATTTAAATTGTTCTTCTCCCCTGGTATTCGAAGTCCCTACGCGTTATTATGGCTTGTTTATTTATCCGGAGATTTCGGATGTATTATATACGTTGCAACGTTCACCGAGTTATATTATATACCGTGGGGTTGTCCTGCCCCTCGATCGAGAATACGCGTATTATATTTTATAATGTTTTGTAAATATTTTAGTTTGAAACTAAACAATAATAATATTACGGTAAACGTTTAAGTATATTATTACGAGTACTCATTATTTTCGAGCACCCCGGGTTAGGTACTTTCGATTAATATACAAAGAAAAAAAAGCAAAATAATATGCGAGAAATAGCCTACACTGGAGATTGAAAAAAACCGTTTATCATTTACTTTATAAGTAAAAGCAAAAGTGTTGAAAATATATATTTGCTAAAATCGAATATTTTTTTTTTTTTTGTTACATTGTTCGATACATAATACTTATTTGATAAAAAATACTTCCTACATTTTTATTCATATATGTTTTCGTTGTCTATATTTGTATAAACTAATAATCCGAGTATTTTTTTTATTTTTTATTAGGTATATCACATTTGACGACCGGACAAGTCTCTGCATTTATTTATTTTTTCTTGGGAAAATCACTTTTCCATAGAAATTTTTGTTTTCTTTACATATTTTAAATATAAGAACGAGAAAATTTTGTTGTTATCGTTTCCGAAGTTATTGAGTAAATGGACTCGTCCGGTTTAAAATATTATGAGCACTTATTCTGTATAGTTTTCGCGCTTGTCCGTCGGTAAGTTATACATTTTTTTTTTTTGTTTTGTACTTTAACGTTTTTTTTATTATTTTTGTACTGATGGATACGAATTTAAAAATGAACTAATATTGTTACGATTTTATAACGATTAAACTGAGACAATTTTGAGTACTTAAAAAAAATTTTACGATTTATGTGTCAAAAAAATGTTTCAAAGAACATCAATAGAATATTTGTGGAGATAAACGATTCAGTTGAAATTCAAATAAGCTCTGCGACTAAACTTATTGTGTAGGTATTTTAAACATATTTTTTGTTATATTGGAAAATACGAATTCACATTTTTTTTTTTTTAATTTTTGTTTAGTCTAACATTTCTCTCTCAAATAATTAAAAAAAAAAATCCCATCTGTCTTGTCCGGTCGTCGCCAGGAGCTTTTTCTATTCGTCTATATGTAGAATATCGCGCATTAATAACGAAAAAAAAAAACATTTATTTATTGTCTAGCTCGGAATAAAGAAGAAAAAACTAAAAAAATGCGCTCATAATATATATATATATATATATATTATTATTTTTGATTAAAACGTATATATTTTATTTTTATTGGCCATAATATTATGAAATTGCAGTCGTTTGTGTGTGTGTGTGTGTGTGTGTTTCCATTTTCCGAGCAACCGTATTGAAATCGGTTTGCTACGTTCCAGATGTCCGTGATTTATAGCGTTTTCGCGGATTGTTCCTCTCCCCTGCAACGACCTAACCGCCTGCACCCGGGGTTGACTTTCGGAATTTTTTTCTCTTCATTCAATATAATATTTATTTTTTCTCTTATTGTCAATAAATAATTACGTTAATGTTTTTTTTTTCGCATCGAACCAACCAGGTGGTTGCGCGCACATTTGTTCAATACGTTCGATACAATAATAACAATAACGCGTTTTATTGCGAACGGGGTTTATCGAGAAATTCAATTCGATTCCTTATGTGATTAACGCGAAATGAATATTTTTTTATAGGGCACATATATTAATCGCTGTATAATATAATAAGATCAGTCACGCGTTTCTAATTATTTTCTACGTGTTTTTAACCGAAATTACACGAGTGCATTCAATAATTGTTCGACGCGAACGGAACGTACGATTGAAAGTTTAAACGCACTGAAATACATTCAAAATTAATATAGTAAAACGTAATTATAGTAAATAATTTACATAATAATAATAATAGATTCGTGTGAAGAATTCAAATATATTACCGAGTAATAATATTGAACTTTGGATTCGTCTGAAATATATGAACAATCATTGGATAAATATTGTTCGTATTATGATATTTAATCTCGAAAGCGTTGTTATTGTACTCTAAAAATAATTATTCTCATTTTTTTTTTTTAATATTGTTTGTTTGTTTATTTATTTATATTGTTCTCTTATAGTACATTCTCTATATATGAAATACTTGGTTTATTACTGTAGTTTTATCGGGTTTCAATATAAAATGTGCATCGATTCTCGTGAAATTTCGCACACGCGCATATAATAAGCTCGAAGGTGATCAAATGACTTCGCTATACGCTACAACGGCGACCATTTTGCTCGTTGAATTATTTATTTTTACAATTATTATTCGGACGTGTATTTATATATATTGTGAATATTATTAAAATGACGTTGCGTTTCGAAAAGTATATCATCAGGCAATGACCGCCGAAGAGCATAGTAAATTTCATAAAAAATACTATTAAATAAATGAATGGATTATAATAAATACGGTGTGTCTTCGATAAAATTATTTTCGTTCAACAGCCGCTTTTCAGTAGGGTCTGAGAGACCGCCTCGTAAATTTTACATTATAAACTATAAAAGGTTATGTTCCGAGTAAAAAAAAAAAAAAAATTACGTTTATATACGTAATAATTTTCCGTAAAACCACGCAAAACCTTATTATTTAAATATTATGATAATTAATTCAGGAATATCTAACAACGACGTACATTTAAATATATATTTATGTACGTTTTTCCGCAGCACCGGTGAAAAATTACAATTTCATTACCATATATTATTAACGAGTGATAATTTTTAACAGATGTAATACGATATAGCACGTTTGTAGTTAAAAAAAAATTTTTTTTAAATGTCTGTATAATCGGGAAGGAATTTTGCCAATGGCGATTCCGCAATATAATCAAATTATATATTTACAATAGTACATATTATAAGGACGACTAATAATAATTTTTCCATTTTTTTTTTTCCCCCGTTTTTAGATCGATCCGATCGGCGACATGGCCAACGAACCGACGAGCCAAACGACTGCACCGTTGTTGCCATTAGCACCTCCCGAAACACAGAATTCGCGCATGGTGAAAAATCCCATTTCATTAATAATGGAAATGGTGCTCATATTTTACATGTTCTTGGTCACGTTGTATTTCAAGATGTTCAGAGTGTTGCTGCCAAAGTCGAAAAAATCTGTCAAGGGAAAAGTCGTACTGGTAATAAAATCCGATAATTAGTAGTGTAGTCGGACGGCGCGAACTGCTCTCAAATTTTGCGAGCGAGTGTGTACCTATTTTTTTTTTTTTTTGTACTTCCTTTGAATATTACAAAGTCTTAAGATTATATATAAAAATACCGAAATACACTTGAGTTTCATTTCTTCGATTAATTTTTTAGTTTTTTTTTTTTTTTGGAACTATATTAACGTCTTCGTTACGCGGTACGAATACCCCGTTTTCCAAAACCGGTATACTTACGACTTTTAAGTGCTGAAATCGATAACGACCTTAAAATATAGAGAAACTCGCGTGATTCGCATTAAATTTTGTAATAAGCATTTCATTAGATTATAGAAAATTTGTAATGTTTCAGTAAACGAAATATCCTCTGTCGGGTTTTTAATATTATTGACGACAATTTTTTAAAAAGTGTGTTAAAGCTCGTCGAAATAACGTAGTGTACACTATAATAACATTTATATACGTTGTTTTTGTAACAATAAACGAAAGTTATGTATAGCAGAATATTTTAATTGACTATAATCGAGTAACGCAACTTATAACGCATAAAACCGTTCAAGTGTTATGGGAACAGAAATAACTACAAATATTGTGCAATCGCGACGTGTATTTATTTTTATATTCATTTCGTGTTTGAACTGACTATATAAATATAATTCTTACAATATACGCGCGATTAATCTGCTATCGAAACTCAATAACAAATCGTATTATATACAATATAATAAAATTATACATATTGGGAGTAAAATAATAATGTTTTATATAACAGTATAAGTGTAGGTACTTTTAAATAGAATTTCAGCGCGTATTCGAGTCATTTTTTACTTACCTACAAAGCCGGGGTTATATGAATGTGTAATGAGGGGGGGGGGCATCAACAAAATTTAAAACGGGTATTAAAACGTTTCTTTATAAAAAAATTACGAAGTCAACGATAAAATAAAGGCATATATCCGATAATCAGAATTTAATTTAATAGTGGTATATTAAACTTTAAAAATTATTTTATGTATTGTGTTAATTTTAAATTTTATAAAAGCTGCGTAAATTTTAGGAAAATCTCTAATAGTCTGTTTTCCTTTCTGTGGTAGGACGCGCACATTTGTTTACTCGTTATTATTTTTCAACCAAGTTGAACGAAGGGCAAAATAATAATAATAATAATAATCCAACGAAATTGGAACTTTTTTGTAATTTTTTTTTTTTAGCAAAAATTACGAAAAAATAACCGTCGAGTGTTAATACCGTTAAAGTAAATGAGTGAAATCTTGATAGTAAGCTAATCAGATAATATTACAGACTAAGAATAATTATATGCGTCATAGAGTTACTTTATAATATACGCGTCTGTGTCCGATAATAGGTTGAAAAAAAACAAAACACCACGATAACATGAAATATGTGTGCCTTTTTGATGACTACAAGTTGTTGTAATCGCGGTATTAAATTAATAAACATTGATTTCGCATTCATTGATTTCCCCCTGTGCTCCCCTTAAATACGTCACTGCTACCGAGTAAACGTTATAAGCCGCGGACAGCAAAAACCGGATCCATCGAATTGTTTTCAACTCGTTAAACCTTTAATACAAAAAAATATAAACTAAAATTCACTAATATTTTTTCCCATTTTAAATTTTTGAAGTTAAAAGTTATATGCATATAGGTAAAAGATAAAACGTTTTGTTTACCGTTAAAAAATTATCGAACATAATAACGCGAACTCCGGACTTCTTTACACCACTCTTCAATACTATATATTACGTTTATAATATAAAACATATTGTTCTGTATCGTTTCTCGTATTTTAAATTACTAATACAAATAAAAAATAAACTAATAAATTAATTGATTTTGACTTTTAACTCGTTAATTCCCCACGCAAATATATAACTTAAATCATACGCCACACTGCGAATAACAATTCATATAATGCTGCAGTGACAAAGATTAGAGTATTACGGTAATACTCAGTTATCAGAGCGTTAAATACAATATTAAGTTAACCACCAACCGACAAGTTTATGAAAAAGTGGGTCGGGCATCAGAAGAATGCCTCGGAATTCTAAGAACTCGGCTCGGCTTGGCCTAACCTTCCATTTGTACGACACGAATGTTGACGTAAGGCGGCGATGACTTAAATACGAAAAAGCTAACTCGTCTGTCAATTTAAACACGAAGAAATAAAAAAAAAATCCCTTTTTTTTGCATCGAAAAACAGTTTCACTCTCCGAGTTTGTAAACGAAAGGATACAATACGTTTAAGGAGAGGAAATGCATTGGTTCTAAAGAGTCAATTTTCGGAATGTGCGAGAGCGCGTGATTGCCGTTGTGTGACTATACAGCAAATGGCCGTGTGAACATTTCAAAATATTCCAATGTAATTTAACGCATTTATACAACGATTCTGAAATATAAACCATTTTGAACGGATAGAATTGCGAAAAAATATTATTTTGTTCTAGGTTTTTCGATTAAATGATGTTTTTCCTCCGAACACTCAAACAACCATTCAATAAACATAGTTTTTTTTAACAAATTGAAATATCGAATATCGATTTTCGCAGTTACCTAAAAATGTAACGAGTTTCGAAATCTCTCGTTTCCCAGCATTAATATTCGGTTCACGTCTAACATTCTCGCATGGCCTTTTTTTAAACGATACACAAAAAAATTACACACATTTGTAGCTTCCCCCGTTCCCGTTGACTTGGTGCGCGTGCCCTTAAATTCGGGGCTAGGGCAACGCGATTATTGTAATTAATTATATACACTGTTATGTAATAAAAACTCGGTGTTGTGCAGATCACAGGGACCGGCAGGGGATTGGGCCGCGAGTTGGCCGTGCGGTTCGCCGCGTTGGGCGCCAAAGTGGCGTGCGTGGACGTCGACCAGGCCAACAACGACGAGACGGTGCAATTGATCGCCGACAACTATCCGGAGGCTGCGGTCAAGGCGTACACGGTGAACGTGGCGGTGTGCGCGGAGATCGCCGAGCTGGCCGTCAAGGTGGAACTCGACTTGGGCCCGGTGGACGTGCTGGTCAACAACGCGGCCGTCATTATCGGACACACGTTCCTGGGCGCCAAAGATCACACGATCGCATCGATCATCAACATAAACCTGCTGGGACATTTCTGGGTGAGCTTGCAGTAATCGGATCCTCGGTGGACCCCGTACCTAACCGGTCGATACGACCAAACTCTTCTTTTCACTACCCGACCCGTTTAATCGAGTTCGCCTGAATTCACTATCGTTTGAATTGCACGCGGGACATTCTGAATTTTAATATTGTGTTCGGTTTAAATTTACTTGGATATCCATTTATTTTTACCGACGTTGTAATAATAGGTCGGCATTAAGAATAAAACAGAACGCAACTGATTATTTGCAGTGGCGGATATCTGTGGGGGGGAGGGTGATATGTGAATTGCCCCTCCCCACCCTTGGAAGATATTTTAGTATATTTTGGTACCTAAATGCGTATTTTAAATGGTGAAATACCTATCCTAAACTTTTGAAAAGGGCAGAATTTGAATACAGGCCTGCTGAAAAGTGTCAACGGAAGAGGATGTGGATCTTATTTTTCAATTAAAATATCTAAAACGTCCGTAATTGATTTGTGTCATAAACTTCTATTACTGATAATACGGGAGGTGGCGGATGTTGAACTCAATGATCGGGGGGAAGGTCGTTAGCTCACCATTGAGTTTGATATAACCGCTACTGATTACTTAAAACGTTTTAATTAACGTTAAAAACAATACGAATAGCGTTATATTGTCTTAAAAAATTATCGTTTTTAATACAAATATTCGGAACATTTTTAACCTATGAAAGTTGTAAACACTAAAAGTAAAAAAAAAAAAAACCGCATTTAGAAAATGTTCATTTGGAATTTATGTCTTTGCGTAAACTCGATGACGGTCAATGTAAACAGAATACATTTTTAACCTATTTTAATGTCGCCTCTTTGAAAATTTCTTGTATACTATTTAACGGTAAATATTTACTCGTAATACATTATATTGCGTATATGATTTTCGCGTGGTTCTTTCAATTGCATTTGAAAAATTAATCGCGTTTAACGTTATTAAAAATTAAAACGTTCTTTGACGTTTTGGGTTAGGTAAACGTTGTTGTTTTGTTCTTTTATCTAAAATAAATGGTTATTTTTATTTACACTACTATTTTCTACGGCTGTATTAAACATTTCGAATATGTACCTACCAGTGTTATGAATAATTTTTGTGTTCTGAGAAACTAAGAAACTTCGAGTTCAGAAACATTAACGTGACTTCTTACAGTTTCTTGTATACAGAAAAAAAAAATATGCAAAATTAATCTTTAAAGAAGCATTTAAATTTGCGATAAAAGAAACCGAAAAAGCATTTATTTTGGGAGCACGAAGAAATCTCGTTTACAACAAAACTAAAAAATTAAAATTAAATTAAAAACGAATTTACTATCTTATATTGAGTTAAATTATTTTTATTAAAACTTTGCCGGACTGCTTATATATATAGCACATTTTGTACACGTTTGAAATTGTCTTTTCTACATTAACTTTTTTACCGGAGCATATTTTATGTAAACTATATCATTTATAACATTTGTTTAAGACTACAATCAACTGCATTAATATTTTATAAAGTGTTATTGATGGTTTTAAATTTTAAAAAATATGTTTTTTTTTGTCTTCAGGTCCGTTATTTCTTGAAAATCACGAGTGCACTTTTCTAAATCAATTTTTCTACTTCGCCGATAACATCCATCAGCTACTGTTACAATGTTTTATTAATTTTAAATTTCATCTTTGTATACTTGCAAATACATTATAACTCAGACATCAAATTTATTTTAAAGAATACACTTCACGTTTACCGGTTTCAGAAATCGACCAAAGATCACACGATCGCATCGATCATCAACATAAACCTGCTGGGACATTTCTGGGTGAGCTTGCAGTAATCGGATCCTCGGTGGACCCCGTACCTAACCGGTCGATACGACCAAACTCTTCTTTTCACTACCCGACCCGTTTAATCGAGTTCGCCTGAATTCACTATCGTTTGAATTGCACGCGGGACATTCTGAATTTTAATATTGTGTTCGGTTTAAATTTACTTGGATATCCATTTATTTTTACCGACGTTGTAATAATAGGTCGGCATTAAGAATAAAACAGAACGCAACTGATTATTTGCAGTGGCGGATATCTGTGGGGGGGAGGGTGATATGTGAATTGCCCCTCCCCACCCTTGGAAGATATTTTAGTATATTTTGGTACCTAAATGCGTATTTTAAATGGTGAAATACCTATCCTAAACTTTTGAAAAAGGGCAGAATTTGAATACAGGCCTGCTGAAAAAGTGTCAACGGAAGAGGATGTGGATCTTATTTTTTCAATTAAAATATCTAAAACGTCCGTAATTGATTTGTGTCATAAACTTCTATTACTGATAATACGGGGAGGTGGCGGATGTTGAACTCAATGATCGGGGGAAGGTCGTTAGCTCACCATTGAGTTTGATATAACCGCTACTGATTACTTAAAACGTTTTAATTAACGTTAAAAAACAATACGAATAGCGTTATATTGTCTTAAAAAAAATTATCGTTTTTAATACAAATATTCGGAACATTTTTTAACCTATGAAAGTTGTAAACACTAAAAGTAAAAAAAAAAAAAAAACCGCATTTAGAAAATGTTCATTTGGAATTTATGTCTTTGCGTAAACTCGATGACGGTCAATGTAAACAGAATACATTTTTAACCTATTTTAATGTCGCCTCTTTGAAAATTTCTTGTATACTATTTAACGGTAAATATTTACTCGTAATACATTACATTGCGTATATGATTTTCGCGTGGTTCTTTCAATTGCATTTGAAAAATTAATCGCGTTTAACGTTATTAAAAAATTAAAACGTTCTTTGACGTTTTGGGTTAGGTAAACGTTGTTGTTTTGTTCTTTTTATCTAAAATAAATGGTTATTTTTATTTACACTACTATTTTCTACGGCTGTATTAAACATTTCGAATATGTACCTACCAGTGTTATGAATAATTTTTGTGTTCTGAGAAACTAAGAAACTTCGAGTTCAGAAACATTAACGTGACTTCTTACAGTTTCTTGTATACAGAAAAAAAAAATATGCAAAATTAATCTTTAAAGAAGCATTTAAATTTGCGATAAAAGAAACCGAAAAAGCATTTATTTTGGGAGCACGAAGAAATCTCGTTTACAACAAAACTAAAAAAAATTAAAATTAAATTAAAAACGAATTTACTATCTTATATTGAGTTAAATTATTTTTATTAAAACTTTGCCGGACTGCTTATATATATAGCACATTTTGTACACGTTTGAAATTGTCTTTTCTACATTAACTTTTTTTTACCGGAGCATATTTTATGTAAACTATATCATTTATAACATTTGTTTAAGACTACAATCAACTGCATTAATATTTTATAAAGTGTTATTGATGGTTTTAAATTTTAAAAAAATATGTTTTTTTTTTTGTCTTCAGGTCCGTTATTTCTTGAAAATCACGAGTGCACTTTTCTAAATCAATTTTTCTACTTCGCCGATAACATCCATCAGCTACTGTTACAATGTTTTATTAATTTTAAATTTCATCTTTGTATACTTGCAAATACATTATAACTCAGACATCAAATTTATTTTAAAGAATACACTTCACGTTTACCGGTTTCAGAAATCGACTAAATATTATATCGGACGGACTCAAAAAAAAAAAAAGTTTTACAAAAGTTTTTTTTTCGTAAAAGTCGTAAATTAACGAATAAAAAAATCGTATTCAAAAGATAAAAAATAATAGTTTACTTCATTGCAATTGAATGTCATAAAACGTATTTGTAATTTGAAAATCATATTTATAGTCCCACTCAAAAAAAACAAAGATCACACGATCGCATCGATCATCAACATAAACCTGCTGGGACATTTCTGGGTGAGCTTGCAGTAATCGGATCCTCGGTGGACCCCGTACCTAACCGGTCGATACGACCAAACTCTTCTTTTCACTACCCGACCTGTTTAATCGAGTTCGCCTGAATTCACTATCGTTTGAATTGCACGCGGGACATTCTGAATTTTAATATTGTGTTCGGTTTAAATTTACTTGGATATCCATTTATTTTACCGACGTTGTAATAATAGGTCGGCATTAAGAATAAAACAGAACGCAACTGATTATTTGCAGTGGCGGATATCTGTGGGGGAGGGTGATATGTGAATTGCCCTCCCACCCTTGGAAGATATTTTAGTATATTTTGGTACCTAAATGCGTATTTTAAATGGTGAAATACCTATCCTAAACTTTTGAAAAAGGGCAGAATTTGAATACAGGCCTGCTGAAAAAGTGTCAACGGAAGAGGATGTGGATCTTATTTTTTCAATTAAAATATCTAAAACGTCCGTAATTGATTTGTGTCATAAACTTCTATTACTGATAATACGGGGAGGTGGCGGATGTTGAACTCAATGATCGGGGGAAGGTCGTTAGCTCACCATTGAGTTTGATATAACCGCTACTGATTACTTAAAACGTTTTAATTAACGTTAAAAAACAATACGAATAGCGTTATATTGTCTTAAAAAAATTATCGTTTTAATACAAATATTCGGAACATTTTTAACCTATGAAAGTTGTAAACACTAAAAGTAAAAAAAAAAACCGCATTTAGAAAATGTTCATTTGGAATTTATGTCTTTGCGTAAACTCGATGACGGTCAATGTAAACAGAATACATTTTTAACCTATTTTAATGTCGCCTCTTTGAAAATTTCTTGTATACTATTTAACGGTAAATATTTACTCGTAATACATTACATTGCGTATATGATTTTCGCGTGGTTCTTTCAATTGCATTTGAAAAATTAATCGCGTTTAACGTTATTAAAAAATTAAAACGTTCTTTGACGTTTTGGGTTAGGTAAACGTTGTTGTTTTGTTCTTTTTATCTAAAATAAATGGTTATTTTTATTTACACTACTATTTTCTACGGCTGTATTAAACATTTCGAATATGTACCTACCAGTGTTATGAATAATTTTTGTGTTCTGAGAAACTAAGAAACTTCGAGTTCAGAAACATTAACGTGACTTCTTACAGTTTCTTGTATACAGAAAAAAAAAATATGCAAAATTAATCTTTAAAGAAGCATTTAAATTTGCGATAAAAGAAACCGAAAAGCATTTATTTTGGGAGCACGAAGAAATCTCGTTTACAACAAAACTAAAAAAATTAAAATTAAATTAAAACGAATTTACTATCTTATATTGAGTTAAATTATTTTATTAAAACTTTGCCGGACTGCTTATATATATAGCACATTTTGTACACGTTTGAAATTGTCTTTTCTACATTAACTTTTTTTTACCGGAGCATATTTTATGTAAACTATATCATTTATAACATTTGTTTAAGACTACAATCAACTGCATTAATATTTTATAAAGTGTTATTGATGGTTTTAAATTTTAAAAAAATATGTTTTTTTTTTTGTCTTCAGGTCCGTTATTTCTTGAAAATCACGAGTGCACTTTTCTAAATCAATTTTTCTACTTCGCCGATAACATCCATCAGCTACTGTTACAATGTTTTATTAATTTTAAATTTCATCTTTGTATACTTGCAAATACATTATAACTCAGACATCAAATTTATTTTAAAGAATACACTTCACGTTTACCGGTTTCAGAAATCGACTAAATATTATACTCGGACGGACTCAAAAAAAAAAAAAAAAAGTTTTACAAAAAGTTTTCTTTTTTCGTAAAAGTCGTAAATTAACGAATAAAAAAAAATCGTATTCAAAAGATAAAAAAATAATAGTTTACTTCATTGCAATTCGAATGTCATAAAACGTATTTGTAATTTGAAAATCATATTTATAGTCCCACTCAAAAAAAAAAAAAAAAAAGCATTTTTTAATTAAAAACCACTTACCTTTCCGAAGTGAATCATGTTGAAACACACATAATCTGCATAAATATATGCAATGAAATTATTTGCAGTAAAGAACAACGAAACGATACGTTTTTATATGTGTTTTGGTCGATTGAATTTTCTTCGTATAAGTCCCATTCAAGAAAATAAATAAACAACTATAAAACGTCGTTCTACGTTCCGGTAGCCCTATTAAATTTTCACGATACGTTTTGATTTTTGAAAATTAATCCGTACAAAATGTTGACAGATTACCATTGTTTTTAACGTTATTTTAATATTACCGAGCCCTGATTTAAATGTACGGAAAAGAAAAAAACGTAGCACATCCGATAAAACGTTGTAGGAAACGGGCGGTAGAAACACAGCGGTGGAACTCAAAACGCGGTACTACAATCCACTCGCGAAACATGTATTTTTGATAAAACTTCCGAGTCTCCGTACTGCAGTTACGTTATTATTATTCGTAACACGCTTTCAAAGAAAAACTCGTTAAGGAACGGCAGAAAACTCAGTTAACAAATTAAAAGCGTTTACCTGATTTAAAAGATAATTTTTTTAAACAACTGAAAATACAAGAGTGTAGTATTAAACTCGCCCGTCCGTACAAAACCAATTTAGATTATTACACGGTTTATAGGGTGAGCAAAAAAAAAAAAATAAAATAAAAATAAAATTCCATTTATGAAACTTCGTAACCCAAAACTCTATTGTATTACACGAATACACGATGTACACATTGTCTAAACAATGTTTCGGTATTTGAATGTTTTAGAAAACCAATAAAACCACAAGCGATTGTGAATGAATTTGATGACAGTTGGCGCGAAAATTCAAAGTACTTCCGATATTTATACCAAAAAAAAAAAAAATCGTTTAATCCTAAATTATTTATTAGAATATCGATATTTTTAAATCTTACGCTGAACTCGGCCATATTATATAACCGTTTAAAATTCGCTTATTCGGGTAATTTTCGATTTATAAAATATTATCCGGCTTCGTCGGTGCGCAATTGATAAATAATAAATTCTTATTATTTATATTTTTTTTAAATAATAATAATTATTTAAAAATGATTCCTTACTCATATTACGATGTAATTATGACACGAATATTAAAATTATCTACTAATTTTTATTTTAATATTCGAAAAACTTATGCATGATTTTGGATGAATTTATCGATAATTGTCTAATTTTTTTTACAATAATTGTGATGTACCCATTTTTATCATTTAATGTTCCACTGCCAATTTGTAGGAGTAATTCAAAAAATTCTCCAGCGCGTATATGTCTCCCTTTAATAGGACTCGCATATTCATAGTAAAACCGTAACATTTGAGTATGCTCGGACAAAAAAAGAAAAAAAATCGGTAACGTGGTGACATTCGAGGAAGAATTTGGAACAACTCTGTGAATAAAAATCCAAAACAAAATAATGCCATTTCTTTTTTGTATATATTATAAGGATATTATTTACCATCTTACACGGCATTCTTTTCGGTGTAATTAAAACGTATTTATCTATAACGACAAACTCGGTTGGATTTTTTTTCTTTTTGTCAATGATAAAACATTTTTATTAACTGTTATATCGGCAAATGTACTTCTCGAACAAACGAAATAACCGACAAGATGAGCGTAAACGACGTATTCCGATATTAAAACAAATTTTCGACATTCACAATCAATCGACGTGATTGTAATTTAATTTCGTCGCGTCGTAATAGTGCGTTTAATTTGATTAAAATCACAGCATAATGTACACGCGTATCGATCGTTTAAACGGTTTAATAACGTGTCGTATAGTGTTTTTTTTTTTTTTTTAGGAAAAAACACGCAACAACTATACGAAGTAATTATTATTTTGTTTTATACAGATGATACGGACGTTTTTGCCGAGCATGATGAAGAGGAATAGCGGACACATCGTGGCGATCTCATCGACTTCAGCTCTTTGTGGACTGCCAAAACTATCGGCTTACACGGCCAGCAAATGGGGTGTTAACGGTAAACTACGTGCATTTAACGCGTATAATCGACCTGAACTTTTATTTTCTAAAATTTTTATTTTAACCATATTTTAATTTAATTAAAAAAAAAAACCACTCAGTTAACGGTTAAACGTGACGTTTGGATAATTATAAATTATCGTTATGTTAGGTGACTCGGTAATCGCTATATACTCAATTTTCATTACCTTTACCTCTTAATAGGCGATTTTTCTCTCACAATTTTGATACGAATCAAACGAAATTGAACTTTTTCGAGTAATTTTAAACTGTATCTCGTTATGAAACATTTAAATGAAAAGTAACTCGTTATACTTTAATAATGTAACACTTACTGAGATACGATTTTTTTCGTTGTCTGTTTCAAAATACGCCCGGAGCTTTTGGCACTCGCCGTTTTTCTACTATACGTTTGAAACGTATTTTATTCAAAACTTTATTAGAAAGTAAATTAAATGTATTATTATTGTATTATTATTATTATCAGGGACGCGATTTCTCTGAAGAAACTGGGGGTGCTAAAGCCCCTCGATTTTTCCTGTTATTTTATAGAGCTATCGATATCTGCAACCCTTCAATGACCATTAAACAATTACATATTTATGTAATGGCTATGATGCATTGTAAAGTATATTATTATTTTATTACAGTGATTACACATTCATTGATAAACGTAACATACGAATTATTAAACCATAATCAACTTTAATTTTAAATTTAAATTTGAGTTTACACTTTATTACTTATTATAATAACAACATCCTCCTTTCATTTTGAGCAAAAATATTTATTTCTTCGTTTATATCAATTTGATTGGTAAGGTCTTTTTCAATAACGATGATAACCTGTGATAAAACTAAAATAGTACTTTGAATGTTGTCACACTGCGATGTTTTCGCCGAACGTCGAACAGTCGGAACGATTTTATCGCCAGTCGCCACACTAATCAAATTGATATATTTTATCAATAGCATATTATTATATTATAAATTTATAAAATCTTCTGAATTTAAATTGTTTTCTTTGATTTTTTTGACCAGTCTGTAAGACAACATATTTTCAGTCATCACACGATTATTTATTTAAATAATATCATAGAACAAAACTGTTGTTTTGTATGTATTGTGTACATAATAACTATTAAAACTTAAATAAATACAAAATAAAATTGGGGGTGCTAATTTCAAGACTGGGGGTGCAAAGCACACCCAAGCCCTCCCAAATCGCGCCTATGATTATTATTATTATAAATTATGGTCGAAAACTTTTGACGGTATTTCATTATATTAGTAACATGTTACGGACTTGGTAAGAAACTCGAACGTTTTATGAATGATGGCCGTTCGACGTGCCCAAAGTTGTTTTGTTTATATAGGCTAATATTCAATAAAGTATTGGAAATATTGATTTTCTTTAAGTGAAATTTACAAAAAAAAAGAAATGGATGTAAATAAGAGTGTAACAGGACGACAGCTCTCTGGTGTCGACCCGTGACGTAAAGAGTTAACTCGTATATGTATTTGGTAATCAGGATCGTTTATTTCTATGGTATGTGTTAATGGTTTGTACATGAATGTGGACAGCAGGCTCGGCGTTGGGCAGCGGACTTAGATAAGCGGCGTGACCCAAGCCGGTGGTCCTGAGGCGGTCGGCGTGACCGTTCCCTACCGACACAAAGTATAGGGGAGTCCTTAGTACTGCTATTGGGTAACAATAATAGTGGGCGGCGGGTGCTCCGTCCGGGCGGCCCGCTTAAATAAGTGGCGTACTCGGACGATGCGCGGTCCCGGGGCGGTGAGGCTTAAATAAGCGACCGGGGGACGAGGTGTGGTGGCCCTGAAAAGGGCCGTTTATAGTCGAGTCCAGCCGGGTTCGCCCCGGTGTGCTGGTCCGGGAATGTGTCGGTCACGTGCTGGGCGGCGAGTTTACTCGTCGGTATAGTCGCCGTGAAGACCGGTCTTGATCCGGTTGCCGGTACTCGAGAGCGGCGGTAGCTGTCTTGCCGTCTGCTCGTCGGGACTTATACCGCAGTGGTTGCCTTCGCTCGCCGGGACTTAGACCGCGAGCAGTTGCCGCTGGTCGTCGGGGTTTATGCCGCGAGTGGTCGTATCTGCTCGTCGGGTCTTAGACCGCGAGTGGTGGCCCGCTCGTTAGGCTTCGCCGCGATCACGGTAATGTCAGTGCTTACTCCCGTATAGAACTGCCCGTTTATCGTACTCACGGGGTTTCACCCACAGTGTTGTACGGTCACGGTGAAGTCCGGAGCGTCACTGACTACGGTGTCGCGTTGGTCGATGAGCTGTTCGCCTAGGAACGGCTCGGCGCTGGAGGTTCGTATTGGCGGGCCGGCGATTGTGTATCGCCGCGTCGAATGCCGGTCGCTGGTGACGGCGTCGTCGTAGTCGTCGTAGGCGCTGTAGTCGCCGCAATCGCCGTAGTCGCAGTATCGGCTGTATCCGCCGTGGTCGTCGTCGAGTTGTCCCCGGTGTTTTCTTCAATCAATTGGAAGTCTTGAGAGTACTTGTTGATTGAAGAGTTTGAGATGGAGTGACTTCTGGGGCCGAGATGCACCGGTATATAAGCTTGTCTCATTTCCTGTCTTGGCCCCATTCGTCGTATAGTTGTGTTTTGGTACTCATAAGTGACCTTTTCGTCATTGAGTTCCCCGGGACGAAGATGTCACTTTTCGTTACTCAACGTAGTTTTGAGTTTGAAGAGTGACACATTTCTCCCTCGTCGGACATTATAGTCGTGTCAGTTTGTGGCCCTGAAAAGGGCCGTTTTATCGAATCATGAGCCCGACTCGTGGTTGTTCCGTTACAAGAGTTATTAGGTTTTTGTCAATTTATCTTTCTTTGGAATTTCGTTTGGTTGCGACATTGTAATTTTTAATAAAATTTTCCGGTACCTAAGTAGACATGGAAATGTTATTTTAAAAGTGCTATAAGACCCTAAGGTTGCTAAGAAGTAAGAAATACTGTCAAAAGAATAATGTACATTTTTTTCTTATTTCGTATAAAATATTTATTTTCTCTATATTAAAACCGTGAATAATTATTATTGTTTTATCGGTGATTAAGGAAGGTACAATTTATTCAAAAACGCTTATAGAAAAAAAAAATTTTAATGCATGGCATGATGAGAATATTAGACGTGCATACACATATTATATAGTGCGATTACACTGCGGTCGAGTGTAAGATTACGTTTTGTTTAAGTATAATTTTGAACTTGTGAATTTCATTTGATAATTATTATTATTTTTTTTTTACATCGATTTACTTCCATTCGAAAATATCGTGTCACTTTTCGTGTATTTTGGGAGAAATCGCGGTGGCAATATGACATCATTTTAATATTGTGACGGGAAAAACGAATTTGAACGTTCAATTTCGGAGATATAAAATTTAAAAATATTTTTAGAAATAAATGTATTTATTAATTTTTAAATTTGTTTACAACAGACATCATTTTATTTATTACGACTTCTCAACAAACAAAATAGACGCCTCGCATTAAACATAAAAATATCATTATTTTTTTTTTAACTATTGTAATATATCGAATAGTAAATGTCGTGCGAATATGACCCGGGAAAGTTGATCATTTTTGGTAATATTTTGGTTTTTATAGAACTACAACGAACGCCAGTACAAGAGTAAATTCGCTATATACGCATTTATGCTTTTCATTAATAAACGCAAATCGTTTCAGGCATGATGGAAAGTCTCAGAGAAGAACTCAGGGAACACACTCACAACAAAATTCAAACCACTGTCGTCGAGCCCGATTTGATAAACACGAGTGCCGATTACATGAAATACATCAACAGCAGGTACTGTATATATACAGTTGCGTACTCTCAATTTCTCTCCAAGGAGGAAGGGGGGGTTAAAATAAAACATAGAAAATTGTTTCCAACTATAAACCATTTTTTATAATGTTTTAAATTGAAATATTTTTTTTTAGTAATGATACGAATAAACCAATACCTACATATATATAGTATAAATAAATCAAATAGTAATAAATTATAATACATTTAAAAAAATAATAACAAAGTCCATTTTTATTTGGACAATTTCAATGAGAACTTCTTGAGATCTTATTGCGCTTATTGAGAGCATAGGCCATTAAATTTTCCGTATTAAAAATTTTATCCGATTTTATTTTAACCAAGTTTTATTTAATAAAAATGAATAAATATTTACTATATCAATACGTGTGATGTAGAATTCCTCAATTACAAATTACCTGCAGTTCTTCTCTACACTCTTTTGTGACATTGATAAAGTTTTCATCATAACCGTTTTTTTTCTTAACGGAAAATTAGAATAACTGGGTACTGACATAGAGTCCTGACTATCGAATTTCTATTTTCTTTTTTTAGTTTTTCTAAGGACAATTCTATCGTATAATAGAAATATACACAGTCGACTTAAAAAAAAAATACACAAATATTATATGTCCGTATTTGGCTAACCAGCTGTGAGGCCAGGTACGATTGAATGTTATTTTGGTTCCCGGTTTACCTTGAATTTTTTTTTTTAGCATGAACATACCAATGCTAATCGTCTTTTATTTACTATTTTTTCGACGTTTCTCTTAAAATCTAAACGAAAGTACGTTAGGTATTAGAAATTAGAAGTATAATTTATCAAAACACTGACGTTCGACGATGTCGTTATATTAATATTTAATTTCATTTTTTTTCTTTTTAACTTAACTAATGAAGTAGGTATTACGTTTTTCACACGAGAATAACATTTATAAAATTATTTATTTCAAATATATTTGGAACCAGTTGATTGCTGAATAACGCGTTTTAATATACCGACGATTTCTTCTGCGGCTAGGTAATATGCGTCAATAACGATTGAGCCACGCCTAAAACATATAAGAATGTAATGAATGCTTTAGGAAAGTATTTAAAATACATACTGGAATAAATAAAGAAACAACATTTTAAAATTATGTATTCAAATTATTTTCCAATGATTTAGAAATTTTAATTCAATACTTGACATTTTTTGGTATGTAATGTTAAAAAAACCTGTTTTTCATGTTGACGCGATTCAGAATAAGGGATCGGCAAATGTTTGACATAAAAAAAAAAAAAATTAAATAAATTGTAAAACCAAAATCTCGCCTTGTAAAATACAACGATAACAAGGACGAATACCGTCTCTATCAATATAATTATACTCAGTTTTTCAACCAGTTTCATATTTATATAAACATACATTAATTGGTGGTTTTTTTTTCTTATCGTATGTCATAAAATATTCCGCAACAAGATTACAGAGAATCAGCACAGAAAAGATTTATATAAAATACATATCGAATGTTAAATAAAAAAATGCATTTAAATAATATTATTCGAATCGAAGAACACAATATAAGACTGGTAAAATAAGAAGAATGGAATTCTTAAGGGAATTTTTTTTTTTTTTTTTTATTCCAGTATTATAAGACAGTTATGATTATTATACATTTTTACATATCAAAAGCATTGAATAAATAATTGTTATCATTCCGTTCGGTATTTACGAGTATAATGAAATAATAATATAATTTAATCCGTTTTTCCGCAGGTTACCGGTATTGAGCGTGGAAAAAGCGGCCAAAGCTACTATCTACGGGATATTGACGGACGAAGTAGAATTCACTATTCCTTCCACAGCTTACTTCACTAACGTACTTCGAAAGTAAGTGCGGTTTGGTTAACGCTCTGCAGAGCAAATTTATTATTATTATTTTTATTATTATTATTATTATTATTATTATTATTATTATTATTATTATTATTATTATTATTATTATTATTATTATTATTATTATTATTATTATTATTATTATTATTATTATTATTATTATTATTATTATTATTATTAATTTAATAGTAATAATAAAATAAAATAATTATAATAAATAAATAAATAAAATAAAGAAAGAAAAGATAAAAAAAAGTTATGTTAAAGAAATAAAAACAAAATTAAACTATAAATTAATACTCGTAAATAAAAAAATTGTTTTTAATTAATTAATATTTTTATACAATTTTATTACTTTTCGCTTAATTACCTGAAGATGACTTTTTGTCGAAACGATAGTAAATAAACATGTTTAATACAACAACTGTTATGTACATTTTTTTATTTTCCATAATGCTCTTTGGCTTAATTGTGTATTCGCATATACATACACATGTGCATTTGTATTTTATATATTATTGTTATTGTTATTACTATTATATTTTTAATTCGTAGATTACTGCCCGTCAACATTTCGGATTCGATTAAAAACATATTCTACGTAAAAGTCATGTTGCCACCTCAAGAGAGTCAAGACAATCTTCCGAACATGGCGATTATCAATCGAACTTCGGCAGTGAATTGAAATTATCACGAACGGGATTTCTTTTTTTGGCAGAAAAAATGTATACGATGTAAACGCAAATGAAAAAAAAAAATATATGTATATGAGAAAATCGACTTAATCTTGTAAATGTCTCAAAAAAAAACCTACAAAATTATTCATATATCTATATATAATTGCAAATTATTAATTATAATCGTTCGATATATATATATATAAAATATTACATTTAAGTTAAAATATTATATGATTACTTAAGATTAATTCTGTATTGAAGCCTATTGTGTTTGTTGTGTTTTTTAAACTTTGAGTTTTTGCGTAAATGTTGTTTTTGAGTAACGCGTATATTACAACGATAAATCGGATTAATCGAAGGCAAAAAAGTAAAATTAATATTTTAAAAAATAAATTTGGTTTGTGTATAACATCATTGTTTTTGATTTTTTTTTTTTTTTTAGATTCTATGCGAAACTATATATCACAGTGACGTTTATTTTATAATTTGTTTTTGTTTTTCAACTTTTCGACTAGAACAGAAACGGGCTTTGATTATTACGTATTCGTACCAGGTAGCGAATTTTGCTGGGAGTTCGTTTTTCGATTTTCTCTAATAGTTTTTAAACGCGGCCCGAAAAAGTAGCAGAGAAAAAAAAGATTTTTTTTTTATAACGGTAAAAACGTGCCATTTCGTCGGAATTCATTATTTTATATAAACAATATCGAATAATACCGAAGCTGCGTTAAGAATCGCGTTTTATTCAATGCGAATTGCAACGATTTATTGTCGCTTTCGAATTTATAGTAATAACAAAACTAAAAAAAAATCTTTAATTCACTTAAGCGACATCCAAAACATTCGCCGCTCTCTTCCTTTTGGTTCTGAGCAAAGCGAAGAACGTATATTTGGTTTCACAATATCATTGTGTGTTTTATTTTATTTTTCGTGCTCCAATGATCTTGACACGTACGTTACTTCGCGTTATAATTTTATTTTTTTCATCCGAAAAGACCATTTTTCTTATTATTAATTTACAGGAGACCATTCGCCGCTATGCGTACAAAATAATAACAACATAACGCCTGCAATACATAATTCACGGACGTGTCAACTCAATTATTGATAAAAGTCTGTAATAGTTATAAAGATACTAAACACACACACACACACACAAGTATATTTTATGGTTTAAAAAGGATTATATAGGTTAGGAAATAAATGTCGTATAAGCTCCTGTCCAGTAAGGAACTTGATATCTACGACGTTGGAGATTGAAGTTTAAAAAAGAAAAATAAGTTCCTCTCTTCTTCGTCGCCGTCCGCTCAACTTCGTTCTCGATTTATTTCATACATTTCTACCGTCGATATTTCATTAATGATCTCGTCAAAGTATAATACACGACATTTCGTATAAATATACATGAGAAATAGTTCTCGCTGGCCGAGAATCAAAAAAAAAAAGTTCTACGTCATATATTTTTTTTTGCGCACAGAAAACTCTTATTTGATCTTGAAATGAATGTAATTTTTAAAAAAAAAAAAAAAACATATAACTGACCGTTTACGTATTTTGAAAAAATCGATTTTAAATTTTTCATAAATGCCACTCAGAGGCGAAATATTTATCTACACTCAATATATATATATATATATTAATACGAAATTATGTTTTATAAACGCATAAAAATTGTGTGGCACTAAAATATTCTCTTCATGGCTAGTAAGGATATCGAGATTTGTAAACGAGTTGTTTGAGAACGTGTTATTCCTACGCGGTCAGTGCAGAAAACCAGTTCGTTTCTAAAACCGTCTTATTCACAATAACACATCGTTGTCTCGCACTAGCAGCGTCTATAAGGACGCGCGGTCACTAGATAAAAACATAATTACGTTTCGAAACCGTAAAACATAAAACGTGACCCGAGATGATTTTATTTGTACAAAACACATATTGACGTTGTTTTAATTTTTTTTTTCACAATGTTTCACAAAAAAATATTAGTTTTATAATAAGAATTTATTTACAATCTATAATGCGATAATTAAATTTGATAACTGAGATAGAGTTTTTGACATGGGATACACATGAGTAGAGAAAATATCTACTGATATTATTCTATACAGTTATATAAAAAAGTACAGTGGCGATTATACATGAGGTTCAAGGGGGGGGGGCAAAAATGGAGCCAACCCCCTTTGCCAATATAATATCCACATCGAAGAGTAATAACCAAGAAGAATTATCTGTTAATGTACCGAGACAAAATGCGGATGTAGAAAAAGGAAGAACGGTGCATGGAACGTAAACGAAGTAGCAATAAAACGGGGAAAAAAAGTACTCACCAGATAGCGCTACGACACAACATAGAGGGCGTGGCACACACACACCTCGCAGTCAAACGCGAACTACGTTGTTCACGCCTGACCGCCGCGACTACACTGGGCGGTCCGATGATTTCGGACCGCTATTTATAAGCGCCTTTCTGCCGCGCCCTCTATTTTTTGTCATAGCGCTATCTGGTGACTACTTTCTCTTCCCCTTTTATTACGGTCGGCTGATGCACTATGTCGATATATGCGGGTGTTTAGTTTGACGCTGACCGACCGACCGAATACATACGCGCGTATGTAATCTTTATTATTTATTTATTTATTATTATTATTATTATTATTATTATTATTATTATTATTATTATTATTATTAATAATTATATTATTATTAATAATATTATTTCGCGCATTTTAATGAAATGAAATAAACGTAAGGATTCATCTTTCCTCGCTGTACACTCGTTTACACGTTTACTCGTTTATTTTATACGTTTGCTATTTATTTAACGTTTACTCGTTTACACTGTACACGACCCACCGAGTTTGTCGTCAGCTATGCACTAAACGTTCGATCACGACCGATGATCAGCGCGTACCGTAGAGTTGATGGTCGGTTGAGCACTAATTCTAGCCTCATACATGATGTTCAAAGGGGTTCAAAAATATATTTTATATTTTTAAATATAAAAATATCCAACTTCGTCCCCTATTAAAATCGAACCTACCACTTCAAAAAAACAAAAATAATATTATATAAACTTCTTATCATTCCCTCGGTCTCTTTTGGAATCCACTTTTGGAGAGCATACTCAAATATAAAAATTTTACAGTCATTCCAATCAGCATCCCTCCAAAACAATAACCAATTCCCCATGGTATGTAAGAAATTTAACTTAACATAATGACCATCTATGTGATCAAGCATCTAAATTCTAAACTATGAAAAAGATCCCATAAAAAAATTACCGCTATCGCTCAAATCATCTAATTTCATATTCATCCTCTATCGATCTACTTGATACACCACGTAGACTGAAAAGGAAATGGGTTAGAGACCTTCTATTTTATATATAAAAATAATAATAATAATAATAATAAAGCCGTAATTAAAGGAAACAAATATTGTTTTGTCTTCTTTTTTAAAAGAAAACTCTAAATATATATAATGCGTTAATGTATCCTTATAATTATACCGAAAATATTTCTTTGGAAATAATTATTCTACTACAAAAATACGAATTTATAATCGGTCGAATTCATTTTTTTTTGTTAAATTTTATTACAAAAAAAAAATTATCACGAAATTTCCATTAAATTATGTTGTTGGGGAACGGATTTAAAATTTTGCATTTGTTATTTTGACACGATGTTTTCCAAGCTTATGCACATTTGGTGTTTTCCAGCAAAAATTATATTCATTTTCGACCTATTTCCAGCAATATATAAAATTCAACTTTAAACGTAAATATCAATAAATTTTCTCAATTTGTTTTGTTCTGGTATTTTATACAATTTTTATAATCGCAATCACTTTTGTCGTTTGTACGTATTTTTTGCAGTTCCTTACGTCGTAAACCTTAGGCCTAATAAAATCCCGGACTTATTAAAAACTCACAGTCGTTCCAGACGACGGCGCTATAATAAGTACGAATAATACAAATCGATTTATATAAACCAGCTATTCGTGGTCAGTAAAAATTGAGTGATTTTTTTTACTACTACTATAACAAAAAAAAAAAATGTAATTATTTTATTGATTAAATAATAAGTTAAATATTTCAGTGCAAATACGCACGATATGTTACATTTATACAATTAAATAAACATTTTTGTTTTTGCTTTTTTTTTATTTTTATTTTAATAACCTGCGCATTGCGCAATTTCCCGCAAAACCTGCAGGTGATTTCATATGATTTATCACGTGTAGATACACGCGAGAAAATTAATTCCGAAACTTATTTCAACTTTATAAGACTATTAATTCGTATAATTCCGTTGCAATAATAAACACGTGTGTACTTATAATATATATTTCTATATATTACTATATATATTTCTGCGTTACGAGAAATCGAAAAATGATTGAAACATCCGATAAAACACGTTTGAATAATCATTTATTTTCATTTATTACTCATAAATAATCAGAACAACGTATTTGTGATAATAGAATTTATTTTTAAATTTTTCAAAAATTATATTTACTAATTTTTATCTAATATTCGTTCGTTTCACAGTTGTAATCCGTAGCATAATAATTTTTTTCTTTTTTGCACCGACAATTATTTTAAAAATGTATTATTTTAGAAAATGTCGACATCTAACATTTCAAAAATTCGTGTAATTTTCGACCACATCCATAACATATAATATATTCTGGTATGGTAAATTTAATTTTCCAACATATCAATACCAGTATACGCGTCGAATGTATACGAAAACCAATGATTTATTAAGGATAAACATTTTTTTTTTTTTTTTATTAAACAAATTGAAAATTTATACAATAAACGAAAACGATAAATGAAGTAAAACGAAGTCACGCGACAGAAAGTGTCCATAATAATCTACAGATTGAATTCGGGTTTTAGTGCAGTTTACGCTGTATTGATGAGAAGATAACGAGGGCGATTTTTTTTTGGACGATGACGCACAAGTTTGTCGGGAATATTAACGGACGTATGTTTGGTAATATTTGGCATAAGGTCTTTGCAAACCGTACGGGATTGTAGGTGACTTAATTATGAGCCGAAGATTAAAATGTATTCACAGTATAGCATCGATGTCAAACAATTTGAAAAAATCATTTATTTTTAACAAGTGGTATCAAAAAAATAAATTAGAAATATTCGTGCCGCGGCATACTTATTTTGCAGTGATGTTACCAGAGTCAAATTTCATAAAATTATTCTATACATATAGCTATGGGAATTTTAAAAGCGATCTAAATTCACCATCAAAGCGTCCTTAATATGAAAATACTCTATCTCTTAAATGTCCTTTGATTTGTATATGCACTATAATAGATGGCGTTGTATTGATAAGAACCGGTAATAGGCGTAAAAATTAATTTTTGAAACAATTAAATAATTGTACCTATCGATAATAGCGTAGTACATAAACGACGTAGTGATTACAAAACGATCGGCGAGTTTCTTGTTATTATAGTATATGATTATAATATTATATTCGTAAACATCGGGCATTGACATTGGGTAATGAACCGTCCGTGTGTATTTTTAACTAAATGTGTCGGTTAATAAAAAATATTAAATGTATTTATAGAGTATAAAATTGTTTTTTTTTTAACGTTGAAATATAAGTAGTTTTCAATGACGTGAAAACGTGAATGAAAAAGTGTTATTTTAACGAAACGATTAACAATTTTAGGAGTCGTACAAAGTTATTTTCGCATACGCGTCATACACATAAATTTATTTAACACTCACGAGTTACTGTACAAAATAGTTATCTTAAAATTATTTGTATCCGGAGACGTGAGTTCGTGTAATTTAAGTAAGTGTAAATTATTTGCGATTTTCGTTACGGTCTACGCGTGTAACGCAAACACTTGTAAACGTTATAATTATATTTTTAAATCGAATTGAATGGAACACGAATTAGTTTTTGAGAAGGAAATGCACGTTCCGAAAAACGTATTTCAAAGTCGTTGTATAGAGTGTTATTATTAATCGGTAATCAGAAACAGACGGGATATCGGCCGTCATGTTATAATAATCGAAAAATTATATAGGAGTGATTGGAAAGGTTTTTGAAAATCTTTATATGAAGAAAACGTTATACGCGTCTACTGCTGTAATAAGTATTGTTGTTGAATTTTCGGACGTTTCAGATTATTCGCACGCAGAGTTGAAAATACTTAAAAATATTATAAGAATTTTCGGAAAATATATTTTTACAGTATTCTCAAGAAAACTATAATATTTTCCAAATGTAATTATTTCGTTAAATCCCTAGTACAGATATTTGTCGGAATACATATAGTCGTGAATTCCGGTTCTGGCTTTGTAATAACGTTGAAAACGGTTGACATTTTTGAACTTAATTGAATCCGGATGACGACAAACGAAAAATGATTGAAATAATTTTAAACGAAGCACAACGTTGAACGCTATATACGTATAAAACAGTTTAATTTACAGACAAATATCGTAAATTCGACGTGTGTGTTTTAAAAATTTTACAGACCAAAAAATATAATATAATTTTTTATTTATTTTTTTCATTGTATGCTTTCGACGAATTTATGTATTATTATTACCATGTATTTTTTATGGGTATAATTTATGTGGATCATGTGTAGAGGCCGGAATATGATTCTATTAAAATAGCCAAAATAAGATGCTAATATTCTGTTAAAAAATTCAAAATATTCTTTAAAAATTGTAATAAATTATTATTAAATTATTATTATTAATAAATTGTTATAAAATACGCAAAAAAATTGCTTTTATATGAATGTACTCTCTTGAATAAAAAATATGTTTTTATATGATAAATAATAAAGTGCAAAATAAAAAAGAAGCTGATTATAACTAGGTATATAATATAAAATTATACAGCTTAAAAAAAAAAATTTAACTTCACAACATTTTTGAAAACAGTCGACAACTATATTTTGTTCCGTGTGCTCTGGTGTCATGTTGGTACGACGGTCCGTAAAAATATTTTTATACGTAATGAAAGAACGTTCAAAGTCAACTGAAGTCACAGGAGCGTAGCGCTGCAAACCAGTTGTCATAGCCGGTGAAAAATTACCTGTAAGTTGTATTTCATTGTTTCCAATCAAAACTTTTGCTACGTTTTTCAAAATTACCAGCCCTTGATTTTTTTTGTTGAAGTTGATTAATTTTTATTTTTATTTTATCTCCATTTTCTCCGGGTATTTTTTGAATTTTAACAATTGTATTTTCAATTAGGTTTATCGAATCGACAAGAGACTCGTGTGTATTTCAACACAATTCACTTAGGAAAACACAGTGTTAATACCGTAAACGAAAAGTACAACGTGTCCTGTCCCTTATCATCGTGAACGCGGCACGTGCGGCAATTCTTAAGCTGCGACCATCCGAATATTTCTCGAGGCATTATATAAAATGACGAAACCGTTAAGAATTGTTTTCTAAACGTAACCGAAAACTTACAAAAGAAATTTCCAATGACATTTACTGACTTGAGAAAATAATCGAGTTGATTTTCTGTTGATACTGACGAAGTCGGATATAAGTATTGTAGGTGCGGATTATGGAAGTCATCGAAAAGAATGTTCTTAAAATCGATTTTAAAAAAATTAATATATTATACTCGCCGATATCCTATTCAAACGATTCTGAAATAGATTTGTTATGAAAATTATCACCATTTTCGGTAGCAGAACTCGTGAGCGGCCATAATCGAAAAAATAAATTACGTTCCCCGTGATGCGACAAATACTTGAACGACGCAGTCTAACGAATACTCACATATAACGCGAAAGCGGATAAAAACAAATCGGTGGAAATTATTCAGTCTCGTGAAACACAATAAATATTTGTACACTTACGTATTAAATTGTTTTCTATTCAAAGCAGCAACTGTAATAACATTATTTTACATTTTTTCCCCCCTAAAAACATTACTTTTTTTCAATGTTTCCTAATAATTCAATTTCGTTTTAAAAATATATTTGCCTAATAATACACAGTCCGGAAATAGTAAATTAGCGCAAAAAAAAAACAACTCGTATTACGAAAATATTATAACCCGCGTGGGCGAATCTGCTTTAAACGATCCGATATCGAATATAAAAAAACACTTAAGTAGAATTTGTTTGAGATCTCGACAGATATAATCGCTGTCTCATGTGAAAAAAAAAATCACCCTGTATAATAATATTCCATGGAATCTGGTGTTTGCTCGCACCGAGTGGTGTCTTTAAAATATCACGTAAAACACACACACACACACACGTGTACATAATATATTACTATCACGACAAAAAAAAAAAAAAAAGAAATACATTTTTATTATACCGCGTGTGTTCGGTGTTCTGACAAAAGACGCAACTAGTCTTTTATAGTAACGGTTTTCACAGACGGGGATCTGGCACACACACGCACACATGACGTGTATCCTTGAAATTCACCTGTGAGTTATATACGACGTTTAAAGGAGGAGAATTATATTTGGAATAGTTATACAGGATTTGTTGAGTGCTGAGTTTCACGTAGGCAGTTAAAAATCTTAAAAAAGTTAATCATAATTTGTTTTTAATACAAAAAACGAAATAAACTCGATTGATTTAATTACAACGACAATTGAAGAATATAATAATATAATAGTCTAAGTGAATTCTCGTTCTTCTAGGACGTTTTGTACAAATGATTTTGTGACAAGTGTACTACACTGAAAACTGCAATGAAATAAAATAAATAAGATTTGCAATGACGTAATTTTTAGAAAAACATTTAATATTTATGGGGGAAAAAAGTAGAAAAAAATTAATAAAAAAATTATTTTAAAATACACTGTTCGTGGGTGTCCCATTTGGCTACGTCACTGTACAATACAGCTACGACGCTAAATTTCAGTTCGGTTTTTTTTATTTCTTTTAATATTAATAAACGAAATTTATCTATTATATTAATAATATTTTATTAAATTTTAACTAAAATTCTATAGACGTAGTCACTCAGAAAATCGAAAATTGACTCCGATTTACCTTGTGGTAAACGAGAAATTTTTCGTGCTCAATCAGGTCATTGAAAATTTCACCTGGTAAGAACTGTGTTGTATGTCGATTCGGTTTTGCTCTAATTCGGGTGTTTTAAAACGCAAATGCTATAAATGCTTAAACGACTAAAGATGCAATCTTTAAAAATGTAGTGACTAGTCAGCCGTTGAGCCGTAGTTATTAAGAAAAAAAACTCTTATATTTACCATAAAATCTGAAATATACTTAAAAATATACAGGGGAAAGATTTTTAATTTTTTTTTAATATTGTTGAATTACTATCAATTAAAAAAAAATTATTTGATTGATCTCTTATTGATTATATTCGTGACTTTGATAATTAATTAATTTTTAATCGTAAATATTAAAAAATTAGTTGACATTCTCAAAATATTATTTTAATCCAAATAATTGATCGAATATTATTTGAAAACAAATTTTACATTAGTATAACGTTGTATTTTATTAGCCGGTAGAAATGTCAAGGTTACCTAATGAATATTTTTACTGAAATTGTAATGAAAAACAAAATTTGATTTTTTAAAATCGGATGTGTAGACCATATTTTTTTTGGTAGTCAAGTCAACTTAAAACAATATATTATGTAATAAAACGGATTGATTTTACACGTTTTATATTATTAGTTAAAAATTGAAAAACTACATAAAAAAATATTTTAAATTTCGTGTCAACCTCATCGTAATTTCTTCAATAATATTATTGAATTCAGTGGCGTAATTTCAATTTTTCTTTTTATGGAGCGGCCGGTGTTTAAAATAAAACAGAGACTTCCCCCCCCCATGCTATATATGATTTTATATAATTTTTCGATATATTTTTTTTTCTAATAAAAATTTTAATAAAAAAAAACCAAACGTCTTTTTATTGTAGAGTTCAGTGAGAATTTCTTAGGGTTTTATTTCGTTCATATATAGCTAAACCGTACTAATTCTTTTTTATTAAAAAAAAAAAACCGATTTTAAATTTATTTATTTAATATTAATATAATTTTGCAGATGTAGAATTCCTGAATTACAAATTTCCTGCAGATCATCACAATCATATACACTTTAGTGAGATTGATAAAATTTTCATCACAACAATTTTCTTTAAATAGAGAATTGGAGTAATTCGTGTTTGTCGTCGACTTCTAGAACGGGGAGGTGATGGAAGGATTTCACCCGAATTCCCTCCCCTTGCCGTAAATACGCCACTGATCGAATTATATAGTGAACGTGTTACATAAAAATGTATCCAAAACGACTTTTTTTTTAACAAAAAAAATTTTATTTTTTTTTTTTTTTTGGTAGGGAGGCACGCATCATTCCCCCTCGGATCCGCACCTGGCTCCTATCATTTACTCGCGAGCGTTTTCTCTGCAGTTTATCGAGTTCATCTGCAGATCGGCTATTGCGTTTGCTTTGACAGTGAGAAATCCTTTGAAGAAAAAAAAGAAAACTCAACTCTAAACGAGACCCCTGCGACGTGTGCACAATGGCTTTTTCTTTATTAACACCTTATATATATATATATATATTCCGGCCGCGGGCGGTCTATAAATTTAAATGTAATCTGATCCGGCCGATCTGGCAAAAAGAAATATACTTATATATACCTATATATGTATATAAACATAAGCGTATATTATTATATTATATATTTATATAGTGAACGTGCAAAAGGAGGGAAGAAAATCGTTTCCTAAAGTCGTGTTGCACAGCTGCAACGGGGGAAAAAAAAGAACAGAGACTCAAAGGTATACATACTGCGCAAGTGAGAGCGTATACGTAAATAAACTGGTATTATTATTATTTTTTTCCACCTTCCCCACCGGAAAGTCGAAATACATAAAATATACATATAATATACATATATAGAAGATCGCTATCGTCAGTATTATTGAGAGATTTTTTTTTCCGTTTCTATTGGCATTGTCCGTTCGCCTCCCCCCATCTGCACTATGAATCACAAAATTTCCTCCCCGAGATCGGTTTCTAAGGGATCCGATAAGGGGTTTTTTTTTTTGGCGGGTTTTACTTCGAATAGTCACTATTTATATTTTTCGCTCATACATGCATAGTGTAATCTACTATAGTCCAAATATTATAATCCGTTCTTGGGTGGTGGACGATAGAGCGTTTCTACGTATATGTAGAAACATACAACGCGGCGATAAAAAACCAAAAATATTTGGAAAACTATTCGAGCGGATGTGATAAATTTTTCACGCGCTCGAACTCGCGGACGTAAATTTTTAAATATTTTTTTTCGGATTTTGCCGTGCAGAAAACGTCTTTCCACTTTCGGAACTCGTCAGTAATTTAATACATTTTCAACGATAATATTATTATTAGGCTTTGGATTTATATGCATTTAAAAAATCAAAATACAGAAATTTATAAAAAAAAGTTACAAAAAAAAAAATATATATAATTTATATAACAAATCATCTTCTGCTCCTTCATTGCAATCGTGGATAACATAGTATACTATTCAAATTGTCAAAGTTATATGGTTTAAGGGTTGGTCGTAACACAGATTTGTTAGGAACGCTCGACTATTCAACAGATGTAAATTTCATTTTTTAAATGATTTATTAGGCACACATTACGATTTCGAAGTGTTTACGCGTGATACCCATATTATAATAGACTCGTATAATGTCCAGTTTTGGGAATTTTAGCTGATATATTGCGTTTAATATTATTAAAAATTAAATTCTTATTATTTATTTTTTATATTTTATCGCGTTATGTATCATTTTTTCTTAGTAATAATTACAGAATACATTTTTACTTATATCTAATATAAGTAGATAGTATTAACGACTACATCCTAAAACGTCTGAAAATACCAATGCTATGATAATGTCTTAAGACATTTTAATTCTAATTAGAATTAAAAATTTATTCAAACTTTAAGTCCGACTTATTTATATGTTATAACAGGAATATTTAAAAGAACTCCTATAGTTTCTTGTATGATATTACTTTAAAATAAAAAAATTTAATTAAATATCCCTAACTGCAACTTTCAGCAAACATATTATTTCAATTTTATAATTAATACATTTCTTCCGTGAATTCCATTATAACGTCAAAAAACAACGATATAATATGTTTTTTAATCTGTCTTTTGATCAATGAATTTTTTTTTTTTATATGTCTTATTTTAGAAAAAATAGATGTACCGAAAAATAGCGTTAAAACGTGTTTGAGATAGGATTCGTTTTCTAATTAAACCGATTGGAAAATGCCAAGATTTTTATAATATTCTAAAATGATAATGATTTAATCCACAGTCGAAGACGGTGATGGTGATACTACGAATATTTTTTTTCCAAACACATTCCCAACGGTATAAAGAAAGAAATAGGCTTACCAATATAGAATCTGTGAAAGAGATGGGAAATTGAAATTTATTTTAAAATCATTAACACGTATAATATACGATATAATATCATAATCACGTAATCATTTACAACCTGAAAACGAAAAAAGCCTATTACGGTATGTTTTGGAAATACAATTATTATTACAGAGTATGTCTAAAAACGCGTTTGTATCCACTGAGTGTATTAACTGATATGTAATTTTATTTTATTGTACTTACGTGTATCATAGTACATACCTATTCACACCATATGGAAATAAATTTTATATTGATTAAAAAAATAACGTTTTATTAATAACTTTTACGGTATTAAATAAAATGTCCTGTTTTCTTCTTTTTTAGCCAACCAAAATAGAATAACCAGTGGCATATTTAGGCCGGGGTCATCGGGGCTCAGGCCCCGAGGCCCCTAATGTATGTCCGAGTTGAAGGGCCACAGGAGGATTTTAATAAATTATTACATTAAAAAAACGCTAAAAATTTTTTTTATATAATATTTATGTTGAAAATAATTAATTTGATTTAAATACGAAGAAAAAAATATACAGCTGTGGCGTTTATTATTTTACACGGGTTGCTAGTTTTGCAAACGGGCTGTTATAAAAATAAACTGTTATAGCTTACATACGCGGTAATTGCAGCATCACTATTCTAGGATAACTAACAACGATTATACGGGTTTAAGTTTTGTTGGTGAAAAAAGTAAAAAAATAAAAAATATATTGTGGTTTAAGTGCGTCGTCGTATCCTTACATTTACATTTACTATTTTGTCTATTAATGACGTCTTAACGTGTACATTTAAGTTGAAGTTTCAAAAGGAAATGATAAAAACACAGTGCATTGAAAAACACAAATTACTCCCGCGAGTAAGTTATTTTTCCTATAGAAGTGCTATTGAAAATAATTCAAGTTTAAGTACAACGTCTGTGAAATCAGCTACGTCTACGGAAACAACTGATATTGTCAGGTAGATTAGTTTTTCCGGTCTAAAATAGTTCAAATAAAATAAAAGTAGTACTAAAATTTACAACGAAAATGTTGTATATTTAGTGCCATTTTACATTGAAATTTATCTGATACTATTAATACCTTCAAGTGTCATGTTTACAAATACTTTCAAAAATAAATGATAGCGCTATTTGCCGTTCTCGTATAGTAAATAATATAAAATAATAATAATAATAATAATAATAATAATAATAATAATAATAATAATAATAATAATAATAATAATAATAATAATAATAATAATAATAATAATAATAATATTAATAATAATAATAATAATAATAATATGCGTGTAGTTTGTGTACCAACGATAGAGTGAAACATGAATATGAAAATAAGCGGACACAGAAATAAAAATTGGAAGAAGTACGAGTAGGTGATTGACAAATTCACTTAAACGAAGAAAAGTTAATTTTTAATTAGAAAAATATTAAACATCAAATTGCAATGTAATAGTTTTTATACATGTATAAATAATGAAAAAATATATGTTATATAATTTTTAGAAATATTCATCAAATATCTAACTGTATATTATATAGGGAAAAAAAATTTTTAAAAACTTTCTTTTAATTTTGGACTATTTAAGGCAATTATATGTTTCGAGGTATTTAATTCATAAAAAGAGTTCGTTTTTGTTATATACCTAAAATATTACACCGAAGATCCGCTCAAAATCGTTTTATCGAATGCAATGATTTATCATCGCTTTCAAATTTTTAGTGATAACAATACACTCTAAAATCTTTATCCGAGTAATTCACTTAAGCGACATTCACAACACCCCTCGGCCCGTTACCTTTTCATTGTTGCTTTCAGAATCACTATTTAATGATTAAAATTATTATTAAAATTTAATTTTTGTGTTAAAGAGGGCCTTCGTCTCTTGTAAGAGGGCCACCAAGTTTCACGCAACGCCATTGAAAACAACGCAAAAAAATAAATAAATTTTATTCGCTTATCATTATAATTAATTATATAAGAAATAACTAACGTGGCACAAATTCGTTTTTCGAATAACAACGCGCGATTAATTATCAATTGCTCTCGAATTCAAAATAATATTAACACAAATTCTTAAATCCCTGTCTTCCATAGGCCACTGCAGCCACATTTTTTTTTCCATTATGGTTTTTCGTATTTGTATCTATATAGGCACGTTTCGATAAAAAGCAGCAGTGGTTTCTTTTCGGAATCCAAAAGAAATATATCCGCTTTTTTTTTTATAAATCTTTTCTTTTCTCTTGAAATAGCATTACGTTTCGATGTGGCATTGTACGTATCGTCGTACGTTTTACGTGCGGTCAAATGCATTTTTCGCATCAAAATCGGATAGTGACTATGACACAACGATATCTGCTATTGAATAATTTTTTTTCGTTAGTGACATTTTGACTGACCCTGGAGTACGCGTTTCCGAGGCAGTAAATAGGAACAAACTTCTTTCCCCATACAAACGATAACAATCTGTATAACGTATAATACACGGAGTCGTCCCTTATTTTTTCCGTACAATGTCAGTACAACAAATGTCCTCTTAAGCCGTGAACTATTGTAACTCGCAGGGTGGTGACCCAAAACTATAACATTTTTGATCCGTAAGACGGCCGCGTACAGGGTGTCCTGCACGAGCTTTGCCGTTTCCTAAAAAAAAACGTATAAATAAAGTCAACGTTCTTTGAATTTTATATTTGAGTTAAACGGAAGAGGTTAGCGTGTTAAACATATCATTACTACCGAAGTTTTCCAGCAAATCCGTATCGACGAAATTCGTGAGCTCTTTCGCTTTTGGCACACATCTCCGTCTTCAGTCTCGTCGACTAGTCAGCAGAAATCACACGTGTTGCATTTCTCTTTCCGTTTCCTGCAGAAACGGTCGCAGGTCCGTTTGTCGAAAATTTGTATTTTCGCACATCTCTAGGTGAAATTACGCTAAGACCATCAGTTTGTCAGTCGATTTTAACCCAATTATTGACTTTTTTTTACGGATATACGCGAAGTCAATAACGGTTTAAGTTAATCAACCTTCAACCATTTCGAAACTATAAAAAAAAAAATGAAATTCGATAGCCGAGATTGACTGCGGGGGAGGGGGGAGACGTCTGTGAACGAGAACTCTGTCGATTAATATTTATTTTCAACTAAAAGAAACGGAACGCATTCTGATTTCTTTTTAAATAAAAATTATGAAATTTCACGAAAATGTTGATGATTTTCATATATTTTTAAACCCTACAATGTTCACCGGACACCCTGTATACACAAACTCTGACACCCACGAACATCGAGGGACCACGTGTTTAAAAAAAAAAAAATAGTTGATTATATTATACCGGAGAGTGTTTCGTCGTTCGAATGGATACAAAATTCCCCTGTTATTCTTCTAGTGTTTTCCATTAAAACGTACTGTATCATAATAATAATAATAATAATAATAATAATAATAATAATAATAATAATAATAATAATAATAATAATAATAATAATAATAATAATAATAATAATAATAATAATAATAATAATAATAATAATAATAATAATAATAATAATAATAATAATAATAATAATAATAATAATAATAATAATAATAATAATAATAATAATAATAATAATAATAATAATAATAATAATAATAATAATAATAATAATAATAGTAATAGTAATAGTAATAGTAATAGTAATAGTAATAGTAATAGTAATAGTAATAATAATAATAATAATAATAATAATAATAATAATAATAATAATAATAATAATAATATATAATATATTATAATTATAATAATATTATATATACATAAATAGATACACCATGTATATTATAATCAGCTGTAGAATTCGTTATTTCACAACAAATGATTTATGCGTTTCGGTATGTTTCAGTTAGGTCCTTTCTTCACAATTTTTTTTTTTTTTTTTTAATAAGACCGTGTGTTCCCTAGGTCAAAATTCATTTCTTTTTCCGTTATATTCAATTATCACTTCGGTATTTTAATCGAGTTGGCAATTAAATCTTTCGGCATTTCAAATTTGTACAGATTTACGATTCCGAGTCTGCCTTGTTCCTGTACTTGTCCTTAACCTTTTATTATGCTGCTCAGGAATGTCTGTACACGTTCGTTTTAACCGCCTACGTCTACTTCCGTGGAGCGCCCACGAGCCTTGAAAAAATTTTTGTTTTACATAATTTCAATTGTACGGTGTACTTCAATGGAGGTTTCATAAAAACTACATGTAGAAAGGGTATTGAAAGCACCGTTTATTAGTCCAAATGGTCCACTGTATGTTAATTTTGGTTTTTTTTATAGAGGTCTAACGATTTTAAAAAATATTTTAATTTTCTCTTAATGACGTAAATATAGTGATCTCAAACAGCTGAGTATTTTAGAGAACTGTATGAATTCCGGTGTAAACGGCGAGTTTTTAAAAAGAAAAATACACTTCTGTCCGTTTGACACTTTTAAAACATACATTGTTTAAATACTATAAGAGTTGTTCACGAAAAAAAATGTTAAAACTTTTATTATAATAGATCAAAATGGTTTTTGAATAAATCCATTATTCCCGTACCAGTTCATTTTTCAAATGATACATTTATCTCATTAAAATAAAATTATAATATGAGAAAAACCAGGGTCGTTCGATCGATGAAAGACGAAGAGTCCACCCGCGTATTTCATAGCATTGAATTACGCTGCCGGTGTAATGGTGAATAATAAATAATAAATTAATTATAATAAAATAATAATTGTATTGTTTACTACAGATCTTGGTAATAATTACTTACAATAATTATAATATTTTGAAATACTCGTGTGAATACGTTACGGTGGATGAATATTGTTTAAAATACAACAGTTAAATATATAATTATAAAAAGAGTGTATACTTTTATATTTGTTTATAGATTTTAAAGGGTTTTTCTGTCAGTAGTCGTGCGAAAAAATAATCGTTCCACGTGAATTCGTGAAATTCAACACTTAAATGCGCCCCACTGCTGCAGGTGACATTTGACCGATTGTTTTCAATTGCGGACGTATTAACAGGAAATTTATTGAATTGTATTAAATAACGAGTTCACTACGCAAAACACTATGTATATATATATATATATATATATATATATGTATTTGCATGTTGTGTTTATGTTATTATGACGTATTTGCAACTAGAAAAACGAGTTTGTCCAGCAGCGAGTTGTTACACGGAATATTTCGTTGCTAGATTTCTAACGCAATGTCACGTATCCAAACGATACTTATACTGAACGTCACACGTATACGTGATAATATAATATTCATTTTATACGTCGGTTGTATTTCTCGGGAAACGTATTCAAACAGGGTGTTGTAAAAAAAAAAAAAAAAAACGTACACTTTTTACGAATGCCTAAAACGGGTAGTCACTACTCAAATAGTTTTCAAAAGTGTGTTTCGAGTATTACTCAATAAAAGTTTATACATCACTGTGTTTTTTTTTTTATAACGCTACGATTACTTAGAGAAAAGATGTTTAAAAAATACAAAATTACTTCGTAACCTAGTTGTTGGCGATCGATGGAGCGAATTACGTTTTCACTTGTACAGGATATAGAAAATGTAAACGACTTGACGTCGTCATATCGTTTAATTATCTGAATACAACGGTTTTTATCCATTGCAGTGGCGTAGCCCGGATTTTTATTTGGGGGACGGTGTTCAGGCTGATAATTTTTCGCACAGAGTCTCAAGTAGAATCCTTATTTTTTTAACATTGAAAGCACTATTAAATTTCGGGGGAGGGGGGACTGCAGCCCCATCAGCACACCTGGCTACGCTACTGATCCGTTGGTATTTTATCATCACATCTAATACGAGTTGAAAACATAAACGCTTTTAATTCTTACATAAGTATTATAATATATTTGCTCGAATATTTTACGTAAGTATACGTTCTCTTTTTCAATGCAGTAACATTTAATCTACGGGGTGGTTTTTTCTTTTTATGGAAAGCGTCCAAAGACAAATTATTTTGACCTTTACATTGTACACACATAGTGTCATTCGAAAATGCCCTTTAAAATGATATATTGTCGTATCTATTTGCCGCCCCCCCCCACCAATCACCCCAAACAGACATTACCTATAAAAACTGTATAAAGGAGTCGACAAGATTTCGAGACAGCGCGTACAAAACGTAAACACCAATCTACGGTGCAGTGATCCCGTCGAAGCGACGCCGCACTCCAAGTAGTTTTTTTTTCGGAGTTACATGACGTGTCATAGATCGGCCTATATTGTAATACGTTCAAGCAGAACATAACATAAACGGTATATATTATATAAATCCACCTTCATCGCGGGTGTTTACACTCGACCGTCATCGCTTACTTCGCAGCGATTGAATCGGGAAAAAAATTAAATGAGGTGGACGTAGGAAAAAAAAAGTCTTAAAATTTGAGTTCCAAAACACTAAAAATGTCTTGTTAACGCGTAAAAAATGTCTGACACTACACCACAACCGACCGCATAAATTTCACAACGTAACCAAAAAGTAATTGTTTCTTTTATTAAAAAATACATACATATGATTAGGAGACAGATTTCCTAATAATTCATTTTTCCCTATACAAATTGTTCTCAATAAACTTGTGAAGGTATGAAATTGTGTCATTTTTATTAATAAATCCGTCATAACTGGAAACAATATTATCGTTTTTCAAGTCTTAGTCAAATCTAATTCTAACCTAATACCTAACATAACTTAGACTACCTACATGACGGGTATAATTAGTAAATATTTTCATGTGATCACGTGATCTCAAAGAGAAACGCGGAGCGTAGTTATAAAACAATTGTAAAAGCGTAGTTAGTTTAACTTTAAATAGGATCATTAATTCATCAATATATTTTTTCCTTGTTTTTTTTTTTGTAAAAAGTTAAACTGGAAAAAATATCATACAATTAAATACTATTATATGCATATAATTATATATAATAATTTTTTCAACTTTTTTTTTACACGATTAAATATATAATATATATGTATACATAGGAATGATATTACAGTCTTACTATAATCTAGTTTCTGACGGTTCGCGTTTCATCTTCGTTTTCTTTATATCCAAATCCAAACGTTTATTGACGTGACGTAAGTAATATTAAACAGAAAGTTTATTATAAAATTTTAGTATAATATAATATGATCAAAAGTCGGAGCTGTGCTTCGTTCAGACGTGATTTGTTCACAGGTTATAAACCTATTATAAAACGTCGAATGAAATATCATTTTAACGCTTAAAATAAGTCTTTTTTTTCGTATGTGTTTACGATAAACGTAAATGTGTAAAAACGAATATATTTATCTGACCAGCATTTTATTTTTTTACGTTTCTTGTCGAATATCGATGATCTACGTACAGTACACGTACACGTATCTACGTACACGGACCGTGTTCTAGGAGTTTCGGTCCGTCCAACAGTGTAACTATCTCAATTTTCGTTCACCAAAACATGAAGCCGTGATAAGCATGACGTGTACATATATATAGCATACAATTATATACAAATATCGATTCCCAGACGATCTTCATCCTACTCAAGGGTGAAAATAATCGCCGACAAAGCCTTATAATATCGAATCCGTATACCGACCGTACCTCAAGGTATAACCTACGGTGTCCTCACATCAAGGATTGCCGGTGACGACCACTTCCATTCATCTGCACAGTGCAACACGCGCGTACGACGCGAGGCGAAGGCGCGTTTACACACGACGCGTCGTAGACCACACATTTTGTATTTGAATTTTTTTTTTTTTCGGTATTCCTTAAAAAAATATAATTTATACGAATATAAACATTAAGGCAGTTCAACGTAAATATTTCAAATATCTGTGCGTTTCGAAATATTTTCTAAAACGCGAACGAATAATTCGTATATTTACAACGTGTATTTACATAATTTTATATCGATACAATCAAATCGAAATATTTGCGTAGTATTTTATTTTATTAATATTTTATCAAATTTGACTGTAGTGTAATATTGAATAATTGTATAATATTAGGAAAATACATAATTATTTAACTACTTCGGATATTGCACAGCAAGCACTATTTATTAATACTCGAATAACTAAATAGGTATATCGACGGTTCGGAGACTCTTCAACATGATATTTTTATACGGCTGTTTCGGCAAATTAAATACGATTTGAAATTGAATAATTTTTTTTGCATTCAAATGAGGGGAAAATTTTAATTATTAATTTTATATAATATATGATGTAGTATTAATACAATAGAATAATAAATTCAAATTCAAGGTAAAACATACGGAATTATGAAATGTTTAAATATTTTAATATTTTTTCCTAATTGTTTAATTGAACAAAAGTCACGAATAATAATGAAAGATAAAAATAAAATTAAGTCAATTATTTAAGGAATAAAAATCGATTAGAAAAATCTTTATAGAATAGAAGTAGTAATATATATTATAATTACATATTAATTGATTGACCGACATTGACCGACACTGACCGATATTGATAATTTGCAAACATGGTGTTAAATGTTAAATCAATTAACATTAAATATTAATAAATGTAAGTTTATGCACTTTCACCAAATAAAAAATCCAATTAAGTTTCAATATTACATTTCTGACTCTAAAATAGATCTCGTCTCTGATTTTAAAGACCTGGGTATAATCTTTATTAAAAAATCAAACTTTTCCTTACATACAGAAATGATAAAAAATAAAGCTATGCGCAATTTAGGCTTCATTAAGCGTACTTGTAGTGCCTTTTCGGACCCGTTTCCTCTAAAAATACTTTATTACTCTCTAGTCCGTTCTAACTTAGAATACTGCCATTTGGTCTGGTTAAATAATACATTAAAACAAAATAATATGTTAGAATCAATTCAGAATAACTTTTTACGATTTATTTCATTCAAATTTAATATCCATAGACCCCCCCCCATAGTTCATACGATAATACGTTTTAAACTTCCTCAGTCTTACTCCACTCAATGAACGTCGCTTACTTCTGCTCTCAAAATTTTTACACAAATTACTGTCTGGTACTATTGACTGTCCAGAAATGTTGTCCTTAATTCGTTTTAAAATAAATAACCTTAATACTCGATACCCCTTACCATTTTATCCTATTTCCTCTAACAAAAATTATATTTTAAATTCCCCCGCTAATCTTTTAATGAATGCCGGTATTATTTACACTTTTGATTATATTTAATATTGTTTTACTATCACTTTATATTTACGCATATATTTTAGTTAATACTTTTGTTATATTTAAGTAATAAACTTCAACAACGTAATTTTTATATTATTGTAATCTATATATTTGTGTCACAACAACATATTGTATGTAATAGGACATTAGTCCGTTAATATTTGTAAATAAATAAATATACAATTTATATATTATAGTAAGAAGACACGAAAAAATGAGAAAGCTACCGAGACACTTAAAGGGCCTAAAATATGTAATCGCATTTATATAAAATGAAAAAAAAGCTAATGTATCTATACGTGCATATTATAATTTACAGTATAGTTCACATTTTATACATTCATATAAAATTTAACTTAACTCGGGTATTTCGTAAATAGTTGACTTAAAGTTAAGACGTGTAGTTTTTTTTAAAAAAAATGTAACTTTTCGAGTTAAAAGCGAATTTGAAAAAAAAAAAAATATCGCGTTAATTAACACAACCTTTTCAAAATGTTTACTCTTTAATGCACAGTCTCGCAATTTCGTTTTAAAAAAAAATTACAAAACCCTCACGTTTCTAAGTATGTATTTCCGACTATATATTTCATTACCGCGTTTTCGTATTAATTTCTCGGCGATTCGTTTTCGTTCGCGTCGAAGGTCACTGATTACCGTATACTCGTATTATAACGAGTGTTTTTTTTTTTTTATCCGAAAATCGCCGCTGTATTTCTCGCATACACCCAAGGTTTGCCGGTTCGCTTCGACTGCAGTCGACGTTGACGATCGGTGTTTGCTCGATCACTAGTGTTTCCCGTCTCGAACACAACGCACACTTTAGCTAGTCAACCGTCGGAACGAACCGTATCGAAGCACTGTGCCCTGTTCTAAAATATCCTTAGCGCCGCCATGACTTCGTTGCCGGTCCCGAAACAACCGTTGAAGTACATCTTCGAGATGATATTGTTCAACGTGCTTTTGGTGCCGGGAATCCTGTGGGCTCTCGCGAACAAATTCATACCGGCCAAACAAAAGTCCGTCAAGGGACAAGTCGTGTTGGTGAGTAGAAACGTTCCTCTAGTACGCGCCTATTACGATATCAGTGAAATAAAAGAGTTGTCGTGTAAAACCGTAATTTCCCTTTTTCGCATTCCACACGTATCGCGATTTTTTTTTTTTGCGTTGTTTTTTTAACAATTTCTTCGGAGAGAAAAAATTGTTTTGATTCGGTCGTATTTCGGGTTTTATATATGTACACTTTTTAAGCGAAATATCAATTGAGCGACATTTCAACGGCGATATTTTCTAAGTTGAACACTTTTATTCACTTCCCATTCACTTATAATGTGTTTTTTTCTCACCGCGTTAATCATTTAAAACACCGTACTTTGGTACCATCAATTAGCCATTCGATTCTGCCCACTATTAGGTTTAACAATATAATTTGGTTTTAATATTTACATATATACATTTATAATATATAATGATCTACTTTTAAATTAGCCGTATATCGGTTCCAAACAAAATATATTATTTATGTGCCAATTGGTCGTGGTAAAATAAATTATTAAATTTTAAACAACCAGCGATTGTTCTGTTTTGAATTAAAATTAAAAATTCTTATACGGTATAAAAGCAAAGTTCGAGTTATTATTGTAGCGAAATATTCAATACGTATTACGTCCGCATGTTAGACGGATAAAAATAAATACAAAAAAAACGATAAAATTTTTTTGAAATTTAGAATTCAAGCGAAAAAGTTACAAATCTTCCCGTCCGTCATAATTTACATATTTTTTTTTGTTTTTCGTTTTTTGAATAAATTTTATAATTATAAAGTGACAACGAATAAAACGTTTTAATAATTGCTTGGTAGAAAGAAAAAAATTATAACGAGTATAACAATATTTTCGATCATTAGATTGTGCAGTGTAGATAATAAGTATAAAATATATATATTTAATAACTATAAATCGATACGGGAATAACTTCAAGGTCGTCTAGTGAAATCGATTAATATAATATAGAGTACCTATGTTGTTTGTTGTGATATTGCAACGTATTGGATAAAGGTCAAAACTATAAAACACCTAAGCTTTATTCCGAAATATTATAATTTTCATTAAATATAATAACTATATGACGCTTATATATATAGTAAGTTGTACCTAAAATCCTAAATGTTTAAGTAGTAATAATAATAATTGCGTTTCTGTAAAAAAAAAAAATATATATATATATATATTTCCGTATGCATATGTGAATTATCAATTTAATTAAATTTTACAATATTTAGGCAAAGAGTATTATGAACCGGTTTCGTCAAAACGCGAGTGCATAGCGAATTATGTTGTTAAAAACGACTACTATGACATTTGATGATATGACGTTTTATCGAAACCGGTAGTAATAAAAAATAAAATTAATAACAAGAACTCCTGCTATATATTCTTTATTTTTCGTAATACTCTCTGGCTTGGCTTTATATCTACATATATGTGTACATACATAAATATATTTTTTTCGTACACAAATTTATTGTTTTCCAGTATTAATTTGTGGTTTTAATCTTTTTAACTTAATTCATTGAAATTTAAATTTTCTTTTGTATATTTTATTGTTTATTACAGATCGACTTTTATTATCGAAACGATACCGCACTAGTGTAAAAAAAAACATTGTACAGTACATTTTGTAAAATCGATCAAATCTATTCGGCTTCAAGTCTAGTAACGTTATTGGGGGTGGAGAAAAAAAACCAATTTTTTTTTGTTTTTTTTTTTTTAAAAATAAACACAGGCGGCTTATATACATATTTTAATAATATATTATATCGAACGCATTTTGATTTGTTCGTGTACTCTCTGTAAGCACGTTTCGACCGTTATGAACGTACTTCAAAAAGACCATAACCCTAAATAAAAACGCATAAGCGTTTCATGCAAATAAAAGGTACCCTCAAACACGGCCGTGCAGTTATCTCACGGCGGGCGTGTATTTTGGCTTTTTGACAGTGAGAAATATTTAAAAAAAATAAAATAAAATAACCCTCTACCCGTTATAAAATACCGTATAAAAGAAATGTGTCTTTTGCCGAACTGCACCTAACGCGCGCCGCGGGCGATCTATTTATTCAAATGCAATACAACAATCTGGCTGTTCCGGTTAAAACGAAAACGTCGAGGGGTTTTATATACGAAACCGTAAAATATACAATTTAATTTAAATAAAACAGAAAATAACTACATATACGTAGGCGGCGGTACGTCTTTTATTATTTTTAACATTTATTTCACGAAAAATATGTTATAAACAACACAATAACTCGCACACTTTACTATATAGTCGATATAACTTTTTTTTTTTTATATAAAGAATCCAGTGGCACCCACGTAGGTTACTTGCAAATAGTGCAACTGCACTAGTTGTCGAACCGGGTGGATCATCTTAGAAATCTCGTGTATTTTAATTGAATAAAATCGAAGTATCGTGCCTTACGTCGACAATGACAATGACATACACGCTTGGAAAATCTCTTGACAATATCACGTGAAAATGTTATGAAAAATAATTATAACGATGTCATCGTTTTGTCAAATATTAATTTTTCGTTTTATTTACATTTTGAGCGAAATCAACACGTTGATTTCTGATTACTTTACGTTTAATACATTAGTTGTTTGTGGCGAAACATAATTATACAAAAAAATCCTTATTAAGTATTCAGTATCAGTTCATTAAATATGAGGATTCACCGGAAAATATTAAAAATTACTTATATTCTTTTGCATTATTTATGAAATCGCTTTTTATTAAAAACAGTGAGGTACATAAATAATAATAAGTACTAATTGCCAATACGACAAATTGAATATTAAATTAAAGAACAGTTTTAGTCCGATGTGATGTACCTATATTGTTATTTTAGATCGTTAGGTTATAGGGCAGGAAACGTTGACACACGAGTTCATAATATTTTATTGTAAAGGTTATTTTTTAATCGTTTGTTTTTCTTTGTGTACAAGTGAACTGTTTTTTTACTATACATATTAATCGTACTATTAACATGATTTTGCATAAATGTCCGATACGCTTATTATATGTACATACATAAAAACAATTTCGTACGTTAGACGATTAAGTATTACTTTTGTTAGGATGTAAATCCCTTCACTTTTTTTTCATATTAATATATTTTTATTCTCCTAAATATTTCACGAGAAAAAAATGCATTCCTCTTTCAGCGTTTATAATTTGAAAATATTGTTATACTCTTGTATTTTAAGGACCTGCAAAATATGGGTTGTGCACATTTTTTGTTAAAGCAATATTAAAAATACTGTCGCATTTATTCAATATATGGATATTATTAGGTTAATACGAATTCGGTTCCTAAGCGAAAATATACATAAATATTATATATTCTCGTACTTATATTTTGCTATATTTTAACTTTTTTTTTTGGAGGGTGGAATGAAAAGAGAGAGAGTGGTTAAATGTAGTTAATTAAGTTTTGTTAAAAATAAAATATATTTTTTGTTTTAAATGTTTATTAGTTGACTCATTTTTTTGCTCGTTAAATTAAAATTAATGTAAATTTGCGTGTTAAAAGTTATTTGTATTTAAACATTAAACAAAAAAAGAAAAAAAATTAAATAAGACCTCATTATGTCATACGATAGTTTATAAAAACTATTGTGTTAAATACTTCAGTATTTGACATCTATACCTACACCAATAACGTCAATCGTGCTAACTCAGCTTATTTAAAATTGATTTATGTGTATATACATTTATAATTTATTTAAAGTTAAAGCAGTGAAATTTTAAGTAAAATGTTTCTTTTAAAGAAATAAACTCTATTAAAATAAAATAACCAACTTACAATTTTTACTTTTAACTCGCACATACTTTCATATTACATACTTTACATACATAAATAATATATACATAAGACTTCACTTCAACTGCATTAAAAATGTATTGTTTTAATTCAAATCCATCACGAGTTATTACGATTTTCCCACACATTTGCTGCATACGATAATTGCCACCAATTTAAAAGAGAATATCGTTTTGAATTTGAAATTATTTCATTTTTTTACCGACGAATTAATTTTATTGAATTCCTTTGTAGATAACCGGTGCGGCCCGAGGATTGGGCCGAGAACTTGCAGTGAGGTTTGGCAGGCTGAATGCGAAAATAGCTTGCGTGGATGTCGACGAGACGGGAAGCAACGAAACAGCTCAGTTGATAAAAGACGAGGGAGGCGTAGCAGTTAGCTACAAATGTGACGTTTCTAACAGGGAACAGATAAAAGTCTTGCACAGCCAGGTAAGGAAGGATTTGGGCCCTGTAGACATATTGATCAACAACGCAGGAATCGTGTGGGGTCACTTGTACATCGACCCGTCAAAAGATCAATTCATCATCGACCAGATCAACGTGAACTTAATGGGACAGATTTGGGTAAGATTTCGAATTTTGACGATTTTCATCTTAGACGCCTAACCTAACCAAACATGGTATTTGTTATTTCTATTCATTTTCGGTATCACACATAATTTGTTTCAAATTTAATCGAATACTTGGTGGAGAACGATTTAGTGAAAAAGACTCCGTGGTTAAAAAGATAAAATATTACTAATTTTAAAAAATTTTTCATAAAATTCACGACAAAATGATGCCATTATAATTTATTGTATTTTACTTAAAACTTGCCAAGTCAACGGCAAAAAAAAGTTATTATTAAAAGGGTTTCACTGTGACCATTGTTGCTGAAGAGCAAAAGGTGTTTAGTGTTAAATAAATACAAATGAGTACAATACGAGGATGTCTCAATACGTATTGTGATTTGGAAATTCATAAATTAGTGCAATTTAAAAAAATAAAAATTATATTACAGAACTTGATTAGGTTTTTAATAATGTAACATATTTTAACTTTGTTTCTATACACAATTGAACAATTTGTTAAAATAATTATGACAAGGACCTGCTGTTAAATTTACCACTGAAATTGGTAATTGATAGTTAATTTATTGTTATACGTACAGATGAACAGAGAAATATTGCCGTCGATGATGGAAAGAAACAGCGGACATATCGTAGCCATGTCTTCGATGTCGTCGAGGGCCGGTGTACCTGGCATTAATACGTATACGGTTTCAAAATGGGGAACGAATGGTAAATTAAAATTAAATATTAAATGGTAAATTACAAATAATCGTGTCTCGTTTATTGGCTAGCTTTTTATTCTGGAAATTTTGAATTTTTATGAGGACATTTATAAGGTTGGCAAAACAAAGAGAGTTTAAAGATTTATAAGTTCTTACAAAAAAAAAAAAAAATGTAAATTCCTTGTTTTACTATGTATTATCAAAAAAAAAAATAATAATAATAATAATAATAATAATAAGGTTTTTTAGTTGTGAGAGATTATTATTAAGTTAAATACTTCAGGAACATTTTGTTGATTTATACATTTGTTAATTTGGTCAAATAATTATTCTGATGATCTATTTTATAATCCATAGAAAACATATACTTTTATAAAATATATTATGCATTTAATGAATTTCTACATATTCAAATAAGTCCATAGTGTTGCTTTTGCATTATTAATGCAAGTATCTATATAATAACTTTGGCAACCATCAAACGACTTTTTTCTCGCCAATAAAAAAAAGAGATAATTTTATGCGAAGAAACACTAGGGAATTAGACGTAACTTTAAAATTTTTTTTTGAAATATGATGAAAATATAATAGTTTTAAAGATTGGCTTATGATTTCTTAATTGAGGTTGGGGGAGGGTTAGTCAAAATAAATTTAATTTATTTCAGGGTATTAACATATTAACAGCTTGAATTTACGTTACTTTGAACTTTTCAACTTAAATTTTTACTTTTGATTTTTATTGACTTAACACAATTTTTAGTAATATTTATTTAATTAGTTACTTTAAATAACCATTAGTTAAGTTAATTTTAAAATAATGATAATATTTTGATTTCACATTTTCACTGTTGCCAAAATGTCAAAAATTATTTTAATTTTAAAACTAACAACAAATTTTTGTTGTTTTCGTTTTCAATAATTATTTAATGTTTTAAAACCGAATTGCCTGTATAATAAATTTACCGTTATATAAATTAAAGAAAACATTCCATTATACCATCAGTAAATAATGTAATATTATTGCTTTTATTTTAGATTCGTGTGTATGGTTTTCTTTATGAAACAATGAAATTAGAAAAATAAAATAAGTTTGACAAGTACATAAACCATCAACGATATAAGTTTATAGCTAAAATAATTATATTAATAACAGTATCATTAGTATATCGTCGTCGAAAATGAGTAGTTTAAAACTATTAAACGTATACGTTTTATTAAAAGCTCCATAAAAATAGTATATACTTAATTTTATTACGTATATTTAATACTATTCTAACTCGTAAAAAAGTTTTCATTTTATAATGGATTTAAAAATGTTTTTCTATTTTTTTAGAATAAAAGTATCTGGTTGTAATATTTTAAAATTTCTACTCACAGAATTGGTCAATTTCAGTTCGGTTTCAATTTTTAAACACAATAATTAACTATCAAAGCATTTAGGAATATAGTTGCTCGATGACTGGGCATCTCATTATTGGCACAACAATTGTTTTTTTTTTATGGGATATTAAAATTGAAATTGAAAGAGTTAATAATCGCGGGGAGTGCAAACGTTTTTCGGGACTTTGTGTTTCGTACCCGAAAACGATCTCGGAATTTTCTGCGTAACCGGTTTCCTTCAAAAAGTCGGTTTTAAGTGTATTTTGGCTGTTTCGTGTAATAGGTATGATGGAATCGTTGCACAACGAACTGAAGTCATTCAACTCGGCGGTAACGACAACGACTATAATGCCGTTCTTCGTAGAAACCAACCCCAAAGTCACGGCTAAATTAAACCTTAGGTACGAAACGAAACATTTTTTTTTTTTATATATATACGAATTTGTTAATTCTGTCTTATTTGCCGAATGTCGGCAAATCAAAAATATTATTTTAAATCACCAGTGTGTTTGTTTTATATAGGTTTCCAGAAATACCGACACACGTGGCGGGCGAAATTATGGTGAAAGGAATATTGGAAGAACAGCGGATATTCTCGGTGCCCGGTTACATGTCTATGCTGGTCGAGTTCATTAGGTTTGTGAAGAATAACGTCAAATATTTGAATTATTCGGGAAGAGGACGAAAAGAAACGATTATACGATTTTTATTTTCTTTCAGGTTGTTACCCGACAATTTGCAAAAGTTTTTTAACGACATAAATTACGTCGAAATCCTGCCGGACGACGAAACAGAACAAATAATAAAGAAATACAAACGTGTCAAGGCGTGATAAACAGGCGTGTGTGCAGTAAAAATTGATCTCTCATTGTTCCGTAGTACTGAATAGTTGTTTAAATTCGAATTTGTCAAAAATGTTATAGGATTTTTTTTTTTTTTTTAATTATCCACTTGAAGTCTTATCGTGTGTTAAAAATATCTTAATAAGATCAACCGATTTTACATTATTTTGTTTAATTATGACCTTTGTTTAAAATGTTTAATATTATTTTATTGTCGTATGCTTTCAAGTACTCGCACGAAACTTTGACCACCATTCGGCGGAGTATCGCCATGTCACAATATGTAATAATACTTGTTTTGGATTACAGTACTGCAATAAACCTTAATTTTTCCCTTGTATATCAATTACATACATTTCTGTAAAATATATTTTACTGATGTATCCAAATACAGGTTTATTTTTGTGTTTCACGTGACATATTGCGCGTCAATGAGAATAATTAATACGTTTATAGCGACAAAAATAACAAAACATAAATGATACAACAATCGTTGTAGAATTTCGCTAGACGCATAAGGTACAGAATCGAAGATGGACAAATCAATGAAATCAATTGGCTGAAATAAATTAAGTCGAATTGACAATATATGTTAAGAGCTATGGCGATCGGATACGCGAACTTCTAAGGAGTAATTGATGGGCAATTTTCGGAATGTTTACAGGAGCGTGTTGCCGTTTGGTGAGAAGCAAATGTTTATGCGTATGAATGTATAATAAACGTTTTAAATTTATTTTAATTTCATTAAACATATTACCCACAATGGCACAATGCACAATAGTTCGAAGAATTTAACTACGTTGAGTACCGACGTTTTAAACTTAAAATATAGCTAAAAAATCAACCAGTTAGAATATAATTTTGAAAAAAAACTTTCAATTTGCGAGAAATGTTTTTTTTTAAGTTGTGGGAGTAGATTATTGAACGAATGTTTCATTCTTTTTCTTGTTTATTAAAAAAAAACTGTTTATAAAATGTAAATATTAATATTGTTTTCTAACGTAGTTTTAATTTAAGTATAAAATTCGATATTTTGACGATAAAGTAGAAATGAAGTTTGGTTTAAATTTTGATTCAGAATGAAATTCTGTACATTATAAGTGATGGAAATTTCGTCTAGCTTTAAAGTGTATTATGGTACAAAAAACACATCTTTCCCGATCCCCTTAGCAAAAAACAGATTAGACGATTTTAAAATTCAAAATCGAATTTTTTTTTCCATTCGAAGTGCAATTATTATTCGGTATTTTTTTTAAGTCGAAAATTGGTACATGACGGTCGTTGCGGACATCCATATAAAATTAACCCTGTGCATCATTTGAATATTTTTCAACACACACATACGCCGCTGTAACACATTCGATATCATAATCGTCATCTCTGCTCTGACTTATTTATTAATGCGTTGTTTAATGTCAGTTGAGGGGCGTGTAAAGATCGTACGGGGCCAGTGAATCTCCCTCGTGTGCTTTTAGTTTTTATTGGTTTCAAAAAAGATTCGTTTCCTTTTTCTTTCTTTTTTTTTTTTTTGCGGGCGGAAATAATGTTCATAAACTTTTACCGGTCAAATCGCTTTGTTCGTTATCGATTGCAAATAGATTTGACACGTAATGTGATATTCTATGAAATAGTCATTCCCAGTTCCCAAAAGTTTTCGAAAGCACGAATAGAATAGAAAAAGTTACGTCATTCTATACAAAATAGGTTTTGAAAACATTTTATTTTAATTAAATAAGGAAAAGGAAATAAAAAGTTTAAGATTTACGAAATTTAAAAACATCGCTCTCTTCCTAAAGATTCTTATAAATAGAAAAAAAATTTTTTTATTTAGGATTTAAATGATTTTTAATATTTTGAAATTTGATTGAGTATTGCATATTTTGATAGTTATTTAAAAATAATTAAACTAGAAATTTCTTTTAAATACGAGTATAATCGAATTCTGTCCAACAGATTTCAAGTTTTTAAAAAATTGAAAACTAATGTAAGTTTTTTTAAAGAAAAATTCGAAGCAATATAAATCCTATAGGATTATAATGTCCATACAGTTAACATAAATTAAAACTTCAATTTTTATTTATTTATTTATTTTTTTTTTTTTTTTGTAAAAGTAAATTTTTGAGTTAATTGTGAATTGAGAAAATATGTTTCACTTCGAGGAACTATTAAACAAATTAATTTAAAGATGGACATTTTCGCTATTTTAACTATATTTGAATAACGGGAAAATAGGCCAGGTATGCATATTATTTGAGTTGAAATTCGTTTTAATTTAATAAGAACTTTTTTTTCGTTGGAAACGTGTTTTAATAAAATATAATACAGTTTAAAATCTTAGAATATTAATATTAAAAGTTACTGTAAAAAGATAATATATTATACGCGATAAATTACGGAAATATTCACTCGTCATGTATATACTTTTCTTTTGTGAGAATTGAAAAGTTTTAATGAAGCGTACTGAAAAATGTTTTAAACGCCACGATTTATCGCCAATGAAAAGCAATAACACAACAACAATTCTAGCTGGGTACGTACGTTTTTTTTTTTTTTTTATTTATTTCTCTTTTAAAGTGATTTCGTGTTTGAGTTCAGAAGCTAAAAATTATTTTCATATAAAAATAAAATAGAGCTAACCTCCCCAACGTCGCCTCAAGCTTTTTTGCCGAATGCTGGACGCCTTCGTACGTTAAATTATTATTTCCTTATTGTTTCTGATTCGATGTCATTTCTGTCAGCCCTTCAATCCTATCCGATAAATTCTCATGTTTTGCCCTTTTTTTTTCAACCTGTAATAGGTTGGTTTACAGCGTTTAACCTCGTCCTCCATTTTTCACGATCTTCAGCAAGCCTCTTTAATCCAGCGTATGTATTAATTCCTGCGTCTTTTTTCAATTGAGATACGTAAGAGATTCTTGGTCTTCCTGGTGGTCTTCGTCCTTCCACTGCACCATCTACTATAGTGTGATGCAACTCTTCATCATGTCGTAGAACGTGCCCCATCATGTCCCATCGTCGTCGCTTTATAACATTTAATATGGACCTTGTTTCTCCTACTTGGGTCAGTACATCTTCATTCGTTACTCTTTCTGCCCAATTAATTTTTTCCATTTGTCTTCAACACCACATTTCGAAAGCTTCAAGAGATTTTTTTTCCGTTTCATTCATAACCCATGTCTCGCAGCCATATAATGCGACACTCCATACAACAGTTTTTAGAAATGTCTTCTTTATTCCTCTGTTAATTTTTCTCGATGTCAAAATTCTCTTTTTCTTGATAAATGCTGTCTTTGCTTGTCCTATTCTTTGCTTAATTTCCTGCGAGCTTCTTCCGTCTGCTGTTATTAAACTACCCAAATATTTAAAACTGGAAACTTGGGCTATAAGATGGTTTCCTAAATGAATATTTGTATTGAATGTTGGTTCCCGAGCACAAACTAAAACTTTTGTTTTGCTTGAATTTATACGCATTTGATATTCATTTATGGTCATTTGCATTTCAACCAGGGCTCTCTGAAGATCATGTTCTGTTTCTGCTAATAGTACGATATCGTCTGCAAACCGAATCAATGGAATCAATATACCACCCACTTTGATTCCAATCTTGAGTCTGTTAAGTATGTCTTTAACTTCATTTATACTTCTTTCTATGTAGCAGTTGAATAGTAACGGTGAAAGTGGGCACCCTTGTCTTACACCTCTACGGATTTTCGCACTAGCTGTCTCATTATTTATTGTAATTTCTGCGTTTTGATTTTTGTAGAGGTTATATATAATTCTCCTATCTTTAAAATCTAAATCCAATTCCTTCATTATTGAAAACATAACTTGCCAGTCAATGTATAAATCATATAAAAATCTAGTTAAATCTACGATTTTCTTATATTTTACTGTTACAACGATTACAATTCGACGTATTTTTATTTTGCATCTTAAGACGCGTATTAATTTTGGTAGCAAATTCAATTATTTGTACACCATACAGTAAGCGCCTACACACGTCAAAATTATTAATTATTGTAAGGTTCGTCTACGGTTCGTCGTACATGTTATAACCCACGGTGGATAAAGGCCGATGACAAAACGCTTCACTTTCAAATAATTGCTTTAACCGTCGAAGTTAAAAGGAATAGCATATAGTAATTAATTATTCGATACAATATTGTGAGTGTACGATGGAAAATTCAATTATTTTAACTTAATATTATGTAAATTTAAGTTTATTTTCCTAAACCATTTGAAGAATTTCAATACTTATTCATACATACGCCTACTAAACGTATGTATAATATATGGATCACGAGTAGTATATATTAAGATCATTTAATTTTACACATTATAAATACGATCGTACAACTGACATCACGGTATAAACTATGAAACACATTATAAGCAGATAACATCAATAATTGATGGACATAAGTATAAATTAGAAAAACTGAGGCGAAATTAAAAGCTACAACTGTAGGTGTAGTGAAGGTACTGGCATTAAGAATATTTGTTATGTTTTCTTATACTATCGAGTTTGTCGGAAATCAGCGGCTTAAGCGTTTAGACTGGCTATTTCTTTTGGAATTCATTTGATGAAGTTTTCTGTGTTACAGTTATAATTCCTGAAATGTCATGTCTTATGTTCTGCATCGCCTCTACATCTTCACCGCAATCCCACACACATGGCTCCCTCAAAATTTCAATTCGTTCTTTTTATTACATCCTTATTATATTTAAATTCAGATAACCGGTGCTGCTCGAGGATTGGGCCGAGAACTCGCATTGAAGTTTGTTGGGCGCAAAAATAGTGTGCGCGGATGTCGACGAGACGGGAAACAACGAAACAGCACATTTGATAATAGAAGAACCGAGGCGCGGCAGTAAGCTACAAATGTGGAAATACACTCGTCGATATTGAAAAGGAACAACGGACACACATCGTACACGTTTTCGTAGGCCGAATTACCTTTTGTCTCCAGGCATGTAAAAAATGTTACTTCGACTCTAACTTTAGTTTCTGACAACCGCCTGGTTAGATATGATTTTTGATACATTCGAGTATTTGAAAAAAAATTTTTTTTCTTAATCCTTTTAATCTTATTTATCTGCGACGATTTGAACAGAACTACGGTCGGAGTGTAGGGTGAATAGGACGGGAGCTACCCTAAACTGAAATGTAATATTGGTGAAAGGTCTGATTAAATTAGAAATTCATAAAACGATGTAGGTACTCGGAAGTTCGAGTGATCTTTTAGTTCGTTTTGACCGAATCCGTATATTTGTCTTTTGTCAGCGCTGACTTTTTATTTTTTTATTTCGTCTTTATTTACATTACGAATAGATTCATTTTTTTTATATGTAGGAACACGATATTTACTTTAAAGTTTTTGGCGTTTTATTGAATTCAATTTGTTGTGTTACATTAGTGGAAGATTAAAATTATAAAATTCAAAAGTAGAACATACATTGTTATTTTATGCGTATAGACTCATAATCTTATTTTTTCAGATCTTGTAACAAGACGAATATTCAGTCGGTTAGAACGAATCAAATGTAATTCTGAAAAAAAAAAAATTATAAATTGCTTTTTTATGTTATTTCGAAAAAATATTTTTTATTGAATTTTTGATTTTTTTTTACTACTACAATGAAGCAAATACTTAAAAATGTAAAAAAAAATTATGTCATATTTTTACACAGTTTAAATTAAAATGTTAAAAATCGATTTCCACAATAACCTAGAAAAGAAACTTTTGACTTTGAATATTTTTTCAGAGTTAAAATCGGTTTATTATAAGTGGTGCATTTTTTTGCAAAGAAAAAAGAAAAAAAAGTGGTTTCCTTTTTCCTTAGAGTAAAATTATTCCTATACTTAAAAGATACAAACTGGTGAAAACAGGTTTTTTTGATTTATAAATCATTTAAACTAATTAATATATTAATTTAAGAAAAAAATCATATTTGTACGAAAAGGTTACAAATAACAGTGGACGAACATCATGTAATCTAATAATTCGAACCGACACTGGAAGAAATTTAAAAAAAAAACATACGCAAATATACGAAATTCTATAAAGCATAAATAATGTTTAAGTTTCGAACTCGTTCATAAATTTTTTACAGTAAAATTAACAAATCTTATTGTATTGAGGGCTTTTTTTTTGATTATAAATACGAAAGTGTAAGACTAACTCTCAACCGAGTGAAAGAGTTCAAACCATCCAAACAATTAGTGTAATAACTCGAAAATGACGTTTTCGAATTATATATAGTAATTTTACGCTTATGTAAGAAATATTGATTTTTTTTCTTATTTGATGCATATTATCTTGCATTTACTTCCGATCAAATTCTTAGAAAATACGATAAGATATATAAAGAAATTAATAGGTTATTCAACGTTTTTAAATTTTGTTTTTCTCAAAGCACGTTTTTTTTCTTATGATTTATATTATTATGGTAATTGTGATTATAACGTTTGTTGTTTAACGATAGTGATTTTCTTTTCTTTTTTAAACACTTATGCAAACAATAAAATTTCGATGAACAATATCATTGCGATGGATTATAATAATATTTTGTTTAAAAACAGTAAGAAAGTTACTGCGATTTTTCTTATTCGTATTTGAAGTTGGTGTTTGTTAATTTATCACGTTTCTCGTGTTTGAAGTTAAAATTAAAAATTATTGTAATTACATAATTTACGTGCGACGTCACATTTACTGAACACAAGACAAGACTGTTATTATAATATTATTATTTATCGTGCGTTTTAATAACTATTATTTATCACAGACACGTTATTAATAATAACGTTTAAAACAAATTTTGTTCACACCTGCATGTTTAAAAGCGGATAGCGTGTCTGACTAATAAACGGAAATGTAATTAGTAAAATTACTACATAACTTTACAAAAAAAAAAAATATATATATATATACCTATAGTCTTTTCATTAAAATATAACGCGATATTAATATTTATCTCGTAATACTTTTATATATATATAAAATGCTAAATGAAGCGAGTGAATATTGACAAAATTTCTAAATAATTAGATTTACTACGGAAATAAAACACACACACGGAAGAGTTAGAGGATTGAACAGTTTTGAATTTCGACCGAAAAGTCTTTAAATTCTTTAGTTTATAAAAAATTACAAAAAAACTATATTAATTTTTTATGAATACATTATCAAAATCGTGTTCACTAAACCATTCCACTACGTGTCCGTGTAAATATTGTTATTTCTTTGTCAAACGATACGCGCGATGTATTACATTAATTTTTTTATTTTTATTCTGATTTTAACCCGACGAATAATGTCGTAATATTGTTACCATAACTCTACGTTCGTAACTGGATTGTTATTTTATCGTTCGAATTTCTTATAAATTGATTTGTAAAAAATTTTTGGAAGTTGGTGAAAAAAGTAATTTTTTTTCGGTGGGGGGGGGGATTTACTTACCCAAACTTGAGTGACTTACGTAAACATTAAATTATTTATTTAATAATTGAACACCACCATATTTGTAGAATATCTTTTTAATGATTATAATAATATATAAATATAATAAATACTTTTTTTTTAATATTATCACTCGTAATATTAAAAAAAAATCGATGGTAAACGATAGAGGTGTGAATTCGCAAGGGACGTCGGACGGTGTAAGAAGGGCTTAAACCGCGCGTAATTCATCGTGTGAACCAAGAGGGATAATTTGAAAAAAAGCACGAAACGACGACACGGTCGAGGAAGTTGGATGACCTTAAAAGCGATCGTGGAAATAAGGTGAAAAGGGTCGATTTGTTTGAGCGCAAATGGGCTTATTCGTGAAATTTATTCCCAAAGAATCGACACGATACTGCAGGAGAACGTTAGATTTTTAACGTACGAACGGCGATGGTGCACAATGTGTGTGGCTTTCTCCTATTATCGTTTTTAGATTCTGAACGAAGCGAGAAATGTATTGATTTTACAATGATTTGTTTTTTTTTTATGTCTGAACACAAAAATTCTACTAGAAGGAGTGCTCCGATGTTTACAGTTGTTTCCGGTAGCGAATCGCACATCTACTTGGACTTTAGGTAGGTCATTTTTTGGACTTTCTCAAGAGCGCCTAAAACAAAGGAATTAAAAAACTACCGAAAAATTATATAAAAACGTGCAGATTTCCGCGAAATCGATTATCTTTATTTCTATTCGTAATTTTGAATCTTATTGGTATGTAGAAACTTGAAATATTCGTCAAATACGTAACTTCGTATTGTATATTAGGGGAAAAAAATTTTCAAAAAATGTCTCTCAATTTCGGGCTATTTATAGCAATTATAGATTTCTGAGGTATTTACAGTTTATAAAATATGAAGTAATTATTTTGGTTTTAAGGCTAAACAATTTAATACAATGTCTGCAACAGACGTAAAGCTTAAAAAACGATTGAAAATCATTTGTCACAATTTTTCAAATTTTTCGACAAAGCGTCTTTATTTTTGTGAAAATTTACGTTTGCTCAAAACTATAATATGGTCCCATATAGAGTCTAGAAATGTTTACCAAATGTGTAACTTTCTACTATAATATACTAAACGAAATAAATTGTTTGAAAACTTTTACCTACCCAGGTTTATTGTAAGAATTTATATTATACATATATGATACACTGTATAAGGGATTATTCGTAAATTATGTATTCTATACACACACACACACACACACACACACACACAAAACACACTATATTATTAATAATAAGTATCGTTTGCAATGATTGGTCGCATTGCTTTCAAATTTACTGTCCACAACACCCCACGTGGCTGGCCGAATTTTCGGTTTTTTTTATTTATTTTTGTAAATGCCCCGAATAACATTCCGTTCCAGAACAGTCGCGCGCGTTTAGATATACACACATACACACTGGACTAATTTCATCGTAATTTTTTCAAAAAAAAAAAATAATAAATTCAAAAAAAAAAAGGTTAACCGTATAACGGACATAACGACCTTCCGGCAATACAACAAGTCTATAATATATAGAATACAAAACGAAAAAAATATATATAACCAATATTATACGTATTGGTTACCGGCCGAATACCGGCCGCTTTTGTTGGTATGTTTTCGGGGGAAAAAAAAATATCGTGTTTTCTCGACGTGACCGATCCGTGCAATTTTGTTTTCTCAAAGCACGTTTTTTTCTTATGATTTATATTATTATGGTAATTGTGATTATAACGTTTGTTGTTTAACGATAGTGATTTTCTTTTCTTTTTTAAACACTTATGCAAACAATAAAATTTCGATGAACAATATCATTGCGATGGATTATAATAATATTTTGTTTAAAAACAGTAAGAAAGTTACTGCGATTTTTCTTATTCGTATTTGAAGTTGGTGTTTGTTAATTTATCACGTTTCTCGTGTTTGAAGTTAAAATTAAAAATTATTGTAATTACATAATTTACGTGCGACGTCACATTTACTGAACACAAGACAAGACTGTTATTATAATATTATTATTTATCGTGCGTTTTAATAACTATTATTTATCACAGACACGTTATTAATAATAACGTTTAAAACAAATTTTGTTCACACCTGCATGTTTAAAAGCGGATAGCGTGTCTGACTAATAAACGGAAATGTAATTAGTAAAATTACTACATAACTTTACAAAAAAAAAAAATATATATATATATACCTATAGTCTTTTCATTAAAATATAACGCGATATTAATATTTATCTCGTAATACTTTTATATATATATAAAATGCTAAATGAAGCGAGTGAATATTGACAAAATTTCTAAATAATTAGATTTACTACGGAAATAAAAACACACACACACGGAAGAGTTAGAGGATTGAACAGTTTTGAATTTCGACCGAAAAGTCTTTAAATTCTTTAGTTTATAAAAAAAATTACAAAAAAACTATATTAATTTTTTATGAATACATTATCAAAATCGTGTTCACTAAACCATTCCACTACGTGTCCGTGTAAATATTGTTATTTCTTTGTCAAACGATACGCGCGATGTATTACATTAATTTTTTTATTTTTATTCTGATTTTAACCCGACGAATAATGTCGTAATATTGTTACCATAACTCTACGTTCGTAACTGGATTGTTATTTTATCGTTCGAATTTCTTATAAATTGATTTGTAAAAATTTTTGGAAGTTGGTGAAAAAGTAATTTTTTTCGGTGGGGGATTTACTTACCCAAACTTGAGTGACTTACGTAAACATTAAATTATTTATTTAATAATTGAACACCACCATATTTGTAGAATATCTTTTTAATGATTATAATAATATATAAATATAATAAATACTTTTTTTTTAATATTATCACTCGTAATATTAAAAAAAAATCGATGGTAAACGATAGAGGTGTGAATTCGCAAGGGACGTCGGACGGTGTAAGAAGGGCTTAAACCGCGCGTAATTCATCGTGTGAACCAAGAGGGATAATTTGAAAAAAAGCACGAAACGACGACACGGTCGAGGAAGTTGGATGACCTTAAAAGCGATCGTGGAAATAAGGTGAAAAGGGTCGATTTGTTTGAGCGCAAATGGGCTTATTCGTGAAATTTATTCCCAAAGAATCGACACGATACTGCAGGAGAACGTTAGATTTTTAACGTACGAACGGCGATGGTGCACAATGTGTGTGGCTTTCTCCTATTATCGTTTTTAGATTCTGAACGAAGCGAGAAATGTATTGATTTTACAATGATTTGTTTCTTTTTTTTTTTATGTCTGAACACAAAAATTCTACTAGAAGGAGTGCTCCGATGTTTACAGTTGTTTCCGGTAGCGAATCGCACATCTACTTGGACTTTAGGTAGGTCATTTTTTGGACTTTCTCAAGAGCGCCTAAAACAAAGGAATTAAAAACTACCGAAAATTATATAAAACGTGCAGATTTCCGCGAAATCGATTATCTTTATTTCTATTCGTAATTTTGAATCTTATTGGTATGTAGAAACTTGAAATATTCGTCAAATACGTAACTTCGTATTGTATATTAGGGGAAAAAAATTTTCAAAAAATGTCTCTCAATTTCGGGCTATTTATAGCAATTATAGATTTCTGAGGTATTTACAGTTTATAAAATATGAAGTAATTATTTTGGTTTTAAGGCTAAACAATTTAATACAATGTCTGCAACAGACGTAAAGCTTAAAAAACGATTGAAAATCATTTGTCACAATTTTTCAAATTTTTCGACAAAGCGTCTTTATTTTTGTGAAAATTTACGTTTGCTCAAAACTATAATATGGTCCCATATAGAGTCTAGAAATGTTTACCAAATGTGTAACTTTCTACTATAATATACTAAACGAAATAAATTGTTTGAAAACTTTTACCTACCCAGGTTTATTGTAAGAATTTATATTATACATATATGATACACTGTATAAGGGATTATTCGTAAATTATGTATTCTATACACACACACACACACACACACACACACATACAAACACACTATATTATTAATAATAAGTATCGTTTGCAATGATTGGTCGCATTGCTTTCAAATTTACTGTCCACAACACCCCACGTGGCTGGCCGAATTTTCGGTTTTTTTTATTTATTTTTGTAAATGCCCCGAATAACATTCCGTTCCAGAACAGTCGCGCGCGTTTAGATATACACACATACACACTGGACTAATTTCATCGTAATTTTTTCAAAAAAAAAAAATAATAAATTCAAAAAAAAAAAGGTTAACCGTATAACGGACATAACGACCTTCCGGCAATACAACAAGTCTATAATATATAGAATACAAAACGAAAAAAATATATATAACCAATATTATACGTATTGGTTACCGGCCGAATACCGGCCGCTTTTGTTGGTATGTTTTCGGGGGAAAAAAAAATATCGTGTTTTCTCGACGTGACCGATCCGTGCCGAATCGATTCGACGCGGCCGGCGTTTTATTTTTCCCTCACAACGCGCTGTTGTGCGTGTACGTGTTGGCTGTGAGAGAATCTCTTCAACGCGCGCGCACGCGATAGTAAACACGAATTTTTTTTCTCTTCTTCTTCTGCTTCGTCCTTTTTTTTTTTCTGTAAATCTTTTGAGTACTCTGCGCATTGTGTTATTGTAATAACACCGAAGACGCGAGGCGGGACCGAAGTAAAGTCGTGAAAAGATCGTCATTTTCACTTCTTCTTACTTATGTGATGCTTTGAATCTCGAACATTACGGCTCGTTCGCCGGGGCCATCGATCATTCACGGTTGCCTCGACGAAAATCCCGCGGATTTATTCACACTCGGACGATCACTTTATACGGCGCTCGCACGACGATGAGCGTGAACGGTGAGAGAAAAAACAAAAATTTGTTATTTTTTTTTTTTTTTTTTTTTTGTCAAACTCTCCCTCGCATCCCTTTTCACCCGCCGCGCCGTGGACCGCGGCCGTGCGCTGATCACAATAGGCGTGTATCCAGCGAGACGAAAAAAAAAATGTAATAATAATAATAATAATAAAAAATTTATCCGCCGAGCAGCAGCTGTCCCGGACCCTGCCGCGACAGACGACCCCGTTGCAGTGTGTGTAGACCCCAGAGACTGGAACGTTAACAAAATATTCCGGTCGTCCTGATTCGGGTTCTTATGTTCTACTCGTGTCGATAATTTTCGGTTTTTTGTAAATATTGATCGTGTTTTTTTATCCGCTTGTAAAAGAAAAAAAAACTTTTTGGGTAGTTCCGTAGCACAGGCTCTGATTATTGTTTTGAAAGCAAAAACAAAACTGTTTGTCTATATACGCGGTTTTTGATTTTACGACGGTACAAATATTAGTCTTTACAATAAATTAGTAATATGCCGCTGCACGTAAGCTCCTATCAAGGCGAACCAAAGGATATCGCTGACACGAGTGCTAATCCCGCCGTTAACGAGGACTAATAGCTATATACAAAATTGAAATGTTTTTACGGATAAAAACGTTTGGGTGGGAGAGAGAACCGGCAGATTTTTACACAGAATAAATTACGCGATAACGCGGAAATGTTTTTTTTTGAGTATCATGTTAATTCTTAAGGAGTTACGAGATTTGAGAAGAAAAAAAAATGGTAGAAATTGTATTTTTGCTTATACATTTTTAAGAATCAAAAACGATATAAAAAAAAACGTATAGGTAATATTATAATTTATTTTGTGTAAAAATTTGGTGTCTAAAATATGACTGTTCTATGAATTATTTTGGTTAAAATCATAAGAGTGTAGTGTCCTCTTAACAAATTCGGTAATAATAATAATAATAATAATAATATTATTTATTTTTTTTAGAAAATAAAACGGGCGTGTTATGTTTTTCCTCCTAATACAATATAAAGTCACGTATTTTGTTAAATATTTCGAGTCTCATTAGTTTCAAATCTACGAAGTAGTTTAAAAATGATCGATTCCGACGAAATCCCGTTTTTACGTAATTTTTCGGAGGTTTTTGAATTTGTTTTTCGTGCGCTTTTGAGAAATTTGAAAAAACGTCTTTTTTAAAGTACTTGAGTACTTTAAAAAGGTCGTTTTTTCAAATTATGCATCTATAGTAATTACTATAGATGCACAATTTGAAGCGATTGTGAATATATCGGAGCACTCTTTCTGGTAGAATTTTTGCGTACAGACATAAAAATCAAAAAAAAAAATGGAGAAACAAATCATTGTAAAAGCAATACATTCTTCGCTACGCTCAGTATCTAAAATCGATCGATATAGGTACCTGCGGAACGTTCGAAACACGGGAGTAAAATTTTCTTTTCTCTTCTGATATTTATTCGCCCGGTCTTGTCGATCGCGTAGACGTGTGATGTCAGTAAAACACCGTTTACAATGCTACAGCGCCGTCCGAGCAGCCAGTGAAGTGTACATTTTGTTATTCTCGAAACGAGTATCTCTCGTCAGATCGTGAAAGTATAATGTTATAATAATGTGTTGGTCGCTTGTATTATTGAAATGTTATAACGCGTTATTATAATATTATGCGTAGATTTCCGGTTCGATGAACAGATACCGAACGTAACGAAATATTTGTGCCAGAGAGAATATATTATACGGTGGATCGTCGCCGCGAACATCGGTGGTTTTTTTTTTTGTTTTTGGAACGATTCTAATTAAAAGTGGCCACGAAACCGTTGCAGGCAATATGTACCTGCGTTTGTACTTGGACGAAACGCCACGCATTCCTTTTTTCGAACGCCTCGTTGCGGTCGTTTCCATTTTACAGACCACGATATTATACCATTATAAAAGTGCAGCTGTAGCGTTAAACGCGTCGATTATTACAATAATATGTAAAATTGTAATTAATTTCCATCCGGTTTTTTTTTTTTTTTTTTAGCCGTGCGTCTTTAATATTCAATTGCTATGGGTTTCGTGTACGTTTATTAAATATTGCGTTGGTGTGTACCAAATAACCAGATTCCACGCTCATGTACTCGGCCGACACGACTTTTGTAATGCACGTATCTGTCGTTACGATCGATAAAAGCGGTAATATTCCTGTTTTAAGCACCTCGTATAATCCGCGATACCCTGCAAAACATTATCCCGTTCGGTACGAAACACCGAAATAATATTATTATTTTACGCGTGCATACATGTATAGGCGAATAAATAACGCTGTTTATAATAATATTATATGCGTGTTTTGTCCTTACGTTAATGTAATCACACGCGTATAGGACGTATACACCGGCTACACAGAAACAAAACGCGCATTAATATAGCCGAGAATAGCACGGGTATACGGAACGTCTATAAAAATACAAAAACGTGTAAATAATTTCACGCTTAAATGGATTTTTTTTCTTCTCTTTTTATGAGAAAAGTTAGCGAACATAATATTTTTATAATATATAATTATTAAATTGCAGTTGTCGTGAATTTATATTTTAATGGTAAACAGTCAAACTGGGGTTCTGCCAAAAAATCTAATACGAGAACCATCCGAGCCTTCCAGACCATGTGCTGTCGCATAATTACTGGAACACCCGGGTATCTGTCTAATAATTCAATAAACTCCCACCTCAAAATCTGCTCAGTCGACGAAATTGCTACTCTATACTACAAACGCTTCCATGCAAAACTCCAATCCAACTGCAACCAGTTCATCAGGGATTTAGCCTTACCAGCATTACCCGCCAACCCGACCGGACGACTCAAGCGGAACTGCAGGTGCCGTGACTTAAAAATTGCACGAATTGTAAATGTAAATGTAAAGCTATTATTAGGTGTCTCTAATGTGAGACTTTCTACCATGTCATTGCGTTCAATCCTAGTTTTTCTTATTCTCCTATAATTATTGTTTATTGTACACGTGTATAGATTGTAATATTTTTAAAATAAAGTCATATTAAAAAAAAAAAACAGTCAAACACGAAACGACTACTATAGATAGAGACCGTGGATTTATATATATATATGTGCGTTTAAAATCCTAAAAACAATACGTGTTTTCATGTTCTAAAATTTCATCAAAATAATCTTTCATATACGCAAAAATATTCTTTTTTTTTTTTTAGAAATATACGATGTTTCGTAAAAATATATTAAATACTCTGAAAAAAAAGAAACAATTTATAAAAATTATAAAATAGTTAAATTAATGCTAATCTTTAAACAATTTTTCTTGAACAGCCATATTTTTCAATCTATATAATATATACTTGGCATTGTGTATTGTTTAAGTATATTGCGCTTTATTAAGTGTACTAAAAAAAAAAATGTATTTACTGTGTTTATTGAAATGTGAACAAAACTTTAAATTTATTATAACTATCATTGAAAAAAAAATCGATTATAGCGAAATTGTCACTCAGACATTATATGGTTATATGGCGCACTGATATTTTACGACCGTTAAATTTAGCGTATAAAGCATTAGTTTTGAGTAGTTGGAGATAAACTTGTGTTGAGTTGATGTGTTTAAAATAAACAAATTTCAACTAAACGTCGGTTTATTCTCGCGGAAAAGCCATGTCGAAATACTGCAAAAATGGCCCACGGTTGAAGGGAGCATCACAGCAATGCTTCTCTCATTAACTTCCCAACAACTTTATATAACGTGTACTTGTCTTCCGATTTACACGACGTATTCGCTTTTAAACTTGCGTTTGTGATCCGACCGCAATTTCCTAACAGTCTTCTACTTGAGTGTTATACACGTGTTAATTTATTTTTGAATAATTGAATTGATTATTATTAAATACATTTAAGTTATATTTATAAAAAAAAATGTTAATAATTTGCGTTTTTTAATAATTGAAGACAATTCGAAATTTCAAAGTCCAATGATTGAAAATGAACTCTAAACAAAAGCAATGTGTGGATACTTAAGAGCTAAAATTTTAATTCCAAATTAGAGATATATTATTCCAAATGTATTAGAATAATGTCATATTATACAAAATTCGCCAGAGACAAATATTATTCATTTATTAGAGTAATAATTAATTAAACACGTACGATTTTAATACATTAAATATTTAATAATATTAAATATTTCTTTATTATTTACATTAAATGTATATAGGTAGTTGGTTTTAAATGAATATTATAAGAGTTGGGGAATAATACAATTAAATTTTAATTAAAAATTATAAAAAAATAAAAAAAAAAATTGTAATTCATTTTTATATAAGACTACGTCATACAGATCCCGAGAGTACAAATTCGCGTCCTCGGATCGAAGGTAGGAATAAACGAAAAATCAGAGTCGAAAAAATAAAACGTTGCATTTATTTTTTTTAGCCGGACTACGACCTCCGTTTTTACTGTTTAATATTTAAGCGAAACATTTACTCCCGTGTTTACATATATTCGTATTTTTACCGTTGTTTTTGCAATATTGGCCGGACGTGTGTCGAGACTTAATTAAATTTAATATAGTGCGTACAATAATGGTCATTGCAATTGTTTACTTTAAACGAGTTAAAATATTATAAAACCAAATAAAAAGTAAAATAAATTTCAAATATGACATCGTCCCGACGTAAATATAACTCCGTTTTTGAAATAAATTATTTTTACATTGAAGTTCATTTGCATTATTCAAAATATCTTTTTTTTACACACACACACACTCATATTATTTTTTTTTGCAATCATTTTATAAATATTAATAATTTCTACTGGGTCCGCATAAAAAAAAAAACAAAACAAAACAAAAACCAACGTGAAATACTATAATATTTACTTGTTAGAAAACTTTGTGTAAAGTCTAGATTTTTATGTAGGTACCTAAATATATATTATTAATTTTTTAATTCGCGTAAAATTGTGTGGTTTTAAAAAGTAGATGCATAGTACAAGAATAACTTTGAATGTTCGCGATAAAATGTTGAGATAAATGAAGATGTCTTATAGCTAGATAGTAATAATAAAAATAATAATAATAATAATAACAATTTAACCGGTTTTTTAGGCAAGACAGAAAAATATTAATTATTTAACACGTTTAAAATATATCACGTTTTTCCAGAATTACTTTATCATTAATTATTTGGAAGCATGATGAAGAGTTGTGTGACGTATAAATGTATAATGCAAAATACAACGATAATATACTCGTAGTATTATTTAATATTTTGTGTTTTAAAGGGTAATTTTATGATAAAAAAATCGAAATTCCATATCGTATAAGAACGTTATTTTCAAAAATTCGTCACTTAAAACAGTTTTCATTATGAATTGCGATATTTGGATAAATTAGCTAGCTAAAAATTTAGTAATTATTTTATCTTGACAAATATTGAAACAAAAATGAAAAAAAAGTATATCGTGCAGAAAATTATGAATTTTTTATCTATTAATAATAATTTTAAAAAAAATTATACATACCAATTATCACTATCTAGTTGTAATTTTAAGTATTTGAACTCAACACCGATCTTTTGACCATGGATATCTTCGTTAAATACCACAACAAATTATACCTAAATGTACTATACTCATATCGTAGCATTCTACGTCATTGTTAAACGAGTAGATTTTTTTTTTCTAACGATTTTATTGACATCTATTTGGTCTTCATAAATAAAATTTATTTGGATATAATAAAAAAAAAAATCCATTTTAAAGGCGTAACATGAACGAAATAAAAACGCGAAAACGGCTGTTATTCTGTTCCGATACAAATCTGTAAACCTCAAGATAATATATTGTATTAGCCATTTACTAGAAAAATTCTCCGTTCATAAAATATAATATTAATTATTCTTCCGTTTTAGATTCATTACGATTCATTACTAATTAATTATTTTACTCTACAATAAGTAATATAATTTTGAACAGCGCACCGTTCGGTTAATGCTATTATTATTTATTGTTGCATAGTTTAGAAATAGAATCTGCGAAATAGTTCAAAACATACACCCGACGGATCTTTATGTAATTAAATACGGTTTCGTTTTCCAATATATATTTTGAAAATCTTCTTTCAATTTTTTTTCAGATAACGCACAAATAAAACATTTCTTAAATAGGTACGCGGGTAAAGAGTTTGAAAACACAATGTATTTGAAATAGAGTTCTTCTTAATCAATGCGGCACGTGCCCTCTCCGGGTATTTTAATGGTAGTTATACCTACTGCGCTGAATCATTCAAATCACCAATACAAAAAATATTCAGAAATGTTTATATATTCCATTTTTTTTTCATAATATTTACATATTGAGTAATAATATTGTCCTGTGAACGATTCACCGTGATATACGTCTCCAAGCTCATACGACAGGTATTAGCAGTGTATTTTCTTTGGTAAAATTGGTATGCAGGGCTTACGGATCAGGATGATGCAGATGTAAAAATTGAGCTTACCGCGTATAAGTATAAATAAAAAGAATATATTATTTCAAAGAAAAATTAAATATTTAACAACCAATGACTATTGAAAGTGGGATTTATTAATACAACGAAAATAGTAAAAATATTTTAAACCGTAACAACAAAATTTATTATATTTTAATATTGTAATATTTAATATTACGTCTTGCGAAAGATCATTTTCTGGATTAAAGCGTTTAAAAAATTATCCGATGACTAGAGTGGACCAAAATCGGAGCTCGAATTGTTAACTCATTGTACCCCGACTGTGTGTGCGCAACTGTATGAACTCATATTTATGAAAAAGAAAGGGGAGATGAATGAATATGACGTTTTTTTGCCCCCTCTCTCCCACCAGTTTTTCTTCTCAATTACGCGACTGATAACGATCATACAATGCAGTGAGAACAATATTTTTATGGAACTCAATGGTTTAATTTCTTCAATAGGCTCAAAAACATCTTGTCATTGTTATTTTTAGGCTCGCGCTAAATGATATAGTGACGTCGTAAAAGGTCATCGGTTTTGTTACCAAAGGTCATCCCGTTACGAACACGGATACGCACGAGTCCAGCTTTTAAGTGAACCGCGTACAATTTTCCTTGGTTTTAAAATATATTGAGTTAAATGAAATTCGTCTATAATCTTCCGAATCTGACTAGAGGAGTTTTTTTAAATTTTTTTTACCAATTTTTATATTTATATTTAAACATTAAAAAATATATATTCTTATTTATTTATAAATCGTCTAGTGTTTTTTTTTTTTTTTTAAATGTTTTCAAATATTTACACCAATAGTTTGTTTATTTTTAATTGGCTGCTTCGCGTTTCGTTTCACGACTTCTCGCTAACCTATTACGCCGTGGAAATGTATGTATTTAAAATATGCGCAACTTCTTTAACGTCCGAATACGACTTAATGAAAAATCGTGACCCAAAAACTCTACATTCGCGTGACGTGATTAAATAGCCTTTTGTTTCGTATACGTATATATAAAACCGTTTTAATTAAATGGAAATTAAAACAATAATTTTACATTTAGTCGTTAATTAAAATATAAAATAACATATTATACATGTTATACGTATGTATGCATGACGTAGCCCGTATATGCGTACACAATAGTGTGTTTTATACGAGACTTTTAATTTTAAAAAAATTATCGACTAAAATTTAGGATTTACCTTATTGTAGTCGCAGTGCGAAATGCGTTGTATTCAGTTTACGAATAAATTACAGGGAGCTAGGGCGAGGATCATTGCTTTGGACCCACGGATGTTAAATGTTTATATGGATCCATGACCAAGTCAGGGCAAGCAACTTAATTAAGTAAAAATGTACGTTAAAAAATATATTATCGATGACTTAGAAATTTATTAAAAGAAAATTACTCGAATCAAAAAGTTGCTCGAAAAGTGGGTAAATGTTGAGGAAGGTACTCTTTTATCATTGAGTAGTCACCGAACTTAATATATAATATGTGGTTTTCATCGCAACAATGATAAAGAAGATATACAAAAAAAGGTCGAGAAAAACGATTATACTATATAAAAGAAATTATAAACATCTCTAATAGTGAATTTGGAAATTTGAATACTTATCCTCTTGCCCATACGGAATGTCAACTTTATGTACATGATGAATTTGAAGTTATTTTTTAATTTTTAATTTAAACTTTTCGACAAAATAATTTCATTTAAGATCTTCTCGCGATATTTTTTTATTATTATCATATTATCAGTTACAAAAAAAAATAATAATAATAATAATAATAATATCAATGAAATTTTTTTAGTTATAAACAAAAAATTTTCGTATTTTCTTCAAAAAATGTCTACAAATGTTCCGCCTTAAACGTACATTTTTAAAGCGTTCAAAGGATCCCCGAAATTACCAACATCATTTTATAGCACTAAATTCGGATAACGTTCGAATGTGCATAATAAAACGTGTTTATTTATAGAGAAAGCTTAATAGTCCGTATACTGGGTGATTCATTCGAGACGTTCGATGTTATTAGCGGATGGATATTGAATTTTCTTTTATCTTAACAACCATCCGAAAAATGAGTCACGATATTATTTAACACCAAATTTATTCTGTCGGCTTTACTACGTTTTTATGTATCGTATCAACGAACATTTTATGGGTCACTATTTAGCTGTTATTATACGTTTATTTTTATCTATTCTTTGACGACAAAATAACGATATAATTACAACACGTTATAAAAGAACGATAAATTATTATAATAAAAGCCGTTATGAAACAGTGAAAACACAAGCGAAGAAACACCCGAGTAAACTCGGCGAAACGGTAAAAAACTTTGGTGATCTATTGGGTAGTAAAATTAAAATTTTAGAAATATAATATTTTATCCATGTTTCTGTATGATAAACATAGAAATATGCGATTATATTCAACGTAAACTTTAAATTATATTTTCCAAAGATGAGCAACTCATTAAATTATGTTAATATATAAAAACATTTATGTTGAGTTGAAAATAACTAATATTTTTTTATAAAATTTAAGGCATAAAATTTATATTGATTAAAAGATAAATAAAAGAAATTAGCGATAAAAAAATATATTACGAAATGCACAAAATTTTTGTTACGTATCATTAAAAACAAACGCTGAAAGAGCTCTACACTTCCGTTATTCAAATAAGTGCAAGAAATCAAAATCAACTCTATAAATAAATTGTATGTATAATTATAATTACATTAACGAGTACTCATATGAATTTTTCAAATCTGAAGGTTTTTAATAAAAATTACTCACACTAAGAATTAGCAAACACATTCAGAAATATATTGCATTGAGTTGAAAGATTATTAAAAAAAAAAAAAAATAACGTAACACGTTTTAGTGACTTAACTAAAAGTAATTTCAAATTTTATTTATTTCTAAATATAAAACATACATTTTTTGACATTTTTAAAACATATTATATTATTTAGTTAAAAGTTGAACATTTAAATATTAAAATTGACTATAAATATCTGGGGAAAATGTCATGTGTTTCGCATCGTTACGAGATAAAAAAAAAAAAATTGATTTCATCAAAATCACAAGTACCTATCGATTTTTTTACCGGTTTTTAATTTTTGCTTTTTTTCTATAAGACAATCGACGAATATATATATATATATATTTATAAAAAAACACGAGTAAAAAAAAACAGTAAGTATAAATTATTTTTCCTATGGAAAAAGGCTTCGGTTTTTTGGCAATATTGTTCGAATAGTCTTTGGAACGTTAATTCGTTTCTTCGTTGAAAAGCATTTCCTACTTTGTGAGTTTAACAAAAAAACTAATAACGAATCGAAACATGTACAGTAAATTAATGTATTTTTTGTTTAATATAATATGGTCGTAAAGGAAAAAACTTTTGAATTGTATTATAAAATTGTTTATATAGAAATTGCAATGGCTGCCTAAGTAACGAGTTAGTATAATATATATTTTTTTTTTCACGAAAAAGTTCCGATAATTATGAAAAAAAGTTTATTTCTTTCGGAGAACCAATTAAAAAGAATATTGCGTTTATACATTTATTTGTCGTTGAATAATACAACTCGTTAATAATTAATCTAAAGTTTTTTTTTTTTTTTGTTTTATTATAATTATGTCACACGAATCGCTGGAAATATTATTTATAAGCGCGATATCTTTGGTGTTTTATTTTTATTTTTTCAAATGCGACGTATCGGCGGCAAAAATCGTAGCGCTTAAAGGCATAACGAATTAATAACGGCGTATAACTTATTACGGTTCAGTTTCATTTGTATTGCTCGAAAAACACCGACAAATGCGAATAATTCATTTCGCTCTGTGTATATAGTATAATATAGATACGCGGATAACGATCCGTTTTCGTATATACGGTCCAATAACTTCGAACAATAATCTCAATTAAAAACGTAATCTTAATCGACCTATTATTATCAGACGCGTTCAAGTACTTGATATAAAAATAAAAATAAAGTACCCTGTAATATTTGTACAATAGTTTACGACGGTATTATTATTATTATTATAATTATTGAATTCGACAAAAGAACTCGAATTTTATTATCTCGGTCACTACAATAATATACAAAATAATCGGTTATGGATTAAAACACATTTGTATATACACCTCGATTTTTACTAACAGTATAGTGGATTCATTTCAAAAAAAGATTTATTAACTTTTTCGTTTTTAAATTAGTGGTTTATAAGTTAATCATAACGCGTATTGATTTCGCGTTTTATACACAGGAAATTCACTTTTCAACAATATGTATTATAATAATATAACAACGTTGTAGAAGCAGTGATGAGATTTCAAAAATTTCTCATGACCGAAAATACTTTAAAATTAATTGCTAATAGATTATTTGGATCGTGTGCCGTAAGTATTAAAGCATCGTCGAATTTCATTAATAAACCTTAAAAAAATATATTTTTTATACATAACGTGTAAAACCAATAACGTCATCATTTCGGGATTAAAAATTCAACGACGTTGTTGTTGAACGCCTAGATGAGAGAAAACAAACGGTCCGTACTGCAAGGTGTTCAAAAAAAAAAAAAAATGAGTTCGAAAAATTCGTCAAAAGTCAAAATTTTCTCGTTTTTCCAACTGTTTTTTTTCCGCGAATAAAACACCGTGTTCGTGTGGACTATATTGCAGTCGAGAAGAGACGACATTATTTCGGATTCCTTAATTTTTTATATATAGGAACGACACAAACATTTGTAATCGCGCGAGGACTTCGTAGACACTGCAGATCTATCGTTTTGTTATATCCTATTTCGTCTCGAACAGACGTTGAGTGATGGCCGTTTGTCGCACAGGTGATTTGAAATCGAATATATATTATTATATATGTACTACACGTACATATTATACGAGGTGTGTGTGTGTGTGTGTGTGTGTGTAGTAATACGCGTTACGACATCAATCAATACGTCTGAAATGTTGTTCTTTACTTCTTATTTTATTTTTATTTCGTTATTCCGTTCGCCGCGAACAAATTCAACTTTCTATATACGGTTTTAAGTCGCGGAAAATGTTTTATTTCGAAAAAACGCGTTATATATATATATATAATATTATATATTGTACCTATGCTTACTAAGAATTTATCGGAATAGTTCGCGTTTAAAACGATATCGCAAAACCTTATTATACATTATACGCGTGTACCAGTACAATAATAAGTATTATTATTGCAGACGCGTAAAAAATGTATATACATTTGAAAAAAAACGAAGAAATTGTTATTTGTGTATCTGCAGAGCTTCGCTACGATCACCGCGCGTTGTAATAATTGACAAAATTAAACGTGTCCAGTGTTTCGTGTAGACTTATACGTGACGGAATAATATTTTTATTTTTGGGTGGTGAAATCTCGCGCGACACAACCAAAAAAAAAAAAAAAGTTATTTATTTATTTCGATAAGAAAAAAAAACTTAATAAATAATCGAATACAAAACGCGGTTTCAAATAGTTTTTTTTTTTTTTTTTAATAATTCCGCTTGACGTTGGATTGCAGATTTTTACGTGAACCGACATCGGTTTGTCCGATTTATTACGTAAATATTAAAGTCAATATTAAAAAAAAAAAAAAGTTCGAAAGAATTTTACGACAAGAAAGAAACTCGAGGAAGGAAAAAAGTTTTCAGAGAAAAAAAAACGCTAATTGGCCGTATATAAATAACGAAAAAAAGGAAAAAAAAAAACGTCTAAACGGAATAATGCGAATAATAAGGCGTATTATTAGGTACTTACGTACGAATTCGTAGTGATTAGAAAATATGATTCGAACGTAAAGACAACGTAATAATATTGGTATTATTACTAACGTATTTATGTATTTCTAGCTGAATTCTAGCACGACTTCGTCCGCCGTCTCCTAAACTCACATATATTTCCAGTTTTCCACAGTGGAATGCTTATGATACAAACATATCACAAGTTGGTCTTGTTCACGAATTTTCAAATCGTATCGAGAAATTATTCTACAAAAATTCTTACAATCTAGATTGATAATCATGGAAATCCGTATAATACGGTAACAGAAAAAAGAACATTTGGCGTCTTTATACTCGACAATTGCGCAGGCAATTCTCCATTATTGCCTATTAGTGACAGCAATATTATTTTCTCTTCCTAATTCACTTGATTTTCTTAAAACACGTTTTGTTGCACAAATTTAAAAAAAAAAAAAAAAAATGTTCAAAATCGCTTTGTAATAGGGAAAATCAATAAGGTATTTATAATATTTTTTCAAATTATCTGCGTAAACCACTATAACAAATAAAAAACAAACGACGTATCCGAGATATTTTCAGTAGTTTTTGCGTGATACGCGCCCTGCAGACACTGCAGGGGGAAAGTTACGATTTTATTTATATATGGGGTACCATTTTTTTTTTTTTTTTGTTTTATTCGACGTAACTAGGACGGGTTGGAAATAAAATCGTCTTTTACCTATATATTATGGCGCAGCGTACGATTCGGGAAGAGTGAAATTTATTACAAACGTTTTCCACAAAGATACATACGAGTATAATACGCGACCCGAGGCGAAATTTAATACGAAATACGAAAAACGCGAGTAGAATTTCCTATTTTGACTTTAGAACGCGGCGGCGGAATTTATCGTTGTTATATCCCTGTGCAAAAATGATAAACATTGTTTATAGAACTATATATATATATATTTTTTTAATATATTGTGTTATTGTATTAGATATGAACGTTATAAACTCTCGATGTCTAATAAAACCAGAATTCCTAATAATATTTTAATATTTCAGTTTGCCAGTGACATGCAAGGTAATACTGTTTTATAACATACTGCAGTGTACATATCAGAATAACGTATCGCATTAACGTCGATGTTTTTGTCTGTGAACAATATTCTTTTGTATATTATAAATAATCCGATTTTTAAGTTCAACCCGAATTTCCGATGGAAAATAATATTTTATCCGGCACGTTTTTGTTTTTATTTTCTCAATATTTTGCTTAGGCTCACGAAAATCGAGTAAAAAATATGAAAAAAAAAACCAGTAAAATTGTCGAAACGTACGACGATTTCCTCCTATCCGAACCACGTGATTTTCTTTACTGGTAAATCCAAAAATAATATTTAAAAAAAAAAATGGTTTTTTTCTCAGTTATATATTTTAATTACAGATATGTATATACAAAAACATTTAAATTTTTTTAATAATTTCCTATTTTTTTTTTTTGTCATTATACTCGTACGCAATAATTAAAAATATTTTTTTAATTTTAAGGCAAAATTAGCTGAAAATTTAATAATATAATATTGTAAGAACGTACAAAAAAAATTTCGTAAAATAAATTGGAAATTCTCCGAGTAAAGCTACGATTTTCAAAAAAAAAAAATCTTAACCAGGTCAATTTATATTCCATAATATTCAGTACATTCTCATTTCTTATGTAGCTATAAATAAATACTATAATAAAATAGAGTCGAGTCACAGAAATCGCCGGTTTCCTACGCTGTATAATATTTTTCTAATGATGACCTGCAGCTATACTGGCATCGCTGAAAAACATTATTCGAATACAATGATTTATCAATGATTTCTAATTAAGAATAATAACACCAAATCATTGCACGAGTTTCGCGCTCGAACCGAAATTTTCACAACATTTTTTTTTTTCAAATTTTTCTGTTTAACCAATCGCGCTGTATTGTTTTTTTCTCCGGTCTGGTACAGTTTTCTCTACAAAACATGCCAATTTTTATCGGCAAGTAATATTCGTTGTTTTTACCGTATGTAATCACAGTGAATTTTAATATTTCCTATTGCGATTTCGACTTGAATAAAAAATAACTATTTCGTTAGGGTTTCGACGAATCCGTCTTAGCGCGTGTCATAAGACACAAGTGAATTACGACTTGTTATCTTCGTCAGCATCCGAACGACGACGATGTACGAATTTATATCGTTCGCACAGCCAAAACTACTGACGGCCCTGTATAGTTTAACACGTGGCTATAATTGAGTTACCATATTAAATAGAACGTCCCCCGAAATGAAACGCGACATATAAACGTTATATCTAATAATATTATGTTACATGGACGGCACAGCTATAGTTTCATAATTATTAAAATTTATTTTCATTTCAACGCGAAATGATAATATCAGTTATAATTAACAATTTTACTACCACCGTATTCGTTACGTTTTCATCAACGTATTTCGGTCTTCGTTTTTCTGTGATATCGGAAACGAAATGCTTTTTTTTTTTATTATTTAAATTTGTGCATAATTCATATTATGTCATACCTATACAATTAATACCATATTTTTTTTTAGGATAGAACAATCTAACCCAACCTAAACTTATTTTAATGCATATTTGCCTATTTAACGCGGTGCAAATCAAACCGATAACCAAAAAATAAAATAAAATGTTTTTAATTTACACGAAATAATCAAAGTAAATGTAAAACATTATAATACAAAAAGGAATTCTATTTCAGTTAAAATCCGCGGATTTGTCTATAGTTTTACGCCGTTTCTCCATTTACTTTTAATAAAACTACTATTATAGAGATTATAATATTTATTTATATAAATTATAAATTGAATACATTAACTGTTGTATGTTTTAGTGCGTTCAAATGTTTTAAGCGCGCGTAATACGAAAGCGTCAATAAACGCATTTGTTTATTGTGCTATATATTATAAGTCCCGATCCTTATAACACCGGGACTTATTCGGTTCAAATTTTATTCGGGTCGTAAAATGTTTTCGTTTAAACAAACACCGGTTGAATGTTTCACACACAAAAATATTACACTTTTATTTCCACATTATCGATCCGCGTTCGCGTAATATATGTACTCTAAAAACGAATATTCAAACGTTTTAGTTCTTAAATTGTTATTAATTTTGTTCGATGGCGATTTATTATATGGGAAAAATTTAAAGCCAGATTATGTACATGAATACATCTATACAGACTTGGGTAAAATACTTTTACAAAACTATTTGGAATACGCGTATTATTTGGGAAAAAGTATTCCAAATACTTTTAGAATACTTTTTTTTTTTTTTTTTTTTTTACTAGTTTTCAGTAATACGGATATAAAATATATCAATATTATAACATTATAATTTAATTGAATGAAAACAGTCATTTTTTAAATGATAAACATTAATTTTTTTTTTTTATTCTGTGTTTATAAACACTATAACTACTATATATATATTTGCTATTCATATTTTCTTCTGAAATAATTAATTCTCTCATTTATCAGTTATTATTTTTACTTATAGGTATCCATTTAAAATAAGACGCAGCATTAATATACATACCGTATCAAATATTTTCGACAAAAATTAATTAAAAAATTATTTAAAAAGTGTTCTGAACAATAGGTATTCCGAATACTGCAGTGTTCGGAACGCTACCAAAGTACTTATACTCGTTTTTATACGGCCCGGTGAAATTCGCAAATGGCCTGCTCGAAACTTTGCGCACCCGGAAAAAAAAAAAAAAGGAAACCGAAACGACGCCCCTGCTGAATTCGCCTGTTGTTATCCTTTGCTATAGTCGCTTTCGGGGAACACAAAATAATACTTACTTCGTACCCCGGCGTGGAAGTGTGTACGCCATTGCGCGAGTGTCGAAATTACGATATTACACGTTGTCTATACGTGTCGGGCCTATTGTAATTTACCTCTGAGGATTCCGAAAAGTTTGCCAGACCGTTGTGCGATTACGACAATAACGCGAGGACGTTACACACCGGTCGAATTCTCATTACACTGCACACACACACACACACATTTATACGGTTAGGCATTACAGGCACGAGTAAACCGGGTGTATTGTATTGCTCACCGCTTTGTACTCTCGTTTAACGCGTGTACAATAATTATTGCGGTATAATATTATAATACGGGAAATATACAAAACGCGAAGTAACGAAGTATAATTGCTTCATTCCGGTCCGTCGTTTCGACATGAAGCGTCCCGTTTCGGTCACACGACGTGCACACACACCCACACACTGCAACGTATCGGTTGCAAAAAGAAAGTATTTAAGGGGATTGAAAACGGGTATTTTCTCTCTTTGTCTTACACACATGAAACGTAGCAAAATAGACGTTTCGTACTTCCAACGTACCAATCTATCTATTGGTGCGATAAGGAATTTGAAAACAGATTTGAATTCCTTGTGAATTTTACTACAAAACGACTTTCCCGCTTTTTTCATAAACCCTTAAAAAAAACAACCTAACAAATTTAAAAAAAAATATTGTTAATAATTCATTTTTGAAGGTCTTAAAAAAATAAAATAAAAAAAGTGGGAAAGTCGTTTTGTAGTAAAATTTAAGAGGAATTCAAATCTGTTTTCAAATTTCTTATCGCTCCAATAGATCGATCGGTACGTTGGAAGTGCGAAACGTCTATTTTGCTATGTTTCATGTGTGTAAGACAAAGAGAGAAAATACCCGCTTTCAATCCCCTTAACAGCCCGTCGGCCGTCGTGGCACCCCTCGTCGAAGAGCTGCAATTCATACGTCGCATTCGCTTTAATTTATCCATCCGTCCGCTGATATCGTCGGATTTAATTTTTTATTTTTTTTAGAAAAAATGTTTTGGATTCATAATTGTTGAATGAAAACGTTTAGTCTTTTAAACCAAAAAATACCCATTCTATATGATTTAAATATCGCTCCTCAAAGTCTAATAATTTTTTGCTATAAAAATTAGAAGAAATTTTTTACGCGTCTATATAATATAGTGTGCAACGATACACGTTCGGTGTAAATAATATTGTTTGTATACATTAAAATAATGTATTTCTAAAGAAGATTAAATAACCGCGATTTAATATATATGAAAATTCCTCCCCCAAAAAAAAGATCTCTATTTAAATTCGTATAACGAAAAACAAAAAAAAAAAAATGTCTAAAAGAGGGAGATGTATCTGCGCCGAAATCTCCCCCAAAATAAGCCATTGACCTTATAGACTTTCTTGTATATATACGTATAAAGTCTGCAGACTTTTACTTTATTTCGATTTTCAAATCATTTTAAAAACGCAAGGCAAGCATTAGAATGCAGTTAATAGCTTATAAAAAATATATCCGTTTTATAGGAATAAATAAAAAAAAATTGTTATTTTTTTCCAAAAAATTTCTTTTTGAAAAATGCGCAATTAACCTATGTAAAGCGTCCTGGCGCTGCTCCATATTTGAATTTACTTAATTAAATACGCACTATATTATGGTACATTTGAATGGAAGTAAAATTTGCTCCTGCGAGTGCTGGGACAACGTTAATGGGGAAACGCGTCACGACGAATGGAAAAATCGGGATAGTCCGAATTCGAACTGCAAAAGTAGAAAAAATTCATTTCGATTATAGAAAATTGTACAAAAAAAAAAAATTTACATTATATTTCGGAATTATTTTGGTATTGAAATTCAAAAACCACTGGATAACTCACCTACAATCAATCGGTTTTGAAAAGAATTTCTACTCATATTTTGAAAAAAAAAAAAAATTAAAAGTGCTCGGAGGGATAATACGATCTATCCCTATTTTAACATCTCCCTGGCGCACAATAAGGGCCGGCCCGAGATACAAACGGTCGCCCCCCCCCCGTGGCCCCACTTTTACGCACACGAACTAATATTTAATTTAAATGAACAAAAATAGAAAAATATATTATAACGATCTTCGTATTTTAATTTTATCACAGTTTATATGTGTAGTCAACTGCTGTATTATACAAACGACTGCCCGTATACTTTTAGTTGAAGCTTAAATAATATAATGATCAAGTGACTCGGCCCGGTTTGCGGACGAATTAAAAATAAGAGTACAAACCAAGATTAATCATTACTATTAAATGCAACGGCACGGATACGATTTTTTTCTGAAGGAGGTAGGTCCAAAGGGACTTTCCAATAATACTAAAAATATTTTTTACATTATTTTATTAAATTCGTATTTATTATGAGTGATTTTCAATGAAAGTATAATATTACAAAACAAAGTCGACTCTCCGATTGTCGGTATAGCGAGTACATCTGTAAAACTCGTATCGCATTAACGTCGTTATTGTTTTTACGAATAGTAGATTTATCCGAAAGATAATATAATTTAAGAAACTGTCGAATTTTCTCCTACTGAATTTCGAATTTTTTTTCTACAATCAAATAGGAACACAGATCAATATTCCTTATAAATTATTTATATCTTGTGACTATCGTATACATTCACACACCGCACATATATGCATTATTGTAACGCACAAGATCCTGAAATTCGTGTAATTATATAGTAATATATTGTGTTATAATACGCATGGAAATTCGCTATTACTTTATAACATTCAACATTTTAAATGGGGAGAACAATTTTTTTTTTTTTAGAAGTTTTAGGGAGGACGAAATCGCCACTGTTCGTATATGAATATAAAATGTAGAAATCATCTATTATTATTACAATAGGTTTATTCATAATGTTACTTCTATAATTAAATTACGTAAATAATTATTATTAGTTTATAGATAAAAAAAACAAAAAAAATTACAAACAATTTTAAACGAAGAATTGCCGATAGACTGAGTAGAAAAATACTGTAAAATGTCTTTGTTTTTCATTTCCGACAAAAATATAAAAAATTACAACACCTGAGCGATAATTAGAAGATAATATGTTTCTAATGAAATCGGTGAACATAATATTATAAAATAATACTGGCGAACACTGCGAATTCGAACGAAACCGACTCGATGAATATTAATGATAATAATTTATTCTATGTAACTGTCCAGCGTTTTATAAAGTAATTTTACACGCTCATAAAAAAAAGAATGTATTTTTTTTAAGGACGCATTTCTAAAAAAAAAAATTTCCCGGCCCGGTACAATAATATTGAAAGCGAACATTTTCTCTGTTCGTCTTACACACACGGGGAACATAGCAAAATAGACGTTTCCTATACGTCCGACGCGACGTACCGGTTTAAGAAATTTGAAAACGGATTTGAATTCGTCGCGAAGATCGACTTTACCACGTTTCTAATTTTTTTTCATTTATAAATCCTTAAAAAATTAATTGAACAAATTAAAAATAATAATAATAATAATAATAAAATGCTAATTTAATCAATTTTCGAAGGTCTTAAGATAAAAAAAAAAAAAATGGAAAAAGCAGGAAAGTCGTTCTATAGTGGAAATTCGCGAGGAATTCAAATCCTTTTTCAAAATCCTTTTCGCACCGCTAGATCGATCGATACGTTCGAAGTAGGAAACACACGTGTGTGTGTGTGTGTGTGTGTAAGATATAAAATGCCCGCTTTCAATCCGTCCCGGTGTTCGCAGCATTATCTCGCAGTCGTGTGGACGGCGGCGGCGACGGCGACGGGACGAACAGCGAGCGCGCGCGTTCCACGCGGATTTCCCGTCCGGCGGCGAAAACTCGTCTGCGTCCCGTTTGGGGTCGTTGCGGGCGGCGCGAAACGACGGCGAAAATAGGGTGGCGGCGGCGGCGGCGGCGGCGGCGGCGCACGCGCGCAGGCACCGTTTTTGATGTGTCGCCGCCGCCGCCGCCGCCGCACGTCAACTATCACGAGAACAGCGCGCCCCCGTGTACGCGCGACACTACCGCGAGACGATCGGCCGGCCGGCCGGCAGTCAATAAAGGACCGTCCGCGTTACGGTACACACAGTCGGTCTCTAGCCGTTCGTCGACCGTGGTGTACAACGTTCGTCGTCGGGCGCGTGTGCGGTGACAAGTGCGCGCATACCGAACGCGTGTGCACACGGTAAAATCGGTTTCCTCCACCCCCCCAATTAAAATACCGTTTTTTTTTTTTTTGTTTTGTTTTGGACGTACTCGACACGTGAGTTGCAATAACGTTTTTCTCCTCGATTCGTAACAATAACAAACGACCTAACGACGGCGCTTTTGGATATTATGTCGGCGGACCGACGCACGACGTCATCACCGGTACAACCGTCGTCGGACCGTCGTCACAACCGGTCGTTGTACGTCTGATACGCGTCACGATGCAGCGAACTCTGGAAGCCGCGGCGATTTTCGCGTTGGCCTTCGTCGTCTTCTTCTCGACCTCAGGTAAGATCCACACGACGACGCGTGTACTGCAGACACAGTGGTGAAGTATATCCGGGGCAGTGGCGGATTTCCCATTGGGCACTGTAGGCAGCTGCCTAGGGCGGCGAGTTTTGTAGTGTTTTATTTATTGTAGGTTTCTATTAAAATTCAGTGGACATTCATTGGCATTTTTTCAAAGTAGGCTAAATAACTAAAGGCGAAAAAAATAGTCTAAAAATTCAAATGGATGTCCACTACTGTTGTCTATATATTTAATATTTAGAGCAGGTATTTTGGACGGGGGGTATTGGAACTTGTTCACCTAATATATAGGGGCGGCAAATTTTTGGTGCTTATAGCCGTAAAAAAAAATAAATCCGCTTCTGATCCCGGGAGGATGTCCGTGTGGTCCGGACCGACCGAAATTTTTGATATTATTAATATTTTTTAAATGGATCTCCCCCAAAAAAAAAAAAATCCTGGCTATACGTGCCTGTATAGAGATCGGATCTATTAGATCGTCTTGAAGGGGGAAAACTCTAAGGCGATAAGCGTTTAATATCGAAAACGTTCGATTTCCGTAACACGCGTCTGCGCCGGATACACGAAAATTACGCGTCTCCTCCTCCGTTCGTTAACGAAATTAATTAATTATTGCGCGTTCCGATAACGACCGCGTTGTTTTGCTAACGACTGTCGCAATTAGCGAATTCGTTTGTTTCCGATGTCGCGGAAGGACGCAGGATCGACGACACGTATATATGGACAATATTTGCGGAGTCTTATACGAATAATACTTTTTTTTTTTTTTGTTTGATTCTGGACGGAGCGAGGAATCGGTTTCCATCGTTTTGCAACGACTTGTGTTTTTTTCATGTCTGTAATCGAAAATTCTACCGGAATAAGAGTGCTCAGATCTTTACGCTCGTATTTTGTTTCCGCGGTAGCAAATCGCGCGTCTAGTCGGTAGGTACTTGTAAGTTGTAAGTTTTTTGGATTCTCTCAAAAGCGTCTAAAAAAAAAAAAAAAATTTGAAAAACTCGATTATCGTTATTTCTTCGCAATTTTTTTAACTAATGGATGTGTACCTAACTCGAAATATTCAAATATGCATCTTAATATTTTGTATATTAGGGGAAAAATATTTGTCAACAAATTACATTTAATTCTGCGCTATTTGTAGTAATTATAGATTTTCAAATAGTCATTTTATAAAAGAAGTTAATTGTTGCTTTTGAGGCTTAAAAATTCAATACGATTTCGTACGTTAACTATATAACTAAAAAAAAAAAAAAAAATCTCGTCAGTCACAATTTCTGATTTTTCGACAAACCGTGTATTTGATTTGTTTTTCGTGGAAAATAACGATTTTTCAAAACTAATATGGTCGTAGAGTCTTGAAGTTCTTACCGAATGTGTAACTTCCGCTTTAGCGAAAATAATTTTTAAACGTTTTTACCTACCCAGGTTTACTGTAAGAAATTATAATATTACGTATGACGTACTGTAAACGGTTAATCGTAAATTCTGTGTTGTATACACACACTGTATTAATAATAATAATAAAAAAAATATTACGTATCGAAGTTCCGCTCGGAATCGTTTTTTTTTCGAATGCAATGATTCCACCGCATATTGTTTTCGAATTTACAGTAATCACAAAACTCAAAAATATTAATCCGTGTAATTCACACATCCACAATAACACCCCGCGGCTGGTTACTTTCTGTTTTTTTAGGAATTTTTTTTCTTTTCTTTTTCGGAATTCTAGCGTGTAACGTCTACTCGGACCGCCGTCTCGATAGAGAGGGGAAAAAAAGAGTAGCCTTCCGTCCCCTTAAGACCTTTGACGCGTATATACCTTTCATAACGGTAGCGCGCGTATATCGTCGCCGTCGTCGTCAGAGCTGGCTTATAGGACTCTCCATATACCACGTCCCTTTGTGTATACGAGGCGAATGAAGTGTCCTCTCCTCCTGTCCTCCTTCCGGGCTTTTCACCCTTATTTTTCATCACTACGCTTCACTCCTCCCTGGCTCTTCGATTTTATACGCTTTTCTCGTTCAACGCAATCGAATTATCCGCCAAAACATAATAACGCCGCCTATAGCTTCGAATTTATATAATATAATATCCCGGTGGCGACAGGATTTTGACAATATCTGCTCCGGCGTTTCTGTAGCACAACGTATTTGCAACGGAGCTTTCGCGCTACGAAAAATATGAAATGTCCAACCGTACGACGTGTCGCGTCGCTCTTTTGTAGAATATTTTCGGATTTCTATATAGATTTGACGGGGGGTTTTTTTTACATTTTCTAGATCATTCTATCCGTATTAGTCGAATCAAACACGCTATTTATACCCGTGAAACGTCTGAATGACAGACATCCACGGAAATGTTTGAGAAAAATGAATAAAATGTGAAAAATTAAACTGACACCGGTGAAATGAACGTTATAAACCGTTTGCACTGCCGCGTATTTTTTTCATCATTCTCGTGGTCATCGGAAATGTATGTGTGACATGTGTTTATCTATTTTAAATATCTTATTCATTAAGTAAAATCTGTTTTCTCTGTGTTTATGAGTCCAACGGAATACCGAAAAATAATATCGCTTTCGTTATTCCGCCGTGTCCGATTGGTACAGAAAACGCCCGATTTATTTCAACGGGCCTCTTGTGTGACCGTGTAAATTTGTCCGTTTAGAGAGGTCTCACTACAGTATATTGCACGGGGATCACAAATGTTTTGTTAAAAAACAAGAATGTATACGTTCGGCTGACGATCAAAAATAATATTAATATACGCTATCGGGGATTTCGATCGTAATTTATTGTTTCGTTAAATATCCGATCGATAAAAATACTTCTGAAAAAAAAAATTACTTTTACGATTGTACGAAACGACGTCGTTATTGATGGACGAAGCCCTTTTAAAAACATTTCCCCCCTGCCCCGATGTCCACGACGTACAGATAGTATATCTCAATTAGGGTGTTCATTTGGCGAGTTTTTATTATGGCGTGTTTAAAACGCATCAATACTACTGTGTTTCGTGATATTATTCATTAGACCCAGGCCGCCGACGAACTGACCCGTCGAAGACGAGTAAAATATTACATCATATATAAACGGTTTGACAATCGAAAATGAACGTTCACGTGTAATCGCGTTTAGGTGATCTGGAAACGTTTGTTTTTTCGTCGGTTTTAAGAGACACGGGCAAACGACGAAAACGTGCCACGCTAAAATACGGAAAATATTAATAGATTGAAATGTCTTTGATAAAACCGTTCCACTAAAGGCCACATTTGTACTTGAGACACCAGATTTTTACTACAAAATAAATTGCACAACAAGGCGGAGCGGTTTTTATTTAAATATCTTTATAATTCTTAAGAAGTTATGAGATTTCAAAAAAAAAGAAAAAAAAATCGTATTTTCTAAAACGCTTATATCTTTTAAAGAATTAGTAAGGTATTTAAAAAAAAAAAGCGCTACGTTTTTGTACGGGTAAATTGATTTTGTGTAAAAAATTTTGTGTCTGAAGTAAGACTTTAGCGTTCTTTCCCGCGTGAAACGATTATTATTTCGATAAAAATCGTATAGGTGCGTGTCGTCTTAATATATTATTATCCTTTGTCACTCCTAGTATTCAGTATACGTATAGAATAATAATTATTGGAAATTGGTAATTAAATATGAGCGATACCGCAGTAAGTATCGAGGAAAAATATTATATATTCGTTGACATTCGCAAAGTAATTTAGTAAAAAATTGAAATCAACCGGTAGTATTAATCGACGTGACTACTATTATTATATCGTACTTTTTTCACCAGTCCTCGGAATGACGTTGTTGTATGAAATATACCTTTTTTTTATACCGAACATTTTATGAAATAAAATTACATCATTTATATTTGTTAGGTACAACGCGGCATTGTTTATTTTGTAATTTATGAGTTGAAATTTTTTTTTAAATTTAAAAAAAAATAACGGACCACCGGTACCACTAGGATAATACATATTGACATGGTCCCGGATAAACTTTTTATCGAAACGCGACAAACGCAAACAACACTGCGCGTAATGTAAACAAACCGTTTTCGCGTTATTATTGTAAAAATTGAATTGGCGATTTTTAATTTCGCACCGATGAAGAAATAAATAAAAACCGTACCCAGCTGTTCCGCTTATATTATATAGTAATGGGCTTATTAATTATAATTAATATATTGCGCCTTGATCGTTTGCCGAGCGTAAAACGCTTTTAGCATTCGAGTACACGCTTGTTATTAAACTGCCCGAGCTATAATAGTTAAAACTGTTGTGGTGGTGGGTTTGGTAATGCGCAGAGAAACGATTAAATAATTACGGCAAGACGGGCTGGGCTACCGCGTTTTAATTGTTATTGGTGCGCAATATTATTATTAGTAGGTACCGAAAATTTGAAAAAAAATTCCCCGATCCCTTCTCGTTTCGACGAGTTGAAACGTATTAAATACGCGTAAAAATATAAAAATTACAAAATAATATTTTGTATATCGTTTTTTGTATACATACCATTTATACTGTTTTGAACTCGTACAAAACAAAAATCAGATTTTATTGTAAAAACAAACAGTGAATATACTTAAAATTAGCGATTAAAACGTCGTTTTCTCGAGTACTATTTATAACCACGTCGTGATTTATTGTTTAGCCGCAATTTTTTTACGAATGTAAATGTAAACAATTCGCTGAAAATACTCCTCAAATTTTATTAAAATAATATTTGTTAGTGGACAATTATGTATAAAAAAAAAAAATCCGAACCCTTTCGTGTACTGAAGAAATATGAAAGACGTGATTATTAAAAAACTAATATTCACAAGTATCCAGAGACCCGGGCGAAGTGATAATCGTACTCGTTCTTAAAGGATAGGAAATTAAAGACGTGTAACGTCAAGAATGATTCGTACATAAAATATAACTGTTCTATATAGTTATTTACTAAAATCGATCGGAAAACAAATTTTATTCGACCATTGAGGAACGCGAATAGTATAGAAATTTTTACGGCGCCAATTTTCTTTCGACTTATGATTTATTAAAATATATTAATTCGCAAACTAATAGGCAAAAGTTATTGCGCGTAAAAATCGAAAATATTTCATCCGAATAGATAACAATGCAAAATTAACGCGTGTCCCCCCCCCCTCGAAAATTTCAATAGCAAATAATTAACAATATTAGTATAATATGTTTTACGTTTAATTACAAAGAATTTTACGAAATTTTGAAGAAAAACGTCTAGAGAAAATGAGTCGGTTTACCGAACAAAGTATACCGTTTTTAAACCGCTCTACTTAACATCGCGTCAACTGTATAATAATTCCGGGTCAGGACACACGACGTCTTTTCAGTCCCAGCAAAGGATTTTTCTTTCGCAGGGATCGGAATTCCAATCCTGTTCGCGTTGTCTGAAATTTTTTCCTGCGTTACCCACTGTCCTTACACATACGTCCTGCCCTCTTCTGCCGTGCTCGCATTAATAATGAAGCTGGGCCGGCCGCGTTTCCGTATTCGTTGTCAGGTGTACAAATACCGGAGATTTCGCACGGTTAGGCAAAACACTTTCGCGGACTCGTGTGTAAGTGGTGCGAGGCAACAGTGAAACGGCCGTGGGATAATAGCCAGGGTTACGACGTTATCATAATATCGTAAAAGTGTGTGTTTGTGCAGAGTGTGTACGGAGGACGTTATTAATCATAACGGGTTGGGTATTTCTCGCGCCGTCTGGTAAAACGAAAATTTCGGAATATCGAACAATTCTTCTCGGGGGTAAAGGAGGTAACTGACGTAGTGTTATGCTTCGAGTACACGATTTTTGAGGTCGTTAACATTTTTCCAATTACGTCTCCCGTTTATTAAAAACGTATTTCATTATCTGTAACACGTTCTGGGGAGTGTTTACTTAAAAAAAAAAACTGGGAGCAGTTTTTGGTCTTTTCCGCGCGTTTCGGTCGAGAGCTTTTCCTTTGAACTGCGCGTCTAGGATAACATCGTAAAAGTCAAACGTATGACATAATTAAAGTGATTACACGAGATACAGCGTATTTCGTATAATCAAAAGGAAAACAACGTACGCGTTTCGATTAATTTCCTAATGGCCCGCGAAGCCATATCGATTTTTTAGACTCAAAGTACTACGCGCTTTCGTAGCAGTAGTCCGACGCGCGTTATAGCAAAAAGTTAAATAGAACGAGTGAAATTTCATGAAAAAAAAATCCTCGTTACCGTACGATCTTCTGTTTTCGAAACGTTTCGATTAGTCCGCGCGAACGTTTCACAAGGCCCGTGTTTTCTACACCCGTCGTTTAAGCGCCACTTTAACAGTTATTTAGCATATTACAGGGATTATAGTCGACGTATAAATCGATAACGCTGTTATGATAAAAACGTGTTGTTGGCGTTTAACGTTTTTCGCCTCATTAGAATATATTATTATATATTATTTCGTATATACGAGGCGAATGATAAAGGACACTTTAATAAACGTCACCGAAAAGAAGACAACTTCTCCGTCGTCTCCGGGGACTGCGCGTTCGCGTTAACTTGCACAATCCGCGAGTTTTCGATACGCTGTTGGTAGCGTATTTTCCTTTGAAAACCATTCGTAAAACACGGTTGGTTATACGTCGGTGAAGATAGCGGCGCAAAGTTAACAGTTTTCAAATGAAACCCTTCCAACACATTTTTTTGTCCATTGTCGGAAAGGTCCCGACGTTCGTTGGACTTCAGTTTTTTTTTTTTATAGGAATTTTTTTTTTTTTAACGCGCAGCTAGAAAACGCCAGCGAAAAACATCCCGCGTTGTTGTACTCCATTTGTTGGTCATTAAGAAAAATTTAAAATATTAAAATATTACAATTTTTGTGGTGCGCAATACTTAAAAAAATTCTTAAGGAGCAATTTTATTATTAACGTGAAACAATTTTAAAAGAAAATTGTTCAGAATCAGCTATTAAAAAAAAAAAATTATGTGTGCAGAGTATACTTTGTGTATTGTTAATAATTTTTATTTTTTTAACGAAGTTGGCGGCGAAAATTAAAAAAAAAAGCTTGTAATTTAAAAAAAAAATGTCCAACAGATTTCGAGACTTATCCAAAAAAATTAGCAAGAAAATTTGTTGAATGGGTTTCATTAAAAAAACGTTTACTTTGCTCCGCTAACTTCACGGAAGCATTAATCGTCAATTAAACCGTAATGGTTTAATGAACCAAAAAATATATAATACAGTCGTTCATATCGAATTATACGTCATACGACTGTTGCGTACCTATAACGAGACGCGCGATATTCAGAATAGTACGAGGCGAGTTTTACGAATAAAAACCCGTTTTTTTTTCCGTACTCGTAAAATTCTATAATATATACAAATACACCGAGTCGGAGGGGAAATAAGAACTTACCGTCGAGTACTCGTTTTTTTCTTATTTTTATTTTAATATTCCGACATTTCGTTTTGCCTCGGCTGTATTTCACTTTTATCCGTCAAATAATATAGCGCGCGCCTGCAGATATACGCACGTCGCAAAACGCACGTAGGTATATACGCATAAAAAAAAAAAACTTAAAACGAGGTTGTTTTAATGCATTAAACCGAGACACAACGTAATGTATACAAAGTCGTGAAAGTTCTCGTTGAGGGTATTGGGGTGTTGTGACAGGATTCATAGATATTGGACTATCCGTTTATTAAAAGTCGCGCAACATTGAAAAGGTGGCAGGGGGCAAAAAAAAACTTCAGCAATAAACGCCCTCCTCTTTGCCCCGCCATGGAACATTATGGAGGCCCTTATTTTAAAATGAGCAATTTATTTAAACTTTTTGTTTCGGTTTTGTTTTTTCCTTTTTTTTTTTTTTTTGGTCACCCGCCGTCTTCAATCGCGCCTCGGTGTAAACCTCACGCCGAGATGATATTAAATTCTCAAAACCGCGCCACCACCAAGTTTTTAGAGTAATTTTTCGCCAATCTTACACCAACAGCATCATAGTTATCATATTTAAACGATCACCGCACGGCGTATACCATGCGATACGCGCATTTGTTTAAAACCCGTTCCGATATTGTGTATTTCCCTATAAAATTATGGGTAGAACACGATTCCGTATGCTCATTGATCGACAATACATTTTTTTTGACCTGTTTTTTCGACACGATTCCGTATAGTGTTTTAATGCAACGTTGCCACGGATTCATCGCTAGGACGTGTATCATTTATCGTAGTATATGTATAGTGATGAACGTACGAGTCACTAGTGTGGAATCACTTGTCAGAGGACTTCAAATGCACGGTTTTTAAGGGGTTTGTATAGGCAATTTTAAAGATGTTAATAATTTATGTATAATAATTAATAATCGTTATATTCACTACACAGCGATATACATTTGACATCGTTGCACCCGAATTCATACGGAATCGTGTCGTATTTCTCGGGAACAATGTCCATACGGAATCGTATTCCCAAAAAAGGTAAAACGTACGGAATCGTACTCGTCTCAAAATTAAAACTCGTCTCTAAATCCAATAAAAAAAATAAAAAAACCCCCCGAGGAAATTTTAGTGAAATATATTTGAGAACACAAAATGATAAATATTAAAAAAATAAAATAAAAATACGTTCGCAAAACGGGCGTATTTCGTTGTCAACAACTCGTATTATTACTTTGCCCAACAGTTACAATACGCTTAAGTCATATAAACGAAACGAAATGTCGGTGTACGTTACAGTATACAGTGGGCGCGCAAGACGTTAAAACTTTCTGTCGCTACGCGTATACTGTATATAGTTTCGAATTTGTTTTTAAAGTCGCTGGCAAACTTCTTGACGCGTTCAAGGCGTACAATATTCATATATATACAGCCATATACACGATAGTGAAACGTGTACGATGTGAATTCAAATGGGTTTTGAACTTGGCAATTAAACGCGTGCGATTATATTATAATATAAATTTGTTCGAAACCGTACGAAATACCTGCTGCCGCTGTGCGTTCTGTAATATTAATCGTTTCGCACAATCGAACGGGATGGTACTTATGACACCTAACAATAAAAATAGTCCTCGGAACATTTGTTTAGGCGGGCAAAAATTGATTTTAAACGTATTGCGCGTTTTTCGATTTTTTTTTTTTTTAGTTCCTTTTCTCAATTTTGAACGTAGGTTTTCGTGGATTTTCGGTTTTAAATAATGTGTTAAAAATTTAAATTTTCCTTTGATAATTACCCCGGATTTTCTTCTAATTTTTTTACCGTCGATTATCTGTCTTCGAGCTGCAAAAAGTAGCTGTTTAATAAACTATTTTCAATTAGTTTATTTTAATAAGATTTTCATTTCGGTCATATGCTCTGCCAATATATATATATTATTATTAAGATTATTACGATAACCGGAAATATGTCGCGCGAACGAAATAATATCGATCGGCGAAATGATTCTGAAAACTACTGAGCCTTTGACGTTTCTACACGTTATAGGTAAGTATAGAATTTATAAGCTCCTTATGACTTCGACCACACACACAAACCCGACCTTAAATCGTGTGCCCTCACTATCCTAATCCGAAATTTAAATGCAACAAAACCGTGAAATACTAATAGTGAGATCTTTGAAAAGGAACTCTACGGAGTCTGATATTCTTACTGGTTCTGTCAACGCGGTATAATAACCCTGTAGAATACTTCGTTTGAATTTAAACAGCCGAATGTGTACGCCCGGCCGGAAGAAAAAAAAATTAAAATAAAATATTTTTTATCCCGCAGTAAATAGGATAATTTTTTTATTTTACAAATTGAAATTTTTTTATAGAATATTCATAGGATTGGATAATATTGGAAAACCATTTTTAACGCGTCGATTACCGAATAAATTCGACCCAGAGCAGAAGCTGCAGAGTAGTAAATCAGGCTATGAATAATGAATACGTATTAAATACGGCGGCGTGATTGATGTGCGCACAGACCCCGTACAAATCCCTATTACAAGTACATTTTACGTCTACGTTTTATAATACCGTAAGAAAAGTATGAATGTTTTCGAAATCAAGTGTATAATGGCGCAGTCGAAAACATGAAGTAAATATTAACTACGATCACACCAGGTCACGGTTATAAATTATGTAAAATTCCCGCCGAATAATAATATTATTATCAATAAAACGCGTATAAATTCGTAGATATTTTTGCGCGAAATTTCCTGCAGTGGAAGCCGCTACGACTGGCTGTGCGTTTTGAAAATATCACTATTATTTTCGAAAGGAAATGAAAAATAAATACATATCTTAACACGCTCTCTCGTTAGGCGTATTAAACGGAGAGCACGTATATAAGTAAATAATTGCGGAAGGGTCGGGACACCGTCGAGGGTGGAGACGGCGAGCTTAAAATAAGCTACGATGAAACTTTTGCCGCGCTTTAATTAAACTCCCAAAGCCTGTCTGTCTGCCTACAACACCGTCGCTTTTCCATATATAAATCTCGCGGTTGAAATCTTCCGCAAAACTAATTCGCACCGCGATAAGAAGGTGCTGTACACCATATACGAGGTGGTCCACTTCCCTCCCACGTCCCGAAGAGTCTGCAGTGAGAAAGAGGAGACCATGTACCTTTGCTTCGTGTCTCGTACCGCACGCAGCAGATATAATGCGCGGTGTGTGGCTGCCATTAACGTGTCACCCGCGGAGTATACCGCGGCCGTGACAGATAAGTAAATTGTATTTCTCTTAATCCCCTACGACCGTCCTGAAGGAGAACTGCTGCTGCTGCTGCTGCTGCTGCTGCTGGGTATTAGAAGTCTTAACCTGTTAGGACGGACCTCGCGGTCGAAGGGGTGAACTATGATAAATCTCCCGTCGGACGGGCCGACATCCTCTGCGCTGAATTCTGTGTACACAGATCGGAAGGTCTTGAGATTAATTCCCAGTGCAGTGGCTGAGACCGAGACGTCGTACGAGGGGAGAACGCAAAGCTCCGGCACAATTCATTCCTTCAGGTCGGCGCTGTATTGAAAGGCTCAGCACGGGCAGGAACGATGAAAAACGAGGAAAATATCGTTACGACGGTACGACGACGTTGAGAACGTCTGCAACCCGTTAAAAAAAAAATAGTCTTCATCGGTGGAACTCGCTTTATTTTCAATAAGATATTCTTTAAACGGTTTCGATATTATTTCTTTGACACGGGACGGTGCAGGCGACAACCCAGCGAGTCAAATTTCAAACGGAAATATTGAAACGTATAAAAATCATGTCGTCGAGTATAACTACAAATTAGATTACAACCGATTTCAGCATTGAAAGTACAAGCGTAACAGATGAAATCTGTAGAATAGAACGTCAGCAGTTCGGAACTGTTTTCTTTTTGGTCACTCCAAAATTATACACTTGAGCGATTATCAACAAGTGGTTTATAAACGTACTATTCACGAAGCGAGTAAACAACAAAAGTATTTAAATATATTTTCTCAGAACTATATAAATAATGTTTTAAGAATTCAGTTATCTAAAATAAAATAACAAAAAAAAAAAAAAAGTGACAGCGCGTTTGAAATTTTTTTCCGTCTAAACCTATTACGTTGAATAGAGTATTTTATGAAAACACTATTTACACTTACGTTATCAGTGTTTAAACAGAAATCAGACAGTTTCGTCATTTTACAATTTAGTTTGTTCCGACTTTAACGTACTTCCACATTCGCGGCCTTTCTAAAACATTTCTCGGTTAATGAGACCGCTCGCGAGTGCCGGTGACGTGTAATATTTGAAGGGAAAAATTCCAAACGAATATTATCGCTGTAATTGTACGTTTGCTCGTCGTCATCGCCGAAAGAGTTAATATATGACAAATCGTAGGGCCAAACGTCGAGGCGATGACAAATGACGCGGCGCGACAGACACACTCGAAAACATCGTTTTACACGAGTAGTTCATAAAAAAAAAATTACTGAAACACGAACTGGTGCAGATCGTTATTCGTGCGATGCGATAAACACATGGATTTGGAAAAGAAAACGGAAAAAAATTCAAATCGAAAACGACGATCACTGAGTGAACGTCACTGCAGTCATCTCCGTTTACCGCGCGCTTAATCGAAATCCTAGGAAATGGAATCTCAAACCGAATAAATCGAACCGAGATCGAATCCGAAATTGTTCACCTAAATTCTAAACGATGGATATTATTGTTGTTTGATGGGGAAAAGTGTGATGCACAACACCTGCAAATCAAAGTAGCAGACAATATTGCAGGCCCGGGGACATGTTAAATTACAAAAAAAAAAACGCATAGAATAATTATTCCAAAGACTCGAGACGAGGAAAAAACTTAAAAAAAAGAAATAATAACCGCGACCGGCCGGGGAATTGACACGCAGAAACGTTGAGAATCGTCAAGTGTGCGAAGAGGACAAAAAACAATTTACTCGCGTTGTATCCGATGTAAAACAAGAAGAAATCTTCTATAAATATTTCGGCGATTCCATTTTCAGATAACGCGATTATACACACAAGGAGTAAATAAATTCGGCAGAAAAATCGAGAATTACCATGGGAGACACTATAACGGCGCGGTAAACATAAATCTAATTCAACAATTTACGGACGCCGTGCATTAAACTACCCCGAAGAGAATTGACGTTTTTTTAAACGTGTACCTATATATAGCGGGTTTCGCACGAATCGAGAACGATTCGTCCCCCGGGGAACGCGCACAACTCGAACGAATATCATATGAAACGGCTAGAAGGACTTGCAAGTTGAGTCTCATTAAAACAAACAAAAAAAAAACCCCCAGTAACATTTTTGATGGGTCGCGAAAAACGTTTACATGACGGATATGAGCTGAAAAAGAGTTAAGAATTCGTTAAAAATGAGTTTCGACCGTAAAGATTTAACGGAGTTCAGCTGGTTGTCCTTTCAAGATACTTAACACACACACACACAATTTCTGCTAAAGTTGCAATAAAGACCCCGTTACCCGAACAATTTTTCCAATAATATTGTGAAGTTGGATTTTCGGTCGTTGTTGCATAAAAAAAAAAAAAAAACTGAATTTCAGAACAAATTAAAAATCGTCAAACTCTTTTCGTCTCAAATTATCCGATATCGATGCAGTTATTATTATTACGAGAATAATCGAAAACAGGGAGTGCACCCTTCGTGTCCGACTAGTAAACGGTATAAATTATTAATTATAAATCGATTTTTTTAATATCATTTTCTTATATAAAAAAAAAAAAAAAATCGTATTTTATGTATGTAAAATGTTTTTATTAAAATAAATCGTTAATATTTTAATTATCTAAATTACCAAGGAAAAAACGTAATTAATTTGATGGGGTTTACGTAAATTCGAAAACTTTTTTTCAAAACGAGGGTCGCACTTATAAAAATTTTGGGAACCTTATTAAATAATAATTGAACTTTTTTTTTCTTCATTTATATGTTTTTTTTTATAATATATATATAAAGTTATTTTTTATAATGTATGTATATTATTTTATTTTTTATTATAATTTTTTTTGCTAGAAAAATTCCAACAAAAAAATTAAAAATTAAAATAGTACAAATAACGGAATAGAAAAGAGCTGAAAACCGCGTTACGGACGAGATAAATTATAACGGCGCGGTGTAGTGATGACGATCCGGGTGACCCATCCGGAACACGCGAAAACGGGGAAACGAGAAGGTGTACCGGGGCTATTAATAAATAACGGTTTTCCACTTAAGTTTAACCGGACATCCGTTTTCGTCGGACGGTGTCCGCGAACGGCGGCGAGGAGAAGTTACGGCGGTGAGAGTCGTTGTCCGCCGCGCCCCCCCCCCCTCCGCCGCTATCGGCGCGGGGCGTACAACTCTCGGGGCCATTACCGGAATTGTAATGACGAGGGGGAAATGGAAGAAGAAGAAGAAGAAGAAGAAGAAGAAATCCGGAAAACTTTCGCGACGTATCGGCCGCAACAAAACCGTCCCATTCCGTCCACCGACTTTTATGTGTACACACACGCGCGCGCGCCGCACAGATAAAAGTTTCGTTAGCGATTGGGCCGAATGATGAGACCGTCCAAACGGTGGAAGATTTATTCGACGTAGCGGACGGTGCGGTGTGTGGATAAAGTTTTACCCGGCCGCGCGATACAGGTGCTCCGGCGTCACGTCGAATCGCGGCGATTGTTTTCTCTCTCTCTCTCTCTCTCTCTCTCTCTGATATGTTGTCTTCTCGGTGTCCTCCGTGTCTTGTGCCGCGATACATTTGCCCGGTAGCGAAACACGGGTCTGACGCGTGACGGGATTTTGGGGGGGGGGAAGGGAAGAGAAAGAAGAGACGAAAAAGGAGAAGAAGACGAATGTTATTAAAATGCGGGAAACTGGACGGCGCGCGGTGGGTCACGCGGACGGTGCAGTGGTGCAGTGCGACGACGACGCGTCTTTGAACACAATCCGCTTGGACAAAACGTGTCACACGATTTTCTGTCGCAGAGGGGGGAAAAAAACGTTTTAATGGATATTAAATTTTACACTATATATATATATATACGATCTAAAAACCGAAAAATAAAAAATAAACGTTTTTTTTGTAATATTAAAAAAAAAAAATATATATCGTTTGTATTCATACGAAGAAAAAAGTGTAATGCGCTATTTTCACACACACACACACACACAAATATTGTACGTTTATTTCAACGCACGTGCGCGTAAACCGTATTGTAATGTTACAAAAACGTGTTGAGATCCGTTCGGAAATCGTTTTATCAAATTTTTCGGATTTATAGTAATATAACTCAAAAAAAATCGTTATCCAAGCGATTCACACTCGACAGCGACATCCACAACGTCCCGCGGCTACCGGCTACCTTTTTTTTCTTTTTTCCAAAAGAAAAACTACGAAAAGAAATTGGAGGGCTATAATAATCCGGAATGTAAGTGTACGGAACGTATAATACCGGACCGTATTTTTCCGGACCGTATATGCCCGGAATCTAAACACCAACAACCGTATTCGGCCGGACCGTATTATTACGGAATATATAATGCCGAACCGTATTATTGCGGAACGTATATTTCCGGAACGTATATGCCCGGGAACAAAAAAACCATAAACCGTATTTATCCGGAATGTATAATTACGGAACGTATAACCGCGGAACGTATAACGCCGGACCGTATAAATCCGGAACGGCGGCAAAAGGTATATAGGGGTAAGGTAATAGCAATTATATCAGTGGTAATAGAATGGACCACTCGCGATAACATAACCTATAACCAAGCGTTCTTATCACAATATGATTTTATTATCATGACGTGTTAAGTCATAGAGTATACCTTCTACCATTATATTTCCGGAATTATACGTTCCGCAATTATACGTTCCGTAACTTGTAGTTTCCGCCACTATACGTTCCGTAACTATACGGTCCGCTTAAATATGGTTTATATTGTTTAAATTCCGGGCATATACGGTCCGGGGATATACGTTCCATGATTATACGGTTTAGTGTATTATATCGATTATAGTATAAAATTCCGTAATAATACGTTCCGTCCAAATACGGTTTTTGATTTTTAGATTCCGGAAAAATACGGTCCGGGAGAATACGTTCCGGAATTTATATGTTCCGTCTGTTTATTTTCCGGAAATATACGGCCTCCCAAGAAAATTTATTTTCGATACGTCGAATCGAGTATTTCCTTAACCGGTAAAGAGATATTAAAAAAAAAAAAAAAAAACCCGCGTTCAAACAAAAAAATAATCGTAGGAGAAGAGAAGGATGGCCGGGTACACGTGACGTCGTCTCCGGTTTGTGCGCGTCCTTATCGCCGAGGAGCCGGTCAAATGACACTCGGTTATCCGCGTTGGTCGGCAACGTTATTGTAATCGATCCGACGTTTATGGGCCACTGACGCGCGCGAGCACCACATACGTTACGCGCGCGCAGACAAACGAGCTTCGTACTTCCGTAGCGATGGCGGTGGCGGTTGCCGCGCAGTGGGTATATGTGCCGAAAACTCGACGACCGTTATTGCCGTCCAGAGGATTTAAAACGTCCAGCACGCGCCGTATAACGTGTATACCGTGTATGGCGTACGCGCGAGGGTCGTGACGGATTATCTTTTGGAAAGGTATATATAACGGGTACGAAATAGGGGATTTCGCGAAGTTACGATGAGAGCCGAGAGGAGCCCGGGCGGGGCCCACTTTGGTATCCGGACCGAGTTCTCGGCGATATACAGGGACGCGGTGTTACCTATATATATATATATATATATATATATATATATATATATATATATAGGGTGTCCCCGCGCTCTCCACGGGATATTACCGAAATCCTCTTGTTTTTCGTCCACCCTTACTACATATTTTTCCCTTCCCCTTTCCCGAAAATCCTGCCCACCGTTCACCCGCCGACAGTCCTTTACACGTGCCCCGTGCAGGCTTTCACTCCGGAGAAACGCGCCTACCGCGCGTCCTGTATTCGTTTTTTTTTATTATTTTATTATTATATTGCCTGTTCGGTTTTACGCGCAGCCACGCGATTATATACCTTCTGTCCCGTAATTTGTTTTTATCGTCGTGTTCGCACGAACGAACGATTTAATTTTATGCGAGGAGGGACGAAAATAAAATAAAAAACAACGAAATATCGCTCTGCCGCCGCGCTCGCGTATAGACAACGCGTATAAGTTTTCGGTTTTATTTCCGTATTCGTGTAAGACAATATAACTACGTAGTTATATAATTGAATCCGGTTAATATAATGTACCGTACGTTAAATCCGAAGAAATGTGTTCGAATATGATTGTGAGCTTTGTGGGAAACAAAAAAAAAAAACGGTTTGACGAAAAAGAAAAGCTGTTTTTCCGAAAAAGACACGGTATTGACAAAGTGTAATGAAAAGACTTTGTTTTTTTTTTTTCCAAAAACACAATTGCGTTTTATTGAATTTCGTATTTTGTGCATTTCATCGTTCGTTATAAAGAGCTTTCGAAAAGAACGAAAAACAACATTTTTTTCGAATACTCCTGAAAAACGGGAAAATTTTCACGTGTAGCCAATACCGAAATGAACGTATTGTAACGTCGACGCTGGTCCCGTGGCCCTTAAATACCTTTGAACAGCGGACAGATGATATACACATTTATTTTCATTACTTATTCGACAGACACGCATTTCCGATAATTACAGAAAATACACGTTTACGCGATTACGGTCGAGACGTCTCAATAGCCGCGGACGCATTTCACTGTAATTTCTTTTGTATTAAACAGAATTTTTTTTTTTTTGATGTTTTTATTCTAGACTTAATTATTGTGGTTTTCGTGTAGACAAGAAAATTTTGTAAAACGCCCGGCACGAAGCGAAAAAATAATAATTGTGCCAAAACGGCACAGCAGTATTCTATTTATTGGCCATTTCCGATTAGTTTATCCGGGAAATTCGCTCGCCTATCAATACGTATCCTTTACACAGTTAATATTTTATTTTTATTATGACGCGTCATAATAAATGTGTGTGTGTGGCGCGTGTACACGTTGATAATGTTTCCGCGAGAATCCCGCGGGCTCCTCGCATCACGTTCGTCATACGTAGGTATATCCGAGTAGTGTAACGTCAAAACTTTTTCATCTGTCACGAATATTCGTATTTTATTATTCACTATATATTATATCGGTTGTATGGATTGTGAATCCTTTGGGATTGTTTCCACCGGCGTCACCGAAGTTTGTCCGGTTTACTGCTCGTGGCCGTTTCCGCGCTCACCCTTCGAAATTTGCATTGGCAGACAAAAAAATACATAATATATTGTTACGACCTCCTGCTCAGAAAGTTTTCGAATTCGTCTATGACTCTACAGAATAATAATATATTTATCCGCGATAACCCCCACGTTGCGGCGCAATATAATGCGCGATAAAATCATATTTTATACGCGATTTCGTTGTTTTCCGTCGGCAGAAAAAGCACTTGTAATATTTACAGTGTTGAACTTCAATCGCATTTCGCCCAGAATATATTGTCGTGTAAAATATTCGAAACGCTTCGCGAGCGCGAACGGTAACGCGATTTCCGAAATCGCACACGATTTACAAAAACAAAAAAAAAAATAAATACATACATATTTTTTAAACGAGAAATTGTAACAAGAAATTTCTGAAATAAAAAACACTGCAAGCCGAATTCAAATTACGCGTTTTAGAAAAATAATTGATTTAACATTTTTTTATAAAGACAATGACGTTTCAAATATACTGTACATAATGTTTATATAAATTCAGTTTCGAAACAATATACAATTTTAATGAAATTAAACATTTAAAATATACAAAGATATTTGAAAAATAATATTTTAAATCAATATAATATATTATATTCATAATTTATTTAAGGTTTTTTTTATTTATGTATTTTTGTAAACTCCGTGTCTTTGTTATTGTGACATAATTTTCAACGCGTAATTTCGTCCGTTTTTTTTATTTTTTTATTCTGTCGTTGTATTTTTTTTTTTTTTTTAGCTTAATACCCGATGATGACTTTTTGTCGGAAACCGGTATTCGTAAATAAACAAATTTAATACAACTATACTCGTATAATATAATATATTTCTTTATTTTTCGTAATATTCTTCGACTTGATTGTATATTCACATTCACATATTTATATATATATATATATATATTTTTTTTTTAATATATTCAATTTCATTATTTACGATTTTTGATTCATAAGTTTTATTATTTATTTCTATTTATTTCACACGTACACTTTTCATTCTTTTATATTTACATAAATATTTGTTTATATTTCTTTAATATTTTATTATTTATTTATTTATTGACAAATGACCGGATGAGCGTAGAGTATAGATTAAAAGTATAGAAGATCAGTACTCATAAATTGATGTAATAATACGTTTTATAAAATTATCCAACACTTATTGAAAGGAACTCTGTAGTGATGACCCAAACCATATTAAAATCGTCACTTTCCTATTGTGTAGAAAAAAAGTATAGTTTGAAAATCGAAAGTTTACATTAGTTTTATATATAACATGTGAATATTGAATTTATGAATAACGTACGCCGAAATCGAATTCGATTAAAAGTCTAATAATCGTAGCAGGTGATAATCGCTGGCTCGTGATGAGAAATTTAATTTCGCCATAAACGATTAATTAATTTCTCCATCAATTTGTAAAAATTAGTTTCAAATTTTAATCAAATAATTGTTTTTTTAATATAGTAATAAATTTTATTTTTCTTATGAGCGCTATCAGATTCTTGACTTCTGCACGAGGTTTCACTTAAAAACCAAAATCGTCACTTTATATGCCATTGTGTACCGCGGTAAAGAAGACAAACCATGCTGCGCATCCTATTTTCTATTTATTCTTATAGTTTTTCAACTTGTTTCTAATTTATATAAATTATAAACGGAAATAATGATAATTTGTTTCGATTTTTTACAAAAAAAAAATTCCTTTGATACAAGAATGAAATTGTATATATATAACGTATTTAAATTTGAAAAGAAAAGAAAAATTGTATGGCGAGTAATACCGATTTTATATTAATTACACACCGAATTGCCCGTGCTTCGCACGTGCGCAGTTTTGAAGGAAAATGTAATTATTAATTATGAATAATAATAATAATAATAAAAAAAAAAAAAATCGTAAATTTTTTAAATGCCTCGTTGAAATACCATAACATTTAAATATCTCCTCCCTTTCCCAGACAAAAAAAAAAAATGAAAAAAAATGGGTGAAATGCGGACACTCGGAGAAGTATTTGGAACAATTCTGTGGAAAAAAAAAATTGTAAAAATAAGTTCAAATAGTGTCGTCAGAAACTCGGTACGTAAAAAATTGTACCTGTTCTTTTTGTATAAGGATTTACAATGTGGTCTTATCTGCTGCTGCAGCAGCTGCGCAATCCGAAATATGTATTAATTTCATATTTTTCCTCGTATGGCGTAGGTACATATACGCTGTACAGTCCGCCGAGATCGTAATCGTAGGGGAACGTGTCCGAGAACATGACGTGAACACGATCGCGCACATATTCGGCCGTATCGTATCGATAAAGCGAAGAAGAATTATTACGCGATGAAAAGAAGAAGAAAAAAAATGGTTTAATTTTTTTTTCCTGTTCGTCCTTCTTATATTATTATAATTGACCGATTTGTATGTGCGTGGAGTCGCGGCGGGAACCCGGGGCCGGCCGGGAAAGGAATATCGCGACGAAAAACCGGTGCCAAAAAGCGAAATTCTGATGGTTTTTTCTGGACACACAAAAAAATAAAACAAAAAAAAAAAATAACAGAAACGGGTCCGAGGAATTTTTTTCAGAACAATAGAGGGCTAGTCATAATTTTTCCGTATTATATTTTTTTCGCCTCTGCTCCTGCAGTCCTGCGCTCTCGCGTACGCACCAAATTCCTGCGTCGCTGTCGGAAATTTCATTTTTTTTTTTTTTTTTTGCGCAGACCGCGTTCGATAAACTGCAGTGCACAAGCGAGAGAGCAACAACCGCGCGTTTTTAATGACATATTATATATACCAACAAGACGTTCGTATTTCGTTTCTTTTTTTTTCCGAGATGATTTAAAAAAAAAAAAATTGTTTAAATCGTTTTTTTCTCTCGGTTTTGCCTTCCGTTCGGATCCTTCAAACTTCCCAGACACGCTGCAGTGGCACACGAGATAACATCGGTCGCGGCGGCTCGACGACACAAACGCGCGTAGTGGTGACGAGGAGAGGAAAAAAGAAATTAAAATTAAATAAAAAAAAAAAACATACCGACTTTTCAAACGATCGCAACCGGTCATCTATACACACGAATGCGCGTCCGAGTCGATTGAGTTATTTATTTTTATAAATACTTTTTCGGATCGATTAACGTTTCGTTTTTTTCTCCTTACTAAATTGGCTTTCGAAAAACTGCAATTGCGCGTCGTCGCGTACTTGCGTGTATTAGACGTGGCCGAGGGGAAGCGAAAAAGTAAAAAAAAAAAAAAAACAGCGATCGGACGCCGAAAGGGTTATGTGCAGTGGTAAATAATATGTGCGGTGTTCGACTTGCAGATAACTTCAATAGCGTTAATGGCCTGAGAATTATTGATTAGGAGACAATCTAATCTGGCCTCGGTGACAATTTGATAGCCGGCAGCATGGCGCACATAAAATTACAACTGTGTAAGCAAAAGATTTTGCGAATATTAAAAAAAATTTTTTCGTAAAATGTGAGAAAAACATTTTTCTTTTTTGATTTTAAAATAGTTTTTGACATTAAATTATTAAGTGTTTAATTTTATATATTATATACTTAATACAAATGTCAGATTTACAGGGGCTCGGGTTTAATCCCCTCTTTAGGATCGAAAACTCACTTAAAAATATTATTGTGCATTGATCAAATTATTATTATTTTTATTAATGCGTTCAACGCTTCTGTCGAAAATCGAGAATAAAACAACTACCGTTCTCTATTTAAAGAAAATGATTACGATGATTTATCAATCTCATAAGAGACCATTTAGTGGAGATCCTTTTTATTAAATAAAACTTTAATTTAAAATTGATTATTATTTTAACGGAGAAAATCTATCGGCTATAAGTCATGATCACGATTGAACACAAACCATTAAAGAGCCAAATTCTTTAACAAAAAAAAAAAAAAAAAGACGTTTGAAATGTTTAATATAATTCTCTGTTTTCTAAATTCTAATTAAAAAAAAACTGATGATTATAAAAATAACCGAGTTCTGTTTACTCGATATTATTACTATTCAATTTATTCATATATATATACTATACATGTAGGTTTTATTTAATTTATTAGTAAAAATATGTTTTATTTTAATATATATATATATATCTTCTTCTTCTTCTTCTTCATTGGCATTACAACTCTTCAAGAGTTTTTGCCGCCACCGACACCGCCTTCCACTCCTCTCGATTTTGTATTTTTTCTCCCCAATTTATTATCCCATATATATATAAAATGTATAATTGATTATAGTAGTGACGCTGCTTTTATGTTTGATTTCAATAAAATAATATGTTAAGATGTTTTATTTAAAACCCCTCCCCCAGAGAGACGTTTAGATAACTAAATAAGCGGATCAAGTTTTGCAAAAACAGCTAGAAAAAAAATGAAAAACAATCCATTTCGAAAATCGAAAATCAAATTATATACTACACGACATACAATTTATTTGACTATCTGTATAGTAGGGATTGTGATATGTCACTATTTTGTATAAAAAGATAAAATTACTGCTTCGAGTCGTTACATAATATGGTAACTGAGTTATCAGTAACTATATAGATACGAATCGTGTCTCGTTTTGTTTTTCATTATTCTTTCGAATCACATCAGGACGGGTTCACGTTTAAACACGCTGCGGTGTCCTGATTCAGTTGCTCAAGTGTCCAAACACATAAGGTACATTTTATTTGACAAAGAAAAAGGAATAGGTACGTATAGATCTAAAATCTAAAATGTTTCCGAATACTAGAAATTTAAAAAGACGTTTCCAATATAATGTGTAGCCGTTACGTAAAAACGCCAAATACTCGTCCAGATCTTTACTCCAGTAACGGTGTTAAATATATGTTCTGAAAAGAAAAACATTTATAAAGTGAAATAAGTCGTTCACATAAATTTATATACGCTTTATCCGTTGGAGAATTCGATATTTAATCGATAAAAACGGTGGACGGCATGACAATAACAAGAAACCTGTTTATTTTTCTTATTATTATTCATTTCGAATTTTATGATTTTAAACGTTTTAAATAAATCGGTGCCCCTGCGCATTATTATAACGAATACTGTATAATACAAAACTCTATGTTCCCATCGTTCTCGAAAACACTCGAATTTTCAACCGGAATTTACTTATGTCGCGTTTCACGCTCACGCTCACGTTTTTTTATTTATCGTTTTTAATGGGAAATATATATATATATATATTTTTCTTAAATTCCAGAATCTTTATAAAGCGCGCACGTGTATAGTTTACGTTTTAAAATATAAACGTTGCACAGTAGACTTGAATTATATATAATAATTTAATGATTATTCGACGCGCGTTTCAATAGGTGTATAATAAATCAATATACATATAGAAATATTTGTGTGTAAAAAAAAAAAAAAAAAACAAGTTTACAATGTCCGAACGATAGTATTGATATATATATAAAAAAAAAATCTAAAGATACGATCTATCGAAACATCTGACGACAATTAAATACAAAAAAAAAAGTTCAGTAACTTGTAATGCGTATTTATTTGCAGATATAGCGAAAGATACGAAAACATCACATAATTAAACGAGCGCACCATGTGTACGTGACCTAATTTAAAATTAATTCAATTGAAATATTTCTACAATGAAATTAAAAAAATAAAAGTGTGTAACAAGAATAATACGACTTTTAATCCGAGACCCGGATTGACCCGACAATTTACAAATGATTTATCGAAATTAGATTCGACCCAACTATAATTTTTAGAATAAATTGTTGAACGCGTAATTTAGCGCGGCCTATTTTATCGGCACTGCGTCTTGTGTGTTTTCATTTAATTTAAATAATAAAGCGTTGTTCAATCCGTTTCGACGAGTCATTTTTATAATACATTAATGGGAGAAATCACGAAATTTCTTTTATGATTTTCTGACTAAAGTGAATATTATGCAAACAATTTAATTTCTAGACATTTTAGATACAATCTGTAGAAAAAAAAAATCGAATTATGAACATAATTTATTATAACTAATATTATAAAAAAAAATAATAATAATAATATATTTTGTATAAACATGTATGTATTGAATTATATATGAATTATTTATTGAATATATATATATGTTTCGATTGTTGCGCTTTATTTGCGCACAAGAAAATCGAATGAAAAATAAATAAAATAAAAAAAACTAATATTTTACGAGTATTAAACATCTGTTAAAGTACAATGCTTTCATATCGAATGGGAACATTTCCTAGACACACGTTTTTTCCTCCTTTATTTTTTTATTAGGGTAGAAACTGCGCGTACTTATTACTTTAATAACTAATAACTGTAATGGTTACTTACTTAGTGAGTATAATGTAATACTACTGTATAATCTTCAAAGGGGAGTCGTGTGCGCATAATAATATTCGGCTTACATTGATTTATATAATATGCGTCTGAACGCGACAGACCATGGCAGTCGTCCACTCGGCACACGTCATATTTATTTCCAGTCGTTTCAATATATCCCTTCATAGTCTTGTTAAGAACATTTTTGAAAATTATTCAGAATAAAATGTATTTCGAACACTTTTCCAAAATGTATTTAGAACATTCGAATAGTATAAATTGAATTTTTTCGAAAAATAATTTTGAAAAATTTGTTGTTTTTTTTTCATTGGCACTATTTAATTTTTTTCTTTAAAATAAAAAGATAAATTACCGTGTTGACTCACAAAAAAATTATTCAGTTACTACGTTTAGACTATATCTAATGTACCATTGTATGCAGAGATTTTTTTCACTATTACGGAATAACTAATGACATTTCTAAAAAATGAAGAAAAAAAACGTATTACTTTATGGACATTCATTTTTTTTTTATTTATGGTAATATTACAATTCATATCAAATATGCGGATGTATGTATCGACAAAAAAAAAAAATTGAAAATTAAAATGAATTGAAAACCACTATTTTTTCGTACTGTTTATTTTTATAAACATTTTTATTGTCTAAATATATAAATGTTGGTATGCTGTTTTAGTAAATAAATTAATAACGTTTTTAATAAAATAACCGGAATAATTTTTTTCTTTTTTACCGATTATAAATGTAATTTTTTTTTTAATAATTCGAATTCAATTAAATCGGATTTATTCCGTTTATTCGATTTTTTTTCACAACATTTTTTTTTCAATCTAAAATATAATATTTGGTTTCCACCAAATTACATTTCGATCTCAATTTCGCCTTACCGATTCGTATTCCAATTTACCGACTTAAAATGCGAATATCGTTATTCCCACAGATTTCGATTAATTTTTAATCGTTTTTTAAATATGGAAATTAATCTATAGGCCGACGTGACTTCCGACCGGACCGACTCATCACGGTGGACATCGAGGGTAGAGTGCATTCCTAAATTTATACACGGTCGTGTGTACGACAAAATTATTTCATATAACGAAATGACGAGTTCCCGCCGGCGAGCGTTTTTTTTTTCTAATCGCCTCGTTTCATCAATCGACTGCCAATAAAATAATATTAAAAAAAAATTCGAATCATATAAAAATTACCGATATGTAATATTATTATAATAAATTATACAGCGTAATTCCAATGAATTCACGTCAAATATTATAAAGGTAACATCAGGGGTCTCACACAGGGTGGTGGTCTCTAATTATTCCCATTAATCTTTCTCACATCTAATACGGTGTCTCGGGCAAACGTTTCCATTCGTGTAAATTCGAATTTTCCACGGATAACACGAATGTGTTCATTACGATACCTTCTGTTGGTGATATTACTTTTGTAAAGCATGACTTTCGTTCAGCCGATCCATAAGTCGTATATCTGCTCTCAACACATGGGGCGTCTCAATTCAATCTCTGATAATAAAATCGAGTACGTGATTTCGGCATTATTTTTCAACCAGTTTACCTTTTAACCGCCTTTGTATTTTACGGTTGTATCACCTTATGGTAAGACAATGTATTGTACATCGGTATACGGAATGCGGATCACACGCATATTTAATGCGAATAAATTAGCAAAATGTCCGGAGAAATTACCTACGCTTACAAAACTATATAGCCGAAATATTATGGAAATCGATGACTCATTTAGATCATCATTGTTTTTATTTCGTTAATTTAATATGTTCGTTTTGGCACTCTCTTGTCATCCCGGCGTGTAGATATACAAAATCTTCCGCGGTTGTCCGCGTAGGAAAACGAGCAAAACGAAGAAAATCCGGTCCCTGTAACCGAGCAAGACGCTTTAAAATCACGTTTGGATAATATAAACAATACTACAGAGGTGGAGGGAGCAGAGTATGCATCTGCGGATTCTTGCTCTCCTTATAAATATTTACTATTGGCTCGTTTCAAATTATTTATGTTTAAAAAAAAAAAATGTTATAATAATAATTATTAATTAAACGTGTCGATTTTACGTTAACCGTTATAGTCTCTTACAAAAATTTTTATTTTAAACATTAATTCTGACTTTCAAATGAAATGTAATAACTACAAAATTATAAATTTTAAAAAGTTTTATTCAATTAACGGTCTCGTTTTTGATAATTTAAATTTTCAATAACGAACCGGTTTCGGTAAAAAAAAAAAATATAAAAATTTTAACTTTTCTTTTTTTTTTTTACATTGAGAGTATCCCTTTTGATTTCGTCTGTTCCGCTACGTATTTAGCCTATATAAATAAAGCCCGAATAGCGTTTATGATTTACCAGTAATGGATTTAATGGGACGACGACAACGTCGTGGTCACCGTGAATTTAAATGTTTGCTTGCCCCTTATCATCGCCACGAAGGTCTAGTGCATCCTACACGCGTTTGTGATAGCAAAAAAAAAAATAAATCACACGCCTTTGTGTTTATACTACACGAGGAAAACGAAGCGTTTCGTTTTCTCGTCGTCGTCGTCGTCGAATTCGATAAACTCCCGGACACGCCTCGAGTTCATTAAAAAAAAAACACACACACACACAATTTCGAACGAATTTTTAAAAAAAAAAAAAAAACGTAATATATTATTATTATTATTATTATAAATGTCTTTTTTTCTTGTGTCGGTATAGCTGCGCGCGCGTTCACTCGTACGGCGCGTCACATTTTATTGCAGCAGCAACAGCATCGCGTGTTCGTGTGTCAATTTCTCAGCGGGAGTTCTGTACCGCGCGGCCGCATCAACGGCAGCTGACTCGGTATACCTGAGGGAGTTTATTTCGTTTTTACTATATTATTATTCTTTTCTTTTCACTTATTTTTCTTTCCACAAAGAAACGGATACGCACGAGAAAAAGATATACACCGCTGCAGTATATATACTATATTAAAAGAGCTGTTGGTCCCGCGATGATATACGCGTTGTTGTTATTATTATTATTATTATTGTTATTGTCACACGGAGAACAGAGTATTTTTATTTTTATTTTTTTTTTTTGTAATATATTCAACGACGACGACGACGACGACGAAGAGGCGACCTGCGCAGGTATTATAATATTATTATAGCGCGGAGTCAAAAGGTTGAACGGAGCGTAACCCGCGCTGTACGACGAAACATCTGCTGTCCGGCGCGACAACGGATTTCGCTCGCCTCGTGATTTACTCCCGGGACATTATTAAAAACTGGTGGATACAAACAGCGGGGCCTTTTTATTTTCTCTTCTCTTCTCTTCTTTTTTTTTTGTTGTTGTCGCGTGTGCGTGCCCCTCCGCGGTGCCAGGAGGTGCTCGCGAGGCATTCCACGGCTTTTGTGCGCGATACGTCTGAGCATCTCCCCCTCGGCCGCCGACGAAAATATTAATCGCGCCACGACCCCGTCCGACATCTCGAATCGCCCTACTCGGTAGCCGCCGAAATAAATCATAAGCCAACGTTATATTGGTTTCGCGAACGCGCCGGAGGGATACGCTGTACGTGACGTGCGCGTGCGTGCGGAGGGGAAAACTGTACCGCTACACTGACTTTTAGAATTTTCAAAAAAAAAAAAAGCGTTTTTCTAGAGGCCGTTCAGCGTTAAAAGAAAAAAAAAACTGAAATAAAGTACTGGGAGAAAAAAGAAATTCGCGAATTATTTTTATATACAGTTAAGTTCTTGTCTGCCGTAATAATTTAAAATAACATTTAAAAATCTAGCGTCTTAGCAAATCTAGCATTTAAAAATAGGAAACGCTTGATTCACTAAGCTGTATAACGCTTCAAAACTCTCAGAACTTGACAAACTTCTTGGCAAACCTTTGTGTGGCTTTATACGATATACAAATTTTGGGAGGGAGGGGGAGGGGTCTGCGAAAACGTGTGAAAAATTCGAATTTTTCAATAAGAAAAAAAATTATTATCATTCTTATTTGTGATGTCCGCCCCCTCTAACTGTATAACAAACTCTTCATTCCGATTTGCGCATGCGTGTACTGTAAAAGCAACACGCGATCCTTTGTTTCCTCACTCCGAAATCACCCAAATCCTCCAGTCGGAAAATTAGCCGTTAGGAACCGTGGCTGAATCGACGATTGAAATTGTCGCCAACTACTTACTTTCATTCTCATACGATTCACTGCCAACAGTATTATACTCTCATCGCGCACGCTTGTCGTACGTTTACCAAGAGATTATATTGTATTTCTTGTGTACAATAAGAGGAGACAAAATGCGAAACGCGTAACGCGGTGGAAAAAAGTTTGTATAGTTTAATGAGCGGATAGGCCGCGTGACACGAAGGATTGTCAGAATTGATTATGGAGGAGTGCGTGGAACGGATGAATCGCGTTGGCTTCCGACGGATTCAATGTGCAAATGCGAAAATAAAGCGGACGATATATTATAGAGAAGAGTGAACGAAAGGCTGCAAAGACGGCTCGTATGTATATGCGTATAGAGAGAGAGAGATGAAATATTATTATTATTTTTACCTGCTAATGACGAGGTTTATTTAAAATAATTTAAATGTAACGAAAATTATCGAAAACAAAAAAAAAAAACTATAACGCTAAAAGTGAGAAAATATCGTTGAAAATCTAAAACGGTTAATATAGGCAATACAGAATTTTTTATTCGGAATACTTGAAGCGTAAAACAAATTTCCTCTGGTATTTTTATCCAAAGTGTTCAATAATAAATATTAACAGAATCCGATGATAATAATAATATTTTAATACGATCGGCGGAGGCGGGAAATCGATCCGACCGATTAAACACTATTAAATCCGTTATGCGAGCCGATTTATATCGGACTCGCCGAAAATCTTTCGGTTAATTTCATCTCCCGCACGGTCAGTATTGATTTTTTTTTTTTCGGGCACGTGACGTTTTCTTTTTCCGGATATTTTTCGCGTGTGCACACACCGACCGATACGTGACGTCTATAGCAACGCGATATTGTGTTTTGCGACATGTTCCACTGACAAAATGACTGCCCGATGGTTCTACGCGTTTCTAGGTATTTTTTTCTTCGTACAGTCAAACGCTTCAGGGCGACCGTCGATCGGTCGTTTGCAACGTGCAAAACACGAACAATTATTATTTGTATTTGAAAAAAAAAATTATAAAATTATCACTACATTGCCGCTGCACGAGTCGTATACAAACGAGAAACGAGTGTGTTCGGAAAATTAAAACCTTCCCCACGGGGTACGCAGCTGCTGTTAAAAAAAAAAGAACTCTGCGCCTTCTTCGCGCCACATTTTTAGTAGAAAATCACTGGCGAACACCAAGACGCGTACAAAACACGTACTATGTTAAATAAAAATACCATAATGAATAGACTGATTTTTAAAAAAATATTATAACGTGTTCAGCGCCGCGACTATGTAGATATCGATGGAGTTATATACGAGCAGTTCTGAGCTGCATTAGAGTCGAAAAGGTTTTCGGATTCCAAATTTCACGCATTACGCTCGGACCGCGATTCACACGATTCTCGTCGCACTTTACGATTAACGCATTGGTTTACATAAGAAACGTTGACTTTTAAAATTGAAATATATTTATTACAAATCAATCCGTGCGGAAAACGTGCAACAAGTACGACTAGAAATATTCAACAATTAAAATACAGGATTCTATCCCAAAATTTTAATCGCACAGATACTTGCGATAATTTATCGCGCCTAACGTTTTCGGTTAAATTTCAAAGTATCGATTATATGTTACATTTATATTTTATAACGCTGTTCCTACTTTATATTATCAATAATAAACGTAAGAATTTTATAAAATCGATGAAATTTCCTTTAATTATTTTCATAAAATATAAATACACGGTTATCGACTTCGGTCGATATTCGGTATTGTTCAACAGTCATTGCGGCGTTTGTGGAAAATTTGATTTTATTATTATTATTATTATTACTATAGTCAGTCGCGTTATAAAAATAAATAATATAATTTGAAATAATATTAAAGTCCTATTCAAAAGTGGTGAGTGTCATTTATAGTGTATCGATCGGTTTAAAACGCGTTTACAGGAAGCTCCGATTGGTTGTGGCGTGTTAGATGTTCCAGCAAATGCGTATACTCGCACTTTTCGGCACGAAACGATGAGCAACGACCGATTTTTGTCACACACACGCATCAATATTTCGTCATGAAATTTGTATTGCTAAATTGTTGGCGCAAAAAAAATATTAGGCCGAAGTGGACGCGATTTAACGATTCTGAGACAAATTTTTTTTCTTTCTTCGTCGCTCGTCAGGAGACGACTCATGTATTATAAATGAGCGCGAAAAGCGCGTGTAAAATAACTCGACGAAATATTTTGAAACACACGATTTCGCCTGTTTAACGAGTTCGCCTTCGCAATTAGCGCACCGCAGGCAAATGTAAACGTTCAGAGACGGTTTTTGCGCGGCTTCGCGGTACAGCTCGCGGGCACTGTACGACGGCGGTAAACTCGCATTATTTGAACTCGACTCACAGTTTGACTTCCGATCACGTTCGTTTTATTCCGTACATGTTGTCTCTCTTCGGAATACGAATATTGTAATATTCATTTATTATACCTGTAGGACTCGTTAAAAAGACACACTTCAGCTAAACGTAACACGCGTTCATAAATTATAAATTCGTACAGATCTCCTTTAATCGAACTGTAGTCCGAAAACTCGTCTAAATAATGATCGAAAATATCGAGAAAAAATTTATTAAAGTTTATCGTTCAAAAAAAAAAAACGTTTTATCAACTCCGAATATGTTCGTGGACAGTAATAAATTCAATACAAATTTGTACGCATAATTATTATGTATATTACGTGAGTACGCAATCAAAACAAAGAGTATTGCTAAAAATACTAAAATATTACATTCGTTTATTTAAAATACAACGACAGAATAAAAACTAAAAAAAAAAAAAAATACCAAAATTACGTACAGGAAAATATTATAAACGTTATATAATCAAAATACATAGATTTACAAAAAAAAAAGTGGTAAAGATATTGTGTACACGTTGTGAATTAAATTATTTAAAAAAAAAAAAAACTACCATGACATATATTATTTAATGTACGATATATCGATACGAAATATTATTTTTGTAATCTGTATGTATATTTAAAATATTTTTAAATGTATTATATTTGATTTTTTTTAAATGTATTCACGTGTCTAATACATACAATTTGTTTATACGTACATAAACGTTGTAGAATAATACGCGATCACTTTTCTACGATTTAAAGTATTGTGTTAATATCTACGTTATAGAAATTTATAATTAAAAAAGCTGCAAACATTTTTGGTGTACGCTATTCGTAACATAATTTTCAATACATTTTTACTTAGATCAACTTAAATAACACAATTTTTTATCCGTAAGAGATAAAAAACAAAAATTATTTACCTAAAATAATAAATCGTAATTATATTTTTAATTAACGTTCGGCGCTGACGATTTCGTGTTCTCGTTTTCGTCGCGATGCGTATACTCTCGTTAAAACAATTCCAAAAACAGAAACCCAAAATTCTCCGTTACTATAATAATATATAGGTACGCATAATTATTATAGTTCAGGTGTAAATAAATAAAATAACAGTCGGCCGACTGTTTCGCGTTGAAACTCGATACTGCCGCCGAAAAACGATATAACATTATGTGTTTTTGCGCCGTTTGAAATCGTTTTCGGATCGATGATCAGCGGACTTACTCTTGCGTGCATCCTTTCGCAGCGGAATTCACGTGATCTCGTGTCACGTACCGTCCTCCACCGCCAACACCGGAACAGTTGTGGTGTTACACCCTGCACCTCCTATACGAACATACGTTATTATAATAATATTTTAAACGCGTAGTGCGCCGTGTGCGGTCATTTGCATATGGCCAGAAATACAAAATGTTTTGCACGCGCGTCTTTGTCCGACGATAATAATAATAATAATAATAATAATAATAATAATGGTAAAAAAAAAATTAATAAAATAAAGTTAACGAGCCGCGGGGTGTTGTGAATGTCACTTGAGCGAATTACTCAGTTAAATATTTTAGAGTATATAAGATTATCACTGTACGTCTGAGAAAACGATTTCGAGCGGAACTTCGGTGTTATATTATTTATTATAAATAATATATAAGAGTAGAGTGTGTACAGCGCATATAATTAATGACAGTGATGCAATAAACTTAGGTATTTAAAAGTGTACAATTATATAAACACCGTCATCGTCATGATTTATTATAACAAGGTACATAACAATTATTTGTAAATTCATGAATAATTTGTTTTAACTTTTTTCGGTAGTTTTTGAGTTATATTTTTAGGCGCTTTAGAGAAAATCGAAAAATGACCGCTTTAAAGTACCGTCCAGATACAGTTTGCTGCCTGTAAAGAACTGTAACCGCGTAAAGATCGGAGAACTCTTCTTTGCCGAATTTTCTGGTAGAGACATGAAAAAAATGTATTTATATATAAATACAATTTTTCGGTAGTTTTTTTAGTTACGTTTTTTGGGGTTTGTGAGAAAATCAAATAAAATTACCTCTTTAAATAGAACCAACTAGATGTAATTTACTGCCGGAAACAATAACTGTGACCGTAAAAATCCGGAGCACTCATTCTGGTACAATATACAGGTATAAAAAAAAAAACACATCATTGTAAAACCAACAGATTCCTCGCCACGCTCAAAATCTAAAATAAATACTAGCAACAATAATATTATTATTGTTTTTATCCGATTAAATTTTTGGCGCGCGGCGGAATGCCAACGATTTATTCGATCGCGCGAATTTATTTATTTTCGCGAAAGATCAAACGGATAAGAGTCCCGGATTTTCACGTCCGACCGATCAAAAGACACGATAAAGTCTACGGGAGGGCAGAAGAAAAAGTAATAATAAAACACAATAATATATATATATAAAAAAAAAAAAATATATATGCCATACCGCCGGCTGACGGCGATAAAAGGTTTTTCGCGAAAATCTGTATATTATATTATTGCGTTACGAGAATTGACGTGTGGCGGCGGCGTAGACGATTATTATTATTATTATTATTATTATTATTATTATTATTATTATTATTATTATTATTATTATTATTATTATTATTATTATTATTATTATTATTATTATTATTATTATTATTATTATTATTAACCCGATTGAATATTACCGACGAGAAAATAAAATAAAAATATTCGCTGGATAGTCTCGCCGCGGCCGACACGTCGAAATTTAATTCGATTTCATTCGGTGTTTGGCACCGATTTCGCGATAATGCGATTTCGGTGTGCGCCTATACGTCGCGCGCGCGTACCTATACCGAATAATTTAATAATATCATTTCGCTCTGTCGTTGGCCACCGAATTCGTAACTATTCCCCCGAGGAGGATCTGCGAAGCGCGTTGTCACTCGAGAACGGGAAACGCGTCCTGATTAGCGATTCCGAATCGAGTCTCCCCCTCCCCTTTCCTACCCCTTTTAACCGATCAAATACGCATTGCGAACGCTGGCGCGCGTCTCGTCTCTTATCCCGAGGAATTTCGATTCGCCGAGCACTTTCGTCATTCTCATCTGCAATGCCCCGCAATGACGGAGGTTTAAATCATATTTTTTTTGGGTGGCTCTAATATAGATTACGCACAACGGACGACGGGGTTAGCTCCAAACAATGAAAAGTGCAATGCGAACACAAACGTGTATTGTCAAATTGTAAAATATTTTTTGTTTTTATTAGGAAATTTGTTAATAATATCATCGTAGATAATATTGTATCTGATATTAATGTCTCTATACGGATATCATCGAAAATCCAGAGCTCCTTTCTCGAATGATTTTATTTCGATGGTACGTTTTGATTCTCTCTGCGCACGCGAAAACGACCGGAATACCGAAAATCAACATTATTTTTTTGGAAATTTACCTCAATGGTGTTTTGAACTATTGAAAGTGCTTCGAGTGTGACTTAGATTTTTAACAACGTTAGACTTGAAAATAATAAATATGTCCAAAGTCGTTTGAGTTCGACGTTCTTTGTTGTGTCACCACCATCCGTTAATCGTTTTTAAACATCAGTACGTTTAAAACGCGACTTTGTCGTTCATTTCGATTAATTTTCCAGTCTAAAGTTATCGCTGTAAAACTCTAGTTTAATGAAACTTTTTTTATTTCGTTGAATTTATTGTTTGATCTATGTAACGCAGGAAAAAGAAAAAGTGATTCATTTCGATAATTTGCTTCGCCCTCTCATATTCTGCAGCTTCTCAATTAAACGTTTAATCCTTAATTTTTAATTTTTTTTTATAACACCTAGATTTATTAATATATATGTAAACGAGTTATTAAGTCCACGGGGTGCCCTTTGAAGACCGGCGGTCCATTAAATGCCCTGTCTGCCCGCTCCGTATTATCAATTTTTACTGCTTGCATGGCGTTTTATCGGAATCTAAAATCTTTCGGCGTTTATAAACGGACAAAGCAAAAAAAAAAAGTCATAGAAAACTTCGAGAGAACGCAAATAAATCGTAACTCGTTTAATGACGAACAACGCTGTGTTCACATTCTCGCCAGCACACGAATTATAATACACCGTTTTTTTTATCGACGTTATACCGTTTCGATACAAATGAGTTCTAATAACAATAATGATAATAATAATAACGTTTATTGTTATAAGAACGGCTCCGATCGATTCATGATAATTTAGTGAGCGGTATAACGACGACCACCACCCAATACCACAACCATCGCTCGTATTATCACGACACCCCTCCGAGCGACGGATAACTTTACCGAGTTTCGAGAGCCTGCACACCACGTACATTAGTTTGGCAACGGTTATGATCACAGACATTTACTCGGAATGCAGTTGTGTATTAATAATGCTCAAGAGTTGCGCGTGTACAGTGATATATATATTGCGAAGTATACTTCCAGAAAACGTGCACCGCTGCAAGCAATTTGTTAATAAAATATATTATTGTCTTAATATCCGTTTATCGTTTTCAACGGCGGATCGTATTTTACGTTTATGGAGTAGTAGTTGTATTTGTCGTATACAGTGTTCCGCAGTCGTGTACGATTTATTATTTATATCATAATTAAACATATTTATATATATATATATTAAACATTATTTTTTTTTTTAGAAAGGCGCGTATAATTATTTCGTACACACATCGTTTTTTTCATCAATACGCGAGAACGTTTTTATTGTTGTATATTATAGTACACATTTCAATCGGTATACATATGTATGTTTAAAATTGACACGAAATCATATGAACCTGGACCTTTTCTTTTTATTACGTAAAAAATCGTCTGTTGTTTATTAAAAAATCGTGTTTTCTTAAAATATCACACTCAGAGTCCATCGTCCGTCGATTTGGTTGAGTCTGTCTCGTGCCGTCGATGATGTACGCGTTATCTGTTTTTTTTATGTGCCGGACTCTGGAGTCTGCAGCACCACCACACTCAGCCATCCCTGAGATCAGTTCCGGTCGCGTACCCGCTCGCCGAACCAATATTATTAGTACTGTTAATCATCATTCGAGTAATTTATTGTACGCTGCAGACTACACTGCGGCGGCTTTCGTTAAAAGAAACGAAAATAAAAACCAATTTATTAATAATAATAGCTCGGAAACTAAAACGAGCTGCACAGTGCACATACACTACAGTTTTACGACGATTGTCGGACTGATGATTCCCAACCCCATCTCGCTTAACCACGTTGGATATTTCAATATAATTATGTTTTTTTTTTTTACACCTGCCCAGTGCGATGGACCCGTGTAAAGTTGTATGGAATCGCGAGGTAGCTCATTAAAAATGTATGTACAGGACGCAGAGCGGGCGCGCATAGGGGGAAACGACGAAGGCGACGGAGAGCGTCCGTTTTCGTTTAATCTTTAATGCCCCTCGATTTATGTATATGTCCCAGCATCCGCCGCCCCTCCCATCACAAATCTAGAGTCCTAGAGAAATCGTAAATATTTTATTACCCGTCCGTCGTCGGACGCGACTCCACTCGCGGCGGGCCCACCGACCAACGACAACTACAACAACGATAAATTTTTTATTTCAAATCACTTATTATTATTATTATTATTATTACGACTAGTACGAATCGTGACAGGCGTAGCTAAGTGGTATACGCTGTATAACATGTAACTGAAATTACTGATGGTGTTTTAGTAACGAGATATTCGATTTTAACGGGGACCGAGTGGCATTTTTCGGAGGTATATAATAGCTAACGAAAACTCTTTAAAAAAAATATATATGTATATTAAAAAAAAAACACGAATAACGATCTTTAAGTTTTCGTTTCGCAATTTAGAAAACATTCCGAATAGTCGGATAAAATTACACAACACAAAAAAAAAATCGTAGCGCAATAAAAACAGATATTTTTTTTTTGAAAAAAGTTTGATTTTTAGGTTTTATTGATAATAGTATTTTTTTTAAAATAACGATGGTTTTGTCCAGATCCCGGTATTGGATTATCAATCGGTTTGTTTTTTGGTACGAGTTTCCAGTGCCTGGAAACCACAGTCGCTTATTGATTTTTTACCAGTCGAATAAAATTAACGAGCGGTGTGATTATTGACTTCCTACGCCGTTTTTGAAATGAAATATCGCTGCCGCGCAACGTTTATTCCAAAGCTCAGTTATTCCCAACGTTTTTAATGAATGAAATTATTAGACAAGCGCAGTACACCGGTCTTCGAATGCCGTTCGGATGCAAATTCGACGGTACTTTTTAAAGGGGAGCGCCTTTTTTTTTTTTTACAAATGTTTTTCGACAATTATAGGAAACTACAACACCGCCGTAATATATTATAATTTCACGAAATTAAAAAATATAAACGAGGACGCAACCGCTGAGGGTTAGTGTTGTTGTTGATAGGACATATCAGGTCAGAATCGTCAAAACGAGTTTTAGGGGAGCGGTAAAGCGTACAAAGTTATTAATTATTTAAATTTTATTTCTATACATAACGAATACAATTCGTTAAATTTACGATTGAATGTATAGTTTTATATAATTATTATAGAACATTTAATACATCTGTAGTTTTTTTTTATCTTTTCGGTTGTTGAAATCCGTTAATATCACAGGCCTGCAACCAAAAAAAAAAAAACGCATAGGATCTTTTTGCTATTTTTTTTTTTTTATTAATTTCTATTATAATAAAACCGGAAAAATAGTAAAATATTGTTTTTTTTTTTTGCAAAATCCATATTTTTAGTTTAAATTTAAGAGTTTTCTTTTTAAATTTAATTTTATCGAGATTCTAACTATAAAATTATTATATCTCGACAATTACAATAAAATCGAAAAAATTTAAGAGTTAATTTAAATATGAAAGTGGTCGTGGTAGTGTGGGTTTAGTAGGAGCTCAGACAATCGTGTCTCGACACGCGTTTACTTTGTTTGTAGCTATAACGGTGTTTAATTCGATTTTAATGTAATCACAGCGTTCTTTTTTTCATCGTAAAGCCCTGTTATTTTGCAAAAACACTGTACGTGAAGGGGGGGACAATATTTTCAGAACTCGGCGTCCTAGGAAATATAAAGTTAACCAATAACATTCCAGGCACCTGAAAAAAAAAATTATTTTTGCACACCCGTGTAATTTTTATATTTTTAAAGATGGGTGGGGGCAACAATTGGATCTAAGAACTAAGCAGGAATGCTTCCCGTTGCTCGTCTTCCTCTCGTAGCTGAGAGTCCAAACAAACGCGCATAAACGGTACCAATTTACACGCCGGATTTCTATAATGTAATTTGCTTGTGTTCAGATTTCGGCCGGTGAGAAAAAAAAAGAACAGACCGTTTTTTTTTTTTTTCGGTTTCCTTTCGCGTTACACCAAACAGATGATTGACTTTATAACCGAAACACTCGCGCTACTATACACTATACCCGGGATATAGTGCATAACGATCTATAGGTTAGAGTTATAACGTCGTAAAACCCGGTATACGCGTACAATATGTATGTACAGATCGTTTAACGAACTGCGACGGTTTCGGGGACGATAATATTTATTAAGACAATATTTACGAGTGTATACACCGGAGGTCCCCTCGTGTACAGCATAATAAATATATGTTATCGAGAAAACGATTGTTTCGCCGTCGTCGTTTTTGGCGGATACGTTACGCTGGCATCCGCAGTTTGGAAAAATATACACGGAAACCAGAACTAAAATGTCTTATATAATTTGTACAGATACGTAATCACATTCTGAAAATTGTTAAACCCACTTTATTGATGTAAAATAATTTTTTTTTTTTTTTTTTTTAATTAGATGTGTAAAACAATGCGATTACGATTGGATCGTCATCATTATAAAAAGTTAAATAATTATAAGACAGGAAAAATGTGTTATCGATTTCCGATGGATTTTCTCGCGGCAATACCAGAGAAGCGGACATTTTCGACGTACACGCGTGTAATCGTCCGAAATCTGATTTTTTATACCCCTCCATCAGACGTTGAATTACGACATAAATACACCTACGAACGAGTTGTAGGTACGTTAAAATAGTGGATTTATCCGTATACGATTCACTGGCGTTCAGCAAGTTGACTATATTTTTTAACTCTTTAAATTATTTTTAAAAAAAATTATGGTTTCAATTCAAAGTTACTTACATATTTCTTTTTAACGACAAAAAAAAAATACTAAAAAACTCAATATTTTGTTAAAGTGTAAAATTGTCTAATATAGTGATATTGAACGAATAGGGTGCAAAATGGAATAAAACTTCTCGACGTCTTATATATATATATATATATATATATATATATACTATATATAGACTATAATAATATTTTGTTTACCAAACAATGCTATATAGTTTATTATTATTTGAAATTACATAATAAATCATCACTCGAAAACTTAAATAATAATTTAAGTAAAACGTACGTTTTTGGAAAAAAAAAATTATCTCTTTAATAGTAACTCAAAACTGATTTAACTGATTTAATTTTGATTTTAAACTGTATTGATATACATCTGATGTAGAGTTCTCCTAAAAGTCTTTCCGATTTCCTGCAGATCTTCTTCTTTGTTGTGAGATTGATAAAATCTCTGTTTCTTCTGTTTTCTTTAAATAGAGAATTGGAGTTGTTTTGTTATCGTCTATGTGTCGAGTGTCGACAGTAGCGTTAAATGTATTAATATATAAATTGACTAATGTGCAATAGTATTTTCGATTGAACTTTTTGTTCCTAGGAATGGATTTAACCCAAACATTCTGCACCTTAAATACTGCTATACACAGTACTATATACAGGAATTTTTTATAGAAATAGTTCATAATAGAGTAAACTTAAAAATAATATGTGAGAATAATACATATATTTCTCGTACAATTGTATTTCGATACTGTATTATAACGGAAAGTATATTTTACTTGGTCCTTGTTTTTTTTGTCCAATTCGTTCAATACTTGATGACAATAGTTATTTCGGTAATAACTTATTAGGAGTACTAATCACTATTTAGCCGATTCCGTTTGAAAAATAATTTAATATATTAAATGAAATACGACCAAATTTAAATAATTATGATCCAACTCTTTGGTTTTAAACGAGAAAAAAGATTTTTTGGCGTTGCAGTGAAGATGACGGATGCAAAAAAAAATATGTTTTTTTTTATAAAACATATGCATTTGGAAATACGACTCGATAACATCTCGATTGAACTTTTTCATCGTCATCAGTCATAATCATACGCTCGAGTACAGCAAGAGAGATATAATGGCACTGTGTGCTACGTATACGGATTGTCTGAAAACTATAATATGACAATGCGGTGTTGGCATTTTTTTCATAACCCTCTCGGACACGTTGGCTTTTACTCGAATATTTCGTGTACACACCCACACGTACATCCCGTTCGCAATTCTTTATATTATTATCATTGTGCGTTCGTCTTCGTCCCGGTTGCGATTTAAACGTTTTTTAATGCGTTATTCGTTGCGCACAACTCCGCAGAAGCGGCGGTCAGCAAATGATTTATGATCACCACCGGCTCGACCGACACCGACAACAAGCATATGACGTGCACACAATTTTCGCATCGTGAGATACGATCGAACCGTGTAGCGTGTGCTTGCAAACACTCGAACCGCATCGAAGTACGATTGAATACGTTTGTTGTTTCGGCCGATATTAAAGTTTTCCGATTGCTAGTAAAATACCATCGGTTTTTAATTACTGCGAAGGACGCGTGTTGGTTTGACGTGTAAACACTTCATGATTGGAAAAACTACACGAAAAATTGCAAAAATACTGCTAAAATTGCAAAAGTACTTATTAAATTGTCGTTTAAATATTCGTTTTGAACGTAGACAGTATAAGTATTTTTTGAATAAACTATACTAATAACAGGGGAAAGAAAACATTAATCGAGAATTTTTTAAACGATACGGCGATGACACTAGAATTTCAGAGAGGAATTTCAAGGAAAGAATTGAACGTACTCTGGAAGGAATTGGAGTTTTTGGTACAAGGGGAATTCGGGGTTTTCTCGGTGATGGACGCGTAGATGATTCAGCTGTTGTATAATAATTGAACGCGGCCTGGACCGCGGTTGAACGCTTTTGATGAGAGAAAAGCTTTATGCAATTCGCCGTACGAATTCCGGTGCGGTCGGTACTCGTGGCTGATTCGTATAATATGCTCAGGACGTTCATTACAATGGCGGGTGGTCGACTCCACATTTGACGCGCCGAGAAAGCGCTAAAACATTTAAATAAATTATCATTTAATGTCACAGATGGACGAAACTAAATTTAATTCACTGTAAAGAGAGCGTACAAATTATTATCAGACCAAAAACGTTCGCTGACCACGGCGTATAATATTCCCATCCGAAATCGCTACAACAATCATACGTCGTTGGTATGCGAATACTATTTTAAAATTTATTAGAACACTTTATAAATAAAAAGTACATAAATTTGTCTATGTACAAATGAGAAATCATCGAAAACTTTAATCGAAACGATATGTCCGAGAACGTAGGAATAATAATAGTGATGCCAAGGGAAATCACCACGTGTTGATGAGGTCATTTCGACCTTGTATATGATATTATATACTGTCCGTCGGTCGGTATAAATTCACGCGCGTACACCGTTTTACGGTTTGTGGCGATCTCGAGGTGATCGTAATTGGAAATCGTATACGATCGATATATCTGGTCATCTGGACAATGCGTAATGTTATTAATATAAGTGACCTTCGTCCACGTCAAAACTGTCAAGAGACATTATTGTAGAAAACCGTTGAAAAAAAAAATAAACGCTATAATATATATAATGTCCTTCGCTTCATTTTCCAATAGAAATTCTTCGTTTCGGTTTTCATAAATAAAAAAAAAAATTCTTTTCGAAAATATTCGGAAACACAAACGTCGTCTCTCGAATTTATTAATATTAACGTTATTAAAAAAACGTTTAACCTTTTTCGCGCTAAAACAATATTCGCTCACATATTTTCGCGTGCCGCACGACGACTCGATATAATTCGCTCGATAATAATATTATGAACGATATTTCGGGGTAGCGAAATAGTTCGCATTCACGGGGGATTTATTAAAAATAAGCGCCCGAAGGTCGGTACATATTATTATTATTATTATTAAATAACTCTTATTTTTTTATTATGTAATATGAAATTATGCGCGGGGTGAGATGAAGTTTCGGATGGTACACACATCGTCTGGAAGCCGCGACATTGTGTCGACCCTCCGACAGATAACTTACGCGATGGCTTTATCGTTGGTATATGAAATTCCTCATCGTTCCCCGTCAAAACACTCACTGAACAGATGATGTGGCGGCTGGAAAACTCGGATATACGCTTAAAAAAAAACATTTGGGGCGCCTAAAATATGTTCAGGTGTCTGCATTATTATTTCCCTCGTTTTGTTCGAGCCTCATTGTTGTCATTACATATTTTTTCTTCAAAACACATTTCCTTCGGAATCCTTCTGCTGTCCCATGACGGTACTCGAATACTTTCTCCGGTGGCCCCACGCTACAAATAAAATCTGAAATATTACCGTGATTCGATTTTTGTACATCGATTCTCGAGTGACTATAACGTATACGCGTAATGATACAACGAAAGAACGAAGTAAATGTATACGTTTTGGCTTCGTGTACAAAATATTTTCCTTTTCCAATCGTTTTCCACCGGATCGTTATAATGTTTGAAATCGACGAAATTCGAGTTTCGAAAAACAAAACGGCGCGTCACTTGGAATATGATTTCTCGGTATATAAATACCGTTTTTTTTTTTTAAGCGCGATTTTACCAATATCCATTTCGATTCAATTTACTTATATAATAATCACTATACAGCGCAGCATGCAAGCACCGAACCGTAAACGTTTTCGAAATTATGTTTTATATAGAGGAAGGACGAAACGGTAAACGTTCGAGAGCAAATCAAATTGAAATCTCCCGAGGGCGGTTAGAAAAAAAAAAAATGAAAATCATCAGTGAACTGCATAACACGCAATATGGCGCGTCAACAGTATCCGAAAAAAAAAAAATATGCTGTGTAATAATAATATCGTTTATTTAAGAAGACCGACTTTAACAATCTCGTTATTTAAAAAAAAAAAGAAAAACGTAGTGATTTTCCAAAGTAAATTAGATCCCTAATTGGTACGGGCTCGTAAAGATATCGAGTGAAATGGAAATTATGTAGGTATTTTGTAAACAATTTAAAACGGGTAACGAGCCCCTTTATATTTATTTAGATAAATATTTTAGAGTTTTGTATGAATTTGAAGGCTGTTTCGGGAAAGCTATTGAAAAATGACGTGCTTAAATTAGGGTACAGTAAACAGCGAAATTTGCTATGGGAAAACGAGGAACGAAAATACGCAGAAAAACGTAAAACCGACAGCTTTGCTCGGAATCTAAAATTTTGTCGCGAAACAATATATTGTTATTATGAACACGGTTGAAGTGTATTTTTTTCGACACTCGTTTGCGAATTTATATATTATATGTTTTAAAAATCTAACCGCGTAAAATAACACATAATATATTCACCGGTTTCGGATATATATATATGGAGAAAAAAAGAGAGAGATTTTTCGCCGTACGATCAAATCACCCCCTACATCGAGTTTTTCCTGCGGAAACGCTGCACATACGTGCGTATAACGAACGGATTTGCATAATTCGATATGCGAAAAACACGACCGGATGGTACGCGTACCATTTTACACAGCGGCCACGTGACAATATAATGCAGTGCCTGGTGAACGCGGTTAAGACCGTCAGACGACCGAAATCCGCCAATTTTCCAGATGCGATATGGTGACGAGGATTTTTTGTATTTTTTTCTGGCTACACACACACACTATCCGACACTTAACCGATACACGATAACGTGAAATACGTTCACTGCAGGAACGACGCGAACGGATAAAAACCAGGATATTTGTACAACGTGCCAGTATATGGTGTTTCAATGTTTACGCGGCTGTACTAAATCATGCGATGCTTAAACATCGGGTACCTTACACTTTTCTCGTGGCGACACCGGTGGTCGCACGTGATAATTAAATGTTCCTCTTAAATTTCTTCTTTTAAAACGGTTTTCATTCAGTGTAACGTATCAGTAGAAACGCTATAACACGGCGTACAATACATGGCGCGAAAAGGCGGTGATATATCGTAACGAGTTTTTTTTCCCTCGAAAAATTGAACCGGTTTGAGGATTGAGAGTAGGATTTTTCTCCAAAAACATACGACCTATACTCTATTCGGTTTAAGATTATACCGGAACGCGCACGTCCAATGTGAACACCGGAACGACGCTAGACCCCACGCCAGGCGGCCGGTAGCTGCTCTATCATTGGCTGTTTCTGTCGGCGGCAGTCGGCACACGACGGTTTCCGACAATCAGAACGCCGATGGAATCTCGCTCGCGCGAACATGAACCAATTTTCGTCCGTCGCCCGGTTGTATGATCTTAAACCGAATGGAGTATATACATACGTATTGTACGTACTCAACGGGAACACTACCGAGTACAACAGTAGTTTAGACTATTAATATAGATATCCAGATTTATACATCGCGGGAATGGACGAGCTATGCGTAGAAAATAGTAAATGTAACGAAATATGGAAAGCGTCAAAACGTATTCCTGTTATTTTATTTATGCGATAACATATAATTCTATAATAAATAATAATATTGCAGGGAAAATAGAATACGTTTCTGCCGGGAATGAGACTGAAAATAAGCTCACGAGAGACAATATTTAATCGAATGGTGTTTAAAATAAAACCGTCTCGATTCGGATAATATAGTTTGAAAATAATTTGGATTTTTTGTTTTTCTTGTAAATCTAGAGAAAACACTTTTTTCGCGTTTATGTTTACAAAACTGTATTTACTAAAAATACCGAACATGGCCCTCCTAATTATTGCCGTTTTAGTTTAAAATTTTTACAAAATTGCGTCTACGTGGTGTGCGCTATAATTTTATATCAATTTAATTAATTCGAATTTTGGTAAAAATTATAATTTTTTAACGGAGGTTTTTTTTTAAACCGTATAAAATTATATAACGCGCTGTACTATGTGTGTTATAATTACGGATTTATAACCGAAACGAATGCCGTACACTTATCAAAGAATTCCTGTAGAGGTTTTCGAAAAAAAAAAATGTATCGAAAAGTGGTGAATTTTTTTTTTCCCCCGAATAATTTATGGCGGAAATTATCGCTTTTACTCGTAGATAACGCGGTAAGCCGAAAACCGTAATATTATGCGCGCGTGCATAGTTTATATGGGTTCACGAAGGAGGAAAAAAAGAATGTTTGTGGAAATAACGAACTTGTCGTCGTTCCGATTGCCGGCGCGGGCGCCTAAGGCCGTTTTCGCCGGCTTATCTCGCCGCCGCGCACGCGTCGCGCACGTTCGTTCGTTCTCCACCGACGACGTTCGCAGATTATTATTATTTTTGTTGTACATCTCTACCATTCGATACAAGCGCACACGCGTCGTTATCTCTCGCGCATACATTACAAAACAGTTATTATTATTTTTGTAATAAACATACGACGGCGATGCTGTTTGAGTCATGCGCGAGGACCGAAATCCCGAAATCCTCGTGGCCATTAAAAACGCGAATAAACGATAAGGAAAAAAAACAAATCCGGCCTCGCGGCGACATCCGAGCTGGAGTTTAATAACAGTGACTGCGCTCTAGCTACATACGAGTAGAGTGTGCCACAGGGCAACTATTCCTGTATATCGGTATATCCTACGGATCGGTTCGTAATGCGAAATCGCAAGGGTGTAGCAAGATTTTAAACGTTATTTAAACACAGATTTTCCGGTGTGATAATTTGAGATGAGAATGCGCGGTAAACGCGGTGGGTCTTAAGAACGACACTCCGTTCAGTATAGACTTTAGAGGATTCTCAAAGGACCTTTTCGACTGCATTGTATGGAGTGCGATTTCGCAATATGTCACCGCTGGTTCGCACTTTTATGAGAACGATGATGGACGGTCAACCACTGCCGTAACAGCTGTTATGTGTCTATATAATTTTTTTTGTGTGAATCGCACCGATAATAATATTTGTTTATATTATATATTTTACTTACTTATGGGGACACTACACTACTGTGATTTTCATCATAAGAATTGCTTCACTCTGACGGATACAGTCATAATTTAAACACAAAATTTCTACACAGAATAAATTACAATATTGTCTATACACAATAACACAGTCATTCTTTAAATTAATAAGAATATTAAAAATACAATTTTTATCGTTTTTTTTTTAACTACATAAATATCGATGATATTGGAAAGAATACCTCTGTTATTGTGTAAATTATTTTGTGTCTTGAGTAAAACTGTAGCATTCAGTGAGACGGTTTTTATCGTAAACGTTTCATTTTCAAAAATATTTGTCGCGGCACAATTTACAGCGCTTTGGTTTGCCTGTGTGTGTCCTCTTAAGGACATCGGAAATTCGAAAACGATGTATTTTTTTCGCATAATTTTTAAAATTGAAAACTAAAAGAAAATTTTGACGAGTAAACGTGAAAAATAAAATGTCAACTCATCCAGCCGCATCTTTTCGAGATCGCGGCGAATTAAACAGCGTTGCAGAAAGATATATTTTTTTATATTCTCAAAAATTTCCTACGGCAGTTAAATCGATACACATATATAGAGTCCCGGTGTTGACCAAAGCGTGGATATTTTTCAATATTAAAGTAGAATAACGACAAATTTTTTTTCTCACAAAAATTGGCTTCCCTTTGCTGCTTTGCTACCGCCCCTCTCTCAAAAAAAAAAAACGAATACGCGATTGTTATTCGGTATTAAAACGATTGTAATTTTTTGTTTATGTTTTCGGGAGGGGAACGCGTTGCAGTGTACGATACATTACAGTTTATGAGGTCACCCCACTAAAAAAAAAAAAAAAAAAATTGTCTAGCCCTACTGTACACCGCGTGCTGGTTGTATACACAGAGTACAGGGCGTGCGTGTGTCTCCGACGGTGGTGTGTTACCCTTATAAATTATAATACGCATCTGTCACGATAGAGACCGCGCGCGCAGTGTTGTTCCTTCGTCTACCCCGGCATCACATCACATCGTACACACACTTCCTATCCTGCAGCACGCTGCGTATCCTGCGGAGCGGGCGTCACGTGCGCCGCAATTATTGATGATTAAATCGGGATTTCGCGACTGCTGCACCTCGTCGCCGTCCCTGATACGCTTTTTGCGCCACCGATCGACAGGGCTATTAATTTCGTTTTTATTTACCGCCCATCCCCCCCTTACCCCTATTTTCACTACCGCTAATCCCCCACCACCGTTATCCTTTCCGTCACGTCATCGCCGCGGGTTCGTCTACACTGCAGTGCCGAAGGGATGACTGGCCGAAGGTGGGCGGAGGAGACGAGTTAAAAACGGCCGGGACTCCGGAGAACAACGACGACGACAAATAAAAAAAAATGAAAACTCACCCTTTAATCTCTCAAAGGCTTTTGATTTGACGTCAGGCGACGGCGACGTCGATTTTCCCGGGAAAACGGATTTTCTTTTCTTTTTTTTTTTGCTCACACACGTCGAATAAACGTGCGAGCGCGTTATTATTCACCTAAATTACGTTATTTCCTATTCCGACAGTCTCTTATCGCCCCGGGGGGCGAGGGATAAGAAGGATATGAAAATAACGGCGCAGTGCGGAAATCGCGGGCACGGAAAATTCGACGGGAATCGGACGACATGTGCAGTGCAGTTTTTGCGCTGCGCGAGCGCGATGGGGTGAGAAAATATCGCACCACCACGCGAAAAGGGTTGTGCTCGTAGGGAGGTTTTTTTTTGGTAATCACTCTTAGCACTCGGTACGAGAAAAAAAAGTGATTTCCAAAACGCACTTTCTTCGGTCTCGCGACAATCGCGTACCGTCCATTAATCAGAATTATTATAACGCGCGGATGTCGACGACGTAAAACGCGCGGCGACGGTTGCAAATGACAATATATTCAAACAGACTTTGTATTAAATAAAGCTTATATCGCACTTATACGTCGACGTCAATGGAAATATTATCATTATTATTAATTATTATCATCATCATTATTATTATTATTATTATTATTATTATTATTATTATTATTATTATTATTATTATTATTATTATTATTATTATTATTATTATTATTATTATTATTATTATTATTATTATTATTATTATTATTATTGTTTGTTAAAAAAACACTTATAATTTTGACTTTTTGGAAGAGTATTTTTCCTTTTTTAAAATTCGGTACTTATAAATATGATTTACAATATTATTATAAATAATAACGTTAATGAAATTTAAAAAAAAAAATACAATCATTCGGTTTTTTACGCTTTTCTGTATCGAGTGATAGGTTAGGAGGTTATATGCTACGGATTTGGAATTATTCCGGTCCACGGATTACATAAACGGGCAGTTTTGATATTATTTAAATTTTTATTATTAATGAAACAAGATGAGTATGAAGACTGTTGCGGATTTCGGATTGTGTTGATAAGTATATTGTTTATTATTTAAGTGAATATTATCATATGAACTTAGTTACTTTAGATACTCTTTGGTTTATCGTAGGTTTGGTCTTTAGATTTTTTAAAATTTTTTTTTTTTTTTTTAATGAATATTATGCGCGCGCAATATTCATTAAATATTCACGATCAGAATAAACGTTTTATAGGTTTTTTTGCAAAGAAAAATTTAGTTATATCTCGTGGGGGAAAAAACCAAGTGATTTTACTTGAACAATATGAAGAAAAAAAGATATTGTTGAGATTTTAAAATGTGCGAATTGGACATTTGGATTTCATCTATAATATAATTTTATTTAACATAACGGGAAAAATTTCTCAAATAATTCATATTATTGTGCGCGTACTTGTAGAGTCATCAATTTGTAAGTATTACAGTTAAGAATTAGCTGTTATTGCAAAAAAAAAAAAAACGTTAAACAGATAATATTTTTAATTTTCGTTCAGTAATAACGTGTACAAGTTGGACAAATACATTTTAAATTGTTAACATTTTGTAATATCAATTAAATTATTTCAAATGTTTCAATTACAATTTTTCGATTTCAATTGGTGTTTAATAATAATACAACGTCATTAGTTGGCGAATACCTAACGGAAAAAATTTTAAAAATGTTGACTAACTTTTTTTTATAATAACTTTATCGCAATCTATTTTTTTAATGACGATATTTTTTACTATTGTCGTCAAAATTATTATTAATAAACGTTTTTATGACAAAATACTAAAATAGATACGAAAAATAATAAATGACGTGTATTCTCTTGTAAAACGTAAATGAAATATCTATATCTAAAAATAATAAGTGTCTACAAGAAAATCAACCGTGACCCGGCGAATTCGTTTTGTTTTTTACACGATTTCGGAAACATTCGAAACGAACTAATACACCAAATGTGTATGATAACGAAAGAGAATATACGATGATTTACGAACACAAACGTTTGCAAACTTTTGTATTTTTGTATTTTTTTACACGAAAGTCGTAAAAGATTCAATTCATATCGGATAAAATCTCAATTCGCAAATACTTAAAACTCACGAAAAATATCGAAGCTTTTCGACTTTGGAAGCATTACCGTAATGAAATCCAATATGTGAGATTAAAAAAAAAAAATGTAATACGAGTACCATATAACTACCATGACAGCCGTGGTGTTATTTTACAATGTATTATTTATACATATTTTTATTCTTCGTTTAACGAAGTAATTCGACTGAAAGTCTCACTTACCATAATAAGCTTTATAATTTGCAAAAAACAACTTTTTAAAATATTATAAATTCCATAAATAATTTGCATTTGGGCTTTGGATTTCATTATCGTTTTATCGTAAAAAACGGATTAAAACCGAATAAGGTGTTTATTGGATCACAGACTTAATTAACGAATTCGCAGTAGTGGCTTGTCTAGTGGTGATTAGGTCTGGTAAGTCTCTGCAGCCTTAAACTTAAGGGAGTCATGAGGAATTTTCAAAATTTTTATATATTATTAAAGTAAGAAATTTATATTGGTCTCCGTTATTTTTTAGAAGTATGATTCTCTAGAATTTACAGAACATCCAAAGTATCACTATTCTTTGAGAGCGAGCATATTTTCAAACGATATGTCATTGATTAAATATACATAGAAAGCCATAGATAGTATATTTAATCAATGCATGTATTTTTCACCATTATAGAGTGACCTAAATAAAAATATAGACAATCAACCGTAACTTAAAAAAATTTAATATTAATAAAATTTTTATTTTTATTTTAAATTACGACTTACGACTAGCCGAGTGTACTAATATATTTGAGGATATGACGCCCTAAAAATTAAAAATGACTACACTCATAAAACGCTCTAAATTATGATATTTTTAGTCTGTGTCGCAGACGTAGAAGAAAATATTAAAAATTTTTATAATTTACAATTATGTTTAAAACTCGGGAAAAATGACAATTTTTAAATATGACATCTAATTTAAAACGGAAGTATATTCAGTTCGTCGCTTTGAATGTTTTGCTTTAGTCGTATTAAATGAAATGATAAATTTTATCAATAATAACGGTAAAATCTCAATAGGAAAAAGTTTATTTAAAACGAATAATTGTGAAAGTTTGACGTAAAATTATAATGACGTGCTTATGAATTTCAAAAGAGCAAAATAAAATGAATTATGTGCTACACTAAACGAATTGTAGTGACTTTTATCGATTGTTCGTTAGTTTAAATTAAAATTTTTCTGTCTTAGGCTCAAAAAAGTACCTACAAATAAGGGATCCTTGCGAGGTAAATCAAGACGTTTATTGTCCTGAATGTTGGTAGAGTTTATTAAAATGTAAAAAAAATATCAAACGCTCCGACGAATAGAAAACGAAAACTAACAGTGAAAAAACGAGAAATAAAACCGCTTACGGATATGCATAAAATCATAATGAATACGTTTATTATAACGCAGAACGTTCGACAATACGCAACATTATTTTTTTCACAAAAAAAAGATGATTAAAATTTATCTATATAATCAATTTTTAATGTATCGACCTTCTACTTGTCATTTAATAAACTATATATATATATATATAAGAGCATAAGAAATAATACTATAAAAATATATTGAAAAAAAAATATTTAATACGTTTCTTTCATAGACTTTATTGTATAGAAATTGTATACGATTTGATTAAAATAACTATTTAGAAATTTTTTTTTTTACCTTCTCCACTGGAGTATTTCAACAATAGAGATTATTTTATGGATAAAAAAAACCTTTTTAATGAAAAGAACGTTGTGTATTTTTTATTATTATTATTAAACTAATCCCCGGTAGGCATATTGAAAGAATGTAATAATATTAGGGCCGGTATTTCAATGTACCCACGTCGCATTTTTGTAACGTTGTGACAGGGCATATAATGTTTTCCTAGCAACAAAATGTGTGTGTTTTAAATTCACACTTTTCTAAATTTGCATTTTCCTTTCGCTCGTTTTTATTACCAATTTCTAAGGATACAAAATAGAGACGTTTGTCCTATATATATATATATATATATAAACGTATTACATAATAATATTTACAATTTAAGGCTCAATATAACGTCAAGAGTGTGATTTTAAAATAATTGTAGCATTATTATATAACGTTATGCTCAATAATATTTTTTTGTCAACGCGCGTAACTCGTTGGAATCAAAAAAAATTAATTAATATTTTTCATTTTATTGTATACATTTTTTTAGTGTTTTTTTTAGATTATTTTCAGAATTTTTACGTGTGTGTTTCTATTATTTAGACACACTTTTTTACTTGTTTTATTTTTAATTCATCGAGAAACCAGAGAAATGAAATCATTTTTCGATTTTCGTTTGTTTTTCAAAATCGTCTAGAATATCGAATTAATTTTATTTCGGCTGGACGGTGAAAATAAATAAAAAATTATTTTTTTTCTAATCGTGAACATTGAGTTACTTGGACTGTATAATTAAAATCACGCGGATATGCAAATATATTACTACATTGTTTTTATAACGTCGATTCGCTATTCTATATATATATATAATTTATATTCAAATCGAATTTACGTCCATTACGAACACAAATTGTATATATTTAGCCTTTTTTTTTTCTTTTTTACGGACGACTAGAATTATATTTTATAATATAATATTTTGTTATACGAACAAAAGATTCGTTATTCCGTTGAAAAATCGAATTTTTTTATTTTTTTCTCTTTTTGCAATACGTACTCTTTTATTTAATTTCACTTTGAACGCGCGTATTATATTATAGTCGCTTTTATTTACGTCAAATTTCGCGTTTTCGCGCTTTTCAACACTTACGTACTGCAATATGGGTGTATTGATAATAGAGCGATTTACTTCAAACGAAGTATTATTATGATTTTTACTTATACTCACAAAAAAGCATTTCAATCGCAGAGATAATTATAAAATATAATGTAAAAAAAAAAAATTTCTCGCTCGCGCGATATTCACGTGGCACGTTTATGAATTTTGTATAATAGGACAAGCACAATAGTCGGTGGTTAAATTTTTTATTGTTCGAATATTATTCGTATTACGTCGTTCGTAGAGTTACAAATGCAATACTTCTCTCGTCAAAAAAATTGTTATAATATTCGGATCATCATCATCGCTAATCCAATTTTCTCGTACCAAAATTAAATACGTTAATTAATAGTATGTAGGTATATCATACCAACGCGTTGTACCTATTTTCAATTTTTCTCTGGAACGGGTTTAAAACAAAACGTTTCCACCGCACTATGTAGACGATTCTTTTATAATATTTTTTAATTAAATCATTTTTTTTTTTTTTAGTAATAGAATTCGGTTATTTCGAGTAATAAAAATTTTTTTTATAAAAGTCCCAAAACGATTTTTTTTTTGGGGGTTTCGGTTTGAACTCCTCCGTGTTTTATCGCTTTATTCTTTTCGCCAATGCCAATTGAAAAAATCATTTAAAAATATACTATAACCGATTGTTTTATTCAATAAAAATCAACGAATACGTTATTTTTTTAATTCCTCGAGTTTTTTCCCTGGCACATCTTCTTCGCTAGTGTAACTGTATAAATATTGACCGACGCACAATATCCGTTGGTAAAACCGCCGTATATGACCTGGCCTAAGCCTTTGGAAACGCATAAAACCGACGTTTTCGATAATTCGTTGTTTTCCATTCGTCGTCGTTGGCAAAACGCAAACGTAACGTTACCAACGGCGTTCCCGTAAGCGATATAAGAAACCCTAGACGCCACATAGCGGGCGTCCAATGCGACACTCTTATTGGTCAGGTGATTGTTATCAATTGTGCCAAACTGTTGTCATTCATTAGTTATCATTTTTAGTATTATGAACGAACGGTTTTTTTATAAATATATAAATCTAATTTTATCATTTTATTACAAATACAGAAGACGATGTTAACATATTGTTTGCTCCAAATTCAAAGGATAAAGTTCCACTAACTGATTGTTATAATCATTTTATTCTTTATTATACTTGAAAACATCTAGTACTGTAAGATTAGAAATACGGAAATGAAAAAGGAAAATATATTTAGAATTTTTTTATATAATTTAGTGAATCCTTCAATTTAATAATTATAATAGTTATAATATAATTATACAAACAAATTTTTTAATTGTCCCCGAACAATCCGATTAGTGGCACGTTTCTCTTTGAACAGAGCGAAGAATACGGTCAACGTGTATTTAAATTACGACGTATCACTTCGACATTATTCTTAATATCTATACTAATTCGCAACGCAGATTGATATTACAAATACTTATTTCATCCATGATATTTTTAAGATACAATGTGTTTATGTTAAAAAATGATAAAATTAGATTTATATATTTATAGAAAAAAAAAGCCAGTTCGTTCGTAATAATAAAAATGATAACTAATGAGTGATAACAGTTTGGCACGATTGATAACGATCAGCCGACCAATAAGGGTGTCGCACTAGATGCCCGTTCTGTGTCGTCTACGGTTTCTTATATCGCTTCCCGTAACGTATTATACGCGCGCCGATTAGACCGTCGCCGTAGTGCGTTAAGTGAATTACGACGGAGCGGCGCGAACGCTCGTTTGCGACGGGCGCCGACCAAAAACGGTACCGTATATGACACATTCATGCGGACGTATTAACATAAAACAACGGCGCGAACGAAAACGGTTAAAGGCCGCAAAAACAAAAACGAAAAGGCCGGGAGCGAGACGGATAACAACGGAGAGTGAGAGAGTGAGAGAGAAATAATATCGCGTAGTTTTCCCGTTCCGACGGAATAATAAATACAATTATTTTATTACTATTTCCGTTGGGCACGGCCTGAACCGCGTACACCGCGGCTGTGTCCCGCGGGAACGGACACGTGGCATTTTCCATTATTATCGATTTCTCTCCACCGTCTCTTTTGTCTCTCTCTCTTCATCACCACCACCACCACCGCGTGTCTCTCCACATCAAAACACACACACACACACATCATTCGCGTATCTCGAATTTGTGCGTGTGTGTGTGCGATTCTCAATTTCCATCGATGACAAAGGCCGCCGCGGGATTATTGTGGTCCGGTCGACCGTCCCAACCGTGACGACCACCACCACCAACCACTTGTCATTACCACCGCTTATTATTTCCACGTGGTCTTTGTGCGGAATAAACGGCCTGTCTAGACACCGATGAGCGATCGGCAACCGAATGGATCGATGGTCCAGCACGATGCAGTGGTTCGAATCTCCCTAGACCGTCTCGATTTTTCGAAAAAAAAATAAATACATTTAAAACATGACTACAACAGATTTCGATGACTTTAACTCGAGTACGAATCAGCACTAAAGTATTAATTCTTTCCCAACAAAGTCATTGAAAACACACGAATATTATTTTCATCCAATTTCCAAATACATTTGTATAGCCAGCAACAACTTTTGTAAAGACTGAAACGACTGTACGCATTCGTGTACTCGTACGTAATGCGATTTGCGTGTCCAGAAAGAGTATTTGAGAGTATTTGTCGCAAAAGGTTCGGATGGTTTTTATCGCGAAACACCGATTGATTTTAAGAGATTTTTAAGCAAATCCAATTTCCCGTTCATTCCGTTCAATAGGTACGTGCACACAGACAATTTTCAAAATAATTCCGTCCCCCCACCACTTTATATACTTTATACTTTATTTACTTTTTAACATACTTTATGTACGTTTTAGAAAATTGTTGAAATTTGATTTTTGTTTTATCAACCTCGGTCAGGAATCGTTTTGGATAATCGATGCTCTGTTTTAGCGGTTCCCAACCTTTTCATCACTGAGTACTAGACACTTTTATGATCAATACGATCTTGGTGCTAAAACTAAATCAGGAGAGTCAAATTTTTGTTGAAATATGTCATTTTATAATTAATTCATTTCTTAAATTTTTTGGTTTGTACAAAGAACGTCAATATCAGGCTGAATGAACTTGTTTTCACTAGTAAATCACTTTGAATATCGAGCTTACTCCTCTTCTTATTTTTCAAATACAACGGTTCAGAGAATTCACTCTAATTACAAACGAGTAATGACAAATGGAATTAAACGTTGGAACGCTTGTAGTGGTTATTAGATTTTTGTTGACGTCCAAGATGAAACCAGTGTTTTGTCTTTAAATGCTTTTTTCATTGAACTGTCGCTTGTATCATATCAATAAACGATTCTTTGTCATTTATAATGCTGATACAATGATAATTATATTATCGGAAAATTTCTCCGCGTACCACAGGTTAGAAACCAATACGCTTTTGCTTCATACACGGCGGTATACGGTGTATAACGGCTTTCGACCTCGAAGTTCGCTGTTGATTAGTATGTAAAGTGCTTTCTACTCGAAGGAGCAGTCAGAATAGTTTCCTCGTCGTTGTCCCCTCGATCCACACGCGTCGTTTATCCGGTTCGGCGGCCCTAAACTTTTTATACCCACACACGTATATCATATCTGCCGGATCGTGATTAATAATATTGTGAAATTGAAATTATCCTTCGCTTCGGAGAGGCACGAAACTTCGGACGGTTCGCCGAAGAATCTTCAACTGCCCCGCAACGTAGTCTTTTTACCGAAACGCGTCGATTCGATTAGTGATTTTGAACGAAAATCTAGTCAGAAAGAATCAATAAGACGATTTTCTATACATAATCCGTAGGTGACACAATAACATGTGTCAACGCGTATTCGTATACGTTCCGTAAGAAAAAACACATACATAGGTGCGAGACGGGTAATTTTTTTAAATAAAAACCTGAAACGCAAATACATGACTCAGTAAAAATTTTTTATAATTTTATTTCGGTTTTTCCTCTAGAATTTTTTTTTAATCATATTTTATTAAACTGTGTAAATAAACATTCCTCATTTACCGCGCGAACGGTTGAAAAAACGTGTTTTTTCGCTCTATACACACCGGCTTATTATCTCTATTTTTACATTTTTCCACGTTGTTATTTATGTCGTCAGAATTTTTTTCGTTTTCACTCCGTTCTCCGGTCGGAAATTTCATTCGAAAAAACTGCGCGACGGAATTTTATACGGCCGGTAAAAAAACTAAATAAAAATAAAACCGTTTTTTTTTTATACTTCTCGTATTTTTTTCTGCTTGTTTCACAGTGTATTTCTCGTCCCGGATGTTTAAGTATTACTGCACGAGCGCGTAAAATAACATATTGTATATTAATATATTATTACGTACAGCCATAATGTATACGTTTTTACAGTGTCGGACCGAATAGTTTTCGAATCGATTAACCGTCGGAATCGCCAGGAAATGAATTACTTTTTTTTTTTTTAACTTATATATCTGTTTTTACCGTTCAGTTAATAATATTATTACGCGAGAATCCCCGAGTAAAAAAAAAATATTATTTTTGCTACGTTTTTTTCCCTCCCGGACCTTACTGTAAATAATATTAATTGGCTTATAATACAAATTTAAAAAAAACGATTGATTTTTTTTTATATTTATATATCGACGAATTAAGCGAATCTTTCCGTAAACGACACGTTTTCAAAAATTATTTTCCAAACTTATGCCGTGTTCAAAATGCCGATACGATTTTTTTTTTCGATTTACTTTGAAATTTTTCGACGAATTCGACAAATATATACGTAAACAGAGTTTGTACATATATGAAATATACAAAGACATAAAAATAATAATTGTATAGCAATTAATTTGGAAATTAAAACACGCCGTTTTAGAAACGCGCAAGATAGACAATTTTAACGAAATAATAACGCGTAATGCAATAAAAAAAAACCGGAATTGACGACGGAATTTCAAACGCAATAATTTTGCTAATAAGCGTGTAAATCGTTAAAAAAATCGATGCGATACGCGTATTTTTTTTTTGAAACGAATTGGTTTTATGATCGTATAATACCGTGCAAGTACTACGTCCCCCGATAAACAGCAGCCTGCGCACCATCGGCTAATATGTATTTTATGTTTCCGAGACCCCGAGGTCTTATATCGTTTCCCAACCCCATCTCCCCGGAGATTTCATTAATAAATTAAGGAGTTTCGTATTATTTACTCGAACTGATTGTCGCGGTGGCTTTTGGGTTTGTCGTGCGCCCGATCGCAGCCCAATTTGTCGTCTTGGCCGTATTAGAACAAATCCTGGCTCGCGTCGGACTTATATATATATATTATATACACATAAGAGAATTACATTTATATATATAATATATATAAAGGCAACAAAAACAATACACCTTAACCCTCTTCTGCAGATGGATTCGAGCCAAACGAATAGGGCGTCTCGATGATTTTAATAGGCACTCGGCCCGGCCCAGTCGAATTTCCTACGGTGTAAAACCTAATGCGTTTAACGCGACCGGAATTGGCGAACGAATTCAATTTTCGCGTGTATTTTAATAGAATTTTCGACGATCGTTTGTCTTAATATTCAAAATGTTTAGCGTATAATATTATAGCAACGGGTGTACGCGGGTTAAGTAATCGTATATATTACGTTATTCTCGTTTTGTTTCGTAAGGAACGCAGTACTTATTGACTGACATATTTCTGAACGTCTCTCGTAGCACTCACTCCGGATAGCCGATTTTCGTTTGTGTATTGACATTTAAAGTGCGTCTCACACGAGCAATGCCGCGGCATCATTCGGTTGAACGTTTTCCAGTCGAAATCGTTAATATTACGAAAATCCACGCGTGTGTAATATATCATATATCTTTTATCGTTTTCCTAAAACGTATTTAAATATTTTATAATTCTTTAAACGCGAGCTGTGAACGTATTCACAATATACTCACGCGTACCCGAACACTTTAAATAATTTATATAAGCGTCGATATTGGTACGTTTCTAAATTGACGTTTTTATACTATATATACTACCCCGGCGGCCGGACGAACGAAATCGCTCGAACATTATCACTAATCACAATTCCCCAGTCTTCTAAACACAGTATTCGACTTTTAATCAAATAAATAATTCGATTATTTTTATATTTGTGTCCTAAACACTTGTTGTAAAACTATAAGAAAATATCAGTTGCCATATTTTAAGCACGTTAATTATAAAAACTGGCTGAAAAGTGAAAACAAAAAAATACGTATTGATCGGGGACTGGAACTTTTACTGTTTTTATTCGGTTACGGTTCTTTAAATTTTTTAATTAGAATAGTCAGCAAAAAAAAAAAAAATTTTAAAATAATATATGTTACTTATTATGGTTTAATATGGTGAAATAACAAATTGTTACCGTTAAGCTTAAGTTAAATATACCTTTTTTTTACTACCCATCCTTTTTTCCTAATCGATTATCACTCAAAGAAATAAAAAATAAAAAATGTGAAGTTTTCCTACGAATTTTCAGAAATTTTAACAATATTTAAATGACTCGGTAAATAAAACAATAATTGTATCGTTTCTTATGAAACACGTATAACGTTATATAATTGTAGAGCTTTTATTTGAAAAACGTCAAAGACAGTGACGCATTAAAATACCAAAGAAAATACTGAATTCATTTGAAACCGATAAATTTCTACTTCAAAATACTGTTTCTAAAAAAAAAAAAAATAAATAAATAAATAACATTAATAATAAATAAGAGTGTTACGTATAGGGCTTCGGTTCAAGTATTTCAAAAGATTCCGATATCCAAACCGGAGTTCTTTTATTCTTTTTGATACGTAGTCGTCCTCGTTATCGTTATGAATCGAATATGAATAAGAGAAAAGTTTGGTTTTACAACATACGCATTTCATTTTTTTTATCCATTATGTGATAACCAATATTTTTCCAAACAGTGCGAGCAAAAAATAATTTCTCTACTTTTATTTAAAAAAAAAAAAAAATACGAAATATTATTCGAATATTTTTAAAATTAAAAATTCTTTGGGGGTGGCGGAAAAGATGCCTGCAGACGATCTCGACAATTCGATTTATCGAATCACCGCAGTGTCATTTTAAAATAAAATCGTTCCCGTAATCGTTGTAATCATTCCAAGCCATATCATACACAATGTGTGCGCTTTCGCATGTATCCGTTTAATCGTGACAGACATTTTTGTACACCGATTCAGCAATATTCGACCATTGTCAAAATAATAATAATAATAATAATAATAATAATAATAATAATAATAATAATAATAATAATAATAATAATTTTGCACCGCGAAATGTATAATAATTAAATATACGAAATAAATTATTTAAAAATCAATCGATTCGAACGACTGCGATGAGACGAGGAGTTCGTCCGAGATGTGGGCGGTGTTTGTGCTGATTTCGCCTCGTACCAGTTGATATTTTGTATTCGAAACGTGTAAATTGTATTAATCTGAAGGGCCCGCCGTCAGCCGCGACGCACGGGCGTTCGCGCTTTTCGAACGGCGTAATATAGCGCGCACTCGACGTCCGCCGAGCTCTCTGCCGTCTACGGAGCGAACCGCGCGCGAGCCCGTGAAATATTTAATCGGTTAAAAGCCACCGACGACGACGGCTGTCAACTTCTCGGGGCGACGACGACGGAACGAGTAAATAATTAATATTTTTCCGTCTCTCGTCTTCGCGCCTCCATTATATTCCTCCTTTTATTGTTGTTAGTAGTATTATTATTTTATATTTGTTTTTTTTTTTTTTCAAAGTTTGCCCGCCCCTTTTCTCCCTGCCGTCCGCTCGTCCGCTTTTTCCGCATTACGGACGACCCGATTTCGAAACGGCCGTGTTCGTTCGAGATTACCGCTCGTAACAAAAAAAAAAAAAATAATAATAATTATAACAGTAATAATAAAAATAAATAATTATAATAATGACCTCGCGATTTATAATAAGTCCGTTCTTATGAAAACATATAATATATCCGTTCGCGCCGCTAATAAAGGAGAGGAAAATATTCTCTTTCGCCACCATCGCACGTACACGCGTTCGTTATAAAAATGATAAAAAATTAAATAAATGAAATTAAAAAGCCGTCGCGTTTTTCTTCCTTTTTTTTTAAAAAAACACTGCACGTACGCGTTAATTTTCATTTGAATTCGATTAAAACGCGTTTTTTTTTCACCACGTTCGCACACTCTCTCCATCTCTCTACGCGATTCGTTTGGGGGATTTTTTTTTTTTAACTTCACGAATTTCATTTGTGAGGATGCGACGGTGGTTACACACATTATGTTTGCGAACATGGCCTAAAAACGTGTTGGATGGCATTTGTGTTCTCGACAATCGGCTCGCGGAATTTATCATTGCTTCATCAGGGACATCGCCGCACCGAATACACGTCGGTGTGAAAAAAACGACTTACCGTAAAACGGTGTAAAATTGAAACGTGCACGTTTATAAATCTTTTCCACGTTCACCTCTAAAAATGTCAGTTATTCCGAACCAATACAGACATAACTATTATATATCTGTAACGCGTCAAAATTTTTAAATCTATTTAGAATGCATACAGCGGCGTATTTAAGCCGGGGCCACCGGAGCCCCCAATATAGGTTTAAGTTGAGGGGCCACAAGAGGATCTTAATTGTTAAAAAAAACTCTGAATATTTTTTTTATATATATATATATATATTTATATTGAAACTAATTTAATTTAAAATACCAACAAAAAAAAACAATGGCGTTCATTATTTTACAGACGTCGCAAGTTTTTCAAATGGGCAGTTAGTTTTAAAATTGTTTATTTTGCTTTCAAAATCACTATTTAATAACTAATATTCTTATTATAATTTAATTTCTGTGATAAAGTGTACCTTCATCTCTTATGGGCCCTAGGGCCACCGAGTTCCACGCTACGCCACTGAGTGCATATTTTTTGTCGATTAACAAATAATACGAGGAAAATAATGCGTAATCGATCAAATAACTTTACTACACGTAACTATGGGACTCGGGCGGATAAAAAAAAAAAATCTATTGCACTTGAGAAAAAAAAGTCGACATTTTCCATTTATAAACAAATACAAATCGAAGTGATATTGTACAATACGAAAATGTCGTTGTTTCGAATCGTGTGCGAACCTCGCGGTAGATAACGGTGAAAATTGAATTTAAATTTCAAAAAAATTATCTTTTTGGCGTTAAATCGTTGAAAAACGTTAGTTTGAATTTTCGACGTTTGCGACTAGTGTTATAATAAAGAAGTTTTCAAATACAGTCATTAATGTAACGCGTTACATTGGTTCATAATTATTGGGTATGTGCGGTGATGATTGTTTTTTTTTGGGGATTTCGTCTGCTGGCTTTCGAGCATCACGATCGAAACGTCGAGAGTCCGTATGATAATCCGTATTTCGTTCGAATGAATTATACGAATTAGAAGGGGAAACAAAGAAATTGTTGACAAAATACAATATTATTATTATACTCTTTTTGAAATAACGCGCGTTTCACCGGTATATACGTATATAAAAACGTGAAAAACGTAAAAAGCGTAGAAAAACGCTATAAAAAAAAAAAATGCGCGAAACTCGTCGTCACACGGTGTTGTTTCATAAATTATAATGCATCGTATAACTTAACGCGATTGCGAATTCACGTGTGTCCCTCGCGTAAAACGTTACTATACACGCCAGAAAGAAACGACACACGCCCTCGCACTCTATAAAAATATAGTAAAAGTGTATGTGTCCCTTCGCAGACTTCCTTTACTTTTTTTCTCCCCTACGTCTACCTCACCGTCAATAAGACTTTCTAGTGCGGGGTGTGTGTACACGTCGAATGAGGCGTTCGCCATATCCTGCGCACTGAGTATACGCGCACAATAACTGCGCGAGCACAACAATATAGGAGAGAAAGGGACGCGGGTACGACGTTAATTTAAAAGTACTCGGGCTGAGCCGACGGGCTTCTGTTGTGCTGTTGAAATGCGCTTCGGAAGTCCTATACTCGGTCGTACTTTGAATATTTTACCGTACGCGACAGCCGGTGCTGAACACGTCGTAGTCACTCGGTTGCCACTTGACCCGCGGCGGCAACGAAGCGTCGAGACTCTCGCGCGTTGTTCGTATTATTATTACGTTTGCTGTTGTTAAAAACGTCAAAAATCTAGAAAACATACAAAAAAAAAATATATATATATATACTCTTTTGTGATTCTTTTTTTATTATTATTATTATTATCGTTTTACTTCGGGCTAAAATAAAAATCCTACATTTCGTCACACCGAATATCGACGGAATAATCGCACAGGAATTTGTGTAAACTACAGAAATTCACATTTTTTTTTTACGTTGTACTCAGTAGTGTTCATTTCCACTTTGGTGGCTCTTAAGTAATAACAAAAAAAAAAAAACAACGTCCGACTCGACCTTATACGCTTTTTCGGCTGTCACTATTTTACCGTTCAGTCATCCAAAGCGTATCTCGAATATTTTCAAGAGCTTTCGATTTTTTTCTTTTCACTCGACAACTGCCGGCAGCTGCTCTTTAATCAGTTTCAAAGCGCCTAAAAATTTCGGACGCGTCAAAATATTCACTCGAGCGTTTACGTTGGAAAATCTGCAGCGCTTCAAAATACTCTGCGAATTCATCTTGAATCAAACCGTACACGCAGTATAATTTGTAATTGCATTATAAAACAAAAAAAACCCTGCATTTTCATGGATTTACGAAAAATCATTGTGTTGACTGTAATTATAACACCCGGTGGAGAATGAGAAAAAAAATTGTTATATCATATGTCGGCCGGATCTGGCCCGACTTTTCTGTGACTAACGAGAAAACTGTCAACTGTCAGCACACGTGATCCGCGACACACGTGTCTGCAGGGTGAACTTCGAATTTCGATTAAAAAAAAAAAAACGCCATTGTTATTTTCTGAAAGACGTGTATTGTGTTAAACGGGAGGAAACGTTTGTACACGATTAAAATCGTCGTACCGGCCAAATTGTCGCGGGAACACGTTTAAAAATCGCAACCCGTTCCAATGGATTATGGTGGAAATTTCGCGAAAGCGTTTACAACTTCTCTATTGTAAATGCCATTCGGATTTTCGGTTTTGAAATATTTAATTTTGTAAATCGGCTTTCAGCTCCGCACTCGCGGCGTATATTTATTAATATTCGAGGCGTAAACACCCTTTCGGTCGGTCACACTGCCGCCGAGATATTATAGTTTTCGCTATCGATTTTACACGCGCTAAACTCGCGTCTTTCCTGTGCGGAACACACACACACACACACACAGGAAATCGTGCGGTTATTCCCACTTTGGTGGTTAAACTTTACATCATCGTGCGAAGATAGTGCGCTGTAGGTACATTTAATGATACGTTAAAACGATTTTCGATTTTCAGACGTGTCCTGCGGACGAGCGCCACGGATCGTCGAGCATCCAACCGACACGGCGGTCGAGCTCCACGAGCCGGCCACGTTGAACTGCAAGTCCGAAGGGCAGCCGCAGCCCGACATCCGATGGTACAGGGACGGGCGTCCCGTGGACGCGGCCAGCAGCGTGCGCAAAGCCCTTCTGCCGGACGGGTCGCTACTGTTTTTGGAGGCGTCGCAGGGCAAACGGGACTCCGACTCCGGCACGTACTGGTGTATCGCGTCGAACGCGTTCGGCGAAGCCATCAGCCGAAAAGCCAACCTGGTCGTCAAGTGTAAGTACCCTACCACCGTTCATCCATCACTACATTAGCAGCAGCTAGTCAACGCGGTTTGTTTTTTTTTTATTTTTTTTTTTTTGGAAAATCCTTTCGTTAAAAATATCGCGTTTTCCATGCTCTCTTTTACCTAAAACCCGATTCTCCGTCGTTACTTTTGGACGTTCTCGAGAGTATTAACGTTTGACCGTCTGAACGCGATCCGTCCGGTAGAATGCGGAAACGGCGATTAAAACGCGTGTAATATATAAGACATCATCACCGCGCCACTCGAATTCCGAAACGGTTGATATTTGCTGGTCAAATGGAATGCGCGATTTTCGTAAGTACACACACGAGCCGACCCGACCTGAGGCATCGTTAATCGAAAAAAACCAACGGCCGGGGAGAAGAACGAAAAGAAGAGTTACGTCCGAAACTTTAACGATTTAATCGATCCGCGCGACGTTGTCTCAAAGTCGTGCAACTCTTTGAAACTTTTCCCTCTCAACGCTAATCCGTTTTCCGGCGTGATTTCGGTCCACGGGGCACGGCGTATACCGCGCATCGCGGTTGGTTTTCGGTAATCGCCACTATTAAAACGTATTTCGTGTCTATCGCGTATTGGCACTCGATTAACGTTCTCTGTTGTCGGCGGAAATTAAACGGCGAATATTAATTTTTCTTTATATGCTTTGTCGTCCGAACCGATTCGTTCTACAACAGTAACACACAATTCGCATTAACGCGCGCGGTTTTCAAATTAATAAATGTGCACAAAACAAAAAAAAAATAAATCTATTTACGCGGTGTTATTGATTTTATTCCAATACACTATAATGCCGCGTCTATGATATGTTATGTTATTTATATGTAAAAATAAAAGAATGGTTTTTTTTTTTTTTTAAGTTAAATGTTATTTGAATGGACGAAATACAAAAGAAAATATATATATATATTTATTGAAACGTTCACATCTACCTCACTGTAATTAGGAAGATAAATCGTAACTGTAAAAGAACAATATTAATAACCGATAAGGATGTTTCCACTTCAAGAAATCCGCTTGTTAAAATAAGTACTCGGCGTATTACCGCGCACTAATTGTAAATTTGTAACAACACACAGAGATGCAGTAAATTAAAAAGATGTTACGTCGCCTACGTTCTTTTATCTTGACGTACAAATGTACATACGATTTTCTTAAATCTACTGCAGGTTAATACATTGACTTAAATTAACGCATTAGAGTATGGAATAACCGACTATGACCAGACTATCCTTAATGGAAAAAAAAACCATGAATGTCAACGAGTTACTTATGATATTATACGAGTATTATAATATTTAATTTTTTTTTTTTTACATATATATTAGTAACAATCAATAAATGTTATTAATTTATTAAAGTCGGTTTTAATCTACAATTCGGAAATCAATACGGATGTTACCGAGTGAACAATAAAAATATTAATAGTTATCACTAGGACTAAAAGTAAACGAATACAGTTAGACTGAGAGTTTAGAAACTAAGAGTGTATTTCCGGAATCCAGTAATTATATAGTATAAAAGTTTTAGTGACAGTTCCCCGATGTCGTTTATGACGAAAAGACAAAATGTCTGTATTTATTCTCAGTTAAGGATTTATATAAGGACATCTTTCACTCTCGTGAAATAAAACGCGTTCAATATAAACCCTAATGGTAGTTCGTCCAATGACACGCGTTATAAATAATAATGACAATGCGCGCGACCAATAACGGAATCGTATCGCGTTCACACATCGTCGCCCGCGGTCGCGATTGATCGGCACGTCGTAAGGGCTCGTCCGTTAATTATTACGTTTGTTCCGGCACATAAAAACGGAACGGAATCGAAGTGCGTGACGATTGCAGTATAGCATTGTCGTCGCACTAGCACCGTCACGGACACGGTCGATTCCGGGCGGAGGGGGGGACGAAACACCCGGTCGAGTGCCCGGCGTCAATATTTTTCGCCCGGCGGACGATATTTATTTATGCGCCTCCTACTGCACACCGGGGCACTTTGACGGCGACGAGCACGCCGCGTTTGAGTATCGACTGAAACGGTGTGACGAGGAGGACCGTATTATTATCGTCTGTGCAGTGGCGTCGTTTCGGTTTTCGAAAAGGGAGATTTTATCGTCCAAAGTCATTCCCACTTATATATTTAGCTCAGTTTATATTTTACACAATTTTCATATCGTAGGCACGTATCGAGTAATAGTTTTCTTTTTACAAGGGTAATTCGTTATTTTTTTCAGCTAAACGATTAGTACGCATACATGAGTATTATCTGAGATTCAACAGTCTTTGAGTCTCTCTCTCTCTCTTATCACGTCTTGGGCTAGGGACTTGTATGAGTTTGCATGTTTTTTTTAATAATCGTTCAAAACGTGGCTTTGTGATAGAGAAATTTTGTTTCATAATACATACATACCAGGAGCTTATAGAAAAAATGTTTTCTTACATATTTAGCTCTTTTTCACGCGTAAGTGCGTATTTTGTTATATTTGAAATTTAAGACCATATTTCGCTGAATTAAATACTAATTTAAAAAAAATTAGTACTTAATTAAAATTGAAATTGGTGGAAATAATATATACATATAACATATGTGTATGTGTGTATCTGAACAAATATTCGATGAAATGAGTGAAAAGCCGTGTATTTTCCTCGTCTGCTCGACAATTTATATTTGAAATTATGAAAAGCCGAGATTATAATGTATTATAATTTATAATCTTCACGCGGATTCACGTATTTATTTTATGAATATAATACGGTTTACGGGGTATTATTATCAACAATTATAGTTTTATTGTATTTATTCTGGTTTTATTAACATACATTTTCAAGAAACATAAATTAATAACTTCTCCATTATTATTTATTAATTATTAATTTACTAATCTAGTATAGATACCGTCATTCAAATGTTTTGGTTTTTATAACGCATATTTTAAGGTCGCATTTAGTGATTTTTTTTTGGAACGAAAAGCATGCATATTTTAAGATTTTTTGAAATCCCTAGCCCTTGTAACGTCTTTAAACGTGTTATACGCGTTTTTTTTGTGACCAGCTCTGTGCAAGTTTGTTCAATTTTTTCCTCTCTCTCTTTCTCGCCTCCTTGGCCGCACCGCCATTAGGTTTTTTTTTAAATTTCTTCATTCGGCCACTCACAAATAATAGTAACATAGAACACACGTTTGAACGGCTAAACAACGGCTAAATTACCGACGTTCATTCGTGCACGTTATAACTGTGCAGCACCCTTTTGATAACGTCTATATATTTATCTATAATTTTAATATTATAACTAGTTCAACACCGGCCCACTGTTAATAAGAGGGAGTGGAGCAAATTCCAACTCTTCCCCCCAAATGACGCCGCTGACAGTAGTGTGTCAACACGACCGTATTACACGCGGTCCACAAAAGGGGTTTATCGGAGCGAAAAACAAACGGCCGGAAGCCGAGTTTTTCTTTGCGCGAGTCCATAGCGAAAACGAGGGACGGAATGAAAACGAAGGGTGTTTTTTGTTTTCTTTCGTTCGTTTGGATACCGCGCGAATGAAAAAGACAAACATTCGCCTGCACGGTCTTCTCGTTTGATGTCGGAGAGAGCTACTGCAGGGAAACGTAGGACGAAACTCGACGAAAACCGAAAAACTTTTGGTATAGCCGTAGGACCTTTTGTAGGCTCTAATTATTTATTACTGATGGGCGCGTATGTAGTAGCCGCAAATAGCCCTCGTGTTGTTTTTGGGAATGGTGGAAGTCTCCGGGAATGTCGAAGAAACATAAGGAGTGCGCGAGTGTCCTGCAGCGCACACCGTTCACGGAAGAATACATCCGTCAAAACCAAAAAGAAATTCGTGTAATCCACGCACTAAAACGATATAAGTCAGGAGAAGGCGGCGTGTGACGGACAAAAAGAAAAATAGTAAAAATTATTATAAATATAGTCGGCGTTATTCGAAAATTTACAATAAATTACTCCGTTATTGTTAACGTTGTAAAATATTCAAATGCGTTTGATAATTCGTTCTGAAACTATTTATTGACCGTTACGTATTGTAACGTTTGTATTTCTTTTTATTATTATTATTATTTAAAATCCTCGATTTTCCTAAGCGTATGGTAAATTAAAAAAAAAAAAATTCCCGTTTCTGAAAGTACGCCATTATATTATGTACCCGTACAAATCGTCTACGCAAAAAAAAAAAAAATCAATTAACCTAATACGTTCTATAAACCTTACACGTTGATCAATTTATACGATTTAATCACTCGACAACCCGGTCTTATCACGCAAGGAATAACGTATTTCGTTATAGCAATTTCGTCTCCGATATTGTCGAAAACAAATGGACAGAAAAAAAAAAAAAGTCCTCCGCGCCGGAAGCGACCATAAATAAGTAGTAGTAATAATGCACTCGTGAACAAAACGAACGACTCAGAGTCAGTTAAAATAAATATCTTTTGCTTATCGATTAGAATTTATTGCATAGGGTAATTTAAAAGGTAAGGCCATCGTAATTGACGTTTTCGTCGAGTTAAAACGCGTAGAATTAATAGACTTAAAATAAAAAAATTGTATACGAGTTTTAGTTTTCGTGTTAGAGACGTTTAACTGCGGGTTTTCGGTCTGAGTCGATTTTTTTCGTTCATGAATTTATTACGGATTTTAATAAATCGGCGTTTTTTTTTCTCGTCCATAACAGATTAAGTAGTTCTCGACGGAGTTCCGTACTAGTATTGTGCTAAAGAAGCGTTTTCGAACGAAATGAAATTTTATTTTTTTCGTGACGTGTGATTTGGTTAATTTTTGCGATTTCGTATGCGACAAACGAGGGCCTCGCGAAAGAAATATTAAACGAAACCCGACAGATTCTGACGTGGTGTGCACCGTGTGTACACACACACACACACACATCGCGTATGACGTATTGCAGGGATGAAGCGAGACGAGGAAACACGCCCTTCAGTGCACAGTTTTTGTACGGTGATAAAAAATTGAACGAGATAAAAAATAAAAATACGAATGCCGTCGCGATACAGAGAAACGCTTTCTCCTGCAGCGTGAAGTATTTCTCTTTATATATTATATGTACAGCCGTCGTTCTCGCGCAAACAAATTCAATCCATTATCGCGGCCGATTGGATTCCGTTGTCATTTTCTCTTCGACAACCGATTTTTTCCCGTCTCTCTCTCTAGAGCTCGCGTATATTATACGACCAAACACACGCACATACACACATAGGCGCAGACAAAGAAATTACATTATACGCGAGTTTATTTTAGTTTTCGAAAAACGAAGAAGAAAAAACGTGAATTATTTACTATACAGCTCTACTATATACACCGATATTCCTATGGATTACACAAAAATTCTAAAATTTCTCCTCCTTCCAACCGATACTGTGTATAATTTTTAATCCCAGACGAGTGAGAAATCACTGCGGAATAAATAAATGTCTAAGATTATTTTCTACGGGTGTTCTGTCTTATACACGAGAAAGCGATAATCCGATTTGAATTATTTTTTAAGAGAGAAAATAAACCGAAAATATTCTGGCTGAGGAAATGTTATGTGTGTTCCATCGCGCGCAATTTCTACAGGACTCGTTCAATTCTTTTTATAAAATGTCATACATTATTATACAGGAAAATTACCGTTTTGATTTTTGAGCTGAATATATTTATGTACTCCACAATCGAAATATCTACACCGCGATAATATAAGCATTATATAGTCAAGATTAATATTATATATTGTGAGAATCGTAAATTCAAGTACGAGTTACACAACAGGCAATGGAGATTATTGTTGAAAGCATATATACAGGCGTCTAGAGTATCGGACTACGTTATTATAAGTTTAGTATTTTTTTTACTCATTGAAATTCGCTCGGTTTTATTCGGCGTATATTTTTTTTTAGAGATTCCGTAGTTTCCAAAACGAATACATCCGATTTCGTACGTAAAATTTCGAAGTCCGTGGTGTTTTGATGAAAAAAAAAACGGATTTTTAAATAATTTTTTTAACCATATAAATTCCAAAATGAATTCCGCCAAAGTTTTCTTCGACCATCAAATAAAACGCATAAAACTCGTTTCCGAGTATAACTACGAGGAGACGTGAAATTCAGATAATTCGGAGGGAATTGTAAGTGGAATCGAGTTCAAATCGTTTATAAGAATATATTTTTTTTTTTTTAATAAACGAAGCGGAAAGGACTGCAGTATAACGTTAAATATTATAAGCTGCGCCGGCCAAAGGATCGTTCGGTGGACGTCTCGGCAGCGACGGATTCTTTTTAGCGCGATGACCGTGTCTAAAAAAAGACGAGTAAATCGCGCGTCGGGATTATTTTATAATAAGTCGGTTGCGGCGTGTCGCCGGCAGTCACCACCCGTCGACATTTAACGTTTTGGCAACCGGACGAGACAGTCTCCGTTTCGTTCACTTGACATTTTCACGTATTCGATCGATATATTTTTAGATCGGCGAATTAAAACCCGTTCTCTCTCTCTCTAATAAGCTAAACGAGGCCTATATGGAAATACTTGGCGTATAAAGTACTATTTAAATCAGCCGTTATGGACCAGAAGATAACGTGTTCATCCTTTCGTTTCTATAATAAATGGGTTTTTTTTACGCGGAAACGTACAATACTCGTCGCTGGTACTAAACTGCAGTAGAGTAATCATTTGGAACGGGAAATATTTTGTCATAAGAACAAGTGTAACAATTTGTTCGAAGCAAATTCATTTAAATAAGACAATTATTAATAGATGCGGAAAAGTTTATATTTCAGATCATATTATTCTTGGCTTCAGAACGGGTTTCGTCGAGTACATCGTCGAGATGTATCGGTGGCGGTGACACATTTTTCTGAAATACCAGCAGCAAAGACTTAATAGATTTAATCGATTATAATGAACATAACATTTGATTAATACTGATAAGGCCCGTCAACGTCACCTCAAAACCGCGTGTCTAGTTCTCGTATTCGCCATCTGTTGATATAGAAACGCGCATTCTTCTTCACGTTGCAGCTCGTGTTTTGACCAAAATTTTAACAGGGCTAGATGATTTTGGTACCATAATATGATAGTACAAGGATTTAATCAAAAACGTAATTTGTTTCAAAAGATTCGACGTCCACACATGATTACGCCATTGGTGTACTAAAAAGAGTATAAGAAGAAAACCTGCGGTATAATTGCATCGAGTTATTATTAAATTAAGTTACAATATTGATAAACGTCGTTATATTTCGAATTATTTATTCGTGTACAATATTATGATGTCTAATACATTTTGCGTTAAACGAATAAATTAAAAAAAAAAAGAAGTCAGATTATTTATTATATATTTTAAAAGAAAATAAAGATAAATTCACGAGAAATTAGAAAAAATTTCTTCAAATATTTACAGAAATATTATACAGTTATATTTAGAAACAAAATGTGTTATATCGTTTACAATGATTTTCTTACACTTCGATTACTTAAAAAAAAAAAAAGTTACATAAAATACAAGATAATAGAGTTGTGAATAAAGATCATTTACCCATCCGGCCTCCCGACTACTATTAGGTACGCTGAAATTGTAATGTTGTAGGTACGAAATGTATTAAAATATATATATAAAAAAAAGCGATTATTATTATTATTTTTGTAATTTATTCGCTCGGGTATAAATACACGAAATTAAAATCGTGATTTATTATCGTTCCGGTACGGTAATAAATTTAAATATTACGATAATTTTATGAAATACCGCACGCATAAAATTAATAGCGATATTATTAATAAACATTATATTCTCATTTAGTATTCCTTGCCAACCGACTTAAACTAGCGTTAAACTAATATCGAAGCTCACGCTATATGTTAATGCGCTGTACATAGTTTTGAAAGCGGAATTATACGCGTCTCACTATACACACTATGTATTATGTATATTACATATCGATATTGTTTTTTTTTTCTTCTCGTTTCCATTAAAACTATAACGCGTATCGGTCTGAATGCGGCGGTAATAGGGAAATAAAAAATATATTGTATTGTGTAAAAATGAAACCCATCCGTGTTAGCCGATACGTATAAATATAAATGCGATGTCGAGTAAGGGTTTAAAAAACAAATGTTTTTTTTTTCTCTTTTCGTTAGGCACGGTGTCACGCGAGTTTTAAACGTTCCCATTGTTTAGTCAATAACGATATCGTTGTAAACATATTATTACGGTACTTTAAATCAAAAGGATATACGATAATACACTATAAACTATTATGACTCGGAGCATTTTTCTAAACGAGACCGGTAAGACGCGTGTTCTCGCGCGCTTCTCAATTAAAATATTAATATTATAATTATTATTATTATTATTACTAATAATTATTACCAAACGGTCGGTAGCTAACGATTTGTAAAAAAAAAATATGTGTATTTTTCAATAAAACGAATCGACTCATAATCCCGTTCTCCGTTGTTTATCCTACGAATTTCATGTAACGCGCGCCCACAACGTTCCAAATAGTATAATCAACGGATACTAAATATGGAATCGTACGGTCGAAGAAATAAAATACGTTTCTAATTTCTAAATAAATAAATAGACTATATATATAGTCTTATTGAATTAAATCTTTCGAAATTTCGCGTGAATAAAAAATTATATTATATTATAATATTGTTAATGACACATTATTAATGTTTGCTTATTATATTTTTATTTCTATACATATTATATTTCGTAATAAATTATGAATTATCCAGTTAACTATACTAAATGACTTTGAGAATCTACGTTTATTATCGTATACGTTTTTTTCCAAAAAAAAAGTCTACAATAATCATTCGCGTTGTATTCCTCCGGGTTTTGCGCATTTAAGCTCACAATTAAAAAAAGAAAAGAAATAGTTGAAAAACGAATACGGCTACGAGTCTGAAATGTAAATCGTACCCCGCTTCCGACATGAAATATTATCAGAAGTACTCGTCATAAAAATTAAAACTAATTAAATTATTATGTAGAAGACTGAAACGGCGCGTATTTAAGCACTGTCGGGATCGTAAACTTTACCGTGTAAATACTATAATGATATGTATACGCACGCGTATAATAAAGCAATTTACATTTGGCTTTTGTGACGTCTCGAAGGTTCGCGAGAGATTTAATTAAAATAATATAAAAAATAATAATAATAATAATAAAAACTCAACGCTGTTTTTTAAAATGGACACGGGTCGATTTAAACGGTTATTTATATATTATTTTTAAGAAAATCAAAATATTCTCCATTGTCCAGGAAAACGTCGTCGTGGTAACGCGAGCGAGTAATATGTTATGTATACGTGCGCGTCAATACGGTCGTGAAAACGATTTCGGCTTTCTGGTCGGTCGAACGTTTTTCGAAAAAAAAACGAATTATTATTATTTTTTAAACCGAATTAATACGTTTGGTTTTTAAAGTAAAATAATCGATTCTAAACACAAGCCGATTGTCATACAATTACTGTCTGATGTGTACGCGCAGTAAACGCGTTACTAATTTACGATTTACAAATAACAATAAAGGTAAACGAAGTCGACACCCAAAAGCTGTTATCGCGATTTTTTTCTTTTTTTTTTTTTTTTGTACGGTACAAATCCCCGGTGTTTATTTTCGATATTCGGATCGTCTGTATCGAAAACTGTACGTCCTAGATCCTATTGTCGTTTATATACAGTTAAACGTGCAATGATTCCAACGACTGCGCTCGTATATTGTCTTCGTTAAGTCGCCCGATTTCTTCTAGTCCCGGTTATTGTTTCAAACGCTGTGTTTTAGGGCTCACGAGTAATGAAATCCAAATTTATGAAAATTTTTTTTCAAAAATACACGAGTACCTACTTAAAATATATATTTTCGTTTACGATATTCCGAAACGTTTGACGTTGCGTGCGCGGGGTAGCGTCTATGCGCGCGATTCAAAAATTATACGCCGCCGGCCAACGAGCGCGGATACGAGGAGGGAGGGTTCAATATACGACGACCTCCTGAAAGTTCCCCTCGCCAAAAAAAAAAAACGTTTGTCGCGCTAAGAAAATATTGTCGAAAAACGAAAATCGATAAAAATAATATTACACGCGCGCGCGTTACTTGTTCATTTTTTGTTTTTTTGTTTTTTTTTGTATATATCTCATGTACTTGTTATTAAATGTATTACACGTAGAAAAATAGACGCGAAAAAGCGTCGGAAATTTTATCGTTTTTTTTTTCTTTTTTTTTTTTTTACTGCACGAGTTGGGGTGAGCACACGTCGTTTTAATGTTATTTCTGCGACTGTTTGGACGACAATAATAATAATAATAATAAAAAATATCTCGTATTATACACATTTGCATGACGGATGAACACAATGGGGTTGCTGCGCAGGAAATCGCGAGACAATGAGGCGCAGACGCGGCGGTTTCTGTCGCTCATATTATATTGTTGCGCAAAAATCGGGAAACAGAGGACGTGCAGATGGTCGCGAAAACGAAAATACGTGGTGTAAATCATACGCGCGATTCGATTCGGGCGACAAAATATGCAAAATATCGGGTCTATTCGGATGACATTTTTTTCTCCATATACCGACGCTATTTTTCGTGTTACCCCGCGGCGATTTACTCGAATTTTGAGCGAAAAATATATTATATTCTATATGCGTTTTGTTCTTTTTCGACAAACGAACCGATTTTTCGATTTGAAAAACGCGATTTCCACGTGCCGCCGGAATTCTAATTTCGTTTAGATTTATTATATACGCACTGTGTGCACCGCGGTTTTACGGGATTCGTCGCATTATTATTTCCATGTCGGATATATGTAAACATGTACTACTTGATATGCCTCCTGGTATAACCAAAAACACGTTGCCGACCAATGGACGAATACGAAAACGTAACGCGTGAAAAAAAAAAAAAAAAACTGGAAATATTTTAACATCTCGGTTTAATAGCGGCTCTGATAGAGTATAGTGTTTTTATCGCATAATAATACGTTTGAAAATAATAAAAACGGCTCATTAGTTTGTTGCTTTAGCGCAGCGAACAACCCAATTACTTTTTGACGTTGATTTTACCACCGCCATTATACCGTGTTGTTAAGACACTGAATCCGTTACGACGGCCTCCTTACGGAAATTTCTATATCTCGCACATATCGTTTGTGCAATGATCTCTCTCGCGGGCCTCCCTTTATTGACTTTTTCCGTCAACGTACGAGCATTCGGATTCAATAATAATTATTAGAGTTCAATCGCTATAATTATCACAGAATGTTTTCGAAAAAGTAAAAGATCTTAAATCTACATTTAATAGTATTACAGTGCGTTTACTGACGGTCGACAAATGTGACCCATAATTCTTTTGGTAATATCCGAACGAGTTCCTTTTATTTATTTATTACTATACAGGGACGGAGTATTTAACGAATTATACGTAACACGAATGCGTTAACCATACTGTAAAATATGTAAAAACACTGCTGAAAACTCAAGTAGCTACTTATTGTATAATGAATAATTATTATTTTATTAATATTAATTTTATTCATTGTTCCAGTTACGCGCACGCTTACGTAAAAAAAAATAAATAATTTTACATGTAATAAAATGAAAATATGTTAATTTTCCTTAGCGATTTGTTGTTGTTGTTTTTTTCCACCAAACAATCTTGTCGTTTTCTATTTTTATTGATAAATAAATCGCGATTTACATAATATTATGTTTATCGAAATTATAGTTTTTTCGACGTGTGTGTGTGTGTATTTTGTATATTACATTTTATTTTGCACTTTTCAAAGCATCATTATAAAAAAGACAAAAACGTATTTGTGCGTCCTTTCTAAAAACCATAATCCGAGGCCTTTGAGGTGCCAGACAGACCCTGACCTCGGGTTAAGACAGTTAGAATATTATATCATTTGATTATTATATTATTTCTTGAATAATGTGTAAAATGTATCGGCAGAAGAGGACGCATAATCGTAAAGTCTATTTCGTATTTCCGCCCGTCAAACGTATAAACGTATATCGTTCACGGGAAAGAGTCTGAACGTGGGTCGTTCTCGCTCCACAGACTTCGATTTACATTACTTTAAAGGATGCCGCGTAAATACGGTGTCCGATTAAAAAGCTTTTGGTTTCTCATAAATCATATACGTTTGTTCCGCTTCACATATACAGGGTGCGCGCGGAGATGTGTTAAATTCAATAACTATTCAGTTATAAAATTATGAACTATATATATTTTAAGGAGTTTTTTTATCAAATTATTTCCATACTTCTGCGCTACCAATATAAACTTAATTTTAATTAAATGTCTGCATTCATAAGAAAATCGAAATAAAAAAAAATTTAAAAAGGTTATTCTATTTTATTTTTAACCAAAATACTCTTTTTGTTAATATTAATTAAACATTTATGTCGTGATTTTTTTTTTTAAATTTAAAATTCATTAAAAAACAAATATTTTAAAAATAAACTGAAGTGTAATCAAGTAGATCAAATATAATATACTGGACCACGATAGAATGATGCGTGTGCGTTCTAGAGAACGAGAGCCTAACCACTAGAGTGGTTCGTATGCCGTGTAATATTGACATTCACAAATAAACATAAAAATGTTCATATGAAATCGACGTCTAAATCAATAATGAAAATTTCTAACACCAACAGTTTTTTTTTATAATGGATTTCCCATATAATAACCGCTGCGCGTGATTTTGGTAATTATTAAAAAAACAAAAATGTTTTTTCAAATATTGAATAGAAAAAAATCTCATTTATCAGATCGCCGTGTTACCATCCTGTATACATTATTATATGTGATGCTAAAGGCTATTTGTAATCTCCGTGAGTCGTATTGACATCGAGTAATATTCATTAAACTGTACGTATATCAAAGGATACAATATAATATATATATATATATATATATATATATATATGCACATATTGTATGGGATGAAAACACACGTTCTGTGTAATTTTCAAAACCATATCATATCAAAACAAATATAAAACTATGTGCAGTTTTTCGTTCTTTCGAAGAACCGCGATTCTGATAATATTTGCGATTTTACTTCGGAGGATATTATATACAACGTATAAATTAAAACAGTACAGCGGTATTACTATTATTATTATTATTATTATTATTATTATTATTATTATTATTATTATTATTATTATTATTATTATTATTATTATTATTATTATTATTATTATTATTATTATTATTATTATTATTATTATTATTATTATTATTATTATTATTATTATTATTATTATTATTATTATTATTATTATTATTATATTATTATTATTATTATTATTATTATTATTATTATTATTATTATTATTATTATTATTATTATTATTATTATTATTATTATTATTATTATTATTATTATTATTATTATTATTATTATTATTATTATTATTATTATTATTATTATTATTATTATTATTATTATTATTATTATTATTATTATTATTATTATTATTATTATTATTATTATTATTATTATTATTATTATTAATATGTGTTTGTAAATATACATTTTACTCGCAGTGAAACTTCGTCACATAGGCACTTCGTTTGACCAACTTATTGTATTGTACTATAAAATATTAATATTATTTTTAATTGGATATATAATTGCTATCATTTCAAAAATGATTTCAATTGGATCTTGAACAACAGATTTTTACTTCGTGATATTTGGTAGCGTGTCGTTTGCATCGTTGTGAAAAAAAAACTTATTGATAAGATTCTACGCGAATTTGTTTTTTTGAAAATTACAATACCACTTAATTCCATTTTCTCAGACATATTTTTAAATACTACTTATACACAAGTAATTTATGTCTAATATGTATTTAAAATAAAATTCAAATGCTTTGGAAAGGTATTTGCAATATAAACAATTTGTTCTTTATTTAAAAAAAAAAAAAAAATACAAATCAAATAATATTTAATGTTTGAAGAAAAACCAAAATAAGTTTAAACTATTCGAAATAAAAAAATTAGTTAGACATCCGTAATGTTAAATGTTGTTAAAAGCATCTTTATTACTATTCATTACTCAAAAAACTAAAAAAATATTTATAACTATAATTTTACTCAAATACTTTTCGAAATTGTATGTATGTATATACCTCATAACACGTATTATAACTACATACAGTTGTTTTTTTGTCATGTCATTTTTAATGCCAAAAAAAAGAATTTTTATGACGATACTTTTTGCAGTTTCTTGTTATAATATAAATTGCAGTATAATTGCTGCTACAATCAACGTTTAACATTTTAGCATTGCCCGTTAACAATACATTATAATTAAAAAATACTAATTTTATTTATATACATATTTTTTTCATTGAAATTACATATTCAAAAACATTTCGGGGAAGTTGGATGCAGCTCCCACAGGACCCTGTGGCTACGATACCGAAACGCTAACTTTAAATCAATATATGTATTTTAAAAGAGAAAATCTGTAGAAATCATATCTTAGTTAATACAGTATATTAAGTACTTTTGTAAAAACATAATTATTTATAGAAAAAGCCATTTCCAATGCCGTGTTAAACTCACTACACAATTCGTTTGGATACGTAAAGGAGAAAAATTAAAATCAAACGTTAAGAATACTTTCGGGAAGTTATCTCGTGAGACTACATAATGGATTGCGATTTTTGATAAAGTATCGTGAAATTTTCTGCAACAATTAAAACACGTTTTCTAAAATTACTCGTTTTAGAGCACCATCTGTGTCCGATATACGATCTATAAAGGGACTATTGCGTATAATACTATGAATACGGCGCATAAGCAGAGCAAAAGTGTTTACAGAATAAACTAAAAAGAAAAAAAACACCAACACGCCGACGTTATAAAACCTGTACATTCCTCCTTTGGTTCCGTTTAGAATTTAAAATTTATTTTTATACCGTAAACCATCGTTCGTCAACGTCGAAAACGTGTCAATATAAAACTTTAACGTTATAAAACCGTGCACTTTACATTTTATTAATATTTATATTTATTCCAAAATGAAGCTTAGAAAAATAAAATAAAACTTTGTGTACGAGAACTTAACAATATATCCGGTGCCTATACGACAATTTTACGAGATATAAAAAAAAATGTCTCGATATTGAAATATCGAATTATGTATATTCAAAATTTTTTAATATATTTCTGGTGTCCGATGTAATAGATATTATGTCATAGGAACTTTTTGAAAATGTTCGTTTTTTCACGAATTGTCGAACATTTTATGAAAATAAAAAAATCGATTTTTCCCACCGTTTTCCCAACCACGGAATGGTCACTTAAATTTCATGTTGTGTAATTTTTTTCCAAATATCCACTTTGTTTAATTTAATAATATATGCGCACGGTTTTGTTTTGGAGCAAAATTGATTTTAAATTAACGCGTTTTATTATTTACTGTGGCGATACAATTTCATTTAAATTCCATTTTATTGAGCAGACAGTTCGGTTCTGACAGTGTTAAAGGAAAAAATCTAGTCTGGCGTTTATATTTTGTATTATTATTATTTACGTTTTAGTTAAAACGTGAAGCTATAGGTGAAAAACACAGCTCTGTAGTGTCTTTACATTATATCGTTCCCCTCGGTTTATATAATCAATCACTAGGGCTCGCGCTCCACTTCACCTGTGGAAATAAGAAACTACCATCGACGTCGAATTTACTTAGGTGATATCGTATTTACGTACTTGTTTGACTTGTTTAAATAAATTAACCGTTTGTTTCAAGATCGTGTTTGCTATTGTACGAGGAGACAAACGCAGGTCATAGTTTCCAAGACCTGTTAAATATAAATTAGAAAACTTTATTTGTATTATTCCAACGAATCAGTTTGTGTAATAGTAAATGGCCAGTCGACTGCTTCTTAATTGAATGTTGACCACCCTTTCGAACGCAAGTGTGGAGGAGGAGGTGCGTTGCACTACCTTCTCATTAAAGAGAAAATAATATTACATAACTACTTTTTTTTTTTTTAGTCGACTATCGATGTTTTTTTTAATATCGAAATTAATATTATGCGTTTTTATTATTAAATTATTGAATTATTGCAGTGAAAACATTGAGGTCTTACTAAAATTTTCAATGAATCATGATTATTATTATAGTTTATACTACCCATATAATTGAAATAAAAAATTACCTGATCAATCTTTAATATATATGAGTTCAAACATAACACAACAATTTTACGGGAAATTGTCAAATGTGAAAATCTCTTATAATTATTTTATTTTTTAATAAATGAATGTGCGTTATATTTATTAATTTTCAGTATATTACAATATTGTATTTTTTTAATGGATTCTTGATTTACGTTGCGAAAAAAACTACAACATGTCCAATTTAGTAAATATTTCATGAAAAATTAACAATTTAATAAAACATTTTCTTTTTCCACAGTGTTAAAATCGATTTCCATTTCACGATAAAAGAATGATTTTACTAAATGCTTTAACACGTACACACCAACGTTGACTTCGTATCCGTTATAACGTGAATAACAAGATTAATTAATCGCAAGCACAATACAGGACATTGATGACCAAAGTTTCTTTTTGTCGAGGGATGTACAAAAAAATAAATAAATAAAATAAAATCAAAATTGTATAGCGGGCCGCCAAGGATCCGAGTTTAATGAAAAATAAAATAGTAGGAAATAGTTTATAAAGTACTCTTTTGTGTACGGTACTTCGACGCACGTTGTACAACTTTTATTACGAATAAAAAAAAACAACAAAATAAAAACCTAAAGTACTAAATAATAAAAATTAAATTCACAGGAAAAATGTTTTCTCTCGTCCATTTACGGAACGAATGTACGGGATTTAAAAGTAGACGTGGTATACCAGTGCCTTTTAATAAACAAAAAACATTTTTTTATCACGATATAATATGTTACATCTCGGGACATGTAAAAAATTGGTTGCATTATTTGTTTAGACATTTTGCCACATTCTATTCTATTCCACATTTTTCATAATTTTAATCTTTTTACACGTATCCCTTATTTGCTATAACTATATAAAATTTTTCAACGACAGCGTATGGTTTTTATTGTAAATTTTTAAGAAATGTATTGTTAATTTTTACACGTATTGATTTTTAATAGCCGATGATTATTATCCGAGTTATAAACATTTACATGCACGGTAAAGTGGAGAAGTACCGTGGTAGATATTGAACATTTACTCTACTGGAGACGCTTCATTTGACATTTTTAAGACAAGCAATTAATTGTCCCTTTAAATGCGAGGTGAAACTATAGTGTCCTGCAATACCCATCGAAAATACATTTTTAATTATAATAAACAGATATTACCGTTCACTGGATTAAGTGACTGATATGTCTTAATATGTGTAATGATAAATGGAATGTGGTGAATTAAAAGTGTACACGTGTTTAACGCATAAGAAGGTGTAGAGATATAATTCTGTAAATGGTTTATTGATAGTCATGAAATGATTTGATATTGAAATGAAAAACACCGAAATGAAATTAGTTTAAAATGTCGGAAGATAATTGATAAAAAAATTAATTTCCCCTTTTATAATGCAATACACGATAAATGTATATACTTTTTGTTACATTATAAAGTACACACACACACACACACACATATATATATATATATATATATATATATATGTATTAAAATCTAAAATATTTCGGATAATTGAATCGCAGGTAGTGAATCGGATACGTATAAGGAAACTTGGACGCCACGGTCCATTTTTAAAAACCATTAAAATAAGAAATAATTTGTCTATAATTCGTTCAATCAAAATAACACGCGTTAGAATTAATGTTAAATTACTGTTAAATTAATGTTAAATTATCAATTTCGATTTTCTTTTGTCTTTTTGTACTACAAACGTTTAAATATATCGTTTACAGCCAAGAAGAAGATAATTTCAACAGGTCAAACAGGTTAAACATAGTAAACGGAAAATACTGTTTACAGCAGGAAGCTGGTAACGAATGTTCTATTTCTTTAGTAAACTGTTATTTTGAAAAATTTAATCAGCGATTGAAATCATTATAACATTACAGTTCTATTTATTTAAGAGACGCATTACGGTTTTTTAATTTTTGCTATTAAATCATTAATAAACCAAAAAGTATATATATTTTAAACATTTTACAATTTTTTTTTTTTACAAATTTGTGTTTTATAGAGGAAAATATATTTGCTACAGACAGGGGGCATACGCCCTCGACTTAAAATTATTAATTCAAAAAAAAAAGTTACGGAACTCATTTGTTTTTAAATTGGAGAATTATGTTAAATTAATTGAAGAAAATTTAATAAAGCTTCTTCAGCTCAGTATGTTTATAATATTTTACGCGTTATTAAGTTTTTCGTCCATTGATTAAATAATACATGTATTTCATCAATGTTTTCCGGAAAAATTAGGAACAGTGGACATTTTTTCACTTAACGATTCGCGTGCGTATTTTAAAATAAACATTGTATAATAAATTACTACGATAGATACTGAGTAAATGGTATTTTTTTTAAAAAACAGTGTTCCTTTTAGCTGCGCTGATGATAAAATTCAAAATTGAATAATAATTTACAAAAAAAAAAAAATCAAAACAGAAAAGGTTAAATCGATAAATCGTTTTTTTTTTTTTTAAATACGCCTAACCTGACCTAAACGGTATAGTTTGGCTACTCTATCGAATATGATTATAATATCGTTGTGCCGAGCACGAAATTTTCCGGTTAACCGAGATAGAAGTAGTACACGATATTATACCTATATTGCTCGTGTAATATCGGCGACATCGGCCGTATTAGTCGGCAGTTTGAATACGCGAATAGCCGGGTGATCGGTTGCGGCGGCGGGGATCCCTTTGAACGCTCCCTTAGCTTTTGTTTTTGAACTCCTGCACAGCAGCAGCACGCGATATATTCGTGTAGTAAAATATTACGGGAGAACGCGTTGCATTGTAATTACTTTTATCCCTCCGGAACGGAGAGAACAGGGAAGCAAGGTAGGTGTGTACATTTGCAGTGTGCACTGTGTCTTTGACAAAGCTATATCCCGGAACGCGATTATCCTTAATTGAATTTGACGTCGACGGGTTTATTATTAACAACGATCGCGAACGAATTATTCGCGTTATACTGTACGCTGTACGGTATACCCTCGAACGATGGCAGGAAAAAAAACGGAACCAAGGCCAATTTTTCATTTTTTTTTTTTTTTTTGTCCTGAGGTTTTTCTAAGGAAAATAAGCCGATTGGTTTTTCATCGGATTTGTTTAAACGCCACGGGCAACGTTCGACTTCAAAAGGCGGTCGCGGAAGTTTTTGGGGGAAAAGCCGAGAATTTATGCGAGGAGTTGGATCTTCCGTCGTATCAGTCACCGAGTCCAAGTTAAAATCAGCTCAGAGAAAAAATAAACGTCATTATAGTTCACGAAACACGATTGTCGCTTCGTTCAGAATCTAATAAAGTCATGTTTTCGTTATGTACGTGCACCGTTGTTATGTGGTACGATCGTCAAATGAAAAATAACTCGTAACGCTTACTGAAATCACTGCTGGTAATGGCGAGCCAATTATCAGATAAAAGTAGACAACATAATATACGAGTATTTAATGTTATCATAATATTGATGTTGTATATAGTACAGGGAGGGATCGAAATCGCATCGCTCGATTTACTCAAAAATTGAACTTTCTTAGAGCGACTTTTTTATGAATATTTAAAAAATGAAATTTTTAACATTTGTATACGGTTTTCACGCGTATAGCGGTTGGGTTAGGATAGATTTTTTCCCCAATCTCGTGGAATCGATAACATCACACACTCGACCGTATTGGTAAAAAAAAAAAAAAAAAAAATCGATCGAACACGACGGCGTTATCGAATGTGCCAGAAAAATGTAATTATTTTCGTCCAATATAAAACCGAATAAAATATAATTTCTACTTTATTTTCGTGGTAAAAAAAAAAAAACGCCCGTTTTTTTCTGTTCCCTAATCGAATATTTACCGAGGCTATATCGCGTGTGTGAAAAACCTTGCAGTCGTTTTCGAACGGTTCATAAAAAAGAAATGTTCAATAAGTTCGCCTATAATAGTCGACGATGTGACTCGCGGCGAATAATAAAAAAATATATATATATTTTTAATTCTCATTTCGGAACGGCGGTCGTTAGAAAACGCGGCCTATATACGATTTTTCGTTCTCCGAATATAAAAATAACGCGAAACACAATATAAACTGCATATTATATAGTTTATAATTGAAAAATTACAATTTTTCGTCTCAGAAAAAATACCACATCATCTTTCTAATTCCCCATTCGATTATATAATATGAGATGTTCCATTTGCCTCGCAACCGTCCTATTATATACGCAGTCCGTATTAAATTTGTCGCGTTTTACTACCGAGAAACGGCGTCGGTCGTGACGTGCAATAACGTAGTTATGTACGAGGCCGCGTATTGACTTTTCTCCTCCTTTTGTGCAGTCAACGACTGCAGCACCGCGGCGTGTACATCGACATAAAAAAAAAATATTATTTAGGTCGGATACAGTGTTTGTAAGTTTTCTTCTTACTTTATCATTTGGCCTTTATCCCTTACGAGTACGGTCGACTATATTCTCGTACGTATACCACGCTGACCGCCACGAGACCTTATATATGACGAATCATCATACTTTACTGCCAAGGATTTTTTTTATAGGTTTACTTAAAAAAAATTGTCTGATTCCTCTTGAAATTTATATTCTTTTTGATTACTATTCGCCTGGAATGGTTTTTTTTTTGTCTTAAGTTAATACAAACTGAGATCTCAAATTCGTATTCGTGACATCTGTAAGATGTCAGTGTTAAAATAAACAATTATTTGATTGCATTACCGTGAGATCTCAAATTAAATCTCATACTGAACGAGTACGTTTAATGAGACCTTAAATTAAATCTCAAGTATACAGTTATTTACTGTACAACAAATAAATTCATTAAGTCACGACTAACATATAAATATTATTATTAAACGCGTACAATTTACGTTTATAGATATAGGCATTTTATAATATCCAATGTACAAAATAATGACAAAAAACTTCAAATTATATAACATTAATGATTACAAACGTTAAACTACGCGCGCTCGGTTTACGGTAACCGATTGAGATTGATTATACATTTTTATTTTAATAACGGCTAAGTTCTTAATTAAAGATAACGTAATCGAATAATTGTTATCAAGGATCGTTATCGTAATATTGAACAAATTTATACGAATGATGAAAACACTGTAGTTTTCTAAACCGTCATAAAAAAGTACGGATATTTGAAACGTACAATGGGATCTCGTTAATCTCCGGTACACGGTTGTGAGAACTCAGTTTAGGAACTAACTGAGATTTAGAATTAGATCTCATGGCCAATTTATGTAACATACCTAGTAAACTAGTAAAAAACCCTTTGATGGTCAACGTGATACTTGTGTCCCTATCTATAACTATTCTCCTTTACCACACAAGCCTTCGTATTACCATTAATGATCGCTTTTTCATTCGGACGACCATTAGCTGGACGTCAAGCTTCTACAACTACTATCCACTCTTCGTGCTCAAAATTATTCTCAATTCTTTTTTTTTCATTCACAAAATGTATCCTCATTACTCAGTACTTTATTTTAATTCTCTTTTCACTCTAAGCGGCACTTTTTTTTTTATCGCAAATCTTATCCTCTTCTCTCTCTCTCTCTGTACTTTATTCAGTCCCAATATTTATCCTGCCTTATCCTCTCGGATCGCATCGCTGAACTTAAATACTTTTCAACCGCATTTCCTAAATGTTGACTCATACGTATAATACGACGAGTATATAAATAGAAAAATTCGATCGGGACTGTCTCGTATACATGCCACGGTGTCGGTGGGAGGAGGGCGAAAAGAAAACAGTACACTAATGAGATTACCTGTTGTTAACTTTATTGGAAAACGGCACAACGCAATTATTGATACGCCGTTGTGTGCGCTTATATATATATATATATATATATATATATATATATATGTGTGTGTAGTAGAGGATTATCGATATCAATTTGGTCGGAAAGCTCTTCGACACGGTAATTCGTTAACTTCGGGTGCTGGTTTATATATATATATATATATATATATATATATATATAGGGTCCGGGTGACGGGTAAGAATCGAAAGATCCCATGTTAAGTCGTCTGCCGTTTTCGATTCTCCGACAATATACTATACCGAAATAATCCCCGGAAAACTCGAAAGCGACAATATGATTTTTTCTCTTATTCTTATTTATTTTTTTTTTTGAGGACTTTACGTAGGTATTCAACAGAATACGTTTTGTTACAGCGGATAATCGCTAAAGTCAGACATGAAAAGTAACTACAGCTGTTACGCAAAGTTATTAATATTGTATAAATAGTAACAATAGTCAGGTGTATATTGGTATATAAAAATATCGGTGACGAGTAACGTGACTTGTTACTGTCGTTTAAAAAAAACTACATCCTTATTAAACGGAATTCGTAGTAAAAACTATTGAACTTAGTTTAAAAAATTAAAAAAAAAAAAATGGTAAATTTCAATACCTACGTTAATGTAAATAACATATTATTATATTTACTGGTTATATTTAAGCTTTTGTAATTTTAAGACATATTGAAAATTTAGTAACCTTACCGAGTTGCTTTATTATATTTATAAGACTCGTCGAATTTTTTCAATCAAGATAAGTAACTGTATAATGTAACTCAGTTACTTAAATCGAGTGGCTCACTCAATTTTGAGTAAAGTGCAGTAATGTTTTTCATCCGCGTCGCGATATTATGGGGCATTATGTGCCCATCTATAACAGTAAAGAAAAGGGGATTTTTTTATTCAAGTTTACTCGGAGCTTGATGAAAAAAAGACAAACTCAAATAGTCACTTATATAAAACAACATTTGTAAAATTATATTTCATTTTACTTTTTGACGTTTTCGAATTTAAAAAAAAAAAAAAAAAACAAATTTTATTATTCCTTTAAAATAATTGGATATATAAGTATTTTGGTCATTTAATCGTGTCTCGTGATGATTGAATTTTGCAATTTATTATGACTTTTAAATAGTAACAATTAATTGGCTATTGATATAATAAATTTATTAGGATTAAATGACGTGATAAATGGAGCCTCGAGAAAATGTGAAGGTATCCCTTTTGATCCTTTTTGCAGCGTCCCGAGTTTGCTTTTGAAACGTGACGCACATGACGAGTGGATCACGTTTTTATTGTGTGCTATTTATGTACGCGGGCAAACAAAAAAAGATAATTTTTTTTGTTGTGTTTTCGCAATTTCTTTTTTTATTTAAATTAAATTCTAAAAAGCGATACTGTCATAGAAAGACTTATAGAGATGTTCACGACACGCGCTAATAATGATACGACGAACGTGATCAAATCGTGTATACATATATATATAAACGATATAGAAAAGCCATCTATTTTTTATCGTTTCAATCCAATCCATTTGAGAGAGTGCACACTCCGAGCGCACTTTTTATCACCTACCTTATCGACAAGTCATGCAGCTGCCTATTACGGGCAGGTATTTTATTTTCTTTCCTCTTTATTTTTATAGTTATATCTAACGTGCGGTGTTTTACCGAGAGATTACACATTATACATACCTACTCGGCCTATTTGGAATGTATTTCAAATGCGTTTAAATTTTTATTTTAATTTTTTTCATTGGGTTATTTTAAATGGAAAAACTTTAATAATCCTGTAATTAAAAACTCACTATAAAAAAAAAAAACGCGATAGCATTGAAACTGTCTGCCGGAAAAAAGTGATAACACGTTTTGATACGCCATGCCGTTACATGAAATTTCCAACAATATACTACCTATTTGATTGTACTAATAGAACACCCAAATAAAAATATTCCACTTTTTACTAAGTTGATAAAAGATAAATTCAATAACTATTTCAACGACTACAGTGACTACATCCCAAAGAACACTTTTAATAATCGAACCGTATAAATATATCATAATCGAAAATTTATGTTATGTACGGTTTATAAGCTGATTCCCTTCTATAAAACGTCTCATGCGTATTGGTGGAACAAACACGGTGTATTGTAGACGTAAAGGAAATGACAGTTTCTGTATAGAAATGTATAATATATATGTATAATGACTTTAATAACACACGCGTGACATTATTAATATTCTAGGACACGTGAGTATTATTTTGATTCCGTCGACGACGATGTACTTGCGAAACATTAACGTTAGGTTAGGTGTCTAAATGATGTTGCATGAGAAGCTTAAAAAATAATTTTCTTCACGAATAAGGTTTACGCGTCGCGACATCAAACGCGTTTTAGTTTTCACGAGACGCAAGAAAAAAAAACGTTGTCGGTACTTTAATTATCTTCGAGGTCGTACATACGCGAAGCTGCGAAACAAAAATATGTAATACATTTCTGGAGCGTGTCACAAAAACGTGACCAAACTTTTATAGCTGTACGACATCGAGTAGAACAAGACATCACTTGACGTTTTGTGCGAGAGAATTCGAGAAAAAAATTGCTTTCCGAGTCGCTCACACTTCACGCGTTCTGCGAAAAAATATATAAATATAAAAAAAAAAAAAAAAAAATGAAAAATTTCAAACTAATTAATTATAATGCGCAGGTTTGTTTTACAACTGAAAATAAAAATTTTATTCTTTTTACATTCGTTAAGGCAAATACATATAAAACTTTATGTAAAAGTTGAAAATGTTTCACATCGTATCTTATAAATTCTATGGTTCATATTCAAGAGTGGACGGGAATTCGAAAAAACAAACGTATAAATAGGAAATTATTTTAATATTAACGGTTTTGGAAGTACTCACCAGATAGTGCTACGACACAACATAGAGGGCGTGACAGATAGGCGCGTTTAAATAGCTCACAGGCGCACGCACCGCAGTCAGACGCGAACTACGTTGTTCACGCCTGACCGCCGCGACTACACTGAGCGGTCCGATAAGCGCCCTTCTGCCGCGCCCTCTATGTTGTGTCGTAGCGCTATCTAGTGACTGCTTTCTTTTCCCTTTTTATTACGGTCGGCTGACGTGCTATGTCGGTACATGAGGGTGTTTCATTTCGACGCTGACCGTTCGGACGCGCGTATGCAATCATTATTATTCATGTATTTTTATTATTATTTCGCGTATTTCAATGAAATGAAATGAACGTAGGTATTCATTTTCCCTCGTTGTACACTCGTTTACACGTTTACTCGTTTACTGATCGGGTCATTTTTTGGAGTAAATGCATTTTTTCAAAGAGCTGTTTTTGTTGTTTTTAGATCATTTAAATCCGAGCCTTATACTCGTTGTAAGTAAAAAAAAAAAATACCGTCACCTAATAAATCTACAATAAGTTTCGTAGACGTGTAAACCGTCGCCGGTCATCTCGTCACCTGCCCCCACAATTCCGATTCCCCGCGAAATGTCGTTGAGTTATTTTTTTGCTTTTTACCGGTCTACCAGTATTTCGTTGTGTAATTTTACGGATACAACGGGATTCGCGAGTCGCGAAAGTTCGTTCCGAGAAGAAAAACAAAAAAACGAAGAGTTTTCACGTTGTCGTCGACAAAAAAAAAAAACAGAAAATCGATCGATTTTTCTCGGCGCGGCTACCTCCGCGAGTGTTATTTGTCACACACACACACACACTCGTTGTTGCAGTGCTGTGGTTGCCGATGGCGGTGACGTCGCCTTTTGGTCTTCGGTCGCGCGCTCGGCGTTTTTCGGTCGAAAATCGATTACACTCATCCGTCTTGACGTGCCGGGGCCGGTCGGTGACAGACCGTCTGTATGTGCGGTGCTCGCCAAACATAAAACTCGAGTGAAGTAGGTAAGGGAAGCAGCGAACATCCATCAATTAGCGTGCGCCGGCCGCCAGTAATTCCGCGGCGCTTACATTTCGCCGATGAGAGACGAGGGCCCGCGCGGTTTAACAAGACCGCGAGTAATACCTACACACACTGCGACTACATCGGTCTTACTTTGTCCAAATTGAAAAACTACGTTACACTTGCGCGGTACACTATTATAATACTACACGTCGTAACCACCGCGTGTCGGACGTGTTAACGTCATACGAATAAGCGGGCAAAGTGAAGAATTACGGGCGAAAAAAAAAAAGAGAGGACTGAAAGCAGTCGTGGCACTGTGTCGGGTGAAGCTGTGCTCCTAAAGGAGAAAGAAAAAATTATCGGCTAAAAGAAGCGTATATTTCTCGCTTTCTTGGACATCAGCTCGATCGACGGAGATCTCGCAAATCGTAATAGTGTACGAATTAAACCATAGGCGTGACTACGGTGGCTGCCTGGGCTGCCCCTGCAATTTTAGAAAGGCGCCGGTCAACCGAGTTAAAAGTCGGTGATTTACAACTTTTATTTAAAAAAAAAAATAAATAAAACGTCTTCTGAATTGATGCACTCGTTTATTTATGATTCTTATCGCAAATCGCAATATAATATCGTGTAATTATTATGCTGGTACCGGGTAACTGTCAAATGCCAACTGGTACAATTTATGAGAAATATGAATTACTTTTAAAACTATTGACGGCAGATAATTTTCGTAGACATGGCAGGAAGTGGTGGTGACGACCACACCCGACTTCTGAAAAACCCAGTATACAAAGACTGCCATACACTATCGCATCTATTATTAGATATTGACGATATCATTTCTCAAACACAGACATACTGTTAAACCGTAATCCGTTATATTATTCCCTGTTTTTTCGTATTTATGTGAAGTCTGAGTCTTGACTCTTGCGATGATGAATATTTTATTTCGGTGTATTAAGGTGGCGCCGAACGTGTAGGTACATGCCCGCGCGCGCGCGCCGAGCGTTACGCGACGTCACGTTTTTTCTTCGTTGACACGCAGCGCCCGGGCGTTCCAAAAGAAACAACGCTTCGACATATTATAAAAAAACGAAATCCGTCCGGCAGAGTCGTCTGAAATTTGTCCTACGCCGACGCAATACGCTACACAGAAATAAAGTACGCAAATATATAATTGCCGTTAAAATGCGTCTTTGTGGGCAGACGTTGAAATATTGTATAGACCAGTGGTCGGCAACCTTTTTGGACTCTCGGGCCATGTTCACGAATCAAAAAGAGTTCGCGGGCCAGACAAAAATAAAAAGTATTTTAATCTTAAATTATTTACTATGAAAAAAAAAATACTGTCTAAAACTTTCGACAAAAAACGATTCTGAACGGAGCATCAGTGTTACAATTAGTAATGTAATTGTCAATTTTAATAAAGATTATTATATTTCAATTATATGTATACAATATATGGTTGTTTTGATAAGATATTTAATTGAATTTCGTCGTTCTAAGAATTTAGTGCGGGCCGTATTCAATAGCCACGCGGGCCGCCGGTTGCCGACCACTGGTATAGACGATACGAAAAAAAAAACGAAATTTTTTTTTTATATATAATTGTAAACGAATATTTGAAACGCGAATGTATACATGATGCCGTTCCGAAAAAATATCCGAAATGAATTTTTTTTTTTTTAAATTTAACTACGTATCTCTTCGATTACACGTCAATTCGCGATAAATATTCGCCCTAAATAACTTCAAACGATTTAACAATTTCCACGCGCGTAACCACGCGAACAAATCGAAAATATCATTATATTCACATTAAAAGTAATAATATACCGCGATAACATTTGTTTTTATAATGTTTTTTTTTTTTACGAAAGTTGATATATTATTACAATTTATTGTGTCAAACGTCATCGCGTGTCCTAACAAATTATATAATTCTACTACGTAGTATAGTTATCGAATCGGTAAATATGAAAATCGTTTGGAAAACAAAAAAACGTCTGACACGCAAACCAATCTGAAAAATATCACCGTCCGTCGGTCGGTCGGTCGGTCGGCAATAAATATTTGATGCGAGCCATGACTGTAGTACGTGTGTTCAAATAAATATACGTGTTTCGAAAAATGTGAATAAACTAAGGATTTTGTAAACACAATAATCAGATACTAATAATATACGATAATGATCGGTGGTTTTTTTTTTTTTTTTTAAATAACTCTTTTGCGGTGGCAATATGAAACGAGCCGAAAAAACTATCGCAACGAACTCGCGTCAACAATACCGTAGATCTCTGCACGTTCCTGTCTGAATCAGTCCGAACAGAAGGTATAATAACGAATCAAAGACTTGACGTAGTCCAGTTGATAGATTTCGAAAAAAATTCGTACCTATACCAGAACAAATTCATATCGATTCAGCCCGGTCCGGTTCTTTTTGATTTTTAATAATCCTGTTCGAACAGCTCGTTATTAAGAAAATATTGTATACGAACATTTTCATGTGACGAAGACTGCAGAAGAATCCAGAACGTTATCGTCCGGTGTAGTACTCTCGAATATTCTACGCTTTTGTTTTATCTGAAAACGTTCAGAAACCACGAAAAAGTCAAACATATTTTATTGAAATAAGAAAAAACGTAATTATACTCGTGTGGAACGTATAATAATTAAATGGTCTGTAATCTAACACCGACGGTTAATTGTTTTCAGTATTATTGTCAACCCGGGACTACAATTTGTATTCAACGCGGTCAGCAATATTATTTTTCTCGTGTTACTACTCGATATAATAATTATTATTATGTCTTACTATAAGGTCAACAAATCGTTGTTATTTAAAATTTCGGCCCGTTTTGGGTCCTCCGGACTTTTAGAAATTAGTCTAGTGTGGTCATTACTACAAAAACAATATCGTTCCGGTCCAGTTCGCTCAACATTTTCTATTACAAACCAGTAGTCGATCTGATTAATTTTTGAGACGTAATTAAATAAAAACGCGACCTGTCCGCATGCGCAAATTGAGTTTTAAATTTGGTGGGTTATTGTATTTATAACATTCAGGCCCGTACTGGCCCACCGGGCAACCGGGCAGATGTACGATGCGCCCTTTAAAGTTACGAGGCACAATAATGCGCCTATTAAATTTAAAGAAATTAATTACGTCTATTAAATAGATTTTGGAGAAATATTGACTTCGATAATTTTCCAATTACAACTGGATAAAATTCAATGATAAAATATTATTAAAAAATGTTTTTTTTTTCATATGTATATAATAGGTACACCGTTTATAGTCGCATAGACATTTTGGTGTCGTCATTGCCATTTTGTTTTCATGCTGTTTGTTGGTGTTTGGTTTGTTGTTTTATAAACCGATTGAGATTCTTAATCGGTAATGTTTAGACCTCTAAAATGAACAAAACAATTTTTTTTGGCGCCCTTATATAGGATTCAGAAACCGCCCTATAAGAGCAGCCAGCACGGGCCTGATAACATTGACATATTGTGGGACTCCGCAGTACCTAAATTTTTTTTTTTTTTTAATGGTCTGGTCAAATTACAATACCTCCCGTGTCCGTGTTTTTTTTTGTTTGAACAATTCTTTCTAACACTGAACCTATATTAAATACAGACCATTTGGGGAAGGGCTATGTTTAATTTCAGGAGAGGGCTTAGCACCCCTTAGCGCCTCCCAAATCGCGTTTATGAACTCGTCCGGTTCCGGTTTGGGCCACGTCCGTTTCGCGAAATCACCGCGTGTGATACGAGATTACGAACAATTATAATATAATCGAACGTTTTTCGCGTGGGCGTTCGGATGCCTACGGGAAACGTTTTGGAAAGAGTATCGAATAAACGGCTGTGCCGCTTAGAAAAAAGAAGAAAAACGTCGCACCGACCGAGAAAAACTGGCTTTACCGTGTACCACTCAACTCGTACTTATACCGCAGACTGGAAGGAAAACGCGGACGGGGCGTTATTGCGGCAGGCATAATTCGGCATTTGCGTGCATCGACGTTGTCGTAAAGCGCGCCGAGGTAATCATTTCCTCCGGGGCTAAGGGGTGCGCAGGCGATTTCGTTATTTCACGTTCCGTCGTCGCGTGTCGTTAAGTCGACGACGACGGAGTGAGCTGAGCGTCATTTTTTTTTTTTTTGTTCATTTCCCTACTTCTACCGAAGTATTTCCCGGCCTTCCGTATATGTGTATGTGCGCAATAATAGTTACGCGGACCCGACGCTCGCACTTTTTGCGCGCCGCAAGAGACGCGCATTATTAATAACAGTAATATTGTTATAACGCCGTTGTTTTTGGAGAGCCCGGTGCGACGACGTAGAATACGAGGGGAGAACGCGTTCGTAGGACGTGAGAGAACCGCGTGACCGTCCCGCCCACCGCGCGACTCGCTCGGCTTTCGCGAGAAACGCCCGACGACGTGTGGGTATTATACGCTTTGCGGGTGAAAAAGGAAAACCGACGGGCAGGCGGAAAGTAAGAGAGAGAGAGAGAGAGAAAAAATGATCGTTTCGGATCGCTGCGATATTTCAACGGGTCCGCCGCCGTAGTCCTGCCGGAGTCGCGGACGAGCAGGAGGGAAAGTTGTTTTATTGGGCACTTGGCGAAGTTACCTCCCCCTCCGTCTCATTTGCATCGCGAGAACAAAGCGGCACTAAACTTTTATGAGCCCCTTAGACGCACAACACGCGCGCGCGCGCGCGCGCCTGCCGAGGCGTTTGCACCTGTTTTTTTTTTTTTTTTGCGCATTAAGCGCCTCACGTATACACGCCCCGCCGAAAACGTTGTTTTTCTTATTACGGTTATTATACGTTTTTTGTTTGCGTGCGTTTTTTTTTTTTATTATTATTATTTTCGTTTTTTATCTCTCTTCGACCCCAGAAGAAAAGTTTGCCTCGAGACGAGACTCACCACGTTTTACGCGTTATAATAATAACGTTTTGTTACGTGCAGATCTGAAACAAGACTTTCGAGTGCAGCCCAAAGACGTGAACCCGGCGTCCGGCGACACGGCCGTCATGGAATGCGATCCGCCCAAAGGACATCCCGAACCGTCGGTGACGTGGCACAAAAACGGCGAACCCATGACAACGGTGGCTTCGGCGGCGGGGACGGAGGACGAGAAAAAACGGTAAGCGATACGGACAATTAGGGGATATAGAAAATTCAAGACGTTCTATAAACAACGGTGCCGAGGTATCAGCGGTCACCAAATTATAGTGTGCGCCCGCACTGGTAATCAATATAGTTGATAGATGGATGGGGTCGTGCTCGTACGAGACATTGATAATAATTATTGTTTAACGTTGTGTTAGAAATATAACAATAATAATAATTAAAGTACCTATTACGAATTTTTTTAAATATAAAATAATATGTATTATTTGTAGAGAAAAAATGCCTAGAGTATTTGATAAATGTTTTTAGAAAGTAACAATTAGTTTCGACCGTAAGTCTCCATCAGTTTACAACGAAAAACGGAAAAAAGGCATAAAAAATAAATATGAAATTAATTAACAAAATAAATAGAAATAATATATCATAAATAATAAGAAACAATCATAAACCGATGACCATATTAGTAACATAGATTTTATTATAATATTAATACATTCTATTCTACTATCTGGTATAATATATTATTTTATTTTTATAAGATTATTACATTATTATTTCGTTGTATTTTTTCCCGTTTTAAAATATCTGTTTTTTAAATCTTACAAATATGGATGAGTGGGGAAAAAAGAAAAATTTATTATTTATCTAGTCAATTCGACAGTAGAAATTCGTTTCAGAAAATATAAATAAAATATTATGGGTTGTCAATTTTTAGTATTTTTCTTCAAAAGTCTATCATCATTTGGCTTCGGCAATTTATTCTCTATAGTCTATTCGAATTACGCATGTGCAATAAATTCATATAGTAATTCATTTCAAAAATATACGTACCTATTATTCGCATTTTTTTTTTTTTAATACTCAATTTTTCATTAAAATTTTCTGATTATAATAAAATGTAAAAAAAAAAACGTACGTTTTAGCACTACACATTATACAAGATTAGAAGTAGGACTGACTACATTACAAACCAAAGTAATTATACTATTGATGCAATAAATCCATTCGTGGTGATTTATTCTATTTTATTTCATTTGTTTTTATTCAATTTTCATTTGTGAAAAAAGAATTTTTTAACGAGTTTATTATAAAATATTTTAGAAAAAATAAAAATAATTCTTATTTCGATAATTTCGGAAATCGACGGAAAACTAAACGCAAAACACTATGAATCATGAAAATAAAACTCTGGAATGTATTTAGCAGGCAAATATTGTTAACGTATAGGAAAATACTTGTATTATACACGGTAAATTAAAATTCCGAAAAGTAATTTTCTGGAAGGATATTAAGCGGGAAATTACGCACTGTGCAGGAATGTGAATTTTCAAAAGTTATTTTACAATATTTTCCTGCGCAATAATTTCCCGGTATAATATTTTTCCTATTTTTAAATTCCTGTCGAATACGTTATTTTTTTCTGCACCGTTATTGTGTGCCACGCATTAATAATTCCAGTGAAATATTTTCTTGAATCAGACACTCCTGTGTAATTTTTTTCCAAATAAAATACATTTTCCAAAACCCAGTATGTTTCTGGTAAATATATTCCCGTGTTGTATGCGTCCCACGTTCTGTACACAATCCCAGTAATTCATCATATTTCATATTATTATAAGACACATAATTAATTTCGATGTAAAAACAAACAAAAAAAAAATATCCGAATATTCCAAAATTACGTTATTTTTATAATATTGAATTTTTATATTTTTTGAGGTGTTAAACATCAAAGAAATCTAATTAATAATAATTTTTCGCAATGTTAACATATGTTGGATCGTCTATAATGATTTAATTAGATTTTAATTATTTTTCAAATGTAAACATTCGCGTTCGAATAACAAAATAAAAGCTATAAAAACGTGAATTTTTTTTTCAACGGTTTTTAATCTATTCACCTTAAAAAAAACATCTTTTGGCAGTTAAGAAAGCATAAAGAAAAAAAACGGTAAACGAAACATTCCAATATTAAATTTATTTCCAGTCTCAAATCGTGAGTATTAAATAAAACGTACTTTCAGCAATTTCAATAGTATTTGAACAATGCGAACGAAACTATATTTATTCGTACGAAAACCGATTTAAATCGCAATAGTGTGAAACGCTTTCAACGAAATACGCCATTAAACGGCCGAGATAGAGAATGTTTTAATTGGATTTGCGATTTCTTTAGTTTTCAAGCGATCACACGCGAAAATAACGCGTGACGCACACAAAAAAAAAAAACGTAATTTTAAGTCGGTTTAAATTTAGTTTTACTTTTATATCGTTCGCGCTTATATCCCATTCGGTTAAATCGATAATAAATTTTCATTTTCCTTCTAACGGTTAATAAATTCCAGATGGTACGTCGAAGACACTGGAAATCTGATTATTCGCGACGTGAACTCCGAAGACGATGGGTCTTACACGTGCGTGGCTACCAATCTGGCCGGAGTCAGAAAATCTAAACCGATCGTTTTGGCGACTCAGTGTAAGTGATATTGTGGTGGAAATGAAATTTTGAAATTCGACAATGATAAAATTCTTATGTGTTAATGTCCCCAGTGCGCCCGTACGTCATCCAAGCTCCCAAGGACACCACCGCCATGGCCGGATCCAGTGTACAGTTACAGTGCAAAATCGGTGGTACTCCACAACCAGAAGTGTTCTGGAAAAAGATATCGAACAGCGGGGTGGCACAACACATCAGGACAAGTCATTACAGGTAAATTGGCGGAATTCCGACGAGGAAAAAAAAATCGAATAAGCGGAACGGAATAAAATTTTAATTAACTGCGTCGTAATGAATTCGTGTTTGTCGATGAGAGAGAGAGAGAGAGAGAATATTAGATTCAGCGATTATTTAAAGTTCATTAAACACATCTTTAACCGTCCCTCCCTTTGAACCGAAACTTTTCGATAATTATTTCCCAACCAATTAGTGATTTATGAAAAAAAAGCGGAAAAATAAAACTGTAGAATATAATGTTACACTCTCTTTTATCGATCGATTCGCGGTTGTAAAAATATTTATTTAACAATATTATCGCGAGAATGAACGACGTACGCATGTATTTTCATAAACGTCACTCGTCGATTGCTGCCATAATAAAAAAGATATTTTGTCAAAAGCGATATTTGTTTTATTAAAATAAAACTTAAATCGTAAACAAACGTAAAACTTTCCGTTTAACGGATAATATTTGTCTTTGTAATAATCGCGAACTCGGTCGTCATTCTTTTTTCATTTTTATTGTCATACGAACTTTGTGATGCTATTATAAAGTATGACGAAAATAAATATATCCCGAGATCTTTATACGCGATAGGAAAAAAGAAAGAAATGATTGATGTTTCAGAAATGAGAAGCTTTCTGGGGACAGGGACACGTTCGAGCACGTTTACATTACGCAAGACGGCAGTTTGCGATTGGAGAACGTGAGTCCGGAAGACGAAGGGAAGTACGTGTGCCACGCAGAAAATCACCAGGGCAAAGTGAACGCAGCGTCGACTCTCATAGTGCACTGTGAGTATATTATTATATTATGCAATGTTGCTCAGATAAATCAGCAAGTTAAAATGACGAAGCGCCTACATTTTTATCCATATAAATAGCTTATTGTTGATAAAATTAGACGCCATTAATTTTACACTACGCGTTTTCGAATTCATCGCAATGTTCTCAGAAATTTCGTCCTCGGTATTGTGCGACGACCGATACATTTTAGGACGATTTCATTGTAGCTGGAAAATTTCGATGGTTAATATTTGATAATTATAATTTGTCCTCAGTATTATCAAAATTTATTTTGTCATTTCTTTAAATTGATTCTTATTTTAACTATAACAATAAAATTATTACTATATATATATATATGGTCATTTTTTTCCCCGTTTTGTTACGCAGTTCAGTGGAAACGGTGGTACGACCGTGTCTTTGTAACAATCGTAAAAAATATGTATTTGATAAATATCAAATAGTGATTAGGAAGCACACATTTTACTGCAGGCCGTTTTGTATTTTTCGATGAAGAGTCTCCGAATGGGTAAATTTCCAATGTCTCCTACATTTGTATACCTTTCCACTTCACCGTGTCTTAAATCTAAATGCGCATTTAATGGAAAATATATTTACTTTTATAACCAATCAGTGTAAATTTCCATAGAAATATATTATTTAAGAATTTATAATTAGAATCATATGTTTCTGTTTAAGAATCGAAAGTTTATATAATTACAAAAAGTAAAAAAATATGGGAATATTTTATTTATTTGCACTATAATATGTTAGGAAATATGTATGAAATATGATCATTATTTTAATACTACATTTACGCGTAAAATAGTCATTTTGTTTAGTTTAAGATAAGCATATAAATTCTCTAATCATATACCTGTGTAGATAATGATCACGTAATATTTTATTTAAGAACATTAACGGTGTGTGCAACTAAAATCAAGACCGACTAAGTCAAACAAAACTTTGAGATCCTTACAGTCCCTGGAGATTTCACAGCGGTTATCTCGTCTTTGAATTATTCAATCGATTAAATTATAAATGCATTAAATTCGTGCACTCCCGTATTTTTCAGTATATTCTGCAAGCACACCTCGTCGGTAAATATGTTCTTTGAGTCGACACACGCCACATACATATTTTATAAGTGTACAAAAAATATATTATTATTGTTTTTTAATTCTGCAAATATTATATCATGAAAAGATCACTAAGTACACCTGTCTTAAAGAAACTCTTTGGGAGGAGGCATATAAAAAGGGGACGGGGCTCAGATACTCTTGATAAGTTTTTTTTTTAATGCGCAAGAGAGCTTTCGAAATATGTATATAATTTTAAACATTGTTTAGAGAAAATATTCAAGAGTATATTGACGTTAAAGGCTATATTTTGTCTAACATACTGACCAAAGTATTATCATGGATTTGTGAACAAAATTATTTATCCATAGGTCTCAAACTTTACTATTTTTGTTTTCGTGGCGATTAAATTATTTGGAACAATTATTTTAGTTCGTCAGGCCGGAAAAATAAAAGACCAATAACGCAATATGAATGAACACACAACCATTTATTATTAAATTATAACATTTTCGTTACTGATTTTTATTCTATGACGACAATATGAGTAAAAAAGTTCACATATTGGATCGTGTAGCACTTTCAAACCACCACGTTACATTTTTATGCGCTACAATTAGGATGAACATATATTTTTATTTAAAAAAGTGCATATAATATATTTTCGTTCTTTTATTTAATTACCATACGAAAAAAAAAACAATATCGATAAGTAATAGTAAACAAAACACAAAAATATTTTCGTTACTTCATACTTTCAATTTTACAAACTTTTTCGTAGAAATGATCAACAATATTTAAGATTACCTAAAAAGATATAAATATTAATGACATTTTTTTTTCAATGTTAACCTGAATGTTTTATTTGATTAAAACAATTGGCGTATCAAATAAAATGTAATAACTAATAAACAAAAAAAACACTTTACTTTTAAATAAAATCACATTTCAAATTTTAAAAAAAATCAATTTGTAAATTTGTACAAATAATAAATATATGTTTGTAAAAAAAAATTATTAGAATTTACTTGTAACTTGGATAACAGAAAAGGTCATTTCTAATGTGAAGTTTGTCAGAACAACGGGGTACAAAACAGAAATTAAGGAAAATCCTCGTAAAAGAAAAAAAAATTATAAAGTTCGTCCTACGTTACAAGTATACAGTCCATTATACTTCAGAACATTGGAAATTACTTCATCCCAACTAACTTCCTGGTAATTATTGACAGGAAATTTTTTTCTGAACAATCTCCCGCCCCCTTCCGATCTTCACGAACGATGAACGAAAATAACACAGGACGTGATGATTTTCGCCGCGTAACTTCCATCTGTTTAATACGCGCGGGCCGCAAAAGCAAAACTTCTAATACGATTACAGATAATCATTTCGCAACAGGGACGTCTGCGGGTTAGGTCCTGCCGAGCGTGTGTTTGTTATTTATTCGTTTTGTTTCGCAACTCTCATAGTGTAATAATTATTACCGAACAAATTTCGGACTGGCCAGAGGTGAATCGAGCCGGCCTTTAATCGACTTCGTGATCAATATCAGTACACATCGGAACTAAATACGAAATTACGGTACCGTTTGCACCGTTTTGCGCGATGCGAATTTTGTGAACCGCAAAATGTATCGAACATCGAGTTCCGGACGTTGGAATAACAAAATAAACGTCCATTGAAAAGCGGCGAGTCGACACACCCTGCAGCTGCAATGGCGTCATTTCAGTTTTCGAAAGTAGGAAGAAGACGCAAAAGACTTAACCGGCCAATTTTAATTTTACATAATTTTTATCATATAAAGTCACGAATGGCGCGATATTTTTTTTTTTTTAGGGTGAAATTCCTTACTTTTTCAGCTATAATTAAATACATCATAAACGACTAGCACGTATAAGCATTACGCATGACATTCAAGTCTTGAAGTTTGTCTTGTCACGACATTAAACGAGTTAGCAATGTTTTGTGACCAGCTCCTAGCAGCAGCTTTTTCGAGTTTAATTTCATTCCTCTCACCACTCTCACTTGGCCCGCACAACTTTTAGCTTTTTTCATTTTCGTTCTTTACACTCGGTCATTCACAAATTATGTAAACATAAAACATGCGTTTGAAACGTTAAACAATTACTAAGCAAATCCGTTTATGCCGGACGTGAGATAGGTTCGTCAGCCGTCAAACTTACGCGTTCTTCGAATAAACGTTAATAATTATTTACGCCTTGTTTTTAATGATAATACCGCGTTTTCATCGAAAAACCTCACAACCGCGATATTACAACTTATTAACTACCAATTAATGACGTTAAATCTTTGTGGTTATAACCTGTACGATTTATATCAATAATTTTAATATATTATTCGACGTCCACGCTGTTGGCCATTCGTTATTACTTATTAGATATTTACTGTAGATTAAGATAACTTACATATTTTATATTTACATCAAATTAGCGAGAACCGTGTCGGCGGTCCGCGACTATCTCGACACCGGTCCTCTGTTAACAAGGGGGGTGCAAACGCCCGCCCCGTTCTCCGTTCACCAAACGACGCCACTGGATACACCTACACCCGTGTATATGGCGCGGATACGAACGTAATATTTTGCTTTTAACGGTAAAAGCCGAGTCGTTTTTTTTTTTTCCTTTATCCGCGCCCATCATACGTACACACACGAGCGTGTGTCTTAACGTGAATTTTAAGCGAAAACTTTTCGCCGACGACGGGGCACCGTCGCGATTATCTCACACGCAAAAGCCTCGGAACTTCAGACGCGCCTTTATGTATTTACCTGAGAATTACGTGCTCCGAACGCGGGACGACGGCAGTGTTGGACGGTCTTAAGCTTTTAATTATTTTCTCGGTTAAAAGTTTTACGCGCGTTTTTCTTTTTTTCTCTGCTTCTCGCCCCGACGAACGGTTTTCCGTCTCAAAAACGGACAATAAAACATTTATGTACACTTATATAGGCATAGGATCTAACGGTGGCAAAGTGTACATTAATATAAAAGACTCGGGGTGTCGGCGGGAACGGGCTTGAAGACACACCTCTATCGTGTCCTGTACACCGGTCCATCCGATATATAAACAATTCGGCAACTTCTGTATGTATTCCCATTATCTGTGCGGCGCGGTGGCTTTTGTTTCGCGTCCCACCCGCCGCACGGCTCTGTTTAGCGCGCGCATTAATCAAACGGCCAAGCTGCTGCTATTACTACCGCCACTACGATCCACAATAACGTCCCCATTGTGTGCCAGACCAAGAGGAAATCTTCGACTGTTCCCGAACAGCCGCGGTCGCAACAGTCGACGCGATTGTCTCCCGGGCGAATTAAAATAAATCGCTTTTTCCAACGCCGATTTAATCTCTTGAGCGGATCGTTCAAGAAATCGATTTTCTATGTTCACCGAAAAAAAAAAAAAAAACGTTCGCCCGTTCTATCTAACTACATGTGGTGTTTCAACGATTTTTTTTTTATATCCGACTACGGTCCAATCCTGTATAATAAGGACGAGTAGTTTTTTTTTTTATAATAAAAATAGCATACCCGATTCGACGTGAATTACTTCAACAGTACAATGAGTTCAGAGCATTAAAATTCCATGCTAATATTCAAATTTTTACGAATGCCGTTAAATTACGGGGGGTTTTTTTTTTAAATTCAACGCGATTTATTATAATTTTGACAAACAACGATCGACAATATTACGTTTATCATTTCGATTCGCTACGTATCGAATATAACGTCCATTGAACGCTCCTCGAGATTTAAGATTTTATATTAAATTTCGTCCCGCTATCTACTAAATTTCAATAAAATATTTAATATACACATTGTATCGACCGGAAACGTAATAAAATATTTTTTGTTCGCTTGAGCGTTGAACTCGTACGGCACAAACAATTACCGAACGTTTTTCGATCGCACCGGTTTTCTTTGTCTAATTTTCCGTTCGATAAAAACGGTACAGTAATTAATTCGTTTTTATTTACAACTCCGTCTACACAAAAACGATGTCCTACTCTACTTCCACGTTAATAATATAAATATTATTGTATTAAGCCGTCTGTCCTTTGTCCGGGTGTAATTTTCATCAGAACTCGACGTCGGACAAAAGTGTACGCGACGCGTATTTTATTGAATAATGATAATAAACCGTTTTGTTGACGCCTTTTTCAGGGCAGTCAAACGTCCGTTCCGTTCTTCCGTCCACATAACGCGAAACGGCGGCACAATCATATCGATTGTGAGTGTATTGCGTACGGCGTATGAAAATTAAATTCAATAAGGATATCATAAGTGCACGGTTTCTTAGGAGTTTCTGTATGTAAATTTCGGAATGTTTACTGTCACGCGTGTTGTCTCTGTATCCGACAACGTAATAATATCGTGTGTATATATTGCGATGAATTGAAAACTAAAAGCAAAAATTTAACCATTAATAACGATGAGAATTTCACTTAAAAAAAAAAAATAATAATAATAATAATAAATTTTGTTAATAGAAAAAAAGTCGCGATTTACTTATCACCGATTTTTAAAATGTATCTGCATAAGATTATTGCAATAAATTCGATGCATATTCAGATCTTAAATATTACCGGTTTTATAGATTTGAAATTAAAACGTTTAATCAATCCGTTTAAAAACCTATCCACGCAAAGGAAGGTATTGTAATATTGTGTTTATTGTCGGACGTCAATTTATGTATATATATTTTTTTATACATTACATAAAAAAAAAAAAATCACGTTCTTATAATTTCGGTGCGTGGTGAATACGAACCAAATTCGAGCACAATCAAATGCTCCCCCTCGAATTTCGCCTAAATCATATACCGCGATTTGACGGCGGCAAAAATCGTTGTTCGGACGTGACGGAATCGGACATTTTTTCTATTACTATGCGCCGAGTAGTCTGGACAATAATATATTTACATTTATTATATTAAATTTAACAATGTCGGAACGTTTTATATTTTTTAGTTTCGACGAAATATTTGTTTGACACATTCTGGCCGCTCGTTTTACGAACCGACGACGCGACAATGTTCCCGCCGCCGCACATTCGAATTCATTACATCATAATATATTAATATTATTATTATTATTACAACTATTATGTTTTGTTTTGTCGCATTTAAATGTCCCAGTTTTCGCGTTTTGATATTATAAACATCCAACAGCACTACTATATACCCACGGCGTGTTAAATAACAGTTGTACGATGTGAATATTTCGAATATTTGTTGAATTGTTCGAAACACATTATAATTGCGCGTCACGTACCATGTTGTAATTTATTATTTATTCGGTTAATTGCTCGAAAACGACGTGATCCTCCGCGCGTTTTATAATCGTTTCTAATTTTACACGTCTATATTATTATTAGAATAGTTCTAATATTAAATTATTAATAGTTTTTAATTATAAACAGTTTTATTCTCCGTCCACTGTCGCCTTTCGTTTCTTTCTCTTTTATTTTTAAATAATTGTTTTATTATTACTCTGTTGAACAGTTGATGTTCCCAAACTATCGACCAGTTTTTAAAAATTATACTCGTCTATACGCGGTGTTTGGGTAAAAATAATTTCGTTTTAATAACAATACACTTTAAAACCGAAACGAAACAGTTTTTTTTTTTTTTATGTTATATAATAATAAAACTCTACGAAATATTTTTCAAAAAAGAAAATTTTCTGTTGTCACAATAATTATTATAAATATTTTCAACGTAAACGAGGTATATGTTATTTTGTTTTCAATTATTATCGACTTTAGGTGGTGATTCGAGGCGAAATATTAGTTTGACAAATCGAAATTCGCCTAGAAATTTTATTTTTGATTTTAACCATAGTCGAAAATCCGACTTGGCAAATATTTTTTAAAAGCAAGTTTGAATGTTCGGAGACAGTTTTGATTATAAAATTTGAAAATATTTCGAAACAGTCGTAGTACAAAAGTTTTTTTTTTTTTTTTTACAAATGTCCAAATGTTCAAACTTTGTCGTGATTTGCAAATGTAACGCCACAATATCTATCCGCAGTAAATACAAATTGTGTTCGTTTAATTTTGAAAATATACGCCCGTCGAGCACGTTTATATTTCGGAATAAACTTCTCGTCCTTTATCAATCCTGCGACGTAAATGACTTCCAGAATTTTTTTCCAACTTCTTTCATCCCGAATGCCAACGTAATTCGGTGTTTTTAGTTCAGTGAGTAGACGAACAGTAATTTCTAGATATTTTGTTCTTTTCAAATTGTTCACGGTGCAGCAAAGATAGATATATTTTTTATTGTGAGATTTTGAGAATTTCCGTATTAAACGATAATTATGCGTTATTTTTATTAGTTTTTTTTTTGATTGAATACGATAATTATAATAATTAATTTAACTGTTTTTATATCGCAATACATATTTTTATTCACATATCGTCGTATTATTATTTATTATAAAACTCGTGATGCGTAAAAGGGAGCAAAAAAAAAAGAGAACGAGTAGAGAACGCAAAAAAGAAGGAGAAGAAAACGTTTTAAACAACTTTTAAGAAACGTCTAGACCCGAAGAGAGAATTTAAGTTATTTGATATACGTATAAGTTTGCGTAAGACGCTGAAATGCTTTTATCGGCGGAACGTTCGAACAGTTATGCCGACTTATATTTTATCTTTTTTTATAAAAAAAACCACCGTGATTTTCGCAGACTGTGCTTTATTTTTAATTACACCGTCTCGTTGAGTAATACGACGTGATCGTGATTTCGTTTTATTGGTTTATTTGAAAATCGAAAGCGGACTATTTGAAATTGTTTTTGAATGGGTTTCTCCGCTATATAGTTTTAACGAGAGAAAATTACCACACACATTTTTTACATCAACACGTGTCCTTTATTTCATTGTATAGTAAAATACGTATTGAACGCGACAGGACAAAGGATGTCGAATTGATTTATTTCAAATCGCTGTTTGCCTTCGATATCACCGAAACGCCGAACACGAGCCACAACTCGTGTGTGGCAATCGAACAACGCGCGAAAGCATTTTAACGGGGGAAGCGCAAGCAAACAGAATTTCCCGTTTGATTTTTAATAGAAATTGAATTTTAATTGAATAACTGCGCACGTTATTACCGACAGTCGAACGCTTTTTTTTTCTTCCGGTTATTATCTACTACGCATAATTTACACGCCGTTTTTCCCCCATTCGCTTTCGCGTCAGAAGTATATGATTTTCATCGATAAAACTTTGCCTAGTGAATTTCTCACACGTATAATAATGTTAATATTTTTCGTTTTTCATCTCAGCCGTACCGTTAATCGCCCAAAGGCCGGCGGACACACACGTAACGGTCGGCAGCAACGCGATATTCGAATGCGGCGTCCGAGGCAACCCGAAACCGACGATATTTTGGTCGTTGCAGAACAACGACACCATCTTATTCCCCAAGGAGAGCTGGAACGAGTTTCACGCCGAAGACACCAAAGACTCCGTGTCTACACTAATCGTACACGTAAGTGCTCTGCACAGAATAGTCCAGTGGCGGTTATAAGTGGGGCGATTGGTGGATTGCCCCCCATGGGGTTTAATATTTTTTAATTTAGTATATCTCTGACCTAACAGCACCGATTTGTGTCATGTAAGTTGATCAAATTATGTTATGGTTATGCTCTATTTTCTATCCCCCCCCCCTTTGAACATCATGTATAAAGCTGGAATTAGCGCTCGACGTACGAACGGTACGAGCTAACAGTGCGCGTAGACCATCGGTCGTGATCGAGCGTTAAATATTTAAAAAAAAAAAATGTGCTTAGCTGACGAAAAACTTAATCGATCGTGTACAGTGTAAACAAGCAAACGTATAAATGCGAGTAAACGAGTAAACGTTAAATAAAAAGAAAACAAGTAAAATAAACGAGTGAACATGTAAACGGGTGTACAATAAGGAAAATGAATTCTTACGTTTATTTCATTTCACTGAAAGAAGTACGCAAAATAATAATAATAATAATAATAATAATAATTGCATACGCGCCTACGGTCGGTCGTTCAGTCGGCGTCAAAATAAACACGTCAGCCGACTATAATAAAACGAGAAAAGAAAGTGTATTCACCAGATAGCGCTACGACACAACATAGAGGGCGTGGCAGAAAGGTGCTTATAAATAGCGGTCCGAAACCACCGGCCCGCTCAGTATAGTCACGGCGGTCAGGCGTGAACGACGTAGTTCGCATGTGACTGCGGTGCGTGCGTGTGTGCTATTTAAATGCGCCTTTATGTCACGCCCTCTATGTTGTGTCGTAGCGCTATCTGATGAATACTTTCTTTTCTCGTTTTATTGTTATTTCGTTTACGTTTAATGCACGTTGTTCTTCCTTTTTCTACATCTGTATTTCGTCTGGGTACATTAATACATCTTTTTTCTTGGTTATTACTCGCGTCTATGTGGATATTTCATTGGCAAAGGGGGTTGGCTCCATTTTCGCTTCCTCCATTGAACATTATGTATAACCGCCACTCGAAGCATATGTCCGCTACGGGAACGTCGTTTTCGACGTGAAATTTAGTTATAAACATTTTAATTTAATTAACGTTATTACGTTATTTTTTCCACCACCCATAGAACGTCAAGAAAGAACAACACGACCAACTGGTTGTCATGTGCTCGGCCATCAACGAAGCCGGTTCAGACGAATGGCGAGCCACGTTGACCGTGGCGGCTGCCTCGTACGAAGATTCGCTGCCGCCGATTATCGAGTACGGTCCCGCCAACCAGACGCTGCCATACAACTCGATCGGCATACTCGTGTGCAAAGCCATCGGCAATCCGCAACCGGTGATCACGTGGTACAAGGACGATGCGCCACTGTCCACGGAAATCGCCAGGATCAACATCACCGATACCGGCACACTTCAGATCACGAGTGAGTATAAATTCTATATTGTGTGTATTTTCGGAGAATAAAAATACAAAAAAAAAGATTGTGAGGTGTTGTGGAAGTGTGTATTACTCGGATAAAGATTTTAGAGTTTTGTTATCATTACATAATTGAATTAATTAATTAATTAATTTGAAAGCAATGCGATAAATCATTACATTCGATTGTAAACGATTCTGAGCAGAGTTTCGGTGTAATATTATTTATTGTTACTAATAAATATGTATATAATAATATAGTGTGTATAGAATACGTAATTTACGACTGAACTTAAAATAAATCTAAGTGGCTAAAAATTATGAAAAGTTGTTTTCTTTAATAAATAGTTCAAAGTTTCATATGTGGTAAAGATTATGTCAAGATTCTAGGACCATTAGTTTTGAACAAACGTAAAAACAAAAAGTAAAATACGCTTTTTCGAAAAATTTGAAATTGTGACAAATGATTTTCAAGATTTTTTTAGTGTAGTTCATGTAACGTACGACCCCGACATCGTATTAAGTTTTTAAGCCTTGAAACCAAAAATTACCCTCTTTTATGAATAAAAAAAATCTATAATTATTGTTATTAATTACCAAAAATTGAAAGACATTTTTCGAAATTCAAAATAAAATTACACATTTGGTGAATAATTAAATTTCCAATATGTATACCTATCCATTAGTTTCGAAATTGCGAAGAAATAACGATAATAATTGATTTCGACGAAATGGCGTTTGTTTACCATTTTTATGTAATTTTTTAGGTTTATTTTTAAATGCTTTTTTGATAAAGTCTACAAATGACCTACCTTAAGTACAAACAAGATGCATAATTTGCTACCGAAAACAAACTATGACTGTAAAGATCGGAGCACTCCTTCTGTTATAAATTTTTGGGTTCACACATAAAAAAAATACACTTAATTTTAAAACCAATATATTACCAATTACGCACCTCACATTTTCTATACAATGAGCACTTGTGAATGTTTCAGATTTGCAAAAAAGCGACAACGGAATTTACACGTGCGTGGCGTCTTCGGCCAACGGCAAAGCCACGTGGAGCGCCGAGTTGAAAATGGAATCACCAAAAAATCCGAACGTCGGCTTTTTCCGTTCGCCCGACGTTTCCACGTTTCCTGGAGCCCCGAACACGCCCGCCATCGTCAACCATACGGACACTGCCGTTACGCTGTCGTGGGGCCGAAACGGCCGGGTCGGCTCGTCTCCTCTCCTCGGCTATCAGGTAAGTTGTCATGCAACGCGGTAATACGACCGAATGTATGCCTACATCGACGACCTAAAAATACTTAAAACGTACCTAAAACGACCGCGGCGTTTCAGGTGGAAATGTTCACATACGGCGAAAATGACGGATGGGCCACATTGGTCCGGAGACTTCACTCCACTCACTTTACGCAGACGTTCTTGAAACCCGGCCAATCGTACTTGTTTCTGGTTCGAGCCGAAAACTCGCACGGCCTCTCTCCGCCCAGCCACCTGTCCAGTCGGATCACTTTGCCCACGGAATACCATCAGAACTTTCTGTTCTCCCACGACATGTCCATAGCCAAGTCCACGCTGTTCGGCGGCCACATCGTTGACCTCATCGACATCAAGACGGTCAGCTCTACATCGATAAAACTGTTCTGGGAGGTAATCATATAATATTGTAATCGTAATACCTCGTTTCGCATACCTGTATTTTAATGAGACTGCCGTGTGCTTGAGTTTTTAATGTTGTTGTAATTCGTATATTCGGTTTTAAACTACAATTCATAACCCTGCTTCTACATTTAATTTTGACGAATATTTGTTTTCGTTAGTGGTAAGCGCTGAAAATTCTGTTTTTCAGACTTTAACAAAGTCCAAATCTACGTAATCGTACAAAACTTATTATTTCTTTAATTTTCGTCCGACAACAGCTCAATTAGTTTCTCTGTAATTTGTTTAAACTAATTAATTTGGATCAATTTCATTTCAGAGTCATTGTAGAAGTCTGTAATTCAGTGCTTCTTCTACTACGAAATTAATCCAAAGTACTATGTAGACGTTGACGTTTTTTGAAGCTATACTTTCTCTATAAATCATGCAATAGTTAAACATTGCTGGGACTTACTCTTTAAACTATCATTTTCTTTGATCCCGAAAATAGAGCTACACACATTTATTTTTTTACGTGTCTGCACAAATTTTAGAGTTAAAACAACTCTCGAACTGCAATTTACACGATCCCCAGGTTGCGAACCTACATTTTTGACATAACGTTATCATACCGACACGTAACTCGTTTCAGATCCTCAACGGAGAGTTTTTGGAAGGTTTCTATTTGTACTATCGTAGCAAGAACTCGATCGGCCGCAATTCCACGCTCATGAAGGTGTTATCAAACGCCACAGAACTTTCTGGTGCCTACGTGGTCAACGCGTTACAGCCGTCGGTCAGTTATCTGTTCTTCCTGGTGCCGTACTACAAACATATCAAAGGACGGCCGTCGAATTCAAAAACCGCCAAAACGCACGAAGACTGTAAGGAAGACTACTATTATTAAAACCGGCTATTAATTAATATTAGTTATGTTTTCATATTTCAAACTTCATAACCGTTTACTAAATTCCTGTTTTTTTTTCATCGGCGTTTCAGGCCCGTCCCGACCGCCACAACACGTCGAACCGACCGCGTACAACTCCAGCGCGGTGTACTTGAAATGGAACCCACCGCCGGACAACTCTCACAACGGAGTGATCGTCAGTTACCAGGTCGTCATACAAGGCGGTGCCAGCTGGGACGTGCTGAGCAACGTAACGGTCAGCGCGAGCACGCCGACTCTGTTGCTGACGAATCTCACGTCAGGCGTCCGGTACAGGGTCATGATCGCGGCCGTGACGAAGATCGGATTCGGCCCGTTCACAGAACCGATCGTACTGCCCACGGACTCCATGAATCGAATAAAGTAAATACAAATCAATATTGTCTCGTGTGAATTCCGCGTCAATTTAAAAAAAAAAAAATTTATTCGTTTTTGGAGATTTAGTAAAAGTAAAAATCTAATTATTATTTTTATTAATTATTGATTTAATTTCGTGTGTAATATTTCGAAGAAATTATTGATGATAGACATAATTATTGACTTGTTATCAGAGCCGTCTTTAAGCCCACACTCTGTGTTATTATACGTTCTGAGATTCTTAGTAGAATTTGCCGATCCTGGCCGGAATTTAAAAAAGCCTTTCAGTGTTTACGTTCGTATCTCGTATATATTAATCGCGCGTCTCGTTTTCTTTTTTTTCTCCCTAGTAAATTCAACGACACGGCCATCGATCACGAGGAAATCAAAGAGTTTGTAGCCGAACCGTGGTTCATCCTGTTGCTGGCCGGTGTCGTCACGTTGATGGTCATACTATTGGCGGCCATACTTTTCGTAAGGTATCGACAGTTGGGCGCTAAGAAGTCACATTTAGGAGGTACGTTATTTGTATTTCCTTCAAAAATAAAAATAAAACCTCCGTTTAATAAAAATTTAAAACTTATTAATGAATCGCCGTTGTGTGTCCAGATTCGTTGAATCCCGTAAACAAACTATCCTATTCGTCCGGTTTCAAAACGACACTGCAGGACGCGTCGCATCGAGGACAAGTAGCTTCATTTTTGCAATCCGAACACAGCGTGTCGAACAGTCAACGGTGTTTGTTCATCGACGCCAACTCGTGCCACAAACAAAATTGGTAATATTAACTATATTTAAATTGATTATAAAAAAAAATATATATATTAAATTTATCGAAATTCTTTTTTCTCAGGATGCATCACGATATCGATAACGGTGAAAAGGATTCTAGTCAACAACTCTTGCCGGAAATCGCGGACTACGCAGAAGTGAACCCGAACACGATGAGCACCTTTCTAAAGGATCGTGAACCATCGTCACCGGCGCCTTATGCCACCACCACATTAGTTTCGAATTCGAGCTCTAGAAATGTAATTCATTGTTTATTAAATTTTATTGAAATTTACATGACAAATTAGTAATATAAATAACGAAAAAAAAAATGTATAAATAAATGTCACAGATGAGACGCGATTCCGAAGATGCGGCTTATGCTTCAGCCAATATTTATCGTAATCAAAATGTGTACTCTGAAAGCGGTTATAGCTGTTGTTCCAGTAATAATGACTGCCAGAGCTGTGCAGGTATATAGAATTGTGAAAAATTATATGTATAAATTATTCAAATATATTATATTTAGTTTGTACAAAAGAAAAAAATTCTGTAAAGTTAAGTGTTAAAATTATTTCACACTTATAATAAATCCAGTATATTTCATTAAACTTTATTTACTTTAAATAAAAATATTTATATTTTATTTTTATAAATTGTGGAGGATAAAACATTTGTATCAGAAGAATTGATTTACTTTTTTTATTCACTAAAATAACTATTTTCATTTATAAATCGTTTTAATATTTAATTGTATAATTTTCTACGCAGATAACTCGATAATACATATTTTTTACAGAAAATCCAAATACGTATTAATGTGTAGTTCTTTTGGAGTTAAGAATTATTGTAGAACTTAAAATTTCCTTTCCTAACCATTTCGAGAACAAAAAAATGTAATCGCTTGAAAGTTATTAATTTTAAGTTTTCTTTATAGTTGTAGAAAATTCTTGTCAACAAACTATATTACTTAACGAGTATGTGTACGTCGTATAATATAACACCTATAAATAACGTAGGCATTCATAATATTATATTATTTAATGTCTTGAAATATTTATTGAGTAAAAGTTGTATTTTTAAGCATTCATTTAAATTTTTCGACATTGAATAACAACAAATATAAAATACTTAACAAATTTTTTTAAACCCTTTGTGTCCAGACGATTGTGGGAGTGTTCCCGTATCAGTCGTGCTCAGCGGTTGCGGAAGAAAAACGTTCAGCGAAGTGTCTCATCACAGCGGAAAAAGCGGTTCGCGGTTCAACAATTATCCGCCTTATTCGTCATCCAGGCAGAGAGCTTTGGTAAGCAGCGATGGACAGCGCGAAGTCGAAAAAATTTTCCGAAACGGAATTCGGACGAATTTTCTATTCCCACTACGTGTCGCCCGAGATAATATCACAATAAATCTACATTTATTATTCACTATTCGATGCATTACGATTTTTTCCTAAGGTTTCACAATACACATTGTCTAAATTTTCCCTTTGGTTTACCAAAGATCTCAAATGACTGTTGAATTTAATGTATCATTAGAAGTTTAAGTTAACTTTTAACCCTGCTGATTTCCATTGATTTTAATTTTAAAGAGCCAAATATAAATTCGACATTAAAATTTGCCCATTAAGCTATATAGAGCGTTCTAAAAATAATTTTCATAATTATTCTGTCGTTTTAGAAGTTTATTCGTACCAACAAGTCAAGTAATAATTCGTTATTTTGTTTTCCATGGTAAAACTACAAGAACGGTGCTACAAGAAGTACCGATGTCTCAAATCCATTCTGAGAATTTTTTCTTCAATTCATACTACGAGTATCCCTAACGACCATTCTACTCATTTTCCTATAGTCTTTTTATCCTATGATCAGCCAAGTAATTTTTACTTCTCTGCTATGTTCATTGAGACTTTGCTATGATTCGTGTAATTATTAATGTTGATTCTGATATTCTTGGACATTTTGATTCACTTAAAAAATTCTTTCATATTCATTATAGCTCTTTTTCTTTAGAAAGGATCAACTTTGCCAAATTTATTTTAAACATACATTTCTCCGAACATGATCATACTTCGATCGTGAATCACATACACATAAATCTCAATTCAGTGGTTGATCGTAAGTCTCAGGCAGGACTCTTTGCTTCCTACATAACCTAATCAACAATTTTGTTGACAACCCTAACCCCAACAAACGTTACTTACCGCTAGTTATTTTCGTATCCTTTTCCACTCTACTCGATATGCCGTTTCTTCTTGTTCTTATTTTTACCTCCACCAATTGTGCACTCAACAGACTTCTCACCAGGTGTTATATGACCCTATAGCTAATAAGAACCACTATTTTCTCGCCTAACTAATCAATTATTTTTTCTTACACGTTTATATATGTAACTATATTAGCTTTGTATTATTTGTTACGCTACTTTTTATTATATCTCCTTATTCCACCAAACTATTTTGTAATATTATAATTAATTATTCGTTCCTTTTCGTTTTCATACGCATAAGTAGTTATTATTATTCGGGTCTAGCCCGTTATATTAAGTACTTTAAATAAAATAAATGAATACATTTCTGTCGTGTTTTCAGGTACGCACCACGTGTTCGTCCAACGGTTATCATTACGTCGATCCAGCTATCATCGGACCAGTCGTCGGCTACAACGGCGGTTACGGCAGAGACTTTGCGCCGCCGGACGTGGTCGGCCCGCTCAACCAACAACAACAGGCGCAGCGGTCGCCGTGTTACGCCGATGCGGTCGTCTCGAAAAGCCAAATCTCGTGAACTGTTTGGCGTCAACTGAACTATCGTTAAAACGTTTAATATTATCAGAGCTGCGCAATATCATAGAACCGCCGGACGTATTTTTGTACAGGGTGATACCGATAAAAACCGCGGTTTTTCGGCAAGAACCCCCAGAAGTTTCCCCGCGATTCATAAGCTATAATATTATAAATATGAAATGTAAATCGATGATGTAACAGTAATCCCTCGTTATCCTTACTGCTGTCTCGCCACAGCTCCAGCCATCCGTCTCGTATTGAGACGTTCCCGACATAGAAGTCGTGTTTTCGCCCCGAAATATCGCCTGTATACTACGACCATGACATCAGGAAATGATCGCTAATTTAAAGGCTTATTATGCGCGAAGAATTTTTTGATGACTGTTGAAAAACACAGACGAATAGACGATTATCCAGAAATTGCCGATACACAGGTTACGGAAAAATTACAATATTGCGCGGACTATTTTCGTCAACACGAAGAAATCGTTAGGTTCAACATTTAAACATAAGTGGCTTGTTGACGAAAGTCATTTCCATAAGTTGTCGTCACCGTTAAAACTAATGATTTGAGCATAATAATAAATCGTGTCGTAATAATTGCTCAGGACATTGGAATAAGACGGTTTTGATTAAGATAAATGGAACGTAAATAGAAGAAATAATCGCGAACCGCAGGAGCTTGAAAAGTCGATCGTTATCCCAAACGAACAAATACTATCTAAACCTGTGAAAACATATTTTTTCTCTTAAGCGATCGACTAGAATTTTTTTTGTTGCCAGATCAACTGACTGAACGAATTTATTCGACAGTTTCTTTCACAAAAAGAGCGTTAAAGTTGAAAAGCAGCATTAAAAAATAATTGTACACATATATTGCATGCAAAGAATTTCGCAAAGACATCGAGAGAAAAGGAAACAAACATCCATCACTAAGTTTTTTTCATCTTTCCCAATGAACGTCAATGATATTGTTTTCATCAATACTAACATTTTTGTACAGCGTTTTTACGTAATTTCATAATACTATACTTTTACGTTAATACTGTTCTCAAAAATCTCTCAGAAAATTTTACATAAGGTTTCGTTGATCGAGCGAATTTCCTACAAAACTAGTTCCAGCGGATACAAAGGGATTACTGTATATTATCACCGTGTGCCCCCTTTTGTTCCCTATTACCTCCGTTCGCAGACGTCTATCATCGATAGTTGGTTCCGTTTTTCCTTGTACAATGTATATGCCACGAAAAGCCATTCGACTTGTCGGCGATCGACGTCATAAAACGATTATATAGTAATAATATATTGTAAAATATACGTAAATGTAACGAGTGTATTTGTATACGACGATGGAAAAAAGCCATGTAATGTAAACGTATACTCCATGTAAATCTAGTGCCAATGCATATTTTGTATTAATTAATGTACTGTCTAAGTGTAAATTTTAATAAAACCTTCCATTTGTTATTTATAAACATTTAAACGATTTGTGTGTGCATTTTTTTACTATTGTTCCCACGACGAGTGTATACTCTTTTACCAGTAAAGGAAAGTAAATGAAAATAACTGTAGTGATAAATTGTATGATACGTAAATTACATGCATTGATAGATTTGTATAGCTCCTAAAAGTAATTTTTCAAATCTTGGTTCAGACTGTTTAAAATAAAATTCAACATTTGTCGAAAAAAATAAGACGGTTACCCAGTAATTAGATGTAAATTCAATTTTTTTTAATCATGTTATATTTTTATAATTTTTTTTTTTTCATATTATTATTATTATTCCTCTGCGAAACTCAAGATATTTACGTTTAATAAAAATATTGTGACACCTACGTTGCAGAGAATATATTTTTATATCTTAATGGAGCATCGGAAATGGCTTTACAATTCAAAAGTTGACAACCACAGTTTTTTTGCTGCATTAATAAACAAAGCTATGTTCACGTGTGTCGCTTAAGTTGCCTACATTTTATAAAATGAAAATGTTATAACGGATATAACTCAAATATAATAATCAACAATCACTATAATCTATAATGTAATTAACTACTCGAATACATTAAACTATATCGACTTATTTATTATTTTGATTGTTGAAAGAATAAATAAAATAATTTATATTTTACGTTAAACAATAGGAGAATATCTTCAAAGCTAGATCGTAAAATGTTATAATATTACTGTTATTACGTTTCTGTTAAGAAAATAAGAAAAAGTAACTGAGAGAAGACGAGGAACAATGCGTAATTCAAATTTCACAACGCAGAATTTAATAAATTTAAATATACAAATATATACGTAATATTTAACATAATTCTTGACATTTTAAAAATTATACGTTTATTATGTATAATAGGCTAAGAAGATGATTAATGTCTACGGAGAATCGTCACTTTCACTATATGTATATATGTTAAGCAACGGTTGACAAGTAAAATGTGCATCCGAAAAGATCTGCGATATTCGAAATTAAAAGCATCAGCTATGTATTAAGCATATTTTCGTAAACGTATGGAAAAATGTATCTGCAAAATTTATGGATGACAGTAACACGTGGATCCAGTGGCGGCGTGAAGGGGTAAATTTGAGTCATGTGATTCGAGAAAAAATATATATAGGTGGGTGGGTAGTTTAGGTAGGTCTATAATTTGGGTATATAATATTATATAGAATATAAAATTATAATAAAATATTATCGATTACTCGATAAATAATGTAAGTAAAGCACAAATATTGCAAATAATGTATTTAATGCTGTTAAATAAAGTACTGTAAATTTATAAAATATACATTCATGAATGGTCCTATAAAATAGTACTTGCGAATATAACATTGATATTGAAAGATTAAATGGGGTAGGTAGATCGTAGACGGGTTACATGTATGATTTGTGATTCAAGGCAAAAAACTTCGCGTCACCACTGCGTGGATCATTGTCGAAATAGACTTTGTAAAACCGAAGTACAATCCATTTGCGAATCACTACTAAACGCGCAGTTCAAAAGTCTATCTGTTATACGTATTTACTTTTAAAACTAAACCGTTCGAGTCTTTTTAAATTCTTACTTTGAACGTGGGGTAAATCAAAATTAAATTTTACAATAAGCATATCCTCAAGAAATGGTAGGTAATATTTACGAAAATAACTGTCCCATATAATACATACATATGTAACCGTTAATTGTTGAGCTGTAATAGTTTTTAACTAAAAGTTAATAAAAAAAAAAAAACTCCCATATTTTTTAATTACGATTATTCCTAAACTAATGAAGAACACTAAACATTTTTCGTCATACCATAGAGCAATGAATGTTTGGATAGCTTTTAAAGCTGTTGGAGCCGATGCGCTATTAGTACAAAAACTTGCATTACGTGGAAAACGTACAATACGTGTGAAATTGTTAGATTTCGATAATTAATTTATTTTATTTGAAAATCGGAAAATTTTTAGGGGTCGCGTTGGACTCCGGAATATAAATGTCAAAAGATGTAATAAACGTCCGAGTAATAATTATTACTCGAAAGAAATTAATCACAAGACGTGAGATTTTTTCCAGCAAAACCTTTTTTACTCATTGAAATGGTGTGATTTTTTGATAAAATTGTTCGATTTGCCACTTAGTAAAAAGTCGGCTCAGACACCATAAATATTATATTTTACCTATTTACTGATAAAAATATAATATAACACTCGAATACCATAATAATAAATTTTGTTTTATCTCAGCACGTTCACTTGAACACGATAAACTGACGAGCAAAACATTGATTCAAAGTGTATAACAATATATAAACATTTTCGGCCACGTTCGACAAATCATAATAAAGCCGCAATGTGGTATGTAATGCACGCAGATCGTGTAGCCCGCAAACGAAGGTTTTTTTCTGATTATTGTTTACTTATCGTTTTGCGTAGAAGTTTTGCTGCTTTAGATTCTGATCGTGGCGTAGATTCAATTGGTTTTCCAATCGTTGAGTATACATATGTGCTCACTCTGTTTTCGATGAATACTAATTACACTTGAAGATAATATTATTAAAATTTAATATATATTTATAATTATTAAAATTATTTAATTTCGTTTTGCCCTAATAGTGTTTATATAGGTTTAAACATAATTATATATTTTATTTTATGTCCAATATTTTTGCATTTTAATATTTGGAATATCTAATATATTTTATATTTAATATATGTATGTATATTGTATATATATATATATATATATATAAATATATAATACTTTGTACATCATAAACTAAATTAGAATCGTTGCTTTAGTAATTAAATAGAAAAATTATAGTTACATTATTATTCTGATTTATTTCAAGTAGGCATCAATAAATTCAATAGGTTCTATAAAATATACCCTATGAAGCCAACAATTTTATTAATGTTTCACTTTTTCATAAGTGTAAATTATCAATTTAAATATTCGTAAGTAAACACCTTTATTTAAATAAAATTATTCTTGTAATAATCTACCTAAGAACTTTGATTTTTTTCATTCCTCTCAGGCGGCGTTACGTATTAATAACGTATATGATAATTGTGACAGTCAAAATTTTACTTTTTCTTGCATGTATGAAGGTAATAATATTTCGATTTAATCATGCATTCCCTTCTATATGTATTCAATTAAACGATTATTGTTAGTGTTCTTAATTTGTAAATCAATAACGTATTTTTTTGATTTGTAATATTAGTAACGCGGTTGAATTATAATAATTTAAAATTAATTAATATTTACACGTGTAATATACCCACATCCGAGCGTAAAAATATTTTTCCGAAACGGGTACCGTATAAACATATTTTTATTTAAATTTATTACACATAAAACCCGTTTTTGTTGTTGAGTTTAAGTACGAACATAAGTGTATAATATATAACTAAGCTAAACTGTACGTATATTGATTTTTATTTTTTTTTAATCTCAGACGAGTTGAACAAAAAATTCGTTATTTATGGTGTACCCATTAGTCTTTATAAAAGTATACCTATACGTGCAGGCTACGCGTACATAATATATCAAAGGATTTAAAAATTAAAAAGTCGGTACACGGAATAATACCTTATTTTAAAATTGCTTTTTAACGTTATATTATTTTCGACGTACGCTGCAAACACACGAGCGCGCGCGTAATTTTTTATTATTTTATTTGTTTTTTTTTTTACTTTTTCATCCGGCGGATGGTCTGTTTTTATTTGTTGACATAATATAAGAAATAAAAAATAATTTCAACGCATTACAAAGCGTATATATTTACATAATTATCATAACATGATGTTAAACAGCTCTCATATATATATATATATATATATAGAAACCATTTATATTAAAACGTAATTTTACCTCTGTAATGTATTTCATCCCCATAAACGAGCTCTTTATTCGAAGTTAATAATAATATTATACTTCATTACGAACTACGTTTTCCTTTTGTGACTAATTTTATTATTGCGTTTCAGGGGTTGGTGGAGGAGTATTTTTATTTTATTTTTTTTTGGTCGTAACACGGTTTTAAAAAAACATTTATCTTTACTTTCTTTGATTGTCTACGAAACTTTTTTTTTTAACAAACGAAACATTAATGATGATATAAATATATTTTTTTTTTTGTTCAATGAACATTATAAATTCGTTTTGGGGGAAAAAATCGTAATAAAAACAACGGATACGTCGTATTATTTTGCATTTATTTGCATATTATTATAGAAAGCGCGTGTACGCTCTAGGTCGTTGTATTGTGCCCGACGGCTAATTCAGTATAAAACAAATAGTTTATAATATTATAATATATCCGTCCTCTTCTTTGACGCGAATCGATTTGTGATTCAAGGCAAAAACTTCGCGTCACCACTGCGTGGATCATTGTCGAAATAGACTTTGTAAAACCGAAGTACAATCCATTTGCGAATCACTACTAAACGCGCAGTTCAAAAGTCTATCTGTTATACGTATTTATTTTAAAACTAAACCGTTCGAGTCTTTTAAATTCTTACTTTGAACGTGGGGTAAATCAAAATTAAATTTTACAATAAGCATATCCTCAAGAAATGGTAGGTAATATTTACGAAAATAACTGTCCCATATAATACATACATATGTAACCGTTAATTGTTGAGCTGTAATAGTTTTTAACTAAAAGTTAATAAAAAAAAACTCCCATATTTTTAATTACGATTATTCCTAAACTAATGAAGAACACTAAACATTTTCGTCATACCATAGAGCAATGAATGTTTTAAAGCTGTTGGAGCCGATGCGCTATTAGTACAAAAACTTGCATTACGTGGAAAACGTACAATACGTGTGAAATTGTTAGATTTCGATAATTAATTTATTTTATTTGAAAATCGGAAAATTTTTAGGGTCGCGTTGGACTCGGAATATAAATGTCAAAAGATGTAATAAACGTCCGAGTAATAATTATTACTCGAAAGAAATTAATCACAAGACGTGAGATTTTTTCCAGCAAAACCTTTTTTACTCATTGAAATGGTGTGATTTTTTGATAAAATTGTTCGATTTGCCACTTAGTAAAAAGTCGGCTCAGACACCATAAATATTATATTTTACCTATTTACTGATAAAAATATAATATAACACTCGAATACCATAATAATAAATTTTGTTTTATCTCAGCACGTTCACTTGAACACGATAAACTGACGAGCAAAACATTGATTCAAAGTGTATAACAATATATAAACATTTTCGGCCACGTTCGACAAATCATAATAAAGCCGCAATGTGGTATGTAATGCACGCAGATCGTGTAGCCCGCAAACGAAGGTTTTTTTCTGATTATTGTTTACTTATCGTTTTGCGTAGAAGTTTTGCTGCTTTAGATTCTGATCGTGGCGTAGATTCAATTGGTTTTCCAATCGTTGAGTATACATATGTGCTCACTCTGTTTTCGATGAATACTAATTACACTTGAAGATAATATTATTAAAATTTAATATATATTTATAATTATTAAAATTATTTAATTTCGTTTTGCCCTAATAGTGTTTATATAGGTTTAAACATAATTATATATTTTATTTTATGTCCAATATTTTGCATTTTAATATTTGGAATATCTAATATATTTTATATTTAATATATGTATGTATATTGTATATATATATATATATATATTAAATATATAATACTTTGTACATCATAAACTAAATTAGAATCGTTGCTTTAGTAATTAAATAGAAAATTATAGTTACATTATTATTCTGATTTTTTCAAGTAGGCATCAATAAATTCAATAGGTTCTATAAAATATACCCCTATGAAGCCAACAATTTTATTAATGTTTCACTTTTTCATAAGTGTAAATTATCAATTTAAATATTCGTAAGTAAACACCTTTATTTAAATAAAATTATTCTTGTAATAATCTACCTAAGAACTTTGATTTTTTTCATTCCTCTCAGGCGGCGTTACGTATTAATAACGTATATGATAATTGTGACAGTCAAAATTTTACTTTTTCTTGCATGTATGAAGGTAATAATATTTCGATTTAATCATGCATTCCCTTCTATATGTATTCAATTAAACGATTATTGTTAGTGTTCTTAATTTGTAAATCAATAACGTATTTTTTTGATTTGTAATATTAGTAACGCGGTTGAATTATAATAATTTAAAATTAATTAATATTTACACGTGTAATATACCCACATCCGAGCGTAAAAAATATTTTTTCCGAAACGGGTACCGTATAAACATATTTTTTATTTAAATTTATTACACATAAAACCCGTTTTTGTTGTTGAGTTTAAGTACGAACATAAGTGTATAATATATAACTAAGCTAAACTGTACGTATATTGATTTTTATTTTTTTTTAATCTCAGACGAGTTGAACAAAAAATTCGTTATTTATGGTGTACCCATTAGTCTTTATAAAAGTATACCTATACGTGCAGGCTACGCGTACATAATATATCAAAGGATTTAAAAATTAAAAAGTCGGTACACGGAATAATACCTTATTTTAAAATTGCTTTTTAACGTTATATTATTTTCGACGTACGCTGCAAACACACGAGCGCGCGCGTAATTTTTTATTATTTTATTTGTTTTTTTTTTTACTTTTTCATCCGGCGGATGGTCTGTTTTTATTTGTTGACATAATATAAGAAATAAAAAATAATTTCAACGCATTACAAAGCGTATATATTTACATAATTATTATAACATGATGTTAAACAGCTCTCATATATATATATATATACAGAAACCATTTATATTAAAACGTAATTTTTACCTCTGTAATGTATTTCATCCCCATAAACGAGCTCTTTATTCGAAGTTAATAATAATATTATACTTCATTACGAACTACGTTTTCCTTTTGTGACTAATTTTATTATTGCGTTTCCAGGGGTTGGTGGAGGAGTATTTTTTATTTTTTTTTGGTCGTAACACGGTTTTTAAAAAAAACATTTATCTTTACTTTCTTTGATTGTCTACGAAACTTTTTTTTTTAACAAACGAAACATTAATGATGATATAAATATATTTTTTTTTTTTTTGTTCAATGAACATTATAAATTCGTTTTGGGGGAAAAAATCGTAATAAAAACAACGGATACGTCGTATTATTTTGCATTTATTTGCATATTATTATAGAAAGCGCGTGTACGCTCTAGGTCGTTGTATTGTGCCCGACGGCTAATTCAGTATAAAACAAATAGTTTATAATATTATAATATATCCGTCCTCTTCTTTGACGCGAATCGAATTGTTTTACTCTAAAGACACGCCGTTCGTTGCATTTTATACGTAGAAAGTAATACGTTTTTCGCATTATAACGGTGTCTTATGGCACACAATTAGCACCTTGCACACTCGTCTGCTATTCGCCCAATGTTTTTTTTTTTGGAAAAATCAACGGAGTTAACGAGATATTAGATCACATTTCGCATAGCGACACTTGAACGTTTCGGTCATACACTTCGAATGATACAACGCTACAAACCCTAGAGAAACGAGTCAAACACAATTGAAATTTGATAACGACACGTACAAAACGATTGATATTTGATGCACTATAATGAAAAAACGGATTATACGCGTAATCTTACGTTTATCCACGAGTACATATCGCGGACGGAGGTATATTTTTTATAATTTATTTACTTAGAAATCCACTAACGATTTATAATTTTGTAAGGCTAATATTTTTGTTTTATTATTTATTTACGTGCATTGAATTGATTTTTAAGAAATTAAAAAAATCCCAATAACTTATTAATTGCGTCTTAATAAAAAAAAAAATCATACTTTCCTAATGATTGCACAGTTTTTCGTTAAAATAATGATTATTTGTAGTTTCAAGATTATATATCATTTTCGAAATTATATTATATTATATTATATTTTATACTCAGTGACGTGCAGTATTTTAATAATATTTGTATTTTTTATTTGAAATGCACTTAAATAGTATTTTAAATGTTTAAAAACTTGCTCGTTAAAAAACATTTTTTTTTTTGTACGAAATTTGATATAAAATCCCGTTCATACTTTAAGTCTCATTACGAATACAGATTTGATTAGATTTTATCACAAACTTGACGACAGTGACGTTTCTATAATCCAGCTGAGGATGAATATCAGACAATTTTGAACGTTTCCTAAAGGCCTAAAACATCGGATCAAATATAACAAAATCAGTGAGGTGTATTATGTATTTTCCTATACCTGTCTCTGATACGCACAAAAAAAACTTTTGGCGTATACAAATTGAAAAATATAATTTTTTTTTTTTTTGGTAAATATGTATTTATTTAAATGCATATTTTGTGTTTAAAATACAAGTGATATATTTTGTTCTAACATTTGTATACTAACTATACTTTTGTTATAATAAGGATTAGATTTTGTTTTCGAAACTACTATGTGTTATCATAAAGTTTTAAAAATTTAAAAGCTCCTATATTATATAAATTATAATACGCAATCATATACCTATGTAACTGAGAGTTTCTCTTCTTTATTATTTTAAAATAAAAGTCGTAAAACTCTAATATAAAACACACTTCGTTACGCGTAACTTAATGGATTTAACTTTAATCACAAATAAACGTGATAAAAATATCAAATAATTTTGAACAAAAATGTATATACGTGTCACTTATTAGAGTATTTACGTTATTATTTTTTATAGAAGATTACTCATTTCTATGGCCATAAAAATATCTGAATACACGGCTGCACACCGCGTATATCACACAATAAAAATATATACGAATGGGGACAGCTCGATCGTATGCGATGAAATTAATAAGACGGGAAATTAATTGATATTAATGTTCTCGCCCGGGAACAAATGTGATGAATTACGAAAATTGTTTGATTATTATAATGTACCGACTTATTAGGTATTTATTAACAAAAAAAAAAAAAAAAAAAAGATCTCATTATTTAAAATAATTTCCACACTAGTTATTGTTATATTAACTGTGTTTTATCGATAGAACAAATTTTCAATTTTTTTACTTAAATTTGAATGGGCTATTCACATAACCGAACGATCGAGTTTTGTGTTTCAAAACTTTTCGCCGCAAAATTCATACATTCAACGGGCATTTTTAAGAAAATCATCACGTTTACGAATAAAACGAACAAATTTTTACCATTATGTGTATTTTGCATTTTGCGATTACATGCGGTTTTGTGAAGTATTTTAAAAAGACAACGCTCGAATTAGGTTAGTTGTATAACTGTGTTACTTCGAGGACTTTGATTCTCAAAGTTGTATTTCTAAAAGCTATAATAAGAGTTTGAGTATGAACAATTTTTACAATATTTTTAACAAATTTTATTTTTTATAACTTTTTGTCAAGTTAATCTAAAATCGAAATCAAATGCGCCCAGTAGGAAGTCTTCCTTTTGACCAACAACAAAAAAAATTAGCGAAATCGTAAAATTCTAAGAGGCGTGAAAGTTTTTCATGTAAAATATATAATATCGAGTTTTCATTTTCTGTCTGTCGGCGGTGCTGTCGACATGTGCAAAGTAAAATTTTTAGAAACGAACTCCAATGTTTTCCTGTTTCCAAAAAAAAAAAAAAAATATATTCGAAACCGGATCATTCTACAAGGCGTGAGAGTTTTTCCAGTAACGCACGTATTTCAGCTAAAATACAGCCATACAGATGGAGCGCAGGCCCCTTAAACGTTTAATTGAGATCTCATAAAAATGACCGCGTTTTGTTTTCGATTTCAAGTATCGGTGTTCAGTAATATTATATTATGCTATTTCGATTTCAATTCGGCTTACCGATATTTATGATGTTTTTGCGTTGCTTTTGAACTTCGGCAGGGATTTATCGGGTCGAGTGTTCGATCGAGTTGCCGAAATCGGTTCGTTTTTTTCGTCGTAGGTTTGTCCACGTATTCCTGCCCTACGTCGCAGTGTTAGATTTTCAATAAAACGGAATACGTCCGATTAACAGACACTCCGACATCGGTATCGATCGAATTAAACGAAACGTAGACGGAAAAATCAATCATCGCCCGCTCGCCGCTTAACCAGGCTACTAACGGCACCGAACACCGTATACGGTGTGTCACGCGCGCGCTGCCGATCAAACGCGTTTATTTAGATTCTGATCGGAGCGAGGATTGATGTGATTTTTCGTTTTTCACGTCTGTACCCGAAAACACTACCGGCAGTTCACCAAATATATCATGTAACTCTGTAATGAATTGAGTTAAAAACATTTTCAAACAATTTCATTTAATTTCGGGCTATTTATAGCAATTATAGATTTTAAGTCGTTTAATTCGTAAAAGAGGTAATTTTTTGGAACAAACAAAAAAAAAATCTTCTATTACGTTGTGCGTTGTACAAAAGCGATGTCAGACGTACGTTACTTTAACCGTAAAAAAAAAAATCTTGACAAATCTCGTTCGTCACGAATTTTTCATTTCCAGTCATTCGAAAAAAGTGTATTTTTTTTTATATATATACGGAAAATTACGTTTGTTCAAAAATCTAACGTTCCTGGAGTGTTGGAATTTTTTTTTTTTGAATTTTTAAAAGCGATTGATCGCATTGCTTTCAAATATTCATACTAATAACAAGACACTAAAATCTTCGTGACCCGCGTGTAATTCACACGACGCGATTTTTTTTTCTTTAAAATTTATTTCGGGGCGAAGAGAAATCGATGATCGGAACCGAGTCGTTCGCAGAGCGCACTTGTTGAACGCGCGTAACGTTCAAAATCGAATCCGAGGCAACGACCCGGACGAAGCCGCCGGCGGACGACGGTATATACCGCGCGGTAATAAACAGTGTTGCGGGCAAAAGCGGTACGGTGAAAACAATCGCGTTTTGTAATATTATTAACGCGGCGTGGGCGGGGGGGGGATTTTAGGGGACGTATCGGCGGGACTCGGCACAAAGGCCGCTGCGGAGGAGGCGAAGGAGGAGGAGGAGGCGGTGTTGGAAAGCACGACGGTAAGCCCGGGGGGTACGCGGTCGGCAGGGACAAAACCCGTTTTCCCTTTATAATTCCCCCCCCCTCCAACCGCCCGACCGCCCGCAATATACCGTCTCGACGCACGTACGCAGCGTACCTGCCCGGCGTACACATTTTACCCGCGGCCGGCCGGACGGGCGAGCGGTGGCACGGCGTTTGCGGGAATAAGTTTCCGGCGTTAGGCGCAGCGTAACGACGACGGCCACCCGCGCGCGCGGAGGGAGGGTAAGCGCGTGTGTGTGCGTGTGTACGTCGGCGGGTCTCTGGCGGCGGCTCTCAGTTGCCGGCAAACTATCGACGTGTTGTATTGTGGTAACCGCCGTGTGCTGCTGCGCGCCCGTGTGTGTCGCGCGTCCACGCCGTCGTGCAGCCGTCCCGTCCGCGCGTCTTGGCCGTCTCGTACGCCGCACCGCGCGCATCGCCGCCGTCGTTCTCGTGCGCGTTTTCCGCCGCGGTCGGGCCGCGCGTGTGATTTTCGCAGGCGCTTGCGCCTCCGGTACGCCGTCGCCGCGTCTGCCGCCGGCCGGCCGGCCGGACGCGTACGAGCGTGCTGCTGCTGCTGCTGCTGCTGCTGCGGCGGAAACACTATCGGCGGCACGCCGCACGATATTGTGACGGTGCGTTGCTCCTCGCCCGGAACCGACCCACCACCCACACGTCGAGTGCCACAGACCGGCCGCCGCCGCCGCCAACACGTGGTCGTCTCGGGCGCACGTGCACCGACGACGCCGTCGCCGCCGCCGTGTTGTGTTTTCCACAAGACACGAGCGCGACGCACCGACGACGACGTCATGACGTAAGAAAGATTTTCTGTTTTTTTTTTTGGGGGAGAGGGAAGAACTGAAAAACTCGTAAGACGAATATTAACGATTTTCAACGGGGACGTTACAAACGTCGTTAGGATCTCCCTGGAACAGTGGCGTATTTATGGGGCGGAGGGATGAAGGGGCTCCAGCCCCCCCACCACCGAAATTTAATGACGTTTCTTTATGTATTCCTATGAGTTTGGTAATTTTTTCTAATTTTGTCTTGGATTTGAATTTTAGAAATAACTCAACGATGATAGTACTCAGTGCCTCAAAAAATATCTAAATACGTCTCTGTGGCGGGGGTTCTTAACCGCGGTGGTCTGCAGTCGAACTCCTAGGACTGGAGGTTACTCGCGGGAGTCCGCAGTTTTTTTTTTTTGTAAAATTTGACCCAAAAATAAATTCGTTTGGAATTCGAATTCTTCGACGAATCGAGGCTGTTGTGTTTATAATGTATGTGTTTATTGTGAATTTTATTAAACGCATATAATGTTATTTCCGCAAATTTCCGATCGGACGCCAAAGATGATAATATTATGCGTATTGCTCCGTCCAGTACGGTACTAGATTCCGAGGCAATATGTTGCATAAGGCGAATGTCAATTAAAAAAAAAGGATAATATCTGAAAACCATTTTGTAAAAGGTAGACTATATAATGAGCGGATGAAAGACAATATAAGATAAGAAGGTTAGGTACTTGTATCCTAAACGTGATCACTATCCTAAACGTGATTATTCACAACAATGTTTTAACTAAGTCTTATCGTTAAAAAAATAATTAAAACAAAATTTTTATTTTTTTTTTTTTTGGGCGGAGTCCGTGGTTGTACTTTATACTCGAAAGGGGTCCATGAACCAGAAAAGGTTAAGGACCTATGTGATACGGCGTTTGAGACGGTTAATAATATAACCAGTGGCGGGAATCGGGACGGGAAATTGTATTTTTTTTAAAAGGAATAAAAATGTCAATGAATATATACAATACCGATGTAAGCGTGAATTCATGAAATTCTTTTGAGCGCAAGGTATACATTATAAGAAAGGCATGAGTTCTTTAGACAGAATGAAACGTATATAGTAAGAAAACCGAGTAAGAACTCCAGAATAATATCGCAGTAGAAATTTAAGTTATTATTTATCGAAATGTCGTAACGTACATTTACCAGAAAAAAAATTTTATACCGTAAATAAGAGATTGTCTAACACTGCATGGAAATACCAATGAAACTTTAAAATTTATTTTGTAAAAATATTTGCAGTGTGAATTATTTCCAAAGTTTATGGAGGATTTTTAAACCTTTTAAAGTCACCCTGACTTATAACAAATATAATTTTCTCACGCCTAATAATTAATATTTCGATTTTTTTTTTTTATAGTTTGCGTTTTTACTATTTTATATAACTACTTTATTTTCCATTAGTACCATTGGATCGGACTTTAATTAATTGATTTTAGTTTCACCTATATCTATTTGTTTTAATATTCCGAAATGTTGGCGATGTTGCGGACAACAGCAAAAAAATCTATTCATATATATTTATTTTAGGGAGGCATTTGAAAATATGCTTCGAAAAGACACATCGTCTTTTCGATTTAATACACGAATTAATCGCAAAAAAAGAATGTTATAAAGGCACATTCATGTGGGCGGTTTTATTTTATTGTACAACAGTGTCCCCTGATTTAAGGACGCCTACTCTTAGGGAATTATTACATTTTTCTATTGGACGTAGTCGAGAAAATTATAGACGAGATCTCAGCCAAGTGATCGTAAGATTGGTGTATCATTTGCATCGAGTGAGATGATAATACGACGTGTCGGAACGCCAAAAATGTCTTAACGGTCGATTTGTTGGAACAATAGGCCGAGACGCTCTGTATGTGTAATAATAATAGTGTGATGACGTTTTTCTGAGATACGTATAATTTTACTGTGATTTAGTTCGACACACGCGTACCTATGAAATATTTGAAGAATATATTATTTCGTGACATCAATTGAAAATGATATAATAAAAATAAACGATCACGGACGAGTTGAAAAAGTTAGAAAGTCGAAATTATTTCAATTAAGTCACTTAACCTAGTCTCCAAGGCCTTCAAGACAGGAAGGGAGGGTTCAGGGTTTAGACCCCCCCTCGCCGAAATTTTTTCTTAAAATAAAATTCAATGATTTATATTCTATTATTAATTTATTATTTTTATTTTAATTCATATTTATACTGTCAACCCCCAAAAAAAAAAATTTTTGCTAGTCTTAATTAAAATTTTTATTTATTTTTACAAGACGCCTGGATTTAACAAGATTATCAGCGATATGGTCACGGTAACGCGTCAGGTTCTGCAATACTATACCCAGGTCTATAATATAATACTTTATAAGACATTGGTGGGAGGTCGTACCTCGTTTTTCACGCTATTCCTGTTACTACTAATTTGATTTTAACTTTTAGTGAAATAAAAATTTTCATTTTTTGATTTTTTTTTTTTGTTAAAAGAAAAGTAAGCTTATATGCCTTTTGTCATATACTTTAAAAAAAATATTACGCTCTATTCTGAATACTATTATTTGCACGTAAAAAAATATATTCTAAATGTATTTTATCCAAGTGTGTTTTTTTGAGTATATATATTATATACGTATTAAAGGATTTTCGAGGAATATTAACTTCGCGCCATTAAGTTTGCAACAGCAGATAACAAATCTACCCTAAATCCCGGCCAATGACCCTTTTTGGAATGGGTTTTTGGTTGCTAAAAAAAAAAAAAAGTAATAATCTCTTTCGACATTTATCCGAACGAGTTTTTCAGCGAATTTTCACTTAATTTTATTCATTTACTACAAAAATAATTCGTTTGTTCATATTGAAACAAAATAACTGTGAAACGTTCAAGTACTTTCGATGAACTACACGTGTATAATAGTGACAAGTATTATGACTTGACAACTGAGTAATATTACAGCTGTCAACGATTCCTACAAAAACCGTTAACATTGAAATACGAACTTAAAATTAGTCATCCATTTATTTAATATTTAGAAGAGTCCGTGTGTCTCGTTGAATTCGCGTACCGTCTAGAATAACGTATTTTAATCATCTCACACTCCATTCGGGAAGGTGCGTCTGCAAATAAAATGAACACCTTCGATTTAGAATTCAACGCATTTTCGCATATTATATATAAAACACGTTATAAAAATTGAACGAAATATTCTTCACGATTTTGCAGTAAACTGTATTGAATATTTATGAATAATTTAATATAATGATATTGGTATGAAATGAACATTGTAATTAAATTTATGATATTATTATTATATATATATAAAAAAAAAGGAAAAACGAGAATTAAACATTTATCTATTTTACGACGTACTATTATACGGTATACGATGATCTATATTAGTAGCATTCAGAATCATATGCGTTAATAAAAAATAATATGCAACAAATACGTATTTATTCACCAAAATCAAACAAATATGATCGGAAAAAAAATTCATATTTTTTTTATACAAAATATTATTAATGGTTTTTGCTTGACTAATATAATTAAAATACTACAATAGCATCGGAACGGTGCTAAAATATATAACGTTTTTAATCATTTTTAATTTCACTACACAAAGTCTTTCGTTTTGGTTTGAGATGAAATTTTTACAAACATTATTTAAAAATAAAATAAATAAATTTTACCGTAGGATATGCATTCAATGTTGAACCACAATTTATTTACAAATATAGTATATGTTACCATAATTTATATACAAAATTATTACGGTACATTAATTAGGTATACGAGATATTAATATTATATTAATTATATTAACAATTAAATAGTAAATATTATCTAGTCATATGAATCATAACTAACTAAGTACACACGTGTATATATAGTATATTACAATAAAATCATAAATAATAGTCAAGAACCGAGAGACATTAATTTAAATCTTGTCAACATAACTCATTCGTTTATGTGTATAAAAAAAGACCATAATAATCCTTCAACTTTCTCATTTTTTTTCTTCTGTTCGTAGGGATATGGAAACTTAATAACTAGTTTTTAGGAGATTGTAAATGATATATATATATATTACATTTTTACGCATATAATTTAATGAGAGTTTAAGAGCTCTTTGAAAATGTGTATAACGTATACTATATATACTATATAATATGTAGGTGTGTATACTGTATATATATATATATATTATACTATAGTTTATTAAAATCGTAAAAAGTTATCACACAAGACGCGTTATAAAACATATTGTATAGTATTGCAAAATATAAAATGTAATATATATTGGGACATCAAACCATCGAAAATATGCAAATATGCGTTTAAAAAAGTATTCAATATATAAACATGTAACGTATATAAAACGAAAAAAATTAAGAGCTAAAAGAAAAATCATAAGTGTCGTTTATAGGAAGAAAACAAAATATAAATATTCCTAGATTCAAAAACCATTTTATAAATTATACGATGATAAAATAGGTCACCTTATACTCCGTCCACTTCGAGAAAACCTTCAAAATATTTATACAGATTATTAGGCTGAACTTCTGCTTTTAGGTCCAGTAAAAACATGTACAATTTTGGAAAACTACAAAGAGTTCGTTTATTTTTACACCGCCGTAATGCGTACAAGAATATTTTGAATGGTCAGAATTTTAAAATTGAAATTTTTTCACCTTTTTGTGCTCGTCTTAAAAACAATATTTCAGAATATCAAAGTACATTCGAGTAGATTATATTTATTTTATTTGGGAACTTTGTGAGTTAAACAAATATTTCATGGCCAGACACATTTTGGATTGTTAAATTACACAGTTCATTGTTAAATAATGTTATAGTTAATTGACAACTATATTCTGATATTTTCTGTATCACAAAAAATTATAAAATCTTCGTGAGTAAACTGACCGGGAGCGAGCGTCTCAAAAGCCACGATTAGAAAAAGGTCAGTCGCGAAAGTAATAATTTTAAGAACTCCGTCATTCGACAACTCAGTATGCTCTCCAAAAAATTCATAAAATTTTTTTGATTTTAGCACATTATTGGATACAAATTATTCTTTTTTTTCTAACAAACAGATTATATTATATATGTAACAAATAGGATGAGTATAAATATTTATTTGGAATGTTTTCTGACGTTTTGATTATTTAAACGATATATTATACTATTATTTCTAGCAACGATACACGATGTATTCAGTCGTTTTATTTGTACACCGTTAAGAAATAGAATATTGTCGTATTTAATTTACCGAGTGCGTTTAAAAAAAATAAAAATAAAAATGTATTATATAATAATGTGTTCATTGCGCGTTTAGCGTAATATAAGACTTTGCGTTTTTTAAAGTATATAATATAATATTATATGTACGACTATATGATATATTGTATTTTTGTTTTCAAGTTAACAGAAAGAAAAAATATAAGCTATTCCTTTTTCGTAAATCTTGAGTTCACAGAACGTCAGACTCAAGAGGACGTCATAACTAAACTGATAATAAGACGTTTACATATATAAGTACCTATATGAGTTTTTTTTTAACGTAAATTTTCAAAAAATTCCTTTTTGTGTTTTGGAGAACACGAATTAACTTCCCCCCCGTGTAATTTATTACGTTTGTACTAGCTACTATATGTACTACCGTACTATCTACGCGTCAATCACTGCAGAAAACCGCGATTTTTATCATTCCAAGGTTTGTCGTTTATGTTTTACTAATGTTAACGCATTTGAATATCGTTTTTGAAACGTTACATGAACACACACTCAACGCGCCGCACTGGCTTTTAACACACGCGTTATTTATTCGTGCAGAGTGAATCGATTACACAGAGTGATTTTTTTTTTTTGAAGTGTGATTCAGTGACTACCTGCCAAGGTTTTGAACAAGTTCCGTGTTTTTCATCGGTTTTTAAATTCGTTTAAGGATTATTTACAAACCGTTTTCAAAATAATATCCCTCATTGTTTATACTTTAAACCAGCGCTTGAAACTTGTTCCGATTTCGATTTTAAATACCGGTAAAAGGTGTTGAAAATCGAAATCTATATACCACCAAATCAGTATCGAAATCATAATATACAATAATCGATTATTAAAAATTAAAACAATTTTAAAATCTACTTTATCTCCATCGAAATAAAACGTACTGTTAAGCCAATTCGAAACAAAAATCATAATATTACCGGAAACGTAAAATCAGAATAATTCAATTGGTTTTCAAGAACTGCCTAGGTATTACTAGCTACTAAGTACCACTACAAGCAAATGTAAAATAGTTTTAAACGGCGACTTAACTGATAAATTTCGTTTAAACCTTTATATTAATTGATAGGGTATTAGATGATGAATTCATTGTGTCTCAATAACGTTAATGCTTATAACATAGGAAAAATTCTTCTGCATTTAAAAAATCAAAAGTTACTATATTATTGCATCGAATAATATTAAGAGTTAAGAACGTAAAAATTACGAACAAAATTAAAATGGAATCTTCAAAGAAATTTCCAAAAGAAATACAAAAATAATTATATATATTTCTCGAGTTTATAGCCTATAGGCTAACGACAAAAAAAATTACTTCATCACCCTGTATAGTTTATAAAATATTGTCTTGTCGTCATGTTATATAGATAATAAAGACACGGGTGGTGCTTGTCGGTTTTCGTATATATCTGCTATCTCTGTCGGGCAGAAATAAATTGCTAAAAAAAAACTGTACGTAACAGTGGGCGTAAAAAATAGTTTTTTCGTCTCTCACATTTTTTTTTCAACTGAATATCCGACTAATGACTATATTATATATATCTGCAGCCACATCGTGGTCTTAGTAAAGATTTGTTACGTAAAAAGCGATAAATTTTGCTTTTATTTTAAACGAGCTGATATCTAGCTAACTTTTGAATTGCTCTTTGAAATTTTGTACTCGACGTTATCTCGTGCAGCGTCATTCCGACTATTATTATATACTGTGCATGTACAAAAATATAAAAAACGATTAGGACGTTTTATTAAAAACCAGTAAGGTTTTTCAAAATATTTTCGCTCACGTCTTTTTGTTAATATTGTAATATGAAAATCATATAAATGGCGTCGTAAACCCCGGTGATACCAACATTTAAATATCTTATGTTTAGCTCCATTATTATACATACAAATTGACACTTATGATGACATAATTATTATTGTATAATACATGCAACGTTATGCGTCGCGTAATTATTGAATTTCATTGAAATGTTTGTAATTATGTTTTGACAATTGCAATCGTATTATTATTATTATTATTATTATTGAATTATATATTATAATATTTTACCATTTTGTAAGATATAAGCAATAAAATGTACACTAAAACCTAATACCCTGTCGGTGGTCGCCAATTATTATTATTATTATAATAATGGGTTTGATATAAAAATATATTAGTTTTACATCTAAAAAATTCACGTGCTCTAAACGTAAATGAATGTACGAGTAATAATAAAAATAAATCGATAATCGATTAAAACGTACACACAAATTATGTCTTATATCCTTGACCGCAATGTTGCAAAAACGGTTGTAAGGCATTTTTTTTTTTTAAACTCGTATCAAGTTTAAAAAAAAAGTAAACGTTGATGCTGAAATACGATGCGTTGACCCGAGTGTCAAGCACCTTCGGGCTACAATACCGAAACGTTTATGCAATTAACACATATGAACGTGTTGCCGCGCGTCTTAATAGGAATTAAAATCCATAAAATAGACAACACGCTATGTGTTCTTACTCGTAACATATTTTTGTAGATTTTAATATATTTTAATATATTCCTTTTTTGCTTTCACAATTACCTTAAACCTGCAGCGATGGTCTGGCTTACGGTTCGGTCCCCGGCATTAATAATTTTTAATGAGCTTCTTTACAAACAATTTTATTTTATTTTTTAATTTATATAAACATATAACACGGATAATTTTTACGTATAATTTATATCATAAATATTTTTCGAATCAAATTTCAGGAACTTGTTTTTAATTATTAGATAATAAAAATTAAATACGTTTAAGTCAATGTAAATAATTGTATAAAACGATATTACGTAGCGCTGATACAATCAAATATTCCGAAGAAGAATATGATTGCTACTCGTTTCGTTGTAGACATAAACCGGGCTTAAGGCAGGGTGAATGGATTTTTATTTAAAAAACGATTATGTTTGAGAAATGTGATCAACTTGGTCAAGTTAAAAGTCAAACGTTTTTATTTAACTTAACATATTACCTTTCAATACTTCAAAAGTTTTTGTGTTCCAAAACCGGTTGTTTCCCTTCGTTTCTAGTCTTCTATTGATATCACATTCCACCAAATTGTATTAATAGGCACTGCATTATAACTACGTGGCGCCGCGGCATATGGCAATAAGAGTTTTATAAAAAAATATTTTTTTCGCATTCGTGTGTCGTCGCTTATAACACAATATTATTGATTTTCGTATGCTCGTGGTTCGTTTGAAATAATAACATAATAATATTATAAGTCGTAAACCTTTATGTAGGTCCAATACGCGAAACGTATAAATTCTTAACGAATTAAATTTAATATTGAACGGAATTTATATTGTAATAAATATCCGATATAAGTAGGAAATTATGCAAAAAAATACGTAAAATATTTAGTAAATATTCAAATTTTTTTTTCTAAAATTGGCAAGATACGCTTTTTAAATTTTCGTAAAGTAACGTGTTGTGACTTTGTGAGTTTGATATACACTGTTAAAGTATTTATCACATTTATTCAATAACCTCCTTCCCCTTGACTAATTTTTGACTACGCCACTGTACTTAATTGTACTTGTTTAAAATAACTTTAAATGCTTACAACTTACAAGACATTTGGAGCTCATTTGTGATGGAAATATGTCAGTTATGAATTATGAAAAATGTTCAATATATAATTGTAAAAAATAAATTTAATTTTTTACCGTTTCGGTTTTATCAATATCGATTGTGCATATTTATTTATATTTTATTACATACTAACACTTTAATACACCATTTTATTAATCTCGTCCTCCAATCGACATTGTTTTTGAAAATTTAAAATCAATTCAATGATGAAATATTTGAGAATTGATTTTAAAATTATCAAAATTAATAAAATAAAATAAAGATGAACATAAACAGATAGAATTTGAATGTATTACTTAGAACGAGGAAAATGTACATATATATTTTTAGATATTATTCCTACTATATACGTGTTTTAATATAATTTATATAAAACATATAAATATATTTTTATAAATTTTTTTTAACTTAATTTGAAATAAATTGCACGTAATAATTGACTCGTATAACGTGTAAATACATTATTGTTATCATAATTGATTTTACTTAGTTTTAAAAACCAATTTGCGATGATTCCAATACCGAAGAAAATCGGTAATTAATGACGATAACGTCGTATTGGTATTAAGTCGATATATTATGGTGTCGTATCGTTTAGTGCGTTTGTATCCACAATCCTCTGGGCGCTAATGGGCTAATCTGGGGCGCTTATGGGTTCTGGTCTAAACTTTTAGTAAAGACTAATTTATTCTTTATACACATGAACTCACTTATTAACTACCTATCACTACTTTTCAAAGCTGGACATTAACAATACCTAATTTAAAATTAATTTTAAATGAATTACTTAACGCGCTATTTAACTTTTTTTTAAATAACCTTTTAACACGATTAGTTAATTTATTTATAAAATTAACGTGTTTATTCTAAACTGACTTCACTACAACGGTATTTTTTTCTTATTCAATTCAATTTCGTCCGGAATTCAGTGCGAATTTTCTGAATGTATCGTTTTATTTTTGGTAAATGTACAACTTTATAAACACTCATGACTCATGAGCGTCCAGTATTAAAAAAAAAAATCACGAATAACAATTATTTCTATTAATATTAATACTATTATTATTATTATTATTATTATTATTATTATTATTATTATTATTATTATTATTATTATTATTATTATTATTATTATTATTAAATAGTAAATAATTAATTTGTATATAGAATGAAGCCAAAATTACTATAAAAATAAAGAAATAGATTGCCATTTTCGTAACAAATTTATTATATTTTTTTTATTACTTAAAATTAAATTTATATAAATATAATGTTGTATAATTTAAATTTCTATTTTATTATCTATTTTAAAAGTAATAGTATGATTACATTCCAAAGTCATGTTTAGTAAGATTTTTATTCGGAATAGCTTTTCAAATTTTATTTCAGAGATTTATATCCTTTGTACCTTGTTTTAAAATGTCGCTTCTGTTTACTAATATAAAATTTATTATAATTACATTCAAGTTTGTAACATCCGTGATATTTGAATTTGTCAACATTATTATTAGTATTGAAGGAGATATTATTTAATATTTTAGCGAATTTTTCCGATAATATATTTTGATATTTCGTAATACAACCAAATTAATTACTCATTTTTCATTTGTTAAATAATTCAGGTAATACGCGTGGCTAAAAAGAAAAGGTACACGTAATATTATAATGATATACGAGTATGTATATATACAGTTTTAACTTTAAATTATGATATTAATGATCGCACGAATTAATACGTTATGGTGTTGTAGGAAGGTATAAAAAAAAATCTTTTTATGATCAATAATATTGTATAATTATTATCTGTGTGCATTGGAATATTATAGTTAATGATTGTAATCTTGACGTAAGTTTTTCTTTATAACGCACACAGTCGACTATTGCTGTAAAACCAACACGATATTTCTGACATCGTTCGTCCTATTGTTTTCACACTCCTTTCAACGGCTACGCCCAACAATAATTATATTATCAAAAACCGGTTCGTATTGTATCTATCGAATAAATCATAACGTAATATTATTACCTATATTTTTAAAATTATCTTAGGATTGTATTTCACGTACTAAACTACACACATGATTTTGGGCACGTGATATATTCCGGGATAATACACAGAGGATCCAACGTGCCGATATCCGACGAATAACATTGAATTCTATTCTATTCGATATACATTTTTATTTTAATCGGAAAAAAATCTAATTCGAATTCAATTTTTTTCACAAAATTTTAATAATGCTACTTTTAATATAAAATATAATGATTTAGAAATTTTAAATATACAGCCATAGTTATATATATATACAGTTTTGGAACAGTTCTATACGTATAATATATAAAGAAATAAAACGTGATATATTTATGTTCTAAATATACAAACAGATTTATGAAATTATATTATAACGAGCAATAATTGTTTATTTAATTCACTACGTACACAATTCCTTTGCTGTTATTTATATATATATATATATAGCTCTACATCTATTTATTATAATATTTATAATTGTCTTTATATGTTAATTATTTATTTTTTATTCCATTCTTGTATTTTACTCTTTCGCTAAATACCTGATGACGCATTTTTGTCGAAACCGGTACCTAGTGAATAAACAAATTTAATACAACAACTCCAAATTCCTAAGTATATTTCTTTATTTTTCATAATACTATTCGGTTTGAATTTATATTAATCTGTACATATAATATATGTATATAAATAGATATTTTATATACACCAATAATTTTAGGGTTTTAGATTCTCAGAGAAGTGAAAGATGTTTTTACAATGATGCGTTATATTTTTTTATTTTGTCTGTGTACAATTTTTCGCATAGACAAACGTGTTCGATTGATCGTAAAGTACACGACGTTCCTGCAACATATTGTATCAACAGTAGGTACTTTATTTCACACGTTTTTCGAAGTTCACAGCAGTTTTCTTATAAGTGTAATTCATAACAACTCGAAAAATTGAAAAAAAAAAACAGTAAGATGTTTAAAATATAAGCTTAGGACATTGTAAATTTTTATATTCTTAATATATAAAAAACAAATTTTATTAAAAAAAAATATGACAGTGTAATGAAGTTCAATATTATAAATCGTAACAAATATGATACTGTAAAGTAAACGAACGTATTTGTGACTGTATATTTGTATACATCGTTATTATTTAAATTCAATATATTTTTGCACCAACAAATTTTTTTATATTTACGAATATATTATACGGTATTATGTACTATTACTATTCGTATGCGTGGGACAGTTTTTAAGCGATAAAAATTTAAATTTTTCTCTCGAAAGCCGCGTATTATCCGCCTAACTTGAAATACGTGCATTTTTAAAAGTTTTCCAAAAAAAAAGTACATTTTCGACATTTTTAAGGCGTATGAATACTTTTGAATGATATTATATAATATAATAAAATAGATATTTTTTTTTCACCGTTAAATTTTATAATATCTTGAATATTTTGTTTTCATAACTTAAAATTTACATAATATAATTTTTTTTCCCTATAATCGTGTTGAAGTATTGGATGCTTCGAGGAACTAAAATATTTGTATAAAGATATTTTTTCAGTGAAAAAACTTTATTTCATTTAAATAATATTATCGTATTAAATTATATACTATTACTCTATTTTTTATACGCTATTTAATTGGGCATTTGTATAAAGAGTGATCAATTGAGGATGCTTTAATGCGTCAATAATATGTGTGATCTCCATGCGTTTTCATTAAAACGAGTTATTGGCAGAAATAATATACGATTTGACGAACCATACATTGAAATACACTCAACTATATCATTTTAATGAATTAAAATGTCAGATATTATTATTTTACGGAATCGTAAAATAGTAGGACTTTCACAGTTTTGTTAAATATTAGAAATTTGCGTGAGACATTTATTTTGTAAAAGACGAGAAACCAAAAAAATGTGCTTTATGAAAAAAATTATTGTTTTTACACTAATACGTTTTTTTTGCAGTAACACACTTCAATGACTAAATAGTATATAATTTTTAAAAAAATGTTAACGCGTTTAACCGGAAACATTCCGACAGATCAAAATCTTCGATTAGGTTATTTGTATAGTAATAAATATACACGCAGATACGTATAAACACGTTCAAATGTATAAAAATTGTAAAACAAATATTCAAACGAACACAAAAATTCAATGTTTAAAATATCATTGTTATGTTATCTTAAAGTGTACTTCTTGTGTTTTACATGTATTATATTATACACAGCATATGAATATTTTACTATATACAAATTTAAATCGAATGAATTGTGTTTTAAATACATAATCAATTTTTTTTTCTATTCAATATTATTTAATTACTGTTCGGAATGATATTAAGGCAATTGGATTTGTTATTCGCGTTCAATAATTGACAGGTGTGCATTTTTTGTTTTCTAATCAGTACTTAGCTTCTATATCGCGTCGATAAGGTATTCGTAATCGTTTTAAATTGAATGCATCTTTAAAAAATTTCGCGAAATTTCATTCAGATAAAAATTATGTTCATTATAACATAAATGTTTTAAATTTAGAATATCATAATACGCATTCGGTGATAAAAAATTTTACCGGATTTTCGAAACGAAAGTTAAAGGCTGTCAAACATTATTATTATCGGACAGCAATTTATAATCTTTTAATTTTTTTTTTTTGAAACCCCTTCTTCTCGTTTTACAACAATGACCTATAAATATCGTTGAAAAGTCCTCTATTTTCCACGCCTTTTCGTAACAGGCTTTGGTTATAAATAAGATTTACAAAGGAGCTTTTACTGAAAGATAAAGGAATTTTATTACGTCCACTGCAGCCCAATAGTTAAGCCTTTTTTTTTTGTCGCTTTAACGTCACAATAGTTATGTTCATAATATTTGCTCCGATTAAATTATCAAAATAGTGTGAATATATTTCTACACTCGACCGTTTTGAAAACATTTTAGCTGAAAATCCTAACGCATTCAATATTTGCCTCTTATAATTTTTTTTATTGTTTATTAGTTTAAAAATCAACATTTAAACAGCTTATTTTTTCTGAATATTTTGACACGAGCAGGAATTTTTTAGGACGGTTATGCATGTGTGTGATAGGTAAAATACACCCAGTGATTGTTTGTCTAATATCTAGTACCGTAACTAACCAATGATCACAAGTGTTTTTCACGGAAATAAATTATCTACTAGTTATAAATAAGGTAACTGAAAGGTAATTTATCTTTTTCATTCAAACCGTTCACGAAAAATTATGTTTTTGTATTATTTTAATAATAATGAATTATATGCGTTTCTAACGATTTCGATATAAGTTTTTAGTTACGCGTTGACCACGTTAGTTAATTTCGAATTGTGACGTACCTATTTTTATTAAAATTAAAAACACTATGTCGTAAATAGTGGTATTAATATATTACGATTTTTCACTGTTTAAATATTCTCCTATGTATAAAATTCTCTTTACATAAAAAATTCATTAACTTTTAATAATATATATGTATTTGTCGATTAATTATCTTACCGCGTATTTTACATATGGAACACCCAGAAAGAACCGGTATTCAGCAGCAGTAGTTAAAGCGACTCAAAACGTGTTTGGGGGAGGAATGTACAAAAATCCTTACTTCCTCTTCGGAATCAATATATCATGTTTATATTTATATATCAATTTAAAAATATAACACAATAAATTAACACACACATACACACACACACACACACACATATATATATATCAATACCCAAATCAGTAGGTATCGTAATAGTAACCAGTCAAAATCGAAATTACACATCAGTGGGTATTCACGTTAATTCACGTTAATGTTGTGTGTTAAATCGTATAAATAATAGAGTGTTTTCTGTTTTTAATGAAATTAGTACCGTGTGCCGCGGCCAGACGACGTTACAGAATGGGTGAACACTAAATATTTCATTGATTAAATATAGACACTACAAATAAACATTTATTAGAAAACAGGAAAAAATTATTATATTATAATATTATATTATTGTTACTTAATATCATGTCTTTATGTATTGAATGAAATAATTTTAAACGAAAAAAAATCGTATTGGAAATGGAAAAACGAAAATTAAATGCCAAATAAAATGAAAAAAAAAATGTTTAAATCTGAAATTATTATAATATGAAATTTCATATTCAAAATTTAAGTCTAAATCGGAAAAAGCCGGTATATGAATTGGAAACATCTTATTCGAAATCATATTTCTGATATTCAAAATATTATCGAAATGAGTAATTAAAAACGGTAATTCGAATTCAAAACCAATATAAGAAATCCAGATTGAAAATCGAAAATCTCAATTCGCTTTCAAGTCCTGTTATTTGTTTATAAATAAGATCCTTGGTTCCATTTAGAAGTATTTTTTACAAAAAAAAAGATTACGTTCTTTATCTAAAATTGTCCCGAGTAGTGGCGGCTTATTCGCGAAGACGAAGTAATGTGTATTTCACATCTTATTTAATCCCGTTTATTAATATAATATAATAATAATATTATGTACCAAAATTACCATTTTAATTTACTCGAGGCCGTTATGACATCAAACTCGCATTGCAAAATCCCAATGAGATTAGGAAGAATAATTTCAATCTCGCGGGGATCGTGGTCGTTGTGATTTTAATGCCGAACAAGAGAGAAGAATATACGTCGAAGCATTAATGGATTTTCTGGTGTAATGTCCTTTTCTCGGAGCTTTTATGATAATAGCTGAAGTAAGGTGGAGAAAAAAAACTGTACAACGACAATAGGATGGGTGGTTAAAAGTGCAGAGGTTTTTGTTCGTATATGTCGAGAGAGAGAGAGAGAGAACAGTTGTAACTACGGAGAAGTACGGTATGTCTTGATGACAATAAGGACAATGTACACGAGCGTTTTATTTTTTTTCTACAAAATGTCTTCAATGTACTTTTGAAAATTAAAACCAACGTTCATTATTTTAAAATGTACTTGCGGTGTGTTGCCATATCGGAGAAATCACACGAGTATTACACATGTTTAGTATCACGGAGATCTAACAAATTCGATACTTTTTGTAATAATTACTAAAACCCTGTGCTACAGATAACCGACATTTATTTCGTGGAAAAATGTATTCATTACTGTGCCATACGAATAAGTAAGTAAAATATTTGAATTTTAACAAATTTTTGAAATTTATTTAAACATTTACGACGTATTTTTTTTAACGTTTATACACCAAATTTTTTCTAAAATATATATTTTTAATTGGTAATTTCGACTATTTTTTTTAAATAATGTAAAATTTTGTTTTTAAATCTTAAGTGTTTTATGATAAAAATTTAATTTAAAATACGTTTATAATAGCCCAAAACTATTACAGTTATTAAGAAAAAAAATTATGAAATTTAAATGTTAAATAGAATAAAAAATAATGACATTCTTTAAATCTCCGCGAGACAAACTGTAATAATATTAATCGACTGTTTATTAATTATTTTATTTAAAAAAATTACAAATACTTTTTCCTATTGAACTCGTGAACGAAACGAATTCTATTATAACGCGTATAGTAATTGTGCGTACAATGACGTATACTCAATGGGATCATTTCCATTTTCTTTTTAATACGGATAGTTTTATGCAGGCCACAACCCTGTCCGAAATTTTCAATACAGCAAAAATGAAATAACTCGTTTGTGTCCAATATAATAGTGGCCATTGTCGTAGTGTGACTTAACATGTTTTAGATGGTAAAAAATTCAGCAGCGAAATGACGCCATTGCGCGGTTCAAATGATGCCACTGGATGTGCTATCGATTTTTTCCAGCTGGGAGCGAACAGGATAGAGCGAAACGTAAGTCAATGACGTTTTATCGAGTTCTATACATTCGTTTTCCGAAGATAAAAAAAATAAAGCCATTGATTCGGTTGGATTATGAGCTCTACGGTCGGTACTCGAATGGATTTTGGTTATCGGACTCTTCTACATCGTCATATTAAATATATAATTTCTACGATGATTTTCCTTCGTGGCATATATGGTATATACGCGAGAAATCGTTTCTCCCAGTGACGTACACGGTCACTACGCGATGAGCCATAGTCGTCGGGCAACCGGTTTTCGGGTGCTCTTTTTTTACATAATTTTATTAATCGGTGAATAAACGTTATTCGATATTTTAAACACTCGGAAACCGTTGCAGTGTAATACGCCCTGAGAACCGGTTACTCATTTATTTCACGATATTACGCGTGTTTAACGCGTGTATATACCAGCGCTTCCTCGGGATGAAGAAAACTGAAGAGAGTACGGATAGATTACCGAATTCACGCGTAACAGACCATCGAAAATAACACGAGACGACGACAATAATATTATTGGAACGTTAAAAACTATTAACGTGTCACGCGAGAGTATGCTGTAACACGAAAATATTTTTATTTTTTTTCTCAAACTTGTATCGCGCATTTCTGGTGTCTGTTGTTTCCGTACGCGTGTATCGTCAGTGATTTTTCACCGTAACTATTCGGGATACCACCTGTTGATGATAGAAGAAAAAAAAATCGGGTTCTCACAAAAAATACACTAAAACGTAATGTTACGCATTATATTTTATTCTAAAATACTACACGTAGTTACGCGTTTTCGAGAATTTAACACGTTTATAATTTTACCATTAATATTCGAATACGAGAGGTAGAAAAAATACGCCGATGACCAAAAATGAAAAATATATATATGTATCATAAATCAAGTTTAAAAATTACAAACACTTAATATAAAATATCTTCTTTATTTTTTTCTTTTTTTTTTACAATACCACTATTATTGTAATTATAATATTATATTAAAAAAAAGGAAAGAAAAAACCTTTCAATCTCGCTTTATTTATATATATAATTTGTATCCGTTGAAGGAATTCCATTCATAGTTGAAGTTATTATTTATTTTTTTTTTTTTACGTATTTCTATAGAATATTCTTTTATAATAGAAATTAATTACTTTTTCATAATTAAAAAAAAATTATACAATAATAGAATAACGTTTAATAAATCTTAAAGAGAGTGACATTAAAAGAGTATGAAACGTATATAACGCCACTAGTATATTATAGCGAAGAAAATATATTTTCAGAATCGTTGTTTAAAATTAATTCGTCAATCAAAGACCTCGGATTTTCATATTATTTAAATCAATTATTTTTCGTTCTCTTTACGTGTCCCTTAATTATTTAAAACGTGTGTTTTATATACTCCAAAAAAGTATTTTTAAAAGTCAAAATATCAATTTTTTTTTCAATTATATTTTTAATTATCGTATGCCATTAAATATTTAGTTTTTCGTGATGTTAATAATTGATAAAAGTTTATGATGTTACAATAGCCGGTGAGAATAATTTCCCTAACTACTTAAGAAGTTTATTTTTCTTTAAAACTTTTAAACCTAACTAGTTTAAATCTGCATTGTATTAACTCGAATTCTATAATAACAACAAAATTAACTGACTTCATAAGTCGTATTTGGTGAAATATTTACAATATTATTTATATTAAATATATATAAATGCAAATATAATATACATTTACATTGTAATGTTAAACTCGATTGAGTATCATCAGTATTAGAACGGCAAAAGTCTAAAGAAAAGGGGGGCAGATTCTATTTGAACACAGCAATGAAACCATATTTGTAGAATGCCTCGTGGATAGACAATCATAATTTTAAAAATAAGAAAAATTATTGACGAATTCTAAAACAGAACGAATAAATAAGGTGCATTCATTTTTATTTTTCGGTAGCTCATCTATTAGACCAGTTCCCAAGAACCTTCCTTCAATCGGATTTTAATAGATACGACTTTTATCCGTTTTACCCACTCTGCAGTAGGTACATAAAATGTGTAATCGTGGTGCGATGCTTTGGAATCGTGTCCTGCAGACATCACGCGATCTCGCTCCGACCTGTACCAAATCGATAAACACGTCGAGAAGAAGACTGCAACGCGCAGCAATAATCGTTTTCGTTCTGCGCGTTCCACGCTGTCTGTGTTCCGAGTTTCTCAGGATCGTATAATATACGTATTATAATCGTGTATATACGGTATGCATATTAAAATTGACTTTTACGGGTCACGTATATAATAAATTGTCGAGTTCACCTTTCGAAAAAAAAAAACATCGGGACTTGCATTGCGTACAACAATCGACAGGTTTATTGTCTCACACGTGTAAAGTATTTTTACACGCCCTGTATATTACACGCTCATATATTGTGTATGTTAAGCTACTGACGTGAACTCGCCCAATGCATGACATTCAAGGCGAAAATATGCTCATTTCATGGAACGGACTAGGATAAATACTGTCCAGTTTATATGGGCGACGAACTTACGAGTGCATATACAGAGTGATTCATTAAAATTGAAACTCCGTATCTCCGTTCAACAATTATGTGTGTTTAAAATTGAATACCTTTTTTACACGCTATAAAATTATCGTATTAAAATACCTATCGTGTCTGTATACGATAAACGTAAAATATTTTACACCACACCGTGTGATTTGAACAAGGGTTTTAAAAAAAGACGGAATCGAGGAAATCGCGAACAAAAAATATCCTTGAAAATTATGCGAAATCAGAGGATTCACATTCAGCAGATTATTGATCTCTTCTTAAAAATGTTAAGAAAATTCGATTTTCTAGTAAGATTTATATTATTTTTGTGTCTTATTAGTAAAACAGCATTTAATATAATTTTCAATAGTTAATATTAAATTGATAATAATAATTATTATTACTCATATGAGTAATATGGGTGGTGTTGCTCATGTCGCTCAAGGAAGTGTATAAAAAAAACAGGGCACAATTTAAGATTGCACGAACTAAACAGTTCCCCCTTCCCAGTTTGTTGTAAAACGTTTTTATACAAAGTTTTTGTTTGATTAAATCCCTAAAACAATATAATTTTGATTTATAATAATTTATAATAATAAAAAACCACTTTGGTTTATACGCGAATTGAAACAAAATTCAAATTATTATTTATTATTATTATTTTGAATAAGAATATTTTATTTCTATCCGCTTACTTTCAGTTAAATGTCTTGAATATATTCAAATGTAAGAAAAATAATGTTTTAAAAAAAATCTGATTTAAAATATTTTCAAAAATCTATATTTTAATCCGGTCAATATTTTTTTTTAATCATATTTCCTTAAAATTTTTAAAAATAAAACTAATAGGAATTTAATAAATCATATTGTTACCGTTATAATAACAGTTATCTGTGAAAAAAAAAATTGTTTAAATGTTGAACACAAGTTATTGCGAATGTCACATCTCTGTGGGACACTACGACATAGAACGCATTACGGTTTCCTGACATTGCAATATTCCTTTTCTACCCACTACATACGCGAACCGACAGTAGAAAGTATAAAATATTATATTCACTGTTTTATAGCATATACCATATAGTTCGTACTGCAACGAACGAGGGGTCAACATACCAGAAGTCATATCAATTTTGATCGGAAATTATGAGCTTCGTATTAAACCGGTTCGCTGGAAAAAAAACAAGTGTTATCACATCGATGAATAATTCATTCTTCTTTACACTATACGTTCATCGGTCTTAACACCGTAGGATATAATATAACCGATATATCGTGCGAAACAGTACGATAATGAATAGATATAACCAGAGAAGTATTTAGGATTTTGCCGCCCTAGGTTAAGATGGTCGTCCACGCAATATTATTCTTTCTTCGAGAAATTTAAATTTAAAAAAACACGTTTTCTAAAATAACATACGCACGATTTGCGGAAAAAAACGTGTAAAATATAAAACGTGTAAATGTAGGTATTCTTTTATGTAGTGATTTCAACAGTTGTAGTAAATTTGTTCATTTCCATTCGTTTCGTTTCATTTCTTTTTCGAAAATTTCGTTTAAATAAGTTCATATAAAATAAGTATACAAGTCGAACACGATAAAAACGACCGTAAAGGCTATATATATATATATATATAAAATATAAAATATTTCCGTACACGGTATTGTTACTCGACGACGGCAAAAGTCTGTGGAACAAAATACAAAAAGGATTTTTATTTTTCCCAGACACGCTCTTGCACAGCCTCGCCCGGCGCACACAAGCCATATCGTTTCTGATTTTTACCGTCTATTGACGTTTCCGTTTTGTTAATGTGTTTTCGTTCCGACTCTTGTAAACCTAAACCCGAGTACAAAACGTATGGTATGTATATGTGGAAAAAAAGAATCGAATACCGGCAGAAATATTGACACAAATCGTATTCGTTTATTGGCGAACGCGCCGAATAAAAACCTAACGGACGTTTCGCCGGTCGAATATGTTAGTACACGAGGCGAGATGAAAGTCGGTAAAAATTCGTTTTTTTCCCCCCATTTTTTATATCAATAATCGCCTTACGGTCGTGCAACGAACGTAACTGACAATATTTACAAAAACATTTTGTAGTTATAAATGAATTATTTTAACGCGTTACCGTAAACTGATTCTCATCCTTACCATTCACCTTGGCTTGACGCGTGCCCGATATCAAGTCGACGTGATGCGAAAAACGACCGAATCGGAGTAAAAACGATACCAGATCTAACGGAATTGGTCAGAACGTTTACATTGATTGAATAGACATTGTGAACAATCAGTGGCGTCATTTGGTGGGGGGCAGGGTGGGCATTTGCCCCCCTTGTTAACAGCGGGCCGGCATGATTCATGCTGAACCCATAATGTAAATATAAATAATTCTAACCAAATCTATAGTAATGCGTAATAACAAATCGCGTGGCAAACAGTGGGTTAGAATTAAATTAATAATAAAATTAAAAAGTATGCAGGTTATAACCGCGAGTAAAGGTGAATAATTCGTTGTTGCAACTTACCGCGGTTCTGGGGTTTTTTCGATAAACATGGTTATTGTTAAAGGCAGTGCGTAAATTATTGACGTTACCCCTAATTCGAAGAATATTGTGTACGTTTGACAGGTTGTCAGTTAACGAACCTATATCGCATACAGCACAAACGAATTTGTTTAGCCCTTGTTTAACGCTTTAAACGTATGTTTTATGAATATACATATGTATATATAAATCTGTGAGTGGCAAGAGTAAAAAAAAAAAAATGAAAAAGTTAAAGATGGTGTGGCCAAGACGGCGAGAAAGAGAGAAAAAATATTGAACAAGCTGCTCGGAGCTGATCACAAAACGTCATTTCTAACGCGTTTAATATTATGACAAGGGAAATTTCAAAATTTGAATCACAGGTAATATATACTTACTATATAGTTACTTATGATACATTTATTATAGAAGACAAAGTAATGAATTTCCTCCCACAAAAAAAAATATATATACTCGTATATATGTCAGGCGATTCGTGAATATGATAACGAAAATATCGAAATTTTGTAAAATAGAAATTGTATTGAACTAAATGTAAATATGGGAAATAGTTAGATGGGGCCGGTTAAATCTTTTGCCTCCCCCTTTCGAAAACTGAAATCACGCCACTGTGAACAATATTGTAATTACTTGTTTCGTTTTGCGAATTGGTGTGTTATTACGTTTTCTTCTCGGCACAACGGTTTTCGAACAATCTCGTTCGCGGATTTTTTTCGTATAAGGAAACATATTATACACCATTAAAGAAACGAACAAAATAAAATTTCTCCGTCGTCTCGACCGTGTGCCGCGATAAAATACGCTATTAGTTTTATTCGCGTTAATATTCGGCATAATATTCGCTTATTTTAACGCGCAGCTGTAGTCCGGCCTGCAATAACTTGTGAACGACCACGCCAGATTGGCGACGCGTGTGGCACGTTTTTACTATTGTTTTTTGTACGTACTGTACAACAATGCGCGACCATAAATATTATTCGGAAACGCGTGTAATGGCTCGAAGCGATAACATATAAAATATATATACATACGTAGGTACAAGTTATAAAGTCTCGCCGCGGATGATTTCTAAAGACAAAGAAAAAAAAATTTTTTAAAAATATTAACATTTATAAGTCTTGCATTACGGTATACGACGACGACCTGCAGACAAAAACGAATTGAAAACTCGAGAGGTCGTTAGGAGACGGTTATTACTTTCAGTGTTAGCTGGTTATCGCGCCGGCAAACTTGTAATACGTTCAAATCGTTACTTAAACGATAATGATATAGGTATATAATTTAAATTCGGTCTTGTAGAACATAATCTTTTGGGAAATTATTCACGTTTTTTTGTTTGTGGGCACAAACTTTTTTAAAAATGTACTTGGAACGTACGAACGATGTAACAGATATTTATGTATTCGAAAACTTTTCGAAGACACTTTACATTTATTTTCTATAAAAAATATTTGTTTATAAGTATTAGCGCTGTTTGACTTTTGAGTTCCGAAGAAGATAGTGAAAAAATGTTTAAAACATTTGTATATATTACATCATATGTATATTATATCATAATAGAGTATAAAGTAAATTTTAAAACCATATTCGTAAAAATTATTAAAATAATACAATATTTACGTACTGTTCAATTGCGGTAGAGGCGAAATTGAAATATTTAATTATCATATAAATAAAGGATTTCGCTGGAAAAAATAAAGAATAATCAATTTCGATTAATCGATTTAGTGTTACTGAAAACACTATATAATAATAATTTTAATAACAAAAAATAACCAGTTAGGACGTATAATAACTATATTGTGTATACATATAATATTAATTGAGACTGAGGCTAAAACTCTGACATGTATCTTTTAAGTTTGTTCCAAATTGGATTCCTCACGCCGTCAGAGCACGTGCTCCGCATAAATTCTACAACAGACGTCCGGATCTATAATTATTATGTCTGCAGACTCTTAGAGAGTTTACAACAATATACAATATTGAATTTTCAACATAAGACGGCTGTTTTTATTTTTTATTAAAATTTCATACTTTTCAAACGGATTTTTCCTCTACGTTGATATTAAAATATTTTATATAATTTTTCTTGATATTACACTTTACACTTCGGAGTAACACGGAGTCTAAGTTTTTCACTGTTTTTACACGCTCAAGATGTAATAAATAACAATTAAAATGACATCAGACTATACTTACCTAGTGTGATCTCGTCACGTTATTAAACCAACTCCCCCATCCGTAATATATCTCCAGCCATGATAATAATATGTCAGCTATGTTCAAAAAATAATTTAAAATAATTTATTCACCGAACGGTTTTTGCTTTAAAGGCGGGTACAACTTAACAATATAAAATACTATACGGAATATATATTATGGCGGACGAAATGTACATTCATATTAGATGGAAAAAACTACTATTGTAGAATATGATAATTTTACGTATTTTTATTTTTACATTTGTTTAGACCACCGCGCTTTGAACTCGATACTATTAGACAAGTTTTATTATTTTATATCCCATAAATATTAACGTGTATACTGTATATACGATCCACTTCGAAATAAAATTTTTTTTTTCTTTTAGGATTTCTGTGTTATTATTATCAAGACGTATAAGGCTGAGATATTTCGATCCTATACAATTTGCATTTACTTTTGGAGTTAAATATTTATAAAAAAAAAAAAAAAATGTATTAGTTAACACTTGAGTTGCGTAGGTATCTATTTTATACAATTTTTTTACTTCGGTCAAGTGGTCAATGAATTGTATATAAAACTTTTTATAAAGAAAAAATAATGTCGTTATAATCATTTTTGCGCTTTATACATGACCACATGTTTTAACAAAATTTAACATTCAGCTTTATTACTTAATCATTTTTTTTTAATTTGAGCCTTTCAAATGTTTGTCACTGAGTGACGTATGATTATAATGGGACACTATTCATAACCAAAAAATAAAAATAAAAAATTATATGGAATTATTACTTACGCGTCAAAATGACACGCCTCTATGTAATTTCGCCTATGATATCATATACGCTTTTTTTCTCAAGGTTCGTTTGAAAAAAATACTGTAAAAGGATTATTTATTACACAATTATAGTATAGTATATACTATATATATATTTATATGTAAGTATATAGAGAGCCTTTAGGTTTTACTTATTGGTATTATTTCTTATCAAAACATCAATGGTCTTTTTTCGTTTTTCTTTTTATTACCATGATTATGGAACCTTTATTGACTTTTCAATAGCACTATCGCAATATTTCACGAAATTTCGATTTTAATATATTTCATTTCGAATATTTAATAGTTATATTATTCGTAAAATTCGAGTGGGTTTGTTGACTGCACATACTCGATAAAGTTAATGGTTTTTTTTTTCACTCAGATAAAGTATATATAATTTTCGACGTTGGAATTATTAAATTTTTTCAAAATTATTTCTATCTTTGTACATTAAACGAATAAATGAAAATAAAAACAAATTAAATTCCCGGGTCTACTCATAAAATTGTCTACGCCTACAAACGCCATATGCACATCGTGTAATAATAAAATATACACGATAACGTTAAAACGTGAGCCGTAGCAACGTAAATTATTGGACGATAGCCCGATTAGTATTTAATATTAAAAAAAAAAAATAATAAAAAAATCTTATTTAGAGACACGCAGACGTGCGTGTATTATAAAAACGTATATGTATAGCCGTATAGGTGGATTTTGGGAACTTATGACGGCAATACGAAATATGTACACGGCTTTCAAATTATTATTATCATACACTTAAGTACAAAATATTCGCAACCCTTGTTATATTTTGGTAGAACGCGATTTGCCGAGAAATTTTTTTTTTGAATAAAGTGCGCTTTTCAAATTTCATAAAGGAAAAAAACGTGTATACACACATTATAAATGATTAGAAACATATGTTTTTTTTTTTGTGAATATTCATTAAATGTAAAAAAAAGTGCATTTATCATTTAAATACATTTTTCATCACTTCAAACCGTTGTCATTAAATTATTTTTAAAACTTCTTTCAGATAACGTGATATTTGTATTTTATGCAAATTAATATACCAGACGTGCAGCGTGTTTGACAGTAAATTTTTATATAATTTTCGTTAAATTTTTTTTTCTGTCACGCTGTATGTCAGTACATTAGAAATGTTACAGAAATGACGTAACGCGATTTTTGAAGCGGTGACTAATGATTTCCGCAGGGTGTGATGCTTTTTTACAATATATACATGCACCTAAATTGTTTTAATTGGACGAGTTTTCATGAAATTATCACTAAAACATGACGTCATATAATTTATTTATTCGCAATATTGCCGTCCGCGTGGCGCACGTTATTATCGTATAATTTACGTGTATTGATATAATTAATGTACAGTGAAAATTTATGAAAATAAAAAAAAATTGATGTTTGATAAATTACATACATATTTAACAATATTATAAAATAAAACTTACACTATATTTAGAAATGTTTATTAAATATTAGTCGTTGATTTTCTATCATTTTTTTGATGTTAATCAAAATGCAAATACGAAAGGACTCGCGGGAGACGTGCCAAATGATGCGTGTGAAGAAAGAAATATTGACATTGTAATGAACTTCAAAACATTTTAGAAAATCAACGACTTATGTCTAATAAAAATGTATAACACCAAAATTTTTATTTAGAAAATGGTTTCATAAATTGGCTATTATTTTTTTTTTTTAAATTAATAACATTTTTATTTTTAGTGACGAAAAATCTAAAATACAATGCGTTTATTGCAGTGCAAGGTACCAGCAATTATTATTTTAGAAAAAATACTAAAAAATATTCGATAGAACAAAAATAATTTCGTATTTATCAGATCTCCGTCAGATACACTAATTCAATATATATTACAATGCGTAGGATTTCGCGTACACTTTACTCTTTTTGTTTTTCAACTTGATTAGTAAAACTAGAATTCGAATTATCGACTGACTGTCACGCACTTTACGCCTACACGTACATTAAAAACAATAAACGTTTTTATAGTAGGTACGCGATTACTTGTGTGTTTTTTATGTGTCGAAATTTTTTTTACAATATTTGTTTATAAATTTAACACGACGAATTGTAGAAACTGCACCGTGTGGATAAATAATTAGTATTCAAGCGTTTAATTTAGCGAGAAAAATTCAACACGTATAAAATTATTTTTTTAATTCTAGGTATTCAAAAAAAAACCATTATTTTTTCATTTAAAATTTTTTTTTTGTTCCGAATAAATATAAATACGCTTATCTTAATCTCAACTATAATATTGTCATTGTACTTCAATTTGTACAATATAAGGTAGCATCGTTTTATAAAAACCGTTTTGTATTGTACGCAAAATTTAAAAAAAAAAAAAAACGGCTTCCATCTTGTAAAAAAGACGAGTTCTTTTAAAAAAAAAAAAAGATTTATCCACAAAGTGGCTAACACTAGTTACTGTCCTAGACGTAGACGAGAAATTGTATTATACCGAAAACGAGAAACCGAAAGTGTTTCGGGACGACGAAAGTATTTTAATTTAAATGCTAATTTTAATGAGTTTTGGCAACGGATTCATAATTTCTCAAAGTTTCGATCTCGATTACTCTCATTTATTTATTATTTTTATACTACTAGGATCGTCCCCACGCATGAGCATTATACTAGACTTAAAAGTACAAAAAAAAGTTTCCGTTTTCCTGCGTTTTACTTCGATTATATTTTAATTTCTTTTCTTCATTCACAGATTTCTTTTCCCCTTTCTTTTATTAAATTTCTGTCGTTTATTATTAGCTGGTTGCGCTTTAATACCGTCTGTAAAAAAATATAATTTCACAGACTATATACTTTGCTAAACGATTATTGTCCAGACAAGTACTTTCATATTATATACAGGGTGATTTTTTTTTCGCAAAGAGCCAGCAATAATCTGGCAAGACTTTAAACAATAATATTATATTTTAGTGTTTTTATTCGTCATTCGAGAAGAGTGTTCATAATTTAAACCATTGATGGTCATAGGGACTGAAACCAAAGCGAAAAACACTGGTTTTGAACCGAAACCTAACCGCAATCAAAATTTTTTTTTTAACTGAAGCTGAACCTAAACGATATTTGGAATAACAAGTTCTATCAGTTCTATTAGGTTTTTTCGTATTAGTTTTAGTATATTAATTTTTCCTCTTACATTTTAATTTTATTGACATTATCTTAAATACGAGCTTCAAAATAATTAATATCAATGAAAAAAATATATGAAATAATGTTTCCATGTAAACAAATAAAAATTATTAAAATAAAAGGGGTTATGTTTAATGAAATATTGTTCGACAAAAAAAACGTCTCAGCTGCAATATATGATAAAAACAATAGACAGAATATCTGTTTATTTGTTTATAAATAAATGTTGACAGTGATGAATTCATGACTACATCATTTAAAAAGTTAAAATTTTATTTTATAATTATTTAGAGAGAACAATTTAAGTTCTTTTTGTACACTGAGTTGTATTGTATTAATGTTATAGTGTTAAAATAGATAAAAATTGTACGGAGTTATGTATATGTTTTTAATATTTTCAAATTTTGTAGGAAAATCCAACAATTTGTTGAATAATTTAAATAATAATATTTTAATAATTAATAAACAAGACTATAAGCATTAACGATTTGAAAATTGTCGATAATATTAATACGTAACTAAACGTTATTGGTTTTTTTCGAAACTTTCAACAAACTTTTTATTTTAAAATTAATTTTTTGCTAAATATAAAAAAACGCAATTGAAAAGAGTAAATACCGATATTGGTTGAAACCCAAATCTAAGTGTAAAAAAAAAATAATAAATAAATCGTAACCGAAAAAGTCTTCTTCCTTATAACCCAACCAGAACCGAAACCAAAAAAAAAAAATTCCAGTCTCCGCACGGTGGCCATTTTAAAATCCAAAATGTATAAAACTGTTGTAGTAAATAATCGACAAAGGAGAATATATCGAATTTTTATGTAAAAAACATTGTGGAAAAAATTAAAAATAATTTATATTACTCGCGAAATTCAGCGACGATAAAAAAGAAAAAAAATCCTACCCCGTACAACACTTCATAATAAGGCTTCGTCGCTTCTTGACGTATTAATTGCCTGTCGTACGCTCCGTCTACTCTCACGGTGGCCGACCGAATTAGAGTGGATATAAATCACATCTTTTTTTTTTTTTTTAACCTACTCTGAAATATTTACATAAATGAGTTCCGAGGAACAGTGAAACGGTAATAAACATTTTATCGACGAGAATTCGTTTGTCTCGTATTTTTTAGTGTAGATTTACGCGCACTCGCAAGTATTGCACACGCAGTCATATACGGAAAGTTGGATCACGCGAATTTACAGGCGTGCAATTGTGTGCCAGACTTCTTTTTCATAACTCAAAGTATTAAAAGAAAAACGCTGTAAAAAAAAAATTGTCATATATATTTGTTACATTTATTATTTTTTTAAATAACAATATTTACTCAAATTTAAAGTTAAATAAAAGCATATATTTAGTTTATCCCGCATAAAATCAATCAGAAAATTGAAATTCGTGAAAAATTATTTCAAAACTTTTACAATATAACATTTTAAAATTACTATCAACTAACAATTTCTCCATAATATGCCATTTTTATAGACCGACATTAATAGTCGACTTCACGGAGAAATTCGTCTTCGAAAATATTAACTATACAAATAAGCAGGAATAAGCAGGACTCGGATTCGGTAGCACTCGCTAATTATTATTGAATACAGATAAAAATAGCTCTACGTTTGTTTTACGCGTCAAGGATTCAAAGTATAAACTTCTATGATGCATATTTTTTTACCTACGAGTATATTATGAGTTTTAGAAATATTTTTCCAGTTTTGGTGCTATTTATTTTATTAGCTATTTTTAGCCATTTTATTAGATATTTCATATTATAATCTATTGTTTAGGTATTTATAATTACCGCTATAATTCATAAATAAAAAAAAAATTTTTAAAATAAATTTTGAGACAGTTTCGGTCATATTCCAGCACTTTTTAGTAAATTATAAAATCCAAACCTACTAATAATAATAATAACTCAATAGTCTTATTATGAATTTGTTATTAAACCGCGTTTCCAGCAAGACTAGCGGTATATTTATCAATATCAAATATCATAGAATTATATTCAATATAATAATGTGAAATATATTCTGCGAATACACAAGTTGTCAAATGTTTACTTAGGTTACAAAATGTTTATTATTATTTGTTATTGTATAATCGTGAATAAAGAGCAGCGCGCATATATCACATGACGTTTATTCGTTTTATATACAGTGTGTTGTATAATAAATATCGTTATCGCGCTAAATACAGTGTACACAGCGATCATTAAATTGTATTTTTCGCCGCACTTTTGCAAAAAATAAGTACTTTTAAATATTACTTAAAATACAAATATTCTTCCAAAAAAAAAAAAAAGGAATTCAAATTAAATATAACACGAAAAAAGTGTACGAGTAATACGCTTAAATATATATATTTTTTTAAATTTGTCAATTATGATTGTCTCGCATTTGTCTACTACAAAATGTATCAACGTGATATCATCACAGTATAAAATTATTGCATCCGTATACATCAGTTATTGTGTTTCACAATTTGGACAGTTCGGGGGAAAATGGTCAATGGGTATCCGGGTTTTGCTTGCAGAAAGTCGTTTTGTGATTAAAAGATGAGCTAGTAAAACGCTCAAACACAACTACGAGCTATAAAATCACTTTTTGACTTCCACATTTTTAAATACATTCACTGAAATATTTTAAAAACCGTTTTTCGATAGTCCGTTTGCATTGTAACGGAAAACATTCGTTTTGTCTAGAGTAATTCTCGTGGTTTTTTCGACTGGTTAAAAGTAGTTTTTTTGGATTCTTTTACGAGACGAAAGAAATGGCCGAGACGATAACGGTCAAAACTCCTGTAAAAAGGCAGGACGCGTTCCAAAACGCTGTTTTGCAAGTAATAATGAACTATCATCGGCGGAGTAATACGCTGCACCAGACGCAGGCAATTCGCCAAAAAGGAACCAGACGATTAAAAGAGTATTTTAAGCGTACGGATAGGTCTAAAAACGATTTTTTTAAACACTTTATTTGATTCGACGAAGGATTATTTTATTTATATTTCCTATACTTAACGATTCGTATAGTTGTATACTAATACGTGTTAGTTATCATACGACAATGTACTATATACGCGTATTTTTATTCTACATTTAACGCCTACATTTTGAATTATTTGATCGAATTATATAATAAAAAAAAAAATACAAGTTTACACGGGTTTTACATTATTACTACGATCAAAACATTCGTGTAGGTGATTTGTTATTTAAAATTATTGTTTTTTTTAGAATATTACACAGCGTGAATTTCCAAGCGCTATACTATACCTACCGTGCTCGACGAATAAATCACGTTTGTTTCACTGTCCGATAGAAACGAGGGCTATTTCATGTTTCAGTTGTGTGTGACTTGTGATTATTTCCAATTAATTTCGAAATCGAATGAATTTATTTAAAATTATTGTTTTTTTTTTAGAATATTACACAGCGTGAATTTCCAAGCGCTATACTATACCTACCGTGCTCGACGAATAAATCACGTTTAGATTGAAAATAAATTAATAATATAACGCGTTTATAGTAAAAAAAACGTTATAAACTGCACGGGTTTATACTCTTAATAATTTACCAAAATGACTTTGCAGATTCTGAACGATTTTACAATAGCCATAATTATTCGCACAGGCGTATTCCGATGCCTGTATAAATATTTCCCGAAAAGAATAATATAAAATATTGCATAACAATTATTAAAAAATTGCGTATCATGAAGAGTAGAATATATTTTTTCGACCCCTCGCAGTATTTAACGCGTGCAATTTAAATTTAACAAAATTAAAAATATATAAGTTTTATGTAAAAATCTCATTTATAATTTTTAATATGACAAAACGCGGATATACAAAAGAAAATAAACCGCTGTAAGTAAATTTCAGCACATTTTTTTTTTATCTTTTTACGTGCTTACACCAAAGGAAAATTGTCATCATACATTGGTTCGTATCAAAAATATCGGAATTTAATTTTTTAATAAGAATAATCTAAAAAAAAAAGTTTATTATTCCATTTAATTTATGCGATAATAAAATATTTAAACGAAAATTAGTTTTACAAAACAATTTTTTAATTTTTCTGCTTGAAAAATTATAGTTTATAATTTGTATACATATAGTGACCTCACAGTGATGCAATGGTTAATCGTGACCAAGACGATGGGACGACGAAACGAATTCACGCCCTGCATAAATGATGAGAAATGAAATATATATATATTAATTTTAATTGCGTTTTAAAATGTAGGAATTTGTATGTAACTAACCTAACATAACTATATGTATAGAAAATATAACTGTAAAACAAAATGTAAAAAAAAAAATGATGCAATTTTTAAATCAATCGTGCACTCTAATCGCTCCTCGCGCGTATAACGTAGTCTGACGATTATGTTAGGTTTGTCTTAATCATTATTGATTTATTTTATACTTCAAACGCATATTTTGTCCACTCAATTATTACGGGTTGAATTAAAAAATTGTTTAATTATTTCTAAGTGCATAAACATCCTATCTTTACGGCGTAATTTATTTTTTATTTTTATTACGAGCCAGGCTATAGCTCAGGAAATATAAATATACGAGTATGTTGTTAAACCCACGATTTTAATTATAAATTTCCAGAAAATATGTTTTTATTGGAATAATAATGTGTTGATTTTCAAAGTCAATGAATATTTGCGTTTTAATTTAAAACACGAAGAAGCGTATAGGCATTTATTTCGTGTTAATAACATAATTTATTTTTGTATATATATATATAACAAAAATAAATTAAATTTTCGAATATACATATCCGTATAGTATCACGATTTTCCTTTAAATATTCACTATAATAGCATTTGTTTTCTTTTGAATTCAAATATAAATTTTAAAAGTCTTATAATTTTAATTTGGTATTTCCTTATACTATACAATATATTATAATATTGAAATTATTTTGTACGGAAAAATTAATAGATATTCCGATCAAAACGCGCATAGTTAAAGATACTAGTTAAAATATTTGTTTTTCTATCTTTTTCAAATATCAAACGGCGTATACCAGCTAATTAGTAATTCAAATCAGTGAAATTACTTACATTTTTTTTATGATAGGAATCTGAAGGTATTATATTTAATCGTATTAAATTAGAACCTTCTTATTGTCTTTATTTAATGTACAATTATATATATAGGTATATAAACATTAATATACATAAATCTTTGTCGGCACTCAACTGTAAAAATAAATACGTCATTAAATACTTGACATTTCATATAAACAACAACAATAGCGCGTAATATTTAATAAACCTATTGTTAAGCCGATGTCAACGTGAATTTATTGCATTTCGGTCTCGATTCCGGATGTGTTGTAATGAAATACTACTGGACTCAGCATTTAAAAATGTCTTTCCTCATAAAAGATTTACAATATACATATTCGAATTTCGCGTCGAATTCTTATGAAATTTTAGTTTTCGTCTTCATATTAACATAGCATATATACTTATATGATAATACATCACACAGTACCTTGTAAAATATTCGTATAAACACACTTAAATAAGTTTTTCTTCAATTTTAATCTAATTTACGCTTATGTACGTTTATATTTTTTAATATAAATACTCGCATATAATTTTTAACACAGTGGAAAGTCTCGTATTCCGAGACTTGTAATTTTATAATATTTTCTATACTCGTTACTGGTAATTTTTTGTTAAATAAAAAAATCATGTTTATTTTTTCGATAATAATTTATATAAATCGGAAATCGCACGTAAAACTTTGCTCGAATATTTTATACATTATTACTACATGATTTCGTAATATTGACTATTCATAAGTGACGATTTTGGTTTTTCATATATTTCAACATACTTACGTCAAACGTCTACCACTTCATAGTTCGAATATTCGGCAATCCTATGTCGATAGTCAAATAAAGTTGATATGTGTATTATAAAAAAAATCCGATTTTTTCTGGCATCTCGATAGGTTTTTAGTATTCGAATAAATATTCCTAATACGTTTTCTCTATGACTTTCTAAAAATCATACTCCATATGTCTCTAACTCAATTCTTCATACTGATTTTATTATGAGAACTATTGAAAAATAAGCACTAATCTTTTATACGAGTTTTCATAAGTGACTTTAAAATAACCTAATAAAGGATCTTTTCATCTTAACCATCTCAAAAACACCTCGCCAAAAAAAAAAGTATATTGCCGTAGCATTTTGCAAAACTAATAATATTTAATGATCCTAACTTCATTAACTCGTATCGTTAATTATTGCAGGCTTCTTACTGAAATCTTGTTGTCTGTATCATATTCTTAAAAATATAAACTAACATCTCCGATCAAAAAAAAAAAAGTTTTATCCTTAATCGTGATTTCGAAATGAAAATAAACGTAACTGAAATTCATCAAAATTACAAAAATTTTTTTTTGTTTGAACATAAGAGAACAATCGAGGTAAAAATACTTCTATATAGATTTTTACTTAAAACAAATTAATTGTACGGGACGAAAAAAATACCGATACAATTTAACGGTTTAAAAGTTTATAATTTATAAATTAACAGTAAACTTCAGTGAAAATAAAATAGTTTGAATCTATAAACACAAAAGGAATTTTTGTATTACTAAATTAAACGAATAATGGAAACAAAAGTATTAGTGCGGAAAAGAAAATAATTCATTATTTAAATTATTATTATTATGTTTATAATTAATCGCATAAATAAATCGATATTTTTACACCGCCCTACATTAAAACAATTCATTTATTACGCTATAGGTTTATTTTATGGTTGATAAATTTTAAATTTTATTCATTGCACGTTAGGTTGCACAATTTGTCGACCGGTTTCACTCATGCATTTTATGTGTTCGAAGAATTTTATGTTTTTTTCATATTAATTTTTAAATTGGTTATTATACATATAGAAGGGTAATTGTGGTAAAGGACTATATACTTATTAAAGTGGTTTTTGCATTTTAATTGTTTAGAGAATATAGAAATTTGGTAACTACTAATAGAATATAAATATAATATATAATATATATACATATTAAATATTACTTATGAAAATTGCTATAGTTAAATATCACAAAAAAATTTTACTTGAAGTACATTGAAAATTTCAAAAATCATATTGCTTTCTGACTACGAAACTTTTTTTAATTTTCAACACGAAAATTTCCAAGAAATATTCGAGTATTTCATTTTCAAAATTTTAAAGAAATGAAATATTATTAATATTTGTGCATTGTGCATTTTATAATTTATTTTAATATATTTTATGTTGTGTATTCACTATTAAATCAAAAAACTACTTGTTCGAAAATGAAGATTTTTTTAAAATTCAATTTATTTTTAGCACAAAATGAGTTTTGTATAACACTCCTACATGGGTGGCCGCTTTCCTGACGAGCGGAGAATATCCGGTTTTATTAAACATAATATTATAATTTTATGATGCGTAAAATGATATAATTCAATTTAAGTGTAACAGAACGTAGTATTATAATATATATATTTTTTTTTATTATTATATTCTGTAAATTTTAAAATATTCTACCACTTAAAAGTACATATAGTAATAATAATAATCTTTTCTAAAATTCTCGCTTGAGTGTAAATATTAATATAAAATATTAATAAACCTATTATTTAGTGATTTTATAACTTAAACGATCTATACCACTCGAGTTAATTGCATACTCTTTAAATACCATATTCCAGAGTTAGGAGTATTATATATATATATATATATATATATATATATATATGTATATATTACTTACAGAATTATTTCATTACAAAATGAATATAATTTATTCTGTAATAAATTTACAGTATTAAATCAACTGATTATGACAAATGATTTACTATTGTACACAATACCTCCTTGTAATAATATTTTTAATACAGCAATAGTATTTTTGTTGCCCAGAACCGATCTGCATTTAGCAGATCCCTTTTGATCACTTACCATAAATCATGTTTAATTTTATTGTTCAAATGTTGTATTATATTAAATAAAAAGAAAATGATAAATATTTTAAAAATATATTATCGCCAAATTTTGTATAGGTACATCATGCGAAAACAAATACTGAAATTTTAAATTTTATCAGACTTTTGTAAATTATAAATTTGATACTAACATATTGTTATAAGTTTTTTTTTCTATAAAATTTGCATTTCATACATTTTAAAAATCTTAGGTATTTCTTAATTTATTATATTTTAGGAATCCAATGGTTTTTTATTTTCACTAAAATATTGATCGAGTGTTTTTTTTTGGGTGGCCTGAGACAAATCCAGCTATAATTTAACACCAAAAAAATTCAACGTTTCGCTTTCAATAAAGAAGAAAAATCAATTTCACAAAAAATTATTAAAAAAAAAAAAAAATTAAAAATCATTTGAAAACTTAAATTTGATAAGAGATTTATTGGGTTGTATAATTATTTTGCGTTTCTGTAAAGACTGTGTTTTGGAATTACAATAATAAAATTAATTTTTTATATATGTTTCAGGTGGATATATTATTTGTTCGTGGGTGCAATGCTGTGTGAGATTGCTGACTCCACAGATGAATTTTCAGACGGAAAATTTCTAACAGGTAATGACGACAACGATTATATACTGTATATATTTTAATATTTATTATGCCACGACATATGGTGGTTGGTGAACTCATAGATTGTGAAACAATAAGCACAATGACAAATTCAAATACAAAACAACACGCTATTTAATCGGTATTTAATAAGATGTGTAATTTAGTTCAAACAATATAATGTCACGAGCGGTTCTTATATAACCTATTTACAGACACAACCGAATCTGTAGGAGATTTTATCGAATTCATTACTCTCTAGAAATAAACTAGATACGTATATATATATATATATATATATATATATATATACTCGTATACGTTTATTTGCCAAAAACAGTTTAAATTTGACCTTTTATTGGGTAAAAAACACAATGTTTGGAGAAAATTCGTCCTGAAAAAATTATGAAATTCTTATGAATTTATGTAAAATTTTGAGAAATCTTAAGGATCAATGATATCCCTTCTATAAATAGTGGAGATAGTTGTTTGAATTACGACATCGCAATAAATCATTAAAATTATTTTTTTACCCGTGGCTTTTCCTTGGTTCATCGATAGTTTGAATTTAGGAAAAAAACCTTCTGTTATCCTATAGAAGACACATCAAGAAAATCTTCAGTTTTTTTTTTTTTGTTTTGAAATTAAAACTTGGAGAAACGTTCAAATTTTTGTGATTTTTTTCAGAGCGAATGAATTAAATTAAAATAATGTATTGCGCTGTACCGTCTTCTCCAAGTGTGACTAATTTTCCAACTATATTTACGAATTTAAGGAGATTTCGGGAGAGCATTTACAATCCGCTTAAAAACGGATTTTAAGTGAAATATTAAACGGTCGGTCAATATTGAAAAATGAAACTTTCGAAAATAATAGTGTGCCACGATTGGAAATTGAAAAATTCGTCTTATAGCGAGCGCACACGATTATTTTGAATGTGGCGCAAAATGTCCGTAATCATCCATGAAGTCGATACGAAACGATTGCGGGTGAACATCTCAACGATTTCACGTTTATAAAGAAATAATATTGGCATTTTCTTTTTTCTTTTTTGTTTAAAATTACAATTGTTATTTTTCCAAGCGTCTGAAATTTTATTCTCGAAAATTTACATAGAATTCGTCGATTATTTTAGGTACGCGCGTTTTAATCGACGACCACATTCGATAGAGTCTGACGATTAAATCTCCGTATAATTACCCCAACGTGAGTATAGCTCGTGTAGAAATCCGACCGTGACAAAATAAATTCATTGCATAACACGCACACGCATTTTGGTTAACTGTTACCGTCAAAGCGTGTAGGTAACCGGGACGGACGCGGACGTCGTCATGACGACACCCGGGACGCAGCATCATTCCGCTGTATCCAAAACGGAATTACACGCTTATAGCTTATTATTACTATACGATTGTCCGAATGTAGTGTAGTCTGTATCGCTATGACATTATATACGCGTGGTGAACTATATTACGCGTACATGACGCGTGTTCGGGAGATTATTTTCCTTTCACAATATCAACTACGGATTTTTGTGGTAATCGTATCGTTTTACAAACACAAACCAGGAGATACTGCTACATTTTCTCGTTGTTATATCACGCGTATATCGCCACCGAATTCTTGTTTTGTCGCCTTTATACCATAAAATTATGTGTCATCACGGTTTTCTTGTGAGTGCTACTTTTACCAAAACTTATTGCAATGTTTTACGCGTTGTTACAAGAAGCGTTTTCTGAATACGCCGTACGGTGGGATTAACTATTTGATATTGGATTTTCGAAAAAAAATTAAATAATCCGTCGCCGCTTTTGACGACACACATGATAAAATACCGGACTGCGGATTTTTGTTTGTTTTCGAAACCGCCAAAAAGGCGTGTTTCCAATTATACGCTCTTGAAGAATCCCGAACAAACGGGTCCCGTTCCGCGTCTCGGGTACGCAATATAATATTATGTAAATTCCGATAGTTTTATCCCTTTAATAAACGCGGTAATTCGGGGGAATACACTCGGATTATTGATTCTACGCCCGGTTAGAATATATTAGTAATAAATATTCGTGTTATAATGTACAAACACCGTTTTCGAGAATACGCGTTTTCATTATGGCAGTCACGTGCACTCGGCTCTATGCTATCTCGCCCTCCTCGGTCTCGTCCCTTTGTTCCGTTCTGCGCGCTTCTATCCGAAAGCGACCAACCAAGTGCACGCCGTATAAATATGATATACACCGAAACACGCGAAAATTCGTCGCGTAGGTCGTTGTGTGGGTTAACGACGAGAACTTTCGAACAATTTCCGGGAGATTGCAGCATTTAAACTTGTCCGTAAAGTACTCAAATAGTTGTATTCCGTTTCGAAGAACAATAATAATAATTTTATTTTTATAAGGCAAAATAATATTTGACGCGTCTTTGATTCAGACAATAAAACGTTTACTACTAAGAAATAATAATAGTTATTACAAACGGGAAACGGATTCGTGTGCATTCGCATGTTTTATTATACGTACTTTGTACCGAATAGAACGGTTGTCAGTTATGTACACGATTCATGCTCATTCACGATTTAATAGAATAATTTTTTTTAAAAATATTTTTGTATCTCTTGAACATAATGCGTATAATTGCAAATACTCAGAGTTTCTCAATGAATGTTGATTAAAAATGTTTTTACTACATCTTCGTTTGTCGTATTGTCGTTATTATATACCGAAAAATCACAAAATCGCTTTATTTAAAATACATATGCTCCAGTTACGTCGTGTAACGTGATGAGAAGTTTTTCTCAATATAAATCCCATTCTTCGCTCCAATCGCCGTTCGTATTTAAAAATTTAAAGTCAACATATCATTAGAAGCACGTAATAATAAATTGATTTCTTATAATTATAAATAATAGATAACTATTATCATTTACCGATGTTATTTTCTGCTTTCGGTGTAACGTTTTTTTTTTTTGCATATTATTTTAAATAAAATGCATATTTAACGATTTTTCTTATTGCATATAAATCCTAACTCTAGTTATTGCAGTAGGAAATGGATTTTAAATTACAATTCTAAAAAATACGCGCATAAAAATTGAAATATAAATATATAAATTATTATGTGGAAAACACATTGAATTTAAATATATAAAAAAAAAAATACAAATTAAAGTAAATTTTTATTCGAAGCGTGGAACAATTAAAAGTTCTTTTAAACGTTAGCGTGTTAAACGTCAACCGTTCGGTCTTAGAATGCGTTAAAAAACGCCTAAACGAATGTTCGACATCGACTGATGTATACGGAGCGGTGATATCCGATGGCGATACTGTCGTTAGAAGGATGTCTGAAATTCCGTCGATACGCGCGTAAAAGCGTTACGCGTTCAACACTGTTTCGAATTAACGGAATACGTTTAAAATTCGTAAAACGAAATCGCTGTCATTTTAATAAGGACGGTTTCTTATCGTACTCAAAATATCTTATATTCTAATGAACATATGCGCGTATAACGTATGAACCCGTTACACGTGCGCAGGTTTTTTCACAGCGTCCCGTAAATATCATCGGAATTTATATTAAGAGTGCAACACAAACACGAATCATCTAACGAAATCCTATAATAATTATCGTAACAATGGCGAATTAAAAAAAAAAAAAAAAAAAACGTCAGAGTCGTCGTAATAATCTGCAGCCGTAAAGAGCAATAGAATTTTGATTTCATGATTCAGTTCTTCGGTTTTTCTCGGGTCACGTTTCGGCTCGTTTAAAGGTCTTACAACTTTTATTTATTAAACTAAAAAAAAAAGACATTTCTTGGTTCTCGTTCAGTACCGTATACTTATATAATTCGAGATAAAAAAACACACACACACACAAAAATGTACGAGTCATTATTATTCGCGAGTATTTTTCATAAAAAAAGACTTTCGGCCCGATCTCGTTTTGTCAACGCGTCTCTCCGCCACTTTTTTCCGCGTACATTTTTATCTCGTCGCGCGGAAAGCGAAAAACCACACTGATTTATACGGTGCCGAAACGGTTTCTCTGTTCTTTTCCAGTAGAGTTTTAATTTTTTTTTTCCTCTGACGAATTGGCGATTTACGCACACGCGAATTTTGTTCGACGACTATACGCACAATTATTATCGTGTCTCGATTGACTCGCTCGGCCGTCGGTGAACGGCGGCGGAATACGTTACCGCCATCTCTTGCAAAAAGTGCGGAAACGCGCGTTTGCCAAAGTCGCGTCGTCAACAGATGGCGGCGACCGGACCGGTCGGTCGAACGGTTACAGTGGCGTATTTAAGGGCGCAGGAGGCTCGTGCACATCTGCTGTATATTTATATATATATATATATATATTGAATAATAATAATTCATATTTTATATAAATATCGGTGTTTATTAATTTAATACCGATTACATTTTTTATAATTATTACGTACTATTAAAAATCAATACGAGTACAATACGTAAAAATAATTTTGAAAGTCAAATAATATTATTTAAAATTAAATTTCGATTATTTTAAATGCCTTTGTTTTACGGTTAAATTCATAATATAATGTTATATATATATATATATATAATTAAAATCAAAAATTAAATGTAAATTTATATGATTATTAAATGTATACATAATTATATAAAATTATTTGGTGCTTCCCCCCATTACGCATTTCTAAATACGCCCCCGATCGGATATGATCCAGGGGCGTCGTTTCAGTTTTTCTTTTCCGTTTTGGAAACTCATCACGCCATCTAAAAATAGATTCGTGTATATTATCCTGATTTTAATTTTCTCCGTAAATAATTATTAAAAATTTTTTTGTTATTATTTTTTTAAAGTTGTACTTACCATTATGTTTTGACAATTTAAGTGACAAATAAACAATGTTCCTATAGGAAATTTTACGGACTTTAATTTTGATTCTATTCATTTTAGCCATAAGTCTAACAGTTAACGATTTATAAGTGAAAACAACGGAGAGATCAAAAACACCCCTTTTGAGGGGTGGAGGGCTACGCACAAGGGGTAGGCTTGGGGACTTTTAGTACCTATGTTCATCAGTAAGACGTGGACTAATTGTGAACCAAAATTCAGCTTTCGAGGAATTAGTTCCAAACTTTTATCTAATTTGACTGGACTAAAAAAAATATATTAATAATATAGCAATTTAAAAACTAAAAAAAAAAAAAATTGATTACTCATTACCAGTTGTGAAAACCAATAAGTAAAATACATAGAAAGCATGAAGATGAAGAATTCAGGAAAAAAAAGTAGAAAAGCGCATAATACTTATATTTAAAATTTTAATACGTGCATAAAGCTTTAAAAAAAAATTTATTTTATTTTAAATGGGCGGGTTCCGGCGATTATTTTAAGTCTAGCAAATACGCGTACAGCTTTTTCTATAGATTGATATTGTTAACTACTTATTTTTCGACATTAGATCGTTTATAGTCGTTCGCATGAGCCACGCAATTCCGTAGATATGTTTTATTACATTTTTGAATAAAACATTTTATTTGATGCTGTTGTAATCGGTAACGTTCTTACCAATGAAATGATTGTTAGTGTTTCAGTGAAAACGACAGAAAAACCTTTCAGGCATATTATTACATTATCCAAATCGACATCATACTTGTCGCATCAAATAGTGTTTCTGCTAATGGAAATTCAGAACTCAGAAACAATTTGAATTTCATTGAATTTAAAATAACTGTAATAATTTAAAAATAATTTGAAATACAGACTTATCAGGATTAAAATAAATGGAATAGAATGGTTAAAAATTTCAGATTGTAAACGGAAGGTCGTTTGATAAAATATTTAACATCGCATCGCGTAATATTATGCGACCGAACGGACCATTTTAATAATAAAAATGGGGGAAAAAAATTAAATTACGATTAACGTTAATATTTTATAAGTTAAATTTAATACTTTTTTATCGATATAATAAAATTGTTATTACTTTGTATAATTGAAATTATATATACCTATATGAACAATTAAATAATTACATTAGATTGTGTGCGAAGCGAGGAAGCTATTAGTTTTAAAATTATGTTTATTTTTTTTTTTATTATATAAAAGAATGCTCGGATGATCTCGTTATGCGCTACGCGTTCCGGTAACAAATCGATTCTAGTTGGTACTCTTTATATTTTGAAACGTTTTTCGATTTTCTCAGTACTTATTCCTTATGCGTAATTCATAACAATCCGAAAATTGGAAGAAAAACTATTTTCTCAATACAGTGCTTAAATGCGCCATAAATAAAAACTACTAAAATAATGGTCATTGAATATTGGAATTTACACCGAATACGCGAATTTGCACTATAATAAACTCACTGTAATGAGTTTAATTTTTTTTTTTATCACCACTTAAAATTTTCCGGCAAAGTGTATTACACACGCCGAAGCTGCGCTCAGAATCGTTTTATTGAATGCAATGATTACGCCCATTACTTTCAAATTTACAATAATAAAAAAACTCTAAAACTCTGTCTGAGTACTTCACTATAACCTAACCGATTTTGTATTTCTTTTTTCTTTTGATTTATCAGTTCGTTTCGTTCACCTGGAGCCTGCCGTGTTTTAAAATTTTATCGACGCGATAAACGTATGCATTAAAAATGGAGACAATCAAAAGACACATTGATTTTACAGGGGCTGATTTAGATATGTGGTGGGCTATTTATTTGGTTGTCCCAAATAAATAAACATGACAATACGTGTTTTGCTTATTAAATAACACTAAATATTGTCTGTAGTAACTACACTATTCATTTAAATAAAAAACAATCAAAAGGGATAAGTAATATCATATTATGGAATTGCGTTACAAAAATACAAATTGGAGAAAAATTATTGTAAGTGACTTAAACATAAAAATAATAATATAATGTATGAGTAACAATTAAAATTAAATTTCCGCAACTTTTTTTTTTTGACTTTATTTTTACAAAACCTATTCTATTACACATTGTACCTATTTGTTCGATGAAAATTTAATTTTTATCAAAAAAAAAATTTCCATTTTTTTATTATCTATAACTGTAAAATAATTACAAAAGTGTGGGAGCCCCTGGGCTGCAGCCCACTTAGCTCTCCCTAAATCCAGCTCTGCGTTTGTATAATATAGTTATATATTAGTGTATTATTTGCAATTTTATCGATATTGGTCGTCTCTTTTGGAGTTGCCGAACACGTACATAACAATTTTGAGCGGATTGATTGTCTGACATAAAGTTCCCGTCTTAACACGAGTTCAATTATAATTTCTTTGCTATGATGTTCAATATTACAGTCGGTTGAAGATTTTCCATTTCTTCACTCGCCACCTGTATTTCCTTTTTAATTAATTTTTTTTCTCCATTTTAATACGACGAGAGCAACAGACGTCCGTGGATCGGTCCGATTCTCGTTTTTAGACTCCACGTCATAGTTAGTTCTTGAAATAAAATAATCAGAAAGACCGAAACAAGGAATAGTCGCGACGCTATGATTTTTATTCTCACGAACCTGTACTACACAGGGATTCATTGCCCCCCTTCCCTCGCGTTCGATTTAAATCCCCCCCAAAAAAAACCTCGGTCACAAACACCCAGTATACGCGTCCCTTCGGAGATTTACGCGATTTGCCCACGCGCGTGTATACCCTTAATATAGTGAGTAGAGTCGCTTTTTTTTCCTCTCTTCTTATTCATTCGCCCGTGTTTTTGCCCGACGGTTTTTCGTCTGGAAAATTGATGGCCGACACAGAACCGTATCTCGAGGTGCCGCCGGCGAAAATTAATAATCCCGCGAATAAATCGGCGTCGTCGTTTTCCCGGCCGATTTATTTCCAACGCACGCTGCGGTTCAATAATAATTATTCGATTTTTAACTCGGTGAAGATAAACGTAACAAATCGCTAAATAATATCTTAACTTTTTCAAACAATTTATTTCATTTTTTTTTTTCTTTTAAAACATTGTTTTCGTTTAACACAAATTACGGTGTGTCTTGTCATATTGCGTCTAAAAATTTTATGAGATTATAGAAATCAGTCGAAAATTTCGTTTCTTACACGTTGTCGAATCATAGTAATTTTTTATTAGTAAAAGTTAAACCGCACAATATTTCCTCGCTCGTAGTCAGTGCTTGAAACGCGAAGTGATTAATGGGAGGACGTAAAAGCATATTCGGAATTTGCGTTCTCAAATACTGGAATGTCTTGTGAAAACGCGGAAAGCTTTGCCTCCGGTATCAACAAAAGAGGCTATAATTTATCAAAAAATAATTATATTTTATGTCCATAAATGATTATACGAATGATCGCACAGTCTTGTTTTAGTCGGTCAACGTCGTCTTTATCCACATTATATCAAAACTCTAATCCGGCGTAAATAACTGACCAGAAGGTTTAACTCGACTAAATAATATGTTATCAGAAATCGGAACAATTCGTTTGGACGTGACGTATTGTTTCTCAGCTTTTAAACATATCATAAATATTATTTAAAAAATATTCAAATATTATTTACACTCTAACGTGACAACTTGTAAAGTAAAATTTTTTTTGTGTGCGACAAAACTATAAACGTAAATGTGTAAAATTGAATTTCTAACCAGCGTATTCCGTTTAATGGATGCTGAAATATTTAAAAAGGAAGAAGAGTTACGTGTACCACTTCGATTCGAGTACTTCATATAGTTTAAAAACAAAAAAATGTGCGTTCCGTTTCTCTGACATTACAGGCATAGCGTGTATATCTTATAATTTCGTATTCTGCTTTAACCAAACGCTCAGTTAAAATAGATTAAAAGTCGTCATATTATATTGTTTAAAATGTTTTTACCTTTTACAATGCATTTTTTTTAAAGTCATTATTGATTATCGGTCGTCCTACTAGTTTGATGTCCACGATTCCGGCGTAATTTATTTGATGTGGTAAATAATATCCGGTGACAAATAATCCGCGACATTTAATCCGGTACAACAATATCCGGTGTTTAAAAATATCCGGCTTGAAAATATCCGGTACAATTATTATTATTATTTTTTATTAAAAATTATGTATTTTATATATTTCTAATCCCGTAGATAAAAACTAAAAACAGTATTGTTTTCTCAAAATACTGAGTGTAATAAATGTACGTTTAAATAATCAACGTCGTTCATTATTCCTTTGAAAGTGTTATCGTTTATCAGAATTTACTCAAATAGCTTTTAAAGCTTCTCGTACGACCATTACAACGGATAGTTCTTTAGATAACTATAATTGTTGTTTACTTGGTAATGCACATACTTACTTCTAACGGTTCTGTACAAGAAAAGCAAATTATACAGGGACTCTGAGTGTAATATCTGTAGTTAATACATAGATGTTTGGTTTGATAAAAAAAAAAATTAATACAGGCTATTGTTGGGTGGCTTAAACTTCCCTTATGACATATTATGTCGACGAATAGAAAGCAATTTGGAGTACGCGACTTTTTAAAACGAAATTAAGTCGTCATCGGGAGCTTATATAGTTTGTTGTGGAAATACATATTTTTATTATCCCTTTAATGCTCCCACCCAAGGGCCGCCATTAAGATTTGCGTTACTCAGGCTAAATTATTTGCGAGAGCTTATATACATTTTTATCTACGAGTGAAAATAAAAACATATTATAGCAGTAGAATATCTTTTACTTTATATTTACCGTTCGTGTTAATGATTAAAAATTACTGAACTTTCTGTTTGAAGTTAAATTAACTTTTGTAATAATTAAATCTTCAATATGTTTTTATTGAGTACAATAAGACATTTTAAAAACAATAATAAGGCTTAATTTTTCGTTTTTTTTTCCCCAGTAAAATTTGACTCATAATATAAAATAAATCACGTTCATTGGCATTTGATAAAATAAATAAATAAAAAATAAAGCTTAAAATATATTTGAGCCCTTCACTCACTGCACACAGATATTTAACTCATGGAATTCATATACAAACTGCAGGGTGACACTACTGTTATAGTTAACAATTTCGCATGGTGTTTGGTATTCAGTTATAGCGGAACGGTGAATTTTGAGTATTCTTAAGTTACCACGATGGCTACGATTGTTTTTTAATTTAATCGTAGTAGAAAGAAAAAAGAAAAATTATTGTTGTCCCAACAAAGTTCCTTCATTTTCCTTCAAATTATAAACTTTAACAGTTTAACTTAGCACACTTCATTATATTTCTGTAACAACCTATTATCTCTAAATAAATTATTACAATATTAGGCACCGTATTTTCGATTTACACAATTTAGTTCAATATAAGATATAACGATTTTATAGTTCATTCAACATAGATATTTTTTTTACATAGAATACAGTCGAAGGTTTTTATTTTGATATTTGTTTACATTTTACTAATATTTTTTTATCTTTACACAAGAATTCTACAAATTGAATTCTATGCATATAAGTGTAATCATAGGTACACTTTTTTTAACATTAGAATTAGAGAAATAATTCATTGGTTCACTCCAAGCTATTTATTTATGTGAATTGTCAAGAAAGAAAGGGGAAGTAAATGAATTATTATATAATGAAGTCACGAAACCATTGATGCTTTAAGCATTTGTTAGGTTCATATAACTTTGAGATAAAACTTTGGCTTTTGGTGATGAAGAACTTTTTTGATATATTTAAGGTACGAGAGTTCTTGCGTTTCTTTAATTGTAATTTGTATACAGTTTTGATTTTAAATATTTATTACACAGAAGGAGCTTTTATAATGTATATTATTACGTAATAAACGTAAGATTTTGATTCAACTAAAAACTGAATTTGATTATTAAGTAGTCTAATGCGTATTAAAACATAAGTGACCACGCGACAATTACATTCAAATAAGAAATCTGTGTTTTTTTTTTTCGAAAGGAATAAGTGTATAATCGATGAAAACAATGTGCTCATTAGGGAATGCTATCAATTTTAATTTGATAAATTACAATCGACTTACTGAAATATTTGGTACGTATAAACTTCGGAGCTCAACTAGCGGATTTGAATCGACAAATAATATATATTAGGTATATTACGTTATAAAATTTTTAAAAAAGAAAAGAATTTTTTTTCTTTTTCGCCGCTTCTGTAAAATATTAAATAGTGCTATTCCTTTTAACGTCTTTATAGCGAAATTATAATAAGTACATATACAAAATAACAGTTATATCGGTAAGGTCCCTTGGTATGTTTTACATAATGCCAATAAAATTTCCAAAAAGTAAATTTTTAATATATTTATAAGAAAAATATTATCAGAAGAGGCATAAAACTATTATTATTATTATTATGCGAGTACTTTGAGAGATCATACTGCAGGTAATATAAAAAAAAGCTGTAAAACTGGAAGTTCCATAGTCTTTCGAATTATCTTCATAAAACCGAAATTCAAAAACGATTTTACTTTATTTGTTTCTCTACGTAACCGTATCTATCGCCTGGTGCAGATTCAAATGATTAGATTTTTATCGTTTATTTTAGCTCACGGAAAACCTTAGTTAGATACGTAGTTTAAAAATGATGATACTTCTCGAACATTCGAACGAATACTTAACTGAATCCGGAGTTTACACAATAAAGCTCCTTTGCTGTTAATGAATTAAAAGTTAAAAATGTGTATTCAAACCTATCACGTTATTATACGTTTGCACAAAACTATATCTGTACTCGTGCTATAGAGAATTATTTTTAATATCAGAAAACCCACAAAACACGAGTGTTCTCATTCCAGTAGTGTAGCCAGGATTTTTCTTTGAGGGGGGCTAAGGCTGATAATTAATTAATTTATATATTAATTATTAATATGTATAGATGGTACCCACTAAAAAAACTGATTATTTATTCATTTCGGGGGGCTGCAGCCCCATCAGCTCCCCCCTGGCTACGCCACTGTCTCATTCCGTGGTTTTCCTACCATCAGTGTGTCGAAAATAAAAGTACGTATAGTGTAATAATAATAAAGCTGATATTAATCGCTGACGTTTTAAACGAAAAACACGTTAAATAATGAAATGCGATGAATTTTAATGACATTCGATCTTTGCAATATTCATTTTGTTACAACGTCGTATAGTATTATACGATTTCGCTTTCTAAAATATCTGATTTCATTCGACCGAGTCTTATATTTGTTGATTGAGTGAGAAAGAAAGAGAGAAAAATCAATGGATTTAAATGAATACGGTTATTTTCAGCACGACGGTGTTGTTCGATTAAAATAGAACACAGACTTCAGCAAATAATGGAAGTTTATGAAAGTCGATTCTTTAAGTTGTTATTTTTATCAATCTGATATTGTATTACATGATTAAATTACTCGAATCGTGGATACGTAAGAACGGAAAAAAGTATAATATTTTTTTTTCTATTAAAATGTATAATGTAAAAACCTTTGATAAAAAGTACCAACGAACGTCACGATCAGTCCAGTTGACAGAATATTTTCTAATATAACACGTAAATATAAATTTTCTATTAACAAATATACTTTTGAATAGTGTTTTGTGACACAGTTCGTATATTCTTATAATAGAAAACGCTCTGGGTAACAATATATATTTATACACCTACCCGTTTGGAATAAGCGTTTTACTCGTTATTTCTACGTTTATTTTGAAATAGATGATCTAAAGTATAATATAATGATTAGTATTATATGATAGATTTATCGCGACACATTTTATTCGCTTAGAAATAAATGAAAACGTTCGCCACGATATAAGACTGATGAAACTACGTTTTAATTCGATTCTGTGCTCTTTTTCGGGCATATATCGGTTTGTTTTATGATTCGCGGTATTTTCAATTTCAGTTTTACACGATAAATATATGTATATTTTTTTAAACGACTCAAAACTAGTTATTCATTTTTTTACAATGTGTGATCACTGGATTGTTTATGATGTTAACTGTACAATATTTTTAGAATTAATCCCCTCGACAATACAAAATGACAAAAAAATTGTACAAATATATTTTATTATTATTATGACGTGTTGGTATACAAATTTCTGATAAACGAGAAATCGATTTAATACATTTACGAATCGTAATAAATTAATAATTAATTGGTTTTTTTTCTATAAACTCTGTGTCTTACTGTTCCTATACTTAAACGTACCTACCCGCAATCAAATTCATTTTTATTCGAAATAAAGGGAAATATTATTCGTTCCTATTTTTCTCACAATTTATTCTATTTCATTGATATATCTTTGTCTTCGATCGTACGAAATACGTATTCTTTGTACCGTAAACACAGTAATTTATACGAGAAGAAAATAGGGAATTTAATGTGTGAGGAAGAAGGACGATGTGTGATAATAGACCACAAATTTACACTTTTGATCCCATCCCCATAGTAGTGCGTAAAACATGCAAAACACGATTTTATATTATGTTTATACAAGGTTTCACGTAGAGAATGCATCGTGTCGATTAATATTAAGTGTCTGCAAATATACACATACACGCTAGTCGTACATTTTGCATAGACGCGACATGACCTAAAATAGCTCATAAGAGGCATACGTCCCACACACACACAAACACATCCATCCCTTTCCGATTTTATCGCTCTAATAATTATAAATAACCGTACATTTCCGTATTTGACGAATATAATCATGTACTTTTTTTAAAAATTTTAAATTTTACTCATTAAGAACAGGAAAATTGTAATTTTTTTTTTTGCTATTGAAAACTATTCGTCTAAAATCCGATCGGTTTTAAAAAAATCATTTCCCCTTTAAATCGTACAGACAATTTGCCGAATATTTAATAATGCATATAAGCATCTAGCCGGTTTTAAAGTGTTAAGGTTAATGTAATCGTAGCCATAAGCGGAAATCTGTTAAATTTTCTGGGGGGGGGGGGCTAACATTTTTAACATCAGTCATAATCAGTCAAATATCCAAAATACATACAAATTATAAGATATTTGGGGGCTTAGCCCCCCTAAGCCCCCCTTATTTCCGCCTATGATTGTAGCTGAAGTTCGGACGGAACCGATTCCGGACGTCATATATACGTCGTACTATTTAAGTATAAGACACAAAATGCAAACGGCGCGCGTGCGACGCATTCCGGGTCACTTGCGACGGCTAAAAGACCGAACTGGTCGTCGCAACGGTGCAGGTGCGGTCGCACAGACCGCATCGCGCGTCTAACGAATCCGGCACAGAATGCACAAACACGCGGCCGTCTTGTTTGACGGCAGTCAAAGGGCACACAGTGTTTGTGCTCTTCCGAGAAGAACGCAATCACGGGAACGTTCTCGATGTGGGGGAACGTTACAATATGTGTTTACACACGTGTGTGTAGTGTGCGGCCCGCCCACGTGTCGACGAGGAAAGCTCGCGGTGTGGCGCAATCAATGGAGGAAGCGAATGCGAGTTGGAAGTTTTAATTAGAGGGTTTGAGAAAGTGGCACAAGGCGCTACGAAGTTTCGCGCCAGATTTATATTTTATTTTTATTATTCGTGCGAATATTCGGGCGGTAAAGGAAAAAAAAAATTAAAACTTTATAAAATATCTACGAAAACGCAATACACGGGAGAAAGAGTATTCATGAGATCTCATGGTCTCAGGTCTCAGTATCATATCTTTGGAAATACACAATCAGAATTTTTCCAAGGAAAAAACGAGGTTCCTTACTCGTTTAAACAAGGACATTTCAACTATAAAAAAAAAATATATATCTAATATATACATACCATGAATACATTATTCGTGAAAATATATGTTTATTAAACGATGATTATAATTTTATATATAACGTGTACAATATTATTAATATCATATTATTTGATTTTCGTTAAAGTTTTATTTGGCTAGAATAAATTTGAATCATACGGAAATATTTTTAAACGATGAGATTTTGACGGAGGGGGGTCCGGTGACCTATTTTTTCAAATTGCACGATTTTCGAAAATAGCCATTTCTTAAACAACTAAATAATCTTAAACCAATTTTATGAAATTTATAATAATTTTTTTTTTTTTAATATTTTAAATTGTATTGTACCTATCATAATATATCCTAATACATTATTATTAAATATGTATATATATATTTAATGACATATTATAATTTATGTACTTATTTGTACTTTATATACATTTCATTTGTACATATACCAATAATTTATTATTTATGAGTATTAATATACAGTTTTTTTCGTTTTGCCTTCATGTGTCCTTTTATTATTTTATTTAATTCGTTGTTATTGTTGTTATTATTTATTAAAAATATTATACTGTCATTTCCGAATAATATTGATATCCGTTTTAAAAAAACACAAACATAAAGTATTAAACTTTTTAATAATCGAACTTGTTTTATTTTCATTTTATTGAAAATATTTCTCATTAATATTATTCTTTTATAATAACGTATAACGAAACATTTTTTATTTCGATGACATCGATAAAGAAATGTCTGTATATATATAAACTATACTGTAAAGGTATACTATTATTTATGGGCGTGCAAAGGCTAAACGCCGATTCAGATACATTGTTACCTCAAAAGCAACATTACGCATATATTTATAATAACGAAAACTGTAGTTATGAATCGTTCCAAACGATGCATAAAAAATTCATCTCAATAAATATGTTTGCTAACAATTGTTACTGACCAAAAATTCTTCAGAGAGCAAATTACGTTTATCAAGTTCAAAGCAATAAGCACAAGAAACCGTTATACACGACGTATTTTCGTTTTGACCCGATAAACTTCGTCCAAAATTCTTCTTAATATGCATAATGCATAAAAAAACTAGCGTTTTAAAAGTTTTATGACGAGACCGTTAGATAATTGTTGAAAATTATACCAAATACACTTCCGGTTATTATTATTAAAAATATAAAAAATTGTCTTTATCTAGTCAAAGACGGGTTGGCGCATAAAATAAATGACACGTAGAATGCCGAAGAGCCTTCTCCCCACACACACTTCTTGATGCGAGGGGTTTTCTCCCAGATGTTAAAATTGTTTAAATAATTCGGTAATAAATCCGAAAAATGAGTGTGGTAATTTCAGTATAGGTACGTTATTGTATTGAGTTTTTAAGCCTTAAAACCAAAAATTACGTATTTTATATAGATTAAATATAACTCAAAATATAATTGCTATAAATAGCTCAGAATTAAAAGAAATCTGTTGGAAATATTTTTTCCCTGATATAGTAATGTGTTCGCCATATCTGGTGAATATTTTACGTTTCTATATAAACATTTGTTTCAAAATTACGAAAAAATAACGATAATCGATTTCGAGAAAATCGCCCTTTTTACGTAATTTGTCTGTAGTTTTTTTTGTCAGGCGCTTTTGAAGAAATCAAAAACGACCTGTCTAAAGTATTATTGCAACTAGTTGCACAATTCGCTACCGGAAACAAACTACGACTGTAAAAATCGGCGGAGCACTCCTTCTGTTAGAATTTTTGTGTAGAGACGTAAAAAATAAAACCGCATCGTTGTAAAACCAATACGTGTTACTCGCTCCGCCCAGAATCTAAAAAAAAACCGTAAATTAATATAAAAAAACAAATAAACGTATAAATATCAAAAGTATATGCGCGGAAACGGGTTAGTTTTTGACACGGACAAGCAAGCATTTTACAATATAGGCCCGTGCAGGAAACTCGAATTCGGCCGGACGAGTAAATTCGTTTACGAACGGTCGACCGGCCGAAATTCGTTTGAAATTCCTCGAGCGTCCACCATCGATGGAGTACACTGTCGAGTGTTCAGAAATTCGGTGTGGTGCGCAGGGACAGAAAGCAAAGCTAATCATCGTCAGCAGGGTCGGCCGGGGCCCCATCTTTTTTTTTCTTTTATACCAATATTTTTGAACGCCATGTCTCCACCAGTTTTGAAATCTTTGCCTTGTATTATTATAATGTATAAAAAAATAACGCAAAAATTGATTTGAGAACAGCGGTTCGAACCCCGAACCGTACACGTCAAATCGTGGTATTTATCCATTGGACTATTATAGTACGAGCTGAAAAGTGGAGAAAATAAATCTATTAAAGAAACACGGTAAAATTGTCGAATTTCAAATTGTTTTAACGTAAAAATTAAATCCAACCGCCAAATTCTGATTTCACCATAGATTCTTTTATTAACCTGTATTAACTCTTTATGGAAACAGGAGGTGCAAGTCCGACAAAAAAAAAATTAATTTTTTTCATAAGTGGCCCGGAAAAATCTTATTTGCCCGGTAAGAATTTTAGAGTCACTTCGCCCTTGGATCTGGGACACCCTATAATAATGAATTGTTTTTTATTGATATGTATTTTTTAACTTCATATTAAACCAAGGGGCAGGGGGCCCCAAAATAAAAAGATCCAGGGGCCTTTGGGGTGCCAGGCCGACACTGATCGTCAGTCATAGTGGTTTCGACGGTCTTATTATCGCAATCCAGTGTGCGAATCGTCCTCGTACATAACGGCTTTTTCGCGCATTGTTTCGGACGAAACAGGTTGGGTTGGCGTGGGTAGTATTTAAAACAAAGGGCGGAGGGGCGTCGACGATTTTTCAAAGGGACGGTGCGTGTGCGTTTGAAACGTTTTGTTAAAAAAATAATAAAAATATTATCATTTAGACTCGACTTTTTCCCTCAACATCCCTTTATCACCGCAAGTTTTAATCGCAAACGGTGCGTGTATGTCGTTTACGTTTTTGATTTCCCGTCGCATTTTTATCCAGTTAAAACGTTGGACATTTTCGTTTCGTGTCATTTTCATACAATACCGGCACGCTCTGCACTCGGGTGGAACGCTTTCCCCGGCGTCCCTCCGAAATCACAGCATACGGTCATTTTTTTTTTTGCAGCGCAGATAATAACATTTTTAACATTACCTCAATCGCGAACAATATTCAAAGTATTCGATAATAATGTTTTTGGAAAAAATAATCGAAAAACTCGAAACGACAGACGCTAGAATACATTTTCGCGGGTTTCGTCGAAGAGAAAAATTTTAGATTTAATAACCTTAAAACCTATTGAATTGATAATGAAAAAAAATTTCGAGATATCATCAATGCGCCCACAGAGATTTTCCCTTTGATTTTTAATATATAATCGGGAAAATCGTTGGCATATTGTGAATATAGCAAAAGTAAGTATTGGCCATATATACCGTGCCATATATAGGTACCGTGCAGTTTATGAGCTCCGCAATTATCGTTTCCTTTTTTACAGTTAATCGATATTTATTCCTTATTTAAATGATATATATTAACGCTTGTTTTGTTTATTAAACGATTCAAAATATATCTGGTTAAATCGCTTAGACAAACAACGGTAAATCATCAATTAACGATTTAAAACTAAAAATTTGTTTTTTATACGAAGAAATTCTAAACACTCGTTATGGAATTTATGAGAAATTATTTGAAAATGAATACGAAATTTTGAAACAAAAAATGTTCCACATGCGTTATAAAGTGTCCCGAAGGATAATATTTCCATAAACAAAAAATTTTTTTTTCGAAAGTACTATATATAGTTTACCAGTTTCGACGGCATCAGTTGTAAGAAGTTTTTCAACCATGACTAGAATAAGAAAAATCTATTTATGAAACTTCACGAGCAAGGCTAATGCATGATCTAGTGTACATGAACAATCAAAGGGATATATATGTATCGATCTTGAAACAATATTTAACACATTCTTCTCCTTGGATTATTTTTGGAAATATTATATTTAACTAAATATCACTTTGGTGTTTTTAATGTTTCAATGAGTTTTACAATTTCTGATCCTATATAATATAAAGCAAATATTGTAATATAATTTATTATTAATAATGTAATAAATAATAATTAAATTTGGAAAAGTACATATAAATAGAGATTTTTATAAATAGTAATTTTAATATTTTTATGTCGTCCCCCCTTCACTTCCGGAAACAAAAACCTTCGTTACAGCACTGAAATTTGCGCGTACATGTTTTCATTTTGTTTTTATCTAAATACGTTCTTGGTACTTAAGAATTTAAAAATTTTAAAATAATATGTCTTTACAATTACTATAAATTCAAATTATAATAATAATAAATAATACTTATCGTTCTACCATACCGAAGTATCGAGTTTTCCTTTCAAAAGTAATTAGCAGTTTTTTTTTGCAAATAACAAAGTACTATTTAAATATTATAATTTATAACACCTATTAAAAATGATTCGCAAATTATAATTTATAAGCACCATTTTTAAAAAAAACATAAATCGAAAATCAAACGACTTATTATCGTTTAATTTTTTTGCAATTATTATAACATAATACGAGCAGAGTTCATTATAAATGAAATATGATAATATTAACCACGAATTAAATTCGTTTCGTCCTATATGGAAACTAATATATAATTTACAATAATTATTCTGTGAATTAACAACAACTTAGAATAATGCATTTCAAATTGTTGAAATTTAGTAAAATCTAATTATTACAATCGAATATCAATTTAAAACGAATAAACACATTACATTTGTCCTTTTGGAAAATATTCTTTTTTCAAGATTGTCCATGATATTGGAAGCAGTTAATGGCATATAAGAAAATGAGAAGATAACATTTTTTTTTTTTTTGCTTTTTGATATAAGAATGTTTTTTTTTATCAGTAGAAGTAGATCAAAATTCCGAAGATATTACACACACACACACACACACTACGAAAAGAAAGAAAAAAAAATGTACACATATAAAAACTTCGTATGTCTCTGAAAGACTAAAAACTAATCAATAGAAAACAACAGAAAACTTTTAAGCTATTGTACACATTTCTTATTGTTTTACTTTCTGCACACTGTGAACGTTGTGTTCAATATATAAATGAAAGTTTTATTTTTTAACAAGTAATGTAGACACACGTTATACTAAAACGGTATTTGCGAATGACTATACACGAAACGCTCAAGATTTTATAAACTCTCATATACTATATAGCACACACAAAATAAACTATTACGGACATTATTATTATCTATGATTAGTTTTTCTCGATAAAAACACGTTATTTATATTTTTAACATGCACATAAACTATTTATTGTCAATAATGTTGACTCAAAATGTATTCATTTAGAAAATCGTTTTCAAAATACAACTTACAGTATTTTTTATAACGTTGTCACAATGTGCTTTCAAGTGATCTTTTAAACTCCTGAAAATTGTGTGAAATACCTTATCATAACATTTCTAGTGCGGGTTTAAATAAGAAAAAAAAAAAATAATAATAATAATAATAATGAAACGGTTTTTCCGTCAAATTAAACATCGATAATAATGCTAAATTTTTTTATCAATGAAAACTATTTCACAATATTAACTTAACCAGTGATATATTTATTATTTATTACTTTAATATGAAATTCATATTTGTAAAACGTTAATTCATTCAATTTAGTATTAATTAGTTACGAGTTTATGTCTCACGTTTTTTTTGCTTTGCTTTATTTTTTGTCATTTTTATACCGATACATAGCAGACAAATTAATATTGACGAATCTAAAACCATAATTTCCTAGTTTCTAATTTCGTACGATTTGTCAATGTAATTATCCTCATTACCTAACACAAAAAAAAATTAAAATTTACACATATATATATTTTATTCCTTTTAAACGTACATATAAGCCTTTATTATTATATTTTTTAGTGTATTACGTTTTATTTTATTTCTGAAGAAAAATTAATTTTGCATTTTCCTCGTCGTCTTCAACTGTCTGATTGACGACAACATTAACACTAAAAAGTATCTGGTAAAGTTGAATATGTCATTAATAAAAAGTGTAAAAATATTTTGAAAAAAAAACCATTTTAATATTTCGAGGTTTTAGAACAATTTTTGAACTTCTGACGTACGAGAGAGTAAAAATTATTGTATATATTTTTTTTATTCAATTTAATACTTTTTTTCCGTGAATATTTTACGTTTTTTTTTTTAGATCATATTTTACCTACGTAAGCTGCTACTAACTTCTGAACCTTAGTCATGACGAAAAGTTGACTTTTGCAAATCATATTTCTGCATAGTGTATTGAATTGGATATTGAAGGACTTTGAAAGGGTATTTGGTTCGTAATAAAATGGTTACGTCGAATAGTAAATATTATATTTCTAATCCGTTTTCATTGGAAAAGTGAAATTTACACAAATATATTTTGATCAATAATGGTACATTATAGTGCATAGTATTACAAGCAAATAATTGATTAAAACTTTTGTCGAAAATTCAAAATCAAATTTTTGAGAATATTATTTATTTTTCTTTAAATATGTACCTCGTATTTTATATTCTATTGAACCGAATTAAATATTAATGCATTTCACAAACGTTTTTACGTTTTCTTGTCCGTCTGTCTATATTGTATTTGTTCATTCGTGTGTCTGTCCGATCTTTCTGATAATAATTCATTTCAATGGCAATTTATTATTAACTTATGTTTTATAATTCATTTTTACAATTTTAGCTTCTGACCGAAGCAATTATAAATATTGGTTTTACAATGACGTTGAAAAACATTTAAAGAAATGTTTTGCATCATTTTTATTTTATATCTTTATGTGCAAGAAATTCGAATTTTTTTAGTCTATAAAGAATTAAAATAAACAGTGTTTCGCTCAAAAGCGTTTCCCGAAAACAATTATTTATCGTTGCTTTTAAATTTAGAACAATAATTGAACTCTTAAAACGCCAACTCAAGTGATCCACTCGAACTGACATCCACAAAATGTACGGCTCGTTACCGATTATTTCTTTTTTAACATTTTCGAAGCCAACAATGCATTACATTGTCGCGTATTTATTTATTTGACTGTGTAAAAACTATTTTTTGCATAAAATGAATACTCGGACGACGATTATGCGGATGAATTTCCGATAGCGTTATTTGGTGCGTTTATCTGTACGGTCAAATTTCACGGATATTATCAATTACAAATTTTTCGTCTAAACCTGCAATATTAACGTGATCATGTATATGAAGTTATTATTTAAACACTGAAAATTAAGACGATAGAAAAGTGAGTTCTTCTTTCTTTTTCTTTTTTATATTTTGATTTTTAAGGCGTAATACTACAAAGAAATAAAAGATAACGACGTTGTGTAAGTTATATTTTCAACAATCCCGCTATCTTGAGTTACATTATTTTAGGTAAATTTAGCTAAATTCATTGACTATTACTTACCATTTTGAACACGTGCAAAAATATCTTAAATTATACATTTTTTCTATGTAATACTATTTGTACTATATAATATTGTAGTTTTTTTCAATTTTCAAAATATATTTTAAATATTTTAATCATATTTTTTTATCTCACGTCGTATACTTGCAGTCACATTTTCCGAACACAATAATTTACGGCAGACTCTAATGCGGAGGAAAATAAGGAGCGTATAATATTTATGATCGGTCTAAAGATTTTTTTTTTTTATGATTACGTCGTATTTTCCCAGCTATTATTGTTTTCGTGCGTTCTCTGGTAGATTTCCACAATACTCTATTATTATTTACAACTTGCGTTTCTGACATAATTTTCGTTTTAATTGACCCTTTGTGGCCGTATTCTCCATATCGAAATGTCAAAACGTAAAAACGTTTTAATTTCCAATATCATATTATATTTTATTTTATAATTCACGGTGTTGTTCGTTGAAAATTTAATTTAAGATTCATACCGAATGTCGTTTTAATTTATAATTTGATTTGAAAATCGGTCACAAAAGTAACACCTCGATATTGTATTATTATATCGATGACGTTGTATTTCTAGTAGCCGGATCGTGGTCGAATCTCTATTTCCACTGTAAATAAGAGATTCAGATATATTTTATATCCATAAATTTTATGACCATAAAGGAGTATGATGCAAAGAAACAAAAGAACAAAACAGTTTCAAAACGTTTTCGTTATTTATGAATTTAAACTTTATTTCCTAAGATACATAATAATTTTTTTTTTTAATTTATACCTACGGAATACTTAACGACAGCCTTATGTATAATGCATAAACTCAATTACCATAAATACTTAAATTTAACTAACAGCTGCTCGGTACAATGAACATCTGCAGTTACGAATATTTATATGATAATGTTTTTTTTTTAGACGAACACGATCTTCAAACAGCCATTAAAGTTCCGTTTGAAGATCCGCAGTTGTACTTCGATAGCGGAGAAGACGGTTTTCCAGCATTCGGCATTAAACCCGGATCCGATATCAAATCTCCGTATCGATTATTTTTACCGGAAAAACTGTATCCGGAATTCTCCATCGTGGTCAACTTCAAACTGAATTCAATGAACGGCGGATTTCTGTTCGCTGTCGTCAATCCTTTGGAAAACGTAAGTATCATTATGTGGAAATCTTTCTATAAAAAAAAGAAAGATAAAATCTCGATAAATTGCATATTGATTTAACAACTGGAATTCAAACTTCGAAATCTGTAGTTTCAATTAATATTTAAATATAATTATTAATACGTATAATATAAATCATATAACTTACTTATTTATTTAGCATATTAAATTTATTAATCATATCCCAAAAAATATAATGAAGTATTTATGTGTGTATTTATGGAAAAGTAATTTAAGTTTACCATATTATTTTTAAAGTTTTTGCTTATTATAATTTGACGCAACGAGTAATTATACGATAATAATCGTATAAAGTTTTAATCGACGGAGGAAGAATATTCGTTAAAACATTTTGAGTTGAATAATCATTACAATAATTTTAACGATGTATTAATTTAAGCAATTTCGATATAATAGATTTATGTGTAAAAACCTCTGTGTTTACGATAAAAATGATCTTATTCTTTGAGCGTACTCTTTCCTTGAATTAGACGATTAAAACGATAGAAATATTAATAATTAATTAAAATGAATTTCTCGACGAAATGAATTTAAACGCCGGCTTAGAAATTTGAAGAACATATTAGTATTTAATATTAAGTTTTCACATTATTTTTGAATTGGATCAAAATTATTATTAAAATTCAAAAGATCGAATAATACTCTAAAATAAACTAAAATAATTATATTGTTTTACTATTGAAATTATCGGATCTACTATATAATAAAATATTATTATATAGGCGTACACAGACTTCAGCGGCAGGTTATATAGTACAAAATATTAGATCACCACAATTAACTACTCTTGTCTGTATATTTTATTAAATTTAAATATAAATATAACGCTATTTGTTAGAACTGAAGTTTATGTCAGCTGTTTACCAGCTCGAATGTGGTGATCTCTTCTATAACTTATAATCAATGTCAATTAATTTCCGAGGTTAATAATCTACAAAAAAAAAATATATATATATATATATCAAAATTTCATGTGATTCTCGTCGTTCTGGTGCGTCATCGTGCTTCCAAATTACTTGTCACGCGTGTTTTTAGATATTTTAGTATAAAATCTTTTAACATTTTTTTCTCAATATTTGAATACGTTGTCATTCGACATTCGATTTACAAAACAACTACCGATATTATATTGTTCTAGAGTAAAACGTATATTAAACGTCACTAATTGTAGCGAGAAAAGCTTTAAACGTTTTCACGAACAATTTCAAAGCTAGCTAGTATAATATATAAAAGAAGATCTTGACATCAAAAATTAATTATTTATTAATACATTTTTTTTTTTTAATTGCGTAACTCGATGTGTAAAATTTCAATTAAAAAAATACTTGCCTACTGAAGAATGCAAAAGAAATATTTATTATGATTTATGACTGTATATATTGCGGATAAATCGGAGAAAAATAATGACACTTAATTGCGTATAATATAATATTACTATATTATTATTATTTATACAGAGACTTTTTTTAAACTTTGTATGATTTTTTTACAGAATATATTTACGCGGATTTATTTTACCTTTTTATTTATTTCATTTAAATATATTATACCGTGATTGGAATGATACAATAAATTAAAAAATAAAAATTAGTGAGACGTGAAATTATCAATTTTTTTTCACTGCAATATCGCGGAAAACCTTTTTTTATATAAAATAAAATTACGAGTTCTTTTAAATAGATTATAAATAATCACAATTTTATATACCGAATTATATTAAAAGAAGAAATTTACGATGCATGAATGATTGTATAATTTATTTTAAAATAATGGTATACACAAACATAATAACGGCGGAATAACACAATAGATGTAATTATTTCAGGTTATTGTCAGTAGGTATATATATACTGATAATATTGTATTATGCAAAATGATAGGAAAATTCGTATATCGTTTATGTTTATTAACAAAAGAAATTTATAAAATGAAAATTTTATGACGGCTCATCTTTCAAAGCACTTCGAGAGCTTATTCATTGACGTTTATGTCATTTTTACTGTTAATATTACTATTTAGGATATTATAAATTAGTTTTTTTTTTTTTAAAGTATATCGACGAAACGAAAAATTAATCACTTTATACTTTTGATCGATCATCGTTGATATAATAATAAAATAAATACAACTTTTCCACACATCCTAAAGTTCGCAATTTTTGAATTCTTATAATTTACCTCCTAATCATATTTTAATATACATAATATTATATATCGTGAAATGGATGTGTAAATCACAAAAGAGTAAAACTATAAATTTTAAATTTATACCTACCGAGTCCCTCGTAGATACGCGTCTAACCGTAAACTTGCATCAACTTGGCACCACACTCATCACAACGTACGTAACTCAAATATTTCTAACAAGCGTGTTTGACACTTGTTAAACATTGTTAGAAAGTTATATGAATTTGTATGACATTATCTAACGAGTTGTAGCGGTAACAAATGGTCGTCATCTCTCCCCCAAATAGACTAAATAGATAATTGCCGTCTAAACTAAAGACCAATTTTTGTTAGTATTCCGTTAGTGTTTGTTAACGCAAAAATCTTTTTTTTTTTCAGTGCTTGACTCGCGAATAATTATTGATATTTCTTACAATCACAGGTGCCGTAAAAATACTAGGAACCCACTCACTGGAATTTTCACGCACATCATTGGAAATAGTGTGTAAAACTCATGGATAATTTATTTTGCTGGTTTCTATATTTTTATTGTAATCAAATCAAGGCGAGACACTCGTGTTCATACATCACTTATAAAATAATATTATTGATTCCGTGGCATTGCGTGTAAAATACCTATTCGTTTAAGTATTACTCATAATAAATGAAGTGTCACCTCAACACAATGCCGCAGAAATACGTTTATTAGTATCACGTAATATAGGCGTAAGATTATTGATTATTATCCTTAGCCGACTGGCAATTGAATAATATTGTTATAATCAGGTTTTTGCAATGTCGACACGTGCGCTTATATTTTTAACTAAAACAAAGTTTGTATTTTAATTGGAGTTATAAAAAGTAATCAATTAAGTATCAAAAGTTAAAAATGCAAAACAAATATTTAAATGTATTGATTTGGTGCAATTCGCAGAAGAAAATCATGGTGTACGTAAAAACGTTAACTACCTACTTGAAGTGTGTTCGACTCCATCCTAGAATAAATTCATAACGCTAAGAACGTGACAAATCTGAAATTCTAATAATATACAGTCAATTTTATAGAACGTACTATAAATATTTTATTTATTATATCCAAACGTTTAAAAAATAATTTTAAACCTAGAATGTATTTTAAGCGTCACTGTTTTTTTTCTTCTAAAATTCGAATATTTAATTGTCAATAATATTCATTGACCTGCAATATTTTTAATCATTACTTTTATTTTTTGAGTAAAATCGACTTATTTGTTAGCCGTCATCGCCTCGATTGATGGACACCCAAAGATAATTAATTTTAAGAGTGCCGAATCATTCTTACACTGTACAATGGGAAAAAATATTATAACTAATTATATATTGTTTTCGTAGTTCCAATACTGCGGCGTCTGCTATAGGCGATTAAGAAACACGATTTAAAACACTATAGAAAATAAAGAAATAACGCGGATGTTCGTCGGAAGACAAATGTTGATATTTTTATTATTAGTCATTAAAATCAACAGCCAAATAATCGTAAAATTGTAATTTTATTATTTTTTCCGTCTACATTATCTAAAAAAATTTAGTACGCACTGATCATCGGTCGTGATCGAGCGTTTAGAGCATAGCTGACGACAAACTTGTTCGTCGTGTACAGTATAAACGCGTAAACATTAAATAAATAGTAAATGTGTAAAATAAACGAGTAAACGTGTAAACGAGTGTACAATGATTTTCATTGTTCATTTTATTTCATTGAAATAGGCGAAATAATATCATTAATAATAATAATAAAAAAAATAAATAATAAAGGTCGCATACGCGCGTACGATCGGTCGCTTGGTCAGCGTCAAACTAAACACCTGCATATACCGTCATAGCGCGTCAGCCGATCGCAATAAAACCGGAAAAGAAAGTGTAGCCAACAGATAGCGTACGACACAACATAGAGGGCGTGGCAGAAAGGCGCCTATAAATAACGGTCCGAAACCATCGGACTGCTCAATGTAGTCACGGCGGTCAGGCGCGAACAACATAGTCCGCGTCTGACTGCGGTGCGTGCGTATGCACTATTTAAATACGCCTTTCTACCACGGCCTCTATGTTGTGTCGTAGCGCTATCTGGTGAGTACTTTCTTTTCCCGTTTTATTGTTATTTCTTTTACGTTCCATGCACGTTGTTATCCTTTTTTCTACGTCTGCATTTCGTCTCGGTAGATTTACCGATTTAGATTAATAGATATTTTTTCTTGGTTATTACTCTTCGATGTAGATATTCCATTGGTAGAGGAGTTTAGCCCCATTTTCGCCCTCCCCCTTGAACGTCGTGTATATCCTCCACTGCTGAAATGTTCCCGTTTCAAAAAAAAAAAAACGTCCGCCATTGGAATGTATTCATTACGGGAGGTTTTATTATATTTCAATGTATTTGATCTCGCGTGAATTGTCGTTGAAGGTGGTCCAGTTGGGCATGCAAGTGGTGCCGTCCTCGTCCAGCACGATGAACGTGAGTTTCCTGTACACGGACGTGAACAAGTACTCGTCGTCGTCAAACGTGTTGGCCACGTTCTCGGTGCCGTGGAAAATCCGCAAGTACTCGCGGCTCAGTTTGAAAGTGACCAGAGAAAGCGTGCGTCTGTTCGGCAGATGTATGGAACCACAGACGGTAGCGGTGATCAGAGACCCGATGGAGCTGTTGTTCGACTCGGCGTCCACACTGTACATAGGTCAGGCGGGACCACTGATCAAAGGACCTTTCGATGTGAGTATTATATGCGCCGATAAAATTGTCTGTATTTTTACTTTTCTTCACTGCAGATAAATGGTGCCTACCGCGTGTCGTACTGCTTCCACGTGCTCATTGTACAAACAAAACGTTTATTTATTTATTAATGCCAGACAGCAATCGTGTAGGTTAACAAACGAATTGAAATAAATTAGATTTGAACAATTTTAATGTATAACATGTATGTATAATTTGATTAACTTACAACTAAATCCACATTATTGAGATAGGGAGTATGGGGTTATCATTAATGGAATGAAACATTCGGTGCAAAGGTTGGTCATGTCCATACAGATCGACGAGATAAAATCGAATGAGTGAGCAGTCGTGACGTGGATGATCAGTTTTGAAGATATATGCGGCATATGATAGTATTTGTTTTGTACCCGTACCCATCTTAATAATTAATGATTAACTCGATACGGATGCCAAATGACCTTATTCCAATATGGGTCGAAATAAGGACGAGTAGAGAATACATAAACGATTAACGGAACCAAATATTTTAGTATTCCGTTTTAATAGAACCCAACACTTTAGAGCTGTATTAATGATAGTATTAATGTGGAAACCAACGTTCAAAGTGAGAGAAAGATGAATTTCAAGATAACTGTAAAGGATATATAAATTGTAAGGAAAAGAATGCTGGAAAAGGTTCTCGATTGTAATATTTATAGGCAATCGAAACGCGCAATATTTTTTTACCCGACACGTAATATATCAGAGGCCATACTCCGAACCCGTTACAATGACCATTTTTCCACTTTGACCGTAATCGGAGAGTAACTATACGCAGTAGTTGCAAACAAGTCGGTGATCTTTGTGCATCTTTCACATTGTTCAACATGGCGCGTCTGACGTAAATTATACGTATTTCGGTAAAGCGAATTATTATAATATTAAATGACAATTAATAATGTGTGTATGGGAACATCACCGGTCTCTCGAGTGATTGCGCAAAAGTATATAATTACACGAACCAAAATTGTAACAACTTTTGGCAAAGTGCGTTTTGTGACGGACGTACGCATCATATTATATAGGTACGGCTGTTTAAAAACACTTTTCTGTGTAAAATGAAATTTTCGAACGGTTTTCGCCGGTATAATCAAATTAATAAATCTCGTTTATTCAGCATAAAATGCACATCAGCTCTCGACGAAATTCAAACACACATCACTCCGAACTTTTTTTTGTATAAATATAAATCTTACGTTCTGCGCGCCATTATAAATTTACATTTTACATTGTAAATCCAAGTGTTTTAACAATACTATAATATATTACATTATAAAATATTCTTTTTCGTATTCGTCGTTTTCTCTCCCAACTATAAGAGTATTATAAAATACCTGTAGAGTGTTTCCAAATGAAAAGTTAAAAAGAAATGTAAAAGTATAATTATTTTATTATTCCGCGCGGTTTACATATTATACCAAAACAAAAAAAAGAAAACGTTTTATACGAGAGAGAACCTAATCGTTTTTTTCTTGCAATATACGTGTTAAAAAGTCTAATCTATAAAAAAAAACTAAAATGTTCGAAAATATTTTTATTACAAAAAATATAAGAAAATTCTAATTGGTCAAGAAATCTACCTATGAGATATATATAGTATAATAGTTTATAAACGGAAAATAATCTATATCATATGAATCCGGGTCTCGCAGGCTTCGACAATAACTCGAATTCAGTATACCACGAATCACAATTTTGTTCAATATGATATTTTCCGATTGACGTATGTTTTTCCCGCGTTCTGTTAAAATATTTGTACTGAATTAAAAAAAAATTATAATAAAAAAAAAATCACAAAAATATGCCAAAAGTACGCGGGAAATAAAATCGGACGTGTTGAGTCACGTGAAGCAGGCCCGGACTAAGGAGTGTGCCAGAAGAGCGCGTCCCCGGGGCCCACAAAAATAAGTCTAGAACAAGTCAGACAAAAAGACTCCTCAAAATCATTTATATCGTTATCATCTGGGCGCGATTTATTACCATTAATTGATTTCAATTAAACTATACATTGACTTTATCCAAAGATAAAGCAAAGAAAAAGTGTTTTAAATAAGACTATGTATAAGTATTATGTACAATTACAGTGAAATATTAGAATATTATAACGATTATAATTGTGTAATATATTATTTTAAGTAAAAATTACTCGATTATATCATATAGTTTTAATATTTCAAATCGAGCGATTTCAATTTGTAAACAATTAAATAAAGTATTTAACGTAATTTTTAATTTCGTTATTTTTATGAGGATTAATTAAAGACTGAAATACAGGTAAGTTCACAGTATTTTGTAATTGAGAACAATTTATGGAAAGTTATATCTGGGACCATTTTCACTACGTGCCCCAGGGCCCAATATATTATTTTAAATCCGGTGCTGGCCCGAGGTCGCTATGAAGGCGTTTTTCCGGCATAAACTAGGATATGAGTTCTTAAAGAACCGTTGAAAATATACGCGAAATAATAACGGATTGAAACTACTGACGGTTACTGTTTACGTTTAAAACGAAATTTTCATCAAGTCGTTACAAAGCGAAAATTCGTGTTCGCGGTTCAGCGTTCAGTCGACAAACACGCGCTGTGTTATTTCGATTTCCTCGAAATATCGTCGTCTATATACACTGTATAATAATATAATATCCTATCACCACGCTAGCCTATGAACCGTCTGCCATTTTCGCTTAATAATTTAAATTGCAATCGGAGTTTCCTGCCGAAAGTTTGTTCAACAGAGTTCGCGGCTATGAGTTCTACATAAACATTTACGCCCGAGATAATAATATCCTGCGACAAGTCGGTTGTCCGGAACAGCGCGGAGTCGACCAAAACGTTCTCGAGCAGTGTGTCAAACGCCCGACGGCACGCCCGTGTGACTGTTTTTAAATAAAATCGCTTATTATTATCATTATAATATGCGGCCGACACGTAGCACGCGGTCGTCGGTGAGCCGTGAATGGATAAAAGAACGGCAAGGGAACTGAAGCCAGTTCAGTTGTATTCAATGGGTACCCGCCAACACGGCCCCGGGGTTCGAGCCACTACTATCCGCCTAAAGGTCGTGTAAAAAAGAGAGATCCTTAAATTTATTTAAGATTTCATATTAGAAAAAAAATATTTTTTAATTCACCGGTTAAACTTGGCAAATAATACGTTATATATGTCAAATTAATATTGTTATGTACAATAATAAAGTACCGAGCAGTACTATAATATATCGATAGTAAAAAATTTATAATACCAAAAAAACGTTATTCGCTTCGCTAAGGGAATTTAATATATAATATCGCAATATTAATAATTATTAAAAAAATTGAGAAAATTAAGAATGTCAAAACTATTATATCATTATCTTGTGCTTCTTCTTAAAAAAAACAGGAATAAAAATTCAAAATACACCGTTGCAAGCAATTTTAATATATCTGTATATTTTAAAATCTATATTGGTTTTGATTATACAGGATATATTTTTTTTGTCAAACGTATTTCGGTATTTTTTATGTTTATGTTTGTTTATACATATAACGACATTATTCAAGCGACCTGTCCACCATGTGGGATGCCAAAAGACACCGTATAAATTAATCAATATTAACTTACGTAAGTTGATTATAAGATAATACAATTATAAGCTTTGCAGGAAAATGAAATATCCGTAGAGTAGAATTTCAGAAGAAGAAAAAATAGATTTTATATCAAATAAAAAAAAAAATATAGAAAATAATAAAACAATATATGGATTGCGTATGCGTACATGAAGTTAGTAAGTGGTGAATTCATAACATTAAGTGTATCTTTAAAAACTGACAAACATATTTTTACCGGATCGATGTAATCCAATCCACAGGTCTTGAAAGAATTTCTCAGGAGGGAAGACGCGTTTCCGCGGGCGTCTAACCATAATTCCAATAGTCGTCAATCCTGTATGGGTTCTTCAGCGTGCAGACGCACGGTTGGTAGATCGCCCTTTTTTCCTAGTCCTCTGCTGTGTCCTGCAGGGGAAGTCTGTTAACCGGTATAAATAAAAAGGTAGTTTTAATTATGAAAATTCGTACTTTTAAAAACAACTATCGTTTCTTAGTGAAAACTTAATGCGTTATTTTGTCGTATGCCAAAAAAAAAAATTGTGGCGCTTATAACAATTCGGTTCACTTGATGATCGGCAAATTTAGTTGAGTTTAATGCGTATAATATTGTACACTGCCGACAGGGTGAACAGAGATGATAAATTAAATTGGAATTTCGAACGATCCGTAGGAAATATTATAATAATAATGTATTTGTTACCGGCGAAAACGTTCAATTCGAGTATTATCATATTATAAGACGTAACAACGTCGTCGTCGTCGGCTTCGAGTGAAAATCGTCGTAAGCCGTACGTGACTAAATCTACCCAAAACACTGTCGTAACAAGTGGTTGGTTACTGCATATATTTATTATATATATATATGTAATATATAGAATACATATTATGGGAGAGCTCGAACGTGCTAGAATTTGCGATTTACGGCCCCTAAACGCGACAACGGTGCTTAAAGAACCACAATAATAACAACTATTGTTATTGTATGCAGTGCAGGAGTATACAGTTCGCGGCACGCTTTCAAATATTATGTACTATACATTATTAAAATATTGACAATTTTGTAGAAGCTAAACCACTCTGATACGCGCTATGTTCTTGTTATAGGTATGCTCTAGAAAAATAATTATAAAAATGTCTTGAGAACGAGGACGGGCAAATAAAGTGATAATAGTATTAACTATAGTCTATAAAGTGAAGTGTTACTGCGAATATTATTTTTTTTTCGACTAGTCAAATTAAATCGTTTACGAGTCGACTATTTACAGTCAACCGAACTCGGTTAATCCAAAAATCAACATTTTATGTATAAATATATATATATATATATATATTTCGTTTTAGATTTTGTATGTTTTTAATTTCATAGATATTAAAATTAAAAATTAATTGTTAATAATTTAGACTAAAAAATATGAACTTGTGACCGTTTTATACTATACTCTATAAAACCAAAATCATAAAAATAATACACTTTTATTGCGTATACGTATTCCGATAACTACGTTGTCATTTTCAGCGCGGACCAAATACTACTAAACCGTTGTACACCACACACACACCGGTATTTATACCCGTTGTTTATATCTGTGATGACGTCACCACAAATCGACCGCGCCCACCGCAAGTCTACGCTGCCGCCATCTGGTTTACATGAAATTAATTTTAATAATGAATTTTTTAATGGACTTAAGTCCCAGTTTAACGGGTTATTTTTATTTTTTGACAATTCTATTGCTTCTCTTATATTTAATTCTTTGTAATTATTTATATTTTTTTTAAAGTTTCACTGATTTAATATTATGTTTAGCATTCAATAAATGTGATGACGTCATCGGAGATGTAAACTGTATAAATACGGGTGTATGTAGTGTCTAACGGCTTAGTAGTAGTTGGTTCGCGCTGGAGATTACAACGTAATTGTCGCAATACGTATACGCAATAAAAGCGTATTTATTTGTGATTTTGGGTTTACAGTGTACGTTATATATTGCAAAAAAATATGTGTTTATTTAAAAGAGGATTTTTAGATCATTCGTCATTGAAATAATTTTTGCTATTATCGAGTGCTATTTGTAACTAAATGAAAATTTAAATTTAATAGGAAAAAAGTTAACTAATAAATGACTTGTTCACACGTACCTTGTAATTACATAATTGAATAAACACACCAAATTCATATATTAATTGCATTTGTCAATTCGACTAAAACTTCTTGGCTAGTAAATGCAAACAACCGTTTAAAAAAAGATTTGACTATTTACCGCGTTAAACTATACAAACGTATCGATCCCGCGACCTTTAGCTTTCGTAACAAGTCAGTTGCCATCATTATAATCACGTGCCTTGTAAAGATCAAACGCAACATAACATACACTGCTGTGGCGTTAAAAAAAAATAATAATAACCCAGCGCCACAAATCGTTTATGGTATCGAGGCACTCGTTTCGTCTTGACTAACCAAAGCAATACTGGAATAACCGACGAAAAAATGTTCAGGATAAAAAACGAATTCAACAAAATAATATGTTTTTTATAAACACTTATCGTTTTGTTCTACCAAAAAAAAATAATGTTGTTTAACTATCAATCATTTTGAAAGTACGTTCTGCGTGAATTCTGCAGGAATGCGTATTCATTTTTTATTTTTTCGAATGCGAAAGAATATGAAATATTATGATATTAGTAAAAACCATTAAGTATAGGCAAGTTTATGAAAAAGAAAAAGCTGTCCGTGTACAGGTGTGCCTTTTGGATAGTGTTGTATTTTTTTATTTATTTTTTATTTTAAGGTAATGATAAATCATTGAATTTCAAAAACGATTCTGAGCGAGTCGAAAAAAAAGGAAATTCGACGTGTTTGCGTTAAAGTGAACGGTTTTTCGTGTAGAAAAAGTATAGGGATTATTTTGACGTATACGTTACGTCTCGGTAGCAATAATATCGTACCTGGTTGGTATTTTATTTGACACGTTTGTCGATTTTCCCAGTAGTATCCTGTGACGTAATTCTAAACGATCCAAAAATTGCAAAATTAAAAAATCAAAAAATAAACTGGTAAAATTGCCAACACGTTCGTTTCGGAAAATTTTTGTGTATTTTTTTTATGATATCAAATCCAACAGTACGAGGTTAAACATATAATTATAAATTTAAACATATTTACATTAATAATATTTACTTTTGTTCATCAATTTTAATAATCTCGCTATAAAACGTTTTTCGAAAAACATGATTTACAACTGTAATTGCTTTGAAATTCAAATAATAAAATAATGAAACAATAGAATTGCACTAATTCGGCCACAGCATACGCGTCTCACTGATTTATTATCATTATTATTATTATTATTAATTATATTATTATTGAATATCAAAAAATGTCAAATTTCGGACATATTTGGAATATTTTCTATAAATTCCTGTGATATTTAATTCCAATTTTATAGGCAAAAAATCGATATCATTTCCGTATAATTTACAAAAAATTATGTAATTAAAAATTACATTTTATTTTTATTATCGATATGATTTTTGACAATACTTGACGTGCTCACTGGTGTTGAATAATATAAAAAAAATTATATTTATTTTTTGAAACTGCGGGTATTTCTCCCTTAAAACTTGTTTCGGTTTTTATAATGATTTATTGTTATTTTAATTTGTTTTTGTATCAATCAAACTAAAATACGAATTACCATTCGTCAAATAGTGTCGGAGAATAATGTGAATTATAAATGTATAAGTGACAAAATTAATATAAAAATAAATTTAAGACAAATAATCATGTAAAAATAATTTACCGAGCAAAATATTATCGACGAAATTCCCTCAGCTAACGTGCCTGGTTGTTTTATGAAATAATTTTTTTTTAAGTCGGTTCGTTATAAATTATGCTTTTAGTAGTGGCCTTTTTAAATGTGTGCGCTCTCCGGTATAAAATGGAAATTACACTGTAATACTATAGGTACATACTCAGTTCAGAAATAAAAATGACTAATTTGACAGAGTACAATATTAAAATATTACAAAATATTTTTTTTTCTCGTATTGTAAAGTGTTACAAGTACTTTATAAAATTCACAGGTCGGAAAAATAAAAATAAAATATTCTTCTGTCGGACTTTGTTTCACTAGAATGATTGTTTTTTAATATATTTTGTATTAAAAATGTTTTACTTTATTCGGAGTTCGAGCAATATATTTATTTTGCAATTTTCCTGTATAAATGCTTAAATTTTGGTACATTTTGCGTTGTACTCACACCGTTAGAACTTTTTTCATTTAAGTTAGACCGGTAAGGGTTATTCTTCATTATACCAATATTAAAAGTTAATTTTGCTCGTATTTCGCCTGAATTCGGTAATTTATTTCCAATTTTGTCCAAGTTTTCCAATAAGTCCTTCCGAATATATATATATATATATAATATATTTTTTTATCACATATAATAAAATACATTTTTTAATTGTATAACAAACTAAAATCATAATAACAATAACTTATAAATTGTGTTTTTTCTACGGCAGTCACATTTTGATTTTTTTTTTTTTTATTATTCCATTTAAGTCATTATTAATAAATAAATTGTATAATATAAAAAACACTATATGGACACGAATAACTTACAACGAATGTGATATTTAAGATACAAAGTAAAGAATATTTATATGTGTACTTTTATACATCTATATGTACTCGTATTATGCTGTAACCACAAACGACATGTGCGGCAATATAATCTGAAAGGAAATATCAAAGGGAAACATATCTGGCGACAAAATCTTAAAGAAAAATTATGTAAAGTAATTTTTTTTAGGGAAAAATGTTTGAGTAAGAAAATATCCCGGGTAAAAATATAAGAAAGTACATTATGAGATAGTGAACGGAATAAAAACTAGCAATTGAGTGCTGAAATAACCAATTTCATAGTCGTTCATGTATTATCTCATAACAATTTTCTTTTACATAACTAATACAAACCTTGAATAATGTATATGAAGATACTTGAAATTGAAAGAATTTATACATTTTGTGAATAGTAACTATTGGTGTGGTTTAATTTTCCACTGTCAAATCTTAAATTTATAGAACATTATTACCATTATACCATTGATACACATATCGAAAAATTATAGGTACCTTCCTAAGAATTTTCTACGTTAAAATGATATTAAAGTTTCTGGTTTAAAAATTATTTCATATAATTAGGTCGGTAACATATAAATGAAAAAATTATTTGAAACACGATTTAACATTGACATTATAATTTGCTCTACGTTTTGGACAGTTTGGGCAAATCAGAGTTATATTTTTTAAACTCATATTTTCAGGTGTTATTTGTGGCGAATGATTTCTCATTAAATGTACAAAAATAATGTCATTTTATATACGTATTTGTAAGAGAAAACAATAACTCAATTTTATCACGTTGTTTTTAACGATAAATAGGTAATAGTTGGTTTTATACGATCGATTAAAATTTAAAAATGTACAAATTATACTACAGGGAATATAGTTTTATTCCCCACAAGTTTTTATTACACTACTCGCACATTTTTAAAATTTTAAACGCTTGTTATAAATAAATAACTACGACTTTAAAATGGTAAGAAAAATATTCTACTATATTATATATTGTATAATCATTAAAAGTAGAAATCGCTATAAAAAATTAAATAAAAAAAAACATAATAAAGTTAAGCTTTTATTTTTATATCATCTATGAAAGCACATTTTACGTTTTGCAAACCGTGCTTATAAAGTAATTTGACAAATCGTTTTTTTCTACATTGCGATAGGTATCGAAAAAAATAATAATTCTAATTACTTTTAACTGTTTGAATATTATATCTTTCACTTATTATTTATTTATTAAAAAATGTTTGATATAACAATCATATAATTTTAATATTCCTAAACTACTTTTTTTGTTTTGAAAGAAATCACATTAAGATCGCACAGACCCGTAATCTATAAACTCTACCACAAATTAAAATTTTGTATAATACGACAAAATTTGAGAATTGAGATTTGTTTTACAAAATTAAAACGTACATTGAACTACATTACTATAAAATTATAATTTTATTGTAAGATTATTGTAAAAATATATGTTAAGTATTTTAAGTCTTATTTCTATCAATTACATTATAGTATTGAAATATTATAATAATCATAAAACGCAAACATTTAATGTTTAATATTAACTGATTAGTACTATAACGTGTTCTTTACATGTGTAATTCTTTTTTTCTCGATGTTATTGTACATGACAATTTATATAATTTTCAAAAAAGCCAATAAACTGATTATCTAAATCGTATTCAAAAGCGCAACATTTGAAAATCGATGATTTCAAACGAAAACGAAATATTTTTATTCAGTTACAAGTATTGAAAAAGGAGGAGGAGGAAGAAGAGGAGACGTTCAGTATTAAATTGGATATTGGATTTATAAAGACGTCTGAGTGTGTGAAGTATTTCTTTTTCTAAAACATTTATGAAAAAAACGAGATTTTGTAAAAATTGTCGCATAATATATCGCGATTATTATCATCTAACCGTCGATATTAATTTTAATTTTTAAATAATTAATATTATAAACTCGTGTAATGTACTATACTGTATACTGTTTATAACAATGTTTTATAACCATTATATTACGATGACACACTATTAAATCTATTGCATAGCTTGTGAAACATTATGTACAAAATAATCGATTGTAATACTGAATGATAAGAAAAACGCAAGCATAAAAAATAAATATATATTTTATTACAATTAATCGATAATTTTATCGATTAATTTATATATATATATTAATACATAAAAGAAAATCTCGAGGTATTTTTTAAAATAGACGAAAGAAGTATTTACAGTACGCTTTACTGTGTTAGTTTTTAGTGATTTTGTTTACAGCGTTATGGAAATATATTCCACTTTCAACAAAAAAAAAAAATAGAAAAATAGAAATATTTTGATATTTATTTCACACAAAGAAAGCCTAAGTTCTTACCTTTCCAATAACAAAAAAAAAAATAAAAATCTGCGTCGTTGTGTTTGAATGGAAAAATAATTCTTTTAAATTCGATTCGCGCTGTTCGTTCATTGGCCATGCGCCCGCCCGCTTTTATTCAGTTCGGAATATTCGATTTGATTCGTTTAGCAAACACACGCTATTTGACCGAGTTTGTTTATTTATATTTATATATACATATTTATTTTTTTCATTCGTGATTCGTTAGAAATCACAACCACGACAATGAACGAAATATTCGTTCAATTTTTACCGCCTTTTTCAAACCATATATATGTTTTTTTTTTCTGTCCTAGCAGTATATATGTGTATAAATCTACGTCACGCCGCCATATAGCTGGATAACGACGAGTCCAGTCCTCTTTCCTTTCTTTTTTTTTTCCAATATAAATATTGCAGGAAAGTTCGCCAATGTCAAACACGCGCATTGTACAAGCGGTGTGTTCGCCCGCAGAATCAAAGGCCAAGAAGTTAAACGACATTTTCTGCTGTCCTATTCTGAATCTAGCCGGGACCAAAGAAAATTGTGCAGATTACAGAGAAAAACGGAATTAAAATACTGCGCGTTTACCATATCGCTTTTGTTAACGATCACGTTGATAAAATTTAAATAGTGCAATTTATTTCTTTATTTTTAAAATAAATTTATCAGTTTTAAAAACAATTCGAATTTAACATTTTATATAAAAAACGCAGAGATACTCATATTCACACGTTGAAAATTTAAAATCAAGTCTAGAATATAATACTCGTAAAATGCATAATGTTAAGAACTATAAATTTTTTATCTGCCTACACGGGATTTTTGAAAACCAAGCAAGAGTACTGACATATAAATTAACATTAAAAGAAATATATAAACTACTATGTATTTTTTAATGTTTTTTTTCAACATTTTAGTAATCAAAATATAAATTTTAATTCGTTACGTTACTAACAAGGATTAAAACCGAACCGAAATATAAACCGTAAATATTACAGTCCCATCATCGTACTCCTAGTCACGTCCGCGGTATGACTATTTGCAAAATGACAAAGCCCGAGTGACCGTTTCTTTTCTACTATAATTTTCACTTCTCTGAAGTTGGACCATTCACATGTCACGAACATGAAATAAACGCATCTTAATATTTATCGAGTTGTTTGTAACAGTTTGCATGTCTACGAATTGCAAGCTGGCCTGGCGTTTACTTTGAACTATGCAAATTGTGAAGACGGTCCGTTATACAAGTCATCCCAGAATTTTGACATTTTTCCCGAACGATACATATTGATTGTATACAGTGTTCGTGAAACGCGAGTATGTTGAACGTGCGGACAGGCAGTGCACAAGTAATTGCTTTCGTGGGCGCCGTACTATACTCGTATTATAGTGGACGATTATTTTCGAAAAGTAATTCGCTAGATTTGTATGCGGTTGATCGAGGCGGGAAAATGAGCTGTAAATGAAAACATTGAGATGTTTTTAATGATTTTTAAGAATATTTTAATAATTGTTATTTTTGAACACAAATGCACATACTAATAATTAGTACAATTATTGTGTATTGTTATCGTATTACAAGTATTTGAAACAGAACACAATCAATCTCATGAACCAAAATAGATGTAATCGTACAACCATAGGCGAACCCAGAGTTTTACGTTTGAGTGTGCCCGGTCTTTTTTGTAGTTATTTTTTTATAATATAGAGGGGAGGCTATAAACAAATTCACCCGTTTTATGCGTTTTTTTTAGCTCATAATTTTCTTCCATATACTAATGTCAAAATATTTTAAGTATCCAACACTTGTTAACTAACCAATACTATAACCTATTGTATAATATATTTTTTTTTACTTTAGGGTGTGCCTTGGCACACCCGGCACACACCGTAGATCCGCCTATGCGTACAACATAATCGACATAGACTTATTGTGTTAATTATTACCATTAATAATTCACTACTTGTACTCATAAATATAATATAATGAGTATGTTGTACGAGTAAAATATATAAATATTTAAAAAAAAAAAAGTATTTTACATAATGTCGTTGAATAATTTTCGATTCCGAAACATTTCAAATTTAAAACCACTAACATACTTATTGCGCTATAGAAAAATTGCATTTATGTTTTAACCCTGTATATTATTTTTAAGCGTATACGATTTATACATAGATGATTCGTTAAAAGAAAAAAATTACGATATTTTTTTTATGAAATACTTAAACCATGAATGTATGTTCAATCCACAAGATATTTAAAATTAAAACAGAAATGCTAATAAAACGAAACGAATTTATAAAGCTGTATTTATTCGAATGTAATTAATTAAAAGAAAAATTGTCCCGAAATATTTAATTATATACGACTAAAAACGTTGTTGTTTATACGATATCTTACCAGATAAACAGTGTTATTGTTTATTTTACACTAAATTGTTTAAAAATAGAACGCGGAGTTCTACGTATCTATATACCGGTTACAGGAATAAACGCGCAAAAAGTTTAATTAAAATTGTGGCTTTTATGAAATTACATTACATGTTTCGGTCAATAAGCAATGGTATACTGTATATAAATTTTATACTTATTATTATACTTTTATATTATTGAATTACCAATCCCGAGGCGGTACAAATAAGATAAAACACAGTATGTTCTAATTAAATTTATATGAAAGGCGGATATAAATATGAGTTTATATGTATATAAATAATGTTTATTTGTTTTTGCCTTAAGTGGGTCAAGGCCTTTAATGTGATAAAATGTTAGTGGTAAATTTGTATTAGTTTTAGTTTTTATCGAAATCTGTTGAGAAAGCATTCCCTTACATATTCCAGCAATATCGATATCATCGAAATACAAATCTTCAAATCGTAGAATATGCTTAAAAAACTAAACATTTTCGAAATACGTAATACAAAATCTTATATTTTATTCGAGAACGTTACGAAACGTATGTGTACGTGTAATTTTTCTTTTCAATTTAAGAAAAAAAAAATATATAAATATTTTTACCTATACGCCAAACATTACGAATTTACAAAATTGTATTCCAATTAGTCTTGATTAAAAACACGTATACTATAATTATTTTTCTGAAATTCATCAAATTTCGAAGCACATAATAGCTTAAGTAGTTGAAATAAACAATAAAAAAACAGCAACAATATCTTTTACATTCAATAAGCAATGAAGAGCTCAGATATTAAATTAAATGCTCTTAGATTGCTATGGAATTATAATAGAATATTTCTTTTAAGATTAAAATATAAAAAATATATTTAAAAATATTTATAGATTAAATAATTTGTTTTTCTGTGAAATGTACATTTTTTTCTTTGTATGTAAAATTCGACGTACAATACCGGTGCAATCGAAAACTGTAAATTATTATATTTTAATAAATATGAATTATTATTTTAAGCGTATTTTAAACGTTTTTGAGGCAACATAATATTTTCAAATATGAAATGAGATAAAATATCGTTGAATTAATTAATAATCCATATTTTTAATAATTACCCCAAAATTATGGACGTTCGTGTACCGTTATTTACACTAAGAATTATATAATTTACTACTATGTGTTGCAAGAAATTATTGTTATTATTTATATTATTTTAATAAATTTTAGTACGCATAATATAAAATGTCTGACCTCTATAAACGCTTCAACTATAAGCTAAATATTTAAATAGGTATAAAATAATGTAATTCTGTGGCTTGGGTCATAAAGGGCCAATGTCGCTTTTAGCTATTTTTCAGAAAATACATATTTTGGCCTTTTTGAAATTAGTTGTTCCATAAAAATCTTAATTTAATTGTAGACATTAGTCCATGTACTTCTTAAAATATTAGATGTAAACATAAACCCTTTTAGTACTACAAAAAGCGCATTAAATTTTATATGATAGAAACTACAACTCAATATGACTAAAAAGTGACATTGGCCCTTCTTGACCCAAGCCACAGAATTATTTTATTATTCATCAAGATATAAGATGGTTATATTTTTAGTTAATTGATCTAGATGTAACAAGACTCTGTGATAATACAAGAGGATTTACACGATTATTTTGGATGTGTGAAATAATTATTATACATATATATACACGACACTTACAGTAAACCGACGAAATCCAAATTAACTGGGATTTTTAGCGTAACGAACCGAACACGATGTTATTTGTTTAAGAGCGTTCAGGAAACTCGAAATAAAAGCATATAAGTACGACATAAAGAAATATATAATAATTTACATATCAAAGAGATAAAAAGGAAAACATATGACGAAAACAAACTCTGAAAATTTGCGTATATTAAATAAAGTGAAAAAAACATGTCAAACGTAATTTGACACAATCACAAGAACAAAAGTGATAAATAAAATAATATCTGTCTTGTCATTCTCATATGTGCTAGTTTTACGCTCAAAAACCTCATAGAATAATATCATAAGATGCCATTTAGAAGAAATAATTAATATTTCTTTCTGGCGTGAATTACAACAATATAAGCTAGTGACGCGGCAATTGCAACTGCAATACGATATTCTGAATGAAGAAAACTATTTTATGTATTAATCATCTTAAAATTAAAATCAATATCTTTGGTCTGTATGTGTGTAAATTAATATTGCATTAGTAGTTATAATATAAAAACATTTATAAATAAAATTGTTACAGTTCGATAATAAATTAAGTGAAGAGGTTATTTTTGTATCTAAATTATCTTAAAAAACCACTCGAACACGTTAAGTTTCGTTCAAGAAAATATAATTCTACACTGAAGCTGAATACCAGGTAATAATGAATTTTCAAATTTATTTCGATACTTCACGAGTGTTTTATGCAATCGTCGTACAAAACGAATCGTTGAGATTGAAACATTAATATTTCTTTTTTTAAATCAGAGAAATACAAACACAGTACGTTGAATTTGCGAAAAAAATTATTGTTACGACGTTGTGTGACTTTTTGAAACTAAAATAAATAGTATTTTACATATTTAAAAGCCTTCGTCTGGGAAACCAAACATTTAAAAGAGAAATAAATAAGAGAATTAAACTTATAATGGAACATTTAATAATAAAATATTTTAAGATTTAAATCCATATTTAAAAAAAACCGAAATTATCTTTATATAAGTATATAAAATGTACTAGTAAATATCAAATTATATAATATTTTCCTCGATAATTATGATTATTGTTTAAAATATATGTATAAAAAATTTAATTTATAAAATTATTAATTAAAATACATTAAACTTGTTTTTTCTTCCTTTACTTATATAATTTATAAGTATTACATTTAAAATTGACTAAAAGGTGAAATCGTAATTTGTTTTTATAGTAGCACTACTTGATGAGATCGAGGGAATGTATTATTTATTTATATATCATACATATTATAAAGTATAGTTTACGTTGTAAGTGATGGAAAAGCTTAATCAAAATTATTTACACTACATATTATAAATACAATATACACAACAGTTTCGAGAAAACCGTTAATTCGTTATCGAATCGTAAATAGTCTTGCAAGTTGAAAAATTATTGTAAAGCGTTTTGGGCAAAAATATACATCATTTAATATAATATAATAAATTTAATTTCGCGGTTTCTTAAATGTTTTTTCGGCGCACAATAATATTGTCGTAAGTAACCATTTTTTTACTTGATTTATTGATTCAATTTTAGAAAATTATAAATCGAAAATAACGGCTTATTGATTCCCGTCATCACAACCTCTAAAATGTTACATACTTAAATACACATTTTGAATCCAAGAGATTTTTCTTCTTGGAGAAAAATACCTGGAAGTTAAGTACTTTCAGGGACATATTTATAAACGTTTTAAGCAATGGGATGTGACAAAATATTCGAAACAAATAAATAAATAATTCAGGACCATTATGTGTCTGTATGAATATACGGCTAAACCCCCTTAACTCTCCCTCCTCTTTGTTACGCTAACGCGTCATAAACGTATACTGTGTTGAAACGTTAAAAATAATAATTATATAAAAATAGTGGTAAAATATGTTTTTTAATTTTTCATCACATCGATTATTTTCAAATAAAATCTGCAGTTCATACCGTACGGTGTCACATGTAAAATGAATAATGCAATATTTCAATATCGGCAAGTATTTGTGGACGATTTTAATAATAGTATATGACAATAATAATGGCGAGTTATAGTGATATTCTTTTCTGCTGCTACGTCGTTCTCGTGTTCGAGAGCGCATAATACGAAAAACGAACTATTAATCTTCTCGTCACTTCCAGCACCATCGAACACGGAAACTTGTTATTAATATTATTATTATTATTATTATTATTATTGTTGTTGTTATTTTCATAGCGATTACAGTAGCACGTAGCTGGACAACCGACGTGTAATATCCTTTGCGTTTCCACCTATCTAAAGGGATAAAACAAAAATAATAATCGAATATAAAGGAATTTAAACTAGGAATGAAAACATGGAATTTAATCAACGATACAATATTTTTTTTAGTGAAATATTGTGATGTTATAATGACGTCTCCGTATATTAATAATTCATCGAACGCCCCTAAATTTTCCTCAACCAACTTTTGTTTTTAATGAAAATATATGGTCCAAACATGATTTTTTTGAATGAACTATATTTTTAGTTATGGTTAAACGCATTTGCTTTTTAAATTTTTTCCAATATAAAAAATGTGTTTGAATTAATTTTTCAAACATTTATTATTAAATATACATGTTTTTTTTATACAGTTTTGAAATATACGAGTTGCATATTATATTTATTTTTGATTTTATAAACTTCATTTTCACGATTTTTTAAGAAGAAAACTGGAAACTTTGGTAAAATTTATTATTTTTCAATTTTTTTTTTCTGCTTGACTTTTACTCCAAAGTTTTTATTGGTGATAAAATTTAACCAACATTTTGTTTTCATTAGGCCAGATATGTTACAGAGAATATAATTTTAAGTATAGTGCTAAATATACCCCACATAAACTACGTTCTCCCGATAAAAAAGAAACCGGAATATCTGATTAAGTATTAGCTATTAATTGTTATACTCTTTGATTTGTAATAACAAAAAAATAATAATAATTAAAAATAAACTGATAAGTTCTATTTCATCAAAAAATAAAAAATAAAAGTAGGCGCGGGTGTTGTGGATGTCTCTTACTTAGATACGGTTTAAGAGTATATTATGTCTATACATTTAAAAGCAATAATAAATCGATGAGTTCAATAAAACGATTCTGAGCGGAGTTTCACGTGTAATACACTCTGTCGGAAAATTTATAATAATAATATTTAAAAACTTTGTCATTTAGGAATATCAAGATTTTTTAAAAATAATTGAAGTAAGTTAGAACTTCACTTTTGAGTATAAAACTCGTCTGACCTTCATAAAATCCTCCTAAAACGGTTAAATTCATGTTTGAATTTTTGACCATTACATCAAGTTATCTAACGTGTTCCAACGTACCATAATACAGTCTTGTATAGTAGGCATGTAAGATTTTATAATACGGATTAATTTTACCAACGTGTATTCGTTCGGCGAGTGTTTGACCTCCGTTACTATGGGAAATCTATACCACAGCATCGTTATACGCATTATCATATTACGACGTTCTAATAATGTCACAATTAATTTTTAATGGTATCGCGTGTTAGGTTGTAGAATTCATAAATGGTAAAATATATTTTATGTATATATATATATATATATATATATATATAAAGATATATAATTATAAAAGGTTTTTTTTTCTACGGATATATTTGTTGTCGAAAATCAGAAAAATGTACTGGTCGAAAACTCTGTAGGACGCGTTAAATTAAGATTTGAGTGGATAATCGTTCTCGTGATAATCGTCCACAATATAATTGTGGATTACGACGGAATTTTATTGACTAAGGAGTTTTGGATTTTTAAATATTTTTATGTTCAAATAAAAAAATCATGTGTAAATTTACATATTAAATAATTTAATCTAAGTATTGTTGCATTCATAAAAAGAATTTACGAAAATCCGTTATAAGTTTGAAATAAAATTTTTGTTTCGGGTCGACCAAAAAACAATAGGACGGTTCAGCACGTTAATAGTGACGCGTATTACAAAATATTGCAAGGCAAAATTGTATACCGAAAACCACGTAGCTGTACGCGATCACTGTCTGAACCGCATACATATTTATGTTATTTATATACTCTATTCGGGTATGAAGCATTTATATTTGATTTATTCATTATATGTCCACGTAATTGAACTTTTGAAATTGTTACGGTTTAGAAGCTGTTGTAAAAATTATCACACGAAAAATAAATAAACACTAATATCGACCACAATATACTTACTTATGACATTATCCATTAATATAATATTTTATAAAATCCAATAAATATTGATATTATTTGAATTTACGCGGCAATATCGCTATTAGTGGAAAATGAAGTGTTCTTCCCATGGTATCAACGCGAAACACTATTATTACCTCTCCCCGAACAACCTGTTTTTTTTTTTTAGTTGATATTATTTTTTATTATCGGTTTTCGGTTTGTACACTTTACCGATTCGCATATGAATTTCGTTAAAAACACAATAAATAACATTATTGTTTACCGTATTATGCGAATGCGTAACGTGTCGAATTACGTGATTTTTTTTGCCTAAATACCTTTCGGACGATTCTGGAAACGAAAATATAATAACGTCATCGATATATCAATATCGTGTCGGCAGTGGCGTCATTTCAGTTTTCGAAAGGGGGAGGCAAAAGATTTAACAGGCCCATTTAATTGTTTTCCACTTACATTTAGCTCAATACGATTTCTGTTTTATATAATTTTGATATTTTCGTTATCATGGGCACGAATCGCCCGATATTTTTTTTTTAGGGAGGGGGAGGTAGGAAATTCATCACTTTGTCAACTATAATAAATGCATGATAAATGACTATATAGTACATTAAAGTTTTGGAGTTTCTCTTGTCGCGACGTTAAACGTGTTAAAAAAGACGTTTTGTGACCAGTTTTCTGAGCATTTTGTTCGGTTTTTTTCTCTCTTTCTCGCCGCGTTGGTCACACAATCTTTAGCTTTTTTCATTTTTAGTTTTTTTACACTTGCCGCTCACAAATTATATATATATATATATATATTTAAAACATACGTTCGAAACATTAAAGAACGGCTAAAATAATTAGTTTATGACCGTACGCGATACAGGTACGTCAACCGTGTAGGTACAACATCGTATATTCTTCGAATTAACGTTAATAATTTACGCGCTGCATTTAGGTAACGATAACCACGTTTATCGAAAAAAAAATCCAGAACCGCGGTAAGTTGTAACCACGAATTAATCACTTTTAAATCGTGGTTATAACCTATATATTTTTTAATTTTATTAAGTAGTTATTTAATTTTAATCCACTGTTTGCCACGCGATTCATTATTACTCGTTAGTCCATTGCTACGGATTTGGTTCTGTTATGTTTCCATCATATCGGCCCACTGTCAACAAGAGGGGGGGGGGCAAATGCCCACCCTGCCACCCCACCAAATGACGCCACTGCGTGTCGGCGAATTAAAAGTCGAAAATGCACATAAACAAAATGAAATCCCGGGGTTTTCGCGACCGTTTCCAAAAAAAAAAATTCCTGCGCAGGATATTCGTAAACATAATAATACACGCATAAAATATAAACGCTCGCGCTTCGAACATACGTCCCTGCGGACGGGATGTTTGTATTTATCGACTTAAACGTCACACGATGCCTGCGTATACACCACTGACACGGTAATATTATTACAATGATATATGCATTGTGTGTTCCGCCACAATAAATAAATTATATACGCTTTAAGAGCGTTGCGGAATGACGACGACGATTTTATTTTACTTTTGTTTTGGAAATTTCCACGGAAATCAATGGGAAAAAACATTTTAATAGTTTTTTTTGTACCAAATCGAACGGAAAAATTTAGATATAACGATAAATTGCGCGTAATATTTTAATTTTATAATAATTCACATTTTATTTCCCCGTATACTCGTATGGCACGGATTAGATGAATACGGATGGATCACTCCGCCCGAGAACAAAATAATTGCAAATACGCTCTTTTGATTGGTCCCCCGCATATCAATGTAGGCGCACGCGACGATATAAATTATCGTATTGGTATAATTACGGTACAAATTCTTTATTATCTCAAATAATGTTATCATAATAATGGTTATCACGTGCCGGTAAAAATTTAACGCAGATTAAGCACCAATTTTTTTTCAACTGTGTGTATGAAACGAGTACCTACATATATTTAACATGAGACATTATATGACACGATCGCTAAACCAGAGTTACTATGTAAACAACACAAATAGATTACCTCACAGGAGTAATGTTTAAATTTTAGGTAAATATATTGTGCTACCATGCGGTAACACTGATATGGGAGGGGGGATTCGAATGACGTAACTTTTTTTGTTTACATCGCTGCGAGTGATCCATCTGTATTCATCTAATCTGTGCTCGTATGGTACGTGTAATGCAGATTATTTGAAAACCAAAAAAAAAAATCAGTGATACATATTTTAATAATAATTATTATTATATACCTACATACGTTTACAGAAGTTTCGATGAAATTTAAAAAAACTATTGTCGATAAATCGTATTATCCTAACCCGTGTATCACTAAGCTTTAAGTTAGGTTAGTAGTAATACTATAGGGTTTTACTAAATATTCAAGGGTGCCAAAAATAAATATTATCTGGTCGTTTAGCTCCGCCAAGATTTATACTCTAACCGCGTCACTGACGTACAGTCGAATCGAAATCGGTCAACGTTTTCCGGAAAAACGTTCGCGTTTTAATAAAATACAATATTCCGTATAATAATCCAATCGCGGTCGGATTAACCAAATAGACCCTATAGGTTGTTATTAGCAAGTCAACAATTAGGTTAGGTTGATGAGTTAGTTAGGTATTTGCAAGTGCGTTTGGAATATTTTCACGAGTCCCGTGTAAAATCTATACGTAATAATCGTAAAAATAAGCTGCTCGTTCGAAATTAAAACCCAGCGGTATAATTTAATAATAATATTCACAATATTATAATAGAGACCGCGATTTCCAAAATCACGAATCTCGTTTTTTTTTAGTATTCATGAGCGGTTCATGAGCGTTCGCGGCGATAACATAAAAACCGTATATTATTCTATCGTTGGTTTCCTTTTGGATGTACGGACCCAGACAGGCTTGTTGCGTTCAAAACCCAGCAATTTAAAATGAACATGCAATGGATTTTTACAGAGAACAATATTCGAAAACGCCTTTTCTGCACACAGGTGAACAGGTGAACTTTTCGGTGTAACAGGCGAAATTCGCCAACTCTCGCACGACGTATAATATTATCATTTTTACGTTCCTCAGGGGGAAAAGTTTAAAGTAATCCGTGGGAAAATAAAATACTACAGGTGTACACTTGTTAGAAATAACCTTAGAAAAGGCGTAGTACTCCACGGATAAAAATATTACTCGTATTTAATATTTCGTCGGATAGGTAATTGCAGATAACGACAAAAAAATTTTTATTGCAAGAATGTGCGAACGACGTTAATATTAAGAAAGAAAAAAAGTACTTTTCCAAAAATCTTTATCTGTACATATCCGAAGTAGAAGTTTTGCAATTGTCTATGAATATTTTCCGTATACGTTTCGCAATAACAGTTATATAACATTGAAATATTTCTTTTCAACTGAATAACGCGGTAAGCGAAACAATAAAAAGCGATAAAAAAAAGTATTGTGTAAGTTTCACGCGAGTAATTAACATAATTGAGTAGGCGAAACGTGAAGATTTTTTTTTTTATTATTATTATTTAATTAAGCGTTAAATTTGATTTATAAGAGTTTAAAACTGTTTTTTTTTCCTGTCGGGATTATATTACGTCTTCGCCCATTTCCGTATTTTTTTTAGTTTTTTCTTCTTCTTTTATTTTTAAAATACATTTAAATATTACTCTAATTTAAAAATATCTGTACGATATTTTCGATCGTTTGGCGAGTCGCGGGTGATTTATAAAATAATTAGAAAAAATTCTTAAAATTCTTAATGGCCCATCGTATAATAATATCGAAATAAGTATTTTAATAAATTATTGTTGAATAATTCGTTTCCACGTCTTTCCATTGGTTCCACAAATAACCTGCGGCATAACAATATAAATATAATTTATTGTCGATACGCTGTAGACGTCTAGACCATAATACCATATCAATGCGTCGTGTATGTAATATATTGTGTGTGTTCGATTCGAATAAATATATTCATATATATTAAAAAAAAATCAACTTTCGCTTTAACAATTTTTAAACAGACTCGAAATAAATTAAATTTTCTAAAAAAACGATGCATTAAGAATATCAATTCATTTCATGGCTACGAATGTGCGCGGTAAATTCGGCAATTTATACCATGTGCTGTGTGTATTGTTCATTTCTGTGTATAATTTTGTTCTCGAATGTTTCAAAAAATATTCACTAAAAATATTGTGGACAAATCGAATTTACTAAAAAAAAAAAAGTGTTCAAAGTTACCTAAGGTAACTTAAAACCGTAAAATATTATGTTAAAATATGAAAATATCGTGTATGTGTTAAATCAGGTTAAATCAGAACACGGCGGAACGAAATCTGTACGATGTTTTTACCGATTATACAATACGTTATCAACTAGAACGAACACGTGCAGAGTGCAAAAAAAAATATCCTAACAATATTAGTATATTGATTTCGTTGTATTTGAAAATCAGTTTTTAGGTAAATATTTAAATTTAACATTTAATAAAAACAAAAAAAAAAATGCTCGTAATTCAATATCGAATAACGGGACGTTAACGATTCAATCCAGATCCAACCGTACGCGTATAAATAAGAGTCTAAACGATAAAACGCGTGTTAAACATTCGGGCAATTTCGTAAAAACTAAAACAATAAATATAAATTACGTACAAAATAGTCTTCTTTAAAAACACAAAATGTTTATAATATAACCGTTAAAACTACAATACATTACGTTATTACACGTTTTCTTTGTGGTGGCGTGTCGTTATTACGACATTCAGCGTATCATAAAGAGTATAAGCATTTCTTCTAAAACATACCGCGATATCGCGTTTAATTATATTTTATTTTATTTAGTGAAACTTCGTTGACGTCTTTCGCGCATTATAAGCGGAAACAAGGAAACGCACTGAACTAATATTGTTGTAGACATATATATCTAACCGCGAATTTCGCGTTAAACTCGAAATGGGGGGCGGGGCAAACAACACCGAACTACATTTAATTCCGTTATTTGGAAAATAAATTTGTTGATACGTTTATAATTTTAACAATATTTATACAACACAGAAATCGATAGATTATAAAACACTACAATACAACACACACACACACACACACACACACACACACACACATCATGTGCTAGCAGTTCTCATAGCAGATTTCATTTTCTGCTTCCGTCCGTCATAAATATAATACGTATTTATACAGTATACATTTTCATCTTTAATACTTATTCGGACAGTTCCGTTATATTGAATATTATTTTCCTGTTTATATTGCTGGAAGCGTTTTTCTATATCTGCGAATACGATATCAATGTTACGTCATAATGTCTATTCGTTTTTCTAGTAATATTCATAAACATATTATAGCACATAAAATATATTTGCATAACTTTCCGGCCTCGGGTTTTTTTGTTTCGGAAACCGTTCTGAAACGGTATCCATCATATTTTTTTTTTCTATTCTTCAGCTTATGAATATGTATAAAAATATCCGTATAGCATTATTTGATATTACGGTTCGAAAATTATTTCACTGATGATCCGTTGTGGCATTTTTTTTTTACAATATATTGTCTATATATATATATAGATGTACACATTAACATTATTGTATCGTAATGAATTGTATTTGTATATGACAATATTATTCGGCGAGATTAATCAGACTCACGACGACCGATATTATGCGAACAAAATATGACGTACGTTATTCACATTGTATAATATTATTAATAGGATATATTTATTTCATTTGTCGATAAAATTATTCGGATCATAAACGAGGTAAAATTGTATTTATTATTTATTCTGCAGGTAAATATTATGAATAGTAAAAAAAAAAAAAACGATACGGACCAATAGAACATTTAAAAGTCACAGTATATTTATTATTGTATTTTATTAAGCTATATATATATATAATTTATATATATAAATGTTTAAATAATTCATTATAAAAAAATTATTTCGTTTTACTTATCGAACTTATAGAAACGCATGAAAATAATATATATATATCTATATATTTATATATTTTACGGTTGACAAGAATGCGCGAGTATCATATTATAACTTACAGTAAAAAAAAAAAAAATACGGCTGAGTCATGAAATATAGTTACCGCGATATGAGAACGTTTTAAATAAGAAAATTTTCAACTGTCCAAACTGCAACTATACGCCGACGTCTCGATTTTTATTATAAAACCCCACACAGAAAAGGTAAAAAAATAATAATAATACGTCCCAAGTGACAAGAGCATCACGAAAATAATTTTTTAATTTCGATTATTTTCTAAAATCGTGAAACGCGTATTGTTCGAGTTTCGGTCTCGCGAGGTAAGAGAAGCCTTTACAAATATGTAATGTAAATTACCGCGTCGACGTTCTTCGACGCGTGTCGCGGATAGTATATTGTATTTTTCCGCATATAACTGCACATAACAATATATAGTGTTCGCATATTAATTTGATATATCACATTTTCGGGAAATAAATTTTTGTCGAGCGTTTTGAAATGGGTTTGGTTTGACGAGGGACGTGTGTTATTCGTGAGAAAGTGATTCTCGTGATGAAATTGAGAGTGCGTTCGAAAAACAAACGACTTTAACCAACGAAATTCGATTCGCTCAAAAATCAACGACGACGGTGAAATCTGCAACGGATTACCAAAAAAAAAAATTTAATATAAAGAACCAGCGCGTTAAAAAAAAAAAAAAACAGGAAAATTATATTTTTTCGGTGTAACGACGGCCGCGATTAACTCGCTGGAGGATCGCGCGGAATTAATCGAAAATTTCCCCCTTTTTTTTCTCCCCTCTCATTAGGATTTCATAATTCAAACGACACGAGTGGTTGTCGGACAGCGACGACTAAAGTAGTGTGACGCCAACCGATATTATTATTTATATGTCGTATATTATTTATAATATTCCTGGCTGTTTTTTCTCTACAAAACCATCGAGTGAATACGAAGCGCAATTATCCGGTCTAAATAGCTTTCGAAATTGGATTCCGAACAATTACGCGCGCGTTTTAAAGAAAACGACGTGTACACACAATGAGTTTCACCTGTTGCGGACGACACGATATCCATTGGCATACGCACTTTCGGCGACGGTTTTTTCCTCCACCAACGTCGTTACGCGTCAAAACGGCCGTGTATTTGCCGTAAAATTCGTCCGTTACGGGTTGGTATAGGGAAGGACGAAAAAAATATCCCTCCGGCGCCCCCGTAATCCGTAGCCAGGAGGTGGGGTTCAACCTCCTTTGACTTTTGTTAAATACTGTTTTGTATACTATTGGATGTCTTGAAATAATTTTTACGAAATAATTGTTATAAAACGGTCTCGTAGAAATCCAAACAAATAGAGAACTACCGTACGATATATCGGTTAGATAATTCCGTTTCATACGCGTGCAGGTGTGGGGCTGGAGACTCGAGGTGTCTCTGGCCCCAATTTAGCGTTTTCGTTATAAAATAATGTACAAATAACGTAATGATAAAAACATTGTAGTGAATTTCAGTAACTCGAGGGAGGGGCTGGTGATACGGAAGCGAATATTTTACTTCTGAAATTTAATAACAGCGTGACGAATTAGATGAATTTTGATTGATGCGGAAAAATGTACAATTTTATCGTCTTCGCTCATCGAATATACCGATGTATGAGACGGGCAGTGGACTAAAACCAACAATTACACCGCGAATTCTTGCGCATCGTTTACTGTTTACTTTTACACACACACAGTGAATCGTGGACAAATATTTACAAATATAATACCAAACGCGATCGACGGTCAGATTTAATCGACAACATGCCATTGACGTTGTGCCGTGTTACAGTATTATTATTAGGGCTCGGAAGTTGTTTATGCTAAAATAGACAAAAAAATATATATACAAAACATTATCGTTATCTAACACGCAAAACGAATTATTCAATATTATAGGTAGCCGAAAATATTTTTTATGAAACCTGGTGTGAACTGTTCGGTATTATTGAACTGAAAACACAGTACCGGTGAATTGTAGTATAAAAAAAAATATATTAATACGTTATCGATATTTCGTGAATATAGTAAATAAATTGATGTTTTATTTTACCCGATGTCTCGTTGAATCGGATCCAGGAAATTTTAACAGAAGGTGCTCAAAAAAAATAAATAAAAAATGGTTAAACCTTTCTATTTTATATTAAATTTATTAGGGCTAATTTTTTTTTCAAACATTATAGTATTTATTAAACATTAACTTTAAAATAACATTAATTTCTTACATATAATTATTATCATTAGATCGCTGTATTCGCGGTTATTAATTGTTACATTATTATTTTCAGATTCTAAATATTTAAATTATACATTTCTACAAACAAACAAAAAAAATTCCAGTAATACACCACACACACCGTGCACTCTTTGTTATTATAAACTTTTAAAATAAAAAATTAACATAATGAAATAATTTATTACATCAATTTATTTTATTGGTGGCTTAGACCACAGGGGATGCCCGAGTACACATAGCCCCCCTCCCCCCATGAATCCGATGATATTCCCTGAATATTATCTTTTTATATTACCGTGTGAAAAAACAAAATTTTTACAAAAAAAAACTATTGATATACTTTAAAAAAATATGCAAGCGAAAATACACAAAAAATTAAAAAATACACGAATTGTTTTTAAAAAAAATAAGCAAAACGTGCGTTTTAAAATTATCGTTTTTGTCGAATTCGTCTCTGCATTATAAAACGGACTTGCTGGTGTAGGAATCCAGCGCGTAACTCATTGTTTTTCGTTTCGTCAAAAAGTATAACGAGTTCGATGTACAAGTAAATCATATCAAGCGTTTTTCTAATAAACCCCCTTGGGCGCGTTCGAAAACTCAACTCGAGTTAACTATATATACAGTCAACTGCGTATCGTTCGAGAAATCAGAGTTAACAGTAAGACCACCGTTCGAAAACGTTATGTTATTCACTCCGTGATCGCTCTTATTAGCCGAATGAAATAGGCAGGGACGATCTCAGGAAAAAATCATGAGGGGGGTGTAATCCTTATAATTGCCGACTAGAATTTGAAATTTCAAATTTTTGTTAATTAATAATTTGACGTTTATTTTTAATTTTCCTCTCTTCGTTTTAAAACAATTTGGGTTAATTCACGCGACAATAATTTCCATTCTGCCGACTGAAAATCAAATATTGCCGAGTGGGGGTGTAACACCCCCCCCATGACCCCCCTTCGGTTCGTCCCTGGAAATAGGCAGGTTATTCGTTACTCCGCTGATAATAATTTTTATCAATATCGTATATGTAGATAAGAACAAGTAACATTCATTTATGAAATAAATGGACAGTCGAACACAGTCGTTATATTATATTGTATCACAACGTTTCGTTTAGCCGTCATGCGAGTCAATAATCGACAATTAATCAGTATTATATTATATAGTATATGATTTAAAGAAAATATTGTAGAATATATTTTCAATCACTTGTCAAAAAAAAAAATCTCGTCATATTAACCGTATCGTTCCGGGGTTTTGGAGTGATCTCGATTCTCTACTCTTATCGACTCTAATCCAACTATGAATTTTTCCAACGCACCGCTCCACTACGATTTCTCTGGCCACGCCACCGGTTGTTGTAGGTAATGACAACAATTTAATAATGAATACGCGAGAGTGGAGTCTGTGTTCGCGGACCGACCACGGCCGTGCGTAGTCGGAGCGCGTGCGGTGCGCGTCGGTGGAGCTTCGGGCGCCGGCGCCGCGGATTTGGCGCGGTATCCGCCGCGAAATTTTCGCACCGACCACGCTGCAGTATCGCAGTTACGGCCGTCGGTCGCGTTACCGGTACCCGAGAGAATCTCGTTATTTGCGCGCGCGTTTTTATAAAGTACACGCGTTTTGTTTTTTGGTTTTCGATTTCTTGTGATTTAAACCTCGAATTTAGACGGGCGGAAGCGAAAAAAAAAACGATTATTTCCGCTCCACCCCCCCAGTCATTATCGCGTGTTTTGTTAATTATTTCGGCGAACAAACGCAGACAAATACGTAAGTGGTCGGCGGCAACGAGTGGTTTTTTTTTCCCCATCCCCGATTTTACAGGTGTGCGGGAGACACGGTTTAGAGTTTGATTTAACGCGTTCGCCCGGTCCTCGGTGCTATCCGTTTTAAAAAGGCTCGTGGTGGTGGTCGGTCCGTGTTAATAGCTCGTTCAGCGCACACAGGTAATACTGAATTTTCACCGCGTTCCCGAGACCGTTTTCCGAACGTGGAGATTTATTTTATTTTCGAAAAACGTATCGCGCTAAAACATATTTCGAATTTTTTTTTTTTTTTTTTTGTCCGCCTTCATAATCCCCTCACCGTCACAGCGAACGAAATTCGAATTGAATGAACGTTATAATTCAACGTTAACCCACCGCCGAGGATTAATTTCTGTTGCGAAACCGACGAATACGCGTATATAGTGTTTCGCAACAAAGCTATGTAAAAAATGTTTATATATATATATAGAAGTATAAAATGACGGGCGAGTCAATGGAAATAATTAAGTTATATTAATAGTATATATATACGATAAACGGTTTGAAGTCAATATAAAATCAATTAAAGTCAAAATAAAATATTTAATCAACTCGATTTTAAAATTTTGTTTGTGAAAATTTGCGTTTTATCGTGTAAAATTATTTTTGAAAAATTAATACAATTATTACTTTTTAATAGATAATATTGTCTTGTTATACATTTTTTTTTTTTTTTATATTTCGTCAGGCATGAAGTATGTGCAGACACTCGTTTCGCTCTCTACGAGTTCGTGTGCTATTTTATAAGAATTCGTACGCTTTGAACTTCGATATTCGAGTATATTCGTCTTCGGAGAAATGAGAATTTACTAAACTGAATAATTGTACGATTATTAATAACCGTACAACAAATCTGATTTCGGTTAGTGAAAATTCGAACTTATTAATTGATTGACGAGGAAAAATCTATTCCGTTAAAATTTTTAAAACAAAAGTGATATTTTAAACTTTATTTTAAATTTTTGACTAGTTATTGGCCGTTTTTAAATGGGCGAATTCCAGTGACTGGAAAATTTGCGAAACGCTCAGACATTTGGTGAATCGCGAGATCCGAGAACGCGCTTTGCCCACGAGCACTGGGGGCAATTAGCGAATTGCTCAGTTTAAGATATGGCAAAGGAAAAAATACAATATTTTTACTTTGCGCAACGTGGCTTGGCATTTCACGAAATGCTCAGTCATTGGATTTTGCCGGTAACATAACATATATATTAAGGAACACACCCGGGGGGGGGGGATTAACAATTTTATATTATTCTCCTAGGCCTCGTATTGTATACCACACGAGGTATCCGACTTATGTACTAAATTTGAGTGGACGAAAATTGTTTAAACGTCAATATACTACTGTACGGTTTGCGTACTGATTCGCATTTTAATATCCATACAGCTCAAAAAAAAATATACGAATTTATCTCGGACGAAAGCGTCAGAAGCCCACAGGAAAAAATATGATTTAATTCCTAATGAAATTATATTATCGATTTTAAAATAAAATAAATATATTATTCAATTTCAAAAAAAAAAATGTTTCGGTTTCACTGAATATTTGAAATGAGTACATAAATAACGGACATTGACAATGAGAACTAAAAATTTAATGTGAAATTGTCCAAGAATCATATATGTAAAAAACAAATAATTATTTTTTTTTTCAAATTTTTATCTGATTAATGAAGCATTAAGAATGCTAAACAATTAAACAAAACGTTGTTATTGACTAATGAGTCGAGGAGAAAGTTGTACCACAACATTAATTATTTATATATAAAAAACAATATTTTGTACAATTTGACCACCGATATTAAACATATAATTGCTCATTTTTGAAATTATTTGAAACGAATATACGTAATACATATTATGTACTATGCAATTCACTTTCATAATCATAAGACTTTAACGATAATACAAATAAATAATAATTTCTATTTTTTTTTATTACGTATGTGATATTTCAATAAAATTATTAGTCTCATTAGATTTACAGATTTATATTTATTTTTCTTCGAAAATTATATCTATCATTTGGAATCCAGAAAGATATTTGATATGGAATTTATATTCGAATACATATTATATTGATTTTATATATTTTTAAATAATATTATTACTATTACTGTTATTTTTATTTTTATTTTTTTTTGAGTGTGTGAAGGAAGGGGCAATAAAAAGTTCTATAAAATGAAAATAGCGCGTCCATCGACTGGAAATGTAACATAAATAGATATTTGGGTTTGATAGGAATGCATTATTCATCAACGTTTCTCAGAAAAGGGAAAATAAATAGAGAAACGACAAAATTAATTATTAATATAATTTTGTTTTTTTTTTAAAATAAAACAAAATGCTGCTTTATAATATATAGACTAATAATTTCTGTGAAATACATACATATTTTTTATATTCATATTTGTATAAACTCAAAATAAATAAAATATTCCTTGAATTCAATTTCACGGTCTTTAGACCGTCCACTACTTTTTTTTTTTATGTACAAAAAAAAATGACATAAAATATAAACACTAGGAATCGAATTGAATTTATCGTTAAATTTGTACAAACTAGCTTTAAACATTAATAAATTATCTCGTAAGAATTTTGTGGATTTATATACAGTTTTGGGGTACCTATACCTACATATGATAGTCAAATTAAAATTATTTTTTTTTAAATACTTATTGAAATGAAATAAACGTTTTACATAGAAAATATACTCGTAATCACTACGCAGTTTGGCCATTGAAATTGTATTTTAAATTACTTTTTTATTCGTATTAACAATGTCGACAAGTCGTTTTAACAATGCAAATTATTCGATAAAAATTTTTGAAATTCGAACGAAATGAATTCGTGAACTCGTTCGGTCGACTATATTATAGGTATACGTACAAATTTACATTTCGAGTATCAAGTTTACCCGTATTTCCTGTGTATTTACTCAGCGATTGGATATTTTTTGAACACTTTTTGTCCTTCTATACACGTAGCGGTACATATAAGTCGTACGGTGTGTGAAACGCAAACAAGTATATTACCTGAATCGCTACGAAGTAGATTTCTGTTTGATACTAGTTTTCCGAACGGAGCCGGGGCGATAGCCGTCTTATTGGTGTCTTTTTCTTTTTACGTTCAAAAAACGTAAATACTCCGTGAAATTTCACGGTAATGCTTTCGATTTGAATTTCTAAAAGAGACGATTTTTCAAATGTGTTCCCAGAGAAATTGCAAAAAAAAAAAAAACGCTAAGAAAAGGAAAATAAAGAATCGAAATTTTCATTAAAACCGTCATAAAAACGTTAAATTATTTCTCTCGCACAAAACGAAATACGCGAATTTCGATTTAAATATCCCATTACACGACGGAAACTTTAACGTCGGACAGGTAAATGGCTGTTTCGGTAAATTTCCCGCCTAAATTGCGTCGTCATTGTTACTTTGTCGTTTATTGATTTCATAACAATATAATAGTAAAATTATACTCGTCAAATGATGTACGTATATTTTTGAAGAAATAATTTCGAGTTAATTGAAATTTATTTTCATGACAAAACACTCCGTTAAATAGTATCATTACGTAGCCTAATATATATATATACGGTTATACGAGTGACGGGGGGAGTGTGAGCTGTGGATACTCTGTGCGCCACCATCGAAAGGTCTACAAGAAAAAATAATTTTTTTCAATTTTTCTTTCGCTCAATGATTTCACACGATCCTCGAACTCCTACAATAGTTAACCGGACAGCGGGTTAAATTTCGGTACAATATCGCGACGGAAGCGAAAATTCGCGTGAAGGTACCGAAAGATTAACGTGTGTTTATGCACTAGTAGACGTCTTTATCGAACTGTAGACGTGATGGAAGACTTCTGTAATTTTCATATTACCACGTGGTGTTCGGTATTTTCGAAATTTCGAGAGCAGTGTTACGACGAGTCTGTCACAAAACAGAGATTATTCTTAAAAAAAAACAATATTATTGTTAAATAATTATCGTTTCAATATTCTCCGATGTTATAGAAAAAAAAACCGATTTCATCTATGTTATGACGCCGAGAATTTCACTAGTATTGCTATTTCTATTAAAACGCACCTTTATACGATTGTCTAACCGATCGTAATATTGTCGAAAACATCATAAACATTTCGAGATCATTTAAATTTTTTATAGTGAAAAATAGAAGAAAAAAATGTCTACATTTTACTGGTAAAACGTAAAACTGTAGATATTTAACAGGATATAACCAGAATTTATTTGTACAATACCATTATAGTATCTATAATGTGTTTGTGACGATAAAAAAAATCTGAGCTGATGAAGAAAACAAATAGAACCGAAACGTTTTTTTTTTTTAATTTCAAATTTTTAAATATACCAAACGGTTACTTTAATTGGTTTTTATTAATCGTAAACTAAACACGTTGTCCAAATTAACAAACGTATTTTTATTGGCCTCTTTTTTTCTTAAAGGGAAGAAGGCATTATAATTCATTTATATTTTCATTTTTTTAGTGGTTTTTAGGACATTTCAATCAGCTGCATGGTACTATAAATATCGATTCGAGTTTTCGTCCCTCTACCAATAAGAAAAACTCTCTTGTTCGCATTATCGTTCAACGGTGAAAGTATAATAATAAAAAAATACGAGATGGGGTGTCGGAAGTAAAACCCGGACGTACAACAACTCACTGTTTCGTTGTTTTTTACCGTTAGCAAGATCGCCGTCGAGATGTCGCGAAAATACGATGAAAATGTCGTTTCGTTTACATTTATAATCCAAGCAGACGTGAACGTTTTAAAGTAGACGTAGCTGGTTACCTGTAGGCTCGACACGGAAAACGTCTTAAACGGAAAAAAAAAAACATTCACGTTTTTCGCAGTAGTACACACAAATATATTTCTCCGCTCCACGTGATTCCTGTTTTTATAATAATAACTGAACACCAAAACAATGCGTAAAAAAATTCAATTGATACAACCACACGTCGTATGTAAAACGACAGTGGATTAACATTTCTTACCCCTTAAAATATTCCGTTATTCACACTGTCTGTATATAAATTTTAAAAAATGAAACTTTTGATTCATCATACCATTTTTCGCACACCATTTGATTAACCTGAAAAATCTATTGCGTAAAATGTAAACATTTCTTGTCTCCGCCGTACAGGAGTTCTTATTGATTTTTCGATAATTTCAATATAAAAACATACGTTTTTGTTTTCACTGTTATTTGACGCAAACGTATTTCGTGTTAATAATATATTTTCAAATTGTTTTTCTTTAAAACAGGTACTATATAATTAAAGCTTATACCGTAATTATATTATATTCGTTGTCGTAATAATTCGTTTTTAACGAACTCCTACGTATACGTCTTTGTATCAGCTGACATTAGTTTACTATATAATATTATTGTGATTTTGAATTCCGACCGATAGAATAAACATTTTTGACGAATTCGTGGAGAAAAATCTCTGAACCTTATGGCCGACTTTTTGAGTAGTCGTACAAACGTTTTATTTTTGGTTTTAATACAGGATCTCCGTGAGAATCAGTCGATGCAGCGCATAAAATATTTTTGAAGAACAATAGGAATCAAACCGTTTTTATAGGGTAATTTTATCATAGTTTTAAAACAGGCACTTTATTAGGTATCAAGGAATTTTTTCGAGTAGACATTTTCATTTTATGGCATTTTATTTTCACATCGCTTTAATGAGAACACAGCGCGTACGACGTGGTTATCTTTATTAATATACACTCGAAGTGCACTCGTCTATACGTGCCGTGTAGCGCGAAAAAACACCAATATGTTTTTCAATTGATTTTTTTATTATCCGAACAAGATTTTTAAACGGTTTGTTTTCGAGGAAAATATTGTGGACGCGAGGCGCACGTATTTCATTACTTCCGCGATTCGTCGGTATTGGAAAAAAAATCGTGTTTTTCAACAACATCGGTTTTAAGAAAACTCATCATAGTTTACCTCTATGCGATATTTATATTTACTTGCATTAGTTGCATAGTTAGTAGCTGTATCGACCGCCCACGTTTCCCGGGTACGGGTTTATTGAAACCGAGAAAATTCGTATACCCTACTGGATTGAATCCAAAAATCTTAGATCACTGGAATAGTCAAATGCGATACGCCGCGGTGCATATTTTATATATATTCCCGAAGATGGTGCACCGAGATACCGTGTAAAAGCACAGCTATTTACAGATGTTATAAACTTATTGAAAAAAGGGATCTGGAGGGAAAAAAGTCACTAAAACGTATTTAGTTTCTTTTATAAGTTAAAAGGTTTGGCCCGTCGACGGAAAAACTGACGAAATATTATTCGTGATAGTACAACACAAAAAAAATTTAGACAATATTTTTTTGTATATTTTCCGAAAAAAACAAGGTATTTATTTAAATTATCGAGCACAAACTTAGTGTTATATACGCGGTATATTTTTAATAATATTTATTAATCGAAAGGGTCGTTGAATCGATGGCAATTCGAAATGTAAAAAAATTATATACCAAACAATCTTTTGAAATTCAGAATTGTGCAAGCAGAAATTATCTATTATCGTTTTATATATATATATATTTTTATTTATACGTATTTCAAATTTTGTGTTTCAATTATCCTAGATTGATTAAAAAAATAAATAAATAAATAAACTTTTGAAATCTATATAATATTCAATAGTGTAACATGATTTACGATTTAATTAATGTTTAATCAAAATACACGTACATTTTAATCCAATTTCGTAGATTGAATTAAAAATATAACTGTTCCCAGCGTAAACGATATTTTTAATATTAGAAAATATGGCAAAATCAAAATAAACAATTACACGAGTCATATATCAAAAAAAAAAACCAATAATCATAACTCTACATAATAATAAAAATCCTACATATTTATATATCTATTTAATAAGAAATTCGATTAACATTTCTTTTTCCTCGAATTTTCGAGATATTCGTAAATTAATTTTAATTATTCAAAATCGAAATAACATAATAATTAAAATAATTTTGAAATTCAAAATTATTATAATTGTTGGCTAAAAACACTGGACTACCCCAGATAACAACTGCAACAGCTATGTAAATAAGAACGCGTCAAAAAATGAAGATTTTCTCAAATAATATTAGCTAGTAACGGAAATCTTGAAACACTGTTCATAATAAATTCAATTAAAATCACACACACACACACTCCTGTGAAAAATTAATTACAGGCTTGCACCGACAGATTATTTAAAATCTCGATTAATATAATATATTCGCACACGTCGTACGGCATTCGTTAAAACGTAACAATAACGAATATCTTAACGATATAATTTGTCATGACGAAGACGAGCGCGAACAACCGATTTGTGTTTTATCCGCTGACACAATTTATTTTAATTCAACTGAAGTATAACCGTCGGACGTGTTTTATTCTGACGCTGTTGTCACGTGTCGGGCGAACTATTAAAAAGTTTTTTTTGTTCACGTTTTTTTTCCCCAAATATATGAATATCGGGAAAAAAATTAAAAAATACACGGCGTAAATGAAATAAGAACATTGGCGAGTCATAGCGAGATTCAATAATAATATTAAAAACTTTTATTCTCTGGTGTCTGCATCCTCATAAACCACGACGTGGATCTGTGAATAATAATAATAATAATAATATTATGAAACACAAAATCACAAAATAATATACACTTTTTACCACGTATACGTATATTTCGGCAACAACGTTGTCATCATCAGCGCGAAACACATACTAAAACCCTTATACGATATACACCCGTATTTATACAGTTAATATCCAATGATGACGTCACCAAAAACATCGCGGCAGCTGATCGTGAGTCATCGACCACGCCCTACCGCAATTCCATGCCAACGCCATCTGGTTTATAATAATTTTAGTAAAGAATTTTGTAAGGGACTTAAGTGTCCCAGTTTAACAAATTATTTCTATTTTTTTTTGACATTTCTATTGCTTCTTTTATATTTAATTCCTTATAATTATTTACATTTTTTTAAAGTTCTACTGATCTAATATTGCTGTTAGTATTCAATAAGTGATCCGCAACAGGAGATCTGTCGTCTTCTTGTTTTTTTTTTTATATTCCTCAAATGTTCTTTAAACCTAACGTCTATATTTCTTTTTGTTTGGCTTACATAGCATTTATCGCATTACTCACATTGAATTTTATAAATACCCGATTTCTCCCCTTCTTTTATTTTATCCTTAGTGTTTCCTAATAGTGTTTTCAAATTATTGTTTTTTGTTGTTACTATATTAACTCTGTAATTTTTGAAAATATTTGTTAGGCCATTCGAAATTTTGGGAAAAAATACCATTGCTGACCTTATTATTTTTTTCTCCAACCTATTATTTTTAAAAACAAGAAAGAAAGAAATGATAATAAATAAAAATAATTTGTTAAATTGGGACTTAAGTCCCTTACGAAATTCGTTACTAAAATTAATGTAAACCAGATGGCGTCGACATAGAATTGCGGTAGGGCGTGGTCGATGACTCACGATCGGCTGCCGCGATGTTTTTGGTGACGTCATCGGATATTAACTGTATAAATACGGGTGTATATCGTATAACGATTTTAGTATGTGGTTCGCGCTGATGATGACAACGTTGATGTCGAAATACGTATACATGGTAAAAAGTGTATATTATTTTGTGATTTTGGGTTTCATAATATTACTGTAAACAGCCATAAGTGTCTCAATCACATTCAAATAATAATAATACACCGAGTATAAGCGTTTTGTTTTTCGTGGTTTTATATTATTTACACCGGGAAAATATTAAAAGCAACAATTATTTTTAAAGTCTAAAATTATTTCGTCGAATTTGTTTAAAATTTAAATGAAGAAAAAATCATATAACACAACACTTTCGTGACTCGAACACACAAATATGAGGATATTTTTACACTATATTACACGCAGCCTCTCGCGATCATGTATCAGTGATGACGAATAAAGTGTAAGGATTTGTTAATCTGTAATGTATATGAATTTTTTCGTCGAAAGTCGAACCATTATTTTTTTAGTATATATATAAATATTTTTTTTTTGTGAAAAGAAAACTTAATATCGAATATTATTTTAATCAACGTTCGTAAAAAAAAAACAATTTAAAATACGTATCTTTAAAGTAAGTTCAAGTAATTTTAACTAACTCGGCGATAACAATAATTATTATTACACGTATTTTCAACAATTTTCGCCAATATGTTAATAGAATTATTGACAATTTAAATGTTAAATTCTCACAGAATTTGAATAATTCGTTATTTAAATTTTTAATGAAAAAGGATAGGTACCTTTAACGAGAATTCTAACAAATTCACGTCATCAATTTGAAATTTATATACGGCTTTTACTTTTACGTCGTTGCAGGAATTATATATGTGATATATACGGTCTTTATCATATTATCCTTTCCCCCGTCGTTAAAAAACAAATTTTTTTCTTTTTAGTGTCGACGAGACAGGACGTTTCACGGAACGGGCCAATGTAATTAATTGTCAATCCTCCTTTGAAAACGATTATGACATGTACGAACGCTACAAAAATAATATGATAATTATTTCATTTAAAAAAAAAAAATGTTTTACCGTTGGAAAAACGTTGATTAAAACAAATATTCCGTATTAAACGGTACCTACCGCATTTATGTACGGATGTAATATATTCGTTCTATATTTAAATAAAACCCTTGCTGCTATATTCCGGTACTACGTATATATTTAAAATCGGAAGCGTATTCTGCATACACGCCCAAATGTGACAGTAAACTCTACAAAAAAATAAAAATGTTTTTTTTCTGTTTGAATTAATAGTATTCGTTTATACAGGGAGTTGCAATTTATTATTTCAAGCTTAATTTTTAATCGTATGATCTGAGGTATCAGAAGTATATTTTATATGATAACAATTATTTTGCATCTTAATATTTTGGCGTAAGACAGTGGGTGGCGGGGAATTCAAACAAAGTACTAATATTATATAAATATAATAATATTCGTTCTATGCTCTATTCGTAATAAGAATACTCCAATTGGCGGAAGAAAAACGTTATGATTCATTCTAACGGCAATCCGCATTGCAGCATCTACTCACACGCCATTAATTTCGTTATAATACAGGAAAGACTAAATGCACTATTGTATATTCCTACTTGACGACACAATTAAAAATAATTATTGATATGTCTTTAAGTCGTCGGAAACAAGATTTTGTAATATAATGAATATAAATTTAAATAATTAATTTTTTTTTTTACGAAATTCGTAATAAACACTTTAAAGACAACAGTTGTTTTTACTATAATTTTATATTAGGTTTATAAATATTTAATATAATATAGTTACTATGTTATATTAAATATTTATAAACCTAATATAAAATTATAGTAAAAACATATTTTGCCATATTCTTTGATAATATAGTTTTTTTTAAATATTATTATAAAACAGACGGTAAAAAAGCCATCTCCACGACTCAGATTATATAAAACTATCTTATCCTCCCATTTGAAAAATTTCGAACACACCTCTGGTGGCCTAAAGAAAATTATAGATCGAGAATACCTACATACTATTTACGTAGATTCAGATTTAACCATAGACATACACAACACATGTGTATTATAATAATGATGAAATAATTCAAGAATTCATTAAGCAGAAATATAAAATAATTGTAATATTATAAAAAATATAATGTTAATTATATTGATAATAATAAAATCAATAAAACACATTTTGTCGTTTGGTGTAAATTTCGTATCTTTTTGGGGGAGGGATGGGTGGGAAAGAAGATTAGTAGGGTTAGCATCAGATCTTTACCGACAAATCTTGAATACGTATGTATTCAATTTATTTTTCGATTTTTTTTCACCGGACACGTTTGCGCAATTTACTTAAGCACCTAACCTAACCTAGCGATTACAACATTATAAAAATATTATATTATTATTATTATTTCGACATGTTTCACGTGTCATAAATCACACACGTTCGCCGGGGATTTTCGTGACGAAAACGGTCTGAAAACTTTTCACAGTGATGAGTTCAAAACGTTTTGCTACCGACGGCGTCAATATAAACCCTCGCGCAATCCTTGCGGCTCATCGACCGTGTCAGCTTTCGACGAAATGAGATTTCTGCGCGAAATACGATAAACACGTAGTAAATGCGTATAATATGTATTGGTACGACACTGCTATACACGGTTTCCAGTAAACTTTGAAAACGTAAAAATCACTTAAAATCGCTCGAGACTCTAATATTTTTAAATAAAATTTGTCTAAAATTGTTTGTTATTCGTTGTTCTATATCGTTAAAAACAACTCGCTGTTCGATGAGAAAAGCAAGCCGTTTATATATATAATATTTGGGATCACACGGGTATATAATATACGAGTATATAGGGAATTCGCGGCTTTCTAATTGTAACATATTTTATTTGATTATACGCCACATTACTGTGCGCTTGTCGTTTCCTTTAACGGTTATGTAATCTGGCAGCTTATAGTGTTCGCGCTGATTTTTCTACATTTTTTTTTTATTTTTTTTTTGAAGATGCGGTTTAAAAATAATACCAGTTTCTGTTGTTATTTGTCTGTGAAGTCGTCCAGTGGCCTTATTTTTGCGTAGTAGGAGTGCGGAATACCCAAAACTAAAACTGTCTTTTTCTAAAGACAAATCCTTATCTCCGTACACTCTTAAAATATCAAAATACTCACCGGAATATCAGATTCTTCGACTTTTTTTTTCAGGTCTCTCGAATTTACTCTAGGTCAAATAACATTTTTGTCAAGCTACATAATAATACACAACTATATAAATATACAGCCCACCATCAGATTATATTTTCTTAACCGTTAAAAAAATCAGGCTAATTTTAAATATTTTATATTAGACTTGTCTTAAATATATTTCGTATATAACGTACGCAAAGCTTTGTAGTCAGAAAATTACGCAATTTAAATATGTAGGGCGTACTTTAAAATTATAGAATTTTTATTTTTTCAATGCACTCTTATGAAACGCCTCTGCATAAAATATGCTTTAAAAATTGTATTTCTCGTATAGGTTCGGGTGGTTTTTATTCAAATTCCAAAAACCTATTTTCCATTGCCTATATATTTAAAAATATTATTTATATTACTTCTCCGTTGAACCAAAAATGAAATTGACGTGTCTTACGAATGTCTAACGAGCTATACGAACCGGTTTCAAATATCGAACACGGTACAGTAGCGGTTATAAGGGGGAGCAGATAGGTGGATCACCCCCCATGGGATTTGTAAAAATCTAATACAAAATACAGTATCTAAAAAAATTTAGTACGCGCTGATTATCGGTCGGTCATGTACAGTGTAAACGAGTAAACGTGTAAACGTGAGTAAAATAGTAAACATTAAATAAAATATAGTAAACAAGTAAACGTGTAAACGAGTGTACAACGAGGAAAGATGAATCTTTACTTTCATTCGATTTCATTGAAATACGTGAAATAATATTATTAATAATAATAAAAATAAATAAATAATAAAGATCGCATACGCGCGTACGATTGGTGGCTCGGTAAGCGTCAAACTGAACACCCGTACATGCCAAAATAGCGCGTTAGCCGACCGTAATAAAACGAGAAAAGAAAGTGTAGTCACCAGATAGCGCTACGACACAACATAGAGGGCGTGGCAGAAAGGCGCTTGTAAATAGCGGTCCGAAACCATCGGATCGCTCAGTGTAGTCACGGCGGTCGCGCGTGAACAACGTAGTTCGCGTCTGACTGCGGTACGTGCGTGTGCGCTATTTAAATGCGCATTTCTGCCACGCCCTCTATGTTGTGTCGTAGCACTATCTGGTGAGTACTTTCTTTTCCCCGTTTTATTGTTATTTCGTTTACGTTCCATGCACGTTGTTCTTCCTTTTTCTACATCTGCATTTCGTTTCGGTACATTAATAGATATTTTTTCTTGGTTATTACTGGTCTATGTAAATATTTCATTGGCAGAGGGTGTATGCTCCATTTTCGCCCCCTCCTTGAACATCACGTATAACCGCCACTGACACTGAATGAAATACGCAGCTTTTTTTCGCTGGCTCATTCCACGCGGAATGATGAAATTTAAATCGATCACGCGCATTAATTTATAAACGATCCGTGGCGTTTATATATACGAATATGTTACCGGCCAAATCCGATTTCAGAATAAACTAGTGTATCCTAGGCAAAAACTATTTTGGCTAAAGTGCGTTAGAATAAACCTACTTTATAATAAGCCCATTCTAGTTTATCCCGAAATTAAAATTCCACCGGTGTACGTCTCGTAATGAATAAAACAATAATACGATAATTCACAATAAACGTAAGATAATATTTAATTTTTAACAGTCTCGATCGGTTTAGCCCAGGCTATACCGGTTCGTCCCGTAATGTGAATACGATTTTATATTAATCGTTTTTACAATATATGTATATGCTCTGGTGGAATTTTAATTGCAGGACGGACTAGTTTGTCCTAAAGGCACTCGGGCCAAATTATAGTTTGGCTCACAGGATAAACTAGTTTGTCCTGAAATAGCGTATGGATAGAACAAAACCGTGTACAGAAATTTTCTAGCGCAGACCGGCCATATTACTCGGAGACGCTTCGAATCGCGGGGAGAGACGAATAAAAAGTACAAAAACCGGGAAAATGTAAACGATTCGACTTTAACCGCGCGTGTACCACCGAGGACTGAGGCGACCGCAAAATGCACGTTCGTCGTTGCGCGCGACACTGAACGCGTCCGCGGCCGACCGCGACGACGTACGTGATGGCCATCGTCTTATCGGCCAAATCGAAAGTGCTAACGGGCGGCGCGGTGGGCGTGGTCTTCCTGCTGTCCGGCGTCGCGTTCTGCAACATGTTCGGGTGGTTCGATCCGGCGGACCGCGTCGATCCGGCGGCGGTCGGAGCGAACGGCGGCGGCGGAGGAGTGTCCGTCAGAGGTTCGGAAGACAAGTACAAGAAAAATTGGTATCCGACTTCGTTGCACCTCTACCAGAAGGTCAGAAAATTGTTAAACATCTCCGACACCACTATATGATGAGTGTCCGAGTTTTTCCCGAATTTTTTTTTTTCGTTTTTCATTTACACACGTTTTAGCACTCGTTTTTCGATTACAGGTCATATTCGAGATTTCATCAGTTTATGTATTTAAACAGAAAAAAAAACCACAGAATTATAATTAAACACGAATAACCAACGGGAGGAACGGTTTCGGGCAGTTGATTATATTATATTCATTATCATTAATCGACGTTTCATTCGTTTAAATATCCCAATGATTGTTTTTCAGCGCGGCGATTGGAATAATTAGAATTGTTTTAAGTAGTAATTATTCGTTGGGTCGTCGGGCAATACAAATACGCGAAATAACGTAGTGTTGCAGTGAATTCACGAGAATCACGACGAGATGTTTCGGCCAATTTTTTTTAGAGATTAAAATCGGCGTTATTTTTTCATTAACCTTCTTTTTTTCTACGGTAATCTCTGTAACTAATGAACTGATTGACACGCCATTTTTTTTATTAGACAATTAAATTATGCAGAATTTTCCCCGGGTTTATAGTTTATTTTGAATAGCGAATAATAGTAATCATTTTCTATACGTGAGTGCGTGTGCCAAACAATTTTTATGAATTATTATGCATTCATTTTTTTTTTTTAATAAAGCTCAAGACCAAAACCTGAAAATCATAGCAGGCTGTATGATCTACGTAATCTATATTTCTTTTTCGAACAATTCCTATGAGTTTTATGCCTATTCTCGATTGAGTTCTAGCAATATCCCCGCCCAACGATATGCAAGTAAATAGAAAAATACTTTTAAAAAAAAATCAAGTTGAATGAATAATACGATGATCAGCAATATTAAAGTTAATAGTTAACAAAATACACTTTCAACTAGTCGAGTTTAAAATTTAAAATTAATAAAAGAAAAAGAATTCAACTCGGTATATTCGTCTCCAGCGTGTTAACGAATAATTACGATAATTAACAGTAAAACTGTTTTGTTTATTCAGTGTCAATTTAAACTATACTTAATTTTATGAGTAATGATTACAAAAATTAATTACCTATTTATGTTAAGTGGGCGGGAAAGGCACATTTTCTAAGGAATATTTGATAGACGATTTCTGGAAAGTGTCCCCGGGACCGTGTCGTCGCTGTGTGAGAATTAAGTGATTATAAATGTTGGTGCGTAACTCTTGTATACACTATCCAAATGTTCATACACACGTCGAGAATTCGAAACAGTTTAATAATAATTTGATACGCATTGCATATTATTATGATCTAATTGAATTCTGAAAAATAATTTAATTTATCCGGTTTTTTCTAAGTTACTATGGGAGTAAATTTTTGTTCAAATGTTAATTTAAAATTTTTTTTCTTTTAGTGTTTTAGAATAAATATTCTAAAAATTTAAAACTCGCCATCATTTTTTAATACAGTTTTAGTGAAAATCAGTAATTCACCGTAATCTAGAGAAGATGGTATTTTTCAGAAAAATATTTTTTAAATTAGTTTCACTATAAGTAATTGAATTTTTAACAAGTTTTTCGGATGTAAAACAAAAACGATCTAACGTAATATTTAATAACATTGAATTCGTATAATTAAAATATGTAAATATATCGTAGAGATCGGAAACCGATATTCCGGGGCAATTCTGTGGCTGAACGAGTGGTTTTCGCCGATGTTAAAGCTAAACGCGAGCGAATGGTAGATAAGATAGTAGATGGAAATAGCACGTTAAAATGGTATTTCGCTCCGTGTAAGCGCCGAGAAAAGACGGTGGCCCTAATGGGTAGATGAGGTAAGGGGAGTATAAAAATGGCAAAGAAATCATTGCTAGTAGCAATAATATTCTAACGACTTCCTAACGAGCTTCCTCGGAGGGCCGGTCTGGATTCGCGACGAGAAAAAAAATTAGTTTTAACTCGGAACGGAAACTGTGCAACGAGTAAATAAATAAAAACCAAAAACGGAACAACGACGTTAATTTTTTTATAAAAATAAAGAGTTTTATTTTACTTTCGAACGCAATAATTTAACTTTGTTCGAGTATATATATCAGTAGTGGCGCTGCTGCGTTATTAGTCACTACGGACTTAATTTCGGGACGTGATTCATGGAGTCGCGTTAAGTGTTCGAAACTCATTTAAAGTTATTACCGGTACGCATTAGATCCGAGTACGAATGTGTAAGAACCGAAATATTCGTGTAATACATTTACTGTTCGATAACCTACAAGAACTTCTTCGTCGACTCGAAGTATACATGAGAATACTGCGATTATTTGTTCGATTTCTGAAATTACTGTATTATAATATTTCTATCTAGAACGTTTTCACCATGAGAAAATTTATTAAATTACTCAAAACACATCCATTGTTCCGTGATCCGAATATGTTAATATTAAATTTATAGACATTAATATTTCTTGTGAAATCGTTTTCAATTTGGGGCGGTCATTGCATCTTGGACGTCTTCGAACCGGTTGCCTTTCAACTCTAAATTTCCAGCTAGGAAAACGCGAAGTACTTCGGTGGACTTATACCTGGAGATAAGAGTACGGTAGGCGAGTAAAAGTTGGAGCACGTCATCTATCGTCTAGAAAACGTCGATTCATTGCGACTGTATGAACAGGCACATTGTCGTGTAAAATCAAAAAGTCGCAAATACGAAATCGCTCAGGCCAACACGACCAGTGCCTTTGGGAAGCCGGTCTAAGTCATCGTGGTAATACAGACTATTAACCGTTATATCTTCAGGCACGAATACTTTGACCACGATTTCTCGACTGTTGAAAAACAGAATCAACATGGTTAGTTTATGTAAACGGTTAACCTAATACGAATCCTCCCAGTGAAATTATTGGCAATCGGAGAATCCGTCCCAGCCCAATCCGCGCTCTCGATCTCAAGGTGGTACCTAAACACCAGCTACCATCGCCGGTTTTGACTTTGTGCCGAGATTTAAAGCAAAATTTAATTGTCACACTATTGTACAATTCATTTTTACTAGTAACCGAATGATACTTCCAAACTGTGGCTCATGAATGTACAGCCTTAACAATGTTTTTCCAATAAATTCGATACAAATGATACATGATAAAAATATTCGCAAAACAATGTTTATACGATTTCATTGTATTTTTGTCAAATAATATTTATCGTCATTATTATACTGTTAAAAAAATATTTACGTTACACGCAGCCCGCAAAATCCCGTTCAATGTTGATTTCGGACGCGCTTTGGCACTAAAATCCTTTTGTGTACATGTTCGGATTTATGATGAAACATTCAAAAACCTCTGGTAAAATATACAGACAAACATTATTAATCGCGTGCATTCGGAGTTATTGTTTATTTCGAAAAACATATTTGTACATTAGAAATAAGGTAAATGTATAAATATTGTATGTAACTAAATGTTCAAAAATGAATCATCAACGAATAAAGTTAAATTTCCATAGAAGACATGTACCTACACAGCTCGCGTCAATATTATCGCTAACTTACTCAAATATTTACAAATTTAAAACAGTTTATTAATATTGTACTTGAACAACAATATTAATGAAATATACGTTTTAAACTTTAAGTATTTTCGAAACAAAAAAATATATTAAAATATTTTAATTAATATTTATTCCGAGACACTTAGGAGAAACGAATACAGCGTCTTTTAGTTCAATTTAGACTTTTATAACTGACAAAATTGTGCAGTTTTGGCAGGCCTGATTTTAATTTTTTTAAATATGTAATTCGAAAACCAGACCCCTGTCAGTTTGATTCTATTGATTTTTACGGAACTAGAATCGAACCGGCCAAAGTATCTCAATTTTAACAGAGGTAGTCGGCAAACGTTGTTTTTTTTGTCAACAATTTAGAACCGCCTTTATACGATAAAGGCTTATACGACTTTATATTGTCAAATTAAATGCCTAAAGATTTAAATTTAATCTATTTGTATATAGAACATATAGAATTTATATTATAAAATTTTATGTACCACTATTTTTCCGGTACAATATCATACGCCGTACGGTGGTAGTAATTTTGAATCGTGCAAAATCGGTTATCGAGAATGAAAGTTGTTAGGGATAGTTTTTAGAACAGAACAAGACATTTCAATTAGATAGTTTCATTGAACCATCTCTGTCGTGATGAATTTTTGTTCTTTGTTTCTTTTCGTGTTAACTTTTTTCATTTAGACGTATTACAGTATCCAATACCTATCTGTACAACACGAAAAGTTTATATATAAATATGACATCTTATATCCAATCGATACAACATATATACGAGTATAACAATAAACACATCTATATACGTGTGTTTCTAAACATTTAATATTATACCCTAAAATAATATCCTGATCAGTTCGAAAAATATTTACATTAGGTATTTATATAATTTGCGATAAATATTCCATTGTAATTTAAAATTCGAAAAATGTTGTCGCCCGTCCGTAAACACTTGGTTGAAGATGGTTCATCATTCCTTCTATCCTTTGATAATATATATTATAGCGCAAAATGAAATGCAAACCGGATTATTTAATGAAGCGAGAATTCTTAAATTAAATATTAATTTTTTAAGTAATATTGACTCGTTATTGTTTTATTAAGCACCGAAAAGGAAAGAGACTCTGCATTTTGTATTTAGCGTGAACTTATGAAACTTCGGTTTATATTTCATTTGTACAACTATTTCAATTTGTAACGATACTGATAAAATATTTATGAATGCCAAAAAAATTATATAAACAAAATATTTTCCAAGAACTTAATAAAATTAATGTACGTATTCGTTAAATGTTAGGTATATTAAAAATGAATATACTTTATTTATTCCATAAATGATTTAAATGGTTTTTTTCATTGTAATTAACAATTTCACGGGAAAAATGTCAATATATGTTCAGCAGTAATATTTAAAGGGATTTAAGTGTATAAAATATTTCAATTTGTAATAAAATCGTATTTGTGTATTGATATTCCGATAAATATTATTAAAAAATAGGAGAACTTTTTTTTATTAAACTATTATTATAATTTATGTTGGCGTGTGGAATATAAACGGCTACATTTATTTTTTATTTTTATTCATGGTATTGCTAATTTTAGTACGTTATTCAATATATTTGCCTACCGTTTTTGAACAAATATTTCCAAGTTCATATATATATATATATATATATATATATATATATATATATATATATATACACTTATAAAACGTCAAAAAATTGTATATCTTCTTAACATTCCTTATCTAAAAAAAAAAAATAAATAAATAAAATATATATATATACGTTAAATTGTAAGAACTGATTCTTTAGCAGTATTGGATTTTGGATTTTATTTATTTTTTCATAGTAAAAAGTGTTCGTGTCGTAAACTCATAGTATCCAAGGTAGTCAAATAATATTCACTGGAATGTACGAGATAAAATCGAATGGGTTCGAAACACATCTACAAGGATTGCCTATATACTGAAAAACTTCTCAACGAATTCGAATACATATTTTTTTCGTTCGTAAAACTCGTATTGAAGTATACCTATTACAATAAAATATAATCCCGTATCGCGTAACAGTACCTTTATCGTCATATTCGTTCTTTGGGGTCATATATTTTATTCAGTAAATAACGCGCTTAAGTGCTGAGAATAATGTTAAAAATATATGGATTAGTGTAGTGTATATTATATATTATAAATCTAAAGTGGACTGCTTAACACGTGAGTTGCCAATTAGTCACAGCTAACTTATCAGCACGATGTATACAGTTATTTGTAAGAGAATACACATTTAATCAGATTGCCACTCATAATACACATAATATGTTGATTGTTGACGTTGGTATAAGTACATGGTATTTAATAGTATTAAATATTGTTTAACAGTAATAAAGTAAATGAAGTCAATATTATAATAATTAGAGAAAACTTTTATCCACTATCATTCGTTATGATAAATTTCTGGGGTACCTCAAAAAAATCTGCCCCAAAAACCTCCGCACTGCAGAATATATCTATCTGTACTCGTCCACAACCAAACAATTCCGGTATTCCTGAATACCCCATTTCACCGAGTTTCTTTTTGTCCTTGCAACGCATACTCTTAATTTGTTTAGTGTCCTCCATAATAAGTATGGGAGGTAATTTCCAGTGGGCAGACTTTCTTTTTCAGGGAACTCCGTGGAAAGAGGTTCTCATTGCCGTAGTCTAATCCGTTCTTTCAAGGATAGAGCATCCAGTGGTTCACGGCTGTTCAGGAAACTTCTCGTAGAGCGCAAACGTTTCGGAGTTGGAATTTGTCCGTACACGAGGTGGCGCCCGTCCTTTTCTTCTTCGTTCTTTTAACCATTGAGCTTACTTTCTTTGAATTTGGGGATAAACTAACTAATCTAATCTTTCCTCCCCCCCTCAATTTTGAACCGACGACAGTGAGGGATCTGCTTCCGCATGACTACCCCGAACTAACCTAACCTAACCTTACCTACCACGTGCATGAGAGGTATAAACAAAAATGCGGTCGTCTCAACGTTACCGCATCAAACAGACTGGCGGTACAGTGAAATACTAACACAATAATAATAAGAGATATCCGCGGCCAATCGGTTTTGCACGCGTTAAAAAAAAAAAAAAAACGTAATAACAAATAAATAAACCGAACACGGTCCTCTATCTATCCCTTTGCTACACGCACTCAATCCAAAAGCTTAACTGATTTTTTTTTTCTCCTCCGCTGACTGTCCAAAACGCATATAAATTTCGTGCGACGGGCGAACGGTGTCGGTCGGATGTTTTGCCGATAAATTACGCGCCCGGGTGCTTATTAATTTCCGATTTCCGAACGATTTCAGTGCTCTCCTCCTGTCGCGTCCTGCATCACACACACCGTGTGCCTACCAAATCAATGGGGAAACGTTTTAATTAAATATAACGCGCTGTCGGCCGGCGGTCGCGAAATAGATTCAGCGTCGCGTTTTATTGCGTCCGCGAAAATACCGACACCGCGGCTGCACAAACAATACCGTGCCACTGCTGGCGAGACGGCGATCTGTGTACCGGAATAGTTTTTACAGAGTGGAAAAAAACAAAACCAAAAAAATAAAAATAAAAATAAATCACGTCCATTCTGTGTATTGACGTTTGAACGCGGTAAAACCTTTTCGGAAAGGGCACGCTGCGCCGGGAACTAAAGACACAAAAAAAAATTCACAGTGAAAACAGTAAAAGGTGAAGAGGAATCCATTATTTTGTGTGTGTGTGTGTGTGTTATTATTGCCGCGATAAAAGCGCGTATACGACTGTCTTATGTGTTATATACTCGTATATAGTGAACAGACTTAAATCCGCGTGGTCCGAATCAATATTGATATTAAAGCGTTGCGGATTCTGTGCAAACACGAGGAGTCTGTGAAGAACTGCGAACGCCACTACTCCACCTACTTATTGTATACCTCCTCAGCGCGTCGTTCCCGGAAATATTTCTGCACTTTTGCAGGCTCCGTTCCGAAAGAAAAAAAATAACGTGTGATATGGTTTGAACGAGGACAGTTACATATAACTAATGTAAAAACGGACCAAAAAAAAAAACATTCATAGACTCGTGACCAACAAAATCGAATAGATATTTAATAAGGACGAATTAAAGAAATAAATTAAAATTCTATTAAATTCTATTATTTTGTTATTTTCGATTATCGCGTGAAATCGTGCGCATGAAAATGGAGGCGAAAATGCCGTTGTTTTATTTTTTTTTTTAATCTTACGGAAATTGGATATGGACTGCGATGATTATAAGGAGTTCAGTTTAAACGACATTTTATACATTTATGCATTCGTAAACGTGTGGCCTGCGTATGAATAGCAAACGAACGAAACTTTGACCCGACCCCACTCACGTGCTGACAAGACGTTCTTGGACAGCGAAAGCAGAGCAAGGCACGTGTCATTGCCCGCAAACAAGCAAAAAAAAAAAATTAATTGTCGTTAAAAGAAATATATCAACGCGTTTTGTCAATCGTATATGTAGCTATCGATCTATTGATTTCCAAAGCGGATTTGGATTCGACACGAAGTTCAAATTTAAGGTCGACTTCCCGACTGTTTTATACTTTTATTCCGTGTTGTTTGTACCAGGACTCGGATTTTAATAACTTAAGAATATATATAAAAAAAATACGCCCCCTTGAAAAAGTACGTTTACGACGTAAAATATCCAGAAAACTATCCTTACAGGATTTATTTTATAAATGGCGTGGCTACGTTTACCACCGAAACAACGTTATCGTAATTTTATTTCGAAAACCATTACATAAATAAGTTGAGAATTATGTGTTTATATTTCAATCTTGGGTGAATTTCTATTTTTTTATTTCGTAATGTCATAAGAAATAGGCTAGAATATTCACCGTAATAGCACAAAAATAGTGTGTACTTGAAACAGATTCTTGTCTTGGAAAGCATCGTGTCGAGCATTTCAGAAAAAGACGAATACGCATCGGGATACGATTTTTTTGTAATTTTAAATTTTAAAAACCGTTCGGTCGAATTCACGAGGGTTTAAAAACGAGGAATAAACTGGTAAATTCGATCACGAGAAAATGTTTTAAGACCGTTTCGCACAAATGTCCGATTGACAAAAAAATTGGTGTGTTTAATTTATTTGACGGGAACGGTCGGTATTTAATATAATACCCATTGGGTCGTATGCATTTTTCCAACTCTATTTGTGTCTACATTGTAAAATGTATAAACAAATTGACCGCTCAATTAGTAATATTACGTTTTTCCTTTTTAATTCTCCGATCAAACGTATGTGTATACAAGTTAAATATCTTTTATAGTTTTGAACCGGAAGAATAATACTTGTCTCGCACAACTTATCTGATATGATGACTGACTGTCCTGTACACCGCGCATAAGTCATTATAATATGACTTTGATATTTAACCGAGAACGACGAATGCAAAATGCAATGTAATGTGTAGAAAAAAGTTTTAATAGTATTGACATCGACAGAATACAATAAACGAGTTCGACGGGAAATATTAAAATACTTAGAAGGCACGCCGCGGATTTATTTTACCCGGATATTTCATTAATAATTTTAACACAAAAATGTTTTTCCAAAAATTCTTGTCCATCGCATAAAATTAATTTTCGTTTTTTTTTACTTCACGTTCGTGATTGAAATCAAACCATCCAACACGCGTTTCGAATTAATATCCAAGGGGAACAATAATAATTTGTGTATGCGCGGGTGTGTGATTTCAAGTCGAGAACTAAAACTTAAGTCGTTATTCTGAACGCGCTTACATTTAAGCTTAATAATATACCGAATAATTGTGTTTGAATTTTAATTAGAAACTTATTATTTCAAGAAATTCCTTCTGCCACAACAAAGGCACTGCTGGATTAAATGTAATCATTGAAAATAAAACGATCCAATTTTTTCAAATTTTTTATTATACAAAAACGGATTTTATACGATATTTAATATGTGCACTTTTTATGGAATTTTTAATTTTTCTTATTTAACATTGCTGTTGTATAAATAAACTTATTGCTTTAATATTTTTGTAATTTGTTTTTATAGTGTAACAGAAAAATTTAGCTTTTTACCGTATCAACATAGGCAAAGGGAGGTTTGTAGGGTTCGAAACTCCGCCATCGATTACCCAATGAAAAAAATAATTATTACACATTACACTAGATAAAATTCACTTATTTTTATAACATAAATAACTGAGATTTATTAAAAAAATAAACGGATTCTTTTTTACTAATTATACAAATTTTATTATAGTATAAGAATATTAAAAATTCAGTTGAAAATGTATATAAGTTATTAAACATACGATTTATATATATATATATATATATTTTTTTGTATATCAAAATGTCAGCTCGGAAATAAATAAACGCGCGCGTTGATGTTATTTATATATAACTATACCGTGTATACTTGACATTTGTATGCGACGCATACCTAAGGTTTAAGGAAAACTATGGGCCAAGAGCATCTTACTGCTGCAGTATAATCCCTTCTGAATATTCATAGAGAAGTCGTTGTTGAACAAATATAAATAGGTTAAATTTATACTTTCATAATAAATATACCTTTTTAACTTTTAAATTAAAAAAGACTAGTTTTATAATCACTTTTTGATTATTTTTTTAAAATTCTTATTCGAATAGATAATAAACTTTTTTTGATTCCTCCCATCAGTGTATGTACCTAATTCTCTGTATATCATTGTAACTATAATTAAAATTAAATTGAACCGATTATGCACATTACGTGTGTATTGCGTACTGAACACTAACTTACGTCGAAGAAATTGTTTTTATTTCATTCCGATTTTTATTTCCATTTTTAACGTTCCAAATATTTAATACTATATTTTTTTTCTTCTTTAAATTAACTTCAAATTATGTTAGAAGTTGTTTATTCTGTAAGTTATCGGATATTGTTGAATTGAAAATTGATTTCTTTTATTATAATAATATTAAATAAACAGTTTACGTCTTGCCTGTTACAGGATGTATAATTTTTACACAACAATATTCGATTTTATTTGTAATTTATTTAATGCGTACGAGTAATTTGTATAATGCTCGATATATTATAAAATCTATTTCACCTTTTGCAATCTTTAAAATACCGCTCAAGTCATGTCACCAACGAAGATTTATTTTAAAACTAATTAGTAGATGTACGAGGGAAATTGGTTTCAGGCATAAGGTAGATGTGTCCCGTGAGAATTTACTAATTTACACATAATGTACATTACACGAGAAAATTCACGGAAGACGACACCACGTACGTATGAGTAAAATATAGTAATTGCCACGGAATTATATTTAATATTATAATTAATATTTTCGGATCTCCATTTTGTGTTCATAACGAGTGTTGTCGAGTTAAATTTACGACGAGCGTACCCTTGATTTCACTAAAATGTTGTTTAGCAAAGTTTATTTGATAGTTTCCATATATTGTCCTACTTGTTTCACTCCGAATACATCTAAAAGTTTATAGTCAACCTTCTGTATTCTGTAACTTAAAGCGTCACAAATAAACTCAAATTTCTCCGGTGAATAAATAAATTCAAATACATTTACAGTTTTTGAAACCGTCCGTTATAAACCGCCATTGAAAAAAAAAGTTAAAAATGATCCAAGCCTATAAGCGTAGTATAGGTACATCAAAATAATGAAAAAATATGCTTAATGTACGGTAATGAATTGAACGGAATTTTCGTATACTTATTTAATCACTGATTATCGAGTTAAGGCAAATTATAAGATTGCGTTTTCTTTCATTTTTTGAAAAAGGATTCCTGTCAAATATAATATAATATAACCTAACCTAACTAAATCAAATGTCTTTGACGGATTAATACAAATCAGTATATATAGATAACTATTTTTTTCTTGTAATTAAAATACACGTATTTAGATGTTATTTAAGTTTTCAAATGCATGCCCCCCGTCCACCAATGATTTTTAACGTCCAGTAGCGTGTGCAGGATCAAAATAAAGGAAAGGCTTTTCTATAAGTACAGTCATATTAAAAAGATATCTGAAATAGCCATATAAAGTAAAACTCTATAAAACGGATTCTACCGCGCGAAAATATATAATTTTAAGACATTTAAATTATGATTTTTCGTTTATAATTTGCTACTTTTTACTTATTTGTAATAAAATATATGGTTATTTTAATAACAAAAAGTACACAAAGAAAAAAATATACCCGATCTCTAAGATTGAGATAACGTGGTTTGATATTATTTCATTGAACAAAAAAAAATTGTTTTTATCTAATAATAATAGTACATAATGTGACCATGAAGGAGGGCCTATCACCTCACAAACGTTTCTGCGATAGTACTGAAAAAAATGTCTACAGAATTTTACGTTAATAATGACATAAATTATTATTATAGTTTATTGCTTTTTTGATTCGGTGTTTTCCACCGCGGGTCGAATTTCGAATTGAATGTTATACAAAATATACGATAGTCGCCAATTAATACGCCTCGACAAACGTTTGGTAATTTCGTAAAAGACGCTTAAAAGAAAACTTATTGGCTTGTAAATATTATTATAATTTAATCAGTTAATCCAAAAATTTAAATCAAAAATGTTAATTTCATTTAAACTGTTTGTTGTTCGTTTAGCGAATCCGCGATATTTACACGGTTGGAACCCGCCGTCATTATAATAATATTATTTTATAATTATTTCAAACACGCAGTATTTTGTTATTCATGCGGACGATCCTGTATAGAAAGCGACAACTAAATCGAATAAATAAATCAAAAGTCGTACGAAATAATGACGTTTAAAAAAAAATGTTTAATTCACTCGATTTCTTCGACTCTAATAATTAGTGGTACGATGTAAAAAAAAAAAAAAATGTATAAACTCGGAATCCATCGCGGTTATAAATTTTTAGTAACTGTCTGATCGAGACGCGTACATAATTTCATTAAAATATTCTTAATGCGTTTCGATTATTATTATGTCGAACTATTCGCATATTTATTTGGAAATAATTTACACGGAAAAGTTTTCTCGCAATGAATTCTCACGTATTCTTTTTTCGACAAGCGTTGTGTGTGCATTTGACTAAAGAAAAATGCATACATAGTCGTCATAAACTTTTACAATAATCTTCTTCTTTTTAGATCAGTGAACATTTCTCATAAGAAATTTATTCGGATAAACGACCGAAAAACACGATTTATCCATTTGAATCGTTCTATACCCCTAAATTATATAAATATTAATATTCCTTATCGTTTTTAAAAAAATCAAAATCTCGTGCGTATGTATAGTAATGATTTACCACGAGTTAATCAATTTGTATACTTTTATTAGCCACTAATAAACACTACGATAGCTCAATAATTATAAAATAAGTTAATACAGAAAATGGGCCAAAAATAAAATAATAAAAACAATTAAAATAATAAAACCAGGCTGCAGCATGAAAGAAATTACAGTTTTTATCACATATTCGGAATTAGTAATTAAAATGGAGTGGAAGTTAGGGGAGATATTAAATTTTTTTTTTAACAATTGAATAAAATTATTCTTTTAGCCTGCAGAGCAGGGCAATCAAATAGTGTATGGGGCAGGTCACAAATACATTCATTTGAATGAAGTATGCAAAACGGAGAGTCATTTAAACCCATTTTAAAAGAGTGACTTGGTAATAAAGAATGCCCTGCCAGTAGACGATTAAATTCAACGATATGACGTCTAACTTGTGTACTGATGACATGTTATTGTTCCTACATTTTTACTGAACGTTTATGGCATATAAATACAAAAATATCTGCAGTAGAAAAATACGTTATTGTTCATTGTAAAGCAGTCATAATAACGTTTATTCTCCGTTATTGCGAACAATTAATTTCTCACGAAATACGAGGAGATTAAATTGAAATTAATTATTCGTATACTTATTTGTTTGATCATTACGAGGAGAAAAAACGAAAACGGTCAAAGTTTTTAATAATATGATATCAACTATGTGGAAAATTTTCAGAAATAAAGTACTTATATAATCCGTTTGTTATTCATAAGCGTCCCTGTACAAAGAACAACATAACGTCTTTGACACTCACACACGCGTAAAATATTTACAAAAAATCCTTTTCCACGGAACACAAGTCGTGTACGTCTAAAAACTTTAATCTTTAAGCACACGTGTACATAGTGTTCTTGTGCTCATTTGTATGCTTCTTATACGTTACTAAATTATATACGAACTTCGTGAAACTATATACAAGTCAATATTTCTAAATGTGGGAAATATATTTTAGAATTTTAATTCGGGAAACTAAACAATAATAAGAAGACGTTCATTATAATTTATTATATTCCGATGTTTTTTTTAATATTATAAATTCCATACTTGAAAATTAGGTTTTTGACACAGAAAACAAAAATTATAAATTCTAATAACATCTCGTGTCTCCTGATAACTTTATGTAATTTAATCGGCCGTCTAGCATCTGGTCACCCGCAACAAACAAACGAGCGTGTTCTTGCACAAGACGTGACGTTATAGAGTGTATACATATATAACATATGTGTAACATATATATACGTATAAGGTCTAGAGAAACACTTAATAATTTATTGGAAGATTTCATTGTTGTATTGCGTGACATCGTAGTCGGCGTGTTTCATATTAATCAAAATTATAATATTATATCTTAAGAGAATAGTTTAAAACAAAGGAATCTCGTAAATAGTATCCGTTCTATATTATATATAATATTGTGATAAGTGTTGTGTATAAAGCTGATTTGTTGATTGTACACTCTACACCTTTACCTCGTATATTCCACGATAAAACCGAGGATGGACTATTTGAAAATTTTTTTTTGTTTTAAGTCCATATGTATGAAAATATGTAAGTCGTTAGTTAATAGTTAATAGTTAATTATATTTTTTCTTCGTGAACTTCAAAATTAACTTTTAGAAGAAAGTAATTTAACTTGTCAAAAAATTACTGTTTTCCAATTGGCGAGGGAAAAAACATTAATGCCTTAAAAACATAGGCCTTCATTTTATTTTTTCATTTTTGGCTTCGCCATAATAACTCGTGTTCTACATTAAAATAACTAATCGAAAATAAAGAAACTGTCGGGAGTGGTTTTTTTCTTCATTTCGTTCAAATTCTATTCTATCATTCCGTAATCGAATTAAACGCTGCGTACAATCACATGAGATTACCACGTAACCTAACCTAACATGTCGCGTGTAAAAACGTCAACAATGGCAATCTCTGTGCATAAGACACTAAATGGCCGAACCGAAGTAAACGATGACGTTTCGAACCGTACGTCTGTATTGGTCAATTGGTATAAAAATATAGTGCGTCCAATAAGTGTCAATATGTCGCGCTGTAGCACAAAACATTAAAACGTTACTAATAAGTAGTACAAATAGATAATATTTTACAAGAAACAAGAATGGAATCATCGAGAACATATAATTTTCAATAAAATTGTTTTTGGTTTTCTTATGAAATAAACATAGGTACGAATAAAATACGTTTAGGAAGAGCAAAATGAAAAAAAAACGTGGAAATCACAGTGTAATATTTAAAATTATATATATATATATATATATATATATTAATATAAGTTTGATTTAACAGCACTTTATTTTGAATGAATTATAACGAGTATAAAAAAAAAAAGAAAAACAAACATAAAAACGGGAAATGAAAATTCCAAATCCCATACAATATCAAATAACTCACGTTTCTGGATTATTCACGGACACTTATTCATAAAATATATACCAGTGTTTTGTGCACAATTATTATACAAGAGGAATACTAAACAATTTTTTACAAAAAAAAAATTATTTTTATTTATTTATTTTTGTAAATTTAAAACGAAAAACATCTAGAAATACGTTTTAAAAACGCGTGTAAATTATTTTATAATGTACGCGAGACAAAACAATACATAAAATTATTTGTGTAAAGTTTACCTGTATACGGAGTGAAACGCCTATAAAACAATAAACATACTTTTTTTAAAAAATATAAATATTCATTTTAAAAAACACAATCGCCCTGTCAATACGTATAAAAATTAAACTCGAACTTTAAAAATTGAAATTTCACAGCGAAAGTTGAATAATGAAAAATTACTTCGATAAACTTCAATAAACAAAAGGAAATACGATAGTTTTGCTATTTATTCGATTTGTTCCATGACGAGCATTTCAATTAAACGTTATGGATTATATAAGGTAATTTACACGAAACTGGCACCACACCGTTAAAAACAATCGAATCAAATATCTCAAAACAAGCATAATTGGGACTTGTTAAAAAACAACGAATAATAATCATATTCGTTTCGATAATTCACAATTAAATAGTGTACGTTTTTTTTCACGAACTTTTAACGAATAAAATAATAAACAATACAATTTATTCTTTGCCAAAGGGCAGTAATTAGTCTGGAAAAACAATTACAATTAATTTATATCATACGCGTTATCCGTTCGATTTTATTCGCTTACTCCGGCGGTGGTCTGCAGCAATATAGGTTGTCTTAAAATTATTATTTCAAGCAATCGTCGTAAATCATTTCACTCGAAAAAAGAAACCATGCAGTTCAAAACTCATTTTATCTCGACTATGTTTTATTTTCTACCTTATCTATTCGTTCCGGTTTACAATATTATTACGACACATACATCAATTCTCATCTTCCGTGTTATTGATTGTTCTAAAATGCACAATTGATCTAAAGGCCAGAGAAAATTTGTGGCGTATTTAGTTTAAATTATTAGTTTTTGTTATGAACACTTTTATATTGGAAATGTATAAATACATTTATCGGTATAAAATTATTAAAATATTTCTTTCATTTTTCTCTTAAGCGGGCTAAACCGGGCGTCTATTGAAATTTTTTCGAAATTCGTTCATATAAATGCGTTCAAATATTTTAAATCGAAAAACGAGACGAAACGTATTTTATGCTTACGCCAATGCGATCGACTAGAATAATAAAAATATTAATAAATGCATAAATTAATTTTAAACGTGTAGTTTTTCAATGCGTCTTTGATTTGCAAACGAATCGTAATAGGTTTTGACAATACGCGCTTCTGTTACGTAATCTATAATTGTTGTATATTATACTTTTACATGGAATTACTTTCGCGTTTTTAGTTTAAAATTGTGCAATATTGTTAAAGTCCAATTTTTCGACTCATTAATCAAGAAAAGTGCATGCGTTCTACTACCGAACCGGCTTACAAATGAAGTTTGTAAAAATTGAAAATCATTTTTTTCATAAGTCTGATGTTGGAATTTTCGTTACCGAATGTTCCCGTTAAAACTCAAATCGAAGTAATTGTGTATACGCAGAGAGTGGTGAGATGGCAAACGTAGTGTGATCGGCTCCGCAGTTAATTACTGCATCGGTATATGCATATTTTTTCCTGTAAATCGTTGCTCACGTAGTAATAATTAATTTGATTTAATCGAAAATAAAATTCGTTTTACGTTTAGTTAAAAGCGTGAATCGTTCGCAGACGAAAAACAACTTTACTAATTCTGTACCCCGGAGGTAAAGAACACCATGTCACAAAATATTAATTTTAAAGGAAGTCAAATTTTCGATTGTTTTCATCTAAAAATTTGTTTTTCTTCGTAACTAATACGAATTGCTCTACGAAATTTCAGTACTTTATTACTAGTATTATTTACAAGATAGAAACACTAATTGTGTTTTTTAAATATTTAATTATTAAATAAGAGCGTATTGTACTGTATAATATATTTGTGTACGAACGTGTATTCGTTAATATTTTAATTGCATAAAGGATAACGAGAAAAAGTCAACCTTTTGGCCAGTGAACGCGAGTGTTTTTGAAGGCAAGGCGACTGGTAGATTCGCCGTGTTGATTTTTAACATTATTTTTTCCATCAAACAAATCCTATACGCGCTGAAAAAAATTACGTTTATTACAATTTATTTGTGCTGTAGACAAAAAAAAATTTTTTTCTCGAAACCCGGACGGGATAAATTGCATGTTACCGTCATTCATATTGCTCGTCTAGAAATAAATCCAAATACCACGTGGGACGGTGCTGCGATTAAATGTTTAAAAAATATTTTTCGGATTTTCGATATTCGTTATAATTAAAGCTGGGAATTCGACAAAAATATTAAGTACTCGACAACTTTAAAAACATTAAAATGCATTAAACAATTTAGTGAGAATTTAGTTTGCTGAATAAATGTGAGGGGAACTCTAATGGACCAGCTGCGTTTGAATATTAATATGTGAAAAAAAATAGAATTAGGGAGAGAAAACATCACTGCTTATTTACATACGAACATAACAGCGACTCGCCGTCGAACATCGTAATTTCGGCGTTTTAACGACAAAATTCGTGGCTTTGCTAGTGAGATATGTTAAATAGTTTTTATTTTAAATTTGGTTTATTCGTATTTAATGATTATACATTATTTACATTATTATTATACATTATGTAAATAAATACGTACTTACGTATCGGGCTATAGTTATAAGTTTATATTGGGTGTTGACGATTTTATTAGTATTGTATACAATTTAATAATCATAAGAATATAAGATTAGATAAGTATTTCAATTGATAAAAGATCATAATTTTATATAAAAATCCGTTAAAATTTTCAAAAAAAAAGAAAAATGTTTTTCATTTGAATTCACGTATAAAAATTGAAAAAAATATCGGTAAAAATGGGAAAAAATTTTTTTAAATAAAATTCGGTGTATTTTTATCCGACTGAAGACACGAAAACGAGCATAGCCATCGAGCTATCTCTGGAAAAAAACAAAAACGATGCGAAATTCGTTGAAATCCCAGCGCCCTAGTGAAGAAATCGCTTTTAAAAAAAAAATTGTATGCCATTTGAGTTCTTGTTACGCACGTAGTAACGAAATTCCGTAACGCGCGCGCGCGTTACATCGCAAAAACTATTCGAAGGCACGAACTCGAAATTTCAAATCGAAAACTCTACTGCAGTAACACTGCGTATAGTCCTCGATAAATCACGTCCGCGGTAAAGAAAATAAAGCGCGAGCCGTGTAAAACTGTCGGGATTCTCGACCTCGTTTTTTATTTTCCCGGCGAATAGCACAATACTCAAATATATTATCGTCAACGCGCAGTTCATCACAAACCGTGTCGAGTACGCAATTGCTACGACGATCCATACGCGCAAAATAAAATCTGTTCGAGCATTTTTTTTTTTTTATTATTAATTAATTTTATTATTATTATTATTATTATTATTATTATTATTATTATTATTATTATTATTATTATTATTATTATTATTATTATTATTATTATTATTATTATTATTATTATTATTATTATTCACTATTTTCTGGCGCCTAACCCTCAGGGGTGTCATTTCAGTTGATTTTTTCCCGGTGTCTATACTCTATTCCATTTGAGATTGAACCACTTGGCCGACCAGAATTCGTCTTGTTCGCGCATTCCCACCTCAAAACGGAATTTTTATGATTCTCTGTATACACGGTGGCAGCACCGGCGACAACTGTCGGCCAATCAGAGAACGCATAGCTTTCGCCTAGGGGGGGTGGGGTCAGACAATGATCGGCGGCTTATTCTGCAATCTGCACGTGCGAAAGCGGTTCAATCTTAAATGGAATAGAGTATAGCAGGCTGTTTTGAAATTTCACCAGGCCATATAAAAATAGATATAGGTACTCGCGGACATTTATCAGCTTTTAATTTTTTCCATATGTCGTGAATCGCAACCGATGTAAACACCATAATAAACAATTGATTTCTTATTACCAGCAAAAACCAATAATTAAAATGCATAAAAAGCTCAACGATGACAAATGCAGTAAAAAAAGAGTAGAAAAAAGATTCTCTAAAAAAAAAAGTATTATATTTCAAATATAGGAGTATCGTCGCGTCGATTTAGAAATACATCAACAGCTTTTTCGAGATTGATATCGTTAACTTTTATTTTTTCGACACCGAGTACGACATTAGATTGTTTAGTGTTCCATCAGCCATGGAAGTATGTAAATATGATTTTACATTTTTCAACGATGAAAAAACCTTTCATTCGATGCTGTTGTAATCGGTAAAGTTTTTGCTAATGAAATTGTTTTTTAAACCTTCGGTAAATGCTGTAGGAAAATCTTCGGATAGGAAATGTCAAATACTTTTTGACCGAATAATAACAAAAGTGTTGCAGTTTAAATATTGTTAAAACCAGATTTACTGCTTTAATAAATATAATCGGTTAGGCGGCTTAACACCAGCGTTTCTATTCGTAATTTATATAATTGTGCCCCACATGTAATAACGACGAGAGTTATTTAATAAATACCCGGCGCAGAATTTTTCGTACCGCGCGTATACGGAATATCGTTAAAATTCTTGCGAAAATAACGTGTTATAGCGAAATATTTTTCGTAATATGTTTTTCGTTAAGTACCGATATAATATTATTTTTAGGCGGATGAGTTTATTATACGTCGAGCACACTATAATGAAAACTATGCGATTTTGTGAAAAATTATTTATTTATTCATAAATAGTTTCGAAATCAACATACAATGGGGATAAAATTGGGTATAAAAGATTTAAATATTTAAATTTTAATTCACAAAGATAAATCGTTATTAAAGGTATGTTCGTTATTCGATCAACCGATGAATTAGTGATTAAATTGAGGTGAACATAATAAATCGGCATGTCTCAAAAATACTAAGAGTTAATTTAAAATTCAGAGCTATCAATTGTCGAGTAATTTAATTGAGATAATCAAATCTATTTTTTTCTTCGTATTCCTGAGGATAATGTTCACAATACATCTCACGGGAATGACCGAAAAACTGATGGTTGAGGCACTGTGGAGGATCGTATAGTTATCGAATTACACGTTATTGTTAGTCTCGTTTCAATAATCACTAAATGTATCACACGATGATATATAGATTGGACATAAATATAGTACTAGATTATTAAAAAAAAAATTTTTTTTCGTAATTTATTTTCAAAAAATTGCGTAAATTGCAACCGTGATTTACATTTTGACTGAACAGAATATTATGTTTTATAAATTTAACGCATATAAAACATACAGAGAAATTTTATGAAAATTTACGAAAAATTTAATACCGATTTTCATTCAATTCGTTTATGGTTAATTCAATTCCAATCATACATCGGTTTGAGATTATTACTTTTTATTAACCACCTTGTTACCTTGTTCTTTGTCATATACCTTTGTGGGTAATTTACAGTGTATTCTGTAAAGGTTTGTTGTAGTAAATGAAATCATTTTTATCCAGCGTGGCAGTTAAAAGTTAGGTTTTCGCCTAACGTGTTTTAAATTATTAATTTTCGACATAATTATGTTACCGAATATAGTTCATACATAAACGTGTATGCAAAAAACGTCGTCGGTTGAGTAACGAATTAAACGTGATCCTTTCTAACCACGATCTGACGGCATAGGTGCAACTCCTAAAAATAACGCTTTATACAGCATCTGTTGCTTTCCGTCCATAAGCTTATATCGTAGAATAGTTAAGTTAAAAAATAAAAATAAACGTTTGTCGAAGGCGTTTTTGTTTATGAAATTGTAATATCCATAAACGTCGCACGCTTCCTTGGTGGCCTAGAAGGAGATCCGCGACGTTATGTCTTTTGTTGTAATAAAATCGAATATCATGTATACCCGTGGCATATATTCTACAATAATACAATATTGTATCGTAAACAGATTTATGCAAAATGACGATTCTCAATATTTGGTGTCTTTGTGTGATAAAAAGGCGAAGAGTTAATAAGATTCTACGTGAATTTGACAATCCTAAGCCTTGCCTACATTTCTAAAAAAAAAATTTTTGTAAAACTTTGTATGTACATGTATATGCAGTGCAGCACAAATACTATTGGAAATTATAATAATACACTCAAATGCTTTTTCTTAAACTTATTTTAAATATTTTTTTTTGTAATCGGTTTCTTTTATTTATTAAGTATAAACAAACAAATTAGAAACCTTGTCATTCGTCGAATATTCCAGTCTAAAAGTGTAGTATTTTTAATTATTGTAACAATTATTATCGGAACGTACACATATTACACAATAATGCAAATGTATGCTAATATCACAATTTTTTTGTGTAAAAACTTAGATAAGAACTTTCTTTTTTTCAACGTTATTAATTTTTATATTTTAAATTAATCGGTTTAGAACTTATATTGAAAAATTGTCGACACAAGACACAATAATAATTGTTAAGTGTCAATCTGTTATTAGCATTAAGATGGCAGTAATCACAAAAAATTATCATTTACCACAATCATGGTTATAAATTACCTAACCATGATTTGTTCTGTTATCATAATTGACTTTCAACACTTTAATAAGCACACTTTAAAGTCCAAAAAACATATTATAATTAAATCATTATATATTTTGTATTTATATATTCATGTACTACAAATTCAAAAATATAACTGAAATTTTGCTAGGTAGCCCTCATAGCTCTTCCAAAAGCCTCCGATTTGTGCGTTTATCACGCAATTTAATATTGCGTACCTACCTAATTTCGTCCACGCGTGTGACGTGAGCGATATTTCTCATTCGAATCATGTCCAGCGTGCTTTTTTAATAAATGTAATTGTGACCGAAAATTGTGGTTTTGGCATCAGCCCTTGGCCGCGAATATTTTTTCAATGTTTATCGTACTTACTGCAAAAAAACTAATTAATTTGATACAAATGAAGTAAAAAATTGCCAGAATCTAGTAAGCAACCTTTTTCAAAAGCTCATCGAATAGAATACTCAGTCATATCAAAATCTAAATAATTCACGACTATTTTATCAACGATAGATGTTCAGTGTTTAATAGTTAATACATTTTATTCAAACATTACAAACCCGTACTTTTTCCGAATAAAATTTTTATCGGTATATTAAAAAATAAAAATGTGGCCCTCAGTAACGTTTTTAAAATCTAAATTCTTCACGTCCGTCACTCTTCCTCACTAACCGAGAACAATGGCATATTTATGTGAGGGGGTCGACCGGGTTTAAACCCTCCCCTTCCAATGACCTAAAAAATTTCAAATTACCGTTTCTGCCACATGTAAAATTAAAAAGTAAATAAAAATAAATCTCACCCGTGCCTCACATATTGAAAAAAAACTATTTCATTCCCCTTTTGATAACTCCTAAATACTACTGACCAGTATACGCGCATTATGGTCACCTATAGTGGAAATCGCTTAAAAAAAAAATGCCCCAAGTAACCACTGCCATCACTCGTATCATGACGGAGTACAATTTATCGCCAAATAATTAATTTAATAAAATTAATAATTAACGTGTTATTAATAACCCATTTATACCCGACCACAGGAGACGAGATCGTACAACACGTCCGGAAACACGGGAAACGCTCCGCAAACATTCTCGCGGCTTGTAATCAACTCAACAGCGAAACAACAGCAGCGGAATTTATTTCCTCGTAAATATGTATACGCAAATATAATGCGCACACGATCCGCTGCGAGTTTCCGATAAGATATCAACGCGTTAGTCTCATGCTTGCAACTGTATGCGTATTGTAGAATACGATTTCCAAAACGATACATCCGATTTAACAAAACGTTATAAATAAATAAATTATAATTATTATAAATCTTGAACCAGTAATTTATTACGAATTACCATCCAACTGAAAGAGGGAGTTCTCGTGTTTTCTCGACTCTCAGTAGGTCGTGTTCAGGCACACTTGAAACGAGTGACGCGCTTCGTTATAGTGAAAGGAGACGGTTCGCTCAACAAAATTAACGTTTTCTGCGCAGTTTCGAGAAACAATCGTTCTTCGATCGTTTTTCGTTGTTCGGAGGAACACTGTATAACGGTAACTCGTATACTCCCAAATAGATTAAAGATTAACTATTCCCACAACTGCAAGCTGTTTGGAGATGATTTCGTCTTCCAAAAAAAAAAACCAATGGGCGCCACCACATTGGTTCACAGAAGTCCACAGATTTCTGTAGACCAATAATTAGCCAAATCGCAGCGCGATGTATCGGTGCGTTCACCCTTCTTGTTCGCCTCGTTTTCCGGACCTAACTGTCTGTGATTTTTTTTCTTTGGGAATGCGTAAAAAAACACTGGTTATATACCACTCCTTTTAAGAGCTCTTGATGGACTGATCATTACAGACGCCATCGTTCCGATTACGTTGGACATGCACCAACGGGTTTATGAAAAACTATCGCTATCGCTCAGATGTGTGCCGTGTAATTAATGAAGGTCACATTGGACATTTGTAAGCAATGTAACTAGCATTTATACTCGTATGTTAACGCTAACGTATAAAAAATATTCTGATTACAAAGATTTTACAAAAAATACGGTTTGTTGAGTTTGGATGAATCATTTTATCATGTTATATGTAAAATTAATCATCAGGGATAGGGAATTCGTGCATATGTGTATTTGTTCGAAAAGCAATTAGGAGAAATCTGATGCTTACATAAATTAATGTAATGATGTCTTACTTTGAAACATATAATTTTTTGTTGCATATTTTAAGTTATTTTTCTATGAATTCATTTTTAAAGATTTGTTCGATTATTATTGCATATTTCAAACTTTTCGGATTATTTACAGTCACAAACTTAAAAATGTAAAATCAAACTATCAATTTAAGATATTGACCTCGTATAATAAAGTGTTAATTGTATTATAAAATATAAATGTAGACATTTAAAAACATTTTAAAACGATTAGGATGAAAATTTTTTTTCCACTTATAATATACATAAATAAAATAGTATACGTGCAAATTCAATTGCACATTTTGACAATAAAACATATTTAACTGAATATTTTAACTTTTTTAAGCACGTATTTGTGTGAATTTTAGAGCATAAAGTCCCGAGCCTTGGTATTCATATTTGAATCGACCATTCGTGAAGACAGTCGACGGCACTCTGTCACCTTGTAATCCGTGACGATATTATTATTATTTTTATCATTGTCTTTGTAGTTTGCCAACGCTGCGTAAATTATCGAAATAATTCGCGATTGTCAGGCATTGCCATGAAGTCTTGGCGCTTATTATATTACGTACACGCATACATCAACCGGAACGGATCGCGAAACCCAAAATGAAAATTCTGACTTTATATAGGTATGCGATTCTACGGTTACACGTCATATTGTATGAAATAATTTTAATTAAAACACGCGTACCTATCAAGCTCGGTGGTAACGCGAAGACTACCGTATTGATATATTATTATACTCAGTGAAATCGTGTTCAGATACTATAGAATTATATCTATACTCTATTCACCGAAAGAATGTGCCACGCCGCAACATCACCCAGAGTTTTGGGCTGAACATCCACTACTGACATCTAGACATAATATACATAACTAATATCTTGTTGTATACAGTTTCATTGCAATTGAAGGAGCGTAGTAAGGTTAACAGTTAAAATACAATCGTATGCGTGAAATAAATACGTTCTGCCGGGGATTAGATAATTATTTTTTTATTTCGTCTGACTAATGCGTTATGAATACAATCACAAACTGATCAAGTTTTTAGCTCGATACAAATCAAATAAATGGATCTAAGGTTTAAATCGTAAATAATAAAATAAAATTAAATGATATTATCGAAAAGAAATGGTGGACGTATAAACCGCATGTACTTGACTATTGTGTGTAACGCGCATTGTGTTATGTAGTTTATACGTATAAAAAAAACATTTTAACAAAAAACGAGGGATCATTTTATTTTTCTTCAAAAAGAAAAATCTCCGCTGCAACCTTACCGTCTTCGCGGTCAGCGCATAATAATTCAATATTTTCTCAGTCATATTTTTGTGTTGGCAATCACCTGGACGGAGCTAGGACAACGTCGTCTTTTTTTTACGCTTGATCGGAACCTTCTTAATGGCCGTATAAAGACGGTCCGGTTGCGCGATAAATAAGGACTTCCAGGATAATAGGCGCACACCGCGCGTATTATTATTATTACGTCGGAGATCCTATTATTGTCGAGCTGGGTAAAATACGAAATAAAATATATATATAAAAAAAGTGGTCCGAATCGAGGGGGACATTTATTTTTCGTTTGGGATCGCTTAATATCGATAAGATTTTTTACCATCGCGAAGACCTACAAATATTATCGCCCAGTTTATGAAACGAGCGAAAATTCCACGGAGTTTACTACGATTAATGGATGCTACCCGGTCCGTAATCCAAACTCATTTTGTCGTGTCATTACACTAGTCGCAGAATGCTTTTCTTATTAAATATCAAAAATATGTATATAAAAAAACAAATAAATATATACGTATATGTGAATATACAACCAAGCCAAAGAGTATCATGAAAAAAAAAGGAATGTATTTAAGGCTGAGTTAAGGATGGCTAGGAGAGTTCACGTCCTTAGGGCTCACGAAAGTGTTGTCGGATTAAAATTAGTAGTTGTAGTAGCCTATACGTATTATAATATATTGGTATAAAAATATTTTATTTTATGTCTGAAAAAACGTATTTTCTTGTGAAATATATTTCATACTTATTTGTAATACCTATATATTAATATATTACAATGCTATACAATTGATCTTTTTTTTTAGCAATATTTTAGTATTTATTTTAAAAATTAATTAAGTTTAATAAAAATGATTAAATATACATAAGTGTATTTAACAATTGGTAATTATTTTTCTTAACAGTAAATAATTATAAAGTTATGCGTGGGCCAATGCGACAAGCCCAATAATGTTAAAACAGGGATAAAAAAAATGTAATTTTTTCTCATTGATGGAAATAGACAAACTAATAAGAAATGATTAAGAAAAGTACTTGTCTCAGGGTCCCTAGAGGGCTTAATCCGGGATTGATATAGGAAAATTGTTGTATTAAATTTGTTAATTTACTATACCGTCTTCGACAAAAAGTCATCATCTGTTAATATTAGAAAAAATGAAATATACAACAACAGAATAAAGATTTCAAATGAACAGAATTGCAGTGGAAAAATTATGAATATTACAATAAGTAGACATAAAAATAAAATAAAAACCAGCAAGAAATTGTGTACATAGTGAATTAAACTGTTAAAAAAACAACTTTAACGTCTTATTATTATATAATATTATTTCTAACCTCTGTTTATATGTTTAAAATATTTTTAAATTGATAATATGTTTAATTTCTTTAAACATGCATGTAATTCTTCAAAATGAATTTATATAAATATCATGTTGTATATTTAATATTTCTAAGTCATAATCTATATAAAAGTTATATGATTATTATCGTTTATATACACGTTTTGCAAAATTCGAATTCGTATTAGCTTTTTTATATTTTATTTGAGAAATTTATTCGTTATAAGGTATACAGTATTGTATTCGTTTTACCAATATAAAATTTATTACAGCTACATTTAAGTTTGTAAATTCCACAACAATCAATTAGTTGAAATTATTAATTGAAAATTGTTTTATTTTATTATTTATTTGTTTACTTAATGTTTTTTAATAAAACATATATAATCGAATATAATTTATATAAATTAAAACTGTTTGTAAAATTAAGAATACATAGAAATATTTCGATACAGACCACATATCGAAAAATTGTCTTCGTTATCGTTATAATATAATGGTTATATATAAGTCCGCAAAGGTCGATTTTGATTTCATAATAAATTCTATTTTTTCTTATGTATGTACTATATATATATATTTATGTATTTTAGTCTAACCTTTTTTACTCCCGTATTGAATGTCGAGAATTTATTATTTATCGTAAAGTGAGTTAAAAATCAAACAGGCGAATAAAAAAAAACATTTTTAAATATTTATGTTTTATCGAAAAAATGTGAAGTATTCGAATACTTATAGAATATTAAATACTTAATTCGATTAAAAATAAAAGCTCTGTACAATATCGAATAATAATAATAATAATAATAATAATAATATTATAATAATATTATTATTATTATTATTATTATGCAGTATATCATGTTTTCTATTAGATTTTCATTAATTAATTAAATATGTATGTACTATTTTAATTTTTTTTTTTGTTGTTTACTAGAAATCAGAACAATGTTTCATAACGATTTAAGTAATAATTGTTGTCTGAGAGAAAAAAACCCGCCTGTAACTACTTATTTTATCTGCGAAGCTTTATTATATAATAATCGAACCCCGGAAGAACTAGGGAACTATTTATAATGAAAAAACAACATGCTTTATGACTAAGAAATTTCCATTCGATTTTCGAGGAACAGGAAAATTTAAAACTATAAAAGTTAATAAATGAAAATACTTGAAAAGTTTTATCATGGCTTAAAAAGATGCGTATTAAAATTGACTAAAGATATTATGATAATATTATAATAATTTAATTCGAGCTACTGTATATTTCGAAGAAACGTATAAGACATAGTGTTGCTTGAAAAGCTGTGAATTAAGGATTTATAAGTTATGGTTTATTTCATTCAACGCGTTTCTTTTTTTCAACAATTAATTTTTACTCAATAAGTTATTGTTTTTTTTAATGTATCTAAATCTAATTAACTTCTAGTCAATGAATTAAATCAAGTAAGCGCGCTATAAGAAATATAAAATATCGTATTATAGAGTTTGATAACATACAGGTAATATAATACTATATTAAAGGTCATAAAAGACTTTGGGAAATAATAATATCCTTTTTTCACGCTATTTTTTTTAATTTTAATAAAACATATTTTATAACATTTAACCGAGAAGGGTCAATTGTTAACTTTAACTATTGACTCTCGAAGTTCAAAAAAGAAAAATGTGTGTTATTTTCATGACTTAAACGAATTATTATTATTATTATTTTTATTAAATTAATTTAACGGGATAAAATCATTTATTCACTTCCCAATCCTTGATTATTAGGAACTAAAAACATGTATGACATTTTCCAAAAAGTATCCCAATATATTTATGATACAGACATGAATTCTACGATAAGAAATATCGTCGAAAACACAATTCGACGAAGACGAAAAAGATCTCAACGAGTCTAAAATGAAAAATCGGTGTCATTCAAAAAAAAAAAATACAACGTCCGCCAAAAAATACAAGACGATCACGTCCACGCGGTACATATCAATTTTTCCCGTACGGCAGTTCGAAACAGACAAACGGTCCATTCCGCTTTACTGTTATATTGGACAGACACGGGGACGACGCAATGTTTTGACATTGCACTAAAACGCGTCGTTTCAAAACGAAAACCAAAAAATATCCCAACTGTATCGCGTCCGAGTACTTACGCCAGTATTGTTGTTCGTATTTATATTCATAAGGACGTCCGAAGAAAACTAATATATGAAACCCGGCCGATACAATTTAATATAACGCGAACGTGTCCAAATAATATTATAATACCTTCGACGCGATTCGATTATTATTATTATTATTACTATTTTTTTGTTATTAGTAGTTATTGTTACACCCATTTATTTAATTAAATACATTTACAAAATACACACAAAAACACATTTTTGATATAAGACGACGATGTTAATATTAATATACTATACATTTGCATACTGATTACTGATACTAACATAAAAATAAAAATAAAAGTTTTCGCATAAATAACAAGTGCAGATTATGACAATCATTATGTGGTGTTGAATATAGCTTTGAAAGACTTTACATTATCGTCGCCGCGTGGATATAGACTGTGGTCTGTAAACGGTACGAAGTTTGAAAAACCCTTTATTTTTTTTATTTTACTGCAAATACTTTGGCCGAACTACGTCGAGTTTTCCACTATTCTAATGTTTTGAAACATATATACATATATATATATATATATATGGTACTTTGCTACGGATTATTGCATTCAATTTTATTGCAATTCAAGTTCTCTCGTCTTATCGATTATACGATACGTATAATAAATTATAAATTGTATAAATATATATTTGGAATTAAATGGAATAAAATATAATAATATGCTATAAATACGTGTATTATTCCGTATTGTAGCAAATATTCGTATAAAATGTTTTCTCCCGTATTTTGAGGTACATTTTTCGAACACACTCTACATTTTTGACCGTTTTATTTTGATTTTAAATAGAATACTCATAATAAGATTTTAATATAAACATTGATTTATACTATTTATTATCTACATTTATTTATTTTAATCATGTTTAATTAAGTGTAATATTATAAATATAATATAACAAAATGTTCACTACAATATTTCTTACAAAAATATTTTGTGTTTAAAATTTAAATTTAAAGAGAAATTTAAATGAGTTTGTGTCTTTATATTTGTTTTATATTTCAATTACAATCATTCATTTAGTTTTGTCCAAATCGTTAAAAACTAATTAAACCCATAACATATATACATATTAATACGGAAGAATTAATTAATTTGGATAAAAACGTTATTTTTAATTAATATTTAACGTTAAAAAAAAACAACATTTGTGTTACATAATATACACTATACAGCTTTATAATATGCGTCAATCGTTTACAATTCAACAGCGTAATTATGTAAGTTTTGAATATTTTTTTTTTTGTAAAAGAAAGACAAATTTCGTGCACTTTGAATAACACATTTATAAGATTTTCAAACTATTTTACGAATTCATTATGCTATAACGTAATATATTTTGTTAATTACGTGTTTTTTTTAAATTGATCATTTATAAAATGTGCATGTTGAAAAAAACTACTGTACGAATACAGCAAATGATTAATAATTTTATTAATACATTGATACACTTGACTTTAAGTATAGTCATTAATGTGTTGAAAAAAAAATTAAAGTTGATTTAAATTTAGTTACTTCAAGCGTTTATATATATATATATATAACGTACTAAATTAATTGAATTTAATACAAGAATATATCTAAATTGAAATCAATTTTCTCCAAAAAGCAATTCACATTTTCTGAACCCGGTTCTGACTTTAGTTTATAGTTTAATTGGCGTTATAAATCATACGGACATCTTCAAGTACTGAACACTTCTTGGGAGGACTCTTATTTTTCAGATAATATGGAATATTAATGTAATAGTTTACAATTTGTATTCAATTAAAATTGTTTACACTCAATGGCGAAATTTACGGGAGTGTTGGGTGTGCAATTCACAAGGCCCCTGCTTTTGTGGGGCCCCGAGATTTTTTGTACTTAAGTACAATATAAATAGACTTTTTAAAATTTATTTTATTGATTAATGATGATTAGAAAAATTGATTTTGTCAAAGAAAAACTAATATGCACATATACGTACAATATCTTAAATCGTGGTATTAATGTCAAAATAACAGTTCAACAAGTAGGGCCCCATTAAAGAAATTTTTACATGGGTCCCTATGGTCAAATTGCGCCACTGTTTACACTTTAACTTGCTCATTTTTGACAACAATAATATTTATGTATAGTGTTGTAAAGTATTTGAGAAAGTGTTGAGCATGTTCATATTTATGAATTGTTTATAACATTTTATTAAATAATTTTATTTTCGAGCATTCGATAAAGTATTTTATACGCATATGTCGTGTAATGAAATATTATTTAACGATTCTTTTTGAAATTATTCTACACAAAAAAATAACACTGCCGTCACGTTAGTTTACAATATAGCTCCTCACATATGGAGTGTATATAGGTAAATTAACCCTATTTTATTTTATTTTTTATTTGGAATAGTAGTGTAATTTACACCGTATAATTAAGAGATACAAATTATAGTGATGGTTGGTAAAAAGAAAATCAAATTTTTCGTAATAAACTGTTATTTCGGAATTCGAAGTATTCTTAAAAAAAAATAGAAATATTACTCAAAAATATTCGTCTTTATCGAGTGTTTATTTTAATTATCACTTTTTTTTGTAGCACTGGTTTAGAAAAAAAAAAACGTGAACCGTACACTGTTATTTTATTTGTTGATTGGTTTTGGCCATGACAGAGTGTAAGCGAATTTCGTTGAAGAAAATTAAATTTAAAATTTTTATACGTGACGGTCGAAAAATCCCGAACGCCAGCACGTACAGCACTGGTTCTCGTGTGTGCTAATCCCGAGGCCGTTTTGTGATTGAACGTTTGTTTACACTCACAGACTGTAGTCCGACGTGGGATCGATCGAACGGTGCCCAGCGATTTTCTCCTCCGCGCAGAGTAAACACATTTTGAAAACGATATTTTAAAATTTTTAAATCTTTTTACGTTAAACGCCATTTGTATAGAAAAAAAATACAAATAAAGGTGCACTTATATATTTTCTCCGGTTAGTCTTATGTTACCGACAAACGCGTGGAGAACTCGTCCTCCATTCGCGTGTATAGAAATTGATTTTTACTGTGTATGCATTTTTTTTTGTGTGTGTGTGGCGTATTAATTTATTGGTATTACACAAAAAATAATACACTTTCTTATTATTAGTTCACTTTTATCTGCAAAGAAATTGTGGTGAAAAAAATATACCTAAAACCGAAAATGGGAAATAAAAATTACGGTGTGTGGGGAAGAAAAAATATTATTTGAAATAGTTTTTGAGTCAAACGTTCAAACATATACCTGTCATTTGTCACATTTTATCGTTTCTCGAATATAATCATGGACAGCAGCGTTAGTGTCGCATTAACAACTGGTTTTGAATTTTGAAAGCAGCTCTGACGATAAAAATAAAAACAATTCTAATCGAATTTCGATTAAATTCGCGATTATCCGAAATCATTTGGTATTCAACGACAACGAACAACGTTAACGTGTACGTATCTGAGGTTATTATTGATTTTTCGAAAAGAAACGAAAATATTAATAGGGATTTCGTTATTTTAATTTTAATCTACGCGGAAATAATAAACAAATATCGATAGCAAACATAGGGTTATAAAAAAAAAGGTCGTGATTATTGATTTTATTATTATTTTAAATTAGATTTCTATTTAAATGCAAAAACGATTTAAAATACATTTCGGTGCATAAAAATTTCTAATGTTACAATACTGTAAAATTAATCCCAAATTTATAAATACAAATTTTTTCATTTTTCTATTTTCTAAAAAGCTTTACTTTGTTACTCGTCTAGCCAAACACGAAAGAAATTTGGTTGTTTTATTATTAAAAATCTAGTGGTGCTGAGCACATCTCCTCCGAGTCTGTTCCCGAAAAATATCTCCAATGCCCGTTACACATTTTTCGTACACAACATTTCAACGGTGAAGAGTAGTAAATACGCCGCGGTCTGCAACGACTGCACGAAAACGGAATAAAAAAATATTGTTTTTTCAGGGTTTCTAAGAGAACGGAAAAGAACACTTGAACGTTACCGTAAATAAGATTTTTGGTGGTAAATCTTTTTAACAACGATTTTGGCCGTCAAACTCGTCGCATATTTTACTTCGGAATAGTTGTCTGAAAAAAAAAACGGGTACAAACGACACGTATTCTAATCACCAGTCGTCCATTTATTTATTTGCTAATGGCATTTGTTCCCCTTTTTCGGGACCGGTACGAATTGCAACGGTGGACAAGTTAACCGGTTTTTTTTTTCTAACTCGTTTAATTAAAGTAATATAAAACAAAATATAAGTCAAATTAAAAGTTTTATTGTTTACTTAAAATGAAAAAAAAACAGTGACTCTTCTACTCGATTAAAAGTTAAAATAAGCAGTGGCCAATTGTAGAAAAATAAACAAACCGCGGAAAGTGATATCTTATCGTGTCACGGTCTAGTTTGATAACCCGTGAAGTGTTTTTTTAATCGATTAAGTGCACCTACTATAGGTACTTAGTATTCGTTTTTGTTTGTTCCTGAGATATGTCGTAAGGGACCAGCACCATTCGCTATAAACGGGACGTCATGTCGGTTTCGATTTGATTTTTTTTTCCTTTTTCTTCATCAATCGACCGAAGAAAACGTCTGTTTTCTTCGAATACAAAAAGCCAATATAATCACAAGAAATGTGTGTGTGTGCGTGTATAGTACCCGGTAACGCGGTTAGTTTTGGTTATATAAATATTTTTTTTTAACTTGAAACTTCAATACCAAAACAACCGTTTCTAACTATTGTATACGTACGATTTATTGGGGTTTTTTTTCCCCCGCCGCCTAGTTAAATGTCAAGTTATAATAAATCATATGTTATAAATACCACGTTCGTACATAGAAATTCGTCGAAAGAAAACACATCATGTAATAAATATTTCTATTACTGTACTGTACCTTATTTAGTTTGGAAATTATTTTTTTTCTCTCCGAAACGTGTTTTGATAATTGATATAAATTAATGTTAAAAATATTTAGAATATAATAATTAATGATAACGCTTAACTGTAATTCACGTTTCTCATATTTACCTATAACACGTCCAATTTAAAATGAAATACGCTACAGATAAAATAAACACACATTTATTTATATTTTGTAGTCATTTATTATTACACACATAAAATTATGACAGAATAAAAAGATATTCTTCCTGACTAACTATAAAAATATACATATATAATGTATACGAGTAAAAAATATATACATATATATATTTATGAACTCACAATTGCTTACTGTTTACTGTAGACTTTTATAATATTTTTCTGCTGAAGAGCAAGTATGTTTTTATACGCCAATAATAAAATATTTTTATTTCTTTAAAATATGCGCTAATATTATTTCAAAAGTAAATTATTCTATATTGATTTCAAGTTTATATATGTAATTATGTAATTTTTTATTGAACTTTTCGTTTTTATTTATTTTATTAAACAATTTGGTTTAATTTAAAACAAAATGTAGAATTTTTAACTAAAATATATTATAATTATTTCAATAACATTCCATATGCAATATCTTTGTTAAAAAGCATATAGTTCAGAGTATTACACACGTATATAATTCGAGAATTATTAGCGACAACAGTTTTTTCAAAATTACATTCTGTTTTATTACTTATTCGAAGGTAGAAAAATGTGTTTCAAAATATACATAACCCTAAACTAATATTTTACTATATACTACCACCTACCGACATTTTATTAATTTTGCAACAAATTTTAGAAAATAATTATACGCGATATATAACCTTGTTTTCTATACACAAATAATTTCTTATTTGCTATAACCGTTAAAAGACTCGAATAATTTTTAAAATCGATCCGTTTATTATACATACACGTTTATAATGTAAAGTCTCTTATATAAATTCATGGAACTTTATAGCAAACGCATTAAAATGTTGTTAGAATTAGAAAGTTTGAATAATTGAATGTATATGAAATATAGATAACGTATCAATACTATACTGATAAATTCCGTTTTGGCGAGCACTAAAAAAAAGTATAGTACATTTAAAAAAATAAATAAATAAGCATAAAAATAATTCATAATAGTTGTTCGAAAACAAAAAAATGCTAGATTATAATAGTACATAATGAAATTGTTTTGTCTTTATATTTACCAAAACGTTTTGAAAACAAGATTGAATGTTCATTATTAAATTGCTTAACTACTATAACAATTTTTTTTTTTTAGATTTTGTAAATAACCCCCATTATATGAGTTTCTCTTACCAAAGGTTCTCAATTAATTCGTTAACTATGTAAAGGTTCTAATTCGAAAAGTTCACGTTAAAAACCTTCCACGTGTGTAGAACCTTTTCAAAGTCAACATTACGTTATTTATACTTTTTTTTTCCAAATGTTTTCCAATTAATTCTCTTTCTGATAAAACGCAGTACAAAACTCAATAAAAAAAAAGAAAAACGTTTTCAACTTTATGTACAATACAAAGTTATATTCGGATATATATAAAAAAAATGTTTAAAAATTTAAATTGGTGTTTTTTGGTAGTTTTCATGACACGTAGGCATTATTAATTAACGGGTGACGTATTAGGAAAACGCATACAATATAAACCATACAAAATTATGATAGAAATTAATTTTGGTGCATTCTATAAACGTACTCGTTTTGGAATATGATTGTTCTATTTATGGAATTTATTACAAAACATTGCGATAAAAAAAAAACAATATATTTGTTTCGTCGATAACGTTTAATCTATACTCTCAGTTAGAATTAATAATTGACAATATTAAATCCGCGCTGTTAACTAAGAAAAAAACCTATTCAATGTATTTACATACGTAAATTTATAAATTTACAACGTGACGCAATGCTTTAAAAACGGTTTTTTCCCTTTCAGAGGAAATTTAATATGATACGGATTTTATTCAATTAAGATTTACTTTACATTGTTTACATTGTTAGTTGACTATTTTATATTTAGAAAAGTAAATAAAACACCTACTTGTAAAACAGAATTAATCGAATAGTTTAACTACAATTTCGCAGAAGATAAACTCGTATAAATAAATCATAAAAACCCTTTTTCCTTACATTAATGTAGAAGCAATTTCCAACGAGATTCTTCGCCGGAATATTGATTTGTATTTTAAACATTTCGAGTACTACGTTTTCAATTAATTGTTTGTAATATTATTGTTATTATTATGGTTGTGGTGGACCCCTTCACCCTGCAAATGCCACGACTGGCTTTTGATCGGCAAATGGTTAATTCATGTTTCGATCATAATTGGGTTAAGATTTAAGTCCGAGTATTTTTAATTATTAATTCGGATAGAAATTCTAGTTATTTAAAAATACGTCTTTTACTCGGTAATAATATCAATAAAAAACACTCGATGTTGTACGTGGTATATATTTTTTTTTTGTATTATTTTATATAATTGTCAACAAAATATTGAAATTATTTTGTCCATTAAAAACATTTAATACCAATGAATTTAATTATTGCAATAACATGAACCGTGTCGCAATTTTTTTTTTCATTTCAGGACGTTTTGAGAGAAAAATATCGAAACTAATTACATTTTTTATGAATTGAATGATATTTTTTCTTTTGAACATGTGTTTAGTGGAATTCGATATGTAATAGGTAAAAGTAGATCAATTAAAATGTTAATGTTTTAATTTATATTATACTAAATTAGGTAATGAGGAAATTAACCTCTTCATGTGTTCGGCATATTTTTTCGTTATGGTTGTTGAAGCCGATTTAAAAAATGGATAACTATAAAGAACTCTTACAACTCTTAGCATTATTATACTACGATTATTTTATATATATATTTTTAAATTTCTAAGATTTTTACATATTGCGTTGGACTTAGATTTTTAAAGTGTTTATACTAACCCTACGCCCGTTTAGCATTTATAACTACAAAACTTCAATATAATAATGGTATTCCAAAATTAAACTCGAAATTTAAATTATACATACTATATAATTATCTTACCGAAAATGTATTGAAATATTAAATTATTTATTTTTGTTGAATTGCTTGATCCTCATAATTATAAATATATTTAATTAATTAATTGAACGATCCATTATAGCCTGAAATAACTTTTGCTGGAAAATAAAACATATATTTTTTTATTTTATTATTATTATTATTATTATTATTATTATTATTATTATTATTATTTTTAATTTTTAGTATTTAAAAGAACTTTCCAAACATTACACAGGATGTGAATTTAAAAGTTTTAAAACAAAATTATTGTTGAATACTTCAAAATAAACTTAAGTTCTTTTTACCATTTCTGACGAAATTTAATATATTTTATTTAAAATATTTATATATATATATATAAATACGACCAAAAAACAGTTTGTTTAAGAAATATTTTGAAATTACTCTAAGAGACTCATGTTTCTCGTAACTGTTTAATATACTCGTAATATATATGAAAATGTATATTAATTAGAAAGTAATTGTTTTGCATACAAATTACAAGTAATAAAACGAAATTTAATTAATTTCTAGTATAATATATATTTTCATCAGAATCACTGTAGACACTGATGAAACAGTTTTTTAACTCGTTATTATTTTAAATATATATTGATATTCAACCATACTTCACTTTGAAACAACGTGATAAATAATGATGATATAATATATCTTTTTTTTTTTATTGAAATTTAAACGTTAGTCTTATTATTTAATTACATTTTAAATATATTTAATTTCAAAATTCCAAGTTATCAACACAATTTCATGATTGATCTCTACGCTAAAAATACACACTATGTTTAAGGGTTAATAGGTTAATATTGGAACGAGAAAACTTAGTGAATTAAATATATGGTTTGTCCATTGTACGTTGAACCTTTAATATTATATAATATACTTATTAATCGATTCATGGATATATTTTTAGACATAAAACATCTTATTGTCACGGTGTTTTTCTATACATTTTTAAAACATCTTTATCTAAGCGTTTATTATTTGTCCCATTTTAACAATCTGTATACACGTGTTATATTCTAGATGTGGCTGGAAACACAAGATTAGGTAAAGAGAAGTAGGTGAAGAGCTATTATGTGAGCTTCTTTCCCCTTCCTTACTTTTGAGATGAAGTCAAGGTGACAAATATTACCCCGATATCAAATACCACTGACATGTATGTGTAGTTTTATGTAATACGTTGTATGAACGTATATACCACCAAAATCCAAACAGCTAATTGAAACAAAAAGCAAAAGACCCAATAAATAATCGATATCTTGATTGCTTTAGTAGGTACAGAATATATTATAATATTAGTTATTACCAGAAAACGACATTTTATGTATATTCTTTTTGTGTATACTTGACGAAATAAAAATGTCATAAAATGTGTTTCTGCCTTTTGTTGCGATCATTATCGTCGGTATTCAGCGCTTAAAACTTTTTTTGATGTGTAAACATCTATTACGACAGCATGAGGGTAAATTTCGGGAAATGTGACGGAAATGTGTGAGCTGTTGTCATGACAACTAATAATAATATTTATTAATATTAATAATATTAATTAATTTACACGGAATTATAAATTGCGTGTAATGTGTAAGCTGTTTTCATGATCATGACAACTAATAATAATATTTATTATCGATATTACTTTGAATAAAGATACCAATATTCACAAATCCCAATCACAATTCCGTTCCATTTTTACCGCTCACGCGACGTTTACACATCAATGTCTCGAATACTAGCAGACTCGTTTTTTTTTTTAGAAACAAATTATTTAAAAAAATTATTTTTAGTTTTATAAAAATTTTATATTAACTTTTTTTATGGAAATTTAAGCCTTTATTATTCTGAAAAGAAACACACACACACACGATAAGATACTGTCGATAATATTAATTTTCACAACATTTCCAAGTACACTATACATAATCACGTACACAGTACACGTATATACATGGATCATTAGTAGAGAATACATTGTATCTGATACACAATACGATTACCTATACAATGCTTGTTGTATATTTATACTAGACTGTGTAGACAAATATTGATTGGTTATAGTACGAAGGGATCACACACTAATCAAACCCGAAAGGCACAATTACGACACAAACACACAAGCTTCGGCTATTATATCGTTTTACGCGTGTAAACATTATGTGTAGCGTTGCGTTCTGTAACGTGGAATTCGTCGGCGTCCAGAAATTAAAATCGAAATCGATTAGAATTGAAATCTATCGTTTTTCTCTATATTTATTTTACCATCGATTCGCGATGAAATACAATAAAAGTAGATGAATTCTCTAAATTCTTCGGCGTTCGTTCGAAGAAATGTTCTTCCCGATCTCCGACAAGTCATTTTATATCCTGACGCGCGAATACATTGGAATAAAAAATTTTGGTCTCCGGATTGTAAGTGTCTGTAATATTACAACTATTACTGTTGCTGAATATTGTTTTATTATTATTATTATTATTATTATTATTATTATTATTACTTATTACTTATTACTTATTACTTATTACTTATTACTTATTACTTATTACTTATTACTTATTACTTATTACTTATTATCGTCTCTATATACAACAAAACGTATTTGTGCGAGGAGATGTGATTCAACGCGAATCAACAGGTCACGTGAATCGTTGTGAACCGCCGAGTATAGGAATATTACGTGGCGAGACGCGTCGGGGAGGAAAATTATAATTTACAACCGCGTCGTCTTCGGGGCGGTTCAGCTTCTGCTGCAGGTGACGACGAGACTGGCGTTTGTCCAAACACAAAACGCGCTGTATGACTCGCTGACTAACACAACACGGTTCTCGATTCATATAATACACAGACGTGCTTTTAATTATTCACTCACACATGTGGTGTGTGGTACATCACACCGCACAATTATTACACAAACGCGCAACGCGTCTATTGATTGTGCACTGTGCAGCTATTAATTCGATGACACGGACGGTAACCGGGCACGACCGCCGCGCGTAATACAACGTTCACGTTCTCGGCAGCGCATCCGCGTAGTACCGAAAATTTTCCACGCATTCCATACGTTTTTCTACGTTATTTAATTGGAATTTGCTACGGCATACTGGCGTAGCAAAATGTGAAAAATTTTTCGCAAAATTTCGATACTACTTTAAAGTGAATCGGATAATGTGCCGGGTACTACTGTCACGGACAGCCTTACGGGAACAAACGTGTAAATTAAACGAGTGTACAACGAGAATAAATGAATCTCTACGTTCATTTCATTTCGTTGAAATACGCGAGATAATATTATTATTAATAATAATAAATATTGCATACGCGCGTATGAACGGTCGCTCGGTAAGTGTCAAACTAAACACTTGCAAATACCAGCGTAGTGCGTCAGCCGACCATAATAAAACGGAAAAAGAAAGTGTAGTCACCAGATAGCGCTACGACACAACATAGAGGGCGTGGCAGAAAGGCGCTTATAAATAGCGGTCCGGAACCATCGGACCACTCAGTGTAGTCACGGCGGTCACGCGTGAACAACGTAGTTCGCGTCTGAGTGCGGTGCGTGCGTGTGTGCTATTTAAATGCGCCTTTCTGCCACGCCCTCTATGTTGTGTCGTGGCACTATCTGGTGAGTACTTTCTTTTCTGGTTTTATTGTTATTTCGTTTACGTTCCATGCATGGTTATTGCTGGTCTATGTAAATATTTCATTGGCAGAGGGGGTTGGCTCTATTTTTGCTTTCCCCCCTTGAACATCATGTCATCGAATCACTGGAACAAATAGATATATTTTTAGGTCGCAAAATACGAGTATAATACATTTTATGTATTGAAAAAATAAAAAAAATCTTAACGTTTTAATTAATATTTTAAAACCGATTTTCTTTTTCCTCCAACGCCATTTGTTACGAGTACATGAACTCATAAATGTCATCATTTAAAAATATTGTCAATTGATACAGACACAAATGTATTTATAAGACGGCCGAGTTACTTAAAAATCTTAGTCCATTATCTTTTGCAAATAATTATGTAAACGCTTTACACAAGAAAATGATGTTTCACGCGATGCTGCAGTGTTTGTAGGTATATTTAGTAACAGTCGTACTATTTTATTTTATTTATTATTGTCTTTATTTAGATAGAAATATCGTATTCATCTACCGAGGTCTATTTTTTAATTAAAACTTATTATTCCGAATTAATTTTCAAATTTGTTTAAATTATGTGAACATAATAAATGTGAAACGTGTAAACAAATATTGAGTGAAAATTAAACGCCGTTAAATACCGCGTTTCCACAGCAGGTCCGTTATAATATATTCGTAAGTCGAATAGTTCTTTTTTAATTTCCATAAACCCGTCTCCGCGTACCTATATGAGCACCGAAACTTCCACCACGACAACAGTCCGTTTTTAAACGGAATACACTACAGCGCGCGCATTTTCCTACAATTCGGCTGCGCACATTAAAGTATTTAATAACGTCCTCGCGTGCATTGGATATGCTTACCGCGAAACGGTTTGCTCAATAATATAGCGAGACACACACTCGCATACTCGTGTGGATTGTGCGTGCAATAAAAATAAAATATTGCACGCGTCGTGTTTTGTTATTGCGAAAACGCGTCATTTTAATATTACATACGATATATTACACTATTATTATTATTATTATTACTGTATTTTGAATATTTAAACGTTATAAAACGATTTTACGCACGTTTCTACTTTAAAAAAAATGATATTTCGTTACTCTGGGTTTTTGACATACCTGCCTACCTGTTTATTTACGTTACACGCAGCAATAGGTAGGTATAGCCGAAAAAAGAGAATAAAAGAAATTTTCTCTATTAAGCGTTGCACATTCGCGTCTTAAATTTTTTTTTTTGCATTTTCTTTGCGATTTCATCAAGCTCGGCTCTCTTATTCGAATGAATTTTTCTTCTTTTTTTATGTAATTTATACATATTTATGTCATCAGCTTTAAACAGCCGTTTACAAATATTTAGAATCTTTAAAATGGCTCTATATAATAGGCATTCTGTGGAATACTCGGTTTGTTTTTGGTAATGTGTATGAAATTTCCATTACTGCGAGAGTTCACTAATATTTTCTTTTCTTTTTTTTTTTTAAAGTTAAGTTAATACATAACTTATCGTATAATTCTTTTTTTCTTAATCGTTTATGACGTTTCATAGAATGCAGAGTTCATCACATTGTCCGCGGCATAACATGTTTAATATTATATACACAAATTTCATTAAAATTGTTAATAATAATAATTATTATTATTTGAACGCAATTCGAGCTTTTTAATTTGAAAAACGTTTACACCGATTTAGTGTACGCGTAGTCGGCGGTAACACTTATCTGACATACTTCTGAAAGATATACTCAAAAAGACAGCTCCGACATCTATGCGCGAACACTCGAGTCAATTATATATTCTTAAGTATTATAACGGAATGTTTATTTAATAACGAACGTTAATATAACAACTCGCGCGGAGTCGAGATTTGCCGGAATAGTTGAGAATCGTTTTTTTAGTAAAACGCAATTATAATTAATTAACAATTTTACGTAGACACTATATTATGTTGTGTTATGCGTATAATAAGCTGCGTCCTTTTGAAATTATTATTATAAATTCTGACGCTACGAGAAACACCAGTGATTGCCATTTTTGCTGTCGTGTCCTACCCGAACTGAAAACAATTATTAAACTCTTGTTCATTCCGTTAGTTGGCAGTTTGTTCGTTTGTTTTTTGATTGTTATACTCACTCGATCGGACATTCTTAATATTATACTCTCTTATTATTTATTTTGTTCGTCTTACCATTACTGCAGTCTCAAAACGTTGCGCTATTTCCGCAGTATGAGAAAACGACAATTTTCGGACGCAAATGGCCTTCGAGAATGGTTAAAACACTGAATATTATTGAACTAAACAACTAAGGTGAAACCAAAAAAGAAATAAATTATTTAACGATAAATTATTTAACTGCGAAAACGCCGTTTCGCATTACAGTTCTTTTAAAGTGTTTATATATATATATATATGTGTATCCGTCATTTTAATAAAATAATAACAATAATACACGGCCTTTAAAAAAATCGGATATTTTGTTCGTTTCTATTTACCGTTATTTATTCGTACTTTTTTCGTGCACGCAAAATTTATTCATGGATTTCAATAATGCTCGATTAAATCACCGTAACAAAACAAATACTAATTAATCCAATATAATATTCAGGTCCAGTATCACGGATTTCTCCTGAGCCCATCGACCGCCACTCGTATTTTGTAATAATATTACAATATTACACACACAGAATAGCGTTACACGTTGACACTGTTTTATGTACAAAATAAACATTTTCTTTTTCCAAATGATATTCTCACTCCTTGTGTATACGGAACAAACGTAAACTTTTCATTTTCAGGCGATGGCACATATTTTTACCCACCGAAATAACTAAAATAATTAAACGAAAACGATTTTTCAATATTTCGTTTATTATTACTTAAAAATTTGCATTATAGAATTCGCTTTTCCACGCGTAGTTCATTAGATTGGTAATACTTACCTCGTTTAACAGCAACTGCTGTGTAATATAATTCCATTTTTCAAATGGAACATTTGAAAAAAAATATATATATAAATAATATTACCGATGGATGAAAAAAATCACTCTGGACGGCTGTGTTATTCGTATATAGTGAAATATAGTTTGAAAATTCGATTTCTAAAACAGGAACCGCCGCCGATATACGTAATAATCTAGATTAGAACAGCTGTTCTCTCCGCGTAATCCCGAGACGAACAAAGATTTATTTTCAATGTGTGCGCTGTTGTAGTTGCATGATCGTCGAAGGATTTACGGGGCGGTCATTTTTCCTAAACCGTTCGCTTTTCTCCGTCCGAGTTCATATTTTCCATCGGTAAATATCGCTGTAAGTAACGTTCATTTCGAAACACCCAGAATAATATAATATATTATTAAAATGCAGCTATGGAGTGTGCGAAACTTCGCGGAGTAGGAATTTTCCTCGAAATCGTGCCCAATGAGCTGTGCGAAAACGATGATGGAAAAAGTTATTTATGATGTTCTTTCGAAATACACATTAAGCAATACGGCCGTATTTAATTATGCGGTTGAACGAAACGTTCAACGTAAGTATATAATACGCGATATTTTAATAAGATGTACCGAGGAAAAAAACTTTAACGAAAAGGCTTGAAAAAACGTTCGTAAACGTAAACCGCGAGATTTGTTTTTTTTTTTTCCAATAAAATTCACGGCCCGTTATAGGCGTACACACGCGTTTCCGTTGTTTAGAAATCAGCTTTTAGCTACAGAAAATTTCACATCCGCATTATTATTATTCGCTCGCGAAAAGAATAAAAGTTTTTGAAAACTACAATATATTATATCCCGTCAACAGAAATGCAATTAAAAAAACACTTCGCAAAACCCGTTTACTTGGAATATTCTCGATAACCGTAATACCCGACATTATGTTCGTCTACCGCGTTTTGACGCGAACGACCTGACGTGTATTCGATATTAACGTTCGAATTTCCTACAATATAAATACAGTTTCGATTGAAATGAACATTATTATGAGGAGAAAATGATTTGTTTGAACTCTCCGTCTTGTTATATTATTATTATTATTATTATTATTATTATTATTGGTATTTGGACATTTTCCGCCCGTTTTAAAATTTGATAAATTTTTAATTTACACACACACACACACACACCCATATTCTAATAAAAATAATCAATTAGATATTATATTTTATATACATGTAATAAAAACGACGAAAAGGGACAATGCGAGATTTGTGTTTACGATAAAAGAAGGATAGATGTGTGTTTGAATTGTTTATGTACTCGAAAAAATTGATTTTTAAACAGAATATTTTACACTCGATCGACTGAGTCTTGATAAAACATTTCCACTTCCGTCACTATATTAAAATCACCCTGTATTTAATGAAGGATAATTGCAAAACATGTAGTTTTTGAAAAATTCCGTTAAAAATCGTATTTTCCATTATCTAAAATGAAAACGTATTTTATAATAAAATAAAACATTTATAGAAATATATGCGCGTATATTAATTAATCGTAATTTAAACGCGCGAAGAAGAAATAAATCAGCGTTTACGGGAGAAATAATATGTCCTTGTCACTTGAAAACTAGCAAGAGTAAAACGTCCTGATTTCGGTTTAACTTAATATTGAAAAATTAAATATTTCTTTATGAAATCTAAAGTATTTTATGGAAATTACAATTATTTTGATTTTTTCGGATTGTGTGCACAATACGCCGTATTACTCGTTTGTCTTTTAAGAGATTATTTACTATCAATTTTCATTTTTGCATTGAAAGAAAGATCCTACCAATCGTGTATGAATTACCAATTTTTTTTGTTGCTCAAAATCAATTTCTCTCGGCTGATCCCGTAATACACAGGAGACAAATTTTATTATTTATTTTCTAAAATTTAATCAAACACCTCGCTATACGATCCGGGCGAATTCAATTTCAAACACAGGTTTCTAGGATTTATAGAGTTGGCGAACGGCTTTTCGTATACTTGTTAGTTGTTTAGTGGCGTGGGAGGTTCGCTATATTTCCACATTTTCCGACCCAATATATTATAATGTACACATATGACAGTGTAAATAGCGGCACTGCAGAAACGCGGGTCTAAAATTCTTTATGTACGACGGACTCGTGTATATTGTCATGCGTAAATAAAGTGATATTTATTCTAAGTTTATTAATTAAATCGAAATTCGAAACAAAACTATCGACATTAGAACGGTACCGCGACTCCGCTAAACAATCATTTTCGGTTATTATATTATAAATTACCACAAAACAAATTAAACTAAACCGATATAATTTTAACTTCCGTTTTAAGCAACGAGCACACTGGGTCCGGTCAATTCAATTCAGAGTACATTCTCGTCGAATACGAATAATATTATAAACGCCGACTGTATCGCGTCCGGTTCTCTGTAATTCCGTCTATATTCGTCCAGTCAGTTATGTTTTGACAAGCAAAAAATGCTGGGGACAGACTCCAAAACGCTATACAAATTACACGTGCTCACCGTGCGAAACGGCGATGATATACCTCTATTATTAAATTATTATTACGAAATATTTTGTATATTAATTATAAATTTAATAAAAATAACCGTTGAATAACGATTGACCTATTGCAGGTTTCCCAAAACCTGTAGTTTTTTATGACAATATGTTATAATATGTAAACGTATTTGGTGCGTGAGCGTGTGTTTTTTTTTTGGTCACATGTTCGTTTCTAAATTTTTTTTACCGTTTTAATTAATTCCCCAGATTTGGTTGCATTATTTATTTTCTATACTTATTTATTTTGTAGTTATGGTTATACATCATAAAGATACTGGGTAAGAGTAGTGTGTCATTTTCTAAATACATTCGGGGCTCGGAAATTATAACACAAAATAATGTCGATTTTTAGCGCTTTAATACGCACCGTAAAATCATTAACTACTGGAAAATGTACAAAATGAAATTCTGTTACGCGTGTGGATGTCGAGAAGAAAATCGTTTTTACGATTCACGTCGGTACATTATTTTTTTCTTTCAAATTCCACCTATTCCAAAGAGAATTAAATTATTATTATAATTAAACGTTTAATTTAGCCGACCGATATGTACTTGAATTCTCGCGGCGATGGTTAAAATTGATTGGCTATACAAACAAAATTTTGTCGTCTGCAGTGGTGGTACGTTATTTATTTGTGTTCGTGGTTAGGGTTTTTTTCTTCTTCTTTGAACGCAGATATTAGCCTCGAATTGATTTATAGCTCCTGTACGGTGTAAGAGATATTATTTTATCGTCCACAAAACTTATTCTCTGAACTTCTGAATTCGCAGCTCATTAAACGGTCCATTAAAGGAACGAAAGATTACTATATATATATATATATATATATAGGACAGAGGGGAAAACGAATGAATGAATGATATACGTAAGTATGTATACAGATAAAGGGGGTGTACCTACAGGCACAGGCAAATGTAGCTGTGGCGCGGGAATGATAAAAACGGGCCACGTTTTAAAAATCACCGGTTTACCTCGGTAAGTCTGTGAAAGTTTTCACTTCTGTTGAAACTTTTGTTGTCAGCCTCGAATACCAGAAAACTACCACAACTACTATATAATATGTGTTATAACCTCCAGTGTAAAAGCTCGAATTTCAGACGGGCAAAGGTGTATGATTTCCATCGCGTATGGCATATTCCATACGAGATGCCGCAAAAAAATATTATAATAAATGAAAAAATATACAAAAAAAAAATGTATTGTCGAACACCGTTAACATTACTGAGTCTATCGACTTATGAAATATGCATCAGCCAAAGGAAAATTATACGTGTGTAACGTACACCGAAGCATCGAGTGTTTTCTTTCTGTTCTTCGCCGTCAGAACATTTTCGATATACCGTTCGACTGTAAGAGCGCTGTCCTTATCACTTGAGAACGATAAAAGTGAATTTTTTTTTTTTGAAAATAAACTTTTTCATTAACTAATATTGTATAGTAGAAGTAAAAAAAAACGCTAATTTCTTAAGCTCAGAATAATTACATGTTTCTAACGCGTGTATTTAATATTGAATTGAGACACGCAATATGAACAAATTCCGTGTTGTGAAAAGTAAAAAAATATTTTATAACTCCTAACGTAGATATACGCGTGCAAAAAGTTTCACAAAAATTGCTGACTTTTCATATTTTAAGATGTTTTTGTTTACAAATTTGTACGTATTTTCAATTTTTACGATTGTTGAATTCAATTACAATTCGTAATTTTATTTACCTAAAATTATAATAATGTTTAAAAGCTGTTTAAGTATATATTCTGTTTGAGAATGCTACGTTAAAAAAAAATGTCCGGAAGTAGCATTCACTTTTATCACCGGACAATAACTCGAAATAATAACCTATTTAATTTTGTAACACATTTTCACATAAACAATAAATATATTAATGACTTAATATTTCAATAATAATCAGTAGGTGTAATAAAATATTATTAATTTCCGTTTTGACTATAGGAAACACTTAATATCTAAAATGTGTTAATTATACGATAATTGTTTTTCGTATCTTATCATTATACACGAATTGAAAACACCTCAACCATTTTCTTGCGTCGATTAAATATTGAGTTGGCAAAATGAGCTGGTAATAAATAAAAAAAATTGCTTTTATACATTTTAAATGTACCAAAACTTTATATAATCAAATTCATTTTAAATTAATTTACTTCATTACTACATTATTATTCCATAGATTTTTCTTCGGTAATTCTGAGTATGCGAGTTTTCTCGAGAAAACTTTATTTTTTATAGTCTTTATTGATACGTATCTATAATTCAAAATGTTTAATTAAAAAAAATGTTCACACGTTAAATACTTACAAATTCGACATAAATTTACTTTACTTACTTGATTTTTTTTTTTTTTAATCTCTTGATTGTAATTAATTTTTTTTCTCACAAAAGGCTGTGTGAAACTCAATAAAAATAAAGTTTACATTAACCAATCAAATAAATGAAACTGATAAAAATACAAAAACAATTTTGTATATAATATATTAAACATAATACACGATATACAATTGGCCTATTTTTCTTCACGTATTATATTACATTTATGTAAATGAGATAACCACGCAATACGCATTGTATAAAATCGTGGTGGTGTGGAAAAAACCGTTTATCACAATCTCACATCGAGTCGTCGAAATTCATAAATTACAGTTTTCACTTACAATATACTTCTACACTGACTGCGCAGTGTTTATTGTCGTTAATTCGATATATATCATTATAATTCGTTTTTATGTTTTCTTATAAATTATTCGGAAATAAATATTATTGTAATTGCATATAAGTAAAATTTATTTTTTATTTTACCATTTCCAACTGCAAATAAACCACGTTACATGTAATATATTTGAATATTTGATACAACAACTATACGCGGTTTACATTCCAATATTTTCCAAAGTTCAATAAATAAAAACTTAACCGAGTAAAAATATCCATAGTTTTCACTAAAACAGAAACAATAACTAAAACGCTATATTTAATTGTCCGTAAAATCGCGCAAGAACTTTAATACATAAACATTAAAAATGTGTGTAAAACCAAATTCGATTATAAAAACATTTAGAAAATATACCTGTCATAAAAAAAAAAAAACGTACCAAAACTTTTATCGAATAATTTCGTAATTCCATAGACGTTTTATCGAACGAAAATTGTGTAGCTATCCTAAGTTTACGTTTCAATAAGGTGATTTATATTCTAAATGTATATGAATTAACGGTACGTCGTTTATAATATATTTCAGCCTAAAAATCGGAATTTTTATATTAAAAAAAAAAAAAACAGGGTAGCGAGCCGCGAGTATTGTGAACGTCGCTTAAGTGAATTACTCTGGTAAAGATTTTAGAGTTTAGTCATATTAGTAAAAATTTTAAAGCAATCGTTGCGTTCGATAAAACGCGATTCTGAGCTCAGGTTCGGTGGAATATTATTTATTATTAATATACCTACATTTAAGGGTTTCGATAAAATCGCGTTGATAACTTTTTGACGGTTATTTTGGGTAGCGCGCTTAGAAAATAATCGAAAAATGACCTCCTTAATGTATCGCCCCAGAAAAATTTGCTACCGGAAAACGAGTACGAGTGTTGTGATCGGAGGACTCCTACTAGTCAAAAAAATTGTGGACAGAAAAATATTATAAACGACATTTGAAAACCAATAGCTTCTTCAATTCGCCCAGAATTAAAAAAAAAAAAAAACAAAAGAAATTATCAAAATTTAAATTTAGGAAAGAGAGTTTTTAAATGGAATCGCGCGTGCGCCTCTTAATGAGAAACGTACGGCCATCATACGTGCTTTGTCGGCTTAGAAAGACTCGTCGTAATTAGCATTGAAAGCATTCTAGTGATTGATACAAAAAAAAAAGTCTACATTTGTAATCGACAATGGAATATTTTCGTCTAGAAACGAGTCCTTTACACACAATTTTTTTCCAGTTCTTTCGGTTTCACTCTCTCTCATCTATTGTAACGCGAAACAATGATGCTAAAACATAGCATTTTTTACAACGCATACCGCTGAAACACGTCTTTTTTTTTCTTTTTTTTCCCCATCATTTGTAATTCGTCGTTAGTAACCAGAACGTGTATCAGACAGCGCGTCCTCGATGTGTAATGCACAAATCTAAGTATCTTTTTAAAAAGATAAAATAAAAAAATACCCTCTATGGCTCTAGCTAGCTGTAACCCTCTAGCACGAACCGAAATCCGACTTATGATGTATGTATATACGTGCTCGCATTTTAAAGTGTCCGACGTTTGTGCTTATGAAATTTAATAGTCAAGGCGCGCTGGATACAAGAAAAAATATATATGTATGCTACACCTAAGTTATATTTAGGTACACATTGTTTTACACGTCAATTCGATAAATCGGATATTTCAATTTTTTTTTTTATGTGTTCGATAAGACTGTTGAAGACTTAAAATTAGGAAAATAAAACAGATTTAAATTATCGCGGAAATAACTGTGCGAATTCGACTGAATGACTTTGTACCAACTAAAAAGTTGTTCGTTTTATATTCTACAAATATTTTGAACGATTCGCAAAGGGTTTGCATATGATTTATGTGAAGTGTCGAAATTCACGATCATTTTACGTTAATTCGCGTTTAACATAATACATTTCCGTGATCAGATAAAATAACTGTGAGTATTATGTTACAAATTGTACGTCTCATTACACGCTATTGCCGTTGTTTATTGGAAAGCTCAACACGATTCTACGTACTAACGTGTTTCGAAGGAATTTTTGAAAGAGAATTATTTTTTTTTACTATTTTTCATTTTTGATCTTTTGCTGTAATACGAATATGAAAAAAATTCTACCTAAAATATACATTTTCATTGTCGTAATATATAAAATCGCGTCATCCGATTTTATTCTTTTACTAATTGTCCAAAAACTCTTTCAATTTTATCAATATATTTATATATAAATGTACAAAATCCAAACCGTTAATAATATTTTTATTTTATTAAATTTTTTTTTGTGTATTTTAAAATTATATTCAAAATTTTCAGATCATAAATGCGCTTTTATTGTTGAGCGTGTTAAAAAAATTAATTTTATATTCGTAAAAAAAAAAAAATTTTAAATGTAATCATTTTAAATAAAACAGTTTGATACAATAATATATTGTATGGTAAAAGATATATCTCACGTTTGAAAATAAATTTAAATTAAAACACATGTCTACGGCAAACGTTTTATCTACCCACATCAATGTTTTTTTTTTTTTTTTTACTACAAACACTAGATAATGAGTTTTATAATATTCAATCAATTTTGTAACAATATAAATGAATAAAAAAAATAATGTATTTTCTTTCTTCTAAGAAATAAGTAAAAAATCCCATTTAGTCGTATCGTGATAGCTTACGCATACGTGACATGCCGAAGCTATCACATATTTGCATAATATATATATATATATATATATATATATATACATATGTGTGTGTACATACACACACTCGTATATCATTGATCACACGAAAAAGTCTGCGTGAAATAATGTCCAAAATCGTTTATCATTGCATTACAACGGTCTGTTGATAGATGGTTCGTTTTCTTTTGAGATCTATACGCCAATATATAGGTACTATGATAAATAAAATAGAATAAAATGTTGTACTAATTGTCGGGAAATCGGATTCAAATACAGATAAATCTATTCAATAATATAACATTTAAACATTATATTATTTTAAAATTTTAAAAACGTGAATATTTTATTTATTTTTCCACAAAAACACAAAAAATTTTTAACACCAAACTTTGTTTTTTATATAGATTCATAAAATGGCAATTTCGTAATATGAATGTGATTCGGGGAAAAAAATGTAAAATACAATATTATTAATGTAGATTTTATAGTAATATTTCTATGAAAAAAACTTAATGAAATCGAATAGAACATAAGTTATTACATGATTATACGTATGAGAGCTTCGTGGGATATAAAAGACACTTTTCGTAAAGCGAATGAAGAAAACACTTGATCGACGGAATTTAGTTTGAGTTAAGAGAACTCTATATCATTTCCGTTTAAGGCGACATTTTTCGGAAAAAGATTGTTGGATGCCGGGCTAGCAATTAAAGGATTAGGACGGGATATTGAGACTACTTTGAAACAACAGCTTTTATAATAGATTTTTTTGAATTATTTTTTGACAGAATGAACGTACTGCTTACACAATTGTATCCTAATAATATTACTAAAAAAAAAAAGTTAATAATAATAAATTGAATATTTTTGAATATTTTCAATTATTTCCATATAGCTGGATGTAAACGATTTTTATTTTGTGTACATTTATACTGGAAAACGATTTAAAATATTTCAAGTCGATTTATTATTTGATTACTTACCATTTTATTAATTTATGTTATATTACGTACGTGCTTTATATTTTGTTTCCTTCGACATTTTTAAGAACTGTATTGGTTTATTACCAGAATACAATTCTTAACAATTTTCACAGAAATCAACGTATGGCGGCATAGCGGTTTCTATCAATTTATGTTTTATTGCAGTTAACATAGAGTAATAAGTCGCAGAAAAATATCAAATTAGCTATCGCCAGTGTATTTAAATCGATACATAAACTGCAAAAATATAGTTAAAATAAATTTAAATTGTTTTACTTGGTAAATACTTATTTTATTTCGGAAAAAAGCAATATTATTTTATCGGGGAAAAGTCGATATTCGGGCAGTTTTATTTTAAATTATTCATTTGTTAATGATGGAAAGAACCAGATTAAGAGAACCACTATATACGGAATTTTTGAAATGCTTGTCAAAAATTGTATCACTGTATAGCAAGATTTACTAGCCGCGACTACGGTGATGACCTACAAACTTTTATAAACTGTACACGCACAAAACTGCCGTGTGGCAAAAGCTATATTTATTGTTCAGGTGATGAAAAGTTCTTTTACATTTATTTTATAAAAGTTTTTTAAAAAAAAAAAATTCCCTCCTTTACAACAGGAACGTTTATTCGCAGTATATATTCGTAGAGTCGCTTCAGTGTATTTAATTTCACATTTTCATGGAACTTTGGACCAACACCTTTTTATTGCGCCTTATGTCTGTTTCCAAATTAAAGTTCAAAATATATTATATTCATATTATTATTAAGAAATTATTATATTTATTTACGAAGATGTTTACTTATATCATATACTATCTGTTTATATATAAATACACTTTTTATTATTATTCAAAATTGGGAATTAAAAAAATTAAAAATTAAAAATATGCCTGAATATATTTAAAATAGAATTTCACACGTAAAATCATTTTATTAAGAAACATATTTCGATTAAAATTAGCTATTAAATCAATAAAAAAAATTTAAATCATTTAAATATCTGCCCCTCAATAATACATGATGTTAAACACATATAATTACGAGATTTGGAGCAGTTTAACTCGAATAGAAAAACGTATGAATACTGGACTAAGATTTAATTTTCGGAAAAATGAATGTACCTATACATTTAGTTTTAAAAACGGAAGAATTTTCAATTAGCTGTTAAATTCCTACACGTGACACAATCACTGTTTAATATGGCGAACGAAAAATGGATTTAACGTTTGAATATTGACATTATTATAATATTGTTCAGGTTATACGTAAACAAGTAAACGAAGAATAAAGCTATTTTAAATAAAATAAAAACACAATAAACGCCGAGATTTACGGTATACAAGATTTTCCCATTTTCGAAAGGTGCAGTTGGTTTCCAGACGCCATATATTCAAATTAAATTCATAGTTCTGTAGTAAGTATTACTATTTTAAGAGGTGATAACGGCAACAGATGGTGAAAATACCAGTATAAAATACCATCGAATAAATTTCTTTTTTATTTAAATAAAAAAAAAATCCCTCATAATTCGTCTGCGTTTATATTATTAAAATGAACCCTTTATCCGTTGAATTTCTATCCCTACGATTTTCGGACTAAGACGGTTTAAATTTTTTTTTTTTACGCTTATATTTTTCAATCGGTTTTTCTTTTTATTGTATTACGCGTTTAAAACATATCATTATGATATGGTCATAGAAAAAAAATACCATTCTTTCGAATGTTTAATATAAATCGTTCTCAATTTAAACAGTTATTGAACTCAGCGTAAAATTTTAACGTGTGCCCTGTGTGTGTTTTTTTTTAAATGTATTTTCAAAATTAACTCACTAACGTACTTGGACAGTATTGTAAACAAAATTTCAAATACTCATTATGAAATTAATTATCACAAGTCTATTTTCGTAAGTTTTTTAAAAATATTTAATACATTTTTAACGCTCAAATCAATTATTAATCAAGTGTAATATCTTTTGCTAAAAACTTACAATTATTATGGTGGTTGCATTTAATTAGGCATGATTTCTCCCGTATATATATATATATACAATATATAGGATTGTTTAAATTATAAACTCTCGTCATCACAATACTCGTATTTTGTCGGTCTCCCTAATTACACTCCCGGTATTTAATATTTAAATTTTATTTTTTTGATCTTCAACATTTTTTTTCTTATGAAACTCGATTATCGTTTTGTTTTATGACTTAAGAGTTAAGACAATATTACGTATTAATTAACTATACTGGTAGTTAATAAACATTATGTAATGCCTTTTCACAAACAACCATTATTACATTAATAAATATAGAATAAAAGTTTACCATTTCAAATTTGTGAATAAATTAAAGTTTTATAAAATTTGGTACTACTGTAATTTGATTATAATATATACTCGTATATATATATATATATATATATATACACACACACAATGTGTATATACGAAATTTGATTATAACATTCATATTCAACAACCTCTGCAGACTCTTCGTACCATAAAGTATTATTAATACAATCATTATCAATACATTTTATTCAAAACTCTTTGAATATAGTATTTTATATATGAAATGAAGTCACTGTAGAGTAGGCAACGATTAATGAAGTGCTCAAAAATCACAAGAGATTAAATGAAAAAATAAGACAAACATTGCTGAAAAATATTATATTTATGTACTTGCTGTTTTTCCTTTTTAATGTTGTGGCCGAAAAATAATAAACCTTTTCTATTCGACTCGTTTTAAATACCGTTTGTTCTCCGATATCACAATCGAACGAATTCGTTAAACCCGAGAGTATATATTATTTGAATATTGAATGTCATAAATTACAGCGAAAGAGTAAATTATTATTTGTATTATTATTTGTATTGGTGTACCTGTTGCGTAAATTATTATCCATTATATTGCTTACAACTTGTATAATCAAAAAGAAAATAATAATAAAAGTGTTGTGGGGAAGGAACAAGTCGTTGGCTTACTGTTGTCCAAGTTTGTTTTTTGTTCGACACTTCGGAATTATGAAATAATTTGATTTATCCGGACAGACGCAACGACGCTTTATAACTTACAGTCTATTACTATACGCGTGTTACTGAAGACAATCATAACTTCATTCGCTTTGCATTTATAAATACATGTTACGCGTTCCCAAAGGATTTATCGATTTATTTAATCTAAAAGTGTTCATTATTAATATATAATCCGTCATCGACTCGGCTATGTTTTTGAGGGATTAAACGTCAACTTTCTTTTTCTCTAGATCGCAATATCGAGTAATTTCTCGTAATCATTGTGCCGAATAATACACGACCAGCTCTCGTGTAAATACACTATTTAACTTTTAAGTGTTCCGAAAAAAAAAAAAGAAATCAAAACCATACAAAAGCGAACGTAATTTATAATATTTTTTTTTTTTTGTTTCCCGTGATCGCGAGAGACAAAATACGATATAATGTTTTAATATATTATACCAACAAAGTCTATGTTAAAACATGTATACTAAAACGTCGTATTTGTTCGAATGAATAGTATGGAAAGACGGTGAACGGTACAGAATGCGCGTTAAATGAATATTCATTGTTTCGCGTACAGTCTCAATAGTAAGCGGTGGTAGAGAAAGAGAAAAAAAAATACTCGCGCTTTGAAAGGAAGAGGAAAAAAGATTAAATTATGTATAATTTGTATATTGTAAGTCTCAGCGATACGTCGTATATTTCCAGAAGAAAAAAAAAATTTATTTTTTTTTTTTAAATTCGAAATTATCGCGAACGTTTCGAATACCACACGCGTTGTTTTTAATAATTTCGTTCTCGGCGATATAGTAACGCGAACGGGGCCGTGACGTGTTCCTGCACCTGGTCCTGTGATCCTGTTCCGCCGCCAGCATGTTGTACATCTGCTGACGGAGAAAAAAAAATATTTATATAAAACCTATACTGGAATCCGTCACCTACTGGTGGTAACACGAGTCGCATGATAAATGACATTCGTCTCATATGTATAAATGCGTGTTTTGTGTTAATGCTGCACGTGCGATTCTCTAACAATTCGGCTAAAACAAAAATAAATTCATTTTTCCTATTGATTTCGAGGCGAAATCGTATTGATAGATTTTGATCCGATGCTGAGCGCATAAACGACGATTTTTATGTTAAAATTACTGTTTTTTTTTTTTTTACAATTTCTTTACCGACGACACTCGTGAGCGCGATACAAATAAATAAATATTATTAAATATATATAACTAAATAAATAACCATTGAACGAGACGCAGATTACTTATTATGAAATTTTACTAACGGTGTGGTGTGACTTAAAAATAAAAAACTGTCTGGGAGTGGGGGCGATTTTGTATGGGCTACTATTCCAATTCGGGACTGTTGTGGTACGCGTGCGGTGAGCGAGCAGTCCGTCCGTCTCCGGGTTTACTCAGCGAATTCCTTTGGACCGACGACGACGATGGCTAATGGCTGTACGCATTAATGCTCAGTTAAATTACAAAATTATATAAGAAATATTTACAATAGTACTTCAAAGTAACCACCGTATACACTACACGCGATGTGTATTGTTTTTAAACGATTAACGGAACTAAAACAGCACGAGAAAACAAGTGTTTCTCACACGGACGATTTTCATTTTTTTTTTTTTTTAATAAATTAAAATTTAACATATACAGGAATGCAACTGTATATGTAAGAAATACGGAAGAAAAAAAAAATTCACACACTCAAAAACTCATATACATATTATTATTAGTCTTTTCTAAAGCATTAAAAATACTATCGGAATATTGAGTTCCGTTTATTAAGGCGTTTTGGAATTTAATATTATTACTATACGTTCGTGTGGAACAGTGTACATTATGATAAAAAATATCCGAGAAATTTAAAAACGAAGTTTTCAAAAAACTTTTGACCCGTCGAAGTAATTGACGCGTCGTTATTATTATTATTATTATTATTATTTTATTATTATTATTATTATTATTATTATTATTATTATTATTTTATTTATTATTTTATTATATGGTTCATGTGGATTTAAAATTACAATATAAGTTCAACCAGTTATTCTGTAATTTATTATTTCTCTATTCGGATATATTTCATGAAAAATTTTCGTCGAGTTGAAATCGCGTTTCTTTATACAATAATTATTATTATATTAGATAAAAATTTACATAGATTGTCACTAATGCATCAGTCAAATAATGTGTTCACTCGTTTGTATTATCTTTTATACATATTAATATATGTATATATATATTATATCACGTCAAATCACAACGTTAGTTTTAAGCCGATCACGTATAATAAACAAACAGAGCATAAAAATAGCTAAAAATAAGTACGTAGTACACTAATTTTTATTATGATAAATCATCAGTGGGCTAAACTGGGGCGTATACGCGTGTACCATATATTATCAAGTTTAGTGGCGCAAATTTATCGTTTTGCTTGTCCGACCGAAAATTTTTATAACTATCTATTATTTTCAAAATAATATATATATATATATAGGCGCGTAGCTAATATTCAAATTGAATTTAGGAACGCGAGTATATTTTTCTCGCATGCGCATAAATATGAAATATTATATAGTATGCTATCAGTACTGCAAATCATTTGGGAAAATTAATTGAAAAGAAAATCTGTTCCGGCTGATGTGTTGTATTGTTTTTTACACAATTTAAAACAAATCGTTAAATCGTTTTCGTTGTTTTTTTTCTTTTCTTTTTCCTAGCTGTCGACGACTTTTTGTTGAACACGCGGTTGTAAATAAATAAACCAATCTCATTACAACGCAACTCCCGTATTTTTCACAATTTTAACGTAATTCGCATTTTTTTTTTTTTACATTTTCCAAAAAGACCTGTATAAACCGATAACCAAAACGAAAAATGTAAAACCGATTAGTCCATTGAAAAATACTGGAATACGCAAGACGCGTATGATTAAGCTGCGTGTACACAACACGGGTGCGCTGTAAACGTCCAATGGATTTTCTCTGCCTGTTTTTTTTTTTTTTTTGTCTCGGCACGTGTGTTGAACCGATCGGTTTCTACCGGCTTTAAACGCCGGAATCGTAAACAAAACCAAAAAAATAAAATAAAAATTTTTTTTAAAATAATCGATAAACACTATGCTTACCATAAAATAATGCGTTTCGCTGGGCCATGCCGAGTGTTCGTATTTCCCCATTTAAACGTCATCGCGTTATTTTAGGAACTCGCCCCATCCCGTCCCGCCTAAACCCCCTCCCACCACACCGGTACAGAGCACGTGGATGCAGTGGATAATGTGGATGACGGCGGTCCATTCATCTCGGTGTCGGACACTAGTGCAGTAGTCGCGGCGCGGTGGCGTACAAACCACGACCTGACCGCCGCCACTACTCTTTAGTAGACGAGTTCCTTATTTGCGCAAAAGGACGACGATTTTTTAAACTTAAATTTAATATTTTAATTTTTAATTAACATAAACTTCGACACTGGACACTTACAAAGATTTTTACAAAAAAAAAAAATTTCACTACATTCTTTTTATTTATTTTTTTACTTTATCGCGGAAATCGTCGTCGCGCTTCCGGCGTCGGGATGAACACGTTGTTCACGTGGATTTTTATTCTGTCGTTTAAGGGGGCCATACAGGAGATGAAAATCTACGCGTCGCCCGAATTCGCCGACATCCAGTGCACGGACCTGTTGCAGCAGGTAAGTCATCAGAGCTGATTATTGTAACAAAAATATATTTTTTTTTTTTTTACGTTATTATTTTTATTCGAAATTCGCCGTGTCCTCGTCGGTGTGTTACGGACAATTGCCGAAGAGTCGCATGCCCGAAATTTCGTCTACGGACGTGGACGGTCGGAAAATGTATCGTTTTACGGTCAGCGGGTAGCCCGGAACTAGACGTATTCATATCATATATTATAATAAATCCGTTGACAATTTGTTCGCATTAAACGAATTTTCAATGTGTATAACTATAATTGTTACGAACAACGTTTCTCATCAAATATTCGGTCGTTTCTTCGCGCCGGATATCTAACGGTGTAATTTTAATTTCAACGACACAATAAAATCACGATTTTATAATTTGTACCGAACGAGTATTATGACAGTTTACACTGAAACCAAAATAGCCGGTTTCGAAATTCGACAAATAACGAACCCAAGAGTCATCAACGATAATGGCATAGGAATACAATATTCTATGGGCCTAGATAATGAAATCGTAATCAATTCAGCGGGTGAGAATATTCTTAACTAGTGTCTAAATTATTTTTTGTAAATGTTACCTGTAGTGTTTTTGCTTTTGTGTTATTTGTCGAAATATTTTTCATATAATCAAGATTAGATTATCAATACGTTTCAAAATAAACACATAATACATTATAATCTAATAATTTTGTGATCCTATTACGTTGATTTTATTATTCTACATTACATTCGTTTAAAACATTTTGTAGAATTTATCGTACACTTTCATAAAAGTGTTTTAAACAGTTCATATTAGGAATGCAATATTTTCGAGACCAACGAGAAAATGTTTTATCGCGTACGTGTGTTATTGGAAATGATTTGGTGGCCTGGAAGAATTTTAATCTCACGGCCTGAATTTAGTTGCCTGGTCAACCCGTGGAGATGGACGTACGAGTTAATAAACACTTTACAGCCTCTTTTAACGGCAACCGGGGAGACACTACGGGGAGCTTGTTCTCGGTGCCGCAACTAGTGCCAGAACCATCAAAACGAAGCCGTGTCAAAAGGCCTTTTTTGGAGGGGAGGCGTTATGGGGGTGTAAGAAAGAAACCAATTTTTAATTTTAATCACGCCTTAATAAAAAGAATTTAAAAAGATGGACAATTTTCTGTGCAAATACAGTATTAATTGTTATTCATAATACGAACAGATGGTTATAATTCAAGAAGAAAAGGTTAATTTAATCGGGATATGCTTATTGATACATCAGGCCACATTTCACTAACTACGGGATACTGGTTCGTAAACTATTAACACTTCAGACGGAGAACGCGTGTTTCACCGAAAGACGCCCAGTAACGATCCATATGATGTTATAAAAAGTCCGGTTTTCTATAATTACAATGTAATCTTGACGAGGAAGATTCGGCATAAAATTAATGTGGAGATGAAACGAAATGTGCGAAAGTACTGTTTTAGGCAGATGCTTTGGCTCATCTCAGTATATACATTAAATATATATATAGAGAGCTCGCATTGATTTCAAGTGCGATTCATAAAATATTCGTGTACTGATTTCAGTTATATACAAATGTAAATTAATTTTTCTAAAACACTATACAATTCGTTCAAATTTCCAAAGATAAATTATTTTTATTTTCAATCAAACCGAGTACTATAGTACCGAATATTATACATTTTTAATTTAGTTTCGGTTTTTTTTTATAGGTAAATCGTGTAAGTAAATTTTTTAAATAATCAAACATAATGGTAAATAATAATTTATAAATTGTAGTTGATAACACGCGTCAGCAGAAGATGAAATCTTCGTATATTATATTTAAAGTGTTAATTTCAGCCAATCAGATATAGTACAATGCAGGTCGCATAATACAAAGTTTTAGATATTTACGTTATTTACTATATTAGCAGAGTCGGAAGCTTCGACATATGTGATATTTGTTTAGTGTTTCGAAACAATATAGGAAAGAAAAGGTAAATGTCCAGCTCAAAGTGTAAAATATTAGGCTACATCGAATAGGACCTTTGCAAATAATTACTTTTCATTAATTATTGTATGTATACACGATACATCACGGGAATTCATTTACTCCGATATCTTTTCTTTTAGTTTTTCAATAACGTATTTCATTTGTGGCCTTAAAATTTTAATTAGACAAAAAGTACAGTAAAAATTCCGAGGCCCGGTGTATGTTCGGCATTCTTCTGTCATCGTTAACTGTAATTCGAGACCGTACAGGTTTTTAGTTCAAATACAATTTTTTTTAAAAAAATCGATACATTTGGAAAAAAACAACAATTTCATGTTGCACAAAAAAATGTGTGTAGAAAAAATGCTATAAATAGTTACATGATGAACCCTTGTTTTTAAACAAATGATCCATTAGAAAGGTCGTTTTTCGATTTTATCTGCAGGAACCGTTTTAAAACTAATGGAAAATCGCCGAAACCCCGAGAAATTTATGGCACACCAGTTTTCGACAAAAATGTACACTTGTGTGATCGCTATTCCAAAAATAAATTATAATTTTTGACACTTGAGAGTTTTAGAGATTATTTGATTTGAATGTAATAAACACGATTTTCCGAATGATTCGATTAATTTTATTACAATAGAATTATTATTCGATTATTATTATTCTTTTTTCGATAGTTTGACTTTTTACTTTTCGGAACACATTTATATCCGTTGGGATTTCAATTAAACGCTTGAATCTTATTGAACAAATTTTATTTCCAGTTACGTTACATAAATATTAATCCTTACTTATAACTTGCTAATATGACTAATTAGGAATATTCAACAATTACAAAAGCCTTTGTATGATCCTCTCGGTATGTCGTAAAAAAAAAAGCGGCGAACAATTTTTTAATTTTCCGTGAAGTGTTTGGGCAAATTGCAAGTTTGAAAACATTATAAAGTTTTATTGGAAAATTCTTTTCGTGTCAATCTTTGGAAGTATTCCGAAGTATTCAATTAGTCATTTCTCTTAAAAATACAATTATAAAAAACGTAACGCACGGATGGTTCTGTGCAATGAAGAATAATTTCTTCAAAGTTCTCGGCACAGCGTATATGATTTAAAAACTAGGTTGAAAAATTGGTATAAATACGATGAAATGTACAAGGGGTTTTTTTAAAAAGACTAATAGCGGGCCGTTGTAAACCGAACTCCACTCAAAATCATTTTTCGAAACTCAAAAGACATTCATATAATTACTTTTTGAGTTATTTTTTGGCTTCTCGCGAGCTCATGTCGTTACTTAGTCAAAAATATCTCCCGATTAAAAAACACCATGTTGAATAGAATTTGCAGAGAAAACAAAGGCACATTTTCAGTTTTTTACCGAACGCTAGTTTTTCCAAAATGTAATTTCGACAGTTTGCACGGTGCAATATAATATTGTTCAACAATAGAATTTTCGAATACATTTTCGACAAAAAACGTTCAGCGTCATAAGATCTTACACTAACGCCTTACATATCGACGGGTAAAACGTTTTTAATAAGTACAGTCAAGTAGTCGTGTCACCATCAGCTGAGCATTTAGACTGTTGGAATCATATCGTATTTCAGTTGTTTTCTGTAATACTTCTGGTTTTTTCATAATCGACTTCTCGTCGGTCTTATGCTACACACGAGAAGCACAATACAACATAGAATATATTACTATACCATTATATATAGCCGTGATTACATGAAAACCTGTATTTTAATAATTATTGACTCTGGATTCAGAGCTTATGCTCAATACTTAAAAACATGTGACAAGAGCTTATAAAGACTATTGAAACGTTCATAAAAAAAAAAAAAAAAAGTATACTTAAATTCCTAAAAATTGTTTTCTTATATCACAAAAAAAAAATTAACATAATACATACTTAAATTTTTTTTTTATTTAAAAATATTTATTTATGAAATGTATTTCGAGCGCGAATAAATAAATGATTTGTTGTTATATAACAAATAATAATATTTTGAAATAAAAATGCAATATCGAATCGAAATAACGCTTTTATATTACTTATAAATTCAATAAAAGCCTTCAAAAAGCGTTTTTATAGAGATAAGCATAACAAATAAGCCAAAAATATTCAAATTCGATTTTCGAATTTAATTTCGTACATTTGTGCAAAAATGGGTATTGACTTGTACAAAGTCAACATAAAAATATTTTTTTGACTTGACTAGTAAATTAGTTAGTCGTTGACAAATTAGATTATCTAGTTAAAATGTGCATTGTATTAATTTTTTTTCAACTTGTTTATAAACAACGCACTAGAGACAAGAGTATTTTAAATATTTTATTTATGAGTCCAAAATATTAATTTTACATAAGTTTAATATTCGTTAATGTTTGATATTATATTATTCGCGTATTATTCTTTTAATAATCCGATTTAGTTTTAATCGATAATTTTAGTAATCCCAATTAAAGCGATTAAAAAAAAAAAAAAAAAACTCGAAACCCAGATAGTTTCAAATGCATTGTACGATAATGAAAATATAAAATGAAAAAGAATGGTAAAACATTAAGAATTTTATTTCTGTAAATTCTATTTTTTCGTACTAAAATCGTGTTTTTTATAATAAAATATTTAAATTAACTTTCGACCGAGTTAATTGAATATATTTATTCCATTTAAATATCAAGTTAAATAATAAGTTAAATTAAATATCAACGAGAGAAAAACTAGAAACTAATATTAAAACTAGTTGAAATTATTTTTTGTTCACTGCAAGTCATATTGTTAATTTTTAATTATACCCATCTTTTGTCTTTGTCAAATGGATTTTCCTCTGCGCACTATAGTTTATAGGGTAAGACTATTATAAAATAACACAAATGTTTTTAATTCCTATAGGCTTGAGCAGTGATCGGGAAAATATACGCGAAATTTTTTTTTTTAAATAATTTATCGCAAAAAAATCATAATAAGGAATAATGATTTATATGATAGTAAAAACCAGGAAAGCACATTTAAAGAAAGCAATATAGAAGAAAATGACGTGTATTAAAATTAAACATTGAGGAAAACATTTTAAGGGAAACATAAAACAAAAAAAAAATAATAATAATAATAATAATAATAATATAATAATATGCAGGATATATATATATATATATATATATATATATATATATGGTTTTTTATATACCTACTTATTATTTATATTTATATATTTTATTAATATTTTATTTTATCACTTTATTCTTTAAATATAATTAATATTTACGTTCTTAATTTTTACAAAATAATACGTATTATATACTCCCGCGCAATATTTTCATGCACTTTACGTTATTATATAATATTTCCCTGAGTATTATTTTCCTAAATAATATTTGTGTTCTTTATAAATTCCAAATTAATAACTGTCCTCAATTTTCAATTCCTATCTATTATTTTCCTGAGGTACAATTTCGTGGTTTTTTCTCCCATATTTCTTTTTCACGTTTTTGTCATTCCTATACGTATTAATTTTCCAAATTTTAATAGCCCCTCGTTTTGGATCATCGGTGATATTATCTCGTATATATATATATTTGTTTTTACTTTAGTCGTTTTTTTTTTACATAGTTACACGGATAGAGTTTCGATATATTTACACTATATATAATAATAATAATAATAATAATAATAGTAATAGGTTTACACGATATTTTCGAAAATTGTTTCAACTTAAGGTATTCGTTATATAAGAGAAATGTTCAAAAACTATTTTTATCTACAACTACTGACCTGTGGAATTTCATTTTCGCGTTCAAAACAATTTCGTCGAAGCTCCGCGCGCGTAAAATATCTTCCTCCCACTCCCCCTTCGCTCGCTCGTTTTTCAAGTATATGGCCCAGGACGGACAGATAATTGCATCGAAAGTTTTGTGCTTTATATATTGTATAATAACGCCATGCGATATTATTCATAGGATATGTTAACCGTGTCAAACTAACACGATTACGTCTTTTATAACACCCAAGTCGCACACTTTTCGTTTTCTAATTGGGTGTGTGTGTGTGTGTCGTATAATTTATTCGCCAAATGTATTACGCGCGAAATGCATTAAAATCCAAATAGCAGAAGGTATGAGTCGTGTGGTCCATTTTCCGCTTCCGTAGAGATGGTTCAATTACGATTAATTTTTTCTCCCGCCCTCAATATTGATGTCTATCAAGATTTCAGTTAAACGCGTTTAAATAATTTTCTGCACGCAGCGGTTTATACTTTAGTTTTTCCTATTTTATTCGGCACGAAGCAAATGCATTCTCAAAATTCTTAACAATATAATGATTAATACTTATTATAATGAAAATATATAGCTTTTTCTAGTAATTTTTTATACGTGTGTTCGTATCGAAAGATGACACGCGTTTCGATATTAAAACATATTTTAAAACTATATCACATTGCCCAAGCGTAGAATATTGTTGATTATTATTGTGCGCCAAAATAAAGCGCATCAGAGATCTCGATTGGATATAAGTAATTTGTAAAATGTTTGCATCATGAAATAATTAATTACGCGATTTTTAAATATAAATTTTACATTACTCACACTTGTGTGTCTTTAACTCGATTAAATCGTCCACATATTATGCGCTTATACAGTACTTGAACGTCGCTTTTTTTTTAATACGATATAAAATGACGATATAAATGGTACTTTTTGAAATCGAATAAATGTTTACTTTTGAGATTTATCGCAATAAATTAAAATACTATCTCAAAAACAAATATTGTCTTTCGGACCGAATACTATAAAGAAAAATATATTCTGATTTTCATTACAGATTTTTTTTTCCATTTTTATTTCTTCATTTTTTACTCTAAATTTTGTTTTTGAACATATAAACATGATTCGTTTGAATTTGAACATTAGGTACGTTATATATTTCCATAGTACTTTACTCAATTATTTTATTTCCATTTAACTTTCTTGTTTTTATCTTACTTTCATTATATTATCATGAACAATGAATTTGAAAATATGTATATATATTTACCGACAATTTAATTAAGCTATTATAACAATTCATAAGACCACAAAATAAATAAAGTTTCGATCCCGCTCTATAACAAATACTTCAAATAACTATTCATTACGAGTCCTATATATACATATATATATATATATATATATATATATATATATATATTATATATATATCGCTATTATTGTAAATTGTATAGTACTTTCTGTCGTTTAGTGATTTGATTTATCAGTGTTCATTATTGTCTATAACACTTCAAACTTTTAACTGCGAGTTTTATCGGTATTTAAACATAAATATATATATATATATATATATAATATAATATAATTATGCGTTATTAAGCTCCGTATAACGAAAACAGAGTAAAACCATTTCAAATGTATACTGACATACGGTTTTACCGTAACTATGTGTTTTATAATAAAAATATTTGGAGAACGATTTCTTTTTTTAAAATTGTTCTCTAATGAAACACCTAGTTGAATTAAATTATTACTATTATCGATATTTATCAAACGTATTGTTTAATGTATATAACTATATTCCAGTTATACAAAATATATATTACTAGTTTTACCTTAACTTTTTTGAGTCATACAGCTTTTAATTGAAATTCTTATTAGTTTCTTTTTAATCTTATTAATTGGCCGTTTGAAAAATTATTCTAATTGATTTAAGTATTTAGAAATAAATCTTTAACGTCTTTAAAACTTCAATTTTACAGTTTATTTTACTAATTTAAAATTTTTATTAACATTTTTTTTTTATTATTATTATTATTACTATTATTAAAAATTGTCAATATTTTAATTTGTATGTGTATACATAATTCAATTTTAATATAATATATATATATATATATTATTATTATAGAGACTTGTTATTTTCTTTCCGAATTGATCAAATTAAATATACATAGAAATACAATTATAATATTATATTTTAATTAAACCAATTTAAACATTAAAATACCTTTCTTAAAAAATTATTTTAGAGATTTTATACAAAGTAAAAATAATATATACGTATTATTATTATTTTCTACAAAATTATAAACTCAATTTTTTTAGGTTAATAATATTATTTTACCTTATATATTTTGTGTAACAATATATAAGCTAAATGAATTCTTCAGGCTGATTATTATTTAGATGGACTACTTACTGTTTTCTTTTGAATTCATTTTCAAAAATTAAATAAATTTGCATACAAATTAGATTGAACGTCGTCGAAACTCCAAGTATAGGCCGTCCAATAATGTTTAAGTTTGTTTATTCTTCTCAGCTTGAATATTATAAACTATAGTATATTAATTTTCCCATCTAGTTAAAACGCTATAACTGTACCATCTGCTATTCTATTTAAACATAAGATTAATCATCGGTTAGCTGCATACAATTTGGTGGATAAACAATGTACATGTAGCTCAGTGTAGCATTTTCGACGGTAAATGTAAAATTTAAGAAAATTTTGTGGTTTTATAATGAAGACGGTAATGATTATTTAATTAATAGAATGGCATTTTTGTGTTCTTGAATATAAAATACACTTTATTCTTATTCGACGCATTCTTTTTGACTAAGTAGTATATATTATTACCACTTGTTTTCATGTCCATCTTAACAAAATCTACATAGGTGTACATCGATTGACAACTTTATTATATAAACCGCGTTCTCACGCCGCGAATCTAGTTTATAAAGTATTTACGTATAATCGATTCAAATCCTAATAAACTGTCCAACCGTGTCGTTGAAATATCGAATTAATTATAACACCAGTGACGGCAGTCAAGAAAATTAAGATCATTGAATAAACAAGTATATTGTGACAGTACATATTCTGCTCTCCGTAAATTCGGCTTTTTTTTAACTTTTCGAGACTACAATCGTCGTTTTATACTTCTAATCGTTAATAGGCTAACCGCGTGTGATTTATTCATCAAGATTTCAATTTATTTGACTCATTGTGTCAAGAACCGTTTACGAAAACGAGAATGGATACGTTTTCTTCGAGAATTGAAATTAAAAAATCGAGAAGTGTAAGATAATTGTTATCAAAAGACAAATGCGAATCTCCGCTCAGTAATCCAATCAAATAGAAATTCGAATCCCGCGAGTCGAGAGAAATATTGCAGACATTTTGCATCTGTTACGGATCTTGGAATACATCGGTTTCGTATTGATAATTTAGTTATTTTAAATATTATGTATATACGAAATCGTAAATACCCGAATGATTAAAATTATATAAATCTTTATTAGTTGTTTTGTCGCGGAGTAGCATTTCAGTCAAATGTTTATATTATCGAATATATGTTGAAATATCGTATTCTTACTATATTTGTGTAAAAAGAGGTCAATTTTCTATATCTATAGTGACAGAACACTGAAATTCAGTATTTGTTTGTGTTTCTTTTGAAAACAAATAAACTTTTACGCGAATATTATCTAATATTATCTCATATAATATAGTAATTACTAGCGTTCAGATTTGTATGCATTTGTAAATCTTTTTTTTTCTTCGCTTTTTGTATTTTATGCAAGGTATGAGCGTAATTTTATACGTTTCACAACGTTTTCAATGGTTAAAAAATACACGTTTTTTATGTTTGCTTATTTCGGCACTATTCAGATTTTAAGGATTTTTTTTACGATTCTTAGGTTACATTCCATTTACTTAATGAGTATTTTAGTGTTTCGAATTCTGATAAATATTTTGTGAAAAATTTCAAACATAAAAAAAAAAAACTTATAAAATTGAAATATAAATCATTTTACAAAATACACAGCATGCGACAGAGTTTCAATGCCCGAATACACATAAGGAAAGAACAAAAAAAAAATTATTGTATTTATTATTTTTAATTATACATTTTTAAATCGAACTGTTTTTGATAATTGTAATTTCAATCGAATTTCTTTTTTTTGCTTATTTCTTTTCAAAAATCAATAGTTCTAAAAAAAACCATTGAATTTCCCGTAATGACCGCTTCATTCGAACAATAACCATTACACGGTAATATAATGTTAGACGCGGTCAAATTCACGTTATATATCAATCGAAAGCCAACGTTTACGCAGTTTCGCTAAGAAAGCACGAATCGGCTGCTAACGATGCCGCAGACTTCGAACGATGCAAATCCCTACAAACGCACATCTTCGGAGTGTATGTTATTATGTACTAAATAATAATTATAATGGCCGTAGTTAAGGAGTTCATCGATTATTCAGCAGATTGACGACGACGATTCCCCGAATGTGGATTTCAGTTTTGAATTCGAACGTCATCGCGATATCGCCGTAATAACCACATCGTTCATCTCACGACGGATCTATATGTAATGAACGACACCGTCGACTTGGATAGTAAACTCGTAAGTTTCGACTCAACGGTGGAAAAGCAATATACACGTGCCAAACAGTCGCTATCACACGTTACATATTATATAAACGGGATGAATTTTTTTTTCCACACGATCGAGTCGTTTTCTGCCAATGTTTGATTTATACATTTTATATTTCGACGTTTTTCTTTCATTACATTATAATCATTTAAGGGACAAGTATACACGTATAAAATTTTCAATATTACGTTCCCATCGCCCCGTATACTTTAAACGAATATTAATTTATTGATTTCTAAATATTTTTCTATATTATTTTATAAATCAAATGATTTTTAAAATTTTAATTTCGATATTTCGTTTATAAACAATAATTATATAAAAAAAAATTAATCGATATACGAGTCGCTTATTGTGTAGTTCGGTGCACAGAGTTATATTTATTACCTATATATAGTGGTTAGGATTATAGCGGGTTGGAAAGGACGTTTATAATTATCCGGTTTTAAACATTTCTGATAAATCGTTTTATCGTCCCCAACAGGATAAATTTTCAATATCAACTACACAGTACGTTTTCACTGCCTTAAATTTAAATGCTTATTATACTAAAAAGAATATCCGTGGAATTTTAAGAATCAACATGTGTGAATTCCTCGAGAAATTCATATCACTCTCAACTCCATCTATAATCTATACACTTCATCTTCGGTCTTTCTTTTACATCTTTTCTTTTTTACATTAATTTCCATAACGCCTATCACGCAGCCTCTACACCTTCTCTCCACATAACATATTTAATTTCCTTCACAATAAACTCCACTTCTACACAACACCCTTTACGTATTCATTTCTCATTCTATCCTTCCTAATTACTACAAAAAATCATCTTAGCATTCTCATTCCAATACACTCAACCTCTGTTCCGTTTTCCTGTCCACTGCAGCTCAACATTCCGAACAACGCAATATTTCTGGTCTCCTTATACTGTTCTATAAAATCTATCTTTCTACCTTATTGGCATGCTCTTGTAAGTTGTAACACAAAACACCTGACGCTTCTCTCCTTTGTTTATCCTACTTTTCAAATCTTCCTCAAAACAATAACCATTCTTTTATCTTACACACGCCATTTTCACTGTGAAATCTACAACTGAAAAGTGCAAAAATTAAAAAGTATATTAAATATGTATTATGATACAGCCTAACTCATTATCAAAAAAACCATCCTATATATGTGAGTGCGCGTGCTTGTGTGTGCTTGGTCGGATAAGTTCAAACGAGCACTTAAGATTGTATTATCTGTTGCCTCTTTGTTCGTGGAATTTTTTAATTCGTCTCTAAGTAAAAAAGAAAAAAGATATTTTTGAAATTATTACTCCCTGGAATCGTTACGGCTAGAAGCGAGAAAAATCACAATACCCGATAATTTAATAGTTTTGTTTTCCTTCGTGGCTGCACGTATCGTAAATTCCACCGATACTATTAGTTTAATTGTTACTAAAAACAAATTGTTATCTGTAAACAATTTTATATGTAAAAATTATAGCATATTTGATATAAAAAAAAGTGTTAAGTATGAGAAAAAAAATAAAAATATTTTGAACCTTTTTTCCGCCGTGTTTTCTGCATAATTCACAATAATTGGTTTAATTAAAACTTTGAATACAATTCAGATTATCGACGACGTAATAAATTACATTCGTATTAAATAAATAAAAAAAAAAATTGATTTCGCGGTGTTCACGTTAAATATTTACAGGTGAAACACTAAATCTACATCGGGAAAGGTGTGAAAAGGTCACAATCGATGTGAAATTTACACGCATCCGAATGTTATATTATTGACGTAAATTATTGAATTCTCGCGGTCGAACATGAATTATTCATAGGTTTGTTCGAATTTTAAAAGACCCAAATTCGCGTGCAGCGCTTGATTTAGACATAAGGCTACCGTAAAGCTTTCATAATATTATGCCGATTCGTCCTATTATATTTAATATTACATTATTTTCCTTTTATTTTCTAATACTTATAGTTTGTATTTTTAATAAATGCTACGGACCAATATTAAATTATTTTTATATATATACACGAGTATATAGATAATAATAGAAAAAAAAACTTGGATAGCCGCTAGTGTTGTGGACTTCAGCTCAAGTGGGTCGTCTAGACTGACATTTGAGAGTAAAAATAATCTTATACACTCGAGAAAACCATCAGGAAAATTTCAGAATACGTTTCAAATAAAGCATTAACTGTAGACACGATTTGCTACAGGAAAGAAACGTGTGTGAAGAGCATCCGTCCTACTGGAAAAACTGTTCATAACATAATTTACCCCTCACTTAAATTTGCCAAATACTTTTTATCTCGCGTCCGCGTGTTATACGTACATACTATTTTGAATATTTGAAATTGTTTGATTTTATTGGAACATGAACGTAATAAGAAAAGTTTTAATATACCGATGGGTGTAATGAATTTCGTCAACAACGCGTTAACATGTTGCGGGCGACAAGCCTATTTAATCTACACATTCTTACACTGTCATTATAAATACTGAGTGTTTCTAAAATTTGTTTTCACATTTATTCGCACACGCAACGGCTACGAATCTCGCTCGAAGATATTATACTGTTATTAATATGGAAATTCAAATTTGTACTTCGTCGACATGAGATCCATTTTTGTAACTCGTCTCCGAAAACTGTCAATAATCATCCAATGAACTACAGTTTATTATCCATACATAATAATGTGTATAAAAATGAAACGCCCGTTTTCGTTTGCGAGCGTTAATGGGAGAAAAACTACCCTGACCGATATTTTGATAACATTTTTCACACTATTATACCTTTTATTATTTCCTAAAATTCTCATTCCACTATTTCGTCGTCGTCGTCATCATCATCATCATCATCATCATCATCATCATAGAAAACTAATCGAAAAATTGAGGTTCTGCAGTACAATACTTATATAATATAAAATTGTGACAATATATTATACTCATACGAGGGTGGTCCCAGAAGTAATGCACAGAGTGCTCTAGCTCTCAAGGAACTTGACGTAAACAGTTGATATTTATGTCAATTTGTAACATGAAAAATCTAACGAACACGTTGGTACACGATTTTAGTGGGTTTAGTGAAGTGTATAACGCGCTTTCATTGAAATCTGCCATGAATGGCTCTCTCATTATGAAAATGAAGGTGAAATGTTTGTTGACTGTGTAATAGATGAGACATGGATCCGTAATTCGGAACAGGAATTAAAACTCAAAGCAATATTTGGAATTGAAAAAAATCACTGCAAAAAAACAAAAGTAAAAAAAGGAAATGATCATTTTCGCCTACGATAAGCACGTGATGATTCTCAGCGATCTTGTTCCCATAGTACAACCGGAGACTACTGAAAAACATTTCTCAGCAAAACAATTGCGACCAGAACAAACAAACAGAACGAGTTCATGTACTACTAAAAAGAAAAAAGTTCATTCCAATATTTGTACAGCCGAATATAATTTTGTGTAGACGAAACATTTTTGGAATGTGAAAAAATTTCTTGAGAACAGCTCATGGCCGGTTTGGGCGTTTAAAAAACAGAATTCCCTCTCCATAATATTACACATAAATATAATAAAAAAAATAAATAAAAAAAAACGGTTAAAAAAAAGGCGATTTAACAACAATAAGTTGGTCGCAGCCGTCTTATTGTGGACTGCGACGAGTAAAAATAATTGCATTATTTCGTTTTATAAATAGAGGATATATGTATAAATAGAGGAGGTGTAAACGGTATTCGTTTAAGACGCGGTTCGGTCCTTCGGAATTGCGGTCGCGTTCGCTGTGAAATTAATCTTCGCGTGTCTTTCGGGACGCTGCGGCCGCGGATGCTGGCGGTACAAGACGGAGAACTTTCACTCGGTTTTATCTCGGCGTTGCCTCTCCCCTTACCCCTTCATCCCACTAAACAACGATTCCCACTCGTTGTCGTAATCCGAAATTTCGGAAACCGCGCGTAATTAGACGTTCCCGGGCCCCGAAAGGATTGCGGGGCAGGGCCGAGACGTGCAGAACGACACACGTCGAGGCCGTTGTTAATTGGACAAGCCCAATTGCACGGACGCGTCTAGAAAATACACGATTAATGTACAAAAATTAATTTAAAAACTAGCTCAAGACAACCCTACACGGCGTTTGAACGGCGACACAGTGGAACGTTCGTGCGTTTTCGATAAATTATTTTCTATCCTCGACGCACCGATTTCGTACGATTGTACGGAATTTTTTTTTAAATCAAAACCTAAAAAAAAAAAACAGAGTTAAAAATAAATTTATAATAGTAATCAGTTATTTGATCAATAACTGCGTTTAAATACAACGATTTTTTTTTCTATCCGATACGTATTTATAAAATTAAATAAATTGTATTTTTTGTATTTAACAAAAAAAAAAAAGATTAGCGAGCCGGTTTTGGATGTCGATTACGCGATGAAGTTTTAGAGTTTTGTTGTTAATATAAATTTGAAAGCAACGAGGGTAAATCATTAGATTCAATAAAACGACACTGAGCTCCGGCGTGTAACGCATTTTCTCGGAAAATTTAAAATTGTATGCGGATTAGGATCGTCAAGGTTTTATGAATATTGTTCGAAGTAACATATAGGATTCGTATAAAATGTTCAGTCCTTATAATTAAAAATTACTACTGTCTTAATAATAGCTCAATGTAGGCTAATAAATAGCTCAAAGTCGGAAAGAGTTTTTTTGAAAATTTGTTTTAAGTATATATTTAGTGTAAAGTCGCGTATTCGGTGTAAATTTCTAGACACCGGTATCATTATTTTGGTAGTTTTTTTGTGCCGCGTTTAAATAAACTATCGAGAAAATAGTTTTTCTTCCAATTTTCTGGTTGTTTTGAATTACGCGCATACGGAGACTATGTACTGAGAAAATCGAAAAAAGTTTCAAATAAAATACCATTTAGATAAAATTCGCTAATGGAACGCTAAACGCGTGACGAGATCATCCGAACATTCTTATTCTAGTCGAAAATTCGAACACGGAAAAAAATAAACAACAAACATCATACCGATGATTTCCTCGCTTGGCTCAGAATCCAAAAATGATCTAATTAACTATTATATCTGTACGGGCAAATTTCCGTCGCTAAAAAGTCAAAACGCATTAAAATTCTCGTATCCAGTGGCGCACACGAGCAGTAGCGTAATTACAACGGGACATTCGCTTCCTTTTAAAATTTTATAGAGAGAGCACAGTTATGGTTTTTTCCACAATTTTTTTCATACCGAATTATACCAATACGAAAAATATTCAGAAATATACGGAATGCTTGGAAGGATTATTCGTACACCAAACCTATAACGCATTATCGAATAATATTTTTCCTGTGAACGAAACACCGTTTACTTCTGCAAATCAAAACGGTAGGTATTATACGGTCAATAAGTATACTGTACAATACGAACAAGTTTTTCTAAAGCGTTTAAAATATAATTTGAGGAATACGCTGCAACGGACCAAGATCGTTTGTGCAGCAGCTTGAACGTTTTGTCACACAATACACGCTTGTCTGCATCAGTTGACTTTGGAATGATAATCGATGAGTTCGTAGCACATTGGCGTTGAAAGAAAAAGGAAAATTGCAGAAAATTCAATATCGATGGATTATAACATTAACTCTCCGGTTTTTGCTGACAAACTTTTGAACGGACGACGGAAACGCCGCGCCATAAATATTTCCTTCAGGATCTTTTTCGACACTCGAAACAATCGGTTTTTGATACCGGGGCGAACAAAGGAAAGCAAAACCCGAGAGTACTTTTAATGGTATTTATTTTTGAGTCGACCGAATTTAAAACGAGTCCACTCGAAATGCACAATGTCTATTTGTCCACTAGTAAAATTAGAACAAACGCTCGGTCGATCCGAGATCGCGAAACATAAAGAATCGCGATTATATTTTTGCGTTCCGTAAAAACACATAGATAAAAAAACAGAGTACAGATATTTAATTTTCAATTTTAAATTAATATTCCGTCCTTTGAAACGAGACGTTAAACCTAATAACATTATAAAGCGCGTACGATGAGAAAAAAAAAGACGCCGATAATCCTCCGTAGTAAAAAGATAATAATAATATTATGGTTTGTAAACGAAATGTCTTTGTGCTTTTGAAAATATCGCGTTGGTGTTGTTCGCATTACGCGTATTATAGGGGGATGAGAAAAACTTTTTGGCTTTGCGAATACGCGATGCAAATAATTTTAAACGATTTAAGCGATTAAATCGGTTTCCGACGGATGATTTCAACGTTACAAAACGTTTTAAATCAAAATTTTTTTTTTTCTTTTTAAATTCAAAAGCTACGAATCCCGAGTACTGTTATTCTATTAAAACTCTTATTCAATTAACTGCGAAATCAGCACGTTCACTTCATCATTCGGAATTACGGTACCAGACAAATAATAATCTCGTGTATAATGTTAAGAAAACATTAATTTTCACCGTGTCTGTTCGCTATTCCCGGTGTCGCGTTATATATGTATCACACGCATATGTGTACGTACGTAATGGATGATGTAGACCAGACGATAAACAGGGCGGAGTAAAGTCTCGTGTCGTATTATATAACTATAAACGCGTTAAATACCGTCGACAAAACTATTTCGATTTAATACGCTAATAAAACACGAATAAAAAATTTACTTGTACAAAATGTATAAACATTTTTTTTTTTTATAAAATATTAATACTGCGCGAACGTTCTGTTCCACGCGCGAAATTCGCTCGTTTTTAAACTCTGTTATTGTTATTATATTGTTTTCGTCGTTTTCCCATATACACTATTAAATGTAATATTGGCTTTGCTGCCGAAAATAGAAACAATATACTCGTATCGATGCGGAATCGACGGTTAAAAAGCAAATATTGTCGTAAACAACACTTTCTTCAAAATTACGTTTTTATTTTTTTTTTTTTTTTTTTTTCGTTTTGATTTTTCGGCGGTTAGAAAGCAAATATTGTTGTAAACGACGCTTTGTTTAAAAATAACGTTTTGCTTTTTCCAACTGATTTCGGTATTCAGAATTTCGAAACAATTTTAATTCACCACTGGTCTCGCGAATTTCTGTTTTAAATAACATTTTATATACACCGTTTCAAAGACGGTCATGAATATATCACAGTTCTTGTTGCTGTATACGTGCCGCTTTTCAACAAATTCCAATTCTTTTTTTTTTTCAAATGAAAACATTTAATAACATTATACACGCGTTGAATGCATATAATTATTATTGTATATTACGAAACATTTTTCTTTTTATACACTTACAATGGCGACGCTATAAACCATATTATTATCGCATTAAACTGTCAAATATTACATCTGTCAAAAACAATCATTTGAATAATTTAATGCAGTGGCGTAGCCAGGGGTGGGACTGACGGGGCTGCAGCCCCCCGAAATGAACAAATAATCAGTTTTTTTTTAATGGGTACCGTCTATACATATTAATAATTAACGTATTAATTAATTAATTATCAGCCTCAGTCCTCCCCCCCAAATAAAAATCCTGGCTACACCACTGATTTCATGACAACATTAACTTCACGTCTATGCTTCGCTTTAGAATTTAAAAAATCAATTTTTATATAATATTGTTCACGAAAATGTTTTTCTCCTTTTCGTTTTCGTATATTATATATTTCTACTTGTTAAACAAGTCGTAAACCGGAACCCTTTATATCTCTATACTTAATCGTTACATGAATATTTTTGAAAATATTGTAGAATTTTCCGAATTTTTTTATTCTCTAAATTTCCGGTATGACGGACAAGCCCTATGGCATAACATTTACTTTCGAAAAGTAAACAATTTATATTCGATCTGCATACGAAACGAGTAAATAAGTACACCGAATTGTGTAATATTATATTTTATATTTGAAAAAAAAAAATACGAATATTTCATAAAGAACATTTTTTTTTTTACGACTATATTTATTTTTCAAATGTGCAGAATATAGATCCGCTGTTTCTCTACTCGTTTTTTTTAAATATATATTGTTTATTATTTAGTAAAAAAAAATTATATCCTTTATTAGGGGAATTACACAGTCCTACCATTTTCGTTTGCTTAAATTACATTTAATATTATAATTATACAAAAATAATTAGGTCGGATGCTTTTACACGTCACAATTATCGTTTTTACAAGAGCCGCAAATTAAAGTAACAGAAGAAAAGTTTACTTTTCGGGCGTAGATTATATTAGTGATCGAATTCAAATTTAAACTGGACAATTAAATTCGATCATTACAGTTCAACAGCACAGTATATTAAGAATACTGCAGTATTCCGTATGTTTTGTATGGAATTTTTTTTTTTACTTACTGTTTCAATTCTCTTTAAACACTATTTTTATTACGTATTAATAATTACTTTATTACAAAAATATTTTTTCTATTTAGTCTCATATATAAAAAAAAAATGTATTATACATTTTTTTTTTATTATTCCGAATACCTGTTATAGATGTCGTCTAGACTTCAAGTACTTGAAACACAAAGACTTTTGAATAATATTTTTTTGAAAAATATTAACACATAAATAATTATAAAATGTATTTTATCCTAGTGCGAATAATATTGTAATATTTTTGTCACTTTGAATACGACGTTATAGACGTATTACGACTCAAAACGTCGTTGACACGTTACAAATCGATTTGTACACAATATAATTCGTGCGAAACGTAAAAAAAAAAAAATACTTACTCGTGTTAACTGTTACTGTTCGCACTTGTTTTATTCGTGTAAGCGTTTGAATGAAATACAAGCGTATAATATTGTTTTTAGTCCGATTCAATAGAAATTTAAACTTTGATTAATTCGACGAATCCAGGAATGAGAGAAAGGTTTAATTATTACAAAATCCAATGCGCTGTACAATATTTCGTTCTGAAATACTTTTATGGTATTTAGTTCGTGAAAAATAAAAGGTATAGAGTAGCGACGGATTCGCCAATATTAATCGTCGATTTTCGAGGCGTTTAAAACTTACCACGCGGTTTATACGCGAACACAAACCGCGTATACTGTAAAAGATTTAATAAAATAATATAAAAACAAAATCTTATTTTTTCCACGTAAACGTCGCCGGCAATTCTTGCCATTAAAACGATCGGTATGTTTTTGGAAACAAAATTCGAAATTCGAAGAATATTGCGAAGTAACGCGCGTTCCATTCAGTTTCGCTTACTCGTATTAATATTTATACAATGTACGGTCTGTGTTCTTTTTTTTTTTTTTTTACTAGCATTCCCGAATATTACGAAACTCGATTTTTATCTGTAAGGCTGCGTTCATTTAACGCACTGAAATCGCGCGCAAAAAAAAAAATCCATTAGAATTAATATAAGTTTAAAAAAAGAATAATAACAAACCGAATAGTTTAATATTTTGTATACGTATATATATTTATATAAAAAATTAAACATTTCGTTTTTCTTAAAAGAAACCCTATTCGATCGAGTCGTAACAGATTGCACTGCGCACAGTTGTGTACAGCCCGCACGCAAAGGACGGAAATGAAAAAAATTACAATAAACTTTGTGTAAAACATTTTTTTAAACGATGGAGACCAAAAAAAAAGTCATAATAAAAGCAACGAAAAAGCAAAATTTTGGCTAAAAGTCGAAAAATAAATTTATATATATATATCATCCAAACGTTGTCCTAAGAAAACTGTTTGTAACAAAAAGCGATAAACAAAATGCTTATATCTCCCTCTATAGTTTTGAGTACGCAAGTTTTTTTTTTTAAAATAAATTTTCTTCTTAAATACACGCGTAGAAACGAATATGTAATACTGAAATCAAACGAAATACCGTGCGGAGAAAATAACGGTTTCCGTTTGAAAATAATACGTAATCAGATTGATTTTATTTACTGTAAATTATAAACATACAAGATGTGTATGAGACGTGCTGCAGCCCAAAACAAATAAATCGCTACATGTCCGTATTTCATAACAGCACTTAATGATTTTGTTAAGACCGTCTTGAATACAAAGCAATTTATTTTTATTTTTATCATTAAAATCAAAATTATTAATTCGTCAAACATCATAATATTCAACAAATACTGTATATTATATAAGAGAATTCTAATAATACTGTCCGATTACGCGTGCTTACTATACCTACTTAATGTTCGAATCGTTTAAATTTATTACCGATCACTACCGTAGCAGTTGTTCTCAAATTATATTAGTTTTACAGCGATGTGTTTTTTAGTCGACGTCGCATATCAGATTTCTATAAAATCAAAGACCGTTTTTTTTTTTTTTTGTAAATTTTAAAAACACAATAATGCATAGCACATGCCGTTTCCAACAGTTAATTAGTTCAATATAATGTTAATAAATAAAACACGTTTATTAGTTTTCGGTATTGGGAAGGTTTAAAATTTTCGAGAAAAATTTAACGCTTTTAGAATGAAAACCGGAAAATTTAATAAAATATCTCCTGCGTATTACGATATTCGAATAATATTTTTCTTTTTTTTTAACGATATTTTCTTGTTGTTTTAAAATTCGAAATAACGCAGCAACACAACTCTAAAACGCGCCTAAGTAACCCACTCGAACGGACATCCACAACACTCGCGGGTTCCTCGCTCTCTTTTCGTTACACTTGTATTACAATATGATGAATTAAAAAATTTAAAAAAATACCGTTACGTACGGTTGATTTGATGTAAATCGACAAATTTCACCACATTCTTCTTAGATTTTTGTAATCAAAATATGAGATTAAAAGCGTGTGCGATTCTAAATTGTGTGCAAAACGTCGTGAATTTAAATTATATATTCGCTCGACTATCTTTGGAGAGACTTAGAAATTGCCACAATGTTTTATGAAGCCAATAGAGATAATAATAACACGCGAAACCACTTGATAACTTAAAAAACATAAACCTCCGAGTTATTCTCATCCACGCGATCATTTTCTTGTTACTCGTTTCTCGTAGATTTATAATTGTCAAGAATGGCCAATTTCGCGTATTTTGAAAATCTTTCATTAAACGTTTTTAACATAAAAAAAAAAAATTGTTTTTAAAATTTTATTACAAAAAAATGGAATAAAAATAAATTGTGTCATTTGAAACCTCCAAGTACAGTTTGAGCATTTTTCCACTTAAAATAAGAAATACCGTGATTTTTCTCCGTCGGGGCGCCGCGCGTGGAATAACGTGTGAATTGCATTTGACACTCGTACACGCGATATTCAAAACGCGACCCGAATGAAAATACCGAAGATTAAGAGAATCAAACAAGTACTTTAGAATTTTTATCTTACAATTCAGTCACGAAACACAAAAAAAAAAAAAAAAATGTAACTCATTAAATAACTAATGATAATTTTCAGACAATACGAACAATGTTTTAGCCGTTTTTTTTTTCGTTTCTAATATTTATTCGAAATTATCCTTTGCATATACGAACAGATATTCACTTTAATATTATTGGTAACATAAGTATTATAAAATAATGTTGAAAATCGTAATAACATATTTATTTGAAAATTATTGAAAAATGCATCAAACGTTAATTTTAAAGCTTTTTGTAACACCAGTAAAAACTATACAAACAAGTAAAAACTTTTTTAAGGATCACTTACATAGTGAATGAACATGTTTTATATAATGAGTGGGATGAGGAAAAACATATTTGCAACAATAAGGGCTATTCTAATGAACATAAAAATATACAAAGTAAATCATTAAAACAACACATTTAATGATATAATATTTAAATATCGTTATTTTATGAAAACGATCAAATACTTTCTTTTTAGCATCTTCGAGTTTAAACGTGATATATATATATGTGTATATTAGAGTAATTATTAAGTGGAGCTAAATTTTTAAACGCCTAATTTTTTCGTAGGTTTTTATTGAATTCATCGAATTATTGTTCTAATATTATCGTGAGCGACGTTTTGCGAGACTGTCAAATATAATACCTTCTCTTACCATATTATTAACTCGAATCGTTAAGTAAACGGTTAATTACAATAAACTTCATACTCGTGATTCGTATTCAAACACATTGTACGCAGAATCACTTAAACGTAACGAAGGACCGATTAAACGCATTTTTTAGAATGAAAAACTATGAAAATGAATTGAATCTAACCAGCTGGAGCGAATGACATGTAACAAAAACAATATAACGGGCGAATTTTCGAACGGCGATAAATAAGAGAAAGAAAAAAATGTAATGTTTATAATCTTAACAAACTTGAGTAGATAACGAAAAATATATAGAAATGCGTTTCTTCGCATATGTATTCACATTTCGTCGTTAAAAATTTTTCATTATTTGGCTGTTATATTTTTTAATTATTCGCAATTTACATTTTTTCCACGTTATGCATATTGATTTTGTTACATGTCGACCACCCATTAGTCTTCCAGGTTTTTCTATACGTAATAAATTTCGTTGAATAAACCTCGTCGCCTAGGTTAAGATTAGAGCAAATTTTCATCGACGCCAATGAATGAACAAATATGTTTCTAATTATTATTAATAATAATAAACAGAAAACCGAACTCGTTTTAAAAAGCGCATATTATTTTTTTTCTGCGTTTTTCAATCAACGATCTGTAAATATTTTTTATAACTTCATCCTAAATTAATTAACAACGTTTTACACATTGCTAGTAAATATATATATATATATATATATATATATGTACTGTAAAATTGAAATTTAGTACAAACAACGATGTGTGTATGTGCATGCTGCTTATACACGTTCACACTCTGCAGACAGCGAGACGAGGGATCATCACAGACCACTGAAAAATCCTCCTATCCTATCATCGTCGTCATAGCCATCACCGTGACGCGATAATAATCTTTAGTGTATACACAATGTAAATTAATTAATTTAAAAATCTCATCAACGTATCCGACGTTCAAATAAATAATTTAAAAAAAAAAAAATGCTTCGTCCCCGCGACGATTGCACACGGATAATCTATAACTACACTAATTTGCATTTATAGGTCATATAATATACGTCAAAACCGATCGTTACGCAATTTTAATATATATATATCAAAATTCATTTTACAAAAAATAATATTTAAATTTTAACATATATATATATAGTTGTACAATTCTACCGCTGTATCGTTGGGTAAAAAGGCACATTTTGTCATTGTAGTTAATTTTAATTTTTAAATGATACCATTGGGAAAATCACATTTCGACTAGAAAATTTAATTTAGGATTATAATTATAATTGAATACCAAAATGGATAAATTTATAAAAGGTGTACAATATATTATAATATATAATTTACAGTTGTTTTAAATAAAATATACGTTATTTCAGCCCAGATTATTCTAGTAGTCTAAATAGTTAAATGTTTATAAATATAACAATATAATATTAATCTAATTAATATTTTATAATTTATCATCAACCACGTTGCAGAAGTGAATCGAGGATTTATTCAAGGAATAAACATATTTTGTATACTTACCACTACGGGATAGATTTTTAATTGATTTCATTGACAGGTTTTTTTCCATTTTGTTAACCGTTTCCTCAAAATTTAAACGCACTAGATAGACTACTATCAAATTTTAAAAATGATATAAAATTGTCGATACGTATACGATTTTTACTAAACCGAATTTTGTTTTATGAAGCTTTAAAATTTAATTCCACGTGAAAAATACATTTTCCTGTTCACATTTTAAAATTCATAAATATCAATTAAATCAAAAAAATAAAATAAAAATATTATAACCGTTTAAAATTTCATTAACGTTAAAAAGTCATTAATCTCATGCATTGTTACACGTGTGTGCTGTAATAAAGTCAAGGTGAGCCTTTAATCCTAATTCGTATACAACATCATATCGTACAATACATAACAATCTAATAACGTTGCGTCGTTCTGTATCGTTATATACAAATAGGTAAAATGATTAATCAGTTCTTTCAAAATTCAGAATAATAATAATAATAATAATATATTTCTAAGTAACTATATGACTTTATATCCATATAGCACCGGCGGCTCTCTATCCTTTTGACATTATTTAATCAAACACTCATATAAACCACTGATGGTTGTACCCAAACAAATTTTTGGTGACCAAAACTGAGAATTTTAATAAATATTAAAAATATTGGGAAATCGTCGGAATCATAAGCTTGTCCCGGCAATTCGATTCAATAATAATTATAATATTTTAAAGCAGATGAATTTCTCGTCTGAGTTATAATACTACACCAGAGATTATTGGATTATTAAACGAATTTCGAATATTACAATTTTTTCAAAAGCACCCGTCCCCTCTGGATTTGTATCCGCATTCCGTACCGTAAGACGAAGTAAAATAGTCGAATATAAATGGTCTCACCTCGGGGTACCATTGGAAATGAAAATAGCACTACTGGAGAAACGTGCAACGCGTGTTCGTTAGAGTAATTCGATTTTCAGATTACCATTCACAACCGCGAATATTCGGTTCATTTGAAAGAAATTTAATTCGGTAGCCATAACATTTCACGCTGGTAATCATCGCGATTGTATAATATAAACCGTTTTGATTACGTTTTCCTCCAATATCATATTATAATGAACTACAATTGGAAAAAAAAAATTACCTAATGTTATACACTTCAGACGTCGATCCTAATCACCTAATAAACCAGTTTTTTGTTCTGCTGTAACTCAAATACATAAAAAAAAACATAATTGTATTTAAAATATATACATAACACATGAAATAATAGTTGGTTTATTCCAGAGTGAATAATATGATTTTCTAAAATTAAACGACATCGAATGAATTTAATTAAATTAGATTATACTATATTATTTTATTAAATTATTAATTACATTAAATTCAGAACGCGTGATTTTTCTCTTGCAATAAACTATTTATATTTAAATTTTTTAATAAAAATATCCGTTTAAAAATAAATAAAATTCCGTTTCCCGTGCATGCCACGTTGTCACGTGTTGTACATGTGTTGCAAAAATTAAAATACATTTTACGGTAAAATTATCTTGTTATTAAAATGAACGATTCAAATAATTGTTACGTGACATTTTTGACAAACAACCAAAAATGAAATTTGTGAATTACATAAACGTACAGTGGATCAAAATGTCAGAGGTACAAATTTTAATTGGATAAAAATATATCACGCCCCACTGAATAATAATAATATATTATATTATTTAATCTTCTGTATGTATAAGCAAACAATTTTTCAATGCTTTTATCTACTTTACTTTCACATTTTCATAATTAATTCTTGTATAAGTATATATTATATGTATGTATCGTAAATCTGTGCATTTTGTAAACTATAAATCGATAATAAATAGTATCATCTTTAACATATTTTTCTTGAAGTAAGTATCAAATATTATATCTACAAAAGAAAGAGAAAACGATAATTGAACATTTTACTAATGGTTTTAAGTTAAAACTAGATATTTTTCACGGTATTATTTTATTTTTCCTAATAAGGAAAATATATTGGAAATTACGTTTAAAATTGAGAATATAACAATAAAATTTTTAACGGAAAATTTGATTTTTGTTGAATATACGACGTGCAAGTAGACAATATTATATATATATATATCATATAATACTGAACACGCATCAATTTCATTAATAAAACACAAAACAAAATGCACACAATAGTATTATGATCTGGTGATTTCCATTAAATTATCACAATTTGCAAATTTTTCCTTTTGAAAGAAATACTCATAGGCTATTGAACATAACGTTGTATACGGCCTACACAACTGCAGCCACGAACCAGGATCAATCATAATTAAAACTAATTAATTGATATGTATGTCGGGTGCTCACAAAATAGTACCCAAAGTAAATGAATTAAAATATACCGTAGAATAATATTGGTAATCTGATTTTCGCCGTAACCCAACCGAACCCCAATTAAGAGAAATTGGCATAGGCCTTGAAATAGTGATAAATAAAATCTAATATCCTCTGAAGACCTTTATTGGCGTACAATTTTAAGTGTATACAGAAGAAGCTATTTAATTTAGGAATGCGTATTAGAAATGAAAAATAATTTCGACGAATTATTTTAAAATTACGAAGACTTTATTGGAATTCAAACGGATAATCTCCAATTACATTTTTGTATATTATGCAGTTAGAAATTACGACGTTCGTAAATATAATATAAATTGGATTTATCTACACGCGTACAGTAGACTTATACTATGTTTTAAAATTTTACAAGATTAAATTTAATCCAATCACGAATGTATGCGTTCAGCGTCATTAAAATAAATAAACAGTATACCAATTGGATAACGTAAAATTTGTATTTATATTAAAAATATTACGTATTATTGTAAGAGCCGCCATGTGTTATTATATAGTATAAACACAAGATATTCGTCGATGTGTTTTTTTTTTTTAAGAATATAAGTAAAGTTTATGTTTTAAACTCGAGCGATTAAAAGAAATCCGGAGAATAATTAAATAGTTCATTAACGTATACAATAAATAGGTACAGATGAAAACCGAATCTCCAGTATGCTGCACAAAATTAAGGTCCCAGATAAGAACGCAATATAAAACGAACGTAGATTTCTGCGAATCCAAGTAGTTCGAACGCGTGTTTTAAAGTTTATCTCCGAAGTAAATTTTCAATTAATATTGTTGAAAAGTCCCGTAACGACAAGTGAAATATTTCCGTGACGATTAACAGTAGTTGTTTGTGCGATCTCGAGATTTTACGAATATTTCCAAAGTATAAACTGCGGCCAGCGGATCGTTTCCACGCCCAAGACACGTTCCCGTTGATTGATATTTAATCGAAAACGAAATCATACGAACGTAACGCACGTATGACAGCGGCGGATTAAGCAATTTGCCGCCCACAAGCAGGATGAAATTTACCGCCCCTTCATTTGCATCATAAGTGTTTTTCTAACCAGCAAAATGCATTATTTAGCAAAATATATTATTAATTAAATTATTATTTATTATTTAAAATTATATAAAACAGTTAGACATCAAAACATAAATATGAATATATATTATTAAAAAAGCTTTCTTTGCCGCTCCTAAAATTTCGCCGCTCCAATCACCTGCTTGTTCTGCTTGTAGGGAAACCTGACGCTGACGTATGAGCATTAAAGTATATCGTATGTGATTTTTTTTTTTTAGTTATTCCAAAACAACCGACTCTCGCTCAGGTCTCATGTCCTTACTCTATCTGTAATTTTGTACTTAATGTTCTTCTATGCTTTCCGATACAGTTCGACCTCTCACAATTAAACGTTTTCTTAAATTTAAACGAGCCATTGATATCGGTTTTCTCGTCATCGTGTTGATCCATAATCAATATTTACAATAAAATGTAGACATACTTTATGAACGTCTATTTAAAACATCACAAAAACTCGACAATTTTTTTTAGTTACTTGTATATACATTATTTGAAAGAAAAAATAATAATTGTTTTAAAACTTCCATAAAGAAATTTCGATATGTCTTCATAAAAACAAAAAAAAGACAATATATATATTGATAAACGAAAGAAAAGTGTAAACGTGTATTATTCGAGACAGCAACCGCGATTGACCGCAAGAAAATTGAACTCGATCGCCTGGAGAATCGTATACATTTGAAATGTGCTTTATAGGCCAATCGGTCCAATAACCACAATCCTTGTAATGTTCGTTTAGCAGCAAATTACAATCCAACGTTCACCTCGGGTAAAGCGATTTCAATTAATATATTATGCAGAAACGTGTAGGCATGTCGCTTTTGATGCGAACCGCCAAACCCTGTTGGGAGATTGAAAGTTATCGGACTGACTCCGTTGAAATCTACGGGACATTCTAAAGTGCATGCGATTTGCGAAACGTTTGAATATATAAATGTCGATATGACTTTAAATTTCGTAGCAATAAAAAAAGTGAGTTTAAATTGTTTTATTTATTATTCTATAGTCGGTCCTCATAATTTCATATATTAATAACGCGGCCATAGAACGAATAGAGAAAAACATTTCTGTTGAAAAATGTATTTATATACTGCACGTGTAAATTCATGACAAAAAATTATCAGTATAAAAAAAAAAAAAGTAAACGGACTTAAATATAAAAATTAAATGAATAACACTACTGGTTAACTCAACTGGCAAACTCGAATTCTTAAAAAATAACTTCAACTTAAAAAAAAAAAAAAAATTAGTGGACTTAATTTTAGTAAGTTATAAAAAAAATCATTAACCAGTCTTGCATAAGCGAAGCTGGTGTACCCGAATTTACGTACAGCAGCCCGTGATGTGCCTGCAGTGACACGTCCTTCGTTGATTTCCTCGGGTAGGTGTATATATCGTCCGACTGTGCTGCACGTGATCGAACTACGAAACTCCGGATTATTCTTCTCTTTTTCTTAATTGCTGGACAATTGTCGGGAAATAAATGTATCGGGGAATTCACTATCGGATAGTCCGCGAGCCTAGGCCCAGGTCTCCGATGCATATCGAATAATAAGCTCTCATACCCAAAAAAAAAAAACAGTGTTTTTATCGATCATCGATATTCCACCTGCAGTGGCACTGCGCGTCCCGACATAATAACAGTGCTCGAATTGGAAAGAAATTAATTCATATCAAACATACTGTTTTAATTTGTTATCGACGTAATTATTCGTGTAGGAATGATTGACAATATATTGTAATGGCAAACGACAAACACCAGAAACACCGACCGATATTTAATATTTTCAAAATCGCGAATCCGAACGTTACACGAGCGAATTCGATTTATTTTAACAACGCATTTTTTTTCGCCTGTTGTCTGTGAATATTTTTTTGGCGTAGAATCCGTTAAATTTCATGTACTAATATTTCTTTTCGGTGCAATGTCTGAACACGTTTTTCCAGTTTTTTTTTAGTTCTCTCAATCGTATGATAAAATTATCGATTAATTTTCAGAAAAAAAAAAAAAGGTAAAATCATCAACTTATTCATCGTTCTAAACGCGTACAATCTTTATGTTCGTCGTTCACGAGATGTTATACAAGAACAATAAAACATTTTTAAATCTCATTTGTTATAACTTTTTTTTTTTAAATGTTTCGAATCGGTTTTCGAATGCAACGACTATTATCATTAAATAATAATACAAATCCAAAAATCTCTCTCAGAGTAATTCAAATTGTGCAGCACCACTGCTTTGTTATAGGTATTTTTATTACTAAAGCGTTTTTAATTAAATTTATCGTTGTTCTCAATAGGTCTCTGGATTTGTAGGGTTTGTAATTTTTTTTATATCTTGTAAAAATGATTTCGTATTTTTATATTATATATTATTATTTAAGAAACGTTAATCGTTAAAAAAATCTAAAAAAAAAAAAAAAAAAATATTACTATTAACACAACTCGAATAAAAGGTTTTACCCAACTATATGTATAATATGACGTATTACGAAATATGTTTTTTCATTAATGCGGTAATATTTTTTTAAATATTCGGACAAAGATTTTATTCCGCGAATTTCACATAAAAGATTTTTTTTTTAAATGTCTTTTATACACTCGCGTATGTAGTATTTTAATTTTTTTTTCTTATACTCTCTATGTATTATGTTTTATATTTTATAATAGTTTTGATGTGAACAAAAAATTTAATTTTACATCCACTTTTAGATTTACCGCAATTAAAAGAAATTTATATACTCGTATATATATATATTATGTGTACATATAATAATAATAATAATCATAGAACCCCGCGTGCTTTCGTCTTTTTACACTGTACATTACATTTCTCCATTTGCAAACCCTTAAGAAATTCAGGCCGTTTAGTAAAAAATAATATTAAACATTTGTTAAATCAGTAATAAACGATGCGCGCCATACCGTCGGCGAATATTTCTCCGTTATTTCCACTTCACTAGGAATCTAGAACAGTACACCGCGGTACGACGACTGTTATACAGTTTAATAAAAATCCGCATTCCCAATGCAAAAGTAACAACAATTTTAATAAAAGTTACTATAAAAAAAAGGGGGGGGGAAATTATTTTATTGTTTCCGCGTAAATCGAGTTTTGAACTTGCGATTCCTATTATTATACAACTTTATAATTCTTCATTACAAGTTACCGCAATACGCAAACCAATTGAGTTTAGAGTAGAAAAGAAAACCGATTTACAGATTGACTCGTCAACGATTTTATGATATCAATCATAATTTATTTTTTTTAACGTCGACCTCTTATGGTAAAAATATTTCGCTCTGAATACTAAAAAAAAATTTCAACTCTACCGTGTCGTTAACAAGATGAAAACTTTGTCCAATTGTATATTTGTTTGTCGAGACGACGAAAATATATGTCTACCTATATAGAATCGATTTCATTTTTTATTTTCATAAATATAATTAGTGTTGTACGGTTTTTATTTAATTGCGATACTTTGCAAAAATACCGTAATATTGTTGATTTTCAAATCTTAAATTCCTTCTCTCGAATATTTCTTTTTCTTTTTGAACAATGTGAATCTTTTGCATTGCAAAGAGCCATTATATATTCGTTACGATTACTCGCTGAAACGCATTCTTTTTTTTTATTTCCTGACGTTAAAATCGAAAACAACAAACCCATTAGGAACCGCTCGGACAGAGTGAACCGATGTTCGGATCGAATTAAATATATTTCAAAAGACATATATAATAACGTCATCGTAACACTGTAGAACATAGCGGTGCAGTTGGCATTAAAATTTATCAAGTCGTCACACTACACTACAAGTTATCGGCAATGGAGACACAATAGCTCTCAAACTCTCCGCATACGCCCGAATTACAAATACCAAAAACTTTAAATTGTATAAAAATTTTATTTTATTTTTTTTTTTTGCTTACGAAATATTGTTTGCGCAGCAATAATATTACAAAGAAGTAAATAGTGAAAATTTGTTTCAAAAATTTTTCTATAAATAAGAAATATTTTGGTGATTGTGAATATTATCACAAAAAACTCTTACAAAATGTTTAAAAATCTGTGGGGGAATCAAAACATTTGCACTTGGCTAAATCCGTCCTATATGACTGTACCGTTGACTCCGTGAACAGTGTCATATTATTATAGTCGTATCAGACGTGATATTACACGCAGGAGATCAAACGGAATTTAAAAAAAAAAAATCGCTCGATTTTCGCTAGAAAAGCGTAATATTCTTGTCATTCTTTTTTTTTTTTGTTAGGCTCCCGGCCAACTATTCGAAAATAAGTACAGCGCGTGGGTGTACATTCCGAGTGTGATGATACCACGGATATCACACACGGAATGTATTACGGTGTGTGGCGAATCCATTGCGTTCAGAGGGTATTTGGTTCTCGATCCGACACTTTATTTACAAAAACACACTAACGCGTATAATAATATGTTTACCCGACTAACGATTTGAAAATGAAATATGTTCACAAGGGCTAACGGTTGCAATGTCCGCATTGGCAGGCTCGTTGTATAACCCGGAAAAACGGCACTATCATCTGTAAGTAACGAAACCCTCGAAGTCAAAATTCGTGTGGCCGAATTTTCATTTAAGCCTCTCTGTGGCGTGCGCGGTCGTTTTAAACCCGTCATTTCCGCACAGACCCGCACATTCGCACACCACGTGGAGACGACGCCTTAAATTTTCGTTTATTTCCTTATGGGCGTACGTCGCTTCGTAGCCGTATTTTTCACGCGTAAAATACTGGAAATATTTTTTTTTTTAAATGTCTTCGTTTCGCCTCTAACTCCCAAAGATATACTCTATAATTGTAAATCGGTTTGAATATTATAGTATTAGATTCTAATCGGGGCGAGGAATGTATCGGTGTCTTACAGTGATGTGTTTTTTTATTATTATTATTATTATTGTAATTTTCGGAATTAACCGTGTTATCAACAATTGATTTTACCGTTGCAGGTTCCACCTTAGGAGTACGTAGTTCGCGTTTGACTGCCGTGACTACACTGAGCGGCCCGCTTGTTTCACGCCGCTATTTATACGCGCCTTTCTGCCACGCCCTCTATATTGTGTCGTAGCGCTATCTGGTGACTACTTTCTTTTCCCGTTCAATTGTTATTTCGTTTACATTCCATGCACGTTGTTTTTACTTTCCTACGCGTGCATTTTTGTCTCGGTTCATTCTCGTTTTTTTTTTTTATGTTTGTACCCGAAAAATCTACCAGATAGAATGCTCCGATCTTTACAGTCATAGTCTGTTTCCGGCGATACCAAATTGTGTATCTGGTTGCTGGTATATTAGAGAAATAATTTTTCTATTTTCTCAAAAGGGCCTAAAAAAAAAAATAAATAAAAACTACCGAAAAATTACATAAAAACGCGGTGAAAACGCGATTTTTTTTTTTGTCTGCAAACACTGTTTTATGTTGCTCGGACGATCTTGACACGCGTTACATTCCGATAGCAATTGGTATTGGTACTTTATTGGATTTTTCTTGTCGTTCGACTGTTTTTCCAACGTTTTCAATTAAAAACAAATCGAAAATTGATTAAAAAAAAACCTCCTGGTAAAATTGTCAATACATTCGTTTTTTCACATGGACAATTTGTTTGTAGTTTTTAAAATCTCGACATTTTTATAAACGTAAATTAAATTATTATTTATTTTCATACATGCAACAAGTATATGTACACATTTTTCAAATAAATTAAACACAAAAATAGTTTGTTTTTTATTAACATTTATCCTATGGACGTATATTAAAACACACAATAAAATAATAATTCATTCCCTATTTATACAGAATTCAATTGAAAAACAAAAAAACTTTTAAAATATTATTCTCTTAAAACTGAACATAACGTAAACGTTATACAACTGCAGAGTATTTATATTTGCATTTGTAAATCAAATAACACAAACATGTACCGTATAATTAATTGTTAATTGATGTTTCAAATAGCTAATCAAATATTCGATTGTTTATAAATATGTATATACCTACGCGACACGCCTATCGTTTCCAAATCACTACCACAAAACGTCGTTTTAAAAGCCATATAATATTTAAAGTATGGGATTTCTATAAACGAAACGGCTTCAACTGAAATATTAAAATCGAATATCAACAATAATAATCGTAAATGTAACATATAGTCATTATCAATCGTTTTCTGTGCGTCTAACAAATTTATAATTTATTTCTTGATCAATAACAGAGTAACTGCAGTCAATACACGCAGTAATGTGCCACTATTAAGGCATGTGTACACTCGTTTTGTTCGTATTCGACAAAACACGTTGGAGACGCGTATCATAATACTTTATAATTTATACCGTATATATAATACGTCTATGTAATAATGCAGTAATCATATTATAGAAGCGCGTACGTATAACGATTTCTGATTCATATTGTCTGTAACCGGTATTCTTGAAAACAACCACTAGTTGTATGTATTTCGTTGAAAATTATTATTATTGTACTTCTCGGAGCTACGGGCTATTTTAATCAAAGTAGGTATAACTACTTTAAAACCGACCAACATTCCTTAATCTTACTCAAAATTATATCTTCGTTTCCGATTAAAACTTAATATTAGCTATGTAAAGAGAATTTCTTGCAAACGTATCTACATATTCCATCGATTTAAAAGAAAACTAATCAACTACTCGTATTTCCTGTGTACGTACATCAATCAAAATTAAAATAACATTAAAATTTGTATAACCATATTTAAGATTGACGTTTTCCACACAAAAGAAAAGAATTGATATATTTTATGAACAAAACAATTAAAAATAATAATACAAATATGATGTAATTTGTAAATCGTAAACATTTTTTTATTTTATTACAGTTATTATTTTAGCAAACACGCACATAAACATACTAACGCGCACACAAAATGCTTGTCAAAAACGTGATTCAAATTGTACCTACACTATATTATTTATTTCGCTCGTACTACTCGCTTCAATTAATTTCGTTATATTTGCGTTTTTTTTTAATCAAATACATTTGAATTTACCATTCCTAGTTATCAAGAAATTTTCACTTAATTAATAGTCATCAAAAATTAAAAAAATCAACAAAACAATTTCTTGCGAATGTAAAAACAATTCAAGTATTATAACAATTTGTTTTATAAATTCACTATCTTGGATCCCGGGGTGGGCGAAATAAAGAATATATTATTAATACTGTATTATTTACAGTAAAGTATCTCATTAAGTATTGAAACTTTTATTACCGAAACACGGTAAAAATGTTTTATGTAGGCCGGGCAGCCCTAACGATTGATTGGAAATCGAAAATTGATGATATTTTGGTGTGAGAGTGAAAGAGAGTGAGAAAGGGAAATGTTTTCAAATGGAACCCAGAGAAAAGTACACTCCACTCGTAAACTGGAAACGTTTAAATTCACAATACGTCCGAGTCTTTAACAATATCTTTACCATTTCTTTTATGGGTAAGTGGTATAACTTTTTTTTCAAAAATAAAAATTGAAATACTAAGATGAGTACACGTTTAAAAATGTGTTACTCGTCCGTGTTTTCATTCTTTATTGGTTATATACTCAGTTATTACTAATTTTTATAAACGTTACATTTTATATCATATCAGTCTTCCGAATAACCTAAAGTAAGACCGGAATTAAAAGTACAATTCCTACACATAGTTCGTCGAACCGTAGACGAGAGTCTTAATAGTAATCCAACGAAATATTCCTTTTAAAGCGGTTTGGCGAAGAGAATTTTGTGTAGGTACCTACATAAAACAAAATATTTTTTACATTCGCAGTTTCTCTAGATTTATCTGCTTAGCACGCGTCAAACGTCGATTGAGTTCAGATTGTCGAAATTAAATTTGAATTTAAACCATATTCTTAATTCCTTGGTCGTATTTCGCATTTTTACAAAACAAGATTGTTACAGTAAATGCAAAAAGAAAAAAGAAAAAAACGTAGAACTTTTTCAATTTATTTTTGTGTAACCAACAAATACATCAAAACAAAACTTACAATTCAATCACTGGATATACATGGAAATAAATACTGTACTTTAAAAGGATATGTTTTGTTTCCTTTCGTCATTATAATTAAAAATGTATTAATTTTTAAAAAAACAGTGCACTGCAGTGTTGAAAATGGGTTCACTTTTTAAATGGAAACTTTTATTTTAAGTTGAAATCAATAAATGCGTGAATAGTAAATACATTATATAAATGTAATAGCGAATTTAAATACGTTTAAGTATAAATGTGTATTATTATATAATAAATAAATATTTCTTATTATATTTTTACCATATATTTATTTTCATTTTTTTTTTTTTTTTTTTTTTGTAAGCAATAATAAAATTATTATATTTTTGAAATTCATTTACAAGTGTCAATAAAACCTTGAAGAAATTAATATGTCGATATATATATATATATATATAAACGAACACGTGGTAAATAGTAATTTTCTAGTCCCAAATATTTTTTGAAATAAATGTTATTTATACAATATTCTGTCGTTTATAACGATAGCATTATTATGTAAAGACGGATAAAAATTTTCCCAAAATAAATTACTTATTATACATTTATTTTTATTTCTAATATATGAAATACCCTTAGGATGATAAACATACTTAATATGAAATTAAGATTTCTATAATAAATTAGGATTTATTACAAAAAAATCCCGTTGACGTTTCAAGTACTCCGAAACAGATATTTCTTTCAACGAAAATATTGGTAGACCGGAAGAGCGTGCGGGGTAGAGAAAAATCTATTTTTATGTACACAAAAAAACATTATGCGAGCATCAGTATTAATAATTCATTAGACTTGAAATACGAAGATAATTATTACTTTAATCGTTACGAATTGTTGATTACTGATATATTTTAACACCTAATAAATATCCATGTACGACACACATACATATATGATGAGACAAATAAAAATCCACACGTACAGAACTCAATCATGATTATACGATACTTGCAAGTAACGGAATCGATGCTATTTAAGAAGCCATTTTGTTCCATAATGCGTTTTTTTAATTTTTTTTTTTTTGCAGAATATTTGTATAGTCTGTACGATGTGTTACTCATTCCTCAATTGACACCAGAAAATTTATACCATAAGGGTATACGTAATGTACTAAAATATTTAAATAATATATTCGCAATTTTCGTTTTATCGATACGAAAATATTATAATAATAACGCATTTGTTTTATTCGTTTTACGCAATAATTTTGTCAAAGAAAATCACGCGCGCATCGCGTATTTCGCTTAGCAAAACTGCGGATGATTTTTATTAATTTTTTTTTTTTCGTAATACGCGACGGACGTCGCGACTCACGCACTAAACCCTAATAAAACGTTTGTTACTCGACTTTGTATATACACTTCGTGTCCACCGGGTTGATATATCGTGATATATTATGTGAACCGCATACGCGTTACGGAGTAGGAAGTTTTTAATTATAATTTAATATCGAAAGAGATATTTTCCATCGACGGAGTATTTATTTTTTCGCTCATTTTGCAATTTTTTTTTCACTCACTATCGTCCAGTTTTCTGGTCCAAAAAAAAACAACGATCACCCGTCCATCCGCGTGAAATTTACACACACGCCGAAAGATACACAATTCTATAATCTGATTCAATAAGCAAAAACTCTCGATCCACATATTATAATATATGTACGTTGAACTTCCCGAGCGTTCGAGTCCGCTCGACCGAAATATCTCAGTTTTCTCTTTTTTTTTTTAATCGCCGAAAATACGAATAAAAATATACCTCGGTTATCATATAAGCGTTATTATTGCGTCGGAAACCGCTATGAAATAATTTTTCGGTTCGATTTACGCACATACAAATCATCGTCATCATCATACTCGTAGTATATCGAGAAATCACTTTATAATATAAATATTATGACGTGTATGCCTTCAAAGTCGTCGTAATATTATATGACGTGTATAATGTCATACAGTGAACACGATGTGATTCGAGTAAAATTTTTTTTTTCCAAATTTCTTGTCTGTATAAGTCATACATCATACGCGCTTTTCAGAATAATCGTTAATATAAGTGCGTATATAATATACACCCGGTGATTATTTTATTTCGGAGGTTTTCTTATTTATTTTGAAAATCTTTTAAGCATCTTTTATGGCCCGGTATCAAAGTAATATCTGAAATCATATTTCAAACACTCGGAAACTTTTAATTTGTATACTTTTTTTTCTACGCTATCTTTTAGGTATATAAATTAAATAATTGGAAACTTTTATTATTATTATTTTTTTTTTTTTACTTTCGATATTTCGTTTATGAATAATTATTACTCGAACAGTTGCGTTTTAGTTTAGTAGAAACGGTAGCCGTTTTTTTTAATTTCCCGCTGTTTTTAGCCCATAGAACACGATAACAAAAGATGGAATTAGAAATTTGGGTTCCTATAATAATAGTGATCAAAATAGTTTTGACTAAAATAATGACCTAGAACAATGTTATATTAAATGACCGAGTTGCATAGCGAACGATGATAGGAAGAGTCTTATCTTCTAAGGCCATATGATTTGGACACGTGAAAAACGTCGATGTAGAAATTCAGGTATTTCTTGTAACGCGTCTCCGAGAGCACAAATTTCCAGTGCTCACTAGTAATAATAGTACTCGCCTCTTAACCGTGTCTCAATTATTAAATTTCAATGCTTCGCGTGCTCGGCAAATATTCGTCGAATTTTTAACTTCAATAAAGCACGTTACAATTTAAAAACTTTTGAGAGTTTACAATCAAAATCATAGATTGCCACTATATATTTATATAATCAAAAGTTGAAACAGTGATAATACATTTATAAGAAACAAAAAACTTTTTTTCAAAAAAAAGTCCTATATATATATTATTATCATAATAATTATTCATATTTATTGAATTATAAAATATATATTATTTTTACTTCTAGAGTCAACCTGTATCATAATTATACTGACGATAATATTGTAGTATATAGTTTCCCAGATAGCAATTCAACATTTCAAACGCATTGTTAAAATATTATATAAAACATATTTAAATTGTGACAATATGTTTCGAATAGTAATTTTTGGTGTAAACAATATTTCTAAAATATTGTGAGCAAAACAAATGGCAGCAAAGAAAATATGTTAAACATATTTCTTTTCAATATTACTGCAATATGTTATAAGTATATTATGATCATGTTTTTTTTTCAATATTTCCACAATATGCTTTTATAATGAATACACACACTAAAAATATTATGGCCATAACATCAATAAATTAATGTTAAAAATGATTTATGTAGGTTTTAACTGTTTATTAACAGTTAATTAAAAATATTTGAAAGAAAAGTAGTAAGGAAAATATATGGAGCAGTGAATGAAGAAAGATGGAGGATACGGAACAACAACGAAACAGAGCAGATTTTAGAAAACGAAAACATCGTGAAATACATAAAATCATGCAGAATCAGATGGTTGGGTCATGTGTACATTTACACGCGTTATAACGCGTAACACGGGAAAATCGAAATTTGTTTTTACTCTTATCGTCCCGGTCCACATTATGCTTTACAATTCTTGTTACGACTTTTTTTTTCATTTCCTAAACCTAAACGGCTACGCCAATAACGAACTTTTTGCTTACTGTTTCGAGACTGTGTTTTATAAAGTCAATGGCCTCCACTGTATCGACTGTACAAGAAATATTACGCGTTATTACGACGGTATTGCCGAATCCCTACGACTTGAAGTATGTACTTACTTATTACCTCGGCTCCGTACTCGTATCTCTCAATAAATCACCCGTAAGTAAGTATTATTATTATTGCTGTTATACTGATTACATCCACTTATAGTACGTGAAGTACCTCACTTCAGTTTAGTGGCCGAAACCCAAACAGTGTAGTTGTAGTGAGTAGAGGATTGTAATTTCAAGTCATCGAATAGACGATAGAGCGCGATTCAAGTGCGGTCCGATTAATATATCGAGCATATAATAGATTGCAGCGTATCTATAGGATTATTATACATATCAAAATTTATACACAGCTATGTAGGACGTATAGACACAATATTCTTAAAACTATCTCGATCCTTTAAACATATATTATTTATTTTGATTTTCGTTGATCGCGTTCGGTGTATTTTATTAATTACGCGAATAAAGTTTTCGCCCGGAAGATGCGCGTTCAAAAGCATTCTCGATAACCAACTATTTTATATTATACTCGCGTATTATTTGTCAGAACGACATATTTTTATACAATAGATACTATCTGATTACTGTTTTGTACACTTTTAACGAACAAAAAACTCGCCATTAATATTGTTTTTTTAACGCCACAGAATTCGATCGTAACCCCCAAGATAATGTCATTGAGGGATTTTATTTTTCAATTAAAATTTTTTTTTTATTCTATTTGATTTTTTCGTCGGACGATTTCCACAATTATATATTTTTAATTAAATTTTAAAAATCTTTATGAAAATCTTTTTGTCCGGATTATTAATCATGGACAAGAGTGTAATATGATATATACGTAGTCATTTTGATCACATCAACCACACACACACACAAACTACACTCCTACAGAATCCCAACAGAGAGCGTTTTTTTTTTTCATATACTTACAGGTTTATATATATATTATTATTAAAATTATTTATTAACACGTGGTTCGGTGATTTATCTACGCGCAAAGGGGTGTTGAAATTTTTTCCTCGAGTATATCTGTATCATATTATAATAATGGCTTTATTTTCAAGTTATTGTTGAGCCCTTATGAATTCGGTGAATGTATATATATATATATATATATATATATATATGAAGCAAATGCGCGTTATCATATAAACCACATAGGTCGTCAGTGGGAAAACTTGTCATAAACATTTTCCCGCATTTATGAGTTAAAATATTACGGTATTATTTATAACAGTGTAATATTATATACCTACATTTTTTTTTATACATCCATATATAATAATTATTTATCGATATTATGCTCTTTAAAATATCATATAATATAAATTATTTTCGTTTTATAACCAATTATACGTAATGTGTGAAAAATTAATTATTTCAAACAAACCTACCATCAAATTATTGTTATTATTACTATTACTTTTATTGAATTTATTTTTTACTAAAACTATTACAGTTACAGATATGATGTTGCCGCATTGTTATTAACGAAGTATGTAGGTACTTAATTAAATGTAAGTATATAATTAAATTATACTTCTTTATTTTAGTAATTGTGGATTAAAATGGGAAAATCTTTTTTCAATTATATTTCAAATAATTTATCATAGACATGTTTAAAGATATTTTATATGACATTTTTTTTTTTTTTTAATTCTACTTTACGGATATTTATCGGTCTATATATATTTTTTTTATTTATATATACAGGTATATATATATATATATATATATATATATAAAATTTAACAAAAATTTCTTGGAATCTATATAATTCAAAAAATTGTTCGCGACCCACAGTTTGAGAAACGCTGCCCTATACTATAGAGTAAAATTATGGTAAATCAACTACTAAGGCCAAAATAATTTTTAGGAATAAGAATATGCGATGTTGTATAGGGCTGGAAAGGGCAATAATATACACGCGTGAAAGGAATACCATTGAGAACTAAATAAAAAGCATGATTGGGTAATATAGTTTATGTCCGAGGCGAATTCGACGAATATATTATGTACATTATATACGTAGCTGCGAGTATTTTCGCGATATTAGCCGTTCAGTGTACAGGTAGGTATTCGTATTTCGCCATAATATAATTTAAACTAAAATCAATCGATTTATTCAAATTCGCAAAGTGCATATATAATTCATATATTTTATTATACACTGTAGAAGGGTATAATAACGAAATCCGTTTTAAACCGTCGTCGTTAACGCCGGTAAATATCAGTATAAATATTATGACCGTTGGCAGGGAACAATATTGTTCGCCGCGTCGGTTTAAAATAATAATAATAAAAATAATTATAAATAAATTAGCTTATAATATATAGCGGCCATTTTATGTACGAATGGATTTCTAAACGGCAGCATATGACCGCGTCTTTGGTGGTACGTTTTAGGGGTGGGTAAAAAGATTTCAATAAAACCGCTTTCAATTCGTGGAACCGAATGATTCTGTGCTCAATATACGTACGTCCTATGCACATAATATGTACGTGATGTTTCTATCGATTGTATACTGTGTTGTAGCGACGACTATATTATAATAATATTAAAATATATGATTTTTTTTTGGATATTAAGAAAATTCACCTGAAGAGAACACGATTTACGTATACTTACGTATTTTCTAAAATCAATTTCGAATGCGGAACGAGTCGAAACCGTACACGGTTTGGAGGGAAAAGAATAAAAAACAAGTGGACGTTAAATTTTTTCTTTTTTTTGAAAATCGTTTAAAGAAATTTCGTGTTTTACGAAATGAATTTACTGATAAATTACGACTCTTATTCCGGGGGTTGTGTTTTCTGTGAATTTAATAAATACTAAATTCTAGTAAATATACCCAGCTATATTGAGTCGGACGTCATTGAAATACATTTAAAATCGTCGTAAAATAAATGTACAATTACATTTGTTCGAAAAGTACTGGAATGGTCGCCTAGGAATAATTATATGAACCGTGGATGGCGTGTATTCGTGTGATTGATGTCCTTATATGTTGTATAGACGAACCGATACCAATACTCGTTTGGCCGATTTCGTTTTGCATATTTCCAAACGACGATTTACTTTTTTGAAAAATTCCCCCCTTTCCCTCCAAAGGATAACGGCAGTGAAAAGAAATAACCGTCCGGACGAAATCAAAGTAAATCGAATTCGTGGGATAGATAACGCATGGATAATGCGATTACTCATAGGCTACCGGATTCCGATCTAAAACCGTTGAAAGCTTTTGCCGGGCGACAGTGTATAGTAGTGTTTCTAAAGGGATCCGTTGAGAGAACTACACTTAAACACGTTTTCTCCTTTCTAACGTTCTATAAACTCTTTATAAACTACAATGATATTATTTACACTATTTTACAGCGTATAGGCTACATGAGGATTTTATAGAAAATTTTACGGTATGCGAATAAATATGAATAGTACATGATTTTGTATCGATCAAAAATAGCCATTTATTATTTTAAAATGTAAATTATTTTTTAACTATTTAACTCGAATAGCATAAATTAGGGTTTTATTAACGCACTTAATGCAATATTATTATCTGGTTTAAAGACACGCGTTTATATTTTTATCGAAACGAATTGGATTTTTACGTTCGTTCGATTTCAATGGTTATGTGATGGCAAATGCAGTAGACATTAAACGTAAAAGATACGTGTACATCGATTTTTTTTTGTAAATATTATTTGCTTTTTTGGTAAAGAAAATATGAACTAATTTATTGAATTGACGATTTAAAGCAAACGATTATTATTATTATTATTATTATTATTATACTTTATTAAAAGGTGGAAAATTATAAAATAATATATTATCAACAAAATTATTGATAACGACTAAATTCAGTAACTCACTGAAATATATTAGAGACCCAGAAGCGACAGAAAAATAAGTAGTATATAATAAAAAAGTATAAATTAATTGTTCATAACTTGTTAATTATTGTAAATTACAGGAAATTCCTAGTTTTTTTAGTTTAAAAATAAAAAACGGTTTTCTTTTATGATTGAGTTGAGTTTATTTTTTGTTAAACTAGTTAAATTTTTTTTATTAATTTAGTAATAATTATGGATTTCACTTACAGCCGCATAAACACGACGTATAATTGCCGTTGTTTTTTACTTATGTATTCAAATACTCGATTACGTTGAGAAAATTTGGACATAAATTTATGTCAAACAAATTGTTAAAAATAATCTATTTTGAAATTATTTTTATTGACTATTTAGACATTTGATTTCATTATAATATATGTTTCGGGGAACTGTCCTGGTTTGTTCTTTTTTTTTTTTATTCGTGATAAACATGAATACATTATTACGCGTTTATGCGATTTGATTTATACGGCTTATAATTTTTAATTTAACGACGGTTTTTACAGTTTTGCCACACTCAGAAAATTGATAAAAATATTGACATTTATTATTAAAAATATTGTTGGTTTGGGACTCCATAATCAGTCACAATATAATCAACTTGAGACGAACGAAAAAATTACGCATTTTTCATTATTCATTTTATTCACTTTTTTAGTACTTTCAAAATTTTTTTCCCCCGCACGTAATCATCAACAATTATGGTAAAACGTCAAAAAAAAATACCAATTAGTTATTCCGTATATAAACGCGTTCTCATACAATTACTCCGTTTTAATTTAAATAATAATAGTCATATTATTTTTAGATTTTTTTTTGTCAAATACCGAAAATGTTATTGCTTTAAACGTTCATTTTAAATTTGTTCTTTTTTTTTGCAGTTTTTTGTGTAAAGCTTCTTGTTCATACAACTAGGTCAGGTTAGATTACTTTGTAGAAATTTTCATAAACACATCGTATACAATATATTATTATTATACATAATAATATAACTTTGGCAACTTCGAAAACGTATTTAATTTAAACGTTATAAACATAATATTATATAATATATCGTATAGGTACACTTACGTTATTTCGTTAAAATATTTATAATATGTTTCTTATACAAACTTTGATTGAATTTCATCAAAAAAAAAAAATCTTATGAAATTTAATATACCTAATATAATACCTAATATATATATAAATTTGTGTTTATACTTAAGCAAATATTATCACAATCTTGTATCCCATACGGGATTTTTATCAAAACATTTTCGTAACTAAAAGTGTAATAAAATTAAAAAATGTGTGTATAAATTAAGTACTCGTAAACATTTAGGCTGTAAGATGAAATCGTTCAAGACAATCATATACGCGTTTTGAGTTTAATCCAAAAATATGAGTAAACATATTGTTTGATTTGAAAAACAACAACCGCTTTACGAAATTTTGTGACACATTTTTTTGTATAACTCCGTGAAGAATATAATCGCAATAACGACGACTGCGAGTAATTTGGTGAAGTACTGAAATCAATAACTATATCATACTCATAATTCTCAAAGAAAGAATATACAAAAAACGATATTCCATACCATAATAATATAATGGTCTGCAATATAATTGGTTTATTTTAATAGTTTTTTTTTTAATATAATTAATAAATAACCCATATGTGTGTTTTCGACTACGTATGCGTAGATAAAATTCGTGAATTAAAAAAAGTATGACTTAAATAATATACTTTAATGTTGACGAAATTATGATATTGACTAGTGTTTCTAATCATTCTTGGCAATTTTAGAGGAATTGTCATCATTTACAATAAACTATCATCTTTTCCAATAAAATATCTATTACACGCGATTCCAAAATAATATTTATATTAGTATTAATACGCGTTTCAACATAACCGCGTCCACACAAAGAATTATTATTTATTATTAAAATTTTTTTTTTTTTGACTTGGTAAATTTTTAATTTATATATATATGTATTTAAGTTTGCACAATATATAATATATATATATATATATTATACAAGAAACGATACTTAAAAAAACCATCGGAAGACGTTAGACCGTTAAAGTAATTTATGACTTTCCAGTTGTATTGAAATGCAAATAAGTATTTACTGAATGTATGTAATAATTTTATTACTAAAAAAAAAAAAAAAAATGTCGTATTTATAACGTATTTAAGTGTATTTCTACCTTTAATAAATCACATTTTTTTTTAAAAAAATTTTTTGTTAACGCTCGACTATTGTTATTATTACAACAATCGAATTTAGTTGTTTGACTAAAATTGAAATAACTGAAACATCGACGGACGAGAATTTCTCGAAAATCATTTAAATAATCGTTTATCAACGTCAAAACGTAATCGAGCCACACCGTCGTGCCAGATGACAAAATGTTCGTGATTTATTAATACGATTTGGCGTATTAATCGCCCGTTAATATTTGTACGTTTACCGAACGTTGACAAATAAAAATTTTAACGTTATTCGCCGGAATCGCTCGGATAAATTTATTTCCGTAATACGTCTAAAGACAAAAAAAAAAAATTACACGTCGAGTTCGAAAATCGACGTGTAGAGTACTCAGGAGAAAAAAAAGTAGTTATAGGTTTTGAATCGTAGTTCTATGATAATTAACGTTAACAGTCTTTTAAAACACAAAAAAATAGCTTGCAGAATACATTTTTGGAAATTGTTCGTAGTTTTTTTTTACTATTTATATTTTATGACCACTGAATCGATGAGAAATCCTGCGAATAATTAATCATCTCGATTTATCATTGAAAATTCTATTTTTACATGCGTCCGTGAGTGCGTTCAAAGCACTTACCAAGATAACGTACGTGTATCGAAGAATACGCAGTAAAAAATCTATAAAACTACGCGCGATAAGTCGGTACTAAGAGTAAAGAAACCGAAACTATTATTAACATCCACACACACGTGTGCACGAAAATTGTTTAGAACTTGCCGCTGTAGACGTCATTTAGTCGACGTTTAATACCACCAAGAGCCAGCAGCTAATCAATATACGGCCAATAAGTTTTGTTAGTTAAATTTCCGTACTCAGACTATCTCGTTTTCGACAGCCACACGCCGCAGCATAATATAGCCTTTGCCGAAAACTCTCAGAATCGGCATTGACGTAATAATAATATTGTCGTTCGGCTCTACTTTTCAACGATTCGAACAAGAACGATGATTATACCGAAATATGAAATTTTCAATTGCGCCGTATACGTACGCCTATATATACTGGACGTGAATCAAAAATTAAAAAAAAATTGTTTAATTAGAGAAATCGAAAACACTCGACGTAGTATTTTAAAATAATAATATATATATTATAAAAAATAACAATATAATTATATATTATAAAAATAATATATATATATATATAAAATGCCTAGATTATTTGATAATGTTTTAGAAATTAACAACTAGTTTCGAGTTTCGACCGTAAGTCATCGTCAAGTTACAATGAATTCAATTTTCGAAAACATTATCAAATACTCTAAGCATTTTTTCTACGTATATGTATATTATTTTTATAATATACACTAATTTTAATATATACATTTATATTTTTGTTTTTATAATTTATATATATATATTTTTTTTATAAGAGTATTACAAATTTTAATTTATTTGTAGTAATTTTATTAAAATTAAAAATAAATGAAATGATTTTGAATTTTCTAATTCGGTAATGTCGACAATCGTATTTCGTGCGCGTTTTAATGGCCAGCCAATTTCGATGAATAATTTTCATTTTTAAACGATTCGAGTGTTGAAGAAAAAAATACGTTCCTTCCGCGAGTATTATTTCTCATAAGTCTTGTAATAGGTATTGTCATTGCAGTTGTTTCGACGAATTATTCCGCGTAAAATAAAATTGAAAATTCGCTTAAAAATTAATTAACACGGTAATATAATGTTTATTCAAAAATATTCTAATGATACCTGCGCAACTATATATATATATACATATACTGTTTTTTAATACGTTTTCCGTGTCGCGTATAACGTTTTCACCAGCCGTGAATATAAAATTGCCCGAAATACAGCGTTTAATTAACCAAATATATATATATAGGTAAGGTAAAAAATATTGTTTTCAGTTCGACAAAAATATCCGAATAGAATGAGAAAATCAAAAAGGGCGTTGTCGTTCACAAAACGCAGAAAATCGTTCGAATCGACGTTCGTATAAATATTTATTTAATTATATATCATGCGTATAATTATTATTGTACGAACAAATTAATGAACATAATATTATATTGAATTTACACTGGAAACGCAATTAAATAATAAAATACGTTTCTTAGATCTTGCTGTCAATTTAGTCGATATAATAGATTTTTAATTTAATATTTACAGAAAACCTACGAAAACTGTTATTCCAAACGTCCTTTTACATAAAAAAAAAATTTGCATTCTTTTTTCAACGATTCCGGGGGCATTCCTTTGAATAAAATTAATTATAATCGCGTATTTGATGCTGCGTACATAATATTGCTCTAAAATAATAAAAACTTACCAATATACAATCAATAAAATACACGGAAAAAAATTAAAGAAAATATTTTTAAAAAAATCCCAACTATTAAATGGCGCGCAATCAAATATTTGTAGACAATGAAAACGTCAAAATATTTTATCGGAAAAATTCGGCGAAAATAATATTAAAAGAATATAGAACAAACTATAAAATAAAACAATTTCCAAATAATGATTTTAAAAAATTTATCCCGGGAATTTACGACTTCAAACGCATATTCGTAGAGATTTATAAAGAACAATAGCGTCCGAAATACAATTTTCAAAAAGCTAATCCGAATTGAAATTTTTCGAAACGTGTTTTAGAAATTTGCTATTAATTCTGTTATAACGTATAGATGATTGGAAATCGTATATAATATATAAAATACGATATTTATATGAATTTAATTTTCGGAAGAACTAAACATTTATATAAAGAGAGTGAACAATTTACGCATTTGAAAATATACATTTACAAACCGATATGATATTTTATTCATTTTTAACGGTCACGTGGAATGATTAAATCCTCGGATTTAACGGATGAACATTGAAAATCGACTGATAACGGCGAAAAATTAACATCACACGTCCTTATCATTTTTCACTCGGCGACGAATGCAAAAGTATTAATTACAAGACGGGTCCGACAGAGCGTATAACAAGAATCACTTTTTGATGTTCGAAAGGGTGTCGTCCAGAGTGAGACCTCGTCTTCGCGTCAGTTGATGCCCGTCTATTGTAACAATAAAACGGGTACAAAAGTGGTCGAACGGTTTCACGCTGTGTTGCGCCAGAATCACCCGTGGTCCGGACGAACAATAATAATAATTATTGTTTTTTTTTGTATTTTAAGTACGCTTTTGTTAAACGAAATTTGAAAAAAAAGAAAATTATAATAGTAACGCAATAAAAACTTTCACCGCCGCTGTTGTCTCTGCAACAGCACTGCGGTATCGCGTAAATTACAACATCAGCCACAACCGCCATCAAACAGTCTGTTTAATAATAATCCGCCCACGATTACTTTTTACCGGTGTCCGAAGTACTATACTAACTCCCGTACCTCCCGCTACGTGCACTGTAGTAAATATTATTATTATTATTATTATTATTTTAGTTTAGGGTCAGTAATAATCTACACTACTTGATGGGTATATTTTATAAATTGCAGTATACGGACACGAGACGTATTATTATTGTGTATTATTTAAAAAGAAATCGAATGCACGTTGTTTTTTTTTTTTTTTAATTCGCAAAATGATCGACTTCATATAAACCAGCTAATTTTTTTTTTTTTTTATACGTCTGATTGGTGAATTCGACATTAAAATGTGTTGTTAATAAAGAAAGTGAATCGACGCGCTTTTGATTTACCTTAATACTTTTATCGTAGACGACAACTCGGAGCTATCAAATATTACTGAGCAATTTATTCAAGAAAATTAAACGTATTTTTTTCTTAGATATTATAAAAAATTTTAATTTTAAAAATCTGAGTATTGGCGCGTACGACGAGTGCGGTGTTCTGTATATATATATATGCTACAACTGTATTTTAGGAAACATATCTTAAAAATCTATTTTGTATATAGCCTCTAGTTCTTCAATCGAACACAGCTAACGTGGAGACCGTAGAGTAGAATTCGAAGCGCGATCGGAGCAACATAACGATTTTATCGCGCATATTTTTTACAGAAATTCGTTAAATCTCACCGAACCTTTGAGTTTTACTTTATTCTTGATTACTATATTAACGTATTATATTCAGTATACAAAGTACCTAGTGACTACCGCGCCGCCGCGTTAATTTCTTTTTTCATTCGGTTTTATTACAAATGCATAAATGTACCCACTATATACACACAAATTTAGTAGGTTCAACGATGTTTTTGAAACTGAATTACTTTTCACTCTGCTCGAGCCTGAATTGCGCCAGCTATGCCGGGATGATTTAATTAACAGCGTATTAAAACCGTATTGTTTTTAGATAGAAGGCAACTTTTATACGCGGTAAAAACCAACTTGCGTTTCGCGCGAAAACAGACACGAAATCGGAATAATAATTGCAAAATTTTACGCGACAAGCCTCAAATGCATAAAAAAAAAATGACCGATGATGACGTGACGAAATATCGTTTTTTTTTTATACAGACGAAACCCTTTAAAATTATTATATATATATATAGACACGTCCTAATGATACAATCGATTATGATTGCATTGTGTATTTGTGTCTGTATATATAACGCTCAAGTGTCTATCGTTGAACTTCATTTCGAGAAAAAAGAAGTATAACAACACTTTCGCAAAAACTGAAAAATGTTTCGGTAAGGAAGCAAAAGAAATATATAAAAAAATTAATCGTTCTCCTTCACACTTAATGGTGTTGCATATTATTATTGTACGATATTTTATTTTATTTTTTTCCAACAAACTCCAGCGGACGACTACTGGCAATTTTAAACGTTCGTCATATCTCTTTAGGCGGTAATTGCGCTATTAATTTCTCTTCGTACTTACATACAAAATCAAAATACATATCAAAATGCTAAATTTATTTTAATTAAATTCCGAGTGTACTCGACACACAATCTCTTATCGAAATTGAAATTCAACTGTTTCCGTTATGTAATGTACCATCTATTTCGTTTATGACGCAACGTCCACGCGGATCTCCATTATTATTATTATTATTATTATTATTATTATTATTATTATTCCATAACGTTCCGTCTTATCGTAATTTATTTTCGCGTGGTTTGTAATCAATATTTTAAACACGTGTATCAACGGGGCCTATTATAACGAGACTAATTAAATATTATTGTGACGCCTTAACTTATAGCCTACCTTAACCTATAGCTTAACGTCATAATTATATTTTTTTTTTTAGCTTTGCAACAAAAAATATTGAACCAAATAAATTGATTTATTAAATTTAAAATATTGCAAATAATCATGACTACATTATTGTTTAATATTACGATATATAAGAAAAAAATATCATGTAATTCGTGTGGTTTAAATAATATATTTTATATTAAATATTTATAATTTTAAAAAGTAGAATACAAAGAAAATTATAAACGTACAAAAGGGAATACAATTTAAACAACATTAATTTTTCTTGCCTTTGCTTCTGAAAACTTTACCATTAAAAACACTCGTAATCTAGATTTTCACAGATTTCATTTTCAACAGATATAATGTCAGAGGTCAGAGAGTCTTTCTTGATCCACTGTAGACCGTAAATTATTCTTAGTTTCGAAAAACTTCTTTCAGCACAAGTGGCGGTTATGGGGGGCGATAGTTGGATCCTCCCCCACGGGATTTGATATTTTTAAATTTAGTATATCTCTGACTTATCATCACTAACTTGTGTCGTGTAAGTCGGTCCAATTATGTTTTGGTTATGCTCCATATTCGCCCTCCCCTGTATAAGACTGGAATAAGTGCTCGACCGACGATCAGCGCGTACGATAAGCGCTGATCATCGGTCGTGATGGAGCGTTTAGTACTTAGCTGACGACAAACTATAGGTCGGTCGTGTACAGTGTAAACGTGTAAGCGTGTAAATGTAAGTAAACGAGTAAACGTTATATAAACAGTAAACGTATAAACGATGAATTTTTACGTTAATTTCATTGGAGTACGCGAAATAATATTTTTATTAATAATAATAAAAATAATAAATAATAATGATTGCAAACGCGCGTACGATCGGTCGCTCGGTCAGCGTCAAACTAAACACTCGCATATACCGACATAGCGCGTCAGCCGACCGTAATAAAACGGGAAAAGAAAGTAGTCACCAGATAGCGCTACTACACAACATAGAGGGCGTGGCAGAAAGGCGCTTATAAATAGCGGTCCGAAACCATCGGACTGCTCAGTGTAGTCACGGCGGTTAGGCGTGAACAACGTAGTTCGCGTCTGACTGCGGTGTGTGTGCGTGTGTGTTCAAGACTGACCGCTATTCATATGCGCCTTTCTGCCACGCCCTCTGTGTTGTGTCGTAGCGTCATCTGATGACTACTTTCTTTTCCCCTTTTTTACGGTCGACTGACGCGCTATGTCGGTATATGCGGATGTTTAGTTTGACGCTGACCGAGTCGAAAATTGAGTTTTTTTCATGAAAAAACTAATGTTTTCAACACAATAAAAAAATATTGTGCTCTAATCTCGATTCCGTCTGGTCTAAATAACGTAATATCTGGTGTTTAATACAACGTTTCGTTTGGTAAATCTAAGAACACGCACGTTTGTTTGATCAGACATACGACCGACCAGCTATAGTTCTCCGAGTCATAGAGTGGTAAACATAATTTTGGAAAACTGCAATTTTTTTTTTTTTTTTTGCTAAGCTCAGAAACTATACGTTCGACCGCGCGCTAAACCATATTCGCATTTACGGACGTACCGCTAAAAACGATAATAACTATTGTGCCGGACTCGCCTATAAAAATCTGATTTTTAACCGATCTCGAGTTTCGAGATCATTATCAAATCAGGACATAACCGTTTGTTCGTATGAAACGCGTGTATAGGACGTTTGTTAAATTTACCGGTACATATATACAGTGTGATTCGTTTTAATGCGGTGAACTTAAGCCATTACACTTGTTATACATTCGCATGGTTTCACAACGTTTAACAAAACAAATAAAATAGATAAAACTAACAATATTAAAATATATAACTCGGTTCCAGTACGTGGCTTTCTAGTTTTATGTAAAAATTAATAGTCGGAACGCGGGACTATTCTTTGAGCGTTTTGTCTTTTCTTTTTTCTTTTTTTTTTTTTGTACGGAATCTGTTTTAGTGTATTTAAGAAATAATTATTCGCGAACGACTAGCTGAAGAAAAAAAAATGAAAAAAGCATTTTAATTTGTTGATTTTAGGACGTGTGGAAAATAATACAAATCGTATAATATCATATATTCCTTAGTAATGATTAAAAAACACTGAAAAAAAAGTGTTTGCTGATCATAAAAAAAAATCACCCGGTGTTATATGTATACAACCCGTCCGGTGTTAAAAAAAAATTATCTTTATTTTTAATAAACGATTATTAGGATTCACGTTTCCGAGTGTTCTTCTTCCCTTCCTCCCAGCATCACACGTCTCCCCTTGACAAAATGCACGACTCGTTGTCGTAATTTATTTTCGTAACAATATAAGGCTGAAAGCTATAGTTTTTTTTATTTTATTTTTTATGTACATACACACACGCCTCAATATAGATTCGTTCGAAACGATTTTCATTCCCGACCGCGTCTTTCGACTGGTATATTTATCGCCATCTCCCGCGCCAATAACCGTAACCAGCTGTTTATATTGCGTAGTCTTCCTATATTTATCAACCGTCGCCGCGGTGTGAGCCCGTATAACTTTAAAGAGCGCATTTCTCGCATATAATATTTATATTGCCGTTCATAAATCTATTACATTAACAGATATGTGTACACGGCAGCCCGAGAAACCCAGAAATGTTATTATCGTCTGCGGTACGCGATATATGAGCGTTTGTTAATATTTGAAAAATTGAAAAATCCATGTCCCGACGGAAATAATAATATTTTTCCGTGTGCGATACCCGTATTGTGCGTTTTTTATTGCCAAACATATACCACTTGTCGGAGTGATTTTTAGCCATCATCGTTTTCCCGGTTTCTTTATTCTCTCTCTCTCTCTCTCTCCGTGTCCCTTGCGCGCGCGTATCGTGTGTACGCATTTACTTCGCGAATATACGAAACCACCGAAGGACCCAGTGCAACAAGAAAATAATCCACTTTTTCTTAATTTTTGAAGAACTTTTTTTTTTACATTTATATACGTAAGAACGAGAAGTAGCTGTATTCAAGAGGACGGTCTTGCGAAAGATATTTGGTCCAAAAAAAGATCGTGTAACAGGTCTGTGGGAACGAAGGACTAATTTGGAGCTTGGGGAATTATTCGGTAAAACGGACAACATAGTAGCAACGTTGAAGAGCAAGCGTATTTTCCGGGCAGGACATATACGGAGAGCACAAAACCAAACAGTGCGAGAGGCGATAAAATGGATCCCCAACGGAGAGAGACCACTAGAACGGCCAAGACAAAGACGGACAGACCGAGTTAGGAGCGACCTACAAATGCTAGGAGTTATCAACGGCGAAGAATCAGCTAATGACAGAAAAGCATGGAGAGGTGTGGTGGTTGCGGCGAAGGGCCTGAATGGTCTATACTAAGCCAGGAGAAAAAAAAAAGAACGAGACGAATCCGATAATTGTTCACGAAACTATCACGGTTTGTTGTCTTTTTAGAATATTATCGACAAGAAGCACGCAACAACGGACCTGTTTGCCTTTTTTTCCGCCGAACAGTTGATCATACTGTAAATTATACTTTTTTTTTTCTTAGTTAAACGTTTTTATTTTAATTTTATTGTTTTTGGCCAGAAAAATACTCGATTCAATTATTGTTATGATTATAACGCGATATAATTAAGGAAATATTAAATACATGAAAACTCACGAGCGAAAAACTGGGTAAGAACAATTTATGTTTCAAACGTGAATAGAATTTTTCGGAGATGAAAGATTTAATTAAAATTCGATTACGCGTAACTGAACTATTTGTATATTTTTAAAGATACTTTTTAGCATATTGGAGAGTACAAATGTTTTTATTTTATTTATAGTTATTAATTTCTCCCTCGAATAATTTTGAAAAACGGACTTGTCTGATGGTTGTTGATGCAGGAAATCCTTCATATTTTAAAAATATATTAAAAAAATTATATTTTAAAAAGACAACTATTTTTGGTTGTATTATGGAAATTATGGTGCCGGTTGTGGGCAAAGCATTCCACGAGTCCTTTGGAATGCAAATTTTCAATAGGTACCATACGTCTATGCCTATACCTTTATACCTATACCTATGCCTTTTACGTCCTTTTATTCGCTTTTTCTCAATTTAAGCGCTGATATTATAATATATGCATTTTTTTAAAGCCGTTATAAACAAAATTTTTTTTTTTTTATAAAGTCATTATATAAACAAAAACGAATCCGATACAATATGGCTAAATTCTCGTATAATTATTTCCGTTGTTATGGTACATAATATTATATTATTCAATATTGTTGTTGAACGTTTCGTAGCAAGGGAACACTATATTATGTGTGATATCAGCGATTCAAGATAAACCATATTATATAATACGTATGTCTTTCCGAAACTTCAATCGAAATTCTAAGCATCAAATATTTTGTAAGATTTGTAAACGAACCGATCTATGAAGTATTATTTAAAAACGATTTCCAACCAACGCTCTATAATTTCTATAACTACGTAATATTATATACTACAGTAGTCCAGCTATGTAAGTAAAAATTGTATACAAAATGCATACATGAAGTTAAAATAACTATTTAGTACAATGTTCAAATAAATTGTTCAACTTGTATTATAAAATAACGACTTACGGAAAACAATAAATTTACAATTTTCTTTTTTTTTAGATTTAATTTGGTTTTTTTTTTTAAATAAAAGTAACGATAACGTTATAAAAACGAGACGATAATAAAATGTATTTATTTCCACTAGTTATAAATTTTGGTCAATGTTATTGTCTATAGGTTACTTTATAGAGTTTCAATACGGTTTAATAACAAATTTTATTAACTCAAATCCCTCAAAGTTCATACAATACCGTTTAATTAAAATACTTTACTATCGTATTCCAATAAATAAAATGTAATTATCTCGTAAATTTTAAACAATTTGCATCCCTTTACTCGAAATTGCATAAACTTTACAAACGCGCTGACAATATAATATCTATCCACTGTTTGATTATAATCACACGACACAGTATTTGAATTTTGAATAGTTAAAAATTTGATGAACTCAAAATTAATATTTGAAATTAATGAATACACAATTAAGTATCTATTATGTTAGTGTTTTGATTTTAATTTTATTAAAACTAATACATTGCGTTTGTACGATTTAAAGAAAAAAACATTGTGTAAAATCAATGCGAAATCAAAGACGGCCATCAAACTAATAATAGGTAATAAAAAAAAATGTATTTATATAAGTTCGGTTAAATTATTCATAATACGACTCGCAGTAAAATTTAATAGTTTACAAAATACATAACTAGTTTTGTTTGAATTTAAAATAGAAAAAATATTAACAGTTAAAAAAACGGTGGACTTTTTTACGACAGAGACTAGGGTTTTAGAGTAAAATTATTTTACAAAAACAGAAAATTAATAAATCAATTCATGTTTTGCCTTTTAATAATATATAATATGAAGTACTTATGTTATTGTAGTTTTTTAATATTTCATTAGACGTAAATCATATGGTGATAATTGTTTTGCTCTTTATCAGTTATTAACTATTTTGTAATATTTATACAATTGCGCACTTCGAATTTTGATAAAAATATATTATTTTCCCTGGTGCAATTTTACTGGATAATTATGATAATTAACCGACAATAATTAAGTTCGTACACTTAATATTTAAACTAATTATAACTTAATTAGTTAATTACAAAATAAATTAAGTACTTGATATAAAATTTGATACGAAAATTAATGTTTTCACTTAACTTTTTAATTGGTAATATGCCTACCTTTGTGCCATCATAAAACGAAAAAAAATACGTGTATTCATTAATAATTTTCTTTCTGCTATTGGTAGTAACAAAATATAAATATAAAAAGGTAACGAGCCGCGGTGTGTTATGGATATCGCCTAAGTGAATTACTTGGATAAAGATTTTGGGTTTTGTTTTTATTTTTAATTTGAAAGCAATGATAAGTCATTGCATTCGATAAAACGATTCTGAACGGAGCTTACTTTTCTCGTAAATATAGTCTCTAGTTACATATTTGGTGAGAATTTCAGGTTTCTATGACAATTAATTTCAAAATTACAAAGAAATAAACAACAATCGATTAAGACGAAACTGCATTTTTAGCGTTTTTGTGTTATATTTTTAGGTGCTTTTGAGAAAATCGAAAAATGACCTCTCTAAAGTACCAACTAGATGCGAATTGCTGCCGGAAACAAACTGTGACCGTAGAGATCGGAGCACTACTTCTGGTCGAAAATCTGTACACAGGATAGAAAAAAAAATAAACATCATTGTAAAAACAACAGATTCATCTCTCCGCTCAGAATCTAAAATAAATAAATTATATATATATATTTTTAATTTCAAATGATTATGTGAGTCCGACAAATTTATCCGCGGGTGGGTAACGTAGATTTACGTGAAACTCACCGTGAATTTTTTGCCACGATAAATTTGTTTTGAATTGATTAAAATCATCTAAGTCGCATTAAGTAATTCTTTCGTCAAGATCAAATGATCGGGATAAGTGTCAGAGAACACATATCTGACCACTATAGGCATTCACGCGATGACGAACCAATAGTAGGTACTCGTTAAACCGAAATTCGGATAAGGCCCGAAAACTATTTTTTGCAACGCTATAACAAAACAACAGTTTAAGTCGAGTCGGGATATTGGACGAAATCAGGATTTATAAGTCGACACTTAGCTTTCAACTTCCAGTTTAGCAGTTCTCGCTGCCACTTTTTTGTTTCTTTTCTTTTTTCACGACCGAATGTTTCTGTACGATTACAGGCGATCATCACACGGCGTATACTGCACGGATTTCATTCTTTTTTATATTCTAACGCAGTGGAGTGCTCGATCCGCACAAATTATATATCGGCTGCGAATATATACGCGAAAATTCTCGTTGTGTAACTATCCAATAAGTTATTCTCACCATCGCATAGCATCGAATTCTGTTACAATAACCGGCCATTGGCTATTTTGTTTTCCCTTCGATTGCCCGTCTTCCTGTAAAAAATTCACACCGTTCACTGATCTATATATACATATAATATGTAAACGTAACGCGAACCAATAAAGTCTGCAAAACACCGATCGATGTCTAATTGATATGTTTTGATTCTCTGAGCGTATTAATATAAATCATAGCTGAAATATACGGACCAGTGGAGGAACGATGACGGTGTGCCACAGCTGTATCTTAGCTGTGTGCAGTTTTTTTTTGAAACAAATGCATATATGAATTATTAAAAGCTCATCAAAAATACTTGTTCAGTTCGATACTATTATGCGTTTTGGAATATAAATAGGAAAAAATGACATTAAACTCGTGTTTTACCTTTTTGGATATATAATACAAAAATTATAAAAAAAATAAATCTTTATTACACTTTGATAAAAATCGAAAACGTTATAATTGAATTCGAAATTAATTCAAATGCTTAATACAAATTTTAATATTACATTTTTTTTTTTTTTTTTAATATAACAACGTGTAATATTATTTTCTTTACTTTTAAACCTTTAGTCTTTATATTTTTAATATATAAAATTTAATTTAAATTATAAACATAAGAAAACCAGAAAATGTATTAAAAACGTTCACGTAATGAATTTAACCCAAAATTTGATAGAAATGAATTTCAAAATGTGTTCAGTTTATGTATATAAATTACTAAAGCACATAATTGGTAAGTTACAATTGAAAATTTTAATCGAAATGCTTTGACGATTCGGTTTTTTTTTTATAGTTCTCATATCGTACTCTTTTGGTCGAGATAGTACAGTGAGGCGGATCTGTTAGTCACTCCTGAGACTTATGGTTAGGTTCGGCGGATATGGACAACACAACCTATCCAGATCCAGAATAAATATAAAATTTAATATTTTAAATAAGAGAATAATGCTTTATACGTTTTAAATTTTCGATGGGAGAGTTATTCATTTGTATTATTCGTTTAAACATAATTGACGCCGAACGTCAGAGAATTTGTAGGATAACAATGAAGAGCAGTGAAAAAAAGAAGTGAATGAAACAATAAGCAAATTAAGAGAGCGCATCCTTAAAAGGATTTTATAATATCTCTGTTTTAACAGTTGGCCGCACGAGCACCAGATTTTTATTTTTATTGTCACACAAGACGTTTCAATTCCCTTTGTAGAGTTGTATTCTCGTTCGTTTATTTAGCTATCATTTATTTGCTAATGCCGTTGTACGTGCACTATACTGCATACGTTTTTTTTCTTCTATATATAACACGAAATCATACAATCATCCAGTCTATTTCAAACGATAATTTAAATTAATTACATTACGAAAATATCGAACAGATAGGAGTGAGTGTTCTTTTTACAATTTTAATTCTTCTATCGGTATAATACGCTAAAATATTAAATAATATTAAAGTCGCGTTCAATATACTAATATTAAATTTAATTATAAAATAATAAATGTCCAAATAATAATTTTTAAAAATTTAATTTTCCTGAAATTCGAAAACTTATGACATAAATTTCATATTAGTAAACCGAGTAAAATTTTAGAACACGTTTCTTAAATAAAATTCAATAAAATAAACCGAACTCAAATTTTGCAAAATATGTTTTAGAAAGTAATCATGGACTATAACTTCTAATGTAGAAATTTTAAGATTTAAAAATATTTTAAATATACAGAGTTTCAAAATAATATTAACATGTTAACTTGCAACAGTTGTTTTTTAACAATTTAATTCGCTATGTACACCGTTCCTTCGCTGTTTTTTATTTTCTATTTTATTATTATTATTATTATTATTATTATTATTATTATTATTATTATTATTATTATTATTATTATTATTATTATTATTATTATTATTATTATTATTATTATTATTATTATTATTATTATTATTATTATTATTATTATTATTATTATTATTATTATTATTATTATTATTATTATTATTATTATTCATAATTTTCTCGATGTAATTTTGTTCTTTTTTATTTTTTATTCTATTTTTTGCGTTTTTTCTTTTTTTTTAATAACTAATGATGATTTTCTTTATCGAAACCGGTAGCAAATAAACAATTGTAATACAACAACTCCTTCATATTTATTTATATTTTTTTCAAAATACTCTTTATTGGCTTGATTGTATATCCACCTATATATTTTTACACAAATTTCTTTTTTTATAATAATAGGATGTTTACCGAAAGGACATGATTACCCTATCAGATAATGAACATAATTCGATACTCGTAATACACAATCGAATAGTTCATCACAAACGTTTGCAAAAATAACGCGATACAAGACGTGCTGAACAACGTTTGGGAGGGATTTGAGTATCTCATAGATGTGAGGGAAACGGGCATCATATTATTGAGTACTCGTAACATTGATTATTTTACGAATATTTTGCATTTCAACCGACCATTGTGTAATCATTTTTAAAATAAATATAAACTTTTTTTCTCTTTATAATATAAAGCACTTTGAATCACTCTTTTTTTTTTATATATTTATATATGTATACAATGGCTGAATGATCGATTTTTTTTAATCATAAAAATATTATTAATGGATTTCCAATGTTATAATATCGAATAGTTCTGCATTTATAATATTAAGAAAAACTGCTATAAACGAATTCCCGATTTGTTTTTATACGTTTGGAAAACAATTTCGAATACGAGCGGGTCATTTACAATATTGAGAAGTCATTCTCAATACGCTTAAGTGCTTAACTCTACGTCGGAATTCATACCCAGTGACCTGTAAAGCCGCTCTAAATTATCTAGCAACTACTATATGATGTGGATGTAAAACCAGAAGACAAATAAGAAAGTTATTTAGCAACTTCATTTCATAACTTTTCTTTAGTTCATATATGATTTTCATTAATTACATTTATATTTTATTTATAAGCATATAGCATAGTTCTTGGAATCTATTTATAATATTGTTTTTTTTATTTACATCTTCGATATTTTATTATTATAAAATTACCCTTTAGAAAATTTCTGTTTACGCTATAGCGATTCGCGAAGGAAATACTTAAAATACATACATTTTAAATGAACCTGACTAATATTGATTCGGGTTTTACACGATTCCAAGACAAGGTTTCTCTGAACATCGTTAAAAATTTTCAAAATAAAAAAATATTCATTAATCATTATAATTTATAATATAATTTAAACCGCACTGAGAATGCATTCATTTTAATGATATGTACTTTTTTATTATTTTAAGTATAGGTATTTAGGCAAATGCTTTTTTGAGTAAAATACTTTTAGGAAATTTTTGATGAGAATTTTAAAGACTGGAAATTTTACACTGGCAGTGTTGTAAAAGTGTCGCATTTTTCGATTTTTTTTCTGTAATTTTCTGGGTTAAAATGAAAGAAAAAAACCGAATAACTGCTTTAAAAAAAGGTAAAGTTTACGGTACACCAGTTTAAAAAATTTTTTTTTTATTACTTTATTGCGATTCAGGAAATATATAATAATCCGATAAAGACCAAAATTTCACTGCGATTGCTCTTATTTTATAAAAGTAATACGAATTTTGTTTTTGTTTCTTTATTTTATTTCATACAAGTTTAAATTAATATTGCAAAGGCCTGTGCACGTTTAATATATGAGATTATAAATTATATTTTGAAAATTGTATAATAATCTCGAGTAAATCTTTATATATATATATATATATATAAATTATTGTTATAAGTTTAAAAGTGGTGAAATATAATATTTTCACGAATAAAAACGGTATTATTTATGACTAATTGTTTTATATTTTTATTGATTAAATCAGTATTTCGGAGCTTTTAAAATGTACAATATAAATAAAAATGGGTTATATTTCAGAAATTTAAGAAATCGGTATAAAACGTGTTTTCAATTTTTTGAGCATTCGGATAATATATTACACAAAAATATATTTAAGATAGAAACGATATTATCTCGGATTTGTTTGGATATAATTCGAATGAGATTCCGAATAAATTGAAAATTTTCGAAATAATTCGGCTCACAATTTTATTTTTTCTAAATAAAGTTGAAAACTTTTCTCTAACTGACCTCTATTCACAGTTAAATTTGGTGATTTATTATCGTTTTTTGTTTTAGATTTATAATAGTATTCTGATATTGTCCGTGGTGACGAAATGAAATTACAATGAATCTGTGAATTCTATACGGACATGGGTAAAACATTTTTTGTTCGTTTATTTCATTACCTCGAAATAGATTTAAACGGGCTCTTTGTTCGACAATTTCTTGTATATAATTTCTTGATGTTAATAGTGTGTTCACCCTGCGGGACTCCTTCAAAAACGACGTAGATTTTTTTTTTTTTTTAGTTTTATTCGTACGTTCATCAAATGAATAATTCACAAGACTGTAAAGTCTTAATTTCCGATTATCTGTTACTAAATTTAAACGTTTGGTTTATCTATACGATATTATAATGACTGCAGTGTTAATATATAAAAACGACAAAAACCGTTTGGAACACGGCGTATCTTTTTTAAACGATAAAAATAAATAGAATAATAATTATAATAATATCACTAAACTCTATAAAACGACCGTATAAAATAATGTACGTAAAGAAAATTATGTTTTACGTTTACACAAATTTTCATACGCGATGACTGTGACGTCGTAAATACTAGTTTGAAATATATAAAATATCGTAATGAAGGTCCCTTCGATTTTATACGAATAAATTTAACACTATTGACACTTTATACACATCGTATCGGGTACGTGGTACGTGTGTCGATTGGTGATGATCAGTCGATCAGCTAATCCAAAAATATAACACGTAATAATATAATATTTTGACTATATTTTCGAGTTCGGTGTTCGAATACAATATTATTATATTATATGCGCTACGAAAGACTAAAGGTGGAAAAAAACATTGAACACTTTAGGTATACAGTGTTCCGATATCGTAAGATATCAGTACCAATTTGTAAAAAAAAAAATTGTTTTTTTTTTTAAATACTATAATATATATATATAGTGAATCGAGATAATTTTTCGTTCTCCATCACTTCACAGTTCACGGGACAAAAGTTACACATATATATATATACATATTTTTTTTTTTGATAAAATTCCGTAATTGGACAAGTTGATTGATATTCTTCGTTTTCATGTCACGCGTTTATGTCCGCTGTACATAATACTTTCTAAAAAAGTTAATTATACATATATATATATATATATATAAATAATATTTATATATATATATATTATATATATATATATATCAATTTACGACACTAAAAACTCAAAATATATACATTTAAAATACGTATAATATAGTTTTGTTATTTACAAATTAGTAATTTAATTTCACGGCTTACTGGCATCGATTGCAACCAGAGTTTCCAAAAATTATAATTACCGTCGTAAGTAAGTCGTATAAAGTGTACATAATTATATATTGTGTTTTTGTTCGAATAATATATAATATTTTAATCAAAATTTCAATATTATTGCACATGAATTCTCCAAATAACAAGCGTACAATATATAAAATTCACAAACACAAACGACAATGTGTAAAAAACGGCTATTTTCGTACATGTACTATATATATATATATATATATATATATATATATATATATATATTAAAATTACGTATGTTTTTGTCAACACGCGTATTCGCATGAGAAAAAAAATTATCGTTTCGAATACAAACACGATTTCATACTTATAAAAGTACAAAGTATAATAATAACAAAGCAAATAACGCTTACAACAACTATTATTAATTCGCGCGTATCCATGTGGCGTACGAAAAACGCATTTAGTGGTTTTAATAAAGCAAACTCGAAACAAAAACGACTAAAACAAAAAAATAATAATAAACAAATAAATGTGTAAATTATTTGAGCAATAACGGGAAAAGTTTCATGTAATGACCAATAACCTAACCTTTCTTAACTGCCTTCAAACGTTTGACTACGGGAGTTATTCGCGGCTAGCCTCGTTGCAGCAGTTCCTCCCAAACCGTGTTCACTTATCCGAGACCACAACCCCATCCCCCCCTCCAGAGCATTAATTAGCAATAGAATTAATTTTCGAAGCTCTGAATCACACAAAATAAGCTTGCCAGCCTCTCCACACACACTAACACAGTCGTATGAATTGCACGTACGAGCTGATTTCCCGAAGAAAACCGAACGCTGGAGTTGCAAATGACGAACGTTATAATATTATGTGCGGATGTATTTAAACGGATTCAGCAAAGCGGTAGGTATGGTTAACACCAGACAGAAGGTACAATCGTGTAACCCGATACGTGTGTACGTGGCGTTTTGGTCGTCCAACGTCGTTATTATATATTTAAGACACGAAAAAGGATAATAAATTCAGGACCGTAGGATTTATAGTTTGAAAAACAAAAAAACGTTTCGAATACAAAAAAAAACGAAAATAAATTATTCACTAATCTTGCGACTTACTATCGTTATTGAAATTATAAACTCATCAATAGAAAATAAAATATAAAAACAATATACTTTACTCGATTAAAGGGGCTGTTTGCAGTTGTCGTTAGAATACTAACACGTCCGAATATACAAGATTTATACAGTCGCGCGTAGATATTACTCTATTTTTTAGATTCTGAGTGGAGCGAGGAATGTATCGGTTTTACTACGATGTATTTTTTCTTTTTATGTCTGTACCCTAAAATTCAACTAAAAGGAGTGCTTCGATCTTTACAGTCATAGTTTGTTTCTAGTAACAAATTGCATCTAGTTGATTCTTTAGAGGGGTCATTTTTTCGATTTTCTCAATACTCTATTTAAGCATCAGAAAAAAACTACCGAAAAATTACGTGAAAACGCATTTTTATTTCTTAGTGATTTTAATGAAACATTTACCAAATATTTAACTTTATATTATATTGAGGGGAAAATTTTTCCAAAAAATTTCTTTCAATTTTGAGCTATTTATAGCAAATATAAATTTTGAGGTATTCATTTCGTAAAAGAGGTAATTACTTCAATCGTACTCAAAAAAAAATCTTGAAAATCGTTCGTCACAGTCTCAAATTTTTCGAGAAAGTGTATTTCGTTTTTCGTAGAAAATTACGTTTGTTCAAAACTAACGATCCTATAGTCTTGAAATTGTTATCAAATATGTCACTTTGTTCTATATATTAACGAAAACAATTTTTGAAAATATTTAACTGCCTGCGTAGGTTTATTGTAAGAAATCGTATTAAAATGACCTACTACAGTAAGATTAACCATAAATAATGTATTCTATACACACTATATTATTATATATTAATAATATTAAACCGAAACTCCGTTCAAAATCGTTTTAACGAATGCAATGATTTATCGCATTGCTTTCAAATTTACAGTAATAACAAAACTCTAAAATCTTTATCAATGTAATTCACTTAAGCGACATCCACAACAACCCGCGGTAAGCTACCTTTTATAAGTTCTAAACACGAATTTGTATAAAATAAAAAGCTGAAAATCGATAGAATAACTCCTTTTTTTCTGGCTCTTCTGAGAACGTCATTGTTACGCCGTTTTGACTTGGAGCACCGTAAACTTTTCGGTACACCGCAGTATTATATTTTCGAGGGCACAGTTGCTACGCATAAAAGCGCGTGTAGAAATTCGATTACTCAAACATAATATATGTACATATATATATATATATATCGTTCATTCAGTCAAACCAGAAATTTGAATATATCCCATTTACGTTTTATTGGTAAAGTCGCGGATTAAAATATTTTATCAATCGCGTGGTTCACAATTTGATACATTCGATCGTTTTAATCATAGCTGCAGTGTTTGGCGATACAACGACGGAATATGTCTTATAAACGCGTAGAACGTTTCGTAGTGTTTTGGAAGTTTACGTTTATAAATGGCGTATTAGTGAGGCTTAAACGCGAATGTAAACCGATTTGGTATAATTTTATTATATATATTATTATATACCTATATAAACTTATACAATATTTGAATCTTTATAGATTTTTACGTGAATAATTGAAAGAGTGTACATTCATATAATTACAAAACATTCACCCCGAGTTTTAAATTTTTATATGTAATTGAATTGTTTATACGAGTTTTTGTTATTGAGGTAGTCGCGAGCGATTATCTTTTTTTTTCACTCATTTTAAACCGATAAACGGAACAAAAATATATTATTTTCACAATAGTTGAAAATTCTGAACAAGTGTAGTTTAAATCACGAGTATACGGATAAGAACATAATTTCTACGTCGAGATTATATACAGATTATACACTCTGTATAGTCTCAAGAACATAATATACGGCGTGGTATATAACCTGCAATATAATATTGTAGTAAACTTTTTTTTTTTTAATGTAAATTTCGAATGACGTATTATAAAAATTATGCGACACGAGCAATTTCGCCATAAATGCCATTTGAAATACTTATGAAAAATATTTGTTTCGAGTCGATTTCGTCCTCAGCCCTGAAATTAAAATTTTTTATTAAATTACAAAAATATAAAAAAAATATATACATTTTCGGAATACCCAAAATTGATTTATTTAAGAAAATGTTGATTTAGGTAAAACAACTTACAAAACGATTCGTGATGTCAATTTATTCGATCTCGTATAAAAATCCGCGGTTGGGTCGACAATTTTACGTGGTTTTTCTCTTTTCTCTGTAATTTTTCGATTCTTTTCCCAAACTACGAGTTGTGCGTGATATTTCGTGATTTGAAGTAGAACAAAAAAAAATAATAAAAAATTATAGAAAAACACGAACTCTTTTAATTGTTTCTAGTTGAGCGAGATTTCATCGCTTCGGCCGACATAGTTTTTCGGTTCCTAAGTAGAAAAAAAAAGTGCGTCTTATCCACCCTGTTATACTCGTACAGTTGTATAAGTTATGTAAAATAGTCCCATTTATTTTTACCCCCTTTAATAATACCTACGCGCGTAATTAGAATATTTACAATAACTTCGCCTATGTCACGTTTTTGAAAATTACACCTTTTACTCCTGTTTTTATTTTCGCTTTTTTTTTATTTCATTTTACCGTTTTGAAATTAAAAATATACGAAAAAAAAATGATAATTTAAAATAAAATAAAAAAAACGCTAATGACATAATAAGACTAAATATATATGCGTATCGTGTCGTTATTAAGTTTTTAGTTTTTTTCGTTCATCTCAACGACGAGCAACTGTGTCCAGATGCGCTTTTTCGCCAAGTCTGCGCCGGCAATCCGTTACACCTGCTGTGTCGTTCAACACAGACACTGGCCGGCTACTATATATAGGCGTTCCTACTCGAATACTCTTTGTCTAGCGACAAATAAAAAGTCATTAACCCGGCGTTTAATTAAAAATAAAAAAAAAGCCACCCGTTCATGTATCGTTTTAATTGCGCTCGCAAACGACGTCGCATATTATTATAATATTATAATACGCGCGAAACCGCGTAACAATTTTTTATTATTTTTTTTTTTGACCGGACCGTATACGAAAAGCAAAATCCTCGCCTGCACGCCCATTAAATCGTCGGTGAAAAATACATCTAAAAAATAAAAAAAATATTCGCACACGCATGTAGTTTGCAAAATCAATAAAGTCGTTATAACTACAAAACGTGTTTGTTTTATTCGTTATTAATATTATCAAAACCGCGTTGATTCCGAACACACGAAAAATTGGTAAGTCGCACAGTGGCAAAAAACCCTGTAAAAATAAAGAACGGTCCGCTAAAATTGTTCTTAGGTGCGTAAATCGTGTGTTGGACAACTGGATTATATTTTACTAGTTTCAAAAAAAAAAACAATTAATTAATTTAAAATTTAAGTTGTATTTATCTATCATTAAACATTTTTATATTTTGTATTATAATGTTATTTCATTCGTGTGGGGAAATTAAATTATTATTTTATTTATTTCACTTAAAATTCTACTTATCTGCAGATAATCTTGAACTCATTCCAACCGTAAACCCAGTGGCACTACACACCTATAACGTCGTCAAAAATAAGTTTGTATTTCGTATTACAACGCCAGACTTTGACACATTTTTTATTCGAAAACGTTTAATCTAATCCGTTGTTAATTTCTTTTTTTCTTTTTTATCAAAATCAATGCCGATATAGAAAAATCATATTCCACCTGCACATTGACGCGTTTTAGTACGTTTGTTTTTCTTGACTTTTTTTTTCAACTCCACATATAAATCGACTGACAAGTTGAAAACGAATGGTTGTATACTTTTAGGTATTACGGATCGAAAGTGTATACGTTTCTAAACGGCTTCAAAAAAATTCTCTAAATACCACGCGAAAATCGCCGTTAGGATTTTTAATTCGGTGTATAAACTGAGCTATTCGTCCACAATCGCTTTTCGAATAACGATGATTTATCGAGTTTCTTCCAGATACCAAATCATAATTATAATAATAATACAACTCTGAATTTCGCAAACGTTCAGCCATCAATCGTTGTTTTTTTTTTTTGATTTTTTTTCTTGGTTGAATGTTATTTAAAATCGTAATCATTTATGAAATTCATGACAATTACGTCTTTTTCCCCCACACTCTATAGCGTGGAATTTTTTGTAGTGATATTTTTTCATATTTACGGTGTTATTATTATTATATAATAATATGTGCATAGTCTTACACGATACAGTTTTATCGTGATATATTAAAAGATATAAAATATTTATACATATTTTATATAAAACATAAAAAAATACAAATACACATATGTATGTATATTCGAATATACAATCAAGCTAAAGAGTGTTATGCAAAATAGAGAAAAAATATATTAGTTGTTGTATTAAATGTTTATTTACTACCGGTTTCGACAAAAAGTCATCATCAGTTAATTAAGCAAAATGAAAAATTCAACAACTGAACAAGAAATAAAAACGAATATGTTACATAGAGAAAATTGAGAATATTACAATAAAAGACATAATTTAAAAAAAAAAATTTAAACAGCAAAGAAATTTGGTATGTGATGAATTAATATGTTAAAAAAACACTATGGCATGTTATTAATATTATCTAATATATATATAATATATTAATATAAAATATTATTTTTTTATATCTTTTTGTATAGTTAAAATATTTTTTAATTTATTATATTTAATTTCTTTATATATATATATATATATATATATATATTATATGTGTGTAGGTAACTGTTTCAAAACAGAAATTATATAAACGATATAATAATGATCACGTGGCTTCGGGCTGTTTCATACTTTCATAGTTTCTAACACATAATATCGTATTATTAATCTTCCCAGATACTCGTTATATATAATACATTTTGCGAAATACTTCGGTGCGAGCAATTATTGTAGTGACATACTCTCGTCTAGTGTTTTCCGTAATATATCTAACGTCAAAGCACATTATTATTGTCACAGCGCGAAGACGCAATATTTAGGTTTGCTGCAATTTCCAACAAGTCGTGTCCTGCTTATAAAATATATCGCAAAACATTATTTGTCTGTTGTCATTCCTAGAATCGGAAGCCGTCCAGAGGTCTTAAATAATTTTCTTCCTACTTCATAATACATAACACAAGAAATTACTGTTACAAAAGTAGTGTGATCTTTTATTAGTATATTATTATTATTTTGCTTTTCATATATATATATATATATAACTTCGGCCTTTTACGGCTGACCTTTTTTATATTTTGTATTATATAAATCCTTGTATGTATTAGTACTAGTCGTAATATTTTTAATTTTTAAACATGTTAAATTTCGAGATTAATATCGTAAAATAACTCAAATATAACGCACGTTAGCAGTTGTTCGTCGTCAACACGCACTTTATTGATAAAAATTTCCATACATAAATATGTAATTAGTCAACAAATAAAATTCTTTTTTAATTAATCGATTAGGTACTTATTATTGATTAAATTTTACCTGTTTATTTATATAATTACCGTTGATTATAAACCAATTGAAATGTTTACGCGCTCTTTATTGAACTTATAATCCTTTTACTTTCTAAATCAACATTCGCATTTCACGATGAATCATTTTTTCTCGTGAAAACTTATTACAAAATTATATAACCATGTTATATTTTCCGAAATGTCTTTTCTCCAGATCGAATTCGTCCAAATCTCCTGGCAGCGCTACTCTATTTGATAATCGTCATTCCAGCCGACTACACTTTTGCTATTCCTGAAATCGGACCGCACACAATTTTTGTTTAATTTATTTTCAGTAATCGAATCGGTAGACGTTTCGGTGCATAATAAGGAAAATACATAACCATCGTAACAAAGATTTAGTACATAGTGCACATAATACGCGTAATATGATAGTGACACAGTGTTATTGAGTTGCGCTCTTGTGACATTCAATTTCAGTTTACAAATATTTCGTCGAATACGATATCTATATATAAAATCGTTGACATTTCGATATGCCCACGCGGAAAATTCGTTCGGTACGTATCTCATGATTAATACAAGAATCGTATAGACTCTTATAATCGGGAAAATGAATGTAATAAATTTGCGACGCATGATACGAATAAAAGTGAAAAAAAATGATCAACGAATTTGCAGTTGACAACAGGCGAATATTTCTTTAATATAGTTTAATTACCTATATATATATATATACGTACCATAATGATTATCATTATTATTAATAATAATATTGTTAAATATTTGAATAAAGCGGTTTTAATGTTATTGAATTCATTACGCGTTACGCACGTTTTAATGTATCGTTAATAAATTAGAAGTGTGTTTTTTGGTAAGAAGACTTAGAATTGTGTTTGGGACGAGTATTTTTCCGCTGTAATATAGGATTCGGCTCACAATATTATTTTTCGACATTATTATGTATGATTTGTTCGTTTACCGATTAGATTATGCGACTGAAAATTGTCGTTGTGCGTTGTATAATTTTAACAAACCCCCAAAATTTAAGCTGTAAATTGCGCGTACGGAGAGAGGAGTATTCGATTATTTTTAATCGACTATAATATTCAACACTCGTAACACGCGAGCACGAGAATATATTAAGAATGTCGTCTGCTTTTAATGATTATACCTAATTGATATGTGTATATGTGAACACGTCTCGCGCATAAAGTATATTTAGTACACGCGTTTGCATAAAAAATCGTGTCGCTCTTATAATTATAATTTATGCTAAACGAATTTATTTCGAAATTTATAATTCCAATTAATTTTACCCTACGACAAATAATAATATATTCCGTAATTATGTAAACGAATACAATTAAATTGTTAATTAAATTATACGAAACAAAACACACGCCAGACGAGAGTTTTCGGAATACCGGAAAATCAAATCGATTGAACGCGTGTTTTACGCGTGAAAAAAATTGGGGAAAAAAACGTTTTACGGTCCTACACAAACCCTGCACAGATTATAACACGAAAATAATGATAATATTTATATAATACAATAATTCGTGTGCGCGCGATTATTGAAAATTAAAATTCGAAATATCCGAATCCGCCCGCTATATCCACTTTTTTTTTCGGCCGTCGTCTCCGTTATCTCCGGCTCAAAACAACAGTAAAACCATTCCGAGCAAGAAAATAACGAATATACGATGTACACGCGAACTCCGTATAGTGAAAATGCACCGAACGAAAAAAAGAAACAAATTTCGACGATTTCTCGGCGGATAAAAGTCCGCATAAAGATTACGCTCCAAGATTCGGACGAAATTTAAAATCTACGGATCCGATGGAGATCGACTGAATAGGATTGTCGTGAACCCACTGTATACGTTACGAACGCGAGTCGTATGTTAAAAAAAGTTTTGCGATTGATTTTTTTTTTCGTCCGTCGTTTTTCCCGTTTTAAATAAAGTATATTTGTTAAACGCGTTTTGTAACGTGCTGAGCGTAAAAAACATACTTCTCCATAAATATTAAAATGATTAATAAGTATACCTCTTAACTCAAAAATAAGTAAAATTAAAACTACTCGAACAGGCGAATGTCGTTCTCGCACGTCGAAATCCACGACGTTCCTATTCGAATTTTTTTTTTTGTGTTTCGGTTTCATATACCACAATTCGTTTTCAATTTAACACGGTAAAAACTTCTCGTCGTGTAAGTGTATACTGGCTGTATATATATATATATATATATAGTGTAATTTCTTTTTGAGCACTTGTTCTAAATTTACATAAATTATTACTGTTATTAATATTTTTATCAATGCGAAAACTTTGCAGGAGTTTGTTCATTTGTATTTAACAAAATACACGCGTTGTTCATATATTGTTTTAGGTTTTAAATTTTGTAAGTACGAAATAAATCGGGTTTTCTTTTATACATAAATGTATTCGTTATTTCTCGTGTATAGTTACTATGTTTAAATTTGTTAACCGCCGATGAGTAACCACCACAATAACACAACGCCAAACTTTCGAAAGGAAATTATCTTTACAAAGGTTATGGTAATGACACTATATATATATACAGTAAATTCGTAATACGGTGTCAAAATTTAATGCAGGTAATCATTTTATCATAAAATATCTACTCATCTGTATCAACGAATTTCTAGGCTCCAATTTGAAAGCGAATTTACAAAGCACATATTTTATCCACTTCGATATTGAATACGAGCGTTCCGGTTTTGGTTAAGACGAAAACGCACTACGACACTACGCGTAAATGTGTTCGTTTTAAATTCGGCTGTACGCATTAGGCAAAAAAGAAATTTTAGAACATATTTTATGGTATTCGTATTCACTGTTTACCACGGTAAAAATAAATGTGATTAAAACGCGAAATAGTAATTTTCACGTTGAAAAATATATAAAGTTCTTTTGTGTATTGGAAAATATATTTTTTTTAATGTACGTGAACCATACACGACTTAATTAATTTTGTTATTACATTTTTTTTTTTTTTTTTGTGAGGTACTCTATTATATAATATAATATATACGCGGTAATATGTGTATGTATGCGTATTATATGGTACAGGGTGTGCCAGAATAATTTACTAATACTGTAATGTCTCAAAAACGAATGAAAATCTTTAAATCCCGTTTTTTCTAAATTATTAGTTATAGGCAACGGATTATAAAAATTACAATATTTTGAATTTAAAAACTAATACAATTTACTAATCGAAACAATTTTTTTTTTTTATAATGTTAAATTTGCCTTTAATTTTTTTTTTTTTAGAATTTACTTCTATGGAAAATTTGATGGATCAACTTTCCATAATTTCGTGGAAATGACGATTTTTAGGAATTTTTTTCATTAATGGAAAAATTATTATTCCGATCGTTTCGTTTATAATTTCATGGCGCGCAAAAGTATTCTTATCATTATCATGGGAAGAGTGATAAATTATCATGTACGCGATAGCCGTAAAAAAAAAAATGAAATAATATATTGTAAAATTGCATTTCAATGAATATAATATTCATGATATTATTGTTTTTCTCGGTATTAAGAATTTTTTTTTACAGCTACCAATACTTTTTGTCACTTTATGATATTGGTGAAATTAATTTTGTATGCCATGATATTAAACGATTACAAAAATGCGATACTTTTTAGTCAATAAAATTCGCTGTCCCCGTGAAATTAGAAAGTTGATGCATCAATCATTTCGTAAAAATAAACTCTTTAAACTGGCTATACCGTCAAATTTAAAGTGAATTTTTTAAAAAAAAAACAGTAATTTTCCGAAAATTGTTTTACTAATTAATTAAATTGAAAAAGAATATAATGATAATTATTTGTCGTTAATTGAAAATTAATTTTAAAATTTTCGTTTAAAGCCGAGAAAATGTAGATATTTATTATTAAATCATCTTGGGACACCCTGTTATATTCAGAAATTCAGCATTCTACCATCGGATAACATAGATGCGTCATATGGTCGCAATAAAATCACATTCCTTTATCAGATACAAAGAAAACTTATAGGTACTGATAATTTAATTTCACAGTCCACGAAGCCCATTATGATATTGTTGTATTAACGACATAAAAAATATCGTCGTAATAATATTCCGCGAATCTATCTCCCGGTTTTTTTTTTTGCTCCCTTTCTCTAATCGAATGGGAAATCTGCCGTTTTTTCTTTTATACACAACTCGTATAAAAACTACAAAAGAAAATGCTTTGTCGACGAACACCCGCGGATGCATACCAAAAGTGTAAAGAGAAAAACTTACTTTTGTATATCTAAAAAAAAAAATAAAATAAATTTGTCATTTAGCTAAGATCGACTACGTATTATGTGATTAAAAAAAAAAACTCAAAAATACTTTTTGCGCTTTTTCCGAAGACAATTCGACGGGAATTGTATGTGTTGGCGAATAACGAGAGACTAAAGCAAATCCAGTCCCGTGGCGTATTTAATGGGTATGCGTGGGGTGCATTGCACCGAGACCCCGGCTCAATTCTGTAATTTTTAAGGAGCCCCCATTCGGAATTTATATTTTAAAAATATTTAGTTGAAACTAGAATCTAGATAACACTATTACCATTTAATACACTTACAAAAATTAAAAATTACAGTGGAGTTTAATTCTATATTATAATATTCTGAAAATGCTTAATCAAGACGGAAGAATTTCTTAGATGTTAAGATGATACGTTGATCGAGTGGATAATTATGAAACACCCAATATCGTTAAACTAATGGTATCAGTGGCGTAGCCAGGGGGGGAGCTGATGGGGCTGCAGCCCCCCCCCCCCGAAATGAATAAATAATCAGTTTTTTTAGTGGGTACCATCTATACATATTAATAATTAATATATAAATTAATTAATTATCAGCCTTAGCCCCCCCCCCAAAGAAAAATCCTAGCTACACTACTGAATGGTATTAACCATTATTATTTAAAACCATGAAAATACGAAAAATATATTATTATATAATTGTAATTTAATAAAGATATTATTAAAATATTATAAGTACGTGAAAGTTTTATTTTATTCGAGATTCATAATAAGTTTGTATCTTAAATCTGGGACACCGGAAAATCTGATGCTGTTGCTCTCGGGCCCTCGATACCTATATATACGCCACTGATCAAGTCTCTTGTACACAGAGTATATACACGCAGTGGACTCAACAAGAGGACCTTGTCAATTATTTTTGGCACCGTGTTGGGAGCTATAAATCAAACGAAAGGCTTAGCAGCGAGCGAGCTCCGTTTAAAATGAAAACCATGCCAAATCCGTTCCATCGTTTTTTCGGGATTTTTTTTCGTTTTTTTTTCATCGTAGGTATCGCAAACGCATATATATATGTATATTTATATAATCGTATTTTTTGTAATTTTTTTTTGCAATCGACTCACAGTAATTTATGTTGCTCTCTATATAATCTCTAAATAATCGAAAGCGATTACATTTTAAATCGTATGCTGCGCACCCTCTTTTCGACAGATCATTATTATATACGCGCGTATTTACAAGAGGACAAAAAAAAAGGATACTGCTGTAAATATACAATAAATTATACGTTAATAACAATTTTATTGTAATTATTAAAACGTGTTTCATGATTTGTGTCACCGAGTGACAAAAAAATATTTTTTTTATTTAAAAATGAATATAGAGGGTATTATAGCATCCCCTTTTGGCCGATGTTAATTTTTTTTCTTTTTTGTCAAATTAATATAATATGTATTATATACACATATCGTTTTTATGTACATATAACAAAAAAGTGGTAATAATTCTGTATAGCATTAGTGTATTATCCCATATAAGTGTATCAACATCTGGATATTGCTTAAATATCCTGATCACGTCAAACCGATAATTATTTTTTACTTACATTCTATTATACGCGTAAGAAAATTCCAATTTTATGACACAAATTTCAAAAACGAATTAATGTTTATTAAATTAATTTTTGAACGTTTGAAATATTATCGTTATTCAGATACTTAATTTAAAAGAAAAATGAACAATATTGAGTAAAAACTTAGAAAAATTAAAGAAAGTAAGGTTTATTTTTTTATTTTTGATACATTAACAAAAAACACGGAGAGTGGATTTTTTCGTTATATTTTCACCTCAATTCATTTGTTAAAATTGTCATATAATAGCAAATATACTGTTTTTCAAATATTAAGACTAATTCTAAATTGAATTTTAAATGTCAACAATAGTTATAGATCTATTTTCACGGGATACTACGTAAAGTCTGTAATAAAAGTCAATTTGAATTGGACAATCGGCTGTTTTTTTTTTTACTAACATGTAATGAAAATTAAAAACTTAACGCGCTCTAGCCTCAAAATCACCAGCGTTTGTCTTTTTATTTTACTTTTTATGTCTATCGTTAATTACCTAAATATGCATATGTGAATTATTAGGCAAATAATTGTATTTTTTGTCTATATAAATAGATAAAAAAAAAAAATTCTATAATTGTGTTCAATTACGTGATGTGATAGATATTGGTACGATATATAAGAGAAAAAAGTAAACAAAAAAAATCACAAAATTTGGTGATTTATGCTAGTTAAAAATCTTAGCCAAAATGCTTTTTTATACGCGAAATCGTATCGTTTATTTATGATTTTTGTATTTATTTATTTATATTTTTTCCCCTATTTGAGAGCTCAAAATTTACAAATAATTTTTTTTTTAATTCTTTTTATTATTCGTATGCGAACCTGTTTAAACTCGGAACGAAATAGTTTTAACTTGAAGTGAGGCCAATTTAATATTAGCCGAAATGTGTACAAATTATTGTACAATCGATGTAATAACGTATAAAGCGTGTCCGATATTGTGTATACGCGATTATTTCAATATTAGTTGTGTTACAATAATGAAAAGCATTTAATTCAGTGCCGCTTTACTATCCCGGTAATTATTTTCGCATTTAATCCCGACCGATACGTATTGTTTAAAATATGCGAATAATGAACTTTATATAGTTTCACCGACGTGAATATGAATATTATTTCAGTTCAACTGTATTATTATCTAAATATCTAAACAACGGATTGATTGAAGTCGAATGTTATAGAAAACGTGCTCTACATGACTAATGACTACATTCTACACGATCGCAGTTACAATAATAAATCTATTTTAAAATCATTGAAATTTATATTCAAGAAAAACTCGACTTTTTAAATTAATAATAATCGTCGGTGCTATTATTATGAATCTACTAGGGACCTTTATCATTCTAAACTCTCCTTTCGTGTCTGCAAGTTATTAAGTTTAATTTTATCCTCGGAGAGTGTAGTTTCAATATGCATAAATTCTACAATTGTGGAATCTTTCGATGACGTATACTAGATAAATGCAATACATTTTAATATTTTATATGAGCAAAATAATTATTTAATTATCCGACGATTAATGCTTTATTCGTCATATATTTCATTATGTGACGATAAACTAAGTAACATGTAATAGCCCTATTTCATCGAAAGACAAAACAGAATATTCCCTTTTCTGCCAAAAAAAAAAATTAGTTTATTTCTCCGCCGAAATAAAATCGATTATTATAAATTTAAATTTCAGACTAATTACATATTGATATAATCCATTTGGACCAAAATTATATTTTAATAATAACCAAAAGTTTGTTCTGCAAATAGAAAATTGACTTACAGATTTTTCGTAAATATCCACCTACGGATGATAACGGGGAGTACGAAAACGAATAGATTAATTAATTTTTTTATTTTTACACATACATAAGGGGTTTATACCCAAGACAATTAATAACAAAACAAATACATTATATTTAATAGTTTATAACGGTATTAATTTCAGACATAATTAGACGATTCTCATTTTTTAAGCTCATCATCCGATGTAGGTACAGGATTATTACAACCATAGTTGGAATGGTGGAACGGTACGTAGAAACAAATAAACGGAAAGTTATCTACGAGGAATCCTAAAATTTACCTCCAATAGCATAAACAAAATCATTAATGGAATGTTTTTTTTTAGTAAACATATAACGAATTTTGGTCGAATACAGTGCTAAATTTTAAGTGATGTACCTAAGAAAGGCGAGTAACCGTGTTGTTAGTGTTTAATATTAAGGGAGAGAGAAACAAAAACTAAGAAAGTTACGTTTGACTCTTTCAAGTTCGATAGAGCCTTGAATATATCTGTGAAAAAATCTTGTGAATGGTCAAGGATATAACTATCCCATACTACCATTAATAAAGGTCAAAAGCCATATTCGTCAATAAGAATATAGTTAACTCCAAACAACAAGATACTCAAAAATCATTGCTAGGTGACTCAAAATTGAGATGGGCTGGTAATTACGAATATTGTCTTTCTCTCCAGTTTTATGAACTGGAGTAACGCAGCTGGTTATTTTCCACAAGTCCAGAGGGACATTCCCTAGACTACTGAGCCTTTAAAAATATTCAATAGAAGAAAAATAATCGCGAATATAATTTTAGCTAGAAAAGTTCCTAATAAACCGTCTGGGCCAGCGTTTGTAGAGGTATACATAGGGTTCATCTCACCCCGTGTCAACGCTAGGAAAAAAAAATGAATCGTTTAGCAATATGAATAGTTGGGAAATGGACTATTCGGGAGAGCAATACATAGAGTAGATTTGAAGAGAGAGGAAAAGTAAAAAGCAAACTAGTTTACAATACGTTCTTTCCCCCTAGCATTGATTGTCATCAAAATGCATAGAATTTAAAACGGTGCGGTACTACAACGATTCTTGCGCACAAATTCCCAGAAACTACAAGAATTGTTCAATAAATGAGTTTCAGTTCGATACGGATAATCCTTGTAACACATTTACGTACACTTAAATTTAAACGAAATATAAATATTATATTTTTTTATATAGAATCCTACGCACTGTGAAACGTCAGCGTTTTGAATCGAAACTATTTCAAGTCGAGAGAATAAAAATATGCAGTTGCGTAAAAATTAAATTAACGAATATTATATTTCTAAGCAAAAACGTCATAGTAGCTTTTTTATCAAATTCGTTTTCATGCATCAACCAAAATAAAATATTATACATTTTATCATGCTTGTATACAATATTCAAGCTTTAACAACATTTTATTATAAATTAGAATATCGATGTGATTCATGGAATTCATTAATTATTCTGCCGCTAATGGAATTTTCAACGTACATAGAAAATATTCTTAATGAATATTCAAAAATTCTATACATTTCGGAATATATATACATATAAAGAGAAATATTTTATTCAATTTTCTGCCATAAACTACCAAAATTCGTCATGTAATGAATTTTCTAAATGTAAACGTTAAACATTTTTCAAAAATAATAATAAATTACGATGACTTAAAAAAATTGTTCAAACATCGTATAATATATGGATTATTTAGACTTTTAAAACTCGTTGTTGCATTCATTTTTGAACGTAATATATTTAAAGAAAAAAAAAAACGACAATTTTCTTTACTCTATAATATATATTTAACTGGACATTAATTTTGATGTCTTCAATTTTTTTTTTTTTTTTTAATCTTTGCGTTCATTACGCGAGCATATAAATAATTGGTAAAACATCCCGATACAAAAAAAAAAAAAAAAAAATGTTAATATTAATAATAAGTTTCAATCTCGAATCACAATAGTCTATAAAATTAAACTCGATCCCCTAAATCGCTGCACGTCCGACGACATTCTACTTCACGTAGAAATAAAAATATTGCTGCACGCGCTTTATACGCGGCACTTACTAATATCGTCACGAAGTTTTGGCGTAACTATATAAAAAAAAAAGAAAAACTCAAAACGCCCGTTCTTTTTTTAAAGTATATTTTACACAGCAAAAAAAAAAAAAATGAAAATGAAAATCCTCTTAATATCCCTTTATTCGAATAGTCGGGCGCAATGGCTGTTTTAAACTCGACGTTCAACCGAAACCGGCGATTTTACCGTATTTAGACAGACAGCTATATGGTGGCGTATATGGTTTTCTTAAGTGCTATTTCGTTTTCGTCTTTTCCGTTCCCCCGACACTTGCACTGGCGGCCCAACAGGAGACGTCATCCCGACGTGCGTTGGATACGCCGTCACGCGCATAGATTTATTCGGCAAACCACTTTCAGTGGCGTTCCGTCCATCGCGTGCCCGAAATATTTCGGAAACGCTCACCGATGTCATGATTTATTATTACGCTCGGGGAGATCGTCCGTACTGCAGCGAGACGTTCGTACATCTCCCCGTTTATCTCAAAATATATTATTAAACGCACACGCTAAAATATATATGTATTACACTTTTTATATATATATATATATATATATATATACGGACCGAAATAGTACAAGGTCCGGTCGGACAATTTGTCGTTTTTGAAATAATTTTTATGCGCCGTTTTATTTTTTCCGGAACGGCGTTGATATCCCCACAGGCGTCGGACGCGAAATTTAAATTGGTGTCACGGTGGCTCCTCGCATAGGTACCTCCCACCATTATAATAATATATACATAATATTGATAATAATATCACAAAACAGATATAATATATTTTTATCAAACAAACCAAACGTGCGCACCGTAGAACGCACGATTACGTTCCGTGGTACGCGCTTCAGTAAACATTACGTGGGTTTTTCATGACAGATCAATGGATATTTTTTGGTTCCGACAGGAGCTGGAGAATAAGCGAGCGAGTGGAGGTGTCTTAAGCCTCGTTTACATTGAGCGAGTTTACAAGCTGCTATAGTTCGCGTGTTTAAAAGCTGGCGAGTCAACTATAGTGCGATAATAATGTTGACGCGCAAAACCTTCCACTCGCTCAATAACCGACTAGCATACTGCAGTAGCAACAATGATAACACGCATGGACGTTTACCAGTTATCAACCAATTTATCGGTTTATCAATCCCACACGCAAGCGAGTAGCGAGTAAAGAGCCCGGTCTTCAACTTTACTCGCAGATAGTTTACAATATGCTGGTTAACTAGTGAACACGTTTATACCGGGCGAGTTTACTAGCAGCTAGTGAATTCAGCAACTAGCAGCTTGTAAACTCGCTCAATGTAAACGAGGCTTTAAGCGAGCTACGTTTGTTAGTATGAGTATAATACATGTTGATATAATACTGTTGATTTTTAAATGGAACCCATCCGATTTCAATTATAAATTCTTTCCATTAGGACTCGTGTTATATGGGAGGGGGGATTTACACACATACTTTTTTTTTTAAAGTACTTATAAAATACGTTTTAAAAGTACTTACTGTTTTTTTTTTCTTGTTTTACAACACTGTCAACGCGCGTCAAACCATCCGTCGAAATAAATATCGGTATAATACGCAAAATCGAAATTACCGAAAAAATTAAAACCTAAGAGCGAAATAGGAAAAAATAATTATAAACGATATTAAGCAATATTCAAAATCAGTATTTTCGAATTGAAACTGACGATTTAAATAAAACAATAATAATAATAATAAAAAAAGATAACGAGTTTCGTGGATGTCGTTAAGTGAATTATTTGGATAATGATCTAAGAGTTTAGATATTATTAAAAATTTGAAAGCAATGCGATAAATCATTGGATTCGTCAAAAACGATTCCGAGCGGAGTTTCGGTGTTATATTATTTATTATTAATAAAATGTATTAATTCAATGTGAAATAACGTAATTTTCTATAAAAAAAAAATAAAACACGCTTTGTCGAAAAACTTTAAATGTTTATAAAAGAAAATTGTAGCGAACGATTTTCAAGATTTTTTTTTTGCTAATACAGTTGAAATAACGCGTACGTCTGAAACAATGTATTAAATTTTCAAGCCTTTAAAAGCAAAAATCTTTTATGAATCAAATACCTAAAAATCTATAATTGCTCCGTAAACATCCGAAAATTGAAAACAATTTTTTTTTCCTAAAATAATTGTTCCCCCTAATATATAATAGAACATTACACATTTTATGAACATTTCAAGTTTCTATATAACCATATACATTAGTTTCGAAATAACGAATAATAAATAACGCGATAATCGGTTTCGAAAAAATCGCGTTTTTTAATAATTGTGTTATTAATAAATGTTAATATTTAAAATTATTGTGCAATACGTAATTTTTCGATATAGTTTTTTTCTGACGCTCGGGAAAAAGTATTCGAGAAAATCGAAAAATTATCTCTCTAAAGTACCTGCAACTAGACGCACAATTTGAAACAAACTGTGACCGCTCAAAGATCCGAGCACCATTTCCGGTAGAATATTTTCGGGTACGCATCATAATTTTTAAAACCAATATATAGGTACGCGTTCCTCGTTCCGCTCAGAATCTAAAAATAATAATAATTTAAAAATGATGAATAAATCGAAAAATGAATTTTTTTTTTTAAAACGATATCGATCCGGTTTCGAGGCGTGAATAATATTTTTCTCGTTTTTCACCGCGGTGTTTGAATAAAACAAGTCTTCCCCGACCGCGGCCGTTCAAAAGCCAGTGCTCGTGTCGTTCACGCTTGTCGTGCAAAGTACATATAATATTTTACGCAGCCAGCCGAGTTTCAGGTCACGTAAAATCTGATAAGGAACAAAAAAAAAACCGTCGCGCGCGTATCGTTCTGGCTCGACCGAAACGCACATCGTCCTGGACGAGGCGCGTTGGTCGACGACTGGGAGCCTCCCTCCTCCCCGCGAATCGTTGAAACCACCGCCGCCGAGACCCGCCGCGGCAGTAAAACGCGCGAGCGGCGTTGCACCGGTGTAAATTAATTTCGCATTTCCCGGACCGAGTTTTATGGAGCTGACCGCGGCGCGCGCGTGGCCAATAAAACTCACCGTATATAATAATAATAATAATAATAATAATAATAATAATAATAATAATAATAATACGTGTGTTTGTTGTTTTATATTACAGCCGGACGACGAGAAGGAAGCTGAAGTTTCCGAAGACATGGGCGGCAACGGTTACTCGGATCGGCCGCCCGCTCCTCCGCCACCGCCGCCGTCAAACGGTAAAATATTTTCGCCTTTTTTTTTAATATTATTATTATTATAATTTTTTTTTTTTGATAATTTTTTTTCAATTACTAGTGGCGCATTTAGAGTGGAGGGGAGACGCGGGGGGCGATCGCCCACGGGGCGCTGATACGTATAAACGTTTTGAAATAATTTTTATTAATAATTTTATTAATAGAAAATTCAAAAAATAAATAAATAATTATGTTAATGCATATGTTTATGCATATACATGCATATATATATATATTTGTTTAAATTAACGTCAATTTTATGTTATTAATATCAAAAGTAAAAATTAGAACTTAATTTTATAATATGTCTTTTTTTTCGTTTATCCGTAAATTGTCGGTAAGTATCCGTATGTACCTTATTATATTCATAAAAAGAAATATGGATATTGGGTTTAAAGAACATTTGAGGAATATCAAAAAAACAAGAAGACGACAAATCTCCTGTTGCGGATCACTCACGCTGAATACTAACCATATATATATCAGATCAGTAAAACGTTTTAAAAATGCGAATAATTATAAGGAATTAAATATAAGAAAAGCAACAGAAATGTCAAAAAATAATTTGTCGAACTGGGACTTGAGTCCCTTACAAAATTCGTTATTAAAATAAATGTAAACCAGATGGCGTCGGCATAGAATTGCGGTAGGGCGTGGTCGATGACTCACCAACGACTGCCGCGATGTTTTTGGTGACGTCTTTGGATATTAAATGTATAAATACGTGTGTATTTAGTATAGCGGTTTTAGTATAATATGTGGTTCGCGCTGATGATGACAACGTTGTTGTCGAAATACGTATACGTGATAATAAAAGTGTGTATTATTTTGTGATTTTGGGTTTCATAATATTATAGTATAAACAGTCACAATAGTGTCTCAATCATATTCAAACGTAATTTACAATTATCTTACAGACTTGACATTAGTGGCGGCTTTGAGAGTGAGGCGGAGCCTGACCCAAAATTTTGTAGTAAATAATACGCAAAAAGTACACTGCTTGGCTCGCCAATAACGCACATTTCGCTAATAATTTTCAACGTATTTATGATTTTATTTGAGAAAAAATTCACTACGAAGTTTAATAATATGAATTATCATTTATTATATTGTTTAATAATCATTCCGTGTTTATTACCAAAAATTGCGATAAACCGATGAGAAATGCGCGAAATAATTATTACGTAAACAAACTCTGGTATTTCAGCCGGCGGCAATGTTCCTATGACGTCAGAGAGGCACCGTCTAACATCGCCTCTGGATTTGTACTCGTGTACAATCATGCTATAAACAACTAGGTATGATCGTAACTTATCAATTGTCATATACTCATATATCATGGACTCTGTAACTTATAGATAGGAGATTATAAAATATTGGTAGGCGCGTGACGTCATAGTACAGCGTTTTTAAATTATTTATTTTTCACAAATCACAAAGTGTGGTGAACGTCGATTCACTTTCGACGTACACGCACACAAAATATACACACACACACACACAAAATAAAATACGCAGTATAGTTAATTTAAACCTTTATTGAAAACGATATCTTACCGTGACCGCGTTATACGCGCATCACCCAAGAACTCCTCTTTCTGGGTTGTCTTTTCCCTTTTATATTATTTTTAATTTACAATTGTTATTGTTTTTCTTACAGACTAATTGAATACAATAGTTTTATTATTTAAAAAATGCACGATGTTTTCTTAACCTAATTTTTATAGTAATAAAAAAAAATGCCTATTACAATATAGCTATTTCGGATATATGCGCGCGGTCGCGGTATTGCTGAACAAATCAAATTCTTAACCTAATTTTTTTGTGTTACGTTAAATGAATATAAAAATGCATATTACAACAAAAGATAATATTAAGTATTGATAATAAAAGTAGAAGCGTGACGTAATGCTCGAACTCTGACCAAAACTCGTTTTTTCCGATCATACCTAATTGTTCATATCACGTGTACAATAAATTACACACACACACACGCGCGTATGTACGCGAATGCGCGCGACTGTAAAATAAATAGAATTGCGCATGCGCAATGATCATCGTGAGGCTCGTTTTTCATCGCCTCTGTGTGCTAAAAATAGATGTGGTATTATATGGTAAACCCGCAGCCGCGACACTTTCAACAACAAAACACAGCGCCTAATACAAGATATCGGTATACAAAGGTTGCAGAGTGGTGGAATTGATTCAAACGGAAACCGTTATAAATTTATAATATTAATTCATAGTTTCTGTCTCATTCGAATCGTCGCTTCGGTTTGTTCGTTTAAATTTGTTTACTCGTGCCGCCGTGCTTTTTATTCGAAATTTACACTAGTTTGTGGTTACTGATATATATATATATATATATATATATTGCGGCGCGCGGAAAAAAGATTTTTTTAATTAGCATATAACACTCTATTCAAATCGGATTATAAAAATATTTATAGTTTGCATAGAGAAAAAAAACCAAATTTTCTATTAAACTTCCGCAGAAATACGTGTTCGTTGAAATCCGCTCACTTTTTTTTTCTCGTAAATAATCAAATTCACTCACAAAGTCAGGACGAAAAAATTTAATTATAAAAAAAAAAAATTTAATTTCTATTGGATTTCGCGCAAATTTAATTCAGTATAGTCATTATTGCGAATTATTACGAAAACATCGTATGTAAAGTTAAAACCCGATACGAAATATTATAATTATAATAATATAATAATAATAATAAAAAAATAATAAATAATAACGATTCCATATGCGCGTAATATCGGTCGCTCAGACAGCGTCAAACAAAACACCCGCGTATACGGACATAGCGCGTCAGCTGACCGTTATAAAACAGGAAAAGAATGTAGTCACCAGATAGCGCTACTAAACAAAGTAGAGGGGGGCAGACAGAAGCTTATAAATAGAGGTCCGAAACCATCGGACCACTCAGTGTTGTCACGGCGGGCAGGCGCGAACAACGCAGTACCGCTATTTATATGCGCCTTTCTGCCACGCCCTTCTACGACGTGTCGCAGCGCTATCTGGTGAGTACGTATTTTTTCTATTGTATTGTTATTTCGTTTAAGTTCCATGCACGCTATTCTTCCATATTCTACATTTTCATTTCGTCTCGGTACATTAATAGATATTTCTTCTTAGTTACTACTCGTCGTGAAACGTTTCCTAACAAAAAATCTTTTAAAAACTGGAGCATTATTTCCACGCAAAAAATAGTCTCCAGGAAAAAAATCATCAATTATAATTGTAATCTCCGTATATTAAACGAGTAATAACGGATAAAATTTTTAGTATATTAAAAAAACAATTTTTTCTTAAATTCTGTGTATAATATAAAGTTTTGTTGACTACGTGATCAACAGTGGCGCGGGGAAAAAAGATTTTTTTAATTTGCATATGACACCCTATTCAAATAGGATTATGCAAATATTTGTAGTTTGCATAGAGAAAAAATAAAATTTTCTATTAATCATTCGCACAAATACGTGTTCGTTGAATCCGCTCACTTTTTTTTTCTCGTAAATAATCAAATTCACTCACAAAATCAGGACGAAAAAATTTAATATAAAAAAAAATAAAAATTTAATAGCCATTGGCTTTCGCGCAAATTTAATTCAGTAAAGTCGTATTTGCGAATTATAACGAAAAACAACGTATGTAAAGTTAAAACCCGATACGAAATATTATAATTATAATATTATAATAAATATTAACGATTCCATATACGCGTAATATCGGTCGCTCAGACAGCGTCAAACAAAACACCCGCGTATACAGACATAGCGCGTCAGCTGACCGTTATAAAACAGGAAAAGAAAGTAGTTACCAGATAGCGCTACTAAACAAAGTAGAGGGGGGCAGACAGAAGCTTATAAATAGAGGTCCGATACCATCGGACCAGTCAGTGTAGTCACGGCGGTCAGGCGTGAACGACGTTGGTCACGCCTGACTGTAGCGCGCGTGTGAGAGAGAGAGGTGTGTGTGTGTGTGTGTGTGTGTGTGTGTGTGTGTGTGTGTGTGTGTGTGTGTGTGTGTGTGTGTGTGTGTGTGTGTGTGTGTGTGTGTGTGTGTGTGTGTGTGTGTGTGTGTGTGTGTGTGTGTGTGTGTGTGTGTGTGTGTGTGTGTGTGTGTGTGTGTGTGTGTGTGTGTGTGTGTGTGTGTGTGTGTGTGTGTGTGTGTGTGTGTGTTATTGAATAATAAAGATAGCATCAGCGCGTACAATCGGTCGCTCGGTCAGCGTCAGCGGACCGTTATAAAACCAACGGCATCATTTGGTGGGGGGCAGGGTTGGCATTTGTCCCCCCCTTGTTAACAGTGGGCCGACATGATTCAAGCTAATTCCTGTGATGTAAATATAAATTATTCTAACCGAATCTATAATAATGAGTATAACAAATCGTGTGGCAAACGGTGAATTAAAATTAAATTTATAATAAAATAAAAAAGTATGCAGGTTATAATCAAGATTAAAGCCGATTGATTCGTGGTTACAACTTACTGCGTTTCTGGGGTTTTTTCGATAAACATGGTTATTGTTAAAGGCATTGCGTAAATTATTGACGTTACCCCTAATTCGAAGAATATGATGTACGTTTGACAGTTGTCAGTTGACGAACCTATATCGCGTACGGCACAAACGAATTTGTTTAGCCGTTGTTTAACGCTTCAAACGTGTGTTTTATGAATACATATAAATTTGTGAGTGGCAAATGTAAAAAATAAAAATGAAAAATTCTAAAGGTGGTGTGGCCATGACGGCGAGAAAGAGAGAAAAAATATTGAACAAGCTGCTCAGAGCTGATCGAAAAACGTCATTTCTAACGTGTTTAATATTATGACAAGAGAAACTTCAAAACTTAAATCACCGGTAATATTTACGTACTATACTACTACGATACATTTATTATAATTGACAAAGGAATGAATTTTCTCCCCCAAAAAAATAAATATATATCGGGCGATTCGTACCTATTATAACGAAAATATCAAAATTATGTAAAATAGAAATTGTATTGAGCTAAATGTAAATGGGAAATAGTTAAATAATGGGGCCGGTTAAGTCTTTTGGCCTCCCCCTTTCGAAAACTGAAATGACGTCACTGTATATATATAATTATAATTATTTTTATGCTTTTAAATTCCATTATTGTGAAGTTTAAATTTTGTTTATGAAGGGAGGGGGGAGTGATACATAAGTCGCCTCACCAAAAAACTACAACCAAAACCGCCACTGCTTAACATATTACAATATGTGTATTTAAACATGTTTATTTATTTTAAATATTTACTTCTTAATATGTGCCATTACCTACTATTGTATCATTACCAAAAATACAGTTATAATCGTACTTGAAATATATTTATTGGCAAGGGTCTAAGGTATAAACGATAATACTGGTTAACTGATTACGAAACGAATTTTCGCTCCTGTCTTTGTGTTTATATTTAATTTTCGTCAGAAATCGAGTCAAGAAACATACATAATAATATGACGTTGTATATATTATGCAGAAGCCGAGACCAGTTTTGTTCCGTGTTTGTTTTCTAGTTCATAAGTGTACGGTAAGTCCACATAAAAATATACCGCGCATAAATATTATATTATACGTACCTATATATAAGTACTTATTTCAAATTCTATCTTGAAATATTTAACTTTCCAAAACATTTATGTTTATTTTGACAGATGGTTAATAAAATGTTCATATTGTTTTACGAACGTTCTAGAAACATTGTAAATAATATAATGTAATGCACGCAATAAAACTCTAAGAAAAAAATGCTTTTATGCTCGAAAAATTCAAAATAATGCATTAAAATTTTGTTTATTTTTAATAATTTTGGTATAAATAATATAAATTTTAAAAAAATTTTACAAACAATTAGATCTCATCGACTTGATGATAACGTGAACAAAAATTATCACTACAACTATTGTCCGATTATATAATACGAGTACCTACTTTATAATTTATTATATTTATATAAAAATCATATTGCTATAAAAAAAATTTATAATTCTTATTTTATATCTAAAAACTCCAAAAATGCTAAAATTCTCTAAAAAAAAATAAGAAAATATAACCTAAAAACCAAAAATTGCCAAAAAAATGCAAAACAAATTTTCTTGTTCTCATTCAAAAGTACATAAAACGAAATAGTAACAATACGTGCATCGCACAGTAAGCTTCGGAAAACAATGCAAAATGCAACAAAATCCCAGCCTTAATCATAAAATTTTAATTCAATATAACTTCGCGAGCATATTATTTTATCTCGTATTCGTGCTGCGGGGTAATTGCAGGGTATACGAGTATTTTACAATGGACGTCTGAACTTCGTTGTTATAAATTTATGCAATCAAAACTTGTTGAAACAATAATCCGCGTATAGTTCAATCGATCAGTACATGCTGAGTTGTTTCTGTAATTTACGTTATACGTGCAGGTAGGTCATGCAGGTGAAGTACACGGACTCGTACTACTCGATCTCCCGGTAAAAAACCGGGAGAAAATTTGAGTATTTATCGAAAATCGATTGTCTATTCGAGTAAAAACATATTCATTTTTTTCCCAAAATAATTTTTATTGGAATATAGTGGACTACAATAATCGTCGGATGATTAGTCGAGATAATCGCACGCTTACAGTGGCTGAAGTTTAAATATTTTACAAACTCAATCTGTTTTTATTGAAACAAAATAAATGCGAAACATAACGTGAACGGGTAAAACGTGTTTCGAGAAATTCGCTAAATAAAATCAAAACGGATCAAATGATATTAAACGTTATTTTTATTATCGATAGTAAACGAAATTACTACAAAAAATCGCATTACCCTTTCAATTTTAACCAGACGAATAAACGGCGAGTGCAACAGTCCGAAATCAATCATTAAATACGAGCTGCGAAAATCGCTGAGCTCAAAAGTCATAAAATATAAACATATATACGAGTATTATATATTTATAAATCCAAATGTGGACGAATGACCTCAATAAACTAATATGAGCAATGATTTTAAATCGTGCCGGCTACTACCCGGGAAAACGGAAAAACGTAATAGTCAATAAAAGTGTTGTTTGAGAGAAAATTTTCTTTACGTATCCGATAAATTCCGCGAAATCCCACGGTAAATTTGAAATCTAAAAAAAAATTGACTTCCAAACGATTCTAATTTTTCTTTACAAAAATAGAATTATTGATCTTTTGAACGTATTTCTACAAAGTTTTTACATAATATATACAATTATTTTATTTCGGTGATTTTTTTTTTTTTTTTAAGCGAAGCTTTAAAATATTATATTAAAATAAGGTTCGTTTTTTTTTTTTTTCCGCTAAACTTTTCCCCGAAACGCGCTTAAAAAGTTTCAAGTAGCCTTATCAATCAAATTGAAAATCGAATACGGATGTCGAGTGCTTCAGGTATGTGTCAAAATTGAAACGTTTCTCGACAGATTTCGATGAAATCGTGAAAACCGAGAATAATCAGTATATAAAAAAAAAAAACAAATATCGTAAAAAATCACTTCGTTTGTATATAAAACGAACTTAAAATCGAAAAAAATGTATCGTATGCAACCACGATTCGTGTTGCTTTCCAACATATAACACTTCACATATATTTTTAACCAACACTAATAGTGTTATATATTTATACATACGTTTGCGCGTAAAGTTTATTTAACAAACCGCGTATTCAAATTAAAGTAAACTAAAATATACGTCATACGTCTGTACGAATCCTCTACAACATATAAATATTTATGTATTTGTCTTTACACATTTTTTTTCGCACCAATTGAATATTACAGTGAAATCTAATAATAAATTATTGCAAAATTATTTAGACAAACCCGAATTGAAAATAAATTGCATTTATATTAAATAATTTGTACTTAAAATATAATAAATACGTGGAATATTAAATTCCTTTAGTCAGATTACTACTTAAAAACTACTTAAATTTGCCTGCGCATTTGAATAACTCGAGAAGACGTGGATTATATAATTAAAGTCAAAATAAAGTCTCGTAACCGTTCTCCGAAAAATAAGAGTAACTTAATAATGATGACCTTATACTCGGAAAAATGTCATAGCTCCCGGCGGAATCACGTAGTTATAATCACTGTAATATTAACGGGTGTGGATAAAATACATAAGGATCGAAACGTCTACATAGAGATGTTTTTAATAACGTTTTACTAACTATAAATAACACTTGAATGGACTTCTTTTTTCTTGAATAGTGCGGACTTACACAACTAAATTCGGTAAAATATCAACGGATTATTATTAACGATCGTCAATTTTAACTAAAACATACATATAATATTTGCGTAGTAAATAAATACATTGGGTGTGTGGAGTTCTTTGTTTTATGTTCGAGAAAATTTCAATTTAATGACATAAAATAATTCAAGGAGAAAAATGACCTAAATCGAGTAAACATTGGTCAAGTCAGAGCAGGGGTAGAATTTTGGGTTTTCGAAGCATCAATTGGAAAAAAAAAACTAAAACAGTTCCCGTTCTATCGCTATACATCTGTCTCGATTTCAAAATATTGTATATTATGTCTAATCTAATCCAGTCGAATAGATAAATATTTTTGTGTGCGAATGTTATGAAAAATCCCCACATTCAAATCGAAATTATTGAATTCGACAATCAGCCGTTCTTTATTATTATACCTACTAATGGTAACGAAAAATCCGTAAAAACTCGGTATCCTCTAACTCGGTCGACTTTTAATCAATTCGGAATGTTTTATGCTTTTTTTCCACCGCGAAGAATTTATAAAGTCAACTAATCGGTTAGTTCAAACATTTAATTCCATAAGCAAATGTTATTGGAAAATCATGTTATCAGATTTATATGAAACATATACTATATATTATTTATAGATAAAATTATAATTAACAAATGATAATAATAATAATTATTATTATTAATATGATTATATTTATAGGTAACGAATTAAGGAAAATTCAATTTGACAAATAGAAAAGTAAAAGCAGAATTTTTTTTATTTCGTATCGTCGTGTTTAACGATAAAATCATTTTTCAAATTTAAATTACTGTTGTAAATATTGCACTTTGAATAAGTACTTATATATACGCGTATACAATAAAGTATTATGCGGATTTGTATTATCAATAGCGTGTTTCAATTCAATTTGAAATCAGGAAATGTTCATTTATATTATAATAGATTGATATACCAATTCGTTTATGACGTAAATGAAGACATTAACGTCGATTATCTCTGTTTCTATATTTGGTATTAATATTTTGGACAATGACGTCAATAAACCGAGGTTTTCGGTCGATATAACGCATTTGACAATAAGTTTTCCTGGGCAATGAATCGATTTCCGAGATTTATTGGCCGTTATTTTTATTACATATTAGGTCTACGTTTAAAATTCAATTGACTCGGTTGATGTAAGATTTCTGGTAAAAAAAAAGCATAAATCAAAAATATCGGTTGAAAATTTTTTAAAAAAATATTGTTTTAAAACGTAAAATTTTTTATTATTATTATTATTATTATTATTAGTTTTTTTTCGAAAGTGCCCGATCGTTTGAAACAACAATAATATAATAAAAACGTCTAAGATTGACTATTAATTTGTGCTAAAATTATGTATTTAACAACAATATAATATATAAAGTGTGATAATTGACAAAAGCTATACAAATAAAAACTCCTTAATTTTAGTCAACATTTTATAACTTTTTTAATAACAACTTCTATACAACTGTAATATAATCATTATAGCATTATAAATATATTTTTTTACATTTATAACGAAAATCAATGTTCAAACAATATATTTAGAAAATTAAAAATAGCGAATGGTAAAAACTTTTTTAAACACTCGGTGTTTTATTTTCTGAATTTCTTTTTAAAAACTATTGACGTTAAAATTATTATTATAACATACAATTTACAAGTACTTTTCATAAACTTAAAAAAAAAAATGCCCTGACATTAAGAAAATTTTCTCCGTCGAATTCATTCCAAATATTTACTTGAAAACTAATTATTTCGAATTATATAAGAAAATTTGTTTAAAAATCAATATAAATGAACATATTTTCCTTCTTAAAATATGAACATATGAAAATGTAGTGTATAAAAATTATTAAAATATTTATTTTAATTAGAATATGTAAATAATTTTCCTAATACGCCTTCTATACTCATATTATATATGTATTTATTTATTCATTACTTTGACAATACCCTATACTGACCTGTAAATTTATATAATATTCTGACCTATAAATTTATATAATCTTGTATGCTGTCGTTCTAATTTACGTAATATGTTTTAAATTAAACAGTTTGAGTAAAACATGTTCATGTGGAATTAATATTAAGCTATCCTAACAACAAATTTCGAAATCTGTTGTTAGCCTTATGTTGTACGCGGAAAAAAAATATTATACGTAATTTATTTTAACATGAAAAGCCACATAATAATATTAAATTATGAATATGTTTTTAATCATAATTACCAAAGGAGTTCAGTATGTTTATAATAATAATCTACTAATTTTAAATACAAACACTATATATATATATATATATTAGTATATACAGTAATAGTATATTAGTAATATTCTTATTTCTTATATTTATCCATATATTTTTTTAAACAGCATAAAATTAATTAAATATAAAATAAAAATGTGTGAAAACAACATTGAAACAAAAACCTTTTTCAAAAACAATGTCAAAGTTTTAATAAAAAATACTCGTAGTGTGAAAATTTCAATAAAAATAATTACTTGATACTAAACTTAAAAACTATTAGATATACAAAGTCAGAGTAATAAATTATTATTATTTATACAAGAAAAATGTTATAGAGTAAGTAAAAACATGAAAATGAATTGTATTCGAGGGGGCAAAAGTATAACTTTGCCCCTCTATAATTATATCTAGGGGGCAAATGCCCCTATGCCCCCTTCTCCGCCGCCACTGAATAAAGATTTACATTCTTCTTGTAATAGTTTTGAAATCCGGATACATTGATATTGGTAGCTTGATTATCACTGAACTGCACACATAAAAAAGTAATAAGATAATTATAAAAGAGATAAATAAAGATAAAAACAATATTTTAGAATTGTCAAAGTCAAATACCTGAATTCCAAACAATATTCCATCCAACCGACATTGTTCAAAATCCATCTATTAACATACACATACGCTTTTAATACCATAATATAATGTAGGTTGTATAAAAATATATTTTAAAAACAAAAAACAAGTTTAACTGAAATAATAATTACCTAGGTACTTACATTAAAATGATAAAAGAACGCATTCATTTAAACTTTAAAGTAATAAATAGATAAACGTAAAAAAATATTAACTAAATAAGTTTCTTTTTAATTCCAAAATATATTTTTATATATTACGCACCATAACAAGTGATATGTGCCTTAAATCTGGACACTGATATTCAAATGCAAAAAACTGACCGTGCGAAAAATTCAAATGCGAAAAAATGTCCAGCGAAAAAATGATCCCCAATCAAAGTATTCATATTTGTATTATTCAATATGGTATTAATCATCGGTCGTGATCGAGCGTTTAGTGCTTAGTGAGTAAATTAGTAATAGTTAAATAAATAGTAAACGTGTAAAATAAACATGTTGACGTGTAAACGAGTATACAACGAGGAAATAAAAATTCTTACGTTCATTTCATTTCATTGAAATACACGAAAAAATATTATTGTTAATAATAATAAAAATAAATAAATAATAAAGATTGCATACGCGCGTACGACCGGCCGCTCGGTCAGCGTTCAACTAAACATTCGTGTATACCGACATAATGCGTCAGCCGACCGTAAATAAACGGGAAAAGAAAGTCGTCAACAGATAGCGCTACGAAACAACATAGAGGGCGTGGCAGGAAGGCGCTTATAAATAGCGGTCCGAAACCATCGGACCGCTCAGTGTAGTCACGGCGGTCATGCGTGAACAACGTATTTTGCGACTGCCTGCGGTGTGGTGTGTGCCACGCCCTCTATGTTGTGTCGTAGCGCTATCTGGTGAGTACTTTCTTTTCCCGTTTTATTGTTATTTCATTTACATTTCATGCACATTGTTCTTCCATTTTCTACGTCTGCATTTCTTTACAATATCTCGGTACATTAATAGATCTTTCTTCTTGGTCATTTCATTGGCTCCATTTTCGCTCCCCCTTAAACGTCATGTATAACCACCACTGGTTGCAACTTTCTTTTATTAATTGTTCTTAAAATATTACGTATTGGATCAAACTTATCATTATAATAATATAAAAAAAAATATATATATATACTTAAATTTAAGGTGCAAACAAAATGAATTCATAAAAATCACTAAATCTACAAAATGTTTTTATACCAATGGAATCAATTTTAGTTTAAGGGTATATTAAAGTAATATATTTAATTTTTAATATATTAATATTAATACTTTAATAATTTTTAGTAAACCGTCGTATTCGCGATAATTATGAGATTTATAAGGGCTCTTATACCGCGTACGATTATCATGATAATATAATATTTTACGAGTAGGTACTATGTAATATTACAACGCAATTTAACAAAAAAATCTAAAGTACACAACAATAAAATTGATCATTTTTTAATCATAGCTCAGTTCCCCGTGTAAAAACACGTTATTTATTTTGATAAATTACATAGGTACATCAAGGGAAAACTTTCTGTCATATTAAAACATTCGAGAATTTAATTTTCCAGTTCACAGTTCACATAATCAAAAGTTTCAAAGAAATACGATAGAATATCCGAATACAAATTATCGTAGTTTTGTATACACATATAAATATATTTTGATTTTTGTCGTTATTAAAAATGTTCAGTCGTATTTTCAATTCCGATCAAATTACTTTGTACATAATTTATTGTTATTATTTGTCTTACAACGGCGTGTTTCCGTTTTGTCTCTATAAACACTATTTTTTACAGTCGGTAAAAAATGTTCAACAAATTTAATGTACACCTATATCGATAAATCGAACATTGAACACAGATGATATTTTAAACGAGTCGTTTCTCGATATTCCCAGATGGTTTAAAATGTGCAAAAATAAAACGGTTAAGAGTTGTAAACTGAGTTTCTATCCGAAATCATATTTCAACCGCGATGATTTATCATTACTTTCAAATAAAACACAAAACAACAACAAAAAAAGTGAACGCAATGGAATGCTCGAAATCAAAGTCACTGATGTATGTACAACTTTTATTGCTTAATATTTGTCTTTTTTATACGATAATTCACTGCAGTACGATCTCTCAATACGATTCGTTGAAAATTAATTACAAATTTACCTTTAAACTTTACTAAAGTCATTCATTGCCACGGAAAATGACTAACAGTAATTAAACATCAGCAATAAATTATTTTGTATGTTATAATTTATTAATTATACGCGTGCCGCTGTGCCTGTTATGATTTAATTATCAGTTAAATTAATCAAAATAAAATAGTTCATTTTATTTGTCGAATTTTGTTTTGCAACGAATTAAAATCAAAAACAAATATTTACGAAGAGCAACTCGTTCAAAGTAAAACTTAAATCTTTACGATCAAAACTCGTCCGAATTTCCTTAAGAATCTAAAATTATACAGAATATGATGTCAACGTTTTTCGCACATATTAATCCAAATCCTTAACGTCCCTAAAAACCATTAAAAACTCTTTTCTATGACTTCCGCATAAGACGAATAGTCTGGAACGGTGTAAAACCCGAATAAACCCGAACGAAATATTGGTTTTAACCCGAATAAATTGTAATATAATGTGACGCCTTATTTAATGTGTGTACACATGACGAGAATTACTTTTTTGCAAGGAATACCTGCAGTACCGCTTCAATTATCTAATAAGTCCAGTAATTCAATAGCAGAAGTCCACGCCGTATACGGGTGTTTACTAATTATTTGGTACTTACCAAAAGTGCATATACAAAACTTTAGAAGCGTACAATATTTTTTTTGTGAGTGATTGTTATTAAAATTTCGTTGTACATTTTAATATTTTTATACGTTTTCACTTTTTTTTATACGTAATTTAATTATATGATTGAAAAACGAATTGTTTGTACGTTGTAATTTGGTAACTATTAAATTGTGATCATTAATCGCTTTCCAATTTCAATATTATATACATTTACATTAATTGTAATAAATTACATTAAAAAGTATAGGTATAGGAATTTTTTTTACGCTAAAATATTAATATGTTTTACAAAATTCGCGATAAAAATTAATTTAAATTATACGTATGCATTATTATTAATCGTATTATGCAAAACGTATAATTTACCATAGCGATTCCTTCAGATTTGCGATATTACATTGATTTGTTACATTATTTTACGTTCCGCTTTCGTATGATAATATATTAACCCAATAATAATAATATTATTATTATAACCTCCATAAACTATCTCATATAAACACGGAAATATAAATGAAAGTTTATTACTAGGACACAAAAAATAATATAAATAAAATATTATATTAACTTCACGTATCGTTAATGTTTTTACTATACATAAACGCCATAATATTTAATATTATATTCAAAAAAATATAAAAAAAAGTAATATTTTCCTAAAGACCGTACTGCAGTGTATTCGGGCTGATGAACCGTTACAGTGGTAAAATATTTTTATCCAGGAATTTCTGTCACGTCCTTAGACAATTATTAAAACAAACAAAAATGACAAGTAAAATGTATTTTACTTTATCAGAGACGGTGGCGATTCAATAAAAAAAAACCATTCCATATACTGAGAAATCAGACGATAAAAATAATAATACAGAGAAACGTGAATCAGTGTACGTTTATAAGCTCGGCAATTGCAATTTGTAAACATCATTTCACGTAATTTTCTCGAACGAGTTCATAAATATTATCTACCGCGTAAATTTTTATTTTATTTTTTTTTTACAAAACCCTAACACATCTCTTATAGTTTCAAAAACGCGATCAAAAATATATGAAAAAAAAATACATATTCTATTATAGTCTGAAGTCTGGAAACAATAAACAGATAGAAAAATATTATCGCGTTATTTGTAAAGACAACGCGAAAACGTTTAACAGAAATCCGTTTCCAAACGTTTTTACAGTCTATGACTTTTGTACGGAGAGAGAAAAAAATTGAATTTTATTTTTTTTTGGCTATATATCATGTGTATATATATATATATATATACAAACTCTGGGCGAAACGAATTTAACACATTGGATGGGTACATAATATTTCGACGTTAAAACGCAATCTCAACAACACTCTCCAGCTGTTTTACCTATATATATACCAGACGGAGTAGTACACCGCGGAACCGTGTGGATTTAAGTTTCTTTGTGAATTTCGGTTTTGCATTCTGGTTTTGATCGGTTCCCGACGCCGCCGCGCATCATCATCGTTGTCAGTATACTGCTCCGGGCATTCCTATACACTCAAAGGGACTTTTGTCTGTATTATGCGCTGCAGTATTTCGTTCGGCGCGATTAGATTATAATAATAATATAATCTCGTCTGTGTTCTTATATTCGAACCAACAGCGAGCTGTCTATGTATATACGCGTACAAAAAACAATTTTCCATCGACAGACTCAGCCGTTGCACAAGTTTCTTTTTTTTTTTTTTTCTTTTCCACCGCGGTGACCTACGCGTATACGCGATATCCTCCGTTATTCGCTCTATATTAACGTACAAAACAGTCGAAAATAGTTTTCCGTTACACATTGAAACGTTCGACTTTAATAATAATAATAATAATAATAATAATAATACAATGAAAATTATATCAAAAAATTTCTTCGTCTACCACAGTTTGGGAACCGTTGCCGTAGTGAATTAAGGAAGGTTTCTTTTTTTTTTATATATATATAAATAAATATATTATGAAAAACGAACTGTCGCCACTAAAAGTATATAATTAGTATTCTTGCGTTATTTTCCGGAATAACGTTCTTATTATATATTATATATTATAGTAATAACTATTACGAGTAAGAGATAATATACCATTTTTCAGATGTAAACGAATCGAATGCGTGTATTAATATTCGTAAAACGCTATGTAACCGTGTAATATTAATATAAGTATAACAACTCGTAGAACGTAAATAAAAGTTATTTTTTGAACGCAGTCCGCCCTGGACGATCCCCATAGGAAAATGCCAGTCACGATTTCGTAAAAGATTTGAAATGTTAATAACTTCGCGTCGCTTTATATTGTACGCTCGAACCACGTGCGTCGTTTGCGTCGTCGAGACATTGTCTTTAATTTGAGACCAGTCCCTGTAAACCTCTTGCGGGCTGCGGACGCCTTGAAAACGTATCAACACACCGCTCACGAAAAATCAGCGCGTCTTCGCCTCTGTCGTTGCGCTAGTAGAATGTTGCTTTCCGTATCAAACAACTGTCTGATGCAGGTTTCGGAATTTTAGCCACGTCGATTAATACTGTACGCGTGTACCGAAATTTTAACATATATACCGGATTCGCGAAATATATAGAGCAACAACCGCGCATTCTCATATCACTTTCATGTCTCAAATGAAATATTCTTTTATCTCACATCCTACGACGCGTATATTTTGCGCGCATTCTTCCTCGAATAATTAAAGAGACAAAATTAATGGTTGTAGACGTTTTTGATAGTTTTAGATTAGCCTTCTAGTCGTAAAAGGGCAAAACGCGATAAAAATGTGCGTACTTTTTGAATCGAAGGCGAGTGGAAAGCAAAAAATGTGAAACCTTAAAGAAAATTCCTACGGTCCATTTTAAAGTGCTTGTATATACTTAAATGCTTTTAAAATAATATTTCTAGTGAGAATATCAATAAACAACAATATCGTACGATCTTGTAAATTTTTAAAATATAAAACAACAATGTATAAATATTCAATGGGACAACCGAAAATTTTTATTTTGAAATATAGAAAAAAATATATGTATGTGTATGTGTACATTTATATTAAATGTATATTTGGTTAATAACCATAGCTGTTGAATCCTTATTAAAACAATACAAAAAAAAGGTATCGAGCCGCGAGGTGTTGTGAATTATATTGCTCAAGTGAATTACTTGAATAAAAGTTTTAGAGTGTATTGTTATCACTATAAGTTTGAAAGCAATGATAAATCATTGTATCCGATAAAAAGATTCTGAGCGGATCTTCGGTATAATATTTCGGGTATATAACAAAACCTGACCCTTTTTATGAAATTTACATATTTTATGAATATGTTTTGCAAGTTTTTATACTCATTAGTTTCAAAATTACGAAGAAATAACGATAATCGTATTCGGCGAAATCACATTTTTACCGTTATTATGTAATTTTTCGGTGGTTTTTTAGTTATATTTTAAGACAATTTTGAGAAAATCGAAAAATAACATCTCTAAAGTACCAATCAGATGCCATTTGCTACGGGAAACAAATTGTGACTGTAGAGCACTCGTTCTGGGTAAATTTTTTGGGTACAGACATAAAAAAGAAAACACATCATTGTAAAACCAATATATTCCTCGCGCTCCGCTTAGAAAAAAAATGTATAAAATTAATATTGCTATTGTTGTGTTTTTGTCAAAATATATTTCTTCGTAAATTCGTCGCAGTGATAGTAAAAAAATGACATAAAAAAGTGACAATTTTTTTTGTTTCAAATTTATGTGATGAAACATATATCAATTTTATAGTTTCAATAAAAGCATCAATAAACTTATATGAAAATATTTAATAAAATACGTTGTAAAAACTAAAACAAAACGCGGATAAATCCTAAATGGCGCGATTGTTTATAATTTCACTTGGACTTAAAATGAATATTTTTTTATGTTGCAGAAAATCACGGGTATCAGTCACCCAACATTAAAGGAGACAAAGGAGATCCCGGTCTAAAGGTGAGTGCAAGTCACTTCAATAACATTTTTTTTTCTTCGCTCACGTGTGTTTCAACTCACGGGGGATGGTTTACAAATTATTCTACTGCTCCGTGTAAACCGATCACTTGCGCTTTCTTTTAATCCTTTAAACGTGACGACTCTTGTGCAGCGTTTCTGAATTCGTCCTATTGTCCTCTCGCCATTTGTCGTAGCTTTTACAATGATTTTATGCTATTCTTCGAGGTGTCTTATCGTATGTCTAATCGTTTTTGATCGACGTCATAAATAAAAGAACTACTTTTCTCTCCAAGGACTTCTTGATTATTTTTTCTCTCCATATTTCCCCAACGCCACATTTCAAAACTTATAAATAATTCTCTTAGAATTTTCCGATAAACCACACATTGATGTGTGATGAATGGTTATAGGTTCACGAATATAAAAGATTCGATAACAGAAGATTAATTAAGGAAGTCCGATTGTGATGCGCCACTTAACACTAAAAAAATAATACTTAGAGACCTGTAATGACTGACGACTATATTGTATTTTGTTTGAACAGGGAGAGTCAATCAGAGGACCGCCTGGACCCCCGGGACCACCGGGCTCGCCGTTTTCCGGTGACTTTGCTACCGACGAAGAAGTGAGTGTATACACCTAAATTATATTAATTTACAAAAAAAATTATTCTCGTTTTTCCATGACGATCGTGTATAAAATTCTGTTTGAATAATGTTATATAACATATATATAGCTTAAAATCACGGCATGGTTATTGTATATTCAGACTACGGTCGAATTATGCGCATTTGTAAAGTTCATATAGTAGAGCATTCTCTAGTAATGCGATGTTAACATCCGCTCGTTCTAGTTGAAACTTACCAAATAATTCCAACAGTATCATAAATGGAATCTATCCATTACGACATACACACACATATATATATATTTATAAATTACGACATTCAACGTGCATCCAACGGTAATAGGATATTAAATAAGTGACAATTAATAGAACACAAAGAAAAGGATTACACGGGAATGCGTCGATTTAAATATATGCGCATAATTAATTTCAAACGAGATTCCTACTTCTACACGATCGAAATTAGACGGAATGTCACGTGAGGACGCGAAATCAAATAGGTTTAATTCGCCTAAAAATCGGTATAAAACGCACGCGTTTTGAATGTATAGTAGGTAGGTATCGATTCAATTAATATAATATATGGTTAATGAGAATAATGTGTTGCACGGAAGTTTATATTTTAACAATCGACTAAAATATAACTCATTACCAGCTATAGGCGTTAACAAGTAATGTTTGTGAAATTCATTGGTCACATAAATAATAATAATATAGTTTAATAAAAATGATTTCAAATAATACGTATAAGATATGTATAATTCATTAATTGTCGTAACTAATTGTTTTTAACAAAGTTTCAAATAAAAAAAATTACAATACGTACTACAAGGGGAAAAAAGGAAAAAATTCCGCAAACAAACTGCTTAAATACGTATATTTATATTTTTCAAACAGAAATAACCGTTTAACTGTTTTGGCTGACGACAATTCGATCTGTTAAATAAATCACAAATGGCCGTGCCAACGAAAAATTCAAGAAAATAATAATTACATCGTCACTATATACTAAACCGATCCAAGAACCTAAGGACAAGACCTACACCGAAACACAAAACTAGAATCTTGCCAAGTATACTTACAACAAACGAATACAGTGTGCAATGATGATAATATAATTCAAAAGGAAAAGATAGTCTATTAATTTGGTGCTACAATACAAACTATACCAATGTCCAATATATTATTCGATTTATTTATGTTCAAATAAATTTATAAAGTCTTTCCACCATAAAAACCAAAATTCGTTTTCGTGTATGTCATTTTTGGCAGCAATCGAAATTATTACGTTAAAAAAATCGAAATTCGTGAATAATTGTTAAATTCTATATTTTGCCGCATCAATTTAATTTGCGCATATTCAGTAGAAATAATATAATACGCCTCTTGCCTATATATGTATACAGCTTATTATAGTTATTCACCATTGGACGTAGTTAGTTTTTTTTCAAATCGAATAAAATAAATATTATTTAATAAAAAAAAAATACCGTTTGCATTTAATTCTATATTAACTCGGTAAACAAAGTTTATCATAAATGTTTATTTGTTAAAAATGAAAACACTATTTTGTCGACAACGAAAGTTTTAAGTTAATTTTTTTATTTATTCAAACTAAGTTTCCTTCTGTATAACACTGACATTTTTGTTTGATTAAAATTTTAAAATGTAAGTTTGTGAAATCCAATTTTTTACACACTCCGCCTTCTTTGAAAAGAAAGTAAATAAATCGTCGTTATCAGCTATACCAAAATATTTGTAATTGTTTTTCAAAAATATATACTTCCGTGCGCTTATGTATTATTATTATCATTATAACATATTTCTTTGGAAATATTTGTTTTCAACTGGATAACGGTTACATTTTTTAAACATCTTCGTTCACGTTTTTATTCAATTTATTATCACTTTACGAATTTAAAAAATTTGCAAAATGATACAAACTATATTATTATAGTAAATCACGTTTTTTTTTTTTTAAATGTCATTTTTCGAATGAAACGATTTTTAATTTTTTTTCACACGTAAATTAATAATCATATAATATATATATGTAAAACAACAACACTATACTGCAATAACTACGAATATTTACGAATAGTATGCAATTATTTCTCCGGTTATTATACCTTATAATAAATCCTTTTTAAAATATTTTACAATAAAACCCGAATTTTTGTTATAAAAATAAAATTATAAACCTTTTGTTAATATTTTTCTTTTGTTTCAACTTAAAATTAAATAGTAAATTTTTTTAGTATTAACTTTTAACTTTAATGTATAGTGTGAATTTTACTTATTTGAATTAATTTTCGTTTCATTAACTCGTTAGACTCAATTGTATTGTAATTTATTACTCGCATAAATATTTGTTTTATCTATTCGATATTTAAAAACTAACATTTGCCCGTTTTATTCCCGTAACCGCGGGTATACATTAAAGAATAAAATATATAACAAATAATAATAGTTATTCGAGACTTGAAAATATCAGACTGCACCTGACATTTCATCCGCCCATAAGTTATTCGGTCGTATTTTATGTCATAATATAATAATTTGTTCGTGGCATTATTCATGATGCAGTAATTACAGTATTAAAAATATGTTACATGTTATACCAAGGGGTACATCAGTTGAAACAATTCACGAATGACTGGACTAGCTATAGAAATGAAAACAATATAATAGTGTTTTTACCAATGTTTCTAAAACACTAAAATAATTTTTAACCACGCCAGTGTTACGAGTCGCAACTAATGCAGTTGATCATTTTCAAAAATGACAATTATTAAAAGTAATAACTATACGTTCAACGATGACACAAGCAAGATTGTATTCCTTAATGATGCTTTTTTTTTTTTTTAATACGAAAAACCAAACATCAATTAACACTGATGAGTTAAAAATAATAAATGATACTACACTCGAATGAAATAATGATAATAAATAATAATGAACTATAAATACGTATTATTTTTTCATTGTTATCATTATCTTAAATATTTGAACGAACATATACGGTTAAAATCGTATCGAGTGTATTTGGGGACTGCTTAATGATGGTATGGGTCTTATACTGTACTTTTGCTACGTCCCAATGGCCGTTGTATAATAAGAAGAAGTAAGTTAATGGGGTTTTAAACAAACTTTATGTGAAATCATATGTATAAAAATATTCGATAAAAATCACAAATACTGTAAAAAAAAAACCAATTTTGAAAGAGGGGAGAACACAACAAACCTCCGTATGCCGCACCCGAGGTAAATATCCTATACATCGTTTTATTATATTGTGTTATAATACAGTCACTTTAAGATGACGCTCCTAAGATTTTCATCAAAATAACTGTTTCACGCGGTAAAAAACTTTAAAAGTTATAACAATACTTTACAATTTTTTTTTAAATACCTTTAATTCTTTAAAAGTTATAAGCATTTTAAAAATACAATTTTTATCTTTTTTTAAAAAAAATTCATAACTTCTCAAGAATTGAATATATTTAAAAAACAGCCCCGCTATTGCGTATAGATAATATTGTCATTTATCTTGCGTAAAAATGTGGTGGTCTCTTAAGTACAGATGCGGTCAACAGTGTTCTTTTCTTTCCCCCCGTTAAATAGTTTTTTCTTAAACATTTCGATTTTTTGAACATTTTCTGTATTTTCACGGTACACCAGCTAACAGCGCATTTTCTCCGGCGGTGTTGCACGGTTTCTTTTAGCGTCATCTCGACATATTATTCACTTTATGTCTGGGACCACTCAAAAAGTATTACAATTAAAATTTTCTAATAACAAAACTTAATTTTTTTTTTATCGAATATATTTGGTTATTACAAAACATATTATTTGACAAGTGAAATACATTAGGTTTTATCGTGAAGACATTGAGTGGACAGGCTAGAATAAATACGCGAGACATTCGGATCATCGTTGACCGTAGTTCCACACGATCGTTTACCCTCCGCTTTGGCGTCTCATATTTAAATTGCCAAAGTTTCGACAAGCCTTTCTCATTCTATTTACGTACGCGATATACGTGTGTATTTAAGGCGTTATTATCAAAGTTGACCAAAGTCGTGCCGGCTCGGCCACAAAATGTTGTGTACTAATCCGCTTTGTGTGATCACGTGCTGCAAAACGTCGCCCAACAAGCGTATACGCATGTGTAACACGCGGTTTTCAAAATAATGGTCCAGAGATATCATCAACAACAATAATAATGGCAATGCATTCTCGTTACGTTACAACGACCAAAAATATGTATTTATTTGTAAATAATAAATTTTAATAGAATCCTTTATTATTATATAGGAAGAGGTGGCTAAACGTAGTAAAAGAGATTAAGAGAATATTAAAACTTTGAGAGTACAGGATTAAAATGAAGTTATATTCATTGTATTTTCAGAAATATCCATGTCATCAGTTTCTGGCTGACGTTTCGGACTTCTTGCAAAGTCCATCTTCAGAGCCATAGAGTTACTGGTCCGTTCAGTGTTCATACTATAAATTTTCTTGTTATGTACATACTATACTACGAATCGGTAAAAAAAAAAAAAAAAAAATGTACTTGTAACTTAACTAAGTTAATATTATTCAAGTATTTAAATCAAAATACACAATAGAAATATTTGATTACTACTCGTATATTTACTATTATTTTTAACTGGTAAATTATAAAATTAAATCCAATTTCCGAGGCCTATAATTTAAACGTTATAATAAAAAAGCGATTTTAAGTAAAGTATAAAAATAGGAAAAAATAAGAAAAATTTTGACTCTACAATAGATGATTACAGTTTTCAGTTATTTTTTTTTATACTAAATGATAAAAAAAAAAAGGCTCCGGGGGATCTATCCCCCTCATCCCCCCCTTAATTACGCCCCTGGGTCCGTTGTTGTAACTATACTGATGACATGGATATTTCTGAAAATACAATGAATATATCAACAATCCATGAAAGCTTTAACACATTCATAGAAGGAAATTGTTCGACATCGGGAGAAATTGAAAGATGTAGTGATGGCGGCGGTAAAAACTCTAATAAATTCTCTTATGCGAGCATTTCCGCTACTGTGCAGGTGTTTTTTTTTTTTTGAATTATCAATTTATTGGAAATTTCTACAACGATAGTAAATTGTCAGTTGACAGGCAGCAATAATAATATGACGTGTATTTGATGACGACGAAGTAATAAAAGTCTTTACGACCTTATAAAAGCCTCGTGTCGAACGACTCACAATGGAAATGTAAAAATATTCATTTTAAACGCGTTTCAATTCTTTTTATTTTTTTTTTTTTTTAAATATTAAATCGCGTTTTATTTTTATTTTATTAAACGCGACTAATAAAACTTACAAATAACATTAAAAACCAGATGTGTGTACATAGTTATTTTCAAATGGACGGAGAAGGGTGAAAGGCGAAGTGTAATATTTGTCGTGAGAAGCTGAAACTCCAAAAATCTTGCAAAATAATTAATACTGTAAATCATTGACCACATTTTTTTTCAAATACCTACATAAATATATAGAATAGCAGTAATCGATAGACTTGAGTGGAACCTAATAAAATAACGAATCGTTGAAAAAAGGATAAAACTGTAAAATATATCTCCGATCCTTTCCTTCTCCACACGTGACGGAACGAGAAATTGAAGATATAAATATTTGATTTAGTGGTTGATTTGGAGTTACAGTTTTAGAGTTTACCGCCTCGCTGCTTTCCCTGCCAAAAAAAATAAACCTAGGAATGCATATGTATACCATAATGATTATGTTATTAATGAATAACACAACGATGATCTCGTGTGATTTCAGCTGGTCAAGTCCGGAGTGTCCGGCCCGAGAGGTCCGCCAGGCATATGCAGCTGCAATCTGACCACGTTGTTCGCACCCGGAAACATACCGGAACTATTGCCGGGACCGCCGGGCAATCCAGGAATCGACGGAAAAATGGGATTGACTGGACTGCCGGTTAGTACATACGCGAGTATAATAGCACTTTACACAACGATGGGTGTTGAAAAATTCAACATTAATTACCACTGCTGTTAACGCGTTACTTGATTTTAAAATTTAAACCTGACTTCGAATTTATTTTGAGTTGACTTTACACGATATAGTAAATAAACTTATAATTAAATTATTGATGATATATTAACTTCAAATATTGTTTGATAACATCAAATCATCTTTAAGAACAAATAACACGCCGCCAAGTGTTGTCATCTGATTTGCATCTCATTATTTTTTTCATCGTTATTCGGTTACAATTTATATTGTCAGTATTGTTATTATACAACACTCGATGGTGTACCGAAATCTCAAAATACTACTCAGGCAAAATGGAAAAATATATAAAAAAAAATATCGAATTTAAAAAAAAAACGTACAATTTAATTAGAAAATACAATGTTAGATACCGTATATAGATATCGACAACGACACCACAATGATATAATAGTTATACTAGTGTATGCTAGTTTTTCATAGAAAATTCATTCAAGAAATGCTTTTAGTTTAAAGGCGAAATAAATCAGTAAAATATTTATCAAACAGACGCGTTTCGTATTATATTTAAAATCGTCTTCTGTACAATGTTTTCCAAAGTTTTCGCCCAAAAACTTTTATAAATTAATGCTTTTATACTGTATTGAAAACAAATGTTCTTATAGAAAGCTTTAAAAGCTTCCAATGATATATACATAATTATGAAATTTAAATTAACTGGATTGCCACAATACGCATAATATCGCACGAGAAACAATTGAGCAAATGAAACAATAAAACCCACCAACGATATTCTCATAATAGTAAGTACCACTTTGCCGATTTTATAAACTATATGAGAAATTGAGAACAGTCTCCGTGTTATTAAAACGGAAAATTCGACACAAAGCCAACTCGTTCTTCTTATTATTAAAAATGTATAATGTGATAGTCTATGCTGTATATCGATATTCCGAATCATTTAAAACTATATTGTAGTCTTTACCATATTATCATTTTAGCGAAAATCGATCTACACTAACACGTAATGTGCCACGATAAAATACTAAATCCAATTCTCGATTTTCTACTCTAATTTGATTTCACTGCCAACAATTTATAATTTTAAAATAAATGTTTCCTGTTGCCAAGGTATAAATAGGTAGGTGATATACTCGTATCTTCATTAAAGTTCCTAGTCAACAATACGTTTTGATAACAATTTACGTGTTTAAATAAGAGACTTAAAATGGATTCCATGGCAATGGATAGTAAATAATCTTTATATTGATAATAATAATAGTAATAGTAATGATAATAGGGAACTGAAATGAGATCCATTGCGTAATGCCATTTTATGCAGATAAATTGATTGCAGATACTTTGACAAAATTATTTTCATAAACATTTGATAAAACAATAATTAGACAATAAAAAAAATAGGTAGGTACCTAATCAGCAATAACAACAATTTTTTTTGATCACTTATATACATATAGGTACCAAGGAAGTATCAAAAATAATATTATGTTCTCTCGTCAAAACGTATAATTAAATAACACGATACAATTGAGCGAAATGTTAATAATAATATTGTTTTATTTGTCAACATTAATAAATAAATCGATGAAACACTAATCACCGTAAATACACTAAATTAAAATGGACAGCTTAGAAATAACAAATTCAATGGGCGACAAACGATTAAATGAGACCCAACACGAAATCAATTAACGTATTAAGATATTTATTATTTAATCAATTAAACTGTAATTATAATACAAAATCATCATTTGTCCCAAATTCCAATCATTGTACCTATTTCTTAATTATATATAAAAAAATAATAATAATAAAATAATGGTATAAAGCGATTTGAAATAAACTCGGAGTAAACAAAAACGTTATATTCCAAACGAACACGGATAAGACGCGTAAAATAGATCCAGTTAAATCAGCGCTAGTCAGTCCAGCTCAGATCAGTAGATACAGTCTAGTTCAGGCCAGTTAATATCACTTAAACACCGGTTCGCTTCACAACGTTCGAACATTAACGATTTCTAAGTGTCTTAACATTTAATATCACAAACAGTTAAAGAAAATAAAGTATTCCTTTTCATACGTATTATTATTCAGACATTGAAGTAAAAACTAAAGTTAACATTCATATTGTACTTATTTTTGGTGTTTGTATTACGCAGTTCTTTTATCCACGACCTTTGTAAACCTTTTATATGACCGGAAAAAAGAGGGTAGTTTTTAAATTAATATAGATCAAAAAGAATGTTGAACACTCTCCTTATAATTTTTCTTTTATTCCAAAATTACTACAAAATTTTAGCAATTAACAACGTTTAAACCTCGATAAAAGTCGTTGCCTCGAGTTTCAATAAACTATTCTTTTCATCCTACATTTTTTTTAATTAGAAATAAAATCGACGCGTTTGCAAATACTATGAGTATTTTTGACCTAAACGATTTCCGTATAATATGTTTAATAAACAATAAACAATATAACATGTATCTTTATTAGTAAGTTGTAATAATATTACTTTTTTTCCGTAAAAAAATTAACAATAATCCCTTCGTTTGGTAAATCTTCAGCAACCATATATGTGTGCGTATGATACCAGCTCGTACATATATATATATATATATAATACCATTAGTGGTATTAAAGTCAATAAAGTGATCACTTGGGAAAACGCGAATGGGGATATACGCTCCAACGTTAAATAATAATGAAATTTTGTGTATGGTATTGCATCCGAAAGTAGTTTAACGGGTGGGGAGGGGGAAATCGTATTAGAATAACCCGTTTAAAAACCTTTGACTAAAGGCAGGACGAGCATTTATAGGTATACAAAACGGTTACATTTTAAACGCACAATATTACGGACTTCGATATATAATTCATCGAATATTTCCAATTCTCACCATCGTACCTATACTCATATACGTATATTACACTATACTTATTTCTGTCTTCTTTTTATTTCTAATAAAAAAGTAGTAAACCCAGTCGGAATGATATTTTTAAAAGGCTGAGGCCGTGTCGGAGCAAACACGATCACGTAAATAGGTTGAAATGAAATATTTTCACCCGCTATGTCGTAGATATTCTATACTTTGAATTTTAAATTACCGCCACCAAATTATCTAAAAATAAATTTGTAAGGAATCAAAATATTACCGGTACCAGTTTAATTCGATCGTATATATGCACAAGGGAATCAAGGTAGTAGCTGACAAATAGTTAATTGAAAACTTAAAAACTGAAAATAATGTTTAACATTTTCAGATTGTTCGAAATATACATGAAACGTTGAAAGTCGTTTTTATTAATTTTCTAGATCGTAGTCTCACTACAATATCGTTCTTGAGAAATTAACATCGTTAGAATTTATCGCTACGAAAATTGTGATTTAGTGCTAAAAAATTTCATCGAAATTTTACATTTCTTAATAATGAAATCAAATACGATTAATTATAATATACTTTTTCATCCATTTCTTAATAATTGAATTATAATAATCAGATAATTATTATGAATTATAAATATTCTATGTGTAAATACCACTCATACTTTTTGCCGAAATAACGACATTAGACCGAGCAAAAACCGTTGTAAACGGTGTGATCTTAAATTTGTACTGAATGAGTGCATTTTGAAAATCTAGTTTTATAATGTTTTACAGTATCCTGCACGAGATTTTGTCTTTTTCGATTTGAACACGCCGTTTTCACGTTGATCTGAGGTAACCAACAAAAAATGTAATTAATAATTTTCGAGTCCTATGTGTTCGGAGTAACGATAGATATACTAGGTACTATAATAATTTTGAATAAAAAAAGTTCTCAATGCGCGATTACAAAACGATTGCTTACGATACGCAATCGCACACATTTTTTAAGTACCCCGTATACAGTTGTGTAAGTTTTTTTTACTTATGTTTTTTGTACGACTTTGTGACATTTCATTGTAATCGTTTTGTCCGTTACAACTTTATTTTATTAGTTCACAATATTGCAATAAACACAATTAAAAATGTATGACAGGCCAATGGTTCTATTTATATCCGATCTATAATTGCATCGTTGTAATAATAATAATATGTTTGAAATACTTATTAAATGAAAAATTAATTGAACGTTTTCCAGGGTGCTGTAGGATTGCCGGGAGAACGTGGGCCGGAAGGAGTAAAAGGTAAAGATTATATACGTAATACATTGACACGACGAAAAACAGTCCACTTCAGGGTAGTCAAAGTTTTTGTTAATACAAAAAAATGGGACATTATTATATTGTTCCGTAAAATGTACTTCTTAAAAACACGTATATTTTATGTTTTATTCCAATAACAAACATAATATATAATTTTTTTTTTTTATTTCAAAACTAAAATAAAATGTACGCGCTTACTACTTTTGCTTATAATATTTAGTTGGCAAGCAATTCATGACGATTTTAATTAAACATTGTTAAGGAAAAAAAATATTTATTCGAATATTTGACCAGAACTATCTTGACCTAAATGTACTTTAAATTAAGTGATTAATTAAACAGTTTTCGAGGGATTAAATATGTTTAATAATTTTCATTGCGGCGTGTTAATGTCTGTTTTTCGTAAATATAATAAAATCATTAATTATAGTATATTATGTATATATGATATAAAACGAATGTAATCTTTCGTTTACATTTTAAATTGTTTTAGTAACCGATTCGTGGTAAAATTTAAGTAGTCTATCACAATTCACTTTAAATATATTTTGTTTGAATAACGAAATTTTCATTAAAAATTCCTAAAACAATCACAAAATTTAATAAAATTATTTTTTAAACCCGAATGTTATCATATTATTTCGGAAAGATTATATAATATATTAGAGGTACGTATAATTTGAATAAATCGATTAAACGACACGTTATATATAGTGTTTAAACAATAACGTAATAATATTATACAGTATCCAGTAATAATTAAATTTACTTAATTTAATATTTTTTAATAAAAATTAATAAGTTTTAAAAATATGTGTAAATAAAAGAAATCTTACGTCTGTTAAATGTATTCAAATCTCAGGATTTTTTTTTTTTTGTTAAGAGTTCTTAGCCAGAAGCTATTACAACTCAACAATTAACTTTTAAAATATACAGAAAATAGATACTTAATAATAATAGGGACTAATATTAATTTATATACACGTATATGACATATAACACAAAGTAACAAGATAAAAAAAAAACCATTAAATACTTAACTGGCAAGACCAAGGTTTTTCAAATGCGCAACCCTGTAGAGATGATAAAATTGATGACCGCTTTAATAATGATTGGGTGTTTGGAAGATAAAATACTTAACTTAGAAAACGGAACTTTAAGGGATACACATAAATTGACTCAGGATTTTATATCGGGTAATTTTTTTATTTTCTTTGAAAATATTCATAACTATCTTTTTTTACATTAATGATAAGATTTATTTCCATTCTTGAATGTATTGATATGCAAAAATTATCTACAATGATCAACAATTAGAATTTTAGATATTTTTAATTCGAAGACTATCATTGTTAATATTAAAAAAAAAAAGTTTCCTAATCAGTAATAAATATAATACCAAATCATTTTGACCCGAACGATAATAGTCACGTGTGAAAAACTTTTAAAAAATCCATTCCATTTGTCACAGTCCATTCAATACTTTCAGAATATATACAATAATTGGTAATTTCAAAAGAATATTTTGCTTGTTCGATTTTTTTGTTCAAGTAATTAATACGTAATAAATGTAGCGTATCATCATATTAAATGCTTTTACAAATAACATAATTCCTATACTTTCTTTACTTTTTATACTTACAGTTTAAAAACAATTTTTCCTTTTTTTTTTGTCTTCCTTCAATCGTTGGAAATAAACGTATAATGTAAACGTATCTACGTCCTATTTTTTGTATTACACAAATAAATCATGTAAATTTTAAGAATTATTGTTGTACTGTAATTAAACTTTAAAATAGGTGACAAAGGCGAACGAGGAGACGTCGGTCAACGAGGAAGTGAAGGAATTCAGGGCCCTAAAGGTACCTTAATAATAATAAAAATAAAAATACAATATAAAAGGATTAATAATACCGTTTGTATTATTCTGAGTAATTTCCTAAACGTAAACGATTTTTGTTGTTTGATTACTTACGAAATTTCAAAAACAAAATTATTATTTCCAGGGGATCCTGGAATTGATGGGGAACGAGGTTTACAAGGTCCTCCGGGTCCACCCGGACCACCGGGAGGATCAGATTTTTCAAACAACGACGTGAGCATTTTTTATATATTAACTAAAACTAATAAGTTATATAATATTAAACTACATAATATCAAATCACATACAAGGGACCGATCCGTTTTTCATTGGCATTATCTGGGTTTCATTTTATACAAGAAAAAAAAACACTCGTTCCTTTTTATAAAAATGTATAATGTGCTATTCGGTTAAACGTCTAGATCGGATTTTCATTTATTGAGAAACCCTGGGTATGAAATATCCAATAATTATTATTATTCTATACAGTCGTTATAATTATTATTTGTTGAAAAACAAAGATTCAGCTGTCTGCATCTGTATCTATACACAACGCTGAAGCACCAAATTTATCATCGTCTAATATTTCTTATTTATCAAATTCTATCCAGGGTCTCTCAACAAATAAAAATAATATAATTCTAACGAAGTATCGTATTAAAGAGAATATCTGTTGGAAAACGAAATAGGTGTTTCATATTTTTTTTTGTGTGGAAAAAAATCCAATGTTTTTACCGGAAAACAGTAACAGCCACCTATTATTTGTTTTTTTCCTATTCGTTTAAAATGTATTCAATTGGTTTATTTTGTTTGACGTTCACACGCATATATAGCCGAGTTGGAAGCCTAGGCCGATCTATAAGGTAAATTATTTAATTTTCGGAGAACCGTTTACGCGTAACAATGTGAATATTTTAATTTAGAAACGCTTTGGAAAATATTGAATAAATTTTATGTTCTTTCCAGGACATCGGGTTCGAATCGAATGTCGGAAGACCCGGTCCTCCGGGTCCAAAAGGCGATCCTGGTGTCGACGGAGCTCCGGGCCTTAAAGGTATGATCAAAAACACTTCAAAACTTTTCAAACTTTTTATAAATTACAATAAAAACACCGAGATAATAATATTTTTTTTAAAAAGCCTACTACACTGCGTCCGCGTACATCATATAATATTGTATTACAAATGATACTTTAAACTGGAAATAACGCGATGTATATTTTGTTTTATCGTGATTAAATTACTTTACCTAATACCAATGTCGGTTTGACTTACGATTAGGCCCACGGGTAAAAATTTTCAATAGGGCGGCACTCGTTCTCATTTCATGGTAGTAATACATTGTTAAACAAAATAATTTTTTACACTGGCCACACTGGGGAATTTGTGTGTGCATAATTTTTGAAAATATGTAACATTTTTTTGTAAATTGGTTATGGACATATACGTATAATATTGGAAAGGAAAACCATTTAACAAAGTTAGGTAATTTGTTTACCGAAACGTTAAAGAAGTAAAACACCATTTTAAAAACCAACCTTTTTAATATGTACAAAACTTATACATTAATATAACTGGCAGTATACATGTAAAAAATTTGTTAGATTATATTTTTATATCAAAACAGTGTATAGTCTTTTGAATCTTGATTCGAAGACCCAAACTTGTCAATTATACGTACTTAATCTTTGTTAATTAAAGTGAATTGAGTTTTCTCCCGCATATACAGACTGTAGACACGATGTATTTGAATAACTGAGAACCTAAATTTGATTTTTTTAAATCTTCAGCTTAGAAAATACACACGTCCATATGGAAACTTGTGCGCAAGGAAGTGTATTAAAACCATGAATTTATTAAAACTTTCATTGATTAAACTACTATTGTTGATGTGTTTTTCGGAAATATCCATATTGCCAATTTTGTTTTGACGTTTCGAAACCGTTACAGATTCCATCTTCAGAGAACGTAGTACGCGTGTCGTGACTACACTGAGCGGTCCACTTGTTTCTAGCTGATATTTACACGCCTAAAAAATAATCAAAGGGAATCAATGGCTTGATGAGAAAAGAAAATATTCACCAGATAGCGCTACGACACAACATATAGACGTATAAATACCAGTCAGAAACGAGCGATCCTCTCAGTGTAGTCACAACAGTCAGACGTGTACAAAGTTCTCTGAAGACGGAACCTGTAACGGTTTCGAAACGTCAGAACAATATTGACAATACTGATATTTCCGAAAAATACATCAACAATTCAACAATAATATTAAAACCATATTTCAATGGTACGCATAAAGTGAATTTATTAAATCGGGCCTGATTTCGAAGTTAATTCATACATAACTAAAGAAATACTTCAGGTAATTTTTAACATGAGATTCATCATTCACCTTTTCCGAGTCCAAAAACGATTCTGCTCTTGATTATTTTCATTGTTTTTTTTTTTTTGTAAAAATATTTTTATTTTAATTTGCTATTTGATGACGGGCCCCGGCAAATGCCGGATAGCCGGATGGGCCAGACCGACACACTGCATAATAAGAATACTTATCTACTGGGGGAGAGGGGGAATTAACACACGCGTTCCACGTCAAAGTCGTGATAATAATTGAAATAAATTTTGCTACGAACCGATGGACAATATTGATTTTAATTATAAGTTATATGTATTTATTTATGCTCTTAACCGGCCCGTTTCAGGAGCAAAGGGGATACAAGGCAGTAAAGGAGTCCGCGGCGAGTCCGGAAGTAAAGGAACCAAAGGCGATAAGGTGAGTAAAAACGAATATAAACGCAAACGCGTTATTTTACGCCGTATCGAATTTTCAACGCAGAACTAAAACGACGAGCCTTTTAAGCCTTTAGCTGCACACAACGTAAACAATAATAATTGACAACTGGAAAGACAGAAACGTATAGTAGTCCGCACCGCAGTCGTATAAATGTGGGTATAATATAATGAAATAAACTTTCCGAAATACATATTACGTATAATAATTAGAAAGTGGTTATAGCGGCGATTCGATTAGAAAACGTTAAACTCTTCGAAAATAATAATAATTAATAAATTTGTACATATAATAAAATTTAAAAATATATATATTTAAATATACGATCAGGCCGACGAGTATTGAGTATATGAGTGTGTTTGTGTATTTTTTTTTTTTTTGATTTTTTTTTGTCGAAACCGCGGTAGTAAATAATAGCAAATTTATTACAGCAATTCCAGTATATATTTCTTTATTTTTCATAATTCTCTTTAGCCGATTGTACATTCAAATATAATATACGAATTTATTATTTATAGTTTTTATTTCAATTTCTTTCGCGTATCCTTTTTATTTTATTTATTTTTTTTGTTTTTACTATTTTATTATTTAATACTAGTCGATACTTTTAAAACATCATTATTATTTCCACAAACAATATAAAAGGTTTTTTTTTTTAAATTTTAAACGGCAAATATTATTAGTGCGTTCCATTCAACGATATAGGAGATTTCGCATCGTTCGCTACCGATCGATTTGTTCCATTCACTCTTAAAATATTTAATTCGACGTTTGTTTAATTCACGTGTGCGTGATGTGTAGAGAGGATTTTTTTCTTCTAAAAAAATATATTTTCGTCTGTGAATATTTTCACGTGCGAATAAATACGGTTTTATATTTAAATTTTTTACTCTTACGTGTCCGGATTCAGAGAGGGTTCGGCGACAGGTCCGTGACACACGTGCTCACACAAAATAGCTCAATACTAGGGCCTCGGCAAAAATTTAATTTTTTTTTTTTTTTTAACTTTAAAAATTTGCTACGCCTTCGAGGTTTGTTACACGTGTAGCATTGTGCTATCGATGTGCATCGACACCGATATCAATAACCGCTATAGGAATGTTCTGTGCTACATAACTGTATACGCGCTTACTAAGTTATAATAAACTTTCGGTTGTTATTTGTTCGGCCATAACTCCTGGTAAATTGTAACCATTACACTACAATGTTCGGGCGTTCTGGCAGACCCGCGTATAGTAATACCAATAATTACTGTATTTAGTACATCGAAACATATCGCGTACATTATAGTAATAAAATATATTCCATAGTTAGTGTGTTTCCAATTTGCTAATAAACTTCGCATTCTCAGTAGCGTAGATACGGGGAAGGTGCAATAAGAGGATACCATCCCCTCCCTAAACTACCAAAAAAAAAAAAATTGTTCCATTTATTTCAAACGTTGCGTAATATTATATTTCGTCAATTGTGAAAGTATTACGTTGCATTATGTGGGTGCTCTCATTCGCATCTAGTAGTAAAATAGAAAAAAAAATTTAGGGGGGCTCTTGATGTACTATGATGTCATAGTATTTTGACTAAACGCGTAAAAATCTGTAATCATGTGAACCGCAGTGGCTTGAAAACGCGCGTTTAACGCCCGTCACGTGAACCTAGCCACACGCAGTTCAATGATACTGACGACTTACAGTTCAATTTTATATATTTTTTTTTTTATCTTTTTATAAAATTTCTCACACCGAATATAGTATTAAAATCAATTCGTCACTTATCGGCCGAAATAGCTCAGTTGGGAGAGCGTTAGACTGAAGATCTAAAGGTCCCTGGTTCGATCCCTGGTTTCGGCAATAATGTTTTTTTCGTTTTTTTTTCTTTTTTAAACGATATTCATTTAACAATTTTGTTCTATTGTTTTATAAACACAATATAAAATTTTTTAAAATATTTAATATTTATATGTAAGCATAAAACAAATTCCATAAATATTTGTCACATTATTCCATAACCTGACGCGTTATGCTGTTGGAAAGGAGAATTTTAACAGGTATCTGCACACTATAAAAAAGATTCCGAGTGGAAAGTATTCTAACTGTTTATTTTAGATTTTTATTATTTTTATTATTATTTTAGATTTTTAAGAATAAAAGGAATTTAATTAATTTTTTTCCGAAAATTGTTTTGTATCTGACAATATTGCGTTGATTATTATGCGAATATTGTTATAGTAAAAAAAAAAACTTTTCCATTGGCCTAAAGTGAATTTCGCTGGAAATAAAGTAAATATTATTTATTTTATGATCTACGCGTACCGAATGTAATATTTTTGTCATAAAATGCATCCACAATAAGTATATAAATAATAATTAATATAATATAACGTAGACAAAATCAGAAAAATGTTTACTTAATCTTAATACACAATGTTGTTTTATTTTAAAAAATCTATAAAAAATGTTTTTAAAAATAAACTCTTATGGCATGACCTCACTTTTATTCTTTCGATAACTCGAATTTCACTTGTAAACGTGCCTATTCTATTACAGTAATCCCGAACACGTCTTTGTAATCGCCGTTGGGATTTGTGGGTATTCGAATTTTGAAATATAATTAAAATTAAAAGTGTAGTATAGGAAATAATATACACAATAACGGTGTCCATACACTGTGATACGAAATCAAATCAGGAGCGTTATAACTCCTATAGAGGTAATATCGATTCCTAATGGTGTTCGCTAAACAATATTATATACAAATATTGAAATATATGTTGTATGTTTTTCTTTTGATTTTACATTTAATTGTTTTTTTTTATGTTGGTTACATTTTTTCGAATACAAAATAATAGCGATGTTATTCAATCAATACCTATTTCAGTGGATAAATCACATAGAGCTTGTGACGAGTGAATAGTTAGGTATATGCATACATATATAAAAAAAAACCGCGCTCCCAAGTAGCTATTATTTATATATTATAGATTTGTATTCGGTGTATACAATACATTTGGTCGAGTTAAATTGCGCGATAAATTTGCAAATATTTTGAATTCAAAAAAAAATATGTTGGTCTGTTTATTATAATTATTATTATTTGCAATATTTTAAAGGGTTATTGCGGAAAGTTTTTTTTCCACCCCAGATAAAATTGTAAGGTACCTAACGGTACTACGCGTCACTAGCAGATAACCGTGACAAATTCATGGCTTTCGTTGGTCTTTTTTTTTTGCTTATTTTATAATATAATTGCGGAACATTTGCATAATACGTTCGGCTAGTGTTAATTTAAATTCGTGTTAATATCTTGTTGTGTATATAGGGCCATGCCGGATCTACGGGGCCACAAGGATTTAAAGGTAAAACGATTTATTTTTACCGCAGTTCCTTCGTGCAGATATATTTATTTTATTTATTTATTTATTTATTTTATTCGCGTGTTTATAATATATATTTTTATTTTCAATAAATTACGTATAATATATTAAAATAATAACGACTTATTTCAATAAATTACAAATATTTAATATTCTTTCTAAATAATATAATATCCGTATTGATCTTACTTTAGACACTATATCTCCATGTTTAAATATTTATAATTCGAAATAATATTAATTATTCATTATACCATTGATTATATATTCAATTATATAATCAATGATTATACGCATTGAATACCGTAAATTGATAGAAAATAATTGATAAAATTATCTAATACTTATTAATTAATACAAATTTATCGTCATTATTTCACGGTATTTCATATTTTACTTTTATAAATAAAAAATACGTTTTTCATTAAATCTAATGCAATTGTTTTTATCTAAGACAATTTTTAGTTAAATTTAAATTTAATATTTCATACTTTTCACACAACAATTAATTGTACGGGGTTTTTTTTTTGATAATTTTAGTGCAAAAACATATTTTGTTGCTGTGATTTATCACGAAATATACAAAATAATATTATATAATTCTATATGACTCAATGACTGCACTGACTTAGGAAAAATTCTACGCATATGGATTTTAATCGAAAATGAATATATATTTTTTTATTGATATATAAAACATGTAATGAATCTAATACCTTAAGGTGAACGCGGAATACGAGGTTTGGACGGGACTCCGGGTATGCCAGGAGAAAATGGTCGTGCGGCGCCCAAAGGCGACAAAGGTAAAACTCATAAAATGCGTATACACGTCATAAATAGTGTATTTTTTTCCTGGGATAATATTTTGTTTTCAAATCGAATATATTATATTGACATATAATTTGAATTGATACTTGCGCAGTATAGCGCCACGGCTTTCGTATTTTTTGAGGTAGCTGCGGTTGATAATCGAAGGGGTGTGTGTAATGTATAATATTAATAACTATGAATCAATTGGTCGGTAATACTTAAATACACAATGTTCGTGTTCATATTTTATAATATTTAACTAGAATTTACGGTATATTATAACTGACAACAACTGTATTATGTTAATAAATTAAATACTAAGAACGGCCGGATCGGGTATTCGTGCAGAATACCGCATACTTTCGCGCAGGAATGCGCCGGTTAAAATTTAAATATTATAAACACATATTTCATTTTACACGATTGAACGCGAACGTATGACATTCAATTATTACGTAGAATGAAAAACTTGAAAATTGTTTTAACTAAACTGCGGTACATAGACTACGGGTTTGAATAATATGTGTGTATTATTGCAGGTGACTCCGGACCGCCCGGACCTCCAGGACTCCCCGGACCAGCAGTGCCGTCTGCGGGAGTGAAAATTGATAAAAGTAAGAAACATATTTCCAAGACGTGAATCTAATTGGGAAGTTTGATGAGATTTAAATTATTATATAAAACAGCTTCGATTAGTCCATGTACCTACATAATATAAATAGTGAGAACTCTACTCATCAAAATAACGGTATATGTGTATATTCGAAATTAAAAGGGTAAAAAAAAAATATTTCCATTCCAAAATATCGATTTTCTATAACTTAATTGACAGCCCATACGATTTGCTACGACGATAAAAACGATTAAAAAAAAAAAAACCTCTTCGATATTTTTCCAAATAAGGCGTTTGAATCATTTAGTATACCAATTTTTTTTTAAATATAAAAACTCCGTTAATATATTTCATGTATTTTGATTAAATATTAGTGGACACAGCGATTGTGAAAACGGTCAAAGGTGATAAAGGTTCGAAAGGAGATCACGGTGAAAAAGGGAACGTCGGTAACTTAGGTCCGGGAGGAAACCCGGTAAGTACAATTCATTACGTTTTTTTCCCCCGTCCCCTCTAAAATATAGACTTTAAATGAATAAAAATTTGTTTGTTTTACTTACATTAAATCACGACAAAAATGAAAACATTTCTCCGTTAAACATAAATTAACGAGGGCAGTATATTGTATAGGTTACTCTGGATTTAAAATAAAAAAATAACAATAATATCTTTTAATTATTCATATTATATACAATATTACCTTAATAAAATAAAACCGTAAAAAAAATCGAATAAAAACTACTGTAAAAAATAAAAAATATTATATTTACAACATAAACGCGTACAAAATTTTATACAATCATATACAATAGAATAAACAAAACTTACAAACGTATACGCGAAAATAAAAAATGAATAAATTATTATTCGTAAAAGATAATATTAAAAGGTAGAGAACCACGGAGTGTTGTGGATATCTCGCTTAAGTGAATTACTTGGATAAAGGTTTTAGGATTTCGTTATTACTATAAATTTTAAAGCAACGCGATACATTCGATAAAACGATTCTAAGCGGAGCTACGGTGTAATATTATTCATTATTAATAATACCTATACAATAACATAGCGTGTATAGAGTACATAATTTACGATCGACCTAACCGCAGCACATCATTTTAATATAATTTCTTACAATAAACCTGCAGGGTAAAAATTTCAAGACTCTATAGGGCCATTATAGTTTTGAACAAACGTAATTTTGCAGAAGAAATAAAATACACTTTGTCAAAAGAATTGAAATATTTGTAAAAGAAAATTGTGACTAACGATTTTCAAGATTTTTTTGAATATATAATTGAAGTAACGTAAGTCTGACATTGCATTACATATTTGTATTCCTTAAAACCGAAAATTACCACTTTTATGAATTAAATACCTTAAAATCTATAATTGCTCTATATAAGTAGTCCAAAATTGAAAGAAACTTTTTGAAAATTTGTTTTCCCTAATATAATATAAAGTTGCATATTTGGTAATAATATTTCAAGTTATTTATAACAGCATTAGTTTCAAAATTACGAAGAAATAACGCGATAATCTATTTCAACGAAATTGCATATTTACCGCGTTTTTATGTCATTTTTGAGTTTTTTTTGCGCTTTTGAGAAAATCGAAAAAATATACGTCTCTAAAGTACTAACTAAATGCAATTCGCTACCGGAAACCGGGTACGATTGTAAATATCGGAGCAATTTTTCCGGTAGAACTTTTGGGTACATATACATATAAAAAAAAAATTTTTTTTTTTAAAACACGTCATTGTAAAATCAATACATTCCTATCGCTCCGCTAAGAATCTAAAATTATATATTATTTACCAACATAATATTATAAATTCCATAGCGTATGATGGTTACTTCGTCTATTTGTATAGGTACGTAAAGCGTACCTATATTGTATAAGTTTTGTAATATTCATTTTATACAGAAAATTATGTCTACGTTAAATTCCGTAACGTTAATTAACTATATAATATGTGCGTGTGTGTTTCACCTGTGGTTTTAGGGTCCGCCAGGTTTGACGGGTCCCAAAGGCGAACGAGGAGAACCCGGTTTACCAGCTCCCGTTATATCAACCGCCGATCTAGGAATAAATATCAAAGGAGATAAAGGTAGGGACGAACACGTAGTGCAGTACAAGCGAAGTCTTTTGATTTCGATCAAACTAAACGCGTATAATAGAGCGTATATTATGAATGCCAAAAAGGAAAACGTTTCACGCGCGTAAATATTTAAACACGTATAATATTAATGTGCGTAATAAATTCAGCGCTCTTTAGAAATTGCGCTAATTATTAATGAGATAATTTTTTTTTTTAAATATTATATATATATATTATTAAAAATAGCAGACGCAAGGATTCCAAATACGACATTTCTGTATCGCATATTTTTAACGTTATTTTCCCGGTTTTATCGACATATTATTTCTTACCAATCTAATCTAATATAAATTATTCTGTGTCCTCCATAAACCTCATAACCTAGAAAAAAAAGGAAAAGAAAAATTATCCACACTGTTTCATTAGATTTTTCATATTATAATAATCTATTTTACTAAATTATCGCGATGTTTCGATAACGTACTTTAATCCGATTTATAAATAAAACAAACATTTTTTTTTAATGCTATTTTTACTGTTTTTAAGACATATTTTAAGATTTTTTTTTCGGTCACGTTATATAGCGCGTATTTCGGTACCTTTTGGTGCTATAAAATCCGAGCCTTGGTGGTAATAATACTAGAAACTACTTCGAAACAAGAAAAGAAATAAAATATATAAATTTTTGAAACGTCAAAATATATTATATATATATATATATATACGGTTAATTTATACTTATTTTATAGTTTTATACAGATTGCAAAGTCACTTTGCATTCGTTATATATATATATATATATATACCAGAATAATACAATAGTTTAAATTTGACTTATAAATCGAATGCCCGCCCTAGATTCGGATTACTTTGCAGATTAAATATTTGATGTTCACGCCTTATATATAATAATAATTTCTAAATTACCGTTTTATCCGACTCATTTCGTAATATACAACACACAATAACGCCATGTACATTTAGCTGTTTGCCGTTCAAGTGCACCACTACACCGTATTATAGTATAACAAGTGTTTCCGAACCGAATGAATACTTTGAACACATGTTTTTTTAATCCGAGTGCCATACACAAAAATATAAATGTTTTATGTGGTTAATAAAAAAAATGATACGCATTCCGTCGACGATCAACAGTGAAACAATAATGTATTTATTTATTACTGTATTACGTCTGAGTGATATAATATATCAATAACGTATACAATTTTTATTTCTACTGAATACTTGACCGAACTGAGAAAAACTCGTGTGGGGGCCCGCAAGAATTCAAAATATAACCATTACTCATGTGCCCATAATACGTTTAGCATATTGCAATAAACATTTACATAGACATTTTTTTTTAAATATGTGATTACCGATTAGGATTATAGAAATAATTACCGAAACATAAATTTAACGTTCGTCAAGAGATTCTAGTAACAATAGCAAAATATATTTTTAAATTAATTTAATTGATAAAATATAAAGAGGTATTTTGTTATATAATTTGGTCTCAATTATTACAATATTTCTACTAGATATTGGTTTTTCTTTTTTTTCTTTTTAGATCACTTTATGAAGAATGTAATTTTCTTTTTATCATATCTAGTGTTCACCCTGTGTGCAAACATTGGATGTAACATAGGATTATGCGTCTTTAAATATTGTTTTAGGTATATTTTATCTACTGGTAATAAATTTAATTATCCTTATATTATACAGGAATACACTGGCTCTTTATTAAGAGTTACTCTTATAATTAAATTAATCGGAACAACATAGTCAATTACATTATTCTAGAAAAAAAAATCAAATAATATTAACGCATATTTGACTTGGTAAAATTAATTCTATTATTCCTTAAGAAATTGTTTCTTTTTTTTTTTCTTTTTATTAAAAACTTTTAGACTGCTCTACGTGTGTTTACATACGAAAACGCGCGTTCTTACACATATTATGTAAAAACGTGTTATATCTTATAATTCGTCTCGGTTTTGTACCGCGTAATTTGATATTTTAATTTTTCGACATATTAACATAATACAGTCGTGTATGTTTTAATTAACATATTTAACTGTGTGTATGTTTAGGTGAAATGGGAAGACGAGGTAGACGTGGAAAACCAGGTAAAATTTATACTAACTTTTTTCGTTTATTCGACTGCGACACGTTTTTTAACTCAGTGCTTTTAACACAATGTGCGAAAACATTTAGTTTTTTAATTTTACAATAATACGCCTTTATTGTTTCGTAGGTCCTGTCGGCCCACCTGGTCCACCCGGAGAAATCGGCTTACCCGGGTTACGAGTAAGTTTGGGAATCGTGTAAATTTAATATTATATTAGAAATACGTACGAAACGTAAAAGTATAATTTATTAAACGTATATAATTTTTAAATGCTATTCGAAAATAAGGAAGATGTAAGTATTATATTTTAAATAATATTATACTCGCTGTATGCGTACGCAGTAAGCAACGCGAAATCGTCCGTGTAGATAAGATATATTTTGTGAATACTAATCTAGAAATAAAAAAATTGTTTTTTATATAAACCTACCTATAGAAATGTGATATATGAACGCTTGTGATCTTTAGGGTTTGCCGGGTAAATTCGGAGGTCCCAAAGGAGACAAGGGAGACGAGGGAAAATCTATAGTAAGTATTTTAATTTTACTTACGTCGTAAATTGGTTATTATTGTATCTTAAGAATATTGTCGAACGTTCAAAACGTAATAACGTATTGTGTTCGTAGAAAGGTGATAAAGGAGAACCGGGAAAAGACGGACTGCCAGGCTCTGGGGGCTCTTTTGTTCCAGTTCCTGGACCGCCGGGTCCACCGGTAAGTATATCTATATACGTTTGTTCTCGGGAAATATTCATAAATAATACTCGAACGTTCCAGGGTGCTCCAGGCATATCTATGGAAGGACAAAAAGGCGAACCCGGAGTTCCAGGTTATTCGTCCGCGTCTCTCCGAAGTAATACAACGAACTCGAAAATTTCATTCTCGCTATACATTTTTTATTCCGTTTATTTATTTACGTTTCAGGCGAAATAACCGACGACCCAGTCATTGTACCCGGAGCTCTGACGTTCCCGAACAAAAAATCAATGATTAACGTATGCGAAATATCAATATTGTCCGTCGTCAATTCAGTGGTGGTCCTACGGCATTTTTTTGTTTTACCTATTCGCGCAGTACTATTGGAATTGGGAAACGATATCGTCGTAGTGTGACGTGCTGTACAGATTAACAAAAATGTTTATTACATACCTGTGTTAACTCAAGAAAACTTCAAAACATTACAACATTAGTTGTAAACAATAATCTTTTAAAATACACTTCGAAATCCAATTTTTTTTCTTGAGTGTCGTCGTAAACTTAAGCTCGACATTTCGTTTCGCTTTTCTGCGCTTGTACAATGTCAATACGGTCGAGAATTCGGAACACTACAGACTTAGTGGTTACTTCGCGTGCACGCGTAGGGATATTAAGCCGCAGATAAGTCTTACAAATATTATTGACAGATTTTCCAAAAAAAAATAATAATCGCAAAAGGACATATTTGTAATATTATACTCTACTCAAATACGGTTATAAAAATAATATTAACATATTGTAAATATTAATACTCTCAGTATAAAGGCGTATAAAAGTCTTTAATTTTACATACCAAATATTTACTTCTTGTGTTGCGCGGTGTTCACGGCTAGTCGCGCATACTTATAATCCCAGCCCTTTTAAATTGTCAAGGGCCGCCACTGCGCTCACTGTTGTGCGTATTATGTAAAGTGTATTGTGAAATAATCGAATAATCGTTTATGTGTTTAGTCAACGGACAGAACTGTAGTGGGCACCATTGCATTCATCGTCGAGGAAGAAGCGCTTTTAGTACGCGTCGCACACGGCTGGCAGTACATATCAGTGAGTCGTAAAATAAAATCGATCGATCGATAATCGATCGGCCAATCGAATAATTAAATGTATTATAAAAACCTAAACGTCTTACGTATAGTTGGGTTCTTTGATCACGATTGGGACCGAACCCGTTCCGACAAACGTGCCGATGCCAACGAGAGCGCCGTTAGAATCTTCAAATTTAGTGCACAACCATCCGGTAAAAGATAACACAATGGTAAGCCGTACAATTTAATATTATGAAAGCCTTGCTATTATTCGGTTGTCTCTTCACTAGATAAAGTGACTATAACCAGCAGCGTATCTAGTTACGTATTAAGGGGCTCTAATTCAAGACAAACCCATTTTAAACCTCCGGTAAAATAATATAATAAAAATACAAATTTTAATTCATTTATAATTTCAACAATAAAATATTTTACGAATTTATTTTGATTTTTCTAATCGATTTGACAGAATATACCTAACTAAAAGTCACGTGTATAGAAATAAACTCCGTTGTAATATTATTATAATTTAATTTTTACACGTAACAATAGTCGTAAGTGTTGTCTAGACTGTAAAACATTAAATATTTTTTTAAATATAAATTTCTGTTGCTGATTTAGGAATTCCTTGCATATTAAAAAAGCTGAGGACCACTGATGCAACGAACCCCTCTGAATCCTCACTACTGTGACCTCCAACATTTTTCTCGTCAAATCATTTAATTTACGTATTTTTTTTTTTTTTAACAAATATTATTACGTGAAATTTATGGTTAAAAACGATACTTGGCGATAATAAGATCAAAATTTTATATTTAACACTTGTGGACGATGAAGTCATAATATGTTTTAATATTTCTAAAATTAGTTTTTGATACTATTAAAATTGGAGAACATTTCGATCTATTCCATATGATTTTTTTTTTAATTCAATGTCTACCAAACTATAATACTATACTTTTTTTTTTTTTTAATTTACGATTTTTATCGAATTCGATATTATACGCACATCATTTTTGATTTGTTTCAGTGGCATCCAAAAATGGTGAGTACGGTAATTTAAGGTTCACTTAAAATATAAACGTGTGCGCGCGCACACGTTATATCGGTAAATGTCAAAAAAATTGATAATTACGTAATTTACCGGAGATTGAATCGAATTCATTTTAAAAATACAATTTTTTATGCTCTTCAGTAACTTATATACTGTCGGGAAATTTGAATTTTAAATCGGGATTTATTTTTGCGTGCGAGAAATGACAATTTCAATTTCGTTAAAACTCATAACGTTTACAAACCATGACTGTAAAAATCTGAACAGCACTCCTTCTGATAGAATTTTCGAGTACAAACATTAAAAAAAAAAATTTTTAAAACGCATCGTTTTAAAACCAATACGTTGCTCGCTCCGCTCGGAATCTATAAAATGTATCGTGTAAACACTACGGAATGGAATTATAATGACAATCACCGAGTGATAAGTCGTTATTCTCTTGATTCGTCCGTCGTTCACGGCGCAATTCGTAAAAACCGTTTACCAACTCGTATACATAATGAAATTATTTGATTATAACGTAACAGTGTTTTTCGACCGGTGTTCCTTATACGTATATGTGTACAGTTACGAATAGCGGCGTTGAATGAACCGTATTCGGGCAATATGCACGGTGTTCAGAGCGTGGACTACTCGTGTTACCGTCAATCGCAGAGAGCGGGACTTCACGGCGCGTTCAAAGCGTTCCTGTCGTCGCGACTTAATAATTTAAAAACGATCGTCCACGAGTCTGACAGAGATTTGCCCGTTGTCAACATCAAGGGCGACGTGCTGTTCAATTCATGGAACGACATATTCGGCGAAAACGGAGCTTTTATATCACAGCAGCCCAGGATATACAGTTTCAGCGGCAAAAACGTGCTCACCGATTTCTCGTGGTAAGAACTGTTTGCAGGTTAGGTTAGACTTAGACACCACCATAGGCGTAATTAGGGGGGGGGGCTTAGCCACCCCTTCAGTCTCCAATTCAGCCCAATTTACAAATGTACGGTATTTTCTACAAAACTTCGATAAAATTTAAAAAAAATATATTTGTGTAAAAAAAAAAAATGTTTTAATAAAAATTAGCCCCCGCCACCTTGTTCAGAGACCTAGTTCCGCTTATGGACACCGCGTGGCATTTGCTGTAATAACAATAATAATAAAGGGAAAAAAAACATGTCACACGACTTCGGTTTTACATCGACTAACGCGCTTTTTCGAGACGAGTGAAAATAATACGAAAAACTTGGTGGAAAAATCGTATACTTTATAGGCGCCTTAATAGGTCGTTGCGAAAACTCGACGTATGAATATCGTACTGGAGGGGGGAAATTGTCATTTATCAAATGTCACGAAGAGTTTTTTGAAGGAAAAAAAAACAAAAAAACTGTGTTTCTTGTACGTTTCGAACTAGATGATTTTTTTTTTTTTTTGTGAGGATATAATTGAGTTTTTCTCGTATACGAATATTGTAATTGCGATTAGTATATACAACTACGCGATTCACATACACCTCGATTTCAAACGAATTTTTCTTTTTTTTCTTATAAAAACCTATTTTTTTTTCAAATACTTTTCGTACACACGAAAATACCTAAGTGTTTATGAAATATATCGAAACGTACGAGTTATTTTGTGACGAATGAGCAAATATTTTCGATATTACACGACATGCATTCCAATAGTGAGAACGTTTTTATTTTTTATGAATATGTGAACTAAAGAAGAGACCGAAGTTGTTGATTCCGCGCTGTTTATGCACGAATAGGTAAGGGATTGCAAAGAGGAGAAATAAATTAAATTATTATATATTGATATCACGCGATCTTTGTATAATACGCACTAGTTTTCACAAAAGGGTTTTGGATTTTTATTTTTTTTTTTAATTTACGTATTTAAGGGTTTTGTCGTTTTTTAATGACAATTAAGTAATTAATACTCGTGGGTAAATGAATTTATTACATAGAAAGAGGATTTTTTTTTTAAATGAGAAATGCGGAATAGATTTAAATTGGTTTTTTAGATGCGTATTACCGTACAGTACTATACAGTACCATTTTTTTTTTTTATTTCTATTACTCATAATTATTCAAATCGCACGTATAAACGGACTTATTTTAAATATTGATCGTGGCAACGTTTTTTTCGATATTTTTTGATACGTTATTATATTAATTTTCATCTCAATATTTTCCCGTATGACTTTTACGCAAGATTTTTTTTTAAGATTTTCTCTTATACGAGAAAGTGTACAAAAATAAAAGAGTTTTTTTTAATATCGCACTTTCAACAATAGGATCTTTTAAAAAAACACCGTATACCCATATAAATACGCATAACACAATAATTATTATTGTAGCACAACAAATCAGTAACAATGAGATAATCGATTAAAGACATACGTTTTCAATTTATAAACTGGATCGAAATATTGTTAAAATCGAAATCAATTAGTTCGTTATACGGCTTAGACAGTAGACACATCGGACTGTTGTTAATACGTAATTCCTAAAACTATAAAGGGAACGAATGAAAACGCGTTTTATTTATCGAATCAAATGCCGTAACTCAGAAAACGAATTTTGAGGTACAAAAAACTCGGGACAATCTATCACATACAGTTTATGATTATCACTCATACAAACCCGAATTCCCAAACAAACCTCGCCAACGCTCAGTAAAGTGCAATAAGAAATTTCGTGTCTTTAAATACAGCACGGGTCCTTATAAAAATTAAAGATAAACCAAGAACTTTACTTTACTGTAAATTGAATTAATATGTGCGTTAAAACTTAGGTATTTTGAGAAAATTGTTCCTGAATCACGAACTCGGTGTAATGTGTTCGTGAATTATTACACTAATTGATGGTACCCGTCGACGACGAGTCGTCGTGCGCGTTAAAACTTTATAGTTTTTACAAGCGTGCTTAACGCGTAATGTTTTTAATACCGCAAAAGCGTTCACGCGACCATTATTTTACTACATTGAAAAACCGTTTAGTTAAAAGTTTCTTTTTTTTTTATATGAAAATAATTATATGTGCATAATATATACACAATGACAATAGCGCGTTTTCAACCAACGGTGCAGCTATTGTCGCGCGATTTTCTTCTCTTTCGCGTGGCGGAACAATCTTTTGTCACCGCCACCATAACGACAGACTATAGCGCTTCGGTCCTTACGATACCAAGGGATGGCTCCAGAGACTGGGTTGTGTGGGGGCCTAAGTCATAATAAGCAAAAAAAAAATAAAAATTTAAAGAAAATTTAAATATAGTTTAAGAGTTTAGAGTATATATATATAGGTTACACCTACTAAAGATTTAAAAATTGTCGTCATCGCGTCACCTGCACACAACAACAAAATGCTGCGTGCAGTTTTCATTTGTAATCTAAAGTATCACTGTATAGTTTATATTAATTATTGGTAGTGATTTATTATGAGAAACGGAAAAAAATTTTTTTTTTAATTTGGCATTTGTGAGTTTTCTAACTCGATTTTGTGTTTTCGATTGATTTAAACAAAAAAAAAACTTTTTTTTTAGTGATATAGTTTACCTATGTAAAAAATGAAAATAATTTCCAAAAGCATTAATTGTACGTTTTTTTATTTGGTTCTTATAGTTTTGCATTCGATAGATGACGAGGGTTAAAACCAAAAGACACCTTATATTATCCATTCCCTCGAAATATTCGGAAACAGCTATACACTCTAATGTTCAACTTCCATTTCGCACGGTCATACATACACCTACCATTCTCATACAGCTATCATTCTCAATTAACTCCAACTATACACGATAATAATGTACATTTTGGCATTTCTCTATATCCCTCTTTCCTATTTATATTCATAATTCATCCCTTTTACTACCTCGTATTATAACATAGTCCAATACCTCTTAAATATTTGTTCCTTACATAGTTACATCATATCCCTTCACAACAGGAATCGTATCCACTTATAACATGAAACACCTAACGCTTGTTTCCACTTCAACTATACATATTATACACACATGATACATATTCATGTCAAACCCCTATTTTTATTATTATTATTATTATTATTATCATCGTCTTCTAGTCTTCCACCAGCTATTTTCCAAATCCCAATTTACATTATTATATAGGTGGTGTTGAAGATTGAGGAAGTCAATGATTTTTGTTTTTCATAACTCGGTCAAGTTTAATTAAATTATTAACGCGATTAATAGTTATATATATATATATATATATATACTATTGAATGTTCTTATACTTAAAATTACAAAAATTATAGAGAAAACATTTAAATTTTACAATTATGTGTTATTGCTTTTTTTTTTTTACTCTTGTGCTGTTATAAAATAATAACGATTCATATAATGTACTAAAATATAATCAAAAACAACGATTTATGGGCCTTTTTCGCCCCCAAAAATTGTAGTTGCCGCACTGGAGCTGACGACCTAATATCTCGTGAGTCGCGGTGAGGGGATGACGGGGATGGAGAACCAATAAACGCTTCAGCTCGTGCAGCCCGTCTCGTTTCTAACAATATATTTCGTGAATTTAATTCAATGTTAATATTCAGGCCGCAGAAGACCATCTGGCACGGGTCGAACTCGGCCGGCGAGAGCGTCGTGGACGGCAACTGCGACGCGTGGAACTCGGAGAGCGCGGACAAACGGGGACTGGGCTCGTCGCTCGTGCCCAGGACCGGTTACCTGCAGGCCAAACTCCTGGACCAGCAGACCGCGTACGATTGCCGTAACTTTTTCGTCGTCCTGTGCGTGGAAATAACGCCGCACTCGGGCGCGATGTTCTCGAGGAAACGCCGGAGCGATGGAGGCAGGCACGAGGACACGGCGATGACCCGGCGCGAGTACGAGCAGCTGATCAACGAAATCGGAGCTTAAACGGTCCCGATCGGTCTGATCGATCTTATCATCAAAACCATATAAGAGCGTGTTGTTACGGGCTCGTCATTAAAAAAAAAAAACATTTCACTTATTCTTTTCGGAACTCCGGTCGTATATATGTTATTATTGGATTTTATTTGATCGTGATTCGTTTTTTGTTTTTGTAAATATACGTCACCATGTCACGATACAATATTCGTCTCGTATCATTTTCGCCGTACACTGCAGCGTATCACCGTTTTGACGCAACGCATCGTCCTATCGATGATTAACGTTCGCGTGGAAATAATTGCGCCTCGTAAACGTCGAATAAATACGAATATAATCGCTCGCGTATAAAATGCTCGTTATTATTATCGAATTCGTACGCGTTACTTTCTAACGAGTTCACTCGAAACTTCTCGCGGTTTCCACTGTATTGACGTGAAAATTCTATTTAACGATTCAATACGATTACGTTACACTGTTCGACGCGTCGTTGTTCACTTAAATTTGTCATACCGTTTAAACGTATATGCGCGTTTCCGCGTTACGCGAAAATATTATCCAAAAATTATGCGCCTCGAAAAAAAAAATTATTGAAAATATATCAAATTCAAACTATGACCGTAGGAGGTTTTATTAATCTTTGAATAAAAAAAAAAAAAATTTTTTTTTACCTATGCGTAAAAAAACGTAAACCTGCAGTGACATTATTTTACGTTAATCTTGTATAAAACGGAGATTATATCGACCGCAGTACAATTCAACGAATCGCTGTTACAGATTTTAACAGCGTTCGCGTGAATATTACAATATACTATAATCATTTCAAACGTTTCTAGTTTATAGCTAAATTATTTATTTTACACGCGTGTGTGTTCGAGTATATTAATCGTTTATATTATAATATTCGAAATCTTAAACGTACGATTTTATATTGCCTAATTCTCAATTTTATCGAATCATTTTATACTGTACAATATAATAATTACGCGTGCGAGGTCCGTGTAAATCATTTGAATAATATAACATTGATAAGTGATATAACTATAATAATAATAAGTGCGTTGGTTTTATAGAACAATTTTTGTATTGTATAAAAAAAAAAAATTTTTAAACTTTTAATTTTATAATTATAACACAGTCTAACTATATTATAGGAACACATTAGTACACGTGTTAACATTAGCGTAGCATAAGTACAATCTTTTGAAAATCAGTTTTATGAAATATTACAAAAACGGTGTTTCGTCGATTGAATAAATACGACGTTTTTAGAGCAAGTTTAATTTTTATTTTGAAGTAATCCAAAATTCATATAGTATACTTTTGATAATAATAACATTAAAAATCAAAGAATAATATTTATTTATTACTCGGTATATATATATATATATACCATATACGGTTTATTATAAAACGTGTTGTTTAATCAAATTTCTTTCGATATTTAATCGATGAACATTTTTTTTTAACAATTATATTCCTAGGATATATTATAAATTATGCATGCATAAAATGTATCCAAAGATAGAAATAATTTGAAAAATATAATTTTTTTTTATGAGTTAGAATTATATATAGGTTACCTAATTATAGTGTAAATGTATTTCAATTGTATTTTCAAAGAAATAACTAATAATAATAATAAACTATATGTATTAACTACAATTGTAATAGTTATATAATCGAATGAGAATTTCAACATTTATGTGAAACAATATGCAGTTTATAAAATAATGACTTACGTACCTATATGAAAACCCGTTGAAACAATTAAGCAAAAATTATTTTATGGCCTAATATACTCGCAAACGATAAGACAAATACATAAACAATTTATTGTTTCCGAATATAAAGTAAATACACATAGGTACTAAACGATAAATGGAGATTTCTAAAACAATGTAGTATAAATTGTATTATGTAGTTAATTGTATATTCAAATTTTATTTACTGCATTTTGTATTTTAAACGATAAATTAGTTCTGTAAGGCGAGTGTAATATAAATATCTAAAATGGTATAAATTCAATTTATGCCATCATTATTCCTTTTAAATATAGCGAATAAGTCAGTTCGATGGAACCAGTATTTTATGATAATAATATGAAATAATTAATAATTATTATAATCTTACGTAATAAATGAAAATGTACTGTATTGCAACGTGACTTTTTACCAACCGTGAGTTTAACGTGTTTGTTTTCGTAAAATTAAAGTTAAATTAAATAAAGTAAAATTAAGTTAAGTGTAATGAAGTCTAATTGGATTACGTAATGTGTATCAGCTATTGTACTTATAAATAATAATGAAATGTGTATAAAAACAAACAACTACAATATTGTAATAATTAATAGTGAATATAGTTAATAGTTTTTCTTTTTTTTTTAAACTGTTATTTTCATATTCTAAAAAATCGTATTGCGATAAAAAAAATTACATAATACCTATTTATATCGTGGTAAATTTCTTTTTTGTAAAACGATAAATTCGCAATGAATATGTTATGAACTTTTAACGTAAATTCACTAGGTATCTAAAAAAATAATTATATATATATATATATACTTTAGTAAAGTAAGCAAATATCGAAGTCAAATGCGCCCTTTAGGAAATTTTTCTTTTTTAAAACAAATAAATATAAATTATTGAAATCAGACGATTCTATGAAGTGTAAGATTTTCTTCGGTAAAAACAGGTATTGAGCGGAAAATAAAGATTTCTACTCTTCTGTCCGTCATGGCCGTTGTCAAGATAACATCAAAATCAACGCCTTTTTTTTTTCTTGGTACCAACACACATTAATAGTCGTACTCCATTAGAATCCACCAAAAAAAAGGGGATAAACTCGGTTATTTTGATTTTTTCGCGTATTATGAGATGATCGTACGACCTGATGGGTTTTTTTTATCCTGTATCGAATTGTTTTATTTTGAACGCAAGCTGACATCATAAGCTCTGGTCTACATAGTATATTTCAAAATGTGTGTTATTGATACGGGATGTTAAATAAGTAGCTGTTCACGCAAGCATTCTATTCAAGAAATAATATTCAAGATTGGAAGAAAAACACCCAGATCGTAACAACGTTTTTAGTGTTTTTATGCATGAAAAAAAGTTTTAAAAACCCATTATTGCTACTTTCGAACGGATTCCGATTGAGCTAGATCTTAGATTTGCATCTCAAATGAAAGCGTATAACATCAGCTTGCTCTTTTTGCTTTCAAAAAAAATTCGGATTTGGATAAAAATATAAGATGTTTCGGGATCTGAAAATAAGAAAAATAATTCGAAAAATTCAAAAACCAGATTTCCCCCTGTATTTAATACTAAAAAAAAAAAACCAAATGTATTTAATTTTACGAAAGTTACTATAAGCTTTTAATTTTTTTAATTATCATATTATTTTTTATGTATTTATATGAACAACAGTACAAACAACATACCTGAACATAAAACAATTTGCCTACACGATAATCTTTAAGGAACTTATCCACGTTTAGTATCCTAAAATTTACGAAGATGTAATACGTTTCAAGCACGTAGTATTCATTGACACTGGTTAATAAGTCCGGTATTATCCAAACCCGAAACCGAAATAATATTTTTTGCCAAAATCTATTAAAAAAGTTAACGTACGAACGCGTTATAACTGATATTGCTGCGTCATACGTATAGGTAAATCGATATCAACTCACCATCTTACCCGGCTATAAACAGTGACCACTTTTACGTTTTTCTTGTTGAAATTCAATGAACATTACCTATCGGATACACCTAAGTAGGTATTGAATGTCATGTTTATATATTATAATTATATCGTTTCTGTTTGTGCGTTTCCCCAAACGTATAAATATTCAACAATATTCGTGCGCACATTTTGTGTACGCTTTTTCTTCGTTAACAGATCGAGAAAAAAAAAGTTATACATTTTTCAAAATAACACGTTTTCCACTTACATGTTACTTGATAAATCGATTGGTGTGTCATAATATTTATATGCACGTGATACGTGTGGCTGTGTGAACGGAGTGTTGAGCGTGAACACTTGTAATAAATACTCTGCGTATATTCACTCGATTTTAATCCTGCGCCGGGTTTGGTTGCGATCGTAATTTTTAATAACACGCATTCCGCGATGCAATTTAAATATTCGACATAAACTAATCGACAATACATAATATAGAGGCGTGCGCAGGATTTTTTCACAGGTTGTGCAGAATAATTTTAGTTGAGAGTAAATCATTCTTGTCGGGCCACAATTCGAGTAAGATAAACACAGCGTTATATTATAATTAAAACATTACTATGACGAATATTAAAAGTAAATTTAAATACTTTAAAAGGCATTTTAAAAAATATCTATAATTATAGATAATAAAGATTCTATTATATCTATAACAAGGAGAAGAAGACGACACGCATTTTACCTGAAATTAATAATTATAATAATATTTGTAAATAAATCGAATAATTAAAGCGGGCAGGATCTTTTTGCGTGGATTGCAGCCGCGCACAATCTGCACACCTCGTGCGCACGTTTATGACGATATAACGTTAAAAAATCATCAAGCGTGTTTGAAAAATATTCCTACGTATAGTATATACATATACAATATATATATATATATATTTTAATAGAAATATAATATTTTTAATAAAAGTAGTAAGTAAACAGCGCGAAAATGAAACAGTAGCTGTAGACCGCAACAACACGGAATACGGAACAATACATTTTTGTATTAGTGTTTGGATAATTTAGAAATATTACAATAACATTCGGCATATTCGTTTTTTACTCGATTAGACACGGAATTATGTAAAAAATAATTATTTATCTTCGTCATACACTATATGTAATTTACTTAATAATAATAATAATAATGAAAAGAAAATATATCAATATTATATATATATATATATATATAGGTATAGACGGTTGGATCTTGCAATAATAACGCGTAACACGACACTTTTACGCTCAATATCTATTTACTATCAATATTAAACACGTGTCTTTATGAGTCAAACTTAACGCATAGAACATAATATGGCGCGTACTCAATAACCGATTTAGCAAAAATACAATATTTATCACTGCGTAATTTTACCTTGAAAGAACGTTTTTATTGCAAATAAAGAGTGTTCCGCTCACAATGAACACCGCCACCACTTCCACTTTATGCGTATAACGCATTTCTAAAAGTAATTGAAAAATGTCGATCATTAGACACGCGTATAATAGCGTCATTTTTTTTTACAAGCTGCAGATGTTGTTGTTTTTTTCTGTTACTATTATGTAAATAAACCGTCAAAAATAATTTCGCGTTTAATTCTATACGATTATTGTGGTTCACGTTGCTCGTCGTCACACTTCGCACAAGTCTTCACGCCCATACAATGGCTTTGTACTGTTGTTTGGTATGTCTTGTTTTTACACTCATTTCGCTGGTAACGATAGCTCTAATAACCGTAAATAAAACCCGTTATTTCAGACAGCTGAGCGCGGTAGAGGTAGTGTCTACGTTTTTCGGAATATTGTCAAAAATACTTATGTAAATTTAAATGGAAGTATTAAACCACGTAATATACACGTACAATCAATAAGGCTTATTCATTTTTAATTGCAATATTTCAATACGACACCACATCGAAATTTTTTTTCTCGCCCTGCATAAGTAGAATAAACGACCCATTAAACTGTTTGAACTATAGTACGCGCGTATCATATGGACACGACTAGCAAACAGTTAAACCCATTAAAACGCGTAATCATATTATATGTCGACATATATATTAGTACCAAGTATCAACATTGTGTAATATAATTATTATAAAACAAAACCTTTTTGACTCAATGAATACAAATGATTAATTTTAAAGGTGTTGAGTGCTTAGACTACAATATTGTTATCATAAAAGTACTCGATTGGAATTTTAATAACAATAAAAATTTTAGTAAATATTCTAATGCATATGTCAATTAGTAATACAAATCAATTAACGTTGTGAAGTGAATTTCTCTCGAGATAACATTATTTATTTTATATTCGAGCTTTTAAAATGACATAGACTTTATTAAAACACTTATAAAACGACGGACGGTCAGATTTTACGTCATATTAATTTTTAATATAAATGCGTATATATTAAATGTGCTAGACTGACTCGGTGTATATAGAGTTGGCTGACCCCAAAGTGGGTGGGAGACCAGAAGAAAAACGAAGACCAGTAGTGTTAAACAGATACTTGCGGTACGAGTATCATACGCAAAAATGTATTCAGTTACTGTGCTTATTGTATTTATACTATGTGTATTTTCGACGGTATATTCCATTAAGTATGATGCGGAAAATATTCATAGAGGTAAATACTTTTATATATATATATATATTTAAATTAATAATATTAATCTCGGTAAAATTAATATAATTTGCACGTTTATAACAATTACGAGAAACTAAAATTATCTATATAATATATAGAAATATGCATAATTTTAAGATTGTCCACAATAAAACCCGTAAAGTTGTTCCAGTTTTAAAATTCAGTCGAATAAGGACAGCTGGGAGTTAAATTCAAAACAAAAAAATTTATTTATGAAAAAATTTATCAATGTATGTAGATAATAAAAAACATAAGTTAATATTTGAGATATATTTACGTGATGCGTTATTGAGATAGTGTCGATCCTTCTAGATATTTGGAAATCATACCAGAAACGTTTGAATGGCCAAAACAATACTATAATATTCACGTTGAATTGATTAAGTAGACGACTAAATGTTGAAATGAAATGCCAACGTTCAAGTTTACATGGTCCTTAATTTCTTGTCCTTAAAAATTAGGAGCTGAGTGAGATTTATTTTATAGTCAGCTTGAGGCCTGGTCGACCGAAATAATCCACAAAATATTAATATAGATAAAAGGATACCTACTACGAATTGTTTAAAAATTATGAAACTAATATTATAATATCGTTTTTATAATCGCGCAAAATATTAATAAATCTTAAATAGTCATTTTATGAACGCGTTTTTTTTTTTATTAGTCTTAGGTTTTCTACAATTTTTTTAAGTTTATAAAAATGTTCAATTTCTCAAACAAATAAGAGCCTAATCGACCGCATCATTTTAATGGCCATTTTCGTTTTCTCGTATACTATTAACGAGAGCATTTTCAGAAACATAAAGAATATTGTAGAACAGAGTTTACTTAATAAACATTTTTAATACATAATTATTATTTTTTAATAATATTCAGAAAAATGGCTATTTTAGATTTATCTAAAAGAAAATTAAATTAAATTTAAATTTTTAGTTTCTTAATAAAGAGAATAATGTATATTTTTTTACAATGATGTATTTTATTTATTTCTTATTTTTTTTTGTCTGTGAATACATTTTACGTTCCAGTATAAAATTGTATCTATAGTCGGTACTTTTTGTGTGTGTTTTTCTACTTTCCAGTAGTTTCCTGGAACATAAATCAAAGTACCCTAAAAAATGCAGAGAAAAAACGGTAATCTATTATCATTGCTTTCAAATTAAAAAATAATAATAATTCGCAACAATATCCATAACATCTTTTGTTTAATTAATTATTATATGAAGTTCAGTTAATTCTATTAATCCACTTACAAAATTAACATATTATAATATTTTTTTAGTGGTTAGTAAAGTGTATCAACCAAAATAATAAAAACGTTTATTTTGTTCGTTTATGTTGTGATAATTACTGACAAAATATTATATTGTAGGTACGTAGAAAATGTTTTTTCTACGCTAAAAAAAAAAGAACACGAAAAACTTAAATCGAAATGGTATGAAAAAAAAAACAAAACCTCGTCGTGCTAGAGTACACGAGAATAAAGACAAATTTATTACTTCTCGAATAAAAAACTATCGTTTTCAAAAAAAAAATAAGTAACATTATCAAATCGTATTTCAATTTTGTACACTCATAATAATTGTACTTTAACGTCGAAAATGTTTTTAAACGAATAAAAATATTCCAAATAAACACTCAAAAACATATCATAGATCAAAAGAACGCGCCTTGCATCGCCTTGTACAAGATGTAACCTATTGTTCATATACAATTTTATAATATACATATGCGAATGATAAACGCGTTTTTAACCGTATAACATAGTTTTGTCGAGTAAAAATATATTTTCTACTACCTTAGGCATGAACCGAAGCGACTGTTCTCTATGGGTGCCGGATAACGAAGCACTGAAAATGCCCATAGCCTTTAAGAGTCTTCTTCGTCGACAAGCGTCTATCATTTATCCGGACAGTAAAGGCCATTTGAACGTGAAACACAAGCACAGTTTCAAACTGTCGTGCGCGTCAGGTAAGTTCGCGTCGGGCGCATTGCAGGACCGCGGCGAAGCGCTGGTCATCTGCGAGGGAGGGAATTCGCTCAGGCACAACGAGGAAATATTCGAGTACGCGGACTTCCAGTGCGACGCGATGCCCAAGTCGGAACTCAGAATAACCGGCGACACGTGCCAATCGCCCAACAATTACACCGTGGCTGTGGTCGGTTTCCAGACCAAGTACGTGTTCCTGAACTTGTACAAGGTGTGTTTCGACAAGAAGACCAAAAACAGTTTGTACACGTGGTACGACGCTAGGTCGCCGTACTATAACAACCACCAGAAAATGAACAAGAGACCGCCGTTCAACAATACCAGAGAGCTGTACGGCAAAACGGACGTTAACAAAAAATATACCTTTAAAGAGCAAGTGAGTACGTGTAGCAATAATTATGGGGGATACGCAAACTTTTCGTGTTTCTCCATCGAGTTCCCGGGAAGGCAGGCCACCGCCAGTGGCGTAATCATGGGGAATTACGGGTGTAGAATTCCCTACCCTTGGCGTTTTTTTTTTTTTTATTTGCTGTATGGAATTTTAAAACAAAATATTAAGAGTGTTTCTAATCGATTTGTACAATTAGATGACCAAAATCGTCTATAGCACTGTAAAAAATTTGGTCAAAAAACGGACCGCGTGAAAAACGCTCGTTTCCATGTAAACAGACGCGGCGAATACCACGAGAACGAGGAACGGTTTTCGGAGACGACGACGAGCCAAAAGTATTGACTAAATGCGTTCACATCGATATTAGGTCTACGCCGGCATTTCAAAAAAATTAATAAATCAAAGTATCTACACTGCGTGCAGATACATCGATACGCGGATATGTCTTGTGGCTACTGAATTTAGTCGACATAGGAATGTCAAAATAGCAACGATTTCGTTCGTGACATCATCATTGTAGCATTCTCGGTATCGGACAAATTTCCGGAATGACCCACAGCCATAAGACACATCCGTGTCAATGTGCCGCCGATACATCTCGAGAATGTACTCTCAACGAAATAGTTCTGGAGCCAAAAACAATAGATCTGAACTATAATTTTTTTGTATCTATTAATTATTGTGTCTTATTTAAATGAACACAAATGTACTTCAAAAACAATTTTATATTTTGTTCTTATAAAAAAAATATTGATTTCCCCCCCCCTTCCCCCAATGACCTCCTAACCATTATTACGCCACTGCAAGCCACCACCTAACCTATACTCGATCCGTCCAGTCTTTTTTTTTTGTGAATCAATAATTAATTGTTAACTATATAATTCGTTTACTTTTAGAATCTATTAATACTTAATTGTTTCAAATATTTTAAATCCTTTAAACTTTTTTTTTTGAAATTCGGCTGAGATTCGGATATGAATTATAAGTTCGGTTCGGTTCGGGTTCGTCATAATTTCAATGAGTTCGATTCGACCTAAAAAAAAATCTGGATCCGTAACATCACTATACACTTAGGTTAGGTTAAGTAGTTATTATAGTAATAGTATGTCTTACCGGTAAAACATACGACATATGACATTTCAGAAATACACATTTCGCCCAACCAAAGATTTTCTTCTAGGCAAACACCGCCAACAAAACACGCGATTATAGACTATATACATACGCGTATATTAACCCGCCGTGACTAGGTACGAGTTATTTTTTCAATTTTCTTGGATATATTTTTCTGTAGAAACAAACCGTGGCGACAATTCTCAGATCGAACGAGTTGGCTGACAAGTACATAAAAAACGATAACAAACACTCATTGTCCCGGGGTCACTACGCTGCCAAAGCCGACTTCTTCTTCGCTAACCAACAGAGTGCGACGTAAGTGCGAGTGAAACTCTGCGTAATTATAATATTACAACCACGATACATACGCGCGTAAAGCGCGGCTTTAACCACATAGGCGCCGCTATGATGCCGTAATTACTACATGGGGGTGCACAGTATTTGAATACTACATTAACTCGGGTAAACAAATAATTTTTTTTTAAAGAAAGCACATTGCGCAGAAAAATTATACCTAACGTTCCTCTGCTTTATGAAGCGAGTTGGTCAGCTTAATATAAAAATATAAGGATATTCTCTGAAAGCTTAAAAAATCGTTTTTCTAACGCTCACAATACATCATTTTTTCTTATTTATAAAAATCAATTTATTTGCATAGCAAATTATGTTGAGAATATCTGTATGGAAAAATTTTTCCATCAAATTTTATTAATGAAGCAACTACATATCAGTGTTTCCCAGCATGAGAAGCGCGCCCCCTGGAGGGCGTGAACACGTTGCTGGGGAGGCGCAAGTAGTCATCACGAAGTAAAATTTGTATTTATTAAATTTTAGAGTGTTTAACCATTTAACGATTAAACGCGCATAAAGTATAAAAAAAAAGGGTGATCAATTTTTTCAATTTATAAAAGTGGCGTGTGATTTTTGAAAATCTACAGAGGCCGTAGAATAGAAGAGGTTGGGAACCACTGAACTACATGGTTTGAAATGTGAAAAAATGACACAAAACAACTGGACTCTATTGAGTATATTTAGATTTGATCGATCTTTCAAAAGATTTTTATCCGTCTGTGGCTAAAGCAATCAAAATCGGCGTGACACTTGCTAGAATAACCTGCAGTATTGAACGATCACTTAGGACGTTAAGACGTGTCAACGTCAAGACCTGGAATCGGATCATTGTGGGTGATAATCTGCTGCCTTGATTGTGTATGATAATAAGTGTGCACAGAAGGCGAGAGTTGAAGAGGATACGAAAACCAAATTTATTGACAATTTAATTGAAAAATTTGCGCAAAACTTAAACGGCTTCAATTATTATTTAATTCAAATGTATAATAATTAATATTTTTTCCTTCATCGTTCCCTGTTTTTTAAAAATCTAGTGGGATACAAATGCACCCCCTTGCACCCCCTTTACGGCGCGTATAGCTTTAGCGTTTTCGATTCGACACGCGCATTTTGAACTCGAATCAAAACGCGTTGTCTGAAAATTGCAGTCTAGTCGAAGACGCGCTACAAATCGCTGTAATACCGGCTACGCACAATGATATTCACGAATCACGACCAGTCCTCTTTATATTACAATAATATATCGAAATACCGCGGTATCCTCGTATATTCTGCAGGTTTTACTACGCGAACGTAGCTCCGCAGTGGCAGATCTTCAACGGCAAACTTTGGGCCGGCCTGGAGGAGACGACCCGACAAAAGATGGACGATAATCCGTCCAATCATTTGATCGTGACTGGTACGTATGGATCGTGCACTCTACCCGACGTTGACGACGTACAACAACCGTTGTTCCTCGACTTGCCCGACAGCATACCCGTTCCCCTGTACTACTGGAAGCTGCATTACGACCTGGACCTCGGAAACGGCACGGTATACATCGGTCTGAACAATCCGTACAAAGAGATCGATGACAGCGTGTACATATGTCCAGACGTGTGTCCGGGCGAGTTCAGTAACGACGACAACGACGGTCTGATCTATTGTTGTACCAAAGAATCGTTCGAAAACGCTTACGGACCGTTGGATCCAATCGTGTATCGACGAGTTTGAAGATTAATCATCGAACGCCATTTTTAAAGTCTTGAACTAAAAATTTAAAAACTAAATATTTGCGCTAAGAATTTTCGCAAATTGTCCTTTTTATTTCCGTTTTATCCGAAAAAAAAATTAGAATAGCGAATATTTCCCCGGTAATATTGCCGCTACCTATCCTAATATAAATACTTTCGACTATATATACCCACCTTTTAACGTAAGGGATAGGTACTGATAATGTTAGATTAACAAACTAACAACAATCTTATATAAAATGCTGATAAAACTAGTGAAAAGAAAATTATTTTCTATTAGTATTTAATTTTGACTATACAATTCGACCACGTATTAAAACACATTATTATTGCTTCATAATAATATTAGGCGAATACGCAACTGTCATATTATATAAAAGGAAACTACAGAATTATTATCGTCTCCAATCATAGTTTTCAAATTTGATTTGTGATTAATATTATTATTAAAACAATTTGTTTGTGTATACTTACATATTATATTTTTAATATCAGAATATTTATTGATAAAATATAATCTTGTATTGTTTACACTGTGTTAATTAAAATACTGTAAAAATAGATGGAGTGGTATAATTTTTTTCAATTTTTAACTAATCTCTGTAATTTATAAATTGAAACATATATACCAGCATAATAATCAATGTATACGAGTATGTAATATATATTAATATGCCTACTATGAGTGTTAGGTTAGGTTATACACTTTGCCTAAATCTCGGTGTATACTGTATACTGTACAATATATTATAATTTAATATTACAAAATAGTTAGAGGTTCTATATTATATAAACAATATTACTAGATATACTTGATGATAATCAGCACCTACTAAAATGCTGATAATTCTCCATTTTTCTCATTTTAAAATTGACTTCTTATGGTCAACGATATACTATCAGTTTTGAAACGATTTTTTAGATTTATTGCCTTGAAAAAAAAAAATATATATATACATTATCAACATATTATGTAAGCCATGCGATTGAATCTTAATCAATCATGATGAACAGAATTGAATTAATGAATTTAAAGAAAGTAGCTGTTATAATTTCTCTAACCTCACACATATTCCATAGATAAATATTAAAAATGTAGCACACATTGCAGTTAGCGGATATTGTGGATATTCATTCGAATGGATCATCATTCCAATAGGTATTTTAGTTTATTTTAAATTTAAAAGCAATGATATATCGTTATATTCTAAAAACGATACTTAGCAAAACTCAATTGACAGTTTATTCCCGTCATCAACAACAACCAATTACCCATTAAACACATTATACACATATATAAAACAGGCACTCAAATTAAAATAATATAAAGAAATTTTATTATAATTACGTAAATATAATAATATGCTAAAGTAATGCATAATTTTGTAAAATAAATTATCAGTGCTTATAAAAAAAATTTTTTTTCAATTTCTATTATAATATGTCTTTATTCTAATAAGTACTAAATTCTTAGGTTTTAAATATATGAAAATATTCATTACATTTAACGAACTAATACAAAATAATTACTTATTTATTCATAATTGTACAGTAGTTGCGACATAAAAGTTCTTTAATTATTACTTATTATTATTAAAATATTATCTTAATAATCGTGCATTATAGCTGCTATAATCGGTGTCATTACCACTTGTGTTCACGGTTCCTCGTTAAATGGATAGTCTTTCAAGTGCATCGCTCTGAATAAATAAATGTTTAAATAGTAGAATAAGTTTTTAAAAAAATATTTAGTATTTCAACATACGGTTCAAATAGAACATAACGCAGGTTTTGGTTTAACATTTCGAGTGAATTCATTTCATTCTCGCTCATTTCAAAATCCCAAACATCAAAATTTTCTTTCTGTCTTACTGGGTTAGATGACTTTGGTATGACTATAACGCCTCTTTGAATCTTTATTTTAAAAATATAATTTTGTTTACACAAAAAAGAATAAAAATTATTCGTTATTAATTATGACGATTATACGTACCTGGAACTTTATCAATATTTGAGCGTTGGTTTTTTTGTATTTATCAGCAATTTGTTTCACAACAGGTTCGTTTAAAAGAACTAATTGTTTGGAGCCTGTATCTCTGTAAGGTGATCCCAAAGGCCCATAAGCAGTTAATAGTACACCGTTACTCTCACAGACTTCTTTTAGTTTGTTTTGCGTTAAATAAGGATGATTTTCAACCTAAAACATTTTATTTTAAAAACAAAATTATAATTTAAAGTGAATTACAACATTTTAGTATGGTAAAAAAATATACATAGTATCAATAAAACAACGATTATATAAATTATTAACATAAATTTTGTTTCACTCAATTTTTTTAATTATTTATAATTAGTTAATCTGTGTACTCCATCGAGTAAGTTAATTTATAAAATAACTCATTACATCCATTACCTGATTCACGACTGGTTTAATAGTAGCTATTTTTAAGATATCTTTCACTTGTTTAATGTTAAAGTTTGAAACTCCTATTGATTTCGTGAGTCCAGACTTGACACACTGTTCCATAGCTCTCCACGTGTCTAAATAGGAGATATCTGAGCCTAATAACCGCCCTTCACTATCCGTAGCATTTGGATCTTCCTAAATTATAAAAAGTTTATTAGAAATTCAACAAATACAATTTTTTCAAATACAGTTATCTATTTTCAAATAATATTTACGCTTGTTGCAAATGGCCAATGGATCAGATATAAATCTAGATATTCCAAACCCAAATTTTTCAAAATTTTCTTCAATTCAACTTCCACATGTTCGGGCTTATGTTTATCGTTCCACAGCTAAACAAATAACAATTTCAATATTTTAAATTAAATAATATTTCCATTTTATTACAAAAAATAAAATAGATTATTATTCTTTGTAATTAATTAAATATTTTTTCAACACACACTAGTGTAATAATGATATATTTACACTTTAGATGGATGAAGCTATGAAGGTTACAGCTTAAATTTTGTTTGGTTTAACATTGCATAACACACTTCACTTTAGTTTCATTTGCATACTTAATTGTTTAATGAAATTAGGTTTATAATTTTATTTATGTACCTACACATAATTATTGTACTGTTGTACTAAATACTCGGAAAAGTTAAATTATTATTTTGTTATTTTAGACCAGGTGCCAGTCACTATACATTATGTGAAATATTACATCACAAAGTAGGTGCGTAACATTTCAATATATTTTATCCAGTGCAATTATTATATAATAATATTATTAATAATAAAATAATAAAAACTATAAATTCTCGTAATTAATAATAATAATATATATATATATATATATATATACATCATATCGCCCCATGCGGGCGTGTGAAAAATTTATCGTTCCGTCACCCATACGTTTTTGTTTGTCGTTATTAAATTTTTGTTATATTATTTTGTATAATAATAATAATATATAATTACATTTATTGATAATCTATATCCCTTCAACCAATTATCAACTGTAATACCTTTTTCTTTATGATAAATTCTTCGTTAGCATTGCCATCTCGAACCTTTTGTAAATATTTCATGGCCATTTGCACACGATCAGGTTATTTTGTATAATGTCTCTGGACTGTAAAAACTGAACTCTGGCATTTTCATCGAGCACTTTAAAATTCATTTTAATAATTTAACAAAAATCGGTAAATCGAACAAAAACACACTAAGACATGCTTAAGATGGTTAAACAATTCCAATATGATAAATATATTATTATTAGATTATTAAATATATGCGATACATCGATTATATGGGTGGAGGGCCAAAAAAATATTCACACGCCCAGGCAGGACGATAACAAACCAGTATTTAAAATTATACATTATATTTGATTCAATTTATTGTCATTTTAACATACCTTACTGGTGACATAAATTTCTTCTCTTTCACAACTCCTTCTTTAATTTTTTCAGCGATGGCTTTACCAACAGATTTTTCGTTGTTGTACAAAGCAGCACAATCAAAGTGTCGATATCCTATGTCAATTGCACTTTTAACCGCTTCATAAATCTCAATCTGTTCAGATTCGTTTAAGTCTGGTGTTGCCTAGAAATTATAAACGCAAATGTGAAAAACGATGCAAGCAGGTATACATAAAAGTACACAAAATTGTGTTAAAAATAACCTGCCAAGTGCCGAGACCTAAGATTGGGTATTTTTGTCCGTTGTTAAATGTCACAAATTTTGTCAACTGAGAAGGCGACATTTTTAATGAAAAATAATTTACACTTCAAGAAACAGACTTGAAATTTCAAACGTTGTCGAGAGTTAACACTCAACACCGAAACGTAGATCGGCAATAATATAACGTTATAGATATTGTACAACACAGATTCTTATACTATTTAAGTGCAATTCTTATTCAGCAGTAGTAAAAAGTTTCGTCTTAAATCTCTGTTCACTACGGCACAATAACAAAAAAACAGATACGTGTAGGTGTGTCAGCAACTAGCGTGATAAGCACAAAAATTACTACTGGACACTGGCCATAGATAGTACATAATTAGTGTAATTTTGATTTATCTATGCCACTCTATGGTGTGCACTGTGTAGATCTAACGTATATTCTTTCTTTATGGTGTAAATCATAGACATATAATATCACAGACATTTAAACAACATATTTTTTGTATGTCTGTCACGATTTAAGATAAAATTAAATCGTGGTCTAAGTATAATATAGTGTAAATTATGTCTATGGTACACATAACTGTGATCACCATACACAAATCGATTCTTGTGTATTCTATTAAAGAAACACCTGTATCGGGTTCCATGGGATCCACAAAGAAACAATTGAAACCAACAATATAACAGCAATGATTCTACCTTAATTTTCACCAGTCTCTTTTTTTTGTTCGAAACGAGTTGCTCACCGTCTCATATTTTTCAAACACAATTTAATGACTTTAATTACCGAGCATATGTCTATCAAGAAATTAAACCATCAGTTGTTCACAGAAAATGCATCAATATCGCTAAATACATCAATTTTTCCGGACGTTATTCACATTTTTAATGTTGAAAACGTTTTCATATGTACATTTCACTCCATAATTATACATCTTAATTAAACGATGATGGGACAACTACTTATTGAGCAACATATTAATGTAAAGCTCCGTATTGTCAGCTACTCCTACTTCAAAACGGTCATTTTGAACGTCTTACTACATTTTTTCCTCGAAGACACTTCGAAAAGGAATTTCATCACTGTACACTATTTTCTAACTTCACTAAACTATCAGTAATGTTTTTATCGCAATCGGTTATTTTAACACACTGGGACCGTTTAAATGAGCGAAAAACACTGGTTGATATTCGAGCCACTTTTCTTTCTTTTCCCATTTTTCTATTGAATCAAAAAAACCTAACCACATTTAATTTTGGTTTCATTGCAATACAAAAAATATACAGATTTCCATGAATTATATGTTTTAGTTATACTTAAGAATAAAAGTTATCTATAACAATAATTATATATTGTATTGGTTAACTTGCATAATAAAATAAATTATGTACAAATAGTTTATACTTTAAATGCATTCACAAAATAGAACGTCATTAATTTGGTAAATAAGTGGTTATTTTAAACATACATAAATTTCTTTAGTATGTACAATTAATTTAATTTTGCGTATTGTTCATAAACAATCAAGTCCGATTCAACTTCGAAAATTGCAGCATTATATTTTATTAAACGATCAATGTATTGAGTATTCCTGAAAGCCGACGCTGGTGTTAAAACACCTCTGTAAAAAAACAGTTTAAATATTATAATAAATTCTTAGAAGGTATTTTAGTAAAAACAGTATGTTAAAACTACGTACCCTTTTATATTTTTTCTATCCTTCAATATAGAAATAGCACCCAAAACAACAGCTTTAGAAGTAAATCCGTAACCCGGGTTTTTTGCTTTGACCTAAAATTACATTTTAAAAAAAAACCAATTATTTTAATAATTTTATATCATTATCATTATGTAAATAGTTGCAAAATTCACATTAATAATTGTTTTTCTTGTGTTATGTCTTATCTCTTTTGAATTTGTAGTTGGACATTTCGTAGAGGTTGATCCATAACCGATCAAAGTTAATAACATTTGTGAATTCTCCATGACTTCACTATTTGGGCCAGTTTTAGTTGCAAAACCCAATGTCATCAATTTTGGGAACTGTACATCATTACAAAATTTAAATTATCCAAGAAAAATTGAATCGCAAAAATTATAATAACAGTTTATCTTACCCGAACAAAAAGAATTCTAATCGGTTCAATTTTTGCCAAGATTGATAAGAATACAAATAAAATAAAAAGAACAATAGCTGTTATTAAACTTCCAGTAGCTATGTAATTTCTGACATTGAAATTGTAAGGTAAATGGTCTGTTGTTTTAGCATGATGAATTGACCTCACGATAACAGACTGATCAGGTTCTGGGAAAGCAATACACCAATGTTTTTTGTCACTGTGCATATTAATTTGTTGTTTATGAAAAATCCTATAAGTGAAAAAACGAAAAGGTTTTAAGTTGTGATAATATTGAAACTATATAAAAATATTGAATAATAACAAGTATACTTACTTAGAAACATTAGGTTTCATTCTCGTTATTCCCATTGATTCATCTAACAAATTCCGATAATGTATACGATCTTTTTCCGTTGCCATGTGTAATACTGCACTTATCCATGTAGTTTCATGAATAGCAGCACTCTAAAAATAAATATTTATCTTACAATTATTTATATACATAAAAATCACGAAATCATAAATAAACAAAAACTTTTTTGTTATTACATTACTGATCAAATATATAGTAGCTAATAATGTAGTTTTCAATTTATTACGTACGACTTACAACTTTTCGCTCTAAATATTTCTACCAAATATAATAACTAACTAACTAACTAAACAAAATAAATAGTTTACCCTACTTACTGCAGTCAGTAATGGAGACTTGGTACTATAAAGTTTCAAATATATATCTACGTTATGCAAATCACCTATAAAAAAATTAAAATATAAATATATATATTTATATATGTACACATATATATACCATCAAAATGTTTGTATAAATATTCTACACCCATATCGGCTGGAACACTTTCCATACCAAGAGCGCTCACAATAACTGCTTGATTTTTTTCTGCTTGATTATTATACATTAACGCCATTTTCTCCATAAACTAATTATAATAAGTTAAATTAATAATTATATAACAAACAATTAAACAAATAAATTATGACCAAAAATTATTTTAATATATTCCAGAATAGATGTATTAAATAAATTTATTAAAATTTATCACTTGCTAAAGGCTCGCCGGTTATATCGACATAATGGGTAGAATTTAAAATGCACGATTTAACAACAGCTTCTCCAAATATATAATATGGTCCGACACAATTAATTACTACTGAAGTATTTTTTGTCATTTGCATGATACTTTCAATATCTTGTACGTCAGCATAAATTATATCTATTTTTTCTTTAACGCCGTCTATAAAATATTTGAATAAAATATTATACACTACTTGCCGTTCGTAAATGATTATTACAAAAATTTTAAAAATAATGACTTGCCGTAAGTTTTATACATATCGTCTAGTGTCTTTTGTAATAAATTGGTGTTACGTCCAGCTATGGCCCAAGTTAAATTGTACACATGAGAAAAATATGCCATATCCTTAACTACGAATTGTCCAGTAAATCCCGAAGCTCCAAATATTATTATATCGTATTTGCGTTTAAATTCATTCTCAATGACTTCTTCATTGGCGGTTGAAACATGTTTGACTGTTTCGTTTTCTGAAAATCGATTATCCATTTTTGTCGCAATTTTCTGCAAGTAATCATCACAATAAATTATCAAATTAAATATGGACGTTTCTTCCGCAGTTCTTATTATTATCACAGAAGGTGATTATTTCCCTATCCGATTTTATTACAACTGAAAGAATAAAATTGATTTATGTACACAAAACTATTATTACAAAGTATTTAAAATTCAAACAAGTATGTACAAATAGTTTTGAACTACACAAACATGTTTGTATTGACTGCAGTGTAATTTGTATAATTATTATATTGTACATCGATTACAAAATGTTTTAATTAATAATTTCTACAACATTGGAAAACAATCCCTCTTTTTTCGCCTATCATTAAACAGTAACAAGGACACATTTAACAAACCAATAACATTATAAAGTATAAAATATTTATAGTACATACTTACTATTTCCAGTCGTTACAGAGGTGTGCACTGGCATGTAATGAGCAATCACTGACCACTTGTTGACAGGAAACGATGTTTACCTATAAATAGTGTATATATATATATAGTTTGTAGAATATGCTTATGACGTCTGTGATGTTTATCTAAAGTCAACCTACAAATGCCGTTCGGTACCTCAACGATTTCTTCACTTTTTAAATCGACGTTTTAATGATGGCGCAAAAAAATAAAAAAAAAAATTGAAGAAAATCATATAGTTTTTGAGCAATTTGAGCAACGTTTTTCTAACAATTTAAAATGTGCAAATTTACCGAAATAATTTTTAAGATTTTATTTAAATCGTTTTAAGAAACCGACCATGGTTGGTAACACGATAACGTACGTACCTCCGACCATAGAAAACGGAGATACACAGAATATACCATGTGGTAATAATACTATGTGTAATATGGTCCTACGCTACACGGTTAATATATATATATTAACCGTGCCTATGCTACACATTATAATTATTATCAGTGTCCGGGTCTGCTCCCACGGTTAATAAATATATTTATTAACCGTGGTCTGCTCTGACCATTGACCACAGATTTATATGATTGTTTATATATATCTGTGCCATAGACATAATATTATATTTCTATGCCCCCACAAGATTTAAAGATAAACGTTATCACTTTACAGCCAATTAGAGTCCGCGATTTAGTACGCGGGCCACAAATTCTTAAAATTATCGGATAAAAATCGGATAAACTATTGTCGGCTATAATATTTTCGGATACTTTATAGCCCTCCCTTTTAAATAACAAAAAAAAAAAGAAATTAATCTTGCAAAAATTATAATCAAACCTTTCTGAAATAGATTCAAATTATTGTTAAAAGTTCTGTTAAAAAGTAAAAATATGCGTACTACTTTCGTTAACATTTTCGTTTGTTAAAAAAAAAATAATAATAAATAGTAATACAAAAGTACAAATATTTACTGTGACTTTTGTGATTGAATATTTTTTACTAATTTGCTTATATCCGCTGCTTTCGTATTAGATGTCGATATTCGTTATACTGCACTCAAAATTCAAATGTTGGTCATTTAACCGGGAACAAAATTTATTTTTTCGATATTCAATTCAAAGCAATTATAATAGGTACCCAATTATTTTAATTTTTTTTTTCAATTTTTCCTAATAATATTAAATATAATTAATAATATTTTGTTCAGAAATAGTAAATAAAGACAACCGAACATTAAAATTGTATTTTTAATGATTACTTTAATGCAATTGTGCATTAAAATTTTAAAAAATGGCCAACATGGATTGCTGAATCCTGCTATAGACTCTTGAGGCCACAGTCAAGTACCACAGAATATTTCAGTTTTCATGTCAAGTTACAGAGAAATTACTATCGCAACGAAGTATATATGCATATGGTGGTAATAAACAAACTTACAAAAATGTACTGCAACTCTCTATTCAACAGTTAATAAGGAAAAATATATAACAAAAAAAATCTATATGGTGTTTGCAATATTATTTCTTAATTTATTCATTATTAATCGAGTCTCAGAAAACAAAAAACATTCTTAAATTTTAAAAATGTATGCTTCCCTAATAACGATTTATACTCTCAAAACCTTTTTTTGTAGATTATATAATATTACATTTAGATATTCCTTCTGATTGATGTCTAAAACGTGTTCCTCAATTTCATCAATGTCACATGGTTTACATTCAGACTAATTTTAATAAATAATAATAATTCTTACCCCTGTACCTTTTATACACCTTGCACGTGTCTGCATCGTCTGCTAACCATTAGGTCATTCACTTGCACAGTTATGTCATATATTGTTGTTCTGTAATTTTACACAATTTTTGAAAAAGATCCTATGAAAATATATTACGCTCTTCCAAGAATATCGACAACTCAAAAATCTTAATTTTCAGTAACTGACGACTAAAAAGGTCTTAAATAAACAAAACACTCATTACTAGTAGTATAGTATCCTTATCCAAAAATACAACTTACAATTCTATTATCACAACTGGTTCATTCATAAAAATCATGGTATATACTGGAAAATGGAAATGCAATTTTACTACACAGTGGTGCAAGATCAGTCAATTTCTAGTTGCTTAAAATTTTATTTTTATATGCTTTTACCTTCAATGTGTTGCGCGAGGTACGTAAGGTAGTAAGGTACTTACCTTACTACTTTTTCATTAAGTTTTAATGTTGCTTAGGTAAAACAATTTTTTAATTGAGTATTTAAAGTCACATTGGTAAAAAATTTTAAAAGTGTTTTATTGAAACTTTCAAACCTGTATAATGAAAAAATAATATTTTTACGTTTTTTCAATGTAAACACATTTAATAAAAATAATAATAAGGAAAAAATGTTACTTTAGTTGTTTCAGTAAAAAGTCCAACATATTCGTTTATTACAAGTGATGTAGATTTCCACTGTTTGAATTGCAAAATTTTTAATTTTTTTACTGCAACATCTAATTTCAGCTGCCTTTGAAACGTGTATGTTTGTTAATTTGTTTTTAAATAATATAATCATTCATTTCAGTGTAAATTCGACATTTACAAGTATCTATATTGCAACACCTCCAAAAACACTATGTACGATTAAAACTAATCAATTACGTACATAAAACCAAATTAAATAAAAATGTCACATTCGCGATTTGATGTTATAAGACATTTCTTACATCATTTTTCAATTGATTGAATTACCAATGATCAGTTGATATTTGTTTATTGCTTTAATTGCTGTAAATTAAAATATAGTAATACACTAATACACTAGTATAATTTTTCACAAATTGATGATACCAGATAGCAATATGCCGACACATCGATACGAGCAACAGGATAACAGACAAAAAAAAAATGATGGGCCAAAATTGCTCTTGCCAAATTGTCCAATTCTCAATAAAAACTGTAATCTTTAATAATTCTAGTTTAGTAGAGCAACAAATTTTATTTAATTAGCGCAAACACTGATTACCGGTAATAGATATTTGAAAATAATGTCCATAAATTGCATGAATGAACACGATATATTATATTCATCTTTATTAATGTTGACACTTGTAATACAAAATGCATAACTTTTTAGGTGTTTTATCTGGAATAAACTTAAAACTAAACATTTAATCACAATTTAACTTTTGCTTCTTAACATCAGTTTCATTAATGTCTTCATTTTTAAGTTTTTTTTCTTCGTCAACTTCTTTAACTTCATTTTCTTTTTCTTTAATGTCTTCTTTATATTCTTTTTCTTTTATATCGACTTCTTTATCAGCGTTTTTTCTGAAAATAATTTCACTTAATATTACAAAATAACACAAGCTGACAACCAAATCGAAAACTAATTTTCATTGAATAAATTATGATTCAGCCTGGACAGTAATAAATGTTAGAATACAAGTAAGATAAGGTAATCGATTCAAAAAAATTTAAATTATTATTTCTAATTCACTTCAGTTCTTATTAGTAATATATTTCTTAAATATCCATACATTTTTTTTTTTTTTAAAGGAAAAATATTGTATGCTTACTTTACTATTCGAGATCTTCCTTAGTTCCGGGTCCCCAACATGATGTAGGATTCTGTTGGTATCGTACTAATCCTCGCAATGAATTCGGTATTATACTGACATTCTTATCGAAAATTATTTTAGTTGTAATCTGTTTGGACAAAATTATTCTAGCCGCATCTGAAACTTTTAACCGGTGTGCATTCACTGGATGCGTTTGAACCCAAGTTCTTATGATATCCCAGATAAGGGATTGAGGAGCATCAGTTTTCACACTATTTGGTGCACAATGTGATAAAGACACACGGTATCCAGAACCCACTAATCCAGAGCTAAAATAATAATAATAATAACTATCTAAATCTATTGACTTTAACAATATGCTGTGTCAATCATTGTCAAAAGTATGACAAAGACATTACCGTTAGAATAAGCTATTGCTATAGGACTGGCAAGAAAAAAATTAGTTAACTCTGTGAAATATAAAGCACTTGACAAACATCTTTGAAAAAATTGTGATGAATTACTCCGAACATCATAAAGTTTTTTTCATACATGGGTTCATTGGCTTTCAAAAGGGAATATTTTTAAATGGTTGTATGAGCTAAAAGAGGAAGTGAAAATATTTTTAATCGAAATTCAAATTACAATTTGTTTACCTAGTGGACACTTCTGAATTTTTAAATAATCTTAATTTAAAACTTCAAGATTCCAGAAAAAAAAACTTGGAAAGTGTTGCAAATATTTTTATTTCCGAAGATAAACTTTGTGCATTTGTATGTAAAATAAATCTGTAAATAAATAAAATTGAGAATGAAAACTACTCGACATTTCAGACTTTTAAAATCCTTGTCAATGATGATCAATATGCTGATATAGAATGAAAATTCAACACAAGAAATCACTTGAAAAAATTAAAAAATAAATCTACTCGTTGCTTGCCAAATGGTTCATTTGTACACTGAATATTGTAGTCTCTTTATAAATTGGATTCAACCCTATAAATATATATATATATATATATAATAAAGAAAAAAAACCTTTTACCAATAAATTAAAAACAAAAAGTACCTTAATTATACTTACTAAAAGGTTTTCAATGGCATAGCTTCACAATGAACAACATTTGTAAGTGATGGTAGAGTATAATACAATGGAATATCTTGTAATTCTGCTTGCATCATACCTATCATTCCTCTCATTCGTTTAATCGTACTAAATTTTTTTTCAGCTTCTTCACTTTTTAAGTAATCATCCAATTTACCAAGAAATTCTGTATTGTACAATGGATCTGTCCATATAGGTCCTGCCACCTAAAACACACATACATATATTTTTTTTGTACTATTGAAAATTTTTTAAATTCTAATTACACACCAAATGAGAAAATCCACAATGTTCACATTTTTTGTCAACTGGTGGACCAGATAAAAGATTAAAACGTTTATCTTGATTATCTGAAATGATAGAACCCAATGGCATCAGAGTTATCATATTACATCCTCTACATTTATACACTGTTGAGATTTTACTGCAAAATATTAATAGTTAAAATTTATAATATTAATATAATATTTTTCCGAACTATATTTACCTAGACATTGTTTTACACATGTAAGGACTAGTACGTATAATTACAAATACCCTTATATAAAAGTCAGCACTTATTGACAATAAAGGTTCCATATAACGACGATATCGAGTACAAACATTAGTAATTGTATGCAAAACTATTCTTAATGCCTAAAACATAATAATAAATAAAAACAAAACAGAAAATTATGAAACTACAAATATTTAACGTACCATTTCATGACAAGATGGTGATCTCACGCATATTGACCCATACTTGGCGTAACACGATTCAGGTGTATTACCACACAAAACAGCCATGTCAGTGCAAGTAACTAATAGCAATCCATTATCTGCAAGGCAACAAATTGCTGGATCTAATAAATTTGTTGGACATCCAAAAGGATCCAAATCAATAACATCAAACATTTTTTCTGATTCAAATTGTCTTTTTCTCATTACATGTCTATTGAAAAAAAAAATTATCAATTTACAGTCTATACTTAATAAGTAACAACTTAAAATTGTAATTTTTAAATCAGCTTAATTGTATTCCAATTTTTGGACGCTCTGTTCATTTTGAAATTTAAAAATAAATTTTCAAGTGGTTAAAATTATTATTTAAAGATTATGGCATTATAAATATATTATTATTAACAATTTTAGATTTGTAGTTTTAATAAATATAATAATAATAAATCTATATTTACAATTTGTTATTTTTTTTTTTATTATAAGTTGAGTGGATATCATAATTCTCAATTATATTCTATTAATTATTATTAATAACTTACGCAGCGTCATAATGAGTGGCCGTAACTAAATTTTGAACATTGTTTCCTTCAATATTCTGATTTATTATGTCTACAGCTGTTTTTGATATATCATTGGCATATATCTGTTTGACTCCTGGAACTTCAAGAGCATATCTAATAGCTCGCAATCCAGTTGCCGATAGTGCTTCCAAGATTTCTAAACCTGACTATAAATGATAAAAAAATATTATTTAATTTAATATAAACTTATAATAATTAAGTATATTGTATTTAATACAATTTATTTTATTATACTTGTATGCAATATTATTCATAATAATTTAGTTGTTTATTGTAAAATGACCTCCTAGTGCCGAGACCACATTATTGGTAGGTATAAACTACAAGTTCATACAACTCTGACATTAAATAAGGCTATTTGTAATGCTGTAACAGTGTATATTATACATATAATGCCAGAACTAAAAATATGGAAGTCTAGGTGAGAGTTAAATTTTTAGGCCCTTATTTTACATAGAGATATAATCTATTTTCAAAAATAGCAAACTACCGAAACAGATATCAGTGTGAATAGATTACTTGAACAGACGTTTCAGAGTTTGAAATTTCAAGATCAGAATAATCTAGAATTCTAGAATCTAAATGCTAAACTACCATTACATTTTTTTTTAATGAAATATGTGTGTGCGCATCTTTATCGAAAATTTTTTTTTTTGTACATTACATTTACTTTACAGAAATGTAAATTTCACAAAGAAATTTCAAGTTTAAAGAATATTTAGAAATATAATTTTCTTATGATATCAATATACATAATACACAAAAATAATAAAATAATTCTATGCACAGCATTTTATACATCGTTTTTTAGAGTATGCTCATTGATTAAATATATTTTAATATATTATGTATATTTAATCAATGTTGTGCCCATTTAAAAATAAAATAAAAATTATTTATATAAAAGCAAATAAATATATCTCAACTTACTTCAATTTGTGTTCCAAACTCTAGTGTTACAGGTTCAGTTTCCGTTATATTATTCTTGTCAGCGGGTAGTCGTTGTCTTTTCCTATTTTTTTTTCTCTCGCTGTGATAAGTTCCAGAGAAAACTGAAAGGACGGCAATACTAAAATTTACAAAATTATAATTATACATTAACACAAAGAAATAATAATCATTGGATATTTGCAAATAATAACTTTTTAAGTGGATACAATAATAATAAAATATACTTATTTAATTTTCAGAATAAAGTCAATGATTCAAACAATTAATTTTTTTCTAAGTATAACCATTTAAAATTGTATAAGTTCTTTGAGTGTGTTATAAATAAAATGTATTTTAATAATTATTTAAACTTTTATTTTAAATTAATTAACTTTATATTATAAAAAATAGTTTACTGTTAAAGACAAGTATAGGTACAACGAAATCTATAATTTATAAAACTGCCATACATTTTGTTTTTTCAGTTCTCTGTGATGATTATCAAAATTTCATAACTAAATTTATAATTCAAATTTAAAAAAATGTTTTATCTTACTTTAAATAAAAAAAAAATACTGAAATATTTAAAAATAAAAATGATGATTTTCCGAGTATTTTAGTGCAACTTTGAAAATAAAAAAGAGCTACAAACTTTTTAAACAATTAAACGGCACTAAAAACAAACATTTTAAAAAAAGAAAAAAAAAACGTGAAAAATTTTGTAAAATAAATTTACACGTAAATTGTATTTGCAATACTGTAATGTACGTATTTGTAATACACCTGCTTTACAGTTTTGTTTAATTGTAGGTATACATTTCTGCGTATAACAAACACGGTGCAGAGACATATTATACATAATAATTTATAGGTAGGTGGGTACCTTAAATCTCTATTAAATTCTTGCACAGGATTGTAAAACACATTGCTGGTCGCAGGCACACGAATTTTCGCTTTTCCTTCACATATTTCATTAAACTGGGACTCCATTCCGAATAAGCAGCGGCCAAAGTGCCTGGTAAACATTAAAATTGACACGACTATAGATTAATACAATGCATTTATCTCTCGCGACAAAACGTGCACCTAACGAATGCTATACCTGTATAAAATAAATTAAACTCTTTAAAAAAAAACAACGAATATGAAACGTGAAATATTCAATCCTGGGCCACAGAACACAGACCAACAAAAACTGTGAAACGGACCATGCTCTCTAGACTCTTGTGATCCACGGATCTTCTTCAGTTCTTCGTAGTTTGAATTTATCAAAAGACCATGAACATTAGAGAACAGAGAATGTTCTCTATAGTGTTCATGCAAAAAACATTCGTCGAGATGAAGTTAAATACGGAATATATCCGTATAAGTTTGATATCGAGAGTTGAGGTTATAACGTAAACCGGTATGTTTTTATTTTTTCTTATCTACAATAATAGGTACTACGAGTTATCCGATATTCATTAATTTATACCACTATTCGAGTATCGAGTTGCACAGCGACCGAAGTCGAGGAACGACGTTGACGAAATATTGTAATTTTTAATTTTGCACGCGTTTTGGTGTAAAATTGTGTAAAAATCAATTTCCGAACATTAACGATATGCTCTATAGAAATTAATACAGGTAACAATGTCGCAGTTTTTATTCCGAGGAATTAGACGGTACAAAACGTTTTTGTGTAAAACATTCGTATGTCGTAAATGCGAGCGGAATACGTTCAAACTGATAACGTGCTTGCGACCGTCAGTTGTTTATTCTTTGAGCAAATTGTACAGTTCTCAGGCTGGAAAGAAACCCGCAGAGATATTGGAAGCGGCTCGTGCTGCCGAGCCGCTAGATATATTTGGTGAGAATAAAGATGAAAGGCAACAGGAGAAAGAAAAAGCTATAAAAAACCTAAAAATTGGATTCTTTTTCGTTGGCGCGTCATTGCTAATGGTACTCGGTTCTGGTCTCTATGTATTGATGGCCGATAACTACTATAGGAGAGACGAAGACGAAAAGGACGTGTACCCGGTGCGTATGTACAAACGCGGGCGACTAGCGATCAAAGAATTTTTCGAATCCATGCGAGCGCCTTCGTATGAAAAACTGTTGCCAGATCCGTTGCCGTACCCGTACGTCCAGCCGCGTTACACGTTAATTATAGAAATGACCGACTTGCTCGTTCATCCAGAATGGACGTACTCGACTGGATGGAGGTTTAAAAAGAGGCCGAATGTCGATCATTTTCTCCAGCAAGTGTCTGAAAATTATGAAGTAGTTGTGTTTACTGCTTCGAACGGCTTCAATGTTTACCCAATTTTGGACAGTTTGGATAAAAACAATGTGATCATGTACAGACTCGTTAAAAGTGCTACAGACTACATTGACGGACATCACGTGAAAAACTTGGATCGTATTAACCGCAATTTGTCCCGAGTAATTATGATAGACTGGAATGCAGATTCAGTAAAATTACAAAGGGAAAACGCTTTGGTAATACCTAGGTGGAAGGGTGAAGATGGCGACCAACAGTTGATTCAGTTAGCAGAATTTCTAAATGTAGTTGCTGCAAGTGATGTGAGCGACGTCAGAGAAGTGTTGTCGTATTATAAACAGTTTGACAACCCTCTTGAAGTTTTCAAAGAAAATCAAAGAAAATTGTTGGAAATGCAAGAAGAGCAAAAACAAATATCTGGTTCACTTCCAGTGAATAAAGCCAGAGGTTCGTGGAAAGACAAATATCTGTATGGAAAATAAACTTCGACTATAACATATTTTTGTTTTGTTTTTTTTTTTTATATAATGCCAAAAATAAAGTACTAGTAGATATTAATACCGATTTTTTTTTATAAATTAGAATAAATAGTAATTACATTTAGTTTGTGTAAAAAAAACTACAAAGTACACCTAAGTAATACTGTGGAATATTTAGGCATATGGTAAAACTCTCCCGTTTCCTCTTATCATACAAATATTAAGACTATACAACCACAAGTTATACATTTTTTTTATCCTTCTTCAAATAATGTGTTTGTAAGTTGGACTATAATTAATTAACACTTGTCCATTGTAGAATTAAATATTAATTTATTTCGCATTGTTTAAAATTAATATTAGCAAAACATCAGTCGTTGTCAATTGATTATACAATAAAATTAACTACGAAAATGGTAATTAAAAAAAAAAAAAATGTATATATCTCGGAAGTGGTAAGAAAAAGAGAAAATGATTTACAAACGAAATGCGTACAAAATATTTAATTTTATAAAAATTTTAATTGATACATTTCGTGTAATCCATAATTTTCATAGAAATTGATGACAAACTTTGTTTAAACGAATTAACAGGTACTTTTTTATTATGACACAATCGTGTTATCCGTGTATTGTTAAATTACAAATGTTCGTTTAATGAAAAGAAAATTCCACCAACGTATTAGCGTATAACATGATTTATCGATGTTAATCAAAATAATAATGTACATCTTAGTGAGTTACCCTGTATTATTAAGTATAATATAAAAAAATATTGTTATACGCTATGTATCATACATATTGGTTCTGACGACGTCTGTAATTTTTTTTAGACGTTTAAACATTAAACAAGCTTAAAATATATATATATAATGTACGATTTACGCAATCGACTAGTTATGTATTTGTTAAAAAACTCCCAATTAAACTAGACATGTCGGCGTTTGAAAACGTTTCCAGTTCATAAAATTTCATTCGGACGTGGTACTTTTGAAAAAATTTTATTTATAACAATCTGATATTGATTGATATTAATCAATTCCTTGGATCATAATATTACAAAATCGAGATCTCGTAGCACAGAATAAAGCATAGAAATAACGAAAAGCATTGAAAATATCCGACGTCCATACGTTTTACTACAATAAAATAATGAATTGCCAAAACCGGGAGTAATCGATTCGACGTTAGGACAAATTACGCATGTAGGAAAAAAATGTATATCAAAATCGGTAAACACGTTAACAGTCAGTGGTTCCCAATATGTACGCCACTATTATTAGATGAATATTCATCTAATCTGTGCTGTGGGCAGCAATGGCGCCATCGAATTTTTATCATCACACATACAACGAATACAAGCGCCAAGCATAGACTTTTATCTATTCTGTGCGTAGACCTTATAGACGGCGCATTGCAGTGGTTCCTGCGGTTCACGAGGGTCGCGCTGTACGTGTTGTTTTGCACGCTTCTGCGCATGTGCAATAGCATAAGGTCTGTATGCCTACAAGTTACAACACTCGTCCAGTCGCCACTGATATTTTGATAACGCCTTGTTTACACTTTTAACGCAACGTTTTGTGGCGTTTCAATAACATGTCATAATTATTATTAAAATGTAAGTTAAAATATTTTCCGTAGTGTTCCACTATTCCGATGGATTCCAATAATATTTATTTCGTAATTATTTTATTTCTATAAGTGTTTTCTGTGTGTGTGTTTTTTCTTCTTCTTTGTTTTCTACCTCAAATCCCTAGTTTAGTGTTCAAAATGGGTTCCGACGTTGACTCTGAACTGAAATCAGACTTCACGTCGTACTTAGAACACATATCCCAAAAAAAAGTACGTGTTCCGTTTTTAAATAAATCTTTGTATAAAAATGTTCATTTCGTTAATACTGTTTGTTGTTGTTGTAGAAATTTCGACGAAATACGACATTGACCGAACACAGTTATTCGTCGATTGAATACCAGCAAGAAAATTTGTGCTCTTCGATTAAAACGTTATTTATTCATAGATTTCTACAAAAGTAAGCCTCAATCGTCGTATTATTTATCATATAAATAATTTATTGTAAAATATAATATGTATTTATATATATATATATATATACGTGTATTGTTTTAGTGATAATTTTAACGATAATATCGACGTTGAAACCGTTGATAAAGACGTAAAATTATTAACTTATAGACCTGATATTAAGGCTAAGTCTATGGAATCGTATAGGAATTCAAAAATACCAAGAGATCCGGAAACATGGGAAGATAATATTAACAAGTATGTTTGCAACTTTCTCGTGGTACTTTCCTGCCTTTTTTTTTTGTGTACTACCTTCTTCATCCAGACTATCACGATTTAATTTAGTTCCTTCAGTTTCGTGCAGTTGAAATTATTTTTTTTCTTTCTCGTTAATAGACTTCGGGTCGAATTTAAAATTAAAGAAATTAATATGTTACATTTTTATTTTTCTTTAAAATTAATTAGTTATCACGTTGTACATTATCTACTATGACCCTGTGTGCTATATACGCAAAAAAAAAAAAATGTTATTCTACCGATATATTTATTCGAGTATATCTTATAATGTGTAAAATAACAAATTAATAATAAACTTCTAGAAAAAAAATCTTGTTTATGAGACCACTTTGTTGATATAAAATGAATATTGCCCCCGATAGTGTTATTAAATATTAAAAACAAACATTTTTTTTAATTAAAAAGTTCTTCATTTTTTTTCAAAAATATTTGTTGAATTAACAGAGTTCCACATTTCTTCTTTAAATTGCCATTTCAACTTAATAGTAGATTTTATTCCGTATTTTACTTTAATGTATTTCCAATAACATTTGGTAATTCGAGTTCTTGTTTCTGATTTGACAGAATTGTTTGTATGATTAACTGTTTTGTGTACGTAACCACAACTATTTTAATTTTAAACCATTGTTCTATTTCCATTCGTTCGATAAAATTACTGTATTTAGTACAGTTTCTTTTGAGTAACAAAAATTAAATGTAATGTATAGTAGATAAAAATGAATTATAATACATATGCTTAAAACTCATAACTGCGATACTGAACAATGAGTTATTTGTTACAGACTTCGATGGAATAAATTGGAAAGAACATTATTTGAAAGAACTATGTCTATTTTATATGCAAATCGTTTGTCGAGATTAACATATGAAGGTACAGGACAAGAAGATGTGCAAAAAATAATCTCTACAGAAAAATCTGTAGCTGAAATGCACCATTTGTTAACCAATTTTACTCATTGGGAGATAACATTGTCACAATGGTTGCACGGAATTTTAATTTCACACTTGCCAGATGATTATCTCATCTCGTATATTGACATTTTAGAGGTAAATAATTATATTGTTTTTATTATTATTATAATTTATTTATTTTACTAATCCTTTATGGTTTTTAACGTGTTTTTTTTTATTAGAAATTAAAATCAGTTGCACCATCGTTTGTAAATGACATGATATCAGTTAATGCTATAGGACGTTCTAAAGAAGAAATAAAACCAATCAATTTAGATGAACCTATTGACCCATTTAATTATATGTTGACAGCTTATCCACCTGTAAGTATAACTAAGTATAGTTTAATGTTGAACATATTAAATTTGTATTCTGTTAATTCAATTAATACTTGAATACCTAACATATTAAATAATGAATATATTTTTATTTTAGCTGAAATTACCTAAAAACCCTGTAATAATATTAGTACCTGATTTTCCTGGATATGGTACACAACCAAATACAAGAACTTATGATTGGATGAATGCTTTGTCATATTTAGCAGAATTGGATGTCGCTTTAGCGGCAAAAGGTAAAAAATGAAACAAATATAATTATAGTAATCCAACCTATTATGTAGTGTTTAATAAACAGTATAAAACAGGGGTCGGCAATTAGTTTTGATGGAGGACCAGATAATTTGAAAACAAAATTTCGAGGGCCAGAAAAGAACTTGAATAATAATTAATAAATTTATTTATTTTTATACATTATAAAAATAGATCAAATATCTATACTGTTCTATTACGTGCAAAAACTAGCATTAAAAAAAATATATTTTAAACGGTCCAGTTGTTTACCCTCCACGGGCCGGATTCAGACCGTGGGCCGCCTATTGCCGACCACTGGTATAAAATATACGTTAATCATATATGCGGGTTAATTTGGTCTTGTAACTATATTATATAATGCAATAAGATTTAAAACCCATAAAGTTCTCATGTTTCGCACATAGGCTGTGCAATACTAACATATAGTTCTATTGCTCATGCACTGTTACATTAATCATGCAATTCTTTTGTTTTGTAATAAATCTTATTATAATGAGTTATGACTTATGTCTAGTTAAAAATTTAAATACTTAATATTAACGTTTTACAGCATACATTAAATATGTATTTTTAAAACAATTTTAATAGTAACAAAAAAATCATAAATTATGTTCTACAAAACTTTTCATTAATGTAAATATTTTGTAAAGTATAAACAATTGAAGTTATACAATTTTACATTTTAGTTAATCAGACATGTTCTGTTAATCCAGTAATACCCGCTTTCAATTAAGAAAATTATACAAAAGGTATATTATTAAAAATTAATATTAACTATTTTATTTTAGTACCATGGGATTATGAAGAATACTCTAACGTAAAAGAACTAGATATCGAAACTAGTTTAGATGCCATGGTAGATGCTACACGAAGTAAAATTGTATCTGTAAGATCTGATGATCCAAACAGACCTATTATTCTGACTGGTGTTGGTGTCAGTGCGGCAATAGCTTGTCAAGTAAATACATTTGAATAAATCTCGGCCTTAATTACTTTTTATAAATGTTTTAATAAGACATGCAAACAATTTTCCAATGATACTAGTGGCTGCGGGCCACAAAAAAAAAGTCGAAGGTCACATGCTGCCTGCGGGTCGTTTGATGTGCTTGACTTACACCTATCAGTTAAATATATATATATATTATATAAAAGCATTTAATTAAAATTATATTTTTTAAATTCAGTTTTTCTATAATTCTATATAAATATTTTGATTGTTAATCATTTGTCTCGATTTCATAATTTTATTGAAAACATTTGATAATAAAAAAATATTACATATTTATAACATTAATATTTTAATATATTTATTATAGGTAGCTGTTCTTGAAAAAGTGCAAGGATTAGTATGCATTGGCTTCATTGTTAATTCGTCTGAAGTAAAGAGAGGTTATGAAGGTGATTGTATTTTGGGAATTGAATGTCCTACAGTTTTTGTAACTGGACAGCTAAGCATATTTTCACCGTATGTAATTTATTTTTAACAAAAGTTTAAAAAGAATTAATTCTAATACCAAATTAAAAAATTATTATTTAGAGTTTTGGATATGGAAGAATTAAGAGTGAAACTAAAATGCAAAACTAGTCATATATTAGTTGGTGGAACAAATGATGAACTAGTGATGAATCATTCAACTAAGAAGAAAGAAGCGGTTACCCAAAAACTAGTTGATAGATGTGTTTTGGTATGTTTTTATTTATTTATTTTTAATTATTAAGATATACATTTTAATAAATAAATAACTTTTACAGGAAGAAATTGGAAATTTTCTTAAAGAAATATTGGAACCTTCACCAAAAGTTACTCGTAAACCCGATATGGAAAATACCAATTTTAAAAAACCTGTTTTCTCCAAAAAGAAACCACACAGTAAGATATTTGTATTTATCAAAATGTGTGATATAAAGTATGAATTGCTTATAGTTTGAAATGGTGAACAAAACGTTAAACCAACAATTTATTCTTTTAATAATATTATTAATGTGTGTTGTTAAAAACACTACTATGTGGTAATACAAAGTTTTAATGGAATGTTTCCAAAAAATTTATAAAAATTATATAATTTAACAAATAAAATAGTTTATTCAAATTCTTATTGTATTATCATGTTAGGGAGAAAAAGTCCACTAAGTTGAATTGTGTAGTTAGTAAGAAATGTAAATTTAACTTTTAGATAAAAATGTTGCGCATTCAACGTAAAATAATATTTTTATTTCCAAAAATTATGAAATACGGTATAACTTATATATTTAAAACTAGATTATAATTATTACTTAATTTTGTTTCTTTATAGACAAACTTTTGTCTCGTCTTAACAAAGGGAATCAAAAACTTACGGTTTCTGTCAATAACCAGTCTCCGAAAAGGCAAATGGCAAATCGCAAGACTATTAACATACCGTGTACTTCATTAACAGCATCAGTAACTGAAAGCGTAAAAGACGAAGAACTAATGCCTCCTCCATCAAGTGTTCTCAAACAAGAATATGCAATACAGTGTGAAAATTTAAATTCTTCCATAAATAGTAAGTATACAAATTTCTTATAAAACAAAATGATCCATTACTGTTTTCGAATTTTATTACTCTTCTACTCCATGCCAGTGCTATTGTTGTATACATATCAAAATATATTAAATATTATTAATAATCTGTAATCACTTAACTCACCCTCTCCATCCGTATAAAAATTGAAATATCTTTTAATATATTATTTAAGAAATTACATAGCTATGACCAGCAAAAGTCAAGCTGTGATGGACCATACCCTAATCAGAATTTTTTATACATGATTTTTGGCTTTACATTGGCTATACTCAACTAATTTAATATGAAGAGTACTTGTTTTATATTTCCATACATCTTTTGTCTCATAAAACTTTGACTAGCCAATACAGTAAATATTCAACAAATAAGGTATACACAAAAATGTATTGGTTCTTGAATGTCAAGAGACTTCTATCGGTAATAGATATAAAATCATACCCAAAAGGATATTTACATTACTTTGTGTAACTATGTCTTTACATTTTTTTTTTTTTTTGTAGAATCTGATGAAATGTCTATACCAAAATTAGGAAATCAAGAATTCTTTACTCTGTCAGAATTGTTAGGCGATTCAAAGAATTTAAAAACCAATGGTTCCCAAACAAGTATGTCTCGACAACATTAATACCGCCTATATGGTGTTACATTGTATCCTTCATTATATTGTGTCAACTAATAATTTATTTCTCTCTTTGCTTGTAGCATCATCTTTGTCGTCTATGAATGGTTCATCTGTAATATTCACATCAGATCAAAAGAATATTCTTGTTTGTAGTTCAAATTTCCAATCGCAACAAAATCAGGTGGCTCCTCCTGTCATGGAAGAAATCACTGCTGATCAAATATTGGACATGCCAATAGTATTTGCTGATGAGCCTTCACTAGAAGAAATGAATCATACATCCGATAACAGTTCCTATTTCATCACAAGCGCTGACGATGAGGAAATTATAGTTAAAGAAGAAGTTGTCGACGAAGAAGGGAATCTAGGAGTTGTTTGTTCTACGAGGAGTGCAGCAATTCCTGAACGTTTGAATATTAAACAGGTATATTTAATTATACGTCTATAATACTCTAAACAGCAATAAGCGAATACACTAGCTAATTTGATTTCATATTACAGGTAGCATATGACTCGCCTTCTAAAGTTAAGCTTGTAGTAAATAAAGCACCAAAAGGCCTAGTATCCAGTGGCTACCAAACATTCTCTGTGCCCAGTCAAAAGGCTGGAAACATTCAGTTTGTGAATAGATTACCCATGCCATCTAATAAAATTAGAAGGATTGAAGGAGGAATAATGAACCCAAGGGTGGCGCCAAAAACTGTCTCTATTCACCACTTACAAGACAGCAACCTCAAAGCACTCAAAAGCACCACTGGGCAACAGTTACCATTAAATAAAATTAAAACAATGGCAACCACACAAACATTTAAGAAAATAGCATAAAACTAATATGTAAGACTATTATGAATAATTGTACAAACGCACATACCATAACATTCACAAATATTGTTATAAGATAAATTGTCTAATAATAATAATAATTATAATAAAATGTATGTATGTATGTATATATTGTAAGTGTTATATTAATTAAACATATATTTATGTATAAATCAATTTTGTTCTTTGAAAGTAGAAGTGACTTTTTTCAAACGCAAAGGTATTCTGTTTGTACGTTTTCCTAATCTAACCATTTGCACTTTGGTCCATGTGAAAAATGGTTTTCTCAGAGCTTTGATAATATGGCGAACACTTATTCTCCACCAACGTATGAACACCGAAGTCTTGTCATACGCTTTACCAAAACGCGGGCACCACAAAGTTCTGCTTGCACAGTGCTGTGAGAATGAATAAGTAGGCACTAAAGCATGCATTTGCTCGAATTTCAATGTCACTCTAAAAACAAAAATTATTATTTTTAATTATTATTGTCGAAATTTAAATAATAATTTCGACAAAACAGTCGAAATTGACATGGTCAATATACGAGGTGTGACAATAAAGTAACGAAACTTTCTAAATATAACCTAAACTATTAACGTTATCTATAAAGCGATTATTGGAATAAGATAAGAAAACACTAATCTAAAAGTACTATAAATATTGATGAAATCAGTTCATTTTCTTATACAGGTACGTTAGTAGCCTTGTTATTATTGTGAGTTCGACTGTACTGCCGAAAAATGTTAGATTTAAAAATCGAACAACGCGTTAACATTAAATTTCTTGTTAAATTAAAAAAAAAATGCCGCGGAATCGTTTCGGATGTTAAGTGAAGTTTATGGTGAAGAATGTTTATCAAGAGCTCGCGTTTTTGAATGGCACAAACGGTTTTGTAGTGGAAGGGAGGACGTCGAAGACGATGATCGTTCTGGACGTCCTACCACGTCTTCAACAAACGAAAACGTTGAAAAAATCGACAAAATTATTCGGCAAGACCGTCGATTAAGTGTTAGAGCTGTAGCAGAGATGGTAAATATTGATAGAGAAAGTGTTCGTAAAATTTTAGTTGAAAATTTAAATATGAAAAAAGAGTGTGCTAAAATGGTCCCTAAAAATTTATCGATTGATCAAAAATTCAATCGTAAAGAAATTTGTTCAGACACCTTAAATATCATCAAAGACGATCCGTTTTTAATAAATAATAATATTACGTGTGATGAAACATGGATTTTTACATATGATCCTGAAACTAAAAGGCAATCCATGCATTGGAAGACACCAACTTCCCCAAGAATGAAGAAAGCACGAATGAGCAAATCAAAATTCAAAGCAATGCTCATTGTTTTCTTTGACGTTAAGGGAATAATTTTTGTTGAATGGGTTCCTAGTGGGCAAACAGTCAACCAATATTATTATAAAGAAATATTAATTAAATTGAGAGAACGTGTTAGAAAGAAGCGACCAGATCTGTGGAAGAATGGCTGGGTTCTTCACCAAGACAATGCTCCAGCTCACAGTGCGTTTTCAATTCAACGTTTTTTAACTGAAAAAAATATTTCTATTCTTCAACATCCCCCGTACTCGCCAGACCTTGCTCCTTGTGACTTCTTCCTATTCCCAAAGATTAAAAGTTTATTAAAAGGAACCCATTTTCAAACGATTGATGATGTAAAAATGAAAACGGCAGAACTTCTAAAAGGGCTGACTGAGAGCGATTGGCAACACTGTTTTCAAGAATGGCAGCGACGTATGCAACAGTGTGTTGATGCTGAGGGAAGTTACTTTGAAGGTGATAATCATTAAATTATAATATTTTAAAAATAAATAACTTTTATTTAAAAAGTCTCGTTATTTTATTGTCACACCTCGTATTTATTAATTTACTTGGGTTCGTCGCTATTGGTCAATGACAATAGTATAACAGGACTGGAAATCTTTTGTTTGCGACCTTTCACTGGCTTGCCGAACAGTCCTCTCTGTTCGGCCATCCGTATCAAATGGTTGGCGTCGAAAGTCATAAGTTCCTTAAAAAACCATTCGGATTGATACGCGCATTAACAAAACTATAAAATGTTTGCATCGAAAATGTTCGAATGTGACAGGGAAGAATTTAGTACTCCGATTTTTTTTCTCAACATTTTTATGAATAAAGCACCTACTAAACAATTTTTAATTTTGAAATTTTTATTATTACAAAATGTCTAAAATTATCTTATTGTCTTAAATAGAGTCGCATGTAAACTTAATGATATTAGTTTGAAATTTTTATATTATTGTATATTTTTTCTCAAGTTTAAAAATGTTTACCATAAGAAACCCTAAATGACCGAAATACGCATTGAAAATTGTTTAATTTAATTCAAAATATTACGAAATGTATTTTATGTTTATATCTAGTATACAATACGATCTACTAGTATAAATATGCAAATGCGTATAAATCCAGACCCAGTGGCGGTTATACATGATGTTCAAGCGGGGAAGGGGGGCGAAAATGGAGTCAACCCACTCTGCTAATGAAATATCCACATCGACGAGTAATAACCAAGAAGAAAGATATAATAATGTACCGAGACGAAATGTAGATGTAGAAAAAGAAAGAACAACATGCGTGGAACGTAAACGATATAACAATAAAACGGGAAAAAAAGTAGTAACCAGATAGCGCTACGACACAGCGTAGGGGGCGTGGCAAAAAGGCACATATAAATAACGGTCCGCTCAGTGTAGTAACGTTAGTCAGAGGCGAACCACCCACACACACCTCAGTCAGACGCGAATTGCGTTTCTGACCGCCGTGATCACACTGAGTCATAGACAAGGTTACTGAGTTGTCCGATGGTTTCGGACCGCTATTTATAAGCGCCTTTTATGTTGTGTCGTAGCGCTCGATCACGACCGATGATCAGCGCGTACCGTACGCGCTGATCGTCGGTCGAGCACTAATTTCAGCCTTATACATGATGTTTAAAGAGGGGAGGGTGGGGCGAATATGGAGCATAACCATAACATAATTGGACCAACTTATATGATACAAGTCGATGCTGTTAGGTCAGAAATATACTAAATTAAAAAATATCAAATCCCATGGGGATTGGGGGGGGGGCGATCCACCTATCCCCCCTTATAACCGCCACTGTCCAGACCTAGACTAATAAGTAAGTATTATAAAACACATTGTTTGTTAAGTTTTACTCGATTAAATATTATTAAATTCTATACATTTTTTTATTATTATTATTTGTTAGCGCGGAGTACCTGTGTCCTGTAATGTTTTAGAATTTCTTATACCAGCTACCAATGTGTTTAAACCTCATATTCTCAATTCTCATAATATATTAAGTACAATTTACGTTCAAATACTAATCCAATCCTTTTATTTATTTTTTTAACTCAGTAGCAATAAAAAAAATTTAATATAAATACAGGTTGTATTTATATTAAATTTTTTTTTTTGAAAGTATATTTTAAATCTATCATATTTTTTATATTTAAATGTAGGTATTATAAAATAAAAAATTCTAAACAAATAACAGGACTAGACACGATACACATACCACTCTTTTGACGGCGGCCAAGTAAATGCTTCCCGTCACAAAATTCTTTTCAATATGTTCGATCGTCTTGTCCGGATACAGTATCATCGTTTCAAATCGATCCTTGTCAGGAATCTTTTGCGACAGCCGACACATAAACACGCACGCGATTATATATTAAGATTAACAACTGTCAACTAGGTACGTCGTACGTACACGTCATAATATTAAATACAATTTAAATTTTATAAGTTTTTCACCGACACAAATCTCCAATATCAAATCCAAATTACTATATATTTTAATATCGATTGAAACCGAATCCAAGCGATATTTAGAAAATGGTGTCTTCAACTGATATTTTGTTATTTTCATGAAGTTGTCCAAACAAAATTCTAATTTCTACAAATAAGATACTAGCGCATTGCCGCAATATTATAGTACTAATTTTGACAAAGAGAAAGAACATTTAAAAATTACTAATCATATAAATTATTCGCGTCCAGATCCTTAACTTTATCAGGACCACGATAAATGCGATTAGTCTCGAAATATTACATCTATTAGACGTAATACGTGTTCAGTAATCGTTTTATTTCGCAATTAATAGCTGATGGTCGTATAACACGCACCTCGTTTATTATAACGGCATCCTTAGCGTTCCTATATGGCTATATATATATACAGATTTCAGTGTTCTTTTTATCCACCGGTAAGTGGGTCTAATTTCGCCGCAAATCCAATTTTAACTATGACGATGCGCGTAGCCATTGCATTTCTTAATGTATGAATAATTTAATATTATAGCATATCTAAATTTACTATAAATTTTGTTATTACCGGCCGTTAATTTTTTTAAATAAATATGTGTAAGACGTAAGTACAATATACGAACTTGAACCGGCTGGAAAACGGCCGGTCGCCACGGCGTCTCCACGGACGTGCTGAACTTGTCTTCGGCGCTGACCGACGAATAGTTTTCCATGTTGTGTTTCTCGTACGCCCACCCGTTCATTTCTTCGACCGCCGCTTTCACCATACCGCCATTCTCCAGCTCCAGCCGGGAATGGGTCTCGTACACTACGATTTGCACCTGTGCAATGATATTTACATTACTGGACGTAAACGTGTACCTACTCGAGTTTAGGTAAATCGGCTGTCGTGAGAAATGGCCGATAAGTGTATTAGCAGCAGTGCAGTCTAAAATGAAAAGATATAGAGGACCCTGGTACTTGGTAACATTGATCTTGATGACGTGATCGAAGAAAATTGGTGCATTTCATCCATCGTTTATCGCATTATAAAATATTATTCGAATAACCTATAGGTAATTGTTGATTATTTAAATTCTATCAAATAACCTACTTGAGGTTTAGACATAGCCACCCGCAAAGTGTCCCTCTGTTCCGACATACAAGGTATGTCCGACGATTCTTCGGTGTAGTCTAATGACGCCACGGCCCTCAATAACGATAAGTCTCCTCCTTTCGAGCACACCAATTGGACAGGATCTGTGACCTGTATTTCATGCAAAGAATCGACATAAGAAATCATAAGAATTTTAAAAAACATTAATAATTCATTAATGATTCGAAAATCGCATTAATTGTGATATTTCTCCTTTTTTTTTTAAACCGTCAACAATAATAATTTTTAAACATCGCACGATTAAAATACGCGCCTTTACAGTAAAAAAAATATTGATTGTAAAATTAATACATTATTAACCGCTTACGGTATAAATAGCTGGTTAGCCACTTGCGAAATTAATATTTTTTTTTCTACAATTAATTCCACAAAAACTCCTACAAACAAGTATAAGTTTTCATTTCCAGAAACGAATATTTTTTCCCAACACGTAAGACTATAAAATAGACAAAATTGTATTAAATACTTTAAATCTATCCACGCCACAATAGTATATAAATAAATACGATTAAAATTCGTTTAAAGTCAAATTTTTTTATTTTTCTAAGGAAATTAATAATAACAGCTCGACGTGCGATTTGTGTTATTGTAATATAATAATAATAAAAAAATAATAAATAATAAAGATTCCATACGCGCGTACTATCGGTCGCTCAGACAGTGTCAAACAAAACACCCGCATATACAGACATGGCGCGTCAGCCGACCGTAATAAAACAGGAAAAGAAAGTAGTCACCAGATAGCGCTACTAAACAAAATAGAGGGGGGCAGACAGACGCTTATAAATAGAGGTCCGAAACCATCGGACCGCTCAGTGTAGTCACGGCGGTAAGGCGTGAAAACGTAGGTCGCGAACAACAGTTCGCGCCTGACTGCAGCGCGCGCGCGGGTGTGTGCATGTGTGTTGTGTGTGTGTGGGGGGGTCCCAGCAGTTATTCGCGACTAACTGCAGCGACTACACTGAACGATCTGATGGTTTCTTATCGGTATTTATAGGCATTTTCCTGTGTGTGGCACGCCCTCTATGTTGTGTCGTCATTTCATTGGCAGAGGGGGTTGGCCTCCTTTGAACATCATGTATAACCGCCACTGCTATATTCGCCTTTATATTTATTGTATAGTCAACACAATGGGCATAGTTGTGAGATACGAATACAGATACTTACAATACACCAACAAATTAATTTGAATAAAAATGTATCGTGTTTTCAATGAATAAACGAGATGAAATTTTTTTTATTATTTATATATTCTAACATTTGAATTTTTATGACAAAAAAAAATTATAACTATTAATATTATTTGATTTAAAGTATTACGAAATATTTTTATTTTATGACAAAAAAAACAGTTATACATAATATAGAATAATTAGTATAGAGTCTATATTATAGACTATATAGAGGAAATATATAATGTTCCCCAGTAATAATTTTTAAATACTCAAAAATTCTATTTTGGAAAATATAAAATATATGTTAGTTATATAAAACTTTTATAGAGATATCCCAATTATAGATACTTATAAAATTTAAAATTTAAAACTCTACTATAACATGACATTGTACTGTAAATCTTAAACACTTGAAATTGGACTTTTAAAAACATTTCGGAATGGGTCACAACCTACAAACCCCCCCCCCTCCTGGTTGCGCCACTGCCTAAGTATATATATATATATATATATATATATAGTGGGTGTACACGAATAGGGTACGTTATTACTTATATAATAGACTCTCACCCCGGTATTGGTGTTCGGCGGCGTGGCCAGTATGGACACTATGTCCAGCGACAACTGATTGTTGGAGCTCAACTGGAGAAAATCTTCGGTGATCAGTTTGCAGTTCTGCACACCCAAGTTAACGAAATAGTTATAATAGTCGTTTTTTCTTGAACACAAAACACAGATGCTTCGACATAATATACATATATATATTGTTTGTGCATTTATTGCACGGATGTACAGGGGTGCGACTAAATTTTCAATTCCAGCGGAAATTAAAAAAAAATTTTCTAGTAATCGATTAGGTACAAGCTACAGTGCTACACTCGTTATAATATAAAATGTTATATTTAGGCGCGAATATAGTTGCTCACCTTTCGGCGGCCCCATAAACGATTAGAGATTGTTTGCGTTTGAACAACAACGACGCCAAATAAGCCACCGCAGTCTGGATCGTGAAATGTGTCTGAGCTACGTTACCGCACAGCTTGTTTGCGCTCATAGTCCGGTCTAACATGGCCGGACCCAGGCAGTATCTCCGTTCCTGCAATTAAAAATTATTAATTTAAAAAATCAACTCCGGAAAACATTTTAAATCGACAGATTCTTCGGAATTGTATTATCTGACTTGTTTCAAGTCCGCGGGAACCAGTGGCGGTTATAAGGGGGAAGGTGACAGGTGGATCGCTCTCTCCCATTGGATTTGATATTTTTAAATTTAGTATATCTCTGATCTAACAACACCGACTTGTAAATGAGTGCACAACGAGGAAAGATTAATCCTTACGTTCATTTCATTTTATTGAAATACGCCTAATAATAATATTATTATTAATAATGATAAAAAAATAATAATAATAATAATCGTATAATAATAATAAGATTGCATACGCGCGTACGATCGGTCGTACAAACTAAACACCCGCATATACCGACATAACGCGTCAGCCGTCCGTAATAAAATGGGAAAAGAAAGTAGTCACCAGATAGCGCTACGACATAACATAGAGGGTGTGGCAGAAAGGTGCTTATAACGTGGTCACGGCAGTCAGGCGTGAACGACGTAGTTCGCGTCTGACTGCGGTGTGTGTGGGTGGTTCGCGTCTGACTGACGCTACTGCACTGAACGGAACGCTATTTATATGTGCCTTTCTGCCACGCCTTCTATATTGTGTCGTAGCGCTATCTGGTGACTACTTTCCTTTCCCGTTTTATTGTTATTTCGTTTACGTTCCATGCACGTGTTCTTTCTTTTTCTACATCTGAATTTCGTCTAGGGAACATTATTGTATCTTTCTTCTTGGATATTACTCGTCGATGTGGATATTTCATTAGAAAAGGGGTTGGCTCCATTTGCGCCCCTCCCTGAACATCATGTATAACCGCCACTGACTATGGTTGATCCGTGTAATAACAGGTAGTGGCTTCTGAATTATTTTACCATATAAAACATGATAAGTCGTGCTACGGACACCGGGTACTATTAAATTGGAAACAAACGAGTTATTTTATTTTTACTGTATTGAAAATTTCACACAGTTTTGTGGACTATACAAAAATACGCGTATTAAAAAAAAAATTGAAATAACGCAAATGATTTGAACGCATTGCATTCAATATAAAACGATTCTGCCGAACAAAAAAAAAAGTTTTTAAAAATCTAAAATTACCATTAATAACGTACAAAAATGACATGATTTAATAAACTTACGTCGAAAACCGGAGGAAAAAAGCGTTTAAAAGTAAAAATGACAGAAAATACGTAGAAAAGAAATTAAACGCGATTTTCCGAATCTTATTGTGTATATTATACAGTATATATATATATATATATATATATATATATATATATAAATGTCGGTTACAATTACATATTTTATATAGAACTTATAGAAAAAAAAAAAAATGCAAAACTCATCGAAATCCTATCTTTATAATTACATTACATATATATATATAACAACGACATAAATAAATTACGGAAAAAAAAAGAAAAGAAAAATGCGAAATTCGTCAAAATCATCTCGATAATTATTATAATGGATTATAAACGTATTTACATATATATATATATATATATATATATATATACGTATATATAGGTACCCTACCCCCTCCACGTATAAATAAATTTAAACGCCGCAGCAAACGAAATCAAGATTTTTTGCAAAAAAAAAAAAATCCGCTTTATTTACCCAAATACTCGTACATTACTAGTTACTACGTTTCTGCTGCAAATATAACAGCAGTATACGTACTGCGAATATTATATAAGAAAACACGTGATACACTCGTTCGTAAAGGGATTTATTATTTCAAGTTTCAAAGATTTATGTGTATTATTTTTTTTTTCTATTATATAGTTTATTAGTTTTTTTTTTTTTAGCAAGTCCTATACGTATGTTTAAGAGATAAGCGACGTTCGTCCAGATAAAGTGTCGGACCGGCGGCTGCTATAATTATTGCTATATTCTACACCGCGCATTAACAAGCGCGCGTATATTGTCCGTACATTATACGCCATCCGCGGTGGCGCGCGCGCGGACGGACGCAGATAGACGGTTTTTTTTTTTACTTTTTAGCGCACCTAAATAAATCGGAATAATTGATCGACAGAGTGATTTTTCTTTTTACGAGTCTTTAGGAAAGCGGAGACGTCAAAGTACATAAATGTAATAAATCGATTTTCAATAAATCAAAACCGATTGGCCCGCGAAGAATACGCCGCAGTTATATATATATATACGGCGATAATCTCGCGCTCATTCCGATCGTTAATATTGCAGTGTACATACCTGTATGTATATTATATACGGCAATAATTAATTCATTTTTATTTTATTTTATTTTTTATTTTTTTGGTCGATTTACCGTCTACTGCAGCGGTTTTACCCACATTATAGTCGGTCGCGATGAAAACGATGAACAAAGGGGTAGTGAGACAATTTTTGGCCACGACGGCGGGTAAGAAAATTTACGATTATTTTAAACGTGTACGGAAAAATTTAAAACTAAAAAAAAAATTATACGCGAATTTTAACAGCGGCGAATATAAATATAGGCATTTAAATAATAATCGGCGTGAGAGAACAACATATATATATACGCGCACTCTGCTGCAGCGAAAAGAAATAAGACGATAAATGAATAAAAATTAAAACGAAATTATTCCTGTAGCACACCGCAAATAATACGCATATACATATATAAGCCGTTAATAACGAATATTTATATTTTTTAACTGTAAAACGTATTATACGTCATAATCGCGGCGGCTGTGTTTATCGAGAAAATAAAATATATTATTCGATTATTATTTATTTATTTTTTTCTACTCCTCGGGCATATTGCGCGCGTATATATTATTATATAAGTAATGACTTTAGCTGGCACTCGTATATAAAAATAACGCGCGTGTCATCGCGTTTATTATTCTCGTATATATTGAAACGAATAATCTCTGCTGACACTGCAACAAAATAGATCTTCGTTTAATAATATTAAAAATAAGTACTACAATATTTTTGTCCGTTTCGTTGTAAACTGCAGTTATGTCGATACGTATTGCTGTTGCCTACACACACGCATATAGGTACATATAATATACTATTCCTCGTTTTAAAAACGTATAAATTAATTGATTAATAATATTTATATATATATATATATATATAAACGACCACGATCGGTCGTGGTTAAGCGAGAGACATTCAAAATTCAAATTTAAACGTGTATAAATAAAATTAAGTATCTATTGCGTTTATATGCTATGAAAATGTATTCGTGCAGAACGTTATATTATATAAAACGACGATTTATATTATGTGTACTACCTATATTATTATATAGTCAGGACGTCTCACGGGAATCTGACAAATGCAATAATATTTTCTACTATTCGATATATATATATATATTTTTTTTTCTTGTGTGTAATAATTACTGTAGAACCCTGCGCTACAGATTATATTGTCTCTTATAATGATAACAAAATTATTTCTTAGGAAAAATCTAATCAATATCGGATATCCATCGCATTAATACAGCGTAACATCGATTAACAAGAAAAACGTTTGAATGTCAATAAACTTAAAAAAAAAAAAAAATCGTTTAAAAATTAACGACGCGACACGATTGAAACTTTTGAGTACCAACGATTTTTCTCTAAACGTATAATATTTTGTATTTTTAAAAAAAATTTTAAGTCTTTATTATAATTACACAATAAAAAAAAAATGTATGTTTGTAGCGGAAGTATTGTAATATTATTTAGAAAAAAAAAAACTTTAAAACGTTGAACGAAAGCAATTGTCAGCGGTGTCCGTGAAACACCCTGTTTATCGAAATAATATACTTTGTACTTATGTATATAGGCAAACATTTCACACTTTATATATTTGAGTAATAAATAATCGAATTTAATTTGATTAAATATTGAACATCATCATTTTTATCCGTAATAGTGATTTACAATTAAACAATGTTCACAAAAAAAAAAAATTTTTATCATTTAAATTAGATATATTCAATATAGAGTATTATATTTAAACGTTATAATAGTAATTATATCGCGGCAGTCGCGAATTAGTGTATATAATACGCGTCATAGGTACTATATAGGTGTATATACTATTTATTATACGGTATTTATATAAACGATTAAGATAAAGACATACAATATTATATGGGAACGTGTATTGATTTTATTTAATAACTTATAGAGGTATACACGCGTGTTGTTTAGAAAAAAATTGTTTTCCACACAATCGAATACGTATTATATAATATATTTAAATATTCTGAATTCTGATCAATAACGGAATGATGGACGCTGCAGTAGTCTTCGAGGTATACGCAAAACACTCGGTTTAAAAAAACGGACCCGATACATTCGTTACAAACGCAAATGTCTGATTGTTTTTTTTTTTTTTTACTTTACATCCGCATAAAAGAAAATGTTTAGAATAATAAAAAATTTATTGAATTAAATTGATAATTTGGTCATGTTGGACCGTAACAGATTATAGGCGAATCGATAGTTTAGTGTATACATATATAAATACTATAGTGTATAAGCTGAAACATACCCTTTATATGTATAAGTTGTATTACGTAACGAAAACGTAGGTTTTTTTTTTTTTAATGATATATTAATGGTACATCATTTAATATAAAATGCAGATTTGTAAATCGTAGGTATACGCTAATTTATCAGGAACAAAAATTATATAAATAAATTACATTCCTCGCGTTTTATCTATACAACTAATATTTATTGCATTCAATCTCGAGAGGTCCTAGAGAAATATACATAAAAAGTAGATTAAAAAAAATGTATGTATATTGTATATAGTATAGAGTACCGAACGTGTATAATATTAAAGATAACGAAATATAACATACCTAATATAATTTCTACCAGTCGAGTCGAGTGTATATTATAAGTACAAATATTAGCGACTGTTATTATACAGCGGTTGTTAACCGATGTTTAATAAAACTCATGTAAAAAGAACAAAACAACAACGGAGTGTTTTATTATAACGATTAAATAAAAAAAAAAACAATTTATACTTAAAAATATCGAAAATCAATTATCTGAAATAATATGTCTTGTATGTTTTGACGAGATCGCGTTTTTGCCGCTTTTTAATACAATTTTTTTTTTTTATCTCGTTACTTCTTAAGAATTAAAAATATTACAACTCTGCGTCATTGTACAAATTTGGTGTCTTAAGTATGACTGCTTAGTGCTTAGCCTTTAGAGTTCTTTCACCAATTTTTTATTTTTTTTTTTGAATATTTTCTGTATTTTTCCTGTCCACTGCGTAACAGAGCGTTTTCACGGGCCTCACACGATTTCGTTTTCTATTGCGTGTAGCGTCCTCTAATAATGTAAATATAAATGCAAATGTAAATGTAAATAATGTACGGTGCGGATTTAAAAAAAAGTGCAAAATACAAAAAAATTCAGTAGTTTTTCTCGAAAACGTTCTACCGCAGTGACCGTTACGGTATTTTAGCTTATATATATATATATAAGGGCAGGATTTGTAAGCGTTTATACTCATCGTGTGTGTGTATGTGTGTTGGTGCAGGATCGCTGTCCATAATGAACGTGGGCATAATATTGGGCTGGACGTCGCCGATCATGGAGGAACTGCGGGGTCCATACAGTCCGATCCCTTTGACGGTGGACGAGAGCTCTTGGTTCGTGTCGGTGATCGACTGGGGCCTGATGCTTGGGTCGATACCGTTCGGCGTGATGGCCGACCGGTGGGGCCGGAAGCCCAGCCTGCAAATCATCGGGCCTTTGGCGTTGGCCACGTGGGTGGCGTTGCTGTACGTGGACACGTTCCCGGGGCTGTTGGCCGTGCGGTTCGCGCAGGGCGTGCTGGCCGCGGGCGCGTACACGGTACTGCCGGTGTACGCGGGCGAAATCGCCGGGCCGCGGATCCGCGGCGCACTGGGCACGATGTTCCAGATAATGATGTACGCGGGCATACTGTTCGTGTACGGTGCCGGCATGTACCTCGACTACAGGCGGCTCACGTACGCTGTGATGGCCGGCCCGTTGCTGTTCTGCGCGCTGTTCGCCGCCATACCGGAGTCGCCGCACTTTTACGTGATGAAGAACCGGTTGACGGAGGCGAAACGCGCGTTGGTCTGGCTGCGCGGCGACGACACCGGCGGCCGCACGGTGGACGAAGAGATGGACGCCGTGGTCGAGTGCATCTGCAAGGAGATGCGGAACGCGTCGTTCACCGAGCTGTTCACGGACCGGGTGAGCCTGAAGGCGCTGCTCATCGTGCAGGGCCTGTCCGTGTTCCGGACCATGGCCGGCGTCACGGCGCTCATATCGTACGCGTCCATCACGTTCGCCGAGATGCACGTGGACGTGCACTCCAACAAGTTGTCGCTGGTGTTCGCGTGCTCCGTGCTGCTGTCCGCACTGCCGTCCACGCTGTTGTCGGACCGCGCGGGCCGCCGGCCGCTAATGATCGTCTCGTGTGCCGCGTGTTTCGTGTTCGACACGGCCATATTCGCGTACTTCTACGCGGACCGGTGCACCGGGTACGACGTCACCGAGTACGGGTGGCTGTGCGTGCTGGCCGTCGGCGGCCTGTCCGTCGCGCACACCATCGGCCTCGGCTCGCTGCTGTCCACCATCAACTGCGAGCTGTTCCCGTCCAACACCCGGTCCATAGCCAACGCCATCAACACCATCACGCTGACCGCCGCGTCGTTCATCGCCCTCAAGATATACCCCGTGCTCGCCGAAAACGGCGGCATGTACCGCAACTACTTCGTGTCGTCGCTGTTCAGTCTCGTCTCGGTCGTGTGCTGCTGGCTGTGGTTGCCCGAGACCAAGGGCAAGACGTTCGCCGCCATCCAGGCGCAACTCAGGAAGACCGACGATCTGGCATAAACGTGGCCGCCGCCGTTGCCCAGTATGAAAAACACGAATGTCGGGCCGCACCGTACGCGCGGCACATCGCGTAAGTCATCGTATAATTGCCGCAGGGCCGTCCTCCGTTCGAATATACAATTTCCCGGGATCCGGGACATAACATTTTTTTTCGGAGTCTTTAAAAAAAATCCGGTACTTAACACGTCCTTTCACTCATCAACCACTCAATTTAACACGTTTTTTTCCATAGACAAAAATTATAAAAAAAAAAAATTTCAAGTATTTTCATATATACGATTTCTAGTAAATATCTATTCGACAATTTTTTTTTTAAACGTAAATATTTACCATTTTAATATTATTTATTATTATGTCTCGGTCTGCAATAGTATACCTGCTGTAATATTTGCATAATACTCGAGATGTTTTTCTTTATATTGAATATAATTATATATGTACTTATTATATTATGTATTTATACTGCACTCAAAAGTGTAGTAACCTATTAAAATTACAAACACACACGAGGTACAATATGTGTACAACGATTACCTTAAAAAAATAACATCACTACATATAAATAATATCTTTAAATATTACGGTAAATTTTTTTTTTTTATAGAAATTCAAAGTGTAATCGTGAAAATCGTTTATAGTTTAACAAACATTCTAATACGTAATGTTATCAAACAGTTATACGACGAATTGTACTTTTTGTATTTATGATACATGATATAGCGGATTTCTAAATTACGTCTGCAGTGCACGCGTAGTCGTAAAAAAAAAAAAATATGATTTTTTTTTATCCATTACTCGAGAATCGAGAGCATTATTATTGCAGGAGTACCTATACATCGTTCCAAGCAGTGGCACCGAGTTCAATAAAAAGAGATGGTTATTAATTCTAACCAAAACGTATACTCACACACCTTAAAAAAAAAAAAACTATACATAATTGTAGGCATTTTTCTAAGATTTATCTATTTTTTAAATAATATTTAATACGTATAGGTACATCCAATATATATGACGTATTATATACTCGTATACATATTGTATACGACAGTGTCGTAGTCAGAAATTTATTTTGGAGGGGGCACTAGATTTTTTTACCACTATTATAGTCATTCTAAAATACATCAACTTATTAGTGGGTTAAATTTATATATATATAAAATTTCGGGGGGGGGGGTACGTGCGCCTAGCCTAAAACTCTTTTTTTTAATTACAAAATATAACGTACACATTAAAATTATTTATATTTTTCATAAATTATTTAAAATAGGCAATAGAAATAAAATAAAGTTTTTCTAAAAAAAAAATCAAAAAAAATTGACCAAAATTTAGGTTATATGTATTCCAGTGGCGTAATTACGAATGTTATATGGAAGGGGATAAACAATTTAGCATTATTGGATAATCCATAATAACTGTAACGACTAACGACCCTTTAAACGTTAATCAATCGAAATTAATAAAGTAATTGCGATACTCGTATTTTATTATTTTCTTTAATAAAATGACATATTTTATAATAAAATTTCTAATTTTCTTCGTTTTTTTTTTAGCTAATTTATTGAGTACTTCATCCAATTTTACTTAAAAATCTGAATATGGATAGACCTTTCTTCAGTGACTTAACCTAACCGTATCATAACCAGTAACTAGTCAATAAACTGAGGAATCCTATGAATTATGATAAATACTAACAAATTTTGTTAACGCAAAAAAAGTATTATTTTTAATTATTACATTTTTTTGTACATTAGACGATATGTTATGTAAAAAAAGAAAGCCCATGGGAGGGGATCCATCCCCATATCCCCCCCCGTAATTACGCCCCTGATGTATTCTATTAATACTTGTTCATTTTCACTATACAAATACAATAATTTAAATTCTTATAATACATTTCATACTTATAATTATCTTTTATATTTTTTGTTTGTTCTTTTACATGATGAAATAGTACCGACAAAGAAATACCACCCAGCCCCACCCTAAAATTTAGGTGGTTCAAACGAACCACCTAAAGTATGTACTCGGTCCCACTGCAGATTCCAAGTATATGCGCTTAGCCTTTACATAGTTTCGAGTACTTACAGCAGCATGAGTTCATATCGGCGCATTTTTATATAATATTCCAGTCAGTTTAAATAGATAAAACAATATTTTCCACAAAGAACCACTTCTTTTCTATTTTTACAATAAAAAAAAAAGCAAATTTATACCGGATACAAAAAAACAAAAGAATGTAATCTATAAAACATATTGACGTAATTTATTTTATATTACTTACTATACGGATAATTCGGCATTATTCGACGTGCAATTTAGTAAGAATATTTTTAATTCGTATTAATAATAACATTATGAAAGTATAGAGTTGCCAAGTCTTGACTATATAATAACATGTAAGTACCACAAATTTGTATTAAAAAAATTTTTTTTAAATATCACAGATATATACTTTTATTATCAAATATTAATAACCTATTAATGACCTAAGATTTACCGAGGAATATAATAATAAAATACGTAGAAACAACATATATAATTAAAAAAAAAAAAAAGTAAATCGATTTTAATTTCTTCTGTAATTGCAAACAGTTTTATTGTTCCTTATTGGCCTAACTTGTTTTTGACAAACTCACAAGAGTTAGCTAGTTGCACTGCAAGTCTACACGGATTAATATTTCGCTCGCTGTTTTTTTTTTTTGTAAAAACGTATTTTCTGAGGCAAAATAATTATTACCTGACCGCTGCAGCGTCGATTTATCGATACGAAACTACGTTTCTCGTTTTAGTTACCAACGATTTATTTCATACGGGCCACTCTTCTTAAGTATATCGTCCGACTTCAAAATCAGAGAGTCTGACTCAAAAGTCTAGACTGTATAATATGTACTCGTATAATACAGCTGTTATATTAATATAGCGCTATAATATGCCATTGGAAAGATTTGAATGATAATTCGTATGTTACATACGAGTACATTACGTTATACGTTTCTTTCGCATATTGCGAACATATCGATTAAATGAGCGAATAATTCTAGTTTTAAAAATGGAAAAGCCACTTTTTATTACTATAAAAGTCATAAAAATAATATTTATTACGTTATATATACCGTAAGCTCTGAAGATTTTAAACTTTATTGTTTTTTTTTGTTTTTTTAGAAAAACGGTAGTAGTATTATAATGTATGTACATACATTTTTTAAATATATTCATTGTACATTTGTATTTGTAAAAACGTTCTATTAAGTTATACGCAGTTGTTATATTGTTATATTCGGAGTCTCGGACTATATATATTTTGTTCGGTCTGATATTATGTTTGAATGTAACTACCCAAATATACATATTATCTAAAATTGCAAATATTTTGATAAATTTTTTTTCCTTGGACGTATAATTTCTTAACTAAATACTATAGTTTTATATAGTAAAAACGATGATACATATTATGTATACCTGTAATATCAAAAAATGTTTCTGGAACAGTGGTGTTTTCCTTAAAAACTCGGATTTTTTTTCCGGATAAATGTGTATGAAATACGGCAATACGTGATCCATTTTAAACGTCTCCGGAGTCAGATCTTCAAAATTCTTCATTTGAGTTAATCCCGCTTTGCTCAATACGGTTATCACGTACTCGACGCTTATAAAATGTAAAAAGAAAAAAACAAAACAATTTCAACGTTTAATAGTGAATACGGAAATACGTTAATCTATAATAATAGATGTAATGTTCATTTTTTTTTAAATAGTTCAAACTATCTATTATCGGTAAAACTTCTAAACAGTATACGAATAGGAACCTGGTCAAAAACGTGTTTATCCAACAACTAATTACGGTTTCCGAAGATTTTTTGAACCTTTCGTTGCGTAAATGCTTCGGTAACATATCGGACAGCGATAGAGCACAGTGTTTTATTCTAAATTTCGAAAACGACGCGGCCAATTGAATTTTAATATTTTTGAGAATGTCCGCTATTTCGAGTAACTCCAGCGCACTGAAGCTTAACGTCTCCTTTTCGTCTAATTTCCTCGGTTTGAATTTGTTCCGGTAATAATCAAACGACATCAACCACACGAGAAGCGTCGTCTTGGAGTACTTTTGAAAAACGATTATTAACGAAATCGATTAAAATTAGACACGTTAACGTTTTCAAAAATAAAACTTACTTTTGGGTAAATTTTTTCAAAATCGATGTTGTTTAGAATTTCGTTAATAATTGTCCTGTCTGAAAAATAAAAAAAAAAAACCAAAAACCTAATCATTTTATAATACATACATAAGCGTGCGCACGGTCGCACGGGTAGGGCTGATTGGGCTTTAGCCCCACCTGAGCCTTTACCCGAAAGACTATATAGAAATTAGAAAGTAATAATAAAGCGTTATAGCCGTAGAAAATTGATAACAAAATAAATCAAAATCATAGATATTTACACGGTTAAAGATATACTGGTTGCCCATCGAGATTGATGAATTGTATGTGTGAAATAATGAAAAATGATTGTTTACATTTTCCAGTCACCAACAAAATGGTCACTTCGAAGTTTGTAATGAAAATTTCTATAATTTTTTTCTTATGTGACCGTGACAGGGGGGGTTGGGTGGTCACACTGAATTTAGCCATACCTGACTCAGAAGTCTGCGCACGCCTATGAATACATATATAGTATAAAACCATCTAAAATACATCTTTATATATAAATCCACAATTAAGTACTTATACTCGCAGTTTAACAACAACTGGAATCGTTTTTTTTAAAAATATAAGTAGGTTTACTTATATATAGTATATATTTTTCGATGTACAACGTTAAAAATCTAATATCCAATAGTTTATTTATTTTAATTTTATAAAAATCATAAACAAATTATTATATATGATATTATGGTTTGAATCTTACATCTAAACACTTCGAAAATGATGTCGTACACTCTTCTCATCTGGTTGTCGGAAGCAAATTTTATACCGTGTTTTTTCGGGTTTTCGGCACTCAAAGCTTTAGCAGCGAGCACCAACTCGCGGTTAGTCCAAAGCTCTGTACTTCTGTCGAACTCCTCGGAGACAATATCCTTTTCGAGTTCCGACATGTAATTCTCGTCGGACAATTCATCGGCTTCTTCTTTTGGCCACTTGTCGAATGCAGTCTCCAATAAATATCCGACTTTTAAACACGACGCCATCGAAACCGGATCGTCTATCCTGGATAGTGTTTTTAATATATTTACACGAATAATAATAATAATAATAATAAAAAAAAAACGAATTTTTTTTTTTTTAGGTATTTTCAATTCTATAAACGCGACAAGGCGTGGAAGAAGTTATGGCTATTACTGCGGTTTTACCGTATGGAACTATTATATTATGTCGACGTGACTTGTTTTAATTGTTTCAATAAGCACTCAGCTGCAGCTGTAAAGTACTAAAGTGCTTCAAAAAATATTGTGTAGTACGCGCCTATTATAGTAAAATTTCAGACATATTTTCAGCGATAAGAGTTAGGTTAGGTCAGTGGTTATAGTGCGATAAGCAATTTTTTAGTGGTTAAATGGTGTTTCACATATAGAATATAATCGATATATAAAGTTTTCAGTAAAAAACTCGTTTTTGTTTTACATAAATAATTTGACGAAATACTCGAAAAACGGCGAAAAAACGTTTTGAATATGTATATTACGACAAAAACGTAAATTTGACAGACGTATTCCGCGATATCTACTGAGTTTAATTTAATAAAAAAAAAACTTTTGAAAATTCTATTATTGTTAATCGTTTGTTATATACAATCGTTTTTTACAGAAATATTTCTCGTCGAAAGTTGTCCAAATACCCACTCGCCAAATAATATAAGACTCGATAGACTGTATAAAATAGTCGAATATTATATTTAAAAGTGTAGTATACAATAAACGAAAGTAAAATATTTGTTTTCAAAATATAATTATAATGGCGTATGAATAAAAATCGCCGACAATGCGGCGTGTAGTTACAATCGAATAGGTACCTACGCAGAAATTATAATAATGACGTTGTAGGTACATATTATTATAATATAATATATACTCACATGATATTTTCTTGTTTGCTCATGTCTCTTTGTTTCTCCACCAATTTCTTATAAGTACTCAACTGCCAGTCCGGATCGCTGGGTAACGTTATTTTCAAATAATCCAAATTCGCGTAATATCTGTTGAGCTTAAACATTCTGTTCGCGTCGGTCATGTCTCTGATTCCGTGCGAAATCGAGCCGTTTAATAACGTTTTAATACGAAATACATAAAACAATAAGATCGGTTTCTCCACTGCAGTCGACTGAATTAAAATATTAATTTTAATATTTTAGGCCGTATTCGTTTGTGTTATAAAAAAAAAAAAAAAAAAAATGCAAAACGGCCCCACATTGCCCATACATAGGTGTACACATACAAATGCCTCACCTATATACGTACGCATCATATAAACGTTTAAATCGTTCCGAAATATAAAACGCAACACACACACACACACATACGTGTTTTTAACTGGGTCAACTGTTGATATCGTTCATAGCGACACTGGCAATGTGGAATTGATAGAAACGATCACAAAACGATCGCATGTCTAACTCCATTTCTGATATAATATAGGTACGCGCCGGTATAATGAATTGTTGTTGGCGAAACACACTATATTAGTATATACAATCGTGCGGTATACGCGCCGGCATTCGTCGTCGTGTTCCGTTTACGCGGAAAATAATTTGATTTGTTTCGTATACATAATATTATAAAATACGGTACGAGAAATTGTTTCGTGTTGAATTTAAAGTATCTATAAAAGGCAATAGATTATCGCGTAATAGGTATTGCGTTTGAGAAGCACGTAATCCATATGTATATAAGGACTACATGACGTATACGAGGTATTATACGGTATATAATACAAAAAAAAAGAAGCGTATTAAACGTTCCGTCACGATTATATAATATAAAACAATATAAAGATAAAAAATTTTTTTTTCTACGATATTATTGTTTTAGTCTGTAGAACTGTGCAAAAAAATAGAAAAGGGGTAGTACAGTGGCGAGTTCCACGAGTGTTGTGGTGGACGTCGCTATAATATTATAAGCACAAATTACTTATAAAGTTTTAGACTTTTGTTATTACTATATTATACAATGTGTCACACAGACGCGGATCCAAGGGGGGGCTTTAGCCAGTGGCGGTTATAAGGGGGGCGATAGGTGGATCGCCCCCCCCTGGGATTTAATAATTTTAAATTTAGCGTAACTCTGGTCTCTGACCCAACAGCATCATCGACTTGTGTCATGTAAGTTGGTCCAATTATGTTAAGGTTATGCTTCATTCCCCCCCCCCTTTGAACATCATGTATAAAGTTGGAATTAGTGCTCGACCGACGATCAGCGCCATCGGTCGTGATCGAGTGTTTAGTGTTTAGATGACGACAAACTCGGTGGGTTGTGTACAATGTAAACGAGTGTACAACGAGAAATGATGAATTCTTATACGTTCATTTCATTTCATTGAAATATGCGAAATAACAATATTAATAATAATAATAATAATAATAATAAAGATCACACACGCGCGTACGATCAGCCGCTCGGTCAGCGTCAAACTAAACACCCGCACATACCGACATGGCGCGTCAGCCGATTGTAATTAAACGGGAAAAGAAGGTAGTCACCAGTTATAAATAGCTCTACGACTCGACATAGAGGGCGTGGCAGAAAGGTGCTTATAAATAGCGGTCCGAAAACATCGGACCGCTCAGTATAGTCCCGGCGGTCGGGAGTGAACGACGTAGTTCGCGTCTGACTGCGGTGTGTGTGTGTGTGTGTGCGAGAGTGTGGTGTTCGAGACTGATCGCTATTTATATGCGTTTTTCTACCACGCCCTCTATGTCGTGTCGAAGCGCTATCTGGCGACTACTTTTTTTTCCCCCGTTTTTTTGTTATTTCGTTTACGTTCCATGCACGTTGTTTTTCCTTTTTTTACATCTGAATTTCGTCTCGGTACATTAATAGATCTTCCTTCTTGGTTATTACTTGTCGATGTGAATATTTCATTGGCAGACGAGGTTGGCTCCATTTTCGCCCCTCCCCCTTGAATATCATGTATAACCGCCACTGGCTTTATCCCACCCCTGGGGCTGTAGTAATTGATTAAAAATTATACATATAGTATCTATACTATTTGTCAAGCATTTATTTTAGGTGACTGATTATCGTATAGCCCCCGCCCCCATTTGTGATTTCTGGATCCACGCGGAGTAGTGACCAGCCGGCGTCGTATGAGGTATGAAACTATAACTAAATTTATCGAGAAAAACCTTTAAAAGAGGGGTCCCTCTTTTAGTTTTTTTTTTTTTTAATGCGCAATTTAATTTTTTTTTTATAGAACTGAATCGACTCTACATTTTTTATGTATCTTCAAAAATATTCAAATTTTTAATATAATTTTTTTATTTTCAAGCTATTTTATTGTACTGTCAAATAAACTTACATAATTAAACCAAAATTTCATAAAGAATTTTTACCGAATAAAAAAGTAATTAAAAAAAAAAATTACTGTTTTTTAAAAGTAAATCGCGTTTAACGTCAAAAAACGTCAGAATAACTAACTCTTTCTTTTGTTTTTATTATTCTAGAGAAAAAGACCTACAATATCATAAAAGTTGTATTTTCGTATCTTTCATAATTTCCGAGATGCTGTTAACCCATTTTTTTTAATGTTAATATTATTTATTGCCAATATTGTCAATGAGAACCACGAGTAATAAAATTTAAATGATACATTTATAACCTTATGTTTGTAGTAAATAAAATACAAAAGAAAACTTAACAAATTACTAAACTTACTAAATTAAACTTGAAATAAAGAAACATTTTATTTATTTATTTAGTGTATGGCTATATAGCAGATTTACAACAATATCACACAATAAAGAGTATGTAAGACGAAACAAATAGAATAAAGTAATAACAAATAATAATAATGATAACATTGATAATAGAAAAAATAAAGAGTAAATTACGACGACTTTATTTTTTTTTTTGGAGTTAACATTTTCTGGAAAAACAACATAATAACAGGTAACTAATACTTTGTATTAAGAACTAAGGGTTGTAAATACTCATTATTTACAATGGATTGGACGTGGTTGTAGAATAGCTTGGCCACCAAGATCACCGGATTTGACACCATTAGATTTTTATTTGTTTATTATGTTTACAATTTTGTTTAACTTCCGTGGTGTTTTTTTTTGTCACTTTATGTAAGTACCACTTATATATAAATTCTTGCAGACTTACCTATAGAAGCACATAGAAGAGAGAAGAAGTTTCTAAGAAAAAACATGTATTAATAATTCTGATTCCATACTTTTCATATAATATATATAGTATAACTCAAGTAGGTAACTAACTCATTATTACCATATATATAATAATATATACTCGTATATATAGGTATCTTTATATTTAATAGGCGAATAGACGGATGGTCACGGCGCAAAGAGGATGGCGCATTCGAATTGTTCATAAAATCCAGGTGGTTGACATTTTTCAATATGATTTGTAAAATTCGGAGGTAATTCGAATGAATTTTTTAAGAAAATAAAAAAAATACACGATACTTTATCATGAAAATAGGAAAATTAACTATTATTCATTATACTTTTTTTCTACAAAATTATAAGCATATCATTACACATAATTAATAATAAAAAAAATCATGAAATTAAATCTATTCTTTTAGGAGTTTTTGCCATAAAATACCACAAACGGTGAACGTAACCAGTGCGTCTAATGTCTATGCGAGTGGCGTATCATTGTACTCTACATTTTATGGGCAAGTATACATATTTTGTTCAGCCTGCACACTGTTCCGTTTATACAAGACTAAGCAAATTTATGCATTTTTGCGACTTGTTAAAATTAAGTAAACAGAATTTTATTAAATTGAAAATAAATTATACCAATGGTTTTCATGTTTCACCAGAACATTTTATTTTAACATACGGACAGGTATTTCACTAATTACAAATATACAAACATATAATTGTATAACCAATAAATTTACTAAAAATATTGAATTTGTTTGCATGTTCAATTGACATAAAAGTAAAACAATATTATATATTTTGTAAACTTATAAAAATATAATACAATTTTAATCTTAATAACTAATAAGTCTCTGTTTTAACTTCATGTTAGTTTTTAGCAATATTCTTAATTAAAAAAAAAAATTTACATTTAAAAAATTGGTATTAAGTATGATTACTTGTTATCTGTTTAAAAATCCATCCAAGCGTTAAAGTTCATGTTTTGCTTTGAGATCTTTCAGTATTTATTATGATGTATTAGTATTTTGAGGCAACACCACTTCAATAAATAGAGAACAATCATCACAAGGAAACAATATGGGCTCTGTCTGACAAACATTAAAAACCATTGATTTTGGTACTAAAAATAAACCACCACATCGACATTTGTAGAATAATGTATCATCCACTTTGTAATTTTCTAAATCACCGACATTCAAAGTTTCGAAAATTGTTACTTCTGTATCAATGTCATTTTGTTCTATTTGTTCGTCATAATCTTTCTTCAAATCTGGATCTTTAAGAACGCTCCACGCTTTATTCAATTCAGCACAAGCAGCTGTTGTCGACGAGGAAACGCTTTTATCTGGATGAAGTTTAACAAGTAGTTTTCTATAATTTTCTTTTAGAGTTTCAAAAGATGTTGCTTTATCACAGCCTAATATTTCGTATAAATTTTGTTTAGCCTAAAAAGAAAAAAACATAACTGTTAAAAAATTGTATATATTTTTTCTTTTATTATAAATACCAGAACACTGATTATCTGAATAACTAATTAGAACACAGAGGTATATCATAAGTTTGTTAATAACACAAAATTTAATAAATTATGATATATCATTGTATTTACTTTATTATACAAATTAAAGTAATTAATGCCTTTTAAAAATTATATCAAAAAATTATTAGGTTAGAACATTAAATTGTTATTTAGATAATATTGATAATTTATTGTAAAAATTACTTCAATATTTTCACGATGCTGAACTACTCGTCTAAATGTTATGGAAATTCTTGTTCCTCGATACAAGATATCAGGACCATCTACAGTGTTTATCATATCAAATTTGCGTGGTGTAATACCATGAGTCCATGCATACCTAGAATCACCTGACATGATTAAAAGAGATTTTGATTTGAGTAAAATACTGTTAAGAACGTTTTCTTTTCTGAACTCCATAACAATATCAGAACCCAACGACAAAGACAGTATATTATCATCGAATACTCCACGAGTATCTACGTGACTCGGAATGCCTGAAAAATAAACAAATACATTATAATATTATATTTCTTTAGCTAGAAGAATATAAGAACACACTGAAAACAAAACTAGTTATATTACTAAATATTATCTACCAAAATATTACTTTTAATACTCAGACCAGTTTTTTCAAAATATTATAGTACGCATAATGATTATATTATCTGATGCAATAAAACTTAGTTATTGAATATTTATTGATCATTATTATATATTCGTTGAATTTAGTTGTTAACTTTTTGTTATGTAACAAATTAAATACTGAATTGTAATCAATTAAAAAAATTTTAAAAATAGAATAGAATGATTTTTAAAAAAGTTTTCAAAATTTAAAATTGCCTTACCTTGTCCGGGTAAATATTTATTAACAGTCACTTGATTGGGACACCATTTTAAATGTAACTGAATGGCATTTAAAATGAACTCAAATTCTTTAGGAATTGAATCGCATAAATCATATCGAACACCATTATTTTCATAATCAAATTCATATCCATAATGCTTCACTTGACGATGTTTCATGGAACCTGAAAATTCAATCGTGTCAATATATAATTAATTAAACTGTATTAAATAAAAATAAATTAATATATCTACTTGATTCGGACCAATGTTTTTCAAAATATTGTAACATAAAAATTTCTTCTTCGTCCGTGATAAAATTGTCGACAATTTCTAAACCAGATGGTAATTTACAAGAAATTTCTTCTAATTTCGGAACTGTAATATTATTATAAATCAAAATAAAATGTCATTATACTTTAATACGCATATAATTGAATATTACCCGAATCGGTATAAATTAAATAAAACATTTGTTGATTAGCAAGATCATTATTTTTTCCATTGATTTTTTCATAAGCAGAAATCGCTTCTTGTACATTAGCGTAGCAAACAAAACAGTACGATTTATAAGGTAACATTATTATGTGCTCTACTTGACCATACTGAGAAAACACTTGTAATATATTCTTTCTACTTAGACCATTCACTAGACCATAATTGCATACCATTATATTCTGAAACAAAATTTTGTTGAAAATATTAACTTTACAATTTATAATACAGGAAAGAGAGGGCTTTGTAAACAATGTTAATTTTTAATTTTTATTTAAATTTAAATTTTTTTAAGGTGGGTAGTTCAATTATTCCAATGAATGCCGTTTGACCGGGTTGTGATACACAAAGTTAAAAAAACAGCACTATATAATTAATAAATATAAATATATATAATTAATAAAATATTAATAATTTTAAACCATCTCACTACCTATATATTATAATATATTTAAATTACGTAAAATAAGAGATTTTTTTTTCTAAATTTCTTACCGTAGTTGGACAACAACTAGCTTCAATACCCGTGTCTTTCTTCAGAATAGACTGATACTTTAATCTTTTTTTACGCAGCTTTTGTTCCATAATCACTGAATGTCGACTCAAAAACTCCAATTAAACGGGGTAAATATTAATACGTACATCGACTTATTATTCAGACGTCCTGTGCTCATACAAATGACTGTAAAACACTGAAAACCATCATAATCCACGATGCGTTATTTGATTAGTAATTAAACACAATATTACGTAATTAATTAATATTTAATTTTATTATAGCGATTCGTCGTAACGAGTAAACGTAACAAATTAAAATTTATTCGCGTTTTTCTCATTCTCGTGTTATCATCATAACTTGATATCAATATTATATTTTATCGCAACGTTATCGCTTATCAGTAATATAGTTACAGATTAGACGAATCTAAAGTGTGGTATTGGTATAGTGTTATGTTAACGGTAAGTGGTAACCGTAAAAAAATATTTATATAAACGTTATTCGTCGAAAATATCATTTTCTCGTAGTTTTAAATATGACTTTCGGAAAAAAAATCAAGTGTTTTTTTTTTTACTGTAAAGTTTTTGCTGCAAAACTTCCAAAATTTCGCCAATTTTATTTACGAGTTACAAGAAAATTCTGACAAAAATGTACGTATGTATATTATATAAATTGCCTGCCGGAGTTAAACCGCGGTCAAACGTTTTTGACTGCAAATTAACAACACGAAAATATAATAATAACACGTCCTATTACATATATATCTTTCGGAATTTCATCGAATGTACTTTCACACTTTATCAGTACCTATGAACATGCGGACTATAAAATTATTTAATCACAGTGGGAATTTAAATGCTGGTGGCTGGTGCCGATATCATGGCATATATAGAAGACAATTATGCTCTTATATAGGTATGCCGTATGCAGGCCCGGATTAACATTATCGTGGGCCCTAGGCACAAATGGTTAAGAAATTTTCTCTTTGGAGAGAAAGTGATGAATTTCAATGTTTATCTTTTAAAAACAAAAAAATATAAACATAAAAATCAAATCTAAACTTTTATATAATAATTTTTATAACTTTTTATATGCGATAACGATTTTAAAAAATCGTAAAAACAATTTATTTTACTCCAAAATATATAAAACTAAATTGCCAAAAACCATAAAAATCACTTCTTTTATACCGTTTTGCATATTTCTTTATTAGGTACTCGTATTCAGGTATATACATCAAACAAAAAATAACTGTGACAAAAAAAAAAAACAATTCTGTAGTATATTAAATATATTTTTATAGTTGCTAAACTTTTTTACGAAATTTTTCGTTTGCAAATGATTTAATTAGTTCTTCGGTATCGATTTCTTGAAACAATTCGTTTTCAATTGCAAGAACCGATAACGAAGACAATTTATTTTGACCAATTAAACGTATACAGATTATAGTAAAAAAAAAAAAAATATTACAAAAAAATCTTAGGCCCAAAAATATTCGTAGGCCCTAGGCACAGTGCCTATTAGCTAATACGGCCCTGAGGCCATGGATACTCCCCCTACTACTTCGATTTTTTATTCATTTCAGAGCGGAATGATTGATGTTATCGACACAACGGAAGAACATGATGTTAGGAACTTAATCTTTAATATATAAATACAGCAAATGGGGAGGGGGGACGAGCTTCCTGTACCCCGTTAAATACTCTATTGTATATGTAAATGTAAAATTAATTTTGCACCCTCAGGGATAATTCTCTGTGGGCGCCCCTGTACTTTCACGTTCTTTTATATACTTGGTGCAGGTATAAGCGGTTTTCATTTATTCCAAAACTACAGTTCGATTAGGTCGAATATTAGGTACCTATAGCGCTATAAAAAAAAAAAAAAAGCCATTAAAATATGTTCTCACATATAAAATGTGGACGATGGCAGTACATTCCACAACGCGTATTTATCGATAAATCGGTATATACGGGGATAACTATTGTAGTCATTTACTCCAGACACATTTTTTTACAATTACTTCATCGAATTGCTTTATGTGTATTTTAGAGTTGGGGAATCGTGGTAGTTAATTTCGACTCTCTGAATATTACGTCATGTCATTTTTACATATGTAGATATGTAAATACATGCCGGTAAATGTGTAGTTATAGATTAGTTAACGCGTATTTCATTAGGTACCTATATACATTTGCCAAATTAGAATTTATTTTTAATAAAAATACTCATATCCTATATATATTGTTATGATTTTTTTATACGCTTTTCTTTTCTTCTAATGTAATTAAAAATAAATTTTCAATTCAATGCCGAAATATTAATCAGTATAATAATATTGAGCCGGTATACGCACGATACAACACATTCGTATAGGTATACATACAAATGACATTTTTAGTCATTAGTAGTTTATAGAACGTGCAGTTAGGCGGGCATGTGATTTAAAAAAAAAAAAAAATTATATTTACTAAATTTGGCTTGAAAACGTTTAATTTAAACATTATATAATCGATAATAATATTGTTAATATAGATAAATACGGCGGCCCGAATAATTATTACGGAATATTTGATATGACATGAAACACGCATATACCTTTTTTTTTTTCGATAATTTCAATAGCCGCGCGATATGATGATGATTTACTAAAAAAAGTGTAATATATCTAAATCTATAATTATGATGCCTATATATTATACCGTTATATAATATAATATACTATATATTTACAGAGGATATACCCTAATTGTATTTTCGTAAGAATTATAAAGAGAAGAAAACACATTTATATGCATAAATTATGTTAGACAAACTTAGAACAATATTCAGTCTTATAATAAAAATAAATAAATAATTAATACAATATGATAATAATATTTGTATATGATGTAACAAAACAATGTAAGAAAAAATAAGCACGTCTAATAAATGAGATAAAATAGTAATATTATTAATATATATAATATATATATATATGTATTAATATAAATATATATTATATATGTATATGTATAATATATATAAATTTTATTATATTATACCTAGTAAACAATTTATCTAAAAGAAATTAGTCGAAAAAAGATGAAAAAATTATAATCGAGTTTTAAGTCAAAATAATAATAGTATTATAATAATATTATCATATATATATATATAGTAAGTCTAACTATTAAAAAAATTTAAACATATTATATATAAAAAAAAAATCATAACTTATCGTAGAAAACCTATTTAAAACATTAAAATTGCACTTGTATTTTAGTACAAATGAAAAACATAATATTACTAAATAAATAATTTCTAAACCTTACATTCAACCACAAATATAAAATATGTATTAAGCTCAAGCATGTATGTCAATTTAACTTTCATTTACAATTTTTTTTTTTAAATAATAATTTTTCGAATAATTTTCAATATATTTAAATTTTAAATACAAAATTTTCAATTTTAACATTACACAATGATTAATCTAAATAGTAAAAATATCCTATGATATTAAAAAAAAAAAAAAAAAAACGCAAAACATAAATTTTCAATGCAACCAAAATAATTGAACAATTTTGCAAAAAAAAAAAAAAGAAATAAATATTAAATAGTAAATATAATTTTAACAACATATATCATATAAATTTAAACTTTAAATTATCATTTCGATAAATACCCTTCATGAAGCCCAAAGTTAAAAAAACTCGAACAAAAACAAAACAATTATTAAATAAAATAAATAAAAACATGAGTCTTCAATACTATAATATAGTAATATATAATAAAATGTACAATGAATGGTCGCAAATAAGAGATACATCTTTAATTATATTTTTCTTCGATTATAATATGTATGTTATGAAAAAAGAAAAAATGTAATTCAATAAAATAAATTATAAAATAATGTTATAATTATAATTATACTATAATTTTATTTTAAATCGATATTTCAAGAATTTTTATACTACTTTGCGTAAAACAAATAAAAATCGAATAAATAAAATAAACAATATTCAATTTGTTTAATAAATTGCATCCTACCCAGACAAGTAACTTCAAAAATGAATTATCTACTTTTTTATTTTTTATTATTCAATTAACTAATGTCATAATAACAGATGATCGAAAACTAAAATTATATAATTATTAAAGCCTATATTCAAATTAAATGTTTTTTTTTTTTAATGTTTATTCTTCTAACAAAAAGCAACTCAGTCTTGAATTCACACCTTTGTTCCTGTAGACATCGTAAATAATATACTATTGCAATTTGTAGTTAAGTTGATAAACCTCAGTAGGAACAAAGCTGAGAATGTTTAAATCAAACCAGTCAAAATGTGTATCAGTTCTTTTAAAATTAAGGCTACTCAGTCTTATTATTTATCTATGTGAAATGTAACTGAATTGTACAAAATATAATATTGGCCCCAAAGTAGTGTTTGCTAAAACTAATGAACACATGATTTTCATTTCCGATACACTGAGCATTGAGTATAATAAAGCTTCTAACAATGTTTGTGTAACATATTATGACATAGAACTGCATGAACACATTAGTTAGTACATTATTGAGAAGTATCATCAGTGTAGAATATTATTTTACATAAAAAACAGTCTCCTTGGTTTAAATTAACTAAACAATATATGTATATATATATTTTTTTTTATTGTTATTATTATTATTATTATTTATTTATTTATTTATTTATTTATTTATTATTATTACTACTTAACTACATAATATTTTAACAAGTAGCAGTCTTATGCGGTTTGAGATATCTGTTTCATGAAAATTAATAAAAAATAATAATTAATAAATGGAGGGAATCGATTAAGTGAAAAGAGAGTGGATAAGCATATTTGAACTATTGAGTTATTTACAATCGGTACCTATACGACTTTATGTAGATATTTTGATACAAGGAACTCTTAAAATAACGTTAATTGAGCATGTATTGGGATTAAATGGCATTTATAAAACTGTCACCTCAAATCAGATATGTCAAAAACAACCAATTAATTAGCTACCTGAAACAGTGTTTTGATTACAAAAAAAAAAAAAATTCAGACTTGGAATTTACATTAAAATCAATATGTTCAATAAAATGTACGTAATTATATCTAGGTTATACCCCAATATTTGCATATTCGACTGACCCAAAAAAAAAAAAAAAATTTAATAATTCCTAATAAAATAGTGTCAACATTATATAAAACTAATTTCAATTCTACAAATAGATTGAAGTACAATTTTTTTCCTATTCAATTTTACAACCTTTTCTGCTCCAACTAACCCCGCGGTACGCGTACGTCTTTTGTCGTCGAAAATATATATTATGATATGACGACGACTACATAATGCATGTAAAGAGGGCTGGCTCTGTCATCGAGCAGCCTAGAACTAAGATTTGGGTTTCAGTTAAATTCAATATTATATACGTATATATATATATATATATATATATATCGAATTCGGATTGCACATACTTCCCATTCAACCCGTCCTCCGACCAGTTCAGTCCCTATCGTCGTTACCGGCAGCCAGCATGGGCACAGACGGCGTTTGACTAATAGGCGCCATAATAACCCTAGACGTGGGCGTCGACTGCATCGAAGATTCAGATTTACGAGACACTGATAAATCTTGTGCTTGATCGTCGTTGTCTGTCGGTGTCGGCGATCTCGTGTCTTCCCTGTGCCCAGCGTATTTAATCAGTTCCGGGCTGCACGGCGAGCCTCCGTCATCCATTCTGTCTGAATGAGGCGAATGTCCATTGTTGGAAGTCTCGTGATCGGATTTCAAAGACACACCGGACAATCCGAGAGCGTGGTGTAGGAAACCAGCAGTCGCCGCGTGTTCCATCGCCGAAGAATGACCCGACTCGTCTTCTGCTCCGGACATTTGACCCGAGAACATGACGTTGCTGGTACCCGGACCTAATCCGTACGCAAATCCAAGGCTTCCGTTGTTAACTCCCGATCGGCGAAACGGACGGCTTGTGGTTATGCCGAGTTTCTTCACTTTGTCGTAAAGTGTACGAGACGGTACTCCGAATTTACGAGAAGCTTGTAATGCGCTCATGCCAGTGCGAACGGCGTCTATTGCGGACATTATATCTTGCCTGGTGTACTGTTTGTATCTTTTCCACTCGGGTTTATGAGACGGAACGTAAGTCGCGATTCCCGGAGTTACAACGCCTGTTGAAACGGGGCAAGGAAAAAACATAATACCGTTAACATATACATAATAACAATAAAGATTTGGGCGAAATAGTATAAGAAAGTTTTATTTATTTATCGAAAGCCGATACACATAATATAGAATATAGTAAATTACTTTTCGAATCGCTGTACATCGATTGAGGTGACGAAGAATTATTCATTTTTCCCATCTGGAAAAAAAACCGTATTAATTAGACGCTTTTTTTCTTTTAGTAAAATATCGAATATATGTACATGTAGTTCGATGAATACACTTGCAGTAAGCGCTACTAGAAAATTACTATTCGATCGGTACCTAATTATTACATATATATATATATATATATGTAAAAGGTATTTTACAAAATAATTATCCAATTTCATCGCATTGTTAAATTGTACATACTCGCATTATCCTATAAATATGAATTTCAGCAATTATATACTATTATATAGCCACCGGTGAAATGTATAATATTCAAAAGGACTAAACGCGACAACAGACAATATATTTTTGACCATAACCATTACCCGGTGTACCGATCATTACAATATATGTATACGCGTTCACAAAACTCGTTGTGAAAATAACGTAAAGCGAAAAATCAAACGTTTAAAAAGGGGGAATAATCAATTTTTTAACGAAAAGACGTAACAATATGACGTAAATACGAAAAACAGGATTTATTTATTTTTTAATTTTCTACGCTAAATAAAATACGTTTTTTTTTTTTATTAACACGTACCACTACCGGTGTGTGTAAGCATAGGTATGATAGATTTTTTTTTTGACAATAGATATTTACCCTGGTTATCTCTTCATCGTCATTCACTGACATATCCGGAGGAAACGGTGAATGAGGTTCTGATCCTTCTATTTTGATCTATATATACACACACACAAAATACGCGAGTAATTTTCATTATTATTATATAATAATGATAATAATAAATAAAAATATACTGAATAATATTATAATACCTTTGAAAATTGGTTACTGTTGTTTTCAGTGTTGTGATATTCCATCGCTTCGGAACCGTACATGATGGGAGCGAGTTGCTGCGAGGAATCGGCTTGACCCTGTCCGAGTACGGTCCTCAGGATCGGCGTGTCTCGACCCATCAACATGCTGGACAGTTTTTTACGGCGCAACGGCGACATGCCCGGGTGTCCGGCCACCATGGCGTCGTAGCTGCCGCCGAACATGGCCTTCGTGACGGGCGTCGAAGACATCTGCAACGCGGGCATCGGCCACATCGGCACGTTGCTTCTGCCGGGTCTCTCGGTCAACGGCGGCGATTTCCCGTAATAGTTTTTCGCGTAAAACGACGACTGGTGACTGATGCCGGTGCTGTGTGGCGGCGAATCGTTGTGCTCGTTGTTGTTGTTGTTGTTGTTGTTGATGTTGACGGCCAGCTGCTCTTTGGACGCGCTCGTGTTGCCGTCCGGCGACACGTGATTCGGCGACGATGTGCTAATGATATTGTTACGGTCTTCGTCGACCACCGCGGCCGCCGCGGCCGGTTGCCCGGCCCCGGTCTGCGGTTGGTACGTGTTGTCTTGGACCAGACCCTTGACTTTGAGCATCTCGGCGACTTTCAGCAGGGCGGCCAACTGATCGTGGGCAATGTTCACTTCGCCTTTGTACATGTAGTCGAGTATGGCTTTCATTTCGGCGTGGCCCACGTCTTTCAGTACGACGGCCGAATGTTTGCCGGGAACCTCGGCGAACACCGACTGGAAGTACGACGAACACGCGGCCAACACCATTTTGTGACACTTGACCGGCGGCCCGCCCTCGCAAAACAACGTGGTGTCGGTGAATTCTTCGGACTGGAACAACTGAACGAATACGTTCGTGAGGTTCGTCTGGTGATTATTCCATCGCAAACAGTACTGTTGGTCTTGTCCAGAAATCGTATTCAAATGGTTATTAGTCATTTTGAACGACTATATATATATATATATATATATATAGAAGTATCGAACTTAATTTCCGTGGAGAATCTTTCGGTTTTCAAAAATCTGGAAACGTTTAAAATTATTATCGTTAAAATACATTTTTAACTGTATTGTAATATTCGTCGTCGGTTGTCTAACGTGTGTGTGTATATATCACAGAAAAATGGTGGTAATATGTGCGCGCGCGCGGTACCGAAACGACTGTAATAATATAAAAGGACGTTACGCGCGCAGGCAAACGAAACGGTGTAACACGTCCGTGAGAAACTCCCTATTGGTGTAACGCGAAAATACAGAAAACGTTAAAACCAAATTGAAACGTTTACATCACCTTAACCGTTTTACGGGGAAAAGAACTCCCGATATTCGTACACTTTACGCGCTAGAATTTTATTACGCAAAATAAATCACAACCGTTATCTCCGTACGATAACATATCCGTTTTTAAAAATGTCTTTAATTCTTAATAATGTACGAGATATTTTCGTTTTAAATCGTATTTCTAAAACGCTCACACTTTTTTTAAGAATTAAAGATATTTGAAAAACGTCTACAGGTAGGTAATATCGTAATTTATTTCGCGTACAAATTTAGCGTCTAAAGTATGATTGCTTATATATATATATATATAGCGTATTATATCCGTTGCGTAAAGCAATTATTTTAACGTGATGAAAATCGTAGGAACGTTGTTTCACGTCGCGACTGCCAGCAGCAGGTTTCGTGGACGGACCAAGGACGTCTCGGGTTGTGTACACCTACCTGATCGCGTTTTCGCAGGCATATAAATAGAGACATTTTCGCTCTGCAAAAGAGCGAAAAAAAAAGATGTCTTTGGCACGAGGAAAAACGCGAAATAATATGTCTACGCGCGCAATTCGTTGTAACGGTTTTACGTGAAATGCAACGCGATGAAGACGCACCTGCAGTGTTTGCGGGCTTCTTACATCATTTGACATTTGGACGGACGAGGGGAAAAAAAAAACCACCGCCGCCGAATAAGCGACAGACTAAGCGGTGTAGCGCATCATTCGCGTCTGTACCTCGTACCTACGAAAAACACAATCCCCCAAATCGTCTACACGGAGAGTATATGTGCATCAAAAGAACGGAAAGAACAAGAAGCCATCGCGTTTTCGTTATTATTTCTGTGTTACAGTGTGTATACACGTTTCGTCCGCTAAACGCGCCGTTTAGTATTATATATGATATTGCGTGCGTTGTGTAAATTTAGCGTAGTACCTATTATTATTTTCTTCTTATAAATCTTAAGTATCTGTATACGAAAAATTACAAACATGGATTGCACCAAATCGAGTAGTAAAGAACCAAATAGACCATATAATGATACAAAATAAACAGAAAGGGTGCATACAAAATGTCAGAAGCTACAGGGGTGCTGATGCAGACTCTGATCACTATTTAGTCATAGCAAGATTTTCACTAAGACTCTCAGAAAAAAGAAGAACAACCAATATAAAATCATCAAAATCATCAATAAAATACTCTATTGAAAAACTCAGAGATGAACAGATACACGAGTATTACAGACAAACCACACATGATGAAATATTAAAAACAATAACTGAAAGTACCAAAGAAAGTATAGAACATACATGGAAAAATATACAAACGACAGTTTCAGCTGGAGCAAAAAAGTGCTTAGGAATGTACAAAAGTACTAAAAAGAAACCATGGTTTAATACGAATTGCAAAGAAATTATAGATAAAAGAAATAAATCACGAGAAATCGCAATAAATCATCCGACAAACGAAAATATAGAACAATACACAGCGAGTAGAAAAGAAGCTAATAAAATACTAAGAAAAGAAAAAAGACTAGAAGAAAAAAGGAAGATAGAAGAAATGGAAAACAACAGATATAATCCTAAAAAGTTTTTCAATACTAGTAATTCTATTAAACAAGGTTTTAAACAACAAACTATAATGATAAAAAATCAAGCAGGGGAGCTGGTAACAAATAAAAGAGAAGTGACAGAAGAGTTCAAAATCTATTTTGATAAACTACTTAATAATACAACAACTAGTACAAATGAACACACAAATATACAATATAGTTCAGTGGAGCCATATATTAGCTCGCCCTCGAAATCGGAAGTCAACGCGGCGATTAATAAACTGAAAAATAATAAGGCACCTGGAGAAAACAACATAGTGGCAGAACTAGTGAAAAATAGCGGAGAAGCAATGAAAAATGAAGTATGGAAACTGATCAACATAATTTGGGAAAAACAGCAGATACCTGAAGAATGGAATACAGCCATAATTTGCCCAATATTTAAGAAAGGAGATATATTAGAAACAAAAAATTACCGAGGAATCTCCCTTTTAGATACCTGTTACAAAATACTATCGTCAATCCTGCTAGAGAGGTTAACCCCCTTTACTGAAGAGATCGTTGGAAGATACCAATGTGGTTTCAGGAAAGGTAGATCAACAACAGATCAAATTTTTATTCTCAAACAAGTAATGGAAAAACATTATGAATTTAATAAAGACTTATACATGGTATTCATCGACTACAAACAGGCATACGATAGCATACATAGAGAAGAGTTATGGAAAGCCATGATTAGCTTTGGGATTCCAAAGAAATACGTTGACATGGTAAAACTCTGCAATGCCAAGACCATGTGTAAAGTAAAATTTTTAGGAGAACTATCATCGGAATTCGAAATTAATTCAGGACTACGGCAAGGCGATGCCTTGTCCCCGACACTATTCAATATAGGTTTGGAGAAGGTCATAAGAGAACTAACCCAAAGACAAAAAGTGGAGATAGTATTACGGTTTTCCTACGATAACTTAAGGAATTAGAATTGTATTTTCGTTATACGAGTTGCAATAAATTGCGAGAATTACCTACCTAATTTTAGAGCGTTTTGCAGATACACCGCAGAGATATGCGATACTGCGTGCGTCGCAGGGACGTGGTGTTAAAGTCGGTGTCAAGGGACGCAGAACAGGACAAATAAAAATTAATATCGCGACGACGGCCGTCACAATGAAAAGGCGAATGACATTTTTCTTTTTTTTTTTTTTAATCGATTTTATTGATTTATTTTATTCGAAATAACATTTAATTTCCGGAGGGTTCGCCTCCCCCCCGTTATTTAATAATTACGGTACGTGTTTCGCGTATAATAAATAAATAAATTTACATTTGATTTTTTTTTGTCATTAATAATTTGGGAGCCGTGAAAATATCGAGAAGACACACGAACAGGAGCCGCGGTGGGTATAGCTGGTATACCGAATTCGTTAACACGCGTTGAATTTTCTAAAAAAAAACAAACCGAACAACCGAAACTCAACTGAATCGCTCTGTATACGCGTGCGCCCGCATAATAAAACGTTTTTTTTTAATATATATATATATATATTTATACGTACAATAACGGGGCATCGCGCGCGAATATACGGGAATCGGCGGGACCCCAGACACAGACATGACGAGACCCTCGCGCGAACGGGACACGGTATTTTTATTTTTTTTTTCGGGTATAGTCCGTCGCCGGCACACCACGCCAGACCAGACACGAACCACCCCCTCCGTCCCCAAATATAACAACAACAACGACGAGACGACGACCGGTGGCAACTATTTTTCACGTTTTAAGTAGGTGCTGGGTGGGTAGCCGTCGGAGGGAGTGGAATAAAAAAAAAAATTGCGAAACACGACAATCGCCGCGTCTGGATCCGAGTAATAAATATACGCGCACTGCACGGACGGGGGTGCAGTGTTTCTACCTGTTCACTCGTCGTCTGCAAGAGGGACGACCGTTAAACCCTTGCCAAAAAAAAAAAAACCGAATCGTTTGTGTAAATCATTATATTAAGTATTTTTGAATATTTTTTTTTTTGTTTAAATAATATTGTTTTACTATAGTTTTTCTCTCTCCCCCAGTCCGATATTCGAAACGTTTGACGAAAAGACTGCGAATTCGCCGGAATCCACAGAAAACATTATACGCGTCGTGTTTCGACGACGACGTGCGCGAGAACGCGCATTTCCGCCGCAATGGCGTAACTCAAAACAAATTTTTTTTTTTTGCCGTATTTTATTCTACCGGCAAAATTCATTTTATTTAAAATTTAAGTTCTACTGCAGCCAGTATATTCACATTTTAATAAACTAACGTTATTTAATATTTATTGTATTAAATAGCAGCGTCAGGGTTTCCTACGAGCGGAACAAGCAGGCGATCGGAGCGGCGAAATTTTATAGGAGCTGCAAAGAAAACTTTTTCAATAACATATTCGTATTTATGTTTCGATGTCTAACCGTTTTATATATTTTAAATAATAAACAATAATTTAATTAATAATACATTTTGCTAAATAACGCATTTTGCTGGTCAGAAAAACACTTATGAAAATGAAGGGGCGGCAAATCGCTTGATCCGCCGCTGTTACATAATATAGTCTATCCGTTACGCTAGAATGACACGAATTTAAAAAAAAAAAAAAATTCAAAATTTTTATATATATACGCGTATTAACGAGGGCCCCGGGGCCTTGCCCAGCCGTAATTACGCCGTCATCGCTGTAGTATTTCCGTGAAAATCGATATGGTGGTAATTTAATTGGAAATAAAGAAAACTTTCAACAGCCACCCGTCATCGCATACGCGCGTATAATAATAATAATAATAATATATATGGGAGAAAATCAGCCGGGGACGACGGCGAATTTCACATTTCATAAGCCGAAATCGTCGTTACTATGTGTTCTCGCCCTGCAGAGGACAACGCACACAATTATTATTCCGTTCCTCGCCGCCGCTGTGGTGTGTACTTATATTCGAGAGAAAACGCGTTTATTTTTGTATATACGCATGTATACTGCGGAGAAATTCGCGGGTGTTATTTTATACGAATACGTACGTACGCCGGTAAAATCAAACAGTACAGTTTTTATTAAATTATAAATTTTAATTAAACAGTAACTCGGCAGCTGTTATGAGACGAAACTATAAAAAAAAAAAAAAAAATCGTACCGAGTACGATTTTTATTTATTTATTTATTTTTTTTGTACGTAACTTTTGGGAAAAAATTGCGTTTTCCATATTATAATATTAGCGCTTGAATTGGACCTTTTATATTTTAAAAACATTTTAGCGCTTGTAATCTTTCATAATGTTGAGAACGAAACGGTCAGGAATGGTTTTTTCGATCCTATCGAATTAATGAAAAACAATAAAAATGCCTTTAAATTTTGTTATCAACGCCAAAATAATAATTGAATATTCCACGTTGATATCACAACGAATCCAATAGATTTATTTAATTAAAAATATAGCGATGGCTGAGTAGGTGGGGGTAGGGGAACGAAGCCCCCCACGAATTTTTCAAGACATTACAAATTCCGGGGACGCACGTTTTTACACTTTTCCGTCCTACTTCTAAATATTTTCCAATTCGAGCACTGCAAAAACTTACTACTATATAGATGTTTTTTTTTTTATATACTCTATAATTTCATCAAAATAATCTTTTATATGCGCATAAATTGTCTTTTTTGAAAATATACGACACTGTCCGTAAAAATGTATTAAATACGGAAAAAACGAATACAAGTAACAGTTTATAAAAATTAAAAGTAATCTTTAAAAAAAATTACTTAAACAGCCGTACTGTATTAGTCTATACACACGGTGATGCATATTTCATTTTATTAAGTGTACACGAAAAAAAAATTTTATGTATTATGTAATATGTATAATATATTACGTGATAAAAGTAATATTCAATATTATGTGCTGAAAATAATAACGTGTTAAAAAAAATGTTAATAATAATAATAATTTACTAAATAATATTGATGTATCGCGCGTTGAATGCGAGTTGAACGGTAAACTTCACTCGCGATCTAATCGTGGCGTCCGTTGGCAGTAGGAAACTGACGGAGGTCACACAATATTGTTTTTGCATTTTTTTTTTCTTCATAAACCGATAAACCGTTACATTTTTTTTTTCCTTTTTGGTGAAATGTTCTCGAATTAAACTACTCAACATATTCCTGTAAAACATATCGTTTTGCACACAAAATAATACCTTTGAAATATGCTATTTTTTTACGGGCTAAAACTGATTTGTATATCGGTTCATATATAGGAAAATGAATCGTAATGCAATTGGAGCCTCAACACGCTCTCAGTAAAAAAAAAAAAAACACACTGAAAATCCGGTCTCTATACTTATAATAATAGCGTATCGGACACTTTACGCGAGAAACAAAAAGTGAGAAACTATTATTACACTACGACGGTGGCGGTGTAAATTTAGAACTGCGCCCTCAAGACCGCCGGGGGTGGTGAATGAAATTTCGAATAAATATACCGCGGCGGCGGCGGTGGCGGCGGACGGGACCTATACGTTCCAAAATATATTTATATACCGCTGTTAGCGCGCGCGGTTACGTCGGGTATATATGCATATAGAGTAAAATAGTATAGCCGATTTTAGCCATGGGCACAACAATAACGAATGTCTTTTCCAGGGCCGGATTTAAAGAATATTGTGCCCTGGGGCATGTAGTGAAAATAGGGCTCAACTGCAGCGAACGTATATTATATTTCTTTCCGCATAAAAACTTCGAAAAAAAAAAAAAACTGCTAACTAATCGATATTTCAGTCTTTAATATTGATTCTTATGAAAAAGACAAAATTATAGATTACGTCATGTACCTGCTTCATTTAATTGTTTATAAAAATTGAAATTTAACAACTACACAATACAACAATCGAGTAATTTTACTTGATATAAAATATTCGCGTAAATTCTCACATTATAATATATTGTTTAATCTTATTTAAAACATTTTTTCTTCGCTTTATCTTTGGCAATACATAATAATATATATATTTCGGTAAAAATCAATTAATTACGGTAATAAATCGCGTTCAGAAGATATAACAATAATATTACAATTTTTGACGGGGGAAGGGCTTAATAATTGTGTGGGCCCCGGGGACGGGTCCCCATACGATCCCCTTAGTCGTGGTATTTTTATTTCAGGGTGGGAAAGAAACCGGTATAGGTTTTTCACTGAAAAGAAAAATCCTTTGCTGCAGGAACGCTGTGTATAATATACATATAGGAAATACGACGGAGCACGGAACGCGCGGCGGCAATTACGTAACTAGTTTTTTTTTTTCTTTTCCATGTCCGCAAACTGCGCGCGACGGACACATCGCATATATTATTATAGTATATTATGTAGAGTACAACACGGTACAGTAGGTTAATATATCCGAATAATTTTTGTCCACAAAATACATTGCTATCGGCCAATTTCTATTATAATACGACGAATAATAATAATATATTTCGTTTCCCGAAAAAAAAAAAAAGAACAACGAATATATATATATCTAGTAAATAGTACACACCCACATCCATCATATGACCACTACCACCACCACCACCACCACCAAATATAATCGTCATTTCGTTATCTGGACCAAGTGCACTTATAGTGCGTGCGCGATGTCAACGGTACACATAATATGTAAAAAAAAAAAAACAATATTATTACATAAAAGCGATAATCGGCCGCGCGCGAGTTTTGCGCCAATTTATCAAACGAGTCTGCTGCTGCTGCGGTCGTCTCTAAACGACACGCAATATTTTTTTATAGTAATTAAACGTGTATTTTTAAAGGGTACCTACGAGCGTAGAATCGCGTATTATTCGCCCTCGTTTTTTTCTCTCTAATTTCGATAATATTTTTTTCTTTTTTTTGTTATTATTATTAACGGTTTAACAACAACGGGCAGCGTATATACACACACACACATATATATATATATATATAGTGGGCATATATTATTATAACGACTAGTCACCGCCGGTGGGAAATAGGAAGTGCGCACGGTTAACCGAGGCTTATATGGTGGAAAGAGCCGGAGGAAAAAAAATAGGCGCGTTGCGCGGCGGGGGAGTGGTGAAAACGGGGGAACACACCTTTTCTCTCCCCCACCCCCGGTGAAATATCGCTAATAACGCGAAAAAAATATAATTATACTTTGTCGACTGTTGCAGTATCCCGCCGAAAGTATAGATAATTTGTACCGAAATCGTTCCCTATATAATATGTATAATATAGGCGTAGTAATTTTTTTCACCCCATTTTCTATGTAAAAAAAAAAAACAGTATAACGCCGTGGCGTTTGAAAACGCGTTTACGCGTTATTGTCGATGGATTACAGATAGTAAAAAAAAAAAAAACCGTATAACGCGCTTTCTTGCGCGGTATACGATTCGGACCGCGGTATCCGAGCAAACAGGTGTCTTCTGAATCTGGTGTCGGATCCGCGTTACAGCAGCAGGTGCGGGCGCGGAAACTTTCGAAATCGGAACATCGCGAATCGAGGAATTTTTTTTTCCCTCTGGAAAAACACCGCGTTTCGCACGATTTTACAAATACATCAAAAAAAAAAAAAAAATGTATATTTTTTTCCTACACGATATCAAAACGCGTACGAGGAAAACGGGAAGAAGTAAAAAAAAAAATTTATATACCGTTGTAATAATCCCAGTCGTTTTCGCATCGCGTACCTATATATATATATATATATAATACGAAGAAACGGCGTGTACGCGCGCTCCCCTGCAGGAGAAATAACGTACATTAAAGGGACCATCTGCGAATTTGAAAAAAAAAAAAAAAAATTATAATAAAACGGTTCTCGTACGGGACATGGGAATTTTCCCGTGACCCGTTCGCGGGTACCCGAACTGTACAACGCGACCCATTACGTATACTGCACGGTTAACCGGTTGATATTTGCATACCAGCGAAAAATTTGAATACGACGACGCCGGTACCCGCGGTGATTTCCATAATTAATATTTACCCCGGGGGGGGGGAAAGAACGTTTTCGCCAATCCCGTCCCCTCGTCCCCCCGGTCGTCGGGTGGGCCCAATTGTGACGACCACGGGCCCCGCGTGATTTTGATGAATCGATTAGCGGGCGGCGCGCGCGCCGTACACTGGCGAAAAGCGAAATCTCTCGCGCGCCCATTTCAAACCGCGCGAGCGAAAATAAATAAAATAATCCGTAAACGATTTTTAAATATTACATGATTGTATAATAATATATACGTACCGGCCGGATGCATTTCCTGGTCGACCGGAGCGAGACAAATCGCAGCGCAGTTCTTTTTTTTTTCCCCGCGATCCTGTTCACTCCGAGAGTGGGCGATTCCAATAATAAAAATTGGCGATAATAATTATAGTAAAAAAAAACCGTATAAAAACTAAAAAAAAAAAAAACTTCTCTAATCTATATAATATTCTTAAGAAACGGATTTTTATATTTTTCTCGAAACGCTTTCGAGAGAAAAACGCGCAGTAAAATTAACGTTTTTTTTTTCGCGAATTCTGTTTTTTTTTACTACTTAAAAAAAAAAAAAAAAATTATTACTATTTTTATAAATTATTATCGGCGAAAATATTTTGTAAACGTAGAAAAACAGACAGAGAGAGAGAGAGAGAGAGAAAATAGAGGGAAAAAAAAAAAAACCCGGAAAGAAAAGGAGAGACCGCCGCGTTCTTCGCGCGTATCGCGGCCGTCGTCGTTTCCGTCGTCGACTCCCGGGGCCTCGAACGTGTCGTCGTCGCCGTGGTCGTCGTCGTCGTCGGTGCGTGTGTATATTACGTATGCGCGCGCGTGAGTGTGTGAGTGTGTGTGTGTGTGCGTCGGTGTGCGATCGACGTGCGTGTGCAGTGCGCGCGGTGGTTGTAACGCCGGCGACAGGGTGCGCCCGAATAAATGCAACTCTCTTTCGCGGCGAGGAGCGCGCGCGCGCGCGCGCTCGCGTACGATATCATGTCCGCCGCAATCGCCGTATACGCACACACCGCCGCCGCGCCTCTCTTCCCCCGCCCCCTACCAACACGCCCGTTGCACCGCTCTCTCCTGCACGCACGCACGCACGCACGCACGCACTCTCTCGCTCGCACTCTTTCACTCGTCGCGCACTCTCCTCTCACCACCTCTCTCTCTCACTCACCACCACCACCCCCCCACCACCACCACCACTACGCCGCCGTCGTTCAAGCCGGCCGATCGCCGACGACTTCTCGTCGTATCGTTCGCACACACACACACACACACACACACGCACTACGCCGTGCCGAAGAGGAAGAAAAAAAATTAAAAAAAAAACGGGTTGGTCGTCGTCGTCGTCGTCGGCGGCACACGCAACACTCACGCACTTTTTTCCCCTTCCCCGCCACGCGCGCGTAATATTTAGTAATGGTTCGTCGTCGTCGTACACACACACACACACACACACACACACGAGGAGATATTATTATATTCACCATACGTTATCTGTCCGCGTGTGTGCGTGCAGTGTGTACGTGCAGTGTACGCGCGCGCGCGTGTGTGTGTGTGTGTAGTGTGTACTGTACGCACTCCTACTCCGAAAAAAAAAACGTGTGTGTGTGTGTTTGCGTTTTACGCACATCGCATGTGCATATGCGCGTGTGTGTGTGTGTTGAGTATCCTGTTTTTTATGGCTTTCCGCGTGCGTATGTGTGTGTGTGTGTGTGTGTGTGTGTTTTTACCGTAGCTCTCTCACTCTCTCTTTCCCTCTCTCTCTCTCTCTCTTCTCTCGTTCTATCCCGCTAGAACCGTTCTCTTTTGCGCTCGTCACACTCGCGCGCTGCAACGATGTTGAATATTCAAAACCGGTGTGGTGTTGCCTATCCGAAACGAATAGTGAAAGAAAAGAAAGAGAGAGAGAGAGAGAGAACAAACGACACGCGCGTATAACGCGCGTTCTGTTTGCGTGTATTTTTCTTTTTTTTCTAGAGTCGACGAGACGAGCGCAAGGGAGAAGAATCGGCAAGAACTTTTTTGAGCGCGCGACTTTTTTGTGTATATATATATATATATACGTACGGAGAACGTCGTGGATTTTTTTGGTCTGAGGTTTCCTGGCTGTGGATGGTGGGGGGCGATCGAAAATTCTCGACTCGCCCCCCATCATTTTCGAGTTTTTTTTTTTATTTACACAAATTCGTCGCGACGTTTTTTTTTTTCTAAATCGAATTTTTATATAGTCCCGCGCGCCGTTCACTAGTATTTGAAATATAAACAAACGGTTCAAGTTCAAGGTCAACCCGGGAAAATAAATATCCGGTTCGAGACCGACGCGCGCGCGCGCGCACGCGGCACTGCCATTTACGCGCGTCGCCCGATATACTTTCGAGCATATACGGAAAAGACAAAAAAAAAAAAATCGTTTTTCTCCCGTACAATAATAATAATAATAATAATACATGAAACGTTTTGCAGTACTACGCTATACGCACATATATTATACGTATATTATATTGTAAATAACCGATTATAACATATTACGATTTAACGAACCGACACGATTTAACAATTTATATTCCGGCGCGATAAGATAAAAAAAAAAAAAAAACCGCGCGGTATCGACATATTATATTATACATATAATTTCTATCAGAATTTTTTATTTCTATTGTAATTTCTATTATTATTTACTGGCCGGTATAACGTAAACGCGAAAATTAACGCGCGCGCGCGCGCGCGATTACACCGCGAGATTGTATAATAACAACGCCGTTCTTTCGGGTATCAATTATTATTAATTAATTCGGCGGTATTATTAACTCGTCGTATACAGCGGAGGGAATTAAGCGCGTTTATATACGATGACGGCGTGCCTTGTATATATATAAAAAAAAAAAAACGGCGATAAACAAACGCGTACGTGTAACGATTGCGTTGAAGAAATATTCTGTACAACGCATATTTTTATATCGTTCGCGTGGAATTATAATTTGCGCGCGCGCGCGGTTAAAACAATATTATAACAAAATAATTGGCCGATTTCACAGTTATTGTTTCGCTGTCCCGGTGCAGCGCGGAGCGCAGCCGATTTCGCTCGTTGCAAAATAACGGTGCGTCTCGGACCGTCGTATTGCGGTCGAATAAAAACGGAAAAGAAAAAAAAAAATGTACCGCCGCCGAATATTATTAATTTTATACTTGTACGAAAACAACGCGTTACACTTATTTTGGCGTTTCGAAACGCTTTTTCCCTTTCCACAACTCGCGACGATTATTTACGGGGGGGAAATATCGAACGCGCGATTTTCATACAATTTTTTTTTTTTTATATTTACAAACTATATGAAGCAAACGAAATCGCGAAAATACAGAAATAAAAGTTCTTCGAGAAATTGAAATTTTTGTTACTACAAAACCGTTTTCACGAGGCGAATCTCGTAATTTTTACACAAAATACAATATTATCTGTTTTTTTTTTTGTTTATCAATCCGAAGATTGGTTTTTAACAAATTTTTCACAATAAATGCCTTCTCCATTTTTCTCTGTCATTCGCCACACACTTGAGCTTCCTGTAGGAAGTGACTCCTGCATCCTGCATTACTTGGCCAATGTATTTCGTCCTAGGTCTTCCTCTTGATCTTGTCCCTTCTATCATTCCTTCAGTTATTAAATTATGCAATTCTTCTCCACGCCTCAACGTGTGTCCTATCATCCGCCATCTCCTTCTACTTATTGTATCTATCAATGTTCGATTTTCATCTATTGTCTTCATGACGTCTTTATTTGATTTTCTCTCAGTCCAGCTTATTCTCTGCATCTTTCTCCAACACCACATCTCCAAAGCTTCTAACATATCTTTCTCTTTTTTATTAATTGTCCACGTCTCGCTTCCATATAATGCCACACTCCAGACGTATGTTTTTATGAGCCTTTTCTTCGTTACAATGTTCATATTTTTTTATGTTAGTAATTTTTTCTTTTTAAGGAATGTATATAACAATAACCCGGAGCGGGGGGGGGGTTTATTTTTCAAATATCATTAATTCTTAAGAAATCGTTAGATTTTAAAAATTCTTATGACTTTTTAAGAATTAAAGATATTAAAAAAAAAAAATGGGTATCGTAATTTACACTTTGTGTAAAAATTCAGTGTCTACAAAACGTATTCGAGTAATTTAGTGCGTCCAAGCAACGTATGATTTCGCGACTCGTTCAAAAAAAAAAATGTTTAAATTTTTGTTAACGCTTTGCTTAACCGCGGTTATATAGAATCGTATTTTTGAAATATCGATCGCTTGCCTGAATACGCCGATCGACAACGAGGAACAAGAAACGAGGCTCAAAAGTCTTGCCGAAAAAAAAATAATGGAAAAAAACTTTCATTCGCGTTTTTTTTATTTTTGACTTTCCAAAAGCGTCCCCAAACTCTGTGTGCCCAAAGGGTCCCTGCAAGACCACATACGGCTCCGCATATACATACAGATTTTTAGTCACTCGCGTTTTGTTTTTTCTAATCCACTCCCCGACACATCGCAGGACTGCATTCGAACTCCAGGATTTTTTTTTTAATCTCCACTCCCCATTTTTTTCTGCGATTATATTTTTGTCTCGTCGATTTTTCGAATTATAAATATTCAAATATAAACTGTATTTTACGCTATACGATCCGCTGTTATTTCATATAAAACGTCCGTAATAAGCGCTAGTATAAATAATATATATATATTTTTTAAGGTTATTGATAATTTTCCCGTTTTTGTACACACGCAATAATACATTATAGGTACACATACGCGTAAACCCGTTTGTTAATCGCGTTATGATATTATTCCGTTCCATATAATATTATAATAATAGTCGGTATGATAATAATAAACACGCGTTACTGTCAGTCGCTGCACTTAACGTTTACGTATCTATATATATATATATATTTTGTATTTAGTAAAAAAAAAATTTTAAAAAAATAACAGAGCATTGAAGACGAGTAATTGCAGATATTACGGAAATAATGTATAGATTTTTTAAATTATTATTTTTGTTGTTATTCAGTAAAAAAAAAAATTAAAATAGTATTAAAAAGAGAATAGCGTAGAAACAATACGCGAATAGTATGTTTTTAATATTATGTATGTGTATAAGGCTCGTATATTTTGTAAAATCATAATTTTTATTGCATGGTAAATTTTCGTTTAAAATACCTATATCTCATTTTACTATATACATAAAAAAAATACGTCCTTCAAAGGTTTCGAGTTAGAATTTACACTTTTGAATATTGTTCCAAAGCGATTTGTCGACGTCGTGTTAAGCCTCAAATGACCTATTTTATGAATTAAATACTTCAAAACCTGTAATTGTTATAAATAGCTCAAAATTGAAAGTAATTTTTTTCCGGTACTATAATATTGTATATAAAGTCTGAATGTTTGCTGTGAATATTTCAAGTTTCTATATAACCGCGCATTAGTTTCGAGATTTCGAAGAAATAACGCGATTAATCGCGTTTTTACGTAATTTGTCGGTAGTTTTTGAGTATGTTTTTTTCTAGGTCCTTTTGAATAAACCGAAATATGACTCTTCTAAAGTGTTACCAACTAGATGCGATCCGTAAAACTGTAGATGGTAGAATTTTTGGGTACAGACATAAAAAAAAAAAAAAACGTGTCATTGCGTAAAACCAATACATTCCTCGCTCCGTTCAGAATCTAAAAGTTTTAAACTTGGACGCCCGCCTTTCTCGGCAAAAAGTCTAAGCTATTCTTATTTTTACCCTCCACACCACCGTACATCCATAACCGTCTTCTTTATCTACTCCACAAATCTCCGTGTCCTTATACTGACAACCAGCTCTGCCCCGACTTCCTTCTGCACAACCAATAAGCAATAATAATAATAACCTTCTCGACTATCGCGTCGTTATCCTTCTGCCCAAACGGCTGCATACCAGTTGGGTTTCGAAATTGAAATTCCTACTCTAGTCGGGTCCCGGATTATTTTTTGATAGTATACTATAGTTGGGTCCCGGGGTTTTTTTGATAAAAAAAACCGCATAAACGTATTACATTACTATTAAAAACACATATAAATACGATTAAGAAAAATCACTTTTGCGTTGATAGAAACGTATACGACATTAATTTTATACAAATTCGAATCGATTAGAATTCGTTTCTGCCGTTTTTTCAGTCGTTATTTTTCTTTCATATACTTTTTTTTTAAAACAAAAAGCAATTTTTTCTTATCATCTTTGATAAATATTTGTGTATGTACCCGTCGTAAAATTTCAATTATTTTTATGACTACATTGAATATTGAAATGGTATATGTGTAGTGGGTATATATACCGAAAACAAAAATCCTAGACCCAACTAATGCCTAGCGCCTAAACTAACCTGCGCCTTTTCGTTTCTGATACGAATTTCTTTCCCTTTTTTTTTACTCTAAAACGGTGCAGCGGTGCAGCAGTGTGAATTTAATACGCGGTAAGCGTGTACGCGTATATGAACACATACCACCAGACGGTATGGACCGCGGTATGGAATAGAGAGAGGGCTCGTCGTACTCATTTTGGGGATCCCTTCTCCGGCCGCTCGCGTTCAAATGACGAAGACGACGACGGTGGTGGTGGTGGTGGTGGTGACGACGACGATAATAATATGAATCGAATTCGAGTAACACGCCCGGTGGTGGCGTGTGGACTTTGAAGGCGAGGCCGGGCGGTGAGACGGCGGCGGCGGCGGCGGCGGCGGCTGCAGTGGATGCGGAAATTGTGCGGACGTTTTGACGCCGCCGCCGCCGCCGTTTTAAAAATAACAATAACAGAAAATTACGCGAGGCGTCTCCGTATTCCGTAGGGGTCACCGGCAGCGGCGGCGGCGGCGGCGGCGGGGCCCACGCTTTGCACGGGCGCGTCAAAGAACCACGTGTGTTGTGATGTTTTGTGTGTATGTGCGCGAGCGGGGATCCGTCGCAGCCGCCGCCGCCGCCGCCGCTGTTGTCCGCGCACTCGTGCAGCAGCGAGAACCTGCAGAGCTCGGCAGCGCGCGCGCGAAACGACCGGGGCGGTCGCGCTATTTTTAGAGGCCAAAGCGAAAAAGAAACGCGCGCGCGCGCCGAGTTCTTTGACTTTTCGCGCCTCGTGCCCCTTCCCCACGCCCACGCCGACGAACGTTTCACGGGCGACGCCTTGCCAGGCACCGACCTGCAGATAATAAAACGAACAGCGTTTGACGAAACAAAGTGCAATTTGGTGGCTGGGGAGGGAGCTGGGAAATGTATTGCGTGAACACTGTATAATAGATATTATTGGAAACATTGTTTCCCCCCCCCAAAACCGTTGAACGGATGGAGAGCGTTCTGACTCTTTAGAGCCGGGCAGCGTGAGATTTAACGTTTAAAATTTATAATTCATAAAAGCTACCGGTCAAAAAAAAAAAAAAAAGCGAATTACTCGGATAAAGATTTTAGAGTTTTGTTTTTATTATAAATTTGAAAGCAATGACAAATCATTGCATTCGAGATAAAACGATTCTGAGCGGAGCTTCGGTCTAATACACTTTGTCTATTTTTTTTGTACAAAATTCAAGTAATATACGTCTGACTTTGTGTCCGAATTTCAAGTAAAAAAACTCAAAATTAATATCGTTTTATGACTGAAATACTCCAAAATCTAAAAATAGCTATAATATAAATAGCTTAAAATTGAATGAAACTTTTTGAAATTTTTTTTGAAGTTGTATAGTGCAAAGATACAATTTTGTTGAAAATTTCAAGACAATAGATTGATTATTTTCGAAATTATAGCGAAAAAACTATAAGTGATATTGACGAAATCCCACTTTTAGCGGTTTTTCGTAATTTTTCGGTAGTTTATCGCGTCGCGTTAAAAAACTATTGAGAAAATCGAAAATCTATCTCTGTAAAGTACTAACTAGATGCAAACTGTTGCCGGAAACGAACTGTGACCGAAGAAATCGGAGCACTCCTCCTGGTCAAAAATCTGTACAGAGGATAGAAAAAAAAAAAAAATAAACATCGTTGTTGAACCACTAGATCCCTCGCTCCGTTCAGAATCTAAAATTTTATTGAAATTTTAGTCGAATATATGGCATTTTTTTTTACGAAGAAAGTCTCATTATTAAATTACGGTATTTTTTTAGTTATTTCATTTTTGATACGATTGCAACATCGATGGCGATTATAAACATTTATTTTTATTTTTTTAAATAATGCGATAATAAAAACGACTGTTACGTTTTATTTAAATGACATTTTCGGTAGGTTTTTTTTTCCGAAAGTAAAAAAAAATACTAGTGTTTTAAAAAAGCTACTGTTGGGCCGTAGCCTCCCACGAGTCGATATATATATACGCGCACAAAAACCCGGAGCTCGAGCACCTACTCGATCAAATCGCTGCGCTTTTTGGTAATTCTTCGACTTTTTCTACGTCGTTTTCAAATTGAATGTATCAATATAATATATATATATATTTACTTTTGCAGTGATCACGTATTTGTTTCCTATGTTCATCGTCGATTTTAATACACCCGTTCTTTTCGATAATTATTATATCCAATTGTTTTTATATCCGAACAAACGCGTATTATTATAATCTTGTATAATATTCATAAACCGATATTGGGCGGTTTTCCTCAACTCCTTTTCCATTGTCCCCCGGTCTTTCTTCCGCTAGAATAAATCTTTTCCGTTTCCTTAGAAAAAAAAAAAAGATTTATAGCTCTTAATTTTCGCGAGTATAAATCAATAAATTGTAATACTACAGTGTTGCCCTTGAAGTAACTCAGTTCTTTTTCTCGTCGGGTTTCTTTTTTTTTATAATTTCGTAAATTTATTTGGTCTTTATTGTATAAAATAAACGTTATTATATATTTATTACGACGAGTGTTAAGGTTAAAATGTCTAAAGCGAAGCTTATTAAAATAAAATAAAAATATTATATGTACGTATATAGTTAACTCGTATTTTATAATATTGAAATTTTACCTTATACGAACTCCGTATACGAGATACGCACCAGAGCAGTGTACGTGACTACACGAAAACACACGGATTTAGAACGTATAAAAAGAGAAGTTTAGCGATGTTTTTTTTTTTTTTTTTGGATCACGTATTCACTCGCCTACATATGCATTACAAGTATGCGTTTCGGAGGAAACACTATAATATATTTACAGAAAAAGTTTAAAAATAACCTACATTCACGTTTTAGTTTGTACGCGCCGCCGCCGTCGTCTATTCCATCTGGATTGAAATAAAAATTCTTCGTGTAAAAATTAACACGCTCTTTAGTATACCATACACGCACAGCTATAGGATTATTATTATTATTATTATTATTATTATTATTATTATTATTATTATTATTATTATTATTATTATTATTATCGCGTAACAAATATAATATTATGAACGTTAAGAGAATTTTTTTTTCCAAGTCGATACTTTTTTTTTGTACGCGCGAGTGGTGTAAAATTGTTCTAGACTTTCCGGTCTCGGTATAATATCTGCACCGGGAGTTTTACGAAAACTGTTCCCCACCGGCCCACTCGAAAATCATCGTCGTCTTATTGTGTAATATTATCGAGTAAAAGAAGAGAACACGCGACGAAGGTGTTAATAATATTATAATAATATTTGTACAATATATATATATATATATATATATATATATACGTATATAATACGCGTATACAGTGATTAATGTTACCTACAAATACGCGCAATGTATATTTGGTGTATTTGCTGATGACTTATTATAAAATGGACGTTTGAAAAATATAATGTTTTATTTGTACGAAACTGAACTGTCGTCGTCGTCGTCGTCGTCGTCGTCTGTATATACCTCGGGTGTTATTGCGAAGTTTTATACGTATCAAGGTTATTTTCGGTAATTAACTTTTTCAATACATTATATTGTTTACCAAGGTTAAAAATGCGTTCATTTCGACTCTAATAGACGCGTTGAAATAATAATAATAATAATAGCCGCGTAATATTGAAATTGCACAAGTTTTGTACTATTACTAATAATAATATGACGAAAATAATAATAATAATAATAATAATAATAATAATAATAATAATAATAATAATAATAATAATAATAATAATAATAATATTTATTTTCGTATAATAAAACAATAAATAGAGCCGTGAATTCTCAATAAAGACGTGCACGTTATGCTCTTTGTGGATTCTAATATGACTCTGTAAACAGTGCGATTTGTCGGAATGCTTGTAAGATCGATCAAAGCGCGCGTACAAGTCTCTGAATGTGAGGTGAACTTCGGTGGAACATTTTCAAATGAATTTTCAGTGTCGACAGGACTCAGTCAAAGGAACGCCCTATCGCCGATATTGTTTAACGTCGCATATTAGAATCAGCGGTAAGATAAATAACGCTGCCGGGAATAAAAATCGGAGATAATCAGCAACCGGCAATCATAGCAGATGTCCGGTGATGTTGCAGTAACTGCAGAAAACGAGTATAGTCCAAAGAAATCCGTAAGAGAACTGATAATAATAACGATAACACGGGACGAGAAAACTAGAAGTAGAAGGACACGACACATTTGAAAGGACTGTAACGTTTTAAATACCTTGGGGTGATGGTAAATGACCTAACGCAAACCGTCAAGAAGTGATAAGAGAAATAATTGTCATAGTGCAAACAGATGATACTATACATAGACAAAATTGTCAAAGGAAAAGTATTGACAGCCTTCACGTTAATTTCGGTCTGGTTTATTTTTGTGGTATATAAAAATGCACGTTTTACATAGATTTCCTAAAGTGTTTGAAATAAAGTATTGTTTTTAATTGCAACGCGTTTCTTATACGTATACGCTTGAATATTATTTATTCGAATAAAGATTCTGTTTATACTAGTAATGGCCAATAATAAATTGTTTTCTTAAAAGCAATAAATTATTATTAACACAAAAAAGAAATTATAGTAATTATTATATTGTATAATTTATATTTATTTACCTTTTGCTAAGCATTCTGCATGCCCTGCTGCAGTATAACCAAAAACTAATTTTTTTTTTTAATTTGTGGGAAAGAGAGCGGGCGTGAGATTTTTAAAATCTACTAAGAGGAAGTGGAATGAAAAAAAAAGGTTAGAAAACACTGTATTGGTGTTTTTATCGAAACTTCCTGCTTTTTATTAATTTCTATATCGTTTTTGCAAACAGTTGAAAGAAACGTACTCGTATGGATTTATATTTTAGTCTTACTTTTGTCACAAAACAATCCAATCTAATCCGATATTATTAAATTTCTTTTTTTTTTTTTCAGAAAAATACGTTTTTTCAATTTTTATTACGTTATAATATTATATTCCATCGGGGTAAAACGAAAATCGTTTAAAACGTTGTACCGTATAAAGATTACTCGAACGACTAATGTATTTTTTTTTTCTTATATTACATCGAAATATTGTGTTGACGACGTGTACAACACCTTGAACATATTAGCAAAACATAATTTATCTAAAATTATATATATATATATAGTTAATCGTCGTATATAGTTAATGTCGTAGAGCGTAGTTTGTATATATATATATATATTAGTAGTACATTGCATCGTACTAATTTATTCTATAGTATTTTACATAATATTATTAGCTAAAATAAAAATAACGAAAATATTTTTCTTAACTACTTATACGATTATCGTTTAGTTTAGTTTACGAGTTTAACGCCGCAGCAGGCAATGGCGAAACTAGGACCTGCATTTTGTGAGGGGGGACATGGATATTTGTCACAAGTTTAGTAAGAAAAAAAAATAAACGTTTATTACAAATTATAATCATATTACATTTATTATAATAATATTTCTAGTTTTCTCGGTGTTTTGGTCAGTTCATCCCATTAATCAGACGGTTCATTAAGTCTAACCTAGAACGAACAAATAGAAACCCCGCATAAATTAATCTTGATTTATAGTGGAACGATGAAATCTAAAAATTAAATAACCAGATTACATACGTGTGACATAGTATTCCGTAAATAGGTTTTTATACGTTTTTAACTCGAAAACGTTCGTTACGGAGTGGTTGCAGTCGGTACAGGGAGTGTGCAAAAAAATCTTAAGAAGAATTCGAATTTAAATTATTAGTAGACATTTTTTTGTCCTCGAATTTTCAACTCGATTAATGACGACACATGCTTGTCGATCTCTGCAGCAGGCGAGTAAAATTCGTACAGGCTCGTTAAACTCACCCGCAGTTTTTTCTGCAGGAGTTAGTTTGGGAGTTTTTGGATTATTAAAGAGCCATCGAAATCCTAAGAAAATTGAAAATATCTATCGAACTGTTAAAATAAGAAAATTGTCTGAGGGGTGATATATCATCACCCCCTTCCCTTCTAATTAGGCAACTGACAGCAGGGTCGACGCAGAAATTTTTTAAACGTTTTACGATTTTATATAATATAAGTACAAGTTAAGAAATTAAAAACGAGCAAACGCGTTTTTGTTGCGACGAGTGTAAAATATATTCGCATAACATTATTTCGATGCGTTATTCGTTATTCGTTAACGAATGAAATTCGGGCGATTATTTTTGTTTTTTTCAATCGGCTTATTTACATTTTAAACGTGTTCATTTGTTACAACACGTTATTATTTAATTGAAACGCTATAATGCAATATATAATAGCGCCGAAATGTTTATTTCGGTCTAATTCGTCGCGCGTATATCGAATATTATTTGAACGATTATTTTTTTTTTAATATTAAAACGAATTTTTTTTCTTTCTTTTTCGATATATTTGCAAGTATTATGTATATATAAATACAGTGATTTTTCGAAAAATTTCGCGTTTAATCCGAATAAAAATTTCGGTTTTTGTCGAAGACAATAATATATTATAGTATTTAATATTCATGGACACACACACACACACCCACGGGGTAAGTAATAGACATTTTTCGATTTTCTCGGTGATTTATTCTGATGTGAAATTAAGAAGAAAAAAAAAACTATATTTTCTAAATAGTTTTTAAAACGAAAAAACCTACCAAAAATAATATTGTCCTACGAATAACGTATATAAGTATTTGCACTATATATAGGTAGGTACGAAAAAAAAGAATTTTTTTTTTCTTCTAATTTTTGGCTGTTTATTGCAGCAATTTATTATAGATGTTGAGTCTTAAAAATGCGTGTAATTTTCGGTTTAAAAATGCAGAAAATTTCGTAGAACAACACGGGCCCCCCATCCATTTGAACTACATATTGAAAAAAATCATTTTGAAAATCCTAAATAGTCGCAATATTTATCGTCGTTATTTCCAAAAAAAATGTTTTTTTCTCTAAGTGGCGTAAATTAAACGAATATTCGCCCGGACAATTAAATACGAGAAATAAAACGATTAATAAAACAAAAATAATAATAATAAAAAAAAAAAATGGAAAACCCTTACGAGAGGAAATTTTTTTTTTTTAAACGGAATGAATAAGGGAAAACGTTGCAGGAGTTATTTCAAATTTATATTGTAAATTATATACAAAAAAAAAAAACGACACGCCCGCGTCGGCTCTTCGACCCTTTTTTTTTTTTAAACGATTTTTTTTTTCCCTCGGCGAAAACGCGCGCGTTGCTTATTGTAATATTTTATATTGTTATATAGAAAGTTGACTTCGAGACCGTCAGCGCGGTGTTGTTCGCAGCTGCGGGTGACAATAATAATATCATTACACGCGTATTATTGCCAAATAAACAGATTATTAGCCGCGTTTACGAAAATAACAAGACGAGGTCACTGCGACACTTAATTACGCATCCGTCCTCGAATCGGTTTTCCTGAAACGCGTTTCATACCATTGCGCTCGCGCGACTGCAGCCGGAGCGCCGTTCGCCTCGTGCCGCAGCGATGACTGAAAATCGCGTTAAAAACGATACAATCTAATTTGTGTATCAGTCGACGAGACTCCCATTTGAAAACAGTAATTTCACGCAATATTCCTTTTCTCTCCGACTGCGACGTCGCACTAGGAATTTTCTAAAAAAAAAAAAAAATCCCACCGTTTATACCTGCAGGGGGCAGTGCCGCGACTACACGTTACGGGGCTGGTGTGCGAGCATCGTTTTGGGGGCTGACTTTGTTGGCGAACAAATTAATGTTATTGACGATTATGGGCAATGGTTCCCCATCCCTCTGGACCGTTATAATTAGTTTTAAATTATTAAAAGTTTTTTTTTTTTTGTGATATAGGTTCGAATATCGCGTCAAGAAATTATTAAATTTAAAATATCCTGTTAAAGATCGTTTTATGTTTGAACTCCTTAGACGAACCGCGGTTATACGCGCACTTACGCCGCCGGTTATTGAATAAGTAAATTTCACGATAAACCTTGAATAATGTGCAAATGTATATTTATTATTATTATTATTAATACATCGATTATTAAGATGTACGAATTTTAACATTTTATTATGAAATCAAATACTTATCATACACTTAAAGTTTCGGGGGTCGATTCGGGGGCCTGAATTAGTTTTGGACGGTCGGAGGCTGGTGTGCAATGCACACCTTGCACACCCGGTAGTTGCGACACTGATCGGTGATCGACAACCCGCGGGCCGCGAGGCAATTTTTTATGGCCCCCGCAAGAAGAGGTTAAATTAAAAAAAAAATTATTTCATCGATATAAACGCGTATGTTATATTTATGGGATTTTTCTGAAATTTAATATGATCCCGCGCATTAGAAATCGCGTTATCCTACAATTTTACATTTTTTTTTTTTTTTTTTTAGTTTTTTCCTAAAAGCAAATTTTTCTACTCGGAGACTCGTATTTTTTTTTTATACTCGTATTTACGCGTAAAATAACGCTGAAGTGAACCGATATATTATAAAATTGAATAATAATAAAATTATTATATCACGGAGTAAAATTTGTTTTTGTTTTTTTTTTTATTAATGCGTGGCACTCGATGAAAATATGAAAAAAAAAATGTGGCCCACACGGTTAAAAAGGTTGCCAACCCCTGATTTATATCGATACTATATATTATAAGACGCGTATACAGTCGATGGCGTTAATCGAAAATATATTACATATATTGTTACTCGGTGGCGTAGCCAGGATTTTTATTTGGGGGTGAGGGGGCTGATAATAATAAATAATAATAGAAATTAGGCTGATTTTTTTTTTTTTTTTAGTTTAGAGGCTTAAGGGATGGAAGGATCCTCCAGAAAAATATACCTGTTGTATACGTATCCGTTATTAAATTTCTGGGGAGGGATGGGCAGTCCCATCGGCCCCCCTGGCTACGCCACTGTGGTTTACTATAGTCGTTTTAAAATCGCCATTTCGCTCGGTTCTTTGGGTTTCCTACTGCGTTGGAATACTTTTATCGATTTCGTACCGATCGGATCGTTTTTATTTTGGTATCGCGTAACAAACTCTTTTGTATACTGCACATACGCGCATATATTTGTACAGTCACTTTTCAAAAACGAATTTACCACACAAAAGACTTCGTTATTAAAAAAAAAAAAACGTTTTATGAGTGTTTTTTTTTTCTTTTTGTCTCGGCGCGCGCGGTCTGAATTATTATTGTAATGACCGTTGGTGGCGTACGTGCAGGTGCCGCCGGTCTAATTATCGTCTTTTGTCCCCGGTCTCGCGCGTATATACTTTTATTTATCGTGACCTTTAGAGTCCAGACGGGGCGAGTAGGGGCGGATACACTAGAACGGTTTGCGTACCTCTCTACGTTACACTTCAGTACTGCGCATAAATTCATAAATTTTAAAATTTTCTAAAATTATACCGTCCGGGGGCGTTCACAACACTTCACGACTATTGGGATTTATTCTAAGGATTTCTCGCCCAAAAGCTAAATAGATTTTGTCACAATATCATCCGCCGTGTCTTAGAAAAAAAAAATGTTAATGTATACGAAAACCGCAAGTTTTTTTTTTTTTGATCTTTTAATTTCACTCTTTATTGTACTTATTATTATCTATTTAAAATAATAATATAGTCGGTAGTCATATAATTCATACATCGATAACACAATGCGAGAAATCTCATCGAGTTGCTAATTTCAATTATTTAGGATTATTACAGATAACGTTTAAAACTTTTTTTTTTATTTCGAATGATTTGTATTTTAAAATCGGATATCGACACACGGTCGCGAGTGTATACGCGTGGTTTATATGAGGAATGAAAACCAATCGGTATATATTATTTTAGAAACCGTCCAATACGAATACGTGCAGGCGTACGGGCTTTTTATGTTCAAAAATCGAAATAAAAACGGTATTTCTTTTATATATATATATAGGTATAAGTACTTATATAAATACGGAATTTTAAAAATATTACTATAAAATTAAATTCTATACGTGTTTTTCAATTTTTAAACTCATTACGTGTGTCTACTGCAGTTTTTGGGCGCCCGAATTCACCGAGCCAACTGCCAACATTTGACATTTCAAATTCGGGTCCTACTGCCCGTTATAGAATAAAGCCTGCTGTATAGTAGCAAAAAAAAAAACGTATTAAAAAATTATATAAATACGTATTTATCCGTCCCGCGCTCGCAGTGATTTACGATTAAATTATTATAATAATTTTCGACCGGTTCCTTTGCTGCAATCGGCTGCTGCAACGTTGCGGTTTGCAAAAATGTTGTGTTTTTTTTTTATACAGCGTTTTTTTCACATCGAAACCCGTTAATAAAAAAAAAAAAAAAAATTTTACTAAATTTCTTAAAAACGATTCGCTGTATATATATATATAGTTATTGCGCACGTTTATCCGGCAGAGGACGGAATACATGTGTAATATTTTCGAATCGGAAAGCTTTCGACGATCGCGTAACACGTGTAAAAATATATTGTATTAATATTATAATAAATCACGTCGTGAGCGCTGTATCTATTTTAAACTCGTTGGAAATTCGCTCGAATCGAATAATAATAAAAACGATTATGTTTTTTTTGTTTTCTTCGTCATTGCCCACATATACAGGTATACGCGCAGTCAAACGAAAAGTCCACGAGCCGAATCACACACACTTGTTTTCGAACGCCGAAAAAACAAAGGGTGTCGGAGTGAAAATGTCTCTCGAACGTTGCGTTGTTGCAGATAATAAAACGTTTAGAAATCCGGCCACGGCCGCTCGAATTTAACACGCGCGATTTACGTCATCAATAAATATTGTACGCGGTGGACACGACCCGTTTAATTGCGCGGTAAAAATATTGTTTTTTCGTCGGATTTTTTTCCGTCCCTTTCTCCTTCCGGAAAAAAAGAAAGAAAAAAAAAACCGATATCCTCCGGTCGTCCACAAATTACACGTACGTCGGCGGCCGCCGTGAACGGTTCGGTGATATACGTGCAGTGTGCTGCAAGCGTACAGATAAATGTGTGTGTGTGTGTGTGTGTGTAGTACGAATGTGGGCGATTTAGTCCTGCAGGGACGCCGGAATGGAAGGAAAACTATATATACATATATATATAATATATACCATATAATCCCTTGCGTCCATCCCTTCGCATTCCATCTATCACCATCGATATGTGTGTGTGTGGGGTATATTTTTTTCCAATTAGTAATAATTCACATGACCAGAAGGCTATAAAACGTGACGCGCGTTCGCCTTATTTATATGAGGACGGTACGCGGGCAAAACGAAAACGGTGCGACGACCGAGAGAACGGAAACCGCGAAAATACAGAAAATGTTCAAAAAAAACAATACTGAAATGTTTACGACAAAAACCGTGTCAGAAACAACCCGGAAGGCTTAAGACACGAAATAAATTTACAAATATTTACCCATATAATAATAACGCGGAGTAGTGTCTTTTTATTCTTGACAAGTTACGAGATTTAGAAAAAAAAAAAAAAATTGTATTTTTAAAAAGGCTCATAACTTTTTTTTACGAATTAAATATATTAAAAAATATATATATATGGCTATGTTATCGCGCGGATAATATTTATTTCGTGTTGAAATTTGGTGTCTAAAATAATATCACTGTTGTCGTGTTTTTCAGAGTTCTTCATGCAATTATTTCGATTAAAATCTTAGCAGTTCCTTTTTACGTGCCGCGGTGCAGGAATATTTGGTTTCGTAGGAAAATTTTTAATTTTTCACATTTATTTATTTACGCGTGATTTTTTTTTCTTATATAACGGAACATTGAACGTTTTCCCGTATCCGATTTTTGTAAAACGCCGTCCCGAACTACGTATCTTTGTGGTGAATGAGAGGAATATTAGACTTACGAATTTGCTGAATCGAAAACTGGGGTACTACACTTATATGTACATAGTCCCAACACTTTTACAATTTCTCGGTAGAAAAAACAATTTTAACGCGAATTTCATCGCTATTGCACTATTATTGTATTATACATTTGTCTATACAATATTATTTTTCTGTAAAAAAAGAATAAACGTTACACTGTCGGAACACGAATGTGTATAATGGTTATTAAATAGCGTATATTAATTTTTTTTTTATAAATGTAAATACGTTGGAAATCTGCGTATATACATTTAAAAATATTAATGCTACGGTTTTTCAATATGTCAACCGCGATGTTGCTATTTCCGTTTATATTGAACCACATATTTTCCTATACACTTAAAATCATAAAACGAATCCAATCGGTCGTCGTCCATAGACGATCTTAAATTTTATTTTATTCATTAGACTCAGTTCGCTGAACGATCTTCCGTTCGATGCTGTACAGCTCGACTGCACAAACCAATTAATATTTTCATTTCTGCACCGTGCTTCTTCGGTGCTAGGGAATGATATTATTTCGTTAGGAAGTATTCCGTCGGCCGTTATATAGGTACGAGTACGGTCATACAGATTACGGGCTATGAATTTAAATAATAGAATATAATAATTTTTTCGATAAATGTAAATAGAGGGTTTTTTTTTTATCAAATGATAACAATAATCACGAGAAACACTGACGAATTTTGTAGGAGCGTCAAATTTGCCGGTTAAATATTAAAAATTCGACAGCGAGTCCTTCTGAAAAAAACGGTCCTGAACGTCGCGTGTGATTTACCGTAATGTCACCATACCTACGTAGAATTTAAAAGACGGATCGATTGACAAAACTATATTATTTTAGACTGAGAGATTTTGAATTTTTTTTTTTTTTACTAATTTGTCACGGCGTTTTTCCGTGTGTGCGACCTACCGACCGTATTATAAATACGTGAAAAACCTACGCCGGTTCTTGTAAAAATACAGTGTACTCGGTATATCGCAGAGAACAGCGGGAACGCGTTGGAATTTACGACGTGTTTATAACGAAAAATATGTCTCCTTCGCGTGTTTAAGAGGAAAAAACATCGGCCCGGTCCATTCGTACGTTATTATTATAGTTTTAAAAACCGTACTCTACATATCCGCGAGTATACGAGTCTAAAACCATCTGTATAAAATAACAACAATAATAAATTTCGGTGAATTTTTTTCTTCATAAACGCGCCAATCTCTTTTACGCCTATTGTTTGCGAACGAAAGTTTCGGACCGGCGTCGGAACACATCAAAAGGTTTCGTTTCCTTTTGACGGAAGTGTCCTTGGCGTGCAGGTCACCGCGCGTTTTACAATATACAATATGGTAAAGGTGCCGGATTTTTTTTTTTTAATTTTTTTCGCTCAGAACCATAATATTATAGTCGTCGATTTCCGAGTAAAGAGGGTCAGGTATATACACGGATCGTTTGTATATTACATTATTATAGTCCGCAACAGGGACGTTATAAGGATACTTGTGAATTGTGATACTCACGCACCACGCGTCTTGCGCTAGTAAATCGCAACCACTTGTATTGTGCATATAATAAGAGGAATTTCAGGTGAAAAGACGTTTTTTTTTTTTTGGAAATTCAGTTACCTATAAATTTAGTTGCCGTATAACGACGAGTAGACGTATTATATTCTTTATAATATCATATGTTTTCTCGTCGAGAAACGGTTTGCGATTTTCTATATATATATATATCTTTTTTGTATAATATTCCAAACGTTTAGCCGCGAATATTATATATATATATAGCGAATAAAATATATAAATCGGTTTTTAATTGAAAAAAAGCATAAATATGACGATTTTTAACGCGTGTTTTTCTATACTATATAATATTTGAGTAACAGCCCCGGTTGGGCCGTTAGTATTTTTTTTTTTTCGTTTTTCGTGCGTTATTTACATTATCGTTTATAATTATATATATATACAGAATAGGTTTATAAAATTTGAGTTTTAATAATTATTACGGCGATATAATTACTATATACATGTATATAATTGATATAATTGATTCAATAATTATTTTTTACGATTCGAGAATATTTATTTTTATATTAATAGTATATACATATATATATATATATATAGTAAACTTATTAGAAGTATTTAATTATTTTAAATTTCGATTTTAACTGTAAAAAAAAAAAAAAATTCTTACTATTTTTACAAGACTATTATCTGTTTTAATAATATTTGAGCTGTCCGCTACTGCGGCGCGGTTTTAGAAAACGTTATCGCATCAATAATAATTATTCGATAACGAATAAAAGTTCCGAAATCAGTTATATTATATTAATTAATAATTATAACGTTTTATATACCCATCGCTATACAAAACGTTATATAATTAATAATTGAATAATAAAACAAAAAAATAAATAAATAAATAAAAATTCGTATCTGTTTAAAATTACGCCAATATTCCGGAGGAAAGTTGCAATTATTGTGTACATCCGCGTGTAACTGAAATAAAACCACGCTGGTTTTCTTCATTATTAAGACGTTTTTAGTGTTTTTCCATATACGAATATATTATGCGTGTGTGTGTGTGTGTGTGACCAAATAATAATACAGTTTAAGGTCATATTATATTTATAATGACGCGATTTGTTCACACTGTCCCCTAGCTATAATATATATAACATATTGTAGGTAAAAGAGTTTTGGCTATTTGGACACGTCCGCCGCGGTGTAGCACATAATAATATTTTCCTGTCGGCCGTACATTGCAACAACACTTGACCTTGTTCGAAATTAATTCGTTGTTGCGTTTGCCGTTTTCGTTCGAATCAAACGAAACGCTGCAGTAGCGCTAGAACGCGCGTTTATAATTTTATCCGAAAACAAAAAAAATGTTTTTTTTTTCTATTTATTTATACTATACGATTCGTACCCCGATAAAATAAGAAATCGGGGGGAAAAAAACGCGTATATACCTAATGACAGTGTACGCCTGTCAGTGAACATTTTTATTTATACGCGATGTGCACCGATATCATAAAAAAAAACTTGTACTTATATATACGCATAAGTAAACGGAACTTTTCAAAACGTTTTTTTTTTTTTAAATCATCTCTTGTCTGGAGAGCTGTTTGGTAACACCCGCCGCTTATACTATCTATAATAATTTTAGATAGATTTTATATGTATAATATATTGTATTTTGAAATCAATCCGCTTGATTTTTTTTTTTTTTCAAACGAAATATAATCGAAGAAATTATTATTTTACTTTTTCTATATAATATTATAATAACACGCGGGAACGTTTATAAAACCCTTCTCCTCTGTATAATTTTAGTCCCTTGAGCGATTTTATAATGGTTTTTTTTTCAATCATATGTAATTTTTAATGTTTTAAACGATCGTGTATATACGAGCAGTAATAGTCCCCTAAAATAATAATAATAAAAAAAAAAAAAAAATGTTTAGAAACGTTGGTTTTGCGAATAATTCGACTGGGAGCCAAATTAGAATCGTTCGAAAAAATAAAATTCAATACAATAGCGAAATATTTAAAAAAAAATTTTTCCACGTCACGATTCCGTTATTACACGCATAAATACTTTAATAGCAATTAAATATTAATACACAACAAAGTTTACGTAGGAAACGATAAAATATCACATTATACCGTAGACTGCTTCGGCTATATAGATAGCAACACGCTATTATATACGTATATATATGTGTGTGTGTGTATATAGAGTTAAGGCCACACAATCGAATGTTGTTAAAAACTGTCGTATTAAGACGAGAAAACGGGGGAAAAAAACCATTAAAAACATTTTAGATTCTCGGCGTGTTTTTTTTTTTTAATTTCTCTGAAATTTTGCGAGCACACCGGCCGGTTACGAAATATCAATAATAATAATAATAATAATAATAATAATAATAATAATAATAATAATGAATTCGATTTTGTTCGCGAAATTTTGTTAAAAAAAATCTAATATTCTAAATATTATTATTAATTACTCGTTAATAATGGTTTAATGAATTAATCATCGGAAATTCGAATACCGTTTGTATATATATATATATATATATATATTATATTCTCTTAACGCTAATAATAATAATAATAATAATAATATAATATTGTCGACATTTTGGGTAGTCACTCTGTATACTACTACATATACGACGACGTTACGGGCTCGGGTATACGGAACGCACAATACGCGACGCCGCGAGCAACGAAAGCACGCGCTGCACGCCGTGCAGGTGCATGTGGTGGCCCCTCCCGCCCCACCCCGCCGCGAACTGCACAATGCCGCGACCGGCCGGCGGGATGTCCGCGCGGAAATATACGCGCGCGCGGGTGGGCGTGCAAACTGCACAAACTGACCACTGACAATCTGCGCCGAGTTGGGCCACTCCGCCATGTTTCGCACGCATATGTGTGTGTGTGTGTGTACCGCCGACCTTGCACAATTCACTTGCGTCGGTATATCCTTGCGCGTCGTTCCCCCACCATACACACACACACACACATACGCGGCGCGCTTCTGTGGACAATTGAGTTTTTGCACAACGTCCGTCCGGGGAGTGGGAGAACATTGGCTGCGAAAAATAAAGGGTTAACTAGCGGAAATTATTCACAAACAGCATTCAGTCCGCCCGTGGCAACCGAGTTTTGCACGTTACGGCAGTACAGTCACCGCGGCTATTCTTTGAGCTGTCGTTGTAATTTTTTTTTCTCTTGAAAACGCGCTTTTTTTTTTTTCGTTTTTCGTTTCTCTGCAGCATTTCCATCTCGCGCGGTTCGGTTCGTATTCGGCGTGCAGTGCGCGTATTCGTTTTATAGTGCGGTGCGGTTATGTACAATTTAGAAAAGAATAACAAAAAAAAATAAATAAATTTTAAAATTCACCCCTCGTACGAATTTTTCAATCGAATATTACTCGAAATCGTTTGAAATAATTCGGCGGGCTCTTAAAATATTTTCATTTTTACTCAAAGTGCATTTTTGTGTACCTATATTCATATTATATAAAATAGAAAAATACATCCAATATATATATATATATATATATATATACTCGACGGTCGTGCGCGAATATTGTTATTTTAGCTTAATACACAGGATTAAAGGAAACACACTCTGCAGCAGTTGGCGGAAGATTTTCTTTTTTTTTAAATTTTTTTTTTTTAAACGCGAACATAATTTTTTCGTTTTTGTTTTAAACACCGGTGCAGGGATGTTTTTTTAAAAATATACTTTAATATTACTATTTTTTTTTATATAAATAAATTAAAATTTTTATTGGAAAATATTAAATTTATGAACTGCAGTATTCGTTAAATTAATTGAGTTTGTCGATAAATCAATTCTATAAATAATTGTTTTTAATTTTTCTCGAAATCAGTCAAAAATTCGAACTAGTCAATTTAAATTGTTTTTATTTTACATTTTTTAATTAATTAATTTTTTTTTTTTTTAGTAAATACATAAGTACATAAGAAGTGTTTTGTTTTCCTGCGAAGACTTATTCAAATATATATATTTTAATGTTAATGTATTTGAATTATTTTTAAACAATTAATATACACTGTTTTTATTATTTTAATATATTTTTATACGAGACATATTTCTACGCTTTTAACAGCACACATAAATATATATTTTATTAAAGAAAAGTGTTATAGTTTTTCGCAATAAATAAATATAAATAACTGTTTATTATTTTAAAACGTTTTTTTTGTTATATTCAATGTAAAATTTTTCAATTTGAAAATATTTAAGTTTTATTATTAATTTTACACTATACATATATGTACTTTAAATATAATTATAAGCGAATTTTATGGAGTATCATATAATATATTATATTATATACACTCGAACTCTCTCCACACGCGTGTATATATTAATACGCGTCTATATATCTCTGTTTCTCTGCGTATATATCGTTCCTGCTGAATATTATAACACGTTATAATATAGCAAAATGATATTATAATATGTGTGTAAAAGTTTCGTCGAAATCGGTTTAGACAATTATAATACAGTGTAGCAGTACTTCAGTGCGGTTTCAGAGATAATCGCGGGATACATCGTTATACGCGTATAATATACATAAGTACTTATCCGACAAATTCATAATATAACCTACTTTTTTTTCTTCTTCTACATAATATGTAGAATATTTAATAATATTATTATTAAATATGATTAGGTGTATTGCCATATAATATTGACTTAATAATTTTGCGCTAAATCAAATCTCGTACAGAATATGAAATATAACGTAATACCGATTTGTAAATAACATAACGTTTAACATATTATATTATTATTATTGAATAAATTTATCGCAAAACACATCGCATAATCGACGTTATCTCGTAAACAAACTAGAACCGCGAGTATACACGTTAAATATAATATTATACAATATTTTCGCGCATATTGATATAAGTCGACTAAATTTTTTGGGCAAATATATCGCGTATTTTTTTAATAATAAATATATATACGCGTTTAACAATTAAAAAAAAAAAAAATTTTTTTTATACTCGAAAAGGGTAACTTTTTAAATCGACTATACACTTCGTATAAACGTTTCGAAATAGCCGTTAATAGTTAATATAATATATTTATTATCATCGGATTCTTCGGAGTGAGGGGGAGAAAAAAAGAACGCGATTCGAGTTGAAAACATTGAAATCCATTATAAATATATAATATACGCGAACGGTTCAAAGTTTTCCAGATAAACAATAATTATTATTCGCGCGGTATTCGTTACATATATTATAAATTATTTTGTACACGCCGATTTTTAAAACTCCACTAACGCGTTATAATACCATGTATATTATCAGTAAAAAATGTTTGTGTTTAATAATTCTATCCTTGAATTATATAATGTATATATATATATTACAATAATCCTTTTATATTATAATCCGTCCCTCACCGAGTATTTATTAATTTTCATTTATAAAAGCTCGTTGACATAATAATAACGATCACACGATTATATTACACCATAGCATCTATTTACTGTTATATAATCTGCAGTTCTTTATTATGCGCGCGACTAATATAGTCAACGAACGAAGAAAAACTTTTCGTTTCGAATTTTCGGAACAAACCGATTTACTCTGACGAAGTCATACACGTGTGAAAATAAACGGTTTTTTTTTTGCAATTTTAAGTATGTGTGCGCCTCGTCAAAATCGATCGAATTTCGCGAACGACGAATACGTACCATACGATAAGTGAAACGTTTAAAAATCGAATAAAAAAGAAAGCAAAAAAAAAAAATTTGTAAAAATTGCGGATGGTATAAGACGCGTAAAAGCACGTCGTCCTGTACACACAAACAGATAGTAATAATCTGTATGATATCGTACACCGAATCAAAACTATTTTTGTTTCAAGGACCGCGCGTGAACTATTTTCGAAATAAACATTTTTGTACGCGCATCATCGCTGTATGTATTGCGCGTTACTCCTTTCACAGGGTATAGCTCTATATACTGTATGGATGATCACTATACGCGTCCCGTTGTCTGGCGATAAACTTTAAAACGAGACGCTTTTTATCCCGAATTTTAATCACGTAGAAAAAGTCGCGATGTCTTTTGAAGGTTTTTTTTTTTTGGTCGTTGTATATTAATAATAATTATGCGTTGCGCTACCGTATTCGAGGGAGTCGAAAGTATATTTATTTGATTACAAAAACAATAATTCCGAACGAAACAATCCGCGGGCGAAGGCAAAGTATAGGTACGAGAGTAAAAAAAAAGTCGAATACGCACGTGAATATGACGTTGTTTTGTATATAATATAGAAAAAGAAAATGTATTTCGATAGAAATAGAATTCTCGCTTATTATTGAACATGTTCATATCTGCGGTTATTAAACACGCCCTGAAATAAATATAATATTTTCCCTTCGAAAGTTTTTGTTGAAAGATTGAAAAAAATTATACTTTTTTTTGTTAGTAAAAACCGTTACATATTTGTATAATATAATATCTAAATTATTTCAAATAATGTACGCTTATATACGTTGTAGAAATTCGTGAATTCCTTTTGAACACGTGTATATAGTGACATAAGTTCTTTAGAGAATTATGGAGCGAAAAAAAACCGAGTAGTAAACGAATTCGAGATTAATCGTGAAAAAAAATCGAAATTATTATTATGATCGAATCGCCGTAAGATTTGTTGTTACTCGTCGTAACGTATAAAAAAAGATTTTTTTTTTAAATGTTCCTAACATTTTGAAATGTCAATAATATAACGTGTTTAGAAAACGGGGTATAGCGTGCCGCGGGTGTTGTGCGGATGCCTCTTGAAGTGAATATTACTCGGATAAAGTTCTGTTATTGCATTCGATAAAAATATTCTGAGCGGAGCTATTCGGTGTATAATAACACACTTCGATCGGTATAAAGTAAAAGTGGTAATAAAAAAAAAAAAAAATTGTGACTCGGGATTGTCAAGACTTTCCGTATATAATATTGTAGTAACGCGTAGGACATATAAGTTGTATAAAATCTTCAAATCTTGAAACCGAGAATTACCTATTTTATGATTTAAAAAGCTCAGAGTCTAATAATTCCTATAAATAGCGCAAGAAATATTTGTACATAATTTGTAAATATTTGTTACGCGTTCGATGTAAATTTCAAGATTCCCGCAAGACCATTATTTTAGTAGTTCTTTTGTGCCGAGCGTTTAAAAATTTTTTGAGAAAATAGTTTTTCTAATATTTTTTTTTTGGTCCGTTTTGAATTACACGTAAGAAATCTATATTGAGAAAATCTTCTTGAAAAACCTTCTTTCTATATAGTCGAAAATTTTTTCATAGAAAACGAAATGAAAAACAAGCGTCGTCATATAGCAAAAAAAAAAATTGCCTAGTTTTTAGGGCGATATAGTGCGAAGGTAGTGTTTTAGTGAGGAGAATTTCGCTTAAAACATAAAAGTCCCGGTTTTTTGTAGGAAAATTTTAAAATAAACATATTTAATCTATTGGTGTCTTATACGCACGTGTATACCACGTTATCGTAGCGAAAACCCGTTGCGGTGCCACGTATATAAGTCGTTATTGCAGTATTCAGAGATAGTCAAGTGATTTTTAGCGTTTAAATCGTTCCCATTTATTATATTTTTGTAATTATGAAGGAGAATTATAACATCTGCGCGCGCGCGAATAGTCACGATACGTGCAGAGCAGACTACTCTGAACATTTATATATATATATATATATATATATAACCGAGAGACAAAAATAACAAGTCTTAAAGCGGGGCCGACGTCCTGAAAAATATTATTTTTTTCGTTCATATTACACATAATGTGTTTGTGTAGAATATTATAAAAACTCCAATCGAGTGTATGCCACTGTAGGGTAGAAAACAACGAACGATACGATACGGCACCACATAATTTACAAATTATTATTATTGTCGTATACGCTGTATTCAAGAGGATTTTCACATCGAAATAATTGTTCGAGGCGAGAAAAAAAAATTCTGCAGTCATATGACAATATATTATAGACACTAAATTCGTACACAAAATAAATTACACAATATTACCTATATATATATATATAAGATAAAGCAACCGTTTTTTTTTAAATAAAATTTTTTTTTTTTGAAAATCTCATTATAAAACTTCTTAAGAATTTTATATATATATGTAAAAGAACAGACCTTTTTTTACGTAGCAAGTTTCCAACGACATTAAACGATTTTTTGATCTCAGATTTGTTCCAAATACTTCTCCGAGTGTCTCATTTTTTTCATTTTTTTTTTTTTGTCTGTGGAGGAGAGGGAATGTGTACGTTACTGTTTTACTATAAATATGCGAGTCCTATTAACGGGAGATATTACACACGCAGGGGAATTTTCTAAATTACTCCTACAATTCGGTAGTGGAACATTAAATAAAAATACAGGATAGGTACACATCACAATAATTATTTTAAACAAATTAGCAGTATCGACGAAATCATTCGGAATCATGCACGAGTTTTTCGAATATAAAAATGAAAATTCGTAGTTACTGTTAATATTTGTGTCATAATTATATATCGTAATATGCGTGTAGAATCATTTTTAAATAACAATTATTTTTAAAAAAAATATATATAAATCATTACATTTTCGTTGCATTCATTCGGCGAATCCGAGTTATTCAGCCAGAATATTAGTATATATAAAGTATAGTACATTATATATATATATATATATAAACGGCTCCGCGTTATCGTATACGGATAATATAGTAATTCGTTTTACCGGAAAATTTTGGTGTCTTAAATACGACTTGACTTCGTCTCGTTTGGCGTTAAACATTTATACTACAAAAAAAAAAAAAAATAATAATAATAATGTACCGAAAGGAAAGAAAACAACGTGTCGCTATAAAAACACGCGTTAATTCTACATTCGAGTGTCGTCATAATATAATGTTAATTTTACCGATTTTATTGTTATTATTATTATTGTTATACATAATAATAATAATAATAATACGCTATTATAGAAATTTCTGTACGACGTTTTTGTCGCGACACACCCAGAAATCGCGCGCTATAATATTATGTAGTTTTTTTTTTTTTGTACGTCGCGCGCGTTCCGGCACGTTTTACTGTTTACCGATTACGATTATATATTTTTTTTCACGGATAATACGGCTTTACCGCGCGGCTTAACTGCACCACGAGTGTGCGTATGTGTCGTCTACATAGATGTTGGTAAAAAAAAAAAAACATTTATAAACCATATATTGAATATTCTCCGTTGCAGCTATATTGACGTACAATTGTATTTCACGCGACTACACGTCTTATTATATACTTTTTTTTTTTTCAAATACATATTACTTTCGAGCCTAAATAAACGATAAAACAGTAGTACTACGCGCGCGTGTGTGTGTGTGACATAATAATAATAATAACGATTGATTGCAGTGTATATTAAGTGAACGGTGGCTTAAATGACAGAGAAATCGGGATCGGACGCAATAATATACGCGTGAGGCGGCGAAAAGGATAATTAGTGAACAAATAGGAGGAGTAGGTTTATGAAATTGAGAATAATAATATAAAAAATATACTCGACTATAGCGTGCGGTATAATAAATCTTTGAACGGAGTGTAATGAGAAATGTAATTCCCAGCGATTTACAACAAGGATGTTTAGTGCGCAGATTTTGGCTCATATTACAATGTCCCCGAGTCGATACGTAAAGCGTATAAAGTTATTTTGTTATTTGCAACGTACTGTATTATTCGCGTGAATTCGCGTCACGAGAACGACCCGAAGCAGTGGCGTAATTTGGTCACGATCGTGGAGGATGACATTTTTGTAGATTTTATATATACCCTCCCCCAATAATAATTATTGTACGTAGCATAACACTTATCAATACAACCATTTTGACACGCACATATATATATATAATGTAAGTACGATGTACATATACTAATGTATACGTACATGTAAACAAATAATGACAATATTTAATTATTTATGTACACTTTATTAGTGCTTCATCATATATAACATTTTTATCACAATAAAATATCCACTCTACGTGGCTTTAATGCCGATTCGTTGAGTACATCTTCACGGTTAATTTTTACGTTTGTGTATGAACAGGCAACGTAGCAAGACCGTTTAATCGATTCTAAAAAAGTAAAGAATTTGACTTCAAATTTAATGTCTACCTGCACAGAATCTCGATGAAATATGTACTACATTAATGTTAAATAAGAACATAAACGTGGTTAGCCAGTGGCCAGTGTGCAGAAAAAAAAAGGTCGTGGGCGGGGCGATACGACACCCGAATCCTCCCCGCGCCCCGTAATTACGCCACTGGACCGAAGCGCGACGTGGCTGCTGAGCATTTTGGAATATTTTTATAGGGCAGTCGCCGTAAAGATTATATAATTATTCGATTTATGATTATTTGATGAGTATTTATTTATTCAAACTACAACGTTTTCGGATTGAATTGCGCGTGGGAACCGCGGATTATATGTAAATACGGATATGCTGCAAAACGCGTTTTCTTCCATATCGAACGCGAATAACATTTATTATCCTCCGCGCGCAGCAGCAGCAGCAGCAGCAGTATAGCGGCAATCACCTGACGGCGAAACTGCACCTTTGACATAACAATATAACGTTGAATTTTTTTTTTTTCTTCTTTCTTTCTAACAACAAAATATATCGGCTTATAAAATATTCGTCTTTGAACTAAACACACAGAAGAAGAAGGAGGTGGAAAAAAAAACACGTTATTTTATCGATTTAAGCCCGATATACTATTATATAGTAGGCGCGCGCGCAGTTTGTTGTTATATTCACCCCCTTTAAAATACGCGTAAAACGTATTTATGCAGGTAAAGTAAGCGCGTGTGCCATTTGTTTGGCTTCAGCAATACCGTTGGAAAATCACCCTAATTTTATTTTTTTTTCTATTTTTTTTCGCTTTCATATCGATTTATAACTTCCCCTATGTCGTAGTAGAACTGCGTGGGCGCCCGCGGTGTACATAATAGTTTGCCATATTTTCGTGGTTATTTTTCGATACTCGTTGCGCACATATTATATACGTATACTGCACTATACGCGCGCACCTTTCACGAAACCCATTAGTTATTTTATTTTATTTTTTTGTACGTATATATATATATATATATATACGCGAAGCTCACGAATACCGACTATTGCACAGGGGTGGTCGTACGCGTACATACACATAACGTTTCCCTCGAACACCCTATTAATGACAGTATAAAACACAAGGTATATTACTACGTCGTTCTATGAGTTTCGTGTATCGACTTTATATGTACGGCGAGGGTGCGCAAAAAAAAAAAATAATAATAATCTCCCTCCCTCCGTCAGTCCGTTTTTACATATTATTACGCGATGGTGCACGGTATAATGTACGTACGCATATACATATTCGTATTTTCCATACGTTTTTAAACGCACAGAGTGGGATAAGAGTATAGAAAATATAATACGATATTGAAATAAATATTGTATAAACGATATCGTTAAAATAAAACATAATATAATAAGGCCGGTTTCAACAACGTTTTGTTAACGATTTTCACGTTTTGTCAATATTGCATTTTACAATTTAGTTAAATACAATTATTGACAATTTAATGAAAATTTAAAAACTAACGTTGATTTAGCGAAAATTAGGTTTCACCGAGATTTGTTAACCTTAACACGTCGTTAAGTTAATCACTCGAAATCAGCTTGTTGAAATTTAATCGACATTTTCAAATGCCATAGTAACGTGCATTAGGTTATAATCGCCTATTTTTAATATTATATTATATTCACTTATGAGTTATCATATTTCGTGATAATAACCGACGAGAACGTTAGAATCCGAGGTAACCGTTTTGGTAACCCGACTAAACGTTTTTGTTACTTAACAAATAGAATTATAATATATAATGGTGAAACGTATACAATATTTATGACCGGATGTTAAACAAATTGTTAACCAACACGGTATTAGGAGTCAGTATGGCGTAAAGTTTAAACTTGGTGGCCCTGGGGCCTATAGGAGATAAAGAAAGCCCTCTTTAACACAGAAATTAAATTATAATAAAAATATTAATTATTAAATAGTGATTCTAAAAGCTAAAAAATATAATATATATAATATAAAAATATTTTATAAAAAAAAAAAAAATGTTCAGAGTTTTTTTTTAAATGTAATTATTAGGTTATCTTGTGGCCCCTCAGCTTGGAAATACATTGGGAGCTCCGGTGGCCCCGGCCTGCCACTGGTTAGAGTGTGTTGTACAATAGTTGGTGAAACCGGCCCGTATTGTTTTAGGACTTATACCAACGGTTTTTTTCCTACTGCCTAATTTTACTCCTTATTCGTTTAAAAATAAATTCGTATAATATTAAAATGTTATTGGCGCAATACGCGAGAAATCTTATTAATTTTAATTTTATATCTATTTAATTAGAGAGTTAACGTTGAAAACTTTCTTTTTATTCCTTCCAATGATTAGTATCTCCTTTCAGAACGTCTCTTTTCCGCGGAACACGTTATTACATAATACGAACTCATTGCGCGCGCCGCGTGCCCGAATTCGTGCGGAGTCAACTGCTCGTTTGACATTTCCTACTGGTACGCCCGAATTGAACGGTACTGCGCCCGTTAGAATAAGGACCGTATTCTTTTAGCGATAAAACGGTTACTTTGATAGTATAGTTTGATATAACAATAATTCGGGTGATTTTCGCCAATCGCGCGCGTATGTAGCTAAAGTGTTACTCGTTAAAAAAAAGTTACAATAACCGATTTTAAATTTTATTTCGTAAAAAAAAAAATGACAATATATTTCTCGAGAGTAGTATTCCTCGAGTACGTATGTAAGTCTTTCCCGATATATTTCCCGCGATTTTTCTATAAAAATCTTCATATCTTAACCGTTCTCTTTAAATATAATAGAACTGGAGTAACGCGTTTTTTTTTATATATGACGTTGATATTTGATATATGAAATAATATTTTTAATTTACCTTTTAGTGGGGAAAACTGCCCCTTAAATATACGCCACTTCGTATATACAGCCAGTACATAATAAATATTTCTAAGTTTTTAATCCGCGGCGGAAATATTACATAACGTGTCTGGTCGCATATACATATATAACACACACACATATTTTATACATTATTATTATTCGCGCAGATACATAAATCCGGATTAGGATTACGCGTTTCGAATTCATGATGGCACGTCTGATTACAGTACGCGTTGTGTATTTTCAAAATAAATAATCGGACAAGGGCGGGTTTCACCTGATTTTTTTTTTTTTTAAAAAAATCTTTATGTATACTCGTGCAAATAAAGTCCAATGACAAGTCCCGTGGTGATTCAAAGAAAAAAAAAGAAATTTTTTTTTTATACCGATTCCTCGATCGAAACGCGCGTGTTGATGGCGAATATAGAAAGAAGAAGGAGAAGAAAAAAGTACACTTTAACCGCAGTTCAGCGGTGAAATATTGGCATCGAAGACGAGAATATCCAAAGTGTTTTTTTTTTTTTATCTGGCGAGTATAATATATTATTATCTCCCAGTTTTATTATGTCCGTTTCCCTCACACGCGTACAGCGGTACGTGCAATTTGCTCCGTTCATCGTACACATAAGCCATCGCGGGTTATCAACGAGGACCGCGGCGCCGCCACATGTTCACGCGTATCAAATTATATATATATATATATACGAACGAAACAGAATAATATTTCGTCCGAAACCGTGTGTGTTATAAAAATATATTATATAGTTGGCAAACTCCGCGTCGGACAGTGAAGTATATATTTATAACGTATTTTGAATAAAATTATAAAATATAAATATCCCGCGTCGCGTATGACACTGCGGTGTGTGTTGGTATATAAAATAAAAATATTTAAAAAAAAAAGAAACCGACTTTAAAAAAATGCACTAAAAAGTACGAAATAATCAATAAACCTTTTTGAAATCGGCGCCGAATTTCAAACAATCGCAGAAACGCGTTTTATTATAATCCGATATAGATATGGTATTGTATACATTAATAATAAAATGCGTTTCTGCAATGTAATGTTGTTTGAAATTCGGCGACCGACTTCGAAAAGGTTTATTGATTATTTCATACTTTTTAGTGCATTTTTTGAAGTCGGTTTCTTTTTTTTTTCTTAAAAAATCTTTTTAGTCATAGTATTCATATCGTCATTCCTGTTTTTACATTTGACTGAGTGGTTATAGGTAGGATACTATAAGACAATCCTTATGAAATCGGAAAATATGAAGAAAAAAAAATACAAAAAACTAAATTACTGGCCGAATACTAGGCTAAATAATTTACAAAATTGGTATGCAACAAACGGGAGGTGATATTCTTTCATATATAAAAAAAAAAAACGATTTATCCAAATCGGTTTATAAATGACGGAATTATGTGGTAACAAACATTTAAAAAAAAAAAAATACAACCTAAAATCGAGAACCACCTTCTTTTTGTGAAGTCGGTTCTCGTTTGATTCAACGAATTTTCACTGCTTTAACGATTTTTCGTATATTATTATAGAATACAATCGATACTCGGTCGAATATTATATAAAAAAAAAATTAACGTTATAATAATTAATATTCCAATGACGAATAAAATAAATGAACGTATATATACGCGCGCGGAAATATCACGCTATTTTCCTAAAAAAAAAAAAAAACAAACGCGTTCTGACAAAATATAAATAATTATTAATATTATTAATTAATAATTATTTATTAATATTATTTTTATAATTATTAATTATTAATATTATAATATTACGTGTTTCGGTGCAATGTTGTATTTATATTTTCTTTACGATTTGAGCGATTAATTACACGATTGAATATATTATATATATATGTATTTAAATTATATACATTGTCCTTTTATTTCCCGTGAGCGGCTCGTTCTCGCAAGTCTATTCGCTTCCAATAACATTCCTTTTACTCTTCACCGTATCTTTCAAACCTCCAATGTTTTCAATCCGTTCTAAATTTTTTCCTTTCTCAGGGTTTTGTGTTGTAATTACTTTTTCTGTTTTTATTATTTTTGTTCAATTAATATTTTATTTCTCGTATTCAATTGTCGACACAAATATTTATAAATTTACGTCTCACAATAATCGAACGATTTTGTGTTACATCAGTGTGGTCGGATGCGAACCCGATTGTCGCGGTCGAACATGCAAATATTACTATACGTGTACTCGTATAGAACGACGATGCGAATGTAAATGATTATAGAAAAATAAAAAAAAATCGTTTATCAATCGTATAACGGGTAAATTTTTACTCGTAATCTCGACAATATTAAATATTTTAGTAATCCAGTGTGTATATTGAAATATACGCGTGTCACACGCGCATTTACATAAGCCCATATATATATATACAATTTTAAAACGCTTAAGGAGTAGTTTTTTTTTCTCGTCGTTCGTACCTATACGTGTGTGCATAAAGATAACCGAAGCCAAATATACACTACTGCTTACGTTTTAACGTTAATATATGTATATATATTATATACCGCGGGTACAACGAGTCGAAAACTTGTAAAAAAAAAAAAAGTGTTATAAGGTATATTCGGGCGTTCGTTATCACTTATAGAAAAATAATACATAGTATATACGAAAATAATAACGCGTTGTATTACTGGCTGTTAATACTTTAACCGCTTATATATGATAGTAACGAGTACGCAATTATTATCGTTGCTCGTTTTGTGAAACGCGCGAGATGATTACTGCGCATAGACTATGCGAAACTCGCGTGATAAAAAAAAAAAATATATATTTTATAAATAAAAGAACCGCGAACACTTCTCGTTTTTGCATTTATAATACGTCGGGGCGATCATTACCGCAAGCCCGTTTAAAAGCATATTTTTAATAAAAACATTACAATATTACGTTCGTTTAATGTATATACACAGCGGAATATTAGTGGGACGTATACGGGGATTTAATTGCCGCAGACAACGAGCGCGCGCGTAATATTTTGATAATAATACGATTCGGAAATAATATCGAATAAAACGCTGTAGATTTTCCACTTATAATATTCTCTTTAAAAAAAAAAATAAAAATAATACCTATTATGTAACCGCTATTAATGTATTCAAAGCGAGTGTAAAATTCCATCGATTTAGTGACCTTTCAGTGTGATATATTCTAATCGACCCGCGTATAAATATAAATGCGCGGTGTAAACTCTACCGCAGCCGACACCATTTTAATTTTTTATTTTTTTACTATATATACCCATATACGAATAATAATATGTTAATCCTTCGACAATTCCGCGGCCCATTGCAACGACGTTTTCTATATAAATGTAAACAAAATTTTTTTTTTAAAAAAAAACGCTTATGGATCGAATTTTCGGTTTTGAATTACATCGCGGGAGCGTTTTACGATCGCGTTATAATCCTTTGATTCTCCGTATATTTCGAATCACTGTATATTGTAATTTTGTACGAGAAAAAAACAGTTATAATTTTCAAAATATATACCGTCGTAGAAAAAAATCGGTATCGACAATATAACGATATTTAGGAAATGTATACCGTTATTTATTTATACGCATTATATATTATGTTATTTATAAATAATAATAATAATAATAATAATAATAATGACGGATACTAAAATTACAATATAGTTCATATTATAACGTCTACGATATACATTGAAATAAAATACCCAAATTATTTACCTACGCGAATTGTTCAAACGGTTTAATAAAAGCAGGGTACAAATATATTATTTAAAAAAAAAAAATGTGAACGGTTATTAAATATACTTTTAAACATGAAACAATAATAAATTTATATATGTGAACGTACAATGAATAGCCAAAGAGAATTATGTAAGAAAAATATAAGAAACCGCGGCGGTAAGTAAATACATTTATTACAACAACTCTTAAATTTTTTTCTTTATTTTACACACTACTGTAGTTGGCTTATAATTGTATATACACAGAATATAGTTTTTATTTTTTATTTCTTTCACATATCCTATTTATTTATTTAATTCTTTTCGTTTTTACTATTTCGTTAATTACAATAATTAATCTTTATTTAAAGATGGGAAAAAACTCCATAATAACAGAATTAAATATTTTGAAATATAACGCAAGAAACATTGTAAACGTTGAATTTGTATTTTCTGTTTATAAACACGACTCGAACTTAACGATATTAGCACAATTGAAAAAAAAGTCAGTATTAGCTGTGTGGTAGAAACTTACCGACGTTTATTCGTAGTAGAGAACTTGACTTCGTTATATATATATATTTTTTTTATGTATGAATTTTATAAATTTTATGAACAAACGTTTAGCTCGGCTATTGATTGTACACAATTTTGCAAAAGAAACGGACAATTCGCATTTGGATTACCTGCAATAATATATATTATTATACGTGCAGCATATCGAAAAGTTGATAAGAATTTATTTTTTTTGAATGTCAAACATTAATTTTTTTATTTTTACGTTTACTGCCGTACGATGTACGAATTATTTTTAAACTACGCGTGATTACAGTTAAAACCGTATACACCACACAACAGATGCAATTCGTGTTTATTATATTATTATGTATATGTAGACGCTCGAAGCGCGATTATGAATAATAATAATAATATAATATCGAACGGCAAACATTGTAAAATATAATATTACAACGTGTTTTAATGGGTACATAGATTATTATAACATAAACGCGGACGCACAAAATATATTACTGAAATAATATGTTTTCGACGAGTTTTCAGCTGTGTGAAATCGTGTAAATAAATCCGTATATTTTTTTAGCGTATTTATTTATTTATTTCGATATATATATATATATAATACGTTACGTTGAAAACGTTCAATAATAACAAACCGCATTTATATTATGTGCACAAAAGTCGCATCCCAGAGCATTATTGTATCGGTATAATAATATTTATATACATACACGTATAATAAACGCGATTATTTCGTACGGTAAATATTTGTATACAATATAAATCGACTTAATTCGAGTCGACCGAGTATATATTTTTAGATATTGTTTGTACAATTTTTTTTTTTTTATAGATACCGATCATCGTACCAATATATATATATTGTGTATTTACGCGTATATACGTTTCGTATTCTAGCGGCGGTACAAAATCTAATTGATTTCAGTGTTGTGTTTAAAAAAAAAAATTAAATCGACTGTTTTATATATTGTGTCTATACAGGAGTATACAAACCACGCATGCGGTTCAAAGATTAGGTGTATTGTAGACGCGGATTTGTTATTGAAATCGATGTAATTTTGCATTTTTAACGTTGACGAGCAATACGGGTAAATTATTTTATATAATATTGTTTTTTATTCACGCAGTATATTATTATTATTATTATTATTATTATTATTATTATTATTATTATTATTATTATTATTATTATTATTATTATTATTATTATTATTATTATTATTATTATTATTATTATTATTATTATTATTATTATTATTATTATTATTATTATTATTATTATTATTATTATTATTATTATTATTATTATTATTATTATTATTATTATTATTATTATTATTATTATTATTATTATTATTATTATTAATTATTATTATTATTATTATTATTATTATTATATTATTATTTTCTATATATTTTAATTTTTTTTATACGTTCATATAATTATTATTATTATTTTATTATTATTATTATTATTATTATTATTATTATTATTTATTATATTATTATTATTATTATTATTATTATTATTATTATTATTATTATTATTATTATTATTATTATTATTATTATTATTATTATTATTATTATTATTTTGTTTATATAAAACGTTGAAATTTGTGCGGGAAGAGTATACATATTTTCTATTATTTTAATTACGATATTTTATAAAAGAGAACATAGAAATTTATTTATTTTTTCTGATACGTGCAGTTACTGTAATATAATATAACGCGTGTAGATTATGTCTGTATGTATGTTGTGTATATATATATATATATATATATATATATATATAAGTTAACAAACACTAATTACGCGTTATATAAATGAAAAATAATAGGTATACGTTTCAAACTAATGTCGTTCATTACCTATATATGTATATATATATATTATATATGCTTGGCGTTATAAAACACAATAATAATGGCAAATTATTATTATTTTTTATATCGATTATCTTTAATTAAATATAATACGACCGATACGCGCGCGTCGTTTCAAATTATGTATGGAGAAAAAAAAAGTTAAATTTTCCTTATTGCTTTTTAAAATTATCGATATATGGCGACGTAATTATTACACGCGCGTATTGCATATTATATAATCTATCAATTGCAGTGTTGTTTTGACGGAAAACGGTTCGATTTAGCTTATATATACACAATATATATTTATCGCGATCGTTTAATTTTTACAACGGTTTAAACGTTAAAAAAAAAAAAAATTTAAATATTAAATTAACACAGACGCGGGCGTCTTATAAAATCAATGCGACGTGACGTACTTGTTGTTTATATCGTAAAAAAAAAAAAAATAATAAAAAGAAAACGTATTTTTCTTTTTATTATTATTTTTTTTTTACTTGAAATATTACAAATGTATTATTACAGTGAAGGTAAGGAAATTGCAGCAGTACGAGGGACACGGTTAGGAGAGAAAGTCGGAGTGCGTTTTAACACCACCGCGGTTGAGATACTGCAGAGACCTATATACTGAATTTTAAATATTATAGTTCTATAATATGTTAATATATAAATATATATTTATTTATAATCTATAATCGATATAAAATTAAAATAAATATAATAAATATATTAAATAAATAACCTAGTGGCCCGCATCGCCTACGCGCACGTTTGCGTTGAAGTGTCTGCACTCGCGGACGCTTTGAGAGAGATATCGCGAAGCGACAATACGCGCAAGCAGCCATCGTGACGAGGTGCGGTGAACCTGTTGCTCGTTATTATTATTATATTTTAAAATTAATTATTATAATGAATATATATATAATATAATGTATATGTTTTTTTTACGTTATCCGGCGTAGAAATAGAAGAAGGGGAAAAACCAGGTAGAAACGTGATATTACTTATTTTTAGCTTTTTTTAAAAACTTTTTAATTTTCGGGTGTGCGGAGTTTTGGAGCAGGCCTTTTTGAAATTTCACCAATCCGTATAAAAATATAATATATAGGTACTCGTGTACATTATCCTGCTTTTAATTTTTTCCATAGGCCATCATCATTCGCAATCAACATAAAGAATAACATTATAGCAAATTTAAAAACGAAAAAATTAATTGATTACCCGTGAAAACGAATAATAAGTATTACATAAAAAGCTTGAAGATGACGAATACAGCAAAAAAAGAAGAAAAGCGCGTGATATTTACATTTATAATTAAAAAATTTGTACAAGCATCTAAAGCTCTAAAAAAAAAAAAATTAATTATATTTTATAAAAGCGCGGCGATTTTAAAGTTTAGCAAATACATCTACGGCTTTTTCTAGATTGATATTGTTGACTTCTCTTTTTCAACATTAAGTATCACATTACCGAAGCAGGACAATCGCGAGACTACGTTAAAAGTAAGGGGTACAACCGCACACCCTGTCCCACCCCCAAATAACGCCTCTGGACTTGTAACGAATAAAATTATAGGTATCTACGAGTAAACGGTACGAAAAAAAGAGAGTTTCCGCCGAAATAATGTACCGTCCAAAAATATTCAACTGTTTATTATAATACAATATATTGTTCACCGCGGGTTAGCGCGAATATCACGAGCGTACTTCTCGTTTTCTGTTTATTTATGAAATACAGAAAGAAAAAAGATCTAAAACTTCATCCCACTACGTGTGAGTTAATTTCGAATATTAACGAGGAAGTGGTTTTTTTTATAAGAACTATCAATTTTTTAGATTCGCAAGAGGTTTGATTTTTTTGAGTGTTTATTATTAATTAATTAATAATTAGCCCTATTGCCTACACGCAATCGTTAGTAATAAATTTAAAATATAAAAACGTTAACTACGGATAGTTTAGCTATTTTTTGAGGGGGGAGGGGAGAGAGAAAACAGGACGAGAGGATTATCCGAACGATTCTGCAACGTATTTCGTATTTTCATAAGTAATAATTTTGTTTAATATTAATGGAATTATTATATAATTATTTAAAAATCTTTGCGTTTAGAGCAAAAGGAGATCCCGTTGTCTGATACACAGAACACGCGCAGGACATCGTATGCTATAGGCGCGTCTAGAATTTTTCGCATATCTGGCCAAGAGATCTGGAGACCCGGATATTTCAACATTTTTTTCTTTTTTTTTTTACTGTTATATAAACTGCGATAAGAAATATGTTAAAAATAAAAATATATTCGTACAACGTTTCAAGTTTTTCGTTCATTTTTTTTTCTTCGGTTTTGCACAGGATATAATAAAGACCAAATTACAAAGTATACGAAAAGTGTTCTATAACAACGTTGGTTTCAAGCGGACTCCGCACAGTAACGCGAAATCACAACTGTCCAATTATATTATTTAAATTCAACGCGGTCACTGATTTTGCAGATCTGGTCACGAACTAATGTGTTATATAAACTATTGCATTTCGAGAAAAAAAAAATTAACCAAACCATATATATGTAAGTTCTAAAATAAAAAATACGTGCGTGTATAAAATATTTAATATATGTACCAGATGTATATCTACATAGAGGAAGATATCCATGATACGCGTTAACATAATATTCGTGGACAATTAGAATTACGTCTAATTTAACGTTCATATAAATGGTCCACCGTATTAAAGGAACGCGGAAACTGCAGGAATGTACGTCGGATAGCTGTCGGATTATCATTAATCGTATAAAACTGCGGAATGACAATGCCGGTAAAGAAGAGTCGACTTAATAACTACTTATCACTTCTACGGAGATAAAAAAAACATTTTATGGCAGCGAATTTCGAAATCGTCCCCGTACTCCACCGCGAAATCAAACAAAGTGTGTGGCTCACTTTGGACACACTGCTCCTTGGAGAACTCCCTTGGAGAAAATTTGAAATCATATCAACTAGACTCCGCATTGGTCACACAAAAATTGCCCACAGTCATTTAAACGACTAAAAAACGATCCCCCAAAGCTGCCAGAATGTCGAATACGCATATGCAAACGCAACGGGCTCAATGTACGTCGTATCGTTAGTTGTCACTTTCAAGTTTATGAAAGAAGCGAAACTTCAAAACGAAATATATATTACGTCTCTATTCTTCATATTATTTTGAATAAACTTTTTCACAGCCTGCAATGGTCATTGTCGCCGAGACACGATTGAAATAGTAATAATTATTGTGTTTTAAAATCTAAAACCCGTTTCTCCCTTCGCGATCGGGTGCGATTTTAAGAGGTCGGCAGAGAAATTATGCGGCTGCATACGAATTGAGTCCACAAACACCACCCAGAAAAACAAAAAACAAAACGGAATAGAGTCCGCCGTGAGATGATTCGCATTGTAATCCAGTCCGGTTTTTATAACTAAGCCGAAAAAAATTAACTTTAAAAAAAATTGTTTTCTTCACGTTTCAACAGGTACTACTACTACTACTACTGTTACTATAAAAAAAAAATAATAATAAGACTGCCCGTAAGAAAAAAAAATTCTACAGCGTGTACGGTTAAAAATATATATATTTTTTAACGTCGTCCGTTTGAAAATATTCGATAAATTTTTGTAAAAAAATTCTCTCGATATAATTATAATTTTTTCTCGTTCGTGCAGTATAGATAGGATGAGGAGACTCGGTTGCGGTCTAACACCGGGGGAAAGTCTGCAGTTCGGCGGCAATACGTTCGGTGAAAACGACGTTTTTTTTTCGGTTTCCGTTCACGACACTCCCGTTCGTCTGCAACGAATATTTCCAATACCGTACTCGTGTACACCACTGAACTCAATAATATATGGAACGCGCATTGTGTACACTTCTCCTAAATATGAAAAATGGATCCCTACAGTGAGCCGCCGTATATAACGCGCGTTCCGTTTTAATTTTCCTGTTTTTCTTGTACCGACTTCTTTGTGTTAAAATCGTCGATTTTGGCGCTAACATCGATACTATAAGCACGTCGTTTTGTGTCCTGTTATATCAAAGTCAATAATAAAACGTGAGAAATATCACGGGGAAAAATACTATATTTCATCGTATTCTCCACGAATTTTATACCTTATAGAATGCATACGACGGTCTCCTGTCTGGAATCGTATTTTGATTAATACACGCGTTCCACGTATATTGAGTTCAGTGGCGTACACCGATTTAATATTAATTTTTTGCACGATAATTATAATCCCTCGTATATACATATACACGATGTGTACGTTCAGTGCCGGCGCAAGGGGAGGGCGAAGTGTGCCCCTGCACCAGGCCCCGCAAAATGTATTATAATCGTAGTGCGTTTTATTAACAATTTTATTTTTCGATTTATTGAATAAAATTGTATTTTCGTACCTATATATACGAATCGTGATTTGTGAAAACGATGATAAGATAACGATAAGACACGTATAAACATATTCTTCTAAATTCTATAAAAAAAACGTTTAATACATAATGATCACATTTTCAAAAATATAAAAGGCCCCGCAAATACTCGCGCCGCGGCACTGCTTACGTTATGAATACGATACCAAATCGTGTACTGCAGGTTACCGTCCAGTGGCGTATTTACGGGGGGCGGGGGATATGGGGGTCATATCCTCCCCCTCCCCGGGAAGTTATTGAAAACAATATTTTGATAATTGTACGAACGAAAATGAATGATATCGAATTCAATTTTGAAAAAATAAATAAATAAAATTTTATACGCAAATGTCGAATGTCTGTTTATATACAACATGTATATAATAATATCAATATATGTGTGTAATGAATACGATAAAAATATCTGTTAGAATTTGTATATCTCCTGCCGCGGAAAAATCCTAGATACGCCACTGGGTTACGCGTAACGCGTATAACAATATAATACCGTCGGACGACAGACACGAGCTCTACGCGGTATCGTTCCCGTCTGTCTGTCGACGCGCGCGTGACAAGGTTGACCGTATATATTTTTTTTTCATTTTTTTTTTTTCCTCGACATAACCGTGGAAAATCTCGGCGGCGCGCACCGAATCGCGTTGCTGGTCGGCGGACCTTCTCAACAGCGGTTTAATTGAACTGGAACAATAAAATAATAATAATAATAATAATAACCAGCAGCAGCAGCAGCAGCAGCAGCACTACGAACACCATCAACGTACCACTACTATGTGTGTATGTGTGTGTGTACACCGGGGTATACGTCGTTTGTGTGCGCGCGCGCGACGATACAAAACGCGCGCATTCGGTATATACGCCGTAGCAGACACGGCCGAAGTCATCGTTGGCGTGGCCTCGACGCAACGGATTCGACCGTGACACTGGTTGCCGCGGTCGGGGCGCGGCGCGTTACAGTATACCGCGGTAAGCGGGAAGCGGGGGAGAGCGTTTTCAAGGACTTCCTGTCTGCGATTTGTTACGCCGCCGCCGCCGCCGCCGCCGCCGAATAACCGTGCAGCGTCGTGTATTGTCCTCGACATTTTTGTCCAAAAGTTTTTTTTTTTTTGTATTTTTAAACCCGTTCTCGTACTGCGTGCGAAGCGACGACGACAGATAACACACACACACACACACATAATTTTTGAAGTGTAACGCGTTATATATAATTTTTTTTCACCGCAGCTGTGTGTACTTTGTTGCGGACAGAGAAAAGCATAGCTGCGCGCGCGTATATTAGCAGCGCAGCGCTCGGGAATCGAAACGAGTGAAAAAATGGAAATGAAAAATAATAATAATAAAAAAAATTCCGACGAGTCGTTGCTTAAATATAAATAAATATATTTAATCGACGGAAGAGTTTTGAACGTGATAGAAACGATATGTTTTAACCGCAAAAAAAACTGATCTTTGAAATCTCTCGAAATCATTCCGTTCAGCGTTATATATATATATATTATTATTTTTATTTTTACGGAACTAGCCCTTCAAATGACAGTACAAACAGCAAATCAACACGTGAAATGAAATACAATAGCTTAAATAAAAAAGAGAAAAACCGACGTTTTGCTTAAATAATTTGAAGGAGATTGGCCGAACGCGTTGGGCGTGGGATGGGAGAATGGTCAAGGAAATTGGATGAAGATCTAGGAGTGAAGAATGAGACAGAGTTACGGGTAGTGGGATTAGGGACTTTGAAATTAACGGGTGATATTAATACGGGGGGAATGAATTTTAGCGGAAAAAAAATGGAAAGAAAGGACAGACTAGAAATGTACCGGCGGCGATCCGCAATAATAGTGAGTTTAATGTTTTCGAAGCTTTTTTTTTTTTTTTTACTACACGACGATTCTACTAAACGATTTATCGACCGACACAGCACAATTCTCTACACTATTCGGCGTTAAAAAGGCCGACACCGTCGTCTAGTAAAAAAAAATCCGCCGATCCAACAAATGTTTTCGCAATAATTTATTATTTTTTTAAAACGCACGCGGGTGAAATTAACTCGTTTTTCGGTTCGGCGAAAATAATTCGCGCAGCGTATGCCGAAAAAAAAGCGAATTCCGTATGGGCACTTGTTTTACGGTGGAAACGTAGAAGAGGAGGAAAAAAAAGAAGAGTAGCAGCGAACCTTTGGACGAGTCGTTGACGTCGTTTGAGTAATAATATCACTATATAGGATAAAGTTTTTTGTCATTACTACGCGTATATACGTAATAAGAATCCGATAAAACGATTCTGTGCCGAGATCCGGCGTGATATTTTCTATATTGTTAATAATGTAATATTTACCGTTACCCGTATTAAATGATACAATTGTCAGCCCTTAAAACAAACAAAAAAAAATAGCTCGTTTATAAAATAGCTAAACTAAATTTTTCGAAAAAAACTAAAAATATTTTCTCGTACATTGTCCAGTGCGCGATTCACCGCCGCCGTTGCGGATGATAACAATAACGGCACAATTATATGACTATTATACCTTGTGATAGGTCGTAGTTCCGATAACCGTCAATGAACCCGACTAAGAATCCATGGAATATAAATAGTAACAAAAAAAAAAAAAAAAACGTTGACGACTCATAAGGAGTGTAAAAACTAAAAAAATACCTATTCCCGAACGGTATTGCAAATACATGCGGATCTAAAAAATAAAACCATGTTCTATACTTTTTTTTCTTTTTAATTGAACGTATAATCCGATTTTTGTTTCTTCTGAAAAAATGTTTGAACGTATTGTTTCTTTGTCGACTACATGTTGATACGAAAAATATTAAATATATATTATAATATATAACGTGTTATTATTATGTATTGAATATAGGCTGAAATGGTCGAAACGACAAAGAAATCGCGGTCAGAAGACTTAAATGGACAGGTCACGCACGGAGGAAACGGGGTTCAAAAATAAGGACCGTTACTGAAAACGACCTTCGGGAAGACTTCGGATTAAGACGGGAAGAGGAATGGTTTGTTAAAGACGTAAGAGGAGTGGAGAACATGCAGGTACACAATAGAGCGAAACAGCGGAGGACTGCAGAAATAGGTGGAAGGATACGTGTTTAGAGGGCCGGTCTTAAAGGCCGTTACCCATTAAAAAAAAAAAAAGAAACAAATTACATCGCATAAATTTTGGGACAAAATTTATTTACACTAAAATTATCAAAACAATAACAATATAATGTAAACGACGGATAAATCGTTATAAAAGATACTTTTATGATTTAATGAAACCGTATAGGTATGTGCTTACACTTGTGCCGCTTTCCTCTTTAATTTTCAATTCAACTCGCGTTTCAACATTCAATTATTCCACTTTCGCCGAGCGCCTCACGCCTTTGTCATATGCGTTAAACGCGTGATTTTTTTCTGCTCACACTACGTCGTCAGAACTCAGTCGTTTTCCCAATTTATTAATAGAAAACACGTCGGTTTCATCCGTACTTTTCGGTGTCTGCAGCGCGGCCTACTTAATTATCGCGAATGCAATTGACAGAATATATAAACGCGCACGGCGAATTGAACGGATTCCTCCCAATGGACGCGGGAGACCGTGTTCAGTTGCGAGCTCGATTTCGTTCAACTCGTGGTGCGCTAAGACGCGCATGCCTCTAACGCACCAGCGTAAACATACCTAAATTTCATTTTTTTTTTTTTTTAAAGGGAGGCTAATAAAACACAATTGGGGGGGGGCTTAGCAAGCCCTCCTAAATACGCTTATATGAGTAAAACACGCGAAAATTAGCAATTGTATTTTCTTTACGATTAAAGTACGTATATAGTGTGTATGACCCCCCCCTCAGCCAACCTCGTAAAATATAAAGTCTGGATCCGCGCCTGTAACGGCAAAACAGATAATACCGATGATACAGTGTACACCCGGCGCGCGACCGCGGGTATGTCTGTGCAGCCGTAATTTTTTATTTGTCATAGTACATTACTATACGCTGCGCGGGGGCGCACACACACACAGTGTCGCGGAGGCGGTACAATACTTCAGGTACACCGTACACACACACACACACACACACAGTAATTAGTATCAGTTGTTATTTCGTTTATTCTCTGTGCAATGCGCGTGTAACCGCGCGCTGCGTTCGCTCGTCGAAAGTAAAAAATTACAGTTCGCCGTTGCTGCGCGTATATACGCGACTGCTGCTGTAACGCGGCGTAAGCGGACTGGAGTGAAGTGAGGGTGGGGGGAAATTACAATGTTTCCAGTGACTGCGACCGTTTTATAAATATATACGTGCGTGTGTGGTGCGCGCCGCCGACAACTATATATATATATATTTTTTTTTTTTTGTGTACACTGAATGAAAAAAAAATCGATTTTTTTTTTTGATTTTATTATCGTTTCGAATCCGTATGTGAGTATAGTACTGCAGGGCCGTATTTACATTTTTCGCGTCCCGGAACCATACGATTTTTACGTTAGAAAATTACGCTTTATATATATATATATATTTTTTTTTTATGTGTAAACGTCTGTTACGGCGGTAAGATGGTAAATCTCGGGAAAGGGGACGGAAACGTGTAAGATGTTATGATGACAACTAATAATAATATTTATTAATAATATTAATTGATTTACACGTAATATTAATAATATTAATTGATTTACACGTAATATTAATAATATTAATTGATTTACACGTAATATTAATAATATTAATTGATTTACACGCAATTATGAATTGCGTGTAATGTGTAAGCTGTTGTCACGACAACTAATAATAATATTTATTATCGAAATTACTTTGAATAAAAAGATATATACCAATATTCACAAATTCCACTCGCAATTCCGTTCCATTTTTATCGCTCACGCGACATTTACACACCAATGTCTCGAATACTAGCAGACTCGTTTTTTTTTTTTTTGTTAACACACCATATTATTATGTCTATAAAAATTTACCTAAATAACTAAAAAATTTGCCGTCCCGGGCACCAAGGTAAACTCGCTCTCCCTCCCCTTACCCCCCAAATACGGCCCTGTGCGTGAATATACAATATTTTATGCCGAAGAGTGTTATATGTATAAAATAAAGAAATCTAATTTACAAGAGTTGTCTAATTATGTACCATTAAATTTGTTTATTTTTATTATACTATCGGTTTCGAAAAATACGACGGCACAACATAAAAGTAATGAACACGAATAAAATTACGAATATTGCAATAAAAAATGTTTAATAATAATTAAAACATTTAAAAACGGCGTAGAAATTGTATATTAATTTGTTAAAAAAACGACTATGGCATGTTATTGATAAAATATCTAATATTATTATTTATTAAATATGTTTTTATATTTAAAATATTTTAAAATATTTTACAATTTATTACGTTTAATTTCTTTATATATATATATATATATATATATATATATAAAACAGAATTTATTTAAATGTATAGTGGGTTTTATGTTTAAAATATCCAAGTCATTATATCTGATTAGGTAATCATTTTTATTGCTTATTCCGTTCGTTGTATTTTTCTTTTTCGCTTAATGCCCGATGATGGTGACTTTTAGTCGAAACCGGTAGTAAATAAACACATTTTTAATACAACAACTCCTATATATATATATCTTTATTTTAACATAATATTCTTTGGTATAATTGTATATACATATTACATATATACAAATTTATTATTTACGAGCATTAATTTATGGTTTCTATTTCTTTCACGTATCCTATTTGGTTTTTATTCTTTTTTTTTTTAATTATCGTTTTATTCGCATACGAGTATATCCATTACGATAATTATTACATAGTTACAATATTAAACAATAAATATTTTAGTTATTTCCAATCCGGTCACTATTAATATTATTATGTATTTTGAAAACGTATTATCTTTGTACATACATTATATAAATTGTGGGCTCGGATTTTACGAAACTAAAAAGTAGGTACTAAAACGCGCGCCAAAAAAAAAAAACAGTAAAAACAGAGAAGAACAAACTGCGGAAATAGCGGTAAATATCTTAAAAAAAAAGGCTTAAAATATATGCGATATAGAAATGTATACAATCGGAACCCTCGATGCGCACAACGAATTTATATATAGCTCACTCTGCTATTTATATTTTTATCCGCGTTGTATTCAATAATAATAATAATAATAATAATAATAATAATATATTTATATAATATATATATATAAATATTTATTATATATATATATTTATATTAAATATTATAATAATATTTATTAAAATAATAATAATTATTATTATTATTAACGATTCCTGTTGTAGAATCCGTATATATATCATAATAAATATTGCGGAGCCATTGCGATTTGCAGCCGTGTATAAATAATGATTTACGAGTGGTGTAATATTTTCGAGTGCGACGTGAATAATTGTGTGTTATTTGATAACAATGGGGCGGCACCAAAAATACGAATTTTAATCCGCCTCGATGACGCGCCTCGACAACATTGTTTCTAGAGTGAGAATTTTTTTTTTTTAGACAGAAAATTAAACAAAATCTTTTTTTAAAAACCGAATCGCGTTTCGGAATCCGAAACGAATAATAATATTGAAAAAAACCGCGCTTAGTCGTCCGCAGGCCGTCTGCGGCCGTATATAATATTATACTGTACGGGATTTTTTTTTTTTTTTACTCGAAGCTCACGAAGGTATTCCGTAGAATTCCTTGAATACGCCGGAGTAGTAAACGCGTAAAAACGAGTAAAAAAAAATAAAACGAGTCTGCTATTAGTACTCGAGACATTGATGCGAAATGGAACGGAATTGTGATTGGGATTTGTGAAAATCGGTATCCTTTATTCAAAGTAATTTCGATAATAAATAGGTATTAAGGTGTTGTCACGACAACAGCTTACGCAATTTACAAAATTGCGTATGTAAATTGATTAATATTATTAATATTGCGTGTAAATTTAAAAAATATCATTGTTAGTTGTCACGACACAACAGCTTACACATTTCCGTCCCATTTCCCGAGGTTTACCCTCACGCCGCCGTAACGGATTATTACACGCATCATCAAAAAGAAACGTGTGCTGCTGCGGACGACCGACTGATGCAGTATAGGTACTACTACAACGACGACGGCGTATCCAATCTAAACGCGGTACGGGTAGGCAGGACTATTTCAACCGGTTCGTTCTTCGAATAATTAGGTTTTGTCAGCCGGTTCTGAGGGTTGAGCGTTTTTCAGCGCAATACGCTACGTGTCTATACACCGGAGAAGTGCGCACGCCACGCCTATGCATTACAATAATATGAGCGAGCGCTGGGCCGCCGTCGTACAACGTCGTTACTGCCGCCGCCGCCGCCGCCGCGCGCGGTGCCGTTCATATGAAACGGTCTTACGTAACGTGGTCATTGAAACGAGTGTCTAAAAATAAACGACAATGCCGTTATTTTTGTCCAACAGAACTCGCGCGAATCGCCCGCGAGTCCCGGGCGGCGCGACGGTTCGTTCACACCGCTGTCGTCGCGCGCTTTTATTATAATAATATGTAATACGCGCATAGGCGTGCGCACAGGGTGTGCCGGGTGTGTCGTGGCACACCCCGTGGGCCGTGGCTTTTTGTACAACTTTCATTCATTCGGGTACTTCGTTTGAATTTTCAGCTATAAATAATAAAAATTAGAGAAAATAAATTAGTCGCTCTAGCAAAATTTTTTAATATTCTAATGTAGGTTACTAACCACTAGGTATATAGGTATATACTATATTGTAAAAATATATCTAAATGTTGTGAAGCACAACATTTAGTCAATAAGTTTTTATGAATTGATATTTTGCATTAAATTTATCCTTTTTTAGGTTGAGAGTTAGGTTAGATTTGCTTAGGTATAAGGGAAAGCGGCCCAATTTTTTTCATGGCACACCCCATACAAAATTCCTGCGCACGCCTATGAGTACGTAAATGCGCGTATATAGGCGCGGCGGCGCGCGCAAAAATACTTAATCGCTTTCTATGGAACGCACATCGCGAGTGCCGCAAGTACCGGGGTGTGCACCGGCCGGTCGCCCAAACTTCCAAAACTGATTTGGACCCCCGAATTGACCGCGTCCCCCCAATGTTAATATATTATAATATAGTATATGATAAGCACGTTTGATTTTACAGTGAAAAGCGTTAAAATTCTGTGTATAATTGACGACGTATTAATATTAAATAATATTATACATTTGCACTTTATTCGAGATTTATCGTGAAATCCAGTTATTCGCGATAACCATGCAGTGGCGTAAGAGCGCGACCGTGGTTTGTCTGTATATATAATAGGAGTTCAATTTCAAACATCAAAACGATCTCTAATAATTGCATAATTCAGTGCGAAATTTTAAATTAAATAATTTCACCGACGCGATATTCAAACCCAGAAGACGCTATCGCAAAAAAAAAAAAAGAACTTTGATGCGATTTAAACATAAATATTCGTAATGAAATCGCGCGCGGTATTATTCGAAAATTAAAAACTAGAAATTTTTCTAATATCGCGAAAACGAGAAAAATATACGCTTCAAATGTATAGGATATAAGGTAGTGCGACTGGTGAGAAACAATATTGTCGTTATATATATATACACGTTTGCTGGGCAACAAACTGGAAATCCATTTTTTTTTTATTAAAATTAAATAATATATGTAACGGTGTTATAAGAAGTAATAATATTAATTCATAATATGAGATTTAACAATCGTGTTCGTAGTAAAAAAAAAAAAAAGTACCGTGAACGAATGAAAACGAATTTCGGAACGCCGAACGACACCGCGGTATACCGCGATTATAGCGTTTTATTTACATACACAAAAATATTACTATGCGATCGTAGTACGCGAGTATCGTATTTTATAGAAAATATTAAAATTAATAGTCGAATTTTATACGTTTATGATTTTTTTTTTGGTTTTGATTGGGGTTCAGAACACTGCAGGAATCCCTCTGCAGTAAGTACTGTTCGTTGTTAGCGTTTCGCACACGTCTCATCGCATCCTGTACAGAAAACGCGAATTTTGTACGCAAAAGTAAACGATATATTTTGTGATCGACGACGAATCGCTTAGGATCGATTATTGTATTTTAAGTGGACGAGCAAACGAAACCGTATGCGAAGCCCGACAGAACGTTAGCTGGTTTACCGCAAAAAATACAGAAAATGTTAAAAATAAATAAAAAAAATTTTAATGTTTACGACAAAACCCGTTTCTCGCAGGGGAAAGAACTCTGATGGCTATACGCAGTCGTATTATAGACACCGAATTTTTACACAAAATAAATTACCTATACAATAACATAGACGTTTTTTTTAATATCTTTAATTCTTATGACGTTACGAGATTAAAAAAAAAAAAAATTGGTAAGAAATCGTATTTTTTTTAAATGCTTAAAATATTTTTAAAAAGACCAGGCATGTAGCCGAGGGGAGGGTTTAAGGAGCTAAAGTCCTCCCTCCCCGAAATGTCACGAATTCTAGCAAAGTTGTGCTTTCCTATACGAATAAGTCGTTTTAAATACGTTTTCATTATAATGAATGTGAATTACTTATTGTCAGCGAGCTTATAATTTTTTTTAATTATACGCTTATTTAGCGAAAACATTTTGAACGTGCCGCGCCGCTGTCATATAACCGTCCTCTGTGATTTGCACGTTTTGTTAAAAAAAACACAACCCTAATTTGGAATAATTATACATTTATAAATGATTTTAATTTTTCTTTTTTATACTTCGAATTTCGAAGATTCATTTGAATCCTGCGGAATTGCATTTTGGCCGATATACGAGTATAATATTTAAGCATTGCAAATATTATAAAATCAATGATATAATAGCGACCTATTTATGACCATTATTTTTCATGCGACCAATGTAATAATTAAACTGCTTACAGTTTTTTTTAGAAACTCTATTTACTTTTTTGATTTTTTAAGCTACCCTCCGAAAAATATTGAAAAAAGGCTTTAAAACGACTACGTTATTGTATAGGTATAATATCGTACCTAATTTATTTTGTGTAAAAATTTTGGTGTCTATATAAATTATGTACGTTATAGCCGCCTTCCGAGTATTCTCAACCCGCGTGCGAAGCGATTATTTTTATGTAAAAATCATAGTAGCGTTCTCGATTAATTACAGATTTCGTATTGATGCGCATAGAAAAAAAGGAGAAAAAAGTTTGTTAAATATATATATATAAATGACTTATAGATACTTTTACAATGGTATCGATTTTATTTTCATGATACACACACTGTCCGAATTATTATATTATAGGTATTATAATACTGCCAAATATATATTATATAATATTCGCTCGATGTATACGAATAACGCGTGTTTGTGTGTATAGAGTGTAAATAATTCGCGTCATTACGTCATGTTTAATTTGAATTCGATAAAAATGCCAACATCATATTAATACGTGTTATATATACGAGCTGATAAAATACTTCCTCTAATGCTATATATAATGTGCGTTTGTATGGTTTTTTTTCTTTCTAATGTCACGCTATTCATTAGATAGCCTGCAATAATAATAATTATATTTCAAATATATATAATATATATATATATATATTAGCTATTTAGCTGAAAAGCGAGATAATCGTTTTATTCTGTAACGTAGAATTTATACGGCTATAAAAAAAAAAAAAAATCGGACATATAAACTATACTCGCGTATCAAAAACAATTATATTTTCGATATATGCGCGAATTAAATACGCGTTTATAAATAAATATACGTATATATATATTTTAGCTTCTATAGCCCATTTAGAGCCTTCGCTGCTTCTACTATTTGATGCCATCTATCTCACTATCTACATTCTCTTCTAATTTTGATCCTGGTGCACATTTTTCAAGGTCTGACTCAACTAAGTCTATCCACCTCTTCCCAGCTGGTCGTTCCCTAGGTCTTTTCCTCTTGATATTGCCTGTCGCATTACATCATTTATTATACCAATGGATCTCCATTCGTGTCCCGCCCATTCCAAACGTTTGCCTCTTATAAACGGCTTGATATTGGGCTTTGGGTATACATTTGGTAAACTTCTCTACTGATTCTTATTCCCCGTATTCTCCATTTTCTACATGATAAACGGCCATAGATACGTCTCAGTATTTTCCTTTCGAATGTCAACAACTTCTTTTCATCGCCCCTCGTAACCGACCATGTTTCGCATCCATAGGCTAGAACTGGTCGTAGATATATACATAAATATATATACACGATTTGAAATTAAGAAATTCGTTATAGCATACGAGGTTTTTTATTATTATTATTATTATAATTATTATGCATTCTTCTTCGCGCGTTATCATTTTTATTGATTTATATATTGGAAAAATAATACTTTAAAAAAAAAAATGATAAAAGTTAAAAACCGTGTGGTAAAATGGATACGAAAAAAATTAACACTGTGCACGCAATAATCATTGCGATAAAACGTTCCCAAAAAAAAAAAAAATACGACTACATAATATTATATTAAGAGCGTTCATTAAAAAAAAATACCGTTTTATTATTATTATTATTGGGAAAAGAACCACGCGTGTATTTATTACAATATAATTAGCAATAATTGGAAAAATATTTCATACATCACATCGCATCCCGATGATGGCGATTTAAAGTTCAAATATATATAATATATATATACATATATATAACTCATTCGTACGCGTACGTATATTTAATTTATATAGACATTATTTAAATATGCGTAATTATTATTATTTTCTTTTTTAACAAATGATTTCGTTGAACCTATTCGCGCGATAACAACGCGTGTGTTGTATAGGGTTCAACGACAGCGAAAAAAAAAACAACGGCCAATTTTTGGCCTGAATCGTTTATGCGCACTGATTACAATATACACAACACGTTTACAGACTGAACGCACGCACACATATTATATATTATATTTAATACGATGCGCGTTTTTTTTTTTTTTTTTTTAATTAATGTTATATACACCGCGAATCTATTGCAACGAGCAATAAAGCCTCGGTTATAGAGTTATAAAAATATTTTTTTGCGGGAAAAAAAGAAACTGATTTAAAAAAAAAATGCACTAAAAAATATGAAATAATCAAAAACCATTTTGAAATTCGGCTCCGATTTCAAAAAGGTTATTTCATACATTTTAGCGCATTTTTTGAAGCCGGTTTCTTTTTTTCTAAAAAAATCGTTTTATTTCATCCTTTATAGTAGTCATATTCCTGTTCCTATATACATTTGACTGGGTGCTTAGGTATAACATACTAGGCCAGTCCTTACGAAATCGAAAAATATGGAAAAAAAAAAAATACGAAAAACTAAATTACTGGCCGAATACTAGGCCGACATTTACGAAATTGCAGGTACGGAACAACCGGGAGATGATATTCTTTCATATAAAAAAAAGATTCCTCCAAATCGGTTCATAAATGACGGAGTTATGAGGTAACAAAACACTAAAAAAAAAAATACAACCGAATTGATGAGAACCATCTCCTTTTTTGAAGTCGTTTAAAAATATAATATAACTCGCGCGGTACCTACGAGTAATAATTTTATTTTTCCGCCCCTTTTTATACGCAATATACTATACAAATTATATTTTTTGAAAAAAAAAAACGGATAAATAACGTAAAATTATTATTATTATTATTATTATTATTATTATTATTATTATTATTATATATGCCACTGCGACTACGATACGCGCATTTCACCGAGGAGAAAAAAAAAATAGTAAACGTGTCACACAATATATCGTGTGTGCGTGTATATAGTGTGTCGAGCGTAGGCGAATAATTTTTTTATTTTACGATAACCGCAGCGTTTTTATACGCGCACACAAATTGCACAATCGCGAGTGTGGAAAAAGTAGACTTATGAAAAATAAAAGTAGGCTTTGATCGTCGTTATGACGATTAAAAAAGTACCTATATACGCACCACGCTGCGGAGATGACTTTCGAATAATATTCGAAGGCTCGGCTCGGCTCGGCTCGATGCCGCCGTCACGTTTATGCTAATAATTGAGAAATTCGTAAACAACTTTTAATTCAAACGTTCGTATTATTTTCCAACAGAAATTATTATTATTATTATTATTAGCGCGTATATGTAATATGCATACGAAATAAACGAACAGCCGAGTGGACAAAAAAAGGATATTTTCCTCAACACACGATTTTCGGAAAAATTAACGAAAGCCGTTTATAATATTCCTTAATTTTTATTCGAATAAAAAAAAAACTTACCTGCACAATATATACTGTACCTACCTATAGTACCTAACCGCTTTAACCTACTAAAATACGAGATCGTAACGATCAACAGTTTTTTTATATATACAAACACTAGCTGTCCCCGCGGTGCACTTCGTTCCCCGTATAAAAAATGCCACCTCTTATACGATTCAAATTTTGTTCGATTCGTTATTCAATACTCGGTGCAAGGATGTTCAAAACATTAAAAAAAATGAGATTTAAGTTTAACTTTGATTTTTATTTTACTTTCAACACAATAATATTATATTTTCCACGTAAATGCCTACGAAAGAAAATATAACAACTATAACCTTTTAGGCTCAGTTAAGGTAACGTGTCGATCTGTGACTGACGAATAAAACTTCACTGACTTTTTAAAACTTATTTCGTTATTAACTGACATTGTCGGCCCCGACCCACCGCGTCGCATCACCCATTTACTCTATTATTACTTCGTTTTCGCTTAGTAGAGTTTTTTCTGACCATTTTTGCTCGGCTCCTAGTAGTTTATATCCTTTCGCGAGAATCGGGCTATGAAATGCAAAAAGCATTTTTCAAATCCGACTGGTAATTCCAGAGATTAGAGCGTTCAAACTCTTCAACTTCATTGTATCGTTGTATTGTGTATATAGATTTAACGACCTGGAATTTTTTTCCTCATTTTTAGAATATTATCTTTTTTCTATTCGGCTGTTCGAATGTGCTTCTGACTTGTGTGTTTTATTGTGTTGAATATAATATTATTAATGTTTTTTTTTTTTTATTATATCAACGCTCGGATTATATATATATGTATATGACATTCGTTAATATATAGAGATAAAAATAGCTGCTATGAATATGTTTTACGCATCGAGGATTCCGCAATTATAAAATATTCTCTGTAATGCATATTTTAAGAGTTTTAGCACTATTCTTCCAGTTTTTAGGAAAAATTATCCACGTTGACGTTTCACGTAGACGAGATTTCTTTTTTCATATTATAATCTATTTTGTGTATTAAATTATCGCCGTTTCTTGGGAGTGTGCGCGGAATTTTACTATAAAATTTATAATTAAAACAAATACGAATTCGCTGTTTATTTGCTATTTTTACGGAGGGGGGAGGGGGTTAGGCGATTTTTAAAGATTTTTTTTTTTTGGTCATATCGCAGCAACGCTCATTTCAGTGCTTTTTAGTACCATAAAATCCGAGTCCTGGCCATATCGTATACTCTACTGATTTTTATACTGTAATTTGCTTCGCGTCCGTCTGTGCTGCGGTCTCGAAACGTATTCGTTTCAGCTCATAAACCGACAAGATGTGTATTTTATATCGATCATTAAAAATACGAAATACCCCTAAAAATTCGACCATGTGGTTTCTCTATATACATATTATATATAAACACGAACGTTGAGTATAATATTAATATACGTTTAATGGATTTTTCGGTGCGATCGCGTTGCGTTTTCCAAAACAATATAAAAAAATAATCGAGAAATTTATATGTACCCGTTATATAGACGTTCGTTTAATTTTTTTAACGCTTATTTATACGAAAAAAACACGTTATTTTTACCGCAGTTTAAAAATAAAAGATTAATCGCACACGCGTTTACCTCTACGTCATCTCTATATTTCAGTTCGGTTTTTTTTAAACCGGTTTAAAAAAAAAAAGAACGAAAAATATATACGAATTTTGCAACTCCGGACTGTAATCCTCAGAAAACGATCTAGCGGTTTGTCGAAATATAAACTATACACGCACGCACACATTGTCGGCGGATGATACGTTTCACATATAATATATAGAACGATTATATTTTATGAATACTGACATTTTTCGGGGTAAAGGTGTTGTATAATAAACGTAAAAAAAACCCCCACTATAATTTTCTTCTCCGAATTTTTTTTTTTTTTTTACAGCGTATTGAGGGATCGCTACAAGACACGGTACAAAAATGCACACAAGATAATAATGATTTTCAGAAGTTTTCGTGCTGTACGTTTCGACCCGTATACAGGGCCGTATTTAAGGGGAAGGCAAATTTGTTGCCCTGGGCGGCAAATTTTTTTAGTTATTAACACATTGGGTGCCGTGCGGCCGCCGGCGGCCTCATCAAGTTGTGGTATTTCTAAAACGTTATTGGGATTTTGATCGAGTCATTCATTAAATGCGATATGCATATTATCTCCGGAAATAATTGGTCTGAAGATATGATTCCAACGCTGGATTATTTGCAGGTTTTTAAAGACATTATTACAGCGCCAGAGATATAAAACAGATATAAAAATGTACTGGTTTTGCGGCAGCCCGCGGTCGCGTGGCAGTTAACGCGTTAAGTGGGCGGTAAATTTTTTTATAGACATTATAATGTGTGTTAACAAAAAAAATATATATATATTTATAAAGCGTAATTTTTTAGCGTAAAAATTGTGTTGCCCGGGGCGCGAAAAATGTAAATAATATATATATAAAATATATATAATATAATAATAATATATAATATATATAATATATATATATATATATATATGTATATAATATAATATATACGTGTGGCTTGTCGTTATATCGGCCGTGCGTAACACTTAAATTCGCAATATAATTTTATTCTAGTATTTTTCGTCGATAAAAAACCGATCACTTTTTCTTTTCCCCCGAGAGATGATAATACGTACTTGTACGGTTTATGCATATTTGTGTGATAAGATTTATATAGGAATGATTTACGGACGCGTTTCGGACTCGTTATATATTACAGAGTGTGGTACCGAAGAAAAAAAGTCGTCTTTTCTCTGTCAAACGTGTTATTTAAGTTGTTTTCGCGTTTTCACGTACACGCCTCTTGGCGACATCCCAAAGACATATAAAGCAAAAATAAAAAAAAATATAGGAAACCGCCGTGTGGATATTATATTATTATACGCGCGATCGCTGCTGCAGTCGACTAGTATATATTATATACGAGTCGGCGGCCACGGCCACGACGACGGCGCGAATAGATATTGGAATGTACACCCATATAGGAATTAATATTTTCACCGCGGTGTGCCGATTCTACAAATCGATGTGCCAAAGTGAAAGGGGGTAAATGTTATTTATACATTTAATTAGTTGTTACTGCGTTTGTGTTTTTTTTATCTCGTAAATTATTGAAAGATGTGTGTAAAATACTGCATTGCCCACCGAAGCGTCATTAGAAACATTTTTGTATAATAATTAGATCTTAATATGCGCGCGCGCGCGTGTGTATGTGTGTGGTTTTGAATCGCGTTGAATACATATTTTTTTATTTGTTAAATCGTCGTAGACTGCAAGGTTTTAAACTCGCAAAGTAAAAACGAAAAAAAATATATCTAAAATGGATACGAGAAAAATATCAAAACATATATTGGTAAATAATAGATTAGTATACACGAAAAATACGTATTTATTATGTAAATGCGTACGACCAATAGCCAAAGAATATTATGAAAAACATAAAAAAAAAAAATATATATATATAAGCGTTGTATTAAATTTGTTTATTTGTACTACCGGTTTCGATTAAAAGCCCGGTAAATTAAGCGAAAAAGACGAATACAACAACATAATAAAAAATTAATAATTATAAAATATATATAAAATTAATATAGCGATTAGAGCTCGTACGGACCATATAGAGTATATAATATTATTTCTGAAAAATAAACTCAAACAAATAATTTCGATTGCTCGCGTTAAATTATTTCTTTTTTCTATTACAAATTAAAAATTGAAATATAACGAAAACCTAAACTAATTCCATATAAGAATACAACCGATTGCGCACAATGTTTTTGACGTTACTTTGATTATAGTGGATTGTTTTTTTTTTTTTTGACTGAACTGACACGTCATTAAAATGCGTCATAGGTCCCATAGAGAATAGTCGACAAACGATTGACGAAAATATTTACTAGCGTATAATTTATAACAGGTGTATTATAATGTTATATTTTCGAAAAACTTCTCCCATTATTACCCTCGATAAAACGTTTAAATACATACGTAGTAACCATTTTTTTTATTATTATTATTATTATTGTAAAGGGATTTCACTGCCGACTACACACTGAAATCCTTGAAATTGTGCACCATCGACCTTTCTATACAAAGTACATATTCGTTCTGTACATTATTTCCGTTGTTTTGGTAAAAAGTTTTTAAAATATTAACATCACTTGTACAATAATATGATAACCCATATTTTGATGAATCGACCGATACAAAGCGAAATATTACGCGTTGTCCAGTACGTTTTATACGTCAAATATTTAATTTTAATACATACTTTCCCGATAAATTATATTTAACACTATCAACTTTAGTACGTTTTATGTAAATTACAATTTTCAACAAACATATACGATAATTGAACAGAGAAAATTTATTATTATCGCAATGGTATATTTTTTTAACGGATATTTCGGTATGCGAAATTTTCGCGTCGATTCGATCGGACGGATTTTATAATAATCTTTCTTTACTTCTCTCCAGTATACGTTTTTTAGTATATAAAATAAACCCTGTCGTTTAACAGTATATACCTATACACAAATCCCGGAATTCCGTCGAACGTTTCGCAGAGAGTCCACATCATTTCAGCGATTTAAAAAAAAAGTTTAAAAAATTTCGGGCTATTCCGAAATTCAACTATTTTTCTATACGCCCGTATTTCAACGATAACAATTCGTTATTCCGCCGGGTAAAGAATAATATTTATTATATTAAGTACTACAGTCGCTATAAAATATTATCGTATAGAATATTTTTTTTTATTTTATAAAAGTAATATATATATATATGCGATCTGTACTCGTACAGTACAATAAGAGTGCGTGAGAAGATAAAAAAAAAAGAAACATTGTGATAGACATCATGACGGAATAAGACATCCCCCATCGGTGCAGACACTTCCTGTGATGTATTTTTTTTTACGTATTTTTAAATACATATATTTTTTTAAATAATTTTTTTTCTCGATTATTCGGGATGGTTAATTATAGTAAGTCTCTACACCACTTATACGCTTAAGCGCGTCTAGCCGGGTTTCTGGGAATAATATTGTATTTGCCCACAGGATTAAGACTGCACGCTCTCGGTGTCGCACAAATTTATAGAATGACCCCAGCCATTAGACATATACGTGTCAAAAAAAAAGTAGATCTTCCCCTTGTTAATAAAGGAATTTCGTGTATTTTTAACTGGTAACTTGTACCTCCCTCCTACCTGATCGTTAATTAATTATAGTAATACCATAAAGGTAATTAAAAATATATTTAATATATAATTGCTTGTTTAATATTAAATATTACAGAATTTAGTCGACATAGGAATATCAAAATAGCAACAGTTGCCATAACAACGGTTGCCATAGCAACAATATAGCAACTATATAAACAACACGCTTATTTTTGGTCACCTAATACGTATTTTGACGCGTACAGAAAGACTATAATATAAGTCGTTCGATTAGAATAATAACGTTGAAATTTCTTTCTTTTTGTCTTGCAATACAAATTTATTTTTTAAACAGTAACTGATAAATGATACGAAGTTCAAAACACTTTAAAAATACAGTCAAATACAGTTTTCAGTTTTGGAAAAGAGGCTTACAGAGGAATTTCACAAAAGTGAATTAAATACGAAAATTTTTTTAGATGTGAAAAACCTAGAGAATTAAATAACCCCGAATACATAATATTATATCTTATATATTGCATTTATACGTTATGCATAGTTATTCATATATAATATACAATAATTATATTAACACTCGTTGCGGGTAAAATAAACTATATTATTTTTACATTTTTGACATTTCAAATATTTAATAATATTGCTAATAATGCCGCGATTTCCCCGTCCGAACCGTAGAAAATTATATACGCTACACGTATTGGGCGGAAGGTCAGCTGAAATTTTTGAAAATCGCAGCAAAATAATAATTGTTAAGTATATACGTACAGCGTGCAGTGCAATCCAGCTGCAGATTTAAGATTTGATAAATATATATTTGATAAATTTATAATTCTAACAGATCCGCAGTTTATTTATTTTTTCATATCCTTGTGCGTGTTTTGCAATAAAGTAATTTTAAATACGCGCGTTTATATATATATATATATATATGTCGAAAAATATGTTATATTTTAAAGCGTATATATTATAATCGCGTAATTCGACATTTTCAAACGTCTGTATTTCAATGAAGTTTCGGTCATTAACTCGAGAGCTCTATATATAATATACGACGATCGTTATATCGTTTTTTTTTTTATTTCTAATCGACTCGAGAAATTAAAACAATAATATTAATAATAATAATAATAATAACGTATAGAAAAAATATACGGAAAATATTATTAAAAAAAAAAAAAAAAAGGAACGCGGCCAGATTTTTCGTACATTCACGTGGGCCCGAACCGGCTGGCGGGCAGCGCGCGCGCGCGCGCGCGCCTAACCAATAATTTGGCGATCGCCCGAAGCCACTCTATGCGCGCGCGGTATATATTATAAAATAATATATATAATATTGTAAAGAGGCGGCGGCCCCGGTGTCAACGGCCTCGCAGATAATGGCGGCGGCCTACGACTCTCGCGCCGCGCACGTTTGCTAAAAAAAAAAACCATACACTCTGCACTCTCCGCGCGCGCGCGCGCGTTATACGCGCACATATTGACGAATAAAAAAAAAACCGCGCGCGTTCTCGTATAATAATAATTTAAAGTCAACGCGCGCGCGGTCGGGTATTATTATTATTTTCCTAAACTAGTTTTGGCCGTCCAGCGCAAACGGGTCAAACCGCCTCGCGAAACATCCGCACACGCACGCACACCGCGCGTACCGGTTGGGCGTGCGCGTCTATGCAAAACGAGAAACCGCGGCGGCGCACGCAACGTACGTCGTCGGTCCGGATCCGTTGCCGATAGTTCCGCACGCACGGCGGGAACACCACCACCACCACCACCACCACCACCGACCACCACCAGCACTACGGCTGGGACGGGCGTTTATTTTTCAAATATTATATTACGGTACGAGACGGTCACGGAACGAAGCTTCTCATCGCACAATAATTATTGAAACCCGAAAGTGCTAAGGCTGTTGTTGTGTCCTAGACCACTGGCTAGCACTCTCGTATTTATTTCCCGTGCCTAGGTACTTAAAAAAAACGGCCACTGATGCTATTCGTTTACCAAGAATTCGGGAAATTATTAGCGATTACCTATACTGATTCGATAATAAACGACTGATAATAGATGTCAATATTAGCTAGGGAATAAGGTAAGGTACCTAGTACTACTATAGTAGTAATAAATCGGTACTTATATAAAGAATCCTGCACTAGTGTTGGACGTAGCTTTGACACACCAAACGCACTCTCGTGATTCACTTTTTTCGTTCTCGTTCGGCATCCAGTCTATCCTTAATCCGTGAGAATACGGCCGACAATTTTGAAACCATTTTTTTTTTTATAAAGGTAAAAAAAAACCTCCCCGGTTTATGTGTTGCGCTAGAAAAGAGAGTATACGTGGCCGGGGGGGTATATATTTTGGAATTGTCGAAGAAAGCAATCTGTTCGCGGTAAATCGATCGCTTCGCGAAACAACTCCGAAGGCAAACGCACATTTTTTTTTTTAATATCTTTAAATCTTAAAAAGTTATAAGCATTTTAAAAACGCGATTTTCTGCCCATTTTTTATTTTTTTGCAAATCTCCTTCAGCTTATTAAAAAAACCCCGCTAAACGCGTTATTGTAATATTTATTTCGTGTTCAAACAGTAATAGACAGCGTAGCGTTCGGGATTCTTTCACGTTTTCGTTTGCTTGCATCCTCTCGAGTTCCGGGTAGAAGGCGTGGACTGTACGCAGGCAAAACGGTTGACGTCGAAAATCGGCACTCCGGACAGGGCTGTAACCGTGCAGGAGAACGCGGACGAATCGATTTACAATGATGCGCACCGCGATGAATACACTCCCGTTGTACGAAGACTGTGCGTTTCTGCTGTTTGGCCCACGCCAGACTCGGACAGTAGTATTCCGAATATTTTTTAAAAATCAAAACGTACTTTAAATGGTACCTAGATAAAAATTAGAACTCGTTAATTAAATGTAAAAAGTAAATGTTTCGGTGTGAAAAAAATACGAGCAACAATTATAGCAGCAGTAAAACGACATCAATATTATTTTATCGATAATCATGTTTCGCGTATATGAATACCCAGTCTCATTCAAATAATCAAGTACGTTTGATTACTGCAGTACTATATGTGTTATCATAAAATCGTGTTACATTTTATAACTGACTGCAGGTATCATTAATTTACTTATTAGTTATTGTGTTAATCACGAGCGTAACTAGAATTAAATAGTTGGGGGGCTATAGCCCCGACCCCTGACACCAGAACATTTAAAGATACAAATAAGAATGGACTTAGCGAAATAGACAATTTTCCATTATGAATTAAATTTTTTTATTATTTTCGAGAAAAAACAAATTATTTTGTAATTGAATGCGCCTATATATTTAAATGGAAATTCTTTCAGTACATCATCATTTGTTCTATTTGACAATTCTTGTTCTATATAGTCAATATGACTAAATCACAAAATATTTTTTGTGACATAGTGGACCTTAAATACGTTTTAATTCTTCTCGTGCATAAAGAAGAGCGCGTCTCAAATTATTGGGAATAACTAAGAATATTACGTTATTTTATGATTTATGATATTATATTTATATTTTATAGTGCAATGAAATTCGTATTTTAATTTTCAAACGCAAATATATATATATTATATAATGATTTACGGTTTTATAGATAACTCAAAAAACTTATATAATATAATAATCATAATTTTTTTATATACAAAATTTTTTTTATCACAAATAACGAATCCTACGATAAAAAATTGTCTTGATTTTTTGAAAGGATTTCCTATAAATTTTAACGGGGTCTATAAACGTTTTAATTAGCTTTAATTAAGCCTACTACTAGTGGGGGCGATAGTTACGCCGGTGTTGTTATAATTTATAAAAGCAGAATTAAAAAAAAAAAAACTATTAAATACCATATTAAATGAACCAATGGCGTACTTTCAATTTCTCTCTCGGGGGGGTTATAATTTTATATAAAACATTGAAACTTCGTCAAATTCAATAATATTATTAAAATAAATCGAATAAATCTGCCGTTATAATATATAATAGTATAATATAATAGTGTCACAAATTATAACACATCCACACGATTACACGAATATAAACAAATTTTGTGAATAAAACTGGTAATTTTTCGACCAAGAAACCAACGTAATGTGCTATGTGTTATCGCCTATCGCGGGTAATACTAGGAATTTTATTTATCCATTCTTAGATTTATACAGATTGAAAAGTATTAATTATATATTATTGTACTCGCATATCATGTCTATCTGTTCAGCCATGTGGTACCTATAATAATATAATAAATCGAAAACAAATAATATTTGTACGGTATAAACTATATATAATTTTAAATATTTTTTTTTAGTCTTGGGGGTGTTTAACTCGACCCCCCGTAAGTACGCCACTGCCCTGAACACACATATTGAAGACTGTGTTCGATTAAATAATAGTATAATTACTACATATATATATATCTGATATTCGTAGGTACTGAAAAAAAAGCAATAAAAAAAAAGAGAGTATTCTAAAAGTATTTGTGGACAGTATTCGAAATGCTGTTGTCGCTGCACGGAGTATTCGAACATTTCTCCGGTCGCTTTTAAAAAGCGTTTTACCCGAGATATCTGGTTCGGTCGTATAACATTGCTCGTGGATTTTGCTGAAAAAAAAAATCACCTTTCTCGTTGCCCTCGATTCCACTACTCGCGTGGTAAATACATGCGCGCGTGTGTAATTTGGGGTCGGTCGGCAATATATTTTTTTTCATACGCATTCGAGACGGGAAGAAGAAAAAAAAAATCCACGTTTATCGCGGCCGGAGGGGCAAAAGCCTCGGCGGCACACGCGCGCGTTATTATGTAATATTATAAGCAACGGCGCGCGCAGAAAAACGTATACCGCCAACCACCACGCGCTCATTTCGTATTCCGAACCGTTGCCATTTCGTGTGCAATCGGACCGCCGCCGCCGACGTAAAAAAAAAAAATTATATACGCGCATACCATCAGCCGTGTAATATACGTAGGTACCAACCGGTTTTGTTGTACCGCAAATTTTTCTATACCGGCGCGGTTACCCGACGGCGTTATTATATGCGGTATTCGGACGTATTATAATATCACGCTCGATTCCGACGGAAAAATTATAACTAAAAAAAAAAAAAATAATAATCTTGTAAAAACGCGTCGTATAATACAACTGTATATAATATAATAGGGAACGGATTTGGCCATTTGGCCAAAAAAAAAAACCTATTTATAAATATACGCGTTTTGTCCGAAACACTGGGAATAGCGAAAATTTAACGTGTACAATTCATTAGTTTCCGAATATAATATTTGTATAAGGTATGGTTTCTTCATAAATCCGATATTCACGCGATGCTGTACAATAATATATAGGCACTCACACGTCGGCGACGTTTTTTAAACGCTAAATCTTTCAGTTTTAAATGTGGATGGCGGAAGGGAGACGCAGGAGGAGCTCCTCTTCAGAATTTTTCACATTTTCGTGACCGCCACTTGTAATTATTTTCATTAGAACGGGGCGAACGGAACGCGTGTTATTTTTTGTTAAAACAATGTTGAAATTCTCGTTTTGTAAAGTCGCATCGAATAAGATGATAAAAAAAAACCCGTTTAAAGGATTATTTTTTTGATAATTCGTAACGAGAACAAAAGTCTTATCAATTTAACGTTAATTTATAATATATAGGTAATTTGTTGCGTGTCGGCGTATGAAGGGTTTTTCTTTTTTTTTTTTTGAGCGAGACGTGATATGTTACCAACAGTCATGAAAAGTTATTTATTTAATTAATTAGGCACCGGATCGGATATATATACGTGTTTATGTAATTATTAATTTTTCGTGTTGATAAACGGTAAGTTTTTAAAAAATATATATTCATTGTAATTATTGTCGGTATATATTATTGCTGCAGCGTTTCCCAAAGGGTGTGCCGCGACAACTTGAACATTATTATGTTTCCCGCGGTCCTAAACCGCTTATATTTGGAAAGTATAGGTAATATTTATCCAAAGTGTCTTGTATAATAACTAATAATAATGTGCCGCGATGGAAAAGAAGAGTTTGGGAACCACTGTATTATTGTATTGTAATAATTCGACGAAAACGAACGGACCCCCGCGTGTCAGGTCGAGTCTAATCGTATAGGTAAAGGACGGAAAATTTTTTTTTTTTAATTCTTGGAGTCCCCTTTCTTTTATTTTTCCGATTCGAGCATTGCGTTTACGCATATATCGATTACCGACTAATACTGTTTCAAAGTTTCGAAAAAAAAAACCGTGTGTGCATTGATATATGTTATAGAACGTTCGCGTGAATTTCACTTGAAAATTCCCCAACGAAACGCACTGCCAGCCGCGAATTGCCGATATTATAAAAAAATAATCGTTTCGAAACAGGAATCCGTTCCCCATGACTAAGTATATATATATATATATATGAACGCTGCAAGTGCGTTCCCGTGACGGACGTGTTTACAAGCGCCGGGGGATTGTTTTTCGAATTTCAAAATAAAATAACTAATTTACAATATTATGAAATAGCGTAAAAACGCGGTGGCGCACAGTGGTCGGAATCTGAAATTAGCTTGCCTGTATTAAATTTTAAAATTTTGTCAAATACGACCTAAGACATTAAATTATTGTCAACTATATGATTACTTGAGATATTATATAATGTTTATGATAAATATAAATACAATGCACCTTGTCAAATTCTCAGATAAACCTATATAATATTATATAAAACTAAAGATAATAAGTTCGAATCGTTTTTCACACATTCGAGTATCGCCGCATGGCAATAAGTGAATATACGTTTCTGACTCAATTTTTTTCGCTGTCAAAATATATTACGGATACTATGGAAGAAGGTAAGTACATTTTTATAATTTTTAAATTTTTATTTATACAATAAATTTAATTTTTGATTTTGAAAATGTACGTTTTTTCAATATTTTTTTTTTTTGCGTTAAAGTGTAGTATTAAAAATGTATTTATTTTTACGATTGACTGATACATACATATTATATAGTGTACGTAAGGAACTATTTAGTTTAGTTTTAATTTGCGTCTATTCGCGTCTATGCTCAATATTTATTATTTTCTAGCGACAAGTTGTCGTTCAGACAATAATGATATAATGAATTATCGCGATTTATTTGGCGGTGTGAAATCGGACGAGGGATTTTTGCCACTTAAATCCGGCGAAATCCTCGCAAATCGAAAATTAAAATGCTTGCCAATTAATATAAGTACACGGACGACGGGCTCGTTTCAAAACGAAAATGTTGTGTAGTATATTATGCCGATTTCGTTTCAAACACCAATTGTCTCTAAGTATTCGTACGGCGTTGTTTTTACCGCGGTTTTAAATTCGTCCGGTTCACGAAAATATCGAGAAAAAAATCCATATTATTTAAATAGCGTAAAAAAAAAATCGTCATTTACATTTCACGGAAGTGGACACGGTGCTGCGCACAGGTGTGTCCTTGTGGGGGGCAGAAGGCGACGAAGGCGATCGCCTCACACCCCCCTTGAGCTCACCGATCACTATTAAAAAAAAAAAAACTATTAAAATATACGTGTACCGAGTTTTTCTAACACCCGTAATATCAAAACGACGCCGACGGTCCACAATTTTAACACGACGATCTCATCATAAACGTTTAATCTGGAATTCAATAGCGAACATTTTTTACTCTACATAGGCATACCTTTCTTTTTATAATATATTGTTTTTTTAATAACATACACTCATTTCAGACTCTGAGCGGAGCGAGGAACGTATTGGTTTTATAATGATGCGTTTTGTTTTTCTATGCCTGTACCCCAGTGGCGTCATTTCAGTTTTCGAAGGGGGGAGGGAGGCAAAAGATTTGACCGGCCCCATTTAACCATTTCCCATTTACGTTTAGCTCGATACAATTTCTGTTTTACACAATTTTGATATTTTCGTTATCATATAGGCACGAATCGCCCGATATATGTATATTTTTTTTTTTTGCGGGAGAAAATTCATTACCTTCTAAGCTATAATAAATGTATTTAGTACGCAAATATTATCTGTGATTCGAGTTTTGAAGTTTCTCTTGTCCGTAATATTAAACACGTCGGAAATGACGTTTTGCGATCAGCTCTGAGCAGCTTGTTCGATATTTTTTCTCTTTTCTCGCCGTCTTGACCTTTAGATTTTTTTCGTTTTTATTTTTTACACTTGCCCCACTCACAAATTTTCTATATGTATTCATAAAACATACGTTTGAAGCGTTAAACAACAGCTAAACGAATTCGTTTGTGCCGTACGCGATTAACAGGTTCGTCAACTGACAACTGTCAGACGTACGTCGTATTCTTCGGATTAGGGGTAACGTCAATAATTTACGCACTGCCTTTAACAATAACCATGTTTATCGAAAAAAAACCCAGAACCGCGGTAAGTTGTAACCACGAATCAATCACCTCCAATCGTGGTTATAATACCTGCATACTTTTTTTATTTTATTATTAATTTAATTTTAATCCGCTGTTTGCCGCGCTATTTGTTATTGCTCATTACTATAGATTTTACATTACAGGTAGGTATCGGCATGAATCATGTCGGCCCACTGTTAACAGGGGGGACAAATGCCCACCTTGCCCCCCACTAAATGACGCCACTGTCTGTACCCAGTTATTCTACCAGATGGAGTGCACAATCACGGTTTGTTTCCGGCAGCGAATCGCACCTAGTCGGTACTTTAGAGAGGCGATTTTTTGGCCGAAAAGCGCAAAAACGGTAAAAAGGCGATTTCGTCGAAATCGATTAACGCGTTATTTCTCCGTAATTTCAAAATTAATTGGGCAAAGGAAACCGGAAATATTCGTCGAATACGTAACTATTTACATATTACGTTAAGGGGAAAAAAAATTGTCGAAAAATTTTTAAAATTTTGAACTATTTATAGCAATTACAGGTGTTTAATTTATAAAAAAAAAAAAATGTTAGTGCTTGTTATACACCCGAAATATATTACACCGAAGCTCAGAATCGTTTTATCGAATGCAACGATTTATCGTTTTTTTTTTTTTTTAACACTCTAATTCGTCTTTATCGGAGCTATCTTTTTTTTTTTTCATCACATACCCAAATAAAAAAATCATTTCGATTCACTTGTATCCTGCAATAATAAATAATACACGCGATAGATACCGCCACAAATAAGCGGTTTTGTCTCGGAATCGTGGCAATAATAGTGTCAAATTCTGACGTATACCTATATACATTAACTTCCATTCAGAAAATTCACCCCCGACCAGTAAAAGTGATCCGAAGACGCCAGCGGGAGGGTTTTAGGTTTAGACCCCCCCCCCCGAAATTTTTCTTAAAATAAAATTTAATTATTTATATTCTTTTATTAGTTTATGTTATTTTATTTCATATTTATACTGTCCCCCCCAAAAAAAATTTTTTTTTGCTGACTCCGGTCTCGGAAGACGCCCCTGACCAGTGGCGTGCTCAGGGAGGGGGAGGTTAGGGGTTATATCCCCCCCAACCCATTGTCTTTTTTGCCGACCTACAGAAAACAACTTATTAGTTACAAGAGCTGTTTCAGAGTCATTATACTTAATACTTTTTATTAGTTATTAGCAAAAAGTTATTACTTACGGAGTTATGACAATAACCATTTACTGTACATAACGCATGTCATGTTAATTGAACAATTTGGTATTAGTGTGTTATAATTTAAATTCATTTTGATTGTAGAACAATTTACAAATGTACACAATTACAAGCCAGGAACGATTTTTGGTGAGCTCGAAACATAAACATTTGAGTTTTCGGTATTACCGTGACAATTTATATTCAAATGTATAATTATATTACTATTTACTTATAACACCCCCCCCTTCCTCCAATTGAAAATTCCTGGGCACGCTACTGCCCCTGATCGCTGCTGTACGCCGTGTGAAAATATCGATATATTTCCCCGAATTCCGTGTAGATTTTCGCCAGTTTCGTATCGACTATGATTATTATTATTTTAGAATAACCGCGCTGCACTATCGCGGTCGTATACACCGCGCGCGTGTTTTCGGCAGCTCCTCATACATATTTATATATTATTGGTTTTGTACGCGTTCGTATTGTGTGTACGACACCGTCGGTGTATATTACAATACGCGTTATACAGTCATTCGGGTTGGGTAAAAAAAAAAAAAAAAATAATAATAATAATAATAATAATGCGCGTTTCTGTATACGGACGTTTTCATTGTCGTCGCTGTGGTACGAAATAGTATTCCGCATAATTTCGTCGCGTTCGTTCCTTTCAGTTATTTTTTCGCGTCGCAAGTTATTCAGAAAAAAAAACAATAATTTTTTTATTTTTTTTTCCCATCGACGCGTTTAAATATATTCAACATTGTTGTGCGTGCGTGTGTGTGTGTGTGTGTGTGTGTGTGTGTGTACGAGCAGTTTGTTGGGTTAAAAACACGCGTTCCGCAGGCGGAATTTGAATACACATTTTTTTTACCCCGAACCCGTTTCGCTTCTTAAAACAAAACAAAAAAAAAATATATATATGTATATCGTTTATTTTAATTATTATTCGTTAACCGCGCAAGAACGCGCGTATTATTACGTGTTGTACACATACGCAATGGAACACCGAACCAATAGAATATGTACGACGAGCACGTAACTGCAGGAAATCATTTTTCGTCAGTGCGCGAGAATATAATATATTATTATAATAGTGACGCCAACTCGAAAATTGCCGTTTTCCACATTATTACGAAATTGTATAGCAATAAATTTTATTTATTTATTTTTATTTAAATCTATTGGTTTTACAATGATGTTTATTAGTATTTATTTTTTTCTATCCTGTGTACCTACAGATTTTCGACCAGAAGGAGTGCTCCCGCGGATCTCTTCGGTCACAGTTCGTTTCCGGCAGCGATTCGCATCTACAGTCGGTACCTACTTTAGAGAGGTCATTTTTCGATTTTCTCAAAAGCGCCTAAAAATATAAGTGAAAAACGCTAAAAATGCGCTATCGTCTTAATCGATTGTTGTTTATTTCTTCGTAATTTTGAAACTAACATTATATAGTCATAGAAATCTGAAATTTTCACCAAATATATGTAACTTATTTAGACGCTATATTTACGAGAAAAGCAAGCTCCGCTCAGAATCGTTTTATCGAATGCAATGACTAAGCATTGCTTTCAAATTTAAAATAAAAACAAAACTATAAAAAAAATCTTTACCCGAGTAATTCACTCAAGCGATATCCACAAACACCCCGCGGCTCGTTAACTTTTTATACGTGCAACTACGACGTTTTCTTTAATATTCTAAAAATATAGCTATCGCGTTTCGTTCTTCCCTTATCGCGTAATCGCTATGGTTCGTTGTTATCAATGACGAGTAGTCACCCGACATTCAAATATTGGTAGTCGACCGGCGACGACGTCATTGATTTTCGGCTAAAGCGACTCGAATCGAAACGTGCCAGTTATATTGAAAATAATTTGCGACACTGACACGTGTCGAATCAAATGCCAATAATACGATGTAATATTACGTTACTTTTTTATTTATTTTTTTTTGCAATGAAGTTTTGTTTTTCAATAATAAAACCGTTGTTTGTGTATGCGTTATTTACTGGTCGTACGTATTATACGGTGGACGTACGATAGAATATTGCGTGAAATATAGTTTGCAGGAATATAATCGTAACTCAAAAGACAGAACGTTTTTGGAGGTTGTTCTTAAGGGGATTGAAAGCGGGTATTTTCTCTCTTTGTCTTACACACGTGAAACGTAGCAAAATAGACGTTTCGTGTACTTCCAACGTACCGATCGATCTATTGGTGCGATAAGAAATTTGAAAACAGATTTGAATTCCTCATGAATTTTACTATAAAACGACTTTTCCACTTTTTTCATTTTTTTCCCCCATAAACCTTTAAAAAAATTAACCGAACAAATTAAAAAAAAAATTATTAATAATTCATTTTTGAAGGTCTTAAAAAAAAAGAAATAAAAAAAGTGGGAAAATCGTTTTGTAGTAAAATTCAAGAGGAATTCAAATCTGTTTTCAAATTTCTTATCGCACCAATAGATCGATCGGTACGTTGGAAGTACGAAACGTCTATTTTTGCTGTGTTTCATGTGTGTAAGACAAAGAGAGAAAATACCCGCTTTCGATCCCCTTAATAGAAAATTTGTCATTGTTAATATGAAAAGTAAAATGTTAAAATTAAAAAAATCCGAAATCACGACTAGCGTTGCAAAAAACGAGAAATACCGTTTTAACGGCCCGTACTGCAGGAAAATCTACTTTTTGATTCGTGTACTGTATTCTTGTGCGCACCGACGTTATATCGCGATTTACAATGTATTCCGCCCGAATCGATTTCGTTTTTAATAACCAAACGGCTGAACTAAAGGGCTTCGCGAGTGAACAGTTCAAATTGCAGTTTAATTTTGTTATTATGGGCGTGTAATTTGTATTAGTTCGGTGCCTGGCGTTATACACGTTAAGACGCGTTTCGGATAATCATAACACGCGGTATATGGACCTCGGTCTTTTTTTTTTTACGCGACCAAATCGCGTACTTAGAAAAAATTCTACAACGTTTCGTACGACCAAGATCGGTAACCGCGGAAATCATTGTGTACCGCCCCGGTAACCGACGACGTGGTAAATTTTAAAAGTCGGTTTCGGCGTCTTTCGAAGCCGTTCGGAAAATCAGTTTGTGCCCTGTTTTGGAAACGAAATTAATCGGGCCAGAAAATTCTCCGTTTCAAAGTGACAGAGATTTTCACTTTTTTTTGTACATACCCATTTAATTTTCCCGAGATACATTTTGTGCGCACGTTAAAACTGTTAACGTTACCAGAACAGTTGAAAATCGTTGGCCGCGTTTTTCGATATTACTGTGCCCAAAACGATTTGCGTATAAATTACTTTAAAAAAAAAAAAAACGAGACAATTTATTCACTCGATATTTTCGATGGTTTTTGCGTGACACAGACTCGAAACGATTTAAGAATTTTGTTCGTTTAGACGTATCGATCGTCTTGTACGATTTTTGTTGAAAAACAGTCTTCGACATTCATTTGCTTCTACGAAAAACTAGCGACATCGCTTTAAACACAATTGCCCGTTTGTGCGCGCGCAGCTAAGAATTCTATTAAATCGACTGTTTAGCAATATCGTTTTGGAGTAAAAAGTGCAGAACGCGCGTTCAATTTCAATTATTACAAACCGAATTCGTCGGTTCGTTAGCAAGCAAAATAGAGCAACAGATTTCACGTTTATATTTTGAACATTATTTTTAAATGTTTTTTACCGACTAGCGATTTTAGACAAAAAAAAAAAACAATTTTCATAGCAATTTTTATTTTTTTTTTTAATATACACTCGAGTATATCTGAGTTATTTTATTACAGGCGTATCTAACGCGTGAATTTATATTCTCTCAATACAGTGCAGGTTCCCAATCGGTGATCCGCGGACTTATCTCAGGTGCAGGTCAGTGGTGTCGAAGTTCTTTTTTTTTTCTCTCTAAATTTACAACAAATTTTTAACTCGAAAGAAATTTTGACTTAAAAAAAATTAAAGAACAAACAACGTCGCGTTGAATTCTATCCCATTTTAATATTGTAATATTATATTATGCGGTTTGCTAACAGTGTCGTTCCGAAAAAGCCACAACTGGTAGAAAAATTACGAGATGAGCTAATAATAGTCACATTCAATACAAATTTAAATGTTTTACTAAACTATTCTGCAAACGTCAACGAATATACGGTTTTCAAATACATTTCCTCTCGATATGTTTACTGCGGCAGTGCGGCGTATTGTTTATAATCATATGTAATAATCTTCTATTTCCTATAGTTATTATTATAGGAGATAGGATACGAATACAATAAAGCAGTGGTCCGCGGCTTGCGTTGAGTTGGGAACCACTGTCTAAATATTGTATTACATTTTTTTTTTTTTGTCAAATATATAATTTTTTTAATATCGCTTGTCAAAGCGAATCAATGACAATTTTTTTTTCTATTTGACACGCGGATACAAAAAGAAAAAGTTCGCCATCCTTGCTGCTATATAGTATAATATTATTCGTGTACCAATAATGTACTGAATTTGGACTCGATAAAAACGGTGAAATTTCGTGCAATAAAATAATTATGTACTTCAACGGATACGATATACTGCGACGCGCGACACGACGTCTCTCTTTCTCTCTCATTCTCTGTGTGTGTGTGTGTGTGTGTGTTTTGTAGACAATGTCATGTTTGTTTAGGGTTTTAAAAACGCTGCAGTGTAAATATTATAATATTGTCGAAATACGCTGCGGTTTATGAAAAAAAAAAAAAAATTAAAAAAAAAAATGTGTAACGCTCCAGCCGAATTTATTATTTCGGCCTTAAAATGTCGACGGGTGGGCGATTTATAAAACGACCGTATATATATTATAATAGTATATATAGTGGAAACGATTTTTAAAAAGTCGTGTTCTTATGAGATGATATTATGTTAAAACTGCGCAGTACTGATTATTATTTGTATTTATACAACCGCCGAACTCGTTGTCATGACTCGTTCAGTTTCCAACCGTTGTTATTTTTCCACTGACTTCGATCGATTTTCGATCCGGTGCCCCGTAATACTGCGGACGCCATGGCAGTTGAGTGCCGAAAACCGTAAGTTTAATAAGGAGGCCCTTAACGTCGTTACGTTCCACTGAACGTTACAGTACTTGCCTATATATACAAGATAATATTTTACGATTTAAATAATATTATATTTCTATTATATAATACACTTTACGAGACACTGTTTTTAGAAAATATAACGTTTCATACGTTGTAACGTTATATAACCTGCAACAGAAACGCGATCGGTGGTTATCCTGTTTTATTACAACGCGAATAAATAGTAATACGTATCTATATAATATTAAAAAAAAAATTAATAATAATAAAAATAATAAAATGTAGCGAGGAGCCTCGGGGTGTTGGGAATGTCGCTTAAGTGAGTTACTTGGATAAAGATGAATCGATGTGTATTATTGTTATCACTACAAATTTTAAAGCAATGAGAAATCATTGCGTTCGATAAAACGATTCTGAGCGGAGCTTCGGTGTAATATTTTGGTTATATAACAAAAACTAACCCTTTTAATGAACTAAATACCGGTGTTAACGAAAATAATATGTATATTGAAAACGGAGAAAACGTTATTATTTCTACATACCAATGACTTCAGTGCTTGATTTGGGAAAAATGTAGTGGAGGTATTCTAGGTACTTTTTAAAAGTAGCGTCCCTAGCATTTTAATGTCCCTCACATTACCGTGGAGGGCTTCGCCCCCACACCCCCACTTACGATCCCCTAAGAAGCATTAATATAAAACCATAAACACGCGTATCATAACAAAACAGAATAAGGAATATAATAATTATTAAAGTACCCGAATTTATAGATAATGAATGGTTATCATTGATGACTACTTATCAGTTATCACGTATGAGATATCTGATATCAATACATAATAGGATCAATAGAGAGTAGGACGGAAGCTCGGTTGTGAGACGGGATGGTCTTAAAGGCCGCCCAATCAACCCCAAAAGAAGAAGAAGAAGAAGAAGTAGATAGTTGTACAGTGAAAAAAATCTATTGTTAGTGTTAAAAAAAAAAAAAACTTCTAAAGACTTTTGGAACAGTTCAGCAACGCGTGCTATAAAAGTCTCGTATGATAATTTCTTATTTTCGTAAATCAGATAATATTTTATGTGAAAAAGAATGCCCGTGGGAGAAGATCCATCCCCCCTTAATTACGGCTCTGTACACCTTCTGTGCACTACACCACCGTTCGTTATTATTTTCAATTAGTCATTTTCAGTAAATCTATTCGGCCAACAAAGCAACGAGAAAACTCAAACCGACGTTTTCAATTATAATACACGACCGGTAGCGTATTTAATGGCGCGCGTTTTAAAATTTTTTTTAAAAATTTCTCTAGTCCGCGCGGACTTTTGGGGTTAATTTTACTTTTGTTCGTTAATAATATACAGTGAGTAGACATAATCCGTTAACACTATATCATACACATTTTAATAACATCATAATACGTTCTATATGGTGTATATGTAATATTCATCAAAACAATCTTAAAATATTCATTAGCACGTCTATCGCTGCCTGCACACACCACACATAGCGCGCGCGCGCACACGCAACGCGCGTCATCGCATCTTCGCCGCCGCCGCCGCCGTCGTCGTAACACCTGCTGGGTTGCCATTTAATAATAGTTATATGCGCGGGACGCTAAAAAACGCGTTTTATTATCGTTGGCCCGGGCGCTTCCTAGCGGGGGAAAACGGTTAATTTTTTTGTAACGCGCTGTACGCGGCGTGTTAAAAACTATACGCGCGGAATACGCAACCCCTTTTTCAGTATATATACTACTTATTATTTACCCTTTTCCGGTTTTTTATTTTTGACATCGTTTATATTACATAACACATTATATTGTATCGTTTATACCGGCGGCGGCGGCGTCCGTAAACGCGTTTTATGAAAAATTATACAGGTAGGTACACGTATTTGGACGGGCCAATATTATAGCCAGTGTACCGCTGCATGCAAGACCGTTCATAGTTTTATATCCAGCCCCGAAATTTTTTCTTAAAATAAAATTTAATTATTTATATTCTATATTTCTATTAGTGGTTTATCATTTTTATTTTATTTCGTATTTATACTCTCAGCCCCCCTCTTCCCCCGAAAAACAGGAGTATCTACACCGCATGCAGATACACCGGTACATGTATATGTCTTGTATATATCTCATTTATTTTTTACACGTGACAAAAAGTTACCTATAGCTTAGTCCTCGTTTCCTCGTACCTATAGATATATAGATATAGACCTGGCCGGGTGGTGAGTAGAGCCGGGTTCATGACGTCGTGGTAACGCTCTCGGTGTCGCACAAATTTATAGAATGACCACAGCCATAAGACATATACATGTCAAAAATGTTTGCTGGCTATACGGTGTTGGCTGCAGTCAGTGCGTTGAATCCCAGGTAATCTCCCCGTTAAGCGTGAGTAAATAAATAATTAATTAATTATATATGAGTATTAATCATAGTAAAGTTGGTGAATTTGTATTATATATTAATTCCACCTCTCATAGTGCCCCCACCCTCTAGAAAAAAACGTCTGAATTCAACACTGGATGCTGTGTGCGGTTAAAGTACGAAGGTTTTTTTTTCTCACACGTTCCTTCAGGAAAACCGAGGAGGGAGAAAGGGGAAACAGCGAAGACCAATTTGATTACGTATTGTAATTTTAAAAAGAAAAAAAAGTTTTTAAACGTCTAAAAATCCTATACTCGGACGTCTAATACGAATTCTGTTCGTTTAAATATATCGCGTCTACCGATTTAAACAGTTTTGTATAATCGTTATTATATTATAGCGATATTTTTTATAAAATATTTATAAAACAGTAGACGACGAGCTACTAACAATCGCATATACCGGTTACTCTATTTTCGTATAATAGCTTATTATCGAGAAAAATTAAAACCGTATACCGGACGAGTCATCTTATTGAGTCACCTATGCTATATATGGTCCACGACAAAAGAAGAGACCACGGAAAACTTGCTGTACGGGAAAGAAAAATCCTAAGAGACGTATATTTGGCCCGATATATGGTATTATATAGTAACGCTGCGGGAATGCACGAAAAGAGAGAAAACGAAGAACGCTGCTGTGTGGCCTGCAGTATGGAAAACCTAATATATTAAACGTATTATAGTATATGAGTTGTAAACGACTGAAATGGTCAGATTGGCACTTGGCAGGCTAAAGTAGAAGGACACGGTAGAAAAGGATGTATACGAGACTGGTGAAAGAAAACGCGACAACATATTGGTAGTCGGATAGAAATAGGTGGATGGACATATTATACATTGACTATTAAATAGTGGCAGCGCAAGTCCTAAATGGACCGTTATGAGCTGTCGGAGAAGAATCCATTGTATGTAGGTATTAATAAATTTCAACGTTAATATAATATTAATATTTTTTTTTAAACGAACTCCTCGCGTGCAAACAAATATATTTTCTTTCAGTAGTATCGACATTTTCTCGAAGTAAATGATAAACAATAAGTGACTATATTTTTACTGTGAATGTAAAATACTAACCAGTTATTACACGTTTCCAAAGTATTTATTGTGTCTCGGGTTGTGGAATAGCTGGTCTCGTATCTATCCGTTCGGTAAAATATTATAACTATACAGGAAAGAGGAGTTATACCGAATGCGTATTTTTTTTTTTTTTTTTCTACACGATCGCAAAAATAGCGGAGCGATAATGGCAGACATAAAATTCTTTTTTTTTTTTCTTTTAAACCCCGTTTACACGTTTTATTAACTGTATAATGTAAACGATTGTAAATATAGTTAGTTGAAAAAAGAAAAATGTGTTTTTTTAACAGACGCAGTACAGTTTATACGGCCTGCACGGTAATATACAATAATTACTGCAGTGTATTCTGCGACAAGGCAATTGTTTTTCACTAAAAAAAAATACTGCGCGTACGTTCGTTTTTAGTATATCAGACTTGTCTGCTTTACGATTTAAAAAAATTTAGTTTTATTTAATTTTTAAATGTACGTAATTTCTTCGATGTGATTTTTTTTTTTAAATCTCACTTAATTTACTCGAAAATTGTTTGGCAAAATCGATTTTTCAACGAGCCGTATTTTTTTTTACGCGCATGTTTCACGAGTTCCCTTGCACTAATTATAACCGACTCGATAGGTAAAGACTCGCGCAGCAGGTGTCGCGCAAATGCGAGAAATGGAAAGGAATACGACGCGTATTAAAATACATACGAGGGCGTTTTTGTGCGACAAATTTTCGCGGTTGGGTTTCGATTCGACCGCGACGTATAAATTTAAATATATTATTTTAGCTCATATAATACACGGAGGGGGAGGGGGATCGCTTAAACCCGTTGGAATATTTATCGTTCTTAAAAAAATAATAATGTGTTTCGTGCGCTAGCGTATATCGTTTTTTTTTCACGGTGAATGCCCACCCATCGTCACATTATATATTATATTACATTATGCCAAACGATAATTTTGTTTTTTTTTTTCTAAACAGTATCGTCTTATATGGAACGATATATAATGCGCGTACTCTATACGAATGTATAAAAAAAAATAAAAAACGTCGAGTTTAAAATTTAAATAACAATTACAATTCATTTATGTATATAGCGGAGTTTTAATTAAAATTTCAGTGTAGAATAATGCAATATATATATATATATATATCGAATTAATATTATTTAATACGATCGTTAATAAAGAATTTCGTTTTCTTTTTTCAATAAAAAGTTAAGTCTAACAAATTTTGAATTATAAAATACATCTTTTTTTTTTTTTTTGAATTTCAATTTTGAACAATTTCTCTCTCTTATATAAACGTTTAATAATATCGGTTTTAAGTGTTTATATTTAAACTGAAAGTGAAAAAATAAATATTTCGTATTGGTTAATGTAGTTAAAAGATTATAGAAAATATGTTTAAAAAATTATATTGGACAATATCGAAATATTTAATTTCCATTCCGAATTAAACGTTTCTACAATATCGTTAACACATTAGAAATAAAATTACTGTGTATGCGTGGTACGCTGAGCATAATGTATACGAAATATCGAACAAACTGTCGGCGGCGCGGCTGTGATGGTCGGTTCGATTTGGGGGGGAAAAAAAAGAACTCAGATTTTCTCGGTAAAATCGAACAATTCTCCAAAGGATTCTGTACGTTACACGGCGGCGATATAGTCGGTCTCTCGCTTTATGTATACGCGCATACATTATAATACGCGCGAACCGCAGGTTTGTTCAAAGTTTTCCGCCCAGTGGCGTGGCGAAGGGCGGTTTTTTTTCTGGAGCAACCTCCCCTAGTAAAATTCACGGTTCACGCCGAACGGGTGCATACATAAACTAAAACGAAATATATAATATAACCAAGTACTTCAGACAAGTGCAATATATTTATTCGTTATAAAAAAACGAAAATATGTAAATAAAATATGGCGTACGCGAATAGACTCGAAATACGTTTTTTATTTGAATTTCCGTGTCGTTCGATTAGAAGAACACCGGAATTTTTCCCCGTCTACCCTGTACTCGAATAAAAAATAATTTTATTTTAAATTTCGCGTGATATAAACAATACGTCTTCGTTGTTTTGGAAACCGGTACAGTATACATAAATGGTGGTCGATATTGTATATAAGTACTGTTTTGATATTCTTAAATAGTAACTGATATAGTTAAAGCTCGGTAAAGTTCAAATCGCACTTAATAATATAAAAGGCGTAGCTAGTATTCAATTTTGGAAAAGCGACTTACAGAAAATTTCCGTACAATAGTTAATTAAATTTAAAAAAAACGATATAAAAATTTTTTTTTAGATGTGAAAAACGTATAGAGAATTAACGCCATTAAAATCACTCTCTAAACACATTGTAAATATAAATACCTTATGAATTGCATTTGTAAGTGGTACTTAATTACATAAACAGAAACCATAACTCAGACATAACCGATATTTATTATAATTTATTAAAAAAAACGCAAAATGTTGCCGCCCCTAAACCTCTTGTTCCCCCCTCCATCATAAATACGAGCCAGTCGGTTGTCGTTTTCCACATTTGACTATAGTAATTCGGACGGCGACCAGACCAGCAAAAAAAAAAATGTGAATTTTCGGTCGTTCGCTTTTTTTCTTTTTTCGTTCGGCCATTGAACGATGATTTCGGTGTTCGAGCCCGAGCATATAATTAAAAAAAAAACACCGAAAATAACGCCGGATTAAGAACTCCGTAATTCGTCTGAATATCTCGAGCTATATTTCACCGCGTAAATATTATTGAGCTCCGTAAAAAAAAAAAAAGGTCTCTACTGCGTATCCCGAGGGCTCCCGCGGATCAACCCCCCGATCCCGATTATTTAATTACGGAAAAAAAATAATTAATTGAATAACCTGTACGATATTTTTTTTGTATGTATTTGTTTTTAAGAAATCGGTTAGAGTATCAGCTTGTCGGAAATATTTATCACTAAACGATTTATGTGTTTTAACGGTGTTGTAATGTGTTTTATTAAACGGGCGTATAATTATATTGACTTCGGGGGGGGGGGGAGGGGAATTATTCCAGACCCCGATCGCGGAGGGTGTCTCGTGTGCAGTGTACACGCGCGGAGGAGAAGCCCCCGAAATATTTTGTGTTTTCAGACACGCCTACGACGCTACTGAACGGTATTTATATTGTTTCGTTAAATTTTAGATCCTGCAGAAAGGAATCTATTGGTTTTAGAAAGCTGTGTTTTTTTTTTTTTATATCTGTATACCCGAAAATTCTACCTGCAGATGGAGTGCTCTGATCTTTACAGTCACGGTTTGTTTCGCGTGTGTAGTTGGTACTTTTAGACGGGTCATTTTTCGATTTTCTCAAAACCGCCTGAAAACATAACTCAAAAACTACCGAAAAATTGTGTAAAAAACGCGATTTCGTCGAAATCGATTATCGTTATTTCTTCGCGATTTTGAATCTAATGCGTATAGAAATTTGAAATATTCATCGAATAAGTAACTGTTTATTGTATTATGAAAAAAAAAAAATTTTCAAAAACTTTCTTTTAATTGTATGTTTTTAGTCATTTAATTCGTAAAAAGAGTTATATACCTGAGCAGTGGCGTACTTACGGGGGGTCGGGTTAAACACCCTCAAGGACCAAAAAAAAAAAAGATTTAAAATTATACAAATATTATTTGTTTTCGATTTATTATATAAATTATACCACATGGCTGAACAGATAGACATGACATGCGAGTATAATAATATATGTAGTATATACTTTTCAATCTGTATAAATCTAAGAATCGATAAAAAAAATGCCTAGTATTACCCGCGATAGGCGATACCACATAACACATTACGTTTGTTTCTTGGTCGAAAAATTACCAGTTTTATTCACAAACTTTGTTCATATCCGTGTAATCGTGTGGATGTGTTATAATTTGTGACACTATTGTATTATATTATTTTATATAATATATGACAGCAGTTTTATTCGATTTATTTTAATAATATGATTGAATTCGAAACATTATGGAGACGAAGTGTCAACGTTTTATATAAAATTATAATAAACCCCCTACCCCCGGAGAAAAATTGAAAGTACGCCACTGTACCTGAGATATTACATCGCGAAGCTCCGCTCAGTATCGTTTCATCGAATGCAATGGTTTACAGTTGCTTTATTCAAATTTACAGTGATAACAGTACACTCTAATTCGTCTGTATCCAAGTGATTCAATCGCAGCGAAATTCACAATACCCCGCGGCTCGTTACCTTTTTTTAATTTTGAATTTTGAATTTTCCGTATAAATAAAGTAGATATTTTTGACGAATTCGCATCGGTCAGAGACAACATAACCGCGGCAAACCGTTGACGAAGAGCATAAATTTTGTCCAGAGCTGCAGCGCACGCGTGATTCAACTGTTTTATAGTAACAATTCGCGACGTATTCGATATAAACGTTTATATGGACCGGTAAACCGCACGACTTTAATTTTTAGATTCTGAGCGGAGCGAGGAACGTATTGGTTTTACAATGGTGTGGTTTTTTTTTTATGAATGTACTCAAAAATTCTACCAAAAGGAGTGCTCCGATCTTTTCGTGTAGCACTTTTCTGATTGAAAATCGCATCTAATTTGTACTTTAAACATGTCATTTTTCGATTTTCTCAATACTTTTTTCAAAAATCAGGAAAAACTACCAAAAATTACATAAAAAACGCGATTTCGTTTTAATCGATTGTCATCGTTTATTCGTTACACCGAAGCTCCGCTCAGAATCGTTTTATCGAATGCAATGATTTATCGTTGCTTTCAAATTTATATAGTAAAAACAAAACTTTTATCCGAGTAATTCACTCGAGCGATATCCACAACACCCCCGGGGCTCGCTATTTTTTTTTAATTTATACACACAAAATCGATCGATCCGGCGGTTATAGGGGGGTTTTTTTTATGTAAACTTTTCAACCGCATAAAAATTCACCGCCGCTGTCAAAACTGTTTTCACAGAATCGTGTATTCCAGTGAAAAGAGAGAAGACAATATTATAAATCCACCGTCACTTCGGTCGTGTGCGTATATTGTATACCGGCCGCGATAAATTATTATACCGCGGGCGGTATATATATACCAGCTCACATAAACGGTATTAGTCGGGTACCTGCAGCAGGCAGCGGTGTGAAAAATCCCACAATTTCTTTGAACGCCCGTCATTCTTGTGCAGAGCGAAACGGAGGTGTATACGCGTTTTTCCAACCGGATTCTCTCACAAAACCCCAAAAATACGTTTGTGTCAAATGCGCCGCACCACGGCCGTTTTTATTCAAACTGCGATGACGCAACCGTACCGCCGACCACGAGGACACGCGCAAACCGACGAACAAAAAAAAAAGAAGAAAAAAAAGGAAAAAAAAAATCTGCCCGACCCTGTTGCACGACCGGACGGGTCAAAACGGGGAGAGAAAAAAAAAATTTGTAATAAACACTAATAAATCCGCCGTCGCCGTTCCACATATTATTCCCATTTCTTTTCTTTCCTTTTTTTTTTCCCATACATTCTCTCCACCAACGCCTCCCCGTGTGTGTGTGTGTGTGTCCGAAACGATTTCGCTCGACATAAACCAATAAATTCACACAAACGCACACACGAGCCATTCGTCGTCCTTCGCCTATTATATATAATACGCGTGTATTATTATATTATCCGGCCGAAAAGGGTTTGGACCTAAAATTGTATAACGCGCACAAAACGTCACGAAATCATCTTCTCGCACTCTTTTGCTGGCTGCTGCTGCTGCTGCTGCTGCTGTCGCTGTAACAGCACCACGTGCAGGCCGTATACATATATATTATATATATTCGACGCCAAGTACTTTATATACACACAGGAAATAATGCACACGGTTGTGGTGCTGCACGCGTTATACACAACAATATAATAATAATAATAATAATATTACATACGGCGCAGTGCGTATACGGAGGAGGCGGTGATTTATAGGCGCGAGAGGTTAGGCGTTCTTCTTTAACCCCGTAAAGACCGGAATATATCAATTCGCCGTGAAAATCGACCGGCGGCGGCGGCGGCGGCGGTTCCCTTGTCTCGCCGCACCCCGCCGAATGTATTTATTATTATGTGTACGCTGCACTATATTATCCGCGCATACAACAATATGTATTCGACCTGCGCCGCACTGCACCGTGTGTGTGTGTGTGTGTGTATACAATAAAAATCCGATAAATTATATTATATTATACGAGCGCGTGCGGCGTTTCGTGTTCTCCGTAAGCGCTGCACGGACGTCCAGTGACGGATTCAAAGGGATTCAAATATATTCGTATTTAATGATTGTAAGCCATCGTTAATGGTGGTTGAGACAGTGTCCGACTGTAATCTTATCTGTATTTTATAGTTTTTTTTTTTTTTTTATAATATTTCAATTTTAGCTTTTTTCTGGAATTTATATATATTTTTCAATTTTTCACGTTACGAAAATTTGTGTAATACTTTATTTGAAGGCCTTACATCAAATCCTAAATATTGTACTTATAAAATTGTAATAAACATTTTGCCCCCCAAAAAAAAAAAATCCTAGATCCGCCACTAGACACCGGCTAGGAATGGCCTGCACTATTCCGTCAATGAAAAACCGTGGACGGAGTCCTCGGGAACGCGTTCTTCGGACGAGAAAAGCGTATTTCTACAAACGTCATTTTAATACTCTCTGAATACGCGCGTATAAAAAAAAAAAACGCTTCGAAAAACACCAATTACGATATATTTCGTATATTTTACGGATACGTGATTTTTCACCATTAAATCGGAATGTAAAAAAAAAAAAAAACGAGTCTGCTATATAGTACTCGAGACATTGATGTGTAAACGTCGCGCGAGCGGGTAAAAATGGAACGGAATTGCGATTGGGATTTGTGAATATTCGTATCTTTATTCAAAGTAATTTCGATAATAAATATATTATTAATAGTTGTCATGACAACAGCTTACACATTGCACGCAATTTATAATTGCGTGAAAATTAATTAATATTAATAAATATTAATATTAGTTGTCGTTACAATAGCTTACACATTTCCCGAGATTTTTACCCTCATACCGTCGTAATAGCTGATGTTTACACATCAAAAAAAAAAAAAAATTCGGTTCGTTATTTTTCAGAGTTATCCCTGTAGCGTTTTCAAAAAAAGATATTTGAATTATGTTATTAGTATACGAAAATCAATTAACTGCGGGTAAAAAATAATTTTCTTACGCTTCTTTACAAACGCTAGTTCATTTCTGTATCACGTATATATAAGCGTGTTTTTTTTTTATTACTATATTTTCCAAATCACCGTTATTACTATCGTGATCGGTAAACCCCGAGTTTTGTGTCGGCGTCAACGTTCGTACACAGATCCAGAATATTGCCGGATTCTCTAAATCACTTTAGCTTCCTCTCGGGTGCTTTAGTGATACATGAACACGTATTAACGCGTAAACGTTAAAAAGTTCTATACGCGCGCGCGCGCTTCGAAAAATATTCGAATTTATTAAAATATTTAAGAGCAGAAAAATAAAAAAATTACGAATTATATATATATTTTTTTAAATTTTAGCGAGCCGCGTGTGTTGTGTGTTGTGCCGCTCAAGTGAATTGCTTTGCTAATTTTTTTTTTTATTTTTTGTTTAATAACGTTGAACAGTACCTACGTGGCTACGTCGTATACAATTTTCAGCACTCAAAACTAAAAATTGATACGCTTTTATGGCTTAAATAGCTCGAAATTGAAGAGAAATCAGTTGAATATTTTTTTTCTCTTACACGTAATATATAACCTAGTGTAAATTTACACTCGTAACGTTTCGAGGCTCCAGTACCATTAATTTCGCGAAATCCCAAAAAAAATACGATAATGAATTTGTACAATAAATTATGTCGTACGGAATTCGAATTGTCTTCCAGAAAAACGCGATGAAAAATGCCGGACGAATCGCTTCCGGACAGGGGCGTCTTCGTATCAGTTTTATGGGGAAGGGGCGAATTTTCCGATGGAAGTTAATACGTCACAGTTTGAAAATTTGTCACGATTCCGAGAGAAAACTGCTCAATTCTGGGGTATTACGTGTGTTGCAGCGGATACGATGAGTAATATTTAAAATAATTCTTCATTCGGGTGTAACGAAACAAAAAATAAATACGCATAATTTAAAAAAAAAAAAAAAAACAATATATAAAAAGAAAGATACGCCTAGATTATTTACAAAAAAAAAAGATTTCCTTATATTGAATTCCAGATTAAACGTTTATATGATGAGATTTATCGCTTTGAAATAATTGTGGACCATATGACGTGTGCTGCACAACGAATCGAAGTGTTGTTTCGACCCAGTGGCATAACTATATAAGAGGGATCAGAAGGTACGGTCGCACCCGGGTAAAACAATGTGTCAATGTGTACTGTTATAAACAATTTAAAAAAAAATATATATATACTATTAAAAAATTCGAAAACCTACGTAAATTTCACGAAACTTTTGTCTACAATTATTAATTATATGCGTCGTAAGTCAAAACGAGTAAAACCTATGAGTTAAGCACAAAAGCGCAAAAAATTACGTTGAAACAAAAATTTAAATGATAATGAAATTTAAAATCATAACGAAAAACAAAAATTAAGATATATGGGGCAAATTTACAAAATCAGACAGTGATTTCACAAAACCAATTGAATCTACACAAGACAATTCTATTATAAGCGCGATCTGCACTTAAATATCACAAAAACTCCGAAAAATATATATATTTTTTTTCTTTCATTGAAAATTTTGTTTCCGGGCCCAAATTTCGATGACGTTACGCCACTTGTTTCGACCGACGAAGACTGTTTTTGAAAAAAAAAAAAAGGACACGGCGACACGAAAACGATCAAACTTCAACGCTCGGATTCGAGACGTGTATTTTATACGAAACGAATACTCGACAGAATATACTGTACGTTTGCTAAACCGTTACGTTTTATTTGTCCTTATAGTGAACACGTATTTTTAAACGTATTTTTCACAAAAAGGAAAACACTCGATTGGCAACTCGAGCCCGAAAAAATGTTCGCCACTCGCTTGTCCTACATAATGTATATTATGTAGGTACCGAAAATACGCGTAATGAAATATGCCAATAGAGAACGTGCGCCGACAGAACTAGTTTTGGGCGCGACGCTCGTTACACGTCATAATAATATATGAGCGAACGACGAATACGAGCCACCACTATATTATATTATAGTAATATTATTACACAAGTATATTTTGAGTGTATACCAATATTTACAGCGGTGTGCGTTCAGAGTTTCGTTGCCCTAGGTACACACGTTTATCTGTTTTCGGCAGGACCGGATTAAGAGTTTACCGGGCCTGGAGCCTAGTAGTCCAAAGGGCCCTTAGTCCTTAGAATACTTATAACTAGGGTTCGGCACTTGTAGCACTTAAAAACATGAAAATAAGCGTCAAATTAATTGATTGTATACAGAAATATCTTTAAAAATCTTTAATATTAGTCAATTTTCAATTTCATATATCATTACGTATATTATGTATAAACAGAATGATTTGTGTGGCGAATGCTAGTTCACCGCGTAATACAAATAATAATACGAAAATGCCAAAATAAAAGCTAAACTTAAATATTTTGAACTTGGTCTGAGATAAAAGGCCCCTTCGGGGCCTTCAACGTTTCAGGGCCTGGAGCCCGGGCTCCTAGGCTCCGTGCTTAATCCGGCCCTGGTTTTCGGCCCTCTGACCGGCCAAACGAATGGAAAAAAAAATAAAAAAATTACTAATAAAATATACTGCGCAAATTCGCAACAATTTTAATAAATAATTAATGCCGGATAAGGACGGTCGAATTGAAAAAGATAATTGTCGGACAACTCCCTTTTTTTTTTTTTTTCTGTTTTGTTCTCGACGAAACAGGTGTATTCTCAACGATACGATGAAAAGTTATATAATAATATATTATAGCGCGACAATAATTATTATATATTTTCTCCCGTAATTCGTTGCCGACTGCACGTATTGCGGAACGGGCCAAAATCGGCTACTGAAAATTGTCCGATTATATTATAATATTTTTGTCCGGCCGAAGTGTGAAAAAAAATCCCAATATTTCAATAAAACGATATAAAAACCCTAGAAAATTTGTCGCCCCTCTAAAAAAAACGCAAAAATCGCCCTAGTCCGGCCCACCCCCCACCCCTCCGTAAATACGCCACTGGCCCGTTTACTCGTCGTAACATGAGTGAAATTACGCATTTATTTGCCGCGTATTTTACATTCAAGCGTAATAATAATTATTTTGTGTCTATATTATAATACCGGCCGTTTGACCGACAACGCGCGCGCGTCGTCGTCGTCGTCGTCGTCGTCGTCGTCGTCGATTATTGTTATACGCTTTCAATATAATTGACTCGCGCACTGCGTAACGGGGTCACGCCAGGGGTTACCGTAAACGTTCAAAACAAAAACAATATTTTAAACGGCCGACTTGCCCGAGGTCAGTGTTATTATGCGCGCGCTCGTTACGACGATAAGTCCTTACGCGGCGTTAAAACGCTTTGTACGCCGCAGCGCACAACGCTGTGGCCCGTGACCGGAACACAAAACGAAAAGAAAAAAAAAAAAGCGCGTACCGAGTTTTTCCCGCCGCGTTATCGCGCGCACGTTTTACGCGCCCGTTATCGCGGTTTTAAGGAGCCCGTAAACGGACGAGCAGTACGTTCCAATTATTTCCCAACGCCAGTGTGGCGTACGTACTGCGGGGGGCTTTTCGGGTTCAAACCCCCCCCCCCAGGACCAAAAAAAAAAAAAAAATTATGATATTATTATAAGGCCCGTTGCGCGTTATAACATGTTTTAATTTTTACGCTGTACAACGGTGCACTGCAGGTATTGTGTGCACTATCGGCTCCTACTCATAAATTCCTTCATGCGCCGTTTAAAGGGATGGTTTTAGTGTTGGTTAAACCCCCCACAGAGCAAATTTGAATGTACGCCACTGCCCAACGCGCCTGTCGGTTTTCGATCGCGCGTACTCGAGCGTTGCGCGCACATTTTTCTCCGTACGGTTTCCTTCAACGCGGAAAATCCGAAGAGAATATAGTCTTCGAACGCGTGGCCGCTGAACCGAACACGTGGAACGCGCATTCTCGTGTATATAGGAAATACGGACCCCTTACAGCGAGCAGCCCCCACATGCGTTCCGTTTCTATATTTTTCTGTTTTCGTTACCGACTTCATTACGCGAGAATAACCGATTTCGGTGCTAACATCGGCGGTGTGAACACGTCGTCGTTTTGCGGCGCGTTTACCGAAAAATGATATAAGAGTTCGAAGAGTGATAAAGGTTTTAATTTTTAAAAAAGTGCTGCCAACCGTTGCCAACAAAAATCTTACTAGACATAAGTAGGTATACAATGTACAAAGTACTTTTTTCTCATGGCGTTTATACGGTAATATAGTTTGCACCATAGACATATAAACTAGTGGACCGCGCATAGAGAGAGAAGTCAGGGGACGATATAGAGTGAGATAGAAAAAACATCGTATGGGCCAATACAGTGTGCCAAACGACCAAATAAAAAAATTATGATAAAATTAAGTTGTACAGTTGTAATCCATACGTAACGCGCAGCCGGTCGACTCTCGAGATTTTATCTCAAGTGGACACTTACCATAAGAACCGCTGATACACAGATTAGATGAATACAGATGGATCACTCGCGATGTAAACAAAAAAAATTACGTCATTCGAATCCCCCCTATATCAGTGTGACCGCATGGTAGCACAATATATTTACCTAAAATTTAAACATTACTCCCGTGAGGTAATCTATTTGTGTTGTTTACATAGTGATTCTGGTTCGGCGATCGTGTCGTATAATGTCTCATGTTAAATATACTCGTTTCATACACACAGTTGAAAAAAAATCTGTGCTTAATCTGCGTTAAATTTTTACCGACGCGTGATAACCATTATTATGATAACATTATTTGAGATAATAAAGAAATTGTACTATAATATTGTAAAATATCAACACAATAATTTATATCGTCGTGTGTGCCTACATTGATATGCGGGGGACCAATTAGAAGAGCGTATTTGCAATTCTTTTGTTCTCGGGCCGAGTGATCCATCTGTATTCATCTAATCTGTGGCTGATATATGTGATAACAATAAATGAATGAAAAAATAAAATATCTCGTTTTCCATGATATAGCCCATACGATGTTCTTTCTCTCTCACTTTATATCGTCCCCGACAACTATAGGGTGGGCGGTGAGGAATGCGCAGTCCATTAGTTTATATGTCTATGGTTTGCGCATTATAAATCCACACCTCGCGGTAGTACCAATACTCATAATATGTATCCTGTCGGTCAGTGCCGCAGACAATAGAACGTAGTATTATTCTCTATACGTTCAAATTTCAAATATCATATACGTACAGTGTAACCAGCTATAAAAAAAAAAATATAAATTATTTTCATATAATTTTTCGATAATTCCAAGTCGCGGCAACAGATTCGACGGGCCTTTTTCACGGCCGATGCTCTTATCGTTTTTCGGTAAACTGCCCCCCACCCGTCCCGTTATCTCAAAGTATAAATAATAAAACGCGCGATAAATATCGTGGAAAAAATTATATTTCGTCGTATCCTCCACGACTTTTATATCTTACAGAACGCATACGGCGGCCTCCTGTCTGGGGTCACATTTTGATTGGTATACGCGCGTTCCGTGTATTGAGTTCAGTGCGCGCGGCACAAAAAACACAAAAACTCCCACCGGAATAACGCGGTCCTTGAAGTCTCGAAATTCACACCGAACGTTGCACCGTTCATTTTTGAAAAAAAAACGTCTTCCGATTTCGGGCTGCTCAGACAGTTTAAGTAATAAAATGGACGATTTTCTATCTGCGCGTTTTATACGACATGGCTGTCCTGTACGTTACTGTACTACTATAAATTTTCAAAAAAAAATCATGACAATCTCGAGTCACGAAAATTTTATTTTTACTACCGCTTTTAAATTCACCGACAAAGTGTATTACAGTGGCGTAGTGTATTAATACATATTAATAATTAACACATAAATTACTTAATTATCAGCCTCAGCCCCCCCTCAAAAAAAATCCTGGCTACACCACTGCAGGTGTATTATACGCCGAAAACAGTTCCGCTCGGAATTTCGTTTTTGCGGTCCAACGCACAATTCATCGCTTTCGAATATTCGTAGCGATTCGGAAATATAATTTAAAATATTTTTTTCGAAATAATTTGCAATTAAGCGACAACGATTATTTTATTTTAGCCCGTCGATTTCGTGGATTTTGTGTGTTCGCGAGAGATATTTTTATTTTATTTGATAATCAAAGAAAGATTATACTGAAACTCGCGGAGTGGAAGGCCCAGGAATTATTATTTTTTTTTTTTTTACAATATTGTTGTTAATGTATTATACACATATAAAATTACACGAGCGTAAATTAAACAAAAATCGTTTGAAACGTGGGAAAATAAAGAAGAAAAAAAATCCCATTTAAAACACGGTGTACACGTTTAGTTTTGCTTCGTATTCGTATATAGAAGCGAGTGGATAACGTTCTTTTTTTTTTTGAAAACGTGTAAAGACATATCGGACACATCTCTACATAGGCAGTCTCTATACACCAGCGGTTCCCAAAATTTTTTTTCCATCGCGACGCATTATTATTAGTTACTATAAGTCACGGCACACTCTGGATAAATTTTATCTACTTTCCGAATACACAAGTGATTTAAGACACTAAAATAATATAATAATAATAATAATAAAAAAGTTTAAGTTGTCGCGGCACACCCTTTGGGAAACACTGCTCTATACGAACACGGATACTTTAAGGCAGCCGGTTTTTTTTGCCCCCCATTCTAAGCAGAAGTCACTATAGCCGCATGATATCTAGTGTCGACTTCATATACGTTTCATACGGCATAATAACAATAATTATTATTGAGACTGTAACGCGCGGACATTTGTATTTCTCGACGTGTCCAAGGGGCGTATGTGGAAAAAAAAGCGAATTATCGAATGAAAAGTATATAATATTATAAAATGTCTGTACGGATTTTCACGTCGAAATCGGTTTTCGTTCCGAGTTTTGTGAGTGTTTTTTTTTTTTTTTAGTTAAATAAAAAAACTGCTATACGCGTTATACGTGTACTCGTTGCGGTCCGCAGCGTGTACTCTCGTCGTGGAAAAAGAATAAAAATAACTAACGGGTATATTAATATAAGCGAACCGAAAAAAAAAAAAGGCTTTTTCTCGAAAACAAAGTTCGTGATGCGCGCATTATTACATAACGCGCGTGTTAGTACAACACATACTCGGTGTATAGTCGTGTTAGATTTTACGTTTTGATATAATAATAATAATAATAATTTCAGTGGACTCGAATTTTTTCTCTCTCTCTCTCTCTCTCGAATACACACTGCAGAGGTCGAAACACCGAAAAATTGTGTACGCCGAGTATATTATCTCATATGATATTGTTATTATTACGGTAACGTTTTTGTGTGTGCCCGGGACCGCGCAGTATATTATATACACGGTAGTGTACGCGTTTTACACTATATACACAGTGTAATATTATGTGTATATTATAATATGGCAGCCAACACAGCGCATGCACTGTATACGGACGAGTATACACGAGAGGCATTAAACAAATCGTTCGCAGCTGTTTTAAAACGAAACGAAGGGGTTTATTTTAGCACACGTGTGTACACTGCACACACACGCACACACGGTTTTTAGCTGTTGCTGCTGGTGGTGGTGGTGGTGGTGGTGGTGGTGGCAGAGCGAATAAAGAAGACGTTAAACGAACGGTGTTATTCGCGCCCTGGATTCGACGCCGAAAATTACAAGACCAGCGATTACAGGCGATTAGCATGGATGACGAGTGTTGTGGACGTGTAGAAATTTAATTATTTATGTGGGGTTTCGGCGCGATTATATACGGTATTTAAAAAAAAAAAAAATACGTTTAAAACCTCCTGGCAGTGGTGAGAGACGCTCGGTATAATACGAATATTAATAAAAAAAAATGTGTTTGACTCTAAATTTTGCGTTTTTTTTTGATATTTTATAAAAATTACTGCCCCGCCATTTGAACAGTACAATAAATACGCGTTAAAAATTAAATGTTTGTTGCGAGTAAATATATATTTTTTTACTGATGGCTAGCGTATTACAAAATATAAACACGCGTATTATGTCCCCCGATGTTTCATTTATTCGACACGCCCATAGTTAAGCGCTCTATAAAAAAATGTATATACATATATACATAATAAATAGGTGTCAAAAATATCGTCTCGTTTGATTCGTCGTAATATAATTATTTAATTTGAAAAAAAAAAAGGAAAAATCCATGTATACTTTTAAACGTTGTCCACGAATTATAATATTATGCGTATAATATTAATTTTAATATACGTACGTATACATTTATACAGTTTTACTTTTACACTTTTATAGTGGTTTATTTCGATAGAAATTTGAATAATTTATTTTTATAGTTTTTTTTTTTAATAGTTAAGTTTTTGTAATGTTGAAAAAAAAAAGTATATAATTTTTTATTATTATTATTATTATTAATTTTTACACGCTTCAATGGACCGTAGATTATTATCAGCCTAAAAGATCGATTACGTTTTTTTATTTTTTTTTTTGGTGTGTTATTACAGCTTAAATTATAATTTTTTTGTTCACAGATCTGTATTATGTGTTTCGTTCGTCGTTTTTTTAATTTTAAAATCTTAGTGTTACGCGTTAATTGAGAGCTTAAGTGTAGCTTATTCTAAACTCATATAACGTATATTATAGGTGTTTGTCATCATTATTAAAAATCGAAAAATTATTAATAAACTACTTATTTTTGTTTATATTTACGGAATTAAAAAAAACCTCCATCGACTGCGGATATTTGACAGAAATAACAGTAAGAACAATATACTTTCAAAATTTATTAATATGTATACTAAATAAAATATATATACAACGATCGTTCGGGGTCACACAAGATATTTTAATATATTATTAAGATTACGCGATTAAACGCGCGTATTAAAGGAATATTGCAATAATTCCTGGCGAATTAATATTATTATTATTGAAATATAAAAGAGATTGTGCCGATTGTAATAGCATCTGTGAAGCTGCATGCATTTGAGTGGGCTTTATTTCCAAAAGTATATTCCAAACATTCGCGTAGACATTGATATACATTGTCTGATTTGTAGTAAAAACGTATTAAATACACTTGTAGGCACACTAAAATACATAATACGCGTTTACGGCAATAAAATATTGAAATAATTATAAAAATTGTACAGAACTGGTATTCGCGTCCGCCCTAAGTCCGCCTATGTGGCCGTGTGCGTTTATAACGCGTTGTATAATAATATTACATCGGAATTTATTCAACCCACTTAACGTTTATGAAAGTCTGGAACGATTTTGTTTATTCAACAGCGTTGCAGTACCACAATTTCTCTCCTGTAGAACGTGTCTCCAGTTATTTTATACAACATCATTACACCGCATACGCGCAGCTGTACGCGATTCGATCGATTAATATACGTATGTCTGTCGCAGCCTATTATGTACAGTCTCTTTTTCCAATACCCGAATCGAATTCGCATCTTTTTTTTTTTTTTGGTTATTACAAAAATCGTTTGAAATCCGATACAGACCTACGCGTCCAATGATTTTCGTCGAAATAATTTATTATAAATATAATATAAATAAATAATCAGTTGTGGTGTAACGTACGTCCGACGTTGTGTTGAGATTTTAAAGCCTTGAAATTGAAAATTACCGCTTTTATGAATTTTTAAACACGTCATACGAACGTAGGCACGTGATTTCTACGAATAGCCGAAAATCGAAAGGAACGTTTTGAACGAAGATTTCCCTAGTAAAAAATCGTACGCGTTTGGTGAATATTTCGAGTTCCTACGACGATAAAATCACGAAGAAACAATGGATTTCGACGAAATCGCTTTTTTACCGTTTGTTTTTTAGGCGTTTTTTTAAAAAAAATCGAAAAACGATCTGTCTAACTCGTATATGCAGTACGGATAACTCCTTCTGGTAGAATTTTCCGGGGTGGGTACAGACGTAGCGCGTCTTCCGAATTCCGGCCCGGCCGGGTTCGCCAATATTTCCGTTTTCCTCCGGAAATCCAATCGGTACCCGTTCATTAGCAGCGCACGCCCCTGCAGCAGAGACTCCGGGGCGAGGATGAAACGAAATACGCCGAAAAATTGTGTATACAATATAGTGAGAATATCATACGAGAATTTCTCTATATATTATTATTATTATTATTACGATGCGTTTCGCGTGGGAACCGGCGAATGTACCGTTGTTTTTCTTATACCATTATAACCCCATCGATTTTTCGCTTACCTCTTCCCTCGGGGCGGTGTGTATATTATATATATACTCGTATGTACACATATTTTTTCGCCCGCAACCCTTTTTGGGCGCGTCTGCGGCGCACTTTGCGCGGGTACACGCACCTATACCGTTACGTCCCGCGCAACACGCCATTATACAATACATATACCCGACAGATTTCGATCCGTGTATACTGCTGCAGACGTGCACCCTGCAACGGTACAGCATCTCGCGCGCAGACGACGTGTTCCGCGAGCCGCCGCTGAGGTTCATTAAAAAAAAAAAAAAAAAGACAACCGATTATTATTTTTATTTTTATTTTTTCACCGTTTGTTACGCGCGCGTTGTACGAGTATACCGCGATTTTCGTTATAACCCGTACACACACACACACACACGCCGTAATATTATTATATAGTTAAAGGATTCTTATTATTATTATTATTATTTTTTTCGTTCCTATTCTAAAACCCCGGTGCAGTGTTTCGGGTCTTGACAATGATGATCGCGCGGCACCTGTTTCGGATTTTATCCGCCGCCCACGAACGGTGTACGCGGGCATCCGCGCGACTGTTGCCGCGACAACGCGCGCGGGAGAAAGGGGTGTGTGTTCGCCTTTATTTATAATATAATTTCTTTACCATCCGCCACCGACGACGCGCTGTCGAGAGATAAACAAAAGCGTGTGTGTGTGTGTGTGTGTGTGTGTGGGAGACGAAGGGGTGATAATTATATTAAATACGCGTTTTATTTGCATTTTTTTTTTTATGTTTCCGTCGAACGGGTTCTTCTGCGCCGACCGAAACCGGCAACCCGTCGGAAAAAAAGTATTAAAGAAACCTGCAGGCGCGTGTAATGGACGTGACTGCAGCAGGTGCGAGGCCTACGTCCGCGCGGGTACTGGATTTTATTTTTCGATTATTTTTTTATTTTTTTTTTTTTTTTGGACGACGCGGCTGTGAATTTTTAATGCGTTCGACACGTTTTCTTCTTTATAGCGTAGGAAATGTAAATTATTAGGTTTTTTTTGTTAAAAAATATTTATGAATAATTAATAGAAAAGCTTATTTCGCCACGTTTAATGTATAAATGCGGCGATCGGGGTGGGAGGGGGGCGGAAATAAAAAATGTAATAAAACAGCCGTCAAACATAATCGCCGCGTATTTGCAGGTTTCCGCGTATATAAGCTGCCGGTGGCGAATGTGAAAAAAAAAAAAGTTAGCGAGCCGCGCGGTGTTGTGGATATCGCTCGAGTGAATTACTTGGATAAAGATTTTTTTAGAGTTTTGTTTTTATTATACATTTGAAAGCAATTTGAAATCATTGCATTCGATAAAACGATTGTGAGCGGACCTTCGGTGTAATATACTTTGTGTGTATTTTTTGTACAAAATTTATGTAATATATTATGTCTGACGTTGTGTTCGGATTTCAAGTCGAAAAACTCAAAATTAACTGTTTTATGGATGAAAAACCTCGAAGTCTAAAAATAGCTATAAATAGCCTAAATTTGAATGAAAGTATTTGAAATTTCTTTTTTTTTTTTTTGGAGTTGTACAATACAAAGATAGCAATTTTGTTGAAAACTTCAAGACAATAGAATGATTATTTTTGGAATTATAGCGAAAAAACAATAAGTGATATTGACGAAATCCCGTTTTTCGTAATTTTTCGGTAGTTTATCGTGTCGCGTTAAAAAACTATTGGGAAAATCGAAAAATGATCCGTTCAAAGTACCAACTAGATGCGAATTGCTGCCGGAAACAAACTGTGACCGAAGAGATCTGAGCACTCCTTCTGATCAAAAATCTGTACAAAGGATAGAAAAAAAATAAAAAAATAAACATCATTTTAAAAACAATAGATTCGTCGCTCCGTACCCGAATCTAAAATGTTTTTGTCGAATTACGGTATTTCATAACGATTTAATAGTATACTTCCTATCGGGGCACGTGGATTTCTGTAGCTCCTGGCCGATATATTATTGCGAAAATGTCTAAAATGTCGACAATTTCGGTACAAGAAACGACGCACTCTCGCGGGTTAATAATATTTAAAAATAGCTCACATTCGATAAAGGAAATTTGGCTTTTATATAAATACGTTCGAATGTCCAGGATCTCGAAAAAAAAGGTTTTCCTTTAGCTCAGTGGTTCCCAATTGTTATAGTCCTCGGTGTCAACTTTTTTTTTTGTCAATCACATCAATTTTTAATTAAAAAATTTAATAACAAACAATCAATCTCCGTGATGTCATTCCTCTCTGCACTCGTTACAAAAATCCATTTAAATCTTTTTTTTTCCTATATATTTTAGTTGTTTTTTTTTTTTTTTTTTTTTTATATGACTTAATTGTTGAGCGGCGTAAAACAATTTTAAATTGAAAACTAATAATAATAAAAAAAAAAATTTAAGAACGTAGAAAGTGACATTTTATTCCAGCATATATACGCTACGGTTTGGTTTAAGCGTAATCATTCAAAGAGTGCCACGGACGGTTAAAGAAGCGTGAGCTTCTAATAAGGAACACTGAATAAGTATAAAGGTTGATTAAATCTTTTTTTTTAAATTTTGCTCTCAGCGAGTAAGTTTTTAATATTTTTCCTCGATATACACCGTATTTCCTATAGTCAATATTCAATAGGCGTATATTGGGAGATATTTATAGCCGGTTTTACCAATTATTGTTAAATACTCTCCAACACCGTGTTAGTTAACAATTTGTTTAAATTTAACGTCTGATTGAATTATACAGGTTTCGCCGTTACGTTATTATTGTTAAATTCTATTTGTCGAGTTAACGAAATGTTAGTAATAATTAAAATGTCAATAATATAATATTAAAAATAGGCGATTATAATCTAACGCAGTGGTTCCCAAACTTTTACGGCCACGGCACCCGTAGAAAATAGTTTATGTTTGGCGGAACCTCGCGACTCTCATTCAACCTTAATATTTTAACACTGAATACTTGAAATACTTGAAAAAGGCTGATCGTGTTGTACGTGTGGTTCCAACTCGCACAACCCTTAGGTTCCGCGGTACACACTTTGGGAACCGCTGTCCTAATGGACTGTAGCGGACCTGTATGACATTTTAAAATGCCGATTAAATTTTAACAATCTGATTTCGGGTGATTAACTTAACAACGCGTGTTAACAGGCTAACGAATCTCGGTGAAACCTATAATTTCCGTTGAATACAATATTGAAGAACGAAGAGTTAAATCGTTAACAAATGTTGGTGAAACCGGCTTTTCATTTTTATATTAAAACAATTTTAATATAAAAATAAAAATCGTAATAATTACGATATTATAGGTGTATACATATAGTGGCTCGAGACCGGGAAGGCACTGCGCCTTAGCCAAAGCCGTTGCTGCACCGCCGAAAGCGTTTTTAATTCTATTATAATATATTATAGATTTTGATTTTAAACGCGCGTATTTCGTCAGTTTTTTTTTTTAGCGCATTAAATCCACAGGCTATCAGCTATAATAACGCGTTCCGCGCTATACTACGACGAACACCTTATACACACGTTTATTACGCTTTTATCTACACACTATATACACACATAACTCGTGGTATGAACACCATCAATAATATCGATATAGAGGTAATATGTAATGGTAATTCTACACGTCTATTATGCATATATATACACTGCACAATATTGTTTTTTGTGGTTAACGCGCTTGTGTATAACGTGGGACGACGAGTAAAAAAAAAAAAAAGCGTTCTGAACTGGAAGACATATTAAAACGCTCGCGAGTAATACGAGACTTTCGAAAAGTTTGGTCACCAAAAACACAATTTATTAATAATATACGACCGTGATGTACGCGCGCGGTATAAATACTATAATAATACGTAATAACTGGGCCGGGGGGGAAATCGAAACAAAAACCGAGAGCAGATTTTTTTTTTTTTTTGATAATAATATAATTTTTCCGCGCGATATTCGTGTAATAATAATAATCAAAAACCAGTGTATTCGGAGGACGTTCGCGCTGCAGCAGTATATATAAGTACACACTATTATGTAGAAAAATAATACAATTCGATCGAATCCGGCGTTTTATCCACTGAAGTCATATATATATAGGAGAAGGATCGGTTTTTTTTTTTTTTTAATAGCGTTACGCGTACTTTTACTATATTGTCCGTCTCAGAAACGTGTGAGAAAAGAAAAATATTATTCTCTTACCGCGCATAATCCTACGTTGTGCAACATCTATATATCAGGAGCGTATTTAGACATTTTTTTTTGGGGGGGCTGAGGCATTGAGTAAATATCATTGTTGAATTATTTCTAAATTCTAATGCAAGATTAAATCTTAAAAATAGGACAAATTACCAAATTCTCAACATTTTAAAAACAACTACATATTAGACAATTTTTAAAAAATATTAAATTTTAAAATTTTTTTTATAATATCCTATAGCCATAGGGCATAGGATTTAGTAAAGAAATTTCCTGAAATTTCAGGGGGGGGGCTGGAGCCCATCAGCCCCCATAAATACGTCCCTCATCTATATTTATGTATCCCTCGTTAAATCCGTATTCTATACATTTTATCCTCGAAACCTTCGGCTAAGGAAAAAAAATTTTAGCTACTGCGCGCTTATTAACTGCACTTCATCAATAATTGATGATATAAAAATATTATTATTGTAAAAATAAAAATAAAAAAATGTTTATCGTTTTTACAAAAAAAAAAACCCCCGAATAAATTCAAAAACGTTTGTAAATATTCTATAATACGTAATAATTTATATACGTAAATATGTTCGAATTGTCCATTATTTTTCAATTGTTAACTATAGTATCAATCGTTGAGCCGTGTAATCGATATTTTTACTTAGAGCTAAAGAAATTTTCTTTTTTTTTTTTGTTTTACTATTTTATGCCGAAACGAGAGGAGAACAGAGAACGTCGTCGTAATACGGGAATCCGCGTTTTACGTTTTTTTTAATAAAACGTCGAGAAAATATTATAATTATTATTTTTTTTTTTTGAAATATTATAACGCGAATCGCGATATTCGTTCGTTCGGTGATAACAGTATAGTGCGCAGAGATCTCGTCGTCGCCCCGACCGAAGTTCTCCTCGTCGTCGTCGCGTTCATTCCGCGACAAATTGCGTCGTTTTAACGCTATACATATATATACGTAGTTACGTAAAACCGTTGCATAATTTTTATTATTCCAAAGTGAAACTCAATTTAATATTCGCGTTCGTATGTTTGTGTGTGTGTACGAGTGTCGGATACATTTTTTCTTCTTTTTTTTTTTTTTTATGAAAGTAGGTCGGTTGGCAACGGGCGAATGCGAAAAAAAAATATGTTAAAAGTGATCCGGTGTTAGTGACCTCTGCAACAACGATATACAGCGACTGTCCCAATATAGACTGCAGCGCATAGTTTATTTAAAACGCGCGTTCGGTCATAATATTTCATCGATTTTTCTTCGACACAAAAAAATATAGCGATTTTTAATTTAAAAATTTTTTTTTTTCTGAAAAAAACGCTTTATCCGTTCGCGGTACATATACGTTCGGATTCGAATACATTTCTCTGGACGGTCTTTTACGTCATATTGCACTCTCGTCGAATCAAACGAAACAAAAAAAAAAAAAATCGTAATTCGATAATAATTTATTATTTTTTTTTTTTACGCTACGCGGTTTACACTTTTTCGGGCGTTTTTAATTTTTGAACGATTTTGGTAGCGATAAAATTATTATGGCGTAAAATCGAGTGGAAAAAAACTGCGGACAGGTGGCAAAAAATAAAAATTCACTTCTCTTCGTAAATAAAATTTGTACAGAAAATTCGTTTTGAATACATTTATCGTACAAAACAAAAAAAAAAAAAAAATTTTTAATTAATATTTTAAAAACGATTTATTTTATTTTATTTTATTTTTTTAGTTTTCTTCCAACGCCGTATTTCCCGTACGCGAACTGACCATTTCAAAGTCAATTGAAAAAGCGTGTTCGTAAAGGACGGCCAGCGGCTGTTATAACGTACTCGACAAACGAACTCGGCGCGTTGTATTTTTTTTTTTTTTAATGATCTATTTAACTCTTTTGAACGAGATCATTTCACAAGACGTCGCGCATTATATTCGTGCGCACCTGTATACATATATACAGTTGAAAATATTTTTACTGTTTTCGTTATGTTAATACAAATCCCTGCAATGTTGCGAAATCATTGTATACGTCGAATATTCTGTATTCCTTTCGAAATATTGAATTCTTTATATACTCACACGTACGATTAAACGTGCGGGTAAACTCAATTTTTTTCGTTTTACTTCCGCAACATCCAGATCGTATTCATACATCAAATTTTATCATCTGGTTCTTCACTATATCATCCACGTACTAATTACTAATATGTAATAAAGCCGAAGGGTTCGTTTGAACGCGCTAAACTCTGGAACTACCAGTCGCATTTGAAAAATTCTTTTTGCATTCGATAGTCCAATTGTCGAGTAACGTTATAGGCTATATTTTAACATCACGCTACGCGACCCTTTAGGAGCCGAACAAACAGAAAAAACAGTCAGAAATAACGTTATAGCGAAAAAACCAAGTGATAATAGCCCGAGGGCGGGCAATGCGACGCAGTGGGTCGACAATGTCCACATTTGTCGGTTAATGATGAAATATGAAATAATAGTTTTGAAAATGAGTCGGTGAATTTTTATTCGTCAATCATGGATCGACACGTCACCTTAGCTGAGCTAAAAAGGTTGTTGTTATTATTATTATTTTCATATAGGCATTTCATAAAAAAAAAATAAGCGAATAAAAGCTACTGTGATGAATAAACTTAAAACATATAAAAAAAATTAATTAAAATTTTTTTTACTACATTAAAAACATAAAAACTCGACGAAATGTTCAAAATATTACCGTAATTACACCATTTGGCGTTTTACATATATTGGTATATTATTACATTTATGGCGTTTTGTGTTTTGGTCGAAACAGCGTTAACGATATGCGGCGTACACGTTGGTAGTGGGTACAATATAAAAAACATTTCGCTCATATTGCGTATACGTATATTAACATACGCTATGCGTATGTATAATATTATGTCATTAGAATATGGCATTGTGTTCGGAGGCGTTTTAGTACTTTTTTTTTTTTGATAGTATTATCTTATTAAATTGCGTGTGTTATTTTTTTTTTTTCGTGAATAAATGACCATCATTATATTATATTATCAAAAACACATATTATTAACACAGTCGATTCTTTATAATATACGTTTGTGTATTATTATTATTATTATTATAATTAATGGTCGTGCATATTTATTTGGAAAATCATAACAATCATCGCTATAATATATTTACAATGTACGTGTGCTAAACAAGCGGATGGACTTTATTCGGATAGTTCTACGCGTCTATTTCTCGACGTCATGACCTTTCATTTGGACTTGGCCTTTATAGTTTTACACAATTAATATATTTTATTATTATTATTATTATTATTATTATTATTATTATTATTATTATTATTATTATCAAACGTGGATCCAAGGGGGAGGCCAAGGAGCTTTAGCCCCCCTTGGGCTGTAATAATTGCTTAAAACTTATACATATAATACCTATACTATTTGTCGAGCATTTATTTCTCCTTTCAATTTATAATTTCTAAATCAGGATCAGTAACTACTTAAATAGGTATAATTTTAGGTAGCTGATCATCGTATAGCCCCCTTCATTTATATGATTTCTGGATCCGCGCCTGCTTATTATTATTATTATTATTTCGAGTGCAAGTAAGCCCACGAAAAAAAAATTAAGAAAAATTACTGTCGAGGTCTAATTATATAATATGTTCCGAATCTACTATAGGAGGACCAGTTGTTGTTTTGTACATTTGCTTTTTCGTTCAAAACCTATAATTTTAAATATTTAATTCAAGTAGTATAGCCGCCGGCAACTTCTTTTTCGACATTTTCGTGTTTGTATTATATCATTCTTCTCGGTATATGCGTGTACTTTTTATACTAATTATTATGAAAAGAAAAAAAAACGTGTACAAATATATTATAATTTAAAATTACTCAGTTGTTACACATATTATACGTTCAATAAGCACATTCTCGTACACGTATGTATATAGAATATAGAATTTTAACGAATATATTATAATTGTCAAAACGTTTATTTCGAATTAATAAATCGTATACGTTATCGTGAAAATTATTCGGTTTGGATATTAACGGATTTTTCGGTAGTCTCGTGTTTTAATTCCCATTTCCTATAAACTCCAATAAAAACGTTAAGTACTACGAAACTTCCAAAAACAAATTTCGATTTCACACCGAATCGTATTATTTCTACGGTATATTTCCGATAATCGTGTTGCGTCATAGTATAATGCGCAGGCATTATATATTTCACGCGCATAAACACAATATTTATTATTATACTATTATCGTTTATAATATTATGTTTTTAAGACATTTTGTACGGGGTTAGTCTTTACACGTATAAATAGCTACGTACCTATATAGATTAGCGAGCGATCAATGATGATACGCGACGCGATGATACAGTGTTTCTGGTGGTGATTTCAATCAAACACAATTCTCAATAATATTATAATATTCCGTTTGTGTATATCGAAATATTAACGATGACGTAATACATATATATATATAACGTTTGTTTTCTTTCCGAAATTTCGTATATCATAAAAAGCCATTATAAACGTAATACAATAATATCACGGCGCCGTTACAGCGGACTGTTCGAATAACGTAATAATTACACGAGCAAAAAGCAACGCGTTCAAATTTCAAAACCACTGTTGAACGATAAATTTTTTAAAATTATTATAAATAATATTCGGTATTAATCGACCAAAAAACAGAAAAAAAAGAGTCTGCTAGTACGCGAGACATCGATGTGTAAACGTCGCGTGAACGGTAAAAATCGAACGGAATTGCGATTGGGATTTGTGAATATTGGTAACTTTTTTCAAAGTAATTTCGATAATAAATATTATTATTAGTTGTCGCGGCAACAGTTTACGCATTACGCGCAATTTAAATGTAAATTAATTAATAATATTTTAATATTGCGTGTAAATCAATTGATATTATTAATAATTAATAAATATTATTATTAGTTGTCGCGGCAACAGCTTACATACGTTACCGTCCCGTTTCCCGAGATTTACCCTCATACCGCCGTATGTAGATGGTTCACACATCAAAAAAAAAAAAAAAATAGTAAAACGCGCGAAAGTAAGAAAAACGCGTTCGGGATTTCGATAAAGTTTTCCTTTTACAACTTTTTTTACGCGCTACAAATCGAATTACGGCAGTCAGTTATTATTTTTCAACCGGAATGAAAAAACGTAATACAATTTAATAATAAATATATGTATATACAATATTTTATGGACAATATTTTGAATAAACGTAATGTACCGTTCTTTTGAGATATAAACTCTTAATTTTTGATAAAAAAAAAAAACGGCGGAAACTTATTTGTACACCTTTTTATAAAACGGCCACGAATCGAAATGCCACGGTTTTTTTTTTAAATTAAGGGGATTGAAAGCGGGTATTTTCTCTCTTTGTCTTACACACATGAAAAATAGCAAAATAGACGTTTCGTACTTCCAACGTACCGATAGATCTATTGGTGCGATAAGAAATTTGAAAACAGATTTGAATTCCTCGTGAATTTTACTACAAAACGACTTTCCCACTTTTTTTATTTTCTTTTTTTAAGACCTTCAAAAATGAATTATTAAGAATTTTTTTTTTTTTTTTAATTTGTTCGGTTAATTTTTTTAAGGGTTTATGAAAAAAAATGCTAAAAGTGGGAAAATCGTTTTGTAGTAAAATTCACAAGGAATTCAAATCTGTTTTCAAATTTCTTATCGCACCAATAGATCGATCGGTACGTTGGAAGTACGAAACGTCTATTTTGCTGTGTTTCGTGTGTGTAAGACAAAGAGAGAAAATGCCCGCTTTCAATCCCCTTAATTAAAATATTATTATTATTATATATGACCGCGCGTGTCGTTTTGTGAAATCCGCGATACACGCATTATATATTTTAATAAAATAATACTGTAACTGAAACACGCGGTACCTATACCTGTACGCGATAATTAATACGCAAGAACATGTATTTAAAAATATGTGACGGATTTGAAATCGAGTTCAGTCCTGTAATACTGCAGCCGAAATTACCGCCTACATAAATATTAGACCCAATATGGCGTTCTAGTATATAAATATTATATCGATCGAGTCCATATATATTACATATACACTGAGTAGCGTGATAAAATATGTTTTCAGGAGGGCGTGCTGAATTTTTCCTAAATTTTTAATCCGGCTAGAGCAATATTTCTTAACCTAACGCAGTTTCACCTAATTATATGGAATTTCGATGTGTTTCGTAATTTAAAAATCGAATATTTCAGTCGTACACTACCCGAATACGCACAATCAATATAGGGAATCGTACCGATGAGAATGGGTTTAAAAAAAAAATGGTTTTATACAAAGCGCGTATTGCGTTGTTTCCCGTCAACAGGTTTTTTTTTCTGCGTTATAATATTCATCGCGCGTATTATGTCGATTAATAGATTTTTTTTTTTAAATTGCGTTTCGAAAATAAAAGTTACGAACTTCTATGAAACAAAAAAAAAATCGTTTTTTTATTATTAAATCAATTAGAAATATTTATAAATTATCGCGGTTAAAAAAAAAATTCGTTTAATACATAATATACAAAAACATTAATACGTATTTAATACATTAAAAAGTGGGTGAGGTTTAAAAATCTGCACTTTAACGAGCCTGCAGTAAACCTCAAATCGAAAATCCGTATATTATATTCTGTAAAAAAAAAAAAAAAAAACAAATCTAGGAGGGGATAATTTTTTTGATTTTATTATAACCCGAACGCGAGTGGATGCGTCCGAGTGAGCGTGTACAGCTTTCCAATCGAACGGCGTGGAACGTAACCGCGAACACCACCGCCGCGCCGCCGCCGCCGCCGCCGCCGCCGGTCCAATAGGGCAGCGGTTCCCAAAGTGTGTTTCGCGGAACCTACGGGTTCCGTACAACAATCCACAAGGGTTCCGCGACCCGGAACCGTACGTACAATGCGATTAGGCTTTTTCGAGTATTTAAAGTGTATTCACAGTTGAAAAATCAAGGTCGAGTGACAGTCGACGTGTTCCCAGTGCCGGATTTATTGGAGGTGCGGGGGGGTGCATTGCACTCGGGCCTCGAACTCGAAGGTTAAATGGGGGCCTCACATTTGTTTTTAGAATTTCTGTTCATTAGCAATTATAGATACACGAAAATAAATTATTTAAATTATTGTAAAATCAAATTTAAAAAGTCAAGTGTTGTCATTGATTATAAATAGTATTCATTCAATTTACTTATTTAATTTTTGATCAAGAATTTAGATAGATATTATGATTTATGAAAAAAAAATTATAAAAGTAATTATTTATAAAAAATTGCCAATACACAACTCCTTAAATTAAAGGCGTCACCAATTCCCAATATCACCAATATTTGTTTGTTTTTAATACAAGAGGCCTACCAATCAATGATGCACCCGAGCCTCTAAACACATAGATCCGACACTGCGTGTTCCGACAAACACAATCGATTTTCTAACGGTGCCGTAGCCGTGAAAATTTGGGAACCGCTGCAATAGTGGGTGGGTGGGGGGACACGTCGGTTTCTCGCTTTTAGCACCGACAACAACGGTTAGGGGAATTTCTTAAAAAAGAAAAAATGTTATTTCTCCGCAGACACCGGCACTTCGACCGACCGTCAACATTCCAGCGCCGGTTCTGCGCGCGTATAAAAATATATTTTTTTTTTTTGTTTACCTTACCGCGCGCCGACGACGACGGCGTCTGCGAGCGAATCTATCACGAAAAAATGAAAATTTAAAAAAAAGTTCCCCCCCCCTCCCTCACCCCGATTTATAAATTGAAAATGTGTGTGTGTGTTTTTTTTTTCCTTTCTCGTTTCGACGTTTATATTATAATACGCACGTGTGCAGCGCGTGCGTGTGTATACGTGTATATTTATTTGGACGATGAAGGGAGAGAAAATAACTATACGCGGGATTTTGTGACTGGTTCGTTTGGGATGCAGTAGAACTGGTTTTCATTATTATTATTATTATTATTTACGGCGAGGCCCGACGACGTCGAGACAAGTGCTGCTGCTGCTGCTGCTGCCGGTACTCGGAGAGCCCCGAATATTCCAAGGCCATCGCGTAAAAAAAAAAGAATAATAATAAATAAATAAAATAATCGTAATATAATAAGACCGGCGGAAGGGCAGGGGCAGGGGAAAAAACGCCGTCTGAAGACGGCGGCGGCGGAAGGGTTATATAAAGCGAACGACGTCGTCCAAACCCCTCTGCAGTCCATTGCCGCCGCCGCCGCCACGGCACTCTGCAGTCATTAGCACAAGGGCACCTCTAATTTCCTATATATATATATATGTATACTTGCGCACCAAGCAATCCGTTCCCACCCCACGCACTCCACCCGCCATTCGTCGGTCGTCTTGTCATCGCCGCGTTCACGGGCCACTAAACGTCTCGCGTCACGGAACGATGAAATTCGTGTGGACCGAGGGAAGACGTACACTAATAATAACTGCTGTCTGTAAAAGTGTGTTAGTACGCGCCGTGTATTCTATCGTTGTCGGCCGGATTATTTATATTTATCGATCACAATATTTTGGGTTCGAAACACCGTAGCAGAGTGTGGGACAAGGAGGAGAAGAAAACCGCTAGAAATGGTGCGTGTCACGAATATGCCGGTGGTGCCGGGTCGCGGGAGATTTATTGTTGCCGGGGGGGGGGACCCGGTGGAAATTTCGGCGGACAAAAAGGGCGCGTGTGTACGACGCGCTGTTGTCGTTGTCATTACGTTCAAGTGATTTATGCGCGTTTTACAGGACGGGGCGACCGTTTTGCCCCGACAAATGCGCGCGGCCGTAAATGTTTTCATTCGAAACGTCGTCCGGAAGAATCGACAGGAACGGTCGCTGGACGAGAAGAAAGGACAAAGGACTCGTGTAATATTCTATTGCGGTGCACGAGAATATATTATTATTATTATATTGCGCGCGTACGAATCGAGAGAAGAAAACGAACCGGATTATATATTCGGTTCCTCGGTATCGTCTCGTATTATTCGAGACGATTTTTGTACAACACGTGTCCCCGTCCTCACCGCTTATTGCGCGCAGTAACCCGTATTCACACGACGACACGCGTGTATTTATTATACGTGACCCGTGACCCGTTACCGGGATATTGTTAATAATAATAACAAGGCTTTTATTGGAATACCACGGTCGTTGTACGTATATAAAAATTCTGTTACGAAACGGGACTTTCGAGCCCGGTTATTGATTCGCCTGCGATTTTGACGTTCTAGCGGCTCCGTAGAATCGGTCTTCGAGTCGACGTTTTATGCCGGGTGTGGTGCAGGGTGTTTCTGACGGAATACGTCAGAATTGTAGACTCGTCACGATTCTGACAAAAAAAAAACGGCTTATCTTTGTTGGTATTACTGCGATACGAGCAATTTAAAACGATTATTATTTATTCGGGTATTAAAAAAGTATATATTATTTATAAACAATACGTAAAAAGAATATATACGCGTATAGAAAAGAAAAATAGTGTTCGCTATACAGAATTTCACGTTAAAATAATTCGTGATAAGATTATCGTGTTGGAATTATTGTGTGGACCATACGCGTCGTTTTCGCGTGTTGTACGAGTGTCAGGAAAACTTTTTAATAGTTTTTTTGTTTTATTCACAGTGGTCATTCTAGGTTGTTCACGGGGACAGGGGAGAGACGATCGCCACCCGCAAGGACGCGGCCGCCCGGTCTCGACTACTATCGTATGTCTATACGCTCTACGCGATTGGTCCGCCGCGCGAAAGCTACGAACGCCGCTCGCTCAGACGCCTCTTCTGGGGATCTGTGGAAAAAAAGAAGAAACTTATACGTCTGAATACACGTGCGTATACAAAAATATACGCACATACTCATCTGTCTAAACACGAGCATATAAATGTATGTTAAAAAAAAGAAAAACGCTTTTTTTTTTACACGCACGTCCATCGCGGTTAAACGCGAGGTAACAGGCTTTGGCGAGAAAAAACTGCGGGACAGGCGTAATTACTGTTTTGGACCTATTCTGGGTTCCGGAGTAGTCGAGTTGGGTCCCAGACGATCCGATAACTTAATCCTGTGGTCAGGCCCGGATTAAGCACGGAGCCTAGGAGCCCGGGCTCTAGGCCCTGAAACATTGAAGGCCCCGAAGGGGCCTTTTATCTCAGACCAAGTTCAAAATATTTAAGTTTAGATTTTATTTTGGCGTTTTCGTATTATTATTTGTATTACGCGGTGTACTAGCATTCGCCACACAAATCATTCTGTTTATACATAATATACGTAATGATATATGAAATTGAAAATTGACTAATATTAAAGATTTTTAAAGATATTTCTGTATACAATCAATTAATTTGACGCTTATTTTCATGTTTTTAAGTGCTACAAGTCCCGAACCCTAGTTATAAGTATTGTAAGGACTAAGGGCCCTTTGGACTACTAGGCTCCAGGCCTGGTAAACTCTTAATCCGGTCCTGCCTGTGGTCGAGTTGGGTCCCCGGTCATTTCATCTTGTGTCGAATTTTGGTCCCGACTATAATAATATTATCCTTGACGAGTTAGTTTCTAATTTTTCTAATGCAATTCATTAACGATGTTTCCACAAAGTTTTTACTTATCTAAATATACGATAACTGCAAATCAACAGACTGCAAAATTTTACAAATCGTGACAAGTGTTTAACGAAACAAACACGTTTTTAAACACGCCCTATACTATACTGCCAGTCCGAAGCCCGGATGAAATGTGACGGGAAAAAGTGTTGAGAAACTAACCAGCTAGGGGAGTCGGCACCCAACTCGACACCGAAATAAAGTGATCGGGACCCAACTCGACATCAGCCCTGGGTTCAAAGGAACTCCAACGTTCCTCGAGGAACAAAGAGCAAACGCCTAATTATGGAACGTTATATAAACTATCTACAAACGGGAATGGCGGAGCGCTTTATTGGAACGTTCGAATCGGTAAAACGTTTTCTACGCGTGTGGTAGAAAATTAAAAGAAAAAAAAAATTCACCGCACAGCTGCTGCGTGGAACGAAAAGGTTTCTTATTTTTTTTTTTTGTTATTATTATTTATTCGGTTCGCGTCCAAAAATTTAATGTGTGGCGATCGCATTGTATTATGTGGAAAAATAAACGGAGAGAAAACAAGAGCTGATAGTGTATTACATATTGTGCAGCGTACACCGGCACGCTGCGTGTACTGCTCTATATATTATAATAAGAGAGAGAGAGAGAGAAAAGATAAGATTTGACACTGATACAGTTCAAGGTTTTTTTTTTTTTTTTATAATGTTGCACATGATGATAAATACAAACACACACACACAGAAACATATGCAAGACCGTGAAATCGATACGATTTTTATACACTATAAAATTCTGGACCACCGCGAGCGCGCGCAGTTTTTTTTTTTTTTTTTAATCGTCTTTTGCCGCGATAAATATAACGCGGCTACAATTATATTGTATTATTAGAGTTCCCGAGTTAATGACCGAAATTTCATTAACAGTCGCGTTTAACGTTGTCGAAATACGCGCAATTACAGTACGCCTTGAAATATACCTTTATTTTTATTTTTTCTCAACAAATATACGCAAAAAAAAAAAAAAAATTATTTTTTTATACTCTTTTTAGACTCTGAGCGGAACGAGGAACGTATTGGTTTGTAACGATATGCACGCACGTCATTCTTTATAATTTTTATAATACAAATTAAATACGTTAGTTTTCAAAAAAGTAATTATATTACACACAGTAGTATATGTTATATTCAAATAAAACATGGACAAACGCTCGATCTTCTCGGAATACCGATTATATTTTCCCTACGAAAATAATAATAATATTATATATTATAATAGAATATAATATATACGATTTATAAATCGTCACAAAATAAATTATTTCAATTTTACAAATTTTACAATGATGTGTTTTTTTTTTTTTTATATGTGTACCCGAAAATTCTACCGGAAGGAGTGCTCCGATATTTTCGCGCGGCATACCTTTTCCGATTTCAAATCGCATCTATAGTTTGTGCTTTGAACAGGTCGTTTTTCGATTTTCTCAATACTTTTTTCAAAAGTCAGGAGAAACTACCAAAAATTACATAAACTAACACTAAATACGCGATTTCGTTTTAATCGATTGTCGTTTATTTATTGCACCGAAGCTCCGCTCAGAAACGTTTTATCGAATGCAACGATTTAAATTTATAATAAAAACAAAACCCTAAAATCTTTATCCAAGTATAATTCACTCGAGCGATATCCACAACACCCCGCGGCTCGCTACATTTATTATTATTATTTTTTGTTCGGCGCGCGTGTATTTGCATAATCACTTTATGTGTAAAAAACACGGATATGAAATACGACAAAAAAAAAAAATGATTAATTTAGCCGCGGATCTATAAAATTGAATTTTACGCGTGCTTTAATAGGATTATTTCGCTGATATTTTCAAAAATTTGAGCCGACAGTGAGTTTTTATATTTTCTAAAAGAAATATACACTGTTATCGCGTACGTAATTTTCTACGACCGTCTTGCTCATGAAAGCGAAATTTAACTACGACCATAAAATAATATATGCGCAACATTTTCTTTTTCATATATAGTATACAATTTTTTTTTTATATATATACTCTACTCGATCTACGAAAATAATAACCGATATAATATTATGCTGAAAAACGTTAAAAAAAAAAATAAAAATTTACGCGAAATGAGTTCGCGTTAACTCCGTAATTATTATTGTTATTATCGTATAATAATAAATGTTCCGTGATAAATCCCGCGGTAGTATAATGTGATAATGTTTCTAGATTTTTTTTTTTATATGTAATAATAATCGACGTTATATATAAAAAAAAAATACCGCGTTTCGGAACGATTTGCACCGGCGCTGGGCGGGGTTAAAGAGAAAAAACTCGATTATTGTAAACTCGATCGAATTGAGCGTGTTTTTGCTTATCTCGAAAACTCAAGGTTACGGTCGAGGAGACAAAAAAAAAAATTTTTTTTTATGACATTTATTTTTTATTGTCACTGTATTTTATATCTCGCGAGCGCGCGTGAAAAACGCGTTGACCGAACAACTAACTATATATGCACGCTCATCGTTTATTATAAAAATATGGGACACGCGCTGCCGCAATATATTTTATATTATTTAATATCGAATAATATATACAAAATACCGCGGCGCGCGTTAAGATAAAATACGTTAATAATAATAATAATAATAATAATAATAATAATAATAATAATAATAATAATAATAATAATAATAATAATAATAATAATAATAATAATAATAATAAAGACAGGAATATCTACTCTGCGTGCACTGCTTGCAGATACATAGGTACATGTATAATATGTCTTGTATATATCTCATTTATTTTTTACACGTGACAAAAAGTTACCTATAGATTAGTCCTCGTCTCCTCGTACCTATAGACATATCTATATCTATATATACAATAATAATAATAATAATAATAATTAGTGCTCGGAAGTTGCATATTGTTCTACGCATACGCGCTCTCGATTTATAGCAAACCAAGTTAGAAATCCGAGTTATACAATGGCGAGTTTAAAAATCGAAAATTCAAAATGCACGTTTTGCGTATTTCGTCAAATTGTTCGTCGGGAAAAAGTGCGTGTTTCTTGATTTTCATACGCATACGTATTACGCATATATTTAATACTTTCTAAAACGAATTGATATTGTTTCTTCCTTAACCTATACACGTATTTTAAATAACGTGCAATATAAAACTCGATATTACATTTAACTTCGCACGAACACTGAAAATAAGTGTTTAAACTATTTTTTTTAGTTCGATAAAATGTCAAAATGCCAACCAGTCTCGCGCCGTATTTTAATTAATATTTTATACATTTATTTTTCTACATTATCCGTTTTTTTGTGCGTATTAATAAATATTTTTTTTTTTTTGAACTTTGAATACTTTTTTTTTTTTGCGTATTTACATTTTTTCACGCATATTTAACAATTTTTTCGTGCACATTTCGCCTTATTTAACTGCTATAACTTCCGAGCCCTAATCATAATATATATATATATTATTTTGTTATTCGTATATACGCGTGTCGAGGGAGGTTTTTTTTCTAAATTTAAACGTTTATTTCAAGGTAAAATGTAGGTCATCGACCGTCTGCATCCTGCGTTTTGGTCTACGAAAGGAAAAAAAATGAATTTTTTTTAAAATAATCGAATATAAACCTACCCACCTATAATAATTGACCAAGCACATACGTGCGCGCACCGTACACTGCAATCTCGCGGCGTCTTGTCTCGGATGGTCCGTGCGGCGCCCATTATAAATCAATTATTTCCGTATTTCGTCGTTCGAGGCAATAGTTTCTTCTTGCGCGTATTTTGTACGCCGGCCAGCAATCGGTTTTTTATTATTATTATTTTTTTTTTTTTTACATATTTCCGACATTGATTGGAAATTTATACGTTTTGTTCGTGAATAAATATGACGTCATCGTAGCCGTAAAAAAAAAAATGTCTTATAACCGGCGCGACGTTCGTCAGCGCGGGTTCGAAAACACGAAACAACACTCGCGGCGGGGTGTCGTGCAAAAGTTGAATGTCAATCGAGTGCGAACCAGTGGTGTAATTGCGAATGTTATACGGGAGGGGAAATAAAATTTAGCATATTGAATATCCCATAATTGTAACAAACGTTCCAAAGTTAATATCAATAATATATATTATATAAAAATGGAGCCAAAAATGTATAACAATTAATCAATTGAGAACGGCTGGCCCGATTTGGCTCAAATTTTTTTTAATTGTTCGTAATTGCCAGAAGGTTTTTACGAAAAAAAATTTTGGAAAACCCTTTTTTAAAATTTTTTAAATTTAACTTTTTGGCAAAACAACGTTTGCCGGGTCAGCTAGTATTATATAATAATGAAAATCGACAAAATGTATCACGGTTAAAGTGATCGATATACACTCGTATTTTATACTTTTATTATTTCCTTTGATAAAAACGACGTATTTTACAAAACAATTTCTGATTTTCTTCGTTTTTTTCTTTTTTTTTTTAGCCAATTTATTGAGTATACTTTATCTGTTTTGACTCCAACGTCTGAATAATGGGTAAACCTTTTCCCGTTGACCTTACCTAACCGTACCACCATACCTGCAGTTGGTACGGTTACCGGTCAATAAACTCAGGAATATTATGGATTATTATAAATATAATAACAAATTGTGTTAACGCAAAAAAAAAAATGATATTTTTATTGTTTTTATTTACCTATTATAAGAACTTACAGTATTGTCTTTGATGATAACGCGGAACTGTTTTTTAATTTTTGAGAAATTACGAGATTTAAAAAAAAAGTAACATTTTTTTTATATTTCTCCGTCATTTATGGTTCTATAATTTAAACCGAATTTATGTAAATTCGCACTGTATATAATATATAAAAAAAACGTCCTTACAATTTCTGCGAGCTGTTTATAGCAAATGTCGAGCTGTTTATGTCAAGTCATATATAAAAAGGATAATTATTCTGGTTTAAATACCTGAATTAATTCCGTACGACGTAATACGTTCTATACGTTATTTCAATTATATATTTGAAAAAGAATCTTGAAAATCCTTCGTCGCGATTTTTTTGTTTTTTTAACGTTTTAAATTTTTTCTGGAGTAATTCACTTAAAACGATATCCGTTATCCGAGCTCACGGCTCGTTAACCTTTTTTCAACATTTATAATGTTATACAATATTATTTGAGAACGGAAATCGCAATAAAATTTATGTACTCTTCAGTTACAAAAAAAAAAAAATTATCCGAATAATTAAATTTGACGACTATTTCTCAGTAAAATCGACTTTTATGTAAAAGATTTTAGCTTACAAAAAAAAAAAAAAATCGCCGTTAAAAATATTTCTTCGCTTAGTGTCATACGCATTTTTTTTTCACTTTTTCTTTCGATAAAAACCGCTGCAGCGTTCGTCGTACAGTTATGTACTGCAAGTGCAGTACATAAGAACATACCGTTTGAATATTTGTCACGGTATTTATGCGTGTACGGATTTATGACCGATTATCTCATTACCGGGCGTTTGTGTTTTTTTTTCCGTGCAATTAGTTACACGTCTAAGTCACCGCGACTAAATATACAGTAATTTTCAAAAGAAATATTTACAGTGAAATTAGCTTTTACGCGCCGGCGAAACGCAAAAGTCTCGGTTGTTTTTCGTGTAGAAATTATCGATTAAATATTGATTTCGAAATTATTTAGTAAAAAAAAATATTACCCAACGTTTTCTCGTCCGTAAACACTACAGTATATCGAAACGCGTTTATTTACTATAAAAAATATTATATTTTTATATATCGATTTATTTCTGTTCGAAAATCTCCTGTTGTTCGCGTCGTATTAACTTTCAATTTTTTCTCTCTCTCTAAATATTATAGACTGCGATTGTTTTTTTTTTTTCAAAATCTACCAAAAAATACGGATTAAAATTAAACGTAAAAAAATTGTCGCGAACATTAATATTATACGTACAGCGTAAATTTCTATATTTTTAAATTTTTTTTTTTTTTATAAGGAGATTTTTATTCAGCGGCGTGTGCAAAGCGTATAAGTAATATATATATATCGTGAACGCTTATACGAATAAAAATATTGTTTAATATTTTTTTTTTTGTACGATTGAAAAAAATAACATGTAATTTATATACAAAATAAATATTTGTATGGAGAACTGCACGAAACGGAACGGGCGCATATAGCGTTTCGACATCCGATTTCGATATCGTTTGAAAACAAACTGTACGGCAGCGGTTCCCAAACTTTTTTTCCGGCGGTACCTTTTTTTTTTTTTTTTTTGAATAAATTCAGCCGCGATATACCGCGAGAAATATACATAAAAAAAAAAAAATTCTCGTTGATAATCAGTTTTTATAATGTTACCGAATATATATATATATATATATATATATTCTAAGCACAATACAGTCGACTTTAAATCGACAATACATTTTTATATTTTTGAAAAAAATAATGAAAAATATTAAAAAAAAAAAATTATTATAAACGCGAATAAAATAACACTATTATTAATGATAGATGTACGTGTGACTGACCCCGGATTAGTAAGCGTGGTGGCATTAATATATAGTAATATGTCATACGAATTTACGTTATACGGGGTCCGAATACGCGAAACAAATTTTTTTTATTAGATTCAATTTGAGAATTAAAAAAAAAAAATAAGAAATTACAATATAAATATTATAACTAATTTTTTTACGAGTCACGGTGCTCCCGGAAAGGCACACAGTTTGGGAACCGCTGCTCGTATACCACCGCGGTATCGACGGAGTCGAAAGCGTATAATATACACGTTTTTTTTTATATAATTAATATATAATTTGATAATATTGGTCGCGCGAAACGAAGAGAAAAAAAATAATAATGATAATTCGTTATTTTAAAATAAACTGTAATTTTACGTGTTTTTTATGCGCGCGCGCGTTTGAAATATTTTCACGTTTCGGCGACGACGTGACGCCTTGTGACGCGCGAAACGGCAACTCAACTCGCATTTACAGCGCGTTTTATTGGTTTTCGCGACTCTACCGGTCGTTATACGTCGATTTTAATACGGAATTACACTTTTTTTTTTTGTTTTCAACGCGCGTTTTTTTCTCCCCGTCTTTTTTTTTTTCAATAGTAAAAAACCGACTAGAAAAATAGTAGTAGTAATAGTAGTAGTAAAAAAAAAACGATAAATAAAATAATAATTCATCCCCTCCGCCGACACATGTGCTACGCAGCCGCCGGATAATTGCGCGGGGGTGTAACAGCACACCTTTCACACACACACACACACACAAACAATACAAACATCGAGAAGAACGAGTGTTTTTTTTTTTTTTATGACATGCCGGGAGACACACACACACACACAGCAATTTAAAGGGGTTGGTGGAATATAAATATATATATATAAAGAAAGGATATCGCCTAATTTTCAATTTCTTTTTTTACACACACACACACACGATTCCGCGGGACGAACGATTCTCACGGTATATATAGTATTTTTTTTTCTTTCTTTCAATCTCTCGTTTACAGATGAGTGTGCGGCGGTGGTGGTGGTGGTGGTGGTGGTGGTGGTACGCTGCGCGCGGAACGAATGCAACAATGAAGGGATTTCGCCAGGCCCCGGGTCGATTTATATCAATTATATCCGTCAACGTCGAGCGTTTTTTTTTTTTTTTTATTGTTTTTATCACACAATCCTTTACCTCTTCGGCGGATTTTCCGACGTGGGGGACGGGGAATAGTCGCAGCTGTAACCCGTCCGCGTATTAATATAAAATATTATTATAATAATAACGCGAGTTTTTTTTTTAGGTGTTTCTCGTAACTATACTACAGGTGTGTGTGTGTGTGTGTTAATGGTCTGTAAGGGTTATAGCCTACCCGTACACATTTTAACCGCGGGTCGAGGGAATTATTCACCGCGTCGCGCTAATGAGGCGATAGACGTGCAGGCGACCCGCAAATGGTACTTTGTCTGTTTCTCTCTCACTGTCTTTTTTTCCACACTGTCAGTTTCTCGCCTATCCTTTTTTTGCGAACCCGTTGTTGAACGTCCGTCGATAAATCATCGTTTTATCGGTTTCCGAGACGGGAAAAAAAAAAATCAAAAAAAATTTTTTTTACAGCAGCAGCAGACGTTTTTGTTGGAGGAGCAGCGCTTTAATTTGGGGGGACGGAGTAATTCTTCTTTTTTTTTTAATATTATAGTCGTACCCCTTCTAATTGTTCATAACGAGAACGGAACGGGACGGTCAGTGCTCTTTTTACAATTTTATTGAATTAATGAAAATAATAAACGCAGTCGTTGTCAACGCTAAAATAAAATAAAAAGATTTGACGTTCGTATTACGAATTCAATAGATTTATTCGATTAAAAATATAGTGACGGTTGTTGTGGGTGGGGGGAGCCAAGTCCCCCACGAATTTCCAAGACATAAAAATTTTCAGGGACGCACATTTTTTTTTTATATATACACTTTTGCGTCCCCACTTTAAATTGTTTTCCAATTCAAGCACTGGGAATGAGACAGTAAATTATTCGGCGGTAAACGTGAAAACGGTATTCGACTTTCTTTCGGCAACGGTATTATACAATGCGGTTTGTCAATAAATACGTTTATAAATCCGTTTTAAACGTCCGTGTATACGAATCACTTGTTGGATTGCTCGCATATCAGTGGCGCGTATTTCCGAGGGGGCTCGTCAGAGAGAGAGAGAGAGAGAGAGAGAAATCTTCTTTTTCGGCTTTTATTTTTTTTAAACATAAATATTATATAACAGCGCGAGTCGGTCGAGAAAACGTTTTTTTTTTTAATCGCGTATAGGTATACACCGCTGCAGTGTACAGAGAAAACGAGAAACGAAACGATTCAAAAAATTAATTAATTTACGCGCTCACTATATTTTATGAGTAATTATATTACGGGAAAAAAATGCCGAAGGAATTATTACCACCGTATATAAAAATAAAAAATAAATAAAAAAATCGTATAAACGTCGGCCAGAAGGACCTTTGGACACGTCGATTATTATTTATAATTCCTGAATATTATTGTTTTATCGCGAACATATTATTATACATATTATGATAATAATACTTGTATGTATATATATATAGTGCACAACGCGCGATAATATTTTGTTTTTATGCCGAGTAAAAATTTTTTTGTATAATTCATTATTACGCATACGAATGATCGGCAACAGCCCTCGGCTGCACAATATAATATATTATTATCTCGCTCTTTTTTTTTTTTCTTCTTCTATACTTGGCCTTTGATAACCTTTAATCGCCCGACGAGAGAGTTCTAGGTTAAGTCCCACACACATAGGTCCCAGTATAGATTATTATTATTATTATTATTATTGTCGGAACATATGTGTGTGTGTGTGTCTTTTTGCCCCAACGAGTCGCTGAAACTGCAGCGAACGCGGCGAATGAAACGCGTACGATTATATAATAATAATTTGTTTTTTTACGAGAAAATTTATAAAAAATTTACCTTACAAAAACTTGACGAAAACGGATATTAATAAATGAATGCTGTGTGAACGCGTAATGCGTACTTATACCTTAAACAATTTCGCGATTAGAAGTTTTAAACGAATACGCGTACGGTTAGTTTACACTTTTTCATTTTTTTACGAAAAAAAATAAGGAGGTTTTTTTTTTTAAAAATCACTTTTTTACACGCGAAAATATATTATCCCATCACCGAGTGAACTTATGAAATCCTATGACAATCTTTTTCCCGGGGCGTATTATTTTTCTATATTAGTGTAATTATTATTATTGTATTTTGCCGCGAGTTACAACACGAATCCCCTCAATAATCTTCTACGTCCAGGCCGATAAGAGCGACGAATATTATAAGATTTCTCCTGGAAATATTTTGGAGGAGAAAACGGAGTGGGCCGATCGGCAGGGACGAACCGAAGGGGGGTTTTTGGAGGGATGTCATACCTTCCCACTCGGCAATATTAGACTTTCAGCCGGCAGTCGGCACTCGGTAAATATGTTCTCCACTGAAATATACTAACATTCCAATTATATAAATAATATTTCCGTATTATAATATGGTTTCATAACGATTAATTGTAAGTGATAAATTATAATTATTATGCTTGTGAACGAAAACTGAGTGTTTTAAAATTCCAGTCGGCAATTTTAAAGACTACACCGCCCGGGATTTTTCTTTTTTTTTTTTAAGATCGTCCCTGTCGGATTGAATTGCGGAAAATGCGCGTAGAAAAGACAACTGCAACGGGCTTCCTGATGAACAAGAGTTCCGGTTATATTTGATATGCCACGGATTTGTCATGGTTCTGTGACAACGAACGATCAAATGACGTGATGCAGAACGGCGGGGTTTCTAAAAGCCGAATAAAATTTTTTTTTTTTTTTTTGAAATTTCCTTCTATTACCAAAACGGTCGAATGAAGCGTTTATACAGAAAGAGTCGACGTGTTACTGCAGGAGGACAGCAATCGCGCGAGAAAAAAAATATAAACGTAAAATAAAACTGTTCAAAGAATACAATATTCACTTGTCTTCTTCTTCTTCTTCTGATATTCACGAATTATCACTAAAATAATTTATTTCGTTATATTCGGTATTTTTAACGGATAATCAATTTTTGCGATTTCGTTTATATATTATCATAAAAACGTTCTTTTTTTTTTTTCTAAACTACTTTTATTTTCATAATTTTCTATTATGGCCGTCAGATACACTCATACCGAGATATTCTCTATATTACTGCATACCCGAAAATAATAATATTTTTACAATTCCATTACGTATAACACGTCATTCGATCGCGACAATACTGCTGCTATATATAATAAGTAACATATATTTCATTCTTATTAATAGATTTTTTTTTAAACATATTAATTAGAAACGTATATGCATTTAGTTTCTTTCGATAGTCTCCTAAACCGTAATTTTCACGCGGTAATTTCAAAAATACAATGCTAAGTGCTCAAACGTCGCGAGAATTCGCTGATGTCTTTGAAATAAATTCGTATGGGAATTATTGAATTGAATTTATGTACAATAATTGCGCCGGCAATTTGTATTGTAAAATGAAAACGAGCTATTACTACATATTCGTTCGAATCGTACGTTCAACACAATACGCGATAATATTTTATTCATTAAATCGTTTCGTATAACACGCAGACCGCGGTCGATATCGTTTTCGTGCACATTGGTATATAAAATACTCGGTAATTTATAATTGCTAATGTATTTTATACGTAAATTATTGTTGTTCGTTCTTGATTTTTTTTTTCCCAACATTAATAGTATAGGAAAAAAATAAAAATTTTTGATAAAACGAAATTATCATTCAGCGGTACACTATACTCGTACAACGCGGTCGACTGCGCAATGCCAATAATATACAGTTTGATCCCAATGCGTTTAGTTCCTATTTTTTATTTTTTTCTTTTAATTGTGCGTTTACTCATAATGTATACGGATGGCCAATGACGCATTAAATAATATATTATTCACGTACATACACAACAAGACAGTATAGTGCCTCGTCGTGTATTATTATTTGAATCGTCCGTGATAAAACGAAATATTTCACGAATGAATATTGGATTTTTCTATTGGTTTTGACGAGCATAAAAACAATCGATTTTTCTTAATACGTATTATTCTTATGTATATTATGTTTAAAAAATTAATAAATGCGCAAATATATATATATATATATATATATATATTCAAATAAAATATAAATTTATAAAATTATCGTTTCATACGATTTATTCATATAATATATTGAGAGATTAACAGTGAATAACGACGTGTGAAACGATAATTTTTTTTTTCTCTTCTTTTCTATACAATATTGTATTTTTTCAAAATAATTCTTCCGATATCTATTATACCGAACAAAAAAAAAAAAACACCGTTTTTCCGTTATATAAAAAATATAAAGTTTTCTTCTATAACGATTAACCGCGTGCACACTCAAGTTCTGCGCTCGACAATAATATGTGTTTGACCTTATCTCCCCCTATAAACCGCATTCCCGCCATAACTGCTTCCCCCACACGCCAACCCATTCGCCCCAAATCGCGGTATACTATATAAATAAAAACTCGTTGTACATTTTTTTGTTTTTTTATATATTTAACTACCTCTAGAGTCTAGACGACAAATTTATCGCGTTTATATTTTTAAAGAATTAAAAAGTACTGAAATTTGCGGTATAATATAAAATCGTAAAAATACCATAAAAAAAGAGCGAAAGAAAAAAATTGTTTTATTTACGAATTATAAGACACTGCGATAATTTCACATAAAATATCTGACGAATAATGGCGATGTGGGTGATTTTTTTTTTGATTTTTTTTTCTACTTAACGATATTTACGAAAAATACGATATAATTTAACGCGTAGAAACAGAAGAAAAAAAAATAGCACCGAAACCGGGAAAATAGCGTTAAAAATCTAAACGCTTAAAATGTAGACAAATATACGCGCAATACGAAATTTTATGTTTGGAACGCGTAAAACAACAAATTTACTCAGCAATTTTTTTTTTTTTTATCCGAATCCGATAAGAATATTAGTTGATTCTATAGAACCCGAGCTCCACTGTTCATCGCGTCTAACCGATATTTCAGGTTCATTTTAGGCTCATAATACCGACCGACGGAAATTTAGTCTTTCTTTTTAAGTACACGGCAGTGACGTCGTGTTTATTCATAAAAGCACACCGAGAAAATGTCCACCCCTTTTTAAAATGCCGCCCTATAGGCGCGGGTTTACAGGCAGTGGCGTAGTGCTATGTTTGTATATGTTAATATTCTCGCGAGTTTAAGTGTACCTATAGCAACGAGTTTTGAAACGCGCCGACAAAAGCCGCCTAATGAAACAATTAAAATTTCGTGAAAAATATCATTTACATAATTAGGCGCGTGTGTATACGGTCAAATTAACTATATATTATTATGCCACGGTATGAATAACGCAGGCTCGGCGTGTGTAATAATATATCAAATACGCGCGTTATTATATCGTGAAAGTAACGTCGTCGCGCGTACCGAAACGCTTATTTCTACATTAAAAACGTTCTTCTTCTCGGACATATATGTATATAAAAGAGCAGTAGCGTGCCCAGGAATTTTCAATGGTGAGGGGGACGTTATAAGTAAATAGTAATAATACATTTTAATAAATTGTCGTGGTAATACCAAAATTCAAATGTTTATGTTTCAAACTCTCCAAAATCGTTTCTAGCTTATAATTGTGTACATTTGACATTTTTGTAAATTGTTCTGTAATTAAAATGAATTTAAATTATAACACACTAATACCAAGTTGTTCAATTAACATAACATACGTTATGTATAGGAATGTTTATTGTCATAACTCATAAGTAATAACTTTTCGCTAATAACTAATAAAATGTATTAAGTAGGTAATGACTCTAAAACAGCTCTTACTAATAAGTTGTTTTCTTTGGCAAAAAAGACAATGGGGGGGGGATATAACCCCTAACCTCCCCCTGAGCACGCCACTGTTAAAGAGGTCCATCGCCGCATCAACGACATTCCTCCCCGCTCGCCCGTTGATACAATTTCTTCTGCAACGTATTCTCTACCCCGATCATTTATTCTTTTGTTCTATCCGACCTTGTCCGGTGTCCATCTCGTCATGATCCCCCGCAGTATCCCATCGTTGTCCTTCGTGACTCCCGAAACACCGGCTTCTCCGTACGTAAAAACTCCTTAATCCTTCGTTTGTCCCATAACGTCTTCGTTCGTTTTTCCGTCCGAATATTTTTCTCAAAAGATCTCTTTCCTTTCAAGAGAACACCCGCGATTCGTTCTCGTCCGTTTCCGTGGTCGCGCCCAAGTCTAGCGCGCGCGTGCGTCTGACCAGAACCGAAGAAGACCTTCTCGAAAGTTTTGATTCGAACAGCGTTTTTAGTTCCAACGAAATTTTCATCCGTTCCGATTCGTCGGTATAATGTTTCCCCCTCCCCCCCGTTATTCTCACACAAATCACCTTTGTTTTTAACTCCGTCGTTGCAGCCTATATGCGCGCAGTCAGAGCCGTAGCGAGGTACATCAGCGCTCTTGGCAAGTCAATGATTTTGCGCCTTTATTTTTACACCTCCACCAATCACATATTTAAAAAAAAAACTATAAAATCAAGAAAAACGTTTAATTTTAATTTATAAATAATACGTATATGTATATATATTTTATAATCTTAAATGTAATTTTTAATGTAAACTTATACATATATATATATATACATTTTAAAATTTCAATTTTCCGTGTTTTTTTTTTTTTGATGCAAATTCGTCAATAATTTTATCATGATTAATTGTCGTTGCTAATTCACGTTAAATGGATATGATTCTCATATTTGTCAGCCTCTCTTGTTCCGTTGTCGATCTTAGATGATTTTTTTTTTTGATGATCATCAATTCACCGAATTCCGTTTCACACATCGCGATTGTAACTACCGGTATATTTAAAAATATTCTGAGCGCTATTTTAATATTATACAGGGTAAACATACCCTATATAATATATTAACCTAACCTAACCTATATAATATATAACCCTGTATAATATACTCCTTATATTTTAAGGAGTAATTATGAATACATTTTAGTAAGTCAGATTTAAAGGAGGAGCAGATTTAAAATTGTTCATTAAATTATTTGCTCGGTGTTTTTGACACACTTTGCAGGTTCCGAGCATAGAATCAGTTCCATTGCCTGTTCTATATAGCCAAGTCATTTGACCGTTTACGCACGCCAATGGGACGAACTCGTTTTTGGGATACGTGTTTTAACGTTTATGATATTTTCACGTTGTTATATATCGATGGCGTATTATAACGAATAATACTTCACCGACTTTTCAAAACTCAATTTCATCATCAACCGACATTGTCGGGTTGAAGTATTATTACTTCGTTTTCGCTTAGAGTTCTTTCCGACTCTTTTTTTTTTCTCGCCCAGCTTTGCTCGGCTCCTAAGGGTCGTAAAGGTGTTGAACAGCCTTCAAACTTTCTCGAGAATCGAGCTGTCTCGAATGCAAAAAGAATTTTTCGAATCCGACCGGTATAGTTCCAGAGATTACCGCGTCCCTAACCAAAAAACTCTTCGGCTTTATTATATTTAGTATATAAATATACGCGATGTAAGGTCTTGAATATATTATGATTCGCTCAGTATAGTTTGCCTCCCCCCACCCCGCCAGACAAACCACATATTATTATAAAAAAAAAAAAAAAACGAGCATGCTCGCGCGCCGACGAATACACACACATTCGTTCCGTCGATGAATATTTATATCGTCTGCACACGCGTGTACAGTCGGGGGCGGGTATTTTTTTTCTCCCTCTGCAGTGCCGGGGATAGTTGGTTTCGAGAGGGCACGACGAGGGTTCAAGGCCAAGACGAGGAAAAAGAAGAAGGAAAAAAAAAACTACAAGACCGGCGGCGGCGGCGGCGGCGGCGGCAACGAGGTAAGTCATCGGATAATGATTGCCACCTGTTCTTTCTTACATCGCAATCAACCCTTTTTTTTTTTTACGACTAAAGAATTTTTCCCACACCCTCCCCGGGAGAAGAGAAAGAGACTTACACAGTGCGCACTTTATTATGTATATACGCGTATTGTGTGTGTGTGTGTGTGTACGCTAGTGATGGCCAAACACGACACAATCGGAGAGGCAAAACGGGTTCCTCCTGCTGCTGCTGCTGCTGCTGCTGCTGCAGTATGTCCTGTATATTATAATATCCCGGCGGCGGGCCGATTCAACGCGTTTCTATAATATATATTGTACCAACTCTCTATACCATCCACACCGTCGGTCGTCTCGGAATAATATAGTGGAAAAAAAAATAATAAAATAAAAAAATACGCGTCTGCGAGCGAGTTATAGAGAGGTAAATTAGCGGCGAGGAAACAGGTGGTTTCTCCACCCCTTCGATCGCGACGACGATGAATAATATTTCTATGTCGGCTATCCGCTGCTGTTTTCGTTTTGTTTTTTTTCGCGTTCGGATCGACCCGGAAATTTTGTTCTCTCTCTCTCTCTCACCGTTTTTTTTTTATACCCTTTAAACATACGGCGGCCGGCTACCGTTATCCGAGGAGAACACTTCGGCTGCGCGTATCGTTATACGTACCACACGCACGCGGTAATGTGTATTACTTATTGGCGGATAATTAAATCCAAGAACAACACGCGCAACGCGTATCTGCAGCTACATTATGACGTACAGTAGGATAACGCTGCAGATGACCGGAAATCGAGAGATAAAATCATGTGGGGAGCATGGACGTGAACCATTTCGGGCCTCCGAGATAAATCTCGTTTACCATATAGGTACTACACTAGGGCGGTCGTTTTTTTTATCATTAATGACAGTGTTGTATCGCGGCCGGCGGACCTTTGTGATTCGAGAGGGGGAGGGGCAGCAAGAGCAGAAGGGAGTAAAAAAAAATTAATACGTTCGTTTCGAATGTACGTACACGAAATTTTTTTGCACTAGACGTTAATCGTTTTCGATTATTATTATTATTTCAATACGATAAGTAATTTATGGTAAAAGGATATGGTGTACGCAGTGCGAATGTCGCTTGTAGGTACTCAATGAAAATTATACGCTTAAAGTTATTTACAGGGGGTTTTTTTTTTTTAGCTAACGACAAAAGATCATTGCATTCGACAACAAAAACGATTCGGAGCGGTTAGATTAGGTGTAATATAATATAATTTATATATGTATAAAACGTATTAACATTTTAATAGAGTTAAAGCTATGTCGTGTACAATCAGCCCTTAAGTATTTTTAGTTGTAGATAGCGTAAATAGGCTAGGAATGTCTTATATTGTGTTAAATAAATAAAAAAAGCTCTTAAAACTAGAAATCACTCGTTTTATAACATAAAAATAGCCGCCGAAATTTAATGTTAAGTCACATAATATTCGGTGTAAATTTCAATATCGTTATTTTCGAAATGCCGGAAAAAAATACAATAACGAATTTTGAGTTTTTGCCGTTTCTAACGAAAAAATGTTGGTATATTTTTTTTTTTTGGGGGGGTAGCGTTTTTTTTTAACTATTGAGAAAATCGAAAAACGACCTCGTTAAAACTCCAGCAATATTTACTCTTACAAGTAACACATTTGTACACAGTAAAACAAAAATCGTTGTAAAACCAATGGCCGCTTACTATCCTCGTTCAAAATATAAAACGCGTATTATATTACGCATGTGTAATAACGAATTAAATTACAGTGAATTCCTTATTTTGAAATTAACAGATTTCTTAAAGTGGACCAGCTCGGGATTTAATTTCAGAGCCATTTCTCTCTCAGTTATATTGACTTATTATATTATTTAACCGTTGTCGCGTAGTCGTAGTTCTTAGTTTTGATTTAACTATATTATACGAGTTTCGAGAATTAGTAAGGAAAATTTGTTTTAAATATCACACTAAAACGATACACGAGAATACCGTTTTTTTTTTTTTATCAAATTCTTCTGACCACTGCCCTGCAGTACTGCTGAATTATAATATTTCAAGGATTTGCGTTATTACACGTATTTGGCATTGTTTCTTTTTTGAAATTTATTATTCTAATCCATTTCCGGTTATTCCAAATCCTTTATTTTCTCTTTATTCCAAATCCTTTTCTCCGTCACATGTGCTATTCGTATACGGACGAGCATAATTATCTAACGATAATGAATTTATCGCTGTCGATTTTATCGCCGGTTGGTTAGGTTAGGGTTTCGGTCAGATCTCCCTCAACCAGAAATAAATAATATTGCGATAGCCGTGAGTACCAAACAGTGCAGATCTTCGTACATATTATAATTAACGTGAGCTCGATAATAGTATCGATACGATAATACGTTATCATAAATAATAAAATAAAATAATATTTTACGATAATAATACGGGGCGATTTTTTTTCTTTCTACAAATTACTTGTTAATAGTATCATTATTATTATTATTTTGATAACAATATTTATTATAAGACATATTTTTACGTGATTAAGGCGTGCGGCTGCATCGGCCATATGCTGTAGACCCAATGGCAAAAGAAACGAACACATCGTATAATATATTATATATTAGAGGCCGGACTGTATAATTTTTATACATAAAATAAGTAGTTTATATTATAATGATAGGCATTTTTTTTTTTTTTTATGTACCTAATTCCCCCGAAAAAAAAACATTACTCTCGATTTTCCGCGGCTAAAACCGCGTATACGTATTTATTTTAATAACCGCTATTATTATTATTATTATTATTATTATTATTATTATTATTATTATTATTATTATTATTATTATTATTATTATTATTATTATTATTATTATTATTATTATTATTGTTATTATTGTTATTGTTATTTATAGTCTCCGTCCACAAAACCGTTTAAATGCCGTTCACATACTATACGCGCCGCCGTAATTTGCGAAAACTCTTTACTTAAATTATTTTTTACAAGCGAGTGCCACACAAAAAGGTCTTCACGGTAAACGCGTTTTACAATAATAATGCGCTTGGGATTAGATCAGGGTTTTTCGACTTTTCCTCGACTCTCCTCGTCTAAAATAAAAAATAATAATAATTTCGTTTAGAAGCTATACAGCTGCAAAATTCCATTCGGATAAGTAGATAATTTTATATTTTATAATTATGCGAGTAACGCGCGTACTCGGTTGTGCTCACAAGCCCAGGGATTAATAGGGAAAGGGCGGCCTATGAAATGAGAAAAGGCACACAATCGAATTGCAATAATATTAGTGTAATATCAAACGTTTTTTAAAAAATCGTTTACTGAATGCAAAGTAAAAAAAAAAAAAAATCGATCGAATACAATAAGCGCGTAATTTTTTACTAAAAATAATTGTAAAAAAAATATTAAATTAAATCGTAACGTAAAATAATATTAATATTATTAGACTGAAAAAACATATTATGTTTCTCGCCTTGTCGGATATAAAATCATAAACGCGCGATACTCTCGAAAGCTTGTGTTTTGACTAAGTATAAGATTCGCTTTCGATATACTCATTGGGTAATATAATATATATAGTTCAGTAATATATGTTCTCGATTAGAACGGTAAACTTTTTTTTTTGACCATTGAAAGAAGCGAAAATACGATCGTTCTCCGCTACAGTTGGTAACCGTTAAATACAATAATATATAATCCGTTAAAACCCGTTCAATATCAGGAAAAAAACATTTTTTTATTATTATTATTATTATACTCGAATTTATTAGTCGACAAACAATTTTTTTTTTTTTTAAATTCAAATTCAATTACAAATCGTTTGAATTTTACATTTTAAAAAAGTCGACGTTATACACTCGTAATAGAATTTCAACGTTAAAATTCTTCCCCGACGAAATTTCATATTTTTTTTTTTTTTATAGTTGTACACTTATATTTGGTTCACGATAAGAGAACGAACTTCGTTTACTCACACCGCACATTGCTCCATGAAGATCATATTTCACTGAACGTTTTATCGTAGACAGAGAATTAATTCGAGGTTTTATAGATTATATTTTAAACATTATGGTTAACGGTACCTGTCGGTATGTGATACTTAATCGTGTAAAATTATATGTAAACGGATTAAAATATCAATCAATTAATTCGTATTCATGATATCTCAATTAATCACGATTAATTGAGGAACTCAAAAGATGAGTGAATGTATTAGTCCTTATACACCGAGATAGAAATATTTATTATAATATCGTAATAGATACGCGTTTGCCTCTAAGGAAAGAAAGACGATTTTAAACGTGTAAAATTTAAAAAGGTAAGTACCTTTATTTTTAAAAATTTTTTATAATAATGTTTTTTTTTTTTTTTGCTTTATGTGTTTGGTCATTGTAATAGAAACAATTTGACGAAAACACTTTTAAAGCGCATTTTCGCTTATCCCGCATTACCTAGTGCTATATTAAATAAAACATCTCGTTTTGTTTTTAATCTACGACTACTATTTCCCGCTTTCTTTAAATACACTTGTATTTTCAGATTTTGAAGTAAATTAATAAAATATGTACACATCTTGAAAAAATGACATCAAATAATTTTAAATAGTGACGATATCTATATGCATAAACGAAATTCGACATAAAATCAGTTTTCAGTTAAACTTTTTTTTTTTTTTTTGAAAACAATACAGGAAATTCACGAATTAACATACCCGATTGAAATGTTCAGATATTGAAAAAAAATATTTGTCACGTACCTATACTGATTCACGTGTAGTGTAACGAACTCGACATTTTCAACAAGAACGAAATGCGCGCATAAAGTCTGGGAACGCGGTGCAGGTCAAATTGAATTTGAAAGTGATCGAATAAATCGTCTATATGAAAAATAAACGTCAAAACGAAAACGGTTTCGCGCAGAATCTAAAATCAGTATCCCACCACGCCCTTCCCGAAAATTATTAATCCCGCAGGACGCGGTCCTGACGATAATTTGAGTATGCTTTTCGGAGATTAAACGAATACCGCGCGACTTTCTTGTGGAGGCCCGGCGGGCAATAAATCATTCGGAATCGATTATTATTACATTTTTTTTTTTTCGTCCGTTTTAATCGCCGGCTGACAACACATACCGATCGCCAATATAGGTTATACGCGTTATAATAACAGAACATTTTAATAATTTTTCGTTGGATTTTCGACAGAAGAGTCCTTTTATAATAATACTAATAATAATAATAATAATAATGACGGTGACGATGATGACGGTGATGATGATGACGGTGATGAAAAAATAGAACTACGGCACAAAAATACCGTTTATCGCGTTTATTGTCGAAACGGGAAAGGATGATAATATCGTCGTGCAAGGGGTTAAAAACTCGTACGGAATAACAAAACGTTCCTAATGGTATTTAAGACGGCCGTCGCCGAACCACAGCGACGCGCGTGCATGTGCACACGGCACTTTAGTCGTTATATAGAATTTTTAAGATAACGAGACCGGGGAACGGGATTCGGTTAAAAACTAATAACGACTCTCCGGATTTCTGGCCAAATAATATATATCATATATATATATATATATATATATTATTTAGACGTGTATAAAAATATATTGTGGTGTTTGTGTATTTTTAAATTACACAGCAACGACGGTGGTGGTAATATACGCGGTAAACTGCAACAAGTGGTATGGAACGAATAAAATATACGCGAACAACAACGCGGAACGTTATTATAATACGCGCGTGTACCGCGTATAAAAATAAAATTGAATTTTAAAAACTCGCGAGTATTTTTTTTTTTTTTTATAATTTGAATCGCGTGCAGACGAAGAAACGATATAATAACGAGCGGTTTTCTCATGATTTTTATTATTATTATTATTATTTTTTTTTTTATGGTGAATGTACAGGGTGTGTCAGTCACCGGAGAGATCTGAAGAACGCGATAAATTTCGTTCCTTGTACGATCATTTTTAATTTTTAAATTTTTTTTATGTGTAAACGTCTATTACGACGGTATGAGGGTAAATCTCGGGAAACGGGACGGAAATGTGTAAACTGTTGTCATGACAACTAATAATAATATTTATTATCGAAATTACTTTGAATAAAGACACCAATATTCACAAAATCCCAAACACAATTCCGTTCCGTTTTCACCGCTCACGCGACGTTTACACATCAATGTCTCGAGTACTGCAGGCAGACTCGGTTTTTATAACGATTACTATATATAGAAACTATTTTCGCAATACAGATTATCGCCCGAATGTTGGGGGAAGCGAAAAAAATCATTTCACTCGTTGCTAGGCGAGAAAAACATTCGAATTCGCGATTTTTCAAAAGTTTATATTTCGCAATTGGCTATCTTATTTTTATTTTTATTTTTTTGTAATAGAATAAAATTTTAATTTTATGTCCTTCGCAATTCAAATCAGCGTTACGTTTATATTATAGAAATATTACATATTTTGAAAAATTTTAAAAAAGCATTTGTCAGACACCCAATGACGTATTTAGGCCGGGGCCCCCGATGTATGTCCACGTTGAGGGGCCACTGCAGGAGTATCTTGATTATTACATTAAAAAAAAAAACACAATTATAATTTAATTTCTGTGTTAAAGAAGGCCTTCGTCTCTTACAGATCCTCGGGCCACCGGGTTTCACGTTACGCCACTGCCAGACATCCTGTAACATACGTTTTGGGGTGAAAAAAATAATATAACTAGACCGCCCTTTTCGGTTTTTCTACATATCTGATAATTAAACGATATACGTTCGATTTTACATTTTGCGCTTTACCACCGCGACCTCGCGCATCTGCTGGACTATGCGGAAAAACGATTTTGAAAATTCGTTCATTATTATCGTTTAAATAACGCGTCGTTTCGTTGACACTCTCGTATTAGATTTATAAATTCGAAATTTACAAAAAAAAAAAAAAAGTGCCAATAGACTTTACAGGGTTCGGTAAACCTCGGTCGGTGAGATCGCAGGAGACTGTTGAAAATTTCGGATGAATTTTATTACGCCTCATCCGTCCCTCCCCTGCAGGATAAATTTCCTGCGTGGGGCGCCCTTACCAACGTTTGGTTTATTATTATTTTAATAGTCTCGTTCGGGAACGACGAAACACGACTCGAATAACAAAATGTATACTTTTTTTTTAACGTTTAACACTCGTGTATTTACTCCTTTCGATCGCCGCGCGCTGAACCGCTTATATATATATTTGTACAGTTATTAACAACGCGATGTGGAATTTTTTTTTTATTACTTTATATTATTTTAGTATTTATTCGTCAAAACCACGGAGGATCTCTATAAGACCTTTTTTTTTTTATATATAAACGTTTCATTAGCCGACCACAACAGATATATACCGAGTTTTGAGCACTATTATATCTATTAACAAAAACAGCAGCAGCATATATACGTATACGGTCTTACGCCCAATTACTGGCTACTGCCTATGCTGATTTTGATGATATTTAAAAAACAAAAAAATGATAATAAATTTATGTCATATACACTAGACACGTGTGACTCGACCCACAAACCGTTACAACGACTCGCTCTGTAGACCATGTATATATTATATTTCCATAAGATTATAAAGTATCTGACGGTTTTGGAGGCCCTACGCGGCGCTATAGACAAGTATGCCACGTAGGGTCTAGAAACCCCTCATGGCCATAATAGCAGAGTTCAATATTTTCTTGTGGCGCTCAACCTGTACAAAAATCTGGACAAATTGTAAAAATTTAAAAAAATTTGGTTTTTTTTTTAAATTTTCACGCGTATTATTCGTATACGACGAGAGAAACATTTTTTTTTTCTCGAGCATAATATTTACGACCTGCAATTCAAATTATAACGCGATTGCAATAGTGTTTCTCTATAGTAGTAAGAAAATAATACCGTTCCGGCTCCTAATCCAGGGGCGTATTTATGAGGGGCAGGGCTGATGGAGCTCCAGCCCCCCGAAATTTCAGGAACTTTCTTTACTAATTCCTATGCCCTATAGCTATAGGATGTAATATTTTTAATAAATTCGTAATATGTAGTTGTTTTTAAAATGTTGAGAATTTGTTAATTTGTCCTATTTTTAAGATTTAGTCTTGCATTAGAATTTAGAAATGATTCAACAATGATATTTACTCAATGCCTCAGCCCCCCAAAAAAAAATTCCTAAATACGCTCCTGTCCTAATCCTATGTACAATATTTCTTTCCACAATTTCTTGACTGTTTCGACGTGTGCAGTGTACGATAATTTCGAGATAAACACTACTACCTACTCGCATATTATTTACAATCGTTACGCGCCATAATCGAGTACGACGAAACGAATATATCGAGACGTTTCAGGCGTAGCCAGGATTTTTATTTGGGAAGGGGGAAGGGCTGAAGCTGATAGTGTTTTTTTTTATATACAGGCTTAAAAGAGATCCTCCAGAAAATCACCTGTTATACATGTAAGAATTATTAAATTTGGGGGAGATTCAGTCTCCCCACAGACTACGCCACTGCCGTATATATGCGTATTATAATATGTGAGTCTCAGAGGAAAAATACGAGATAAAATAATTAATAACAAATATCGAGATTATATAAATCCCTTCACACACACACACACACACACACACACACACACACACCGAAATACTTTGGAAAATAACAAGTTGTGAAACAGGGGGAGACAGATCACCCCCCGGTCATATGACGTGTTTAAGTGTTATTCTTACAGCGCGAAATTGTATTTTTGCTAGCAAAAGTACGCGTTTATTTTTCTATAAAATAATTTGATAGTGGTTCGTATTTTTCCATTAGTGTATATGGAAATGTCCAGTGATTAATAGGCGTTGCCTAAAGAGGACGCTACACATCTCGAATAAGAGACTAAAAACTGGTTTACGCGAACATAAAAAAACACCGGGGCTACAATCGAAATAAAACGATCGAATTTCGGTGGTACCCCGCATAGAAGAGAACCTATTATAATCTGTGTCGTAGCGTTTTTAATTTTTTTTTATAAAGTCATTTTAAATTAAGTAATTAACTGTTAAACTCTTGTGATTTGTATGTTTTTTTTTTTTACATATATAATACAAAATCGAAACGAGTTATGAAAAACATAAAAACATAAAAACACAGATTAAGTCCGCTTCTATGTATAGTTCCAAAATTTACTGTTTTCATTTCGATTGTATAGCACCGGTCATAGGCGCAATTTGGGGGCTACTTGGGGGTGCTTAGTACCCCCGAATTTTTACTTCCTTTGAAATCGTCGGGCGTACCCAAGGGAGGGATTTCGGGCCCGTACCCCCATTGCAATTTCAACATTTAAAAATATTTTCATAAGATTCAAATTTAATCTAATAAAACTTAAACGAAAATCTATTATACCTGTATAATAGAAAAGTGTGTCCAAAGGCCGTCGAGCGAAAGTATTTTTTCGGAGGAAAAAATTATATTATATTTTCGTCACGCGTGACGTTTCTCCGAGCCCGTTTTACCATTTAAATACTATTATAATCAGAGAACAAATAAAATATAAATGTTGGACACCCCCCCCCATAAAAATTTCTGGGTTCGACCAGGGGCGCAATTTCACTGAAAAAACTGGGGGTGCTGAAACCCCTCAATTTTTTATATTATTTTATAGAGTTATCGATATCCGCAACACTTCAATGACCATTAAACAATTACATATTTAAGTAATGCTTTGTAAAGTATATTATTATTTAATTACAGTAATTACACATTCATTGATAAACGTAACATATGCATAGGCGGAAATCTATTAAATTTTCTGGGGGGGCTAACATTTTTAACATCAGTCATAATCAGTCAAATATCCAAAATACATACAAATTATAAGACATTTGGGGGGCTTAGCCCCCCTAAGCCCCCCTTATTTCCGCCTATGAACGTATGAATTATTAAACCTTAATCGACTTTAATTTTAAATTTGAGTTTACACTTTATTACTTATTATAATAACAACAGCCTCCTTTCACTTCGAGCAAAAATATTTATTACTTCGTTTATACTTTATATCAATTTGATTGGTTAGGTCTTTTTCAATAACGATGATAATCTGTGATAAAACTAAAATAGTACTTTGAATGTTGTCACACTGCGATGTTTTCGCCGAACGTCGAACGGTCGGAACGATTTTATCGCCAGTCGCCACACTACCTAATCAAATTGATATATTTTGTCAATAGCATATTATTATATTATAAATGTATAAAATTATCTGAATTTAAATTGTTTTCTTTGATTTTTTTTTGACCAGTCTGTAAGACAACGTATTTTCAGTCATCGCACGATTATTCATTTAAATAATATCATAGAACAAAACTGTTGTTATGTATGTATTGTGTACGTAATAACTAACTAAAACTTAAATAAATACGAAAAAAAATTGGGGGTGCTAATTTCAAAACTGGGGGTGCTAAGCACACCCAAGCCCCCAAATTGCGCCTATGGGTACGACGCCCCTGGTTCGCGCAAACTAGTTTTTACACGCAGAGTCACGGTAAATCGCACGTGTTTTACTTTCAGCGTAGCGTCCTCTCAAGAGTGCCTTTACCGAAACAACAACGAGCGTATCGAACGAATCCGGATTTGAGCGTGGAATGATATGCTATATAATAAAGATTATAAGCATTTTATAAATCGACTGTATTACAGAAGGTTTTCGGCGCGTTGTGAAATTCTTTTAATGCGTATTACATTTAATAATTGTAATTCGTAATAGTAAACGAAATTAAAAGCAAATCAAATATTCCCACCGTCCTCCATAAAACGTTCTCGGTTACGTCGCTGGTGTAAAAAGGCGGAGAGGGAATCGTCCGCGGAGCAGTTTACCGGACGCGCAGGGACCGCCCGGAAAGCCGTTTACGTCGCGTTCGTATTATTGGCGGCGGCAGTCCGACCGCCGCGGATAAAAATACACCGTTTTTCGGTAATTATTGTTAATGTTCTTTGTGCCCCCCCCCAGCCACCCACTCACTGAACCAGGGCCGTATTACCGCTTATGCTGTGTAGGCTAAAGCCTAGGGCGGCAAATGTTTACGTATCACTTATATAGAAGTAAAATATCAATACCTATGTAAATTAGGCGGTAAATTTATTTCAGCCTATGGGCGGCAAAAACCTAAATCCGGCCCACCACCCAACTCAATACACGGAACGCGTATATTAATCAAAACATGACCCCAGATTAGGAGGCAGCCACACGCGTCCTATAAAGCCTAGTCCACACCGAGGCAACATAATATAGTGACACGTAGGTTGACACGTGTTTCCTGCAGTTCCGTAAACATGAAAACGAATTGCGACATTGGAAACATAGCGTACACACTAAAGGAAATAAAAACATCAACGTTTTCACAAAATGTTGCCGAAAACGTTTTTGTAACTTATTTGTCCACATATTATAAGCAACATAAATTATCGCGTGACTAAATGTTTTTAAAGTTTACAAGTCCTACATTTATAAAATAACATTTAATAACAATTTGCGCTTAAAAAAAACTTAAAACAATATATAAAATGTGGGACTGGGATGGGAAAATAACAAATTAATTGAATTACAAATAGGTACCTAAATAATGAAAAAAATCAAAAAAGTAGGTAATCGAAATTATATTGGAATAGTAGTTTCAAGTTTGTGTAAATTACAGACTACAGTTAGCAAGTTATCATATCGATACTGTTGATAAACACGTGCGACACCTAAGTGTCCACACTGCATAAACTTGTAGTCACATGTTGCCGATTGTTTACCAGTTTTGTATGTACAGTTATAGTTTTTACATTGTTTTGTAGGAACGTGTTTCGCTAATTATCGAAACGCGAAACAATGATAAACTTTTGTCGCTCGTTGCTTGTTGCTACAAAATATTGATGGAACATTCAGAAACATATACCGACTTTTGTTGTGTCAACATACAGCGACATAGAATGTTGCTATATGTTGCCTCGGTGTGGACCAGGCTTAACGTTATACACAGTTCATGGAGAATACGATGAAATATCGTTAGTTTTTTCCACGATATTTATCGTGTTTTATTGTTTGGTTTGAGATAACAGGACACAAAACGACGTGCCGTATATATATATATATACGAGTAGTATCGATGTTAGCACAAACGTAACGTAACGAAGTCGGTATAACGAACAGAGGAAAATCGAGAAACGGAACGCGCATATGGCGGCTCACTAATAGGGGTCCGTTTTTCATGCATAGGAGAAGTGTACAGAATGCGCGTTCCGTGTATTGAATTCAGTGCCCCTTCCCCCACAAAAAAAAAAAACCACCGTTTATTTATGACAAAAAGTAACGTAAACGGGCCGCGTGAAACGCGACACAAAAGCGCGTATTTCAAAGATCGTCGGGATCGCGTTCCACCCCAACCCACCGGGCGGTGGCACCGCTTCGAGAAAACAAAAACTCATCTCGGACCTGTGGTTCCAGGGCCGTCGGTCGAGCGTGTCACACTCGTCGGGTACCGAGCTCAGCAGTGCGCGCGTTAGTCGCGATTGGATATATAAATGGAGACGGAAGAAAACGAGAGAGAACACGCGGGACTCGCGTTGTCGATCCGACCGGAACGGCTGCACGTATTTTTCCAGCGTCTAAACGCGGGGAGAGGGCCCGGCTAGACGCGCGCGCGCGCGCTCGCCTGGTACAGAGCACCGTCGTCGTCGTCGTCGTCGTCGTCGTAATAATACGCGGCGGACGTGCGCGCGTCGCGTCGTTCCGTTGCCACCGAATGTTACGTTGAGTCAGCACACCACGACGGCGGCGGCGACGGCCAAGGTCAACCCGACGTGTTTGGCTGCGCGCACCGAGTCACGGTCTGCCGGACGAACGGTCGGCCGCCTAGCGGGTTTTCGTCTATTATAATATTGTTATTATTATTATTATACCGTGGCCTCCGCCTGTATGAAAAAAAAAAAAAAAATGTATGCGCGCTATTGTGCCGGCGCGTGCGTGCGTGTAACGCTACGGCCCGGAGGTCGTCGCCGAACTCGCTCTCGTCCGACTCGTTTCGGTCTTTTGGACTCGGCCGCCGCCGCCGCCGCCGGTGATGGAGGTGGAGGTGGCGATGGAGGTGGCGGTGGAGTAGGCGATCCGTGCGGTGTGTCGCACGACTCCCCCCCCCCGGCACGGTCCGTCGGCGAGCGTTTTCAAACCCGTCTACATGCGCGCGCGCGGAACGGGCTTCTCGTAATATCCGTACATAGAGATGGCGGCGATATTTTATCTTATGTATTTATATATCGTATACGGGATTTTTCTCACTGCAGCCCGCCGCTACGACGTTACAATGTTCTCTTCTCCCCGTCGAGAAAACCGTTGTTATAAAAAATATAATCACTTTCGTTTTACGCCGCGCGCAACGACGCGTTTTTTTTTTATTTCGTATCCCACGCGCACGCTTTTAATGATTTTTCTCGGGGGGGGGGAGAGGGGCCGGGTTTAGCCCGATTCCGTTGGGGAAAATTTTTTTTTTTAAAGACGTATTCTTTCGAAAAAGGAAAATATTCGAGTTTTTTTTTTTGGTATTCTACGCGGAAATCATATTTACGAAATCGGTAATTTGTCAGGCCCGCTTTTTTTTTTTTTTTTTTTTCCGCGGCGGTCTACGACAGTGTTATTACAATCATAGGCGGCACTTGGGGACGATTCCAGGGGGGGCAAACAATTAATTGACTTTTTCATAACCCGATTCTCCTAAAATAAAATTTCGACCTTGATTTAATTTTTTTTTTTTTTTTGGAGTGCGTTTTTACCAATTTTGACTTCAGTAAAAAAGTTTTTGACTTAATTTACTAAAAATAAAGTATAATAATTTTAAAATATTAGGAGATATTTCAAACTGATGACTATTGTATTTTGGCGTATGAATATAATTGAATATTTTACACGTTTTGAAATTGAATTAGTCGATAAAATTCTGATGTAGATAAAAACTTTTGTTGACCGCTGTGACTGCAGTGACCACCACCGCGTTTATTTATCTGTACTTGCTACTTAACTGATATCCTCTAATCGGTGACCGGCGTTGTAGATAGTGCTAGTATAAAGTAATTATTACTAACCACGTTTTCTAGATGAATGAATTTTGGTGTAACAATTATTATCGTTTTATCGATATTCGATTATTCAATAAACACGAGTATAATTCTAATATTCTATTCTTAATCAGCTTCAAACCGAATTTGGAATTCCAAAAACTATTTTCTTGTTTTACATCAGAAATTAAAATTACAGAGGAATATCATTAATTATTTTTAATTCAACTTTTCGGCGTTCATTAATAAAATATTGAAATAACAGGTTTTTTCGTTAACTTTTTTTTTGAGGGGGGGGGCAAATGTATACTTTTGCCCCCTCCCCCAAATTTGGGGGGGTTAACTGCCCCCTCATGACTCCCCCAAGTGCCGCCTATGATTAGAATCTATGGTACTTTGGGTTGCCGACTATTAAAACGTAGTAACAGTGCCGGCATTACGTTTTGCCGAAGCTCTGATTCGTGGGATGCAAAAAAAAAAAAAAAGTCATCGACCCTTTTTTTTTTTAAATCGATTCCTAGACCTTCCGCTGCATGCCGTGACATTTTTCGGCAAATTTCTTTTTTAAAAAGCTATTTTTTTCACAGACCTTAAACTAATAAGGTCTGTGTATTGACATATGTAGGATTGTCCTGCATAAAGTCAGTGGCGTATTTAGGCCGGGGCCCCCAATATATAGGTCCAAGTTGAGGGGCCACAAGAAGATCTTAATTATTACATTAAAAAAACTCTGAACATTTTTTTTTTAAAATAATATCTATATTGAAACTAATTTAATTTAAAATACCGAAAAAAAAAAAACCCGGTGGCGTTTTATCATTTCACAGACGTCGCTAGTTTTTCAAACGGACAGTTAGTTATAAAATTTTTAGTTTTTGCTTTTAGAATCACAACTATTCAATAATTAATATTCTTATTAGAATTTAATTTCTGCGGTAAAGTGGGCCTTCGTCTCTTATAGGCCCTAGGGCCACCGAGTTTCACGCCACGCCGCTGCACAAAGTTTAAAGCGTTTTTGGACGTAGGACCAATCAAATAATAATGTGGGACTGTCCTGTCCAATGCAGGACGGTCGGCCACCTCAAAGATACTTGAATTATTATCTTACAATAAATACGCGAGTAAAAAATGATAAATATACTTGTTTTTAACACGAGATTTTGTAGAAAATTGTCGACAGGTCCGCACAATCAGGACCGTAGGCAGTTCCGTCTTTACCCTAAGAGCACAAGGGGCAGGAGCCCAGGACTCCCGGCCCGATGGATGGGGGATGAATATGATTCACGTGTTTACGATCATTACTCTTTTTGGCGATAAATTTGACTAAAAAACACGTTTAGAACCGCTCGAATTTCGCTCAGAATCTATTGGTTTGTTTTTTCTAGGGCGGTCCGTGTATCATTCACTGAAATTCGGTGTTCGGCTGTTTGCCGCGGTTGGACCATATACAGTGTTTCAAAAGCAGCATTTCGCGCGGCTCGTCCAAAAATCTTTTAAATCTTTTTTTTCGGGTTTAACAACAATTTAGGTGCGCGGATCTTCCGAATATTAACATACTTAAAACTTTTATGAATTTTGCAAAAAATAAAACTTTTTTTATAGGTATTATCTCTGAAGACCGGTATCTAGGTAGTCTGTCTGCGCGCGCACTGACCCTGTTAACGCTTTGCTCAATGGTTATAGAATCGTATTTTCGAAACTTTAACGTCGATCGCTCGCATAAATACCCCGATCGACCGGGAGAAACAAGAAACGAGACTCAAAGTCTTGCCGAAACAAAAAAAAAAACATGGAAAAACTGGAGTCCGTTATCTTAAGAAGATCGACGCGAGAGCAATTCTCGAAACCGTGATCACATCACTTATATTCGTATAAATATACGTACTATATTTCAATGTACTTATACGTTTTGACTTTTTTTTTTTTGGTTTTCCAAAAGATTTCTCAAACTCGGTGTGCCCAAGGGCCCCTGCAAGGCCCAAGGGCGGCTCTGGGAGTAGGTATAGATTATTTGTGTAGGGAGAGGGTTTGACTTTCAATTATTAGTAATAGGCTGACGTGAAAAAAAAAAAATTGAAATCAGGAGTTGAAAAGAAATGTTAATAATTGTGTGTACACTTTTGTAAAATTATTGTATCACAAAAAAAAAAATATATATTCATCTTCAGTCTACAATTAGGAATTGTATTTTTCCCCTAAAATATTCAACCGAAAAGTCCTACTATTACTTTGTACTTACGACAGTGGTTCTCAACCTTTTTGGATTCGTGTCACCCTCATCCACGATAACCCAACACTATACGTCTCCCTAACAAAAAAATTCTATATTTTTAATCTTTTCCCCAATGTTTTCTTGTCACCCCTACATTGGATCCATGTCACCCAAGGGTGACATGTCACCACGGTTGAGAACCACTGACTTACAATAAAATTTAAAAAATTATTTTTATTATTATTTATTTACTAATATTGGTATATCGAGTGAAAAAGTTAACGCGTCAATGCATCATCGACGAAAAAAAAAAATCAAATACGCACTCGACTATGAGTAGGTATATACACACAGATTTTCTTATACTTATATACACATATTTGCACGTATTTTGGTCAATTTTAAAAATGCGAAAAGAACGAAATCGATTTACGCGATTATAGCTATCGATCAACGCCTTACTTACAAATAAGCACGCAGCGGACATTTTCTTACAAATATAATTTCTCCCTCAGCGATGTGCCTAATGATAATCAATACCATCGGGAATTTTTTTTTAATTCGAGTAGTAAAAAAAAAAAAACATTGCCTTCAATTTGTTTCTCTCAAAAACCGTACTACTCTTAGAAATCCATTTCTTCTCTCGATTTAAATTCAACAAAGCACATCATCCGCGCGGTATAACGCGCAGTCGTCCGTTTTTTTCACTTTTCGTCTCTAAAAACCCGAAGGCGTTTACGATTTTCACGTTTAATTTCATTTTCACGCGCTGTGTTATACGTACGAGTATTATTTATACGACACGAATGTGTAACGTGTAATTCGTTGTACATCGGGTAATTAGTGTTTTTTTTTTTTTGTCACTTTTCTGTCATATTTTAACCCGCGGGTACACGACAGTGTGACTTAAAACGTTTCCCGATTGTCCTTCGGTATTCGTACTATAGAATATCATATTTACTATACTACGTGTATAATATATTGTTGTTATACCTCGGTAATAGTTACAAGTATACATTAATTACAAGTTTGTCGCATCACGCGCGGTGCGCGTAACGCGAATAATGGACTTAATTTATATTATATGAACCATAATAATAATTAATAATACGCATCGCGCGTGTAAAACGCTTATTTAAAAAAACACCGGAACATTTTTTTATTCTAAAATTTTTTTTTTTTGAAATAGTATACGGAAAATAATTTTAAAAACAATAGTCGAAAAAAGCATTCCGAACCAAGTCGCCGCCGTGTTTTTTTTTTTATAAATATCGTATTTGTAGTTTCGGGCGATGGAAACGCGTCAGGAGAAAAAATTATTCGTATTTGTCCCGGAGAAGAAGAAAAAAAAACCGAAGTTTTACGCCCGAGCACTGCGCAGTGTATGACACGGCGTAGTGATGACAAACAAATCGACGATTGAACGCGTTTTTGAATATCATATTTGTTTTATTCTTTTTTTTCTCTCTCTCCGTGTCATCGAGGAATTTCCATATTCGTACACCGTTCTTTTCGATCTCCGTTTTACCTGGTGTATAATGAAAAAACATTTTTTTTTGTGAGGCACACACGAATTAAATCTACGAATGTCGATAAAACCGTACAAATACCGGTGGCGCACACGCGACCGGAAAGGACTAATAGGGATTAGAATAATTCTCCTAAGAAATATTTAATATATTCGTGTTTTATATATATATAAATATAAACAATAAGAATTTTCCGTTATAAAAAATTTATGCAATAACTACTGTGCGGTTTTGCAATTCGTTTAATGTCTGAATATATACATATATATATATATATATATAGAGATGAAAATTTAGTGGTTTACATTTTACAGGCTTAATATTATTCGATATCGTCATAGGCACGGGGCGGGCCATGGCCCTTCCTGCGAGCCGAGTCGTACTCTATATTTTATAATCGCGTCTGTTCACGCGATTTCCTCAAAACTCAAATTATCTTATGTATAACGATTTTACATTTGCATTACGATTATCCTTAACATATAGATCGAGTAAAGTAATATTGCTGTTTTTCAAGAGTAAAGTAAGTCAAAACGCAAGTCGAAAATTTTCTTGATCTACGACGATGTCGAACAATAAGCCGTGTGCATTTCACGCGTAAAACGTCGTTGACGGACGGTTTTCACGTTTTCAAAACAATCGTTTTTTTTTTTTTACATAAACTTAAAATTTGCCCTTAACCGCTACCGGTGGTATATATATATATATTATATATGCATCTATTTTTTGGATATTTTTAATTATAATCATTTTTTTCTCCTAACCTCCAACATGCAATACCTATTGCTTATTTAAATTTTATGGTCAGGATACTCATGGGAAACTAATGCTTTATTTCCCACCCGAATACGCCTTTGATCCTAATTTAACACTGGCTTGGCCCCACCCTGCCGCAAAATTCTGCGCACGCCTACGTGTATCGTATTAAAAATAAATAAAACAAAATCTTTGTAATTTATTGTATTTTATTTCCTGGATTACATTGAGTTGAAAACACTTAAAACGGGCTACAAATTTGACGCTAACGAGTTATTCGTAATAAATATTTAACACGTAAAAAAAAAAATATATATCCACGAGAGTTTTATTATATGACACTTTCGAGTATAAACAAATCATTATGACGATCACAACATAATATTATAGTTTATTTTTAACGGGAAACGCGCGCGTTTCACTCGAGTGTCCTCGAGTATAACATAAAATACAATATATAGGTAATCGCGTCCGAGTAAACAGTTAACGAGTTACAGTTTTTTTACAGTTTTTTTACGTAAAAAAGCAAAATAATAATAACCGCGAAATATTAATCACGTGTACGATGTAACGTGTATTATATATAATTAATTACATAAAAACGAGTAGTTTTAACGTGAAACCGTTAAATTTAATTTAAATTTCGAAATTATATTTTTTTTTTTTGGACCTGTCAAAAATATTTCCATAAACACGCTTGCTTTTTTTTTCTCTTCTGACGAATATTGTGATAAATACAAATTACTTAGCTGTCGTAAGCGCAATCAGTGTGTCTCTCATTTTTTTTTTTTTTTTTTGTTCCTTTCGCGTGATTTATTTTAATTTATTTTTTTTCGTAGGGTAATTACACTCCGGGTAAATATAACGTATACATAAATGGAGGTGTGACGACTTTTCGAAAACCATCAATCACGACCATGTTGCCCGCGTTCAAGTACTGCTATGTGGCCGTGAAAAACACAAGGATAACAGCACAAATGCGCGTGTTCTTTAATAGTATATATTATACATACATATGTATGTATATATGTTAAACATATGTTATTTTATATTATAGTGATGGGTCTCGAGTGTCTCGACGGCGACGGCGGCGGCGGCGGCGGGTCACAGAACTAAAGTTTTCTAAACACTCGCCGTTAAAACGGTGAAAAAATATCTTTGAAATTCGTAATATCGTCTCGCTTATACAGTAAAAATATACTGTATTATATAAAAAATATCAAAAAATGAACAAACTTTTTCATCTAATACACATATATGTATATATATTCATATATACCTAAATGTTATTTAATAAAGTACATATAATATAATGTTCATTAATACGAAACTATTCCTTTTTCATTACATTTCTATTAAAAAAATAATAATAAATATATAAAATTATCGTTTGTGTGGGCTTGCAAACAGAATGTTAAAATTCTTGTTTAAAAAGCAAGAACGTTTTCGTATTTATAACACGCACAAAATGTACATAAAATAATGTAATATTTTTACAAAATATAATGATGAGATCGGTAGGGGGGCGGCAAAATTCGACTAGCCCACTGGCGGCAAATCTGTAAATCCGCCACTGTGGCAGAGTGCAGAAACGACCATAATATTATTGTATTGGTAATTGCGTTTAGGCGTACATGACAATAACGCGTATACGAAATTTCCGCAATTAATACGTTCGTTTTTAATCAGTGGTTGACTTGGGGGGGGCACGGGGGGACTGAGTACCCTTCTATTTTTTCAGATATTTGAGCGTACCCCTACTATTTTTTTTAAAGAGGAACGCGGGAAACGGTCAGTGCTTGATTTGGGGGAACTGAGTACATCAATTAATTTTTTGGATATTCTAGCGTACCCTACTTTTTAAAAGGGAACGCACGGGACAGGTTTTTATTAAATTTTTAATTTTTATAAAACTGCTCGACTTACATTTTTGTATTAAATACATAAAGCTTACAAAATGTATTGATATCAGATATCTCATATGTGACAATTGATAATAAGTAGCCAGCAATGATGACCATTCATTATCCATAAATTCAGCTACTTCTTTAATAATTATTATATTCCTTATTCAGGTTTGTTATGATACGTGTTTATGGTTTTATATTAATGCTTCTTAGGGGATCGTAAACGGGGGTGTGGAGCCCCCGCGGTAATGTGAGTGATGTTAAAACGCTAGGGACGCTATTCTTTAAAAAGTACCTATAGAGTACCTCTACTACTTTTTCCCCAAGTCAAGCACTGTTTTTAATAATCGTTACAACGTATAATATATATATATAGTAAAAGTTGATTTCCCCCATACATTTATGTGTAATACAATATAATACAACCAGCGGCGGATTAAGCAATTTGCCGCCCACAAGCAGAAGGAAATTTGCCGCCCCTTAATTTTCATAAGAGTTTTTCTAACCAGCAAAATGCATTATTTAGCAAAATATATTATTAATTAAATTATTATTTATTATTTAAAAATATATAAAACAGACATCAAAATATAAATATGAATATATTATTAAAAAAAGTTTTCTTTGCCGCCCCCAAAAATTTCGCCGCTCCAATCACCTGCTTGTTCTGCTTGTAGGGAAACCTGACGCTGAATACAACGGGAACTATATATATATATATTTTTCGATGCATTTCGAGAATTAAACGAAAACATAAACGTTTTTATATAAACGATTTTCGTATAAATATTTAAAATAATATATGACGTCAGAGGAGGAGAAATAATAATAATAATTCTATTATTATTTCTTTCGTTAAATATATATTTATTGTGACTTCCGTCGGGTTCGAACGTATTAGCATTTAGGAAAAAAAAAAAACCTCCGCAACAGTATATTATAATATACGGTGTATAATATTATTTTTATTTATTTTCCAACGCGGTATCATATCATATAGTGTATTACAATACGCGTTCGCGTCGGAGAATTTATATACAAGCGCGGACAGCCTCTTGTTTCTCGCAAGCTGTACGGTTTTTTTTTTTTTTTTTCCCCGTAACGAGACCTCACAAGCGCGGTGATGAACCCTCTCGAATTAAATATAGAAAAATACTTCGAGTTGGCGGAAAAACGACGGGTTCGTGTGCGCGTTTCGCGCCGTTGCTGAAAATAAAACGACTCCGGCGCGGCCCGGGCTCAACGCTGTAAACACACCCTTCAAACGTTCTATAATTAGAAATTTTTTTTATTATTATTATTATTGTATATAAAGCGCGCGCGTGTTTCTAAGGGACCGACCGACCGGCCATGTGCAATTGTTTGTTTTAAACGCACCGGCTCAGCAATCGCGGGAATCCACACGTCGTTTGTATTATTTTTCTTTTTATTTTTCGTTTCATTATTTTTTTTTCCACATTTTTTTAATTTTTTTTTAATTGAATAATACGAAAAAAACAGACCACCACCACCACCACATGTTTCGGACGTATAATATCGTGTACGCGTACATGTGCGCGTGTGCGTTTTGACAAACGCGTTTGTATATTTCGTAAATAAATTGTCTCTATATTATATAGAACTCGACATTCACACCGTCATGGCGTATTAAAAATGAATTACGGACGTCGTATAATACAATTTTCGAGAACTTTTTTTTTTTTTTCAATATTATTTACATAATACATATATTAAAAATATTATGTATAAACGTTAGCTGATACGAGAAAATTAAAAACTATTATTTTCGAAGCGGAAATACGCAGGATTTTTGCAGACATCTGCAGGTGCGTATCTGCAGGATTTTAGCGAGTATACGAGAAGAAAAAGTCGCTTTGCAAAATTGACACACCAAATTGTAGTGTCGCGTTGTCCTATCAAAACGTATTGTAAGACTGCATAGGTTTGTGAAATAATTAAGACCGGTGGCGTAACTTCAAAATTTTGGGCCCGGGGAACGAAATTTTCAATGAAACAAAAAAAAAAATTTTTTTCCCGAGTTGTCCACGCGATATTTAAGTGCAGATCGCGTTTATAATGGAATTTTCCGATGTATACATTCAATCGGTTTTGTGAAAGCACAGTCTGATTTTGGAAATTTGGCCCATCCCTTAATTTTTGTTTTTCTTTATGATTTTTAATTTCATTATCATTTAAATTTTTGTTTCAACTTAATTTTTTGCGCTTTTGCCGTGCTCGACTCATAGGTTTTACTCATATTGACTTACAACATAAATAATTAATAATTTCAGACAAGAGTTTCGTGAAAATTAATTAAGGTTTTTGAATTTTTAAATAGTATAATTGTTCACGGGCATTTCACAAATATAGTTCCCAAACGATTGCGCACGCGCGTTATAAAATCGTTTGAAATTTCGTCAAAGGTTCCCGGATATCAACGTCGTTCGTTTTTTAATTAATTGAGTAGTTAAGTCACTATTAATGTAATATTCAATTTACAAAATCATAAATTTACACTACACGGTAATTATTCAACATAATTTCGTATCATATTGCATACAATAATTAATATAATATAATTGTAATAAAAAATAATTTTTTTTTTTTTTACAGGCATTACTACACAGCTTTTATACACAAAATATGTAAACACGATAATTATTAGAAGACTGACCACACCACCGCAGTTTTTTTTTTAAATTCACATAAAATTTACGTTTGTTTCACGCGTAAACGATTTACAAATGGGATCAGTACGTTTTTCTTCCTATAATAGGAATTAAATAAATCGTTTACACTCGAAATGACGTTAATTCTCGAATATTAACGTTAAATTTTTCGTACATTTTTTACGTTCTTTTACAATGATGATTTTTTTTTTCTATCTATCCTGTGTACAGATTTTCGACCAGAAAGAGTGCTCCGCGGATCTCTTCGGTCACAGTTTGTTTCCGGCAGCAATTCGTATCTATAGTTTACAGAGGTCGTTTTTCGGTTTTCTCAAAAGCACCTAAAAATATAACTAAAAAACGTTGAAAATGCGATTTCGTCTCGATCGCTTGTCGTTTATTTCTGAAACGTAATTTCGAAACTAACAGTCGTAGAAACCTGAAATTTTCACCGAATACGTAAAACTTTAGACTATATTTACGAGCAAATTAAGCTGCGCTCGGAATCGTTTTATCGAATGCAACGATTTATCGTTGCTTTCAAATTTCAAATAAAAACAAAACTCTAAAATCTTTATCCGAGTAATTCACTCAAGCGACATCCACAACATCCCGCGGCCCGCCGTTACCTTTTTATTTATTTAATCGACAACGGTGAAAACGCGTACAAATATAATAATATTATAACGGTAATTTAAAAAACGGTAACGAGCCGCGGCGTGTTGCGAACGTCGTTCAAGCGAATTACTCGGGGTAAGATTTTTGGAGTGTATTGTTATCGCTCTAAATTTGAAAGCAATGATAAACCATTGCGTTCGATAAAACGTTTCCGAGCGGAGCTCCGGTGTTATATTGTTTATTATTAATATTGTATATAATAATAGAGCATATAATTAATAATAATAGTTTTTAATGTAATTTCTTACGATAAACTTAGGTATCTAAAAGTGTACAATTATTAACATCGTCACAAATCATTATGGACTTATTTACTGTTCGTATTGTATGTGGTGGGTATTGTGAATAAAACGAAAACTTTAATCAATTACAAATAAGGATTTTATCACAATCTTTTTAAAATAATATCATATACATTTTTTTTTTTTTTTACAGCGATATTGCGGAAACGGCCGTTATTTTCCTGGCCCGTAAGCAAAGCCGGATCGGGCCATCGGGATACCGGGAAACTTCCCGGTGGGCCGGTATCCTTGAGGCCGCTACGGCCGCGAACAATTTTTAATTTCGCTATAAATCATCATGAATTTTTAAATTTTAAATTATATTGACACAGAAGGAATCATTGATAAGTCAAAATAAAAGCGCATTACTCAATAAAGAACTGTCATATTATGTTAAATTGTTTTGCTATATTATTTATTGCGTGCAAATTTTATTTTAATAAATATAAAATCCAGTAAACGAAATCGTAATTTTTAAAATTGTAGGGGGGTTTGAACCGCAGATCGCCTTAAAAAAACCACGAGTAATATTTGTTTTTATGTATAGTATTAGACTGGTGTAAATAATTTTCCCGGGCCGAAAAATTCTGCCAATCCGTCCCTGCAGTCGTATAAGACGTTGGAAAAAAAAAGAAGATTTTCGAGTCAAAACACATCTACCCGCGGTCGCGTATACGCGCCCGAGTTATATTTAAGGAGAAAAGAAAAAAAAAACTGGATGCCATCATAAGAATCATAATATAATAATATTGTCGTCGTCAGAACCCGGCGGATCAACGTGTTAAGTAGGCAAACCTGAAATCGTCTGTACACGCCGTATACGGAGGAACACCGACTGCATAACGCAAGGCTGCGGGAGAAACGAGATTCGGGATTATGGATTGTGTGATAAAAAAATGTAATAATAAGAAAAAAAGTAACCGAATTATTCACAGGCGAAAGCCTGTTTTACTACACTGCACGGCGAAAGGAACGGTTCTCGAGGTCTACTTTTGTACACGTGTGTAAAAAAAAAAGGGGGTAAACTCGAGTAAATATATAATACAATAATCGATTACGACTCTGTCGCCGTCGCGTTGACGTATACATCACGAAAATATTTTATTTATCAAAAAAAAAAAAACTATATTTATTCGATACCAAAGAATTATTACCGAGCCTCACTATCGGTGCAAACTCGTGTGGAAGTCCGGAAGTCATGTTTTTTTTTAAATATTGTTTAACACATTGACGGACACTTACCGTTTTTAATTTCCAATACCATTTTTAAGAACGCACTTTTCTACTACTGCTATAGCAGTAATAAAATTAATTAATGTTAATTGGTATATTTTCCCATGAAATACGTCGGTGTCCCGATATCTAAAGCAATGTAACGTGACAGTTCAATGTCTTCTATCATTTGATACTATTGAAAATATTACTGCTATAACTGTAATGCCATAACATGAACTTTTTCATATTGCTGTTATAGCAGTAATGTTATATTACATCAAAATATCGTTTTACTGCTATAGCACTATATAGTGTCCGTCAACGTGTTAAATACACATAAAATGTTGCAAACGTAAATCAAAAGAAAATATTGTTCAAAACATGGGAAAATAAAGGCGACTATTTAGGTATTTTTGGACACGACGTACGTATAGTTTAAGTTTTAATTTTTTTCGTATTCGTATAGAAGCCATTTTGGGAAAATGGGTTGAAGACGTCGTATTGGACACACGACTGCAGGCAGTAGGTTATTATGTATTCTCGAGTCCATATACGGTAACCGGTTGCAGATCGCCTTAAAAAACCACGAGTAATATTTGTTTTATGTATAGTATTAGACTGGTGTAAATAATTTTCCCGGGCCGAAAAATTCTGCCAATCCGTCCCTGCAGTCGTATAAGACGTTGGAAAAAAAAAGAAGATTTTCGAGTCAAAACACATCTACCCGCGGTCGCGTATACGCGCCCGAGTTATATTTAAGGAGAAAAGAAAAAAAAAACTGGATGCCATCATAAGAATCATAATATAATAATATTGTCGTCGTCAGAACCCGGCGGATCAACGTGTTAAGTAGGCAAACCTGAAATCGTCTGTACACGCCGTATACGGAGGAACACCGACTGCATAACGCAAGGCTGCGGAGAAACGAGATTCGGGATTATGGATTGTGTGATAAAAAAATGTAATAATAAGAAAAAAAGTAACCGAATTATTCACAGGCGAAAGCCTGTTTTACTACACTGCACGGCGAAAGGAACGGTTCTCGAGGTCTACTTTTGTACACGTGTGTAAAAAAAAAAGGGGGTAAACTCGAGTAAATATATAATACAATAATCGATTACGACTCTGTCGCCGTCGCGTTGACGTATACATCACAAAAATATTTTATTTATCAAAAAAAAAAAAACTATATTTATTCGATACCAAAGAATTATTACCGAGCCTCACTATCGGTGCAAACTCGTGTGGAAGTCCGGGAGTCATGTTTTTTTTTGATATTTTTTAACACATTGACGGACACTTACCGTTTTTAATTTCCAATACCATTTTTAAGAACGCACTTTTCTACTACTGCTATAGCAGTAATAAAATTAATTAATGTTAATTGGTATATTTTCCCATGAAATACGTCGGTGTCCCGATATCTAAAGCAATGTAACGTGACAGTTCAATGTCTTCTATCATTTGATACTATTGAAAATATTACTGCTATAACTGTAATGCCATAACATGAACTTTTTCATATTGCTGTTATAGCAGTAATGTTATATTACATCAAAATATCGTTTTACTGCTATAGCACTATATAGTGTCCGTCAACGTGTTAAATACACATAAAATGTTGCAAACGTAAATCAAAAGAAAATATTGTTCAAAACATGGGAAAATAAAGGCGACTATTTAGGTATTTTTGGACACGACGTACGTATAGTTTAAGTTTTAATTTTTTTCGAATTCGTATAGAAGCCATTTTTGGGAAAATGGGTTGAAGACGTCGTATTGGACACACGACTGCAGGCAGTAGGTTATTATGTATTCTCGAGTCCATATACGGTAACCGGTTTTTTTTTTTGGCCATGCTAAGGCCATGCATGTCTAGTGTCGACTTCGTGTTTTTATAGAGGATAATAGGTTTTTAGATATTTGGTATACGTTTTCGAATACAGCTGATTGTTCGCGAACGAACGATATCACTCGAAGATTTGTCGACGACATATTATAAACGATTTTCCAATAAAATACTCGTAATTATAATTAAGGGGCGTGCGCCCGAACCTGTAGAGCTGTTTTTTTCTTCTTCTATTTTAGCTGAAATACACGGAAAAAGGAAGACTTCCTACTGGATTCTCGCTCTTGGTCACACGACGGTCGTGAAACACTACCATGCGTTATTTAAAAACACAAAATCAATGTAACCCAGCGCCTCGCGGTCAGAACAGGGGCTCGTGAGGGGAAAACGTACACACACACACACACACACACACACTGCATAGTTGACGGGGCGGTACGTTATTACGGCCGGCGGTGGTCGCTGGCTGCTGTTGTGCAGTGTACAGTCGTATGAATAATATTGTGGAACGCGGAACACAAAGATGCGCGCGATACAGACAGTGAGAGAGAGAGAGAGAGAGACTCGTGGGGGCGAAGAAGAAGGACGATCGCAGTGTAGACGGTGAGAAACGCGGAGGAGAAGAAGAAGAGAAGAACAAAAAAAGGGGTAAGACAGACACTGTGTGGTGAATATACGATGACGGATTACGTGCAGCGTGGGGTGGCGTCGGCGTGGCGGCGGCGGCGGCGGCGGCGTGCAGGCAGGGGAATGCGAGAAGCATTGTGTCGGCGGCGCAGGCGAGACGACCGCCACCACCGGAGTCATTGACCAGCGGCACGTCGCGGCGTGTAATACCGTGAGGCCCTCAGCCCCCGCCCGCGCCCACACGTCCTGCACGTCGTGTCTGCGCGCTGTTCCTCCGTCTGGCCAGTGCGTCGTATAGGTACACTACTATTACGCTATGTACGCGTATAATGGTACCTACGGTAAGCGTGTTACGTGCGCGCAACGCGAGGGTCGCGCGTACCTACAGGATAAATATTCGGTGTAATTTTCGGTGTGCCGGTGCGCGGGCAGCAGGGGCGCGGCGCGGCGGTCGGGGCGAAAAAAAAAACCCGAGAGAGAGAGAGAGAGAAAACAGGTATGAGAAATAGACGCGGACTACACACAATAATGCGCGCATACAGTAATATGTAGTAATAATAATAATATTATTATTAATGCGCGTATAATGGTAAAAAAAAAAACGACGTCGTCTCGGAAGAGGAGGCGAAGCGACGACGACGACGGTGGTGGTGGTGGTGGTGGTGTTCGCCGCCCGGTCGAAGAAACGAGCGGAGGGCGGACGAGACGGCGAGGTGTGTCTGTGTGTGTGAGACAACCGGTTTAAGTCATATCGCGTTGCGTCGTGTGTGCGTGTGTGTGTGTGTGCACATAATATATGCATATACACACACACACACACACCGGTATTACAATATGTGTCCGCTTGTGTGCAGTGCAGTGTATATTATGGGGATGTGAAGGCGCGTGTAAGGGGGGAAAAGAGACTCCGACAAGTGCGCGCGCGCGCGCGCGCGTGTGGACCGAATATTATCGTCGTGGTGTGGTGGTATTCACCGCCCCGAACCGGCGGCGGCGGCGGCGGCGGCGGGTTCAAGGATAAATGCGGCGCGCGCATTTCTCGTGTATGTGTGTGTGTGTGTGTGTATAAATATTGTGTGGCGGCTGTGCCCAGAAGAAGAAGAAGAAGAAGAAGAAGAGTGGGCGAGTGGTGGCGGCGGCGGCGGCGCGCGTGAGTAGGTTGATGACCTGCGGTAACGCGGCATTTTATGAGGAGGGTTGCCCACACGGTGCAGTACGACGACGACTACGCGTACACCGGGACAAAAAATAGTAGTAATAATAATATGCGATCCGCCTTACCTTAGAGTTCCCCCACGCCGCCGCACCGGTGTTCCGTACGGACCACGAAGAAAAAAAACGTGCACGCGCATCGCTATTATACACCGCGGTAGATTTTTTTTTTGTTTTTTACATATTATGTAAAAAAATATATATATTATTATTAATATCACGTTAAATACGCGCGTAATTATTATATTATCGTCGCTGCGACGACGTTCGTATACATGCGCGCGCGTGTAACTTCCAAGCCGACATAACCGTTAGCCAAGGCCGAAACGGAATGTGTGTCTATATAGACACACGAGAAGGACTTTTTACGCGTTTCTGGCCGACGTCGTGTCCGCGCAGGACTTTTGTCGAAACCGTTTAAAACCGCTTAATTTACTCGCGTCCGTATAGTTTCCGCGTTTCCAGTGGTTTTTTTTTTTTTGGCATAGCGAATTGATATCGTTAAATTTCACTGGTTTCGCGGGTCTGACCGTTTCCAGGAGGCTCATTTAAAAAAAAAAAAAAAAATAATATAAAAACTTCGTTATAACTGTATAGGGTCGCCAACCGCGTCCTGCATTTATCTGATTTGTCCTATACGCGCGAAAACGCTTTAAAAACGTGTGCGCAGGACAATCCTATAACGTTTCAATAAAACAGACCTTGTAATTCAAAGCAACCGTGAAAATATGATTTGAAAAAAAATAAAAAAAATACCGTTGCCAGCGGAAGGGGAGGTCCGGGATTCAATTAGCAAATTATTAAAAAGACTGGATGATTTTTTTTTTTTTTATTCGCGTCCCTGGAATGAGGGCTTCGCAAAACCTGATGCCGGAACTGTCCTATACGTTTTAATAGGCTGACGGCCCTATAGTTATAACTAGAGACCGGAATTATATGCATTTGAAAGTTTCAAATATGCACTTAAAAAGCATAAAATATGCAAAATAATTTTTGATTATTACAGCTGTTTATTTATTGTAAAATTATAAAATCAAAACGTAAATTATGAAAAAAAAATAATAACCTTCAATATTATCATTATATAATGATGATAAAAATGAATTAAGATGAAAAAATATACAATTTATTCGTTATTGGAAAAACAATAAGTAACAATAATATTGATCTCGGTTAAATTATGACGGCGGTTTGTGATAATACGTTTGTATGCAGAAAAACTTCGTTCCACACCAACGCTTGTTATGGGCGCATATTTAAAACGTAATATATTTTTAAAAATATTTTCAAATAATTTGTATTGTGGAAAAAATGTATACATAATGATATTGTACATAAAATTATATTAAAACATTTAAATTTATACCTAGTGTATACGTAATATGCAAGAACATGCGTTTTTATTTAAAATATGCACTTGTACCCAAAATATGCAAAAATATGCAAAATAAAAATTTGTAATATTATTCATTTAAGTATGATTGATGAAAACCCATTTACTGCATGAAATTGCTTACAAAAATAACAAACATGCACTATATGCAAAATCCGGTCTCTAGTTATAACTGTTTTTTTTTTCATTTTTTTTTTTTTGGACTGGGACCGTCTAAACCAGTGTTTAAAACAATAACGTCCGTGCGCGATTCATCGTCATGCGTTCCCTTGTACGCGCGTATATATTGCCGATTCCCGCGAATACCGTAAAAAAAAAAAAACTTTAAATCGTTTTTGTTCTCTCGATATTTCAAGAGTTTTAACCCGATTCGGCACGGAAAACGTATCGATTATTATTATTATTATTATTATTAGTACCCGACAATAACGGAGTATTTTTAAATAGCGAGTTCGATCTCGAGAGAGAGTGCTTATATTAAGAACCAGTTGTGGAATTTACACTACAGGCTCTCGTGAGCTGCTCTTCTACGCGCCTCTCCCACGCACCACTTACCATTTTTCACGAACGCTTACTTTGTAAACGCGATTATTGTACGGTCTTGACGATAAATTTATCGACGTACTCGTTGGAAAAATGAAGTATTTATTGAAATTTTACTTTAACGTGAAATACTGGTGATTCGATTCAACGAACGTATCGGGGATAGGATAAAACGTCGAATTTATTTATTCCGCAAAACGTTGAAAATATTGTATATACGTACGTTTTTTTTTTTTTGCATTGGTATTTCAGTTTAATAACGCCGAACAGTCTCCCGCCAGAACTCATAAAATAATTTTCAAGTCGGTTTCAGTCTATTGCCCACGTCATAATATTATCACCGTATTTTACCGTCCTATCAGAACGGGGTACATTGTGAATTTGTAGTACCCGTCTACCGAATTTAATCAATTTTTTTTTTTTTTTTTTTTTTTACTCATAAAATGTTTTATACTAATAATTTCAGTTTTTCATAAAGTATTCAATTTATCATAAACGAACTCGTTCGAATTCGCGTCCGAAATGCTGTTGCGAGTCTATTAGCGGGACCGGCCCGGCGCGCGCGTGGTTAAGCGCTGCGGTCGTGTACGAGCGGAGAGAGAGCTAGACACTCGATTTGCATGTCTATTGGAATGTGAAAGACCTCGGACGAACGCTATTTTATGCGATAGGTTAGGCACACACACATAATATATTCGTACGAAAGACGAAAGTCCTCGTGTCCGTATTGCATGCAGTTGGCCGCGCGACACGCGTGCATATATTGTTGATAACATGTAGTCACAGTGATCAAAGTGGGGGGGGAGGATATAAAGGGATGATATCCTTCCACTTTATTTTTTAATTAGCATATTCCATCCTCCCACTTATTTTTTTAAAAATTATTCATCCCTCTTGGATTTTTAAAAATCTATTTTTTTATATATATATATATATAATTCGTAGTCGCTATAATGTTGTCTAATTTTTTTTTTGGAAAAATATCTTTGAATCATTTTTGTTTTTCTTTATAAGAACTATATCGTTTTGTAAAATGTTAACAATCAGTAGATCTGAACGTCACTTAATAACACAATCATAAAAAAATATAGTTCACCATCAAGTTTATAAATAAGGCTGCGGTGTTAGAGGCTTTTGTTAAAAAAATACTTTTTTTTTTTTTGCTTATTTTTCAAACAATATGGACCGTTCACATTTTTGGCCTCCCCTCTCCATTTCAAAACACGAAATGACGACACTGCATCCATCGCCCCGCTTATTTCGATCCACTTCGACCACTGTGTAATCACTAGTCACCTGTGTCATTACCTGTGTAGATAATAGTAAATTATGTTAAAAGCGTCAAAAAATATATCGTTGTTAATTTGGGTATTATTATTTAACACAGACTATCAAAATATAATAAAAATTAGGAATGAATTTTTAAAAAAAAAAATCATTAGAAATATAACAACAATATACAAAATTAATGTGTATTATAAAAAATATGCCTACTAGAGTATTCCCAAAATATTTATAAAGCTATACAAATTATTTTCGACTAAAAGTATTATCATCGGGTTACCTAACCTGATATACGATTAAGGTAATGATGTAGGTCAACCTGATGATGACTTATAGACGAAACTAGTTGTTACCTTTATAAACATTTTGACGAATACTCTAAGCATACTTTTTTTTTTTTTGTAGATTTTTTTATAATATATGTTAATTTTGCATTATTTATTATATAAATAAATATACATATATTTTATTTTAACAATTAGGATTATCAATCCACTAACTGCAGCGGTTTTTTAGTATTTCTAGGAATAATCGCTGAATAACTGCAATCAATATATAGCTTAAATAACTATAAAAAAAAAAAAAATCACGGCCAATGTGAGACCTCCTTAGCTACCCCCTTGGCAACGCCCTTGTGATTTTTTTTTTTTAAACGTCTCTTGTAATGTCGACACGCGTTTTCCGCGCGCATGTGTTACGCGTTTTAATATTTTAAATATGTACACATATTATATTAATAATGACTAAACAAATCCTACCGATAAACACAGAAGAAAAAAAATATATATATATATATATGAAAAAAACGTCGTGAAATGCGCGTATTTTTGAAGAAGAAAAAAAATAACACGGCCTTAAACTATAACATAATATATTATAATAAATAAAAACAGATTGCGCGTTTGTTTTCTATCGCGCGTACGCGTTATGTGTTTACGTTTTACTGCGCGTATATAATATAGAGTCGAACTATACATAATATCATTGATTATATATTACTAGTAATATATAATCAATGATAATATGAACCGATGACGGGCAAAACGCACTTGTTTATTTGTATTTTTCGTATTTATTCGTGTTTTTGTAACGCGTTCAATGAATTTTGCTCGCCTACCAAGAGTCGACGGCAACAGACTAAGGACCGTGACGGATGGACAACCGTAAAGCCGATCGCCCCGTTGAATTGGATGCCTTTGTTGCTTTGATTGAATTATCTCCCAAAATAAAATTTCGACTTTCATTTTACTTCACGGATTTCTGGTAAGGTCTCTCATTTGACTTCAATAAAAAGTTTTTGACTTAATTTACTAAAAATAAAGTATAATAATTTTAAAATATAACCTAAAATATTAGGAGATATTTCAAACTAATGACTATTGTATTTTGGCGTATGAATATATTTGAATATTTTACACGTTTTGAAATTGAATTAGTCGATAAAATTCTGATGTAGATAAAACTTTTGTTGAAGCCACTGTGACTGCAGTGACCACCACCGCGTTTATTTATCTGTACTTGCTACTTAACTGATATCCTCTAATCGGTGACCACTTTACCCTCTGCATCTCTTTCGTTGTTTCTTTAAAATACCTAGCAGCATCCTGTTCCTCTAAACATTTTTATTTGCCTTTGATAGACGACCATATGTAGAATCTTTGCACTTTCAATTGCAATCAGTCCTTCTTCTAGTCCTCGTCCAACAGAGTCAATATTAACCAAGCATACCGCGCCAATTTCACCAACTAGCACCCATCCTAGTTTAGTGTTCTGTAGACATAAAGAGCCTCGACCAAGTTGAACACATTCCGCTTCAAGCAAGTCAAAAAACGTACCACCGCCAATTAGTATGTCCACAGGGCCAGATAGTTGGAAAGAAGGGTCAGCTAGTTGGGAATGATATTCGCTTGTATCTCCCAGTCCTGTACATTATCTGGACAAGATGGCAAGTCCTCAATTATAGTTGGTAGGACAAGACAGGCTAATTTTTTGCTGTACTGCTTCAACCGAGATTTCATTGTAACCGTAACTCTAGCTGTTGAGTGCACACGATTGGCGCCTATTCCACTGATTGGTAAACCAACTTGTTCACGAGGTAACCCAAGAACATTAGCTAGCTTCTTAGAAATAAAGTTTACTTGTGATCCACAATCCAACACCGCTCTACACTGTCTTTCAATGCCATGATTATCTAATATTAGCACTATTGCGGTTGCTAAAAAAACATGACTAGTTTTCTGAGACGCCCATAGTGCATTCGCCACTGGTTCTTCATTGCTTCTAACTACGCTATTGTCCTCTGTTTTCTTTTGATGCTGATTGCTGCTTGATGGTTGGTCTTCCTTATTACCTTTATTATCATACTTTTCTTTGTCGTAATGCAGTAGAAAATTGTGTCTTTGCTTACACTTGTTGCAGCTAAAGTTCGACTGGCAATCATTTACTCTATGACCTGGTGATAAGCAGTTGAAGCATAATTTTGAGTTACGCACTAAGGTTATGCGACTTCCTGATGACAGCTTAAAATCGTTACACGCATATAGTTTGTGTGAACCTGAACAACATATGCACTTGTTTTCATCCTTTAGCTACTAAAAACGATCTTTTTGTATTGTCATTATGAGTGCCTTTTCTTCCAACGTTATTTCTTAAAATTGATCTTTCCTGCATATTCCACATTACTTTTTCCCTTCAGAGCTTTCAAATGCTATGCAGCGATTCAATAAAATTCTTCTAAGAATATGGGCAATTCCGTATTAGTCCGCCGAAGTTGCCACTCATGATTTGACGATTGATCCAATTTCCTCAAAATGATAGTGACAAGCCAAGCATCCCAATGCTCCACGGCTGTTGTAGTTCTCTAAGTGAAGCTATATGTGCTGATATAGATGACTGAAACCGTTGCAATTTGTAGCCGAACACTTGAACCGGTGGTATGTCGAGAATAGCACGTATGTGTGATTGTATTACTAAGCTTTTATTGTCAACCTCTGTTTTAATTTTTCTAAAGCTACTTCATAATTGCTTTCTGTCATTGGTATGCCCTTAACAAGGTCCAGTGCTTGTCCACTAAGAGCCGAACGAAGGTACGAGAACTTTGCGCTGCGGGTACCGTTCGTCTTCATGTACTATCGCCTTATAGTAACTATAAAACTTTCCCATTCTTGTATGTTGCCACCCGATTCTCCCAAAATAAAATTTCGACCTTGATTTAATTTAATTTTTTTTTTTTTCGGAGTGCGTTTTTACCAATTTTGACTTCGGTAAAAAAGTTTTTTGACTTAATTTACTAAAAATAAAGTATAATAATTTTAAAATATAACCTAAAATATTAGGAGATATTTCAAACTAATAACTATTGTATTTTGGCGTATGAATATATTTGAATATTTTACACGTTTTGAAATTGAATTAGTCGATAAAATTCTGATGTAGATAAAAACTTTTGTTGACCACTGTGACTGCAGTGACCACCACCGCGTTTATTTATCTGTACTTGCTACTTAACTGATATCCTCTAATCGGTGACCGGCGTTGTAGATAGTGCTAGTATAAAGTAATTATTACTAACCACGTTTTCTAGATGAATGAATTTTGGTGTAACAATTATTATCGTTTTATCGATATTCGATTATTCAATAAACACGAGTATAATTCTAATATTCTATTCTTAATCAGCTTCAAACCGAATTTGGAATTCCAAAAACTATTTTCTTGTTTTACATCAGAAATTAAAATTACAGAGGGAATATCATTAATTAATTTTAATTCAACTTTTCGGCGTTCATTAATAAAAGATTGAAATAACAGGTTTTTTCGTTAACTTTTTTTGGGGGGGGCAAATGTATACTTTTGCCCCGCCAAAAAATTTGGGGGGGCAACTGCCCTCTCATGACCCCCCCAAGTGCCGCCTATGCAATTACGGTATATTTAATATTTTTGCACGAAAAAAACCTAGATGAATTTTGCAAAAAAAAAAACGACTATTACTCGCGATCCTCCGCCGTTGTTCTTCATTACGACTGAGGACCGTAACAGAAAATCGAAAAAATTACGCCATTTCTAACCGAAAAAAATAGGTATGCGCATAATATTCGCGTAGAATCGATACATAATCGAAAAAAGTTGCTTACAGAGTGAGAGAGAGAGAAAACGCGTGGATTATAGAACTTTTTTTTTCTATAGACTTCAAAAAAAAAAAAATTGTTTTCAATCGTCCGGACTTATTATGTAGAGAATATATAGTAGACACCTCGTAATGTCTGTACGACGATTCGTCACGAATATCGGTAACGTATCGAATCGATGATTTCACGAGTGATATGGATTAGACGTCGTACATAATAATCGAATAGAAACCGAGACTGCTGTATACATGCACGTCCCCGAGTACGGATTATACGCGCTCGTATTCGAGCTCAGTAGTGGCGTGGCGAAGGGAGTGTTTTTTTTTTTTTTTTATTAGGACAACCGAACCCGATAAAATTCACGGATGAACGGGCGTATATAAGTGTATATACGAGCCAAAACAAGTGTACTTTATGTAAATAGGTACAATTCAAAAAATTAAAAATATCGTAATAATTGTACATTACGCGGATCGGAATAAATAGTTACAAATAATAAACGATGCACAATTAATAGACTCGGGCGGAGTTGATTTTTTACTGAATTTTCCGTTTATTTCAGCTATTCCCCCGCCCGCAGTGTTCGTCGAAATAGACTTTTAGTGACTGATGGGCGAGTCATTGAATTTGAAAAACGTATAATTATAAGAGATAAGTCCAAGGAGTGTATAATATTCGCCTCTTCGAAATTCATCGTTACACCGTACTAATCTGCAGAACTATCGTGACTCCGGTTTGAGATGAGACATTAGGGAAATTCCTTTATTCGAGCGAGAGTAGTGTAGGAAAAAAAAATGTTAAGGAAAGGACCGCTCGTAATCTGAGTAGTGAGCACCAAAGAAAAGAAAAAATACGTGTTCGCCTCAACTAAAAAAAATCTCAGTTGAACTGAAACGTACATTGCTAAAAAAAAAAAAAAAAAAATCACTCCTACTATATTATATATTACGTACGTATATATAGAGTCGATGATGACGTGTTATATGGGTCATCATACATGTATGTATACTACGTATCATCTGTTTAATATTTTTTTGTTTACGTTTGGAAAAAAATATAAAAAAAAAACTGTAATTCGGCGCGTATTTGACGTGACAAAAAAAAAAACGATTTATGGTCCATAAAATGTTATATTTATAATGTAAACTATATATATTATATATATATATATATATTCACGTCATCGCGTACAAGACAAATGTCTTTTATTGCGCACGACCAGACGTATATATGTACGCTGCAAAATGTGCTTATATATTGGTTTTATATTTGAGCCGAATTTAAATTCTGGGTGGTGATGCGGTGTAATAGGATTTAGGAAGTAGCGACGAATGTTTAAAAAAGTTCTAAGAGGTTTTTAAAAGTCACGTGTCACAAGAACCTATTGATTTTACAATGATTAGGTATATCGTTTTTTTTTTCTCCGAGTACAAATTTTCGATTAGAAATAACGTTCGAATTACCTTCTAAGTAGCAAAACGTATATCTAGTTGGTAGTTTATTTGAAACGTTTTTCGATTTTCTCGGCGTGGTTTCCCTTATATATGCGTGATTCGAAACAACGCGAAAAATTATCGGAAGAAAAACTATTTTCTCGATGTAGTTTTTAAACGCGCGGCAAAAAAAAAAGTACCAAAAAAAAAAATTGTGCGTTTAAAACGGCAAAAACGCGATTCCGTCAAAATTTTACGTGTATTAATAACGAATAATATTACAGAACCGTTGTACTGAACGCGATGCCATTATTGTCGTTGCTTTCGAATTTATAGCGTAATAACAAAACTCTATGGATGGTCTTTTTGCCGAGGAACTTGGCGGTGGAATACAAAAAGACCTTGGTTCGACAATCTTAATTTGACTACAACATATTATATTACTCCATTTATCAGGCTTCGTCTAGGTCACAATCGTCTTCATTCGCGTTCTTTCGAGTCAAGCGTTTGAATGCCTTTATGCGCCCGCGACACGAGGACGAACGCACTTGCAATCTCTCCTATTTAATTTTCGATTTCCCTGCATTGGACAATCCTCATTGCTCGTGCAGGTATACATTCCCTCTGTGTCCCTTTATCGACTTTATAAGTTTTTTTTTTTAAGTTCCACGTCCCCACGGGTTATAAATAGGTATATAAATATACGATTTATTTCGTTAGCCGGTTTTTTTTAGTTTATTAATTTTATGGCTTCGTATTATATTTATTTGTTAGTTTTTGGGTTTTATTTTTATTCCCCAGTTATTGCGCGGTATCGTTGTTGTTAGTATTATTTAGTACGTAGATCCAGATAACTGTTGAAATTTAATGTGGTACCATAAAATTTCTTCTTCAAAAAAATAAAACAAAACTCTCACTCGAAGTAATTCTCACTCGAACGACACAATATCCGCGCGTTACCCAACGAATTTTTACACCTAAACGCTTTGAAATTTATTTCTATAAATTCGACGTTTTTTTTCTTGTTAACAAATATATTATAGTGCTGCTCGTCGGTATTTCCTCCAGGAACGTCGAAAACACAAAATCAAAAGGGGTGGGGGACGCGTTTAAAATTTAATAAAAATCGTCAATGCGATTACAATATATTACGGATTCCTTTCAACGCGCATTTATTCTCTGTATACTTTATGCGCGCGTATTTACGTTTAAAATGTTCATCATGCAAACAATGTGTAGGAATTTCGTTTAAAACGAATATTATTGGAAAATAATACAAGCGCATTGTAATTCGAAAATAATTTTCGCGGAATTGGCGAGCGGATTTTGGTTTTCGTACACTACTCTTTTACGGAAGAAATGAATATATAAGAGGTAGTATAGGAGTGGCTTCAATAGTGGACAAACTGCGGGAGAATAGATTGAGATGGTTAGGGCATGTTTTAAGAAGAGAGGAGGATGAGGCAGTTAAAATAGTCAAGAACACGAATGTGGAGGGTAAGAGGGGAAAAGGGCGATCGAAAAAGAGGTGGTTTGTGGTGGTTGAGAGAGATATGGAAATCGCTGAGTTTTATATTTAATTTTTTTTTTAAGATTATAAATAAATTGTACTATAATAGTCTATATATAATACGACACATCTATACACGATGATAATACAACCAACCTGACTGTCGGGCCGAAAATCGTGATGTAATCCGTTTAACATTTCACAGATCGACATTAGAGTCAAACGCTCTGTTTGTGGTGGTTGAGAGAGATATGGAAATCGCTGGTGTGTGTGTGAAAAGGATGTAAGAGATAGAGTCAAACGGAAGCCGAGGACCAGTGTGGCCGACCCCAAATAGTAGAGAAGAAGAAGACTCTTTTACGGAACGAGGTATACATAAGACAATACTTTCGGCTAGTCGAATTGAAACGGTATTCATCGCCAATGCGTCTGGAGGACCAAATATTATAACGAAAACCTCGCCTCCCGAATATCTTCGGCCAGCCGGCTGAGGATACGCAGATCGAGACGGCTAACGCGCGACACGTTGTGCCTCTGTTGGCTGTTGCAGTCGCCGATTATTATTATTATTATCACTATTACCGTACAAACATAATTTCACTGTTAGAAGAAGAAGGAAAAAAATTGTATTAAAAACAATATAATAATAATAATAATAATAAAATACGCGCTAGAGCTGGTTTCTTATTCGTTATTCCGATGGTTGTAACGACTCCCGGTTTCCGACGACGCTCGGGGGGGAAAAAAACACGTTTTTATTTTTATACATTTTTTATTTTTTTTCGTTCAACAACTATTTTCTAGTTGCGCGTGACATCATTTCCCTGAAAACCGATTTGTATTTTTTTTTCTCCCGATATCTATTTAATTATTATTACGGTACACGTATTATCAATATTTTCAGTGCACCTCAATACACTTCCTGTATAAAATATATACGCGTACAGCGCGTCGATTATTCACGTCGTTGTCCACTAGATTTTTTTCCATAATTATTTGGTTTTTTTTCTTCTTTTTTTTTTAAATCACCACGAAACTTACACGTAATTGTATGCACGCGGGCGCGCGTTTATATAAATCGTACGGGTACGAGAGATCACTGCAGTATATCTGTAAACGAGATCGGCTGTTATTTTTAACCGAACGATGATAATATTATATAAACGAATTGTTAAAACGGGAATATTATACGAAACGCGGTATACAATTAATTTATTCGTGTATATCCGCATCTGTGTTTACGATTTCGTTGGTCTCCGCCTCAATGCGCCCGTTGTGTGTTTCTTACAGGGAAAATGGCGGCGCATTTATTATTACGTCCGAGAGTAGAAAAACGATTCAAACAAACGAATTTCACTCATACATTATTATCGTTACGGTTGAGGCTCGAGGACTATTTTCGCATCGAAAATCGCGAAAAGATGATACCATTAAATATGCACAAAATCGTTATGTGCACGCAAATACGCGACCAAACTAATTTTTACGTTTTAATTGTTTAATAAAACGTGATTATAATTTTTTTTTTTTTTTTAAATAATTCATTGTATTATTTGGTAATCATCGGTCTGAAAATTTTTTTTTTTTTAATGTCCATAAATGTTTTGACGGTACACTTTGCGTATTAAAACGTCTTTACCTCCGAAAATCGCATAGGTATTCAGTTTAGAAATATTTCGATGATAAAAAATTATAGAAACTACACTGGCGTATCGGAACACGCTGTACATTATGAAATCACTAATGTAAACAAACTAAAATATATATTTCACATCGTCTGAAACGTGGTGAATGTGCACAGAAAAAAAAAATATGTTATCCATAAAAATACGCGTGTTTTCATCAAATTCTCAATATATGCATAAATATGCAAAAAAAAAAAATGTTGTTTTTAAATTCGTTACAACTTAATATACACATTTTTATCTTACATGGCAATTTTTTCGGAAGATTAAATAAAAACGGGCGAATGCAATGTGTACGTAACATACACACGACGAGATACGTGAATTTCTCAAATAATAACAACATTAAATTTATCGTTTATTTCCATTATATATAAATACTGTTCGTGCATTATACGCGCACGGTATATATATATATATATATATGCTCGAAAATAAGTACAAACCTGTGTACAGGAATGTATAATATATTATAATGACTATAATTCGAGTCCAATTCGAATGTAATAAGTGTATATCTAAAGCCTCCTCGCGGTCTACACGTGTAAAAGTGCGAAAAAGGAAAAAAAAGACAAAGGAAAAAGAATGTTAATTTTTTTTAAAAACTGATTGGAAACGCGTAAACGTTATAATAAAAATCACTATACAGTTAGGTAATAACGAATTTTATTTCGATTGTATGGACAACACGAAAATTTTAATTTCGGATTTTTTTTTTTGTATTCGTCTTTTAACAATAATTTCAATGACTACAAAAATATATTATATGGAATCCAAGTAATGCGGATTGATTATATATATATAAAAAATATATATATTAATTAAAATGCGCGTTTTTTTTTTACTAACAATAGATAAAATTATAAAACGTTATCGATATAAATCTGAAAATATAGATATGTAAGTGAACTTAAAACGGCATTGTGTGCGTCTTGTAAAAATTCACGTGTTAAGTTTTCGGATGAATTCCGTGGAATTAATCGTTACGAAAAAAATCTAAAAGTGAAAAGGATTTCAATAACGATGAAATTACGTAGTTGTACCAGCATCATCATCGACAAAAAAATAATAATATCTACTGCCTTACAGAAAAAAACGTCTGATGTTTTTATTATCATCGTAACTTACGAAAAGTCTTGTCACAGAATGAATTCATTTCGATACAGATGATAGATCTGTAGAAAAACACTTCATAAAATATGTGAGTATTAAAACGAATACATTTTTTTTTTTTACGGCTAAATTCCGTATACCCATACCGAAAAAGTTGATCGCAGTATTTAATTTTCGAAAAAAAAAAACACGATATGCCCGCCGGGTACTTACTATATCCACTGGACGCAGTCCCTATGTATATATAAATAAGCAACATTTCAAGTAGTGCGTATACAATACTTTAACGAAATATAATATTCCAGCTGGTGAAGGCTATACAGTGTTTGAATTACAATATTATCGTCGAACCAGATTAGTAACACTTAAATACATTTTACCACACTTATCGAATGTTTCTTCGACAAAACGTTTAAATTGCGGTATATAATCTAATGTCTCTTTATTTTTTCTATTTTTTTTTTTTTTTTTTTGATTTATTCACATGGGCTCTTCTTCACAGGTAGCTGATATTTTATTACTCAATTACATAATACAATAATATGAACGCGCGAATACGTGCCCTAGTAAAAATGTAAGCATTTTCAACTCTTTTTTTTTTTTTTTAACAAACCTTTTTACGTTTTTAAATTACGTATATTATTATTATGAATGTATAAAAATTCTTTGATCTTAAAAATTAATCACACGATCAATCATCGTTTGGAAGATTTAACTGTATATACTGTATTTTAATATACATTTGACATTTTTACTTTATTATACGATACAATACTATGCATGTATAATAAGATAAATTATTAAATTATTAAATTATTTATACGAGTAGTAATAATTTACTTAAATTATTTTTATCTTAAATAATATAGTTAATAAAAAAAAAAAAAATTTCAAACACATTCAGGAGTATTTAAAAAAATCATCAATTAGGTACGTATAAAGTTAGTATATTTTCTATTTTTTATTACCTATATATAATATATACTTCAAACGTTCCATACTTGCTGACGACCTACAAAAATGCTCTGTAGGTAACGTACTCGAAAAATGTACGTAATTTTTTCAGATAAAAATAATTGTATTTCAGTATAAATGTGTTTCTATATATTAAGCATTTGGTCTTAAAATAGTGTTAATATACATGTATACAATCGGAATTTAATGAATCCCATTTTAACGAGATAATTAACATTTTCACAGACATATACATATACGTTTTAATTTTGGCCTAAACACGCGGTTAAACACTTTAAAAAAAAAATGTATAATGATGTCACTTAAGAGAACTATAAGTACAGGTATAGAGATTTCAGAGTTTTAATGATATTATATACTATATGAATTTACAGAAGGCAATGGTATACACAAATCATTTTATTCGAATTCGAAAAACGATTGATTAGCGGAACTTCAGCGGACAATTCACAAAACTACTCTGCGCTCTGCGCAGCCAGTGGTCATAATCCTCGTATCTATAATTGAATCGGTCATTTCAAAAACAACGTAAGTCGTCAAATTGAAATTTTATACAAACCACAAATGACTTCATAACTCCAGAAATTTAACTTTTTTTTGTACTTTTACCTCTTTACACGTTTATTTTTAAGGTTTATGACATCCTACATAATTTGTGGTTTTAAACTGTCTATCTTTGACTATATTTCACTAAAACAATATAAAACTTATTTGACTTATGTTGTTTTTGAAATGACCGATTCAATTGATATATAACCACCAAATATATAAATGGAAGAGAATTGTTGAAAAAAAAAAATAAATGTTTTTTCTCGTTACTGTTTACCTAGTTTTCGTATTCGTTGAAATTTTTCAGAACTATATAGGACCATTATTATATGCTAAATTACGAACTGCGTGTGATTTCGAAGAAATAGCGCGTTTTTATAATTATTCTGTTATATGCGCGCGCGCGCGCGCGCGTAAAAAAACACTGTTTGCAAGGAAAATATCGAAAAACGAACCGTCTTTATTAAATACACCCACGCTATATATTTGCTACTAGATTTTTTTTTTTTTACAAAGCGTGTAAAAAAATAATAATAATAATAAATAAAAAATAAACGCGCCATCGCGTAAACTTCGCTCCCTTCAGAAACGAAAATAATTACGCGGTCATCGTTGTTTTCGCGAACAACTGTTCTTTTTTTTTTTTAAGAATCATAAAAAAAAAAAAAAACGTTTCTTCAATGAACCCCTTTGACGCGGACGACCGGTTTTTGCCGCCAATTGGCGAAATGCCGGTGATCAGCTGCTGTTTAACGGGTTTAACAGTTTTATATATATATATATATATACGCGCGTATTTAATTTTAATTTCGGTGTTATATAAATAATAATAATATATACTTACGCGCGGTCGATTTACAGTTTTCCTTTATAGCCGTTATAGGTTGGCCAAAATTTTTTTTTTTTTTTTAAACACCATTGACCCTTATAATTTTTGAATCAAATGCGGGTTCACGGGGTACATTCTTTTTAAATTATTCGTTGATACAGTATATATACAGTCGCATAATTTACCATGTGAACTGCTGCAGTTACCAACGCGTAATGCGCTATGTACACGCATGTCGTGAAACTTTTTACGATAAATTATAGTGCCTACGTGTCCGCGCCGCACTATATATGTATTATAATAGTGACTAATCGATTTCGTGACTTTTAAAAATTCGTATAATTCGTTATTATTTATTTCGAAAATACAACCATTTTTTTTTTTTTTAATATTATAACGTAATAATAATAATTGTGAAAAAAAAATAAAAAATTTCTTTTATATATATTATATTATTATTATTTTTTTTTATTTGAAATTTTGCGTTCCAGTTCATTTCAACAAATCTATATATATATATATATTATATTATCTATTCTATATATATATATATATGTATATATATATATTATTTTCAGTTTATCATATTATAAAATATCGATAATTTATTCCGTGTATATATACCAGCTATATGTCATATTTTAGAATGAATCTAATAATTTTTCCATATTATATGTGTTATGTGTAACGTGTATATATAAATATATATATATTATCAATATTTAATATAATATATAAGTATATTAAAAATATTTTTGTATAATTTTATTACATTACGGCTTTTTTTTTTTAATTTAAACTATTAATATATTAGCAGTAACTACTATATTATATATTTTAGTGTATAGAGCGTATGTCGTTTTATTGTTTAGCTCGACCAATACAATTCGTTATTATAAAATAGCAAATTTTATTTTAAAACTTATAGAAATTCCTGCTCTACAGCTGTAACTTTACTATTTTCAAGCACACGTTTCATTAATAACGTTTATAATTTTGCTATATACGTGTGTAATAATTATGACGTGAGAATTACGAGAATACTATTAATCGTATCGTTATTATATATAATAAATCCCTCGTGTATTGTGACATTACTCGCAATTTTTTTTTAAAAAAAAAAATATGGATTAAGGAAACGGCTGGTTATATTATCTCTAAAGTGTAAATAAAATCTTTTTCTTTTTTCTAAATATTAATAGTATCTCGTAGCGTTTAATATTACACAAACGTGTTATATAAACGTTAGATTAATGTTATTAACGTTGTAGTAATCTACTGAATTTATATTTTCGTATATATAAATATTATTTACATTTTTTTTTTTGTTTTTAAAATAGAAAAATGCGGCGTTTTCTAATGATTTCTGTATTGAAAAACGCGTTAAAGAAACCGATACTTAATTTTACAAACAATTCGATTGATTGTGGCTATAGTAATATTATTATTATATTTACGCGTAGTAATATATACAAACTAATTACGTTAATATAGCCTCACGCGTATATAGGTGCGATACGCAGGTGAAAACGATTTTAGCATAAACTCCGTTTATTCCGTCTAATTATAATTTTTATGTTTAACAATTTTCGTTCGTATAATTTTTATAAATCGCGTATAATCGTACTTTTTTTTTTTTGCCCTGCGCCCAATAACCGATTTTTACTGAAAAAAATAGAGACGCGACGTTTCCACACAACACTTCCACGCGCATTTGTCTTGAGAACCAACTTTTATATACGCGAAACGATCGACAAACGCGATTAAATGTGATTATTTTTCGTAGATGGCGTTTTTTTTTTCGATAATATTTATAAATATATATATAGTAAATTTCGAAATCAAATTTAATTGGCGGTGTATTCTGCAGTGTGGTGCGTATTATCTAATAACGAGTTTACACATAAAAATAGTACAATACGCTATGAAACGGCTATAAACCGTGAAACGGCCGAAGATATAGTGGTATAAAGGTGGAGGCAAAAGCAAATTCGGGCAAAGCGTTTGCCCTGACTTGCCTCACACCCTGGCCCTACCGACGCCACTGCAGTTTCTGAGCGATCATCATCGTTTTGAGTCGGCCACGCGTTTTTTTTTTTGTAAAATGTCTCAAACGTATCGAAATTTGGCCGTTTGCAAAAAAAAAAAACGTCTAGCGTTTCAAAGCGACACGCGCGTATATATATTTTGGAATAAATGTGGCTCGGCCGGCGCGGTGCCTTTTAAAGGATTTATTTTAGCGGTTCACGAGCCGCGTGCGCGCAGAGAGTATATTTCACGACGAAAATCGTCCGTCGCCGCGGCCTGCGCACTCTCATCTCCCTTCGGCTAAAAGTCCTGTGTTTCGCTGTTGTTAACCCTCGTCCTGCGCAGCGGCCGACGCGTGTACGACGACGACGCGCCAGTTTTTAACAAGGACAATAATATATTACAATTGGTCACGTATTATGCGGGCGTCCAATTATTCAATTTAGGATAAACACGGTTTCATAAATATTGTTGTTATTACAACAATTGTTATTATTATTATTATTATTATTATTATGGTGACAACGCGTCCGCGTTTTTGAAGGGCGAATTAGTGTAGTGAAAATACACGCGCGCGGTGCCGCACAAAATATAGTTTTATTATGCTCGAGACAAAAATAAAGACAAATTTTTTTTATTATTATTATTATTATTACAAAAATCCCTCGCGTCGACTGCGGCGCGCAAAAACTGGAGGTTTATAAATAAGTTTTCGTGCGCGCGCGCGCGCGCGTTGCAGACGTTTATATTAAACTAGCTGACTTATCCTGCTTCGCCCGTGAACAGTCTTGGCCGGTATGAGAGGAGGTATTAAGTCAGGGACAGAGGCGGATCTACGTGGGGGAATGGGGAAATTTCCCCTAAAAAAATTAAAATAGAAAAAAAAAATTAATGAGACAAAAGAAAAGGGTCATCGGTTTTTTCTGCATATTTTGCCGACAAACTTAAAAAGTCTAACGACTAAATTATGGCCGATTGACATTAACTTTTACCTGGCGATTTCTTTCCCTGAAAAAAAATTAGGTCATCCCCTTATTATATAGTGAAGGAATTTCGTACAAATTTTATGTCAATTTTTCCGGCTGTTACTCCGTAACGATACCAATAAAAACTCCGAGGAAAAAGCTTAATCAGTTGCGCTTTAACTGCATTTACCCGTTCGTTTTTTTCATATTGTATTTAATATATTATTATATCAATAAATGTGTTCGATTATTGAGTAATTTTTACGCCCTATGAATAAATACATGTGGGATTTTACAATTCATAAAAAAATAGTAATACCATATAAAGGTGACTAAAAATATGATTTTTAAATCTACAATTATTGTGGAACGACTTTCAAAATAATTCTCCCCCAGAAAAAACAATCGACTCTTATAGATCCGCCACTGGCCCAATTAAGTTGTGAAATGTTATTTAATCAAATATATTATCTGTATTGCCCAGGTTAGATCGTCCTGTCTTAAATATTTTTTTAATCTTTAGAAAATTTATCTATTATTATCTATATATATATACGTAGCTATATTATCTGATTTGTGGTTCACGGTATTTTTCCCCCGTTTTATTTTCTTACAAATTTCAAACCCCTATTTAACCCCTTTAGGAGTAGAATTTTCAAAAGTCCTTTCTCAGCGGTTAGGAAACCGCTGAGAAAGGACTTTTGAAAATTATAATTTATATATATATATACGTATCTATGTAAATTATGTGGAATATGTCCAAAACTCCGCTGCAGGAAAGTGTACTTTTTCGAGTCATAAGTCTATAAGTCATCCCGCAGTACATACCGAAAATTACTATTTAATCGTGTGCCAGAATACGATTCGGGGATAATAGCATAAGATTTTCAATATTCTTTACACAGATTATCACGTAATAATAATTGTGTATTTAAAATATATTATATACGTCGCACCACGAGCGGGGATCTCGCGTGGTCTTTATAATACCGTGACACTATAATATGACGTATACATACAATAATGTGTATTTATCATATTGTGTAGACTTTACTGCAATATCGCCAAAATCTATTTGTTTTTAATATATAGGTACGGACTTTCGAGTCTATACGCGCAGCAAGACGATTACAAAAAAAAAAAAAAAAATTAAAGCGAAAAAAACATATATAGTCTCATAATATTACATAACTCGATACATTTTTTTGGAAAATTTTTAAAAATTAATTATATATAATATCGTTTTTCGAAAAATTATTCTGTGGGGTAGGGAGGTTTGTTTAGCAAAAAATGAAAGAAAATGAGACTTACGAGTATCAAAGGTTTTTTTCTTTAAATTCTCCTAATCAACAACGTATCTATATATATAATATTAACCTTATATTCATTTTCACTGCTGCAGCATGACGTGTAGAACTGAAGTAATTGCGCAGGAATATCATTACTACTGCGACGAATATACATATATATATATATATATATATATATATAAAGATAAAACAACTTTAGAGTTGTTTTTTTTTTTATTAACGATAAATGTGTTTTTGTCGTCGTACGACTCGCGTATAAATATACTCTGCAGCAATACCTGTTCGAAAACAAATACAATAACATTGTACGTATATATAAATATATATACATTTTTATAAAACAAAAAAAAAATACATTTTAAACAATCCTGTACGTTATATTATTGTAACTTATAACATCGTTGAAAAAAATCATCACCATTTATATATATATAACTCGTTGGAGTTTATATATTATAAAGTATATTATATGTCCAGAAATCACTGCAGGCTTCGTTTGGATAAAAATATATTTACAATTTAGCGATATACGTATGGTAACTAAATATATAAGGGGCAATCGAATAAATACGTTTGATTTATCAAAAGACGTGCAGTAATTATGCGGTCCATTAATATTTTTATATTAAATATTGTATATATTTATAATAAGATAATATAGACTAATATATATTTAAGAGTTATCTACTGCAGGGTTATATGAATTAATAATACTTTGATAAAATTGTTTGTGTGACAATTCGTTTGATGGAAACGATGCCGCGGTACCTACAAATAAAAAAAAAAAGTAAAAAGACATCAATAAAAACAAAAATACAAATGAGTCAGTTTTGATTCGTAACAAATCAAACGTCAAATTATTAAATAAACCGTATATACCTATATATAATAATGATTATTATTAGGGACTCGAATTTTAACGTCCTAAAAATCCCTTCATAAAATGCATTTACAACCTAAAAACTCCAAAAAAATTCGCTTTAAATAATTAATTTTTTTTAATTAAAAAAAAATGAGTTTGATTCCAGGGGTAGTTCAGTGTGAAACGAAAATCGACTAAACGGCAGGTGCAGTGAGACTATTGAGATAAGTTTTATATTCAAAAAAAAACACATTTATATTACCTATTAGTACGAAATTGCTGTATGTATTTATATCTCAGTATTAGGCGAATCTTTATTTTTATTTCGTAATATTACAGAGAAACGGAACGATATGAAAAAAGGCATAATAACGAACTACAAGAGTTCTCATATACACGAGAAGTAAAAGACTTGAATGGCTAGGACATGTATACGGAGAGCGGATGACCAAATTATTTAATAAAGGACTGGTGGCAGAAATGAAAGGTAATAGTCCTCTGGGCTATACGAGACGGAAGGACTCTGCCATGAAACATCCAAAAACACTATAGGGAGGAGTTCAGATAGACGTGGCGTATACAGTAGAGAAGAATGGAAAAAGTTTGTGATGGCGGCGGCGATAGACCTCAATGGCCCTTTAAGCCGTGTACATGATGACGAATATTACTGTAGAAAATAGGTTAAAAATGACCTAAAAAACCGTCAAAAATGCCACAAAAAAAAAAAAAATTTCGTTGTTATATAGAATATAAGTAAAACACATTTGTAGCTTGGAAATAGCATAACATATCGTATCGAAATCCGAGCCCAATATATAAACAGTTATAAAAACAAAATTTTACACCCGATTTTATAGAGTCAATAGAAATTACGTTCGGCGTTTTAAGGTCTCCGAGCTGTACGGTATAGTTATAAAAAAGAAAAAAAAAATTATTTTGGAGAAAACATAAAAAAAAAAGAAGAAAATAACAACGCGTCCGGACGAGAAGAATATAAAACAGCTGCAGTATAGCGTGTGATTTATTCCGCGAGACCATTTGGTTATAAAGATCTCCTCCTCCCCCCTCCGGCACCGAGTAAAACGTATACAATATTTATAAGAATATTTTACAACCGATTTGAAAACGGTTCGAAAGTATTGTTTTTCCACTTGTACATAGAAAAGTAAGAGAGATTTAATCGGACGCGCGATTGGTACGTATTCTCTTTATAAATAAATGCGTTTTTCAGCCGAAACGAAAAAGAAATTATAAATATATCGGTTCGGCGATGAGCGGCTCGTTTAACGGTATAAATTTTAGATTCTAGAGTGATTTGTTGGTTATACGCGATAATGTGTTTTTTTTTTTATGGTCTGTACCCAAAAATTTTACCAGAAGGAGTGTTCCGATCTTTACAGTCATAGTTCGTCTCCCAGGTAGCGAATTGCGTATCTAGTCGCGGTACTTTAGGGAGGACATTTTTTTTATTTTCAAAAAAAAAAAAACTCAAATTACTAGCGAAAAATTACGTAAAAAAAAAAAACCATTTCGTCCAAATCGATTATCGCGTTATTTAATTTTGAATATATAATGTTTATAATATAATATATTAGGGAAATGTTCCGAAAAAAAAAAAAATGTCTTTTATATTCGGGCTATTTATATTATAATCAGGGCCGGTTTAAGGCGTAGGCGACGTAGGCCCAGGCCTACGGCGGCATTATATAAGAGTGGCATATTTTGAATTGAATACGAGAAAATTACTATATTATAATATCAAAACATCAAATAATGATTTTAGATTTGCCTACATGTTAAAAATTGCTAGCACCGGCCCTGATTATAATTATAAATTTTTCAGGTATTTAATTCGTAAAAGAGGTAATTTTTAAATTATAAGTCTCGAAAATATAATAATGTGAACATTGTCAGACGCTATATACGTCATAGGTACTTTAACTACAGTCGAACAAAAGAAAAAAATCTTGAAAATCGTTTGTCACCATGATTTTCCTTATAATAAACGTTTCGAGTTTTTTGTCAAAGTGTATTTTTTTTTTTTTTGGAAAATATTACGTTTGTTTTTAAAAACTAATTCGGTCCTAAAGTCTTGAAATATTCACACCAAATATGCAGTACCATAACGATCGTTTTGAAAATTTTTGCCTAGGTTTATTGTATATATACAATAAGAAATTATATTAAAACTGCGCACGTTTAATCGTTAATTGTTATTAAATAATATCACACCGACAAGCTCCGCCCAGAATCGTTTGCAATCGAATGCGACGATTTATCGTACCTATAATCGCTTTCAAATGTATATAGTAAAAAATTCTAAAATCACTAATTTTATAATAATTACAATAATAATATTTGTACATTATTTCAACTGTACACGCGGGTGTGTACGTTTATTTTTTACCAAAATTTAAAAACTTTTTAGCCGGCGTTTGGGCAATGCGACCGCGGAAACAGTTGGTCAGAAAAACGGTGTCGGCTCTCGCTCGGAGAGAAAAATGTTTTTCCGCGTTATAATCTGTACTTGAAAACGTGTCTATATATTAAATCTGTATTAAAAAAAAAAAATCTAATAAATAATAATATTTATGATTGAACGGTTAACGGCCGGTTTCACCAACTATTTTTTAAATAAACTCCAACATCGTGTTAGTTAACAATTTGTTTATATTTATAACATCTGGTTAAATTATAATATTATAAGTTTCACCGTTGCATTGTTATTGTTAAATTCTATTTGTCAAGTAGGTAACAAAATGTTAGTTGGGTTACCAAAACGGTTACCTCGATTCTAACGTTCTCACTGGTTATCACGAAACGTGACGACTGACAATATAGTGATGATAATAATATAATAACCGAATTTACTATAACGGAACTATGACGTTTTAAAATGCCGATTAAATTTTAACGATCCGATTTCGGGTGGTTAACTATATAACAACGTGTCGAGGTCAACGAATGTCGACGAAACTCAATTTTCACCAACCAATTGTTAAATGCAATTAACGAAACGTCAAATCGTTAACAATCGTCGGTGAAACCGACCCTAAAAGTATTGATTTTTATCGCGATTAACGCGAGAATCGAGGTTTATTGGCGGCATAGGCGTGTCCAGACCTCCATGGCTGGGGAGGCCAGTTATAAAATTTAAATTGTTTACTCACTACAGCGATCTATATTCTATACCTATATTTGTGACTTTTTTTTTTTGTTGAATGGCAATTATATAGCACCTGGAATTTTTTTACCCCGCAAAATTAAAGAGTATTTTGATCTTAAAATTGGTTTCCTGCGCTATTACAACTAATAAATAAGGCCAATCAACTAATGTGCTACTTAGTTATTTTTTATAAATATTTAATATTTATAGTTTCAACCACGGTAGATTATAAGCCAAGAGGCCAAGAATCAAGTCACTGGGGAGGCCGGTGCCCACCCTGCCTCCCCCGTAGACACGCCTATGATTGGCGGTATTAATCCGGTATTATATATATATATATATAATATCGATTGTCGACTACACGCGTGTAGTCGTGGAAAAGACGAAAATCGTAGAAAACAAAAATAATAATAATAATAAACGTTTTAAGGCGCCGCGGAACGCCGGTCGCGTCGTCGAGACGTCAATATATATTATACTGCGCAATAATAACGTTATTGCAGTGTACGCGCGCGCTCAACAGACGCGGTATAGTCGCTCGGCCGTGTATACGATACACAGACGAGGCCGCGTTGCATAGAAAACGAATATAACAACGCGGTATTTTTTTTTTTTATTTTCTACTATTAATGTAATACGCGCTGCTAGAGTAGTTCAGTGTCAAGGTGACACCAAGGTCCTGCGCCGCGGCGCGGCGCGTTTACTGCACTATACGGCCCGGCAACGGCAGAATCCGTCGTCCGGGAACCCGCTACGCGTTGCAGACGCCGCGTGATAAATATAGGTATACGCGCCGCCGCCGCGGATGCCCGTTGTTAAAATAACGCGCGTTACCTATATAATAATATGTACAGTACAGTACAGTTTCTCTCTCTCTCTCTCTCTCTCTCTCTGCGTTTCAAGGTTTTTCCGTCGCACGGATTTTGTTTTCCTGCGCGATGCGTGCACGGGAGGGAAAGAAGAGCGGCGTGAAACCTGCGCCGCGACCGGAACGCGGCGCGCGCGCGCGCGTGTACGTACGACAACGTAGGGGTGTCGGTGCGGTGGCGTGCAGGAGAACCGGTCAGAGAAAGAGACGGGGAGTGGAGAAAAAAAAACCAGTCTAACGGCAACTATATATATATATTATATACACTTATAATAATAATAACGCGCCCGTACACTGCAGCGTGTGTGTGTGTAGAAACGCGCGCAAGCAGCGAAAGTCAAAAAAAAAACTATTATTATTATTGTTACGAGTGAAAAAAAAAAAAACGAGTAGGAGGTGGACTCTCGCGGAGGATATTTCTAGCGTTAGACGAGTAGTAGTAGTAGTAGCGGTCGTGAGGCGGTACGGGAAGGGGGGGAGGAGGGCGAGGACGTCGCGCGTGGAAGTGAGGCGCGGCGGCGGCTACGCGTTGGCCATGTGTTAGCCGAAAACTTTAACCTTGAACTCGGTCGCGCAGCCGTGTGTTCCGGTTAACTGTGCGCGCGGCGAACGCGTTGGATGCTGTTTTTTTTGTTCCCTTCGGAGAGCGACTGAGAGAGAGAGAGAGAGAGAAGAGTGTGACGAGTGTGCATAGTTATAAGATGGCGGCGTGAGAGACGACGACGACGGCGGAATGAGAGAGAGAGAGAGAGAGAGAGAGAAAAAGTACGCGTTATTATTATTATTATTCTTTTTTTTATACCAAAGACGGTGGTGGTGGTGGTGGTGGTGGTGGTGGTGGTGCGCGCGCGCGTTATTATAACCCTTCGGCGTGCAGGCGTTCTCTTGACGTGGCTGCGGCCGCGGCGGCGGCAGAGATTCGACACGAATACATAATAATAATAATATTATTATATATTATGTGCTGCGCGTATATACACACACACACATAAATAATTCGGAGGAAAACCACACGGCCGCCGCCGCCGCCGCCTACTTTCCGCCGTCTATTATAACGCACTGCAACCGCCACTCCTTCGAACTTGTTCGTAAAACGTAAAAAAAAAAATCCACCTCCACACACGATCTATACAACAATATATATAATCAAGCGGTTTTGAGGACTCGGGTTTTTTTTTTTCTCCTTTAGTAATATGCGCTTATATAGTGATACCCACCAACCTATATAGTATGTATTTATAGTTTTTTTTTTTTTTCCATAAAGAAAGTCGTGCGAACGACGAAACAACGAGAGAACGGGGGGGGGAAAGAAAAACGGTTTTTCGAACGGAGATATTTTATGCGGTGCTGGGCGGGCGCGCGCGCGCGCGCGCGGTCTCTCTTTCTCTACACAGTGCGTATACGACACGATTTTCATAATATAACCTTGGCCTTGAAATATTGTGTGAACGTATAAAAAAAATATACCGTTAACGCACGGCTCGTCTTGCGTATTATAATAAATGCGTATTATTTGTACGAGACGACGACTAAAATATAAAAAAAAATATATATACGCGCCCACTCCATAGGTATTGTGTGTGTTTATTTTCAAGGTTATACGGGAGGGAATCGAAAGAGTTAAAACGAAACAGTCGAAAAGTTCGGTTAACGCGTTCTTTTTATTTATTTTTTTTTAATTCTAACCCGGAAAATTCACTTTTTTTTTTTTGTAAAAACGGTCGCCTTTGTTAGAAAATTATCCGAAAAACAGTGTGTTCCAAACAAGCGCGGATCCAAGGGGGGCTAAGGGCTTTAGTCCCCACCCCCTTGGGCTGTAGTCATTGCTTAAAAATTATACATATAACATATTTTATAGTATTTGCGTTTTTGTTTCGAGTACACTGTAAATATAATAAATATAGAGTATTACGCGTGGCCGGGAATTATAATACGCATTTACGCGTTCGCGATACCTGCAGTAATAAAACGAAAATAAAAAAAAAATCGAATACGAATTGTTATTTCCCCCGTCCGTCGTTGCAGTTAACGTTAAACTGAATTTATTTTCGATTAATTATTCAAATATTGCTCTTAGGCCGAGTCGACTTTTTTTCCCTCCGTCCGTCCGCGCCTTCGTTGCAGTATTATTGTACACATAGTATTTAATATATTATATTATCGAAATTTTTTTTTTTTTTTATAAAACAGTTTTTGACCTTGCCTTCGTTAATCGCAACCACGACGCGTCATAATATAATATATTACGAGGAATCAAAGCGAAACCGCCGATAAGTCGCATATAATATATTAAATATTGGAAAAAAAAATAATGCATTACGCGTGTGCCTATACGATATTATTTATACGCACACGGCTCGTATACGTACAATTCCTGCGCACACCTGCTGCAGTGTTGTGTTCGATCGATTTCTATTATATAAAATACATAATATATATACAGTGCAGGAAAAGATTAAAACTCATTTGACGACAAACACTGTAATATAAAAATATACAAACAAATCGAAAAAAAAAAAAATATATAAAGAATTTATATATGGGAATTTGTTCCGGTTATAATATATAGGGTGTGAACCGGTTTATTCGGATTGACGTTATACTATATAATATTATATTTATACCGCGGAAATAGTGAAGGAACATTGTCTCCCTATATTAAATGTGAAACGAATATATTGTGTTTTAGCTTTTTTTTTTTTTTTTTAGCGTTGTAAAATTTTATCGAAAATACGGACTCGTTTTGATTGCTGGTGCACTGCATATGCGATGTACAAAATATATAAAATAACCCCAGAAGCGCGGCGGACACACGAAGAGAATTTTTGAAGGAGAATCAAAACGAACTTAGAAAACGTTTTAGAATTCGGGGATTTAAAATGAAACGATAGGTACGTGTATAAAATATACGTTAGATATACAAATTTTATACGATATGTATAAAATAATGTGTAAAAGCTATAAAAAAAAAAACGCTTTTTTGGAAATGAACAGTTTGTGGGGAAAAAAAGGGAAATGACTATACACACTGCACATATACACGACGCACGGGGTACTGCACGACGGGATTCGATATTATTATTACTAATGTTCTGTTTCTGTTTAGGTCAGCGATTCCCAGACCGCGCTCCGCGGATCCCTTAGAGCTCCACGATTGTTTCTCCAGGGGGATCCGTTCGTTCGTACCGTAAAAAATTTAATAACATAACAACTGAGGCGTTCTCCGGACAAAGGGCCTATACGCAAAACGGTGGTTTTGAGAGAAAAGAAAATTAAAATCAGATTGAATATAATATGTCACACTATACAATAAGTTATTACACTTTAAATAAAAATAACATCAAATTAATTAATAAATTAATATTAACGTCCAACGAAAGCACAACTAAAACACGTGTAATACTAACAACGCATAATGGTAATAATCGTAAATAATAATTATTAATAAAATATTAACGTACAACGAAAACACGTATAATAATAATAATAAAATAATAATAATCGTTATAACTTTGGTTGGGATCGTCACAACAAAACGAAAATTTCACCAAAGATACATATTACCACATGGAGGCTAATTTAAAACGATCTCTGGAAGAAAGGCCTATCCATCGATAAGCTCTTTTGTCCGGAGAACGCCTCAATTATTGATCGTTATACAAGACTCCGTCAAGAGTCCGGTATCATTTAAAACAAACCAATTTCTGAATTTCGGCTCAGTTAGGGGGAGATCTTTCGATTACAAGTTCAAAAGCCAAATTGCTCCTACTGCCTTTTGGTACTTCGCATCTTTGTGAAACGGCTTTTTCGAGGTACACTGCAGCTACAAAAACCAAATATAGAGCACGTTTGGATGCAGAAGACATCGCCAAACTTTATGTCGCAAAAAGCAGGCACATTGCTCACGTTAAGAAACACACTTCAAGACTTTTACACAATATGTAACGTTGTATTATTTTTCAATAAACTCGACTAGTTTTATTCTCATTTCGTAGATTTAAATTCGAAATAATAAAGAATATTTTTTCTCCAGTTCTATTAATATTTAATACTATTGTTTCTTTTATTTATAAATATCTTATTACTTTTACTCCTACATACGTATCACGTGTAATATGCTCCACAGAACACAGGCAAATAAAACTTAATATTAAATATTTCTTGTGGCTTCGCGAGAAAATACTGCTTAAAAAAGGGCTCCGTAGCTGAAAAAGTTTGGGAATCGCTTTATTCCTTTATTTCCTTTAGGTGAATAAAAACCGATCTAACAAATTTTAAAAAAAAACATTTAAAAAATACAATAAGTAAAAGTATATTGAGTAAATGCGATTTAATCCTAAAGTCTACGCGGTCAAAATAAATATAAGTTTTTAAAATGCATATCGTTTTTTTTTCTCGGCTTTTGACGTTAAAAAAGAAAATTGTATTGTTCAAATTATTCGATAAAAGGCGTACGTCATTGTAGTCTCGTTGCAGAAAATCCGAAAATAAGAACTGAAAAAAAAAACCCGTTAAATTGTTAACGTGTATATAAATATAATGCCGATTGCAACTATATACGAGAAAGAAAAAATAATAATAATTTTACTCTTTACAATATAGTCTGCGAAAAAGACAAAATACGAACAAATACGCCTCCTGCAGTTAGCAACCCCGTCATTTATATATCCATCCCTCGGAGTATATTATTATATTGACTGCGTGCAGAACGCGCGTCACATATAACGTTATTATAACTCTATACGAATAGTTATAATTATTATTATTTTATATAAAGTATTAGGTAAACACTCATCCCTTTGAAGGAAAAAAAAATGAGCATTGCGCTGCAGCTACCACCATATATATTCATTAACGTTTTTTGTAATATAGAAAAAGGGCGTCAAAAAAAAATTATATATATATATATACTTAACGTGTCAATGTTTGACAACGTTTTAATTTCTAATTTAGATTTTAAGGATACACTTTATTATTATTATTATTATTATTATTATTATTAATTAATTAATTTCATAATGACTTATTAATATATACGCAGTACATCGGAATTATACGCGTAAAATTGTACACACACGCGCGCTGTATTCTCCGGCTGGTGCCAGTAGATTGCAATTAGCATTTGAGGGTGAATTATAACACTAATTAGAGTTAAAACGAGTAAAAATTATAATTTCACGTTATATTATGCCTACGTTTTACATTCTTCGCATTATTTAAACAAAAACATGTTATAATAATTAATACGGTTTTATTCGTATATATATTTTTTTCGTTCGTTCCGAGGGAGAGGACGGGAAGATTATTTAGAAGCGGAAGGACAAAAAAAAATACCTATTTTACCGTTATCCTTAAAAATTATATGCACTCGATTGTATATAATATTATAATTTATCGAAATGTTTTACTGCGAACACCGGTTAAAATTAAAAATCGAATTTCACGCGTTGTCGACAAGAGTATTTTAACGTTATTTAAAAAATGTTCGCACGCGGAAGTGAAAATTAATCGAAAACATTAAAACGATTTTCGCATTAAAATAATATTGCTTGGCGAGCGAAAGAATGTCTGAACAAGTCTACAACAGTCGTAATTTAGACACCGTATTTTCGCACAAAACAATAATAATTACTGCAATATTTCTTTTGTACACAAAAAACATAGCCGTTTTTCAAATATCTTATTAATTATTAAAAAATTATAAGCATTTTTAAAAATCTCATAATATCTTCTTAAGAATTAAAGATATATATTTTTTTTAATAAACAACTTTATTATATAATATTGTAATTTATTTCGTGTAAAAATCTGGTGGTCTAAATAAGCAGTGTTTCTCAAATTATGAAACGGTTTTTATCGTAAACGTTTCGATTTTTTTTTTTTTGTACATTTTCTGTATTTCCTCGTTCCTCGCTTTCTTTTGGGCCTCGCACGGTTTCGTTTGCCTGCGATAGCGTCCTCTCAAGACGAATTCTGCGTCAACGTACTCGCTGTATAAATCCAATTCAATATAGATATTTTTGAATTTGAGGGTTTAAGGGGAGGCAATCTCTCTACCCTCTCTTTGGTCCTCAGTAGATATTATCCACGCCATCCACAGATCGTTTCAATATTAAAACAAATTGTACGATAAAAGAAAAAAATGTTTTTCCGTGTATAGAGTTAAACACGTCGTTCACGGTAGTCGACTGCGGCGGATGCAGCAAAATACAACGATTACGTGTCCCGCACTCACCGGCGTAACTGAGAAGGGGGGCTAAGCCCCATAAAACTTTTCTATACTCCGCTGAAATTCATACGAAAATCCTTTCAAAAATCAGGATAATTTTTTTTTTATCATAGGATGATGACGTTTTTTTTTTACATTTGTCGTGACGAATTGTCCATATACGTGCAGCTGAGTTGATTCTTATATTTTTATCTTTAAATACGTTGGACCCACTAACTATTTAATCCTATACAGTCACGTCGACGCATTTCGGAACTTTCGGACGAAATTAATTTATACACGCGTACAACGTATTTCGAAAAATTTAATTTTGAATTTAAAAAAAAAAAGTTTTTGTCATCTAACTTTTTTTCGGAAATATGACGCGTAATATACTTTTACAACCGCGCGCGGTTCACACGCTATATTATATAGAACGTTTCATCTGTACTCGTATATTTTACTACCGCGCTGCAGATATCGTTTAAAATTTTTTTTTCCCCAAACGTTTATTTCGACAAAACAACACGACACTACTGTATACGTTATACGTCGTCAAACGTTCGTAATAGATAAATAAAAAAATACAAAAAAAAAAACAGGATTGTACCAGCGCGGACCGATATATCGACGATAGTGTTTTGATAAAATTTCCAATCATAAAAAAAAAAAAATAAAAAAAAAAATTGCCGGATTTGTTTTTGTATTTTACACGTGATTCCGTGGAATCGCCGCGGTTATAGGTACGCACGCCGTTCAAAGTCTATATATATATATATAATATATATTATATTATTATATAAAAACCAGTATTCTCTCGCGAGAATCTGCTTTAGACCAACTAAAAAAAAAAAACATCACTCTCGCGTCAAAATCGATATACGCGCGCGCGCAACGCACACGACCAGAGAATTATTAGGTACCTAATACGACCGCCGACGCGCTATAAAAAAAATATATTTATAAACCATTTTTTTTTTTCCATTTTCATTTTTTTTTTTTTTTTTGGCTTTTTTTTTTGTTTCCAGTGCGCGTGTTTCGGATATTTTCGAGTGCATTAATGCTAATGCGTGCGCATGAGCCGACGGGGTGGGTAGGGGTAATATCGGTGCGCGCAGACATCCGGTGCTCATTATATACTCCGCGTATATTATATTATGAGCGCGTACAAGCACAAAGTCTTTTCAATACGTTACGAAACGCTGCAGCTATATGTTATATTATGTGTACGTGCCGGTGATTTTTTGTGGAAAAAAAAAAACAAAGACTTTTTTTTTTTGTACGGCCATCCGCGCGCGTATCTAATCGAAAATCTTGAAAAGGTTTATGAAAATAACAGATACAAAAAAAATCTCATAAACGCATTACTTATAGGCGTATATATATATACGCGTATAGTGTAATAATTATCGATTTTCGATAAATAAAAATGATGGTAAAAATAAAACTTTCATAATCAATATATATACAGCGCAGAGGATTCCATTCTCATAGACGTTATATATATATATATACACGCACCGGCCCTTACTGTGTCGATACGCAGTCCGATATGGATTTTGTAAACGGATCGACATTCATTTTTTTTTTTTTTTTAATAAAGTCTCCCGTTTGTAATTTTCACATTCACTATATATATATATATTATTTTATACGATATGATGATATGCTTCCTTGTGGAAGAAATCGGCAAGTTTGCCCGCGAACCCGAGACGAGACTGGAAAGACACGCATCAGTCCAAAAGCGATTCAATTATTTGACAATTATGCAGGAGACGTCAGACGACTCAAACGTCTGAATAGCCATAAGACCTAATAATTCGATAAGATTTAAAGGCAGGAGTAATTTCAAAAGAAAATTGACTCCAGACGTGTGTATAATCTATATTACAGTTAATTAATTAGGTGTACAAAAATCGCGAATATTTTTTTATAAAGACCAATCGGTCGTTTCAATATATTATATAATAATAAATATATATATATATATTTTTTTGAATATTTCGTGATTTACGGTAGAAAAACTCAAACTTTTATCTATTAGAAAGAAAAATGAAATTGAAAAAATTTTTTTTTAAAATTCGTGAAATTATACTGCAAAGACCAACGCTTTCACTCGCGGTGATTTTCGCATCGAAATAATCGATTCACGCGCGGGAAAGAACTGCGTGAACGCTCTAATAATAATTACAGTAAGTCGTTTTTTTTTTAATTCCTGAAAAAATATAAGCGTTTAAAAAATACAATGTATACCTTCCGGTTTTTTTTAATCTAGTAACTTTTTAAGAACTAAAAAAACGGTTTTTGTCGTAAACGTTGTAATTTTTTTTTTTTAAACATTTTCTTTATTTTCGCGGTAAACCTGCTAACGTTCTCCCAAATGTTACAAGGTTTATTTGCCTATGGTAATAATAATAATAATAATAATAATAATAATAATAATAATAATAATAATAATAATAATAATATTAATAACAATTTCGCGATTATTTTTATTATACGAGTAGGAAAAAAAATCCGTTCGTTAAATCTAACGTCGATCTGGAATTTAACGCTGCGCGCGTGTAAAATGTGTAACGGATACAAAAATATCTCAGGCGCACCGTTGTAACAAAACATATTGGAATGCGAATTCAGACTTAAAATTTCGCTTATTATTCTTTTATACGAGTAAATAACAATAATTAAAATACTTAACACACGTTAGACGACCAACCAACAAGCTTAACTATATTTATACGCGTTTATAATAAATATAATATAAAGATTATTATAATTCCTTATATATATTATAATATATACTTTATATAGAGACGTTATTGTTCAACAGTATCAAATTAACGTATTTGAAAATATTGAAATCTATATTTTTTTACAAAATTTAATTAATTATTTAAGAACTAACAATAATTTTAATTATTTCAAAGGCGACTTTATATAATCAAAAGAAATTACTTTATAAAAAGAATAAAACATTTAAATACATTGCGGACGATTTACTACTTACAATCAAATGCATTTTATATACGTAAATAAAGTAAAATCCAGTTTATAACATAATACAGCGTTTATATCAAAACGAATTTATCACGTGTCATCTTCTCGATTCAATAAAAACGTGTATTTACACATTCCTGCGATCCTAGCCCAACTCGTATTAAATTTTTTTTTAAATATAAATAACATTATCATATAAAAGATAATTATATATATATATATACTTTTCTTGTAATTCGTCAAATCGAAAAACAAAAATGTTAAATTATGTTGAAAAATACGCTCTAAATATAAATCGTTGATCTAGAGAACCTATAGAAAATAAACTATAATATAATATGTATATATATATATTATTATGTATATAAAATGAATTTATATTTTATTAATTAACGGTATAATTAATTAAACTATAAGCGTAATGTGGGTGTGTGTACCTGTTAATAGGTGTCTGTACGACGTTATATAATACGATGAACATATATTGTGTCATTATTTTATATTATTATATATATATATATATATAGAGAGAGAGAGAGAGAGAGAGAGAGTTACGCATTATAATAATATTTTTTATACGTTTATTTCCTAACACCTGCAGTTAACTACTATAAATAAATAAAAAATATAGTAATTTATATATACGTATGCGCGTCAAGGGCGGACTCAAGAACGGCCGGGAGAATTTGCTTGAAACAGCCCAATAATTGGTAATACAAATGTACATTTTTTCGTATTTCTATATAAAGATACTTATAAAAACAACAAAAATATTCTTTTGAACCGCTGTATTAATTGGAAAATTATATTTCAATTATTCAATCATAAATTATTTACGAAAATCAGTAATTTCTTATTGTCTCGTTTTTCTGGAAGGGTAGACGATGGTCTATGACTGTGTTAGAGTCAATGGTACTTATTTAAAATGGCTTTTCTCCGTTGCCGTTGAAAAGAAGAAAAAAAAATGCTTCTCAATTGTCTTTAGTGCCGTACTGTTTTTTTAGACGGTTATTTTTACCTAAGCGTAAAACAACAATATTGTTTAAGTATAAATAATAATGCGAGGAATAAAATCGAAAATACCCGTTTTAACGCACAATTTTATACAATCACAATTGGTAAATTATACACACGCGTTGTCATTTTTTCTGGTTTTTTTTTTTTACAAACATTTATTATTAAATAATGTTAATATATCGATACAGATCTCTAAAATTGTGTTACTGAAACTGCAGAGACAATTAAAATACTAATAGTACAAATCGATAGCAAATATATATCTATATATTATTTATAAGTCGCAATAATTATAACTATTTAAGCAAGCGTACGAGTAAGTATATGTACTATATTGTAAGATATTTTTAAAAACCTGTAATTATGGCGTTACGCTTGCGTTTAAATTTTCCAAAACAAAAATACGCGTGGTAACGTTTGAAAGTGTCTGTGCGAAGCGATGAGTCTTGTTCAAATATTATTATTCGTCAACGAATTTAGGTCGTGTACGTACCACATGCGTAAAATAATATTTACGTTCTAGTAAAATACCGCAGGACGTGTATTGCTGCTTGCTGCTGCAGTAAATATTTCTGCCTGATTCCAAATTACTCCAACTACTATTATATAGAATTATATATAATGTATATAGTATTCAGTGGCGTATTTAAGGGGGGTCCAGGGGTACTGGACCCCCCCAGAACCAAAAAAAAAAAAAAGATTATCCAAAGGTATTTTGTATTAAATACGAGTACCTTATATCAATATATCTTGTTGGAATTTTCAAAAAAAAAAAATTTGGACCCCCCCCCAGAAAAAAGTTGAAAATACGCCACTGATAATACTACTATAGTATCAGTATATATATATATATATATATATATATATATATATATATATGATATTATACACAATATATTGTAGCAATCGACCGCGAATACATATTACAATAATATAAAAATCGTTTTTCGTTATGAATCGCCGTACATGGGAAGCCGAAATGTCTATAACGTCAATAATAGTAATAGTCCTATTCGGAAACGGGCCGTCGTCGTTGAAAAAAAAAATTCAATTTGATTCGATACGAAACGTTTAATCACATATATATATATATATATATATATAGACAGTGACAAATTTATTTCAAGTAATTTTCAATTAAATGAGCCACGTATTTGATTTTACATATATTTTTACATATTTCCGTGTCATAAATAGATAAGCGTTTTTATGCAATATAATTCACCGCGGGTGTTCTCATACATATCAAGTCGATTTCGACAGTTTAGACAAATAAATACGCTCTTGCGCGTATTAATTTGTACTTTTACTTTCACTTAATTGTTTTAATCGTTTATAAAATATTAATAAATGTATATATATATTTTTTAAGACAATATAATGTATCATTTTGTAATATAACTCTTCAGTGTAAGTAATTCATATATTACGGCCACGCACATTCAATAAAAAAATAATATTATTATATTACATATTTATGTACATACAGGTATTTTATTAGTATAATAAATACATTAAAATCCGTGCCCTAATAATTACTATAAAACGTTTATAATGCGGCTTCACTAACCTATACAACACAAAGTCGCATATGTGCGTTTTGCCAGAACTGGATAGAACTCGAAACGTACTCGCTGCTACAGTTTGCAAGACATTCAAAAACACGATTCGAAATAATTCCAGTTTATGAGCCACACCGCCACGTCCTATGAACCAAAAAAAAATGTAATTTTGTGTTAAAAAAAAAAAAAAGTACAAATTACCTGATATATATATATATATATATAGCATTATTACTGATATTGGCCGTGTTCGTTAGTTATTGACTATTATAATATTGTATAATTCGCTATCGATTTGAATTGTTCGCATTTTAATTATACTATATTATCAATGCGCGTTTAATAACGTTATTTTAGATTTGTAGATCGATAGCGAAAATTGATTTTACAATAACGTTTGTGTTCATAATGTACTATTACTACGTTTTCAAGCAGAATGCGTACTTCAAAAGTTCCTTACCAAGCGTTTTTAATCTTTCTTTATTATCGTTATTATTATATTTTATAGATTTATTTGTACGCGTATAGGATAGCATTTAATGACTAATACAGTCAACAGATACGCGTAATTCTCCGTCAAAATCGTATAAATCACTTTTCCGAATGTTCAATAGAACACAAACTTGGCTATTATGGTCACAAATTTTTTTCTTACAATAATAATGTGTATAGCACGTGTTTTTTTTTTAATGAATGGCGTGCATTGTATTGCGCGCAGAAAGGACTAAAACGTCGTGTTATGTATTATTATAACTCATGTCATTGATTTTATAAAACCAATGTTTACGCCCTTGCCATATTATATTATAATAGCTGGCGTTATGGGCATATATACGCGTGTACGATTATAATATTATGTTATCGTAATGACATATGTTTTGACATTTTGAAGTCGGTTAAATTCGAAACCCATCGTCTACACGCGTAACGCTTTTTATACTGATTTTAAATAAATGTATCGTTTTTACCGTTATTTAGGTAATTTTTCGGTAGTTTTTTTATGCGCTTTTGAGAAAACCGAAAAATGACCTCTCTAAAGTACCGACTCAGTGGCGGCGCATGGCCTCCATCGAAAACCTTTGGCCCGCCTCGAAATTTCGATTCAACTCGAAAGTCTGAATTCGAATTCCTCGTATCTAATTATGATTTGCTAATGTCTTAATATATTTTTTAATTATATAATTTTAACATTCAGCAGATCTAAACGTCATTCAATCACAATCGGAAAAAATATAGTTGACCATTGATACGAGGTCTGTTCAAAGAGTTCCCGAATTTTTTTTTTTGTATGGTGTTTATACCTACAGGCTATTGAAGTATTCTCCTGCTTGGTTTATACACTTTTGCCAACGACGTTTCCGCCGTTGAAAACAGTCCTGCAGGAAACCGGTTTCTGGAACTTTTTGAACAGACCTCGTACAGGACCGGTGTTGGAGCGTTTTGTTAAAAAAAAAAAAGACTTTTTTTCGACAATATGGACCGTTCACAACTTTGCCCCCCTCCTCCCTTTCAAAACTGGAAATGACGACACTGCTATTCCATTCCCCCTACTTATTTTGATCCACTTCGACCGTCACTGATAATAATACGTATTATAATATATACTCGTGTACGCTAAAATGTAATTTCGCGCGCGTTTCGAGTGTTTGCTCTACACGGAAATCCGGTCTTTAGGTCGAATAAATAATAATACCTACTAGTCTGCAGCTTACACCACAGAAAACCGCGCGTGTACAGCTATATATTGAAACCGTTGGCTGCGGCTATTTCTCGTGCAGTATACCTACCGCACGCACGCCTATATACTACAACATAATATAACCGTACTTATATGAGCGCGTGTAAATTATGTGTATTATGTTATATTCACTTCCCATACGGTGCCGGCCTACCACAATACGAACACTTGTGGTCGTCCGTAATACCTATATATATATTTTTTTTTTATTATTTTACTTTTTTATTGTTCCGCCGTCCTAAAACAATAGCGCCGCCGCCGAATGTGTTTCCGGTCGTGTCGACGACGTCGATAATATATTTTTACATTTCACATACGCGTTTACATATTATTATTATAATATGTTGTGTCCGCGCTTATAAAAAAATGTATACAATACGAATACACGCGTGCAGTATATCGTGTCGGGATTTAAATTTTTTGTTTTTTTTTTTTTAATCCTCTGCACAAAATAAGAAAATCCGTTGTAATCAGAAGAAGAAAAAAAATGTGAAAAAAAAAACGGTACTATGGACTCGAAAGATTTTCCTGTACACGTCCAAATCACAAACATAGAATATATTAAACGCTCGATTAAAAAACGCGCGCACTTTATTTGTAAATTGTAATTTAATTGCAGTATAATATAGGTGGGGAGGGGGGCGGAATAGAAACAGTGTCGTCATTTCGTGTTTTAAAAAGGGGAAAGGGGCAAAGTAGTAACTTGTAATCGGTCCATATCGTTGAAAAACAAGCAAAAAAAAAAACAAAAATCTTTTTGATACTGTGCAAACATCTGTTACGGCGGTATGAGGGGTAAATCTCGGGAAATGGGACGGAAATGTGTATAAGTTGTTGTCATGACAACTAATATTTTTTAACCAAAAGGCTCTAACACCGGCCCTATAACACTAACCTTGATGGTGAACTATATTTTTTATGATTGTGCGATTGAGTGATAGATCCATATATACTGAATGTTGAAATTTTAGAAAACGAAAAAAATGTTTCGAAGACGTTTTTCTATAAAAAAAAAAAAATTGGCAACGATTACAATTCATAAAAAAAAAAATTTTAATTTCAAAAAGGGGGTAAATAATTTTGAACAAAATAAGTGGACGTATTATATGAAATATGCTAACTAAAAAAAGTGCGTAGCTGCAGGGATGGCATCATCCCCCATATCACCCCTGCACTTCGACCACTGGCGACGTACAAGAAGAATACACTTGCCCTCGACATAATCGTCCTGCACATTGTCCTTAACACACACACACACACGTCAGACGCGTCGTCTGGAAAACTGCGGGTCGTGTACTTTTATGTGCACTGCAACGCGCGCGCGCGCGTTAAATAATATAATAATATTAAACACTTCCTGTTTATAATATTATATGCGCCCCGCAGGAAAGAAACGCAATTCCGGTACGATTATTGTCCTTGTAAAGGACATATGGTAAGCACCGCGCGTACAGCGTATATAATATAATACAGCGTACCGTCGTTATATTTATATTTTATTGTGTGCTGCAGCCGTCCGTCCGTCCGTCCGTCCGTCCGTCCGAAATAACTGTTGTTTTTTTTAAAAAAAAAAAAAAAACGAAATCGACACAGGGGCGTCGTCGTCATTCGGTTGGCATCGTTTGATGGGAATGAGAGAGGTGCGACGAAACCGCGTACTAACTTCAAAAAAAAAATATATATATTAATAATTTGCCTTCCCCCCACCCCCGTTAAATGCTCCGATGCCTGCCATTTGCGAGGCCTTATTTTTAATTCTTTACGGTTATTATTGTATCGCTATAATATCCACTGATTTTTAATAAAATCAGGATTATTAATCCGTACCTACACTGTTACGCGTTAAAATAAGGGAGATTTTACCGCCACTATTCTCTCGTTTTCCTGTCGACCGATCCGTATAACATATAGCCGATGGCAAGGCCGTAGCCAGAGGGGGTTTAGTGTTCAGACCTCCCGAATTTTTTCTCAAAATAAAATTTAACGATTTATATTCTATTATTATTAGTTTATTATTTGTATTTTATTTCATATTTATACTCTCGGCCCCCCTAAAAATTTTTGCTGGCTACTACGGTCTTGCTGCAGGTATCGATGGGCATTTTATTCGTCAATATGCGTCAATTACATAATATGTAATAATTCCTATTAATCGCGTTATATAAGCTTATTATATTATTTTATGTATAAATTGATTCATTAAAAAAAGAATTGCGTAATATAAAATATAAACGAATATACTCGCAGTGTGTATTGAAATTAATTATATTTAGAAAAGTATCAATAATAATAACGTTTTCATATAAGCCGTTTGTTTTCGTTTTTTCATATTAAAAAATATTTTTGAAAATTTGTCAAAAACTTTAAAAATAATAATTGTTTATTATTTAAACATTTTTACGGATATATTTGCATTTTTTTTTTTTAATGCCTTTAACAACACTTTCGAAAACAAATATGTTTTTTTTTCACGTTTATTTTTTTTCCACCGCTTATCGATATAATTTATACTATCACATTTAAACAAGAAAAATGTAAACCACGCGTATAAATATTATCGAAATAATAGTACCAGTACCTATATATTATATTGTATAGGCTGCAGTGACCAGTTTCAGCGGTGGTTTTTATAGGGGACGATGGAGGCGATCGTCCCCCCCTCGGGCTTTTTTTTTACATACAATTGTATGTATATTATATATACTAATAATTATTTGATTATTTATTATTAATTTTTGGTGGAGGGGGCTGACGTTTTCGTCGTCGTCCCCCCTCGAATAGTTTAATCGAAACCGCCACTGCGAGCCTGCAGTGGCAGACATAATATATAAACTATATAATATGTTACGATGTACAGCAGAACCGTTTGAAATTCAAATCCACCACCTAAACACGTTAGCCTCAAATTTTCTTCCCCTATATACCTGGAGAAATAAAATAAAAATCGGGAAAAACGATGTGTAACATTTACACAAATAAACACTCGGAGTATACGTATTCTACACAGTAGTACAGTGGTTCTTAACCTTTTTTGGTTCAGCGCTCCTTTATATCGTAATAACTAACTGCTAACGCCCCCCTCGTGAAAAATCAAATTTTCATGAAAATTAATAATATTAATAAATTGTATTATTCTTATAATCTCCGAGTTTGAAAAAGCTCACCGCCCGCCCCTCAACGCCGCCTTCAAAACTATCGCCCCCGGAGAGACCGAAATGCCCCCAAGGGGACGGTACCGCCCCCGTTAAGAACCACTGCAGTAGTATACGATTACACAGTTTGGACGCCACTATATATACTGTGCGTACCTCGTATACGGAATAATGGGAATGGAACGGACGAAAAAAAAAAAGTGTTTTTCCTGCGAGACGTTCGTATACATTATTATTACTGTGCCTATACTGTACTGCACGTGTGTGCAGCGCGTATACCGGCGGCGAACACCTAATTACAATACAATATAATATTATTATTACACACGTAATACACGATTGCGCGTAAACGATTTGCTTCCGTCTTATCCGTCGCCCATACATTTTTTTATATTCAAATAATTTTTTCATTTTTTTTTTTACTATATTTTATTACGAACGCTCGTGTCATAATAATATTTTATTGTTTTAATACCGTTATAGGCATAGCCGTCCCAAGCGGGGGGGGGGGCAATTGGGGCAAATGCCCTAGGGCGTTCAAAGTATTATGAATGCAGAGGGCGTCAAAAAAATGAATGACGAAAAGAAAAAAAAATTTGTTGTTTTATTTTAGATATTAATTTCCCTTCTATCTATACGATGATTTCGAGGACGATGAGTGTATTTACTATTAAAATATATAAAATTATGTAATATTAGATATTACGTTAGTTGTAAATTTTTTTTTTTTTGAGGGAGGGGAGGCGTCAAATATTATTGCCCTAGGGCATTATTGGTGGTTAGCAGTGGCGTCATTTCAATTTTCGAAAGGGGTGGCAAAAGGTTTAACCGGCCCATTTAACTATTTTCCACTTACATTTAGCTCAATACGTTTTCTGTTTTACATAATTTTGATATTTTCGTTATCGCGGGCACGAATCACCCGATATTTTTTATTATTTATTTGGGGCGGGGGAAGGAAATTCATTACTTTGTCAGCTATATTAAGAGGACGTAGTACCCGAAAATTACGCAGCGAAAACAGCGTTTCGTATTTCCAATGCAGCAAAGTCTATATTATTGGTATATTTGATTTGAAAGTGTCTCAAAAAAGGTGAGATGTTTCTCTATGACATGTTGGAAACCGAATTTAAAAAAAATTAAATTTAACTATTAATATTTGTCATTGAAATTTGGAAAAATACCTAAAATGTTTTAATTTATACTTTATTTAGTATTTCAATAATCCAAAATCGGCTTCCTACATGTCATAGCAAAAATTCTCACCTTTCATAATATGTTTGGTCTATTTAAAACAAATTAATACACTATGTGTACTATTGGAAATACGATGAGATGTTTTATGACAAAACGTAAATTTCATCGCCATGAAGTGGCGGCTGCCTATACCTAAAAATTATTATTATGAAACGGCACTGTGTTCGTATAATACCCCACCACGTGTATTCGCACACGTATACAATTATCGCGGCCGACGGTGTTGCGGTCAAAGGTCGAATACGAGAATAATTTTAAAATGTGATTATTATTTCCTATAAAGGGAGAATAGGTATTTCCGTACAGGTAGGTTTATGTTTTATATTGGTATAGATATGGAAAAACCGTCGACCATTCACTACAATAAGCTTTGAACACATTTGTATAAATCTGTACCACAGATTAGATGAATACAGATGGATCACTCGCGATGTAAACAAAAAAAATTACGTCATTCGAATCCCCCCCATATCAGTGTTACCGCATGGTAGCACAATATATTTACCTAAAATTTAAACATTACTCCCGTAAGGTAATCTATTTGTGTTGTTTACATAGTGATTCTGGTTTGGCGATCGTGTCATATAATGTCTCATGTTAAATATACTCGTTTCACACACACAGTTGAAAAAAAATCGGTGCTTAATTTGCCTAATTTTGCTTAAATTTTTACCGGCACGTGATAACCATTATTATGATAACATTATTTGAGATAATAAAGAAGTTGTACTATAATATTGTAAAATACCAACACAATAATTTATATCGTCGTGTGCGCCTACATTGATATGCGGGGGACCAATCAGAAGAGCGTATTTGCAATTCTTTTGTTCTCGGGCCGAGTGATCCATCTGTATTCATCTAATCTGTGTCTGTACTTCAAACTATACACACGCATTATTACCTACTATTTATCAAACGTTAGTTTTAATAATAAATTAAAAATTAGAATAATTTAGAATAATAATTGCAATTGTTTAAATTATTGTAAATAAAGACATCATATATATTACACGTGTATAATAATAAATAATAATATATCGTGGGTGTCGTATGGTGACAGTGTGATCGTAGCATATATAGGTAGTACGTAATAATAAAAAAACACTCAAAATATGAATTACTTGGATAAAGATTTTAGAGTTTTGTTATTACTTTAAATTTGAAAACAATGATAAATTATTGCATTCGATAAAACGATTCTGAGCGGAGCATCGGCGTAATATTATTTAAAATTATCAAAAATTGTTTTCGTTAATATAGTGCAATGTTACATATTTAGTAAAAATTTCCGGTTTCTATGACGACTACTTTCAAAATGACGAAGAAATAACGATAATCTATTTCGACAAAATCGCGTTTTTACCATTTTTATGTAATTTTTAACTAATAAAAATCACTATTTTGATTATCATCTTATTATTATAATGATGACTCGTTTACACACAGGCAAAATACCTGTATGTACAGAACGTTTTCTGTAGTATATCATTCGTGTAGACCGTCATTTGTCTTATCTTCATCGTGTTATAAACACGTAATATAATAACAGATTTATTTCTCAGTATTATCCGCGATATCGATTTCCGATATTTTATTTTATTACCCTATTCATTATCGTTTTCGCTTATCGAATTAATCGTCGCACCGCCGATTACGATTAGCGGTGCGCGTCGCGTGCTTGCGGATCGTGAAAACACCTAATTGCGCGTTCTATCGGTCGTTGTATGCGTTCTCGTTTCGGCACGACGTCCTCTTAAACGTATCATAAAAAACTATATATAGTACATACGAGATTCAAGTTTTGAAGTTTCCCTTGTCGTCGTGACATTAAACATGTTAGTAATGACGTTTTGTGACCAGTTCTGAGCATCTTGTTTAGTTTCTTCCTATCTTTCTCGCCGCATTGGTCACACAACCTTTAGCTACAGATTTGGTTAGAATAACTATTATTTAACGTCATCTCGGCACAAATCATGTCGGCCCACTGTTAACAAAGGGGGGCAAATGCCCACCCTGCCCCCCACCAAATGACGCCACTGGTGGTTAGGAACTTAGGACGGCACTAGCTGGTTATAGGGTACCTAACTCGCAATTCACGAGTTTTGTCAAAGCGCGTTTTTTTTTTTTATGATAACGTGTTGCAGCCTGCAGCAGCACGTGGCGTAACGAAGGGGTTTTTGTGAGAGGACACGAGTATTTTGGCGTGGACGCAGGGCCGTATTTATAGGAATTTGTCGTCCTGGGGCAACAACAAAAAAAAACGCCCTATTATAACATAATACAAATTTAATGCAATATAAAAACAATTTTATTTTTAATTTACAATTAAATTTTTTTCCTGGATTGTGACTCCGCAAATTCATTATTCATTACCGATCTAGAATACGTTTTTATCCTTATTATTCTTACGGTCGAAAACGATATTTTCGAAGATGTCACAAAACTATCGGTTATTATTATCTCACCTAAATCTCGCGATAATAGGTCATAAAAGTAGGGTCATGATAAAAGTGTAAATAATAAAATATTATGCGCAAAAATTAACTTGAATGAAGTTTTGAGAGGATTAAATTAATGAAATTATGTAGAAAAAAATTTAGCCGCCCACTCATAATCAGCCGCCCGGGGCAACAGCCTCCTGTTGCCCCCCACCCCTAAATACGGCTCTGGGTGAATGGTTATAGGTGAACAATATTTGTTATATGGGAAAGTTAACGTTTAATATTGTAGACACTAAATATACGTTTGACTTATTAAAAAAATTATTTTATTAGGTCTATAGGAACGTTTTTAGGGCGCTATAAGTTCTCCCCCAACCACGGTTACGCCGACGGATAAGAGTCTCAAAATGCGCTTTGCCTCATTTGTATGGGTAGAAAAAAAAGTTCACCACGTCACTGCAGTATCATCGGCTGCAGGGACGAACCGAAGAGGGGTCGTGGGGGGTGTCGCCCCCCCCACTCGGCAATATTAGACATCCAGTCGGCAGTCGGCACACGGTAAATTTGTTCGACTGAAATATACTAATATATACCAAATTATTTTGAAACGAGAAAATGAAAAATATTATGTTTATATATAAATCTCTATTATTGCTAAACTATAAAATAAGAACCTGCAGACAGATGAGCGAGGAGACCAGTGGCACACACGTTAAGGGTCAATGGGGTCGATCGACCCCCCTATTCAAAAGGGTGGGTGGGGTGATGCTGGTGTTATGGAGCTAAAAATTTAAATAATATATTTTTAATCATAATTAATACTATATAGTGCATGCAAGGTTCAAGGTTGTCATTGGGTGTCTACCGGTTGTCTATTGGGCGGTGGCACAAGGTGTGCAAAATATTGTTAGACCCATCAGTGTGCAGTTCAGTGTGCGCCGCTGGAGGATAAACAGACGATCAATCGCAAAATGCGGATTACATGTTATACTATTAATTCAAATATAAAATTTTGTATATGATTTTATAACGATTAATTATACGTACATGTGATATAAATTATAATTATTATTCTTGTTAACGAAAACTTAATATATTAAATTCTAGTCGGCAATTTTAAAGACTACACTTCCCCCCAGCCCAGGATTTTTAAGATCGTCCCTGATCAGCTGCAATTGCTGACGTAGGTGTAAGCCGATATCGTCCTGCAGATATCCGCCAATTTTTTTTCCACCCGCGGTCCGTATATATATAGGTAAAATCCCTCTTCCGAATTGAGACTCAGGGGTGGACTGACCCGCGAAAGGTTGGGAGACAATCGACCCGTCCCCCGGGCCCTCAGTCGTGTCATGCACTCGAATACACGTATGTTTTCGTAAGCGTATATAGATGAACTAAAAATCCATCAAAATCTTTTATAATTTGGAAAATACCCAATAATGTATTATACAGACTTCAGAATTACACCGTATATTTGGCGTTACATTAATTATGTGATGGAATTTTTAAAATCTTCTGCCCCGCCGACCTTTTCTTCTAGTGAAAACAATATTCTTTGCCGAAAATATCATAATCGTAATTCAAAATTTATTTCACAATAAAAAAAAAGTTATTTAAACAAAAGTATTTTAGATTCCGGCATATACGGTCCGGAAAATACGGTCCGGTATTATACGTTCCGTACACTTACATTCCGGATTATTATAGCCCTCCCAAAAGTATCTACCTATATGATTTTAATTAGGTACAGATATTCTATAAAAAAGTATTTAAAATACTTTTTCCAAATACTTTTATTATAAGTATTAAAATACATATTCGAGCTATAAGTCCCCCAACCACGGTTACGCCGACGGATAAGAGTCTCAAAATGCGCTTTGCCTCATTTGTACACTGAAAAAAATTTTCTGTTAGAGGAACCAAAATTTAGTAATAATAACCGTGATTTCCTGTTGGCTCAGTGACAGCAATATGTTTCGTAATGTATACTTACTAATTTTTGTAAGTCATGATTTGTTATACAAACAAAATATTTCGTAATTACCAAGTTATGCATTTCAGCTTTAGCTACAAAACGTTTGTATTGTTTGTATTTATTACTGATTATAGTTTGCGGAACGTATGGAAAGATTAGTTGGAAATATAGAGATAATTTTAGGCACATCAAATTACATTGTTAGTATAACTGAACAGTTTGGTAAAGTCTTATTACTTTATTGTTACGTTTACATATTTCTATTTAAAGATTGGTTGGTGCTACAAAGTTAGTTTTTAGCAAATAAAACCATATTGCTGGAATTACAGAACAGTCGCGTGAAGTCTGATTACTTGTATTGTTATGTTTACATATTTCTATGTAGTGGACAACAAATTATGTAACCGGTAGTGGCTATTACAATATTAGTTTGTTAACATTTGTGTCTGGATTATTTATTTCTACAGAACAGACTTTAGTTAAAATTGCAATATTTTCTGTAACCACATTATTTGTAATTAGGTAAAAAAATATAACATAATAAAAACAGCTGAATGATTAATTTATAACACTTATTTTATTTTATAAAAACATTACACAATTTAATTATAATACATTGTTACAAGTGGATACACTAATTAAAACAGCAAACACAATAAGGCAGCGATGTTACAAGTTTCTTCGTTTTCTGTGAAAATTTAAAAGAAATAAAAACTTTAATACTGGTTATCATTATTAATTATACAATACTGAACAATGAACCCTTTTTTTAATTTGTAGCTCAGCTTATATAAAATATTATTATTATTATTATTATATATGTCTGAATATTAGAATATTCTTTTCCCATCTATATTGTTCGATACTGTATTATATTTGTATGTTACGTCACTATCTTTTATTTTGATAGCTTTAACCGTTTAATATCGATGTATTTATCGCGGACCTTGTTTTCTTGTAATCGGTAGGAAGCCGGTCAGTCCGGAGTTTACACTCGAGCTCGTTATAGTATATAGTGACGTCGTATCGAGTACCGCGTCGCTTCGTTTATAATGCGTAATAATTATTTATGTGCGAAAATATAAAGAAAATTTTTTAGAGAGAAAAAAGGTGTTTATGTATTATTTCATTAATTGCATAACCCGACATTTGGTCCTTCGGAACGGATGTTTACTTAAATTCAGACGGTCAACTCGTTATTTGTCGTCTTCGCGTCGTTAAGCATTATTTTACACGTCATCATCAAAAAGGAATTGGACTCGCAATATCAGGTCAGATTATCCTGTTATACTCGTATTTTCCTTTCCAAATTTGGTGGTAGTTTTACGCGTTTCTATAGTACAAGCACAGTATAGGAGATATCGTAACACGACATATTATTATAGCATACGCGGCTATACATACTCGTTTCCTAATTTCGTGGTTACAATTTATTATAGCAGATATAAGTATTTACAAGTCAAGAAAATATAATGTCAGAGATAGCCGCTCTCATTATTCGTCGTGGGCAGCTCAAAGGTCAGTTGACCCGTTTTAGTAAATATATCAATGACAATAAAAATATTGATATAGAACAACTCATGCTCCGCAGAGAAAAGATTAGAGAAATTTGGAACGATTTCGATCAAGTTCAGACGCAAATCGAAGAAGAAAAAGGAGCAATAGAAGAAAGTGAAGTTTATAGATCAGAATTTGAAGAATTGTATTTCAATAGTATGGCAGAATGTGAAAGATTGTTAAAGGATGTGTCCATAAAACTTAATCGTGTTGAGGATTTGCAAGGTACAGAAAAGGGTATACACTCCGCTACACCGTTATGTAATAATCAGTATGTTCCTCCGTCGATCAAATTAGCAGCGCTTCAGATTCCCACATTTTCCGGTGAATATACAGAATGGTCGTCATATTTCGATATATTTACAGCACTCGTACACAACAACAATTCTTTAAGTGATATTCAAAAATTCTTTTATTTACGTTCATCGCTCAGCGGCGACGCTGAAAAAAGTATTCAATGCATGCAAACGTCGTCTGATAATTATCAAAAAGCCTGGAACAGTTTAACCGAACGATATAATAATAAAAGAATATTAATACAACTTCACACTAAATCGTTATTTAATATATCGCCAATAAAGGAAGAATCGTCCGAGCAATTACGTAAATTATACGATGACTTATCAGGTCATATTAAGGCTCTCGAAACGTTAGGTCAGAGTCCAAGCCGTTGGGGCTCGCTACTTTTATATTTAATTACAACGAAATTAGATTCGACTACATTACGTCAATGGGAAATAGAATCAAATAAATTAGTTGATGTATCTGCTGAACACTTACTCGAATATTTGCAATCTCGCTTTAGAATATTGGAAGCTGTCGAGTCAACCAGTACAAAACCAGTTTCTAATTCAAAAATAAATAAAGATCAGTCAAGAGGATACAAGAAAAATGTATACAAGAGTACATCATTAACAACCGCAGGAGAAATTAAATGTTATGTTTGTAATTTGCCGCATACTATTTATCGATGTCCGTCATTTTTAAAATTATCAATCGTTGATCGGATAAAGAAAGTCAGTGAACTTAATTTATGTAAAATTTGTTTACTTTCGCATGTTGGCGAAAAATGTAATAGCCGTCGTTGTCCGAAGTGCGCGCGTCCACACAACGGATTACTACATATCGTATCTCGTAATGCAACCGATAAGGCCAACGTAGCTGTAACAATATCAGAAATCGTAAACGATAAAGCCGAAACCCGCGAAGAAAACGTCCCAGATAAAAACGCGAGTGTCATTGCACACACTTCACGTCAAATCGTAAATAATAATCAAATACTATTGTCTACGGCCGTTATAATGGTTTGTAATAATTTCAATAAAGCCGTTCCTTGTCGTGTTTTACTTGATTCGGGCTCACAGAATAATTTTATTACAAAATCAATGGCTGAATATTTACAATTAAAACAAAAACGTATCTCATATTCAATTATGGGCATAAATCAATCGATACATAGTGCCTCTTATCAAGTCTCAACGAAAATAAAATCGCGATTATGCGAATACGAAACGTATTTAGAATTTATAGTGTTACCTAAATTAACGAGCTATCTTCCGTCGACGTCGATAAGAATATCGGACGTAAATATACCGGAGGGCATTGAACTCGCCGACCCGTCGTTTAATTCGTCTCAAAAAATAAATATGATTATCGGTTCAGAAATATTTTTCGAATTAATTTGCGCTGATCAAATTAAACCTATTTCAACTGGGCCGACGTTTCAAAAGACTCTTTTCGGTTGGGTTGTCTCTGGTCCTGTATCGGATAATACAGAAAACGTACATATAGAAAATAAATGCATATCATTATATAGTAATACGAACTCGTCATTCGCGGCGTTAGAAGAACAAGTAGCCAAATTTTGGCGTTTAGAGGAAATACAATGTAAGGTTTATTCATTAGAAGAAAAAGCATGTAAGAATTATTTTGAAAAAACGTTAACACGCGCCGCTGATGGAAGATTTATCGTATCGTTACCGTTTCGTGACGCATTAAAACTCGGAAAATCGTATGAAATTGCACTACGTCGATTTCTGTCCTTAGAAAAACGTCTTCAAACACAACCCATGCTCAAGGTCGAATATAAAAGTTTATCGATGAATATATTACATTAGGACATATGGAGATCGTTACACCAGAAGAGCCTAGTGTTTATACGAAACATAATTATTTACCACATCACGCCGTCATAAAAGAAAACAGTAGTACAACTAAACTTAGAGTAGTATTCGACGCCTCTTGCAAGACGGATACAGGCGTAAGCTTGAACGACGTTTTATGTAAAGGCCCTAGCATTCAAGAAGATTTAGTATGTATTATGGCTCGTTTTCGCACGTATAAGTATGTCATTTCTGCCGACATCGTTAAGATGTATCGACAGATTTGGGTGGCCGATCACCACAGAGATTTTCAACGAATTTTATGGCGCTCGAGTCCCGATCAATCTATTCAGATTTATCGTTTAAAGACTGTCACTTACGGAGTAATTACAGCATCCTTTTAGCAACAGGTTGCCTTCAAAAGCTGTCCGAATATGAAAACGATCGATATGCCAATGCCTGTAAGACGATTCGTGAAAATTTTTACATGGACGATCTGTTATGTGGTGCCGATACAATCGAAAATACGTTAAAATTACGCGACGACATCATAGCAGTATTGAACACGGCAGGATTCGAATTACGTAAATGGTCCAGTAATACGCCAGAATTACTGTATGGAATACCAAAATTAGAAACAATAAATGTCGAAAATGTCCTTGTCAATAATTTTGAAGAAAAATTCACGAAAATTTTAGGATTGGTTTGGAATCAAAAAACCGATTCGTACCAATACGTAGTGGAAACGTATAATGATAATACACGTATTACAAAACGTAATGTTCTATCGGAAATTTCTTCGGTTTTCGGGCTAATAAGTCCAGTTATCGTGCGATTAAAGTTAATTATGCAAAGGCTCTGGCAGCTTAATATAAATTGGGATGAATCGTTACCTTCGGAAATTTGTGATGATTGGCGAAAATTCGAAAAGACTTAGAAGTAATAAATTCTCTCGTAGTAAATCTTTTAATAACGAGTTCCGAAAGAATATGTAATATACAAATTCACGGTTTCGCTGATGCGTCGTTAAACGCGTACGGTGCATGTTTGTATATACGTACTTTGAATGAAAACGGTGACGTGACTATAAAATTAATTTGTTCTAAATCGCGCGTCTCACCGTTAAAAATTGTGACTTTACCACGTTTAGAATTGTTAGCATCAGTTTTGTTAGCACGTTTAGCGGCAAAATATGTACCAAATTTACAACTATGCGTGGATGGAATCTATTATTGGACCGATTCGACTATTGTTCTGGCTTGGATTTCATCACCTGCGTCAAAATGGAAGACATTCGTAGGTCACCGAGTCAGTGAAATTCAAGAACTTTCTACTATATCTCAATGGAGACACGTAAATACAAATGATAATCCCGCGGACATTGTTTCTCGCGGATGTTCGCCATCTCAAATAATTGATTGTCGTCTATGGTGGTACGGTCCAGAATGGCTACGCGCCGAAGAATCGGAATGGCCGAATAAAATTGGGATTTTGAAAACGATACAAGTATACCTGAAGAAAGAACAACAATTAAGATAGCAATGTCGACAACGTGTGACTTCTCTATTTTAAACAAATATTCGTCATTATCAAAGTTATTACGTGTAATCGTCTATTGTTTAAGGTTTAGAATCAATGCGAAATTAAATGCGAAGAAGATTATTGGACCCGTACAACACGAAGAAATCGAAAAAGCTACAATTATTGTGGTGAAGCTAGTACAATCCGTCGCCTGGCCCACAGAATTATCTTGTTTAAAAAATTCGCGAAAAATAAATAGTAATAGTCCTTTATTACGTCTTAAACCTTTTTTAGACGAAAATTGCGTTATTAGGGTGGGTGGCCGATTGAAACATGCCGATACCATAGATATTTTTCAAAAACATCCGATATTATTACCGGCGAACAGTCCGTTTACACGTTTAATATTTTCAAACGAACACGAAATTTCGTTGCACGGCGGTCCACAGTTAATGTTAGCGCGCATACGTCTTAAGTATTGGCCTTTAAATGGACGGAATATTGCAAGAGGGGTAGTAAGACGATGCGTGAAATATTTCAAGTGCAAGCCAGTCGTCGTTCAGCCAATTATGGGTGACTTGCCGAAGAGTCGAATTACACCTGCAAGACCCTTCTTGAAGTGTGGTGTAGATTTTGCCGGACCAGTATATATAAAATCCAGTTTACGTCGTAAGGCACCTGCGTATAAGTCTTATATTTGTTTATGGGTTTGTTTTGTAACAAAGGCTGTACACGTAGAATTAGTAGGCGATTTAACTACAGAGGCATTTTTAAATGCACTTAATCGTTTTTTCGATAGACGCGGCATATGTTCTGATATATATTCAGATAACGCCACTAATTTCGTGGGCGCTAATCGACAATTACAAGAATTAAGACAATTATTTTTATCAGTAAATCATCGAGAGAAAATGGAGAATATGCTCTCTAAGGTCGGAGTTCGTTGGCACTTTATCCCACCTCGTTCACCTCACTTTGGCGGCCTTTGGGAATCCGCCATCAAATCGGTCAAGTCACACTTATACAAAGTTTTGGGAAATGCATTACTCACATACGAGGAGTTATACACTGTACTTGTGCGCGTAGAAGCTATCTTAAACTCCCGTCCTCTAACCCCTTTGTCATCCGATCCTACTGATCTCGCAGTTCTTACACCTAGTCATTTTTTAATCGGTGATAACCTGGCTGCTTTACCTGATCGAGACGTGTCAGACATACCTCCGAATAGATTGACGAGATGGAGACGAGTAACGCAGATCACTCAACAACTTTGGCGTCGTTGGAATCTCGAGTACTTGACGCAATTACAGTTACGAGAAAAATGGTCTCATTCCAAGGGCCCAGTTCTAGCCACGGACACCGTCGTATTAATTCGAGATGATAATTCTCCGCCATTATCTTGGAAAATTGGTCGAATCACGGAGACGTTCAAGGATACAGATGGGGTCATAAGGGTCGCCACAGTCCGTACGTGTGATGGTCACTACAAGCGTGCAGTAAGGCATCTATGTCCTTTACCATTTGAGGGCAATGAAGCTCCTTCCTAGTTTCATTCCTATGTATTTGAATTTGCTTTGTAACGCTTACCATATATAATTTATTTATTTATATTTTTTGTTTATGATCTTTTGTATTTATTTGCATTTTTTATATTTATTATTTGTATGTTTCTTGATATATTTTTGTTATTATCCAGATCTCGCTTTACTATGAACATTTTAATTGATTTATTTTTTTTTTACATTTATATTTTATATTTATATTATTAATTGAAACATATTTGTATCTAGTTTCAAGGTGGGCGGTATGTTCGATACTGTATTATATTTGTATGTTACGTCACTATCTTTTATTTTGATAGCTTTAACCGTTTAATATCGATGTATTTATCGCGGACCTTGTTTTCTTGTAATCGGTAGGAAGCCGGTCAGTCCGGAGTTTACACTCGAGCTCGTTATAGTATATAGTGACGTCGTATCGAGTACCGCGTCGCTTCGTTTATAATGCGTAATAATTATTTATGTGCGAAAATATAAAGAAAATTTTTTAGAGAGAAAAAAGGTGTTTATGTATTATTTCATTAATTGCATAACCCGACATATTACTCAGTTAAACCAAGTACAGAATGTGATATGCTTTACGAATTTCTAATTGTGTTTACTATTTATTATTTAACAAAGTACTTTTGTTAATTATTGAAGACATATTTTTTCAGTGTATGGGTAGAAAAAAAAGTTCACCACGTCACTGCAGTATCATCGGCTGCAGGGACGAACCGAAGAGGGTCGTGGGGTGTCGCCCCCCTCCCCCCACTCGGCAATATTAGACATCCAATCGGCAGTCGGCACACGGTAAATTTGTTCGACTGAAATATACTAATATATACCAAATTATTTTGAAACGAGAAAATGAAAAATATTATGGTTATATATAAATCTCTATTATTGCTAAACTATAAAATAAGAACCTGCAGACAGATGAGCGAGGAGACCAGTGGCACACACGTTAAGGGTCAATGGGATCGATCGACCCCCCCCCCCTATTCAAAAGGGTGGGTGGGGTGATGCTGGTGTTATGGAGCTAAAATTTTAATAATATATTTTTAATCATAATTAATACTATATAGTGCATGCAAGGTTCAAGGTTGTCATTGGGTGTCTACCGGTTGTCTATTGGGCGGTGGCACAAGGTGTGCAAAATATTGTTAGACCCATCAGTGTGCAGTTCAGTGTGCGCCACTGGAGGATAAACAGACAATCAATCGCAAAATGCGGATTACATGTTATACTATTAATTCAAATATAAAATTTTGTATACGATTTTATAACGATTAATTATACGTACATGTGATATAAATTATAATTATTATTCTTGTTAACGAAAACTTAATATGTTAAATTCTAGTCGGCAATTTTAAAGGCTACACTTCCCCCCAGCCCAGGATTTTTAAGATCGTCCCTGATCAGCTGCAATTGCTGACGTAGGTGTAAGCCGATATCGTCCTGCAAATATCCGCCAATTTTTTTTCCACCCGCGGTCCGTATATATATAGGTAAAATCCCTCTTCCGAATTGAGACTCAGGGGTGGACTGACCCGCGAAAGGTTGGGAGACAATCGACCCGTCCCCCGGGCCCTCAGTCGTGTCATGCACTCGAATACACGTATGTTTTCGTAAGCGTATATAGATGAACTAAAAATCCATCAAAATCTTTTATAATTTGGAAAATACCCAATAATGTATTATACAGACTTCAGAATTACACCGTATATTTGGCGTTACATTAATTATGTGATGGAATTTTTAAAATCTTCTGCCCCGCCGTCCTTTTCTTCTAGTGAAAACAATATTCTTTGCCGAAAATATCATAATCGTAATTCAAAATTTATTTCACAATAAAAAAAAAAATTATTTAAACAAAAGTACCTACCTATATGATTTTAATTAGGTACAGATACTCTATAAAAAAAAGTATTTAAAATACTTCTTCCAAATACTTTTATTAAAAGTATTAAAAATACATATTCGAGTTCTCGAGTACATACTTTACAAGACTGCGTTTATATAGTACCTATATACTCGTCTAAGTACGAGCACATTTTTTCAACGCTATAGACACGTTAATGATTTTTTTTTTTTAATCAGTTAATTATGTTAAGTAATAGAAAAAGTTTAAAGTTAATAGTTAAATTTTTACGATATCACGACAAAAGGGTCCTGGGTCCTTATATCAGTTACCTATACCATTGATTATAGAATATTCTATAATCAATGCCTATACTAAATAGGCCTTTCAACACCCAGTCCGCACCTGTTCCGAGTACATATATACCTATTATATAGGTATTAATATAAATAAATATTAATATTTTATATTAATTTAATAATAATATAAAAAATATAGCAAACTCATCATCACTTGACGTTCATTATAAATCATACAATAGCAATATAATACAGGGGACGTTCGCGAACTGCTTCGAACTCTGTGCGGTGTAACAGCGCTGCCGCCCAATACCGTTAGAAGTGTTGCGGTGTATCCGTTTCCAAGTACCTATCGGAATAACGTAAAATATTATATCGTTGTAAGCCTTTAATTAGAAATAATAAATAATAAAATAAATAATACCAAAGGAATTCCGTCACTGAGCAATATCCCCTACGGTAGGTAAATAGCTGATATCCTGAATAAATGTATACAGATACAGAAAAACCGTCCGCGGATACGATACCTTATATTTTGTGTTCACTGTCCACCCGTTACACTACGCTTTGGTTATTTTTAAGCACAAGATCAATATGTTTTTAACTGAATATAAAGGAAACGAAAATGAAATAAACCGTATAAAACAAAAGATCGTAGCAGCAAGACAGTAAATCATTTGCATCAAACGATTTAAATATTAATTTTTTTTTTTTAAATAAAAAAGAATTATTTACAATAGTTTTGAAAATTACGGTGTCGATTTGGGTTTGTGAGGCCCTACACGAGTTTACCAAGACATTTGAGCCTCTCGGGACGCAAGTGTTTAATGTACACGGTTTTGGGTCCTTCTGCTATAATTTTTTCCCAATCCGTGTACGACTAAGAATATTATAAAATGTTGTAATTTGTGTTTACATTACATACACTTAATTTATTGTTACTATTTTAATAATAACACATTATATAGCGGTAAGTCGGTAACATTAATATTATATCAAAATATTTTTAAATATTTGTTTACATTTACACATACACGTATAGTTCACAATGAAAATCATTAAAACTTAATTGTAATTATTGTATTAAAATGTTATTAGCAAAAAAAAAAAATTATTTTATATTCATTAATCATTAGTTAACTCGCGATAATAATCAACAATTTTTGTTTTTCTGTTTATAGTTATAAATATACACTTAAATTGTATTTATTTACGTCGAACAATAAATGAAAACGGTATAATAATTTGTAATCCACCATCTTCTTTTCAAAGAAAAACACATTAATATAATAAATTAACAAACACAAACTGTAAAGTTCTGTTGATGTTTCGATACTAATATTGTACACGCTACTTTTAAGTTTCAAAATCATATTTTTTTTTTTTAACGAGTACATACATTGACAAAATATCGTTGTATGGTATAATCCAACAATCACGATTTGCCGTTCTCACAAAATGTTATATTATAAATATTACAATACGGTAAACTAGCCAATAATAAAATGAATAACAAAAATTTCCAATAATGGCGTTTACAAAGCTTAACAAAATACACTCATGTCTTTAAATCATAACAGACATCTATCACAGACAAATATTTTTATGCGTTAATAATAAAATAAAGTACAAAATTTTAATATGACTATGGTACCTCCTACAAACATCAGGTATATAGGTATAAAGAAAATTATTAACAAAAACAAATAATATGTATAATGAAATATTTATAAACAAGAGGAAATGTATCATACAAGTATCGAAGACGACAATCAAAGCTGTAGTATTACAAAGGACATTAAAAGAGTTGTATGAAATTGGTTGTGGATCCGTCTCGCCACGCTGGATCATCAACAAGTTTTGCTCGACACAGCGGACATGTCTGCTCACGATCGAACCATTTGGCCACACAAGCTTCACAGAAAATGTGATGACACTGCAACAACACAGGTGTCGCATACTCATCGTGACATATTGGACAATTGCTGCCGGCTACTGTCAACTGTTCTTTAGTGGGCGCTGTTCCCAATGCCTAAAAATTAAAAATTTCTATTACGATTTAAAATAATAAACATCCTTCAATGCAAAATTTAATAATAATAACAGTACACATATTCTATAATTTCTTATAGCGTACTCAATATAAAGTAACTCGTAATACCATATTATACGGAAAAAATATAATTATCAGTAAACAGTATTAAATGTACATTTCAGTAACAATTATTTACACCAATAAACATAATATTTTGTCGAGTAGTATAAAGTGCGTTACTATGATGTAATCGACATTACTTTTTATTTACATTTTATTCAACTATACTTTTAAACACAACAGATTATAATGAAATTTCAACTGGTTACTACACATAAAACTCTGTATCAATTCAATAAGAACACATACACTCGCAATAAAAAATAAAATAAACAATTATATTTTTTTCTTTCGTCACACTGTCCACAATATTTATATGTTCAATTTCAGCAAACAATATAAAACAAAAATAATACTGTGTTGTATAACAATATTTGATGAACTTACAACATTCTGAAGTAATTTGTAAAGCCGTCCACCATAGTTTCACGCAGCCCATTAAATCAGTGCCTTTGGACACCATATAGGCTGCAGATAAAAGACGCCAATGACTTTTTTGGACCCTGATACGATTCTAACATGTAATACAACCATGGTTGAATGGGTACACAACAACGATACAATTGAGACGTAGCTTCAATGAACAAATATACTTTTCCCTAAATACAAATCGATTTATAAAACAACTGTCTATAAGAATAATAGAAAATCTGACATACTCGTTTAATTATTGGTAAAAATCAGATTGGCATCATGATAACAAGTATTTTAAAAATTATTGTTATTAATTTTAAAATATAATCGTCGACCGCTATTGACCATAATAAATTGCTAATTGTTAAGGATTGTGTGTATGGAGGAATAAATATCAACCTAAAAATATACACAACATAATTTAACAATTTTATTATTTATATAGATTTATTACTATTATTATTATTACTATTATTATTTATATTAATATTACCCAAAGTGCAAGTTCATGTCACTGTAGAAGTAGTAGAATAAAAGTACAGACATGAGTATATGACAAATAGCACATATCAGAAATAAAATGCTGCGCTGCGACTGTTTGGCCACCTCACGTTTCACCACATTGTTGAAGTAACGAAAAGAAATAAAGAGCACCAGAAAGAGCAGTATGGCTGAAAACACAAGACACAAATAATCACGTTCGTTAGTCGAACCTTCAGGCCATAATCTTTTTAGTCAAGCTTCCACAAACGATTGAACAGAGAAGCTATTTAATTTACCTGGTATATGGTCGAATACAGCTTTTGATAGAAGAATCAATAAAAATGGAATGTATTTAAGAGCTACACTCAACATTTGAGCTATTTCAGGGTTGTGTCGAAGAACATCTTCTTCGCTTTCTGAAAACAATCAACATATTTTAATATTACAAAAATAACAATTCTAGTAGAAAAATTATATAACTATTGAATTTAATAAAATAATGCTTCCGTTTATTTAATATTGTACGTATTTTATACTAACTTATTGCATATTTTAGTAATAATGAAGAGAAAATAAGATTGTGATGTGTTAAAAAAATTCTAGTAAATTTTGCTAATAGCGAAAAAAAATTCTTTCAAAATAACTACATTACTTATATCGTAATTTAATTATTGTATTAAAACAATAATAAATGCCAAAATATTATTCATCGTAATCAATTTTTTCATGGGCAACATACTAAATTATGTTTTGTTTTAATTCTGGGAGCTAATGTACAATATTCAATTATTAACTTAAAAAAAAAAAAAAAAAAAACTGAATTAAAAAAATATATATAAACAGTAAATCTAAAAGACAATTTTTACATGCATTATTATACTAATTATGTCACTATTAATTAAAACGTATTAAATAGTAGCATCTGAGAACTATATAAAAATAGTATAAATGTTATGCAGTTGCAAATCAGACAATTTTCAAAATATAATAGAAACAAAGTAATTAATACACCATATATATGGCTATTTTTAGTTTAACCTCTGGTAGGCACCCAATTAAAACAATTAATAAACAAGTAAATAAACTGTATTCAAAGGGTTTTACAGTATCACACACCATTGTATAAATGTTTTCTAATCAGTTATTGCCGAGTAATAAAAACATGTAACATTTTCAATATGATCAAAAGAAATGCCCGCTAAATGTGCACTGTGTGCTATAATTAGATTTCTTTTGGCCAAAGGGCATTCTGCAGCTGAAATTCATTGTCGAATGAGTAATGTTTACTGAATGAATAATGTTTACGGTAATAGCTTTATGAGTGACAGTTAAGTACGAAAACAGTGCTGAACAAAGAACGAAGAAAATCTGTGGCGACAGACACGATATTATATACAATACAGTTTTTGTATTTTCTTTTCACTTAACACACTTGATTGTATATTCACATTCTTTTTTCCGTTTCATTCACTTATTCTTTTTATTATTTATACTTATTATATTATACATCACAGTGCGCGTTATATTAATTTATATATAATTAAATAAATAATTTTTAAATTTCTGGCTCTACATTTATGGATGTACATATATTTATGTCTTTGATTATCAATACTTTGTTATAAAAATAAACTACTATTGATAACTGTAGTCAATTAATTGATCTTTTAACTCAAATAAATAACTTACGATTTTCATTGTTATTATTGGATCCATTAGGTGAAGACCCTCCCGGACTTGAAGGCAACTGTTCTACATTTAAATCTGAATTTGACAAATTCATATCTATCGATACGTCATTGTTTGGTTCAGCTGATGATCTTTGAGTAGTCAAAGACAGTCTTTGTGATACTGGAGACGATTCAGCTGGTCTAATTTCTCCTACACAAAGGATTAATTTTTATGACAAAAAAAAAAAAAAAAACGAGCAAAATAATATTATTTGAACGGTACCTGTGGCTATGGGGTTTCGGTCTTCCGTTTCCGTTGAACTGGGTGGCGACAGAGGTAAGTGGGTATTATTGTTGGCGTTCAAATTTAACCAGGTAGGCAAGCTCAAACGTACAGACGAAGTAGGGGCTAGTGGCTGTGGAGACCGGGATCAGGGTGACGCGCCACAGTGATGATTGGTCGTAATTCTTCGACAACGTTGTGCGCGTTGCTGCGAAACATGGCGAACCTTCGGCAGCTCTACGTTCTAAATGCATCATGAGATCTGCGGCAAGACTCATACGGCGACTGGGCACTGATACGGCCGCTCTATTATCTGTTTTTAATTTATGAACGTAAAGACATTTGACAACATAATGTACAGACCATCTAATATCGACCATTACCATTATCCGACGGTGTCGTTCCAGCATCATCGTTTACGGTGGACATTGTTAAAACTTACAAATTTATATACAAGCCCGGATTAAGGGGGGGGCCAGGGGGGGCCAAGTCCCCGGGGCCCACGTGTGTAAAGGGCCCATAGTCTTCTCGGCTTAAAATTACATCGAGTGATAATTTTCACTTTTTATAGTACCTACAAGAATATTTTTATTTTTAATTTTTTTCTTGTTTAAACTAACATGCGATGGAGCCCGTTGACCGTGTTTACCACCTATAGCATGGTAAGTGGGGACACATAGCGTCATAGCCAGGTTTGTGTGTATAATAGGCATATATTTTGTTATCACTGTATTTAAAAATAGAATTGGGGAAATTTGTTCATGACGTGACCGTCTCGGTCGTGGATACTCAGAATTCAGATACCTACCGACTAAACTGTCTACTATCTTTATAGTTTATTACTTTATTAGTCATTGCTCATTACATTATATTATTTCTTTCGTATATAAATATAATGTTATTGTTGATGTGTAGTCGTAAAGATGAACAGTTAATGTTTAATGTTTTATAGTTCGTTTTGAATTATTTTATTAATACGTAATTGGCGTTTACATTATGTCAGCTGCAAATACAAAATATTTAAGTGGTAGCCAAAAAGAAAATTGAGAAAAGAAAATCAAGATAAAATACTAAAGTTACCAAAAATCGATAAATTTTTGTTAATTCTTCAGCTGGTTCTAAGAAAGGTTAGTATCGTAGGTAATATATTATATACAAAATTTTTTAATTAACTATTGTTAAATATTAGGTATACCAATACCATCCATTATGGCATTATTAAATATATAAATTAAATATATACCTCGATAAAAACAATTATGTGTTTTATAGATGTATCTCAAGATTCTGAAATACATAAAATAACAGATTTACCAATTAAATCGGCAGTAATTCAAATTGATAATGATGAACAGCAAATTCATAACTCTTGTACAGGTAATAAAATATGTCATAACAAATTTTAATATTATTATTTCACAATATTGTTACTTGTTAGTGTTTAATATCTGAAATTCAGGTAGATAATTGTATATTTAAACAAATAATTAAATTAATGGAAACTTATCATTTTATTTTCAATGTAAATTTATAATTCTATGAAAAAAGTAGAACATTTTTAAATGAAATTATTTAAAATTAACATGCTTATGTAATTTATAGATGTATCTCAAGATTCTGAAATAAATAATTCAAATGATGCTAAGGATGAATTAGTTCAGTCAGCAGTGATGTATAATATGCACTGCAAGGATTCCTTTTACTGGCCAAGGATAATTGATGATAACTTTATATCCTATTGTATTGAAAAAGGACCAGAATTTTTTCAAAATGATAATTGTTCATTTGAAAAGTCAGGTAGAAAGAAAGGTGATTAGTGAATATAGAAGTTTAATAAATATTATGTTAGTTTAAGATATAAATTATTATATTTATTATAATTAGTATTTCTTTGACTTGAACATTAATTATTATATTACTATTGTTAATTATTTTTATATTTTAGAAAATGATCACACAAGGCATCTATCACTAACTTTTTTCCAAAAAAAGTTACCAAATGGCGAGAAATGTAAACGGCAATGGTTAATGTATTCTCCTAGTCAAGGTGTTGTATATTGTTTTATGTGCAAGCTTTTTGGAAGTGACCATCAAAAGAACCAAAGTCCCTTTGTAGGTACTGGATTTTCAAATTGGAAAAATCAAACAAAATTGAACTTCATGAAAACAGTCTTGAACATCAAAGTGCTACAACAAAATGGTTAGTACGATCAAATACAAAAACATCTGTTAACAAAGAAATGTGTAGACAAATTTCAGTAGAGAGGGACTATTGGATTCAAATATTTAAACGTATAACAACTGTTATTAAGTTTCTGGCTATAAGAGGATTACCTTTAAGAGGAGATCATGAAATTTTGGAGTGAACAACAATGGAAATTATTTAGGGTTATTAGAGCTTATTGCTAATTTTGATCCATTTTAAAAACACACATTGAGTTATATGGTAATAAGGGAAAGGTAATCCATCATATATGTCAAAAACCATTTGTAATGAAGTTATAAACATAATGAAAAATGATTTAGTTAACTTTATAGTAGAAGAAATTAAACAGGTAAAATACTTCTCTATAATTATGGACTCTACCCCAGATCTTTCGAAAATTGACCAAATGGCTATAGTACTCAGATATTGTATTTCATCTAAAGTTTATGAGCGATTGTTTCATCTAACACCAGTAACTAGTCATAAAGGAGAGTTCATTTTAATATCTTAAGTGAATTTCTGAAAATACTGGACTTGATATAAAAATGTTCGTGGTCAATCCTATGACAATGCCTCCAACATGAGTGGTATATATGAGGGACTTCAGGCACACGTTAAAATCAAAACTCTTTAGTTGTTTATATTCCATGTACAGCCCACTCGTTAAATTTAGTGGGTGTACATAGTGTAGACTGCTGTGAAGAAGCTGTAAATTTTTTAGTTTTTGCAAATGCTGTATAATTTTTTCAGTGGCTCTACCCACAGATGGACAATCTTAACTAATTCATTAGAGAAAAGGATAAAGAAAGGTTGTTATTTTTAAAGTCTTTAAGTGAAACAAGATGGGCATGCCATTCTGAGGCTTGCCGTGCACTCACTATTAATTATAAAACTATATTAACTGTACTTTTGAAATATCTGATAGCAAAATGAAAATGGGGATACAAAATATAATGCAAAGGTGTTGTTGAAAAAATGTTGAAAAAGAAACAGGTTATTTGTGTCTATTTTGGAATGACATATTACAACATTGTAATAAAGTATCTATTGATTTACAAAGCAAAAGCAATGATATTTTAAAAGCTGTGAATTTGTTGAAAAGTTTAAAAATGTTGTTTCAAGTTTAAGGATTCAAACATGATCTATGAACGTAGGGTTGGAGAGTTTTGCTCCCAAATAAGTATCATGTATAAAGATGAAAATAAAAGAAAAATTATAAAAAAATTTCCGTATGGTAACAATAAAACTTTAACTGCACTGAGTGGTATTGATAAATTTCGAGTTGAAACACATCATGTAATAGTTGATAAATTTTGCTCAGAACTGGACAAAAGAATAAATGCATATAGTGTAGTAGTTGAAAATTTTTTATTCTTAACTAAACTACATGTTGAATCTACTATTGATGTTGAGGAAAGTGTTAACAAATTCATTAGTGTATATAAAGATGATGTTGATGATTCAATAAAGTATGAAATAGTACATTTCAAGCAGTTTTGGGATCAGTTAAAACCAACATTTGATGGAAGTGATGTACTCAAGATATTTGAATGGATGACTGAATGTAATATTATTAATATTTTCCCTAACATTCATATTGCTTTAAGAATATATCTTACCATTCCTGTTGCTAATTGTACTGCAGAGAGAGCATTTTCGAAGTTGGCCAGAATTAAAAATAAAAATAGATCTTCACAAACACAAGATAATTTGTCATCATTAATGATTTTATCAACAGAAAATGATGTTCTTCAAAATTTAAGCTTCGATAAAACACTAGAAACATTTGCTACTCAAAAAGCTAGAAAAAAAACTTTTACTTAAACTTTTACTAAACAATACTTAATTTTATTTGTAAATATATATTAAAAAAAAATATATATGTTTTATTATTTTTTATTCTCATTAATTATCATATATTATCATTTATTATTATTATTATCATATTTAAATAAAAAAGTTTAAATTTGTTTTATTGTATACCTACCTACTTTTATAATTTTAAAGAATTGTTTTTATTGATGGGGGCCCACAACCGTGTATTGGCCCCTGGGCCCTTGAAGGTCTTAATCCGGGCTTGTATATATATATATATTATATAATATAATATATAATAATAATATTATTATATATAATATATATATATATATGTCCGCACCTGTTCCGAGTACATATATACCTATTATATAGGTATTAATATAAATAAATATTAATATTTTATATTAATTTAATAATAATATAAAAAATATAGCAAACTCATCATCACTTGACGTTCATTATAAATCATACAATAGCAATATAATACAGGGGACGTTCGCGAACTGCTTCGAACTCTGTGCGGTGTAACAGCGCTGCCGCCCAATACCGTTAGAAGTGTTGCGGTGTATCCGTTTCCAAGTACCTATCGGAATAACGTAAAATATTATATCGTTGTAAGCCTTTAATTAGAAATAATAAATAATAAAATAAATAATACCAAAGGAATTCCGTCACTGAGCAATATCCCCTACGGTAGGTACCTAAATAGCTGATATCCTGAATAAATGTATACAGATACCGAAAAACCGTCCGCGGATACGATACCTTATATTTTGTGTTCACTGTCCACCCGTTACACTACGCTTTGGTTATTTTTAAGCACAAGATCAATATGTTTTTTAACTGAATATAAAGGAAACGAAAATGAAATAAACCGTATAAAACAAAAGATCGTAGCAGCAAGACAGTAAATCATTTGCATCAAACGTATTTAAATATTAATTTTTTTTTTTTAAATAAAAAAGAATTATTTACAATAGTTTTGAAAATTACGGTGTCGATTTGGGTTTGTGAGGCCCTACACGAGTTTACCAAGACATTTGAGCCTCTCGGGACGCAAGTGTTTAATGTACACGGTTTTGGGTCCTTCTGCTATAATTTTTTCCCAATCCGTGTACGACTAAGAATATTATAAAATGTTGTAATTTGTGTTTACATTACATACACTTAATTTATTGTTACTATTTTAATAATAACACATTATATAGCGGTAAGTCGGTAACATTAATATTATATCAAAATATTTTAAATATTTGTTTACATTTACACATACACGTATAGTTCACAATGAAAATCATTAAAACTTAATTGTAATTATTGTATTAAAATGTTATTAGCAAAAAAAAAAAAAAAATTATTTTATATTCATTAATCATTAGTTAACTCGCGATAATAATCAACAATTTTTGTTTTTCTGTTTATAGTTATAAATATACTCTTAAATTGTATTTATTTACGTCGAACAATAAATGAAAAACGGTATAATAATTTGTAATCCACCATCTTCTTTTCAAAGAAAAACACATTAATATAATAAATTAACAAACACAAACTGTAAAGTTCTGTTGATGTTTCGATACTAATATTGTACACGCTACTTTTAAGTTTCAAAATCATATTTTTTTTTTTTTAACGAGTACATACATTGACGGCAAAATATACGTTGTATGGTATAATCCAACAATCACGTATTTGCCGTTCTCACAAAATGTTATATTATAAATATTACAATACGGTAAACTAGCCAATAATAAAATGAATAACAAAAATTTCCAATAATGGCGTTTACAAAGCTTAACAAAATACACTCATGTCTTTAAATCATAACAGACATCTATCACAGACAAATATTTTTATGCGTTAATAATAAAATAAAGTACAAAATTTTAATATGACTATGGTACCTCCTACAAACATCAGGTATATAGGTATAAAGAAAATTATTAACAAAAACAAAAAGAAAAAAAAACAAATAATATGTATAATGAAATATTTATAAACAAGAGGAAATGTATCATACAAGTATCGAAGACGACAATCAAAGCTGTAGTATTACAAAGGACATTAAAAGAGTTGTATGAAATTGGTTGTGGATCCGTCTCGCCACGCTGGATCATCAACAAGTTTTGCTCGACACAGCGGACATGTCTGCTCACGATCGAACCATTTGGCCACACAAGCTTCACAGAAAATGTGATGACACTGCAACAACACAGGTGTCGCATACTCATCGTGACATATTGGACAATTGCTGCCGGCTACTGTCAACTGTTCTTTAGTGGGCGCTGTTCCCAATGCCTAAAAATTAAAAATTTCTATTACGATTTAAAATAATAAACATCCTTCAATGCAAAATTTAATAATAATAACAGTATACATATTCTATAATTTCTTATAGCGTACTCAATATAAAGTAACTCGTAATACCATATTATACGGAAAAAATATAATTATCAGTAATCAGTATTAAATGTACATTTCAGTAACAATTATTTACACCAATAAACATAATATTTTGTCGAGTAGTATAAAGTGCGTTACTATGATGTAATCGACATTACTTTTATTTACATTTTATTCAACTATACTTTTAAACACAACAGATTATAATGAAATTTCAACTGGTTACTACACATAAAACTCTGTATCAATTCAATAAGAACACATACACTCGCAATAAAAAATAAAATAAACAATTATATTTTTTTCTTTCGTCACACTGTCCACAATATTTATATGTTCAATTTCAGCAAACAATATAAAACAAAAATAATACTGTGTTGTATAACAATATTTGATGAACTTACAACATTCTGAAGTAATTTGTACGAAGCCGTCCACCATAGTTTCACGCAGCCCATTAAATCAGTGCCTTTGGACACCATATAGGCTGCAGATAAAAAGACGCCAATGACTTTTTTTGGACCCTGATACGATTCTAACATGTAATACAACCATGGTTGAATGGGTACACAACAACGATACAATTGAGACGTAGCTTCAATGAACAAATATACTTTTCCCTAAATACAAATCGATTTATAAAACAACTGTCTATAAGAATAATAGAAAATCTGACATACTCGTTTAATTATTGGTAAAAATCGTATTGGCATCATGATAACAAGTATTTTAAAAATTATTGTTATTAATTTTAAAATATAATCGTCGACCGCTATTGACCATAATAAATTGCTAATTGTTAAGGATTGTGTGTATGGAGGAATAAATATCAACCTAAAAATATACACAACATAATTTAACAATTTTATTATTTATATAGATTTATTACTATTATTATTATTACTATTATTATTTATATTAATATTACCCAAAGTGCAAGTTCATGTCACTGTAGAAGTAGTAGAATAAAAGTACAGACATGAGTATATGACAAATAGCACATATCAGAAATAAAATGCTGCGCCATGACTGTTTGGCCACCTCACGTTTCACCACATTGTTGAAGTAACGAAAAGAAATAAAGAGCACCAGAAAGAGCAGTATGGCTGAAAACACAAGACACAAATAATCACGTTCGTTAGTCGAACCTTCAGGCCATAATCTTTTTAGTCAAGCTTCCACAAACGATTGAACAGAGAAGCTATTTAATTTACCTGGTATATGGTCGAATACAGCTTTTGATAGAAGAATCAATAAAAATGGAATGTATTTAAGAGCTACACTCAACATTTGAGCTATTTCAGGGTTGTGTCGAAGAACATCTTCTTCGCTTTCTGAAAAACAATCAACATATTTTAATATTACAAAAATAACAATTCTAGTAGAAAAATTATATAACTATTGAATTTAATAAAATAATGCTTCCGTTTATTTAATATTGTACGTATTTTATACTAACTTATTGCATATTTTAGTAATACGAAGAGAAAATAAGATTGTGATGTGTTAAAAAAAAATTCTAGTAAATTTTGCTAATAGCGAAAAAAAAAATTCTTTCAAAATAACTACATTACTTATACGTAATTTAATTATTGTATTAAAACAATAATAAATGCCAAAATATTATTCATCGTAATCAATTTTTTCATGGGCAACATACTAAATTATGTTTTGTTTTAATTCTGGGAGCTAATGTACAATATTCAATTATTAACTTAAAAAAAAAAAAACTGAATTAAAAATATATATAAACAGTAAATCTAAAAGACAATTTTACATGCATTATTATACTAATTATGTCACTATTAATTAAAACGTATTAAATAGTAGCATCTGAGAACTATATAAAAATAGTATAAATGTTATGCAGTTGCAAATCAGACAATTTTCAAAATATAATAGAAACAAAGTAATTAATACACCATATATATGGCTATTTTTAGTTTAACCTCTGGTAGGCACCCAATTAAAACAATTAATAAACAAGTACATAAACTGTATTCAAAGGGTTTTACAGTATCACACACCATTGTATAAATGTTTTCTAATCAGTTATTGCCGAGTAATAAAAACATGTAACATTTTCAATATGATCGAAAGAAATGCCTGCTAAATGTGCACTGTGTGCTATAATTAGATTTCTTTTGGCCAAAGGGCATTCTGCAGCTGAAATTCATTGTCGAATGAGTAATGTTTACTGAATGAATAATGTTTACGGTAATAGCTTTATGAGTGACAGTTAAGTACGAAAACAGTGCTGAACAAAGAACGAAGAAAATCTGTGGCGACAGACACGATATTATATACAATACAGTTTTTGTATTTTTCTTTTTCACTTAACACACTTGATTGTATATTCACATTCTTTTTTTTCCGTTTCATTCACTTATTCTTTTTATTATTTATACTTATTATATTATACATCACAGTGCGCGTTATATTAATTTATATATAATTAAATAAATAATTTTTAAATTTCTGGCTCTACATTTATGGATGTACATATATTTATGTCTTTGATTATCAATACTTTGTTATAAAAATAAACTACTATTGATAACTGTAGTCAATTAATTGATCTTTTAACTCAAATAAATAACTTACGATTTTCATTGTTATTATTGGATCCATTAGGTGAAGACCCTCCCGGACTTGAAGGCAACTGTTCTACATTTAAATCTGAATTTGACAAATTCATATCTATCGATACGTCATTGTTTGGTTCAGCTGATGATCTTTGAGTAGTCAAAGACAGTCTATGTGATACTGGAGACGATTCAGCTGGTCTAATCTCTCCTACACAAAGGATTAATTTTTATGACAAAAAAAAAAAAAAAAACGAGCAAAATAATATTATTTGAACGGTACCTGTGGCTATGGGGTTTCGGTCTTCCGTTTCCGTTGAACTGGGTGGCGACAGAGGTAAGTGGGTATTATTGTTGGCGTTCAAATTTAACCAGGTAGGCAAGCTCAAACGTACAGACGAAGTAGGGGCTAGTGGCTGTGGAGACCCGGGATCAGGGTGACGCGCCACAGTGATGATTGGTCGTAATTCTTCGACAACGTTGTGCACGTTGCTGCGAAACATGGCCGAACCTTCGGCAGCTCTACGTTCTAAATGCATCATGAGATCTGCGGCAAGACTCATACGGCGACTGGGCACTGATACGGCCGCTCTATTATCTGTTTTTAATTTATGAACGTAAAGACATTTGACAACATAATGTACAGACCATCTAATATCGACCATTACCATTATCCGACGGTGTCGTTCCAGCATCATCGTTTACGGTGGACATTGTTAAAACTTACAAATTTTAACAATAAAGTAGACACACGATAATATAATATAACATATATATATATATATATATATATATTACTTTGTACTATTCATATGCGGTGCTTCGTATTATTCGTTACACGCATGACGGTATCAACACA